>CM077007.1:104458671-106958671 GCA_039090855.1 Macrothele yani
AGACAACTCAAAAAGCATGGGAAGGTGCATGCTTGGTGTAACCAGGAGAGATAAGAAGAGGAACTCGTGGATCCGAAAAATGACAAGAGTAGAAGACATCATGATCAGAGTTAAATCCCTGAAATGGCAATGGGCTGGACATACTGCCAGAAGGACAGACCATCGATGGACAGCCGAAATTTTAGATTGGATTCCAAGGGACAGGAAAAGACCCAGAAGAAGACCACATGGGAGATGGGTGGATGAAATTCGAAAGTATGCAGGGGTGACATGGAGGAGACTGGCACAAGACAGACCGTTGTGGAGGAAACTTGGGGAGACCTTCGTCCAGCAGTGGATTGATAATGGTTGATGATGATGATGATGATGATGAGAAAAGGAGAGAAAGAAAAACTGAACTCTCTTGAGACATAAAAAATAAATCACTTTGCTTGACGTGGGTTTGGGTTCTCTTATCTCTGGAGGCAAAAATGGCTCTGTCCCCAGAAAGTTTTTTTTTTTTTTCTTTTTGTTAAAATGCGACTTACATTAGAAAAAAACGCACCAACTTACAATAGAAAATAATTCTTTAATTTTTTCTTCTCTTTTTCATGAACTGTTTTCGTCCTGATGGATTTCAAAAACTTCCATTTTCGGTTGCCCCCACCCCTTCCAGAAAAAAATTATATATACACCCTGTGTTTTAGTTTAATATTCTAGTCATTTTCTTTGCATTTGCACAATGCTGTTGAAGAGTCATTGATGTATCTTGACTCTTTCTACTGTTCTTAGGGTTCCACTTCTTTTCCATATTCAATAATCGCGCGTTCCCATTTGTTGGTGGTGGGATGTAGCCTTTTCTCAGCAGGGCTGTAGCCAGACACAGAAGTTGGGATGGGCGGATGATGCTTGAGTTCGGGCAGAAAACCAGAAATTTTTCTGTCTCTTTTTTACTGTGTGTGTGTGTGTGCGGGTGTGCTATTCATAATTCTTATTATCCTGTGCTACAATTTTCTTCCGAGGAAAACAAAATAGCATTTCTATAGAAATACAATACTATGCAAAACACTTAACTTTAAAAGATCAATGTGACTGATTAGCTTCTTCAATTTGTTACTTTCTTTGAGAAGGATTGCTGTGGGTTGGATCACCGGCATATCGGGACATTTCCCGAAGGTGGACCAATCGAGAAATGGTCCATCTTCTCGCATACCTTTTATTTGTATTTTTTTGGAACGATTGAATAAGTATTTTGGTACTTGTGAATAATATAATCGTTAATCTCATTGGAGCTTCATTTCTGTCTGAAAAAATTATTCCCTTAAAAAAAAAACTTTACCTTTTATTTATGTTGGTCATTGGCTCTGAAATGATATAGCATATTTCTCTGTACTTGAGAAGCGCCGCCTGGCTGCGCACGTTCTTATACATTGTCGAGTCACATTATTGTGATCACCAGCTAATATCCGGCGTATGCAGCGCGGACAGCAGCTAGACGGGCTGGGAGTGACTCAATAAGGCGCTGGAAGTTGTTCACAGGTATGTGAAGGCATACTGACTGCAGTGCATCTGACAGCTGCTGGAGGATCCATAGAGCGAAAAACACGATCCAGATGGTACCACAGATGCTCGATTGGGTTTAAGTCTGGGGAATTAGGGGGCCAGGGAAGTACTTTGAAATTTTCATCGTGCTCTTCCAACCACTCTCAGACATTTCTAGCTGTGTGACACGTATTGTCGTGCTGGAAGATCCCAGGGAAGACAATCAGCCTGTATTTGTGTACGTGGTCTACCTGGATTAATTCATAACGAATTGAGTTCATAGTGGACCCAGAGAATGCCACGAAAACATTCTCCAGACCATGACGCTGCCCCCACCAGCTTGTGTTCTTCCAGCAATGGTTGAAGAATGTTTGTTCTACGATGTTTCTCACCTTTTACGCCATCGTCCGTTTGTTCGATGAAGCAGAAAACATGACTCATCGGAGAAGGCAATCCTTTGCCAATCAGTGGAGGTCCCATTCCGATACTGGCGTGCAAATGTAAGCCTTTTCTGCCGATGCACCTTTAGCATAGGTTTAGTGACCATCCGTCTGCATCGGAGCCCCATATGCAGCAGGGTTCACTGAACTCGTTTTAGACACATCCGGTAGCTCCCTGGTTCATTCGGCCAGTGAGTTGCTCCACTGTAGCGTGTCAATCGGCCCTCACGCACCTTCGAAGCCGACGTTCATCACCTCTCACATCAATGGCACGTGGCGTTCCGCAGTATCCGCATCGCTTATTCGCAATGGTGCCATTTCTCCAATCCAATCACGATACACTTTAACCACAGCAGCACGCGAACAGTTCACAAACTGCTTTGTTTCAGAATTAATGCATTCCTTGGCCCGAAAACTGGTAATCATCCCTTTTCGCAAATCTAAATCTGATAAATCGCTCCTTTTATCCATGACGGCAACGAGTGATATGTTTTCAGATAATAATGATCATATGTTGAGAATTTTAGGAAGGGAGTGTCTAGCCCCAGGTCTTAAACAACCCTTAGAAATAGGAAGCTAGGAGATTTGAGCTAGAGTGCCCGATAGGAAAGTGACACGGAAGCGAAGTAGAAAGGGGGAGGAAGACGCCCTTATTTATTACCGGGTGGCCAGTACCCGGAGTCCGAAGGCTTGACGCGCCCATCCGACGCATGGCGGATATTTAGTGGATCGAACCTGAGGTCCTTTCCGTGGCAGTCGCGAACGTTGCCCACAAGGCCACTCGCCGCCCATGTTTTCAGATTGCCTACAGCACACCTTATATACCCTCCAAGCCAGCTCACGACACGTGCCTTCTTTCATTGGATATGCGCTGTTGACGTCGAAAGTAGAAGGTGGCCACAATAATTTGACTCGACTGTGTATATTAATTAAGCTAAAGCTTACTACAGTTAGACGTAGGTCGTTGGATTTGGAGTTCAAGATCATTGGTAGGCACTACCTTCCTTTTGTAATCTTGAAGAAAGCACTAGTACTGATTGAGAGGATGTATTATTCCCATCCCCTTTTTCACACACAAAGCGATTCTCTTGGAGAGATATTTCGAAATCTGTTACCTACTCACATTTATCTTGAAAGAAATAACAATTTACTAGTGCTGGTTTATGGATCAAAATAATGGGAAACTTTCAAAAGGCATCTACTCTAGGCGAAATTAACAAAAACTACGCAGTGAGCGATCAGTGACAAAATTAATATACAAGAAAGATGACACCGAATTTTCGGGTGTAATAAGCACGTCTTTTGAATCCGTTCCGACGCAAATTAAATTTATCAAAGCGATTCAAAGTCAATGGAACCGGTATCTGACGGAAGAAAGAAGTTTTTCAATCGGATCTTTAATCCCTCCGATATTGGTGTAAACGGAATCTTGAGCTTACGAATTCTTAGAAACAGAGTTATCAACAAAAATAAGATGTGACTTTACGTCCCCGGGTGGGAAAACCATGCATTATTTTAGGAAGAAAGTATTCACAAAAGGTTTATCCATATGAGCGGCATCGGTCCAAGAAAAAAATTTAGTCGATTTTCAGGAACCCAGATTTTGCTACAAATATATCAGAAGCAGAAATTAACACCTATGACCCCTGGTGGCCAAACCATTGTTTACAAAACATTAGAAATTATGTGGAAAATATTTTCCATCAGGTCTTGTATGCGATACAGGAAGAATTTTCTCAAATCGGAGTTTTAGGAGCAGAAAACGCAATTTACCTTTATGCGCCCTAGCGGAAAGTCTAAATGATTTACGTGAAAAATTTGAATTTATAGGAAAAACATTTCGCATCGTTAACACTATCCAACAACGAAGGAATTTTTCAAATTGGACTGTTAGAAGTAGAGATATTGACAAAAATAAAATATACGTCTTCGCCCCTGGCGTAGAAACCATGCATTATTTCCAGAAGAAAGTGTTCCTAAAAGGTTTGTCGACATGAGTAGCATCGACCAACAAAAGACTTTTTTTTTCAATCGATATTTTAGAAGCTCATTATTTTCTGCATATATATCAGAAGCGGAAATTAAGACTTACACCACCTGGTGGCCATACCATTTTTTTACAAAAAATTATAAATTATGTGCAAACGATTTCCCATCAGGAGCTGTATCCGGTGCAGAAAGAATTTTTCAAATCGGAGGTTTAGAAGCAGAGATATAAAGGAAAACGCAATTTAGCTTTACGCCCCCTAGCGGAAAGTTTATGAATTACTTGAACATTTTGAAATTATAGGAAAAACATGTCACACTAGAAACACTATCCAACAAAGAAGGAATTTTTTAAATCGGACTCCCAGAAGTCGAGATATTGACAAAAATAAAATATACATCTACGCCCCCTGGCGCAGAAACCATGCACTATTCTAAGAAGAAAATGTTTCTAAAAGGTTTGTCCACACGAGTAGTATCGGTCTACAGACAACGTTTTTTTTCAATCGAGAATTTAGAAGCTCATATTTTGCTGCAAATACATCAGAAGCGGAAATTAAGATTTACGCCCCTGGTGGCTAAACATTTTTTTTTTTTCTTTTTTTACAAAAATTAGAAATTATGTGCAAAGGATTTCCCATCAGGAGCTGTATCCGGTGCAGAAAGAATTTTTCAAATCGGAGATTTAGAAGCAGAGATATAGGGAGAAGCGCCATTTAGCTTTACGCCCCTAGCGGAAAGTCTGTGAATTACTTGAAAATTTTGAAATTATATGAAGCACATGTCACACTGGAAACACTATCCAATAAAGAAGGAATTTTTCAAATCGAACCCTTAGAAGTAGAGATATTGACAAAAATAAGATATACATCTGCACCCCCTGGCGGAGAAACCATGCACTATTTTAAGAAGAAAATGCTCCTAAAAGGTTTGTCGACATGAGTAGTATCGGTCCACAAGCGACGTTTTTTTTTATCGGGAATTTAGAAGCATATATTTTGTTGCAAATACATCAGAAGCGGAAATAAAGATGTACGCCCCCTGGTGGCCAAACCATTTTTTTACAAAAAATTAGAAATTATGTGCAAACGATTTCCCATCAGAGGCTGTATCCGGTGCAGAAAGAAGTTTTCAAATCGGAGATTTAGAAGCAGAAATATAGGGAGAAACGCAATTTACCTTTACGCCCCGTAGCGGAAAGTCTATGAATTACTTGAAAATTTTGAAATTATATGAAAAACATGCCACACGGAAAACACTATCCAACAAAGAAAGAATTTTTCAAATCGGACTGTAGAAGTAGAGATATTGACAAAAATAAGATATACATCTACGCCCCCTGGCGGAGAAACTGTGGGATATTTAAGGAAGAAAATATTCGGAAAAGGTTTGTCGATGTGAGTGGCATCAGTCCACGAAAGAATTTTTTTAATCGATATTTTAGAAGCTCAGATTGTATGGCAAATACATCAGAAGCAACAATTAACACTTACGCTCCCTGGTGGCCAAAATATTCTTTACCAAAAATTCGAAATTATATGCAAAAGATTTTCCATCAGGAGGTGTATCCGCTGAAAAAAAATTAAAATCGGACTTTTAGGAGAATAGTTATGGGGGAAAATGTTATTTACTTTTACGCCCCCTAGCGGAAAATCTATGCGTAGTTTGAAAAGGAAACTGTATCTAAAACACTCTTGACATAAATGGAATCGAAAGATAAAAGAATGTTTTCAATCGGATGTAGAAGCAAATATGTGGATCAAAACGTAATTTTGAATTCGACATCATCTGCATTTATGCCCTCTAGCGGCGAAATTGTACACCGTAAAAAAAAAAAAAAATGAAGGATCATCATTCGCACATTTCAAGCTTCCGAACGCAAAAAGAATTTTTCAAATCGGACTAATAGTTGCAGAGATACCGTGGGTACAGACGGACGGACGGACAAACCGATAACAGAAGCACGATCTTTTTTTGCAAAAGACGTGCTAAAAAATAATTGTTTGGAAAATTGCTGTGTGACATGTGGATATTTTAACTTTAAGAATAATCTTCATTGTGATTCTGTTAGATATGGGATCTTCAAGATTTGTGATTTTGTCAAAACTAAATTTTTCAAAAGAGAATAATTATCTCGTGCAACAGCCCGTTTTGAACGTGATTTGATGCTGCATTTAATCATGAAGCGATTTTTTAGAATTTATTGACGTTAAATTGTCGTTAAAATTTACTCTCGACTAATATGTTTTATAATTCATCCAGGATTAAAAGAATTTTTTCATGAGGGAATTCATGAAGTATTTTTCTGTAAGTACGTGGATTTTTGTGGACATCAAGATAAAAATTATCCTCCTGATTTGGTCGTCCCAATCCGCCCCTCGTTACAAATTATATATTATATTGCAATATATAAATGAAATCCTCACAACTATATAAGAATCGGAGACCAGTGCTTCAATATGCAACACATGAATTAACAGCTTTTTTTCCTGCGGATCCTGAGTGCATCCATTTGAAACCAGAAAGTTGAATATTAATAACAATGTACTGTGCACCAACTATACACATAAGAGTAAAAGTACACTAAAAATCCAACTTATTGTCCTAAAAATATTAATATACGTTTCCAAGCTATCGCCTATTAACCAGATGGCTTTCTTGGAAATGTATATTTATGTTTTTACGCCAATAAATCGGATTTCTACTGTACTTTTACTATTATGTTGAGCATTGATGATACATTTAGGATTCAATTCCGCTACGCCACAAAATCGTGGAGCCACAAAGTTACGTCTAAGAGATTTACCAATTTTTAAATAGCGAATATGTGTGTGAGTCATAAAATGCGAAGCCAGTTTTTCATCCAAACCGAAAACGTACACATCTCTGATGGTATCAAGTTTCAACTTTGGCGGCACCAAGAAGGAACACAACAACGCTGTCTCAATTCTCTCAAAGTAGTAATATACTGGGTAACGTATAAAAGAATAAAAACACCGTGTATTTTTGATAATTTCAAATTCGAATTTTAAATATTAATAAAAAAAATAAGGCGTACGAATGAATTACGTTCTATCGAGTTAAAAAAAAAAAAAGCTATAAAAACTACAGTAAAATATAGGAACTAACGCAGAATTACGTATAAAACTGAAAAACGTATTACCGAGGTTCTACTCGTACGTGTTTCTGTGTGTGTGTGTGTACTCAGTCGTATCAGAATAATATGATTACCCCCGGAATCACACTGTCCCGCTCAGGCACATAACAGAGTGCACATGACAAGGTCGACCACACGGAGATATAAGCGGTCGGCCAAGACATATGTGTGAGCACAATGGACAGAGGTAGTGATCTGAGGGACGTTCAAAATGGAATGATCATCGGCTACTGCACTAAGGGTGAAAGCATCTCAGAAACTGTAGACTTCGTGCGCTGTTCGCGAGGTGGTGTAACAAGGGTGTACCAAGAATGGGCAGCTGGCACACTGAATGCCTCGTGACGTCATACCTGTAGACCCCCAAAGGCCATCGATTCCAGAGGAGAACGTCGACGCGCAAAAGTGCTGCAATTGATCAGCAAATGAATGTTGGGGCACCCAGGTACGTGTCCCCGATAACAGCAGAGCGAACCCTCCTGTTGCGCATGAGTCTCCGGAGTCGACGCTGCGTCAAGGCGCCCATGCAAACGTACAAGTGTTTCAGAGTTGTCACAAGTATACGCATGCATCTCAAGAATTCTGATACGTACTTGCAACAACTCTGAAACACTTGCATTTTTTTTTTTTTTTTGATTGGAAGTTTAACGACTACCGTGAGCAACTCAATGGGCTATAAGCAGTCGCCCGTCCCTAATTTAGATCCACTGACCCCAGGGAAGGGAGACAGCCATTGCCGTAAGACAAACGCATATCCATGACTCACCGGGATTCGCACCCGAACCCATTAGGGACGAATGGTCAGAAGTCATCGCTTAGACCACTGCGCCACCGGGGAGGTCACTTCTCAAGGGGGAGGCGGGTGCCGGCATCATACAATCACCTACACAATAATAGATGAAGCACATGTTGAGATGGAAAAGTTGCAGCGATAAGCTTCATCGGGATAGTTGAAGTGGGAGAACAATTAGCTCCGGAGCAAGGATGCGTGATTTCGAATCCGACCACCAGCAAAAAAGGCCTTGTTTCGTCATAAGTTTTTAATCTGTAGTCACAGTTCAGTGGAAGTTGAGTGTATTTACAACACGGCGTGATAATGGATGTTTCAACGACTCTTAAGCTGCCCCGGGTGAGCGGGTGGTCAGAAGCGCAGGTTTATGCCTAGACGTCTGAGATGGGCCTGAGGCTCAGCATATTTGTCGTACGGCGCAGGTCCTGTCCCCTTACCGAAACGACAAACAATGAAATTAGGTACGAGTGACTGATTACAGCCCTTTGATATGGTCGTGACTTTCGTTAACCTCCCTTCCCCAAGAGAAAAAATATTTAAAAATAAGAACATCCTTCATACAAACAGTGTTGTGTTTATTAATGCAACGTTACTTCCAGGGACACCTGTGAATTTATTTGAAGAACTAAATCTGTAAACTTGCGTGAAAGGTTTTTCTATTGTGATTTTTGTGTGTGTTTAGCAAGAGATAAGTGAAGCGGATCATTGCGACGAAGTACTGTTATCTCCTTTATGAAAGGGCATTATTGTGTTAGCTTTGGTATCTGTGGTTGTGCCGCTGATAGCAGCAAGAAAACTCAGATTCGTAGTTTGCTGCTTTTGTGCGTTTTACCTGATAAACTTCCAGCTTGTCTGATAAATAGCTTAAACCTTTCTGGCAGGATAGAACGCCCAAAGAACACTACCAGTTTCCTCGCTTTTCGTGCAAAATTCACAAATGGTCATGTGTCATTTATTCAGCAGTATTTATTAAAAGGTGAGCATTCTTGATACCCATTGTAAGTGCAATCCGAAGTTTTTATCTTTCGTTTGTATAATCTTAGCTAAAGCAATTTTAGCAATGTTTGCTAGATGCTAAAACTGTATCAAATCCTATTCGGTTTAATTCTAACAAAACCGAAAGTTCACCGAAGTTCTAAAATATTTATCAATAATAGATATTTATTGCCAACTCTGTCAAAAAACAGAGGTGTTAATGAGAACGTCGTTCTCGAATGCCCATTAACAACAGCAAACAGAAGAGAAAATTCTTACCCAGTTGCCATTTTCGTTCGGAAGTTACGTAACCGTTATTTTGATTTTATCTTGCGTTACGCATACGACTAATCTAACCTTCCTTTTGAATTTATGTGTTCTCATGTAAATTTGGGTTTTCCTAGTTAAATATTTTCTGACATCATTTCACTCGACGAGCTTTTCAAAGTTGGCATATTGGCAGTGGGTCAAAGTTCAGTCATAAGTAAATAAAGCTAAAAGCAAGAGCTGCTGCACTGTAAAAAAAAAAAAAAAAAAAAAAAAAAAAAAAAGATGGTGTCGAATCATGGAAATTTCCTGAAATAACTTGTAGCTATTTCCGTTTTAAAAGTTCCCGTTTCTTTTAACTTTCGTATTGTCAGAGATTTTCCGCAATAAGTAATTCTGGATATTTCACACTAAAAAATAAGTGGTGTGAATTCACGGAAAATTTCTGAAAATAGCGTGCTGCAAAGTTACCGGTAAGTGTCCGTCTTTTAATGGAATTTCCGTTTTTAGAAGTTCACCCTTTTTTTTTTTAACATCCGTATTTTCACAGTTTTTCCAGTAATTCCGTTTATTTCAGAAAAGTCAGTATCACAAAATTCAACACGCTGAATATTTCAGCCCTTACGACACAGAATCCTTTTGCGCCGGTGGTGAGGGTCAACCCGGGTCTTTTCAGGTTGGAGGCGCGGTTCTTAACCACTGAGCCAGAATGCCAAGCGCACGTTCAAAGTAAAACTTCATTGCGTGAAGGTTATTTTTTCAGTATGCGAGTGATTTAGTCATTTTATTTTCTATTGGAGCTTGTAATTTTTTTAATACATTTCTAATAATGTTATTTTTTTCTGTACGAGGTCTTATTACAAATCACGTATTTTCGTCATCGTAATTTTCCGAAGCAAGAGAATGATTTGGAGTTTGAAATTATTTTTTCAACTAATAATAATTTTCAATTATCTTTAAGAGAGGGTACAATGTACTGTTTTATAATACTGTTTCACAAAACTTCTAAATATAAAATTTTCTCTAGATAGCTATATAGCTTTTGTCCTAAGGACTCCACAGACTGATACACAGACATCTTACAATCACCTGTGCAATAAATTAAGTACACGGTTTCTTACGGTCGCACAATATATAATGGCTGGTGCACAAAATGGGAGAAAGGGGGGAAAATATCCTGTAACACAGTAACAAAAATTCATGCGATATCATCATCATCATCATTGTCAACCATTATCAATCCACTGCTGGACGAAGGTCTCCCCAAGTTTTCTCCACAACGGTCTGTCTTGTGCCAGTCTCCTCCATGTCACTCCCGCATACTTTCGAATTTCATCCACCCATCTTCCATGTGGTCTTCTTCTGGGTCTTTTCCTGTCCCTTGGAATCCAATCTAAAATTTCGGCTGTCCAACGATGGTCTGTTCTTCTGGCAGTATGTCCAGCCCATTGCCATTTCAGGGATTTAACTCTGATCATGATGTCTTCCACTCTTGTCATTTTTCGGATCCACGTGTTCCTCTTCTTATCTCTCCTGGTTACACCAAGCATGCACCTCTCCATGAATCTTTGAGTTGTCTGCAGCCTTTGTATGTCTCTTTTAGCTAAGGTCCACGTCTCTGCACCATACGTAAGCACTGGAAGGATGCATTGATCAAACACTTTTCTTTTAAGACATAATGGCATATTGCTCTTGAAAATTATGCTGTTTCTTCCAAAAGCTCTCCAGGCAAGTTTTGTACGCCGATTAATTTCTTCATCAATGTGACCCTCACTTGATATCTGCTGTCCAAGATAAACGTACGTGTCTGTTATCTCCAGCTTTTCTCCATCAATCGATATATCTTCATTTCTTGTAAAAGCATTGTACATCACTTTTGTCTTCTGAAAGTTCATTTTTAATCCCACTTCTTTACTCTTGTCAGCAAGTTCCTGGATCATACTCTGTAGCTCTGATGGGGTAGTTGCAAAAATGACTATGTCATCAGCAAAACGAAGGTGGAATAGATAATCTCCATTAATCTTTATCCCTTTGTTTTCCCAGTTCAGTGATTGAAAGACATTTTCCAATGTGGCATTAAAGAGCTTCGGAGATATGGTGTCACCTTGTCTCACTCCTTTTCCAATTTTTACGTGTGTTGTATTTTCAAACAGCCGAATCTTTGCACTTGCATTTTCATAGATGTTATTAATAATATTAATGTATGCATCTTCAATACTGCAGGATTTCAGAGCCATTGCAACTGCTGATGGTTTCACCGAATCAAAGGCTTTTTCATAATCGATAAAAGCCATGCACAATGGAAGCTCATATTCCCTCGCTCTTTCAATTAGTTCTCTCAGTACGTGGATATGATCTATTGTGCTGTAGCCACTCCTGAATCCAGCTTGTTCTCTCGGTTGAGCCATGTCCAGTGTCACCTTCAAGCGGTGTGAAAGAACTTTAGTGAAGATTTTATAAACCACTGATAGGAGGCTGATAGGTCTGAAGTTCCTGAGATCCTCAATGTCACCTTTTTTATGTAGCAAGATCATTGTAGCGTTGTTCCAATCCTCAGGAATTTTCCCTTCATTAAGGCATCGAGTGAAAATTTGGGCGAGTACTGTTTCGATTTCTCCACTTGCTTCTTGTATGATGTCTACAGTAATTCCATCTTCTCCTGGAGCTTTTCCCCGCTTCATGTTCTTGATTGCATGTGCAACTTCTGCTGGAAGGACTGGAAGAACTCTGGTACTGGTACCTTTCATGATGTCTGGAGTACATGTATCATCCCTTTCATATAATTTGGAGTAGAAATCTTTCACTCTTGTCAAAATTTCGCCTCTATTTCTTGTTACAGAACCATCTTCTTTTCTCAGTGCCATAATCTGTTTTTTCCCCTTACTGAGATGTCCCTTTGCAATCTTTAGGCTTTGGTTGTTTTCAATTGCTTTCCTTACTAGTTCACAGTTGAATTTCCTTACGTCTTCAGTGATACTTTTTCGTACTGTTTTGCATAGCTCTATATATTCCACTTTGGAAGTCACATCTTCTTTAGTTGTCCTCATCACTCTTCTTTTTTGCATCAACATTTTGGTTTTTCCTGATAATTTGTTCACATGCAATTTGTTATTAGACCCAGCTAATTTTGTTGCTGTTTCCATAAGAGCTTTGGTTACTTTTCTGTTAACTTCAGAAATATCCACTTCTTCTGATGTTAGGCCTTCTAAAGCAGAGAATTTGTTCTTCAGTTCCAATTTGAAGGTATTATGCTGTTTTTTAAGGTTGGTTATGTCAATACATTTTGTTTGTCTTATGAGCTTGCTACGTTCGAGTTTAGTGTTGAGGTGCATCTTACATCTCACCAATCTATGGTCACTGCCTGTGTTGAACTTGTTTAGCACACTGCAGTCTTCTATGACGAATTTTTTGTTACACATAATAAAATCAATTTCACTTGTCGTCCCATTTGGATGTCTCCATGTCCATTTCCTGTGTGGCTTTTTCTTGAAAAAGGAGTTCAAGATGAAAAACCCTTCTGCCTCTGCAAACTCTACGAGAGTATTTCCACGCTGGTTTCTGTTGCCGTGACCGAATTTACCTACTGAAGTTTCATTCTGTTGCCGTTGCCCTATTTTTGCATTGAAATCTCCCATAATTATCTTCAAGTGCTGTTTACCTTTATTATTTAGATGACGAATTTCCTCATAAAATTCTTCGATTTCTTCTTCAGCATGACTTGTGGTGGGTGCATAAGTTTGAATAATCTGAGCCTGGTATCTTACTATCCACAATATCCGATCTCGCTACAGAACTTCAACATCAAATATTATACTTCGACAGATTATGGAAATTTAATAGTTAATCAAACCCCCAAGTATTCCCGTGAATCTCTCCTATTACCGGAAATTTTTCGTCATGCGGATACGGAAAAAAATTGAGAACGGAGTTTTCCTGTTAATATAAGAAAGGAATTACGGAAAGGTTTCTGAAAATTCTGAATTTTCCGTTAACGCTTCTTGAAAACGGTAATTTACCGTCAAAATAAGAAAGGAATTACGGAAAGGTTTCTGAAAATTCAGAATTTTCGTGGCTTACGAAAAATCCGTAAAATTCAGTTTTTTTTTTCCGTCATGTGACGGAAAAGTTGTGTCAGAAACATACTTCGTTGATTCGCGAAAGAAATCACGGAAAGTGGCTCGTGAATTTCAGATTGTTTTTTTTTTTTTTTTTTTTTAGAGTGTCCGTTCCATATTTATGTATACAGGAATTTCGCAAAATCAAAGA
This sequence comes from Macrothele yani, assembly GCA_039090855.1. Classification (NCBI taxonomy): domain Eukaryota; kingdom Metazoa; phylum Arthropoda; class Arachnida; order Araneae; family Macrothelidae; genus Macrothele; species Macrothele yani. The sequence continues at coordinate 104,472,071 of CM077007.1, forward strand.
CCGAATTTTTTCAGCCCTCTTGCACCACAGATTTCGTCGATTTTTTTTTTTTTTTTTTTTCCTGATAGGATTCAATCCGAGGTCTTTTGGGTTGGCTCAACGGAAACCGCGCGTCTTACCGTTGAGTCAGACAGACAACGATAACCTAGTCACGTTCAAGGTTGAACTATAATTGCACGATGGTGAAATGTTTTTGTCATTAATGCGAGTCAATTAGTGATTTTATTTTCTGTTGGAACTTATTATTTTTTTAAATAAGTTTGTAATAATTTTATTTGTTTTGCAGAAGGACTTATCACAATCAAGTATTTTTTTATCGCAGTTTTTCGAAGCAACAGAATGCTTTTAAACTTGAGATCATACTAAATTGACAAACTAAATTGACAATGACTTCCAGTTATCTTTAAGAAAAGGTTAAATGTACTGCTTTATAGGTTTAGTTCCCAAAACTCCTAAATACAGGGTGATTCATAAAGAAGTATACAGTTCCAACGCACTATAAAACAAGAACAATGTAAGATATTTTATGCTATCTGTAACAGAATTGTAGGGGAATGTTTCAAGTTTTTTTCAGAGGCAGTCACAGATGTTCTATGTGTGCACCCTTAGTCACACGACACACATCGAGCCGGTAATCCATTTCCGCCCAAACGCGAGGTAAGATATCTGAATCAAGTGCAGTGATAGCGGCTGTGATACGCTGTTTCAGTTCCGCTAGATCAACAGGAAGGGGAGGGGCGAATACCTTGTCCTTTACGTACTCTTACAGGAAAAGTTAAGTCAGGGCTTCTGGGTAGCCGTTGGGTCAGTGGCATGTTGTAGTCCGCGGCTCATCCAATCCATCGGACAGACGCTGCCATTTTGACTGACTAGTCACGTGACACGCGCGCTATCGCCTACGTCACTTCCCTCAGTAGCGGGTCACAAACTTTATGAGTACATCTACCTAACGGTTCGCAGTTGTGGTCCGTGTCTTCAACTGTTACTGTTTTATAGCATCTGGAAACTGTATACTTATGAATCATCCTGCATAAAATGTACTGTTGATAGTTATAATAGCTTTTATCTTAAGGGGTCCACAGATTGATACACCGGCATCATACAATCACCTACACAATAATTTAAGTACGCCGCCTCGGTGTCCCAGTGGTCTAAGCTATGGCTTCTGATCCCTCGTCCGAAAGGGGCCCTGGTTCGAATCCCGCTGAGGCATCGATGTTGTGTTTGTCTTACGGCACTGGCTCTCTCCCTTCTCTGGAACCAGTGGCCCTAACTAAGGGATGGGTGACTGCTTATAGCCCATTGAGTTGCTCGCGGTGATCGTTAAACCTCCAACCAAAAAAAAAAAAAAAAAAAATTAGTACCAGGTTTCTTACGTTAGATATACAATACCTGGTGTACAAAATGGGGGAGAGGGAAAATAATATTTGGTGCACAATAACCAAAATTTCATGTCACATGCTATCCACAATATCCGATCTCGCTAAGGAATTATTATTTGGTTCAATGCCTCCGCTCATACAGCAGCATTCACACATTATTTGGTTCAGTGCCTCAGCTCATACAGCAGGTGATATAAACTGAATTTTCCACAACGATTACTAGCTACATCGACGCACTTGGTACGTATGACACCGAGATGCTAAATCATTTGTTTTGCATTGCCTAATGAACATGTCCTGTAAAATTCAAAGTCGGAGCTCGTCTCCTTTCAAGTGTTCTGTTTTTTATGAACATGAGTGTATTAACGGAAAATTTTCGTCATGTGAATACGGAAAAAGTGAGAACAAAGTTTTTCCGTTAACATACGAAAGGAATTACTAAAAGGTGTCTGAAAATTCAACATTTTTCGTTAACCCATCTTAAAAACGGCAATTTAATGTCAATATAAGAAAGAGACAGCGAAAATGTTTCTGAAAATTCAGAATTTTTCGTTAACCCATCTTAAACACGACAATTTACCGTCAATATAAGAAAGAGACTGCGAAAAGGTTTCTGAAAATTCAGAATTTTTCGTTAACCCATCTTAAAAACAGCAATTTACCGTCAATATAAGAAAGAGACTGCGAAAAGGTTTCTGAAAATTCAGAATTTTTCGTTAACCCATCTTAAAAACAGCAATTTACCGTCAATATAAGAAAGAGACTGCGAAAAGGTTTCTGAAAATTCAGAATTTTTCGTTAACCCATCTTAAAAACAGCAATTTACCGTCAATATAAGAAAGAGACTGCGAAAAGGTTTCTGAAAATTCAGAATTTTTCGTTAACCCATCTTAAAAACGGCAATTTACCGTCAATATAAGAAAGAGACTGCGAAAAGGTTCCTGAAAATTCAGAATTTTTCGTTAACCCATCTTAAAAACGGCAATTTACCGTCAATATAAGAAAGAGACTGCGAAAAGGTTTCTGAAAATTCAGAATTTTTCGTTAACCCATCTTAAAAACGGCAATTTACCGTCAATATAAGAAGGGGACTGCGAAAAGGTTTCTGAAAATTCAGAATGTTTCGTTAACCCATCTTAAGCACGACAATTTACCGTCAATATAAAAAAGAAACCGCGGAAAGGTTTCCGAAAAAAAAAAAATTGGGCCTAGGGTGACCTAGTGGTCAACGTTCATGACTGCCACGGAGATGACCTCGGGTTCGATCCCAGGCAGGTACGAACGCTCGAACCACTAAATATCCGCCGTGCGTCGGATGAGCACGTTAAGCCGTCGGACCCCGGGTACTGGCCCCCGGTAATAAATTAGGGCGTCTTTCTTCCCCTTTCAACCTCGCTTCAGTGTCACTTTCCTGTGGGGCACTCTAGCCCAAATCTCCTAGCTTCCTTTTTCTAAGGGTTGTTTAAGACCTGGGGTCAGACACTCCCTTCCTAAAATCCTCTACATATGATCTGATCTGATCTGATCTGGTTTCTGAAAATTCTGAATTTTCCTGACGTACGAATAAATTTTACGCGTTGTTTTTTAGAATTTGCTATAATAGACGCCTTGGTGAGCTTAGATTTTGCAATAGCTTCGCTCATAATATGCCAAATGTACCCGAATTATCGGTTACCGTTGGCGGCTTGTCCTAGTAATATTCCATAATTAACTTTCATTTTGCTACTTTTGAGGCTTGCTATTTTCGAACTTTCTTTCGATGTTGCTCTACTGTCCTCTTTACTTTGGCAGTAATATTGTAAGGCGGCGCATCCTTAAGAAGATTCTTCTCCTAGTGTACACTTTTATAAGTTTTTCGTATGCTTCAGGATATTTTTCAGCCAGTAACTGACAAAAAGATTTCATTACATGCGTGTTTCTGGTAGTCTTTTTGGTGGTCTTTCTCAGCGAAATGTTCAGAGCATACAGTTGCATTTGAAAAAAATTATTTTATCTAATCTTCTACATTTGATGAGCCATTCCTTTCTCTCGGCATCCTCTTTAAGAAAACTGTGGAAAAGAATTCCTTTCCCTTTCGTGTTCTGATTTCTATTTTTGCATATGGTCACTGCACAATTTGGCATTATGGCGTTAGGAAAATGCCAAGAATATCCAAAACAAGAAGTCACAATACACACACCGCGTTTGATGATGGTAATATAACTAGAATAACTCAAATAACATAACTATAGAAGAATTATATTAATATAACTAGAATTACTAAATTAATACAACAATTATAACTAGATAAATATAACAAGAATGACTAGATAAATATAACAAGAATGACTAGATTAATATAACAAGAATAACTAAATTAATACAACTCCTTGAATACAATTGACCTAAGTAAACACGACACGAGTGCAAGAAAGCGGGAGATTGGAGCCGAGACATGTTTGCATCTGCGGTTGAATGGCACTTGATGATGACGACATGCTCAAATCACCGAAATTTTTTTAGAGCCGCGCATCGCTGTTATGGCTACTCCTGACGGAAAAGGTTGTATCAAAAATATGCTCACGAAAGGAATTGTGAAAAGTGGTTCATGAATTTGAGAAAACTTTTTGCTGTGTGAGTACGAGAAAGAGGTGTGTTCGGAGACTGAGAATTTTGTATTCAGATACTGAGAGCCGATCAGGAGCGTACTGATAGCCCCGACAACCCTCGCATCGCGGGAGGGGGGGGCTCACCTGTAGCCTCAAAAAAATGATTTTACAAAATTTTGCAAAATTTTGCTTCCTATACTCCCAATGGGCAAACTTCTGTACACATTTTCTTCACAATTAATGCGTTTCCAAGGATGAAAATTTTAACAACGACTAAAATAACTTCATATTATAACTTTGAATACTTAATATTTTCTAAAACATAACCATAATTATATTAAAAATCAATAACTTTTCCTTTGGTGGTGTTGAGACCAGAAAAAAGATGGCGCGACCTGCACATTGATGACGTCAGTAGACAAACAAATGTTGGATTGCTTAATTATGGTTATGTTTTAGAAAATATTAAGTATTCCAAGTTAAAAAATGAAGTTATTTTAATCGATGTTCAAATTTTCATCCTTGAAAACGCATTAATTGGGAAGAAAATGTGTACAGAAGTTTGCCCATTGGAAGTATAGGAAGCAAAATTACTAGCCGTCCACCTTAAAAAATAGAAGAAATTTTTGACAGCTGCTTTGAATGAAGTATTAAAAAGAAAAAAAATTGTTTTTTCCTCTCGGTTTTAGTTTATAAAAACTGTATGGCGGAAAAGCATCAGCTCTTCCAGATAACTTGAGGCCCCTTTTCACAGTCATAAGAAAAGTTCCTAAACATGCTTATAAACAAGAGAATCAGAAAGAATGTCATTTTAAAAAATTTTATACTAATGAGGATACAGTGTTTTTTGCACATAAGTATGCATCCATCAGAATATAATGAGCTAAAAGATATTCTTCCCGATGACGAAGAAACCGTCATGTCAATTTCTTTTTATAACACTGTCAAGAGAAAAACATTTTAACTCTGTGCAAACCGTAGTAAAAATTGTGGCATTATGTTTATTTTTTTTTATTTTTTTTTTATGTTCAAGAGTAAATAATTTGAGTAGCTTTACTTTTTTTGCGTGTCACAATTCGTAATTGTTACTTATGTATTTGTTTACTTACGTTCTGTATTTTCGAAAAAATTGGAAAGATCATTACACACTGTCGCACTGCACTTACGTGTTTTGTGTGTGATCGTGAGGCATTTCAAAGTGTCTGGCCTTAGTTCACCGAAAGAATGAAATTTGCATGATATGATTAACTTTCGTGTAACTGTAAAAATTAAAAAATAAAATCTGAGCTGTCATTTTAATTACCACGTGATCACTTGTGTTGCACGCAATTAAGCGCAGTAATTTTGGTTTTATGAAAAATACCTGCAGGTTGCGGAAAAAAAATTAATAATTAGAACTCCAGTAGCACATAGTTAATAGTATGAAATAAAAAAAAAATTGTAACCGAAAGCTAATAGATTTTTGCAAAAGGGCCTCGAAGATATTTTTTGCGGGGGACCTCGAGTTTTTCCGGTATGCCACTGGAGCCGATGTTCTGAGAGATAAGCTATAAGAGGAGTGCGATATGTAATGCAAGATTGTTTTAGGTGGATAATACATGATAACGGCGAGCGATAACTGTTAAACGTATATTGTTACAAAATAATAGTGTGAAGTCTATTCATCTTGTGATTACAAATCCCGCAGGCTTACTCACCAGGAAAACGAAAGCTTTGTTGAACTTCCTTCTGATGCCAGACTGGTATCGATATTCAGATCCAAATCTCTGACTCAGTTTTGGGGTATTATGGGCAAGTGTCAGCCACAAAGCTCTAAAATTATTAGTAGCTTTTTCGACCACGTATTTATTGCGAGAAAACCTTTTCAGTCGTTTCGGCCATCAAAACAAAGCATAGGAACACAATGGGCATTAATGTTGCACTGTGCCTTGAAGAAACGACGCTGGAACCACCGCTCGAGAAGATTATTGCGAAGCAGCAGCAACAGACCCCAGAAAAAATTATATTAACGGTAAGGAGAAAAATTGTGGTCTATTGGTTATGGATTGCACTTATCAATCATTAAAGAATAATAACAGAATAAATTATATTAGCAAAGTGACATGAAAAATTATGGGTTGTAAGCAGTGATCATTATAATACAGAATATTACGAGATTAAATCGTCGAAAATAGCCTAAAGGTTTTGTTTCGGCATCGCCGGTCCGCGAAAGTTTCTACAACGTTTTGCCGGTACGCGAATGCAAAAAGGTTAGGAACTACGGGTCTAGGAGTATGAGTTTGCTAGCCTAAATGCAGGCTCACTGAAAATCGTTTTGAGAATATAATGTTACTTAATATTACGCAACAACTGAGTTTAGAAATTAGGGTATTATTTCTGGCAAATTTTCTAAGAATGTAATGAATGCATATCTTACCCTTTGATTTGGTGTTTCACATGATCGCCCATCTTCGACTTAAAATTTCTTTTTCGCATTCATTTCAGTTTAAGAGACAACCACAAGATTGTTACCCTACAAGTAAAATGGCATTGGAAAAGCTGGTTTTATGAGACACTAATTGATTTCAACCAGGCTGGGGCTCCATTTAAGGGAACTGGTTGTACACTGTAGAAAATTTTCTGAAATTCACAGGCAACTTTCCGCCATTTCTTTTGTGAATCAAAGAAGCATATTTCCGATACAACCTTTTCCGTGAAATGACGGACAGAAACCTGAATTACACGGATTTTTTCATACCACGGGAAAATTCTGAATTTTCAGAAACCTTTCCGCAGTTTTGTATCTTATATTGACGGTAAATTACCGTTTTAGAGATGTGTTAACGGAAAATTCTGAATTTTCAGAAACCTTTCCGCAATTCCTTTCGTATATTAAAGGAAAATCTCCGTTCTGACTTTTCCCGTATCCGTATGACGAGAAATTACCGGTAATAGGAGCGATTCGTGAGAATACTTGAGGTTTGATTAACTTTTAAATTTCAATCGTCTGTCGAATTTTGAAGTTCCGCAGCGAGATCGGATATTGTGGATGGCATATCGCATGTATTTTGTTTATTGTGGCACAAGATATTTTCTTCTTTCCCCTAGTTGGAGCACCAGCTATTTATTATTTATTGTGTTACTGTAAGAAACCGGGTACTTATTATACAGATGATTGATTATACGGTGTCTGTGTATCAGTCTTTGGACAACTTAAGACAAAAGCTATTATGACTTTCAAGAGTAAATTTTATATTTAGTTTTTTTTTTTTTTTTGTGAAATAATATAAAAAAAGTACATATCACCTTTTTTAAAGGCAACTGAAAGTCATTGTCAGTTAAAAAAAATCAAATTGCAAAGCATTTTGTTGCTTAGAAAAATCAGAATGAAAAATGTTTAATTTGTGCAAATCCTTCTACAGAAAAAAATATTACAAACCTATTCAGTAAAAAAAAAGCTCCAACAGAAAATAAAAATGACTAAATAACTCGCATTAATGACAAAAAAAAAAATCATCGTCGCGGAATTCGTTTTACGATGTACGTGAGTCATACTTGCAAATGTTCCGTGCGGCTACGGAACATTTATAAAGATGGCCACACTGAATCACAGTACTTTAACATGTTACGTAAGGTTAGTTTATGTTACCGCTTTAATTGGCATTTATGCTACATGCGGTGTGGGATCTTCTGGCTTATATCGCCAGAATACTGTTATGAATTCAAGGAAAATTTCTGAAAATAAAGTGAAGAAAATTTGCGGGTAAGTATCCGTATTTTCCAGAAATTTCCGTTTTTAAAAGTACCCGTTTATTGTAACTTGGAAGTGGAACAAACATTTTGAAATATTTTTTAGATAAAAACATCGATCTAGAAACTCCTACTGAACCCACCAGAACGGCAATTAGAGGAACTAGCAAAGTGCTAGATTTTGCGCTCTTTAAAAAAAAAAAAAATATTGGTAATGTCCTAATGCAGGCATATTAAATTAATCTCGCCTTTACTAAAAGATGACGGAACGCTGGCTAGGACTGACGAGGAAAAAGCAGAGATTTTTGCAAACTCACTAGAAAAGCAATTTAAAGTAAATGATATCCCTGACAGCAATGTAACCCGTAAAATGTATAGAGCTAAGGATATGTATTTTAAGCATGCTGAAGACATTGAATATTCCAGAGAGACTGCACAAAGTGCACTCTCTACGAGGAATTCACTAGTAAAAAAAACTGTGGTGACAGTCCCACTTAATAGAAATCAGAAAGGTGATGATAAAGGAAATAATAAGAAAACAAGGCAAAAATCCAAGACGGCCAATGTTGCGAACTCTCTTAGGTCCGCAGACCCTGAATAAACTGTAGAAGTCAAACAGAGTCTGAATGGAAAAAAATTAAACAACGGCTCTTTTAAGGGCTGAAAGAATAGCAAAAAAAAAAAAAAGAAAAAAAAATATATCCGGCGCTTTTAAGGGCCGAAAGAAATTTGTTTCACCAGACTTTGAAAACCCACTTCCTATTAAGAAGTAGGGTTTCATATAAGCAAACTTAGAAATAAAAAGGCACCTGATAAAGATGGAATTAATAAGAAAATTATGAAAAAACTCCCGGCTGAGTATGTCCAAACGCTTACAAAAATCTATAATAAAGCAATTGAACTAAAATACTTCCCTGATGAATGGAGGTCTGCCGAGGTAATTTTACTTCCCTAAGCCTGGTAAAAACCATGCTATTCCGGAAAAACACAGAGCTATTTTTTTGCTCCCAACTATGAAAAAAGGATTTGAAAAAATAATACTTATTAGAATGCAACAATTCTGTAAAGAATACCCAGTCATACTCTTTATTCAAGGAGGATTCCGTGATAAGCACTCCACCGTACACCAGCTCTCTAGGGTAACTGAAAACTGTGCGGAGGGGATAATAAAAAAAGAGCACACAGCTGCTATATCTTTGGATGTAGCTAAAGCCTTTGATAAGTGCCCGCATGATGCGATTATCAACAAGCTTATAGCACATGATCCCCCTCCTCCTTCTGGATAATAAATATGATCAAATCATATCTTGGAAACAGAACCTTCTGTGTTAAAATCAATGGAAAAAAAAATCCACTCAGAAAAAAAATTGAAGCTGTTGTTCCACAAGGCAGTGTACTCGCACCTACATTATATAACATTTTTACGTCAGATTTTCCCAACTATAATAACAGAAATCTGACTACGGCACTATATACGCTGATGACACCGCACTTGCATATACGCCTAAAAATAAAAACCAGGCTGCCTTTATGCTGCAGCACTATATATGCAAGTAAGTTAGAAAAATATTTTCTCTGTTGGAAAATAAAAATTAATACTGAGAAAACGCAAGCAATAATGTTCTCTAGGAAAACTCTAAATTGTAACCCAGACTTTAAACTTGTGCTGTTTGGTAAAAAAATACCGTGGGTAAAAGTTGTTAAATATTTGGCACTTATTGTGGATCACAACTCAAACTGGAACAAACATGTCAAAGAAACCCTTTCAAAAGCGTTGAAACTCAGAGGTTGTTTGCAACCCATAATCAAACATAAAAAGCTTAGTAATAAAAACAAAACTTTGCTCTGGAAAGCCTATCTCAGTCCTATAATTACTTACGGCTGTCGAATATGGGGTAACTGCAATAAGCAGCAAAAAAACAAAATCACCTCATTTCAAAATAAAACCTTAAGAATGATGGTTGGAAAAGATGGAAGAACCTCAAATAATACTATCAGAAGCATGCTAAACATTAACTCTATTCATTATACGATACATGATTGATATATGATTTAACAAAGAGGTACTACGATAAAGCGAAAAAACACCCCAACCCACTTGTCAGAGAGGCCCTTGATTATACTGTCATTGAAACTGACAACTTTAAAAGGCCCAAATCAATTCTGAGCAAAGTTCCAGATAAAAACCCAATCCATAGCTACCCACGCAACAAAAGAATAATTGGGATTAACTGACATTAGAGGAAATGTTAAAGATTTTTTATTTTTTTCTTTAGTCAAGTTATAAATTGGTATAATGTTATGGACAACGCCACCTTAGCTATGGCTATTCGCAACTGCACAAGCAGAATTCAGTAAAAGTAAACCCACGGGGGAAGAAAAGTGACAATCTCTCTCAACCAATAGAAAATAATCTATTCTATGATTGGCCCTTAAAAGCAAAGGCAAATAGCCGACTCCAGATTGAAGACAGAGCAAACTGCAATTTTCTTTTTTTACCAGGTGCCTAACTTCAACTTTAACGATTTTTAGTTAGGTGATAAACTGGATGTTCCTCTTGGGACTTTTTCTTTTGTGTGCTATTGTTTTTTTACACCCCCACCCCCTGTCCTTTCTTCTTTTGCCCAGGCTGGTCACTGGCGGTTAACATGATTGCTTGGAGTGTGATGTTATTGCTTGGGATATAATGATTGCTACAGGTAAGTATGCAGGAAAGCTTATAACTTCAATTCTTAACAAGAAACCGTATACTCCTTCCACTCTAATTTTTCCTTACTTTTCTTTCGCACTATCTTATCTGGGCACTCTGTTCCCGCTTCCTTAATATTTCCTTTTTTCTCCTGCCAAGAGGCGCAGCGCGCTGTGGGTTCAGGTCTCTAAACCTTGCATAGGGGATCTTAGTTAGTTAGTTTCTTCTTTAACAAAAGTTTTTCACTTTTAACCTTAGTTTTTCCTCTCCATCAGGGAAACACAAAACCCTTAAGTATTAAATTTCGTCTTGATAGCTATAATAGTTCTTTAGTTATGTGACAACAAACCACACACACACACGCGCACACACCACCGTGATAATTGTCAAATAATGTTCGAAAGAGCCGAAAATGTGCATTCCTGTTGAAATCCGGAAGTCAAATTTTTTGCGCTTACAATACTTCCTCGTGCATTAGGAGAGAAAATGGAAGAGGGAGTAGGAGTATAACTTTAATTTTTGAGGAAGGCAGAATAATTGAGGGGAGGGTGAGGCAAAACGAAGCTGTGCACAGGTCACCCGCAACTCTAAATCTGCCACTGGCTGGGAGATATATAATAAAACGGACTTTAGATTTGTAAGTACTGATTCCTCATTTACCATAGACATTTTATTTGAAAGTGTCTAATTAGATATTTATCCATGTAAATCCGCCCCTTGCCGCCCCGGTGGCGCAGTGGTCTAAGAGATGGCCTCTGATCATTCGTCCGAAAGGGGTCCGGGTTCGAATCCCGTAAGCATGAATGTTGTGTTTGTCTTACTGCCCTGGCTCTCTCCCTTCTCTGGAACCGCTGACCCTAAATTAGGGACGGGCGACTGCTTATAGTCCATTGAGTTGCTCACAATGGTCGTTAAACCTCCAATCCAAAAACAGATCCGCCCCAGGCGCGACGTTACGGGTGGGGTGCTTTTTTTTGCCACCCTTTAGCCCCCTCCCCCGATATTTAAGCAGTTAGAACATATGATGGGTGCAACCATCTAAGATTTTAGGGAACTTGGATAAACGTACGTGAATTTCTCGAATTTAGTGAAATTTTGTTAATTAAATTGAATTTTTTGTTAAATTTACTGTTTGTACCTCTGGGAAAAGGAAGGATTCCTCTGAAGGAATGTCTCAAAGAGTAGTAAAAAAGGCACTGTATTTGTAATTATATTTTAAAAAGATGAGAGAGAGAGAGAGAGAGAGTGAGAAATAAATAAATGTTTCTTGTGAGGTTACAAACTAAAATTCATAAACAGCCTTATGAAAGAAAAAAAAACGTAAATAAGCTGAAATGGTGAAAAAATAGTAATTTGCCATAGAGATTCGTATCCATGATTCCCTTATAGTCCATTGAGTTGCTCACAATGGTCGTTAAACCTCCAATCCAAAAACAGATCCGCCCCAGGCGCGACGTTACGGGTGGGGTGTTTTTTTTTTGCCACCCTTTAGCCCCCTCCCCCGATATTTAAGCAGTTAGAACATATGATGGGTGCAACCGTCTAAGATTTTAGGGAACTTGGATAAACGTACGTGAATTTCTCGAATTTAGTGAAATTTTGTTAATTAAATTGAATTTTTTGTTAAATTTACTGTTTGTACCTCTGGGAAAAGGAAGGATTCCTCTGAAGGAATGTCTCAAAGAGTAGTAAAAAAGGCACTGTATTTGTAATTATAGTTTAAAAAGATGAGAGAGAGAGAGAGAGAGAGAGAGAGAGTGAGAAATAAATAAATGTTTCTTGTGAGGTTACAAACTAAAATTCATAAACAGCCTTATGAAAGAAAAAAAAAACGTAAATAAGCTGAAATGGTGAAAAAATAGTAATTTGCCATAGAGATTCGTATCCATGATTCCCTTATAGTCCATTGAGTTGCTCACAATGGTCGTTAAACCTCCAATCCAAAAACAGATCCGCCCCAGGCGCGACGTTACGGGTGGGGTGTTTTTTTTTGCCACCCTTTAGCCCCCTCCCCCGATATTTAAGCAGTTAGAACATATGATGGGTGCAACCGTCTAAGATTTTAGGGAACTTGGATAAACGTACGTGAATTTCTCGAATTTAGTGAAATTTTGTTAATTAAATTGAATTTTTTGTTAAATTTACTGTTTGTACCTCTGGGAAAAGGAAGGATTCCTCTGAAGGAATGTCTCAAAGAGTAGTAAAAAAGGCACTGTATTTGTAATTATAGTTTAAAAAGATGAGAGAGAGAGAGAGAGAGAGAGTGAGAAATAAATAAATGTTTCTTGTGAGGTTACAAACTAAAATTCATAAACAGCCTTATGAAAGAAAAAAAACGTAAATAAGCTGAAATGGTGAAAAAATAGTAATTTGCCATAGAGATTCGTATCCATGATTCCCATTCTGCACTCAATGGACAAAACATTTGAGATACCTATCTAATAGCGTGTTGGTTCTCCTCTAGCGGGAATAACAGCTTGTGCACGCCGAGGCCAGGACTCCACGATATACCAAAAGGTTTCTGGAAGTAATGCCAGCCATGCTTGTTGCATCTTTGTCCATAACTCCTCCCGAGACGTCGGTCCAGGATCCATGGACCTGATGGTCAGCTCCATAGCATCCCAGAAAGCTTCCATAGGGATTCAATCCGGGAACCTTGGTGGCCACTGGATGGTTCCAAATTAAGATGAGTGTTCTTCGAGCTATGCCTGGGTGGTTGCGGCCCGGTAGGCGCATTGTGCTGCTGAAACAGAACGTCGGCCGCATGATTCACGAAGGCTATGAAGGGGTGTAGGTGATCAGCCAGCACATGCTGGTATCGCAGTGGTTAAGGACCTCTCCTGACACACTATGGGACTTAATGTGTCCCATGAGAAGGCTCCCCAAACCATCACAGAGCCACCACCGCCGGGGACGTGGCTTCATGGCCGTTCACCTATATACCATCAGCTCGGTACAGCTGAAAACGGGATTTACCCGACCACACGACGAGGCGCATCTCTGCAGAAGTCCATTTTTGATGTCCCCGGCACCAGGTGAGGCGTAATGTCTGATGACGAGCACTGAATAGTGGCACACGAGTAGGGCGTCGTCTCCCGTAGCCCATGGCGCAGCGTGAGCCGTACCATTCGTTCGCTATTGTTGCTTGGGCATTTAATGTGATTTGCGCCGCTGTTGCCAAGCGGTCAGTCTGTAAGAGCTTGGATAGTCTAAGTCGACCCCGGTCATCAATGACGCGTAATCGGCACCCGCTTGCCCTCTGGGCGCTGGTACGTCAGTCCATGGTATACGGTTGCTCTCGGGAATCCTACGGTTCTTTATACTTGGGCCGTACAATTACCCATCTGTCTTGCGCCGACAATGCGGCCACCATCAAAGTCGCTCAGATCACCACGCTTACCCATGTTCGTCGATTGCTGTTGGGAAGTCCTGCTGTCCGTTTATTTATTGCCTGCGTTCTGTTTGGGTTTGTTCCACCCTGCGTGGGGGATGCTAATGTCAACTGCCTATCACGCCTGTCTCTGATGTTGTATCTACTGAATGTACTTACATTGGATAAATACATACACAGGAGGGATAACATTATCAGCGTCGGATAAAATAAATGTACATGAACGGAATTGTTTGCGAAAATTTGTGCCCCTTCCCTCCTCCCAGTTCTGAGCAGCTGGCGTCGCCACTGGACACGACCACATCAAGGTCTTCATGACAACAAAATGTCATTTACATTGGATTCTGAGATTTCCGTCCGATGCTGAACAGCAGGGCCGGCTGGAACATAGGGGCAAACGGGGCGGTGGCCCCGGGCCCCACGTCTTTAAGGGGCCCCGCAGTTTAGAAAACAAAAGAATTTTCGGTAAAAAAATTATAACTACATTTTTTTTGTAACTTTTGAGGCGCAAGGCCCTTAAAAATATGTTTTTGAAGTTTTTTGTTTGTTTCCAATCTCCCCATTTTTGAATACATTATCCCCCCCCCCTGTTCGTCGTATGGACACTAAGATTTGCCGGTTCGAAATGATTTTTGTAACCACCTTAATCTTTTCCGCATTCATGAAATAGCAAATTAAATTTCATCATTTTGTGGTACCCTACTTTTATATACCCAACAATTTGTGTGAAAACCTGATACTTAAATTTAAGGAAATAAAAAGAACAATATCCAAGTTACTTTCGGACTACATGTGGAGGCCACTTTTCCAACATTACAAGAAATTAAAAAAAAAAAAAAAAAAAAAAAAAAAGGCAGCTTTCATATATGAACGCGTATAAAACTTTAGAATGTCACTAATTTGTCAGTTACTCTAATGTGCATTAAAAATCAATCACTAAACATGTATCAGGGGAAAAAACTGTTTATACCAATTTATTTTAAAAGGATCCTTATTATATTTCCTATACAAAAATATTCGCTATGAGAACATATTCGCTAAGCAGGTATCTTTTTATCATTTTGTGAGCAGGTATCTTTTTATCATTTTGTGAGCAGGTATCTTTTTATCATTTTATCTTTTTATCATTTGTTTTGTTATTTTATAAGAGTCACAATGCAACCTAAACCTCTTCTCCCGGGAAAGAAAATCGTAGATTTTACCACTTTTTACTTTCTCTCTCTTTTTCTCTTTCTCTATCTCTGTCTCTCTCCCTCTCTTTCTCTATCTCTCTTCCTCTCTCTCTTTCTCTCCCTCTCATTTTCTCTCTTTCTCTATCTCTCTTCTTCTCTCTCTCTTTCTCTTTCTCTCTGTCCCTCTCTCTCTCTCTCTCTCTCTCTCTCTCTCTCTCTCTCTCTCTCTCTCTCTCTCTCTCTCTCTCTCTCTCTCTCCCTCTGTGTCTCTCTCTGAACTTTCAGTCCGTATTATGGTCTTTTTCTT
Source organism: Macrothele yani (assembly GCA_039090855.1). Classification (NCBI taxonomy): domain Eukaryota; kingdom Metazoa; phylum Arthropoda; class Arachnida; order Araneae; family Macrothelidae; genus Macrothele; species Macrothele yani. Next base: position 104,487,329 of record CM077007.1, read on the forward strand.
AAGCTTAAAGCAAATACTTCTCTGAGATAATCGTTTTGTCTTTACGGTAGTGTTCGTGTGTCTTCTTCACGAACGATAATTTTCAGAAACGACTTTATTAAAATATGAGATTTATTTTTTAGTGCCCACAATGAAATTTTGCTCTGGGCCCCGCAAGAGCTCCATCCGGCCCTATGCTGAACAGCCAGTATACAATTTTCTATCCAGCCACATGAATTTTCTTCCGATGCTGAACGGCCAGTAAATTTTCTATCCAGCCACATGAATTCACATTCACACGCATGTGCATTCGTAATGGTTTCACTGCTCCAATCTGGGCTAAAGCATTTGTTATAGTGCAGCTGCTTAAGTGGCAACGAAAAGACATTAAAATGCGCTAATAGTTTCAGAATTTTGCAGGAAAATATTTAGTGCAATATTTTTTTAAACATGTGAATGTAAATTGCCCGTAAGACATGAAATCTCTTTGAACTGGGGGAATAAATACAAATAAAAGTTCCTTTTGAAACAGGTAGTAATCAGGTATTACGAAAGTATAAATGAATACTCCAACAAGAATTACAGGGGACATTTTTTAAAATATGGTTAAAAAAGTGGATTTTTTTTTGTTTCCAAAGTTAAGCAATTTGAGCAAAAGGGACTCAAACTCTGTTTCGTAGGATTTTACTCTGACCGACAGATTTCGAAAGCAATGAGTTCATTTTCCTGAAAGAATGCAGTCCAACTGTATGGAAATAATAAGGATTTTGCAGGTGTTGCTTGCATTTAGGGAATTAATGATTTAGTACTGTTATTTTGATGAAAAAAGACAATGCATCGCTGCTGGTGTAAAAGTAAACCTTTCTGTGCTCTCCCTGCTTTGTTTGTTTTTGCCCATTTTGCCCAGACTGGAGCAAACTTGTCCTCCCACCCCATCTCACCTCACCTCACCTTAAAATAAGGTTCTGAATCCCTTACATCGGAACAGTGGTCGGCTGTTCCCATGCAACCAAACTTGGTCTCGTTTGGCCTGAACTTTACTTACAGACGGTACTTATGTGCATAAGGTGAAGACGTCACTACGTCCTAATCAAGTTCGCAGCTGGAAAGGATCCTTGATTAACATTCTCCAGAATTGTCTAAATAGTTATTGCAGATTTCGTTGGAGAAACTCAAGCCACAGAAAGCTTTTTTCTGGTTGATTCGCCATTTTACGTTTGTGAAGTACTCTACCGACGGAAGCAAGAACTATTTCTTGCGCATGCGCGGAATAAAACTCTTTGAGTTGCTCTTTAAAATGGTGTGTCTGACAGTTTTTGAGCCTTTCACCTTTCTAGGAAGAAATTTTTGTAATCGTTCGAATATCTTTTACATTATTGGCATGCTTGCTGTACTTTCATACATGTTTGGCTGACTACGCTGGACTGAACTACAGAAGTTGGGCAAATTAATGTAAACATCTGGGAAATAGGCGATATGCCTTTATTAATAAGGTGTTGGACCACAATTTGGCTGTAATACAGTCCGTGTAAAAATAATGAGACCACACAGATTTCTACGCTATACCCATGAAGATGCAACACAGCAGCATGCGAGCGTCGCCTAAATTTGCTTATATGTCGGAGACATAAAACTAATAGCGGCAGAACAGCATCTGAAGAACGTAGTTAATAAAAGCGAAAAACAGGAATTTTAGGTGTGTAATGTATAAGACCACTACTGTAAACGAGAACACATGTCGAGTTAGTTATGCAAAATAGGTCGGGATGTTAACACGCCAGGATACTCAGTTAAGAGCGGTGCAACAACACCGCCGACACGAAGAAAACGCACAGGAAGTCATAATGATGCAAGGGACGGAACTGTCAGAAAAAGAAATCCGCAAAATTCATTTACTGCATGCAAAAAACACGTCACAGAGGAAAATTGCGGCTACAGTGGAAAGGTCGAAAACAGCCATTGCCAATGTTCTGAGGAAAGGTGAATCTTATCGTTCTAAAAGACGGCCTAGACGACCATTGAAACTGCCTATAAGAGCACAGAGACGACTGCATCGCTTTGTTTCAAATCATTCTGTGTCAGCACGAGATGTAATGGCTGCAACGTCAACTCCCATATGTCGCAAAACGGCGTACAATTATATTAAACGACATACTTGTCCTGTCCGACGTAAATTTCAACGTAAACCTCAACTGAAGCCAAGGCATGAAACAGAACGGCTGGTATGGGCGAAAAAACACATGTCCTGGGTCCGAGAATGGCAATCAGTGGTGTTTTCCGACGAAAAGAAGTTCAACTTCGACGGACCGTACTATTGGCACGACTTACGTAAGGAGAAGCGACATTTATTTAGTCGTCGTGCAGGTCGTGGCTCAGTGATGGTGTGGGCTGCATTTTGTGCGAAAGGTAAGACTGCTGTTGCTTTCGTAAACCATCGGTTAAACTCTCAGCGCTATCAGCCTCTTCTTGAAATTTATTTGGTATCATTTGTCAGCCGTTTCAGGAGACATGAATGGATCTTTCAACAAGACAATGCGTCTTGTCATGTCTCCCGAGACACCATAAACTGCTTTAATCACAAGCAAATACGACGAAGGCAATGGGCAGCCCTCAGTCCGGATTTGAATCCTATTGATAACCTATGGGGCATCATTACGAGAGACGTTTATGCGCACAGTCGACGTCTTCATCAGCGGGCGATTTGAAAACCACTATTCGTCTAGTATGGGCACGAATTTCACCCAAAACTACGTCTTCTTTTATAACATCCATGACTGAAAGAGTATTTCATGTCATAACCGCAAAGGACAGCTATACTAAATATTAGTTTGTTCTATTTCGTTTATTTTGTCATGTGGTCTTATAATTTTTACACACCGTGTTTTCCGTTTTTCCTACGCTGTCGGTTCATCATAGTGCAGCAGAGTGTTATCTGTTCAAACTATGTTTATATACTATCCCGATGTCTCCATGTCCTCAGTACTGCCTGGACAATGATTTGAAATATTAAATCCCCCTCAGTTATATGATCGTCTTACAATTCTTACACGCACTGTACAGCTTCCAACCTTCTTGGAATAGATTCATACAGCTATTGAATAGCCTCCAGTGGAAAGTTGTACAATTTTTCAATCAGAACATCAGACAATTGCTTAGGAAATGTTGAAGGAGTGAATCTGCTTCTCTCTCTCTCTCTCTCTCTCTCTCTCTCTCTCTCTCTCTCTCTCTCTCTCTCTCTCTCTCTCTCTCTCTCGATGATTGTGAATGAGTTGGCCAGGGCAAATGTTGAAGTTCATCTTGGTACTGCTCAAAACAAGGCTTAACTGTTCTGGCTGTGTTTATGGGCGCATTATCATCTTGAAAAATGGCATCACTGTTGTGAAACAACATTTGGACCATGGGATGCCCCTGATTACTTAGAATGCCCAATTATTCTATGGAGTAACTCGACCATGTAGGGTAACGATGAGGACAGCCGAATACCGACAATATCACCACAGATTCACCCCATGTTTTACACTGTTAAAAATTGGTACTTAGAAATAAGGAAAATTTACTCGTTTTTTAGTGCATTCTGGGCTTATAATAGCTCCGAGTACTTGTGTCTCATTTTTGAAAAAAGACTCGTACTCATTTTTGAGTACATACAGGGAATCAATTGTGAGTATATCTGGTATTTCAAATATATGTACTAAAAAAATCCATATAATGTATTTCAAATATATGTGTTCTAACTTCATTCAGCTTCTGTGCCCTGCCCTAAAGGGCACAGAAACTGAAGGAAGTTAGAGCGAACCTAGCGATTCTGACAGGATAGTTTGTAAGTGAGAGAGAGCACAGTAGATGGCGCCACCGTACGATTTTGTACATAGAAGGCAGAGGGAAATTAGGGGCTGCTTAGGAACTTTAACCGGGGGATTCTTACCCGGGGACCGTCACTTAACGTACTCGTCCGATGCATAGCAGATATTCAGCGACTGTTAGAAATTCACACAAGCAGGCTAGGTTTGATCCTGGGGCCCTTCATCAGCAGTCTGAATCTCTAACCATTAAGCCATCCGCGGCTCGATTTAAAATTTGTCAAAGAGTCAAAGAATGATTCCTAGCTTAGGTTGAGAGGCCCGAACCCACAGCGCTATGCGCCTTTTGGCAGGTGAAAGAGAAACTAAGGGAGTTAAGAGCAGATTGCCCTGACAGAGTAGCACGAAAGAAAAGTATGGAAATATTAGATCAGAAGGAGTAACCGATTTCCCGTTAAGTAGGGAAGTTGTAAGCTGCCCTACATACTTACATGTAACAACAAGCCGTTCCGAGCGATATTTCTCTACGCAGAAAAAAGCCCGGTACACCGTTGCCACATATGAGTTCAGGGGAAAAGGGAGGGAAGGACACGGGAAAGGGGGAACCTGAAATAAAAAAGACATCACACACAGAATAAGTTTCCCAGAGGAATATCGACGTTTAACACCGGATAAAACAAAACTGGCCGTTTGCTCAGTTTCCCTCTCCGAGTCGGCTATTTGCTTTGTTACACATCAGCGAATGAGAGAAAAGATTTTTACCCATTGGTTTAAAAATTTTTTCTCAGGTTTACTTTTGCTGATTCTTGCCTGACATGGTGAGAGTAACCATAGCTAAGATGGTGTTAACACAAGATTACACCGATCGAGGTTTAAGTTACTCAATTTGAGTAAACAACAGAAAACAAAAATATAAAAAAGGCCACAATCAGGGTTATTATTCTTTTTATTCCTTATTTAAGGAGCCGGTAGTATAAGGGCCAATCATTTTTTTTCCCCCTCGCTACTTGTCTGCTTGCTGCACATCTGCTTGTTGCACATTTGTCTTCGACAGCGCAGAAACTTAAGTCCTGTTATTTTTAGTCAGAACTGAGGCGTAAAAAGAAAAAAAAGGTTTTTGTTTGTTAGGTGAATAAGTATTCAGTACAAAAGAGATAATTCTTGTTTTGCAACCTTTTGTTCGGCCCTTAAAAGCCCCCCCCTCCCCCAACTCCTGATATTCAATTCTTACTTTCTTCCCATGTGTGAAGAGTACCTTCATTCTAGTCCTAGTTATTTCTAATTTTTTTGGAAGTATAACTGTGAGTTGGATTCATTTCAGGAATTTTGTTTAAAATAGCTCTTTCGGCTTTTAAATTTGTCAGTATCATTGACAACATAATTAAGGGCCTCCCTGACAAGAGGATTGGGATGTTTCTTGGCTTTCTCGTAATACCTTTGAGCTAGATCATACATGGTATAATGTATAGAGTTGATATTTAGCATACTACGGATAGCATTATTGGATGTTTTACCATCGAGTCCTACCATCATACGAAGAGTTTTAATTTGAAACGAGGTAATATTATTTCTTTGCTGCTTTCTGCAGTTACCCCAGATAGGACAGCCATGATTTCAAATTTGGAATACGTGTACTTCATACATACTTATTTATTCATAGAATCACCTGGAAGTACATTATTCGATGGCACATCTGGGATAATAGACATACTCGTTGTCACATGCTGGGCAAATTGACAGTACAATTTCATGACAAATATAGTGATGAACCGACAATATATAGTATTATTTATGAGATTGGCACAAACATAGTTAATGTAAAAACGTACACAAAGATAATTTATGCATAATTAAATTACTTGTGATCAGTGACTTTGTTGTACTAATTATTTATGTGTGTCACTTTACACACTTATTAAACAATTTCTCTTCAAACCTATAATAACTAAAATGAAGTAATACGAGATTATATTTATTGACGCAGTTATTTGTAAGTACGTATGGTTACTTATATTTGAGCATGTCATGTACTCTTTTACGATACGATTGAATTATAAAAAACGAGTAGGTTCAGGTCCTCATTTTTAAGTATAGATTTGTTTTAACAGTGTACAGTTGGAACTAGACATTATAAATGGTACGCTACCTGACTGAAGGTTTAGCAATTGCTGCTCTTCCATAGATGTTGGCTTTGTGAAGTTATCTGCTGACCGCTTTGGTGGAAACAGGATCTTCCAGGAGGATATTGAGTTCTGCTGTCACTTTTGCTGCAGTAGTTTTGCGTTGTTTGGATACAATCCTTGTTAGTGTTCGACGGCCCCTCTCATTCAGTCTCGGTTTTCGCCCGTTGTTCTTCTTCTCCGATGAAATCTCCCATGCTTTGTGCACGCAGACATAATCGTGAAGACTGTTGGTCTTGAAATACCAAACAATTTGGCTGTAATTATTACAGACGCTTTTGCTAGTCTGACAGGTCACCCACGCCGACGACTCGTACAAACTGCTGCTCAACACAGCTTGTACAACACTGGCATACAACCTAGACAATACGTACAAAGAAAAGACACACAAAAGATAATCACAACGTTTTTCGGTTGTTGTTTTTTCAGTGTAGTCTACATGAATAACATTACCCCCTATACTCATGGTGTTCATGTTATTTTGTCCAAACACTATATATATTTTATATAATCTGCAGAAAAGTGCGCAGTATACATAGTCATCATCATAATTTTCTCAGCCAATATCAATCCACTGCTGGATGAAGGTCTCCCCAAGTTTCTTCCACAACGGTCTGTCTTGTGCCAGTATCCTCCATGCTACTCCTGCATACTTTCGAATTTCATCCACCCATCTCCCATGAGGTCTTCTTTTGGGTCTTTCCCTGTCCCTTAGATTCCAGTCTAAAATTTCGGTTGCCCATCGATGGTCTGTCCTTCTGACAACATGTCCAGTCAATTGCTCGTTCTTGACAGACGTTGTTTTGGTGGCTCCTGCATTTTATGCGTTCTAATGTGATATACCTCGTCCCGCACACACCTGTTGCGTGCCCCGCCTGTTTAAAGGTACTGCGTACGTTTTGAGCTACTTTTCTGGCGATCTCATCCTTGTATTTTTTCATATTCCTTCGTTTTCATATCGTTATTTCGTTTGTTTACGTTTGAAAGCTGCCAAGATGGCGGCTTCCGGTCTGTCCTTATCATCTTTGGTTGTGGCGGATGCACGTCACGTCGCACATCCCACGTCCATGGAAGTTGATCTACTCTCGTCCTAAGACGTGTTTGCTCAGGTGCCTTCCCAGCTTTCTAGTACTCCTGTTACAGTGCCTTCACTGGACTTGGCTGAGCCTCCTTCTTCAGCTTCTGCCTCTACCTCGGTGCCCTCCCTGGGTTCAACTACTACTGCCTTACCTACTGCCTATGCTCTTGCGCCTTCACTGCCTTCTGTTCCTGCCGGCTCAGCACAAACTTCTCTTCCGAGGATGTCATTTGCCTCTACAGTGCAGCGAGGCGCGACTTCAACGTCAGTTTCTTCTCCACCTGATGGTCTCTTGCAATCACCACTTATTATTCAGATATCCAACCACAAGGTGAAAGTAACGATTAATGACAATTCGCAGATTGGCCGTGAGTTCCATAACCTCCTGAATAGAGGTGTGCTGTTTCATGCCTTACCAAATACTCATTTGGCACGCTACATGGAGGCCCTCTCAGGTCATGTGTCGTCATCGTCTATTGCCAGAATTTCCCGCACCCCTTTGGGTATCTCCGTGCAGTTCAAGCACAAGAAGGATGCTGACTTTTTCCTTGCACGCGGACTTTCGATTGGAAAAAATTATCTCGTGCCTTCTCCTCTTTCCAAGCGTGAGGTGAACATCACTTTCTATACTGTTCCAGAGGAAGTGCCTGATACTACGCTTCCTCTCCTAGTCAATCACGTTTGTAAAATCGTTGGCAAGGTCCATCGCCTTTCTGATGCTCCACGCGGAACTCGATTTGCACATGCTACCGGGCCTCGCCGTCAGTTGTTGGTCGTTTTCCCCACCAGGACCGCCTTGGCGGCTTGTCCTACACACGCTACTTTTGAAATTGGCTCACGCACGTACAGTTTCAAGGTTTTCACCACTCACTATTGTACTCACTGTCTTACACAGTATCATACCACTGATTCCTGTGTGCTCATACGCCGTCGTCTTTCTTCCAGCTCGCCTCCCAATGCCGATCACGCTGGTCTTTCTACCATCCTCTCTTCTAGTGTTTTGCCAGACGCGACCTATCCTTCTTTCAGTCAGACGCAACTTCCAGGTAGGGACAATGATCCTTTTTCTCCTCTTTCGCACTGTACGGTAGTGCATCTTCCTTCTGGGTTAACAAAGATGTCTTCCACTACTGATGTGTCTCCGACGGAGTGTTCCGACTCAGATGTGTTGAGTGGTGCTTTGGCACTCCGGCCGACTGGTGTTCCTCAGTGTCTCTCGCATATCGGCACTTCAACAACGACCATGTATGATGTTCCCCCGTTGCCGCACCTTCCTACTGCCTTGGTTCCAGCGTTAACCGATGCTGATCGGGTACACACTGATTCCCCGGCGCAACTTGTGTTCTCGTCTCCCGTTTCGGGTGTTCATCAAGATACACCAATGGATGGTTACACGACAAAAGGGCGAACGACGAAAGAGCGCACGACAAAAAGGCGAATGTCAAAAGGGCGATCCGACAAAAGAGCGCTCGACAAAAGGCCGATATGACAAAAGGGCGCTGCGACAGAAGGGCGCACGACTACCAGACTAACGATTCACTAAACTAGGAGAACTATTTAACCAATTTGCAAGAAAGGTTAAGAATATATAAATTTCCAAATTGCTTATTTCATTGTATATTCAAATCATAAATGAAAGCAAATGTTAATGTACTTCAATAACCTATAGCCGCCCCCGGTGGCGCAGTGGTCTAAGGCGCTGGCCTCTGATCATTCGTCCGTAAGGGGTCCGGGTTCGAATCCCGGTCGGGCATGGATGTTGTGTTTGTCTTACGGCGCTGGCTCTCTCCCTTCCCTGGAACCAGTGACCCTAAATTAGGGACGGGCGACTGCTTATAGCCCATTGTGTTGCTCACGGTGGTCGTTAAACCTCCAACCACACAACCACACACACAATAACCTATAGGGAGTGTTTTCGAAAAGATATTATTTCCAAAATGGCCCGTGAGGACTTCAAAGAAATTATTTATTTCTTAGGGTATTCAAATCCCAATTGAGCGCAGATGTGACATTGTTTGTACTGAAATGCAACCTATGCAGAAGGCTTTCTAAATGATGTTCTTTTTTAAAAAGCCCGAAGGGCCCTTTGAGTAAATTGTTTATTTCCTTGTATACTCAAATCTTAACTGATAAGACGTGACATTTTTTGTACTCCAAATGCATCCTAAGATCCTATAGAAAAGTTTCTAGTTGAAGCACTAAAATGTGTATGCAAGTGTCTGGTGGGCAAATTTCCGGTAGGCTTTAGTCCGGACCCTAAGCAAAACACGTAAGGTCCTTGTGGCGGTGTTTAATGATCTTTTCCGATTTTTACGAAAATACAGAACATAAGTAAGCAAATAAAGAGTAAAAATTAAGAATTGTGGCAGAAAAAGAGTAAGATTACTTAAATTGTTTACTCTTGATTCTTGAATATACAAACACACTTAAGCATAATGTCACAATGTTTTGCCCATAGTAAAAGCCTTTTCTTTTGACTCTGCTATGAAAAAAAATGACACAGGTCTCTGTTTTATCGTTCCTGCGAAGAACATTTTTTATTGAATAGTTTATTGTATGCTGAAGGATGCGTAGTTATGTGCAAACAAGTGTGATATATAACGCCTTGTCCTCACTGATGTAAACATTTCATTTATTCAACTGATATTTAATTCACATTATCTTGCTAATAGACATGTATAGCAAATATTGCTATGGCTGTGAAAAGGGGCCTCAAGTCCTCTGGAATAGCTGATGCTTTCCCATCATCCAGTTTTTATAAACTAAAGCGAAAATGATTTCTTGAAGATTTTACTTATTTACTGAAAAAAAAAACCAACAACAGCACAAAATCGCCTTTTTTTTTAATACTTCATTCAAAGCTGCTGTTAAACATTCCTGGCAATTTCTTTAACCAGTTTCATATGAAGTTTCCACAAATATTTTGAAAAATCCATCTACTGAGGTCGTCTTAGACGTGAGGCATGCACCCCCGCACTGCGGGAGCTATCAGTGCGCCAATGATGGTTGCCATTTTTTCGTAATTCAAGACGAAAACGGCAGAAGACAGTCTTACTAGACAGGGGCGGGGGAGGGTGGCTCCCTGACCATCAAGCTCTCATTGTGTGAAACCTTGAAAGGACCACTCTCCCCTTCCTAACAAAGAAAATTTCCTGATGATATCCCATACCGACCACAGAAGGGGAGGTATGCTGAAAGTCCTGGCTGGAAGGAATTGTTGTATTATAGAAAAAAAATGACGATCAGTCATAAACAAATTGACATCTATACTGTCTATCTTAAATACTACGACCTAAGAATACATTAAGTGCACTCCCCATTCTCTCTGGGGTCGGAAGGAGAAAGTAGGAAATTTCTTTTGCTGGGAGGACATTAGCGATTCTCACAGATGGTCTATTCCGACCTTTCAAGGTCTCACCGGATAGTCAAGTGTAAATGTAAAAAGATCAAACAATGTGAACAATATAGGTAAAAAGAACTAAACAATTACGAAATATATGAAATTTCGTCTAGAATTAAGGTTACGGTTAAGTAACTAACACTAGGTCAAAATAGTATCCTAACAAGGCAAAAAGTCGGGGCTTGGTGTAATAATTATTATTTTTATTTTATTTCTTCCCTCTACAATCCTAAGTAGCTCAAACCGTGCCATGGGAATGTTGAACTACTAAGAATTTCCTGCTCTGAAGAAAATCTTTTTCGTCAAATCAAGTAATGAAACAAAATAAAGTTTCCGGGGCCCTTTTGGAAATATCTTTTCGGCCATTTCTTCAGATAGCAGTTGAAGCACAAAAAATTTCATGCATGCGTAAAATTTAGCTTTGAATGTACAAAGAAGGCAATTTTAGAAAAGGGCTCCATAGTCTTTTTGGAAAAAACATCTTTATGAAAGCCTTCTATATAGATTTCACTTCTACATAGATTTCAGAGTACAAAAGTTGACACGTCGTATTTCAGTTTGGATTATTTCAATACACAAAGAAATACTGAATCTACTGAAAGGGCCCCGCGGCCTTTTGGGGGAAAACCTCGTTTAGAAAGCCTTCTATATAGATTTCACTTAGAGTACAAAAGATGGCACGTCTGATTTCAGTTGGGATTATTTGAATACACAAAGAAATACTTTTCTGAAAGGGCCCTAGGGCCTTTTTGGAAATAACATCGTCTAGAAAGCCTTCTATATAGGATGAGACGTCTGATTTCAGTTGGGATTTGAATACACAAAGAAATATGTAGTTTTCTCAAAGGAACCCCGGTGCCGAATTTGGAAATAATATCTTTTAGAAATCTTGCAGTTGAAGTAGAAAAATATCAAGCCCGTGGATTCGCCCTTTTGTCGTGGCGCCTTTTTTTCGTTTCGCCCTTTTGTCGTGCGCCCTTTTGTATCGCCCCTTTGTCGAGTCGCCCTTTTGTAGTATCGCCCTTTTGTCGTGCGCCCTTTTGTCGTGTCGCTCTTTTGTCATTCGCCCTTTTGACGTTCGCCCTTTTGTCGTGATATGCCAATGGATTCCTCCGCCTCAACTTCGTCTTCGAAACGGACTGGTACTTCCAAAGGCTCTGTGAAACAGGAAAGGTATAACATCTTTCTGTTACTTCTTCTGTGGCCTCATCTAGTGTTCCCGATGTTTTCTGTTCAGATGTTCCTCCACCTCTCTTCGAACGGTTTGCATTTCTGTTCTGGCCCTGTCAATCCTCTCTCAGATGATGAAGTTATACAGGTCATTGATAAGTTTCCTCTTGTTCCTGGCCCAGTGTCCAGATAGCAACTTTTACGCCTCTTCCAATCTGCTCGTACGGTTGTCTGTACTGAAAAAATTATCCGTTTACGTGATCTTGATCTCTGTGCAGCGGTGGTGCAATTTGAAGCGTATGTGTCCTTTTTCAAATCTCTGAGTGTCACAGCTCCTAGGAATCAGGTTTTCATGAGACAATACACTCGCCGTCTCTCCTCCTTGAAAGATCTCGTTGAGAAACAATTTTTTGAAACCGTGCTTCCTCTAGCCGAAGAAATTTAGCGATCCTTCCCAACCAGACACTGTTTCTGTCGTCCCTCACGTACTGCAGTATTGTTTCATGTTTTTGTTTTTGTGCTTTGTGTTTTTTATTTGTTGTATGTCTTAAATTTAACAGTGTATTCCTCTGTAGCGGTTTATTTTCGTACTAAATTTGTTCACTTTGTTCTTATACCCTTGTATGTATGCTTCTAATGCTGTAAATGTTTTCTTTGTATCGAATGATGAGCTGATCTGTTTTTCCTTCTTTGTGTACATCGTCTTTTTACTATATGTGTAAATTGATGCATTCTTCTGTTTGCTCTCCAGTTTGTGTTGTAGATATATCAGATTTTTTTCTCTTTTTGTCTTCTATTTTACACTATTCAGTGATATCTCCTATGTATGTATCCCATGATAGCAATAAACTGGGTATCCCTGGTACCCAAAATTACCAAAACCAAAGCCATTGCCATTTCAGGGATTTTACTCGGATCACGATGTCTTCCACTCTTATCATTTTCCTGATCCACAAGTTCCTCTTCTTATCTCTCCTGGTTACACCAAGCATGCATCTCTCCATGCTCCTTTCAGTTTTCTGTTGTCTTTGTATGTCTTTTGTAGCTAAGGTCCACGTCTCTGCACCATACGTATGCATTGAAATGATGCATTGATCAAACACTTTTCGTTTAAGAAGTAATGGCATATTGTTCTTAAAAATTGTACTGTTCCTTCCAAAAACTCTCCATCCAAGTTTCATACGTTGATTAATTTCTTCATAAATGTGACCCTCGATCTATCGTCCAAGGTAAATGCAGGTATCGGTTATCTACAGCTTTTCCCCATCAATCGAGAAATCTTCGTTTCTTGTAAAAGCATTGTACATCACTTTTGTCTTCTGAAAGTTCATTTTTAATCCCACATCTTTACTCTTGTCTGCAAGTTCCTGGATCATAACACTGCAGCTATGAAGGGGTGGTTGAAGAAATTACTACGCCATCAGTAAAACGAAGGTGAATTAAATAATCTCCATTAACCTTTATCCCTTTGTTTTCTCAGTTCAGTGATTGAAAGACATTTTGCAATGTGGCAATAAAGTATGGTGTCACCTTGTCTCACTCCCTTTCTAATTTTTATTGGTGCTGCAGCCTCAAATAACCGAACTTTTGCACTTGCATTTTCATAGATAATATTCATTAGGGATGGGACATTCGAATCCTTGAATCTTGAAAAAGATTCGAGCTTCAAAACTTCGAATCTTCACGCTTTTTTCGTCATTCGAATCTTTCGAATCTTAACCTAAAAACTTGGCGTTTGGTGCTTGTTCTATAGCGATATTTGTTCGAATTTTTGTCAGCATGACGAGTTCTGACATTAGAAAACAATCGAACAAGATCGTCAACAGTGTGCACACAGCTATTTGAAATAGCTTGTTACTTCCAAACTTTGAGGAAACTCTCTAAAAAGTTGTTAATCCCACCACCATCGACAGTAGTGTCAGAAAGAATATTCTGACACACAGCACATCAGGTGTCATAGCTGATAAAAAACGAAGTAAGCTAGACCCAGCGCGAGTTCGAATGCTAGTGTTTTTAAATAAAATTATCCATTAAAGTTTTCTGATTTTTTTTACATTGCCATGAAAGAGTTCAGTGTTTAGTGTTTTTATTAACTCTTAAAACAAACATGTTTTTGATTTTTCTTAATTTCCTGGAAAGAATTTATTCAATTTAGTGTTCCATATTTAGTGTTTATCTACATTAACTTTTGAAATAATCCTGCCCACCTCTACACTTGCTTTGATTTAAAAAGGTTTTGGAACTTTTGTTATTAAAGAAAAATGTCAAAAGTGTGAATTGTTACTCAAATATTTTTTTTGTCAAATTATGTTCAGAAAATTGAAATGAAACCTTTATGGGCTGTATGAGTTGTGTACTTCATTTAGTAAATATAAATTATAAATTTCATTTGCATCTTCTTAATATGTATGGGTATATTTTTTGAAAATTGTATTCTTTAATTTGTTTTTCATTAAACACATATTTCAAGTTTTGCTTCACTTAAAAACTTTTAATTTTAAGTAGAAGTCATTTCTTTCCCTTTTTTTCTTATATGAAGGACTCGAGAGATTCGAGATTTGGGAGATATGAGATTCGGGAGATTCGAGGGATTCGAGAACCTTTTAGGATTCGGATTCAAGAAAATTTAGGATTCGTCCCACCTCTGTTATCAATAATACTAATGTATGCATCTTCAATACCGCAAGATTTCAAAGTCATTGTAACTTATGATGGTTTCACGGAATCTAAGGCCATTTCATAATCGATAAACGCCAATACATAGTACAATTCATTTATTAATAAATCTCCATGTTAGAACCTCGAAAATTTACCATCTTTTTTTTTTCTATTCTTCAATAGCATATAATGATGCAGTCACTCCTCATTGTCGATGTTTTACATTTTAAAACTGAATGCATTTGAGCTGAAATTATAAATTTCGCCAAAGTGACGTTTGCGAATCTTACAGAAAGATATATTGTCCAGCGAGTACGCTTCCGAATCTTACATAAGTGAAGCTTGCGTTTCTTACTTAAAGAATGTCCAGAGAGTCACATTACATTTCCTCACATCACAAAAATACGAAATTCTATGCACCCACTGCACATCTTCCCAGTCATTTTTCTATGGTTCGAGTGTCTCAGAGGTCCTTAGTTTTTTTATAACAATAATATATCTTACACTCTCGAGCACACATGAAAAAAAAAACAAATTCTGCTATTACCAGTATATTACGGTCGTACGTTATCTGTGATTAAAAGTTTTCTTGTTGTCTAGCTGAAATAAGTTTCAATTAAAACGATAAAAATATATGTTGTTAAACTGCTGGTGTTCATACTTTTATTATTCAGATTTTATAAATGTATTTAAAGATCAATTCAGAAGGGGGTTGGAAAATCGCGTGATTTTTTTTATTGGAGGTTTAACGACCACCGTGAGCAATTCAATGGGCTATATAAGCAGTCGTCCGTCCCTAATTTAGGGTCCCTGATTCCAGGGCAGGGAGAGAGCCAGTGCCGTAAGACAAACGCAACATCCATGTCTTACCGGGATTCGAACCCGGACTCCTTTCGGACGAATGATCATAAGCTACGGCTTAGACCACTGCGCCACCGGGGCGACAAAATCACGTGATGAACAGTGTTGTGTTTACGGCTCGTTATTGTTAAACGTTCTTGTGGTTGTCTCTTAAATTGGACCGAATGAGAAAAGAGAAATTTTAATGAAAAGATGAGTTGCTGATTTCTGGATCTGCATAAATTATTGCTGATTTCTGAATCTACGTGCATTTAACTATGAGAAAAGAGCTTGGAATGTGTGCGATTTGCCTTCAGCGTCTTCCTTCGTTTGGATCCTCGTCCACCATGCTAAAGGGAAAATCGTAATTTGCGGTTACTTTTTGATTGTCACACTCATTCCAGATTTCTTCAGGAAAAACATAATTTCGACAGAGCTTCTGCTGCCTTTTTACTTTCGCGAAGGTTTTGGCTAACCGCAATAGCTTCATTAAGAAAACATCATTTGTGTTTATTTCTGCATGTATTCCTTCATTCGGGAAGTACACGAACACTTTCATTTGCGCACTTTTCGGAAACCTGAAGTAGCAACACAGATTATGTCTGGCGGATGCGCATTATATACACTATTGACAAAAGCCACAGGACACCCCTTAAAAAGCAAATTAACGGATCCGCTGCGTTGTTAAGATGCGCGGTACAGCTGCAAACGGTGTAAAAACAAGCCTGCAGCTCACCACGATCATATCGCACTGTGAGGGTGAATGAAAATGTCGCGGCGGGAGAGAACTGACTTTGACAAAGGAAAGATTGCTGGGTGTTATATTTGTGGGTTGTCCGTAAGAGAAACCTAGAGGCGTTTAAACATACCCAAGTCAACTGTTTTGGATGTATTGAATAAGTAGAAGACACATGGTGTGCCTGAAGCAGCAAAACTACCTACAGACCAAAGGAAATCAGTGATAAAGGACGTCGAAGCCTCAGGAGAGTCGTTACAGATAGTCGACGGAGTACTGCACAAGACCTCAGCGTACAGGTGAGTAAAAATGCCGGAACCTCGGTTTGTACACGTACCATTAGCAGAGAACTTCATTCCATGGGTTACCATAGTCGTGCGGCTGCTCATAAGCCTTTGATCTCCACTCGGAATGCTACTCGCCGTTAAGCATGGTGTAAAGAACATTTATCGTGAACCGTAGATCAATGGAAACGGGTCCTATGGATTGATGAATCCAGATACACGATCCATCAGTCTGATGGCCGTGTGTGGGTATGGCGGCAGCCGGGGGAACTCTATTTACCACTGTGTACTGTGTCTACGGTCAAGTTTGGAGCGGCAGTGTACTCGTGTGGGTGTGTTTTTCGTGGTATGGTCCCGGCCCATTGGTTATCGTGGACAAACCTGTTAATCAGCACGTCTACCTCGATATTCTGGACAATTATGCCTTACCAACTCTGTGGCAATACTATAAAACCGAGCCTTGTTGGTACCAGCAAGATAATGCACCGAGCCATAATGCAATTACTGTTACGGCGTGGTCTGACGATTATTCCGTATCGTGTGTGGACTGGCCAGCACAGAGCCATGATCTTAATCCCATAGAGCACCTATGGGATGAATTAGAGCGCCGCATAAGAAGTTTGGAACGAAGGTCTACTACTGAGCAACAGTTAGCGGCAGCATTATGTACTGAATGGAAGCGCATACCTATCGCTGTGTTCCGAAACCATGTCTCGAAGGGTCAGTGCATGCATTAAGCCCAAAGGTGGACCGATACCGTACATAAATGTATGTCAATAAATGCTATGTTGTGTTTCTCTTCTAGGTGTCTGGTAACTTTTGTCAATATAGTGTATATTAAGCTCAGTTCGTGCTTACCGATCGGCTAGTAAAAGTTGTAATTACACTGTAAAAAATAAGTGATGTGAATTGACGGAAATTTTTTGAAAATAGCGTGCAGCATAGTTGCTGGTAACTGTCCGTCTTTTGGAGGAACTTCCGTTTTTAAAAGTGCTGGTTTTTTCTAACTTCCGTATTTTCACAGATTTCCCGTATTCAGTAATTCTGTTTATTTCAGCAAAGTCCGTTTCAAGTTTTTTTCGGATTGAAATTTCGCCTAATCCAACACGCTGAATATTTCGGCCTTTACGTCTTCACGAAGAAGATAAGGCTTGGAGATCTTCTGCCGACGCGAGGAAGCTGGAAACGTCTTCTTGAGGCGTCGCTACAAGTGTGAAAGTGAACCCCCTGGTTGCTGTGACCATATATATATATATACACTGCTGGACAACTGCTAAGGACGGATCATAAACGTCTATATAGCGCATAAAAAAGTAAGTGTGGTTGGATGCCAAGTGAAATAAAATAATGTCAGAATGCCAGGACATTACAAGAAAGACAATTTATTGTGCTCTGATATCCAGAAGGCTTTGGAACGTGTTCAAGGGACAAACAGGCCATTTTGTGCAGAACACGTAAACGGGAAAAAATGCAATTACCGTCCGCAGGCGCTCCGGCGTAAGATGTCAATACGGGATATGGCCACCATGGAGGGCGATGCAAGATTCCACACGTCGTGTCATGCTTTGCACAACATTATCAAGCAGCTGTTGGGGTAATTTATCCCATTCCTCTGTCAGTGCACGGATGAGGGTGTCCTTGTTTATTGGAGGGCATTGGCGACAAGCAAGACTCCTCCACAAAGCATCCCACACATTTTCAATGGGATTCAGATCTGGAGAACGTGCTGACCATACGAGGCGTTGAATATCCTCGCTCTCAAGACACTCCTCGACAGCGACTGTTCGATGACATGTTGCGCTGTCGTCCATGAAAATGAATCTATCACCGACAGCACCACGGAACATGCGAACATGAGGCAGCAGAACATCATTAATGTATCGTTGGCCAGTCATAGTCCCAGTTGGAAGCACATAGAGGGACGTACGGCCATTGATCATGATGCCAGCCCATACCATGACACTACATGTCGGATATCGGTCCCTTTCCTGTATGTTTTCTGGACAATATGCAGTACCACTATCACGCCAGATCAGTTGTCGTCGACATTTAGACAATAGACTGTACCTACTCTCATCTGAGAAGAGGACAGCCGACCAGTCGTTATCAGTCCAATTGCGATGTTGATGGCACCATTGCAAACGGGCGGTACGGTGACGTCTGGACAATGGGATGCACACAACAGGACGGCGGGCGTATAGTCCTCCTTCATGAAACATCTGGCGACAGTTTTTCGGGAGATCCGCTTGCCAGTAGCAGCCATAAACTGATTTGCTACCTCACTAGCTGTGCTGCGCCGGTGTCTTTTTGTTGATAGCACTATGTACCGATCTTCTGCAGGTGTCGTACTGCAAACACGACCTCCCCCGTGACGTTTGCTACACTCTCCATTTGTTTGAAATGATTTCCAAAGCCTTGAAACAACACTGTGGCTGACGTCGAACTCCCTGGCAACATCTGTTATTTTTCGACCTTCTTCAATCTTGTCAATAATACGGCCACGCGCAAAATCATCTAGGTGATGTCGGGAAGACATACTGAAAATTGCAAGTTAGTCAATTGATTCTTTCCCTTTCAACTTTGCGTTTGAACAACAACGGTCAATACGCGTCAAATCCTTTATATCTGTTATCAGCGCTATGACGTCACGAACAAGTTCGGCAATCCAAAATTTGCATACGCACAACACGTCTTACTGTATCCCGCACTTATGCTAATTTCCACATTTTCCTGCCTTCCATTTTATGGTTGCCATCGTTGCTATTGTCATCCGTCCTTAGCAATTGTCCGGCAGTGTATATATATATATATATATATATATATATATATATATATATATATATACCCAGCGTGGATTATGTTATGGGGAATATTTTTCGCAGGACAGTACCTTTAAATAGACTATCTTTTAGTTCCATTCCTAAGTCAGGTGAACTAAAAAAAACCAAAAACGAATCAAATGAAGAGATCGGTGCAGTCAAAAAACTTTATCACTGTTGTGCGCAGATTTCAAAGTCCCCTCTCTGAGTAAATAGTCCTGTTAATAGCTAGAATGATTATGAAAATAAAAAATGCATGTGTAAGCATCCAGTGTGTGTGTTTGGAGTTGACTGAGGTAAGTCTCTGGTAGAAGGGCCGGTGTTCTAATCCGGCGGTTCTTCAGATCCAGACTGGGCAATCGTTATAATTGTATCTGGATATAGTAGGCCAGCCCAACCATCCGGAAAAACCTATTTGAACTTTTCAAGCACGTGTTCCGAAGACTGAAAAGGTTACTTATGCTTATTTGGATTTTTCGAGGAAGTGTTCCAAACACTAAAAAGGTTGGACTTTTGAGTGTTTGGAACACTTGCTGTTTGGACTTTTGAAACATATACTCTTCTCATCTCTTCATTCATGCACGATGTGTGGGTGCACCTTTCCAAGAAAATTCATATTGACTGACAGAACACACCTGTGTTATTTCATAAATTGATTGTGGTACCTGAAATATAAGTATTCATTAAAAATAATTTTGTTTTCAGAAACACTTGAATTTTATTTGTTGCTTTTTATAGAAGTCTATTTCTCTTTTGTGGTTTTTATAGGATTTTTCTGTTCTTGTTTTTTTTCTATAGATATTCACCTCAAGTTTTCGCTTGAAAAAGAAATCTCTGTCACTTTGTTATGGTAAAAGTTGAAAGGCAGAAAGAGAATCAAGTCCTACAAAGAGACATCATCTGAAACAAGAGAGTTTAAATAGTGACACATCCTGACACCTGCCCCACAATGCATCGCACTCTATCCCGAACGCTTTCCAAACATGGAAGCTGTGACGAGACACTGAAGGGTTATCATGACAAAAGGAGTCAGTTGTTAAGACCTGATAGTCAAGAAGTATTTTCTTCTCTTCCCGATGAAGCAACATCAGATGACGAAGAAAGCTCTAAAGCTAAGCTAAGTGCCTTAAAAGAAGATCTCGAGAAACTGAAGCAAACCAAGGGGGTTGATCACCACGATACTTTATCTGCGACAAAAGATCTCGCTGTTGAACTTAGCCATCAAGGGAATCATGATGCTGCGATAGAAGTTTTTCAAGAATTGCAAGATAAAAGAATACAGGTCCTGGGGCCCGATCAACCTGACACCTTATCTGCAATGCAAGATGTAGCTGGTGCACTTTCTAGCAAAGGAAACTTAGATGAAGCGTTGAAAGCGCATCAAAATGTATTGACAAAGAGGGAAATAATTTTGGGACCTGAACATCTTGACACTATACTCACGATGAATGCAATTGCTAAAGTACTCACTGACAAACAAAGATACGACGAAGCGTTAAGAATTTATCAAGCAGTAGCAAATCGAAGCATACAGATCTTGGGACCTGATCATCCCGATACTTTGTCTGCAATTAGCAACACAGCTGAGGTACTTGATAAGCAGGGGAGTTATGGAGAAGCCCTTAAAGCTCATCAAGCTGTAGCGGAAAAAAGAATGCTAACCTTGGGGATCAGCCATCCGGATACGTTACTCTCAATGAGTAATGTGGCTAGAATACTCGACCACCGACAGGATTATGACGGCGCATTAAAAGCGTACAAAGAGATTTTGGAGATCAGGAAACAGTTCTTGGGGACAGGCCATCCTGATACTATCCTAACAATGCGTAACATGGGCATAGTGCTGGATAACCAGGGAAAATACGAAGAGGCGATTCAAATTTATCAAGAGGTAGTGGTTAAAGAAAAGATTACTTTCCCGCCTGATCATCCTGATATATTATCGACAATGCATAATATAGCTGGTGTGCTTTGCAAACAAGGGCAGGATAACGAGGCTTTAAAAATTTACCGCGAGGTACTACACAACAGCAAGAAGGTTTTGGGATCTGATCACCCTAATACATTATCGACGATGCATAACTTTGCTGGAGTGTTAGGTAACCAAGAAAACTACGAGGAAGCGTTAAAAACTTACGTGGAAGTGTTAGATAAATTCAAACGGATTTTAGGCGATGATCATCCTCATACTTTACTTACAATGCAGAATATGGCTCGAATAATTGAAGGTCAAGGGAATCATGAGGAGGCATTAAAAGTCTATCAAAAAGTTTTCGACAAAAGAAAGAAGGTTTTAGGGCCGGAACATCCAGATACTTTGCTTACCATGCACAACATAGCCATTGCCCTTGACAATCTTGAAAAAGAAGAAGAGGCATTAAGAACTTATCAAGAGGTGCTAGATAAAAGAAAAAACACTTTGGGGTTCGATCATCCCGACTCCTTACGTACAATGCATGATATAGCAGGGATACTTTATCACCGTGGAAACAACGAAGAAGCACTGAAAACTTACGAAGAGGTCCTGCACAAAAGGAGACAGATCTTGGGAGTTACTCATCCAGATACTACGTCGACGATGCACAATCTGGCTATAATTCTTGAAGGCCAAGAGAAGTACGACCAGGCATCAGAAATTTATCAAGAGGTGATAGACAAAGAAAAAGAGATTTGGGGGAAAGATCACCTTAACACGATTCCTACATTGAATAATTTAGCAGGAGTATTTGCAAGACAAGGAAGTTATGACAAGGCGCTAAGCACTTACCAAGAGGTGCTAGACAAAAGGAGGCAGGTCTTGGGAAATGACCATCCTGATACGTTATGCACGATGCACGACATAGCAGGAGTACTTTACAGTCAATCAAAATACGACGAGGCTTTAAAAGTTTACGAAGAAACACTTCACAAAAGACGACAAGTCTTAGGTGCAAATCATCCAGATACTTTATCGACAATGCACAATATAGCCATTGTACTAGACGACCAAGAAAAATACGTAGAGGCCTTAAAAGCTTATGAAGAGGTTCTTGAAAAGGAGAAGGAAATTCTCGGTCCGGATAATCCCGATACTTTATGGACAATGAACAATATCGCTGGTTTGCACTGCGAGCGAGGGCGTTATGACGAAGCACTGACAGCTTATCAAGAAGTTCTAGACAAAATGAAAAGCGTTTTGGGTCCTGAACATCCTGAAACTTTATCCACGATGAATAACATAGCTGCTGTGCTCTACAATCAAAAAAATTATGACAAGGCCCTGGAAATCCACTTGAATGTGCTGGAAAAAAGAAAGAAGGTCTTGGGGCCTGACCATCCTGATACTTTAGCTATGATGCAGAACTGGCCAGTGCACAAGAGTCAATCACCAGTAAAAGATTTGTGTATTATAATATAGATAGTGTAACACACGACTTCAGAATCTTAAATAAGGTTAAATAAAATCATATATCAAACACACCTGAAAATCTTAAGAGAGTGGTCAGTGGTACACATGGGAGGTACAAAAAAAAACGTACTTTTTTACAGCATAAAAATGCCAGAATCAACTTACATTCATGTGACCTTTGGGAAATCGAAATTTGGAATGGGGATTAAACCAACATCTTATTTTTGGGGTTAAAGTTGTGAGGGGTCTTATGTCGCTAATTTAGGTCCGCTTGTTGTAGGGAAGAAATTCAAAAAACAATCACACCACCCATGCCTCACTTGGGACTCGAATCCGGGCTCAAATCGAAAAATTAGCCGAAGGTTCGCCCCTCTAACCATTTTGCCAACCGAACAGATAAGCCACATTTTTTCATTTTCCGTTCAATCTTGCTACCGTTGCATCACTTAGGATACTGCAGTTTTTGTACCTGAATATCGTGACAGCGCTCGTATTAGAATCTGGAGAAAAAAACAAAAAACGAACTCAGAGCGATAGTCCCTGGCAGCGACTCGTCTATATGGCTAAAACGCTCAGCTGTGGAATGGTAGTTCCTCAGCTTGAGTCCTGATGCCGCCTAACAGCCATCGTGACCCGGACATCGCGTTAAGCATATGGCCTCAGAGTTTGAACAACAGCCATAAGTAAAGCCGTATTTTCATCATACGTGCCTTGCTTTCGGTGTTTGTGCTGCCCGAGGCAGTGCTCTCTAACCCATCGCCGTTTTCCAAACTGATTTAAGCAACTGAGCATTTTCTAGATAGCAAGCTGCAACTGAACACAGAGATAATCGAGGTGATCTCCCTCTACCCTTATAGGGGAAATTGGATTCCTGTTAGATAATAGCAATTCAAAGAAATGAACACTGAAGACATAATCTTAAGTTCTCATGGAAGCACAGAAACTGCTATTTTTAGGCATTACGGATCCCTGAATTAATTTTAATCTATGAAACTACCTCTTAAGATAAGTTGAGAACTGTATCACCCTGGAGTGGATATCTGTGCTGTCTAATTCAGAAAGCTGCTGTTTTTTCTGGTAACAGACTCTCTGTTAGTGGAAACAGATGCCTTTGCGTGAAGCTCATATATTCCTGCCTAAACCAGGAGTGCAGTTTTAGAAGGGAACAGTGCTACATGCCTAGGGCAGCAGATATTAATATTTTGTCAAAAATATACAGGGAGAAATCGATGCTCTGCAATAAAGTCTGAGAGCTTGTCACATATGCTGCTCTAGTGTGGAGTGGGAAGAAATTCAAAACAGTACAGAACAGACCCCTGCGAACAAACTCCCAAATGTACTTCCATTTGAGACCTGAGAAACCATCTCAAAGTCAAAAGGTAAGCAAGTTTTTCCATAGACAAGCTAAGAAGTCCTTCAGTAGCGCTGAAAAATACCCAAATAAATTGATTTTCACCGCTCGTTTGAGATGAGCTCGGGTTCAAGTAACGCACGAGGCATGGATGGTGTTTTTGACTTATGACATTGGCTGTCTCCCTTCCTTGGAACCAGTGGTACAAAATTCAAAGACGGGCAATTGCTTACAACTTGTAGAGTTGCTCGCGGTGGTAGTTAAATTCCTAAAATTAAAAAAAGAGGCAGTGGATTACGACCCAAGTGTAGTCCTTAAGCGTTTCATGCCTAAGATGGGTGCCAGAGTGATGTCCCCGCTATAGAGGTCTGCACGGGACGGGTCGGAGTTGTTTTTTTATTTTAGTTTAGAAAACAAAGCAACGGGCCGCCCCGGGTTTTCCCCCAGACACTTACAGCAGAGCCAAGTCCACCTATTTTTTCATTTTTTTATATTTTATCGCAATGGTAAAGAAAGAAAGAAGTCGTGTTTCCGAATTTCCTGATATGTTTAACTGTTTTGATGGCTTTACTAAAACTTTCATGGCATAGCCCAAGACGTAATCACATAGGCGAGGAGAGGCTCTCACAGTTTTTTTACCATTTGTAGGTATTAAGATGGTAAAAACACTTTGGGACTTGTTGACAACAAAAAGACTCGACCCCGAGCGAATGTGTCTGCTGTATGGAGTGCAACACAATGGATGCCTGTAGTGGGGTGTTGTGTGTGTGTGTGTGTGTGTGTGTGTGTGTGTGTGTGTGTGTGTGTGTGTGTGTGTGTGTGAGAGAGAGAGAGAGAGAGAGTGGGACGACATCGACTGATTCTCCTACCTGTAATCTTTACAGGGGTTGACTTTTAAAGTATTGGGGTGATGCATAATTTTATGCCGTTTTTTTAACCGTACTACAACAATGTACTACATCGGAAGGGAAAACGGAATCAATCAACTATGTATCTCCCCCCCCCCAATATTTTTTACGATGGTGTCCAAACGTCTGGATAGCTCTGCAATGCCATTCTTCAAAAAACATGCAGGTTTTGCTGCGAAGAAATCATCAAGGAAATTCTGGAGATCAAGATCATTGTTGAACGTTCTGCCACGGAGTGCATTCGACAGAGATCAGAACAGGTGATAGTCTTAAGAGGGCGGCATCTGGGGAATAGGCCGGATATGGAAGGATCTCCCATTTCATGTCCTGAATGGCCATTTTGGTCATGTTTCCACTGAAAGGGCGTGCGTTATCATGTTGGTGAAGGACACATGACGCCGATGTGGCCGTTTCTACTGCATTGCCCCCACCACACGGCGGAATTGCTGGTAATAGATTGCAGCGTTGATGGTCCGATTCCTCGGCAGCATTTCCCGGTGAATTATGCCTTCCATATCTCACCAGACACACAGCATGATCTTTGCAGGATGAAGGTCACGTCGTGGACGTGGTGTAGGTGTCTTGTTTGGGCATAAGTATTTCCTTCGATGCCTGAAATTCACGTACAGGCACCACTTTTCATGTCCAGTAACAATATGCGACAGAAAGGATTTGTGTTGCTGAGAACATTCGTGATCACGGGCGAGCAAGGAACCACATATGACAATACGCTGATTCTTTTCGTCCTCGGTGAGAGTGTGAGGCACCCAAAACCCCAATTTGTGGACCTTTCCCATACGTTCCATGTGTCTCACCGCTGTGGCCTGATCACAGTCCATATCAGTGGGCAATTCGCGTGTGGTTTGACGCAGATTCAAGTGGATGAGACGGTTCAAACGATCCTCATCAAAGTCAGATGGATGCCCTGAGAGTGGAGAGTCGTTGAAGTCAAAATTGCCCCCTCGGAACCGCTCAAACCACTTGTGGGTTGTCCTCGGAGATATAGCATCCTCCCCATACACAGCACAAATTTGTCGAGTAGCCTGGGCGGCTGTGGATCCCTTGTTAAACTCGTAGAGAAGCAGATGTCGGAAATGTTCATTCCTCACTACTTGACACTCCATACTTCCGGACCTGAAAACCAAAAAAAAAAAAAAAAAAAAAACATTAGCCGCAATCACAAAACGCAATATGATTTATATACACGATATTACTGGCTACATTTTGATATGCAGCTGGCCATCTGCACCTGTCCTGTGAAACACTCAGGACAGGTGTAAAACACTGTCCTACTGTCTTGGGGAGCACTCGTGAAATAAAACGGCATGAACTTATGCATCATGCCGTTTATTTAAAAAAACGGACGTCTTGCTATAGTTTAGAGAAAGGTAGATTTTGAACTCGCTTGATTCTTTGTTTTATCTCCCTCTCTCTCTTTGAAGGTATTCTTCGATAATTGCCAAAGTTTAGTTAATACTTTTAGACTTACATTTAACTAAATATTTTCACTATCTCATTTCCTTATTTAATTGTCATAACTTGATAAAAATACAATAGAAAGGCGAAATAATACAAAACGGCCAATCATGGTCTGGCCCAGGCCTGAAACGCACGAGCTTGAATCGGGCCGTATACACCAAATAATGCCAGTTCAGATCACTAGCCCCCGCTACTGGGTCAAGTTCCGAGGTGGAATGGTCAGGAGCCAGGGCTTAGACCACTGCGTTATCTGGGCAGGCATGCGTTTTCCTAAGGAACGGCCTTACAAAACGTACAAACATAAAAAAGAAACATACAGAAGAAATTTCAAAATGTTAAATACTATTGTAAAATTTGGACGCCTCCAAAAATACAAAAAAAGGACCGCATAAATTTAAATTACGTTAATTTATGTGAGACAAAGAGGAAAGCCTGTGTCTATAAGACTTGAGAATTATGTTTTTATTCTAATTTCATTATACAACAAGAAAGATGACACCGAATTTTCGGGTGTAATAAGCACGTCTTTTGAATCCGTTCTGACGCAAATTAAACTTATTAAATCTATTCAAAGTCAATGGAACCGGTATGGAAAACAATAGTATCTGACGAAAGAAAGAAATTTTTCAATCGGATCTTTAATCCCTCAGATATTGGTGTAAACGGAATCGTGAGCTTGCGAACTCTTAGAGACAGAGTTATCGACAAAAATAAGATGTGACTTTACGTCCCCGGGTGGGAAAACCATGCATTATTTTAGGAAGAAAGTATTCACAAAAGGTTTATCCATATGAGCGGCATCGGTCCAAGAGAAAAACATTTAGTCGAGTTTTCAGGAGCCCAGATTTTGCTTCAAATACATCAGAAGCAGCAATTAACACTTATGACCCCTGGTGGTCCAACTATTCTTTACAAAACATTAGAAATTATGTGAAAAATATTTTCCATCAGGTCTTGTATGCGATACAGGAAAAAATGTTCAAATCGGAGTTTTAGGAGAAGAAAACGCAATTTACCATTATGCGCCCTAGCGGAAAGTTTATGATTTACGTGAAAATTTTGAATTTGTGGGGAACACATTTCGCATCGGAAACACTATCCAACAAAGTAGGAATTTTTCAAATCGGACTTTTAGAAGTAGAGATATTGACAAAAATAAGATATATATCTACGCCCCCTGGCGTAGAAACCATGCATTATTTCAAGAAGAAAATGTTCCTAAAAGGTTTGTCGACGTGAGTAACATCGGTCAACAAAAGACTTTTTTTTCAATCCAGATGTTAGAAGCTCATATTTTGCTGCAAATACATCAGAAGCGGAAATTAAGATTTACGCCCCCTGGTGGCCAAACCATTTTTTACAAAAATTAGAAATTATGTGCAAACGATTTCCCACCAGGAGCTGTATCCGGTGCAGAAAGAATTTTTCAAATCGGAGATTTACAAGCAGAGATATAGGGAGAAACGCAATTTACCTTTACGCACCCTTGCGGAAACTATGAAGTACTCGAAAATTTTGAAATTATATGAAAAACATGTCACACGGAAAACACTATCCATCAAAGAAAGAATTTTTCAAATCGGACTCTTAGAAGTAGAGATATTGACAAAAATAAGATATACATCTACGCACACTGGCGGAGAAACTGTGAAATATTTTAAGAAGAAAATATTCCGAAAAGGTTTATCGATGTGAGTGGCATGATTCCACGAAAGAATTTTTTCAATCGGTATGTTAGAAGCTCAGATTTTATGGCAAATACATCAGAAGCAAAAATTAACACTTACGCCCCCTGGTGGCCAAAGTGTTCTTTACCAAAAATTCGAAATTATATGCAAAAGATCTTCCATCAGGAGATGTATCCGCTGAAAAAAAATTTCAAATCAGAGTTTTAGGAGAAAAGTTATCGTGAAAAATGTAATTTACTTTTACGCCCCCTAGCGGAAAATCTATGCGTTGTTTGAAAAAGAAACTATATCTAAAATACTTTTCGACATAAATGGAATCGAAAGATAAAATAATTTTTTCAGTCGGAAGTTTAGAAGCAAATATGTGGAATAAAACGTAATTTTGAATTCGACATTATCTGCATTTACGCCCTCTAGCGGCGAAATTGTGCATCGTAAAAAAAAACGAAGTGAAGGATCATCATTCGCATATTTCGAGCTTCCGAATGCAAAAAGAATTTTTCAAATCGGACTAATAGTTGCAGAGATACCGTATGTACAGACGGACGGACGACATACCGATAACAGAAGCACGATCTTTTTTTTATAAAAGACGTGCTAAAAACGAGGTTAAGAAATTCTGTATCATTTCATATTTTCACAAGTACGAATAAAAAAAAAAAAAAAAAACCTTACCTTTGAAATACAAATCCGAATACATAATTAGCACGTCTTTTGTAAAAAAAGATGGTGCTTATGTTATCGTTTGTCCGTCCGTCCGCCTCTACCCACGGTATCTCTGCAACTATTCGTCCGATTTAAAAAAATTCTTTTGCATTCGAAAGCTTGAAATATGCGAATGATGATCCTTCATTTCGTTTCCTTTTTTTTTTTACGATGTACAATTTCGCCGCTAGAGGGCGTAAATGCAGATGATGTCGAATTCAAAAATACGTGTTATTCCACATATTTGCTTCTAAACATCCGATTGAAAAAAATCTTTTATCTTTCGATTCCATTTATGTCGAAGAGTATTTTGAATATAGTTTCTTTTTCAAATTACGCATAGATTCTCCGCTAGGGGGCGCAAAAGTAAATTTCATTTTTCCCGATAACTCTTCTTTTAAAACTCCGATTTGAAATTTTTTTTTCAGCGGATACAACTCCTGATGCACAATCTTTTGCATATAATTTCGAATTTTTGGTAAAGAATACTTTGGCCACCAGGGGGCGTAAGTGTTAATTTTCGCGTCTGATGTATTTGCCATAGAATCTGAGCTTCTAAAATATCGATTGAAAATTTTTTTTCGTGGACTGATGCCACTCACATCGATAAACCTTTTCGGAATATTTTCTTCCTAAAATATTCCACAGTTTCTCCGCCAGGGGCGTAGATGTATATCTTATTTTTGTCAATATCTCGACCTAGGAGTTCTATTTGAAAAATTCCTTCTTTGTTGGATAGTGTTTTCCGTGTCGCATGTTTTTCATATAATTTCAAAATTTTTACGTAATTCATAGACTTTCCGCTAGGCGGCGTAAAGGTAAATTGCGTTTCCCCCTATATCTCTGCTTCTAAATCTCCGATCTGAAAAATTCTTTCTGCACCATACAGCTCCTGATGGGAAATCGTTTGCATATATTTTCTAATTTTTGTAAAAAAATGGTTTGGCCACCAGTGGGGGGGGGGTGTCTTCATTTCTGCTTCTGATGTATTTGCACAAAATATGAGCTTCTAACATCTCGATTGAAAATAAAGTCTTTTGTTGACTGATGCTACTCACGTCGACAAACCTTTTAGGAACATTTTCTTCTTGAAATAATGCATGGTTTCTACGCCAGGGGGCGTAGATATATATCTTATTTTTGTCAATATCTCTACTTCTAAAAGTCCGATTCGAAAAATTCCTACTTTGTTGGATAGTGTTTCTAGTGTGACATGTTTTTCTTATAAATTCAAAATTTTCACGTAAATTATAGACTTTCCGCTAGGGGGCGTCAAATTAAATTGCGTTTTCCTCTATATCTCTGCTTCTAAATCTCCGATCTGAAAAATTCTTTCTGCAACGGATACAGCTCCTGGTGGGAAATCGTTTGCACGTAATTTCAAATTTTTGTAAAAAATTGTTTGGCCACCAGGGGGCGTAAATTTTAATTTCCGCTTCTGATGTATTTGCAGCAAAATATGAGCTTCTAAAATCTCGATTGAAAAAAAGTCTTGTGGACCGATACTACTCATGTCGACAAACATTTTATGAACATTTTCTTCTCGAAATAAGGCATGGTTTCTACGCCAGGGGCGTAGATGTATGTCTTATTTTTGTCAATATCTCGACTTCTACAAGTGCGATTTGAAAAATTCCTTCTTTGTTGGATAGTGTTTCCGATGCGAAATGTCTTCCTTATAAATTCAAAATTTTAAAGTAAATCATAGACTTTCCGCTAGGGCGCACAATGGTAAATTGCGTTTTCTGCTCCTAAAACTCCGATTTGAAAAATTCTTCCTGTATCACATACAAGACCCGACAGAAGATATTTTCCACGTAATTTCTAATGTTTGGTAAAGAATGGTTTGGCCACCAGAGGTCATAAGTGTTAATTTCTACTTCTGATGTATTTGTAGCAAAATCTGGGCTCCTGAAAACTCGACTAAATTTTTTTCTTGGACCGATACCGCTCATATGGATAAACCTTTTGTGAATACTTTCTTCCTAAAATAATGCATGGTTTTCCCACCCGGGGACGTAAAGTCACATCTTATTTTTGTCGATAACTCTGTTTCTAAGAGTTCGTAAGCTCACGATTTGGTTTACAGCAATATCTGAGGGATTAAAGACCCGATTGAAAAACTTCTTTCTTCCGTCAGATACTATTGTTTTCCATACCGGTTCCATTGGCTTTGAATAGCTTTGATAAATTTAATTTGCGTCAGAACGGATTCAAAAGACGTATTTATTACACCGGAAAATTCGGTGTCATCTTTCTTGTTTTGTTTTATATTCAGTCGCCTTATTACACATTATTCTTATAAGTAAATATTAATGTATTTACTTATAAGAATCGTTCTTTTCATATCGGTTTATCCACTTGTGGATTTAACATCATTGCCGAGTAAAACATTCACTAATCTTTGCATGCTTCAAATTTCTTGAATTCAGAGAAAAACATTTTTCGTTGCATTCTTTATTTCGTGGCTGCAAAAAAAACGCTGTTTCAATTCTCTCAGTCGTAACATACCGCGTTACATATAAAAGAGTCAAAGAACCGTGTTTATTTGACAATCTAGAATTCAAAATTTAAAATATAATTGCAAAAAGGCATATAAATGAATTACGTATAAAAGAAATGAAAAATCGATAGAAGCTACAGTAAAATATCGGGATTAGCAGTGAGTTTCATATAAATGTGAAAAACGTGTAACCAAGATTCCACTGTTCTTAAAATAATCTTTAAACACGCAGTCAAAATACCTCAAGACTAACCACTCATAGGGGGAAATTCGGGAAGAGGAGGGAAAATTGAAAGAACCAAAATTTACCTTTTCTCATTAACTGTCGGAGCAAAAAAAAAAAAAATGCTTTTGTTCTAACAAAAACACTTTTCCCACTTTGAAGCCCTATTATCAATCCACGCTGAAAATCCGTTAATTCTGTCGATGAAGGCATCTTGCATTTACAGTCGTGTTACTTTACTGTCTCATCTGAGCTGTACAAGCATATTTACAGTTGAGGCTGTGGCGTGGTGATTGCTTAGGACCTAAGTCACTAGAAATGACACGATGTTAATCGCAGGGCGTGTGTATGGTGTCCAATTGAGAAGAAATGCCAAAAAGCTTGTTTTTGCTGTTAAAAAAAAAAAAAAAGTTCTGTGCAGATTTAGTACTTTCAACAGGAATTTTCCTTGGCGGTTCCGACTGAGGATTAACACTGGGGGAATCGATACGACTAGGAGCACGAGGGTCATCTGTTCGTGTCCTGCTACTAACAGGCGCCCGAAAATCACGCTAGGAGTTGTCTTGCGAGCTTAGAACCCCTCGTTACGTATATACCCACTTCCCATTTCTTCTCGGGCCTCGGCCTGTGCCATTTAGAACTCTGTGATATACAAACGGTACCAGTGAGGGGCAAACAACAAGTCACAGGTTCGAAGACTATCTTTTATTACATTTGTGACGTATATGAGTCAAATCGGCAAACGGGCAGCGATACGTCTGAAAATCTTCCAAATACGTGGAGACAATGTAAATAGACAAAGTCATCGCTCTTTCCACCTTTATCTTTAATTAGCGCACAGCAACCGAAAAACTGTTTTTCGGAGGCCGCTGGGATGGAATCCCAGATCTCTCGATAACTATCCGAGTGCGTTCGTCTTACACTACGGTGGCCAACAATCCATTACACTATGTGTGTTTATCTGTCAGCATCTGACTTCACAAATCTGTAGAGATGGGCTCAGCAACTGAGATGTTTCCATCTGGTGGGGCTTAACGGCACAAGCTATTTAATTTTTGAGTTTAGCAGTATCCGGATAACAATTTTTCGGTTGCTGCGTGTTAATTAAAAATAAACGTGGAAAGAGCAGTGACTTTGTTTATTTAGCAATAAGTCGGCCAGTATAGTTCAATTCGGAGAACAGCCTCTCCGGAGTAAGAAGATGCGAGTTCGAATTCCACTGTCAGCAAAAAGGAAGGTTATACTGACGCTCCAAGCGTAAAAGGGTTTCCTGGCCATGTGGATTGAAACAAAAAATGTGTGGTTCTTCCGTACGTTCTTGAAGATTGAAGCAAAAAATGTGTGGTTCTTCCGTACGTTCTTGAGGATTGAAACAAAAAATGTGTGGTTCTTCCGTACGTTCTTGAGGATTGAAACAAAAAATGTGTGGTTCTTCCGTACGTTCTTGAGGATTGAAATAAAAAAATATGTGGTTCTTCCGTACGTTCTTGAGGATTGAAACAAAAAAATATGTGGTTCTTCCGTACGTTCTTGAGGATTGAAACAAAAAAATGTGTGGTTCTTCCGTACGTTCTTGAGGATTGAAACAAAAAAATGTGTGGTTCTTCCGTACGTTCTTGAGGATTGAAACAAAAAAATGTGTGGTTCTTCCGTATTTATTATTTACGTACGACATACGTAAATAATAAATACGTACAATACATACTTTGCAATGAAATGGTCGTCGTGTGTTACAGTCGGTTGATCCGAAACCTGCCGAGCGATTTCCTGTCCCCGTCTTTCTCGGGGTGGGGGATGGGGGTGACGTATGAGTCAAATGGACAATGAAGAAGCAATGAGCCTGCCGATGTAGTTCAATTGGAGGAACAACCGCTCGAGTAGAAAGACGTCGGTTCTAATACCGCTGTCGGCAAAGAAAAGGCTATACGTCGAATGTGGAATAAATGATTATGGAAAATTAGATTATTCTGAGCCACCGAGTTTTACGATTTTCTGTGACGTATGACACGTCAGTAAAATCGTAAAAAGAATCAGAAATAAATGTATAACGTCGAGTAAAAATGAAAAACAAAATAGAAATAAAGAAGAAAGAAAAGAAGAGAGATTGCATCAAATTATCGGGTGAATGAGCATGTCTCTTCAATCTTTTCCTACGTGAAAAGGAATTTTCAAAGCGGAATTTTGAGAACATGAGGAAATCAGTAAAAAGAAAAATGGTTTTACGAGCCGTAGCGGAAAAATTGCGCAATATTTAAAATACGGAATGTGCAGAGCGTTTTTAATAGTGAACGGATCCAATTACAAAAAGAAAAGCTGCTTACGCCCCCTAGCGGCAGAATATATATAACAAAATATCACGAATCGTGCATAGAATGTTTTTCATAGAGGAAGGTATCCAAGAAAAATATATATTTTTTTCAAATCAAGCGATTAAAGGCCGACATATAAAGGAAAACCTATTCTAACTTTTCCTCCTCTGTCGAGAAAACTGCGCATCATTTGAAGAAGAAAATGGGGCAAAATGTTCGTCATAGTCAAGATTATCCAAGCTGTTGCAAATAGAAATAAATATACACTGAGGCTAGTAGCTGCAAAATTGTGCATTTTGAAAACCTTGGAAATGTACGCAAACTATTTGTTCATATGTGGAGCTATACGATGGAGAAATAATTTTTATAAATATTTCTTTAAGAACCTGAAATAGCGAGAAAACGTTTACACATATGATGAAAACTGTATTATTTAAAAAGTGTACTGTTCTCAATTTTTACCGCAAAAAAAAATGCATATATATGTTTTCCAATCAGATGTTCAAAATGAACATGCGTTGTGGACCATGATGTGGCGATTCTGTATTAAAAGCGTGGATCTGCTGGAAAAGTAAAAATGCATTGAAAAATTATACACGGTATTATTAGAATCATATGACTACCTTCCAAATAATGGGAACAGCCGCCCTTGCGTAGCATAGACGCAATGAGGCACTGGTAGGTTGCCCGAGGCACACGTGCCAATTCGAACTGTTGCAGAGCTCGGAGGTATCTGTTGCAGAGCTCGGAGGTATCTGTTGCAGAGCTCGGAGGTACCTGTTGCAGAGCTCGGAGGTTGGTTGTCGGTCGTCACGTCGAACCTGTCAATCCAAATAGTCCCACAAGTGCTCTATGGGATTGATGTCGGACAATTTCGCAGGCCAAGGGAGAACAGAGACATCGTTGTCGTGTTTAACGCACCCCCTTAGCGATGTGGCACAGCGCATTATCCTGTTGGTAGACAGCATCAGCACCAGGGTAAGCGTCCAACATGAAGGAATGCATGTGGTCAACGAGGATGAACAGATAGCCATTAGCGTTCAAGAACCGGTCCAGTGGTACCAGCGGTTACAAGTCATACCAGGAAACATCTCCCAGACACGCACACTGCAACCTGCTACGGCCAACCTGTAATTGACCAACAAGCGTGTCCGGGGGTTGATTCTCGTGTGTCTGACGCCGTATCCGCCACCGCCCGTCACTTCTGCGGAGCAAAATCTTAGATTCGTCGGAGAAGACAACCTTTTTCCCACTCTTCCACTGTCCAATGACGGTAGTCCCATGCGAACTGCGGGCGTCATTACCGATGGACCTGGGTTAACATGAGCGCTTTGACGCAGCGTTGACTCCGGGGACCCATGCGTAAAAGGGTCCGTTCTACTGTTATCGGTGACACAAACCTAGATGCCATAGCGTTCATTTTCGTGGTCTGTTGCTACACTGTTGCGCTTTGATTGCCTTTTACCAGTCAACGGAGGCGGCGTTCTACTCTGGGCTCGGTGGCCTTTGGGGACGTCGGGAGGTCCATTCTTGGGACACCGTTACTACAGCACCTCGCGAACAGCCCACGAAGTCTGTTGTTTCTGAGATACTTCCACCCTTGGCGCGGTAGCCGATGAACATTCCTTTTTGAACGTCCATCAAATCACTACTTCTGCACATTGTTCTCACGTAACGCACTATGGCTCATCTGTCCTGGTTGGTTGCGTATATCTCCGTGTGGTTGATCTTGTCACGTGTACTCTGTGACGCGCCTGGGTGGGTACACTGTGATTCCGGGGGTGGTCTTGTTATTCTGATACGACCGTGTATGCCGCTAAACAACGGAACTTGAGATTTCAACGTGGAATGGTGATTTGATGTCATAAGAATAACCTTTCAGTACGCGACACTGCCAACCGTCTGAATGTACCAAAATCTACCATAGATGACTTAATTGGCAGACTGTAGACCGACGGCGCTAGTGCAGCAAAACAAGTGCGGTAGGAAGCACTAAACCAGGCTAACCTTGCTGGGATTAATTCGAGAGTCACACCCGTAGCAGACAGACCTCTTTGCTGAGCTTGAAAACTTGAAAAGCTGTATAATCCTCTGTGAGCACTAGAGCGATCAGTAGAGAGTTGCATTCCCAATGTTTCCGTCGGCATCGTGCACACTAGTCTAACACCACACTTGCAACTGCGCAGCGACGTTTGAACTATTACATTGTCTTTCCCACTGTTCCACGACATACAGCACTGGAAGAGGGTTCTTGTGGAACGACGAATCACACCTCACACTGTTTCACTCCTATGGACTTGTGTCTGACGATTTCGAGGGAAACTATTCTCTCGAGGTTACCGCATTCCAACTGTCAAGTTTGGTGGCGCGTCCGTAACAGTTCGGGGCTGTTTCAGGTTGATGGAACTTGGTCAATTAGTTGTTTTTCCTGGAATGTGAAGTTCAGCCCCTACTTCGATATTCTGAATAATTCCACGCTCCCTACTTTGTGTCGGTGTTTTCGTACGGACCGTTATTTTTTTCAGCACAACTATGATTCATGCCACACTGTAAGATGTGTGTAAGGCTGGTCTGTGGACAACAACGTACCAGCTCTATAAGGTCGAACTTTAACCCAATAGAGCACCTATGGGACTTACTGAAACGCTGAATAAAAATTTCGGTTACATCGAACTTCCTTCAAATCAGCTTTAGGAATTGGTTTACAGGAACAGTGGAGGAATAATTCGGTCAAAATATCGAAATTTAGTAGAAAGCCGCTGTCATTAATGCCCCGACGAATTGCCACTGTCATTAATGTCCATAAGAATTTCCGCTGTCATTTATGCGCAGAAGAATTACCAGTCATCAATGTCATTAATACCCAGAAGAATTACCACTGTCATTAAAGCCCATAAGAATTGCCGCTGACATTAATGTCATTAATGCCCAGAAGAATTACTACTGTAATTATTGCCCATAAGAATTGCTGCTGCCGTTAATGCCCATAAGAATTTCCGCTGTCATTTATGCGCAGAATAATTACCAGTCATCAATGTCATTTATGCGCAGAATAATTACCAGTCATCAATGTCATTTATGCGCAGAATAATTACCAGTCATCAATGTCATTAATACCCAGAAGAATTACTACTGTCAATCTGTCATTAATGCCCATAAGAATTGCCGCTGACATTAATGTCATTAATGCCCAGAAGAATTACTACTGTAATTATTGCCCATAAGAATTGCTGCTGCCGTTAATGCCCATAAGAATTTCCGCTGTCATTTATGCGCAGAATAATTACCAGTCATCAATGTCATTTATGCGCAGAATAATTACCAGTCATCAATGTCATTTATGCGCAGAATAATTACCAGTCATCAATGTCATTAATACCCAGAAGAATTACTACTGTCAATCTGTCATTAATGCCCATAAGAATTGCCGCTGACATTAATGTCATTAATTCCCAGAAGAATTACTACTGTAATTAATGCCCAAGAGAATTGCTGCTGACATTTATGCCGATAAGAATTGCCACTGTCATTTATGCGCAGAATTATATCACTGTCACCGA
This sequence comes from Macrothele yani, assembly GCA_039090855.1. Lineage (NCBI taxonomy): Eukaryota > Metazoa > Arthropoda > Arachnida > Araneae > Macrothelidae > Macrothele > Macrothele yani. Next base: position 104,524,387 of record CM077007.1, read on the forward strand.
TGTTTTTAATGCCCAGAAGAATTATCACAGTCCTTAATGCCCAGAAGAATGATCTCAGTCATTAATGCCCAGAAGAGTTGCCGCTGCATTAATATCCTGAAGAATTGCTGCTGTCGTTTATGCCTAGAAGTATTGTTGTCATTAATGTCCGGACGAAATGATGCTGTCATTAATGCCTAAAAGAATTACTACTATCATTAATGTCCATAAAAAGTGTGGCTGTCATTGACCATTTATGCTCAGAAGAATTGCCGCAGTCATTAAATGCCCAAAAGAATTACCACTGGCATTAACGTCATTAATGTCCAAAAGAATTACCACTGTCATTAATGTCCAAAAGAATTACCACCGTCATTAATGCCCAAAAAAATTGCGCCTGTCATTGATCATTAATGCCCAGAAGAATTACTGAAGTCATTAATGCCAGAAGAACTGCAGCTGTCATTAATGCCCAGAATAAATGTCCCTATCAATAACGCCCAAAACAATTGCTGTCCCCATTAATTTTATAGAGGTGGCTCTTCTATGAGCTAAGATTTTGAAATATTTAACTTTGTTGCTGCGGGTAAGGGTCTGAATAATTTTCGACACCGGCAACGTGTGGCATCCAAGTTCCTTGGTGTTCTATAATGGCTTAGGTAAAGTATGAAATAAATGAATTTTGCACTTGCACTTCGTACTCTGCCTAGGAAATATATACAATACCTACGCATCACATGCAGAGTGAATGTAAACTCCTTCAACAAAACAAGAGGTGTGATAGTACACACCAAGACGAACAATATTTGCAATGGAACCTAGGGTCGCATTCCACTCCTAGTGTCAGAAAAGAGTATGTTCCGAAAACAACCAGCAGGCACACGGAGTTCCAACCAGTGCATGAGAAGCACTGCTTGGAACTTGAGATTTCAACGTGGAATGGTGATTTGATGTCATAAGAATAACCTTTCAGTACGCGACACTGCCAACCGTCTGAATGTACCAAAATCTACCGTAGATGACTTAATTGGCAGACTGAAGACTGACGGCGCTAGTGCAGCAAAACAAGTGCGGTAGGAAGCACGAAACCGTGCTAACCTTGCTGGGATTAATTCAAGAGTCACACCCGTAGCAGACAGACCTCTTTGCTGAGCTTGAAAACTTGAAAAGCTGTATAATCCTCTGTGAGCACTAGAGCGACCAGTAGAGAGTTGCATTCCCAATGTTTCCGTCGGCATCGTGCACACTAGTCTAACACCACACTTGCAACTGCGCTGCGACGTTTGAACTATTACATTGTATTTACATTGTCTTTAAACATGTAAAGACAATGTCTTTAAACATTTGCTCCTCATCGTGCGTAGACGATGAGGAGCAAACGTTTAAAAAAGCAGCCGAACCCGTTCAGCGATATTACCGTGCGAACATCACATGAGAATTGACGTATTCGTGAAGGGCATGAAAGACTACACATACGAGGAACTGGCGGATATACATCTGATGTACGGCCAAACATGTGGTCGTACATGCGACATATCCGCCCGGCATATGTCGGACCGCGGTGGCAAAGTGTGCATCATGCGTAAACCACATATCCCTCCGTTTTGTGCTTCAGGACGTGAAGCACAAAAACTGTTGCAGGATGTTCCGCTCACCACACGGAGGGACATATGGTTTATGCATGATGGGGCCCCTGCACACTTTGCCACCGAGGTCCGATACTTCCTAAATGCGACATATCCCGGGCGGTGGATTGGACGAGGTGGACCTGTGGCTTGGCCTCCACGCTCCTCGGATCTTAATCCACTGCACTTCTTCTGGGGGCATATGAAAACATTGGTGTACGAGACAACTGTGGACTTCCTGGAAGATCTCGTCGCGCGAATCGCTGTTGCTGCGGACAAGATCAACACCATACAGGGAGTCTACGAGAGGGTGTGACAGTCCTTCATTGCCGCCCCAGTGGCGCAGTGGTCTACGCGATGGCCTCTGATCATTCGTCCAAAAGGGGTCCGGGTTCGAATCCCGGTCAGGCATGGATGTTGTGTTTGTCTTACGGCACTGGCTCTCTCCCTTTCCTGGAACCAGTGACCCTAAATTAGGGACGGGCGACTGCTTATAGCCCATTGAGTTGCTCACGGTGGTCGTTAAACCTCCAATCAAAAAACAAAAACAAAAAAACAGTCCTTCATTCGCCGGTGTGGGTTGTGCAACGACGCCCTTGGACGCCAGTTTGAGCAGCCTCTTTTGAGTCTTTCCTCTGATGCGATTGGAATTGGGCAACTCATAAATTAGGTATGTCTCTTTGTTTTCACTATTGAAGGCTCTACGTAGATATGTAACTTTGCTCTTTTCTGGCATTAGGAGTGGAATGCGGCTTAGGTTCCATTGCAAATATTGTTCATCTTGATGTGTACTATCACTCCTCTTGTTTTGTTGAAGGAGTTTACAATCATCTTGTATAATTTTTGGATTGGATTGGAGGTTTAACGACCACCGTGAGCAACTCAATGGGCTATAAGCAGTCGCCCGTCCGTAATTTAGGGTCACTGGTTCCAGGGAAGGGAGAGAGCCAGTGCCGTAAGACAAACACAACATCCATGCCTCACCGGGATTCGAACCCGGACCCCTTTCGGACGAATGATCAGAGGCTATCGCTTAGACCACTGCGCCACCGGAGCGGGGCGGCTTGTATAATTCAGAGAACTGGTTTAAGTATTAATAAAATAAATTTACTTTATTAAATGACATCGCCGCCCGGGTGGCGCAGTGGGCTAAGTGCTGGCTTATGACCATTCGTCCGAGAAGGGTCCTCTTCGAATCCCGGTGAGGCATGGATGTGGTGTTTGTCTTACCGCACTGGCTCCCTCCCTTCCCTTTAGCCTATAACCCTAAATTAAGGACGGACGACTGCTTATAGCCCATTGAGTTGCTCACGGTGGTTGTTAAACCTTCAGTCAAAAAAAAGTGACATCATTTATTTGCAAATAAATACAAAACTTTTAAACGATGCATTGAAGTTTTTATTATTGATTGATTGAAGTTTTGATTTTAAAAAGTTATGGATCCGACAAAAGCCAAAAAATGTATTTAAAACTGCTGTTTGTTAGAGCATTTAAGGTATTATTTATTATAGCAAGATAAAGCAGAGCTAAAATGACACTTGGAATTACATAGCAGCTTCTGTCTTGCACAAAAACATTTCCTTGTTTGGCACTTTGTTTTCTACATGACCTTCAAAAATCCAGCACCTGCAGACTGCTGAGTTGCACGTGACCTCAGTGAGATTTTCTTATCGGTAGCGAAATCTTCCAATGCAAATTTAACTCGCATAATGCAAACCGTATTGCATATACTTGCTTTAAGACTTCTTGTTATGTGCCCAAATTATTTAAACCTACACTTCTCAAGTTCATTGCGATGGCCAAAATATTGCGATCATTTCCTCAATCTTTACCAAACTCAGGTTACTCAGGTACAGCCGCCGTATGCATTGTCCAACTGGCAGAGACTTGTCAGACACATTTCATTTTCTTGCATGTTGTTCTAGGTAATTATTTGCATTTTGCCGAATGCTAACAGCACTTTTGTTGTTGGTACTAAGACGATTAAAAAAAAAAAAAAAAAAAAAAACGGATGATTGTTACCTTTTTTTTTTTTTTTTTGACGTTTAACGACTACCGTGAGCAACTCAGTGGGCTATTACCAGTCTCCCGTCCCTAATTTAGGGCCACTGGCTCCAGGGAAGAGACAAAACCAGTGTCATAAGACAAACACAACATCCATGCCTCACCGGGATTTGAACCCGGACCCATCTCGGGCGAATTATCATAAACCACCGCTTAGCCCACTGTGCCACCGGGGCGGCCTTCGTATCCCCCTTAATCGTCATCGGCTCCAGCAGGGCTGTCGCAGATTAATGAACACTACGACCACAGACTAAGTCCTGATGAGCCCCATATGAGCTCCATGGGGCTCATCAGGGCCCCACCTTTAGAACACGCAACAGATAAGTGAAGGTGTTTCAGTTATAGAGAATTGAAGTGATAATGAATAGTCAAGGGATTCTCACATTTGAGTTCAAATGCTACGGTGTGGTTGTACCTCGTCCTTCGTTCATATTTCAATTGAATTAATAATCTCCCCCAAATTTTCACCGTTTTCAGTGGCTTTTATGACTTCCTGAGGAAGATTTGAAGTACTTAACACAACATTAACTTTGCAGAATAAAGCGGACGAGAGATCATAGGCCTGAGCTTAGACTACTGCGCCACCTGAGCTGCACACTTAGAGCTTGCTTTTCTTGACCTCCACATCTCTGATTGTGGTTTTACACAGTCACTCAAACCACTAAACATAAACGGTAGGCATTTTGCTTATTTATTTTTGGGTTCCTTGCATTATGCCGCAAATCATTTTTTTTTTTTATAAGCAGTCGCCCGTCCCTAATTTAGGGTCACTGGTTCCAGGGAAGGGAGAGAGCCAGTGCCGTAAGACAAACACAACATCCATGCCTCACCGGGATTCAAACCCGGACCGCTTTTGGACGAATGATCAGAGGCCATCGCTTAGACCACTGCGCCACCGGGGCGGCAAACAACTGGATGATGTAGCCTGGGCCTTAGCATCACGAACTGTTCCTAGGAAAAGTGTCTTCGGCAAATTCTAATATTCTGTTTGTAATATCTATTCGGTAAGTGCTACAGGTAATTACTGAATTTTCGAATTCTTGAACTGTGTCTTTCCCTTTACTTCGGTGAAGCAGTAGTTAAAACCGCTTTAATAGCATAGACACTTTCTTTTCAAATTTGAAAGCATGGTGGAGGGATATGGAGACGACTGGCTCAAGACAGAGGTTTATGGAAGAAACTTGGAGAGACATTCATCCAGCAGTAGCCCACACAACAAAATCACATCTAATAAATGTCCACCATGTTACATATAGAACCTAAATGGACGTCCATGGAAGTCCAGATTAGGTCTATGCCACGTAATCGGGACACCTAATGGCTGTCAAATATCCTTCTAGATTACGTCTAATCTACGTTTTCTAGATGTTACGCATAGACGCTAAATGGATGTGAGTCTAGATACGTCCATCACACGTCATCGGGACATCTAATGGCCGTCCACCATGTTACGTATAGACGTTCGTGTAAGCCTAAGAAATCTTCTAGATGTGTGCTACACTGTAAAACAGTATAAGTGCCGTGAACTCACGGGAAATCCCTCCTTCCAGCATACCAGCAGCCTGACACAATCAAACCTTCCTCACTCGCTCCTGCGGGATTTAAACCAGTGACCTTCGGATTGTGAAGCGCGTGCCTTACCACGGAGCCACAAACTTTTGCTGATACAGTCAACTCTCGTTATTAGAAAGTTCAAGGGGATTAAAAATCAGTTTCTTATAACCGAATTTGGATTAAAATGGTTAAAATTTTGAAATTAAAGCAAATACAATAATGTACAGTACATGTATTTCATGAATAAACAGGTGTACATCAATACCTTTTATTTAAAAAAATCTGTTATAGAAGTCTGCTTTTCTGCATTTACCATTACAAACGTCTCACATTTTTGGAGTCCAATTCAAACACTGCTCTTTCTCTGCTTCTTGAGCACTTGGAATCCTACTCATATAATCCTTCACCTTCTGAATCATATCCATGACTTCTACTCGATCGCGACCGTAGCTGCGGCTCAGAAAAGTTGTCGTCCTCTTCTTCACTGCTGCTTCAAGTTTCTTCAACAGGATTCACTTGGTCAAAATTTCGGCGTGTCACCTCAGGCGATGTTTGCACATTGTTATCTGCGGTGACAAAATCCTCAAAAGAAACACCTTTCACATCCATTTGAACCCACTCATCAAGGGTCTTGTTCCAGGGTCTTCATCCATCAGGGTCTTCATCCTCAGAGTCTTCTTTTATATGAAATCCAGCTTTCCGAAAGCAGTTCTTAATTACTGTAGACCACTGAATTTCAAGGGGCGTGTACAAAATCAATGGAAATGTTCACATCAATTCTCATCTCCTTTCTTGCCTCCATGTTTAAAACCATCAGCCTTACGAGTCTCTTCCAATAATGCACTTTTAGGTATCGGATGATCCCCTGATTAAGGGGCTGCAGTTGAGAAGTGATAACTGGAGGAAGATACAACGCCTGAATTGAATCCAGCTTTATGCAAGTTTAATGGGCAGAACAGTTGTCCAAAGCAAACAGAATTTTCCTCTTCTGTGTCTTCATTTCATTGTCCCATTCCTTTAACCAGGCTTCGAGGATAGAAGAAGTCACCCAAGCTTTTTTATTAGACAGATATTTTTCTGGTAAATATGGAATCCCTGCAAAATACCGAGGCTTCTTTGATTTACCAATAACAACGATTTTTCTCTTTTCTGAACCATCTATATTTCACGCAAGAAGAAGTGTCAAGCACTCCTTATTTTTTTCACCACCATGACATTTTTCGTTCTTGAATGCAAAACTGTTTTCCGACATCATCGGGAATAATAATCCGGTCTCATCTGCATTGTAGACATCTCGTGCATCATATTTAACAATGATCGATATTAACTTGGTCATCCATCCCTCTGCATTGTAGACATCTCGTGCATCATATTTAACAATGATCGATATTAACTTGGTCATCCATCCCTCTGCATTGTAGACATCTCGTGCATCATATTTAACAATGATCGATATTAACTTGGTCATCCATCCCTCTGCATTGGTTTTGGAAACTGAGGAAGACTCACCACACAGCTGCTGGCAAACAGTATCGCACAGCGGCGGCTTTTCAGGTGAAGTAGTTGAAGTACCTCTTCACCTATTTTATTTTGAAATAAGGTTTCATTTAATAATTTCGTATAATATATTCTTTTTTTTTTTTTGCCTTTATTGCGTGCTAAAATACCCAAAATTTTGATTGGATATCAATTCACAATGCGCGTCCAATACGGAAAACAAGTCCTTATACGCAAAACAGTTCAAGTGAAGAGCTGAAATCAGAATGCTTGGAATTCTGCAGTTGTCGTCCGAGTTGCCATGGTAACTGTGACGTCACCCTCCCTTATCTGCCGGGCAAGTGAAGTGTTTTAGCTTGAGACGCCAAGCCTCTGCACCTAAAGTCGTGACCTTCCGAAGAGATCGCAGTGGAACGGGAATCCTTGGCAATCCACTAGGGCTTTGCGGTGTTTCGGTACATACTTTCCGAAAGAGATTTGTTTTTTCGTGTTTTGTGATTGTTTGTTAAAAACTTCATTAGTTACTTTAGTTTCGTGTACAGTTTAACTGACAGTGATAGTTTTAGTTTTCAGTATGTATCCTGTGAACGACATTGTCTGTAATTTATTGCAAACTCCGTTCAATCGGTGGAAAGATGAAAATAAAAGAGACATTTTACTTCAACGACGACCGACGGATTCACTGACAATTGTCGCCAAGAAAGAAATCAAGAAGAGCGGCAAATCTTACAATATTAATTTTAAAAATTGTTGGTTTACTGAATATAAATGGCTTTGTAGCCCTTCTGTGTTACAAAAACTATTTTGTTGGCCCTGCTTATTTATTAGTAATAAAATTCGGCGTGGAATAAACACAATTTTCAGATTTCTTAAATATAAAACGGTCACTTCACAAACGTGGGGATTCTAGCGAACACCTGAAATGCGAATTAATGCTAAATAATTTTGAAAAGAATCAGAAACCATTACCGATGCCCCGAGGGAGAATGCTAGGATTTTGAAAATACATTTCAGCGAAAGCGTTCGTTTAAATAGACTTTTCCTGCAGACAATGATTGATGCAGTACTGTATTTGAGTAAACAAGAACTAGCATTCCGTGACCATGACGAAGGCATTGACTCGATAAATCGTAGAAATTCAAGGAATTGCTTCCACTGTTGATATCAAGAATTTTAAAAATTCAAAATCAATACGAAACGATAAAAAAATGTCTTCACAGGTGACTCAAAAACTATTCAAAACGAATTAATTGAATGTATTTCTGAATATATAAACGATCACGTCAAAAATGAAATAAATGAAGTTCAATGCTTTTATATTCAAGTAGAGGGGAAGACATAACCAGACTTCCGAGTGCTCTTTAATAATAAGATCTGTTGATTCGGAAGGTGTATTTGGTTGAGCGATTTTTGGGTTTCCATGATGTGAGTGAAGATAGAACGTCAGAAGCTTTATACAAAATGCTAGACAAAGTTTTGGAACAGTTTGATTATCAACACAAGTCAATAGGACAATGTTACGATGGGGCAAGCGTAATGTCTGGACACTGGACTGGGCTCCAGAAAAAAAAATTAAGCATAAAGCTTCTCAAGCTGTTTTTGTTATTGCTTAGTACATCGTTTGAACCTTGTATTACAGCAGGTTTTTCTAAAATTTCTAAGTGTCGAATATTTGTTTTTTCACCACTCAGCGAAGCGATCGCTTCGCTGAGTGGTGAAAAAACAATACACTCACATCAACAACCGCAAGATGCATGCCAACCATAACGGAAATTCGATTGTCCTCCACTTCGAAATTAGTATGCGTAACAGTTGAAAATTCGGATAAATTGGAGGAAGTATTCGAATTTCTCACAAATAGTGGCCAATCAGAAAAAAAATCAATTCAACTTGCCCAAGGGTTTTTAAATGATATGAACACTTTTGAATTTACATTTTTAGGAATAGTATTTAATGAAATATTTGACTTCACCGATTTATTATTCGAAATTTTGCAGAACAAATCAATAGACATAAACTACTGTGTTACTCAAATTAAAAACAACTTATAAAATTTTGAACCATAAAAGTAACGATGAGGTATTTGGAACACTGTTTGGAAAAGCTAGCAAAAACACAGAAATAAGCAGATCTAAACGGCAATATGCTGTTCTTACATCAGAAACAATTTTTCAAAATTATAAACAATTGTATTTTGAAATTTTGTACCACATTCTTATGGAAATGGATATAAGATTTCAAGACTGTGAGAAACTTAAACTTCAATTTGCCTGGCTTGCTGACACAACCAAATTCGGCCAATTTAATTCATGCTTTCCATATCACGCTTTTGAAAATCTACAACATTTTTACGGAAATTTTTTTACTAAACACCAGCGCCTTAAAGATGAACTGAGTCTTGTATATGCTGATGAAAAATTAAGGAATATATCGACTCATGAACTTCTTCGAGTGCTTCATGGAGATAAAGGCATTTTTACAGAAGCTTATAAATTGGTTTCCCTGATTTTAACAATTGCATCTGCAAGTGTTTCAGTGGAAAGAAGTTTTTCTTGCCTTAAAAGAATACAAAGTTACTCTAGAAACACTATTTCTCCAGATAAACTTGCTTCTTTGGCAAATATTTCTATTCAGAAAGACATTTTCTTGATGTTACGAAGAAACAGCCATTTTATGACGACATAATGACAAATTTCCAGCTTTAAAGGGAAGAAGAATTGATCTAATGTATAAAAAAAATAGGTAAGTTCTCATTAACTGATTTTCATTTAAGACAGTAGATATCTTTTCATATTGCTCTTGTAGCTCTTCACCCATTTTTCCTACCACGAGCCGCCACTGGTATCGCATCGATCTTTGAATCTGCTAATCCAACCGCTGCTGGCCTTGAAATCAGCATGTCCAAATCCAACGGCAAAGACTCTGACCTTCAAAAATAGCACCGCTAATAGGTAGATTGCAGCCCTGGATGTCTTTGAACCACGAAAGTAGTGCACTTTCGACGTCAGGATATGTGGGAGCTCGAATCCTTTTCCGATCTTGCTTTATGGTGCCGAATAGGATTTTTTTCCGCGCGCTTAGAATGTTGGAAAGTATGGAGACTGGAATTCCGAATTCTGTGGCAATATCCATCTTCCTACTTCCGTTATCAACAGCTTCGATTATGTGACGTATATTCTAGATTAACTTTCCTTTTTTAGTTTCTTTCCCTATGTAAATCTTGAGTTTATTCTCAGTATTCTTCACGCTTAACGAAATATCTTTTCTCTCAAACGAATACGTTTGGCAACACTATTGAGGTTCAATGCATGTGACGTATGCCTAACATAAAATAAGAACAAGAGATAAAACGAGGACTGATCGATTGCTTAAGGGGGTTGAAGAGAGCGATTATTAAAAGCGTTGTACGAGAGCGTTGTATTATAAACTGATGATTATTGAAAGGAGTGTTGTGATCATGTGTGGTGTACACTGTGATGTAATCGTTTAGATGGAAGTGTCTTCTACAGCCTGAATAAAGTTTTCCCGCAAGTTGACTTCTGTTGTTTCGTCTGGCCGTTAAGGTTTTCTTTCATTTATGGAACTATTTCCTAGTGTATTGACGTGTTAAAACAGCGCAGAAGTCGAAGAGACTTTTACGCTACAATTACCTTTATCTTTTGCTCGATTAACAGAGCTTTGCGCTTTGGTGCAATTGTACACGAGCAACTGGAAAAATCTAATAACTCGGAACTGTAACAACTCTAACGAGTCATGTAATGTCTGATCAGGCTGGTCAACATGACAATCTCGGGCCCCGTTAACTATGCACACCGATTTCTCCCTGTCAACCGACACCGCAACTGTATTCCGGTAAATGTCCCTAACGAGCTCTCTCCGCTTACACTCGGACTGGCTACGTCATTCAAGCATTGCTTCCAAAGTCGTTCCAATCTTTGGCACGCAATTTTAGGCGCGTCCTTTCGTATCAAAAAGTCAGGTCACTAGCTTGCTTGCTAATGCAAACAGAAAGAAATAAAACTAAACAAGAAAGATGACACCGAATTTTCGGGTGTAATAAGCACGTCTTTTGAATCCGTTCTGACGCAAATTAAATTTATCAAAGCTATTCAAAGGCAATGGAACCGGTATGGAAAACAATAGTATCTGACGGAAGAAAGAAATTTTTCAATCGGCTTTTTAATCCCTCAGATATTGCTGTAAACGGAATAGTAAGCTTACGCCCTCTGGTTGCAGACTTGTGCGTTAAGAAAAACATGAATTTATATGAGAAACATTTCGCACCGGAAACGCTCTCCAACAACGAAATAATTCAAATTTTGAAGATGACAATCCGATTTTTGGCGTAAATGTGACAGGGATGGTAAGTCAGAGAATATCCGAAAACTTGAAAATCTTCATCGTCCTGGAGCGGGACTCGAACCCGCGTCTCCCAGAAAGCGCCTAGGTATGCTAACCACTACACCACCCAGAACGACCAAGTTTCAAGTTTCCGATCAATTTGAATATAACCATCACAGGATTCGCTAGTCGAAGCAACCGGCATTCATGTTTAGCGAATATGGGGGTTAAGAATCTTATCCCGTGTTTGCCCGGAGAAGCAGATAAATCATGAAAGATTTATCTGCTTCTAATTTTTAAAATCGGAATAGTAGAAAGAGAGATATCGACAAAAATAAGTTGTGACTTTACGTCCCCTGGTGGGAAAACTATGCATTCTTTTAGGAAGAAAGTATTCTCAAAAGGTTTATATATATGAGCCGTATCGGTCCAAGAAAAAAAAAAATTATTCGAGTTTTCGGGATCCCAGATTTTTTTACAAATACATCAGAAGCAGATATTAACACTTATGCCCCCTGGTGGCCAAACCATTCTCTACCAAACATTTTTTTTAATTGGAGGTTTAACGACCACCGTGAGCAACTCAATGGGCTATAAGCAGTCGCCCGTCCCTAATTTAGGGTCACTGGTCCCAGGGAAGGGAGAGAGCCAGTGCCGTGAGACAAATACAACATCCATGCCTCACCGGGATTCGAACCCGGACCCCTTTCTGACGAATGATCAGAGGCCATCGCTTAGACCACTGAGCCACCGGGGCCGGCTTACCAAACATTAGAAATTATGTGAAAAATATTTTCCGCCAGTTCTTGCATGCGATACAGGAAGAATTTTTCAAATCGGAGTTTTAGGAGCAGAAATAACGCAGAAAACGCAATTTACCTTTGTGCCCCCTAGCGGAAAGTCTATGCTTTACTTCAAAATTTTGAATTTATAGGAAAATATTTCGCATCGGAAACACTATCCAACAAAGAAGGACTTTTTTTCAAATCGGGCTCTTAGAAGTAGAGATATTGACAAACAGAAAATATACATCTGCGCCCCCTGGCGTAGAAACCATGCATTATTTCAAGAAGAAAATGCTCCTAAAAGGTTTGTCAACATGAGTAGTATCGGTCAACAAAATACTTTTTTTTTCAATCGAGATTTCAGAAGCTCATATTTTGCTGCAAATACATCGGAAGCGGAAATTAAGACTTACACCACCTGGTGGCCAAACCATTTTTTACAAAAATTAGAAATTATGTGCAAAGGATTTCCCATCAGGAGCTGTATCCGGTGCAGAAAAAAAAATTTTAATCGGAGATTTAGAAACAGAGATATAGGGGGAAAGCAATTTACCTTTACGCCCTCTAGCGGAAAGTCTATGAATTACTGGAAAATTTTGAAATTATATGAAAAACATGTCACACTGGAAACACTATCCAACAAAGAAGGAATTTTTCAAATCGGACTCCTAGAAGTAGAGATATTGACAAAATTAAGTTATACATCTACGCCCCCTGGCGTAGAAACCATGCATGATTTTAAGAAGAAAATGTTTCTAAAAGGTTTGTTAAAATGAGTAGTATCGGTCTACAAACGAAGTTTTTTTTAATCGATAATTTAGAAGCTCATATTTTGCTGCAAATATATCAGAAGCGGAAATTAAGATTTACGCACCCTGGTGGCCAAACATTTTTTTTTACAAAAATTAGAATCATGTGCAAAGGATTTCCCATCAGGAGCTATATTCTGTGCAGAAATAATTTTTCAAATCGGAGATTTAGAAGCAGAGATATAGGGGGAATGCAATTTACCTCTACGCCCCCTAGCGGAAAGTCTATGAATTACTTGAAAATTTTGAAATAATATGAAAAACATGTCACATGGAAAACACTATCCAACAAAGAAGGCAATTTTCAAATCGGACTCCTAGAAGTAGAGATATTGACAAAAATAAGATAAACGTCTACGCCCCTAGCGGAGAAACTGTGGAATATTTTAAGAAGAAAATATTCCGAAAAGGTTTATCGATGTGAGTGGCATCAGTACATTAAAGTTTTTTTCAATCGGTATGTTAGAAGCTCAGATTTTATGGCAAATACATCAGAAGCAAAAATTAACACTTACGCTCCCTGGTGGCTAAAGTATTCTTTACCAAAAATTAGAAATTATATGCAAAACATTTTCTATCAGGAGGTGTATCCGCTGAAGAAAACATTTTTCAAATCGAAGCTTTAGAAGAAGAGTTATCAGGAAAAATGTAATTTACTTTTACGCCCCCTAGCGAAAAATCTATGCGTAATTTGAAAACGTAACTATATCTAAAGTACTCTTCGACATAAATGGAATCGAAAGATAAAAGAGTTATTTCAATCGGATGTTTAGAAACAAATATGTGGAATAAAACGTATTTTTGAAACATCATCTGCGTTTACGCCCTCTACCGGTGAAATTATACAACATAAGAGAAAAAAGTAAAGGATCACCATTCGTATATTTCAAGCTTTCCAATGGGAAAAGAATTTTTCAAATCGGACGAATAGATGTAGAGCTATCGTGGGTACAGACGGACGGACGGACGAACAAACCGATAACATAAGCACGATCTTTTTTTACCAAAGACGTGATAAAAACAGTGCAAAATGAGAACAATGAATACATACGTACTGTATGTAGCGGGTGTAGGAGAAATGGCCACAAACAATGTAAGGGGCCGTATAAATATTGCGTTTTGACAGCTTCGTGACTACGTCCCCTGAGGTTTGCTATCTGAGTCCTATGAAGTTTCCGTAATTTTGTAATTTCTTCATTGCGACATTTAATGTAATTCTTTATAAAAAATGCTTATAATCTACAATTCAACAAAAGCATTTCACGGTTTAAAAACTATAGCTGAACAATTTCTCTGCAGGCATGTGCAAACGCAGAAAACCTGTCGGGGTGGGGGCCATTACCGAAAAAATAAAATGCAAAGAATTAGTAGCCCAATAGCAGGATTTTCAGTGTTTACAGTTTGAAACTCAACAAATTATCTGACGGCGCGTGTAAACGCAGAAAACCTGTGGGGAATTAAATCCCCACCCCCTCCGACGGGTTTTCTGCGTTAGCACATGCCCCCAAAGAATTTGCTGAGCTGTAATTAGTAAACGCTGAAAACCTCCGAATCGGACCCGAAATTCCCTGTATTTTATTGTTTTCGGTATTAAGCTCGCCCCCTTCCCGCCCCACTGACAGCTTTTCTGCATTTGCACGCGCCGTCAGACAATTTCTTCTGTTGTAATTTGTAAACGCCGAAAATCTCCCAATCGGACTCCCACCCTCCCCCTCCCGACAGTTTTCTTGGGTTTGCACATTCCTGCTTCCTGCAGAGAATTCGTTGAGCTGTAGTGTTTGTAAACGCTGAAAATCTCCCGTTTGGCATTCAAATTTTTCTTGTTTTATATTTTCGATCTTAACCCCCCCCCCCCCCTCCCAAAGGTTTTCTGTGTTTGCACGTGCCCTCAGATATTTTGTTGATCTGTAATTTATATACTCCGAAATTCTTTTGTTGAGCTGTAGTTTATATATTCTGAAATTCTTTTGTTGAGCTGTAGTTTATATATTCTGAAATTCTTTTGTTGAGCTGTATATTATAAACATGTTTTCAGAAAGAATTACATTAAATATCGCAATTAAGAAAATACAAAATTGCGGGAAATTTATGTGACTCAGATAACCAACCTCTGGAGACGTGACCACGAAGCGGTCGAAAACGCAATTTTTAAACGGCCCGTTAAAATTTTTTGTGGCCAATTCTCCAGTGGCTACTTCTACGGTGGCCACTTCTACGGGGGTCAGTTCTCCGCTTTGCCTTTGGCCCGAAAATTATGGAAATGCCTGAATTTCTTACTGAAAAGGAAATATAAAAAAAAATGTTTTATGAACAACAGTTGCTCAAGTAGTGAGAAATATGGCAACACGATATTTGTTTATTCAAAACAGTTTTATGGCACTGAAATTGCGATGTGGCCAGTTCTCCGTACCCGGTATGTAGCAATGTATCGACTATCGATCTTCATCTATGAAAACGCAGTTGATGACCTAGAATTCTTGGAAGGGGTAAGTCAGAACGGGAGTTACCCCTTCCAAGAAAACCTTTATCATGTATTGTGGGGAGGGGCTAAGGGGGAAATATGACGTGCATTAATCTAGTGGAACTCGCTCCGAAAACGGCCTTGAAATTCCATAGGAGATAAACAGAAGAAACATTGCAATACAGGTCGAAAAAAAATTTTGTTTTGGAAGTTATAAAAAAAATGATTCCAAAAAAAAAAAAAAATTTTTTTTGGAAATAATTTTTTTATAACCGAAATTTGACACTTTTTTGCTTTCTTATACATGAAAAGTTCCTATACTTTAACATTGGGCCAACCAAAGTCATAAATTTCTTATATCTCAGTTTCTTATAACGGGAGTGCACTGTACTTCTCGCGTGCGAGGTACAACACTAATTGCACGATGTTTATTTATTTGCTTGTTTGTTTATTATTAATTAGGGTGAGTTAGTCATTTTATTTTTCTGAATTATTAATGAGTGCGAGTTAGCCATTTTATTTTCTGTTGAACCTTATTATTATGGGTTTTTTTTTATAAACATGAAACGTACCTATACTTTAACATTGGGCCAACTAAAGTTATAAATTTCTTTCTTATAACCGTAAATTTCTTATATTCAGGTTTCTTATAACGGTAGTGTACTGTACTTCTCGCGTGCAAAATACAACACTAGTTGCACGATGCTTATTTATTTGCTTGTTTGTTTGTTTGTCATTAATGAGGGTGAGTTAGTCATTTTATTTTCTGTTGGACCTTATTACTTTTCTGAATTATTAATGAGGGTGAGTTCGTCATTTTATTTTCTGCTGGACCTTATTATTTATTTTTTTATTAACATGAAACGTTCCTATACTTTAACATTGTGCCAACCAAAGTTAAAAATTTCTTTCTTATAACCGTAAATTTTTAATGTCCAAGTTTCTTATAACGGGAGTGTACTATACTTCTCGCGTGCAAGATACAACACTAATTGCACGTTGCTTATTTATTTGCTGGTTTGTTTGTTATTAATGAGGGTGAGTTAGTCATTTTATTTTCTGTTGGACCTTATTACTTTTCTGAATACGTTTGTGATAATTTTATATTCTCTGTAGGAAGGTTTATTACAAATTACGTATTTTTTCATCTTGATTTGATTTTTCGGAATGACAGAATGCTTTGGAATTCGAAATCTTTTTAAACTGACGATGACCTCCATTATCTTTAAGAAAAGGGCGAATGCACTGCTTTATAGTACACTGATGTCCAAAATTAAGGTCACAAACACATATTCTGTGATATCTTGAAAACTAAATGGTTTATTGCAATGAAATTTGGAACATAGATGCCCCATACTATGAGACATGCAATAGCAACATAACAAAATGAACAGGAGATAAATTGCGTGCGATATACAAATTAGACCAAAAACGGTCCAAACACGATGCATCATATCTCGAGAACGGCCCTGCTAATAGGGAGTGTCGCCAACCCACAGAGCTTTACGAGTCGCACAACGAGCCCTCCTACTGTAAATGAGGTTGTTGATAACAGCTTGTAAGAACAAATCCCATTCTACTAAAAGTGCGGATTTTAACGCCTGGAGGGTCTTGGGAGGGAGTTGACGTCATGCAATTGCTCTTCCTAGAGCATCCCAAACATAGTCTATAGGATTTAACCCCGGCAACATCGCTGGACACATCATACGGCGAATATCCTCTCCCTCCAGAAAATCGTCGAAAAGCTGAGCTATGTGTGGCCTCGAGTTATCGTCCAAAAAATGAAGTTCGGTCAGGCAACTCCCCGGATAAAGCCTCACATAAGGTTCAAGGACCTCACCCCTATAGCGCTGTGCGGTCACAGTGCCCCCATCGAAGACGTGCAGTGGTGTACGGACGTTCAACATGATGCCTGCTTACACAAGGATTCCACTTCCACCAAAGTGGACGATTTCCCTTATGTTGGAGGGATGATATAGGGCCCCACGCTGTCTCCAGATGAAGACTCGTCGAGAATCACTTTGTGTACTGAATCTCGACTCGTCACAGAAAAGAGCACGGCCCCAATCTTGCTGTGTCCGAGAAAGATATAATTGGCTCCACGACAGACGGGCGATCTGGTGCGTGGAACACACACCACTGGTTGCCGGGCGTAAAGGGCCTTCTGTGCTAGGCGTCCGTATACAGTTTGCCTCGAAATTGTTGTTCTAGTCGCGGCAGCGAGGTCGTGAGAGAGGTCTCTAGCCGTCATTCGTCTATGGCGTTTGGCAGTTAATGCCACGTAACGATACTCCGCAGGTATCGTAGCTCTTGGCCGGGCTTCCTGGTGATGGTACCCGTTGTTCGGAATGGGTGCCGTAACCTGGATACAACGTTTCGTGACACCTGTAACCATCGAGTATCCTCTGCTTGGGACTGGCCAGCTTCAATCCTGCCGATAGCTCTCCACCTCAGTCCATCGTCTAAACGATTTCGAGCACTCATTCCAACTGAAATCAGTCAATCTTGTGATTTTTCTTGTGAGAAACACAACTCTGAAGATGAAATTCTCAGATGCAGAAAACGGTCACTTTCACGTTCTCTTACCAAACTTTGTTTTAAGAACTAATCACGGTGTGATGATCAATCTTCCTTCACCGCGCACCACCTATCGGAAGCGCACTTCCCTAAAAAGGGGCTTTACAGGGGGACTAGGGGCCCGTCAGGCTATTGTTAGCCTTTTCCCCTGGTTCCCTTGCCCCAATCACAGTGCACCGCACTGATTTGTTTAAGGACCTGTAGTGGTGCTTCAATTTACTCAAACTAAAAACAAAATTATTCATGTTATCATACGTGTTTTTGTATTTCCTATTACTTAATTTATACTTTTCAATATATGTATAATATTTGTATTTGCATGTTTCTTTGTACAGAAATTGTATCTGTGATTTGATTGTGTGGTGAATGGTGTAGTGTGGCAAAGAAAATTAAATAAAATAAAAAAGAAATGTGCTGGGGTTCGGCGGATGAAAAATATAAAATTTTGAGTGCAATTCATTTGAATGTAAAAAAAAATAACTTTTTTTTCTTTAAATAAAAGCTAGGGACATACGTCCTTATTTTGCAAGTTGCTCTTAGCCTAACTTTGCTTTCGCTGCATTAGGCAGTTTCCGCTCAGAGTGTGGCTATATGCACTGAAAGATGTAGGCAGAGGGAAGAGACACGACGTACGCAGACCATCCCTTTTGAGATCGCCGCGTAAGTGTCATGCCTAGTCCCGTGACATCTTAAAGACAACCACAACATGAAGCTAAAATGAGAAAGCCTGTCATTTATTAAAACATAGAATGAGAAGATCAAACTCACCCGGTTAACCGTTTAACAAACAGTGGATGTTTACATTAGATTTTTTTTTTTTTTTTCCATAGGTAGAGGATTTTAGGAAATGAGTGTCTGACCTCAGGTCTTAAACAACCCTTAGAAATAGGAAACTAGGAGATTTGAGCTAGAGCGCCCGATAGGAAAGTGACACGGAAGCGAAGTAGAAAGGGGGAGGAAGACGCCCTTATTTATTACCAGAGGGCCAGTACCCAGGGTCCGACAGCTTAAGGTACTCATCCGAAGCACAGCGGATATTTAGTGGATCGAGCGTTCGTACCTGGCTGGAATCGAACCTGAGGTCCTTTCCATGGCAGTCACGAATACATTATTACATTATTAATATAGATGATGTTAGGAAGCGAGTGTCTGACCCCAGGCCTTAAACAACCCTTCGAAATAGGAAGCTAGGAGATTTAGGCTAGAGTGCCCGATAGGAAAGTAATACGGAAGCGAAGTAGAATGGAGAAGGACGACGCCCTTATATTACCGGGGGGCAATTGCCCGGGGTCCGACGGCTTAACGTTCCCATCCGACGCACGGCGGGTATTTAGTGGATCGAGCGTTCGTACCTGCCTGGGATCGAACCTGAAGTCCTTTCCGTGGTGGTCACGAACGTTGCCCACTAGGCCACCCGATGAGGCAGTCCCAATCATGATCATGATCATATGTAGAGGATTTTAGGAAGGCAGTGTCTGACCCCAGGTCTTAAACAACCCTTAGAAATAGGAAACTAGGAGATTTGGGCTAGAACGCCTGATAGGAAAGTGACACGGAAGCGAAGTAGAAGGAGAGGAAGACGCCCTTATTTATTACCGGGGGGCCAGTACCAGGGGTCCGACGGCTTAACGTGCCCATTCGACGCACGGCGGGTATTTAGTGGATCGAGCGGTAGTACCTGCGTGGGATCGAACCTGAGGCGTCTTCCTTCCCGTGGCAGTCACAAACGTTGTCCACTCGGCCTCCCGCGGCCTGAGCAGTCCCGAACGTTGCCCCCAAAGTACATATGACAGCAATTTTAAACATTTTACTGGTTGCTATTTTGGATTATTGTAAAAAATGTGTTTAGGACCTTAATTTTGGACATCAGTGTATTTCATAAAACTTCTAAGCATAAAATTTACTCTTGATAGCTACCTACAGACTGATACATAAACATCATAAAATTATTTTAGTAGTTAATCAAACCTCAAGTATTCCAACGAATCTTTATTATTACCGAAATTTTTTACGTCATGTGGATAACGAAAACAATGCTAACAGAATTTTCCGTTAATATACCAAAGGAATTGCTGAAAAATATCTGAAATTTCAGAATTGTCCGTTAACACCTCTTAGAAAAGGAAGTTTACCGTAAGTATAAGAAAGGAATTGCTGAAAAATATCTGAAATTTCAGAATTGTCCGTTAACACCTCTTAGAAAAGGAAGTTTACCGTAAGTATAAGAAAGGAATCGCAGAAAATTCAGAATTTTCCTGGCGAAAATTCATATTCCGAAAAATTCAGAATCTTCCTGGCGTGCGAAAAATTCATTCAAAATCACCCCACCCCCACCCCCGCCCCTCCGCCTGATTTCACCGAAGAGGTTGCATGCGTTAGAAATATGCTTCGTTACTTTAAGAAAGGAATCACTGTAAATCGTTCGTAAATTTCAGAAATCTTTTTACAGCGTAGATACATGTGTATTCAAAAACCTTGACATTTATAGGTTACACCACCAAGACTGCAGGCAAAAGTGTATCACCTTGATATTGATAATATATGAAATTTTTATAATATTTGAATTCGTTAAAAATATATAATCAGATCATTTGGCAGTTTGTGCAGTGCTGCTTCCTGTCAACTTTATTTTTTTCAGGAAGCATGCTGCACACACACACGACAACAAATACACTTAGAAAAACAAAAACGAAAAAACGATAACACCTGACTTAGTGCTAATAAATGAACAACTTCAAACTACAAACTTCTATTCCTCTTGGCTCAGTTGTCTCGTACTTTATTTATATTTAAGGTGCGCATGACCGGTTAGCTCAACAATTCATCCATAAAGGACGTCCATTAGATCCTATGAATGATATTCGATGTCCATCCAGATGCGGTAGTTCTAGAACTGGTCCATCAAGGACGTCCACTGGACATTTATATGTGATGTCTAATAGATGTTTATATTATACATAGACGTCCACTGGACATCTATATTTCATCCATGACGTCTACTGGACCAGGTGGATGTAATATAGACGTGCATTAAACGTCGCTGATTCTATGGAGGTTGGTATTGGTAATGGCTTATGATAATGATATATTGGAAGCACATGCCCCCTCACAAAAAAATTAAGCCGCCCCGGGGGTGCAGTGGCCTAAGCGATGGCCTCTGATCATTCGTCCGAAAGGGGTCCGGGTTCGAATCCCGTGAGGCATGGAAGTTGTGTTTGTCTTACGGCACTGGCTCGCTCCCTTCCCTGGAACCAGTGACCCTAAATTAGGGACGGGCGACTGCTTCTAGCCCATTGAGTTGCTCACGGTGGTCGTTAAACCTCCAATCAAAAAAAAAAAAAAAAAAAAAGAAATTAAATTTAAGTGATGCCATGAGCATGTACTTCTGAAAGTGGTTGTTAGTGAAATACTTAGAATCGATGTAATCACCTTTAATTCACTAGAATCCCACATAAAAGTAATAATAATTCTAATCTTACGAATTTCACAGCAACGTGACATGCAGCCGTGGCCGAGTGGTTAAGGCGATGGACTTGAAATCCATTGGGATCTTCCCGCGCAGGTTCGAATCCTGCCGACTGCGTTGTGTCTCCTTTTTTTTTTACTTTACTGTTCCGTGTGAGTTACAGAGGTTAAGTCCACAACACTGGTTCGAATTAAATTATTGGAGATATTTTCTTTGTTTAGTGTGGAAGAATGTTAATAACATCGTTCTGCTATGTATTTCAATCACTGAACTTCCTGTTAATCCTTTGTTCGTAAGAAATGAAATAAAAAAGAAAGAAAAACCAGTTAGTAAAATCATGCAATTCATTGATTATGATGCGCTTTCCAACATACCAGGAATCATTACTCAAGTTGTTACTCAAGTTATAAGGATAACTTGAGTAATAACTCAGGGCACAGGAGCGAGGTTTATTCCACCTCAAGTTATGAAGTGGAATAAATCTAGCTCCTGTGCCCTGACCTTTGACCTTATTTCGATGATATTAAACAAAATTGGTTCAGTACATCTCCGAAATAACATACTGAAGTTTTGTCGCAATAGAAGCATTTTTAGTCAAGTTTTGAGGATAATGGTTGTGGAATAAATCTCGCTCCTGTGCCCTAACATTTGACCCCATTTCGATTATATTAAACAGAACCGGTTCAGTACGTCTCAGGAACAACATGATGAAGTTTTGTGGTAATCGAAACATTTTTATGTAAGTTATGAGGATAATGGAGACACAGCTTTGCTGCAGTTAAGAGTACTGAACAGTACTGCGAGGAAGTTAAGGACAATTAAAAGCAATACACAGAAAAGAGATACCCACAGCAGGGCAATAAAATCAGCCCTTTAACACCAAATTCAGCGTACGAGACCCAAAATCTCTTATAGCGTTCCGTTGATATCGTCGTCCACCAGGCTCATGGGCTTTTAACAGCTCTGAAAAAAACAAAAAAAAAAAAAAGCCTATGCTAAAAAAAAATAAAAAAAAATGTACGAACCGCATTACACACCCGATCAGTGGGACGTGTTCTTAAGCAAGAGGCGGTTCCTTTAATCTTTCCTCTTTAGCATATATTGGTCTAGAGGATTGACTGTTTTGTCTTAGTATATTTTTTTAATGATCGATCATTGATTTAAGATAATAATAATAATAATAATAATAATAATACGAACTTAGTAAAGATTGCGATTTTTTTCTTTCTTATCTTAAACTGAAAATTTGTTTGAAGATTATTGGAAGATGATTCGGGGCCCATCCTGAAATAGTCTTGCAACGTTTCTGGTTGTCCGAGAGTTTCAAAGAATTTTCTGAAGCATATCAAGGCTTCTTGAATTGGAAGAGGAACTACAAAGGATTAAGTGGGACATCGTGGGGCTAAGTGAGGTAAGGAGAAAAGGAGAAGATATCATCGAACTGAAAAGTGGACATCTCTTCTACTATCGTGGGACAGATACTGGCAGAACTAGTGGTGTTGGATTTATAATAAACAAGAAACTGAAGGATAAAGTGGTAGAAGTTGAAAGTTCCTTTGACAGAGCTGCACGACTCGTTATCCAACTATCGAGAAGATACCAGGCTCAGATTATTCAAACTTATGCACCCACCACAAGTCATCCTGAAGAAGAAATTGAAGAATTTTATGAGGAAATTTGTCATCTAAATAATAAAGGTAAGCAGCACTTGAAAATAATTATGGGAGATTTCAATGCAAAAATAGGGCAACGGCAACAGAATGAAACTTCAGCAGGTAAATTCGGTCACGGCAACAGAAACCAGCGTGGAAATACTCTCGTTGAGTTTGCAGAGGCAGAAGGGTTTTTCATCTTGAACTCCTTCTTCAAGAAAAAGGAACACAGGAAATGGACATGGAGACATCCAAATGGGACGACAAGTGAAATTGATTTTATTATGTGTAACAAAAAATTTGTCATAGAAGACTGCAGTGTGCTAAACAAGTTCAACACATGTAGTGACCATAGATTGGTGAGATGTAAGATGCACCTCAACACTAAACTTGAACGTGGCAAGCTCATAAGACAAACAAAATCTATTGACATAACCAACCTTAAAAAACACCATAATACCTTCAAATTGGAACTGAAGAACAGATTCTCTGCTTTAGAAGGCCTAACATCGGAAGAAGTGGACATCTCTGAAGTTAACAGAAAAATAACCAAAGCTCTTATGGAAACAGCAACAAAATTAGCTGGGTCTAAGAACAAGTTGCATGTAAATAAATTATCAGGAAAAACGAAAATGTTGATGCAAAAAAGAAGAGAGATGAGGACAACTAGAGAAGATGTGACTTCCAAAGAGGAATATATAGAGCTATGCAAGACAGTACGAAAAAGTATCACTGAAGACGTAAGAAAATTCAACTGTGAACTAGTGAGGAAAGCAATTGAAAACAACCAAAGTGTAAAGATAGCAAAGGGACATCTCAGTAAGGGAAGAAAACAGATTATGGCACTGAGAAAAGAAGATGGTTCTGTAACAAGAAATAGAGGCGAAATTTTGACAAGAGTGAAAGATTTCTACTCCAAATTATATGAAAGGGATGATACATGCACTCCAGACATCATGAAAGATACCAGTACCAGAGTTCCTCCAGTCCTTCCAGCAGAAGTTGCACATGCAATCAAGAACATGAAGCGGGGAAAAGCTCCAGGAGAAGATGGAATTACTGTAGACATCATACAAGAAGCAAGTGGAGAAATCGAAACAGTACTCGCCCAAATTTTCACTCGATGCCTTAATGAAGGAAAGATTCCTGAGGATTGGAACACCGCTACAATGATCCTGCTACATAAGAAAGGTGACATTGAGGATCTCGGAAACTACAGACCTATCAGCCTCCTATCAGTAGTTTATAAAATCTTCACTAAAGTTCTTTCACACCGCTTGAAGGTAACACTGGACATGGCTCAACCGAGAGAACAAGCTGGATTCAGGAGTGGCTACAGCACAATTGATCATATCCATGTGCTGAGAGAACTAATTGAAAGAGCGAGGGAATATGAACTTCCATTGTGCATGGCTTTTATCGATTATGAAAAAGCCTTTGATTCAGTGAAACCATCAGCAGTTACAATGGCTCTGAAAACCAGCGGTATTGAAGATGCATACATTAATATTATTAATAACATCTATGAAAATGCAAGTGCAAAGATTCGGCTGTTTGAAAATACAACACACATAAAAATTGGAAAGGGAGTGAGACAAGGTGACACCATATCTCCGAATCTCTTTAATGCCACATTGGAGGGTGTTTTTCAGTCACTGAGCTGGGAAAACAAGGGGATAAAGATTAATGGAGATTATCTAACCCACCTTCGTTTTGCTGATGACGTAGTCATTTTTGCAACTAGCGCATCAGAGCTGCAGAGTATGATCCAGGAACTTGCTGACAAGAGTAAAGAAGTGGGATTAAAAATGAACTTTCAGAAGACAAAAGTGATGTTCAATGCTTTTACAAGAAATGAAGATTTATCGATTGATGGAGAAAAGCTGGAGATAACAGATACGTACATTTATCTTGGACAGCAGATATCAAGTGAGGGTCACATTGATGAAGAAATTAATCGGCGTACAAAACTTGCCTGGAGAGCTTTTGGAAGAAACAGCATAGTTTTCAAGAGCAATATGCCATTATGTCTTAAAAGAAAAGTGTTTGATCAATGCATCCTTCCAGTGCTTACGTATGGTGCAGAGACGTGGACCTTAACTAAAAGAGACATACAAAGGCTGCAGACAACTCAAAGAATCATGGAGAGGTGCATACTTGGTGTAACCAGGAGAGATAAGAAGAGGAACTCGTGAATCCGAAAAATGACAAGAGTGGAAGACATCATGATCAGAGTTAAATCCCTGAAATGGCAATGGGCTGGACATACTGCCAGAAGGACAGATCATCGATGGACAGCCGAAATTTTAGATTGGATTCCAAGGGACAGGAAAAGACCCAGAAGAAGACCACATGGGAGATGGGTGGATGAAATTCGAAAGTATGCAGGGGTGACATGGAGGAGACTGGCACAAGACAGACCGTTGTGGAGGAAACTTGGGGAGACCTTCGTCCAGCAGTGGATTGATAATGGTTGACAATGATGATGATGATGATGATGTAATATATAATAGCGGAATTCGAAGGAATATTCATTAACATTGTCGCTAACATCCGTGAAGGTAGCTGAACTAAGCAGAACAACAAGTTAGTAAGATCATGCAATGCATTGATTATGATACACCAAAAATCATTACTGAAGTTATGAGGATAATGGCTGTGGAATAAATCTCGCTCCTATCCCCTGACCTTTGACCCCATGTCGGAGATATTCAACAGAACCGGTTAAGTATATTTCCGGAACAACATGATAACGTTTTGTCTCAATCGAAGCATTTTTACGTAAGTTATGACGCATAAGGGCAATGGAATGGATCCCGCTCCTATGTCCTGACCTTTGACCCCATTTCGGCTATTTTCAATAAGGTTCGTTCCTAGGTGGTCCCCTACCACACACTAAGATGTCATCGAAATTGAACCCTTTTCACGAGAGTTGTCGTGCGGACAGACAGACAGACGGACAAGGCTGGAGCATATACACTTCTTCAACCTATGGTTGGAAATCGTAAAAAACGCTATCATATTACACAAAGTGTTCTTTTGCGTCATAAACCTAAATATTCACGAAACTAACCATTAATACCATTCATATACCCATTTTGCATTTCATCATCATCATCATCATCATTGTCAACCATTATCAATCCACTGCTGGACGAAGGTCTCCCCAAGTTTCCTCCACAACGGTCTGTCTTGTGCCAGTCTCTTCCATGTCACTCCCGCATACTTTCGAATTTCATCCACCCATCTTCCATGTGGTCTTCTTCTGGGTCTTTTCCTGTCCCTTGGAATCCAATCTAAAATTTCGGCTGTCCATCGATGGTCTGTTCTTCTGGCAGTATGTCCAGCCCATTGCCATTTCAGGGATTTAACTCTGATCATGATGTCTTCCACTCTTGTCATTTTTCGGATCCACATGTTCCTCATCTTATCTCTCCTGGTTACACCAAGCATGCACCTCTCCATGCTTCTTTGAGTTGTTTGCAGCCTTTGTATGTCTCTTTTAGCTAAGGTCCACATCTCTGCACCATACGTAAGCACTGGAAGGATGCATTGATCAAACACTTTTCTTTTAAGACATAATGGCATATTGCTCTTGAAAATTATGCTGTTTCTTCCAAAAGCTCTCCAGGCAAGTTTTGTACGCCGATTAATTTCTTCATCAATGTGACCCTCACTTGATATCTGCTGTCCAAGATAAACGTACGTGTGTGTTATCTCCAGCTTTTCTCCATCAATCGATAAATCTTCATTTCTTGTAAAAGCATTGTACATCACTTTTGTCTTCTGAAAGTTCATTTTTAATCCCACTTCTTTACTCTTGTCAGCAAGTTCCTGGATCATACTCTGTAGCTCTGATGGGGTAGTTGCAAAAATGACTATGTCATCAGCAAAACGAAGGTGGGTTAGATAATCTCCATTAATCTTTATCCCTTTGTTTTCCCAGTTCAGTGATTGAAAGACATTTTCCAATGTGGCATTAAAGAGCTTCGGAGATATGGTGTCACCTTGTCTCACTCCTTTTCCAATTTTTATGTGTGTTGTATTTTCAAACAGCCGAATCTTTGCACTTGCATTTTAATAGATGTTATTAATAATATTAATGTATGCATCTTCAATACCGCAGGATTTCAGAGCCATTGCAACTGCTGATGGTTTCACCGAATCAAAGGCTTTTTCATAATCGATAAAAGCCATGCACAATGGAAGTTCATATTCCCTCGCTCTTTCAATTAGTTCTCTCAGTACGTGGATATGATCTATTGTGCTGTAGCCACTCCTGAATCCATCTTGTTCTCTCGGTTGAGCCATGTCCAGTGTCACCTTAAAGCGTTGTGAAAGAACTTTAGTGAAGATTTTATAAACCACTGATAGGAGGCTGATAGGTCTGTAGTTCCTGAGATCCTCAATGTCACCTTTTTTATGTAGCAAGATCATTGTAGCGTTGTTCCACTCCTCAGGAATTTTCCCTTCGTTAAGGCATCGAGTGAAAATTTGGGCGAGTACTGTTTCGATTTCTCCACTTGCTTCTTGTATGATGTCTACAGTAATTCCATCTTCTCCTGGAGCTTTTCCCAGCTTCATGTTCTTGATTGCATGTGCAACTTCTGCTGGAAGGACTGGAAGAACTCTGGTACTGGTACCTTTCATGATGTCTGGAGTACATGTATCATCCCTTTCATATAATTTGGAGTAGAAATCTTTCACTCTTGTCAAAATTTCGCCTCTATTTCTTGTTACAGAACCATCTTCTTTTCTCAGTGCCATAATCTGTTTTTTCCCCTTACTGAGATGTCCCTTTGCTATCTTTAGGCTTTGGTTGTTTTCAATTGCTTTCCTTACTAGTTCACAGTTGAATTTCCTTACGTCTTCAGTGATACTTTTTCGTACTGTCTTGCATAGCTCTATATATTCCACTTTGGAAGTCACATCTTCTTTAGTTGTCCTCATCTCTCTTCTTTTTTGCATCAACATTTTGGTTTTTCCTGATAATTTGTTCACATGCAATTTGTTCTTAGACCCAGCTAATTTTGTTGCTGTTTCCATAAGAGCTTTGGTTACTTTTCTGTTAACTTCAGAAATATCCACTTCTTCCGATGTTAGGCCTTCTAAAGCAGAGAATCTGTTCTTCAGTTCCAATTTGAAGGTATTATGGTGTTTTTTAAGGTTGGTTATGTCAATACATTTTGTTTGTCTTATGAGCTTGCCACGTTCAAGTTTAGTGTTGAGGTGCATCTTACATCTCACCAATCTATGGTCACTACCTGTGTTGAACTTGTTTAGCACACTGCAGTCTTCTATGACAAATTTTTTGTTACACATAATAAAATCAATTTCACTTGTCGTCCCATTTGGATGTCTCCATGTCCATTTCCTGTGTGGCTTTTTCTTGAAAAAGGAGTTCAAGATGAAAAACCCTTCTGCCTCTGCAAACTCTACGAGAGTATTTCCACGCTGGTTTCTGTTGCCGTGACCGAATTTACCTACTGAAGTTTCATTCTGTTGCCGTTGCCCTATTTTTGCATTGAAATCTCCCATAATTATCTTCAAGTGCTGCTTACCTTTATTATTTAGATCACGAATTTCCTCATAAAATTCTTCAATTTCTTCTTCAGCATGACTTGTGGTGGGTGCATAAGTTTGAATAATCTGAGCCTGGTATCTTCTCGAGAGTTGGATAACGAGTCGTGCAGCTCTGTCAGAGGAACTTTCAACTTCTACAACTTTATCCTTCAGTTCCTTGTTTATTATAAATCCAACACCACTAGTTCTGCCAGTATCTGTCCCTCCATGTCCATCTCCATGTCCATTTGTCCCACGATAGTAGAAGAGATGTCCACTTTTCAGTTCGATGAGATCTTCTTCTTTCTCCTTACCTCACTTAGCCCGACGATGTCCCACTTGATCCTTTGTAGTTCCTCTTCCAATTCAAGAAGCCTTGAATCAGAAGATAGGGAGCGTCCGTTGTACGTAGCCAAGGTCAGCATCAGATGGCAGTCTAGTCCGGTCCTCCGGGGATTCTTAGCACCCTCTGCCTTCATGTCGCACTGGCCGCTGCCTTGGCCAGGTACATTCCAGCTGCCGGAGACTGAGGGCCAAGATTTAAGTTGTGGAGTCATTTTGGAGGGGTTTGGCCATAACTCACCACGCTGGCCAAGCGGGTTGGTGAGTGTGGGATAGCATTTCCTCTAATCCCGATGGTATAGTTATACCGCTATTGGCGGTCGTCAGAGCCCCTTTAGTGGGAACACGATGTACCACGAGAAGGCGGGGTTGACATTTGTCAAGGAGAGGCTGTGATGTTACGCATCACCTGACCTTACATCCTGGTGTAAACCGTTTAGAATGGCGTTCATTTTGCATTTACGTGCGATAAAATAATATTCACTAAACACTAAGATTACGTTATGCAAATAAATTTGTGAATTATTCATAACTTCACTCCGTTTTTCAAGCAGTCCGTTGGGATCTTCCCGCACAGGACTGCGTCACTAAGTATTTTTCGTACATCGCGGACCTCTTGGTTTCAAACTCCTGCTTGACTTCATGCAAATTCATTGTTTCCTAAAGATAAAGATTTTTCTTGCTTCTAAAATAGTCGAAATATTTTTTTTTTTTTTCGAATTTGAGCAAACGGAACTTTTTTCTGGGTTTACTGCTTGTGGTATAGCTACTGAATGGATGATTGTGTATATACAACACAAACCAGAAACATCGTTGCTAAAAAAAAACAAGCTTTTCTTCCGACCACAGTGCTCCGCTTAACGCAACTTCAAGTTAACTGAAACTATTCGTCACTTCTGAAAGAAATTCCATCACGATTTCCTTTATCTTAGCAGAAGCCCCCTCGGTGATAAATTCCTTTCCCAGAAAAAAAACAACAACAACAAAAAAAAAATTCTGATATCGTCCATGTAATATTATTACTTACTTATGTTTTTTATGTATATATCGGAAAAGGCCTTTAGACACTGTCAGATCAGATGTCGCTTACGTGTGGTGTTTTTCGTTTTGGGTAGCCCGTTGTCCGTTTGTCGGCCATTTACATCGTTTCTAGTTATGTTTCTGTTTCGTATCTTACCTTTCGTTATGGATTTGAATCTGCTTTTGTTTCTGATGTAAACCGTTTAGAATGGCATTCTTTGGGCCATTGAGATCATTGCGCGAATAAACTCCAACCAACGGCAATTACGTGTTTTATGTGTGTGTTCGTAACGGATTTCAAAGAGGATACACAATAAGGTGCAATAATTTTGGTTTTCCGATAAATACCTGTGGGTTAAAAAATTTTGAATTATTGAAAAGCTAATAAAACATAGTTAATAATATGGAATTTAAAATTTTCAATAATTAAAAGCTAACACATTTTCCCAAAAGCGCCTCCAAGATATTTTTTGTGGGGAGAGGGGCGAGCTTTTCTCCGGTACGCCACTGATGGCGTGGGCCAGTGGCGTAGCCAGAGGGGAAGGGTTCGGGGTTTGACCCCCCCCCACCATTAAGGGGACACTGAGCACGAATTTAAAGCGATATATATATATATATGTATACGAGGCTTTACTCCAAAGCCTCGTATACATATATATATATATCGCTTTAAATTCGTGCTCAGTGTCCCCTTAATGGTGGGGGGGGGTCAAACCCCGAACCCTTCCCCTCTGGCTACGCCACTGGCCCACGCCATCAGTGGCGTACCGGAGAAAAGCTCGCCCCTCTCCCCACAAAAAATATCTTGGAGGCGCTTTTGGGAAAATGTGTTAGCTTTTAATTATTGAAAATTTTAAATTCCATATTATTAACTATGTTTTATTAGCTTTTCAATAATTCAAAATTTTTTAACCCACAGGTATTTATCGGAAAACCAAAATTATTGCACCTTATTGTGTGTATCACGAATGTGCACGTTGTAATTGAAATGGTCGCTCTAGTTTTATACAAATACAAAGTACTACAAAACACGTACGTCCAAGGTAGTAGGTAATGCAAATGCAAACACGTACGTCCAAGGTAATGCAAATTTCATTCTTTTACAGAACTTCATTTTTTTTTTTTTTAGTATGCAGGGGGGACATGGAGGAGACTGGCACAAGACAGACCGTTGTGGATGAAACTTGGGGAGACCTTCGTCCAGCAGTGGATTGATAATGGTTGACAATGATGATGATGATACGAGGCTTTAACCAATGAACCAAACTCATGGATCCCCATCCCGTTAGGAAATTTCTGGCTCCGCCCTTGCGGGAGCTATAAGTACGTATAAAAAAAAAAAAAAAAAATCGAAGCTGGTGTACCGCAAGGCAGTGTACTCGCGCCAACGCTGTACTCTATCTTTACATCAGACTTTCCCAACTGTAATAACAGGAATACAGCTCTCTATGCTGATGACACTGCACTCGCTTATACTTCCAAAAATAAAAATCAAGCAACTTTCATGTTGCAACATTATGTTGAACAACTTGAGAAGTATTTCTTAGATTGGAAAATCAAAATCAATACTGAAAAAACTCAAGCAATTCTATTTTCTAGGATTAAATGCAATCACAATCTAGACTTTGAAATAGAAATGTATAAAAAAAAAAAAATACTTTGGGTAAATGATATTAAATATTTAGGACTTTACATGGACCACAACCTAAACTGGAACAAGCATATTAAAGAAACTGTGTCCAAATCTCTTAAGATCAGAGGAAGTCTCCAGCCAATAATAAAAAATAAAAGGCTTAGCAGGAAAAACAAAACTTTGATATGGAAAGCCTGTATCAGCCCTGTTATTACTTATGCCTGTTATATCTGGGGTAACTGCAACAAACAGCAGAAAAACAAGATTACCTCATTTCAAAATAAAACCCTACGTTATATGGTTGGACTTGATGGAAGAACTTCAAACCATGCTATCCGAAGCATGCTAAATATTAATTCTATCCATTACACGATGTATGACTTAGCTAAAAGATACTATGAAAAAGCTAAGATTCATCCTAATCCTCTAGTCAGAGAGGCCATTAACTATACTGTCAATGAAACTGACAGTTATAAAAGGCCAAAAGCTATCTTGAATAAAGTTCCAGAAATGAACCTAATTCACAGCTACCCTAGCAAAAAAAAAAAAAATAACAATAATTGGGACTAGTGTTCGGAGAGTATTCTTCACGTAAGAAGAATTTTTGATAAAAAAAAGGGGGGGGGGCTCTTTTAAGGGCCGTACTCTGTTTTGCAAAAATACTTCACACATGTGAAAAAATCTTGTTAAAAAAAAAAAAAAAAAAAAGGGGGTTTTTTTAGGGGCCGAACTTGTTTTGCAAAGAGAAATATTACAGTCCACATATATGAGACTGGCCCAGAAACAAGGTACTATGGTTTTAAAAAAATAAATAAAGTATCAAACTCCCCTCCAGCCAGTGGAAAAAAAAAAAAAAAAGAAAAATTCTCTGAGAAGCGAGGTGAAAAGCTGACTAATACACCGGAACTGAGCAAACGACAACTGTGTGGTTTAAGGTGCCTTACAACACAGGGTTTTGTGAGAAAACTGGGTGTTTATCTGTAAGATTTTTCTTGTGTGGTTCTTTTCTTTTCTTTTTTTTTTTTTTTTTGGCACCCCGATTCCCTGCGGCCTGGCGTTGTCTGCGGGATGACTTGCTTTGATTGATTTGTTGCAGGTAAGTATGTAGGGTAGCTTACAACTTCAATACTTAACGCGAAACCGTATACTTCTTTTGCTCTAATATTTCTGTACTTTTCTTTCATGCTGTTCTTTAAGGGAAATCTGTTCCCAAATATCTTATCTTCTTCTTTTTCACCTGACAAAAGGCGCAGAGCGCTGCGGTTTCGGGTCTCTTAACCTCAGATAGGAATTCTCTTTCTACAGGTAAATCCTAAACCGCTGTCATCCCTTTCTTTAGGCTACAGCGGCAATTTACTTATGGAGTTGGAGACCACCTGTGGCTCTCGCCGCAATTCAATTTATCAACATCGAAATCGATAATCGCGCAAAACCAGCTTTTTCAAAGTCATACTCATACGCTAAACAATCTTGAGATTGCTTCTTAAACTGGGCTGACTACATGCGAAAAAATAAATTTTGTAGGAAAGATGGGAGCTCATATTAAATATCGAATTGATAAACAAAATATTCTTTACATTCTAAACAGATCGGCCAGAAATAACAGCCCAGTCTCTGAGGCCTGTAGTGCAGTACTAAGTAATATTACTCCTAAAATGATTTTTAATCAGCCTACAATTTAGCTAGTAAATTTATGCTTATAGGTGGCATATTTGCAGTTCTAGCGGAATCATGCTCAAAAACCCTAAAACAGCTGTCTGTATTAATCCTTCATTCTATGCCCTTTTAATTTCTTTTCTACTTGTAACGCAAAATGAAAAAAGAAAGAAAATAAAAAAATCGTAATTTGGGGAACGTTCCAGTATCGCGTATCCCCGCACCTGGGCTTCGTATTCTTCCCTGTAAAACCATCCATGTGCCTACATCAAGACGGACAAGTGATGCTATAAGCACGTGTTTTTTTTTGTTTTGTTTTTTCCGGTGAACACACAAAAACAAAAAATGCGGATAGCAATCTAGGGCAGATACATGTACTTGGAGTGCCACTTTTCCAAAATAAGAAATCAACGCTGCCAACGTTTTGTACTAGTTTTGTACAGTTTTGTACACCCAAAAGAAAATTTTGTACACCACCGGAAGTGGTACTTTTCGGCTCTTTAAAAGTGGCACTCCAAGTACATGCTGGAGTGTCACTTTTTCAAAATCGAAAATAAATACTGCCAAAGTTTTGTACTAGTTTTGTACAGTTTTGTACACCCAAAAGAAAATTTTGTACACCACCGGAAGTAGTACTTTTCGGCTCTCTAAAAGTGGCACTCCAAGTACATGCTCAGTGCCACTTTCTCAAAATCGAAAATAACTACTGCCAAAGTTTTGTACTAGTTTTGTACAGTTTTGTACACCCAAAAGAAAAATTTGTACACCACCGGAAGTGGTATTTTTCGGCTTTTTAAAAGTGGCACTCCAAGTACATGCTGGAGTGCCACTTTTTCAAAATCGAAAATAAATACTGCCAAAGTTTTGTACTAGTTTTGTACAGTTTTGTACACCCAAAAGAAAATTTTGTACACCACCGGAAGTAGTACTTTTCGGCTCTCTAAAAGTGGCACTCCAAGTACATGCTGAGTGCCACTTTCTCAAAATCGAAAATAACTACTGCCAAAGTTTTGTACTAGTTTTGTACAGTTTTGTACATCCAAAAGAAAATTTTGTACACCACTAGAAGTGGTACTTTTTGACTCTCCTTTGTAGCCCTCGAGCATGTACATGGAGTGCCACTTTTCCAAAAACGAAAATAAACACTGCCAGAGTGTTGTCCTAGTTTTGTACAGTTTTGTACACCCAAAAGAAAATTCTGTACACCACAGGAAGTGGTACTTTTTGACTCCCCTTTGTGGCCCTCGAGCATGTACTTGGAGTGCCACTTTTCCAAAAAGGAAAATAAGCACTGTCTTAGTTTTGTACAGTTTTGTACACCCAAAAGAAAATTTTGTACACCACCGGAAATAGTTCTTTTTGACTCTCCTTTGTGGCCCTCGAGCATGTACTTGGAGTGCCACTTTTCCGAAAACGAAAATAAACACTGCCAGAGTGCAGTCCTAGTTTTGTATAGTTTTGTACACTCAAAAGAAAATTGTGTACACCACCGGAAGTAGTACTTTTCGATTTTTCTTTGTGGCCCTCGAGCATGTACTTGGAGAGCCAATTTTCCAAAATTGAAAAAAAAAACACTGTTAGAGTGTTGTCCTAGTTTTTTACGCCCAAAAGAAAATTTTGTACACCACCGGAAGTGGTACTTTTTGACTCTCCTTTGTGGCCCTCGAGCATGAACTTGGTTGGAGTGCCATTTTTCCAAAATTTAAAAAAAAACACTGCCAGAGTGATGTCATAGTTTTGTACACCCAAAAGAAGATTTTGTACACCACCGGAAGTGGTACTTTTTGACTCTTGATTTTCGAAGCAGTAGCTTAAATGGTTAACTAATTTGATTAATATTCCTAGTTTGTTGCATATAAAACACACTTTTGTAATAACCCAGAAGCCGAACGGCCAAGTTGGAAGAATCACCAAAAGAATTTATGTTTAAAATCTCCTTTCCCTTAATTTTCCACTCAATGAAAGTTCGAAGGTCATCTTTATAAAAAATCGTCACATTGTGATTCATCATTTGACACAAAATAGCTCTTAGATCAACATATAGCAACAATACGTATTCGTCTCAAAATAGTATAACTATATACTAAAAATCCGAAAATTTGGTGTACAGTTCCTACTTTTTGAATACGTATTCGTTTAAATCTTTTTCTTTATATCAGTTCCCCACAATTACTTGCAATCTTTCTCTCTACACCCCCCCCCCCCATTTTTACAATCAAGGTTGTCTATAAATTTTGCTGTGACTCACTGTCAGTGTCGCTAAAATGTACAAGCTGTTTAGAGAAGTAGCGGACTCTTCAGTGGGAAAATGTTTAGTTTAGAAGCAACTCGAAAGGAGGGTTAAGTTACAGGTATAAGTCTCAGACAGAAATTCAAGCAATTTGAATTTCTGCGCAATGTTTTTTCAATCTAGGTTTTCAGTTTAAACAAAATTTTTATATTTAAGCATTGCTTTGTAGAAATAAAAAGATATTCAGTGAAACTTCGGGTATGCGTACTCCAGTTATATTTTTTGACATTTATACGTAATTCTGCATTAGTCCCGATATTTTACTGTATTTTCTAAGCTTTTCCAATTCGATAATAGCTAATTAATTCATTTATACGCTTTTTTCGATGTACATAAATTTTGTAATTTCTGATTATCACAAACTCACAGTTCTTTGATTCGTTTACGTAACCGGTATATCACAAGTTTGAGAGAATCGAGACAGCGTTACTGAGTTCTTGGTGCAGCCAAAGTTGAACCTTCATTCCATCAGAGAAGGGTATGTTGTTTACTTTCGGTTAGCGTTCTTGTGTTCCTTCTTCGTGCAAAGTTGAACCTTGATCTCATCAGAGAGGGATATGTTGTTTAGTTTCGGTTTGGATGAAAAATTTATTTCGCAATCTTTGCTCTGAATAAAACGTGCACTTAGGCAAGCTACAACTCTTGGCATGGTGCTGACGTTTTTTTGTTGTTGTATAGTTCAGCCATGAAATAGATGGTGCAAAACTTAATAACGTTCATAGTTATGTTTTTTCTCTGACTTTGACAAATTTTAAACAAGAAAAGATTAGAGAATATTTTACTCAATACTATTGAGAAATCAACTTGTAAACAATTTGCTTTGAAAAGAGCGATGCTAATAAAGAAGGGGTAATAGGGGTATGAATATAAAACAAAATAACATTCGGATTTACAACAAAGTTTTTAAAAAGTAAAGATTTTTTTTTCATGTATTGAAAATGCGAAATTGTACATAATCATTTTGTCATGTAGTTTTTAAAATATTTGGCCAAACTTTGGGAACTTGTTTAACCGCCATTTTGGTGATAAAAAAAATCATATAAACGGCCGGAAACTTTTTCCCGCAGCGTTATCCCCCATGAGCATGGGCGTCCGCTGCAACTTTTCCTGGGGAGGGGGCAAACTGGTATACTCCCACTATCATTATTATTGCTTAAATTTATAGTACCCCTGCGTCTTTATATGGCATAGTGGGGGTTGAGTCAGGCGAGTGCATCGAGCCCCTAAAGCTAGTGAGTGGGTTCGGAGCACTGTTAGCCCCCCCGCCCCAAAGTTTGGGAACTTGGACACATCTTTCTTTCTATAGTCAATATTTAGTATTGAAATAACGGACAATAATAATAATTATGTCATTTAACAATTACTGGCCACTGATTACTCATATCTGAGTCAAAAGTTTAACCTTACTGTAGGCTTCTTGCTAAATTTAATAATCAACTTAATAAAGTCTTTTTGTATGGAAACATTCACTTGGGGTTACATAAAACAATTGCACTGCTCCATCGTCCTTTATTGAGTATGAGTATAAACCCCCATTTTTTATAGACATTTATCTGTAAATTTTTATATCCCCTTCAATTTTCTGTTTCTTGAACTTTAGAAGAGATACTATGAAATAAAAACTGCAAACGTCTTGGGTTTTGTCCAAATCTATCAATTACATTTTGAATGAGTTCATGTTTATTCTCAAAAACCTTTTCTCGATGAATACTCATCATGCACAGTCCAGATAAACGTCCATCTGCCATTGCAGAGGGGGGGGGTTTGATTGCCCCGCGTCATTATTAGTAATAAGGGTAATCACTCGAATCTCAAAAACTATGTTTTCCCAGTATTAGAGAAAACACAGGCTCGCTATTCGAGGATGGGCGTTGTGTTTCACCCAGCCGACGTTCCGTGTATCGGGGTCCGCTGAGTGCCGCAATGTTTTAAAGTAATCGTCTAGCTTTTCATTTCTTTTTGAATAATTCGTTAACTTACAAATTTTGATTTGTTTACTAGCACTGATGCGTAAGTTACTCAGTATTGCACTGGAGGATTTTTCTGAACATTCATCCCAAATCATTTATTCACACATCCAACACTCAATCGTTATTAACCCTTTTTTTTTTTACTTTACAAAATTGTACACTCAAATGAAATGTAGCCGACTCATAATAACGGGAAAATAAAATATGTTTATTTTGCCTGATGAAGGCTTGAAATCTAGTAAAATATACACTCATTCATATGAAAATGTTTGAAGACCCTTTTAGCAAAATTATTTATTTAAAGGTTAACTTTAATTTCTTATTTTCATTTAATATAATTCTGAAATATTTCGAAACATAATTTACTAAAAATGATTCCCTATACTACACAATTTCCTGCTCTGATCAATGGTATTTACTTTACTCAACCATTTCATTATTCTTCTATTTCTGCCCTACTTTTCTCAGCATTAGTTTAGAGCTGGTTTTACTTTCAACCTTAACTTAGTCTACTATGCTCTTCTTAAATTTTCGGTTCAACATACTAATTATGTAAACAAGAGGAAACTTTAATGTCGGATTATCCTACCTTCTATCCCACGATGAGGGCTGGAATATCATTCTAGCGAAGTTTTTATGCTATCTCCTCTCTTCCTGAAGTATTCATGCCGACTCTGACTTCTGTCATCCTTCTTTCGAAGTATTCATGCCGACTATGACTTCTGTCATCCTTCTTTCGAAGTATTCATGCCGACTCTGACTTCTGTCATCCTTCTTTCGAAGTATTCATGCCGACTGATATATTTCTCTCGCTCCTCTTCCTGTCCTACCAAAAATTTGTTCTTCCCGGATCCTCCTACCAATTTACAGATTGGTCAAACAATTATCATTTCCCGATCTGATTTGCTCTGGGTTTCCCGCCATTTCTCTGACTTGCCATCCTTCGCCCCGTCCAAAATCTGTGTCCGCCCTCAAATTCTAGGAACTTCGTTGCCTACGGATCTCTGAGGTCGTAAATCTTACTATCATAAAACTGCTATAGTATTCCTTGGCCTGGCGTCAAGCTATTCTTTTCTTCCAGACCTGGTGCATCAAATCTCAAGACGACTGGCGCCGAGCTCCAATAAAATGTCTACCCGCTATTTCTCTGATTTGAATTACTATGTCTTACCCAATATTGCTGGCTCGTAGCAGTTAGGGAAAGGATGCCCCGCGGTCCCATGCCACAGCAAGCGGACTGCTGGAAACCCTTCGACTCTGAGAGAAAGAGAGAGAGGGTGGGGTGGGGGTGAAGGGGAAGAGCGGTACTTTCCTGACCTTCCTAGGCGCGAACCCACGGAAGAAAAGCTAAGGGAAAATTAAATTGTGAAATGCAGAGCGTCTGAAGAGCGTGAAGTTTATAAAATCCTTATTTTAATAATTCTTACACCAGCTCCCCAAAATCTCTCCCATTCATTTGATTAATTTTTTTTTTTCCATTTCTTTTCCGCTTTTCCGATTACTTCTCAATTTCCAATACAGTGAAAAGGTGCGCACTCGCTCCCGAGTGATGCAACACCATTTTTGACCTTAACCAGGTTTTTAACCGTTCTCATAGTGCTGAAGGACCTCTCCACTGGGCAGGTTGTTACTGGTAATGTTTGAGCAATAAGAATAGCCTGTCGAACAGAAGGAAACAGATCACTGTGTTTGAGCACGCCTAAAGTTCGTCTTCACATCCATCATCTTGTTTCTTCCTTCCTGAATACATTTCAAACTGTTATGCATAGGTTTTGCTCTTGTGTGTAATTAATAGTTAAATTTAGCAAATGTTAAAATTAAGGTAAATATTGACTTTAGGTGAAAATTAAAATTTGGGAGACGGGTGGATGCATTTCGAAACAAAAAGTAAATTCAATCAATTAAGGCCATGATAAATGAAAATAAAATGCAATGGAATTAGGACATTCCAAAAGTTATTACGACATTCCAAAAGTTATTATTGAAAGTTTGCGTTATTTGAATTCACGATGAGCTGTGACACCTGCAAGTGTAAAATAAGTAATTATTGTTTACATGTGTACCAAATTTGTGAACACTAAAAAATGGATGGTACACTTTGGAAGCACTGATATCCTAAGTGAAAATCCCCCAAATACGTGGCGTCAGTTGAATAAACAAATACATCGCACTTTCCACGTTTTATCAACACACAGCATAACAATTTTTCGGTTGCTGGATGTCCTACACATTGAAGCTATTCGACCCTTTGGCTCCGGGTTGTAATATGATCGCTCTGCAATCGCCTTATTGGTGCACTGCTGAAGGAAAGTGCGAGGCCGCATGGAGATTCCTCGTGGAGGATGTGGATCCTACAATTGTCGGTGGTTGTACTAAACTATGTAATTATTGCCTTGATGTTTTTCTTAACACTCACGGCTACCCGTCACAGTAGCATCTGTAAAGAGATCGTTTTCCAAATTAAAATTTGTAAAAACTATTTGAGAAGCATCATGTCACAAGATAGGCTGCAGGAATTATCACTGCATAGAAAGGCAGTTTACCAAAAGAATGGACCTCAACGCTTAATAATTTCGCCAAAAAATGAAGGCTAGAAAGAAAGACTTAGGCCTAAAAACATGAAAATGTCCACTTATCGCATAATTAATTTTCCACTTGTATTTTAATCATATAATTATAATTTATATTATATCTATATTATGTAGTTATGTGGTACACTCAGTGGTCGAAGTGGCACAGAGCTACTGCCGGTATGGTGTAGACCATAGATGCATATAGTATAAATAAGAGGTTTCGAAAGAAATACATTCCATTCCGTATAATTGCTTTTTTTTTTTTTTTTTTTTGGTATTGAAAAATTAATGTATATAATTTTATAAAATTAATGTAAAACATTAAAAAAACTTCATTGAAGGGTTTGTGGTCGGTCTCTTTCAGTCTCAGCTGCTAATTATCAATTTTATCCGTTAAAAATGCCATTTGCCTTTTTTTGCGTTAAAATTTGTGCTTTCATCCTAATATCTTTACGTAGTTTGTGAAGGGTTTATAATTTATTACATACCGGGAGGGTAAATAACGTTTTTTTTAACTGCCGGTATGCTCACTTCCATTTTTGTTAACTACTGGTATGCCATACCGGCCCTTTTCGAACACTGGGTATATACCCAGTACTCGTATATTTGTAAACATCACATACCTGCACATTGCATTTCCACACGCACTCTTTTTTTCCTGGCCTGCATTGAAGTTTTGTTGTACATGCAAATTAATATCTGCAGCTACGAAATCCATATTGCATTCTTGCAGTGTAGAATACTGAATTCCCTGTTTGTATACAACCATATCCAATAACGATCACTAAAATCTCATAGTTGTTAACCTTAAACATTTAATTATATTTTACCGAATTCGTTTCAATGCGATAAAACGTATATTCATGATTATGCATCTGACAGCTCACCGTGTTAAATCTGACTGGCTGATTGATAACCTTGCATCATGTACTTCTGTTCCAAAATTTATTTTAAAAGTTAAAACTACAGGGCTCTATAAGTAGTTCCTTTACTTTACCAGACATTAGTCTCCCTAACTTCCTGACATCCCCATTTTCCCAAAACAAACACCGTGAAAAACACATCCTCTCTAGTGTCCGAAATTCTGGAAAAATTATTATGCTTAGGGGTGCTGAAATGAACTTTCCGGGGTTGCACAAGTGGTGCTAATTACGCCACTGCGAATGCGCCGAGGTGTTTTGCAACTAACCCCTCCCCCAACCTTGCTCGGCATGGTTGCTAGACTGGAAGCGATGATATGCGCTGATTTGAATTCCTTTTCCTCGCATTTCCGAAATGCTTTTGCCGAAAGCATTGCTTAACAAAGCAACAAAAAACTGTTTCTTTTCTTCCTTTGCTATAAAAATGAACGCTCCGACAATGTCTTAGTTTATACAAGACAACCGCACGAAAATTTGCGACCTTGAACAAATAAAAGTTGCGTATAATGAACACAAAAACACCTGGTTGTGTATAATTAACAGGAGTAAAAGTATGTAATAAACTGGAAAGAGATAGTAGTGTTAACTTCTGGATTTCGAAAGATGACACTCTAAGAGCATGCTGGACAATCAAAGAGAACCATCGCCGGAGGAGTACATAACTCTCTTTTGTCTGTACAAAACTAGTACACCATTCTGGCAGTGTTTATTTTCGATTTTAGAAATATGGCACTCCAAGTACATGCTCGAGTGCCACAAAAGGAAGTCAAAAAGTACCACTTCCGGTGGTGTACAACATTTTCTTTTGTGTGTACAAAACTAGGACAACACTCTGGCAGTGTTTTTTTTTTCAATTTTGGAAAAGTGGCACTACAAGTACATGGTTGAGAGTCACAAAGGAGAGCCAAAAAGCACCACTTCCGGTGGTGTACAAAATGTTCTTTTGGGTGTACAAAACTGTACAAAACAAGGACAACATTCTGGCAGGTTTTTTTTTTTTTCAATTTTGGAAAAGTGGCACTACAAGTACATGGTCGAGAGCCACAAAGGAGAGCCAAAAAGTACCACTTCCGGTGGTGTACAAAATTTTCTTTTGGGTGTACAAAATTTTCTTTTGGGTGTACAAAACTGTACAAAACTAGTACAAAACTTTGGCAGTAGTTATTTTCGATTTTGAGAAAGTGGCACTGAGCATGTACTTGGAGTGCCACTGAGCATGTACTTGGAGTGCCACTTTTAGAGAGCCGAAAAGTACTACTTCCGGTGGCGCACAAAATTTTCTTTTGGGTGTACAAAACTGTACAAAACTAGTACAAAACTTTGGCAGTATTTATTTTCGATTTTGAAAAAGTGGTACTCCAGCATGTACTTGGAGTGCCACTTTTAAAGAGCCGAAAAGTACCACTTCCGGTGGTGTACAAAATTTTCTTTTGGGTGTACAAAACTGTACAAAACTAGTACAAAACGTTGGCAGCGTTGATTTCTTATTTTGGAAAAGTGGCACTCCAAGTACATGTATCTATCAAGGGCTGCTCCAGAAGACCTTGCGGCAGGGACGATGTAAGTTATCTTTGAGGACATGGGCACAAGACAAGATGGCGCCCCCTCACCGCCAAATTTTTTCTTTTGCCAAACGGAGCGAACTCATGACGTTTAAGTGTCTGTTTGTCTGGAGTGTGTTTTATTGCATTATGTTGTAATTTTGCAATGATATTTATTATTAATGAAAAATATAGTAGGTCTATTTTATAGTGTACCAGTGTACGTTTCAAATGATTGATCTTCAGGATTTTGTGAAAAATAAATACATTATGATAATAGCATGTACGTTATTATCATAATGTATTTATTTTTCACAAAATCCCGAAGATCAATAATTTGAAACTTACACTGGTACACTAGAAAAAGCTGGCTTAAAATCTTAGAAATAAAAACAATACGTGAGGCTCAGGCCCGCTGAAGTAGTTTTGGAGGGGAAGAACGTGCCCTACACAAACAGTAATTGTAATTGCTTCCACATATTACTATAAACTAGCATATTATTAGACGTCAAGCCAAGAAGGACTAGGGACACCCACCCCCCTCTCTCTCTCTCTGTCTCTCCCCTCCTACAAACCAGCACGTAACAAATTTCAAGATCAGACTGTCGCACACAACAATTAATTATTGTAGCATAAAAGAAATACGGAATTGCACTATTTACACCAAAAATCGGATTGTCATCTTCAAAAATTTGTATCATTGTAGCAGTTTGGCTAGCCCCAATATAGCCGGCAATCGACGCTCTTGATCAGATTCGGCAGTCTGACAATAATCGACGCATATGGAGTGACGACTACAAACAATATTTGTTTTAAAAATTAATAAATTTTGTAATATTACTTAAGTAAAAATGTTCTTGAGTGGTGGTGCTAAAATATTCATGCAAACAAACTCTAGCTTGGCGCCCCCCTGGATCTGGCGATCTGGGCCCGTTGTTTAAATCGGCCCTACCTTGCGGGGAGGAGAGAGTTGCGCCGATTAAAAAAGGGAGACTCTGTGAGTGCCACGTAGGCTATAAACTTGCAGTGCTGCCCCTTTCTGGCATTGCAAAGCTTTTCAAACATTTTCCATTAAAATAATTGCTGAAAATTATTTTAGTGGAAAATCACAAACTGTAAACAAAAATTTAAATCGGAACTAATTTCGAGGAAACCAGCTTGATGCTTTTTGAATCTTAAGTCTGCATAAAATATTTCAAAATAAAGATTGATCCCTTCTATTCAGATGGGTTAATTTAATAGAAATTTCCAGCTTGGAAATTTATTACAAGTTTTTGTTTATGGCCCGATCGAGGTACATACTCTTTCACATACGTACAGACACTCCAAAGTCTAACTCCACACGGTCACTTTCTCTGCTTCCAATCGCTAATGATATCCCACAATAC
Source organism: Macrothele yani (assembly GCA_039090855.1). Taxonomy (NCBI): domain Eukaryota; kingdom Metazoa; phylum Arthropoda; class Arachnida; order Araneae; family Macrothelidae; genus Macrothele; species Macrothele yani. The sequence continues at coordinate 104,568,092 of CM077007.1, forward strand.
TATAGAACAGAATAAAGCACACCCATTACTTTTCATGATCAGTCAAAATCTCTTTTCACTTCCGCTCTCAGCTTTCTCTAGTTTTGTTTTGTTTTCTGCTGAAGCTAGAACAGAACATTTTTTCCTCCAAATCTGACGCAAATTTTTGTTGTGAAGACCTTTATAAACATCGATGCGTTTATTACTATAATTTTGCAAAAATAAATGCATTAATTGTTTACGTTATTGACCATTTAAAACGGAAAAACCTGCTTTGAGGGACAATCGGCACCGCCGTATCCGCCACTGATAGCAGCTCTAGAGGAAGGGACGTTCATTAAACTACCAAACTCAAATCAAAGTATTACTCATTTAATGCTTAATCAGAGCACTAAAAGCTGTTTGATTCCCAATCCCACCTGCTTATCGCAACCACTACAATCATATGCCTTCCCAGTGCCGGATCTAGACAATTTTTGAAGGGGGGCAAAAGGAAGAAATGCCGCCCCCATATATATATATTAACCAGAAGTAGCCCATTAAAACTATATGCACAAACATTTTTGACAATAATTAGCACTATAACATAACTATACAGACGTATGTGCATATAAATGATGCCCCATATATGTTTTCAGTTTAAAAAAAAATAGCACAATAACGTAATGTTTGAAATGTTTTCAGGATCCGAAATAGTTAATTATATTATCCTGACATAAAAATTACGCTTTCATAAAAATCGTTTTTGGCAATTTATTTTAAACTTATTCAAATTATAAACATTTAAAGGCAAAAAAGTAACGACATTTGGTGGTTATATGGTGGTGGGTAAATAAGGTAAATAGAAATGCACTTATCATATAAAATAAGTAATCCGAATATATCAGCAGAAAGAATTGTTCAAAAAATACATCGGCAGGAAAGCATTAAATTTGGTCCGCAAACGCGGATTTTAGTGGTAAGATATACGTATATGTAGATTTTGGTGGTAAATATAAATTCACTTATCACTAAAAATAAATAATTCGAATATATAGGCACTAGGCAGAAAGAAAAGTTTAAGAAAACAACCATGACGTTTTTGTACGAAAACTTGAAACATATTTTACACTGGACCGGCGATGCGAAACTTGACAGATTTCAAAATTTAACTTTCCCAGCTTTTTTTTCCGCAAAAGTTTTTACGGCATCCTCATAACTGATTGTATTTGTTATGCCACTCTCTTTAGACAATATCGCTATACTTGATAAGCGATCTTGGCGCATTGCAGCATTGTTGATTTGAGATATGATTTTACAAGCTTCATTTTGCTTTTACGTCCTTTCACAGGTCGCTGACGTTGTTGGCAGAGTAGCATATGTTCTTAATAAGTTAGGGAATGCATTTTGTAACTCATTCGTATGAATTGCAGATAGTAAATCAGTGCAATTCAACTGATCTACAATTTTACAAAAATACTGTGCTTGATCTTTAAATGAGCCAAGTTCCAAAGAAAATTCTAGCCTATTTAAATCTTTGGAATAGTTTATTTCCAGATGTATTGCGCACATTTTTAAGTCTCCACTGTTCACTTTCATTATTTTCTCCCCGCAAAGAAAGAGAAATCTGTGTTTAGGGTTTTGATACTTTCAGTTCTAGCTTTCAATTCGGTTCGCATTCCGTCGAAAATAATATTTATGTCTTGCTTGATCAGTTCTGACGAAAACCCGCAGGATTCATCATTTCCAATTAGGCCAGCCATCTTCTTCGTCTTAGATTTCCTTCTTTCTTGAAACGCTGCCTCAATAGACATTACAGTTGCAATATTTGTTGCTTCTTCAAAACAACCTTCAAAGCCAGAATTTCGTATTATCTACAAAGTAGTGATCAAACCTTCCATTAAACAGATTGAACTGCTTAATATTATGTCACTGTTTTGAATTTCGATATTTATACGATTAACTTCTCTCAATATAAAATTCCATATAACAAGATTCAGGATGAACCTAAAAGCTGTTATAGCGTGAAAAAGACTTCCTGCATCAGACTTAACTTCTGGAGGGAAATCTCCGCTTTTTATTTTTTCAAGTCCTTGAACCACTTTAGCCAATTTCTTTTTCAGAGCATCCACAGATTCCCATTTGGCAGACTGTCTTGTATGACTAGTTCCTTTTAAGTTACTTGCGGTGTAATTCTTCATAATTTCCAATCGTGCAGTCGATCATGCAAAAAAGCAGTATACCCTTTGTACAATGCCGAAAAGATACGACCCGACGCTCCCCGGCAGCATGCACATCCACAGATTGAGTGAGTGCGCTACAAGGTAGTTAGAATGAGAGAGGTAGGTCAGAGATTGTAAACAAACAGCGGGTGGTCTCCCGTCGCGGAGGCCCGTGACATAGTTGGTCCACAGCAGTCTTCTGTAGAGGTGGTAAAGAATGGTGAAATGCGTGATTCTTAGTTAAAATTAAAACCTTTAAGAATGCATAGGTAGGATTTTAATAAAATAGGAATTACAGAATTAAAACAAAACTTACCGATTACTAAAACTTGGAACTTTACCTCTAGTGTTTCCTTTTTTTTTTTTTTTTTTTTTTTTGTAACTCCGTGGAATTCAATGCATTTTTCTCATCACTAATTTTGTTGGTTGATGTCGTTAATATACTTAATACGAAAAATGTTCTTGCTCTCGCATAGGTTTTAATGACACCCACGTCAACTTCGGAAAAATTTAATTTCAATTTCGATTGAAGTTTGTTTATGGCCTGCCTCTTGGGATTTATATATGAAATTCTGAAAAACTGTTTGACAGTTTGTATCTAAATGTTGTTTGGTATCATTATTTTGGTTCCCCGTTAAGTAGGAAAATGTTTCCAATTCTTTATCCTTGTGAAGAAAAATCCAGCAAAATAGAGTATGGCTTCTTCCTCTTCAGGATTAGCAAAATTGCAAGTATTAATAGACACATTGTCCATCTCACAGGCGTTCGAATTTTTTGCCTCGTCTTGTGTATCCCTTAAATTGAAAAATAAATTGGTCCTTATTATTTTGTCTTCGTCGCAGGGCCAGATGGAGATTTTGCTGGATCATGGCGAAATTTCATTGCGGGGCCCGGAACAAAATTTCATTGCGGGGCCCGGAACAAAATTTCATTGCGGGGCCCGGAACAAAATTTCATTGCGGGCACTGGAAATTAAATCTCATATTTTAATAATATCGTTAAGTGAAAAATGCCGTTCGTAAAGAACACACACGAAAACTGTCCTTAAGACATAATGATTATGTCGCAGAAATACGTATTGGCTTTAAGCTTAAGAAAAAGACCATAATATAAATGGAAAATTCCGGGAGAGAGAGTAAAAAGTGTTAAGTCGACGATTTTCTTTCAGGTTGAGGTTGTATTGTGACTTTTATAAAAACTTCCTCACAAAATGATAAAAAGTTACCTGCGTAGCGAATATCTTTTGTGTAGGAAATATTGGACTCTTCGAAAAAAATTAATTCATGAAAATATTTTTTTCATATACATGTTGCGTGATTGATTTTTGTATTTTGTTAAATTTAAGTATTTGATTTATACACAAATTGTTGAATATATAAAAGTAGGGCCCGTAAAATGGTGAAATTTAATTTGATATTTCATGAATGCAGAAAACATTAAGGTGTTTATAAAAATCATTTGAAATTTGAAAATCTCAGTATCTGTACAGCGAAGGGCGATAACCTATTCAAAGGGGGATGGGGGGTGTGGAAAAAACAAAAAAATTAATAAAAATCGTTTTAAGGGCCTGGAGCTTTAAAATTCTACAAAAAATTATTTCGTTTTTCTCTTTAAGTGCAGGGCCCTGAGAGACCGTCCCGGTTGCCCTTATGGTCCAGCCGGCCCTGCTTCGTCGTTTTTAACGTTGCCATTTGCCGGCAGCGGAAGCTTTTATCCAAGCAATAGCATTTTCAGCCTGTGCTTGAAATCAGTTGGTAACGGATGATTGTAAAATTATCCGTTGATTAAACAATTAAATATAACAACTTTGATCTGAAAACGAGTTCACTATACCGAGTGGACGTCTGCACTGCGGAGAGAGAGCGCATAGGACAGCTCCAAGAGAGTTGGTTCCATTGACGTCACTGATTCCTGGAAGCTGGAACCATAAGCCGGAGTGGGTTGGGCCAAAATCCCCTGGGCGAACTCATTGACACTTCTCTCATTCAAACTACCTTGAGTGCGCTATGCACTGCACAAACACCGCAAATTAGTTTTTTTCTTGTATCCTAGCATGGACTCCTTTGTAAATAACCATGTTTGATCCGTTGTCATAAGATTGCCCTCGATAATCGGCTACCTTAAGGTGAACTTTCTCTAATTTACTTAGAATTGTATGAAATATATATTCTCCAGTTTTATCGTGAAAGTCTATGAAGTCAATAAAACTTTCTTTTATTTCGCATTTTCCACTTTCGTCAATTTTTACGTACCGAATGACCTCACTCATCTGCTCACAGTGAGATACATCACGTGTGGCATCAAGCATAATAGTGAAGTATTTCGCAAATAATATCTCTTTTACTATTACTTCACGTACTTTTTCGGCCATGAGTTCTATGATTTCATTTTGAATGGTACTGACTGGACAGGTAACTCATTAGCCCCTTTTAAAAAATTTCCAATGTATTTTGTAACGTAGAGTTGTGCTTTGACAAAAGTCAAATCAGGTTTAGGAAATTTCCTTGTGTTTTTGAAGGACAAGCTGTAGTTAATATGTGCTGATTTTCGTGCGACCCGCACCTTCTCCCCTCTCGTTTCCCGAGGGTAACAACCCGTTTCGTGAAGTCCTGAAGTCCCTACTGTTTAATCCTATAATCCGGACCCAATTTTTATTGACCTTGGTAATTTTTGTACGAGGATTTAGATGTAGAAGCTAATTTTTGCATGATGATGATGAATTTCGGCTTTTTTTTTCTTATTCCACTCGGCGATTTAACATTGCTAAAACGCTTCCTGGTTAATGTGATCGGCTGGAGTTGCCGTGTCGCACCCTCCAGACTGCCGCAGCTACCCACCTTCGTCCTCCCCCTAGATCCGGCCCTGTGCCTTCCCCCTAAAACTCCGAGCCCTAACAGAATTCTGCGCACGTCACGGACTAGGACTCGAGTTGATTCGCTTCTGATCTGCAACATGTTGCTTCCTTGTTTCACCTACTCAAAATTGGCTATTTAATATTAGGAACATTATTTACTTTTTAATGTTTAAATTACATCAAAATATTTTCAAAAAAATTATGAGATTTAAATAACGTTTTAGTGTACTTAACACGATAATAAGCATACATCTACGTGCAGTCGTGGCCGAGTGGTTAAGGCGATGGACTTGAAATCCATTGGGATCTTCCCGCGCAGGTTCGAATCCTGCCGACTGCGCATAATGATTCTGTTTTATAAATATTTGATTTCAGTGCGGAAACGTGTTAGGTGTCACGGGAGAAAAAAATGAATGTTGAAGTTGAATGAATATTCATTTTCTTGGTTTAGTGCTAAAGAAATTAGACGACATAGTTGTGCTGTTAATTAAATCACTGAAATTCCAATTATCTTTCTCTTCTTGTAAGAAAAGCAACCAGTTTATTAAAATGACGCAGATTTATTTGACGTCATTCGTTTGACATGTTTAAAAAAACGTTTTGTAGCACATCAGCAAAAATAAAAACAAAAGCGTTCACAAGGAATAAAATTCCTTCACAAGGAATAAATACTCACTGCAGTCGTCTTGATTATAAAGAGGAAGGGAAGGAAGATTTTTCGGTGTTGTATCATATGAACTTCCGAATGTGGTTGTTAGGAAAACCATCTGATATAAACACGTGTTAATTCACTAGAATCCCAAAACTTAGAAATAATGCTATTTCTCACTTTATCAATTTTGCATGAGTTGTATGTGCAGTCGTGGCCGAGTGGTTAAGGCGACGGACTAGAAATCCGTTGGGATCTTCCCGCACAGGTTCGAATCCTGTCGACTGCGAAGTACTTTTTTTTTTTTTTTTTTTGTCTTTTAGTGTGGATCAAATGTAATTCATCTTTAAATTGTAAATAAAGTTTGTTTTGAAAGGATCAACCTATGTTTTAAATTTTTCCTTTGGGCTGGACACCTTGTGCGCATTATCAAAACGGTCTTTTCCAACACACAAAAACGAAAAAGTAAAAAAAAAATTCTAATCCTAACCTAATTTAATAGAAGAGTTGAGGGTTCAGTAACACAGCGAACTTTTTTTTAAATATTCGTTTGCCAATTAATATCCTCTTCTTTTTCATTACTTGCAGCCAGTTTAAGCATAAAATATTAAAGCAGAGAATCATTCCAAATTCATACTTTTTTTGAACTGCGTTAGAAAACACCGAGGCTTTTCAACACTTCTAAAGCAGTAGCCGTAGAACAGTTAGCTCTCATTAAATGTCTATAGATCACGGCCCTATTCTACTTCTAAATTCTCTTTTTCTAGTCACAAATGCATTTGAGCTGATGCTATACTTACCTAAAATCACTCCCATGAAAAACAATTACTTAACACATACGCAAACATTAGATTTAACTGGCCTGAACAAAGCGATTTTTGCATGAATGCAGATTTGAATCTCAGCATATTCCTTTAGAATGGCAAACAATAAAAAAATCTGCAAATTTTGGGTGAAGATATCATGCAAAATATTTTTACAGGGGAAGGAGGTAAAAAAATCAAATTCTAGTAAATTTGGAATTAATATACCCCACAAAGAGATCTGAAAGTACATAGCGAGTTCATGAATCATTATCAGTGCAGATTTTTAGAAAAAAAAAAAAAAAAAAAAGAAAGCTTTATTTGAAAGTAATCAAAATTCAGTTGTTTGAACATGTGAAAAACAGAGGCCAATTTCCCCAAATTAAACATGTGATTGATGCAACTATTGTGAGGAAACAGATGCTTCACCGTCAGCGGCTTTATATGTCAAAAAATAAATTTTTCTCATTTCGTCCAACATTCCATAAGAAACACCATCAGCCTTAGGGTCATTACTGTTATTTTAAGAGAGCAGTCCGTACCCGTTAGACCTTCCTGTCAGTGCGCCACTGTATGCACTCACGCAATTGCTATTGTTTTGGTTCCTCAACAGAGTGGTTAAACGACACTAACAGAAAACATATTTAAATTAAGAAAAAGAGATAAATTCTCTTTCGCATGTGTCTGATTGCAACTAATTTCTGAAGTAAGGTAGAGAGAGGAAAATAACTTAAACCAATGAAAAGGAGGTGCAGAAAGTACCTTCTTTTTATATACTATGGACAAATATCTCCCAACAGCAACTTTTCGGCTACTCAATTTTAACTACATACATATATATTTGATTAAACAGTTACGTTTACGATTATGTCCCAGCAATGCTGTAAATATAACGAAAAGTACAACTGTATGTGTTTCAAACTTGTTTAAAATACAGCCAGAATTAATCAAATTTTGAAACTACTGCAAGAGTGACACTTCTGCTGTTTTGAATAATACAAAGTATAAAAGATGCCTTCGCTCGTACCAAAGAATATATACAAGGTAGTTTGAATGAGAAAAGTGTCCATATAATTCTTTGCTCGTACTGTACTTTTTTTTGCTCAGAGGAGTTGGAACTGAATAAAACAATGAAATGTGCTGCCATCTAACGACCAAAACGTAAAATACACTGCCTTCAATGATGTGCTGCCACCTATGAATGAATTAAATTTTGAATTTGTTGAAATCAACAAAACTAGACAACAGACATGCATGAATATAGAAATGTTAAATGTTGAGTGTAGTTCCTATACTATTATAGCTTACAGCGGTAGAGGGTTTAGGGAGTAGAAATCCTTGCCATAGTCTGCTTAAAAAAATTCGTAAGTACAACCCCAGAACAACCAACATAGTTCTCGCGTTAATTGCCAAAACAGTCTGTACGCCGAGGTGTCATTTCTCAGTTTAAAACAACGTAAGGTGATTCATCTAGACTCACGTTGTGTGAGTGTGAGTCCTTACACATAATGTATGCATTTCAGATGTCTTCGCTTAAGTATTCGTTTTTGTGAATAAGTATCATCTTTAACAAAAAAAAAAAAAAAACCAAGCGTACAAAACCTATGAAGTGAATGCAAGAGCTTGTTATGTTCAGTATTTCTGAAAAAAACATTATTTGTATTCGAAAGCTTTTTCTTTTTATTGGAGGTTTAACGACCACCGTGAGCAACTCAATGGGCTATAAGCAGTCGCCCGTCCCTAATTTAGGGTCACTGGTTCCAGGGAAGGGAGAGAGCCAGTGCCGTATGACAAACACAACATCCATGCCTCACCGGGATTCGAACCCGGACCCCTTACGGACGAATGATGAGAGGCTTGCGCCACCGGGGCGGCATTCAAAAGTTTGCGCTTGGTAGTTTGAACATTAAAATATACGGAACATGCGATATTTCAGGCAAAGGAAAAGATTATAACACATTAAGTGCGTTCGATATGAAATTCGATAACGTAATTATAAATACACGATACACAAGGCCGTAGTCAGGAATTTTTTTCGGGTGGGGGGGCAAAATTTTTTTATCGATGAGGTATTCATTTCTTTTGATGATTGAATAGAAACTAAATTTTTTTAGTTTACAATTCAAAAAACTATACCAACCCTTCCTTCCCCCACCCATATTTGGGATTAGTATTTGTAAAATTTTCCTCATAAATTTTCGTTACTTGTAAAATTTCCGCCTACAAATTTACAATAAACATAAATCAAACACAACGGAGGTAATTCCTTTAGATAACTGTTTTTAATGATTTAAAAATCTTGTTGAACCAATGTTTTGATACAAGCAATAACAATTACAGTATGTATCGATTGAAAGTTTTAAATTTTAAGGTGAACATTAAAACATTTAACACAGGTATAATACAATTTGTACAAATCAGCAAATTCAAGAAATTTTTACATTAAGAAGAACAAATAAGGTTTACATTTTCACTCACCTGATAAAAAATTAGCTCGCCTTGAAGATTTTATAAGCCGATTTAAAATTTCGTCCGGTTGCATCTCAGTATTGCACTGGGTTGCTAAAAGTGATAATTTACTCGGTCTATTTTATCCCGTTGAGTTTCTTAAATATGCCTTCAATCGTCTAAGTGTTGAAAATGTCCTTTCTGGCGTAGCTGTGGAAATCGGAATTATAGCAAGAATCTGTAACAAGGTGTGTGAGCTGGGAAAAGATTTGAGTTGCATTGTAAAAGGGCCTCCATTGCGTTACCAGGTCTTGAATTAACATCTGTGTTGATCCATTTGTTTTGCTAAACAGACTATGAGAGTACTGCTCTCTGGAAGTATGTTTTCATAAGATCCTTTGCAAGTCGTTAGCTCTTTCTCGCAGTTTAACGTAACATGACGAGATAGAAATATTTGAAGCGCTATGACTAATATCTTGCAAGTCTCGAATCGATCATTAATTTGTGTTCGCACGTGGTCAACAAATGGCACGAAGAAATTCTTCCGGAAATATTCTTCTAGAGTTTCTGATGAAATATTCCCTCTTTGAATCATCCTGGATGTAACTCTTGGCATTGTGATAACTCCAGCAACTTATGTGATCAATTTTGACGCTGCATTAAAAGTAAAGACTAGCTGATGACCATTTACCTGTACCGTCCAATTGCGGACTCCACAGGGTTAAAAGAACTCTCTCAAAAGATTTTTAGTGACGGCGTTGCGAGTAATCCTGCCAGGATCCGACATTCCTCCATCCGGACAGAATCGGTCCGTAGACTTGCAGCTTGCTGCTACCCCCGTGGGCCGGCACTTCCCACCTCTCCATCATGACCCGGGTGTGCGTGCCATTTGGGCAGGGGCTAGAAAAGAAATTTCTCTACCCCTGACTGGGAGAATAATTGCTGGCGCGAACTGTTTGGGGCGTCTACCCTTTATTCAAACAAGACGATACATGCATATTTATTTACACTGAGGAACCCATCTCCGCGTAGGAAACAAGTCCTTTGCTCAATAAGCCCTCTCACATTGAAAAATATTAAAATATTTACATTATTTACATTGCCACAGGACTAGGGTCGGTTCTGTGGTGATGACTCTGGGCTCGAGTCATCTGTTTCCCTTCTTCGATTCTTCATCTCTCTTCTTTCTTCTTCGGTCACCCCTCTATTAGGTAGACCGCCTGTTCCTCTTTGAGGTACTTGACCATCTCGATGAGCTCCTGTCGCGCTCTTGGGTACGCGAGCAGGATCGAGAGGTCCCTCGTCTTTGCCAATTCTGGCACTAATGTTGCTGCATTAAAAGTAACACTGAATTTATCGATGGCGTTACTTCTTAGATGGTCGAGGAAGTTACCACGAGAACAAAATGTTCCCGAGATGTCGTCAAATCGCAATCAACGTTTTGAAGAGTTTTCGACAGCGGTAATGTCCACGAAAATACAAGGTCAAGTGTGCAAAGTGTGACTGCAAACTGGCCTTGGGTAATAGCACATAATAGCTGATGAGCTTTTTTTGGGAGGATTTGCGTTTTTTAAGATCTTGCAAATTTTGTAACGATAGAACTATTACAACGTAGATTTCTCGGAATCGCAATAAAGCTTCGTACTTGTAAACCCAATGTGTTTCGGACTTTGATATTAATGTCGTGTGCCTGGAAGCTCGTAATGCTTGATGAAACCTTGGAGAACATCGTTATGTTTTGCAGATGAGCTAAAAAGAAGTTTCAACAGACTGAATTGTGCCTATACAGTTTCATATACATGAAATTGTACAAGACTCCCCTAGTGCCAAATGTAGAGAATGTTCCCCACAATGAACGTATAAGGCCAAATAAAAAAACAAAAAGATTATTTGTTGAAGTTCAATTTCGAAAAAAATTGATTGGGATTTCGAAGGGGGACCGGTCCCTAAAATCCCTCCCCTTGGCTACGGCCATGACGATACACCATAATGTGAATACTCAAGAGATGCATATAGCGTATTAAATCCGTTTATTTTTGTGGTGTAGTAAGCACAAAGATTCGCCAAGCTTTCGCACTCCACTGGGAGGCTTTTTCAAGGCAATGGTAGACATAAAAATGCAGGTAATTGGAACACGTAAGGAACAAAGATGATTTTTTTAAAATAACGTGAGTAACGTCACGAGCATATTACACGAATTTTTATCACGCAATTATAAGGTGTCTTGATGTGTTTCCATCTTTTAATAATTCATGCCCAACCCTTGGTAGTTTAGTAGAAACTATATCATTGCACGCTAGTTTGCTGGATAGGATTTTGACTGTTTCCCTGATGGCAGTCTTTTTAAAGCTCGTGTAAGGAGCACTTCTTCTAATACTATTCCATACCATGAAGTAGTAGTAGAAGAATTGCATACCGGAGCGGCCGGTGTCACGCATTCATCGGACGTTCCGGTATGAAATAATATAAGAATATTGCCCCTTACACGAACTTTAAAGAGACTACCATCAGGGAAACAGTCGAAATCCTATCCAGCAAACTTGCGAGCAATGACATAGTTTCTACTGAACTACCAAGGGTTTGGCATGCGTTATTAAAATATGGAAACGCGTCACGACCAAGGAGGTTAGAATCGCGACGCACCTTATAATTGCGTGATAAAAATTCGTGTAATATGCTCGTGACGTTACCCACGTTATTTTCAAAAATCACGTTTGTTCCTCACGTGTTCCAATTACCTGCATTTTTATATCTACGATTGCCTTGAAAAAGCCTCCCAATGGAGTGCGAAAGCTTGGCGAATCTTTGTGCTGACTGCACCACAAAAATAAACGGATTTAATACGCTACATGCGTCTCTTGATGAAATTAGATGCTGGCACTCTGAAACGTGGTGAGTAATTATAAAAAATGGCAGCATTAATTCTTTTGGAAGATGCAGCGTAATAGCGGCGAAGAAATATGGTCGTTCGCAGCACTAAAAACTGAGGTTTTGCTGAACAGATGCCCAAGTGCCAGGGCCGGATTAAAGGCCTTAGAGGTCCTCTAGACTAAGACATTTGAGTGGGCCCACGGAACTTATGACAGAGAGTCATTGTGAAGTCCGTAAAACATTGCTCTCACATGAACATCAGTTAAAAAGCTTAAGATTCTTAGATTTTGTCTTGGATTTTTTATGATTTAGCATTGTATACTTTTCTTAGCGCATATTTTTTGTTATGAAATGTGAAGCCACAGGGGACTATAACTAATAACTGTTCCAAGTGCTAGTAGGGAGATGTGGGCTCATGGTAGTGCAAAAGTTGAAATTGTTTCGCCGACCCCGCTATACATAGCGACATGAAGCGTTAACCCTTAGTGAGTCACTGCCTTAAAATTTGTCCGTCTAGCAGCATCTGTTTGTGATGCAGTAGAAATCATACGAGATAAAATGGAAACTGTTTTATAAACTTATTTCTCTCTACACAGTATGAAAGCTGTGTATTATTTGTAGTGTAGCGGCATGCCTCCTGGACCCTTGGTAATGGTGGGGCCCGTTAGCTCTGGGGCCCCGTAGTCTATAACCCCGTTATACCCTCTTCTTTAATCTGGTCCTGCCGAGAGCCATTAAAACTGCGAATGCTAATACCAGAGATGAATGGACTTGGCTTTTTCGTAACCAACATGACTTGAGGAATCGAAAAATTTAGAAACAACATATTTTTAGAAACCGGGAGAAGTCATTTAACGACCACCGTGAGCAACTTTAAGGGATATAAGAAGTCACCCTCTTTCTCTACACAGTTTTTTTTTTTTTTTTTGTACACATCTGTAATTGTCCCTAATTTAGGGCCACTGGTTCTAACGAAGGGGGACAGCCAGTGCCGTAAGTCCAACGGTGATTCGTAATTTAGCAGGCAGGAATACGTGACGTGAACTCAGAGCCCATTTAAGAGAGAGGCTAGGGAGGCTGCAGCCTCGGGCCCCACATTTTCAAGGAGAATTATGCAGGATGCTCGAAGAATTGACCGAGTTTTACAGTTTGTTTGTTTTTTGCTGATAATAACCCCGTTATACCTTCCTCCTCAAACCGGTCTGATAGCACAGCAAAATACAAGAAACTTCCTTGTGAAAAAAAATTTCTATTTCTTTCCCTTAGTTTAGGAGGAGTCCGCAAAAGTATAGTTACCCGCAGTCCATCCTCAAATCTTTCGAAAGTATTACCGATGTTTTTTGAATGCTGCCGGTAACTGTTACTTAGTAGTAGGCCTTGGTTTCAAACTTCTTATGCGGCGCTCTAATTCATCCCATAGGTGCTCTCCGTGCTGGCCAGTCCACACACGATACGGAATTATCGTGAAAACACGCCATAACAGTCCTTGCTTTATGGCTCGGTGCATTATACTGCTGGTACCAACAAGGCTCGGTTCCATAGTGTTGCCACAGAGTTGGTAGGGCATAATTGTCCAGAATATCGAGGTATATGTTCTGGTTAATAGGTTTTTCCACGATAACTAATGGGCCGGGACCATACCACGAAAAACACCGCCAACACGAGTGCACCGCCAGTTCCAAACTTGACCGTATGAACAGTACATTGTGGTAAATAGTGTTCCCCCGGCTGCTGTCATACCCACACACGGCCATCAGACTGATGGATCGTGTATCTGGATTCATCAGTCCATAGGATCAGTTTCCATTGATCTACGGTCCACGATAAATGTTCTTTACATCATGCTAAACGACGAGTAGCATTCCGAGTGGAGATGAAAGGCTAATGAGCAGCCGCACGACCACGGTAACCCGCATGGAATGAAGTTCTCTGCGAATGGTACGTGTACATACCGAGGTTCCAGCATTTTTACTCACCTGAACACTGAGGTCTTGTGCAGTACTCCGTCGATTACCTGTAACGGCTCTCCTGAGGCTTCGACATCTTCTATCACTGATTTTCTTTGGTCTGCCGGTATGTTTTGCTACTTCAAGCACGCCATGTGTCTTCCACTTATTCAATACATCCAAAACAGTTGACTTTGGTTTGTTTAAACGCCTCTCGGTTTCTTTTATGGACAACGCCCTAATATAACACCCAACAATCTTTCCTTTCTCAAAGTCAGTTCTCTCCCGCCGCGACATTTTCACTCAACCTCACAGTGCGATATGATCGCGGTCAGCTGCAAGCGGTATAAAAACAAGCGATGACCTCTGATCTTTCTTCCAAAAAGGGTCCGGGTTCGAATCCCGGTGAGGTATGGATGTTGTATTTGTCTTATGGCGCTGGTTCTCTCCCTCCCTGGAACCAGTGACCCTAAATTAGGGACGGGCGACTGCTTATAGCCGATTGAGTTGCTCACGGTGGTCGTTAAACCTCCAATCCAATCCGATCTTAACAACGCAGCGGATCCGTTCATTTGCTTTTGAAGGGGTGTCCGGTGACTTTTGTCAATATAGTGTACCTGTAGTTTCAACAAGCTTAACCCTGGGGGGGGGGGGTTAAAGCAGAACTGAACTGGTATCCATTTTTCAACTATGCATTTTTACATTTTCTTGCTAACACTTATTCGTCCATGAATCATGGGATACAAACTTCAGTGCGGAGGATATATTTTTATGTCTACCTCGTCACATTTTGGGAATGTTTTATTCTGGGTATTTTTATTCATCTACCCATAGTGAAATCCTGGATGTGTGGGGCCCCAAATACTTCCCAGCCCCGCGGCCCCCTGTCTCCTTAAATGTGCTCTGCGTGAACTGATATATTAACAACACTTCACAGTGGTATAAAAAGTATATCAAGACACAAAATGCAAGAAAATAAAGAAAATAATAATACAAATCTGTGATTGGACTTGGAGTCCAATTCGGCATGTCATCGCAGATTGAGTTCAAATGCGCCACAAAAAACGAATACATTTTATAAGATGTGAAAACATGTCGATTGCTTTTTGCTTTTTTCGCTTTACTGTTGAATTTGCCACCTATAACTGGAATCTAGTTGCTATTTTGCGCTTGCCGCTACCAACTGCACCTTAATTCAGTACATTATTCTCGTGCATAGTGCACACGTTACGCTTCTGAATTTTGTCTGGTAAACGTTGAAAAACTTTCACACCATTTTTCAGATCGTGAAATGCCGCCCGTAAACAATAAACATCGGCAGCAAAGTACAAGCATTGACACCACATATTAATTCATTCTTACCGAATGTTTCGGAACTTAACTTCCTGATTCACTCAGCTTCCCGTGAATACAATATCCTACTGCTCCGGCACGTTTAGAGCATGCGCAGTTAAGCACTGTGCTGGAAGCCAGCCGGCGCTTGGTAGAAAAGCATCGGACACACCTCCACGGTATCCATTCTCGTTTTGTTACCGAGACACCGCCACGGTGCCCATTTCCGTTTTGTTACCGGGAAAAAAAAAGCAGTCGCTCGCTCTGCTCTGCCTTGCGTTAGTTAATGTGTCATTTTAGTTCCATTCTTCTCATTCATCGATGAAGCCGTGTCAGCGATAGCTTAATATCCTTATATCGGCAATGAAATACAGGGTGGTTATAAATTAGTTGGGCAAAAAGAAAACGTTATAGTGCATAGATATAAGGATGCATATGAGAACAAGTACGAATAACACACTATGACGTAGAAGTCTTTTCGTACTTCTACGTTAATTTAAAACATCACTATACGAAGAAATAGTTCCTAAAATTAAACCTTAACGGCCAGACGAAACATGTAAACAACAGAAGTCAAACTTACGGAAAAGATGCTTTATTCAGGATGTAGCAAACACATCGTAGCATAGCATATTGCGCTAAACTCTCCACACACCACACAACTCTTAACACAACGCTCTTTTCACAATGCTCCTTTGAATAATCAGTTTACAACCCAACGCTCGCTAGCAACCTCGCTTGACAACGCTCGCTAAGTAACAGTTTAGTCGTCGTTTTTATCTCTCGTTCTTATCTTATCTCAGACATACGTCACGTGCATTCAACCTCAATTGTGTTGCCAAACGTATTCGTTTGAGAGAAAAGATATCACGTTAAGAGTGAAGAATAACTGAGAATAAACTCAAGATTTACATAGGGAAAGAAACTAAAAAGGAAAGTTAATTTAGAATATACGTCACAACACCAAGTTACCTTTTGGGGACCTTTTTTGTGGACACATGGTGATGAGTCATGCAAGGTCACGTATCGCCACTAGAGAACGCGCGATTGCTCCCATTACCATTGTTTCATTTCCCCCCGATCCGATGGCGACGTTCAGAGGCGCGGAAAAAGCGAAAGGCTGCCTGTGGTTTCACGAGACGCATTCAGCAACACAAGTGCAACGACATTTTCGCCCAGAATACGGGAAAACTGCACCGAAAAGGGACACGATTGTAGCAGTGTTCAAATGATTTACCGAGACTGGATGTGCGGCTCATAGGAACAGCGGCCAAGGCAGACCAGGAATTCCCGAGGAGACGGTGGATGCAGTGCGAGCAGCATTTCTGCGAAGCCCCCGTAAATCGACGGCACGAGCAGGTCTTGAGCTTGAAGTTCCAAAATCAACACTGACAAAAATCCTACAGAAACGTCTGAAATTTAAGCCTTACAAATTGCAGTTCGTTCAAGCTCTGAAGGCTGGCGAGAAGAAGAAGAGGGCAGATTTGTGCAGTGACATGTTAAATAGCATGGAAGCTGATGATGACTTCTTGTCGAAGTTGGTGTTCAGTGGTGAGGCGACCTTTCACTTAAATGGCAAAGTGAATGTACACAATGTGAGGGTTTGGGGATCAGAAAATCCACGTACCATCTGGGAACATGAAAGGGACAGTCCCAAGGTAAACGTTCTTTGTGCCGTGAATTGTGCTTCCGTTTTTGGCCCATTTTGTTTTGCTGAAAGAACTGTTACCAGAATCATATACCTGGACATGCTTCAGATTTACCTAATGCCAATCCTTAAGGAAACAATGGAATCACTACCACAAGGGCGTCACTTCTCACCTCATTGGTCGCGGCGGCCCAATTGCACGGCACCCCCGATTTCCGGACCTAACACCCCTAGATTTCGGTTTTTGGGGTTTTGTTAAAGATCAGGTTTACCTTCCGCCGCTTCCCAAGTCCCTTCCTGAACTGAAGTCAAGAATCACCGCTGAACTCGCATTGGTCGACGCCGACATGCTGATAGCAATGTGGGAAGAACTGATTTACAAATGGGACATTTGCAGAGTAACCAAGGAAAACCACATCGAGCATTTGTGAAAAAAATAGTAAACTTGGTGTGTTTAACTATATATTTTTCGTACTTATTATCATACGCATCCTTATACCTATGCACAATAACGTTCTCTTTTTTCCCAACTAATTTATAACAACCCTGTATAAATAAAAAGACAAATGTTTGTCTTCTTAATCATTAATGCTGTTGATCATTTGCTGAAACTTCCTTTTTATCAAATTCCTTGGAACAAAAATTGGAAACTGAAAGACTACACTCACGGACAATGAAATTTGCGCACCAAGAAGGAAGCATCGGATTGAACTAAAATTTCATGGACGTAATGATACAGATGAATAATACACATGATGGCAAAAACAGAGCTGCAGGACAATTACAGAGGGATCTGTGGCACGCAGTCCGATCATCTTCAATAGCGTGTCGCACCGCTTCGTGCGGCGTTACCTTCTGCAATACGGTCCGGCATGAAAGCGAACAGACGCCTGATGTCCTGCGGCAGACTGGCACACACGTGTTGGACGGTGTGCTCCAAATCTCGGATAGTGCAACACGGCGGAAGCTAGCGTTTCAACTAGTTCCACACATGCTCGATAGGGGACCTATCTGGAGATCGGGCAGGTCATGGAAGTGTCTGAACATGACGTAGCCAGTCTTAAGCAACCCGAGCCGTGTGTGTGCAGGTATTATCTGGCTGGTCTAGCGCACCTGGAATCCCGGTCAGGAATGGGAGCACATGGGGCCGTAGGATCACATCCACATACCGCTACTAGAGCTGATCGGCTATCGTAGGCAATGGCTCGGTAGACCGTAATGACTGCAGTGGGGGAGATGTAGCACTCGATAGCGAGGTTGGGATTGTGCCGTTGACCCGGGGACCTCTACACCCGGACACGATAATCATCTGTCCCCAAAACGAAGCGGCACTCACCGCTAAACACCACATGTCACCAGTCTGTGGTGTTCCACGTCGCTATGGCCAGGCACCACTGCACACGGAGCCGGCGATGTTCCGGTGTTAATGTCAGCACACTTACGGAGCGTTGTCTGTGTGCCCACGATCCATTTCCCTTCCGCGAGGCGTCGGGAAATGGTTCGTGGGCACACAGAAGCCGCTAAATCTGCCTGTATAGTGGACCGGGTCTCTGTGGGACCCGTTCGTGCCTGGCGCACGATCCGTCGATCCTCTCTATCGGTAGTCCTGTTCCGTCCGGAGCCACTCCGCCGTGTGGCAGTGCCGTCACGTGTCCACTGCTCCCAACACAGTCGGACGGTATGGTCAGAACGATCCACGTGGCGGGCTATACGGCACGCCGACCACCCTGCGGTTTTTAGTCCGATGATCAGACCTCTCTCAAAGTGCGTAAGTTGCGTAAATCGACGTCTCTATCATCTACCCGGCATTTTTGTCACTCTGTGCTCTTGCTTGCGTCGGCAAGTGCTTTCCGCTTTCATGGGGCATCGACTACACGCCGGTTTATAAGGCTGCCGGTTCATGCTGGCAGCGCCACCACAGGGTGTGCGGTCATGCGCACTAGCACCAAACGTTGATCATTTGCATATCACCACGCACTCTAGCTGTTTGCAAGGTTTCGTGGTTGTAGCATGTTTTCTTCTAGGTGCGCAAATTTCATTGTCCGTGAGTGTAGGCAGACCTACTCTAGATTTTGAATTACAGTAAAAGTGTAAGACAACAAGCGGAGGCGTAACAAGGCGTATCTGCGTCCGGGGCAAACCACAGGTGTCGTGCTTTTTGCGGACAGTGCCAGATGCGAACAGAGGCATTTTTTTTTTAAATGAAAGAATTAGGAGAACCGGTAACAAAACGGAAGAAAATCCATGTAAAAATTGATGAAAGAATTGAAAATATTATTTCTGCATTTGAAAACAAAACAAAACAAGGATCATCTCCAAAAATGGAATTTACGTGAAACTAGTAAACCAAGACAATTTTTTCCAGGTGTGAGGTTCCATTTTTAGGTTACAGACAATATTAATCGCATTTCGAGGTTACCTCCAACTCACCAATCACGCAGCTGAAATCACTTTTGAAAACTCAAATTAAATGCCAGAGAAAAACAGAAACGTGGATAGCTGTAACGGTGTAGTGTTTTTTTTTTTGCGGACGTGCTACTTGTGGACACTGCCAGATGCTGACAGAGCAATTCATAATGGCATTTTTTTTTTTTTTAAATGAAAGAATTAGGAGAACCGGTAAGAAAACCGAAGAAAATGTATGCAAAAATTGATGAAAGAATCGAAAATATTATTTCAGCATTTGAAAAAAACAAGGATTTAAAAAGATTAAGTTTTGTAAAACATTAATAAGCTTTGGAACAAATTTTGACAAAATTTTAATTTTTTTTTTTTTTTTTTTTTAGTTTTGTTACATAATTTGTTTTGCAACATTTTTTTCAGTTTTGTAACATAATTTGAAATACGTAACATTAAAATGACATAAGGAATTGTTCTCCCGAAATTTTTAAACCGCCAGTGTGAATTATCCTCATCTGGCACGAGCAACCCTTCGAATCTATTCAATTTCGGTTTGTCCGCCACTGGCACGTCCGTTAAAAGCACGTAACCAAACCACAAAGTATTGTGTCCCTATTTGCTTTTCTATCACGCACACACGCACGCACAGATACACTTGTATGCTAAAAAGAGCAATATTTTTGAGAATCTGAGCAAGTTGAAGCTGTAGAGAAGAATTTTCAAAACAACAGGTTTAAATTAAAGACCGCAAAAAACACTGATTGCCACCCAAAATGCAACACTAAGAAGGAAGCATCCGATTGGCCTGAAATTCGCAGCATGCGTCGCCCGCGAGAGGACATGCAAACGATTAGCATTGCAGGGCATACGCAAATCATGTGCGCCCGGTACGCCACCGAGAAGCACTATAAGAAGGGTGCACAGAAGGCGGGTTGCAAGTAGTGGAAGTGTGTTGTGCTGCCGGAGCTGTGCGTGGGAAGCTTCCTGATGCCTCGTCGCAGAATACGGCAGTCATTCTAGCACGTTTTGGAGTTCGACATAGGACGAATAATGGCTTATCGCGACAGCGGTTTATCGTACCGAGACATCGGCGCCCGTGTGGGACGACATCCAGCCACAGTGAGGCAAGTATGGATTCGGTGGGTGAAGGAGGGATTGACGGACCGACGTGAGCGATTGCCGCAGCTGCGGCACACCACCGAACGAGTGGACCGGCATGTTGTGCGGCGGGCATTGACGGCTCGCACCGCCACATCACGAACGTTAGCGCAGGAATTAGGGTATGTTGCGCAACAACCTGTGTCAGCACGTACCGTTCGACGTCGTCTGCAGGAGCGGTGACTTGCCGCACGGTGCCCATTGCTCCGATTACCATTGACGTTACACCACCGGCGAGTGCGGCGGCAGTGGGATGTTGAACGCCGCACCTGGTCTACGGAATGGCACGACATTGTCTTCTCCGACGAATCCCGCTTCTGCCTGCAACACCACGATGGTCGGTTCCGCGTGTGGCGACACCGCGGCGAGAGACTGTATGACGCCTGCATTATGCATTGCCATACCGGTCCGTCGCCTGGCGTTATGGTTTGGGACGCAATTGGATATGACACCTGCACCCCTCTGGTACGCATCGCCGGTACACTCAATAGACACCGCTACATCTCCGACGTTTTGGAGCCTGTAGTCCTCCCTTATCTGCAGGACCTGCCAGCGGCCACGTTTCAACAGGACAATGCGCTCCCGCACGTGGCACGCATCGTGCAACAATTCTTCACGGCCCACCAAGTGTCACTGCTGCCGTTGCCCGACGGTTCTCCCGATATGGCGCCCATCGAACACGTCTGGTCGCTGATCGGCAACCGAGTGGCCCGGCAAGCACCACCCGCGGCTACGCCTGATGAACTGTGGCAACGTGTGGAAGCAGCCTGGACCGACATACCCTAAGCCCACATCCAAAGCCTCTTTCGTTCGATGCCGCTGCGTGTAGCGGCCGTTATTGCCAGCCATAATGGCCACACGAACTATTGATGTCTGCGTATTCTGCAAGTCGCACGGGCCTGTAAGCTCAATCGTTTCATCTTTGCATCTGTTGTTATGTGTCCAGTAAATCTGGCTTTGCTATCTCGTGTCCTTCTTGGTGTTGAATTTTGGGTGGCCAGCAGTGTACTTTCTAACAAAACTAGACATCAAAATGCATTTCTATTTGGAGTATGCAAAAGTTTCCGCCAGCGGGCGCTGTAGGGGTCTAATCGGCCGGCGAACCATGCTGTCTGTTCGTACATGAAGCCAAGCATGGCTGTCGATAAAGTTCATTTGCGGCACTGTTTGTTATTCATGTTTAATTTAGGGAAAAGTGCGAGTGAAGTATACGGTTCAATATGTCAGGCATATGGCGAAACGGTTATGGGTGAGAGAAAGTGTCGAGAATGGTTTGCCAGGTTTAAGAAAGGTGATCTAAGCTTGGAAGACAAGCCACGTGCAGGTAGACCGCAGGAACACGCAGATGAGGAGCCGGAATCGCTGTTGTAAGAGGACGCACACAATCGACCACGCACTGCTGGCGAAATGTCTGAAAGCGACTCAATCAACGGTGGTACGGCGTTTACAGGCCTTGGGGAAGATCCAGAAGATTGGTAAGTGGGTTCCGCATACTTTAACGGAGTGTAATATTGGTTAACGATTGGGCATCTGCATGTTGTTGCTGAAAAGGTTTGAAGGGAAGAATGTCTTGCAGAAGGTTGTCACCGGGGATGGAAAAATGGGTCTCTTGCGACAACCCTGTACGCAAGCGATCCTGGGTCGACCCAGGCCAGCCATCAACATCCACTGCAAAACAGGATGTCCACGGGGAAAAGGTGCTGTTGTGTGTGTGTGTGTGTGTGTGTGTGTGGTGGGATATGCATCGAGTGCTGTACTTCGCAC
This sequence comes from Macrothele yani, assembly GCA_039090855.1. Classification (NCBI taxonomy): domain Eukaryota; kingdom Metazoa; phylum Arthropoda; class Arachnida; order Araneae; family Macrothelidae; genus Macrothele; species Macrothele yani. The sequence continues at coordinate 104,590,145 of CM077007.1, forward strand.
TGTTGCAACCGGGCGAAACAATCACTGCACAACGATATAGCGATCAGTTGATGAAACTGAACGCCGCAAATCGAGAAAAACGCCCATGGACAGGTAAATGACGCCGCCCGTCATCATGTTACACAATAATGCCAGAACACATGTCGGTGCCACCGCGTAATCAACCCTTGAACGGTTACACTGGGAAGTTTTACCGCACTCTGCTTACTCCCCGGACCTTGCACCCTCAGACTTTCGTCTGTCTCGCTGTATGCAACTTTCCCTATAGCGCAACAGCGGTTCGCCAGTTTCAGAGGTGGAAAATTTCGTCATTGCGTTCTTCAGCTCAAAACCCGAGTACTTCTATCACAGGGACATTCATTTGTTGCCTGAAAAATGGCAAAAGGTCATTGATGCTAATATTTCGTTGAATATTGGCCACTAGCATCACTATGCTGGTTTCTTTATTGTTCCTGTCTCCTTTCTTCGTAAAACGACGGAAGCTTTTGCCTTCCCCTAATAATTTTTAGCAAAACCATAGGCATAAGAAGGCACAGGCACAATCAAAATGTAACTTTTCGCAACTGCTTCGAAGTTTGGACCTTTGGAACCATATTAAACCTTAAAGGGCCTCACTGGAAGGTTTGATATTTCTTTCTTTTATTTGAAATGGACTTTTGGAACCATATCAAACCTACCGAATGAAGCTGTTAATCGTGTCGTGAACAGAGTTGGAAACGGGTCAAAAATTTCGGACCCGACCCGGACCCAACCTGATCCGAACAAATCTGCTTTGAACTATAAATTCGAAACTCAATTAATATATATGTGTACATATCATCATCATCATTGTCAACCATTATCAATCCACTGCTGGACGAAGGTCTCCCCAAGTTTCCTCCACAACGGTCTGTCTTGTGCCAGTCTCTTCCATGTCACTCCCGCATACTTTCGAATTTAATCCACCCATCTTCCATGTGGTCTTCTTCTGGGTCTTTTCCTGTCCCTTGGAATCCAATCTAAAATTTCGGCTGTCCATCGATGGTCTGTTCTTCTGGCAGTATGTCCAGCCCATTGCCATTTCAGGGATTTAACTCTGATCATGATGTCCTCCACTCTTGTCATTTTTCGGATCCACGTGTTCCTCTTCTTATCTCTCCTGGTTACACCAAGCATGCACCTCTCCATGCTTTTTGAGTTGTCTGCAGCCTTTGTATGTCTCTTTTAGCTAAGGTCCACGTCTCTGCACCATACGTAAGCACTGGAAGGATGCATTGATCAAACACTTTTCTTTTAAGACATAATGGCATATTGCTCTTGAAAATTATGCTGTTTCTTCCAAAAACTCTCCAGGCAAGTTTTGTACGCCGATTAATTTCTTCACCAATGTGACCCTCACTTGATATCTGCTGTCCAAGATAAACGTACGTGTCTGTTATCTCCAGCTTTTCTCCATCAATCGATCAATCTTCATTTCTTGTAAAAGCATTGTACATCACCTTTGTCTTCTGAAAGTTCATTTTTAATCCCACTTCTTTACTCTTGTCAGCAAGTTCCTGGATCATACTCTGTAGCTCTGATGGGGTAGTTGCAAAAATGACTATGTCATCAGCAAAACGAAGGTGGGTTAGATAATCTCCATTAATCTTTATCCCTTTGTTTTCCCAGTTCAGTGATTGAAAGACATTTTCCAATGTGGCATTAAAGAGCTTCGGAGATATGGTGTCACCTTGTCTCATTCCTTTTCCAATTTTTATGTGAGTTGTATTTTCAAACAGCCGAATCTTGGCACTTGCATTTTCATAGATGTTATTAATAATATTAATGTATGCATCTTCAATACCGCAGGATTTCAGAGCCATTGTAAACGTAATATATATATTCATCCTAATAACTGCTTAATATTTAATAACTGAAATCCTTTTTTAATAATAAAATTTGATTACTTGCTAAATTTTAGTGCTATTTTTAGCACCACTATTTTGCGCAATCCAGAAGCAATGGCTTACTATGAGCGTGACCATGGAGTATATTACAAATAGGAATCATTATTTACGATTACACAAATGTAGTTTTTTAAATGTATTTAGATTGTTCACTCTTTCCACGCTTTGATGGAGGTGCGCATACTTTCATATGGTCTGTTCGATTTTTGGTTCCATAATCTTTTATTACACCGTCGACATCTTTCTTTGTAATAATACACTTTCCATATTTTGAACAACAAGCAAGACCAAACAACACAGAATTATTCACCGGTTCCTTAATGAGACGAAACAATTTCCAGCATTCACTCTTCCCCTTGTGGTTTTCAACAAGCAAGTATTGGCCTCGAAGCCTTTCTCAACCTCCTTAATGTTAAATCCATTCACATTAACAAATAAGGAGTTAATTTCGACATGACATATCATGGGAACGGGATGTTAGCACATCAATCGAAAACCTCTGAATGCTCAATGTAAAAGATGCGATGCGAAAAGTAACTCTTAGTCATACAGTGAACTTCGCACGGAGAGAGTGAATCAGTTGAGAAGCAGGCTTATGGCGTTTGCCTGTACCTTGTCCTTGGACAATCGCACTGTAAAAGAACGCAAAGGAAGTATCTTTTTACGATATGGTGTTGGTGTGTCTGACGTCAGTCGGTGGAAATCTTTGTTCCTTTAAGAAAGAGACGACAATATTTTTGCATTGCAAATCATTATTCACTCCGAGGGCACCAGTATCGACTACAGAATTCCACAACGCGCATTTTTCTTTGGAAGATATTTTTCTCTTTTCAAAAATAAAAGGGGATTAAAACCTGGTCAAAATTGGGTCAGGAATACATTGACCCGACCCGTTGATCCGTGACCCGTTTCCATCTCTGGTCGTGAAGCCACAATAAAGATTGTATAATCTCCAGAGAATCGTCAAAAAATGTAAACAACATACTTATCTCGCAAAGGTACGTTTATACCATCCAACTAAAGAAGTGCTGCTCGCCCTATTCTTGTCGAAGGGTGCTGTGGTTATTCTTCATGTGGACGAATTATACAACCAAGCCTTCATTACTGAATGTGAGCAACTAAGAACCCCTGAATATTGAAGAGGAAGTTCTTGTTTTACGTATGCCAAAACACTTGTATAAAAATTCCAGTGCCAGTTGTAATCAGATTCCAGTGATTTTTGCGCCCTCTCTTGAGCTTCTCCTGGGGCAGCCGTCCCGTCTGCCCCGCCCTAATTACGCCTCTGATAACAAGAAAGATGACATCTTTTGAATCCTTTCCGACACAAATAAAATATTTAAAAATACCTCAGTTCTTCAATCGATAAAATATCTAGAAACAGTTTCTTTCCACCACTAGCGGTTGAAAAGTCTGTTCGGAAAATTAACAATTGTGATAAAAAAAATTTCTCTTAGCTGAAAGAACATAGCAGAGACAAAGCGATTTTTATATTAAACAGTTAGAAGAACAGATATAGAGGAAAACATGATCTAATTTTACGCTCCCTAGCGGAAGAATTTTCAATAACGGAAAAGTAGAAAGTGCGTGAAAGGTATCCTTCACAGCAAAACGTATATTAACAAAATATGTCTCTTGGAAGCAAAAATAGCGAGAAAAAGGTTTTGATATTTTTGCCCCCAGAGGGTAAACTGTGCGCTCTTTTAAAAAGATAATATTCCCCATTTTTATTGTAACGAAGAGCATACAGTAAATAAAAAAAAATAAATTTTTCAAAAGGATTTTTAGAAGCGGAGATACAACATCAAATAAAAGTACACACTAACACCACCTAGCGCCAGATCTGTGAACTACAAAAATTCACGAGAAGTTTAACAAAGTAAATAGTACACGGCATTCAAAGAATTATTTAAATCGGTCTTTCAAAAGCAGATATATTAACAAAACCGGTTAGACATTTGCGCCCCTAACAGAAAAATCGTGCACTACTTTTGGCAATAAATGTACGCAAATGTTTTGGCAGTTAGCACTAGCTGACCGAAAGATAATTTTTTTCAATTGGGTTTTTGGCGTGCAGATGCTGCTGCTAATGTGCTACAAACTGAAGCGTGAACTTATGCACTCTTCGTGGCCCACGTGTGGGCTAAGGAAAATTTGAAATTATATGTAAAACATTTTCCCACCTAAACCGCTCCACCGACAAAGAAAATTTTCAAATCGGACTGTTAGAAGCAGAAATATCGAAAAAAAAAAAAAAAAAAAAAAGAAGATACACATGTACGCCCCCTGAATGAAAAATTAGGGCCGCTGGTGGCCTAGTGGTCAACGTTCGTGACTGCCATCACGGAGAAGATCTCGGGTTCGATCCCAGCAGGTACGGACGCTGGAACCACTAAATATCCGCCGTGCGTCGGATGGGCACGTTAAGCCGTCGGACCCCGAGTACTGGTCCGCCGGTAATAAAAATGGGCGTCTTCCTTCCCCTTTCTACCTCGCTTCCGTGTGACTTTCCTATCGGGCACTCTAGCCCAAATCTCCTAGCTTCCTATTTCTGAGGGTTGTTTAAGACCTAGGGTTAGACACTCCTTTCCTAAAATCCTCTACATATGATCTGATCGGATCTGAATGAAAAATTACGTACTGTGTTCAGCGCAAGGTATTCTCCCGCGAAATAATTTTTTTAATCGAGTTTTAAGAAAATCAGATATTGCTGCAAATATATATCAGGAACAAAAATGTACACTTACGCTCCCTAGTGGTCAAACCATTCTTCGCAAAAATTCGAAATTACATGCGGAACATTTCCCACCAGGGGCTTTATGTGATCCAAAAAGAATTTTTCAAATCGAACTTTTAGAACCTGAAATATCGGGGAAAATGCAATTTAACTTTATGCCTTCTAGCGGAAAAATTATGCTTTACTCGAAGAAGAAAATGTACGCAAAATAGTCTTCGCTATAAATGGTATCGATTTTTTCAATCGGATGATCAGAAGTAATTATATTGAATAAAATGTATTTTGAAGTCGATAGCACTGCATTTACGCCCTCTGGTGACGAAGCCACGTATCATAAAGAGAATGGAAAGCAAGGATCATCGTTCTCACATTTCAAGTTTTCCAACGCAAACAGAATTTTTCAAATCGAACTGATGGTTGAAGAGATATGAAAATAAACTCTGGCTCTTTCCCTTCCCTGGAGCCAGCGAAAGACGCAGGGACGTCTTTTACCATGTAAAGCGTTTCTCTCCGACCGGAGATTTTTGCCTCTTCGAAAGGATTCTTCGGACAGATGGGCACAACGCAACATAGATCCCCCTTCACGTGCAGGCGACAAACAAGAGGGAGGTCATTCTCCGACCTTTTATTTTGGCACTTCTCTTTTCCGGAAATACGCTTGGAATGCTAAGTAAGGAAGGCTGGCCGGCATGGTCAGCGAACGTTTTTCCTGGCCACGATGATGATGGAAGCTCTTCGTACGCAAGGAATCATGGGGTATCTCTTTACATCTGGTTCTCCGGATTACTGTAAACGAAGAATTCTTTCTCGATTCGCTGTTTTCTTGACACTAGAATACTACCAGCTTTCTTTCTCGAAGACCTAGAAAGCAACTGATTTCTTGTTCCTTCCGTTAATTCCAGCTCGCTCACCAGATCTGGCAACCGTTTTTCGCCCGTGCACAATAGGACACAAGAATACTAGGAGTACTTAAAATCACATTAGTCGGCGCTTAAGTGTTACAAATACGCGACAATTCCTTGATTCAAACTGCAGTCTCCCCCATAAATATGTCTTCCAGCGATGGGCGAAGGAGTTTACCCCGTTCTCGAAACATTGTAACTAGGCATTGAGTATTCGCAGCCTCTCCACACCAGACTGACTTACGACTCTTTTCTTCGCCTTCGGACCCCACACGCAGCGGCAAAGCCCTTCTGGTGTCACTGTTTCACTTTGAGACTTCTCTAGCCTTTGTACTAAAACCCAATCAGAGCCCACAAATTAATTACTCAGTTAATTAATCGGCCTGAGTAGCCACGCCCATTATATACAAATAATGAGGCAAACTGCATCAATATCATCGCTCAAAGCATCTTCGTTAATGTGCGAAATAACAACTGATTGATTTTCCTCGCCTTCCAACTGTAGGCTTGAAATTTGCTCTTTGAGAGCATCAAGGTAATAACAGCATTCGATAACACGCCATTACATTTAAACACAGATGAACAGCGTAGAAAAATTGGGAAGGGTCGTCTCTGGTCGTCTCTGAGGCGTTACTTCCTGATCATTCTGCTGAGATCGGCCTAGACCAATGCCACCTAGAAGGAAGGAGGCCATGATGATAGAGAGATGAGTCTCCCCCTTTTGGGACGTCACTCTCAAGTTACATGATCTGATACGTCGGTGACGCTTTTGACGTCACACAAGACAGCGTTGGGAACCAATCGGAAGCCCTGATTTCCGCGCAGGAGAGAAATCATCAGTCTAATGTCACTGCCTTCTACTTTCTAGAAGGCCTTGCGTTTGCTTAAGTCCTGAATGATGCATTGTGTGTCGTTGTGTGCTTATCGTTATTGTCTGATCTTCCTGGAACAAGTATCTCCAAATTTGGGACGGGAGGCTGCTTATAGCCTGATGAATTGCTCATGGTGGTCATTAAACTTCGAAACGAACAAACAAACAAACAAAAATGAGGAAAATCCAGCTCTTTTTATTGCTTCCAAATACAGTGGCCTTTATTCAACTTATAAATCAAAGAATGATTGCAGGGCGTACGGGTGACCTAGCGTTCTGAGACGGTGATTCCTGATATTTCGTCTGAGATTGGCTCGGGCTGGAGTCTCTGATGAGGCATGAGCTGAATATTTGCCTGATGGCTCTGTCGCTTCCCTGGGACCAGTGATACCAAATTTGAAAAGAGAGATTGCTTATAGACTTCAGAGTGTTCATGGTGGTCGTTAAATCTAAAAAAAAAATATGCAAACATGTGCTACGTCAAACTTGGGTTAAAGTGCACCAGAAAGAGCGTGCTGTACATTATTATTATTATTAAAAGTATTCGGACACCACAATGTTTTGGGACAAATGTTTTATTATCGCAATTAGTAGTTAGTCTGTCCACCTTTTGCTTGTACGACGGTGGCAACACGTCGAGACATACTATCAACCAATTTCCTGTAGGTCTCGACAGGAATGGCTCTCCATTCGTCTTGCAAAGCTGCTGCCAGAGTGGAAAGCAAAGACGGTCGTTGTGGTCGATTTAGTGTATCCGTCGCTCCACTTCATCCCAGAGGTGTTGCATGAGACTACGATCAGGACTCTGAGCAGGTTGGTCCAACAAATCCCCTTTACTTTCCAGAAACCTCTTATGCACATGCCGTGCAGTGTGGCAGGGAGCTCCATCCCGTTGGAAGAGATAATGGTCATTTCCACAATACTGTCACATTGTTGACAATGTAGAATTATCCAGAACGTCCAGGTGCACTTCAGAGTTCATGGTTTGTGGTATAATAACTAATGGGCCGAGTCCCATCCACGAAAAACGACTCCACACCAGGATGGAGTCTCCGCCTAACTTAATGGTGGGAAGAACACAGTTCGGCGAGAATCGCTCGCTGGGCTGTCGACAAATCCGAACACACCAATCAGATTGGAAGAGTGAAAAGCGAGACTCATCCCTCCAAAGAACAGCTTTCCAGTCACCCACAGTCCAGGAACGACGGAAGACACACCTCTTCAAACGGCGCTTCGCATTCACGGGAGAAATATGTGGATTGTGTGCCGCTGCTCTACCATAATAATCAACACTGTGCAACTCTCTGCGGATAGTTGTTGCACTAACCGAGCCATTAAAAGCATTTCGTACTTCAGCCACGATGAAAACGGCAGAAGGAGAATGGGATTTCTTAACATTTCTTATCATAGCTTTTCTGTCACGTTCCGTCAGTTTGTGTGCCTTCACTGAACGTAAGCAGCGTGATAAGTCGGTGCGAGGTTTGCGTGGATGCAAGGGATCACCACAGCCTTTATTTATAATCGTACGCCAGCCTTTTCTCAATTTTTTTTTTTTTTTTTTGTACCCAACATGAAAATCACAGTGTTGTCGATTTTTGTGAATTTGCAAAGCAATGCAATAAACTTTGTTTCATAATTTGTTTTGCCCCCTATTGTACTTGCAATATGTTGTTATTTCACAATCATGCCCAGTTTCGAGCCTTTCCAACTATTGATTCTTGAAATATTGACAGGTATATTGATTATGCTTAACTTTTGACCATGAGTGTAAAACCAAAACCCCAACTGCGGTAACGCTTATCCAAGATAAATTGCAAACACTGATCTTTTACATTTTAATTTTTAAGCATCAGACCTTTTTATTATCCCATAGAAGTGTTATCAATAGCAGTTAGTATTTACATCAATTGTTCAGCCCTACTTTCAGAGTTTTCCAACCATAATGCAATATATTTATGTATGTATATTTAGTTTTAAGTCCATGTATATAGTAATCTAACGCTTCTTTTTTAATTTCCCTTATTTAAAGCATACACTATATTGAAAAAAGTAACCGGACACCCTTTCAAAAGCAAATGAACGGGTCCGCTGCGTTGTTAAGATGCGCGGTGCAGCTGCAAACGGTATAAAAACAAGCCTGCAGCTGACCGCGATCATATCGCACTGTGAGGTTGAGTGAAAATGACGCAGCGGGAGAGAACTAACTTTGAGAAAGGGAAAGATTGTTGAGTGTTATATTAGTGAGTTGCCCATAAGAGAAACCGAGAGGCGTTTAAACATATCCAAGTCAACTGTTTTGGATATACTGAATAAGTGGAAGACACATGGCGTACCTGAAGCAGCAAAAAGTACCGGCAGACCAAAGAAAATCAGTGATAGAGGACGTCGAAGCCTCAGGAGAGTCGTTACAGCTAATCGATAGAGTACTGCAAATGACCTCAGAATATAGGTCATTAAAATGCTGGAACCTCAGTATGTACAAGTACAATTCGCAAAGAACTTCATTCCATGGGTTACCGTGGTCGTGCGGCTGCTCATAAGCCCTTCATCTCTACTCGGAATGCTACTCGTCGTTTAGCATGGTGTAAAGAACATTTATCGTGGACCGTAGATCAATGGAAACGGGTCCTATGGACTGATGAATCCAGATACGCGATCCATCAGTCTGATGGATCGTGTGTGGGTATGGAAACGGGTCCTATGGACTGATGAATCCAGCTACACGATCCATCAGTCTGATGGCCGTGTGTGGGTATGGCGGCAGCCAAGGGAAGGCTATTTACCACAGTGTATTGTTCCTGCGGTCAAGTTTGGAGCTGGCAGTGTACTCGTGTGGGGGTGTTTTTCGTGGTATGGTCCCGGTCCATTGGTTATCGTGGACAAACCTGTTAACCAGCACGTCTACCTCGATATTCTGGACAATTATGCCCTACCAACTCTGTGGAAATACTATGGAACCGAGCCTTGTTGGTACCAGAAGGATAAGGCACCGAGCCAAAAAGCAAGTAACTGTTACGGCGTGGTTTGATGATAATTCCGTATCGTGTGTGGACTGGCCAGCACAGATCCTGATCTTAATTCCATAGAGCACCTATGGGATGAATTAGAACGTCGCATAAGAAGATTGGAACCAAGGTCTACTACTTAGCAACAGTTAGCGGCAGCATTATGTACTTAATCGAAGCGCATACCTATCCCTGTGTTCCAAAACCTTGTTTAAAGCTTGTCTCGAAGGGTCCGTGTATACATTAAGGCCAAATGTGGACCGACAGCGTCATGTCAATAAATGCTATGTTGTGTTTCTCTTCTAGGTGTCCGGTGGCTTTTGTCAATATGTTTAAAGTCAGTCATTCCAACTACAAAACATATATGTAGTATGTATGTATCTCATCCTTTTGTGACGTCATTCTCACGTTCACGGACTGATAGGCCAGTATCGCGTTTGATGTCACACATGACAGCGTTGGAAACCAATCGAAAGCTTTGCTTTGCGCGTGACGTCACTAAAAGGAGGAACTCTTCTTTCTAATGTCATGGCCTTGTGTTTTCCAGACGGCCGTGGTATACATCGTCGAAGTCGTGACGTCACGGAATGGCGACGGCATAAAAACACACATTGTTTACATGTTAGCTAACGTTAGTTTTATCATTGGCAGCTGTCAATAGTCCTGTAAAATTGATTTTTTAAGATGAAACTGAATATATTAGATATGGTTTTATGTTTTGCAGCGTACTGTAATCACCAGACTGTCAAAAATCAGTGTTCATTTTATAGATTTCCGAGAAACAAACGGAAACATGCCCTATGGTCTAAAATGTCAAGGTAATCATTTGTGGACTGACTGGTATTCTTATGAACAAGCATATTTTTTGTAGTCTGTAAAACATGAATTTGGATCACCCCTCCCCCTTTTTATTAGTTTTGTCTCGAGGCTGTTATATCAAATTTCGGACCAATTTACACAGGTAGTGACCATAGATTGGTGAGATGTAAGATGCACCTCAACACTAAACTCGAACGTGGCAAGCTCATAAGACAAAAAAAAAAATGTATTGACATAACCAATCTTAAAATACACCATAATACCTTCAAGTTGGAACTGAGGAACAGATTCTCTGCTTTAGAAGGCCTAACATCGGAAGAAGTGGATATTTCTGAAGTTAACAGAGCATTCACCAAGGCTCTTATGGAAACAGCAACAAAAATAGATGGTACTAAAAACAAGTTACATATGAAGAAAATTTCAGGAAAAACAAAAATGTTGATGCAAAAGAGAAGAGAGATGAGGACACATAAAGACGTAACTTCCAAAGTGGAATATATAGAGCTATGCAAGACAGTACGAAAAAGTATCACTGAAGACATAATGAAAATCAATTGTGAACTAGTGAGGAAAGCAATTGAAAACAACCAAAGCCTGAAGAGAGCAAAAGGACATCTCAGTAAATGAAGAAAACAGATTATATCTCTGAGAAAAGAAGATGGTTCTGTAACAAGAAATAGAAGCGAAATTTTGACAAGGGTCACGTCTCACATCAATGGCACGTGGTGCTCCTCAGATTCCTCATAGCTTATTCGCAATGGTGCCAGTTCACCAATTACGATACACTTTAACCACAGCAGCACGCGAACAGTTCCCAAACTGCGCTTTTTCAGAAACACTGCCATCCTTGACCCGGAAGTTGATAATCATCCCTTTTTGTAAATCTGATAAATCGCTCCTTTTATCCATGACAGCAACGAGTGATATGTTTTCAGAATGCCTACAGCACACCTTATATACCCTCCAAGCCAGCTCCCGACACGTGCCTTCTTTCATTGGCTACGCGCTGTTGACGTCAAAAGTAGGAGGTGGTCACAATAATGTGACTCGACTGTGTATATCCTCCTTTAGCCAAGTATATCCTCCTTTAGAAATAAACAACAAGTACATGGCATCTTGTTGATCAGAAAAAAACTAAATAGATATAGTCCCTTGAAAAATGTTTAACAATTGTTCCAAATTGTAGTAGCTAGGGATGGCCAAAGCGTCGACCCATAGGCGCCGACTTCTGAAAATGTCGAGGGGCGCTAAAATTCAAAAGGCAGTTACCGTTTCCAGTGTTGAAAATTTAGATGTTTAAATGGACCTTGTCTTCAGTGTAAACACCAACAAACCGATACATGATTTCATGATAAAGATGTTACATATTTTTATGGCAACAAAATTCTTGAACCCCGTTTTAATTCTTCCGATTTAATTTTCTGCAATGTGCGCACAAGAGCTTTTGTAATTATTTTTTTTTTTTTTGGACAAAATTTGAACATTTTGTTGAGGAAAACTACCAGAAAACAAAATCTGTTGAAAAAGGCTGAGATTGACAGTATATATCATTAGTCAAAACAGACAGTAGACTAATAGCGATACCTTTGAGGAGCTCGCTCTAGCAGTAATAAGCAAACAAATAGCGATGCCTTTTTGGAGATCGCTCCAGCAGTGTTTAGTGTTGGAATGGAACGCGCTTCATAATCATTGCACTGTATTATTTTCCTTGCTTGTTATTGTTAGCATTTAGCGTATAACACAGCATATATCACAGTGAATTTTTTGCTTTGATCAACAAGTGTAACTTGGAAATCTCCACCCCCACCCCGCCATCATTCATCTTGCAGTCCATGTAAACCGGTTGTTATCAATTTGGCATATCACCCCTGCGTGGATTGATTGGTGTTACTATTGGTGACTGCGTATATGTTTTATAAAGCTAGGGAGAGAAAAGAAAAAGCCTCAACAGAATTACATCAAACAAATACTAACTGCAACAAAAACAGAAAAAAAAAATCATTCAAAATTATCCTTTGAGCGAGAAAAGATCATTCGCAGTCTCGCTGTGTGTCTTCTGCTCTCGGACGGTCATTCATTACTCCCGCTCTGACATTTAAGGCTTTATGACCTTACGGAAGCTCACTGCGTGCATGGTGAGCTGCTGACAACTTACTGATGTGTAAGGAACGTGATTGCGAAAAAAATAAAATAAAATCGGTAACTTTAAACAATTAGGAAGGTAGGGTACAAATCACATCCCACACCCCCGATTTCTCGCTTGTTTGGCTGTCTTATTTCTTAAGTGTTTATTCGGTATCGGTGGTTAAAACACAATTTTTTTAAGATATAGATTTTTTTTACAGAAACCAAATATTTGCTCTATATTCAGATTATCTTATTTAATTTTATGTAAAGTGGAACTAAATATTTAAGTATGAATGCAGTACATATAACAAAAATTCGGGTGGGTGTGGAGCTCCCACCAAATGATTTCATGGGGTGCTCAAGCCCCTGAGCATCTCCATAGTTGGCGCCAGTGCGTCTACCGCGGTCTATCAGTCGACCGCAGGACGAAAAATTGTATCCCTCGGTGAAAAATCGCATTATTCGCGAAATTTTAGTATGGTCACGTTTCTGAAGGCAACTCAAACGTGGGATACAGTCCTTTGGAAACGCAACGGATTTTCTTGGTTTCCAGTGCTCTAAAAATACGTTACGACTCGGCGGCGGAGGTGCCAAATCATTTCCTCTTTCCCTGACTTCCACGCTCTCGCACTGCGCATGAGCGTCGGAGATTCGGCGCCGGAGAGACAGCGTTACAGTGGTCTCTCTGTTCAGTGGAGTATATTGTTGCTTTTCCTGTGGTACTCCGAGTTCCGCGTTATTCGGTACACTGGCCAATAAGAGTGCAACAGGCGGTAGTAGTAAGAAAGCAAAAACTTATCACAATCACAGTGAATGGGAGAAAGAGTATTTATTATAGTTAAAGATAAGTGTGTTTGTCTTATTTGTAACTCCAGTGTTGCGTTACCTAAGAAAGCGAATGTAGTAAGACATTTTAAAACCATTCATTATGCTGTAGTATAGGTAATGATAAGAAGGCAAAGCAGTCAGAACTAAGCGTCCCTGTAGCTGTCATTCTGAATGTATAGGGGAGGGTAAAACTGTTGAATGTATACATTCTCCAAGCGATCTCCTACACACCGATGTGGCTCAGTCACGCTTCATTCTTCAAGAGATTTAGAAGCCTCCTTCCAGAAATCTGCCCCGATACGAAGCACCGTGTTTGTTATGCCCCGTACTGAACAGTGCTTTACGTCCAGTTTTTTCCCCAGATATTTCGATGTATAGTCAGGGCCGGCTGGACCATAGGGGCAACCGGGGCGGTCGCCCCGGGCCCCGCGCCTTTAGGGGACCCCGCAGTTTAGAAAATAAAATAATTTTCGGTAAAAAAAATTTAACTACACTTTTTTTTTTTTTGTAACTTTTGGGGAGCGCCCTTAAAAATATATTTTTGAAGTTTTTTTTGTTTGTTTCCAATCTCCCCATTTTTGAATACGTTATCCCCCCTGTTCGTCGTACGGACACTGAGATTTGCAGATTCAAAAGGATTTTTGTAACCACCTTAATCTTTTCCGCATTTATGAAATAGCAAATTAAATTTCATCATTTTTTGGTACCCTACTTTTTATACATCCAACAATTTGTGTGAAAACCTGATACTTAAATTTAAGGAAATAAAAAGAACAATATCCAAGTTACTTTCGGACTACATATGGAGACCACTTTTCCGACATTAAAAGAAATTGAAAAAAAAAAAAAAAAAAAAAAGCAACTTTCATATATGAACGCATATAAAAGTTTAGAATGTCGCTAATTTGTCAGTTACTCCACTGAGCATTAAATATCAATCACTAAACATGTATCAGGGGAAAAAACTGTTTATACCAATTTATTTTAGAGGGATCCTTATTATATTTCCTATACAAAATTTTCGCAATGAGAAAATATTCGCTAAGCAGGTATCATTTTATCATTTAGTGAATAAGCTGTTATAAGAGTCACAATGCAACCTAAACCTCTTCTCCCAGGAAAGAAAATCGTAGATTTTAACACTTTTTACTTTCTCTCTCTCTCTGTCTGTCTTTCTTTCTCTCTCTCTCTCTCTCTCTCTCTCTCTCTCTCTCTCTCTATCTCTCTTCCTATCTCTCTCTTCCTACCTCTCTCTTTTTCTCTTTCTCTCTCTCTCTCCCTCTTTCTCTCTCTTTCTCTATCTCTCTTCCTATCTCTCTCTTCCTACCTCTCTCTTTTTCTCTTTCTCTCTCTCTCTCCCTCTCTCTCTTTCTTTCTATCTTTCTTTATCTCACCCTCTCTCTCTCTTTCTCTCTCTCTCTCTTCCTCTCTCTCTCTCTTCCCTCCTCTCTCTCTCTCTTTCTCTCTCTCTCTCTCTCTCTCTCTCTCTCTCTCTCTCTCTCTGTCTCTCTCTCTCTCTGTCTCTCTCTCTCTCTGAACTTTCAATCCGTATTATGGTCTTTTTCTTAAGCTTAAAGCAAATACTTCTTTGACATAATCGTTTTGTCTTTACGGCAGTGTTGGTATGTCTTCCTCACGAATGCTAATTTTCAGAAACGACTTTATTAAAATATGAGATTAATTTTTTAGTGCCCACAATGAAATTTTGCTCTGAGCCCAGCAATGAAATTTCGCCCCCCCCACCCCGCAAGAGCTCCATCCGGCCTTGTGTGTATAGTCCCTGTACCATTAAAGCGAAATTTGAAATCTTTCCAGAAATCAAAGAGTTTCTAAAATCACGGGGAGAGAATTACGATCAGTTGGAAGATAAACAGTGGTTAATGAAATCTGTTGTGATATAACCGAAAAATTATATGAATTAAATCGCGGGTTACAAGAGACAAATAAATCTCTGATAGAAGTTATAAGATTGATCAAAAAATTTCAAGGAAAGAATCAAACTATTCGGAACTCAGCTGAGAAGCGGCGACTTAAAAAAACTTTGAGTGTATGGAACAAGAGTCCGAGTGTAGTACATCCGGCCGACTTCGAGTGCTTTTCAAAGCAATTGGACTGTTTGCACGGAGAATTCGAAAGAAGGTTTTCTAAGTTTTCAAAGCTAGAGGACTTTGTGGCATTTATGACATTTCCATTCAAGGAAATAAAGACGGATGATGTGCCCGAGCTGACTTCGAAGATACAATAGCTAGTCGACGGAGAACCAATTAAATCGTAATGAAGCTGCGCTGCGACCTATTTTTTAGTGGTGGTACAGAATGAGGCCCATATAGTCAGGATTCCAGAGGTTGGTGGACGACTATTTTGTCAGGGTGGGAAATCATTCCCCCCATCCCCGCGCCCTTTTAGTTACGGGCCTGTACAGAATTCTTAAAGCTGTTATATGACGAAACGTATTTAAACATTCGAAATTTGGAGTTTTATGTAACAACTTTTTGGGGGGGCGGGGGGGTCCACCTGCTTGTGTTAATCTTTATTTTCTGCAGTGAAAGCGATAAAAACAAGAGATAGGAATCGTATAACTGACAACCATTTGCTTTGCTGTTCGAGGATTGCATTAACATCGTATGAGTTGCAACATGATCAACTTCTTGATGGACTTCATGTGTCCGCAAAAAAATAAGGTAAGTTTGCCTACAACTGAAAGACAAATTTAATATTTTTGGAATGTTATTTCAAAAAATTACAAACCATCATTCTGTTATTCTTTTAATTGCTTTGTTTGGTTTCAAGTTTTATTAAAGGAAGCTTGTGTGTTATCGGAGTATTACTTTCTTTAAAGAGATATGCCTGGAAAATAGTAATGTAAGGGAACTTACACCTAAAAATAAAAAAAAATAAAAAAATTCGCCGCCCGGTGGCGCAGTGGTCTAAGCGATGGTCGCTGATAGTTCCTCCGAAAGGGGTCCGGGATCGAATCCCGGTGTGGCATGGATGTTGTGTTTGTCTTACGGCACTGGCTCTCTCACTTCTCTGGAACCAGTGACCCTAAATTAGGGACGGGCAATTGCTTATAGCCCATTGAGTTGCTCACGGTGGTCGTTAAACCTCCAATCAAAAGAAAAAAATTCAACTTTTTTATTCCGTTACAGTTGGCGCAATTTCTCCGTTTTTATTTTGAATACATTTCCTCTTTTTTTTTTTTTGAGGTTTAACGACCACCGTGAGCAACTCAATGGGCTATAACCAGTCGCCCGCCTCCAATTTAAAGTCACTGGTTCCAGGAAAGGGAGAGAGCCAGTGCCGTAAGACAAACACAACATCCATGCCACACCGGGATTCGATCCCGGACCCCTTTCGGAGGAACTATCAGAGACCATCGCTTAGACCACTGCGCCACCGGGCGGCGAATTTTTTAATTTTTTTTTATCGTAATGAAGCTGCGCTGCGACCAGGGCTTTTGTGTGTTTTGGGAAGATGGGGAGCCATGATCATTTGGCATTTGTTTTGTTTTTAATCCCTTGCAAAATTGAACAAGCCAAAATTTTCAGGTAGATTTTTAGTAATTTTGTTTGCGTTTTTAGACTATCACACTTTTATTTTGTTTAGACTTCTGAGCTCATCATCCAAATTTCGTTTTCTGGCGCAAAGAGCGTTTTCTCTAGCGCCAATCTAAAACCCGCTTTACTAAAATTTATTTATTTGTATTTTTTTTTTGTGGGACTTTTGTAGATTTTATTTTGGGCTGGCGGATACATGTATCATTAATTTATATTTTCTCGAATTTTTTAAAGTCCATGTTTATTATTATTACTAATATTATTATTATTATTCCTCTATAGCTGAAACTAAGTAGGATCTTCGTAGGCTTATATTTCGCAGTATGAAGTTTAAAAAGCCAACCGGGTGGCGCAGTGATCTAAGCGCTCGCTGGCTTCTGATCATTGGTCCGTGAAGGGTCCGGTTCGAATCCCGGTGAGGCATGGATGTTGTGTTTGTCTTACGGCACTGGCTCTCTCACTACCCTGGAGCCAGTGGTCCTAAATTAGGAATGAGTGACTGCTTACAGCCCAATGAGTTGCTCACAATGGTCGTTAAACACCCAATAAAAAAGAAAGAGAAGTTTAAAAAACAAAGAAGATGCTGATGTAAGAGACCACTCTTAGCCAGTGCTGCATTTGCCTACTTTTCGCAACCTTTCAAGCTTTAGGTAGCTTTGGTTTCTCAAAAACATTTCTGTAAGTGACATATCATTTAGAGAATAAAAAACATCTCGGGGAGGAGAGTGCGAGGCAGACGCACTCCAGATCTCTAGCTGGCCCTGTACAGCATATTAAGTATGCGAATAAGAGCATACTTAATAGTTGATGAATATGAACTGCGATCCTTTGGTTCATTTCATTTTCTTTTCTTTTATGGATAAAAATAATCTAATCTTTTCATTACATTTAAGGTTTTGCAACACAGGCAGGACGTAACTCTACAATTTTACCAGGCCTCTTAACTTCACGACTATAGAGCTGAAGATAATCTCCTAGCCTGAGAACATGCGGTGCCAAACTTGTCAATCTACTTCCTTCATAGTAATGTAAATTCAATATCACTGTCAGATTTACTATTTCTAGTTTGTAGTGTACAGGATTATACGAAGAAAACTTTTCTACTGTATTATAAGGGATGATACAAACTCAAAACAGCCCAACGCAAGCATCCCTAAAGCTATCATCCTGAAAGACAAATTCTGCTGTAATGCAGGCGATGATACAAATCCAAACAGTGGAATGTAATCTTCCCTCTAGCTATCATACCGAAGGACAAATTCTACTGTAATGTAAAGTTGATACGAAGGCAAAACAACTCAACGTAAGTATCACTGAAGCTACCAACCGGAAGGACAAATTCTACTGTATTGTCGGCGATGATACAAAGTAAAAAAAACAAAAAAAAACAGTCGATCGTAAGCTGTAGCTATCATCCTGAAGGAAAAGTTTTACTGTAATGCGAAGGCAAACAATCAAATGTTAACATCCCTGTAGCTATCATCCTAAAGGACAAATTCTTCTGGGATGTAGACGATGATACGAAGGCAAAACAATAGAATGTAAGCACTCCTGTAGCTATCAACTATCATCCTGAATACGAAGGCAAAGCAGTCGAATGTAGGCATCAGTAGGTATCGTCCTGAAAGAAAAATTCTACTGTAATGTAGGTGATGATACGAAGGAAAAGCAATTGAATTTAAGCATCCCTGAAGCTACCAGCCTAAGCTGTCATCCTGAATGCAGGGGAAGGCAAAAATGTTGAATGTATGCATTCCCCAAGCTACCTGCCCGAAGAACAAATTTCTTTCTCTCAGTGAATTACCTTTAAGAATTACAAAGACAAAACAGACAAAGTGAAACAAAAATAAAAAAAATTATCCCATGGAAAAGAAAGTATTTTTCCAGTTCAATTTTCAGCAGGCATTCTCACAGGAGAACAAACAAGGCAACTGCATAAAATCATCTTCATCAACCATTATCAATCGACCGCTGGATGAAGGTCTCCAAAGCCTCTTCCGCGGATCCTTGTGCTGAGCCAGTCTCCGTGTCACTCCGGTATGCTTTTGAATTTTATCAACCATCACCCACATCTTCTTCTTCTGGGTCTTTTCCTGTCCCTTAGAATCCAGTTGTTTGCGTTGTCTAGCAGTGGTCGGTTTTTCTAGCAATATGTCTAGTCCATTGCCACTTGAGAGTATTTATTTTGATCATGATGTCATCCACTCTTGTCATTTTCCTGATCCACGAGCTCCTCTTACAGTCTTTCAAGGTTACATGCACCTTTCCATGCTTCTTTCAGTTACCTGCACATTCTGAATGTCTTTTTTAGGTAAGGTCCATGTCGTTGATCCATAAGTAAAAACTGAAAAAATGCATAAACACTTTTCTTTTAAGACGTACCGGCAAATTGCTCTTGAAAACTGAAATGGTTTTTCTAAATGCAATCCCATCAAGTTTTATACGATCATTATTTTCTTTTTCAATGTGACCCTCACTTGGCATCTATTGTCCAAGGTAGATAGATGTACGCATCAGTTATTTCTAAATTAAACCCATCCACTCCTAAATCTTTAGATCTTGTAAAAACATTGTACATCATTTTTTTTTTTTGCGAGTTCATCTTTAATCGTACTTCTTTACTCTTGTTAACAAGTTCCTGGGTGCTCTGAGGAAGTATTTGCAAAAGTGACTATGTCATCAACAAAGCGAAGGTGTGTTAAACATCTCAACATTTATCCCCTTGTCTTGCCAGTTAAATG
Source organism: Macrothele yani (assembly GCA_039090855.1). Classification (NCBI taxonomy): domain Eukaryota; kingdom Metazoa; phylum Arthropoda; class Arachnida; order Araneae; family Macrothelidae; genus Macrothele; species Macrothele yani. The sequence goes on from CM077007.1 coordinate 104,609,654, forward strand.
ACTGTAAGACACTCTGCAACAGGGCGGGAATAAGACCTTAGTGGGCCCTTAGGCTAAGACATCTGAGTGGGCTCCCAAAGAAGTTATGACGGGTAATTATTATGAAATCCGTTAAAAAACGAAACTGTAACTACTAAATTATCTGCAAAGTTTTCATAATAAGTCACCGTACGAGTATGTTTCATTGTTCTCACAAGAACATGAGTTAAAAGCTTAAGATTCCTAGATTTATCTTGAATTTTCTAATGATGCAGCATTGTATACTTAGTGCATCTTTTTGTTATGCAATGTGAAGCCACAGGGGACTTTTCCCACTAACGGTTCCAAGTGCAAATTGGGAGGTGTGGGTGGATGGTAGTGAAAAAGCTGAAACTGTCTCACCAACCCTGCTGTACACAGCGATATGAAACCATTACCCTTGGTGAGTCACTGCCTTGAAATCTGTTCGTCTTCCAGCCTCTGTTTCTGACCATGGAAATCATACGAAACAAAAGTAAAATTATTTTACAAACTTCTCTTTCTCTCTCTCTCTCTCTACCTATCTGTCTATTGCTTGCCAAGGTATGCCTCCTGGCCCGTTGGTCATGGTGGGCCTTAAGGTTATAAGCCCCTATAGACCTCCCCTTAATCTTGGCCTGTCTGCAATGTGTCTTTGAAGAGCTTGAGAGACATAGTGTCACCTTGTTTCACTCCGTTTTCAATTTTTATAAGATCTGTTGTGAAAACTCAAACTTGTCCGTGACGAAGATCGAACTTGCGCCCCCTCACTATGGAGTAAGTTGCTCTCCCAACTGAGCTACACGGACGGAATGTGTCGCTTCAGATTTGTCGTCTTGACACATGCTCTACCTCTGTAGTACATCACACTGAGTCGTCGAACGTTAGCACTTCCATTTTCATAGATGTTATTAATAATGTTGATGTATGCATATTCAAGTAGGATTTCAAAGACGTTATGTATGCTGTGTGATATTGCCTTTTCATAACCAATAAAATCTGTACATAGTGAGAGTTCATATTCATTCGCTCTTTCAAACAGTCTCAGTGCACGCACATGATCTATAGTGCTGAAGTTACTACAAAATGGCCGCCCCGGTGACGCAGTGGTCTAAGCGCTAGTTTATCGCTATTCATCCGAGAAGGGTCCAGGTTCGAATCGCGGTGAGGCATGGATGTTTCATTTGTCTTACAGCACTGGCTTTCTACCTTCCTTGGAGCAAGTGGCTATAAGCACAGGCGGCTGCTTATAGCCCATCGAGTTACCCACGGTGGTCGTTAAACATTCAATAAAAAAACAGTCCTCAATCCGGCTTGGTTGAGCTATATGCAGCAAGAGGCTATAAGCACAGGCGGCTACTTATAGCCCATCGAGTTACCCACGGTGGTCGTTAAACCTTCAATAACAAAAATAGTCCTCAATCCGGCTTGGTTGAGCTGTATGCAGCAAGAGGCTATAAGCACAGGCGGCTACTTATAGCCCGTCGAGTTACCCACGGTGGTCGTTAAACCTTCAATAAAAAAATAGTCCTCAATCCGGCTTGGTTGAGCTATATGCAGCAAGAGGCTATAAGCACAGGTGGCTACTTATAGCCCATCGAGTTACCCACAGTGGTCGTTAAACCTTCAATAAAAAGAATAGTCCTCAATCCGGCTTGGTTGATGCAGCATTTTGTTCTAGCAATGTGACAGTGCTTTGGTGAAGATTCTATCAACAACTAATTTCTTAAAAGTCCCCTTTCTTATGTAGCAGGATCAGTGGTAAAACTTAGAGGACGAAAAATTCTCACTCCTTAAATAAAAATCACAAATAACAAAATAACAATGTTCGCATGAAAAACACAGACACCGAAACATTGACATAAATACAGTATACAAATATAAATAACTGCCGTGTGAAGCTCTGTAGTATTGAACAGTTCATCTAAAAGAAGAACATGCAAAATAAAAAAAAACTGTACAGTCTGTGAACAGTATATACAGGGGTTGGACAGATTAATGTGAACACCTAGGAAAAGAAGGTTTTACGTGCCTAGTAGGGTGCGGGACCACCTTTACATTCAAAACCGCATGAATTCTCCTTGGAATGGACGCATACAAATCAAGATGCAGAGGAGGATTTCGGGATCTTACTCTGTTTTCCAACACAAACCACAGTGACTCGATGATGTTAAATTCTGGTGATTGCTGAGGCCAAGGAACTTGTGAAAGCTCGTCCTCATCTTCCTCAAACCATGATTGGACATTCCGAGCTCTATGAATTGGAGCGTTTTCATCTTGATAGATGGCATCCCCTGCAGGAAACAATGCCTGGCCCATGGAATGGACTTGGTCGGCAAAACGTTTTCATATGCCCTGCAAATCATACGTCTTTTCAGGGTGATCAGGGGACCTACTGAAAACCACGATATGACCGCCCAGAGCATGACAGAACCACCACCAAGCTGCACAGTTGGGAGCAGACAGTCCGTTGTGCATTCATCCGGGTCACCAGAGGTTTTGCAATAGCAGCTCTGCCATGAATATCTTGTATACGCAGTTACCTGCGCACTGTTTTCGTTAATACTAGGGTATGGAGATGCAGATTGAGCTCCGCGCTAATTTTCGGCGCCGTGGTCTTCTTATTACGAGTAACAATCTTCTTTAATGCTCTCCTGTCTCTATCAGTCAGGGTCGTTTTCCGGGCGCTCTTGTGTTTCGCAGATGAGATTTTGCCACATGATGTCACAATAGCTCTTGATACCCCCACTACCCTGGCGACTGTTGTCACGGAGGCAGCAATTAGCCAGCCACCAACAATTAGCCCTCTTTCGAAGTCCGTTAGGTTGCTCCTTTAGTCGTCACGCTGAAAGAAATTTTGCAACAAGACACTTAAAATGCACTTAAACAAGACCTTGACGTTCTAAACAAAGCTATTACCACCAAAACGTAGTCGATACCTTTGCGTTTTGCGACGTACGCATTTGCATTAAAAGTCACGTCTCTGAGCGTGGTGTTCACATCAGCTTGTCCAACTTTCCATGTATACGGTTAAGCCTCAGTGTAGCTAACGTGACGTTAGTGCTTTCAATACAACAAAATATTTGCTACCAAATTTCTCACAAAAGCAAATTATTAGAAATTGTTCTCATAATAAGATGTTTTTTTTTCTGGAGGTGGTGGTTTACACTCTGTGACAAAAAAGAAAAAAATATATCGAGGGACTTCAAACCGGCATCCAAACGGTTAGTTAGTTCTTTGGGGTTTTTTACTACTATTTGCTAATCTAAATAAAGGGGCTGAAATCAAATGGCGCCGCCCCGGTGGCGCAGTGGTCTAAGCGGTGGCCTCTGATCATTCGTCCGAAAGGGGTCCGGGTTCAAATCCCGGTGAGGCATGGATGTTGTGTTTGTCTCACCGCACTGGCTCTCTCACTTCCCTGGAACCAGTGACCCTAAATTAGGGACGGGCGACTGCTTATAGCCCATTGAGTTGCTCACGGTGGTCGTTAAACCTCCAATCAAAAAAAAAAAAAAATCAAATGGCAGGACTTGCACTATAAATGGCATATGGCTTACACCATACGTTTTCAGGTAACACTGTAATGATTCCTTAATAATCAGAAACACGCTTGTAATAAGGCAAGGACATTTTTACCACTCCTGTCTTGGCGGGATTTTCTCCAGCGCAGCCCTACCTTACTAGCATCCTTAATATTTTACACCACCCCATGCTGAAATCAGTGGTCCATTACGGAATTAAAGCAAAGTTATAACATTTTTAATCACTTTTATGTGTAGATTTCTTGGAATTTGCGATATAAGAGCATAAGAAAATTTTTGTACTCTATTTTAAAAAATCATATATATTAATACAAATATAAATAACAAAATTGTGATTATGTGTATATAATCAGCCAACAAGATTTAGCCCCCTCGAAATTCATAATTGCTCCCCCGGAAAAAGCTCTGTGGATGCAACACTGGTGGAGGCAGTATATGGGTAAAGGAGACATCAGAAGTAAACGATGGAACAGATTTGAAAATAGGTCCCCTTGGAACAGATGTTGTTGGCGACAAAGAACTAGTACGTAACACAGAATTAGAGGTGCCATCATAAAACGAAGAAACAGAAGCTGCAGATGAAACCATATGAGAAGTAGTAGTAGCAGGCATCACATTTGAGTTTGAAGATTTTGATGAAACTTGGCGTTTAGGGCACTGCGAACGTAAATAACCAGGTTCATGCATGACTAACTGGTAAAGATTCCAAATGTAATAGTGCGTGTACAATACACCACCTAAGCACGAGAAGGACAACGCAGAAAAGCATCTTCGGACGAGAACTCAACACGCACTTGATGTTTTAAGCCTCTGACATGGTTTGACAAACACCGACCGCTTTACAGTTCGATGGTAGAGATGAAAGTAGCATGTCATCAGGGAGTTCCAAAGGTACTGGGTGAAACGTAAGAGTAGCTGTATTACTCTGGAGCGGAGATGGATAAACACGTTGGGACGCACTTTCAGCACCACGGGAGACGCAATTTCAGCACCACGGGAGACGACAATGACAGCAGCACTGTTGGATAGCACCGAAATGCGCCTAGGGCATCGTGACACCCCAATCAGAGAATCACAGGGAACAATGCATTCTATGACCTCTAAATAACAAGGCACAGGAGTGTTTGGTAGTGCTGGGAACCCCACGCTGCGATGCATCAAATCTGCAAATTCACGTTCGAGTGAAGTCTTGAGCCACGGTGATAGTATCGTTTAACAAAAAATAACAGAAGAACTAAGTGCATCAGGAGATGAGGACGGTTCCGCTCCGGAACGGGCGACATCAGTAAAGCTTCTGGAAACAGTAGCAACAGGTGAACGTAGTGAAACAGCCGAAACTGGAGAAGTCAGCGAAATACTCGGAGCAGAGGAAGGCAACTACTGCTCAGGCGAAGAAGAAGCGGCAGGCTGAAAACCATAATCAACAGTGATAGACGGCGATAACATAACATCAGCATTGGAATAAGAAAGCAGAGAGCCGTCCGGTAAGGCTAAGGAAGAGCTACGGTTACCGGAAATCGCCATTTGCAATGATTATAACAAAAAAAAAAAAAAAAAAAGAAAGAAACAACGATGTGGAAAGAGAGTCACAAAACTGAATAAACAGCTTACCATGTCACGAAAAGTAGGTAGTCGGCAAGCAGAGACGTTATCAGCATATACGATATCCACTACGCCAAGTGTTGAACCATGTCAGAAAACTACAGAAATTACTTGAAACTACAGGAGCCCCGTCACTGTAGCATTGTTCCAGACATCAGAGCTCTTCCTTTGTTGAGGCATCTAGTGGAAAATTTGGCAAGTTTAGTTTCTGTTTCTTCACTGGCTCCTGTTAAAAGTGTCCAAGGTAATTAATTCCATCTTCCCGTGGTGCTTTTCCCCGTTTGATGTTCTGGATTACATGGCCATGAAAAGAGAGGATGGTTGGTTTGTTGGTGGATTTTTATGGCGCAAGGGCCATGTTCGGCCAAAGAGCGCCAGACACAAGACAATCAAACAAACAGTATTGAAAAGAGAGGAAAAGCAACTCGTGAATCAAGAAATTGACAGTTGTTGATGCCATTACTATTAAAGAAAGACTCTCAAATGGGAATAGGTTACATAAGGCTAGAAGGACTGAACATCGTTGAACAACTAAACTTCTAGATTGGATATTAAGGCACAGGAAAAGACTCAGAAGAAGACCAAAGTCGAAAGCATGTTGGTGTGACATGGAAGAAAATTGCTCAGTACAAAAGAGTTATAGAAGAAACTTAAACCTTCATCCAGCAGTGAATTCAGAATAATTGATGGTGATGATATGTTAGTAAAAAAATAGTAAATCAGCAATTCATCTGAAAACACAAATACTGTACACCAACGCATTCCATAGTCAGAGTCGAAAAAGGCTTTTCAGATCGTTTAGAATTACTTTAATCAACGAATTAACTAACGCAAGTCTTTCTCCTTTGAGTTCTTTTATTTCAAAACTAGCCAGCAGCACTGGTAACCGTTCAAGATTAATTTCTGCGGCTTAATGTAGAGGATGATATGAAAGTATAGTTATCGAACGTAAGCATCCCTTTAGCTAACAGCCTGAAAGAATAACTTTACTGAAATGTAGGGGATGGTACGAAAGTAAGACCGTCAAACATATGCACCCCTGCACCTACAAGCCGGAAACAGTAGTTTTACTGAAATCTAAGGAATGGTAAGAAAGTAAAACCGTGGAACGTAAGCATTCCTGTACCTACCAGCCGGAAACAGTAATTTAGTAATTTTACTGAAATCTATGGAATGGTAACGAAGTGAAACCGTCGAACGTATGCGTCCCTGCACCTACATACCAGAAGTAGTAATTTTACTGAAACCTAGGGAATGGTAAGAAAGTAAAACCGTCGAACTTATGCATCCCTGCACCTACAAGCCGGAAACAGTTATTTTACTGAAACCCAGGGAATGGTAAGAAAGTAAAACCGTCGAACTTATGCATCCCTGCACCTACAAGCCGGAAACAGTTATTTTACTGAAACCCAGGGAATGGTAAGAAAGTAAAACCGTCGAACTTATGCATCCCTGCACCTACAAGCCGGAAACAGTTATTTTACTGAAACCCAGGGAATGGTAAGAAAGTAAAACCGTCGAACTTATGCATCCCTGCACCTACAAGCCGGAAACAGTTATTTTACTGAAACCCAGGGAATGGTAAGAAAGTAAAACCGTCGAACTTATGCATCCCTGCACCTACAAGCCGGAAACAGTTATTTTACTGAAACCCAGGGAATGGTAAGAAAGTAAAACCGTCGAACTTATGCATCCCTGCACCTACAAGCCGGAAACAGTTATTTTACTGAAACCCAGGGAATGGTAAGAAAGTAAAACCGTCGAACTTATGCATCCCTGCACCTACAAGCCGGAAACAGTTATTTTACTGAAACCCAGGGAATGGTAAGAAAGTAAAACCGTCGAACTTATGCATCCCTGCACCTACAAGCCGGAAACAGTTATTTTACTGAAACCCAGGGAATGGTAAGAAAGTAAAACCGTCGAACTTATGCATCCCTGCACCTACAAGCCGGAAACAGTTATTTTACTGAAACCTAGGGAATGGTAAGAAAGTAAAACCGTCGAACTTATGCATCCCTGCACCTACAAGCCGGAAACAGTTATTTTACTGAAACCCAGGGAATGGCAAGAAAGTAAAACCGTCGAACTTATGCATCCCTGCACCTACAAGCCGGAAACAGTTATTTTACTGAAACCCAGGGAATGGTAAGAAAGTAAAACCGTCGAACTTATGCATCCCTGCACCTACAAGCCGGAAACAGTTATTTTACTGAAACCCAGGGAATGGTAAGAAAGTAAAACCGTCGAACTTATGCATCCCTGCACCTACAAGCCGGAAACAGTTATTTTACTGAAACCCAGGGAATGGTAAGAAAGTAAAACCGTCGAACTTATGCATCCCTGCACCTACAAGCCGGAAACAGTTATTTTACTGAAACCCAGGGAATGGTAAGAAAGTAAAACCGTCGAACTTATGCATCCCTGCACCTACAAGCCGGAAACAGTTATTTTACTGAAACCTAGGGAATGGTAAGAAAGTAAAACCGTCGAACTTATGCATCCCTGCACCTACAAGCCGGAAACAGTTATTTTACTGAAACCCAGGGAATGGTAAGAAAGTAAAACCGTCGAACTTATGCATCCCTGCACCTACAAGCCGGAAACAGTTATTTTACTGAAACCCAGGGAATGGTAAGAAAGTAAAACCGTCGAACTTATGCATCCCTGCACCTACAAGCCGGAAACAGTTATTTTACTGAAACCCAGGGAATGGTAAGAAAGTAAAACCGTCGAACTTATGCATCCCTGCACCTACAAGCCGGAAACAGTTATTTTACTGAAACCTAGGGAATGGTAAGAAAGTAAAACCGTCGAACTTATGCATCCCTGCACCTACAAGCCGGAAACAGTTATTTTACTGAAACCCAGGGAATGGTAAGAAAGTAAAACCGTCGAACTTATGCATCCCTGCACCTACAAGCCGGAAACAGTTATTTTACTGAAACCCAGGGAATGGTAAGAAAGTAAAACCGTCGAACTTATGCATCCCTGCACCTACAAGCCGGAAAAAGTTATTTTACTGAAACCCAGGGAATGGTAAGAAAGTAAAACCGTCGAACTTATGCATCCCTGCACCTACAAGCCGGAAACAGTTATTTTACTGAAACCCAGGGAATGGTAAGAAAGTAAAACCGTCGAACTTATGCATCCCTGCACCTACAAGCCGGAAACAGTTATTTTACTGAAACCTAGGGAATGGTAAGAAAGTAAAACCGTCGAACTTATGCATCCCTGCACCTACAAGCCGGAAACAGTTATTTTACTGAAACCTAGGGAATGGTAAGAAAGTAAAACCGTCGAACTTATGCATCCCTGCACCTACAAGCCGGAAACAGTTATTTTACTGAAACCTAGGGAATGGTAAGAAAGTAAAACCGTCGAACTTATGCATCCCTGCACCTACAAGCCGGAAACAGTTATTTTACTGAAACCCAGGGAATGGTAAGAAAGTAAAACCGTCGAACTTATGCATCCCTGCACCTACAAGCCGGAAACAGTTATTTTACTGAAACCTAGGGAATGGTAAGAAAGTAAAACCGTCGAACTTATGCATCCCTGCACCTACAAGCCGGAAACAGTTATTTTACTGAAACCTAGGGAATGGTAAGAAAGTAAAACCGTCGAACTTATGCATCCCTGCACCTACAAGCCGGAAACAGTTATTTTACTGAAACCCAGGGAATGGTAAGAAAGTAAAACCGTCGAACTTATGCATCCCTGCACCTACAAGCCGGAAACAGTTATTTTACTGAAACCTAAGGAATGGTAAGAAAGTAAAACCGTCGAACTTATGCATCCCTGCACCTACAAGCCGGAAACAGTTATTTTACTGAAACCTAGGGAATGGTAAGAAAGTAAAACCGTCGAACTTATGCATCCCTGCACCTACAAGCCGGAAACAGTTATTTTACTGAAACCCAGGGAATGGTAAGAAAGTAAAACCGTCGAACTTATGCATCCCTGCACCTACAAGCCGGAAACAGTTATTTTACTGAAACCTAGGGAATGGTAAGAAAGTAAAACCGTCGAACTTATGCATCCCTGCACCTACAAGCCGGAAACAGTTATTTTACTGAAACCCAGGGAATGGTAAGAAAGTAAAACCGTCGAACTTATGCATCCCTGCACCTACAAGCCGGAAACAGTTATTTTACTGAAACCCAGGGAATGGTAAGAAAGTAAAACCGTCGAACTTATGCATCCCTGCACCTACAAGCCGGAAACAGTTATTTTACTGAAACCTAGGGAATGGTAAGAAAGTAAAACCGTCGAACTTATGCATCCCTGCACCTACAAGCCGGAAACAGTTATTTTACTGAAACCCAGGGAATGGTAAGAAAGTAAAACCGTCGAACTTATGCATCCCTGCACCTACAAGCCGGAAACAGTTATTTTACTGAAACCTAGGGAATGGTAAGAAAGTAAAACCGTCGAACTTATGCATCCCTGCACCTACAAGCCGGAAACAGTTATTTTACTGAAACCCAGGGAATGGTAAGAAAGTAAAACCGTCGAACTTATGCATCCCTGCACCTACAAGCCGGAAACAGTTATTTTACTGAAACCCAGGGAATGGTAAGAAAGTAAAACCGTCGAACTTATGCATCCCTGCACCTACAAGCCGGAAACAGTTATTTTACTGAAACCCAGGGAATGGTAAGAAAGTAAAACCGTCGAACTTATGCATCCCTGCACCTACAAGCCGGAAACAGTTATTTTACTGAAACCTAGGGAATGGTAAGAAAGTAAAACCGTCGAACTTATGCATCCCTGCACCTACAAGCCGGAAACAGTTATTTTACTGAAACCCAGGGAATGGCAAGAAAGTAAAACCGTCGAACTTATGCATCCCTGCACCTACAAGCCGGAAACAGTTATTTTACTGAAACCCAGGGAATGGTAAGAAAGTAAAACCGTCGAACTTATGCATCCCTGCACCTACAAGCCGGAAACAGTTATTTTACTGAAACCCAGGGAATGGTAAGAAAGTAAAACCGTCGAACTTATGCATCCCTGCACCTACAAGCCGGAAACAGTTATTTTACTGAAACCCAGGGAATGGTAAGAAAGTAAAACCGTCGAACTTATGCATCCCTGCACCTACAAGCCGGAAACAGTTATTTTACTGAAACCCAGGGAATGGTAAGAAAGTAAAACCGTCGAACTTATGCATCCCTGCACCTACAAGCCGGAAACAGTTATTTTACTGAAACCTAGGGAATGGTAAGAAAGTAAAACCGTCGAACTTATGCATCCCTGCACCTACAAGCCGGAAACAGTTATTTTACTGAAACCCAGGGAATGGTAAGAAAGTAAAACCGTCGAACTTATGCATCCCTGCACCTACAAGCCGGAAACAGTTATTTTACTGAAACCCAGGGAATGGTAAGAAAGTAAAACCGTCGAACTTATGCATCCCTGCACCTACAAGCCGGAAACAGTTATTTTACTGAAACCCAGGGAATGGTAAGAAAGTAAAACCGTCGAACTTATGCATCCCTGCACCTACAAGCCGGAAACAGTTATTTTACTGAAACCTAGGGAATGGTAAGAAAGTAAAACCGTCGAACTTATGCATCCCTGCACCTACAAGCCGGAAACAGTTATTTTACTGAAACCCAGGGAATGGTAAGAAAGTAAAACCGTCGAACTTATGCATCCCTGCACCTACAAGCCGGAAACAGTTATTTTACTGAAACCCAGGGAATGGTAAGAAAGTAAAACCGTCGAACTTATGCATCCCTGCACCTACAAGCCGGAAAAAGTTATTTTACTGAAACCCAGGGAATGGTAAGAAAGTAAAACCGTCGAACTTATGCATCCCTGCACCTACAAGCCGGAAACAGTTATTTTACTGAAACCCAGGGAATGGTAAGAAAGTAAAACCGTCGAACTTATGCATCCCTGCACCTACAAGCCGGAAACAGTTATTTTACTGAAACCTAGGGAATGGTAAGAAAGTAAAACCGTCGAACTTATGCATCCCTGCACCTACAAGCCGGAAACAGTTATTTTACTGAAACCTAGGGAATGGTAAGAAAGTAAAACCGTCGAACTTATGCATCCCTGCACCTACAAGCCGGAAACAGTTATTTTACTGAAACCTAGGAATGGTAAGAAAGTAAAACCGTCGAACTTATGCATCCCTGCACCTACAAGCCGGAAACAGTTATTTTACTGAAACCCAGGGAATGGTAAGAAAGTAAAACCGTCGAACTTATGCATCCCTGCACCTACAAGCCGGAAACAGTTATTTTACTGAAACCTAGGGAATGGTAAGAAAGTAAAACCGTCGAACTTATGCATCCCTGCACCTACAAGCCGGAAACAGTTATTTTACTGAAACCTAGGGAATGGTAAGAAAGTAAAACCGTCGAACTTATGCATCCCTGCACCTACAAGCCGGAAACAGTTATTTTACTGAAACCCAGGGAATGGTAAGAAAGTAAAACCGTCGAACTTATGCATCCCTGCACCTACAAGCCGGAAACAGTTATTTTACTGAAACCTAAGGAATGGTAAGAAAGTAAAACCGTCGAACTTATGCATCCCTGCACCTACAAGCCGGAAACAGTTATTTTACTGAAACCTAGGGAATGGTAAGAAAGTAAAACCGTCGAACTTATGCATCCCTGCACCTACAAGCCGGAAACAGTTATTTTACTGAAACCCAGGAATGGTAAGAAAGTAAAACCGTCGAACTTATGCATCCCTGCACCTACAAGCCGGAAACAGTTATTTTACTGAAACCTAGGGAATGGTAAGAAAGTAAAACCGTCGAACTTATGCATCCCTGCACCTACAAGCCGGAAACAGTTATTTTACTGAAACCCAGGGAATGGTAAGAAAGTAAAACCGTCGAACTTATGCATCCCTGCACCTACAAGCCGGAAACAGTTATTTTACTGAAACCCAGGGAATGGTAAGAAAGTAAAACCGTCGAACTTATGCATCCCTGCACCTACAAGCCGGAAACAGTTATTTTACTGAAACCTAGGGAATGGTAAGAAAGTAAAACCGTCGAACTTATGCATCCCTGCACCTACAAGCCGGAAACAGTTATTTTACTGAAACCCAGGGAATGGTAAAGAAAGTAAAACCGTCGAACTTATGCATCCCTGCACCTACAAGCCGGAAACAGTTATTTTACTGAAACCTAGGAATGGTAAGAAAGTAAAACCGTCGAACTTATGCATCCCTGCACCTACAAGCCGGAAACAGTTATTTTACTGAAACCCAGGGAATGGTAAGAAAGTAAAACCGTCGAACTTATGCATCCCTGCACCTACAAGCCGGAAACAGTTATTTTACTGAAACCCAGGGAATGGTAAGAAAGTAAAACCGTCGAACTTATGCATCCCTGCACCTACAAGCCGGAAACAGTTATTTTACTGAAACCTAGGGAATGGTAAGAAAGTAAAACCGTCGAACTTATGCATCCCTGCACCTACAAGCCGGAAACAGTTATTTTACTGAAACCTAGGGAATGGTAAGAAAGTAAAACCGTCGAACTTATGCCTCCCTGCACCTACAAGCCGGAAACAGTTATTTTACTAAAACCTAGGCAATGGTAAGAAAGTAAAACCGTCGAACTTATGCATCCCTGCACCTACAAGCCGGAAACAGTAATTTTACTGAAATCTACGGAATGGTAAGAAAGTAAAATCGTTGAATGTAGACATCCCTGTACCTACCAGCCAGAAAGAATAAATTTACTGTAATCTGTTGGATGGTCTGAAGGCAAAACAGTCGAATGAAAGCATCCCTGTACCTGCCGTCCTGAAAGAGTAGTTTTATTGAAATGTTAGGGACAGTAGCGGTTCTAGAAGTTCATCTTACGAGAAAGGGGCGGTTGCTCCGTTCCACAAAACAAAAACAAAAAAAGAAAGAAAAAAAGAAAACAAGAGAGAGAGAGAGAGAAAAGTTTTGTATAGAACACTTTCGCATATACACTACAAACTTGCAACGCGCCCCTTCCTTGCATCGCAAGGCTTCTTAAAATTTCCCATTAAAAAATTAAAAATTCTTAATTTAAATTTTCTAAATCCTCAAACCGCGAACTGAAAAATCACTGTTTTCGTGGCGTTCAACTGCCCACTTTTTTGAGGAAACCAACTTGCTTTTTAAATCTACCGTCTGGATGAAATCTTTCAAAATAAAATTTGATCCCATCCATTCAGATGGGTTAATATAATAGAAAAGTTTCCAGCTTGGAAATTTGTTACTAGCTTTTGTTTATGGCCCAATCGAGATACGTACTTCGCTCTGTCATCCACACTTCGAATTTTACCCCACACTGTGACTTTCCTTGTTTCCAAATACTAATAATGCCAGACAACACCAAAGAAACAGAACAAAGCTCACCCAGTGAATTTCATGATCAGTCAGAATCTCTTTTCATTTCCGCTCTTGTCTTCCTCCGTTTCTGAACCTCTCTCTCTATCTATCTATATATATATATATATATATATATATTTTTTTTTTCTGAAGCTAAAACAAGACATTTTGTCTCCAAATTTACAGCAAATATTTTAGTTATAAAAACTTTTACGGAAACCTGTGGATTTATTACTATAATGTTACAAAAATAAATGCATTAATTATTTATATATTAGCCATTTGAAAAGGAAAACTCTGCTTTGAGGAGGCCTTCGCCCAAGTCCTTGAAAAATCAGAGATCAAGATTTTTTCTTCGTTTGAGAACACTCCAAATTTATTTCTCTACATATTTTTTGTGCGCAGCTGTATTTCATTTATACTCCAAGTCAACTTAAGGATGTATTATTGTAGAAGATGCGAATCAGGTATCTCCGTTTCGAAAAGTAGGATCCATTGTTTAGAGCAAAAAGCAATATAATTATTACTCAAAATCAGCATACGTTTTTGTTTGCTATTAAGTTCATCAGATAAATTTGCTGTTTCAGACAAATTTTACAAAATGGCAGAGCGTTTTAGAAATATATTTGACATAAGAAATTACTCGATTAAGAGCCTCGCACTTTTGTCCACTGACTGTGCAGTTGTGTAATTTAATTTTGAGGAGGAGATGACAGGGTCAGGGTGAAAAGGATAGAAGACTTCTACCAACATTCGCTACACAGAGACAATAAACTGGCAATCGAGAAAATTCAAGTCGGTGTACTTAAGCAGCCGTAGGGGAAACGTTTTTTTGAAGTACGAACGCAAATGTCTGGGAGGAAGATGTCAGTACAATAATAATGCTTGATAGCAAGGATAGAGCAAGAGGGGAATGAGACGCGGATTGATACCGTTCTTGCATTCTCCTGGAAACGCTATCGGTCAACTACCCTGCCTTCCACAATAACCACCGTTTGCTGCTCTCTGGGATTAAATTCCTGCCTACAGGTAGATTTCAGTGACTGGTGAGAACGGGGGGGGGGATGGGGTGTTCCTTCCTAACAGTTATAACGCCTGTGGAGGAGTACGGAGACGCACAGAAAGAGAGGCTTTCATTTTTAGGAAGCCTTCAGCTTGATTTTTGTTTCGTTTTCAAAATTCCCAATTAGCTTTTTTAACTCTTAATACTTGCAGGAAAGCACGGCAGTAGCGAAAAGGTTTTCTTGAATCTAAACACAGTTACACGAAGAAAAAAAAAGCCGTGAGGAATGAGGGAAACTTCATTACCCGTGCCGAGTAGATAGTTGTAGTGTCTTGAGACTGTTTTCGTTTTGTATGGGGGTTTAACGACCACCGAGAGCAACTCTATGGGCTATAAGCAGTCGCCCGCCCTGATTTAGGGTCACTGATTCCGGGGACAGGCGAGAGCCAGTGCCATAAGACAAACACAACATCCATGCCTCACCGGGATTCGAACCCAAACACCTTTCGGACGAATTATCAGAGGCCATCATTTAGGCCACTGCGCCACCGGGGCAGTGGCCAACCCCCAACCACACACACACTCACTTACGTGGCGGTCCCAAAATTATTCGTGAGAGATCGTCACGAAAGAACATTATTTCCTGTCTCAATCTTTTCCGCTCCTTAGCAAAGAATATTATTTCCTGTCTCAATCTTAGCGCATATATATGTAAGAATTTTTCATTTGTAAGTGTTACCGCAGAACGACGTAAGCTTTATTTAACGTATTGATGTATTACCTATGCCCCCCCCCTTTCCTTGAGGTAGGGACGGTTCTTCCCCCCAGGTACGATCCAGGGGAAGGGACCTGGGGGCCCGGACCCCACCCCCCAATGTTTAAATGTGCATCTTATAAATAGTTGTTTGCAATAGCACAAACATTACTCTTGAGTAATCGCAAAACTAATGCATGCTTGCAAGTTATTAAATTGATGTAAATATCTATGGTTTGATATATAGAGGACTGCACTGATCGGGTTCGGGTTCGAAGAAAGTGACGCATAATAATTGATTGATTGGATTTTTTTTTAACGACCACCGTGAGCAACTCAATGGGCTATAAGCATTCGCCCTTCCCTAATTTAGGGTCACTGGTTCCAGGGAAGGGAGAGAGCCAGTGTCGTAAGACAAACACAACATTGATGCATCACCGGGACTCGAACCTGGACCCGCCGCCCCGGTGGCGCAGTGGTCTAAGCGATGGCCTCTGATCATTCGTCCGAACGGGGTCCGGGTTCGAATCCCGGTGAGGCATGGATGTTGTGTTTGTCTTACGCCACTGGCTCTCTCCCTTTCCTGGAACCAGTGACCCTAAATTAGGGACGGGCGACTGCTTATAGCCCATTCAGTTGCCCACGGTGGTCGTTAAAAATCCAATAAAAAAAAAAAAAAAAAAAAAAACCCGGACCCCGTTGGAACGAATGATCAGAGGCCATCGCTTAGACCACCGCGCCACCGGGGCGGCACGCATAATGAATAGGGGTGGAAGGTAGAAAGTAGTTTAACGGGTCAGCTTTTTAACTATGTTATGTTAAAAATTGTTCCTTAACAGTTATACAGTTGCTTTTTAAAATCTCACTCTGGTTCGTTATTTATTTTATCTCAATAGTTATTTTTTTAATTTTAAAATTATATATATATATCATCATCATTGTCAACCATTATCAATCCACTGCTGAACGAAGGTCTCCCCAAGTTTCCTCCACAACGGTCTGTCTTGTGCCAGTCTCCTCCATGTCACCCCTGCATACTTTCGAATTTCATCCACCCATCTCCCATGTGGTCTTCTTCTGGGTCTTTTCCTGTCCCTTGGAATCCAATCTAAAATTTCGGCTGTCCATCGATGATCTGTCCTTCTGGCAGTATGTCCAGCCCATTGCCATTTCAGGGATTTAACTCTGATCATGATGTCTTCCACTCTTGTCATTTTTCGGATCCACGATTTCCTCTTCTTATCTCTCCTGGTTATACCTAGCATGCACCTCTCCATGCTGTTTTGAGTTGTCTGCAGCCTTTGTATGTCTCTTTTAGTTAAGGTCCACGTCTCTGCACCATACGTAAGCACTGGAAGGATGCATTGATCAAACACTTTTCTTTTAAGACATAATGGCATATTGCTCTTCAAAATTATGCTGTTTCTTCCAAAAGCTCTCCAGGCAAGTTTTGTACACCGATTAATTTCTTCATCAATGTGACCCTCACTTGATATCTGCTGTCCAAGATAAACGTACGTGTCTGTTATCTCCAGCTTTTCTCCATCAATCGATAAATCTTCATTTCTTGTAAAAGCATTGAACATCACTTTTGTCTTCTGAAAGTTCATTTTTAATCCCACTTCTTTACTCTTGTCAGCAAATTCCTGGATCATACTCTGCAGCTCTGATGGGCTAGTTGCAAAAATGACTACGTCATCAGCAAAACGAAGGTGGGTTAGATAATCTCCATTAATCTTTATCCCCTTGTTTTCCCAGTTCAGTGATTGAAAGACATTTTCCAGTGCGGCATTAAAGAGCTTTAGAGATATGGTGTCACCTTGTCTCACTCCCTTTCCAATTTTTATGTGTGTTGTATTTTCAAACAGCCGAATCTTTTCACTTGCATTTTCATAGATGTTATTAATAATATTAATAATATTAATGTATGCATCTTCAATACCGCAGGTTTTCAGAGCCATTGTAACTGCTGATGGTTTCACCGAATCAAAGGCTTTTTCATAATCGATAAAAGCCATGCAAAATGGAAGTTCATATTCCCTCGCTCTTTCAATTAGTTCTCTCAGCACGTGGATATGATCTATTGTGCTGTAGCCACTCCTGAATCCAGCTTGTTCTCTCGGTTGAGCCATGTCCAGTGTTACCTTCAAGCGGTGTGAAAGAACTTTAGTGAAGATTTTATAAACTACTGATAGGAGGCTGATAGGTCTGTAGTTTCCGAGATCCTCAATGTCACCTTTCTTATGTAGCAGGATCATTGTAGCGGTGTTCCAATCCTCAGGAATCTTTCCTTTATTAAGGCATCGAGTGAAAATTTGGGCGAGTACTGTTTCGATTTCTCCACTTGCTTCTTGTATGATGTCTACAGTAATTCCATCTTCTCCTGGAGCTTTTCCCCGCTTCATGTTCTTGATTGCATGTGCAACTTCTGCTGGAAGGACTGGAGGAACTCTGGTACTGCATGGTATCTTTCATGATGTCTGGAGTGCATGTATCATCCCTTTCATATAATTTGGAGTAGAAATCTTTCACTCTTGTCAAAATTTCGCCTCTATTTCTTGTTACAGAACCATCTTCTTTTCTCAGTGCGATAATCTGTTTTCTTCCCTTACTGAGATGTCCCTTTGCTATCTTTAGGCTTTTGTTTTTTTCAATTGCTTTCCTCATTAGTTCACAGTTGAATTTTCTTACGTCTTCAGTGATACTTTTTCTTACTGTCTTGCATAGCTCTATATATTCCACTTTGGAAGTCACATCTTCTTTAGTTGTCCTCATCTCTCTTCTTTTTTGCATCAACATTTTCGTTTTTCCTGATAATTTATTTACATGCAACTTGTTCTTAGACCCAGCTAATTTTGTTGCTGTTTCCATAAGAGCTTTGGTTACTTTTCTGTTAACTTCAGAGATGTCCACTTCTTCCGATGTTAGGCCTTCTAAAGCAGAGAACCTGTTCTTCAGTTCCAACTTGAAGGTATTATGGTGTGTTTTTAAGGTTGGTTATGTCAATACATTTTGTTTGTCTTATGAGCTTGCCACGTTCAAGTTTAGTGTTGAGGTGCATCTTACATCTCACCAATGTATGGTCACTACCTGTGTTGAACTTGTTTAGCACACTGCAGTCTTCTATGACGAATTTTTTGTTACACATAATAAAATCAATTTCACTTGCCATCCCATTTGGATGTCTCCATGTCCATTTCCTGTGTGGCTTTTTCTTGAAGAAGGAGTTCAAGATGAAAAACCCTTCTGCCTCTGCAAACTCAACGAGAGTATTTCCACGCTGGTTTCTGTTGCCGTGACCGAATTTACCTACTGAAGTTTCATTCTGTTGCCGTTGCCCTATATATATGTAATTTAAAAACATTACTGTTGTCCCGGATACCAGTCCGGAATGAAGAACGGATGGCTTGCTTATCCGATTGCTTTGTCTTTTCCCTGGAACCAGTGGCCCTAAATCAGGAATGATTGACTGCTTATATCCCTCAGAGTTGGTCATGAAACTAAAAAAAAAAAAAAAAAAAAAAGAAGAGGAAAAAAAAAACACGCATGTATTTAGGATTTATATTTTTATGTTTGGAAGGGAGGGGGGGAGGTCCAAAAAGTTGCACACTATATACAACAGTTATTTTTTAAAATCATATATTCTTATATGATTTTAAAAATAACTGTTAGATATAGTGTGCGTGCAACTTTTCTGGACCCCCCCCCCATCTTCATCCAAACAGATATCCTGGATACATGTGTGACTGTTTCTTTTTGTTTTCTTCTTTAGTTTAATGACCAACTCTGAGGGATACAAGCACTCGTTCATTCCTGAATTAGGGTCTCGGCCGCGGATGGCCTAGTAGTCAGCGTTCGTGACTGCCACGGAGAAATCTCAGGTTCGATCCAGGCAGGTACGAATGCTCGAACTACTATATATCCGCCGTGCATCGGACGGGCACGTTAAGCTGTCAGCCTCCGTGTACTGACCACCCGGTTATAAATAAGGGCGTCTTCCTCCCTCCCTTTCTACTTCGCTTCCGTGTGACTTTCCTATCTGCCATTCTAGCCCAAATCTCCTAGCTTCCTATTCCTAAGAGTTGTTTAAGACCTGGGGTCAGACACTCCCTTTCTGAAATCCCCAGCATATGATCTGATTTAAATTAGGGCCACTGGTTCCAGGAAAGAGACAAAGCCATCGGATAAGCATGCCACCCATGCCTCATTCCGGACTGGAATCCGGGACGGTTTCGGACGAATAATCAGAGACCAGCTCTTCAGACCACTCGGCCACCGGGGTGGCACGTGGGTATTCCCACTGCTCCTCCCCGTCAGTTGTTAAACAAAGCCTAAAAAACGCTAATGGGGATTGGGGGGGTCTTTTTTTTTTTTTATTTGAATTGGGCCCGAACGAAAGATTGCGGGGTGGGTGGGTCATATTAACGCTTGGACACTTCTTTCTTACGTGGAACGAACAGCCGTACATTAGCGTCAGCTGATTTTTTTTTTTTTTTTTTTTTTTGATTGGAGGTTTAACGACCACCGTGAGCAACTCAACGGGCTATAAGCAGTCGCCCGTCCCTAATTTAGGGTCACTGGTTCCAGGGAAGGGAGAGAGCCAGTGCCGTAAGACAAACACAACATCCATGCCTCACTGGGATTCGAACCCGGACCCCTCACGGACGAATGATCAGAGGCCAGCGCCTTAGACCACTGCGCCACCGGGGCGGCCCGTTAGCTGATAGTTTTATTATTATTATTCGGAGTTTGTTTGTTTAATGACCATGATGAGCAAGACCAGCATTTAATGACCAGCTGGCGCAGTGGTCTAAGCGATGGCCTCTGATCATTCGCCAGAAAGGGGACCGGGTTCGAATCTCGGCGAGGCATGGATGTTGTGTTTTTCTTACGGCACTGGTTCCCTCTCTTCCCTGGAACCTGTGACCCTAAAGTTGGGACGGGCGACTGCTTATAGCCCACTGAGTTGCTCACGGTGGTCGTTAAACCTCCAATCAAAATAATAATAATAATAATAATAATAAGATCATGGGCAACTCATTGGGCTATAAGCAGTCGCCCTTCCCTAATTTAGGGTCACTGGTTTCAGGGAAGGGAGAGAGCCAGTGCCGTATGGCAAACACAGTATCCGTGTTTTACCGAGATAGGGCCGCCACCGGTGGCGTAGTGGTCTAAGCGATGGCCTCTGATCATTCGTCCGAAAGGGGTTCGGGTTCGAATCCCGGTGAGGCATGGATGTTGTGTTTGTCTTAAGGCACTGGTTCTCTCCCTTCCCTGGAACCAGTGGCCCTAAATTAGGGACGGGCGACTGCTTATAGCCCATTGAGTTGCTCACGGTGGTCGTTAAACCTCACGGTGGTCGTTAAACCTCCAATCAAAAAAAAAAAAAAAAAAAAAAGGAGTTTTGGGCAGTCGTCCATCCCTAATTTGGCCATTGGTTCCAAGGAAGGGAGAGAGTCGGCGCCCATATGGGACCCGAGTCAGAGTCTCATATGAGATGAATGGTAAGATGCTAGATTCTTAGACCACTCGGCTAAAGGGCGGCGCTGGCTGATTTCTTTTATGCTGATGGGATCATCAAGTAACGATTTCCAAGAGATGAGAAAAAGAGTGAAATAAAGGAAACATATCAAACCTAGCCTTCGGCGCAAGAAACTAGAATGTGGACTATGGGGCGTAATTCGACAGCTGTACCGAAAGTGTAGCATTCTCCTCCGAAGTTGGCTTTCACCCTTTCGCCAGTGACTTCTTCCTAACGCCCACCAGAGTAACCTACACATCCTGCCCGAAGCTCTCTCAGGACGGTGACATTCGGCGAAATCAATAATTTCTGTACTCTAGTCTATTGATTTTTGCGTTGGCGAATGGCAGAGCGCCGTCGAATTCCGTTTCCCGCCGCATTCGAGTCGAAGTCGCCGCTGCTGTGAGAAGGAAGGTCGCAGTTAGTGATCCTGGGCGGTAGATATCGCTCGTTTCGTTATGCCTGATAGTGTCGTCCACTTATAAATTGACGGAGTGTTAACCACCACCTTCTGCTCCGGAAACTCAGAGAAGGAAACCGGTTTGCAAACAACCATGGACGGGACAGGCGGTTCACCTGCTGAGCGTGATATTGTCAGAGGAAATGGGCTTTTGACTCTTTCCTGCGGGAATCACTGGTCCGAGGATTTCGTGCACAACACTACATTCTTTTTAACAACATTCCGTTTACATCGGAGCCCAGCCGGAGGATTCGACAACGGTAAGTTGAAAAACGTATATACTTTTTAGGCACGAAACGACTGAGAAACAGCCACGTAGGACAAGTGGGATCTTAAAGGCGAAGTGAGGTCGTTCATGCCTGTATGCGGCTCTGGCGTTTCAGAATTGCACGGAAAATGTTCAACGGGTTACAGGCTGGCACAAGCCGGAAAAAACACTATCCACACAATTCGCGCCTTTGAAATGCTGTGATAATGAATTGATCTAATCATTTAAAATGTCTTCAAATTTATATACGACTGATTCGAAAAAAATGCTTCTACAATCCCATTACGGGACATTCAGGAATTGTCCGGTGTCCTACAGGTTAGAACATTCATCGGGAGCCGTGGCGCACCGAGGATTTCCTTGTGTGTGTGTGGGGGGGGGGGATATTTAAGATGCAAGTAAAAATACCCTGGAGGAAACACCCCCCCCCAATATTGCAAAGCGATAAAAATATCTCCGCCATATTAAAGTGCGTTTCGTAAAATTGTAAAATATATCACTCATAATTATATATATATGATTCCAAGGGACAGGAAAAGACCCAGAAGAAGACCACATGGGAGATGGTTGGATGAAACTCGAAAGTATGCGGGAGTGACATGGAGGAGACTAGCACAAGACAGATCGTTGTGGAGGAAACTTGGGGAGACCTTCGTCCAGCAGTGGATTCATAATGATTGACAATGATGATGATGATGATGATATATGTTTCAAATATATTTAAAAAAAATAGCCAATAACGAACGACCAATTGGTACCTCATGGGGAATGCCCGAGCAGGCATGGCGCTACGGATGACCCAACTTTTCTTTGAATCCATCCTTTGCCCCCGGTGGAGCAGTGGTCTAAGCGATGGCTTATAACCATTCGTGTGGGAGGGGTCCGGGTTCGAATCCCGTGAGGCATGGATGTTGTGTTTGTCTTACGGCACTGACTCTCTCTCTCTTCCCTGGAACCAGTAGCCTTAAATTAGGGACGGGCTACTGCTTATAGCCCGTTGAGTTGCTCACGGTAGTCGTTAAACCTTCGATCAAAAAAATAAATAAATAAACGATCCTTTAGCCCCCCCCCCCGCAACCCTCCCTAAAATATTTAAGCAGTTAGAACATATAGCGACTCAGCTATCTCAGATTTTGGGGAACTTTTGGATAAACTTATGTGAATTTTTCGAATTCACAGAGATTTTGTTGTACAAAATGAATTTTCTGTTGAATTTAATGTTTAACTATTCTGTGGAATGGAGGAATTACCCTGAGTGAATGTCTAAGAGAACAAGTAGAAAAACACCACCCGTAATTTTAGTTAAAAAGATCAGAGATTCCTTGTCAGGTTACAAACTATAATTGTAAATAACCTTATGACAACAGATATGAAAACGACAAAGAAAAAAGCCAATTTACAACTACGAAGAAATAGTAACTTGTTTAAGGCCATGGATGTGCGTACCCGTAGTTCCCAGCAGTACTACATACATTAAATAAATACTACGTGTAGTATGTACCTGTAAATGCTTTTTTTTTTTTTTGTAAAACCTCAGAATAACATCAGTGTTAAATAAAACCTACATGACCGGAATTTTTTGACAAAATTTCTACCGAGCCCTTCAAAATTTGTGCTCCCCTCGTACGATACTTAGACCCCCCACCCCTCTCAAGTTATGAGATACTGGTGTCGCCACTGGGCCTGAGCCCCAAGGCTAGGTCAGGTCAACTGAATGCGCCACTAAACGGGAGCATGGGTTTTATTCAGAGTTTTAGGCTAAGGCCTTCCGGCCTTCTTCTGCTATGTGTTCAAAGCATGGATAAAATATTCTTCTTACGAGACGCTATTTTTTTCTTTTTCTGTAACCACTAACCTCGTAGTAAATTCTTTCACAGTTTTAGAAGAAAAAAAAAAAGTTCGAGTGTCCCGATTACAGGGACGGCGCTAGACTTCGAAATCAGGATGGGTGACAGGTGGGCGGGTATTATTTTTGCTGGGGCAAGTTTGATAGTAAGTTTCTCTCTATTTTCAAAACAAAAGTAACTGCCGCCGCTGCTGCTGTTTTAGACATTTCGCGACACTCTTGCTTTCCTAGCTCGCAGCGCAATGCGTATCAAACACAAAAATATGAAATTTACATCGTTTGTAGAGAATTGTTTGGAGAGCACGCTGAAATAAACCGTTTCTCGATTCTAGCGATACTTCAAGAGCTATATTGTATTTCAAAGTTAAAGTAAGCAAAAAAAGTGCTATCAGGTCGCGTTCCGGACACACTAACAGCAACAGAACCACGAAACTTTGTAGGCATGTAGGCCATGACCGAATTTTTGCACCTCGTCGCCCTTTTTTGAATTTCGATTTAGTTTACGAGAAATTAAATTTCTAAATTTCACAAAATTCTCAATTTCGCGATGGTATCTATATAAAAAAACTGATATATGGCAAACTATAAATCATAACGTATTGTGATTTTTACAGCATAAACTTAAAACTATAATCCCTTTTTTACAAACAAAAAATTTAAGAAAAAGTAATTTTTTGATTTTTAAGCATTTTTTAAAGACGCAATGGAAGGAAACGAACGGCTTGTTTGTCTTCACGATAACCACAGAGGAAAGTTCTGGTACCGTGACCTGCTGCCATGGTGACGCAGAGAATTTGTTATGCATATGTTTTGTTGGTAAAGCTATCTCAGTTGTTTAAGGTGGACGTCAAGTAATTTTGCTTCCTATACTTCCAATGGAAAACTTTCTGTACACATTTTCTTCATAATTATTACGTTCCCAAGGATGAAAATTTGAACCTCGATTAAAATAGCTTCATTTTATTACTTGGAATACTTAATATTTTCTAAAACATAACCATAATTATGCAATCCAACATTTGTTTGTCTACTGACGTCATCAAAGTACAGGTCGCGCCACCTTTTTTTTTTTTGGTTCCAACACCACCAAAGGAAAAGTTATTGATTTTTAATAAAATTATGGTTATGTTTTAGAAAATATTAAGAATTATAATTTATAATATGAAGTTATTTTAATCGATGTTCAAATTTTCATTCTTGATAACACACTGATTGTGAAGGAAATGTGTCACCAAAGATGGAAAGCAGCAACTGAACAAATAACTAGGAGGCGAATAAGTAATTAATTCATACACTCGACGTGGATCAGAAACACCAATCAGAAGTCATCGCTCTTTCCACTGTAATAAGTGAGTCACGGAAACATTCTCATCGGCCGCCACCGGGAATCGAACCCAGTCTTCCAGTTACGCGCCGGACATACTACCACTGCACCACAGCGGCCTCGAATTCTCCAGACTCATATGAGATTAACTACCAAACCACATGGAAGATTGCTTCATGGAGACTTGCACAATGCTGGGGATTCACCAAAGATGGAAAGCAGCAACCGAACAAATAACGAGGCGAATAAGTAATTAAAATGCGGTTCAAGCGCAGCTAAATCAGTTTCATGTGCTGGTGGCCAAGGGCGGATTGTCCCACCGGGACACCGGGATATTTTCCGGTTGACCACTCGAGAAATGGCCCACTATTTCTCGTATCCTCTTCATCTGGATTCTTTGAAAAGAACGAATAATTATTTTGGTACTTATGAATATGAATTGCTAACTTCATTTGAGCTTTACATTATTTGTCCAAAACGTTATTGTCTTACAAAAAATTTGGCGCTTCCTTCTATCTATATGTTGGGCGTCTGCTCTAAAATGCAGGACATAAGGAAAATCCTTTGAGGCTGGGTTAATTAGTTTAAGTAAAATGAAAACTTTGTTAACGACAGCAAAATTCTTCCTACTTCAGTAAAAATTTTGCGTTGGACTTGGAGTCAAAGGATTATTGGTAGGACCTACCCTCGTTGTTTAATCGGGAATTAGGCACTAGTAACGATTTTGAAACTAGATCATCCCCACTCCCTTATCCACGTACAGACGCAGAGCACAAAGCGATTCTCCGGCAGAAATGTTTCGAAATCCGTGTCCCGTCCACATTATTCTTAAAAGGAACAACGATTTACTGGTTCATGGATCAAAATGGCAGTTCATGAGTCAAAATAACGGGTAGACTTAAAAAAGTCGTCTATTCAAACAGGTGGTACGAATACAATTACTGCCGCCCCGGTGGCGCAGTGGTCTAAGGCGCTGGCCTATGATCATTCGTGCCGCCCCGGTGGCGCAGTGGTCTAAGGCACTGGCCTCTGATCATTCGTCCGTAAGGGGTCTGGGTTCGAATCCCGGTCAGGCATGGATGTTGTGTTTGTCTTACGGCACTGGCTCCCTCCCTTCCCTGGAACCAGTGACCCTAAACTAGGGACGGGCGACTGCTTATAGCCCATTGAGTTGCTCACGGTGGTCGTTAAACCTCCAATCAAAAGAAAAAAATGATCATTCGTCCGTAAGGGGTCCGGGTTCGAATCCCGGTCAGGCATGGATGTTGTGTTTGTCTTACGGAACTGGCTCTCTCCCTTCCCTCGAACCAGTGACCCTAAATTAGGGACGGGCGACTGCTTATAGCCCATTGAGTTGCTCACGGTGGCCGTCAAACCTCCAATCAAAAAAAAAAAAAGAATACAATTACGCAGTAGACAGAGTCCAAACGAATATAATTATCTGGTACAACGCCCAGTTTTGAGCATAGTTTGATATGCTAAATAAATTCAGTCATGTGTGGAATTTTAAAATTCTTTCACCCTTAAATTTCTGGGATAATTTGTTCACGACTTACATAGTTTTGCAATGTATATTTCAACAGTTCTCTTTCATTCAGGAGTTAAGGTGGACGTCAAGTAATTTTGCTTCCTATGCTTCCAATGGAAAAACTTCTGTACACATTTTCTTCACAATTAATTCGTTTCCAAGGGTAAAAATTTGAACATAGATTAAAATATTTTCATTTTGTAATTTGGAATACTTCATATTTTCTAAAACATAACCATAATTATGCAATCCAACATTTGTTTGTATACTGACGTCATCAAAGTACAGGTCGCGTCATCTTTTTTCTGGTTTCAACACCACCAAAGGAGAAGTTATTGATTTTTAATATAATTATGGTTATGTTTTAGAAAATATTAAGTTTTCCAAGTTATAATATGAAGTTATTTTAATCGATGTTCAAATTTTCATCCTTGGGAACACACTAATTGTGAAGGAAATGTGTAACAAAGTTTTTCCATTGGAAGTATAGGAATCAAAATTACTTGACGTCCACCTTAAAGGAATTTTCTTTATGAGGAAATTTATGAAGTGTTACCCTGTGGGTACGCGTGTGTTTCTATAGTAGTACACAAGACTAAAATTCCCCGCCTGGTTTAATCGACCTAATCCGCCCCTGCTGGTGACCCTGGTCGTTTATCAAGTGTCCCCGACTGTCAGGGCCGGACGAAGCTTTTGCGGGGCCCGGGGCGAAATTTCATTGCAAGGCCACGGAGCAAAATTTCATTGCTTGCACTAGGAAATCTCATATTTTAATAAAGCGTTGCGTGAAAGAGATCCGTAAAGAATACACAGGATATGAAACCCACAAATCTGCCTGCGACGGCGACGAATTCACATCCCTGTGCTCCGGAGCTGAATGCTTTACAGATTAAGGTACACCGACGGAATTTATCTCTAACTTTTCCTTTTTGACATGTGCTTCAACTCTGTAGTACTTCAAAACGAAAACTGTCGTGAAGACAAAATGATTATCTCAAAGAAGCATTTGCTTTAAGCTCAAGGAAAAAGGACCAGAATATGCATTGAAAGTTTAGAGAGAGAGAGACCAAAAACTGTTAAAATGTACGATTTTCTTTCCGAGGAGATTGGGTTGAGGTTGTATTTTCACGTATTGTATAAAAACAGCTTCAAATGACAAAAAGGTACGTACGTAGCGAAAATTTTTGGATTGCGAATGTTTCAGTGTAGAAATAATAAATTCGTATAAATAGTTTTTTCCTCCTGATACATGTTTTAGTGATTGATTTTTAATGCAAAATGGAGTAACTGACAAATTAGTGACTTTTTAAACTTTTATACGCGCTCATATGTGGTTTTTTTAAGAAAAATTCCAGTAATGTTTTTAAAGTCACTGAATACGTGGCCTCCATGTGTATCCCGAAACCAACTTTGATGTTGTTCTTTTTCATTTTATTTAAATTTAAATATCTGATTTGCACGCAAATTGTTAAATGTATAAAAGCAAGGGCCACAAAATGATGAAATTAAATTTGCAATTTCACGAATTCGGAAAATATCAAGGTTGTTACAATAATCACTTGAAATCTTCGGATCTCCGTATTTGTACGGCGAAGGGCGATAGCCTATTCGAAAACCGGGGGATTGGAAACAAACAAACAAACAAAACTTTTTTTAAAAAAAAAAGAAACATCTTTTTAAGGGCCTCGCACCCAAAAACTTACACACAAAAAATAATAATTGCAAAAAATTCTAACTAAATTTTTTTGTTCTTAAACTGCGGGGCCCTTTAAAGGCGCGACCGTCACGGTTGCACCTATTGTCCAGCCGGCACTGCCGACTATGAGGAACAAACACCTTTCTTAAAGAAGGAATCTAATGTTCCCGCTTGCTTTTGATGTTCTGCGTCTTTCTCGAGCTTTCTTTCTTTTTTTACATTGGTAATCCGACAAACGTTTATGTGCCCTGCCATCAGACATTCTGCAAAAAAAAAAAAAAAAAAATAGCTTTATAATAACAAACGTAGAATTAGAATGAGTACTTTTGTAGAACATCAAAAATCCATCGGTAAAAAAATAAAACGAAAAAGGATATAGAGAACAAATATTGAAATGTATGACAGTCACAGTATGAAGATTATGAACTTCCAGTTTGATCAGTAGACAAATATTCAAATGAAGACGCTTTGGTGCAGAGACAAAGAAATGACAGCTAGCTTACTTAGCAATTTTATCTGATGACAGTCAAGATAACGCGAACGAGTGTTCAAAGTGTAAAAGGACAAATGCACAAACAGTTCCATACTTGGTTTTACTATTTCACAAAAACACCACTTTCCAAACCGATTGGCAATGTTGCCGTATCACCACCTATAAATCCTCCCGAATTATTAGAAGTGTTGCCAGATCACCATCCAGATACGTATATCGCTAAAAACACCCGAAAGTTATTACCTAACTTCAGTAGGAAAAGAATTCCCTGGAAAAAATTTCAATTTTATACCAACTTTTTTACCGCTTTTCCAAAAGTTTTACTTTTTTTATTGGTTATAATTTTCTTTCTACCAATTTTACCACCCCCACAAATTTGCCGCCCTGGGCAATTGCCATGCTTGCGCCTCCCTTGATCGTACTATGACGCTGGTTCAAGAATGTCCCAGCATGTCATTCATCGACACAGATTTCGAATCTCTAGTATAACATGGGTATTTGCTCGTTCAAGGGATCTTGCTCGTTCTTTGTTTTGTGGTGACAGTAGTCCGTTTGCAGGATGGGAGGGGACGCAATCTCTCAATATCTGTGTGTTGGGGTCACTGAACGGACATGGATCAGTTGCACTCATCCCAATCTCTGATCTTTATCTGATAGGTCAGCTGTACCCGAAAGGAAGACAACAAAGTGATTGACTACCTTGCCTAGTAATGGGGGAATGTGAAAAACCGATGGGTGCGGAATAGAAAGAAAGCCTCCGGCATAAAATGTTCTCTGCTGAACAATGCTTCACTGACTCACGGAAGAACATCGGCATCATTCATCAAACAGCGATTATAGAGGCAACATGTAGTTTATGTACAGCAAAAAAAAAGTGTGGGAGGGGTGACTTGATACTTTCAGGACACAAGTTCTATAGAGATCGAGAAACAGGGATAGGATGGGTCACGGAAAAAAACTGTATTTACCAGGGATTTTATTTTTGTAAAATTAGAGTAATAAATCCACAGGTTTTCATAAGTTTTCACAACTAAAATATTTGCTGTAAATTTGGAGATAAAATGTGTACTAGCTTAATCAGGAAAAAATAAAAATTAGTGGTTCAGAAATGGAGGAAGATGAGAGCGGAAGTGAAAAGAGATCTTATCTGATCATGAAAAGCGTTGGGTGAGCTTTGTTCTGTTTTTTCAGTATTGTCTGGCATCATTAGCAATCGGGAGCAGGAAAAGTCACTTTGTGGGGTAAACTTTTTAAGTGTGTGTGATATACTGTGGGTGACAGAGCGAAGAACGTACATCGATTAGGCCAGTATAGGTGAGCTTTGTTCTATCCCTTTTTAGTATTACCTGGCATCATTAGTAATTGGGAACAGGGAACGTCATAAAAAAAAAAACACTAAAAAAAAAGCAGAAACTTCTTATTCAATAAAGTGAGTCACGCAAGATTTTGTCCTGAAATGATGGAAAACCATTTATTCATTGGACTTTGAAGTGTGTGTGAAATAGTGCGGGTGACAGAGCGAAGTACGTACCTCGATTGGGCCATAAGCAACAACTAGTTCTGTTCTTTTTAGCACGTCTTTTGTAAAAAAAGATCGTGCCGGAAAAAATGTCGTAAAAAGATAGTTACCGGTTTGTCCGTCCGTCTGTACCCACGATATCTCTGCAACTATTAGTCCGATTTGAAATTCTTTTCGCATTGGGAAGCATGAAATATGCGAATAATGATCCTTCATTTCGTCTTGTTTACGATGTACAATTTCGCCGGTAGGGGGCGTAAATGCAGATGTCGAATTCAAAAATACGTTTTATTCTACATATTTGCTTCTAAACATCCGATTGAAAAAATATTTTATCTTTCGATTCCACTTATGGCGAAGAGTATTTTAGATGCAGTTACTTTTTCAAATTACGCATAGATATTCCGTTAGGGGGCGTACAAGTAAATTACTTTTTTCCTGATAACTCTTCTTCTAAAACTCCGATTTAAAAGATTTTTTCTTCAGTGGATACATCTCCTGATGGAAAATCTTTTGCATATAATTTCAAATTTTTGGTAAAGAATACTTTAGCCACCAGGGAACGTAAGTGTTAATTTTTGCTTCTGATGTATTTGCCATTAAATCTGAGCTCCTAAAATATTGATTGAAAAATTATTTTGTGGATTGATGCCACTCACATCGATAAAAATTTTCGGAATATTTTCTTCTTAAAATATTCCAGTTTCTCCGCCAGGGGGCGTAGATGTTTATCATATTTTTGTCAATATTTCTACTTCTAGGAGTCTGATTTGAAAAATTCCTTCTTTGTTGGATAGTGTTTTCAGTGTAACATGTTTTTTTATGTAATTTCAAAATTTTCAAGTAATTCATAGTCTTTTCGCTAGGGAGCGTAGAGGTAAATTGCGTTTCCCCCTATATCTCTGCTTCTAAATCTTCGATTTGAATTTTTTTTTTTTCTGCACCAGATACAGCTCCTGATGGGAAATCGTTTGCACATAATTTCTAATTTTTGTAAAAAAAATGGTTTGGCCACCAGGGGGCGTAAATCTTAATTTCCGCTTCTGATGTGTTTGCAGCAAAATATGACCTTCTAAAATCTCGATTGAAAAAAAAGGCGTTTGTTGACAGATACTACTCATGTCGACAAACCTTTTAGGAGCATTTTCGTCTTGAAATAATGTATGGTTTCTACGCCAGGGGGCGTAGATGTATATCTTATTTTTGTCAATATCTCTACTTCAAGGAGTCCGATTTGAAAAATTCCTTTGTTGGATAGTGTTTCCGATGCGCAATGTTTTTCCTATAAATTCAAAATTTTCAAGTAAATCATAGACTTTCCGCTAGGGGGCACAAAGGTAAATTGCGTTTTCTGCGTTATTTCTGCTTCTAAAATTCCGATTTGAAAAAATTTTCCTGTATCGCATACATGACCTGATGGAAAATATGTTTCACATAATTTCTAATGTTTGGTAAAGAATGGTTTAGCCACCAGAAAGCATAAGTGTTAATTTCTGCTTCTGATGTATTTGTAGCAAAATCTGGGTTCCTGAAAACTCGACCAAATTAGTTTTTTCTTGGACCGATACCGCTCATATGGAAAAACCTTTTGAGAATACTTTCTTCCTAAAATAATGCATGGTTTTCCCATCAGGGGACGTAAAGTCACATCTTATTTTTGTCAATATCTCTGTTTCTAAGAGTAAAATTCTTTCTGTGTTGGAGTGAAATGTTTCTCATATAAATTCATGTTTTTATTAACGCACAAGTCTGCAACCAGAGGGTGTAAGTTCACGATTCCGTTCACAGCCATATCTGAGGGATTAAAACCCCGATTGAAAAACTTCATTCTTCCGTCGGATATTATTGTTTTCCAAAGCGGTTCCATTGACTTTGAATAGCTTTGATAAATGTATTTTGCGTCAGAACGGATTCAAAAGACGTGCTTATTACACCAGAAAATTCGGTGTCATCTTTCTTGTTTAATATTGTCTGGCATCATTAGTAATCGGGAGCTGAGGAAGTCACCGTGTGGGGTAGACTTTGAAGTGTGTGCGTGATAGTGTGCGTGACAGAGCGAAATACGTACCTCGCTTGGACCATAAACAAAAACTAGTTAACGAATTTCCAAGCTGGAAAATTTTATAATAACCCATCTGAATGGAAGGCGTCACACTTTATTTTAAAAGATTTTACTGAGACGTGAGATTTTAAAAGGATCAAGCTGGTTTTCCTGAAAAGCGGGCAATTGAACGCCACGAAAACAGTGCTGATTTTTCAGTTCGCCTTCGTGGTTTGAAAATTTAGGACAATTTTTTTAATGGAAATTTCATCGCAAGGCTTCTTAAAAATGCGATGCAAGGAAGGAGCAGTGCTGCAAGTTTTTATAGCGTGTGTCCTCCCCAAAGTCTCTTATTTTTGGACTGGGACAATTTTACTTTATTCCGTGAATGGTCGCGTACGCATTTGGCGCAAACCACATGAGGCACTCAATCCATTCTAAATACATGGTCTCCACAATGCAAGCTGGTGGAGGAGGTTGCATGGTGTGGGCAATATTTAACTAACAGGAACGTGGACACCTGGTCCATGTGTAACAACGTATTACTGGTGCCCGCTTTCGTGAATTGCTTTCTGACTGTGTACACCCAACAATGGTGGCGCAGTGGTCTAAGGCGCTGGCCTCTGATCATTCGTCCGTAAGGGGTCCGGGTTCGAATCCCGGTCGGGCATGGATGTTGTGCTTGTCTTACGGCGCTGGCTCTCTCCCTTCCCTGGAACCAGTGACCCTAAATTAGGGACGGGCGACTGCTTATAGCCCATTGAGTTGCTCACGGTGGTCGTTAAACCTCCAACCAAAAAAAAAAAAAAAAAAACACCCAACAATGTTGCACTTTTCCCCGAATGGCAACGGTGTCTTCCAAGTTGATAGTGCGCCGAACAGCAGGTCCAATGTTGTGCAGGAATGGTTTGAGAAACACAGTTCAGACTTCCAGCATATCGGTTGGCCTCCGAACTCCTCGATATCAATTCCATACAGCACTTGCGGGACACTATGGAACGGCATATTAGGGGTCTGGTTACACCAATCACCTCCCATACCTGCATTGAAATCTGTATTACAACACACTTTGGTTGGCCATTCTTCCCAACTGCTTCCAGCATCTTATTGAATCGATGCCACGTCGGGTAGCTGTTGTACTGAGGGCGAAAGGAGGACGTACGAAGTATTAGGTAGGTGGTCATAATTCAGTGATCATTCAGTGTGTGTGTGTGTGTGCGCGCACGCGCAGCAGAGCTGAGTTCTTGCTCAATTTTAAGAGCCCGAGCCGGAATTTTATATTACAAGATAGAGCCCGAAAACTATGATTAACCTGTTTAGGCATTAAAAAAATCTCCTCTTCCAGACTTCCACTCTTTCCTCCCCGTGCAATTAACCGATGTCTTTCTCAACGTTGTTCAATAGAATTAGCGGAGAGCTGCCCCGTTGAGGTAGAGAGCAAAATTTCTTCAGCTTGCTATCTACTATCTATAGTTCTTAAAAAAACTTTTCATTTGCAGAAGTACAGCAATTCATGACATATGGTATTTGTTATCCGAGCACGGAATGGATAGCTCTGCCGGATTCCCACTCCCCATCTAGACCCAGTTGCCGAAGAATTCTCTTTAACAACTAGAAAGTGTAAAAATGTGTCTTGTGTTAAATCATACAAAATCACATTAAAAGGAAGAAAGTTCTCTCCCTTTTCGGGCTCTGGCTTGGCCCGTCTCAGCACTGGTGTGTATAATCTCTCTCTCTTCCTGTTTTTAGACCAGGGCTAGCAGACCCCCTTCCCCCGAGGTTAAGACGTAAGCCCCAGACATCTCCTGGGCAAATGCTGTCTTTTTTTCCCTTCCCATCGCCACCTTTCAATCACTTAATCTCTATTTCTGAAAAACTTAGTTTATTTTGCATCTTGAAACATCTCAACCACCGCGTCAGAGAAAGTTGAAAACCGTTTAAAACAACTATCGTGACAAGCAACAGCTTACTTCTGTTTCCGACGTAACGAGTAAACAGCAAATAAAATGCAACAGGTGAACTTTCAAATTTTTGGCAGTCACTTAAATTTTTACGGTAATTAAATATTTTGCTTACTGTAGATCTCACATGTACTGTTATCGCTAGCTATAGTTTTTAATTAAAAAGTATCCTCCTTCAATATTGATAAATACAGTATTTTGACTAATTTTAACGTGCCGTAACGTAACACTGCAAAAATAGCTCGTTTTTTGATCTGACGGATTATAACGAAGTTAGCATATATGTGTATCAAATATTTTTGACTCTCCCTTCAACTTAGTTATATGCGGCTTCACATTTGTGTTCATGCTTTTGTCTGTATACGATTGAACTATAATTCTTTCGGTGAGTAGATTTCAGTTTTTCAGGCAAATAAATTACAAAAACAGCTACAAAATTGTACTCATTTTAAAGACATTTATTTTTACATCATGGGCCCGGTCACTGGCGTAGCCAGAAATTTCCTAAGGGAGTAGGGGGGGGGGGTGTCCATAGATTTGGTTCATTGGTGAAAGCCTCGTGTACCTATACTGTATACATATATGTCGCTTTTAATTCGTGCTCAATCTCCCCTCAAGTGGAGGGGTCCGGACTCAAGACACCCTCTGGCTAGGCCTATGGGCCCGGTACGTCTTTGAGTGTATAATAATCTGGGATATAAAGATGATCAATTTTACATTGATCCGTGTATTTTATAATAGCATCATGACGATTTGATAATAGGCTTACCATTTAGAATCACTGTCTAGAACTTTATCCCGATATTCCTAGATTCTTTGTTTTGAACTCCGAAAAGCCGCCCCGATGGCGCAGTGTTCTAAGCGCTGGCTTCTGACCATTCGTCTGTGAGGGATCCGGGTTCGAATCCCGGTGAGGCACGAATGTTGTTTGCCTTACGGCACTGGCTCTCTCCCTTCCCGGGAACCAGTGACCCTAAATTAGGGACGGGCGACTTCTTATAGCCCATTGGGTTGCTCACGGTGGTAGCTAAACCCCCGATCAAAAAAGAAAAAAAAACCTCAGAAAATATGGCAATCCTAATTAATGGTGACAACGTTTTATATTTAAACACGTGAGGTACGGCGTAGAATCGTATGGGAGTTGGGGGATGTGTCCCCTTCACCTTTTGTCATTAGTTTGTCACACCTGTTACGCAACCCTAGGTTTTTCAATTTCAAAATCTCATTATTTCTAGAATTTAAGTTAAAATTAAGAATAATGGAGTACTACATTTTTCTAATATCAAATGTATCATTGTGAAGTTCATTTTGTATTGATACCAATATGTGTAATGTACACTATATAATCAAAAGTATTCGGGCACTACCAAATATTTGCATAAGTGCTAAGAACGGTTGCGCAGGAAGGTGCGCAGGAACGTAGCAATCTTTTCTTACCTGGGACAGCGAGACTTGAGATTACCCCCTTTGAGAGTTCAAAATTTCCTTATTTCCACTCAAGTACTATGCAGTTCTTACTTTCTCACACCTTCATTATAGGAAAGTCTTATGATCGTTAAAAAATCTCACTTCCAGTTTTCGACATAATTTTACTCAAAATTAAAAAAATTAGGTGAATACCCAAGAGCCAACGGTTTTAAATATCAAGTGAAACGTAAACGTTATGTGAACACCAACCATACAACACGTGAAGAAATGAAGAGCGCAAACAAAGTAGCTCAGAACGAATGAGTATTAGATAGTAAACGTTACAACAGGAAGATGCTTTCGGAGTAGGGCTTGGAAAAATTCCGTTCAAGGTTAAATGCGCAGAGGAACTTTCGGCTACAGACAAATTAGCTCTTCGTCCTTACGACTTATTCGCAGAGGTCACTGAGATCTTAGGTACATCATACTCCATCCACTGCAGAGGCGTCGCTAGACTTCGAAATCTGGGTGGGCGAGCATTATTTTTGCCAACTTTTTATTTATCTATTTTTTTTGTTTTACGAAACTGGAAAAACTAATTTTTAATGCTTTTCACTACCCGCTACAAAATAATTCCTGCAATCCTCATCCTCTTCCACCTGGACACACACACGTACACGGATCTGACTAGTTACGCCACTGGTGTAAGGCACAGGTGTTACTGGAATGTAGTCTTCAACTTTTTGCTTGCTCTGAATGCATTTGTCTTAAATTGCTTTTCAAAATTTTACATTTTTACTTACGAAAATAGTACTGTACTTGAACAAGTTAAAGGAAAATATCGCTTCTGCTTATATAAATCAAATTTTAACGTCGTGCCACGCAGACACAATAACCTCCCCCCTCCCATTAACTCCCTTCCTTCAAGCCAGAGACTTTGCCTTGCACTCCTCTCCTACAAAGCAGTCTTCGGTCACTTCCTGCACTTTCACTGTCCCGGGACAGTTTTAAGAGCGCTGGTGCAGCTTTAGAGTCCACTTTCCGTGTTGAAATCCCCTGTTTGTAAAGAAAACGCAGCAGAGCAATTAGTAGTGATCCCCTCAGTGAATTCCTATCCACCCTCCTCATTCGCCCCCTGGCCATACGAACAATAATCCAGCTATAGTGGCTAGAAGAGAAAGTGGCCGCCCTGGTGACTTAGTGGTCAAAGCGATAGCTTATGACCATTCGTCCGAGTTCGAATCCCGGTGAGGCATGGATGTTGTGTTTGTCTTACGGCACTGGCTCTCTCCCTTCCCTGGAACCAGTGGCCCTAAATTAGGGATGGGCGAATGCTTATAGCCCATTAAGTTGCGCACGGTGCTCGTTAAACCTTCAATCAAAAAAGAGAAAGTATACCGCGCGCTTCAGCAGACGGGTGCTTAAAATCATGAAATCAGAGAGGGCGCTGAAGACAGTTTCGATGCTATTGCTGTAAACTATGCTGATAGATATACGTGCTTCTCTTTCCGTGCAGTATAGTAATTTCACTAAAATTTTAGCAAAGAATCTGTTTTTGTATCCTGCAGCTATATTAAAACTGATTGTCATGTGTGGATAGCTATAAGCGAATATTCTTCCAAATAGGGTGTTTTGGGGAAGTTTCGTAAACTTAAAAAGGGAAATGCGTAATCTCGGATTTAATCTATGCGTTACACGGCATTTTAGCATAAATACTTTTTTTTTTTTTAATTGAAGGTTTAACGACCACCGTGAGCAACTGAGTGGGCTATAAGCAGTCGCCCGTCCCTAATTTAGGGTCCCTGCTTGCAGTTAACTGAGAAAGCCAGTGCCGTAAGACAAACACAACATCCATCCCTCACCGGGATTCGAACCAGGACCCCATCGCGGACGAAAGGTCATAAGCCAGCGCGTAGACCACTGCGCCACCGGGGTGGCATGGAAACTTCGCGTAGTATACTACTGAAACAAAAATGGGTTCGTTTATCATGGCACCTTAGAATTTCTTTGGGGGGGGGGGGGGTTCTTCAAATGGTTTGAGTAAGAGGATGATGGGGATGTACAATGCCCTAAGCAAGCTTCTCATATCTGAAGGGGGAGACTTGAAGGTACGTGCCCTTCGAGTTGACAAATTCCCCATTTCCGCTATCTTTGCTTCCTCATACCTCAGTTTTAGGAAAGTATTATGATCATCCAAAAATCACACTTCTGATTTTTGACAGTTTTACTAAACTTGTAAAAATTAAATAAGCACCTAAGAGCCAACGGTTGTAAATATAAAGTTAATAAAGAAAATTATGTGAACGCCAACAACCTAATGCTCGGCAGAAATGCCGAATGAAATACGAACCAACACAGAACAAATTTTCATCGGATAATGAATATAACAATATGAAGACTATTTCAGGTTAGGGCTTGGGAAGATTCCGTTCAAGGTCAAACACAGATTTTCTGCGACAGAGCACAGATTACACACGAATGTAAGCCACTTGTATGATCAGAGCAAAGATAACTCATTAGCTCTTCATTTCTCTGGTGTATTTGGAAAGTTCACAGAGGGTAGGCATGACCGCATATTTTTTATGCAAGTAGGCATGCCTCAGAAAATTTGAAAACTACATCGTCCTGGAACGGGAACATAGTAATCCTAATCCGCAGCGGCGTAGCCAGAAATCTTTTAAGGGGGGTGGGTTTATGGGTTTGGTTCATTGGTGAAAGCCTCGTATACACGTATATATCGCTTTAAATTCGTGCTCAGTCTCCCCTCAAGAGAGGGGTTCAAACCCCGACCCCTCTGGCTACGCCACTGCTACTCCGTATATATAGGGTATATCAACCACTGGCTAGTTGCTCCGAATAATGTATGAGGCTAACTAGTCTTTAGAAAAGAATATGCTGAAGTGTGTAACTTTCTTTTTCAGTTATTTTATTTACACGGGTATTTTTTGCTTCTTACGCCCCTCAGAGCATCAATTTACGCCCTTAGTGTGACCATTCTGGGAGAACAACCTCCTTCCCCCTGAATTTACGCCCCTATCATGGCCATTTTGGGAGAACTACAGCAATGCATGAATTTAAGCCCGTAGTATGACATTCCGGGAGGTCCTCCTTCCGGTAGCTGAGAATGTATTACTTTGTTAGAAAGGCTGTCCCATTTCTAAGACGTTGGAACTACAATAACTTTGCCAAGATCTAGTAAGAGTTTGGAGAGTTTATATAGAACCACTGGAGTACAAACAATGAAGGTTAAATCAGACTTTATTGTAAATATGTGTTTTGCTGTAACGGAGTCAGATAATAGGTACAATAGTACGAAGACTGCTGGTTCTTCTAGCTGATTGAGAAGTTGATTTCTCCATGATGTTCCGGATGCGTTATAGAGCTCTTTCGCTAAATACACCAGAAATATCGAATAAGCGTACTCAGGGTTTTGTGCTATGAAATGTGACAACCAACCAGATAAAGCACATACAGAGTCGTAGATTTAGCATCCAACTCAGCACTGGATGAGCTGGTTTTCCAGAAATGCAACTAATTCGGTTGAGTAAAGACTCCCTTGTCCCTTCGGGTTCGTCACGAAATATCTGCGTTGAAGCGACAACTTTCCGCTCACGAGTTTGGTACTCTCCTGGCATTACTACCAAAAGTGTTTTGAATGCTGATGCTACAGTGATGGGTTTTTGTAATTCTATGTATGCAGCACAGCCAAAGGAATTAAAACAATGCTGACTTTTGCGCAAGAGGAATTTATTGAATTTCTGCAAGCTGATATTATCAGACTTCGTGTTGGCGCCTGACGTAGGGAGTTTTTTATCTTACGATCATGCCTTTAAGGGCTGTTTACTTTACATCAGTGTCTGCGGAAGTGGATAATTGTGCAATACATAGTGCTTTAGTTTCCTGTAGAGATAGTATGGGGACGATAGTGTAATAGAGTATTCTTATGCCGGAATTATTTCTAAAGTCTGGGGCTCATGCAGTGAAGCTCTGTACCAAGAAGGAAGGGCTCAACTTGTGGAAAGAAGGCTATCAAGCGAAAACTACATACACTGCAGTTCGGAAGATATGTCTAAAGTATGTCAAAACAGGACACGAGACTGCGAATTGCTCTTCTGTCCAGCGTCATGGTGGAGAACATTCTGATGGCCACGGGGGAGCTTCGCCCACCTAAGTGTCAGGAATAACCCCTATGTGAAATCAACGTGCAGTACGGTATACACTGGAGTCGGTTCCATTGTCTGGCCTTTATGAGTGTGTACCTGAACTTCAGAGGAAGCTACTGTGTCCCCCTATTACAAAAAGAAGCGACTTAAAAATCTCTGAAAGGCAGTTAAAGAGACTAGATGTTCACATAGATGCCACATTATGCCGTATACCGACTTCGCTTCTGTGGAACCCGAGAATACTGAAGGCATTGTGCAGGTTGAACTGGACACTCACTTCTCTTCTATTGAACCTGGGGCAACTGAAGGCTTTATGAGATTGAGTTACATGTATATACTGAATCCTATTCAACATAACTTGAGGCTACTGAAGGCTTTCCGGAGGTTAAATTGGATACTGACTCCTTTTCTACCAAACCTGAGAATATGAAGCCTTTGTGGAAATCGAATTCGATACTGACTTCTTTTCTATGGAACCTAAGACAACTGAAGACTTTATAGGGATTGAATTTTACATTGACTCCTGTTCTGCGTAACCTGAGGCTACTAAGAATCTTTGGAAGTTAAATTGAATACTGACTTCTTTTCTTCGGAACCTGAGACTCCTGATGCCCTTGTGAAGGTTGAATTAAATACGGACTCTTCTACAGAACCTGAGACATGTCGTAGAAAGAATTCAGGGTCTGATGCCATTTCTTGGCGAATACTGTGCTATACTGTATATTGTAGTGATCCTCGTGGATTAGGGAAGCTACATGTTGTTCTTCAAGAGGGACTTAAATTTGTGTGCCCGGCCTTGTTCGAAAAATACAAGGCGGTAATGGGCTATCGCTTCTGGGGAAAATGGCTTTCACCTACGCACTTTACTGCAGTGGCGTTTTACTGAAGTGAACAAGTACACGGTGTAACTGTAGGGGTTATCTAGGTTTTCCAGTTGATTGAGGGTTGTCATCTCCACAGCCTGGGCCGATCTTTTTGTTTATATTTTGTGTTAACTCTTTTTGGTCCTTTTATGACCCTTGCGCCACTTTTTCCCCCCGTCTCCTGTGTTTAAGTAGAGTGAAGAAGTTTCCCGTATATTTTGTGCACCGATGGGAGGGAAACCAGTTTGTCATAAAAGTGAGTGTGCTCCTGGGTGTATAGGAAAAAAAAAGCTGCTTAAGCAGAGTAGAGCCGTGAAGATGGTAAAGACGCAATTCAAGGCTCTGTGTGCCTTCCTGTTTATACATCGTGTGGTGTTGCTGGCTCTGAAATGAGCTAGTCTGTGAAGTCCGAGAGGATTAACCAACATATCGAAGGGCAGAATGGGAATTTATTACTCTAAGAGGTTGGTAGATTTCCCCTCTTCTGAACACACTTGGTTGCGCGGGCGTGGACTTGTACCAAAAGTATCGCTGGGGAAGGCTTATTATTCTCATTCTTACTGTGGTTAATGGTGAGATCACTAAAATGAGGTACCAATTGAATGACATACCATAAAATAAGAGAGTCATTCTGGGTCAGCAGATTGAAAAAGACATCAGGAGCAAGAAAGGAAGATTAGGAAGGCTACAATGCCAGAGGATGGAGTCTCAGTGCTCGGACCAAGCCTGACCACCCACGGCAACCAGAAAATTCTGATCCCATGCGATTACGTTACACACATTTGTATGAAGAACAAAATTGCCTCACACCGATACATTTGGTATAAAAAAATGAAGTACTCAATTATTCTGAATTTCAATTTAAACTCTAGAAATAATGAGCTTTGAAACTGAAAAATTTAGGGAAGCATGCTACGTTGGGTGATAGACTAAAGCCAAATGTGTAAGATTGATGCCATTATCCCGTCCCGCCAAATCTGGCTCCACGGGGTTTAATGGAACTCGCTTGGCGCTTTTACCAGATCGGTAAACGCTACGGTACCAATTCCGATCTAGGGACCACAGATTCGGACACTCTCACAGGTGGCCCGAACTGGGGAGGTCGTACACGATGGACCGTGTATTCTACTGATTGAGGAGTTCACCATGCGAACGATTTCTTTTCTATGGGCAGAAGCCTTTTAATCCTTGACTACAATGCATTGACAGACAAAGTACGTTCACATTGTATCACAAACACTTTGACATTTCAATGTTACACTTTCGGTAAATAATTCCACAGCGTGAGGTACACACGCATTATGCGCTCGCTTTGGTTCAACGGGATCGCAGTCCCGGGTTGTTCCCCTCCGTCTTTCGGGCTTGCTTTACATTGCTGCACTTGTCACCTTCAGTTCTCCGTCCTCTCATACTGCTGCATCTGTTCTTTGGTCGCCATTTTTCATCCATAGTCCACTCGGTTACTCTGTAGTTCTATCTCTCTCCTGAGGCTTGGGCAGCCTTCTTCCATAATTGAGTAGTTTGTTTCGAGCTTCAGCTTAAATTTTGCGTTTGCCGTAATGCAATTGGGGAACTTGGCCTCTCTATCACAGCTCCAGTGCTTGTGAACCCGCTTGCTGACAGCGGGCACAGCACTCACTTGTATACGGGCTTTGAAATGGCCAAACCCGTTACACCGGAAGAAACGAATTTTACGAATGAACTCCCGAGGGGGACCACTCGCTGTTCACCGTGCCATTTTTAAGGAGAGTTCGGAAGTCCACTGGGTCCAGTTCTACCACCCAGCGGTCTTTTTCTCTTGATAGAGAATAGCAACGTCAGCTTACTTAGCTCTTTCAGCTGGTTTTGTTTCTGGATAAAGTATTCAGTCTCGTATTTTTCGTTACCCAGACCATAGACGATCAGCCTTGGCAGCTTTTTCGCTGGTCGTCTCATCTCTACAGTGTCTTTAAAGTTCTTCACTTTCTGCATATGCACGTTTTAGGCTTTTAATTTCCTCTGCTTTCGCACGTTCTATCAGCCCATCCCCCTCCCCCCCGGGTTTACCTTTCTCATTCCTCTCACCCCAATGCCTAATTCCACTGGGTTCATTCCCATTTGGATCATGTCTTTCACCTCTTGCGACGACTTGGCTTTATACTTCGGATATACTAGGTGGGTGTGCCTTTGTGCTGGTCTTTTTTCAATTTTGGTATTGTACTCCTTTTTGCAGCATCGGCATAGGAAGGCAGCGCCTGCTGAGGATTTGCTGAGCTCAACTGTCTGCCATCTAGCTTTCCCTTTAAGAAAGTGTTTGTTTTCTGGAAGAAGTTTGGTTTGCGTCTCCTGGATACGGCTGAGGATAGCCAGTGTTGGTCTTATTGCATTATTAAGGACCCTGTAGGTCGAACCGTCGAGGATGTTATTCAACTCCAGGAACAGTTCTGTCAGTACCTCTATACCTGCACTTACTGTGGATGCCTCGTTCTTCCCCATTGCTGGGTCGGAACTAGACGAACTTAGGTGGACATCGCTCGATTGGTGATCCGGCACTTGACCCACTCCTTAGAGTGGAGGGAGATGCGCGACGTCGATGCGGCGGGGTCGGATAGGGTGGGAGCCTTTCATTAGCTCTGAGAAGAGCTTTTTCGTCTCAAATTGCTTTGGACGTACTTACACAGCAGCGCTTTGAACGGAAACCGTACCACGCCTCTGCGCTTTCCTTCTTCAATGAAACTCACACGTATTCACTCTCTTGATCGCTCTCAAAATCTCTGCTGGATGGACCTATCCGCCGGTCAAGCCAAATGTGTAAGAGGACGGTCCGGACTTATGAAAAAGTTCAGGGTAACACCCCCCCCTCGTTTTTCAACAGGATTTTACGCCCGTACATTTATAGTTTAGAGAACTGAGATTTATTTTTGTCTCTTTCCTCCTCCTGTCCATTGAGTTTGAAAATGAATAGTTAAGCGAATAATTATATGTTATCCAGTTATTTTGATAAGCCAGCAGTCTGTTTTTCGATGTCATACTCCGAGCAGGTCACAGGATAAAATCCCATTATACAGCCTTTCATT
The DNA here is from genome assembly GCA_039090855.1 of Macrothele yani. Lineage (NCBI taxonomy): Eukaryota > Metazoa > Arthropoda > Arachnida > Araneae > Macrothelidae > Macrothele > Macrothele yani. The sequence continues at coordinate 104,653,038 of CM077007.1, forward strand.
TCCATCAAGATTTGACGTTAATCCTTTTTTATGCCTCGAGAGCAAAAGCGATTCCATTAAGCGAGCACTTTTTTCCCCCATAAGCGAAACCGGAAGAATTAAAATTGCATTACTTAACATTTGTTTCCTTTTAAAGAGTTAAGTTTAATTTATACAGTACTTCCAGGAATGTTCTTTCACGCCCCCGAGTGCGTTTTCAAATTCTGTTTCAATGAGAGATTTTTTTATTAAATTAGTGAAGTATTATGGAAGTAAAACACTTGATTTGGTAAGTGCTGAAGGCTACAACTCTTCACCTTGTTCTGCCGAATAGTAACACATTTCAGGTTTCCAAGTTTCTGCTTGCTCTGAAGCACAGCACTAACGATGCGGTTAATAACAAGTCAAACGGCTCATTACTAAATTTCCCACTTGAGTCATTACAAGTAAGTTAATAAAATAAACTGTGAAGGTCTCAGTGGAATGGATACCTCAATTAATATTTAAATAGCATTTATGTTTTGCTTGTACTTCATATATTATTCAAATTTGGATTACTGTGATGAATATGTGTTTCTTTTATAAATGTTTAAGCCATAGTTACAATGCACATTATATGTGAAAGGGCAAATTTGGTTCGTTTTGATAGACTGCTCGTCATCTTTGTAAGACCGTTTAAAAGACGCTATGTTGTGTCGTACTTTTCGAAGAAAATTGTTTTTCAAACGCAATGGGGATATTCAGTTTGCTTTTCACGTGCATGGAGGCAGTGCAACCCGACATTCATTAACAAACCATCAAAGAACCGAGCCCCCGAGGGGTTTCGCGGAAGAGGCGAGAGACGCAAAGAGCGAAGTTGGAGGGAGGTAGAGAAAGACACAGCTGTCTGCGTTCTATGGGATATAATCCATAAAATATGTATATCAAAATACTTGTACCATAACTCTGGATAATACAGTCATTTCCAAAAGTTTAAGACCATCTGTTGGTATCAGATTTCTGCCGATTGCGTCAGCTACTCAACTTCCTGTCGGTGTTGCATTATCCTACAGCGGCAGCTATTGATAGAGTTGGGGGAAGCGCGCGAGCGTCAGTTTGCTTCTGCTTTTCGTGCTGAAAGGTTTTGTACGTATTTTCTATACAGAAAAAAATGGGTAAAAAAGTGTCATTAAGTGTTACTCACAAGGTCACAAATAGTGACTTTATATCATGAAGGATACTCCGAACGTGAATGTGAGCAGGACTACTACTCGTAATACGATCATGAGATACAGGTGAATTTAGCAACCGAAAGAAAAGTGGGAGTTCTAGGAAAACATGCCCACGTGATGACAATACCACAAGGCCGTAAGTTATGCGAATGAATAATTAATACAGGCATTTAACATGGACCAGGAACATCAAACAAAGATCTTCGCTCTTTCCACGTTTATAAATGAGTCACGGAAAAATTCTCATGACTCATTTATAAACGTGGAAAGAACGAATATCTTTGTTTGATGTTCCTGGTCCACGTTAAATGTCTGTATTAATTATTCATTCGCCTTCTAATTATTTCTTCAGTTGCTGCTTACCATCTTTGGTGAATCCCCAGCATTGTGCGGGGCTCCAAGAAGCAACCTGCCAACTTGGCTTGGCAGTTAGCATGCGAGTCTGGAGGAATTCGAGGCCGCTGTGGTGTAGCGGAAGCATATCCGGCGCGTAACTGGAAGACTCTGGGTTCGACTCCCGGTGGCGGCCTATGAAAATTTTTCCGTGACTCATTTATAAACGTGGAAAGAGCGAAGATCTTTGTTTGATGTATAAGTTATGCGTTCTCCAAGGAGTTCATGCAAGAAAATCAAAGCCTTTATGTATTAAAAAGGGTCTAATATTAGTATCGGCACTTTTTCCCGACGCCTTATCAAAGATTTTGGATTAAAGTCTTATAAACCTGCACATAAACCTAGACTAACCTCTGTCATTAAAAAGAAGACTCCAGTTTGCGAAGCGTCATCAATCGGGGACTGCTAAAAGTTGGAGCCAAGTTTTTTTTCCCGATGAATCTACTGTGCGTCAATTTGAATCACGTGAAGCACATACTCGGCGACCAAAAGGTTTAACGGAAATTGCACCGTGAGGCATCTGCCTAATCAGATGAAATGGGGTGCTGTGTCAGCATCCGGTACTGATCCATTATCCATTTTGCCGCCAGGCACTACCACCATGACTGGTACTTTTTATGTGTAAATGTTACGCGAGAAGCTGTTAACTCATATGCAAGTGCACACATGCACAATCTTTTATGTATGATGGTGCTCCATGCCACAGATCAAAGACAGCAAAGAACTACCTGCAGAGGAAAAACATAATTGTGTTTGACTGGCCCGGTAATAGTCAAGACCTTAATCCTCATCAAAAATTTGTGGACCATTTTAAAAGACAAGGTAGAGGAAAAACAACCATCAATTTCCAAACTTTGACTGACTCTATATAAAGTACGTGTGGTGCAAAGACATTTCAAGTGATTACTGCAAATCCCTCATTGAGAGTTATACCACATCGTATCCTGTCCGTTATAAAAAACAAAGGTGACCACACGAAGTACTGATTTTGGTCTTTTTGTGTTCTAAAGAATGTAAGTATCCATCTGTGGTGTCATTTTTTCAAACATCTCTGACTAGTAATTAGTTGTTCCTTTGAAAATATTAATTCTTAATAAATTTACAGGTGGTCTTAAACTTTTGTAAATGATTGAACACCATACTGGCAACTTTCAAAAAAGGGCATGCATTCTAAAAACGAACCGCCAAGATTGGGCGTGGCAGGCGAATTCCTGAATCCATCACCTACTGCAGGGGTCACCAAACTTCTGGAGAGAAGGGCCAAATGGGAAATTGGGTAAAACTCGACGGGCCGGATTTAAAAAAAAAAAAAAAATGGCAAATCAAAGATCAATTAATGCAGATATTGTAAATTTTCATTGAATTAATTACTAATTTGTGTCAATGTGTAAGTAATTTTATATGTTCTATAATTTAACACAAATTTTGCAAATACATATTTCAAGATGTTTACTCATCTAAAACAAATACAAAGCTGAACTTACTAAATGCCTTCATGACAGCTTTAACTAAAAAAAAAAAAAATCAATTAGAAGAATTATATTGTTTCTGGAAAGTTTAGCTACATTTCCGATATTTGGTTTCAAATCGGACAACCGAATTTTTAAAAAGTCTGACAAGTGGTTGTCGGTCAATGAACGAAGCTTTGATTTAAAATATTTCATTCTGGAGAAAGCTTGTTCACAAAGATATGTACTGCCAAAAACTGAAATCATTTCCCTGGCAAAACTTTTCAGGTGTGTAAAATTATTTCTTGGCAAAAGAGAATAAAAGATTATCAAACTTTCACTCTTAAACAATGCCTTCAAATTATTATTAGATTGCAAGTCTAGCAGTTCCAACTGTAAATTATCGTGGGCATCAATCATCAACTGTAAAAGTAAATGGATCCTGCAATAGCTGGAATGATTTTTCATGCTTGTAAAAATCACCAAAACGTCGTTCAAACTCGGCTTTCAACAAATTAATATTTGTGACACCGTGCTCAACATCAAAAACAAACTTATCAGACATCTTGTACCACATATACTTACAAGATGGAAAATTGGAAAAATTTTACTGTGCAAACTGTGGCTTGAATAGTTCCAGGACTGAAAATCTTCCCTCACTCTTCTGAAAGGCATTTAGTACTAATAATAAACAGGTTTCAAAAGCGAAGCGTCAATCAAACGTTGTTATGATATCCGGCCATGCTGTGACATATAGCAATTCTGTTTCTCAGTCAGAAAAAAAATTAAAATATGTAAAATTTATTTTAAAATTTAAAAAATAGAAATTTCCTGGCTGGCTGTAGTTTCGTGACGCCTGACCTACGTATCACATAAACCCATCGCAGATCTTATTTTGCAGCATAAGGCAGTTTGTGTAAACCCTCTTGTTTTTAATACTCTGAGGAATAATTTTGTGATTTTTCTTAATGCCCAACGTTTACTTTCTTTCAAGATTAAAAAGAAATGTTAACTTTTTTCAGTAGTATTACATTTCAAAAACATCAGTTTTCTCATTTTCTTTAAAGCCCCATTACCTGAACACTTAAGCAAGAAAAATAAAGCTGTAATCCTCAGTACGGACTCTACGGTAGTATCGATTTCTAAAACTCTTTCAATTCCCGAAAAAGTATTTTTAACAAGAGCTAGTCTGCTGTCTGCTGCGATTCTTTTGAATAGTGAAATTGCAGTTTTGTTCAAGAACGTAATCTCAGTCATTTAAATAACTCCTCTTGTTTGATTACATTTTAAAAAAGGATCCTTTGTGTTAACTTGATATTCTCGCCGCTTGAAAAGAAAATTATAAAAATAATGATAGAAAAAATGCCGGATAACAGAATTCTCTGTGATCATTTGAGTTCTCGTGATCCAAGAATTACAAGAGCACGTAGTTTTTGCACTGTACTGAAATATTTATGATTAAGTGTCTGAAATTTTTTGCAGTTTTTTCGTACCACGCTGGGCATTTAAGCAACGCTTTCAGTTTCAACTTTTTTCTAGATTGTTAGTTTCAACTGTGTCAAAAATCCTTGATTCAAAGACAAAAAAAAAAAAAAATGTAGTTTTACCTTGCTTCTTCGACTTGATGGCAATCAGCGGAAAGGAAGTGTTACTTCGTTGAATATTTACGCAAAAAAAAAAAAAAAAAAATGAAGCCACTTCTGAAATTCCCGACCTCACACTTAACGCTTTCACAACAGAGAGCGTGTTTACGTCTAAAGGCGAGAATCCAGCGATATTTTTTTTTTGTAACGTCTCGTGACGTACATAAGAATCTCTGATAATCCGGTGCTTAAGTCATCGTACGTTCATCAGTGGACATTGCAGGAACACGTTTAGAAGAGGGGGGGGTGCTTGGTCCCCGAAAGTGTTTCTTTTTATCCTTAGTTAAAATGCGACTTACAGTAGAAAAACGCTTTGATTTAATATAAATGCATCAACTTACATTACGAAAAAATGTTTTCATTTTTTTCTCTGTTTTTGTTTTGTTTTTTATTAACTTTTTTTTTTGTTCTGGCGGATTTCAGAAACATCCATTTTTCGTCGCAGCCCTCCCCCCCCCACGAAAAAAAATCTATATACGCCCCTGGTGCATTGCATCACCAATCTACATATCTGGTTGGAAAAATTACTTTTTGCATCAAAAGTGTAAGGAAGCATAATGAAAATGCTACATATGTCATTTTTCTTGCCTACCGTGTATCTGGATACACGAGAATATGCAGTATATTGTTTGCCTGTTACCAAACACTTGAATACACGCGGATCGACGGCCATGTTCCAATTTCTGCGTTAGCCTTTAACCCCAGGGTCAAAGTTCACCTATACTCCAAGTTAACTGATGATTGTACTGTTGTGGAAGGTGGGGCTTCTGGCTCACAGTCTCACAGGAAAGCCAGAGCGGTATCAATTCGCGTCATGTTCCACTCCTGTTTTTTAACGGGAAACCGTATAGTCATATAAATTCTATTTCCTTACTTTTTCTTTAGGATTTTTCCTATCGGAGCACTCTGTCCCTGCACCTATACCTCTTATTTCTTCATCCTTTCCAAGAGACTCAGTTGCAGGACGAAGAGCTCTGAACTTTTTGAGGATTTCATCGTCATCTCCTTCTGTGTCCCACGATACAGGAATTGCGTATACGTCAAGAAAAAAATCAAGCAGTTTGTATGTTACAATATTATGTGAAGAAATTAGGACAATACTTTCTGGACTGGAAAATTAAAATTAATGCCGATGAAACGCAGGCTACCCTTTTTGTTTAAAGAAAAAAAAAAAGACAGGAAACTCCAATCCAAACTTTGACATTGAATTCTACGGAAAAAATATTCCTGGGATAAAAGAAGCCAGATACTTAGGGTTAACCATGGATATTCCTGGAATAAAAGAATTCAAATACCTAAGGTTAACCATGGATAGAAAAATCTTAACTGGAATAAACTTATTTCAGAGACTTGGAAAAGCTATAGAGTTTCGTGTTTGCTTAGTTCCGCTGATTGAACATATAGTTCAGTTTATTGAACATAAAAGGTTGAGTAAAAAACAACAACAATGCTCTGATATGGGAAGCCTGCTTCAGTCCTGTTATAACTTACGACAGTGCAATATGGGGTATCTGTGCGAATACAAAGAAAAAAAAAAAGTCTGCTTTCAAAATAGAACCCTCAGAATGATGATTAGTTCAGATGGTAGTTCCTCGAGCCGTGAAATCAAAAATTCACTGAATGTTAAATAATGCAATTGAATACATCATGTATTAACTAGCAAAAAAGGTACTACGAAAAAGCAAAAGATCATCCCAGTCCTTTTGTAGGAGAAGCCCTTGATTATGATGTTAATGCATCAGTACAATATGAAAAGCTTAACATATTTTGGAAGCTATTAAAAATACATAGCAAAAAAAAAAACTCAGAACTTGGCCAAGAAACCTTGCAGCTAACTAAAACAGAAATGTAAGTTAAAGAAGGGGGGGGGTATAGCTTAAATGCACAGCACAGCAACAAAACATTCGGCAGCGTCAATGAGAAATTTCGACCTCTTGTGAGATCGTAACTCGTGACAATTCTTGTAGCAAAAAAAAAAAAAAAAAAAAAGGTTTAGTGCCCCGGATGGCATAGTGGTTAGCGCTTCTGACTATCACAAAAGGGACTGGGTTCGATCTTGGGCAGGTAGAAACGTTCGAACGGCTGAATATCCTGCCTTGTCTCGGACGAGCACGTTAAGCCTACGGAACCCGGGTAATGGACACCCGGTTATATATTTAGGGCGTCTGTCCTTCACCCCCACCCTTCTCTCTCAAACCCGATTTATTGGTGTGTACTTTGACATCATGTGACGTCAGCCGGTACTGCGACGCACACTACTGGCTATATCTACTGACTTCTACCTAGTCCTGTTTCCGTACTTTTTTTTTTTTTTTTGATCGGGGGTTTTACGACCACCGTGAGCGACTCAATGGGCTGCTATAAGTAGTCGCCCGTCCCTAATTTAGGGCCACTGACTACAGGGAAAGGAGAAAGCCATTGCCGTAAGACAAACACAACATCCATGCCTCACCGGCATTCGAACCCGGACCCATCTCGGACGGACGGTCACAAGCCATCGCTTAGACCACTGCTCCACCGGGGCGGCTCCGTACTTCTGCCTGAAAGCTTGTCTGGCATTGCTGAGTGGAAGTCAGTCAGATCTGGTGGTGATCCCAATGGGGATTTGTAGCCAGAATCTCGTTTCCCCTCATGACTGGGTTTACGCATAGCATAGTAAAATAGACAGTGTTACTGATGGTCAGCGAAAACCCAACAGCATCCGAATCTATGGCAGTAGTTTTCAGAATGTCGAATGCGGTACAAGCTCCGGAGAAGGAAGCGGAAAATACGAGTAAAGAAGAACAAGACAGATTCTCCCTGTTTGATGATAGGGTCTTCGTCTCTCTGGAAAAAGTCTCTTTCTGACGAGAAAATAAAGTAACTAGAGAAAAGGCTTCGAATGAATAATATGCGGCACTCCTCGAGCAGCATGAAGCGGAAGTAGATGAACAGCCAAGCAGAAATACTAGAATAGGGAAGAAATATCTACTAAAAGGAGTTTCCCTGAATTTTTATCCACAGAAGATATTTGAAGAGCTTAAGGCAAAGATTGCTGCTGAACCCGGGTGGATAACCTCGGGACCTGGTCTTGTCTGAAGAACAACCCCCCCCCGATAATTCTTTGCAATTATCAGGCGGGGCTGGATGAGTTCCGACAGCTCCATAGAGCTAAAGAGACCATCTCAGAAGAAAATGGAGCTTTCAGTATAGTTGTCAATAGAGAATCAAGACTCGGAAGGCGTAGGAAAGTCTGCTTGAAGCAAAGCAAAGCTGAAGTACGCAGCCAACCATCTCATTGCACAAGTGGTTACGCGGCCCTTGCAGGTAGTTGGAACTGTTCCTACTGAAACGGTTCCTCAGTCAACAGAAAGCGCATTTCTGAAAATGAAATCAAAAGGTTGGAGCTGGCCAAAATGCTCCTATGACTGAAATAAGTAGGTAGCTCCAACCTTAAAATTAGTAAACTAATAGGAAAAACGCACACACACGCAAGGCCCCTTCAAAGACCAGAACAACTTCAAAAAAGGTGTTATCCTTTTGTACTCCTCAAATAAAAAAAAAATAAAACTCACACACACATCGATTATCCCAAACGTTAAAACCACCTCTGCGTTATGCAAATAACATACACGAGATTCTTCCGTGGGTTCGCGGAATTCCGCTTTTTCCGTTGTCATTTGGGTAATTCTCGAGATCGATGCAAAACCGAATATATATATATATATATATATATATATTTTTTTTTTTTTTAGGATTAGTGGACGTAGAGTGGGGTCGTTTTCCGTCTGGGGATGGTATTTCGTCTTTCAAAACTATCGAAAATTGAAGTTAAATGGAGTGATGATTTTTCCCGTCATCTTAATTTCTTTTTTTTTCTTTTTTTTTTTTTTTTTTTGCTCGCGATCTTTCCTCTGCCCAGTATTGTTAAATATCATTTTATTGCATAAATGTTTATATTTAAGGAGAGACTGCGGGCAACAATTTCCAGAAACGAAAGTAAGACTGTGCGAACATTTCCCTGTAATCTTCAGGAAAGAGATTCATCCGTGGATTCCAGGAATTCCGCGTTTTCCGTTGTCGTTTGGGTCATTTTTGAGGTTTGTGGTAGGTAAGGGTTCCTATTTCTTTTGGGGACGGAATTCGGTCTTTCGGAAACGGAAGTTAGACCGAGTAAAGATTTTTCCTGTAATCTCTCTCTCTCTCTCTTTCTCTTTCTCTCTTTCTCTCTCCCCCCCCCTCTCTCTCTCTCTCTCTCTCTCTCTCTCTCTCTCTCTCTCTCTCTCTCTCTCTCTCTCTCTCTCTCTCTAATGGTATCGGTTCACGAAGTAATTTTTTTCAGTCTAGTTTTCAGGAGCTGAGATTTTGCTGCAATACATCAGAAGCAAAAATTAACACTTATGCTTCCTGGTGGCCAAATCACTCTTTACCAAATATTATAATTTATATGTGAAAAACATTTCCCATCAGGAGCTGCATGTGATACAGGAAGATTTTTTCAAATCGGAATTTTAGAAGCAGAAATATCAGGGAAATCGCAATTCACCTTACGCCCCCTAGCAAAAAGTCTGAGTAACTTGAAAATTTTGAAATTATATAAAAAACATTTCGCACTGGAAACACTGTCCAACAAAGAAAGAATTTTTCAAATCGGACTCTTAGAAGTAGATATATTAACAAAAATAAGATATACATCAACGTCTCCTGATGGCGAAACCATTTTTTACCAAAAACTGGAACTTACATGCAAAAGATTTCCCATCAGGAGCTGTATCCGGTGCAGAAAGAATTTTTCAGATCAGAGTTTTAGAAGCAGAGACATCGGTGGAAACGCGATTTACCATAACGCCCCCTAGCGGGGAATGTCTATGAATTACTTAAAATTTTTGAGAGTATATGGAAAACATGTCGCATCGGAAACTCTATCCAATAAAGAAGGAATTTTTCAAATCTAGCTATTAGAAGTAGAGATATTATCAAAAATAAGATACACACCTACGCCCTTGGCGGAGACACCACGCAATATTTTAAGAAAATATTCCGAAAAGGTTCATCGACGTAAGTGCTATCGGTCCACGAACGAATTTTTTCAATCTAGATTTTAGAAGCTCAGGTTTTGTGGCAAATACATACATCGAAGCAGAAATTAAACTTACGACATTAAACTTACGGCGCTTGGAGGCCAAACTATTGCTTAGCAAAAATTAGAAATTATATGCAAAACATTTCCCATCAGGAGCTGTATCCGCTGAAGAAAATATTTTTGAAAGTGGAGTTTTAGAAGTAGAGATATCGCGGAAAACGCAATTTACTTTTAACCCCCCCCCTAGCGGAAAATCTCTGCGTAACTCGAAAAAGATACTCTCCGACATAAATGGAATCCAAAGGTAAAAGAATTTTTCCAGTCGGACGGGTTAGAGCAAATATATGGAATAAAATGTATTTTGAATTCGACATCACCTGCATTTACGCCCTCTAGCAGCGAAATTACATCGTAAAGAAAAAAAAAACAAAGTAAAATCATGAAATGAATTGATTATGATACGCTTTCCAACATACCAAAAATCACTCAAGTTATGAGGATAATGGCTGTGAAATAAATGTCGCTCCTGTGGCCTGACCTTTGACCCGATTCCGATGATACTCGGCAGAACCAGTTCCATGTATCTCCGGAACAACATAGTAAAGTTTTGTCTCAATAGAAGCATTTTTAGTCAAGTTATGAGGATAATAGCTGTGGAATAATGTCACTCCTGTGTCCTGACCTTTGACCCCATTTCGATGATATTGAACAGAATCGGTTCAGTATACTTCCGGAACAACATGATAAAGTTTTGTCGCAATCGAAGCATTTTTACGCAAGTTATGATGCATAATGGCAATGGAATGGATCCCGCTCCTATGTTCTAACCTTTGACCCCATTTCGTCCGTTTTCAATAGGGTTCTTTTCCATGTGGTCCCATACTGAAATTTCATCGAAATCGAACCATTTTTGCGCGAGTTATCGTGCGGACGGACAGACAGACGGACAAAGCTGGAGCATAGACACTTCTTCAACCTACGGTTGGAAAGCGTAAAAAAAGAAATGAAGGATCATCATTCGCATATTTCAAGCTTCCCAATGCGAAAATAATTTTTCAAATCGGACTAATAGTTGCAGTGATAATGGTGTCCATAGACGGACAAACCGATAACATAAGCACGATCCTTATTTACAAAAAAAAAAAAACGTGCTAAAAAAACTGTTAGAAGCAATGTATTGTAAAACCATTTTATATTGATTCGAATGCAGTAATTTTATATTGTGAATGTATGATTTGCTCCAGTTTGATAGTTACATAAATAAATTACAGTGAACAATTTCATCTTGCTCTTGTTGCCTTGTATTCACACTTTCTCGCAACGCGTTCCTAAATAGTTAAAAAGTTCAGCTTTTTTTTTCTTCGTTGATCTCATGTATGAAATAAGCGCGTATGCAGCCAATCAGTCACGTGCCAAGTTCACAAATTCACAAATGATATAATTCTTCGGTAGGAGTTCTTTCAGTCAGTACTTCGTTTCACTTTGAGAAAAGCAAAGGATTTGTCTGATTTCGACAAAGGCCAGATCGTTGTGGCAAGACGCCTTGGCTAGGCTGCTCCCGCTTTCCAAGAACATGAAGAGGAATTTCATTTATTGCGATGGTCCCCAAATTCACCTGACATGAATCCTATCGAGCATTTGTGGTTTGAGTTGGAGAAACTGGTACGAGCAGCATCACCCCAACCAGTAATTCACCGGAACTGCGGGATCTTTAGCTGCAGTCAGAACAAAAGTGATACACACCTGTATCATTTTTTTTATGCAATCTCCATTTTGCGCAATACAAATCCTCTAACGCTTACAAAGTGCATAGTTTCCTGCAGAAAAAAAATATATATATTTCGGTCGCGTTTGCAGCCACTCATCCACCATCTGCTGCTCCTCTTCATCGGATCTGCAAGTCTTTTCTCGCATTGCATCTGAGTGATCCAAAGATGTGGTAATCACTTGGGGCAAGGTCTCATGAATACGGCAGATGTGGAAGACATTCGAAGTGCAGGTCATGTGTGGTTCAACAGTTGCACGGGCAGAATGGAACCAAGCGTTGTCATGTTGCAACAAGACACCAGTACTCAGAAGTCCACGTCGTTTGGATTTGATGACAGGTCGAAGATGATTCCTGCATACGTGTCGTTGGTTACAGTCTTCCCGTGGGCATGCAGAGCTCCAAATTTACGCCTCGTTCATCCCAAACGAGAAGTTTAATAACCTTCCCTGCAGATGGCTACACGCGGAACTTCTTCGGTTTTGGTGAGGAGGGATGGCGCCATTTCTTGCTCGCTCTCTTGGTTTCAGGCTGATAATAGTGAACCCAGCTTTTATCTCCAGTAACAATTCTCTGTAGGAAGCAATCACTTTTTACTTCAAAGCGCCGCAAAATTTCTTGACAGGTATCAAGACGTCGTTGTTTCAATTCTGGAGTCATATGGCGTGGCACCCACCTTGCAGACACTTTGTTGAACTAGAGCACATCGAGGATGACGTGATGCGCTGAACCATGACTGATATTCAAAAGTGCAACTGTTTCACCCACCGATACTCGACGATTTCCCATCACAGTGCCTTAAACTGCCGTAATGGACTCTGGTGTCAGTACTCTGTGTGCCTGACTCGATCGAGGAGAACCTGTTTCGGAACTTTCTAATCCATTCTTACACTTGCTGGAGTGACAGACATGCAGCACCATACTGCAAGTTCATACGACGATAAATTTCAATAGGTTTCACGCCTTCACTACTCAAAATAATAATAAAAAAAGGATGACAGTGCATGCCTCAAGTGGGCGGGCATCTTTACACTGCTACTGTAAAGTCATCACGCTTGTCTGCATCGTGCTGCCATCTATAGGAAAATCTTTGTCATTGGTAATAATTAAGTAAAGAACGATAATATCCGTTTATTGGCATAAGACAGCAAACGAAAGGTTGCAAGCTTTCAGCACCTACGGGTGCCTTCTTCAGGCTTAGACGTGGTTTTGGAACAACATAATCTAAATGAATGTACAGAAAATTTAAATATGCATGTGAAATATAAAAAACGTAGAAAAACGTGACAATATTGCCAAGTTACAGGACAATGACACTGTGTTTTGAATTTTTTATTGCAGTTTTAACTTTTTAATTTTGGATGAAATTCGAAAGCATGGCCGAGTAATATCGAGCAACTTTTGTATCATATGTCTTTTTCGTTTTTACTCGTCATTGTCAACTATTATCAATCCACTTCGCTGGACGAAGGTCTCGCTAAGTTTTTTCCACAACTGTCTGTCTTGAGCCAGTCTCCTCCATATTACTACGGCATGCTTTCGAATTTCATCCATCCATCTCCCATGTGGTCTTCTTCTGAGTCTTTTTCTGTCCCTTGTTATCCAGTCTAAAATTTTGGTTGTCCATCGGCGGTCCCTTTTTCTGGCAACATGCCCAGCCTATTGCCATTTCAGGGATTTTACTCTGATCATGATGTCTTCCACTCTTGTCATTTTCCTGATCCACGAGTTCCTCTTATGTTTTCTGGTTACACCAAGCATGCATCTCTCCATGATTCTTTCCGTTGTATGCAGCCTTTGCATGCCTTTTCCCGTTAAGGTTCATGTCTGTGCTCCGTACGTAAGAACTGGAAGGATGCAATGATTAAACACTTCCCTTTTAAGACATAAGGGCATATGGCTCTTGAAAATTGTACTGTTTCTCCCAAAAGCTCTCCAGCCAAGTTTTATACGCTAAATAATTTCTTCATCAATCTGGCCCTTGCTTGATATCTGTTGTACAAGGTAAATGTAGGTATCTGTTACCTCGAGATTTCCCCCATCAATCACGAAATCTTCCTTTCTTGTAAAAGCATTGTGCATCAGTTTTGTTGTCTGAAAGTTCATTTTTAATCCACTCCTTTACTCTTGTCAGCAAGTTCTTGGATTATACTCTGCAACTCTGGATTGGTAGTTGCAAAAATTGTCATCAGCAAAACGAAGGTGAGTTAAATAATCTCCATTAATCTTTATCCCCTTGTTTTCTCAGTTCAGTGATCACTTTGCAATGTTGCATTGAAGAGTTTGGAAGATATGGTGTCACTTTGTCGCAATCCCGTACCAGTTTTTATTAATGCTCAAATATTCGAACTTTTGCACTTGCATTTTCATAGATGTTATTAATGAAATGTAAGCATCTTCAGTACCGCAGGATATATATATATATAAAATGAAAATAACTACTTTTTTTTGGGAAAATTTTGTTTGCGAAATCATAGTAAAAATCAAAAAAGATTTTACCAAACGCAAAAATGCTGAAAATTTTTCTACGTCCAAAACCTGGAAACTCCTTGGTTCCATGGCGTTCGCACATGCTTTTTCGCACATAGCGAAGCAGATACGATTTAGTGTGATTGGCTGTTGCAAAACCTTTGCATTTTTTCACCTGGTGAGAAAGTTGCTGAATAACTACAGTATAACGGCTCATTTAAGGGCCGGTAGTGGTAACATTGTTGTTTTTCGCGTGGACACTTTGCGGTGTTTTATATTTATTTTAGGTTTTTCCTTTCCTTGTTTCTTCTTTCCTATTTCCGTGTCCTGATGTGGTGCTGGTATGGCAGCAGGTGCAGACAGGTAAGTATGGTCGGGCAGCTCACAACTTCAGCACTTAGCGGTTAACCGCATACTTCTAAACCTCTGTCTTTTCCCCTTGCTTTTTAATTTATGATATTTACGATCAAGGCACTCCGTTCCTGTACCTATTTCTTCCAGCCCCCCCCCTCCCCTTCTTTCCAAATGACTCAGTGAGTTGCAGGCCGAAACGTTCTGAAACTTTTGAATTAGGGTTTCATCATCAATCTTCTTCTGTGTCCTTGCTCTAAAGGTGAAGCATTATTCCAACACTGACCGCCTTCTACCCGATTTACGTCAGCTCTTCGAAGAAATGTTTTCCTTAAGGCTGCTTAAGTATCACTCGCATTTTCCCGATCGTCAGTTTGTTGTCTTAGTTGCGAATGTTGGGAGAAGTCCTCATCCCTGCCACCACGTCCACTGCAACCTTCATCGTTACATTTCCCAGCTGAACAATCAGCGGGTTCAAGTGAAAGATCCTTGATTGAGTAAATGCTCATGTCAAATCTTTTTTCTTCTCTGCATTTTGAAAAATCTGTCTTAAAGAGCACATTTGCTTGATAATATCCCGAAGCAAACAAAATGAATTCTCAGCAATAGTTCTATTGTTTTTCGCTCTAAACGCTAGGGACTACTTTTCGTAGCGGAGGTTTATGTTCTGTACCTTCTACAACAGTACTCTTTTGGAGTATATGCGATTCTGCCTGCCGGATTTAATTTCGGGATGTTTAAATTTATTGTGTTTTTTCAAACAGGAAACACATCTTGTATTTCCTGAACTATTTGCATAAAACTCAAAAGAAAGAAAAAAAAAAAGACTGGAGACTGCAATAATAAAACAAGAGGAAATAGTAAAATGTGCATAGCTGATAGAAATGTGCTGTTAAATGAATGAAATTTAGTTATAAAAATTTGTTGGCATTTTTAAACCAATTTCTAGCGTTGTATTAATTCTAATAATTTCGCGCACATTTCGTCGATTGCAATAACACTCAAACCATCAAACTGCACAGAGGCTGAATGTTTACAGAAATTATTTTAAAAATCATCTGTACAGCATTATTTCCAATAAATGTTGTCTTTTCCTTTACTGTAAGTAAGTTCTTTACTACTAGTAAAAGACTTACTTATCCTTTACTATAAGTAAAAATACGAGTAAACATTTGAGATCCGTAATAAGTTTAGATCTAACTTCAGTTCCTCAAACACTATCCCCTCCATGAGATCTTAAATTCACAACTATGAATTTTTTGTTCAGAAATCGAAACTTTGCGTTTAGCAAAGATACCCAGCACCTAGCTACTCTATTAAAATTATTTCCATAATTCTATGAAAAAGGAGCCTTATTGGCATTGTAACATTTTTGCTAAAAAGAATCATTGAGGACAAGCTGAACCAAATAATTTTAATGTACAGTGTAAAACATTTCTGAAATTCACGAACCATTTCCTGTGGTTCCTTTCGTAAATTAAGTTAATTAACCAAGCATATTTCTGATGCAACCTTTTCCTTGACATGACGGGGAAAAAAGCCTGAGTTTCACTGAAATTTCAAAAACCTTTCCGCATTTCCTTCCTTATGTTACCGGAAAAATTATGTTCTTACTTTTTCTGTATCCATATGACGGGAAATTTCTAGTAATAGGAGCTATTTGCGGTAATACTTGATTATGTATTAAATTTATTGTATGATGTCTATGTAATCAGTCTGTAGATCCCTTAACAAGCTATCAAGAATAAATTTTGTATTTAGGAGTTTTGTGAAATAATACGATAAAGTAGTATTTCATCTTTTTTGAAGGATAATTGAGTCATTGTTAGTTTAAAGAGATCACGAGTATCAAAATTTCCATTGTTCGAAAAATCAAGACGAAAAAAATACGTAATTTGTGATAAATCTTCCAACAGAAAAAGTAAAATTATTACAAACGTATCCAAAAAAATAAGCTCCAACAAAAAATAAAAAGACTAATTCACCCATAATAATAACAAACATTTTATCTAGGGACTGGAGTTCTATTTTATACGTGACAGATCTTCACGTGGCTTTCTAGGTCAGCCAACGGTAAGACAGGTGTTCTTGTTCAGAAGCGATGGCCTCTGATCATTCGTCCGAAAGGGGTCCGGGTTCAAATCCCGTTAGGCATGGATGTTGTTTGTCTTACGGCACTGGCTCTCTCCCTTCCCTGGAACGAGCCGCGGGTGACCTAGTGAACAACGTTCGTGAATGCCGCGGAAAGGACCTCAGGTTAGATCTCAGGCAGGTACGAACGCTTGATCGACTAAATATCCGCCCTGCGTCGGATGGGCACGTTAAGTCATCGGACCCCAGGTACTGGCCCTCCGGTAATAAACTAATAAACAAGGGTGTCTTCCTCCCCCTTTCTACTTCGCTTCCGTGTCACTTTCTTATCGAGCACTCCTGCCCAAATCTCCTAGCTTCCTATTTCTAAGGGTTGTTTAAGACCTGGGGTCAGACACTCCCTTCCTAAAATCTTCTGCATATGATCATTTGATCCTTCCCTGGAGCCAGTGGTCCTAAATTAGGAACGGGCGACTGCTTATAGCCCATTGAGTTGCTCACGGTGGTCGTTAAATCTTTAATCAGAATAAAAAAGTCTCACCACGGCCGAATAGATAGGGCTCGTTAACTTAGTACACTGAAAAAGTCGAAGGTTTTGCGAATTTTTTGTAAAACTACGGTAAAACCTGAAACTGTCTTAAACGGAATTACTGACTACGGAAAGTCTGTCAAATTACTGAAGTTAGAAGAAACGGAAATTCTTAAAACTGAAGTTTCGTTAAAAGACTGACACCTATCGCGCCAACATTACTCTACGTTATTTTAAGATAATTTACATTTATTTTTTAACATAAGATAAGTAATTATACCGTCACTAAGTTATCCAACTGACGGCCAGACATCTACGATTATGGAGCGAAGTCTCGTCTACTCAAGGTACCCATGTTGACGGCCAGACATCGACGATTATGGAGAGAAATCTCGTCTACTCAAGGTACCCATGTTGACGGCCAGAAATCGACGATTATGGAGCGAAATCTCGTCTACTCAAGGTACCCATGCTGTGAAGGCCAGGCATCGATTATTACGGCGTGAATTTGCATCTGAGAGGAAGCAATGGACCACCGAACAGTGAAAGAAAGTCGTCTTTTCAGATGATTCATGTTTTCTGCTTTACCGTGTGGATGGTCGACGGGGAGTACGGCGAAGAGCTGTTGCCAGAAAGCACCCCAAAATTGATGCTCGAGGGGAAACACTCGAGAGGCGGCAGCGTGCTCGTGTGGGGTATGTTTCCCTGAGAATCATTGGGAGCAATCATCCCCCTTACCCCTCTCGATCGCACGATGAACAGCGCTTCAGGTGCTGCTATTCATGATCACTGTCTATACCTCGATGGCACGGGTTGCTTCCAGCCAAAAAATGTACCTTGCCATGTTGCCATGCGCGTGCGAAAATGGTTTGTGGACCATTCCAGTGACTAGCTTACTATCCTGGCCAACGTACTCTCTGGATGTCAATCGCATTGAACACCTGTGGGACTATCTTGACCAACAAGTTCAACGCATGGATCTACACAGTCGAGTCACATTATTGTGACCACCTCCTACTTTTGACGTCAACTGGGCGTAACCAATGAAAGAAGGCACGTATGTGAGCTGGCTTAGAGGGTATATAAGGTGTACTGTAGGCATTCTGAAAATATATCACTCGTTGTTATCATGGATAAAAGGAGCGATTTATTAGATTCGCAAAAAGGAATGATTATCGGCTTTCGGGCCAAGGGTGGCAGTATTTCTGAAACAGGGCAGTTTGTGAACTGTTCGCGTGCTGCTGTGGTTAAAGTGTATCGTGATTGGAGAAATGGCACCATTGCGAATAACCGATGTGGAAACTGCGGAACACCACGTGCCATTGATGTGAGAGGTGAACGTCGGCTGCGAAGGTGCGTGAGGGCCGATCGACACGCTACAGTGGAGCAACTCACTGGCCGAATGAATCAGGGGCTGTGTCTAAAACGACAGTTCAGCGAACCCTGCTGCGTATGAGACTCCGATGCAGACGGGTGGTCATTTATTTATGCTAACGAAGGTGCATCGCCAGAAAAGGCTTGCATTTGCACGGCAGTATCGGAACTGGACCTCCCCTGATTGACAAAGAATTGCCTTCTCCGATAAGTCACGTTTTTGGCTTCATTGAATGAATGGACGTCGGCGTATAAGGCGAGAAACACCGGAGAGCAAACACTCCTCAACCATTGCTAAAAGAACACAAGCTGATGGGGTCTGAAGAATGTTTTCGTGGCACTCCCTGGGTCCACCCATAGCTGTGGAGGATACTATGGACCGAAATCGTTATGAATTCATCCTTGCAGACCACGTACACCGATACATGCTGATTGTCTTCCCTAGGGCTGATGGGATCTTCCAGCACGACAATGCGACGTGTCACACAACTGGAAATCTCCGAGAGTGGTTGGAAGAGAACGATGAAGACTTCAAAGTACTTCCCTGGTCCCCTAATTCCCCAGACTTATATCCAATTGAGCATCTGTGGGATCACCTCGATCGTGTTATTCGCTCTGTGGATCCTCCACTACGCACGCTCCAGCAGCTGTCAGATGCACTGCTGTCAGCATGGCTTCACATACCTGTGAATTCCTTCCAGCACCTTACTGAGTCACTCCCAGCCCGTCTAGCTGCTGCCCGCGCTGCGCACGGCAGTTACTCTGGATATTAGCTGGGGGTCACAATAATGTGACTCCACGGTGCATGACCAATGACTCTTGATGATCTGCGAGAAGCTCTGGTGGCTCCACGGTGTATGACCAATGACTCTTGATGATCTGCGAGAAGCTCTGGTGTTTCCAAGGTGTATGACCAATGATTCTTGATAATCTGCGAGAAGTTCTGGTGACTCCACGGTGTATAACCAATGACTCTTGATGATCTGCGAGAAGCTCTGGTGACTCCACGGTGTATGACCAAGGACTCTTGATGATCTGCGAGAAGCTCTGGTGACCCCACGGTGTATGACCAATGATGATCTGCGAGAAGCCCTAGTGACTCCACGGTGTATGACCAATGACTCTTGATAATCTGCGAGAAGTTCTGGTGACTCCACGGTGTATAACCAATGACTCTTGATGATCTGCGAGAAGCTCTGGTGACTCCACGGTGTATGACCAAGGACTCTTGATGATCTGCGAGAAGCTCTGGTGACTCCACGGTGTATGACCAATGATGATCTGCGAGAAGCCCTAGTGACTCCACGGTGTATGACCAATGACTCTTGATAATCTGCGAGAAGCTCTGGTGACTCCACGGTGTATGACCAATGATGATCTGCGAGAAGCCCTAGTGACTCCACGGTGTATGACCAATGACTCTTGATAATCTGCGAGAAGCTCTGGTGACTCCACGGTGTATGACCAAAGACACTTGATGATCTGCGAGAAGCTCTGGTGACTCCACGGTGTATGACCAAGGACTCTTGATGATCTACGAGAAGCTCTGGTGACTCCACGGTGTATGACCAATGATGATCTGCGAGAAGCCCTAGTGACTCCACGGTGTATGACCAATGACTCTTGATAATCTGCGAGAAGTTCTGGTGACTCCACGGTGTATGACCAATAACTTTTGAGGATCTGCGAGAAGCTCTGGTGACTCCACGGTGTATGACCAATGACTCTTGATGATCTGAGAGAAGCTCTGGTGACTCCACGGTGTATGACCAATGACTCTTGATAATCTGCGAGAAGCTCTGGTGACTCCACGGTGTATGACCAATGACTCTTGATGATCTGCGAGAAGCTCTGGTGACTCCACGGTGTATGACCAATGATGATCTGCGAGAAGCCCTGGTGACTCCACGGTGTATGACCAATGACTCTTGATAATCTGCGAGAAGCTCTGGTGACTCCACGGTGTATGACCAAAGACACTTGATGATCTGCGAGAAGCTCTGGTGACTCCACGGTGTATGACCAAATACTTGATGATCTGCGAGAAGCTCTGGTGACTCCACGGTGTATGACCAATGATGATCTGCGAGAAGCCCTGGTGACTCCACGGTGTATGACCAATGACTCTTGATGATCTGCGAGAAGTTCTGGTGACTCCACGGTGTATGACCAAATACTTGATGATCTGCGAGAAGCCCTGGTGACTCCACGGTGTATGACCAATGACTCTTGATAATCTGCGAGAAGTTCTGGTGACTCCACGGTGTATGACCAATGACTCTTGATGATCTGCGAGAAGCTCTGGTGACTCCACGGTGTATGACCAATGACTCTTGATA
This sequence comes from Macrothele yani, assembly GCA_039090855.1. Classification (NCBI taxonomy): domain Eukaryota; kingdom Metazoa; phylum Arthropoda; class Arachnida; order Araneae; family Macrothelidae; genus Macrothele; species Macrothele yani. Next base: position 104,673,692 of record CM077007.1, read on the forward strand.
ATCTGCGAGAAGTTCTGGTGACTCCACGGTGTATGACCAATAACTCTTGATGATCTGCGAGAAGCTCTGGTGACTCCACGGTGTATGACCAATGACTCTTGATAATCTGCGAGAAGTTCTGGTGACTCCATGGTGTATGAGCAATAACTCTTGATGATCTGCGAGAAGATCTGGTGTCTGCATGCTATAGCATCCCTACATAAGCGTTCCGAGCTCTCACTGATGCCACGTCGTATATCTGCGGTATTGTCTGCACGAGGATGTCAATGCTCCGTATGGAAATGTTACTCAAATGACACCCTATATGACCAGTACACGCTGAAATTCGGAAAGTTCGCTTCCGCGCTGCATATCCGCTTCAACGTTTCTGATAACACGACAGAGCATTTCAGTTTTATATATACATCTCCCTACTCACCGCACAAATTGCTGCTCAACCGCTCTTTGCATTTACGCAAATATTTGGTAGTGTCCGGTTACTTTTGATAGCATAGAGTACATATATGGATCTATATTTGTTAGTACTGCATACATATATGGATATTTTTTTTATTCGCGATAGATAGTAATGATTAAGATCAGTTTATGCGTCCCCGATGGTCGAGTAGGACTGACTTCTGATCAACTTTCCGAGATGGGTTCGGTATCTGGTCCCGGATTAATCATGGGCATTACGTCTGTCTTACGGCGCTCTCTCCACTCTGAAACTAGTGGCCCTAAATTAGGGACGGGCGATTGCTTACAGTCCAAAATTTAGCTCATGGTGGTCAATTATTCCTCAAAACAAAACAGCAAAATAATTTAGATTTACTGATACACTCCCTTTCTCAATTTCCTGATATTCTTGAACAATTTTTAACTGCCAGAATTTTTCAGTTATTTTTATTAAAATTCATGTACACTCACGGACAATGAAATTTGCGCACCTAGAAGAAAACATGCTACAACCGCGAAACTTTAAAAATAGCTAGAGTGCGGGCTGGTATGCAAATGATCTACGTTTTGTGCGATTTCTCATGACCACACACCTTGTGATGTCGCTGCAGACACGAACCTGCAGCCTTATAAACCGGCATGTAGTCGATGCCCCGTGAAAGCGAAACTCACCGGCCGACGCAAGCAAGAGTACGGAGTGACAAGAATGCCGGGTAGACGCCAGAGACGTAGATTTACGCAACTTACGGACTTTGAAAGAGGCCTGATCATCGGGCTGAAAACCGCAGGGTGGTAGGCGCGCCATATAGCCCTCCAAGTGGATCGTTCTGACCATACCGTCCGTTGGGAGCAGTGGACACGTGACGGCACAACCACACGGCGGAGCGGCTCTGGAGGACCACTGGTGGAGAGGACCGGCAGATCGTGAGCAAGGCACAAACTGACACCACGGGGACCCTGTCCACTACACAGGCAGATGTAGCGGCTCCTGTGTGCCCACGAATCATTTCCTGGCGCCTCGTGGAAGCAAATCTACGATTTCAGCGCCCCTTACGTGTGCCGTCTCCGTTTGCAGTGGTGCCAGACTGGAGATGTGTGGTGTTTAGCGATGAATGTCATTTCGTTTTGGGGACAGATGATCATCGTTTCCGGGAATGGAGGTCCCCGGGTCAACGGTACAATCCCAACCTCGCTATCGAGCGCCACACCTCTCCCTCTGCATGCGTTATGGTCTGGGGAGCCATTGCCTTCGATAGCCGATCAGCTCTAGTAGTGGTACGTGGATCATTGACGGGCCAGCGGTATGTGGATGAGATCCTACGGCCCCATGTGCTCCCATTCCTGGCTGGGATTCCAGGTGCGCTATACCAGCAGGATAATGACCGCCCGCACACGGCTTGGGTTGCCTAGAAATTTCATTGTCCGTGAGTGTATATTACGCCAGAGTCTTCTGTGGAATTCCTTTTATTTAAATGGATTAATAAGGAATAACTGAGGAGGAAAATCTTATGCGAGTTCGAGACTCGCAAAAATCTTAGCAGGTAACCTTTCTGTCGCGAACGAATGTTGCCCAGATTAATGTAGATTGTTTAACTCTCCTTCGTTTTGCTGATGAGTCATTTTTGCAAGTACATCTGCAGAGCAGCAGAGTATGATCCAGGAACTTGCCGACGAGAGCAAAAACGTGGGATTAAAAATGAACTTTCAGAAGACAAAACTGATTTAACTTGCTTTTACAAGAAATTAAAATTTAGCGGTTGATGGGAAAAAATTAGAGGTAACCGGTGGCTACATTTGCTTTAGACAACACATATCAAGCGACGGCCAGATTAGTGAAAAACTTAATGGTAGTATAAAACTTGGTTGGAGAGCATTTGGAAGAAACAGTACAATTTTCAAGAGCAGTATACCTTTGTCTTACAAGAAAAATGGTTAAGCAGTGATGCATCCTTCCAGTTCTTGCGTATGGAGCGGAGAAACTGACCTTAAATGCACTGCTGGCTACCCATAATGCAACACCAAGAAGGACACGAGATAGAAAAGCCAGATTTACTGGACACATAACAACAGATACAAAGATGAAACGATTGAGCTTACAGGCCCGTGCGATTTGCGGAACACGCAGGCATCAATAGTTCGTGTGGCCCCTATATCTGGTAATAACGGCCGCTACACGCCGCGCCATCGAACGAAAGAGGCTTTGGATGTGGGCTTTGGGTATGTCGGCCCAGGCTGCTTCCACACGTTGCCACAGTTCATCAGGCGTAGCCGCGGGTGGTGCTTGCCGGGCCACTCTGTTGCTGATCAGCAACCAGACGTGTTCGATGGGCGACATACCTGGAGAAGAGGCGGGCCACGGCAGCAGTGACACTTGGTAGGCCGTGAAGAATTGTTGCACGATGCGTGTCACGTGCGGGCGCGCATTGTTCTGTTGAAACGTGGCCGCTGGCAGGTCCTGCAGGTAAGGGAGGACTACAGACTCTAAAACGTCGGAGATGCAGCGATGGCTGTTGAATGTACCGGCGATGCGTACCAGAGGGGTGCGGATGTCATATCCAATTGCGCCCCAAACCATAACGCCAGGCGACAAACCAGTATGGCGATGCATAACGCAGGCCTCATACAGTCTCTCGCCGCGGTGCGGCCACACGCGGATCTGACCATCGTGGTGTTGCAGGCAGAAGCGGGATTCGTCGGAGAAGACAATGTCGTGCCATTCCGTAGACCAGGTGCGGCGTTCAACGGCCCACTGCCACCGCACTCTCCGGTGGTGTAACGTCAATGGTAATCGGAACAATGGGCGCCGTGCGACAAGTCCTCGCTCCTGCAGACGACGTCGAACGGTTACGTGCTGACACAGTTTGTTGTGCAACACACCCTAATTCTTGCGCTAAGTTTCGTGATGTGGCGGTGCGAGCAGTCAATGCCCGCCGCACAACATGCTGGTCCTCTCGTTTAGTGGAGTGCCGCGGCAATCGCTCACGTCGGTCCGTCCGTCCGTCCCTCCTGCACCCACCGAATCCATGCTTGCTTCACTATGGCTGGATGTCGTCCCAAACGGGCGCCGATGTCTCGGTACGATAAACCGCTGTAGCGATACGCGACTATTCGTCCTCTGTCGAACTTCGAAACGTGCTGGAATGACTGCCGTATTCTGCGACGAGGCATCAGGAAGCTTCCCACGCACAGGTCTGGCAGCACAACACACTTCTTCTACTTACACCCCGCCTTCTGTGCACCCTTCTTATAGTGCTTCTTGGTGGCGTGCCGGGCGCACATGATTTGCATATGCCCTGCAATGCTAATCGTTTGCATGTCCTCTCGCGGGCGACGCATGCTGCAAATTTCAGGCCAATCAAATGCTTCCTTCTTGGTGTTGCATTTTGGGTGGCCAGCAGTGTATAAAAGACCTACAGAGGCTGCAGACAATTCGAAGAGGCATGGAGAGGTGCATGCTTGGTGTAAACAGGAAAGATAAGAGAAGCTCGTGAATCAGGAAAATGACAAGAGTGAAAGATACCATTATCAAAGCAAAATCCTTGAAATGGCAATGGGCTGGACATATTGTTAAAAAAAACTGACCACCCATGGACAACTGAAATATTGGATTTGATCCCAAGTGACAGAAAAAGATCCAAAAGAAGGCTACTTGGGAGATTGGTGGATGAAATTCGAAAGTCTACTAGAGCAACCTGGAAGGAACTGGCTGAAGGAAGATAGCTGTCGGAGGAACTTGGGGAGACCTTCGTCCAGGAGTGGATTGGTAATGGTTCTCGATGATGGTGAGCAAGATGATGACATAAATGGAAAATTTCAGTTCTTCATGCTAGAGAGGGAGAGAAAGCAAAGCGAGAAATGCAGAACATTACGACTTTGTAGCTAAAATTCAAATTAAATTTCTTATATGAAGATGAAATCATATTTGAACTTCAGGGAAACTCCAAAACGGAAATCAAGCACGCTTGCGTTTAATTATATTTTAAACCAGGATATGCTTACAACTACACTATGTTGCATTAAATAAAAATAGATACAGGAGTGTTAGCTGGGCTTCCTGTCTTCCTGCTTTCAAAGGCTCAGAAGAAGAAACAAAATGGCATGTAACGCGGAAATATTTCCTTTTTTTATCAACAGAATCTGTTACTTGCATAATCAGTTTTTTCAGTACATATGGCAAAAACATTGTTCTCATCTAATAAAATGCTGCGATTATAAGAAAGATTAGATTGTGTGTGTGTGTGTGTGTGTGTGTGTGTGTGTGTGTGTGTGTGTGTGTGTAAAATAAAACAAAATACAATCTCTGTACTTAATGCTTGAATTTCTGATGGAGATCGCTTTGAAAAAGCTGCTACCTCATACTATAGATTAATTTAGCGTAATACACACTGTAAAAATAATTCTGAAATTCACGAGCCATTTTGCGTGATTTCTTTTGTGAATTAACGAAGCCTATTCCTGATACCTTTATAGTATGTAAAATGACTTGAGAAAATCCCGAATTTCACGGATTCTTCGTATTACAGGAAAGTTGTGAATTTTCAAAGACCTTTCCGCAAACCCTTTCGTATATTAATGGGAAAATTCTGTTCTCGCTTTTTCCTTATCCATATGACGGAAAATTTCCGCAAATAGGAGCAACTCGCAGGAATACACTAGGCTTGATTAACTATGACATTTTTACCGTCTGTCAGACGATCTGATTTTGAAGTTCTGTAGCAAGATCGGATGTTGTGGATACAATAATGCATTGAATTTTAGTTATTGTGACGCCGGGTGATCCTTTTCTCAACGGTTTTATGCACCAGCCATTGTATATTGTGTTACCGTAAAAAACCGGACGCTTAAATTATTGTACAGGTGATTGTATGTCTATGTTTCAGTTTGCAGAAACCTTAAGACGAAAGCTATTAAAGCTATCAAGAGTAAATTTTATATTTAGGAGTTTTATGAAATAATTCTATTAAGCAGTACATTTAGTCTTTTCTTAAAGATTATTGAAAGTCATTGCCAGTTTAAAAAAATTCTCAAGCTCCAAAGCATCCTGTTATTTCGAAAAATCACGATGGAAAAAATACGTAATTTGCAACAAGTTACTATAGAAAAAAATAAAATTATTGCAAACCTGTTCGCGAAAATAATAAGCCCCAACACAGAAAGTAAAATGACTGATTCGCCAGCATTAAATCATTTCATCGTCGCACAATAAGAGTTCTACTCTATACGTGACTGTGCGTTGCGGACAGGGGCGGATTGGAATGGCCAAACAAGTCCGGGAATTTCAGTCTTTCGGTCAACTACCAAAAAAAAAAAAAAAAGGGGGGAGGGGGAAATACAGAAAGAACTCTTCATAAATTCTTTCATGAAAAAAAACAAAAAAAAATTCTGTCAGATGATGGATGAAAGAGATGGTGAACATCCTCCAAATACGTAGAGACAATGTAAATAGACAAAGTCATCGCTCTTTCCACGTTTACGTTTTTCTTTAATTAACCCACAGAAGAATCCAGATCTATCATATAACTCCAGATGGAGGCGTCTCAGTTGCTGATCCCTTCTCTACGGATTTGTGAAGTCAGATGCTGACAGATAAACACACATAGCGCCGTGGATCGTTGGCACCGTAGCGTAAGGCGAACGCACTGGGCTAGTTATTGAGAGATCTGGGGTTCGATCTCAGCAGTGTCGAAATACAATTTTTCTGTTGTTCTGTATTAATTTAAGAAAAACGTGGAAAGAGGAATGAAAGAGAATTGTTGAAATATTCATTATAAAACGATTTCAGTCGTGAACGAATTATAACAAGAATTCAACGGCGAAAGAATTTTGAAGATCCACTCACAATTGAATGCATAGTTGAAACAATGCTATATTCAACTATATAAGGGTATTTTTAAAATTCCAGATAATTATTTTCCTTCAAAACTTTGATTTTGACACACACACACACACACACACACACACGCAAACGTTTTTGAGGACCCCATTTTTAGCTAAATCACCATGCAGATCATCCTAAAAGTTGAAATTTTCAAGTACGATGTAGCAATTTTTCTAAGAAATTATTTCTATCCCTTTTGCTCAACGATCGCCTACTCCGCAATGGAATTTGTATCTCCTCCATGAGTAGACGCCTTCTAAAAGTCTATCCATTATTTTGAACCATGTGAACCAGTACTGTTAAATCATTTTTAGCATGTCTTTTGTAAAAAAAAAAATCGTGCTTATGTTATCGATTTGTTCGTCCGTCTACACCATATCTCTGCAATTAGTCCGATTTGAAAAATTCTTTTTGCATTAGGAAGCTTCAAATGTGCGAATGATGATCCTTTATTTCGTTTTTTTACGATGTACAACTTTGCCGCTAGAGTGCGTAAATGCAGATGACGTCGAATTCAAAATACATTTTATTAAATATATTTGCTTCTAAACACCCGATTGAAAAATTTTATCTTTCGATTCCATTTATGTCAAAGAGTATTTTAGGTATAGTTACTTTCTCAAGTTACGCATAGATTTTCCGCTAGGGGTCGTAAAAATAAATTACGTTTTACCCAATATCTCGTCTTCTAAAACTCCGATTTGAAATTTTTTTTTCTTCAGTGGATACAGCTCCTCATGGAAAATTCTTTGCGTATAATTTCTAATTTTTGGTAAATAATGCTTTGGCCACCAGGGGGTTTAAGCGTCAATTTTTGTTTCTGATGTATTTGCCATAAAATCTGCGCTTCTAAAATCTCGATTGAAAAAAATTGTTCGTAGACCGATACTACTAACGCCGTCAAACCTTTTCAAAATATTTTCTTAAAATATTGCATGGTTTCTCCGCCAGGGGGCGTAGATGTATATCTTGTTTTTGTCAATATCTCTGCTTCTAATGGTCTGATTTGAAAAATTCTTTCTTTATTGGATAGTTACCGGTGTGACATGTTTTCCATATAATTTCATAATTTTGAAGTAATTCATAAACTTTCCGCTAGGAGGCGTAAAGGTAAATTGCGTTTCTCCCGATATCACTGCTTCTGAAACTTCTATTTCAAAAATTATTTCTGCACCGGATACAGCTCCTGATGGGAAATCCTTTGAATGTAATTTCTAATTTTTGATTTAAAAAAACGGTTTGGCCACCAGGGGGCGTAAGTCTGTATTTGCAGCAAAATCTGAGATTCTAAAATCTCGATTGAAAAAAATTGGTTTGTGGACCGATACTTCTCACGTCGACAGACCTTTTAGGAATGTTTTCTTCTTTTAAAAAAAATGGTTTCTATGCCATGGGGCGCAGATGCATATCGTATTTTTCTCAATATCTCTACTTTTAGGAATCAGATTTGAAAAATTCCTTTGTTGGATAGTGTTTCTGATCCGAAATTTTTTCATATAAATTTAAAATTTTCAAGTAAATCATACTTTCCGCTAGGGGGCAAAAACTTAAATTGTGTTTTCCCCGATATTTCAGTTTCTAAAACTCCGATTTTAAAAATTCTTCCTGTATCGCATATAGCTCGTGATGGAAAATGTTTTTCATATAATTTCTAATACTTGGTAAAGAATGGTTTGGCCACCAGGGAGCATAAGTTTTAATTTCTGCTTCTGGTGAACTTGCAGCAAAATCTGAGCTCCTGAAAACTCGAAATTTTTTTTTCTTTTTTTTTTTTTTGTCTTTGACCGATACCGCTCACATCGAAAAACCTTTTGAGAACACTTTCTTGCTAAGGTAATGCATGGTTTTCCCGCTAGGGGGCGTAGATGCATATCTTACATTTGTCCATGTCCCTGCTTGCTTTGAAGAGTCCGATTTGAAAAAAATATTTCTTTGTTGGAGAGCGTTTCCGCTGCCAAATGTTTCTCATATTAATTCAAATGTTTCTTAACTCATAAGTCTACAACCAGAAGGCGTAAGTTCATTCCGTTTACAGCAGTAGCTGCGGGTTTAAAAGCCCGTTTGAAAAACTTCTTTCTTCGGTCAGATACTTTTTCCCAGACTGGTTCCATTGACTTTCTATAGCTTTGATAAATTTAATTTGCGTCAGAACGGATTCAAAAGACGTGCTCATTACACCCTAGAATTCGGTGTTATCTTTCTTGTTCCCTTTAAGATAAATGTCGTTGAAAGATAGATTTCAGAAATATCTCTGCCGGAAAATCGCTTTGTACTCTGTGTTAGTGTATGGATGAGGATGATGGGCCATCTCAATGGGTGTTAGTGTCTCCTTCGAAATATTAACAAGTTAGTAAAATCATGCAATGCATTGATTATGATACGCTTTCCAATATACTAGAAATCATTACTCAAGCTATTACTCAAGTTATGAGGAAAATGGCTGTGGAATAAATCTCACCCCTGTGCCCTGACCTTTGATCCATTTGGATGATATTCAACAGAACTGGTTCAGTATATCTCCGAAATAACATGATAAAGTTTTGTCGCAATCGAAGCAATTTTACATAAGTTATGATGCATAAGCGCTATGGAATAGATCCCACTCCTGTGTCCTAACCTTTCACCCCATTTTGCCCATTTTCAACAGGATTTGTCCCCATACAGGTCCCTACAACATACCAACATTTCATCCAAATCGAAACGTTTTTACGTAAGTTATGACTCATAATGGCGATGGAAGTGATTCCGCTCCTATGTCCTGACCTTTGACCCCATTTCGTTCACTTTCAATAGGGTTCCTTCCCAGGTGTTCCTCTACCACATACTAAAATTTCATCGAAATCGAACGATTTTTACGCAAGTTATCCTGCCGACGAACATACGCACACAACCCGTGACGTGTTGAGGCAGATGGGAATCGCGACCATCTGCTACCAAGGTGTGACGTCATGAAACTTTAATAGGATCCACAAACAACGCGTGACGTAATGAGATTGATGGCATGACCGCACGCCAACATCTAATGGGGAGACGCCATGAAACCACACTACAAACTTGGTGATTTGGGGTGGTTATTTAACCCACTAAACAAATTTTCTTAAAGTCGAGATCAAGCTAAATCGATTTCTAGTACTAGAAAACGGTAGGCCAATGACTTTCATCAAAATCCTTAGAGCCGCTTTTAAAACAAAATTTACATACATACAAGAATTACTTCTTTAAGGTGAACGTCAAGTAATTTTGCTTCCTGTACTTCGAATGGAAAAATTTCTGTACTCATTTTCTTCCCAATTGTTGCGTTCCTACGGGTGAAAATTTGAACATCGATTAACATATCTTCATTTTATAACTTGGAATACTTAATATTTTCTAAAACATAACCATGATAATGCAATCCATGTTTTTGTCTGCTGACGTCATGAAAATACAGGTCGCGCCATCTTTTTTTCTGGACAATTAATGCGTTCACAAGGATGAAAATTTGAACATCGAATAAAATAGCTTCATTTTATAACTTGGAATACTTAATCTTTTCTAAAACATAACCATAATTATGCAATCCAACATTTGTGTGTCTACTGACGTCATCAAAGTACAAGTCGCGCCATCCTTTTTCTGGTTTCATCACCACCAAAGGAAAAGTTATTGATTTTTAATGTAATTATGGTTATGTTTTAGAAAATATTAAGTATTCCAAGTTTATAATAAAGTTATTTTAATCGATGTTCAAATTTTCATCCTTGGGAACCATTAATTGTGAAGGAAATGTGTACAAAAGTTTTCCATTGGAAGTATAGGAAGCAAAATTACTTGAAGTTCACCTTAATAATATGGGTTAAGAGCGATGGAATGGATCGCAATCCTATGTCCTGACCTTTGACCCCATTTTGTCCACATTCAATAGGGTTCGTCCCCAGGGTGTCCCTACCACATACTGAAATTTCATCGAAATCGAACCATTTTTACGCACGTTATGACGCATAAAGGCAATGCAAGGATCCCGCTCCTACGTCGTGACCTTTGACCCCATTTGTCCCTTTTCAATAGGGTTCGTCCCCAGGTGGTCCCCTACCACATAGTAAACTTTCATTGAAATCGAACTATATTTACGCAAGTTATGGCGCAAAAAGGCATTGGAAGGATCCCGCACCTACGTCGTGACCTTTGACCCCATTTGTCCCATTTTCAATTGGATTCCTCCCCAGGTGGTCTCCTACCACATACTAAAATTTCATCGAAATCGAACCATTTTTACGCCAGTTATCGTGCGGACGAACAAAGCTTCAGCATGTACGCTTCTTCAACCTACGGTTGGAAAGCGTAAAAAAGATGGTCGGGCTTACCAAAGGCCCTGGCCTCCAAATCAATAGCGTACGTCTAACCGTAGTTAGGTTTAGTTTAATTAATTAATTAAAAACAGTATGCTTGGTCCAGCGGCATTTTTTTCACATAAGTAGTGAGACAAGGGCTCACGCTTGTGGGTACGGAAATGGCGAACCCGAGGTACCTTATGCTGGACCATGCCTTACTTCATGTAATATGCTTCTGTTACATGTATTATCTGTATACTGATCCCTACTCTTCCTTATTTCTTCTTTTTGCTCCATCCCCCAATCCTTATTAGAGTAATCGATGGCTAGGGATGAATCCTTCCTATTTACTTATTTTCTTTTTACTTCTTAGAGGAGCAAACATATCTAAAAAACCTGTGCTCAGCTGGCTCCGGCTGTTAATACCTAGTAAGAGTCCCTACCTAGGGTTACAGGTGAAGCAACGTCTACACTCCGATGGAGCGGTTGCAAACAGCGTCTGTTCCCAGGGAGACAGCTGAGCTAAAACCTAGCAGGAGGTGATAAAATGCATTTCCCAAGACGACTGGTCATCGTAGGGAAATTAGACCAGAAAAATCCTTCATGAAAAGAAAGAACAGAGCAAAACTTTCTTTTCAATCAATGTACAATACCAATTATGATATACAGTATGGCACTGAAACCTGGTGTATAAAAAAAAAAAAAAGTCTTAGACAAATTGCGAAAAACACAACGTAAAATGGAAAGAACCCTACTAAATATAAGGCTTCAAGATAAAATAAAGAATACAGATATAGGATCCAGAAAAAGTTTTTTACACATAATTGAAAAGATGATCAATTAAAAATGTAAATGTGCTGGCTATATAGCATGAATGGAAAATAATAGATGGACTAAAATATTAACAGAATGGATACCATATAAAGGAAAAAGAGTAGGAAGGCCAGAGGGAAGATGGATGGATGAATGATATAAACAAAACTGTAGGAGAGCTTGTGACGTATGTTCTATTTTAACTTTCATTTTTAGTTCCTTTTCCTATGTAAATTTGGTTTTGTTCTCTTTTGCACTTTCCAAACTTAACGTGGCCGTCCTGGTGGCGCAGTGGTCTAAGCGAGGGCCTCTGATCATTCGTCCGAAGGGGGTCCGGGTTCGAATCCCGGAGGCACGTATGTTGTGTTTGTCTTACGGCACTCTAAATTAGAGACGGGCGACCGCTTATAGCCCATTGAGTTGCTCACGGTGGTCGTTAAACCTCCAATAAAAAAAAAAAAAACTTAACGTGATATCTTCTCTCTCTCTCATGAATGAAGGTTTGGCAACACCCCTGAGGTCAGTACGTATGTGATGTATGCATGTTGGTAAGAACGAGAAAAAAATATATATTTTGCGACGCAGTTGTTTGTGGGGGAGATGTTAGATCTTTGCTGAGCTTATTGATTGTACCTGAGCCAATAACGTATGTGAAGGTATATTTTTATTACAGTCTGCATAACTACGTTGTGAAGTTGTGCGGTGTGTCTCACTGTGATATGTTTTTGATTTCATAAATAGACAACGTTATGTGATTTCCTCTTAAGTTGCTAGACCAATGAAAAGTTTACGTAAGTGATTTCTGCTTTTTGTATACGTTTCATGTGGCCCTAAAATCCTTAATTTAAGGTGGGCTATCAAGTGCAATTAGTGCATCACATTTACGCTTAGTTCAGCATCTCTTTAGCCGGATATTCGGAACTTAGCACAACAAGAAATCTCGTATAACGTAAAAGGGTTACGTTATAAGCTGTGGGATATAGACAAACCCATGACAGGAACATTTGGAAAGAGATGAGGGAAACCTGTAGCCTCAGTTGGCTATAAAAAGGGTTAGAAGAAGAAGTATGGGGAGTTTTGCAATGTCATTCAGGGAAAACATACAAATACAAGAAAACGTTTAATTTTTTCGAAGGAAATAACGTTTCAGATAGAAATAAAGCTAAGGTGAAGTAAACGATTATTATTCGCCAGTACCAAAATACAGTAGTTATATTTCCGTTCCAAAAAATCCAGACAAAAGAAAACGAAAAAGTGGGTGGACCACACGAGAAATGGTGGGCTAATCCAGGAGCGGATTAGCCCAATGGGCTAATCTGCTTCTGGTTGCGGGTTTTTCTAGTTTAACGATAGCATTCCGTTGAAGACAAACTCGCTTCGAAACCCACCAGGGGACAAAAGGAAAGGATTCGTTAATTTAGTACACCAGGGAAGGAAAATCTCTGGTAAGAGATCCGAAAAAGTCAAAACCGAAGACTTTACGAAATTTCTGTATAAATACAGAAAAATCCGAAACGGTCTCTTCTGAAATAAAAGGAACTATTGACTCTGTCATAATACTGAAGATAGTAGAAATGGAAACTTCTAAAAACTGAAAATTTTGTTAAAAGATCAACACCAATATGTAGGCAATTTTGCTGCACTTTATTTTCAGGAACTTTAACTTTTTTGTGAATTCACACCATTTTTTTTTTTTTTTTTTTTACAGTGCACTGGTTTGCAGGGATATAGAGATTTTGTGCTGCACAACTTTCGTTCTTACTTGCGTTCTTAATGCATATATATATATACACACTGACGGAAAAAAAATCCCAACACCAAGAAGGGGTTGTGTTAAATAAACGACAGTTGGTAGGCGGTGAGAGTACATCTGTAAGATGACGTCTATGCAAATTTCGCGTTCGGCGCATATGTGTGGCGCTAGTAGTGCCCTCGGAACGTGCAAAGCAGGCTTGCTGTATATACGCGCCGTAACGTTCGTGAGTGTTAGTTATCGTTGAGATTCGACGTAGGGTGTTGATGTTAGTCAAGTATGCCTTTAAGAAGACGAAGAATCCATTATCAACAGCTTACGGAGTTTGAACGAGGTCGTGTAATAGGGCTACGAGAAGGTGGATTTTCGTTCCGCAATATTGCAGAACGACTTGGCAGGAATGTAGCCACTGTGCATGATTGTTGGCAGTGGTGGTCAAGGGAAGGTACTGCCTCAAGAAGATCGGGTTTCGGTCGGCCACGTGGCACTACTTAGAGGGAAGACCGCCGTGTACGGCGTATGGCCGTGGCAAATCGTACCGCGTCTGTGGCAGCAATTCGAGCTGCAGTTGCCACCACAGTGACACAACGAACTGTTACAAATCGGTTACTTGAAGGACAGCTCCGAGCCAGACGCCCTGTAGCGTGCATTCCACTTACTCCAAACCACTGCAGTTTGCGACGTCAGTGGTGTCAAGCTAGAGCTCATTGGAGGACGGAATGGAGATCTGTTGTGTTTTCTGATGAAAGCCGGTTCTGCCTGGGTGCCAGTGATGGCCGTGTGTTGGTTAGAAGGAGGCCAGGTGAGCGCCTGCAACCAACCTGTCTGCGGCCGAGACACACTGGTCCTACACCTGGAGTTATGGTCTGGGGAGCAATTTCCTATGACAGCAGGAGCACTCTCGTGGTTATCCCACGCACCCTGACGGCACAGTTGTACGTCGGTCTGGTGATTCAACCTGTTGTGCTGCCATTCATGAACAGCATTCCAGGGGTGTTTTCCAACAGGATAACGCTCGCCCGCATACCGCTGTTGTAACCCAACATGCTCTACAGAGTGTCGACATGTTGCCGTGGCCTGCTAGATCACCAGATGTTTCACCAATTGAGCACGTATGGGACATCATTGGACAACAACTCCAGCGTAGCCCCCAAACAGCATTAACCGTCCCTGTATTGACCGACCAAGTGCAACAGGCATGAAACTCCATCCCCCAAACTGACATCCAGCACCTGTACGACACAATGTATGAACGTTTGCGTGATTGCATTCAACATTCTGGCGGTTACACCGGTTATTAATGTACCAGCATTTCACATTTAAAATGGCTCTTCTTGCGCTTACAATAAGCTGTGATCTTGAAACCTTAATCGATTAAATATGTTACCTATACAAATGTATTGACGCCATTTCACAAATGTATTGACGCCATTTCATTCGAAAAAATAGTTGTAGTTATTCTACAACTATTTTTTCGTGGTGTTGGGATTTTTTTCCCGTCAGTGTGTACACACACACACACACACACACACACACACACACACACACTATTGACAAAAGTCACCGAACACCTAGAAGAAAAACACAACATAGCATTTATTGACATCCTTACTACGGTGTCGGCCCACCTTGTCCTACACGTGTCTTCACGAGCTCCGTGTTTGAGTGCTTCACGTACGTGTTTTGTGTGTCCCATGATCGTTCTTCTGTGTGTGTGTGCCGAAGTTCAAGGTCTGTGCTTTCGTTTAAGATCTCTCACGAGTGGGTGAATGCTCATTTTGTTTCATTACCACTGTTTTAATTGACACACCGAGCTGGTCGTTTTTCTTCGTTAACCCTTGCCATTGATTATGACATCTGCCGATGAGGCCGCTGTTTCCGCCCGCATCGTTGCAGCTCCTCGCGTCGCCTCTTTAACGACAGATGCAGCCGATCAATCATCTTTGCTTGCTAGTGGAGAGCCTCTTAATTTTCCTCCTGTCATTTGCACGTCTTCTCCTGCTCAGGTCTCCGACGTTGTTATTGAGAACGTGGATGTCACGTCCCTGGCCTCTGCTGACGATGAATTCATGGACGTCTCTGATGGCGTTGCTAATCTACCCTCTACAGTTTCTACTGCCTCTGCTTCCAGTACATTGTCTCATTCTGCGTCAATGCCTTTAAGAGGAGGTGCTTCTGCACGCACGTATTCTGCGGCTGTCTCTGGTATTCCACCGTCTTCCTCCTCGTCTCATCTGCCCCCTATTGATTCTTACGTTACTCTCAACAGTGACGCCATCTTATTAGACATTCCCGAGAACTCTTCTGCTGGTCAACATCTTCATTCGACCCTCGAGTTGGGGCGCTTGTTTTGATGAGCTGCCCAACACTCCTTTGAAACAGTACAGCTCCGCTCTCAAGAAGATGCTTCCTTCTGGTGCCATCACCCACCTTACCCGAAAGCCACGAACTGTGATTGTTTATTTTTCGAAGAAACAATATGCCGAGCTTGTCTTGTCTCGGGGCCTATCAATTGGCGATCGTCACCTCTTAGCCGAATCCATCACCCAGCGTCCTGTTCTGGTCTCTCTACATCCGGTACCCCCGGATATCTCTGATGATATGCTGTGTGCCGCACTTAGTCGATGCGGCAGAGTAGTCTGCTCAGCGAAGACTCTCCTCTTCCCCCTCTGATCCCGATGATAAACATATCTGTGGCTTCCGTAGAACTGTTCGCATCATCTTCCTGTCGGAAGAGCATCTCATAAAGTTTCCACGGTTCCTCGATGTTCGTTGCGGTAACGAGCGCCGCCGGATTGAGCTGCTCAACTCTGCTCATTGCTCACTCTGCAAGGCTTACGGCCATCAGCAGGCTCAATGCCCCCATGCAGAGCCACTGACTCCTGCAGCTCCAAGGCAGCATTCTACCTCTTCCTCCGTTTCTGCTGCCATGCCTCCTCCTGCGTCTACATTTCCTGGACCCAGTTCTGCCGAAAATCTGATTAAAGCCTTCGATCAACACGCGTCTTCCGATGTTGCTTTTCTCCACTCTGTCGGATTTTCCTCCGCTTAACTCCTCCTTGCCTTCCCATGTTCTCTCTCCATCAGAGGACATCACGGCTGATCTTCAAGCTTCATTCACCGTCGGAACTTTTGCTCCCGGCGATGAGGTGGACCTTTCCTCTGACTCCACATCTCGTGTGTCATCGACCCACGGCAAACGTCGATCTACTGCTAGTACCGAGGCCCGGAGAAAAAAGAAGTCACCTTCTCCGACTGGCCGCCCACATCATTCCACCCGTATAGTAGGCTCCAAGTCTCCCCTGTCACGTTTAGCTCTTCCTCTTCAAATTCCAAGGGTCCTCTGCCGACGTTTGAAGATTTCTCGACTCTGCTTACCAATGTCTCTCTTCATTCATAATCAGTCTCCTTTGAAGATCTTTACGAGTTTCTCACTCATAAAACAAATCGGGAGGCTTCTCTCATCTTTTTACAGCAGTTTGAAACAGTTCTTCCCGAAGTCTTCGACCAAGCAACCTCTATCCTCAAATTCCTCCGGCATAATGCCAAGCAACCAGACTACGTCTTGTGGTGTCGTGGTATCGTAAATCGTCTCGACACATTCCAGAAAGCTGCCATAGCTGCCCTTCATCCGACGTCGGATTTACCCATTCAAGGTCGCCACTCTGAATAGTACGGGGTTTGCTAACCCCCTCGCTAACGCTCTCGTTCTGGAAGATCTCTTGCCTCTTAGGGCGACTTACTCCTTCTGCAAGAGACGAACTGCCACTCCTCGACACTTTTTCATAGATGGTGCACTTGGGACTTCAGAATTTACCATGCTTTTCGTTACTCTGTGCACGGTGGTACAGCAAGAGTATCTGTCTGCCATCTCCGCATGCCGTGAAACCTCCTTCTATGGTACTTGGTCGCCAATAAAACCCGTATTTCGCTGTTACACCAAGTCCGTTACATCTCACGGTGAGTTAAGACTCTGCATTAACGTTTTGATGTTCTTTCGCACTGCGGTGCCCCGCCTGTGATCATTCAATGTACATATCATCGCTTTTATTAGTTTGTATCATTCCGGTTCTTTTTTCTTTGAGACCATTCCATGTTGCTTGTCTCCTCTGTTTTGTTACATTAAAGCAATTCTGAAACCACCTTTTGGCTTTAACGCATGCACTGACCTTTCGAGGCATTATCCTGCTGGTACCAACAATGCTCGGTATCATAGTATTGCCACAGAGTTGGTAGGGCATAATTGTTCAGAATATCGACGTAGACGTGCTGGTTAACAGGTTTGTCCACGGTAACCAGTGGGTCGCGACCATACCACGAAAAACACCCCCACACGAGTACACTGCCAGATCCAAACTTGACCGTATGAACAGTAAGTACACTGTGAGAAATAGCGTTCCCCCGGCTACTGTCATATCCACACACGGCCATCAGACTGATGGATCGTGTATCTGGATTCATCAGTCCATAGGACCAGTTTCCATTGATCTACAGTCCACGATAAATGTTCTTTACATCATGCTAAACGACGAGTAGCATTCCGAGTGGAGATGAAAGGCTTATGAGCAGCCGCACGACCACGGTAACCCGCATGGAATGAAGTTCTCTGCAAATGGTACGTGTACATACCGAGGCTCCAGCATTTTTACTCACCTGTACACTGAGGTCTTGTGCAGTACTTCGTCGATTCCCTGTAACGACTCTCCTGAGGCTTCGACGTCCTCTATCACTGATTTTCTTTGGTCTGCCGGTACGTTTGCTGCTTCTGGCACGCCATGTGTCTTCCACTTATTCAATACATCCAAAACAGTTTCCTTGGGTATGTTTAAACGTCTCTCGGTTTCTTTTATGGACAACGCCCTAACATAACACCCAACAATCTTTCCTTTCTCAAAGTCAGTTCTCTCCCGCCGCGACATTTTCACTCAACCTTACAGTGCGATATGATCGTGGTCAGATGAAAGGCTTGTTTTTGTACCGTTTGCAGCTGTACCGCGCATCTTAACAACGCAGCGGATCCGTTTATTTGCTTTTGAAGGGTTGAGCGGTGTATGTATATATATATATGGCTTCGAAATCCTGCGGTATTGAAGATGCATACATTAATATTATTAATAACATCTATGAAAATGCAAGTGCAAAGATTCGGATATTTGAGAATACAGCACCCATAAAAATTGGAAAGGGAGTGAGACAAGGTGACGCTATATCTCACAAACTCTTGAATACCACATTGGAAAATGTCTTTCAATCACTGAACTGAGAAAATAAAGGGATAAAGATTCATGGCGATTATCTAACTCACCTTCGTTTTGCTGATGACGTAGTCATTTTTGCAACTACCCTATCAGAGCTGCAGAGTATAATCCAAGAACTTGCTGACAAGAGTAAAGACGTGGGATTAAAAATGAACTTTCAGAAGACAAAAGTGATGAACAATGCTTTTACAAAAAATGAAGATTTATCGATTGATGGGGAAAAACTGGAGATAACCAATACCTCCATTTATCTTCGACAGCAGATAGCAAGTGAGGGTCACATTGATGAAGAAATTAATCGGCGTATAAAACTTGCCTGGAGAGCTTTTGGAAGAAACAGTCTAATTTTCAAAAGCAATATGCCGTTATGTCTTAAAAGAAAAGTGTTTGATCAATGCATCCTCCCAGTGCTTACATATATTGCAGAGACGTGGACCTTAACTAAAAGAGACATACAAAGACTGCAGGCAACTCAAAGAAGCATGGAGAGATGCATGCTTGGTGTAACCAGGATAGATAAGAAGAGGAACTTGTGGATCAGAAAAATGACAAGAGTGGAAGATATCATGATCAGAGTAAGATCCCTGAAATGGCAATGGGCCGGACATATTTCCAGAAGGACAGACCATCGATGGACAGCTGAAATTTTAGACTGGAATTCAAGGGACAGGAAAAGACCCAGAAGAAGACCACATGTGAGATGGGTGGATGAAATTCGAAAGTATGCTGGAGTAACATGGAGAAGACTGGCACAGGACAGACCGTTGTGGAAGAAATTTAGGGAGACCTTCATCCAGCAGTGGATTGATAATGGTTCACAATGATGATATATATATATTGTTACAGTGGACACCCCCCCCTCCTAAAACCTGAAGAAAACTTTAAAATTTGTCCGCCATGTCGCGTATGGTATGAGGCAGCTAGGAATCACAGTTCGGCAGGCTCACATGTTCTTTTACAGTTCAGTTTTTTTATTTATTTCTCATTTACGTTGTTTTTTCTTTCGGATGTTCTCTAAATTAATTAACAAAATTGCGGGATAATTGGGAAGTCGCTCCAATGCTCTTGAAGGCAAGAAACGCAATATTTTTGCCATTTTAAATTGTTTCTACCTGTGGGAAAAGGTAGCACTCAATGGTTGCTCTGGAAATTGATAAGAGCAAAAAGCGATAGGCCCAGAAGAGGACTTCTGGATTTCTTGAGGAGGGGCCGATGTTACGACCCACACCCGCCATTAATTTAGTAATTAATGGGCGTGGTTGATGTGTGAAATTAATTAAGTATTAATTATGTTCGAGGCTTGATTGGAGTTTAAAAGTGTAAACAGCAGATAAAGTTTTATCTGGGGGTTTGGAAAGAAAAGAGGCGAAGAATTCTCTCTCTGGCTGGGTGGTCTCAGAATAGCTCTGTTAGGTCATAAATATCAGGGCGCAGCTGACGGGAAACTAAGCAACACGGAATGGTACCTTTCGAAGAGGGGTCCACTTGAGTAAATGAATGAAGATGGGGACAAAAGGTTTAGCGAATAATCGTAAATTCGTCGATTGTTTGGGGCATTTTCGAGAACAATTGCTCTCTGTGTGGTCCGTGCAGAAAAATAAGAGTTCGCACTTAAGCGTGAAAATAAGGAAGAAAGTTTAGTTGTCTGTATGCTCTCCGATGTGAAAGGCTGGATGCCTTGGATCTGCAGCAAAATGAATTGGGGAAAATGAAGCAGCAAACCTCCCCGCATTTGGTAAGAAATGGAGACAACTCGAGGCAGCTGGAGATGCCAGTTTGCCATAAAGACAGCAGAATGCCTAAATCCGCGGGATAAAGCAGAAATTTCTAGGCTGGAGCGTAATGGAACTCAGCGACTGTTTGGCCTAATGAAAGCCAAGTTACAGGGGAATTAAGAAGTCTGCGAGTGGACAGTGGTCATTCCAATGAGAAGCGAAGCCAAGCAAAGTCGGGTTCGGATGCCAACCACTGCAGTGTGGAATCGTCACCCCCATTCATCCCCTACTGTGGAGGAAGTGAAGAGATGCGCTTGTCTTACGGGGCGAAGCGAGGCCCCATGTGTGCGTGTGTGTGGTCACGTAAGCAGCGAAGCCACTACGTGTAAGTGCGACGGGATAAAAACATGAGCGTAAGAGCGGTGGCTTCGATACCTAACAAATATACAGGTGAAATGTTGAGTTGCCGATATACGCTTAAGGTAAAAGCACGTCTGATTTCGCTCGGCCGAGAAAATTAATCTCAGGGCTGGCGGTCGCAACTCGATAAAAAAATGGAAACGAAACCTGCGAGTGGCATATTTGATCTGCGTACTCAGGCAGGGTAGATAGATGGTTTGCGAACGGAAAGGAACTGACTGAATTGGGAATGAACGGTCAAAAAGGACGGAAGGTAGCGACGGACGGAATCAACTATAGCAGCAGCGGAATTGAATGTGTCCCACTCTCCCAGCAGTCGACGTTCACAATTATTTCTTCACGACAACAAAAATCATTTCCCAGGAACACAGAAAATCAATCTTGAAACCGCAACTGTAGATGTGAGAGGGCCTATTTTGCTTAACGGCCACCTTCAAATCGTCACGAGAATAGATCAGTGTGCACTCTAATCATTGCAACAAAGTGCGGCGTGATATTACCATTTTTAATTGTGTGCTTCATTTACATCAAGCGTCAAAGTGAAGTGTTGAATCATCGGTGCTGCCACATGGTGCAAGTGTCTGTGTGCGTGTTTTTTTTTTGTGTCGTGTGATATTATGTGATACACAACGGATTTGCACAGCAAAGTCACGTAACTGTAAGTAGATGAATATTTCCTTTTTCTTTCTTCGCACATCTGCGAACTTGTGCCATCCCGACACCCAAAGCTGCATGGACATAGATGCAGTAATGCTGAGTGACTGAACTTCAGAGGAAATACCTGCACATACAGATTTATTTCTTACAGGGCCCATTTCCTGATTATTTTTTTTTTACATGAATAAGGGAGAGGGTGTGGCCGCAAATTCCGCTGGGCGGGACAGTTTCTTTAACTTTGGTTCAGGGCCAAAGCTAGCGGAGAAGGGATCTGCATGTGCATGCTTATTAGATTTAGTTAATTAACTTTGGCAGTATTTCGCACCTATAATCTTATACCGCAAATTAACGTGCTTGTGTATTTTGTGTCGCGAGTATTTTTAATGTGATCGTTTGCATATAATTTTTTTTTCATTCTCTAAGCAATTGTATATGAATATCACCTGCAGCTCTATTTAGTGTGTAAACGAGTAGTATCTCTTGTTCAGATAGTCCGGTGGAGACTCAGTCGGCTGCGTTATCCGACAGTAAAGTGTGACACCGTATGCTGCCCACATATGAGGGGCAATTGTCTATGCGCCTAGAGAGCGCCGGATCTGTTTAAATCTCGCAGAACGTTATTAAATGTTGTGTTGTGTATTTGAGAATCATGTGTTATTTGCGAAAGTGAGTGTTGTACTGGCTGGTTGGGGATTGAATGTACCGGAGTAAGATCCGGACCACTACACTCAGTCACGAATTGGTGATTGCGGGTGAACCTCATCACAACTCTGATCCCAAAGTATCATTTTTTTTAGATTATTTTATATTTTATTTGTTGTTGTTATTTTGTTCACAAGGTGGATTCACCCAAGCCTTATGCTTCGGGTCATTCTTCAACTTTTCATTTTTTATGTTCTGGTGTGAATCTTTGAGTGCAGCAGTGCACCTGAGATTCTCACCTGGTGCCGTGGCCAACTAAATTGTACTTCAGGTCTCAAGCACCGTTACCGGCAGACTCGGCAGGAACACTGCTAGTGCCGTGTAACAATATATATATTTATATATACTTAAGAGCAAAACTGAAGACTAAGGAAAAACTTTAGAATTTAAAACGAAGGTTGCAAAATAACCTGAAAATCAAAACGCGCAACGCAGCAGTTTTGAAAATTCAGAATTCACATTCTATAAAGAAGATACCTAAGCAAAAAAATGCATATATAATTTTGACTCACACCTAGTACAACATAGAAAAGGTTATGTATCTACCTGTGTGAGTAAAAGGAGAAAAGACAAAAAAATAAAATAAAACAACTGAATGTAGAAGGTGTCGAGAATACTGAGCCTTGGCTTTATCAAGGACCAGCAAAAACTCTGCATTTTCTCACTTCCACAAAGACCTAGTTGGAAATGGGTTTCTGCAAGGCCATAGATGCAAGTAACATTCCCACCTAAAATAGTTTAAAAAATATATATATATATCAGCAAGTTCCTGGATCATACTCTGCAGCTCTGGTGGGGTAATTGCAAAAATGACTGTCATCAACAAAACGAAGGTGGGTTAGATAATCTCCATTAATCTTTATCCCTTTGTTTTCCCAGTTCAGTGATTGAAAAACATTTTCCAATGTGGCATTAAAGAGCTTCGGAGATATGGTGTCACCTTGTCTCACTCCCTTTCCAATTTTTATGTGTGTTGTATTTTCAAACAGCCGAATCTTTGCACTTGCATTTTCATAGATGTTATTAATAATATTAATGTATGCATCTTCAATACCGCAGGATTTCAGACCCATTGTAACTGCTGATGGTTTCACCGAATCAAAGGCTTTTTCATAATCGATAAAAGCCATGCACAATGGAAGTTCATATTTCCTCGCTCTTTCAATTAGTTCTCTCAATACGTGGATATAATCTATTGTGCTGTAGCCACTCCTGAATCCAGCTTGTTCTCTCGGTTGAGCCATGTCCAGTGTTACCTTCAAACGGTGTGAAGGAACTTACACACGGCTGGTCACCCAAAATGCAACACCAAGAAGGACACGATATAGCAAAGCCAGATTTATTGTTCACATAACAACAGATACAAAGATGAAACGATTGAGCTCACAGGCCCGTGCGACTTGCGGAACATCAATAGTTCGTGTGGCTCCCAAGGCTGGCAATAACGGCCGCTACACGCCGCGGCATCGAACGAAAGAGGCTTTGGACGTGGACTTGGGGTATGTCGGTCCAGGCTGCTTCCACACGTTGCCACAGTTCATCAGGCGTAGCCGCGGGTGGTGCTTGCCGGGGCACTCGGTTGCCGATCAGCGACCAAACGTGTTCGATGGGCGACATATCGGGAGAACAGGCGGGCCACGGCAGCAGTGACACCTGGTTCGTCGTGAAGAATTGCTGCACGATGCGTGCCACGTGCGGGCGCGCATTGTCCTGTTAAAACGTGGCCGCTAGCAGGTTCTGCAGGTAAGGGAGGGCTGCAGGCTGCAAAACGTCGAAGATGTAGCAGTGGCTGTTGAGTGTACCGGCGATGCGTACCAGAGGGGCAATATCCAATTGCGCCCCAAACCATAACGCCAGGAGACGTACCGGTATGGAGATTCATAATGCAGGCGTCATACAGTCTCTCGCCGCGGTGCCACCACAAGCGGATCCAACCATCGTGGTGTTGCAGGCAAAAACGGGATTCGTCGGAGAAGACAATGTCGTGCCATTCCGTAGTCCAGGTGCGGCGTTCAACGGCCCACTGACGCCGCACTCACCGGTGGTGTAACGTGAATGGTAATCGGAGCAATGGGCGCCGTGCGAAATTCCCCGCTCCTGCAGACGACGTCGAACGGTAGGTGCTGACACAGGTTGTTGTGCAACACACCCGAATTCGTGCGCTAACGTTCGTGATGTGGCGGTGCGAGCCGTCAATGCCCGCCGCACAATATGCCGGTCCTCTCGTTCGGTGGTGTGCCGCGGCTGTGGCAATCGCTGACGTCGGTCCGTCCGTCCCTCCTGCAGACACCGAATCCATACTCTCCTCACTGTGGCTGGATGTCGTCCCACGCGGGAGCCGAAGTCTCGGTACGATTAACGTTTGTCGCGATAAGCCACTATTCGTCCTCTGTAGAACTCCGAAACGTGCTGGAATGGCTGCCGTTTTCTGCGACGAGGCATCAGGAAGCTTCCCACTCACAGGTCCGGCAGCACAACACACTTCCACTACTTACACCTTGCCTTCTGTGCACCCTTCTTATAGTGCTTCTCGGTGGCGTGCCGGGCACACATGATTTGCATATGCCCTGCAATGCTAATCGTTTGCATGTCCTCTCGTGGGCGAAGCATGCTGCGAATTTCAGGCCGATCGGATGCTTCCTTCTCGGTGTTCCATTTTGGCTGACCAGCAGTGTACACACACACACACACTGTATATACACTGAAGTGCCAGAAAAACTGGTGCGAGCTTATGCAAAATACATAGAACGTCACCTATGCGCGTACTCGGCTGCGTTCTCCACTTCGTATATAAAGCGATAGACATCCTTGCCAGCTGTCAGAGCTGTTTTCAGCATGAGAATGACAAGTAATAACGATTTATGTGATTTTCAACGCGGTGTCATTGTTGGCGCTCGTGAGATGGGCCACAGTATTTCGGAGGTAGAAACGAAGTTCAGATTTTCAAGGACGACCATTGCAAGGGTGTGCCGCCGTCCCGGTGGCGCAGTGGTCTAAGGCACTGGCCTCTGATCATTCGTCCGTAAGGGGTCCGGGTTCGAATCCCGGTGAGGCATGGATGTTGTGTTTGTCTTACGGCACTGGCTCTCTCCCTTCCCTGGAAACAGTGATCCTAAATTAGGGACGGGCGACTACTTATAGCCCACTGAGTTGCTCACGGTGGTCGTTAAACCTCCAATCAAAAAAAAAAAAAAAGAAGGGTGTGCCGTGACTACAAGAATTCCGGCAAAACCTCCAACCAACGGTACTAGTGTGGCTGTAAAAAGCCATTGGGTGAACGTGTGACCATTGTCGGCTGTCAAGAATCGTTTCACACGATAGGTGTGCAACACTTTTGCAGGTATCATCGGAATTCAATTCTGGAGTCTCAACAAGCATCAGCGTCCGGACTGTGCAACGTACCCTGCACGATATGGGCTTTGGGAGCCAACGCCCTACTAGAGTCCTTTTGATGGGTGCAAGACACCCATCAAAAGGACTCAAAAAGACTATGCACCTCGCTTGGGCACGGCAACACCACCACTGGACACTTGATGACTGGAAACAAGTAGCCTGGTCTGACGAGTCACGTTTCCAACTGTATCGGGCAGATCGAAGGATTCGTGTGTGGCGCAAACCTCATGAAGCCATGGATCCCGTTTGTCAACAGGGAACTGTACCGGCCGGTGGGGGAGTCCGCAGTTTTATAGGGTGTGTTTAGCTGGACTTCACTGTGACCCCTGGTACGTCTACAAACGTCTGTGATCGGCCAACACTCTATGTGCGCATCCTTTCGGACGAGGTACACCCGTTCATGTCCTGCATTTATGCTGATGGGTTGGGCCTGTTCCAACAGGACAATGGACCTCCACAAAAGTGTCGGGACGCCACATTATGGGTTATAGGAGCATTCATCTGAGTTTGGGGTATTCCCATTCCCACCCAAGTCCCCAGATCTGAAAGTGATAGAACACATTTGGGATGCTATGCAACGCGCTATCGAACACAGGAATCCGAGACCTCGGAATACACCCGAATTGTGGAACGCTCTGCAGGAAGTATGGTGTGCATTGCCTACAGCATATTTCCCGAAGCTAGGGGAGTCCATGCCCCGTCGTATTTCTGTAGTCCTGCGCTCCCGTGGGGGACCTACCAAGTATTAGACTGGTGTACCAGTTTTTCTGGCACTTCAATGTGTATGAGTTATGAAACGACGACAAAGGAATATCGAACATCAATTTTTTTGTGAAGGCAGGAACGTAGAAAAATGAAAATAAAATAGAAACTGAAAAAAAAACAGGTTTTCTTCGCCAGGAAAGCAACAACCCGGGGGAGTGGCTTTTCTGGTATCAGTGAACGACTAGGAAAAACCAATAGTCTACTGATCCTGCTCCCGAAGCCACTAAATCCAAACTAGTTAGAATGAGAAACATCCGAATGTTAAAAAACTGTAGAAAATAAAGAAACCGTAACTCACCCGAAGACGGTGCGAACCCTGCGGCCGGAGTAAATAAACTGAATAATTACCAACACTGAAATACGAATGGAAGAAACAAGAAATAATTAAAACGGAAATGTTGTAATAAAAGGTTAAGCAAATACGAGGAACCTAATTGCCCGAAACAGGTTAGCGTAACAATAGATGCAAGACTGTATGTTGATGTTCTAACATCTACATACACAGCCCGATGACATCGGGTTATCTGACCCATACTCATCGGGCTGAGTGTGGGTCAGCCCGATGACCCCGGGATCGTTATGAGATACATCGATCATATCATTGTCTTCAATAAATCTCGTTTCTTGCAAATGAGTTAGGCAATTTTCCCCGATGACCTGTCACTGGATAAAACTAACAGCACATCCAATCACGTGAATTTTCTGGACCTTGACATCTTAATAAACAAAACAAAAAAAAAAAAAAAAAAAAATTGGTTTTCGGATCGACCTCTACGATAAAATACAAGATTTTAATTTTGATATAAAAATTCTTCACCCACTGGTCTTCTAATGTCTCTAATGATATACACCGTAACGTCATTATTTCTCAGTTTTACCGCATTGCCAAAATATGTTCTAACACTGAAAACATTACCAAAAACCTCAACAACTTAGTCATTAAATTTAAAAATAATAATATTCCAGTTCACTTTCTCAGACGTAACATACATCAATTAATTCTTAATTTTAATTTTACCTTTCCCAGCTTTAAATTACACATCAGCGCACTTGTACTAACACAGGACCTTACAAATTTAAAATCAGCAGGTAACACCAAGTGCCACTTGACAGATCCCCTGTTTCTGAAGAACATCTATACATACAGTCTTGCATCTATTGTTACGCTCACCTGGTTCGGGCAATTAGGTTCCCCGTATTTGCTTAACCTTTTATTACAACATTTCCGTGTTCATTATTTATTTCTTGTTCCATCCATTCGTATTTCAGTGTTAGTAGTTATTCAGCTTATTTACTCCGGCCGTAGGGGGTTCGCACCGTCTTTGGGTGAGTTGCCGTTTCTTTATTTTCTACAGTTTTTAACATTCGGATATTTCTCATTCTAACTAGTTTGGATTTAGTGGCTTCGGGAGCAGGATCAGTAGACTATTGGTTTTTCCTAGTCGTTCACTGATACCAGAAAAGCCACTCCCCCCGGGTTGTTGCTTTCCTGGTGAAGACAACCTGTTTTTTTCAGTTTCTATTTTATTTTCATTTTTCTACGTTTCTGCCTTCACAGAAGAAATTATGTTCGATATCCCTTTGTCGTTGTTTCATAACTCTATATTTCACTAATTCCTTCTGTCTGCTGTATATTGCGCAACCGAGATATTAGCTTCGCAATTCTTTCTGTTAAATAGTAACAGATGAAGAGCATGGGTCGGGCCAGGAAAGTTATGGATGCAAGCTAAATTGTTAACTAAAGCTAGGTCATACAACTCTGCGGAGGTCATGACATATATATATAATTTAAAAAATATATATATGTTTAAAAAAAAAAAATTTTGGTGGGCTTATTACTTGCATCTATGGCTTTGCAGAAACCCATTTCCAACTAGGTCTTTGTGGAAGTGAAAAAATGCAGAGTTTTGCTGGTCCTTGATAAAGCCAAGGCTCAGTATTGTTGGAAATAAAATTATTTAAAATAAATTTAGTCCAACATGCACGTGCATAGATAGCCCCAGGGGATAGCGAGAGGCAATCTCAAGCCTTTGAGACGATACTTAGGCCCCAGGGGATATAGGGGGGTCGGAAAAGTTGAAGGGTCAGTTCCCAAGAAGGGAGCGAAGTAACGTTCACCTGACGGAATAGATGAACCCCTCAGAAGGTCAAGTGACCTTGGCATCAGTGGACAAGGTGAAGCTCAGAAGGTCAGGGGTCTTCACTGGTCAAGAGTAGTGGAGTGCGTGTAGCGACAAGGAACAGACGTGGGTATTGAGTGCCGAGTATGACGAGAAATGAAATATGCCCAACGTTGACAAACGGAGAGCCGAGTTCGGATAGCGCCAGTCAGCTCAATTAGGTGTATATGCCCAGTGTTGAAAACCTGAAAGACATATGGAGATACCAGATAAGTTATTTTCCTTTTCCCTTTTATTGCATGTACTTGCTTAAATTAATTCATAACCCTATTTAGAGCACGTGGCGTGTGTATTGGTCATGATAAAACAATGAAAACCCAGTTAGCTAGGTAAAACATTTAGGTAAAGTATAGGAGAAAAGGAACTGGAAGAAAAATGAATCACTAAGCTTTGCACTTATATATATAGATAGATGTATGCAGAAATGATCGGAGACGTTATAGAGAAAAATCGTAATAAGAGTAAATTTTATGTGTAAGGTATTGTTAACGGCTGCACCCACGCACGTGGTACCTTAGTGTTCCTAATTCTCTCGTATTAAACTATTTTGATTACTTCCACATAAGATTCCTGTTTGTTTTCCTTATAACCACACAAGACAAAAGTTAAGGTATGTGTAAACTAAGATATGTGTTTATGTTTCTGATTTCTTTCACGAGCGGCACCTTTACTCCCCACCATTCCAGCGACGGGATAAAGGTGAATCACAACGTCGTGCTTTATTATATGCCAGTACATATAAGGGGCACGTTTTTGTCCATATACGATCACTGTAGAACAAAAGTCACATAGTTATAAAAAGGCACAATAAGGAAACTGATGACAGGCACCAGGAAAACCCCACATAGGTATGAATTACGCCCAAGAGAAAAAATTCCAAATCCTAGGCATCAGATCAATAATATGAACTGATACTATAAAAAAAAAAAAAAAAGATCCGAACCACAAATCCATTTATCCAAGTGAATAACCCAGCAATTTAAACGGAAGTTATTAGATGATTAAGAATTTTTTTTACATTTGATTAGCATATCTCTTAGCAAAAGGTGGAAAAATTCACTAGTATTTTGTGTAATATATATGTATAAAATTTTCTCGAGTTCGGGCATTATTTTCCAGTCCGTATTTCAAGTATGTTTCAAGTCTGTGTGTGGTTAGTTCATTGAAAAAAAAAAAATTAACTAGTTAACTAACGTTATGTTATATCTGAATATTCCCCCAGGAACACTTGGTTATCTCTTGTGGAGGTGTATGCACGAAAAATTCGTCAAATAAAAATTTAATAGTGATATTGGCAAGTGTAATTTTAAATATTAATGTTAATAATGTTTAGGTGCAGCGTGAAGGTAATGATTGATTGGGTTGAGCGGATCTATCTTTGCTTGGGAAGGAAGAATAGTGTAAATCTAAGATATTAGATATACAACTATTCTGAAAAAAAATAATAATGATAATGAATGTAGATAAGGGTAAATGAAAATTAAACCACTGGGTAGTTGACTTTGTTTGGATTGACGGATCACACTGCCGCGTCTAGTCTGGGTAATGACAGAGCGGTACAGTGCGTAATCAGGGGAAGAGAGAAGGTTATAGAAGAAAAGAAAAATAAATCAAAGTGTGAGTAAAGTCAGTGTGTTCCATGTGGTGGTGAACAAAGAGAATCACGTGTTGGTGAACAAAGAGAATCACGTGTTGGTGAACAAAGAGAATCACGTGTTGGTGAACAAAGAGAATCACGTGTTGGTGAACAAAAAGAACCACGTGTTGGTGAACGAAAAGAACCACGTGTTGGTGAACAAAATAACTATGCTTCCTACGGGAACTAGAGTGCAGCAGTGATTGAAACACCGTTTTCTTTTCCCAAACTCAAACAACAGGAGGATATTCAAGTAATGATGAAAGCTTTTGAAAATAATGAACGGATCGCACGTGGCATACGTAATGTAAGCGTGCTGGTGTATATAAGGACGGTCGTAATTACTGTGAATGCAACGCATGTTTTTCATGTGGATGACCTACAGACTAAATAAAGTGCTACATTGACAGCGAAGACTTTGTTGTGCTGTGTGGTCAACAGGTAGTGAAAACGGTATGGTCGATGAACGGTGTGGTGAAAACGGTATGGCCGATGAACGGTGTGGTGAAAACGGTATGGCCGATGAGCGGTGTGGTGTTTAAAAGCACAAAGGACAGTGTCCATGAGGGCGCATGCAGAGATGAATAAAACACAGGTGAAATGATTTTGCTGTTATTGTGTTCCAGGGTCAAAGAGACCTTGGTGAATAACCCATGTTATAGGTGACTGTGGACGAATAATACCTAGATAAACATATACGTACAGAGCTAAGTGTTCTACAGCTAATTTTATTACCAGCATATAAAAAGCACAAATCAGGTGACAATGTTCTCCAAATATTGCGAACTGCCAGTGATATTGGTTTGATGTCTGATAACTTTTTGTGTGAATCGTGTGTGAATCGCAGAACTGAACGTAAATCGAACAATTTCACCTTGTCTTACTTTCCACCAGAAAAAAAATTAAGTCAAACAATAAAACTCAAGAATCGGTGGACGTGGACAATGACAATAAAAAAAAAAAAAAAAATAATATAAAAGCAAACAAACAAACGGAAAAGCGTTTGGCAGTTAAATGTGTTACTGATACTTGGTCAGCAACAGCTCAAGTGTACTAAACGACACGTGCATGTAAGCTTCAGATGCCAGCAGTATCACTGAATTGATATTTTTTAGATATGTATTGTGGGTGCAGGACCGTAACAGTTAATTAATTTTTGTGTTTGAAAAGTGTATTGTGTATATGTGTGATTATGAATATTTTATATAATTTCATTGCGATATATATATATATAAGTGCACATGAGAAAAAGATAGAGCTTACTAGGTAAGGATGGAGTAGTCTATCCGTGCGTGTAGTTTTCCCACCAGCATTCCTTTTGGCCCCCCATAAAGATTACATCTGGTAAGGGAGGAATGTTGGAAATAAAATTATTTAAAATAAATTTAGTCCAACATGCACGTGCATAGATAGCCCCAGGGGATAGCGAGAGGCAATCTCAAGCCTTGAGACGATACTTAGGCCCCAGGGGATATAGGGTGGTCGGAAAAGTTGAAGGGTCAGTTCCCAAGAAGGGAGCGAAGTAACGTTCACCTGACGGAATAGATGAACCCCTCAGAAGGTCAAATGACCTTGGCATCAGTGGACAAGGTAAAGCTCAGAAGGTCAGGGGTCTTCACTGGTCAAGAGTAGTGGAGTGCGTGTAGCGACAAGGAACAGACGTGGGTATTGAGTGCCGAGTATGACGAGAGAAAATGAAATATGCCCAACGTTGACAAACGGAGAGCCGAGTTCGGATAGCGCCAGTCAGCTCAATTAGGTGTATATGCCCAGTGTTGAAAACCTGAAAGACATATGGAGATACCAGATAAGTTATTTTCCTTTTCCCTTTTTATTGCATGTACTTGCTTAAATTAATTCATAACCCTATTTAGAGCACGTGGCGTGTGTATTGGTCATGATAAAACAATGAAAACCCAGTTAGCTAGGTAAAACATTTAGGTAAAGCATAGGAGAAAAGGAACTGGAAGAAAAAATGAATCACTAAGCTTTGCACTTATATATATAGATAGATGTATGCAGAAATGATCGGAGACGTTATAGAGAAAAATCGTAATAAGAGTAAATTTTATGTGTAAGGTATTGTTAACGGCTGCACCCACGCGTGGTACC
Organism: Macrothele yani; assembly: GCA_039090855.1. Classification (NCBI taxonomy): domain Eukaryota; kingdom Metazoa; phylum Arthropoda; class Arachnida; order Araneae; family Macrothelidae; genus Macrothele; species Macrothele yani. Next base: position 104,705,719 of record CM077007.1, read on the forward strand.
TTAGTGTTCCTAATTCTCTCGTATTAAACTATTTTGATTACTTCCACATAAGATTCCTGTTTGTTTTCCTTATAACCACACAAGACAAAAGTTAAGGTATGTGTAAACTAAGATATGTGTTTATGTTTCTGATTTCTTTCCTGAGCGGCACCTTTACTCCCCCACCATTCCAGCGACGGGATAAAAGGTGAATCACAACGTCGTGCTTTATTATATGCCAGTACATATAAGGGGCACGTTTTTGTCCATATACGATCACTGTAGAACAAAAGTCACATAGTTATAAAAAGGCACAATAAAGTAAATTTAATCGGTAAATGATCTGTAATTGATGCACCTATAATTTGTTCATAATAATAAATATAACAATAAAATTAACACCTTGTATTTAACATTGATGACAGTAACACGTGTTCCGTGAATAGCATTAACACGTGTGCCATTTATTCATAACTTTAACAACGTGTTCCGTATTAGAATGTAACGTTGGTACCGATTAACGTTTGAAGATAACTATGGTGAATTGGTTAAATATTTGTTTATAACATATGATTATTCTTATAATAAATTTGTTCAAAATAAAAGATATAACAGTATTCTCGACACTTTCTACATTCAGTTGTTTTATTTTATTTTCTATTTTTTTTCTTTTTACTCAGACCGGTAGATACATAACTTTTTCTATGTTGTACTTGGTATGAGTCAAAAATTTTTTTTTTGCTTCGGTCTCTTCTTAATAGAATGTGAATTCTGAATTTTCATAACTGCTGCGTTGCGCGTTTTGATCTTCAGGTTATTTTGCAACTTTCGTTTTAAATTAAAAAGTTTTCCTTTGTTTTCAGCTTTGCTCTTCAGTATATCATCATCATCATCATTGTCAACCATTATCAATCCACTGCTGGACGAAGGTCTCCCCAAGTTTCCTCCACAACGGTCTGTCTTGTGCCAGTCTCCTCCATGTCACCCCTGCATACTTTCAATTTCATCCACCCATCTTCCATGTGGTCTTCTTCTGGGTCTTTTCCTGTCCTTGGAATCCAATCTAAAATTTCGGCTGTCCATCGATGATCTGTCCTTCTGGCAGTATGTCCAGCCCATTGCCATTTCAGGGATTTAACTCTGATCATGATGTCTTCCACTCTTGTCATTTTCGGATCCACGTGTTCCTCTTCTTATCTCTCCTGGTTACACCAAGCATGCACCTCTCCATGCTGCTTTGAGTTGTCTGAAGCCTTTGTATGTCTCTTTTAGTTAAGGTCCACGTCTCTGCACCATACGTAAGCACTGGAAGGATGCATTGATCAAACACTTTTCTTTTAAGACATAATGGCATATTGCTCTTGAAAATGATGCTGTTTCTTCCAAAAGCTCTCCAGGCAAGTTTTGTACGCCGATTAATTCCTTCATCAATGTGACCCTCACTTGATATCTGCTGTCCAAGATAAACGTACGTGTCTGTTATCTCCAGCTTTTCTCCATCAATCGATAAATCTTCATTTCTTGTAAAAGCATTGAACATCACTTTTGTCTTCTGAAAGTTCATTTTTAATCCCACTTCTTTACTCTTGTCAGCAAGTTCCTGGATCATACTCTGCAGCTCTGATGGGGTAGTTGCAAAAATGACTACGTCATCAGCAAAACGAAGGTGGGTTAGATAATCTCCATTAATCTTTATCCCCTTGTTTTCCCAGCTCAGCGACTGAAAAACACCCTCCAATGTGGCATTAAAGAGCTTCGGAGATATGGTGTCACCTTGTCTCACTCCCTTTCCAATTTTTACGTGTGTTGTATTTTCAAACAGCCTAATCTTTGCACTTTGCATTTTCATAGATGTTATTAATAATATTAATGTCTGCAACTTCAATACCGCAGGTTTTCAGAGCCATTGTAACTGCTGATGGTTTCACCGAATCAAAGGCTTTTTCATAATCGATAAAAGCCATGCACAATGGAAGTTCATATTCCCTCGCTCTTTCAATTAGTTCTCTCAGCACGTGGATATGATCTATTGTGCTGTAGCCACTCCTGAATCCAGCTTGTTCTCTCGGTTGAGCCATGTCCAGTGTTACCTTCAAGCGGTGTGAAAGAACTTTAGTGAAGATTTTATAAACTACTGATAGGAGGCTGATAGGTCTGTAGTTTCCGAGATCCTCAATGTCACCTTTCTTATGTAGCAGGATCATTGTAGCGGTGTTCAATCCTCAGGAATCTTTCCTTCATTAAGGCATCGAGTGAAAATTTGGGCGAGTACTGTTTTCGATTTCTCCACTTGCTTCTTGTATGATGTCTACAGTAATTCCATCTTCTCCTGGAGCTTTTCCTCGCTTCATGTTCTTGATTGCATGTGCAACTTCTGCTGGAAGGACTGGAGGAACTCTGGTACTGGTATCTTTCATGATGTCTGGAGTGCATATATCATCCCTTTCATATAATTTGGAGTAGAAATCTTTCACTCTTGTCAAAATTTCGCCTCTATTTCTTGTTACAGAACCATCTTCTTTTCTCAGTGGCATAATCTGTTTTCTTCCCTTACTGAGATGTCCCTTTGCTATCTTTAGGCTTTGGTTGTTTTCAATTGCTTTCCTCACTAGTTCACAGTTGAATTTCCTTACGTCTTCAGTGATACTTTTTCTTACTGTCTTGCATAGCTCTATATATTCCACTTTGGAAGTCACATCTTCTTTAGTTGTCCTCATCTCTCTTCTTTTTTGCATCAACATTTTCGTTTTTCCTGATAATTTGTTCACATGCAACTTGTTCTTAGACCCAGCTAATTTTGTTGCTGTTTCCATAAGAGCTTTGGTTACTTTTCTGTTAACTTCAGAGATGTCCACTTCTTCCGATGTTAGGCCTTCTAAAGCAGAGAACCTGTTCTTCAGTTCTAACTTGAAGGTATTATGGTGTTTTTAAGGTTGGTTATGTCAATAGATTTTGTTTGTCTTATGAGCTTGCCACGTTCAAGTTTAGTGTTGAGGTGCATCTTACATCTCACCAATCTATGGTCACTACCTGTGTTGAACTTTGTTTAGCACACTGCAGTCTTCTATGACGAATTTTTTGTTACACATAATAAAATCAATTTCACTTGTCGTCCCATTTGGATGTCTCCATGTCCATTTCCTGTGTGGCTTTTTCTTGAAGAAGGAGTTCAAGATGAAAAACCCTTCTGCCTCTGCAAACTCAACGAGAGTATTTCCACGCTGGTTTCTGTTGCCATGACCGAATTTACCTACTGAAGTTTCATTCTGTTGCCGTTGCCCTATTTTTGCATTGAAATCTCCCATAATTATTTTCAAGTGCTGCTTACCTTTATTATTTAGATGACAAATTTCCTCATAAAATTCTTCAATTTCTTCTTCAGGATGACTTGTGGTGGGTGCATAAGTTTAAATAATCTGAGCCTGGTATCTTTTCGAGAGTTGGATAACTAGTCGTGCAGCTCTGTCAGAGGAACTTTCAACTTCTACAACTTTATCCTTCAGTTTCTTGTTTATAATAAATCCAACACCACTAGTTCTGCCAGTATCTGTCCCACGATAGTAGAAGAGATGTCCACTTTTCAGTTCGATGAGATCTTCTCCTTTTCTCCTTACCTCACTTAGCCCCACGATGTCCCACTTGATCCTTTGTAGTTCCTCTTCCAATTCAAGAAGCCTTGATTCAGAAGATAGGGAGCGTCCATTGTAAGTAGCCAAGGTCAGCATCAGATGGCAGCCTAGTCCGGTCCTCCGGGGATTCTTAGCACCCTCTGCCTTCATGTCGCACTGGCCGCTGCCTTGACCAGGTACATTCCAGCTGCCGGAGACTGAGGGCCAAGATTTAAGTTGTGGAATCATTTTGGAGGGGTTTGGCCATAACTCACCACGCTGGCCAAGCGGGTTGGTGAGTGTGGGATAGAATTTCCTCTAATCCCGATGGTATAGTTATACCGCTATGGGCGGTCGTCAGAGCCCCTTTAGTGGGAACAGGATGCACCACGATATATATATATATATATATATATATATATATATATATATATATATATATATATATGACTGAAGCAAAAAAAATTTTTGACTCATACCAAGTACAACATAGAAAAGGTTATGTACTGACCAGTGTGAGTAAAAAGAGAAAAAATGAAACAACTGAATGTAGAAAGTGTCGAGAATACTGAGCCTTGGCTTTATCAAGGACCAGCAAAAACTCTGCATTTTCTCACTTCCACAAAGACCTATTTGGAAATGGGTTTCTGCAAAGTCACAGATGCAAGTAATAAGCCTACCAAAAAAAAAAAATATTTAAAATATATATATATGTCATGACATCTGCAGAGTTGTATGACCAAGCTTTAGTTAACAATTTAGCTTGCATCCATAACTTTCCTGGCCCGACCCATGCTCTTCATCTGTTACTATTAAACAGAAAGAAGATGATTATAGAAAACTCAAGTTGTAAGAGTGACATAAAGAATCAGAAATAATGTTCAGCAATAAGAAATTGCCAAGTTCGCCTGAGAGAGAATTTAAACCTGAATAGCAATACAAAAGTATTACAAATTCTTAACATTGCAATAAAAAAGGAAATATTAATTTTTTTCTAAAGCACAGATTCTTGAAAGAAAACTGGATTATAAAAAACTGCTACTCCACAGCTTCTGACAACACAAAAACGAGAATAAAATAAAGACAATAATAAACTAAAGAAATGCTTTGTGAAGGTTATGTGACATAAACAATTAGTTGCAATAAGTACAAAGTATTTCAGAAGTGCTTTAAGTGCATAATAAAGTAGTTATTAAGACCTTAACAACATTGAAAACACATTGCAGACTACAAGAACAATGAAACGGCCGGCTGCTTGGCCTTAGTTCCCTAAAAAACGCGCAAAGTTACCAAGAAAAGAAAGAGTTAAAATCCGCAAAAAAGTTAATAGACTTGCTAGTGCCTAAATGCTTAAAACAAAAAAAGAAAAAATGTTCAAGAAATTCAAACATTGAACTTGTAAAACCCAAAGACAATGAAGAGAGCTTACCTTTTATGCAACTTAACTTCTTCCACTCTTGAGGAAACATGGCCGACCTTACAACCCAAACTTCCAAACACCCCTGCCACTCCCTAGTCGCTGGGGGGCAGTGTGGGTGAGGCTGAAGGCCTCCACACACTGAAAAATCCTACTCGCGGAGATTTTAACTAGAGAAAAAAATGTAATTAAGATTGTGGACCTTGTTTGATCAGAAAGAGCAGAATTAACTCTCCAGAATACATGAGAAATATTATGAAATACACAAGTAGTGTATTTAATAATCTTTGCGTGTATTTAATCACCTTAGTGAGCTTCTGTAGACTATTCAGAATCCTATTAATTTTAATGTTAGTTTTACTATTTTTAGTATAGCTATTCTAGTGAGTGAATAACTAGTTTTCTTTTATATTTATTTTTATTTTCATTTTATAAACAGATTTTTAAGTTTTTTTTGGTGATTTTGTCTATATTATTTAATTTTTTATTTTTAATAAGACCTTCTTTATCCATAGCACTAAGGTTCCTTTTTGTAGTTAATATGCATCCTCTAGCCAACTTCCAAAGGGCTTTCATTGGTCATAATCATATTATTAACTGTGTAGAAAATTAAAGCGGATCTGCCAACCTTACTCTATTATTCAGAATAATTTTTCTTAAAGTTCTTTTGATGAAAGAAGTAGGAATTTTGTTCTCTAGAAAACTGTCTAATAGTATATTAGTGGGGTAATTGAAGTCCAAATTGTTGCTGCAAACTCTTGAAATTCTAAGCACCTGAGAAATTAGTACATTCTCAATTACTTTGGTTGATATGTTATTATTCCAGTGTAGATATTTAATTACTTTGAAAGGAAAATTAACTCTTTTATCAAAGAGGCTAATAGATAGGTTACCTCTGTTAAGTTTAATGCTTAAGTCTAGGAACTCTAGTTCCTGATTACTGTGGTTGGTTTTACATAAGTTAAGAGAGCTAGGATAGATATTATCAAAATCACTCTCTATAACTTCTGAATTATTTATACACAGCAGATCGTCAATATATCTAAATGTGTAAAGGTAGTTATCGGAGCAAGTGGAGTGATTTTTAACGAATTTATATTCCTTAAAGAACAGGAATAGATTTGCAATTGCAATGCTCGTGGATGTTGACGTTCCCATAGGGATAACGTTTACTTGCTTATAGAGAGTATTATTATATAAGATATGGTTATTTTTTATGCAGCAATTGAGATAAGAGTTTCATGCTCCTACATTAACAAATTGGTTAAGTTTAAATTCTGCATACAGCTCTTTAAAGGTAGTGATTATATCTGATAGAGGCAGATTAGTATATAGGTTTTGAAAATCATAACTATTAATATCTAAGGGATTTACTTCGAGTATAGTGGAAATTACTTCTGCATTATTATTAATTATCCAAAAATCTCTGTACTTCAAATTAGTACAGTTACTGTAATACTTTTGTATTCCTATTCAGGTTTAAATTCTCTCTCAGGCGAACTTGGCAATTTGTTATTGCTGAACATTATTTCTGATTCATTATGTCACTCTTACAATTTGAGTTTTCTATAATCATCTTCTTTCTGTTTAATAGTAACAGATGAAGAGCATGGGTCGGGCCAGGAAAGTTATGGATGCAAGCTAAATTGTTAACTAAAGCTTGGTCACACAACTCTGCAGAGGTCATGACATTTATATATTTTTTAAATATATATTTTTTTTGGTGGTCTTATTACTTGCATCTATGACTTTGCAGAAACCCATTTCCAAATAGGTCTTTGTGGAAGTGAGAAAATGCAGAGTTTTTGCTGGTCCTTGATAAAGCCAAGGCTCAATTCTCTACACTTTCTACATTCAGTTGTTCCATTTTTTCTCTTTTTACTCACACCGGTCAATACATAACCTTTTCTATGTTGTACTTAATATGAGACAAAATATTTTTTTGCTTCAGTCTCTTCTTAATAGAATATATATATATATATACACTGAGTGGCCACTTTATTATGACCAACCCCTCAGTACTGTACTTCGTTGGGCCACCTTTTGCCTTTAATACTGCGTCGATTCTTCGTGGCATGGATTCCACGAGATGTTGATAGGTGGTTTGTGGAATCTGAGACCACGCTTGATGAATAGCACTTTCCAGTAGTGTGAGATTGCAGGGTTGTGGATCCAGCTGTCTGATGGCTCGTTCAACTTCATCCCACAAATTTCCAATGGGGTTGAGATCTGGAGATTGTGAGGCCACCTAAGCAAAGTAAACTCACCGGCATGTTCCTAAAACCAATCCTGTACAATACGAGCACTATGGCAGGATGCATTATCTTGTTGAAAGTAGCCATCGCCATTGAGATAAACCATCCACATGACAGGATGCACTCGGTTCCAACGGTGTTTAGATATGATGTGCCAGTCAGACGTTGATCAACACGAAATAAAGGGCCCAAAGCATGCCAGGAAAACATTCCCCAAACCATGACGTTGATTCCACCAGCTTGAAGTGTTGTAGCAATGCATTTGGGGTCCATGCTTTCGTGCTGTTTCCGCCAAATTCTCACTCGGCCATCAGCATGGTGCAACTGAAAACGTGATTCATCGGACCACATAATTTGTTTCCAATTATCGACTGTCCAATCCTTTGGTTCCTGTGCAAAGTGGAGACATTTTCTCTTGTTAACTGCAGACAGCAAAGGTGTCCGAACAGGCCTTCGGCTGCCATATCCCGTCCGATGCAGCGTACGGCGAACAGTGCGTGCAGAGATCATTTGAGGGGATCCTTGATTAAGATGGTCTGTAATTTGCTGCACTGTTGCCCTTCTGTTGTCTGTTACCAGTCTGGACACTCTCCGTTCCGCCCGAGCAGTCACTAGTCGATGACGACCACACGTTGCACGTAGAGACCCAGTTTTGTTGTCTGACAGTCCAGTCTTTAAACACTTTAACAACAGCTGCTCTGGAACATTTCACGAATGCGGCGGTTTTGGTGATACTCGCTTCATGGCTCCGAGCTCCTACAATCATCCCACGTTGAAAGTCCGTCAAATCGCATTTTTTACCCACCTCATCCCCCAAAAATTCCTTCTACTACTGTCGCAAGCACTAAGCTTTCCCTTTTTATACTAGTCTCGCTCTCTTACGACAACAGCGTGCAGCCATAGCTCATTTGCTTAAAACTGTCAAGTGGTCATAATAAAGTGGCCACTCAGTGTATATGGCTAAGAGAGCGTGACATTTGTCATCCGTCAATGCGCATGAGCCAAAAAAGGTTGCATTTGTTGGTAATTATTGATTATATCACATAAATGTCAAATTAATCATGTTCATCTTCAACATTGGTTGATATGAGCATTTTCCATGGTAAAGGAATATAGCTTGGTTGATAATCGTTACAGCACAATTGTTTATTGCTGTCAATACAGGCTTCCTGTAAATGTTAAAAATTTCGTTTTTGCCGTGGCCAAGATGGTAACATTATTCCAATGTGGGCGCTGAGTTCCATTAATAACAGTACGTGATATTGCTGTAGCTCTTGATCCTGTTTTTAAATTATATTGACGTTCCTCAGCAGTCGAAGTTTCAGATTCCGAACTGTATATCCGATGTACATCTGGTCCATGTTGTCTTCAACGGTATGCTACATATAAATTGCACGTTCTTTTATATTTGTGTTGTTTTGAAATGCAGTAAATGTGTTTGGTGTTATATTATTTGATTAAAACTATATGAAAAACTGGTAAAAATAAAGGTACACTGGTCTTCGTTGCTGAGGGGAAATAAATTAACAACAAACACACGCGCTCGCTCGCACACGCACACACACACCAGAGTAAAAGAAACATTTTTTTATTGGTATGGTACTTAGCTTTAGGTGAATTTATACATGATTGTTTTGAACCAGCAACAAAATTACCTTTGGCATTGGATTCATACTTCCATATCTGATTTTTAACTTCACTCATTTTGCGTTGGTTTCTTCCACAAATTGTACTAAATATCCTTCAAAAGACATTTCACATTAAATGCTGCCCCCCTTCCAGGTTATTAAGAGCACGTACACACTCAGATCATGCCAAGTTATTTTATCCCATTACTATTTTTGCCTGTACTAAGAAGTCTTCCATTCTTAAACGACCATAAGAAATGTGTAATACTGATTGCATTGTGTTAGGTTCCGTTGACATCGTACCAATTTTATGGTTGATTCATTTCAACCGGAGATGAAGCAGCAATGTAAGAATTGTCTGTCTCCTGTTGGCTTTGTACCGGAATGTCTCGTTCGAGGTCACTTTTGCGAACAGTTTGAATCGGTGACTGATGCAGACCCATTCATCAAGGAATTAACAACAACAAAAAAATAATAATAATAAAAGTAAAACGTTTACGGTAGAAGGAAGTCTTTTTTCGTTTTAAATCTGTAGATGTGAAAATTGTATTCAGCTTTATCATTATTTGTTGTTACAATTTGGACGACGAATAGTGGTGAGCCCCGGTGGAGCGGAATGGTCTAAGGGCTGGCTGATGACCATTCGTCCGAGATTGACCCGGGTTCCAATCCCGGTGAGGAGTGGATGTTGTATTTGTTTTACGGCACTGGCTCTCTCCCTTCCCTGGAGCCGATGGCCCTAAATTAGGGACGGGCGACTGCTTATTGCCCATGAAGTTGCTCACGGTGGTCGTTAGAACTCCAATTAAAAAAAAAAAAAAACAGTGGTGAGGACTGACTTTTTCGATAGTCACCAGAAACTACACCACGTGTTTTTTTTTTTTGTTTTTTAATCATTAAAGATGAGAATGTGGCCACTGTGGCGCAGTAGTCTAAACACTGGCTGTTGACTATTCGACCGAGATGAGTGTGGATTTGAATCTCGTTGAGGAATGGATGTTGAGTTTGTCTTATGGCACTGGCTCTATCCCTTCCCGCAAACCAATAGCCGTAAATTAGGGACAGGCGCTGCTTGTAGCCCATTGAGTTGCTCAATGTGGCCTTTAAACCTCACCATAGTTTGTTTTCGTCTTTGGGATTTCTTTTTTTATGTTGCTACTCTTCCAGAGTGATGTGCGCGTATGTGTTGTGGTGGAGGAAGTGTATTATAAGCACAAATCTCTCCATGAATATATTCAAAAACTTTTTCTCTAGAAAAGTGCAAAACAACTAGAACTGCAGTGATCGCTCCATTCAGAGGATTTCAAAATAGATCGGGAAATTAAATGGGAGAGCGAGAGAGAACCAACAAAATCTTTTTTTTTTTTTTTTTTTCTCTTTTCAAACTGAATCAAATCAGCTAAGGAATTACACTTGTCTTGGAAATATTCCATGACGTCGTTTCAAAACTGTGGAACTGTCTTAAGTTCTGCGCACCATCTTTAGTTGAAGCGTTTATTTTTGAAGAAAACAGAAGACGCTGCCAACAGCAGTTTTGGTTCGTTGTTTGGAAGCCACACAGGCACGAATAATTAGAATGCCAATAACCGTGAAAGTGTCACACACATTTTTAGATTTTTTCCCCATGTTTTTAGCAAAATAGTGAGTGTCTTTTTCAATTATTTTTTTTTCTTAATAATTTATGACAGAAAACTGTAAATGCAATTACTCTTAACCACCACACAATATTAATATTCGAAGGACCCAACGCAGATGAAGTACTACTTTCATTCTGGTTGTTTGAAACTCAGCTTGAAGGCATAAATAATCTGTTAGGTAATAATAAAACAATTGTTAATATAATAATATACAATATACATAGCTGGTAAAATAAACGCGAGAAAGGCATTGAAATGAAAGTAAAAAAAAAAAAAAAAAAAAATTCGCAACCTAAGAGCACCCGGGGTAACCATATACGAGAGTCGTAACAGCCAGAGTATGATGCTCTGTTGGGCGAAACTCTAACAGCTCCATGCGTCCTCTTCGAATTCATGAGATGCACAGTGAACAGAACCCGCAGTACTTTGTAACCACTATTCAAAATGGGAACTACTGACCTTTAACGTTGCCAATGATTTAGCAATTTGTTCTTTTACAGAGCAGAACGGCAATCTATATCTTCATACGTAATTTGCACTGCGCATTACAGTTTCCTTTTGAATATATTTTTTTTATTTAAAATTGTTTCGAGTGGTAACACACTGGATGCCAGCACGCTTCATCCTTGATGACGAAGCACAGGACAGTTTCACAGAACTTTACGCACTAGTGACAAGGATAAATTAAGTTCATGATTAGCTTGATCCCCCCCCCCTTTTTTTTTTATGCGCAGAGAGGGCTTCTTTAATGTAACCAACGGCTGTTGTACTCATATCCCGCAGTTCTGACTTTTTGACTCCACAGACGTGTTCCAATTTTTAAAGCTTGTGTGCCAATCGCTGATGTCATCTCCACTTAGTGGATCTTTTACGTACTTGCTTCTGAACTCTCGCCGAACAGTATAATCACAAAAGAACACAAAACGTTTTATCGATTTCACATAGAGCGTTCCGAACTGTCAAAGAGCTTGAAAATTGAAAACTTGACTGGAATTATCACTGTTCTCTTACTAAAACAAATGAAGGTTTTCTCCCCATATAGAAGCAGATTTTAATTTTTCACTTTTCTTTTTAATCCGAAAGATCTGTCTAAATCGACCTGTTCATAGGACAAAAACTGCTTTTTAAAATTTTTTATTCCAGCCAATATGCCCACGGAAAGGCAAGAATCGAAGATTAACAAATTTTAAAATGTTTTTCTCAAGGGAAAACTTCAACGAAGAAAATCAAACTGGCGAGAAGCCTGTCCAACATACGCAAATTTAATATTTTTCCTTCTGTAAGATGGTGGAACCTCGCACAAACAGAATTAATAATCATTTTAAAATTCAAAACAGGAAAATATTACCGAATTTTCAGGCTCAAACAGCACGTCTTTTGGAAAGTCTGAAACAAGCTTTCACAATTCAAGATGTCTTTTTAAAGAGTGCAAGCTCCAGTAATTTTCCGAGAGCCAAGTCGAATTTTAAGCCAAATAATTTTTCATTAGAGAGCTTAAGAATCAGAGGGGTAGAACAAACCCGCACCGCAGCGGAGGTGGGGAAGAAGATCCCGAACCCACAGGGGCCTTGAATATCCCTGTAAATAATATTTTTCTTAACACTCATTGCAATTTCAAAGACAGGCATATTTTTTTTATCATTACATAACACTTAGTTATACTCCTCCTCCCCGAAAAAAAAGCACGTTTATCTGTAGTAGATTCCATAAGTATTTTTTTTTTTATATTTTGATTACACAGAATTGGGACAGGATTTCTTTGTTTCTTCTTAAATACCAGATAGAGGAAGGGGATGGTGTCGCGCCACATCTGCCTATTGTGTTATGATTGCTTTCTCAGGTTACTGACTTCAGTCCTAGCGAACTGACTGACTATCTATCTATCTATCTATCTATCTATCTATCTATCTATCTATCTATCTATCTATCTATCTATCTATCTATCTATCTATCTATCTATCTATCTATCTATCTATCTATCTATCTATCTATCTATCTATCTATCTATCTATCTATCTATCTATCTATCTATCTATCTATCTATCTATCTATCTATCTATCTATCTATCTATCTATCTATCTATCTATCTATCTATCTATCTATCTATCTATCTATCTATCTATCTATCTATCTATCTATCTATCTATCTATCTATCTATCTATCTATCTATCTATCTATCTATCTATCTATCTATCTATCTATCTATCTATCTATCTATCTATCTATCTATCTATCTATCTATCTATCTATCTATCTATCTATCTATCTATCTATCTATCTATCTATCTATCTATCTATCTATCTATCTATCTATCTATCTATCTATCTATCTATCTATCTATCTATCTATCTATCTATCTATCTATCTATCTATCTATCTATCTATCTATCTATCTATCTATCTATCTATCTATCTATCTATCTATCTATCTATCTATCTATCTATCTATCTATCTATCTATCTATCTATCTATCTATCTATCTATCTATCTATCTATCTATCTATCTATCTATCTATCTATCTATCTATCTATCTATCTATCTATCTATCTATCTATCTATCTATCTATCTATCTATCTATCTATCTATCTATCTATCTATCTATCTATCTATCTATCTATCTATCTATCTATCTATCTATCTATCTATCTATCTATCTATCTATCTATCTATCTATCTATCTATCTATCTATCTATCTATCTATCTATCTATCTATCTATCTATCTATCTATCTATCTATCTATCTATCTATCTATCTATCTATCTATCTATCTATCTATCTATCTATCTATCTATCTATCTATCTATCTATCTATCTATCTATCTATCTATCTATCTATCTATCTATCTATCTATCTATCTATCTATCTATCTATCTATCTATCTATCTATCTATCTATCTATCTATCTATCTATCTATCTATCTATCTATCTATCTATCTATCTATCTATCTATCTATCTATCTATCTATCTATCTATCTATCTATCTATCTATCTATCTATCTATCTATCTATCTATCTATCTATCTATCTATCTATCTATCTATCTATCTATCTATCTATCTATCTATCTATCTATCTATCTATCTATCTATCTATCTATCTATCTATCTATCTATCTATCTATCTATCTATCTATCTATCTATCTATCTATCTATCTATCTATCTATCTATCTATCTATCTATCTATCTATCTATCTATCTATCTATCTATCTATCTATCTATCTATCTATCTATCTATCTATCTATCTATCTATCTATCTATCTATCTATCTATCTATCTATCTATCTATCTATCTATCTATCTATCTATCTATCTATCTATCTATCTATCTATCTATCTATCTATCTATCTATCTATCTATCTATCTATCTATCTATCTATCTATCTATCTATCTATCTATCTATCTATCTATCTATCTATCTATCTATCTATCTATCTATCTATCTATCTATCTATCTATCTATCTATCTATCTATCTATCTATCTATCTATCTATCTATCTATCTATCTATCTATCTATCTATCTATCTATCTATCTATCTATCTATCTATCTATCTATCTATCTATCTATCTATCTATCTATCTATCTATCTATCTATCTATCTATCTATCTATCTATCTATCTATCTATCTATCTATCTATCTATCTATCTATCTATCTATCTATCTATCTATCTATCTATCTATCTATCTATCTATCTATCTATCTATCTATCTATCTATCTGATATCGGTCTGTTTGCTGGACAATATGCAGTACCACTATCATGCCAGATCAGTTGTCGTCGACGATAGACTGTGTATCTACTCTCATGTGAGAAGAGGACAGCAGACCAGTCGTTATCAGGCCAATTGCGATGTTGATGGCACCATTGCAAACGGGCGGTACGGTGACGTCTGGACAATGGGATGCACACAACAGGACGGCGGGCGTATAGTCCTCCTTCATTCAAACGTCTGGCGACAGTTTTTCGGGAGATCCCCTTGCCAGTAGCAGCCATAAACTGATTTGCTACCTGACTAGCTGTGCTGCGCCGGTGTCTTTTTGTTGATAGCACTATGTACTGATCTTCTGCAGGTGTCGTACTGCGAACACGACCTCCCCCGTGACGTTTGCTACACTCTCCATTTGTTTGAAATGATTTCTAAAGCTTTGAAACAACACTGTGGCTGACTTCCAACTCCCTGGCAACATCTGTTATTTTTCGCCCTTCTTCAATTTGCCAATAATACGGCCAGGCGTAAAATCATCTAGGTGATGTCGGGAAGACATACTGAAAATTGCAAGTTCGTCAATTGATTCTTTTCCTTTCAACTTTGCGTTTGAACAACAACGATCAATACGCGTCAAATCCTTTATATCTCTTATCAGCGCTATGACGTCACGAACAAGTTCAACTATCCAAAATTTGCATAAGCACAACACATCTTACTGTATCCGGCACTTATGCTAATTTCCACATTTTCCTGCCTTCCATTTTATGGTTGCTATCGTTGCTATTGTCATCCGTCCTTAGCAATTGTCCGGCAGTGTATATATCTATGATTTAACTTGACGCACCAAGATGGTCACATACATGTTCGAAGGCATCGTGGGGAACGGCAACTTGCAACGTCATACCAGCTCAACGGTTTGGGGCGCCATTGGGTTAAATTCGTGATCTGGCCTGATACGAATTGAGGGAACCGTCAACAGCCAGCAATACATCAGGTATGTTTTACAAGCAGAGGTGATACTTTTCCTTCACAATTGTCCTGGCGCCATATTCCAGCAGGACAATGCTTGGCCACATGTAGCCCGGAGTGTCCAAGACCTCTTCTGTACACAGCAGATACTTCTTTCCTGGCCTGCACGTTCGCCTGATATGTCCCCTATCGAACATGTCTGGCACGTGGTAACTAAGCTACTGGCTGTCAAGCACTCCCGCCAATCACCACAAATGAACTCTGGTCTGCACAGAAGCAGCCGGGCAGGCTATTCCCCAGGACGATATCAAAGCTCTCTTCCATTCAGTGTCACGCCGTGTAGATGCTGTTATTGTTGCCCGAGGTATCTTCACATGATACTGAGTTTTGATGCCAAAAAATCTTGTGTAGCTCTACAAATGTAATCCAGTTATTTTCTGTAACATGATGAATGTGTGGTATAAATTTCATTTGAATAGCGCGATCCTCTTTCTTGGTGTTGCAATTTTTATGAACAGTAGTGTATATATTTGTCATCTGTTTAAAACTATAATTACGAAAATTGTCTTTCTACTACTCTCTTAAATATTCGCTCAAAGAACTCCCTCCATTTCACAGAATAATACAACATTCAATTCAACAACAAATTCATTTTATGTAACATTTCTGCGTTTTCGATAATTTCGTATGCATTTGTCCAAGTTCCCTAAAATTTTAGATGGTTGCGCTCATGTGTTCCAACCGCTTACATATTAAGGGGCAAAGAGAAGGGGCTTGACAAGAAAGTTGTGCGGCGCAGTGTTACGAAAGCCATTAGCAGTCTCTAAAGCTCAGCCATCGTTCCGACAAGAATCGCCTCTGTTAAAGCGACCGTAAAAGCTTTGACCTTGCACAACTTCTTGAGAAACATATTTCTTGAAACTATTTTTTTCATGATTGAAACCAGTCTGTGCAGAAATAGCTTTGACATTGCAACAGAACAATAAATAGTTCTATAAGAAAGAAGGAAATTGTGATAAAATCCAGTTTACTGCATGTTATTCACACAAAGAAATACGGATGATGTTGACACATTTTTAGAACGATTTCCAGCATTATAATTAATGTTTAAAATAAACTTATTTCTTTCTTAAATGTTCTATCTGATAGTCCTTTCTTTGGATATGAACCTACATCTAGATTTTCAGAATAACAGGGCATTCCTTGAAATTGGCAGTGGTATTTTATTCCACTCTTCTTCCACTGCTTTCCGTAGTCCAGTCATTATTTTAGGTCTGCGTAAAGCGCTCATTTTAGCAGTCCGAAGGCACAATAGTCCACTAGTGACACATCAGGGGTCTTTGAAGGAATATGAGCAAAAAGATAGATCAGATCAGATCGTATGTAGAGGATTTTAAGAAGAGATTGTCTGACCACAGGTCTTAAGCAACCCTTAGAAATAGGAAGCTAGGAGATTTGGGCTAGAGTGCCAGATAGGAAAGTGACACCGAAGCGAGGTAGAAAGACGCCTTTATTTATTACCGGGGGGCCAGTACCCAGGGTCCGACGGCTTAACGTTCTCCTCCGACGCACGGCGAATATTTAATGGTTCAAGCGTTCGTACCTGCCTAGGATCGAACCTGAGGTTTATCCGTGGCAGTCACGAATGTTGACCACTAGGCCATCCGCGGCCCTGCAAAAAAGAAAGGGGGGGGGGGTCAGCGTCATTTTCTTGTAGGACTTCCGTCCACAGGTAGTAGAGTTTAGGTCCCAGCCACCTACAGCGAGATCGCCTTTTGGGCAGGACACAGAAACGGAAGGAATGAGAGCAAGTCTAGCGACTTTGACAGAACAGTTTGTAGTGAGATTAGAGTACAGTAGATGGCGCCACCACACAAGTGCGATATTGCACATAGAGGGGTGAGAGAATTTCAGGTGGGGTATAGGAAAGGATACCCATTTAACCAGTGGGTCCAGCCTGGGGGCCGTCACTTAACGTGCTCGTCCGATGCACGGCGGATATTCAGCGATTGTTAGTAAATCACACCATCTCTGAAAGATCAGCCCAGGCTTGAACCTGGGGACCCAGCATCGATAGTCTGAAACACTAACCACTAAGCCATCCGCGGCTCTATGCGAAAAAGAAAGATTTGATACTTAGCTTCATTTATTATTTTTTTCAACAAATATAGTGGTAGCTTTGGATGTATCTCTGGTAGACTTATCCTGATGGAGTTGTATTCTTTCAATGCTCTGTGGATAAAGGGGAATGGTATTTCCTCTTTAAATATAGGAGCTAAAAAATTATTTTGGTAATATGTAGAATCGATTTTAACATTTTTTTCATCTTTTCTTAACTTTAATTTCCCATTGTACGAGAAGCCAGGAATAATCATTTGTTGAAATTTTCTTTAGATTCTTGAAACCAAGGTATTAAGAACACAGTTTGCCGTCCTTACACGATTTTAAAAATTACGGTTAAAATGATATATACATTAGACGATACCCCTATCATTATACCGTTGCCATGGAAACTATATAACGACGATACCCCTATCATTATACCGTTTGCATGGAAACTACTTTGTAACTATTACAGCGAAAGAGACGATACCGGCTGTTCTAATGAAACGACATGATTGTGTAGTGAGCATGCGCATGCCAAAACATACTGTTTCGTCAGTGTGCATACTATATAATATATACGCTCCCAGGGCATAATGCAATCACACCATTCTGATGACGGGTCCACAGTGGACTTGAAAGTGCTCATGTTCTAATGTATATATCATTTTAACCGTAATTTTTTAAAATCGTGTAAAGACGGCAAACTGTGTTCTTAATATCCTTCAGCACGAAAAATTGACTTCCTATGAAACCAAGGTTGTGAGTATTTTTAGCACGTCTTTTGTAAACAAAGATCGAGCTTATGTTACCGGTTTGTCCGCCCCGTCTGTACCCACGATATCTCTGCATTTATTAGTCCGATTTGAAAAAATTCTTTTTGCGTTGGAAAGCTTGAAATATGCGAATGATGATCCTTCATTTCTTTTTTTACGATGTACAATTTCGCCGCTAGAGGGCGTAAATGCAGATGATGTGGAATTCAAAAATACGTTTTTTTTCACGTATTTGCTTCTAAACATCCGATTGAAAAAATTCTTTTATCTTTCGATTCCATTTATGTCGAAGAGTATTTTAGATATAGTTACTTTTTCAAATTACGCATAGATTTTCCGCTAGGGGGTGTAAAAGTAAATTACATTTTCCCCTATAATTCTTCTAAAACTATATGCAAAAGATTTTGCTGATGAAAAATCTTACACGTAATTTCAAATTTTTGGTAAAGAATACTTTGGCCACCTGGGTGCGTAAGTGTTACTTTCTGCTTCTGAAGTATTCGCCATAAAATCTGAGATTCTAAAATATCGATTGAAAAAATTATTTCGTGGACTGATGCCACTCAGATATATAAACCTTTTTGGAATATTTTCTTCTTAAAATATTCCACAGTTTCTCCGCCAGGGGGCGTAGATGTATATCTTATTTTCGTCAATATCTCTACTTCCAGGAGTCCGATTTGAAAAATTTTTTTTTTGTTGGATAGTGTTTTCAGTGTGACATGTTTTTCATATAATTTCAAAATTTTGAAGTAATTCATAGACTTTCAGCTAGGGGGCGTAGAAGTAAATTGCGTTCCCCCTTATATCTCTGCTTCTAAATCCCGGATTTGAAAAATTATTTCTGCACCGGATACAGCTCTTGATGGGAAATCCTTTGCACAAAATTTCTAATTTTTATAAAAAATGGTTTGGCCACCAGGTGGCGTGAGTCTTAATTTCCGCTTCTGATGTATTTACAGCAAAATATGAGCTTCTAAAATATCGATTGCAAAAAAGGTCTTTTGTTGACCGATACTACTCATGTCGACAAACCTTTTAGGAGCATTTTCTTCTTGAAATAAACCATGGTTTCTACGCCAGGGGGCGTAGATATATATCTTACATTTGTCAACATCTCTACTTCATGGAGTCAGATTTGAAAAATTCCTTCTTTATTGGATAGTGTTTCCGATGCGAAATATTTTTCCTATAAATTCAAAATTTCAAGTAAATCAGACTATCCGCTAGGGGGCACAAAGGTAAATGGCGTTTTTTTTGCGTTATTTCTGCTTCTAAAACTCTGATTTGAAAAATTCTTCCTATCTTGCATACAAGACCTGATGGAAAATATTTTTCACATAATTTCCAATGTTTGGTAAAGAATGGTTTGGCAACCAGGGACATAAGTGTTAATTTCTGCTTCTGATGTATTTGTAGCAAAATCTGGGCTCCTGAAAACTAGACTAAATTTGTTTTTTCTTGGACCGATACCGCTCATATGGAAAAACCTTTTGAGAATACTTTCTTTCTAAAATAATGCATGGTTTTCCCACCAGGGGACGTAAAGTCACATCTAATTTTTGTCGATATCTGTTACTAAGAATCCGATTTGAAAAATTATTTGTGTTGGAGAGCCTTTCCGGTGCGAAATGTTTCTCATATAAATTGATGTTCTTCTTAACGCACGAGTCTGCAACCAGAGGGCGTAAGCTCACGATTCCGTTTACAGCAATATCTGAGGGATTGAAAGCCCGATTGAAAAACTTCTTTCTTCCATCAGATACTATTGTTTTCCATATCGGTTCCATTGACTTTGAATAGCTTTGATAAATATAATTTGTGTCAGAACTGATTCAAAAGACGTGCTTATTACCACGAAAATTCGGTGTCATCTTTCTTGTTTTTTTTTTTTTTTGCTCTTTTTCGATAGTAAATCGACCGGTTTTTTGTTACAGTCATTTAAGCAGATCCGTCTGCACCGTGTTCTACGCTCAGCCACGTGCCTAGGCAAAAGCGGTGAACATTTTCCTTTCAGATTCAAATCTTTGTTTTATTACTTATAGAGATTTTTAACGACTTAGCGATTGCTCTTTAGGTCGGTGGATTTTTTTTTAACACCAGAGACCTTACCTTTGAAATAGTCGTAAAAATATGCACCTTCTGTGGATATTCGTTTGGTGTTCTTTTTCCAGTTAAAAGCAGTGCTTGACGATTTCCACTTCTATTATTAATAATGATGCTAATTTTACATTTAGAAATGGCAGTCCCATGATTTTCACAGCGTGTTTTAATAACAGAATACGAATATTTCTCTTCGTAAAGAGCAAAACCATAACCGATAAACAGCTTGTTTACGTGCGCCTTTTTCTTAGCAGACGGTATTTAACTTCAGCAGATTTTTTTTTGTGTGTGTTCATCTTACGCGCTGTTGCCAGTTTACTTCTTTTATTTTGTGTAATTTCTTATCACAAACGTTCTAAAAATGCGTGACCATCCGTTTGCATACAGGAAAATAATTTTCTACCCGGGAAATTTGACTGGGGAACAAAACCTCATTTTTAACAAATGTTTATGGCCTTCTTTTATTTTAGGATTAATTTATCTTAAAACCTACAGTAAGATTTTTACTTTTTCTTGGTAAATAACTACTAGATAGTTGATTGAGAAGTGTTTAATTGCGCAAGTGCCTCAGTGGGCCAAAGGGCGCCACTAGCAGTAACTCTAGACAATGTTTTTTTCGAAATAATGAAACTGTATTTTCCTGACAGAAAGTGCACGATTTGCTCTTTTAGCTGTAACGCTCGCACTATTTCAGAATCTCACTTATCTTGTAACCATTTATGCGGCTAGTTTGAAAGGCTGGAAGAAAAAGTTGTTTAATGCCGCCCCGGTGGCCAAGCGATACGACGCTCTGCTATAGCGTCTAGAAGGTAAAGTGTGCCGAGCGCCTAGCATGCGTAATGATTGGGCGTGGATACCGAAATTTGTCTCCTTCGTAGATGGCGCTGCGATCGCCTTCCCTTCGCTCTTTCTTAATGTGAGCGAAGCGGGAAACTAAATTCGTGTTGCTTACTGTGAAAAGAGCGGCGATTTAGACGAAGACGTGTTATGTTTTAGGTTTTAGAAGGAATGTGGATTACCTAAATATTGTATATAAGTTATACTTAGTTCATTATGCGAAAGAGAAATAACCATTGTTTTGTGCCAGGTTGCAATACTCAGTACAAAAACAGTAAGCTGTCGCTTTTTGGAATACCCAAAAATGATAAACTTTTACAGCAATGGCAAAAATTGATTCCCCGTGTAGATAAAAGCTTAGACAAATGTAGTGCTGTATGTGAACTGCACTTTGATGAGAGATTTGTGGTTCGAAATTTTGTGCATAAAATAAACGAGGAGACTGTGTTAATACCCAGAGATCGGCCCATCTTGACACCAGATGCAATTCCAACAATATTTCCAAACCTTCCCCATTATTTATCAAAACCTCTGGCAAAAAAGAGGAAAGTTAGGGAAACCGATGATAAGCCTGATGGTAATTTAAATAGCTTGGAATTTACTTCCCATAGAGTTACACTGAACTGCCTTCTGAATATCAACCTTCCTTCAGAATTTTGGGGTAAGCAAATACCTGCTATTAATTCAAAGTGCATAATTTTCCATGTTCATTCATTCAAATGTGAATTGTCAAATTCATTGACAACTGAAAAACTGGTTGTTGTAACCGAAAGTGAACCAGAGTTTACCTGTGAAGTGTATTTACGTGGATTAAAAATGAACACAGTTTCTAATATTACTTCTAAAGATGAATTAGAATCCATTATTCGAGACACTGATAGGCTAACAATATGTCATGGTGCAGGCTCCATTTCAGAATTTGAAAATAACAGGAAGTACCTTGAAAGTGGAGTTATTTTTGAGAATAATTTGTACAGCAAAAAATGTGTAAGGAAAGGAACAACAGCGACTTGCCTCAAATGTAAGTATCTGCGGCGCTTACTTTTGCACAAAATTGCTTATCATAGAAAAAAGGCTACATTTAAAAATAAGTATCAGAATAAAGTTCGGAAAATCAACAGGCTGAAGAAACGAGTTATTTCGCTCTCTGATTACATAAAAAAAATCCAAAACAAAAATAAGAATTTTACAGAACTTTCCATTAATGAAAAAATAGCTGAATTACCCATTAAGCAGCAGCAAAAGGTTATTCATTGTTATAAGGCAGCAAAAAGGAAATCTACAAGAGGTATGTCATATACCAAGGAATGGTTACTTGAATGCTTACTAATGCACATAAAAAGTCCAAAATTGTACGAGCACATACGGAAACACAAAATCATGATCCTACCTAATAGAACAACTATTAGAAAGTATATTTCAAATTACAACAGTGGTTTTGGATTCAATGCACTGACGTTTGAAACTATTTCAAAGAAAACAAGTGAAATGGAGCCTTTTGCAAGACATGGTGGTATATTAATAGATGAAGTGAAGCTTACAGAAAAACTGCAAGCAAAATCATCTGGTTAAATATTAGGGTTTGTTGATATTGGGCCATACACTTCTGAAACTGTTAAACATACCCCATGTAATCACGGACTGGTAATGGTGTTTCAGCCATTAAATGGAGATTGGACCCAAATAATTGGTGTTTTTGCCACAAGTAACAATATAAGTGGAACTTTGCTTGCAAAATTAATTATTGAAGCTGTTATTCTCACTGAAAATGCAGGTCTGTTTGTTGATTTCATTACGTGTGATGGGGCTTCTTGGAACAGGAATATGTGGAAGACATTTGGTATATCAGCAGATTGTTCTGGAACTAAATACAGCATTATGCATCCCCTTTTAGACGCTATAGCTCTGCCCTCTAAACATTCGTCCAAGATGGGTACGAATATCGAGTGAGGCATGGATGTTGCGTTTAGCTTATGGCGGTGGCTCTCTCGCTTCCCTGGAACGAGTGGCCCTAAATTATATACGGCCGACTGTCTATTGAGCTGCTCAAAAGGATAGTTAAACCCCCAAACAAAAAAGTTTTTAATAGATTCTTTGGACATTTACTTAAAGGCTTTTAATGTCCCCCCCCCCCCCCTCCTCGTTTAAACTCTTGCTATTCACAAATACACAATTTTCAAGGCTTGTTACGGCGTTTTCGTAACACGTGATCATTTCATCAAAAATTCTTGAAAGATTTTCACGAAACCAGTTTGTCAGTTCATATAGGAGGGAGAATCAAAAAGTAAAGGCAACGTAACATTTAATTCCGGTAACTGTAAATAAATGAAATAACGGTTCGCACTTTTCCACCTAGTTCTCTTGCAGGTCGATGCACGCCGCCCAGATGGTGCTGTGGTCTAAGCATGGCTCTTGATCATTCGTCCCAAAGGGGTCCGGGTTCGAATCCCGCGAGGCATGGATGTTGTGTTTGTCTTACGGCACTCGCTCTCTCCATTCCTTGGAATCAGTTGCTCTAAATTAGGAACAGGCGACTGCTTATAGCCCATTGAGTTGCTCACGGTGGTCGTCATACCTCCAATTAAAAACAAGAAAAATGACACCGAATTTTCGGGTGTAATAAGCACGTCTATTGAATCCGTTCTGATGCAAATTAAATTTATCAAAGCTATTCAAAGTCAATGGAACCGGTATGGAAAACAATAGTATTTGACGGAAGAAAAAAGTTTTTCAATCGGGTTTTTAATCTCTCAGATATTGCTGTAAACGGAATCGTGAGCTTACGCCCTCTGGTTGCAGACTTGTGCGTTAAGAAAAACATGAATTTAAATGAGAAACATTTCGCACCGGAAACGCTTTCCAACACAGAAAGAATTTTTCAAATCGGACTCTTAGAAACAGAGATATCGACAAAAATAAAATGTGACTTTACGTCCCGTGGTGGGAAAACGATGCATTATTTTAGGAAGAAAGTATTCATAAAAGGTTTTTCTATATAAGTGGTATCGGTCTAAGAAAAAAAAAAAAAAAAAATTAGTCGAGTTTTCAGGACCCCAGATTTTGCTATAAATACATCAGAAGTAGAAATTAACACTTATGCCCCCTGGTGGCGAAACCATTCTTTACCAAACATTAGAAATTATGTGAAAAATATTTTCCATCAGGTCTTGTATGCGATATAGGAAGAATTTTTCAAATCGGAGTTTTAGAAGCAGAAATAACGCAAAAAACACGATTTACCATTGTGTCCCCTAGCGGAAAGTCTGCTTTACTTGAAAATTTTGAATTTATAGGGAAAATATTTTGCATCGGAAACACTATCCAACAAAGAAGGAATTTTTCAAATCGGACTCCTAGAAGTTGAGATATTGACAAACACAAGATACACATCTACGCCCCCTGGCGTAGAAACCATGCATTATTTCAAGAAGAAAATGTTTCTAAAAGGTTTGTCGACATTAGTATCCCTCTACAGACGAATTTTTTTAATCGAGATTTTAGAAGCTCATATTTTGCTGCAAATACATCAGAAGCGGAAATTAAGGTTTACGCCCCCTGGTGACCAAACCATTTTTTTAACAAAAATTAAAAATTCTGTGCAAACGATTTCCCATCAGGAGCTGTATCCGGTGCAGAAAGATTTTTTCAAATCCGAGATTTAGAAGCAGAGATATAGGGGGAAACGGAATTTACCTCTACGACCCCTAGTGGAAAGTCTATAGATTACTTGAAAATTATGAAATTATATGAAAAACATGTCACACTGAAAACACTATCCAACAAAGAAGGAATTTTTCACATTGGACTCCTGGAAGTAGAGATATTGACAAAAATAAGATATACAGGGTCTTTATAATTGAAGTTCCACTTTGAAATGGCCATAAAAGGAAAACTACTGGACGAAATGTTACCAGACTTGGTAATAGTTAACAGGAGGTCATGGGATTTTATTTTCCGCAAAACAAAAAAAAATAGTTTCAAAACTCACCACCAGCGTGGAATGGCGCTGTATGCAATATTGGGAAACGAAAGAAGACATGACGACATCAGTTGCAAATGTGTGTAATCGTGTCGAACACGTGTTACAACTCATGTTCAATGTGGCGGCCACCATTTTCAGAAAGCAAGTGAAATCGCATTACTGCGTTCTCAACAGTAGCTCGTAGCATATCAGGAGGAATGTTACGGACATGTCGGTGTATGGCAGTTTTCAATTCCGCCAAATTCTGGATGTGATCACCATAAACAGTGGCTTTGAGGTAACCCCATAGCCAGAAGTCACAGGGGTTGAGATCTGGTGACAGGGGTGGAGATCTGGTGACAGGGGTGGCGGCTGATAATCCGGTCATCCGTGAAATGTTGCTGAAGTAACTGTTTCACACATGTACCGATGTGCGGTGGAGCCCCGTTCTGCATAAAAATCGTGGTGTCTAAAATGCCACGTTCCTGAAGTTCCGGTATCACGAAACGTCGTGACATCGACTCTAAGCGAACAGCAGTCACAGTGGTAGTCACGAGCCCAGCTGGCGATTGCTCTTCAAAGAAGAACGGTCCAATTATGACACGAGGTATCATACCACACCAAAAGGTGACTTTCGGAGAATGCAATGGAACTGGGTGGATAGCATGAGGGATTTGTTTGGCCCAAATCCTGCAATTATGGGTGTTCACGTCCCCATTGAGGGAAAAAATGGACCTCATCCGTAAACAAAATGTTCCATGGCCACTGTTCATCCACCGCCATCCGTGCAAGGAATTCCAACAGCGAAAGATTCTCTTACTGGAGGATCGTTCTGTTCCAGTTGTTGAACCTCGTAAAGTACAGCAGCACTTTACGAACGATTTTGTGCACCGTACTCAATGGTAAGTCCATGCGACGCGCAACAGCATTTACGCTGCAAGTCCCGTGTGTGCTTTCCATAGTTGCTTCCTCTACTGCTAATGCAACAGCCTCCTCGGTTTCCACAGCAACAGTGTTTCGTCCCCGCCCAGGTGCAACAGATAACAAATCTGTGGCTTCAAACTTTGCCATCAGTTTCCTCAAACCCTGCGGTGTCATTGGGCATCGGCGTAGTCGTCTGACGGTACGATACTTCTGCAAAGCACGCCGCGCATTGCTATCGCATTCATAATAACACTTCACGAGAAAAGCACGATCTTGTATGGTTACCGACATCGGTGACTCGTAGCAATGACAGCTCCAACGGGGAGGCTCCCTTTTAGGGTGGAAAATCCAATGACGTGTACAGCGCATTTGCGTACTTCTAATTTGCATTCTTCCTGCCGTCAGCCGTTGACGAGGCTTTGCGTATTTGCATAACACCGCACACTGTTTCGTGTTCGACACGATTACACACATTTGCAACTGATGTCGTCATGTCTTTTTTCGTTTCCCAATATTGCATACAGCGCCATTCCACGCTGGTGGTGAGTTTTAGAACTAATTTTTTTGTTTTGCGGAAAATAAAATCCCATGACCTCCTGTTAACTATTACCAAGTCTGGTAACATTTCGTTCAGTAGTTTTCCTTTTATGGCCATTTCAAAGTGGAACTTTAATTATAAAGACCCTGTACATCTACGCTTCCTGGCGGAGAAACTGTGGAATATTTTAAGAAGAAAATATTCCGAAAAGGTTTATCGCTGATGTGAGTGTCATCAGACCACGAAATAATTTTTTCAATCGATAATTTAAAAGCTCAGATTTTATGGCAAATACATCAGAAGCAAAAATTAACTTACGCCCCCTGGTGGCCAAAGTATTCTTTACCAAAAATTTGAAATTATATGCAAAAGATTTTTTCATCAGGAGGTGTATCCGCTGAAAAAAAAAAAAAATTCAAATCGAAGTTTTAGAAGAGTTATCGGAAAAAATGTAATTTACTTTTACGCCCCCTAGCGGAAAATCTATGCGTAATTTGAAAAAGTAACTATATGTAAAATACTCTTCGACATAAATGGAATCGAAAGATAAGATTTTTTTCAATCTGATGTTTAGAAGCAAATATGTGGAATAAAACGTGTTATTGAATTCGACATCTGCATTTACGCCTTCTAGCGGCGAAATTGTACATCGTAAAAAAAGCGAAATGAAGGATCATCATTCGCATATTTCAACCTTCCCAATCAAACAGATTTCTTTAAATCTGACTAATAGTTGCAGAGATATCGTGGGTACAGACGGACGGACTAACCGGTAACATAAGCACGATCTTTTTTTACAAAAGGAGTGCTAAAAAGGTCGATGCACTTCTTGTGCCGGTGCTAGGCTATTTAGCGCCCTTGGCAAAGGTTACTACTTGCACTTCGCTCTCCCCCAAATTGCCAACTGATCACTAAATAAATAAAAATAAAGTTAAATAAAAAACAGCGTACAGAAATTTTTCATGAGAATAAAATTAATTATATTCCACAGCACTCTTGTATTATTTATTATAAAAATCAAAACAAATAAAAAACGTGAATTGTCAGTTACATTTTTTGCATAGGTTAAGAAAACTAACATGTATAAAATTGCGCCCCTCAAAGGTCCGTACTGCGCCCCTCTTGTGTCTGCGCCCTAGGCGGCTGCCTAGTTGGCCTAATGGTAGCACCGGCCCTGCTTCTTGTATTGATCCGCTATAGCTTCTTCTTTCCTTGGAAGAAAGAGCTTTTCGGCTGCTCTCGAATTCAGGTCTACACCGCTTCCTTAACCTCGTCATAAGTGAACCTGCGACAGCTTTGAGACTCTTTAATTGGACCGAAGACGTGATAATAGCATGGCGCCAGATCAGGGCTGTAAGGGTGATCTTGGAAGACTTTCAAACCGCCGTTGTTGCATTGCCTTCACCGGTGCGGGCACTACATGGGGGCATGCATTCTCATGGTGCAGCAAGACTGTTTTTGAAAGCATTCCTCTTCTTCTGCTGCTGATTGAGAGTTTGTTTCTCTCTGAGCATAGCGCAATATGTTGCACTCATCACTGTTGTCAATGTTCCTGAAAATGCGCCAGAATAGGACCCTTCATGTCCCAAAAGAAAGTCAGCATGATTTTCTTGGCGGAGGGCTGTCGTTTGGGTTTCTTATTTACTGGAGAAGACGGTTGTTTTCACTGCATGCTTTGGTCTCTTGCTTTTCGGTTCACAGTGATAAACCCATATCTCGTCGCCAGTGAAAATCTGCTCCAAAATACTTCGATCTTCTTCGTAGCGTTTCAGGAATTGGGTTGCAACCTCCACCCCCTGTTGCCTGTGCTGATCAGTAAGCTGTTTGAGTGTCCATCTTGCGCAAACGTTACGGTACCCCAAGTCATCATTCACTATGGTATGTGAGGATCCATAGCTCACATCCAAATGTGCAGCAATAGAAGAAAACGTAATACAACGGTCTTTTCTGATCAAGCCTTTCGCTCTGTCGATTTGGGCTTGTGTGTGCGATGTTGATGACCGACTAGATTGAGCTTCGTCGTTTAAACTTGTTCTTCTCGCTTTCAACGTTTCTTCTACCCAGTCATAAACTTTTCGTTGAGTAATGCTGTTTTAATTTCCGTACTGAGACATCCGTCGGTGAATTTCAGCAGGTTTCTCTCCCTCTGCTCAAAGAAATCTCACTGGCGAAATGCTCAACAAAATCCCACAGCAAGGTCCATGCCATCCTGCAGTGGAGCATCCATGTTTATTTGACCTTGGCTTCAACTAGACTAACGACAGAGCGCTGCTATTGATGTTCGAACTACCAGTAAGCCGTTGCGAACGTGTTGTATTGCGTCAGCCCTCTATCAGTTGCGGTTACGACGTAATTTTCAAATTGCCTTTACTTTTTGATTTATCTTCGTATCTGAGTCTGACTCGGAAAATTCTTTTTTCGTTTGATAACTGAAACCATTAGAACAGAAATACATATAACTACTACATACTTATTATAACTGATGTAAAGTATTCTGCTTGGGATGGTAAGCCTTTTTTTCATTTGTTATTAAAGTGGAACCTCCATTAACGGACATCTCCGAACAACGGCAAGTTTTGGTTGATACAGAACAGCTTCAGTAGAATTAATATTAATCATAAGCTCCGAACAACGAAATCTCTTAACAGCGGTCAACGGACACATCTGTAAGACCTGAAGATCAAACGGACACCCTGTTCCTTGAATTTTACATAGTTCCTTCAGTACTTCGGCAAGAGGAATAAGTTAGGAGGGCAAAGATTATCACCAAAGGCATAATGAATTGAATTACGGCTGGTGCAGTGGCGTGAAGAGAAAGGAGTTAAAAGTTTAGTTCTTACGTGAGGGGAGTTGCAGCTTCCATGGATGTTTCAATCGATGTCGGAGACCTGCGAGGCTGGTTATGGAGTCTGGAATTTCACCTGTTGGGGGCGATGTTTCTCGGCTTGGTTCCAGTGGGCTCTATTTCTGGTTTACGCCGCGCGGGCAGCTAATTGTGCAGTTTTGCTTTACTACTTAACATTTTTAGCACGTCTTTTGTAAAAAGATCGTGCTTATGTTATCGGTCTGTCCGTTTGTAGACACCATATCACTGTATCTATTAGTCCGATTTGAAAAATCCTTTTTGCATTGGGAAGCTTGAAATATGCGAATGATGATCCTTCATTTCGTTTTTTTTTCTTTTTTTTTTTTTTTTTCGATGTGCATTTTCGCAGCTAGAGGGCGTAAATGTAGATATCGAATTCAAAATACATTTTATAAACATTCGAATGAAGAAAATTTTATCTTTCGATTCCATTTATGTCGAAGAATATTTTAGGTATAGTTATTTTTTCAAGTAACGCATAGATTTTCCGCTAGGGGGCGTAAAAGAATATTACGTTTTCCCCGATATCTCTTCTTCCAAAACTCCGATTTGAAAAAAAAAATCTTCAGGGGATACAGCTCCCGATGAAAAATCGGTTGCATATAATTCCTAAAATTTGGTAAAGAATACTTTGGCCACCAGGGGACGTAAGTGGTAATTTTTCCTTATGATGTATTTGCCATGACATCTGTGCTTCAAAAATCTCGATTGAAGAAATTCGTTTGTGGACCGATGCCACTCATATCGATACACCTTTTCGGAATATTTTCTTCTTAAAATATTGCATGGTTTCTCCGCCACAGGGTGTAGATATATATCTCACTTTTGCTAATATCTCTGCTTCTAATGGTCATATTTGAAATTTTTTCTTTATTGCATAGTTTCCGGTGTGACATGTTTTTCCTATAATTTCAAAATTTTCAAGTAATTCATAGACTTTGCGCGTAAAGGTAAATTGCGTTTCCCCTATATCTCTGCTTCTAAAACTCCGATTTGAAAAAATCTTTCCCCACCGCATACAGCTCCTGATGGAAAATCTTTTGCATATGATTTCTATTTTTTTGGTAAAAAGTGATTTGGCCACCAGGGGGAGTAAGTCTTAATTTCTTCTTCTGATAAATTTGCAGAAAAATCTGAGCTTCTAAAATCTCGATTGATAAAAATTCGTTTGTGAACCGGTACTACTTACGTCGACAAACCTTTTAGGAATATTTTCTTTTCAAAATAAGCATGATTTCTACGTCGTGGGGCGTAGATGTATATATATATATATATATATTGTCAGTATCTCGCCTTCTAAGAGTCCGATTTAAAAAATTCTTTCTTTGTCGGATAGTGTTTCCGATGCAAAATGTTTTTCATATAAATTCAAAATTTTCAAGTAAGTCATAGACTTTCCGATAGAGGGCGCAAAGGTAAATTGCGTTTTCCCTTATATTTCTGCTTCTAAAACTTCGATTTTAAAAATTCTTCCAGTATCGCATACAGCTCTTGATGGAAAATGTTTTTCATAAAGTTTCTAATATTTGATAAAGAATGGTCTAAGTGTTAATTTCTGCTTCTATTATACTTGCAGCAAAATCTACGCTCATGAAAACTCGACTAAATTTTTTTTTTTTCTTGGACCGATACTGCTCACATCGAAAAATCCTTTGAGAATACTTTCTTCCTAAAATAATGCATCGGTTTTCCTTCCAAGGGGCATAGTTGCATATCTTATATTTGTCCATATCTCTGCTTCGAAGAGTCAGATTTAAAAAATTCTTTCTTTGTTGCAGAGCGTTTCCGCTGCGAAATGTTTCTCATATAATTTCAAATTCTTCTTAACGCACAAGTCTGCAACCAGAGGGCGTAAGATTCCGTTTACAACAATATCTGCGGGATTAAAAACCCGATTGAAAAACTTCTTTCTTCGGTTAGGTTCCATTTACTTTGAGTAGCTTTGATTAATTTAATTTGTGTCATTTCAAAAGACTTGCTCATTACACCCGAGAATTCGGTGTTATTTTTCTTGTTCTGCTTTTCTTTTTTTTTTTTTTTTTTTGTTGTAGTATACCTTCACCCTAATCTTTTAAGGGCTGTTGAACACCAGATGTCACTGTTTTCTTAAAATCCTCTACACCGTGGATTAAGTATTTAATTATTATATTCAATTTTATTCAGCAGACAGCATTTGGGAAAAACACTGGAACGCTTTCTTTATTGTGCATAAGCTTCATAGATTTATTCTACTTTTGCAGAAACTCATATGACTAGCAATGTTAATTTAAGCCGAACTCCGAACAACCATCCCCTCCTAATAAAGGTCACTTTTTCCTCTGCCTGATCAATGACCATTATTCGGAGGGTTCACTGTATTAGAAACATGCTTCGTTAATTCACGAAAGGAATCACGGAAAGTGGCTCGTGAATTTCAGAATTTTTTTTATAGTGTAGCTGTTCCCTGTAATCGCAACACTAACTACACTGGTTGGTTAGAATTCGCGATTACCGACTGTGCCCTTGTGTATGTCATATTTTACAAAAGTTTTGATTTTGTGTTGGTGTAATCAAGGAAGAACTTATAAGTGTCAGAACTGCTTCAATTTAAATGCACATTGTAGGAACGAAAACAGAGCCTTAATGTTTTCTAGTGAATGCCAATTTATGGGCAGTACACTGTAAAAAAAATAAGTGGTGTGAATTCACGGAAGATTTCAAAAAATAACGTGCAGCAAAGTTGCCGGTAGGTGTCCGTGTTTTTCAGAAATTTCCGTTTTTAAAAGTGCCCGTTTATTTTAGCTTCCGTATTTGCACAGGTTTTCCGTAGTCAGAAATTTAATTTATTTCAGGAAAATCCATTTCAGGTTTTTCCGTATTTAAACTGAAATTCTGCAAAACCTGCGACTCTGCATTTTTCAGCCCTTTCTCCTTCAAATACGTGGCGTCAGTGAATAAACAAAGACATCGCTCTTTCTACGTTTTAGCAACACACAGCAATGAAAAAATTGTTATTCCGTCACCGCCGGGGAATTGAATCCAGGATCTCCCGATATCTAGCCGAGCGCGTTAGCCTTTCTTACACCACAGTGGCCAACAATCCACGGCGCTATGTGTGTTTTTCTGTCAGCTTCTGACATCATAATTCTGTAAGATGATTTCAGCTGCTGAGACGTCTCCATCTGGTGGGCATTAACGGCACTGGCTATATATTAATTATAGCAGTTAAATCCAAAGGGCGTCGGGCCGTGGGTGGCCTAGTGGGCAACGTTCGTGACTGCCACGGAAAGGGCCTCAGGTTCTATCCCAGACAGGTACAAACGCTCGATCCACTAAATATCCGCCGTGCGTTGGATGGGCACGTTAAGCCGTCGGACCCCGGGTACTGGCCCACCGGTAATAAATAAGGGCGCCTTCCTCTCCCTTTCTGCTTCGCTTCC
The DNA here is from genome assembly GCA_039090855.1 of Macrothele yani. Classification (NCBI taxonomy): domain Eukaryota; kingdom Metazoa; phylum Arthropoda; class Arachnida; order Araneae; family Macrothelidae; genus Macrothele; species Macrothele yani. Next base: position 104,738,468 of record CM077007.1, read on the forward strand.
GTGGCACTTTCCTATCGGGAGCTCTAGCCCAAATCTCCTAGTTTCCGATTTCTAAGGGTTGTTTAAGACCTGGGGTCAGACACTCCCTTCCTAAAATCCTCTGCATATGATCATTTAATCAATCCAAAGGGCAAGATCCAAAGTGAAAATCCTTCAAATACGTGGCCTATCTTACGGATTTATGTCAGAAGCTGACAGAAAAACACACATAGCGCCGTGGATTGTTGGCCATCGTGGTGTAAGACTAACGCGCTCGGCTAGATATCGAGAGATCCGGGATTCAATTCCCCGGCGGTGCTGTGTGTTGCTAAAACGTGGAAAGAGCGATGTCTTTGTTTAATCCTTCCGCTCCAGGCAGAACCGAATCCGCGCTGCTTGGGCTAGTTGAACAGGCAACGCACGCCTTTACCCACTGAGCCACAGATACTCGGAAATCCGAATTATGTACATCGTAAAACAAATTGCGCAACAATGAAATTTTTTTTGTAATTAATTCAAGTGATTTAGTCATTTTATTTTATGTTGGAGCTTATTGTTTTTCTGAATAGGTTTGTAATATATATATATTTTTTCTGTAGGACTTTTCACAAATTAAGCATTTTTCATCCTGATTTTTCGAAGCAACAAAATGCTTTGCAACTTGCTGTTTTAAAACTTACAATGACTTTCAGTTATCTTTAAAAAAGGTGCAATGTACCTAAATATAAAATTTAATAGCTATAATAGCTTTTGTCTTAAGTTGTCCAAAGACTGACACATACACATCGCATAACCATTTGTACAGTAAGTTAAATGCCCGGTTTCTTACAGTAACGTAATATACTGTATAATAAATAGCTGGTGTACGAAATAGGAGAGAGGAGAAGAAATATCTTGTGCCACAATAAATAAAATTCATGCGATATGCTATCTATCCACAATATCCGATCTCGTTACGGAACTTCAAAATTCGACAGACGACTGAATTTTAAAAGTTAATCAATCTCAAGTATTCTCACCAATCGCTCCTATTACCGGTTATTTCTCGTCATACGGATACGGAAAAAGTGAGAACGGCGTTTTCCCGTTAATATACGAAAGGAATTGCCGAAAGGTTTCTGAAAATTTACAATTTTCCCGTGTTATGAAAAATACGTGAAATTCAAGTTTCTTTCCGTCATTTCACGGAAATGGTTGTATCAGGAATATGCTTCGTTCATTCACGAAAGAAATGACTATAAGTGGCTCGTGAATTTCAGAAAATTTTTTAGTGTGGTTACCAAGCCGTGCAGAAAAGCAAACACGGAAGATGACACCGAATTTTCGGGTGTAATAAGCACGTCTTTTGAATCCGTTCTGACGCAAATTAAATTTATCAAAGCTATTCAAAGTCAATGTAACCGGTATGGAAAACAATAGTATCTGTCGGAAGAAGGAAGTTTTTCAATCGGGTTTTCAATCTCTCAGAAATTGCTGTAAACGGAATCGTGAGCTTACGCGCTCTAGTTGCAGACTTGTGCATTAAGAAAAACACGAATTTATATGAGAAACATTTCGCACCGGAAACGCTCTCCAACACAGAAAGAATTTTTCAAATCGGATTTTTAGAAACAGAGATATCGACAAAAATAAGATGTGCCTTTACATCCCCTGGTGGGAAAACCATGCATTATTTTAGGAAGAACGTATTCTCAAAAGGTTTCTCCATATGAGCGGTATCGGTCCAAGAAAAAAACAAATTCGTCGAGTTTTCATGAGCCCAGATTTTGCTACAAATACATCAGAAGCAGAAATTAACACTTATACCCCTTGGTGGTCAAATCATTCTTAACCGAACATTAGAAATTATGTGAAAAATATTTTCCATCAGGTTTTCGATACAGAAAGAATTTTTCAAATCTGAGTTTTAGGAGCAGAAATAACGCAGAAAACGCAATTTACCTTTGTGCCCCCTAGCGGAAAGTGTATGATTTACTTGAAAATTTTGAATTTAAGGGAAAAGCATTTCCCATCGGAAACAGTATCCAACAAAGATGGAATTTTTCAATTGGACTCCTAGAAGTAGAGATATTGACAAAAATAAGAAATACATCTACGCTCCCTGGCGTAGAAACCATGCATTATTTCAAGAAGAAAATGTTCCTAAAAGGTTTGCCTACATGAGTAGTATCGGCCAACAAACGACTTTTTTCAATCGAGGTTTTAGAAGTTCATATTTTGCTGCAAATACATCAGAAGCGGAAATTAAGACTTACGCCCCCTGGTGGCCAAACCACTTTTACAAAAATTATAAATTATGTCCAAACAATTTCCCATTAGGAGCTGCATCAGGTGCAGAAAGGATTTTTAAATCGGAAGTTTAGAAGCAGAGATATAGGGAAACGGAATTTACCTCTACGTCCCCTAGCGGAAAGTTTGTGAATTACTTGAAAATTTTGAAATTATATTAAAAACATGTCACACTGGAAACACTATCCAACAAAGAAGGAATTTTTCAAATCGGACTCCTAGAAGTAGAGATATTGACAAAAATAAGATATACATCTACGCCCCCTGGCGGAGGAACTGTGGAATATTTTAAGAAGAAAATATTCCGAAGGATATACCTTCTGATGGAAAATCTTTATGCAAAAGATTTTCCATCAGAAGGTATTATATCCGCTTAAGAATTTTTTTTTCAATTCGGTGTTTTAGAAGAAGAGTTATAGGAAAAAATGTTATTTACTTTTGCGCCCCCTAGCGAAAAATGTATGCGTAATTTGAAAAAGTAACTATATCTAAAATACTCTTCGACATAAATGGAATCGAAAAATAATAGAATGTTTTCAATCGGATGTTTAGAAGCAAATATGTGGAATAAAACGTATTTTTGAATTCGACATCATCTGCATTTATGCCCTCTAGCGACGAAATTGTGCATCGTAAAAAAAAAACGAAATGAAGGATCATCATTCGCATATTTCAAGCTTTCCAATGCAAAAAGAAGTTTTCAAATCGGACTAATAGCTGTAGGGATATCGTGGGTACAGACGGACGGACGGACAAACCGGTAACATAAGCACGATCTTTTTTACAAATGGCGGGCTAAAAAGATGCCCATTTTCGACTGGTGGAGAGACAACGACTAAAACATAAGTGGCTTTACTTTTGTAGCAACTTGATTTAACAGAAATGTCTGAAAGGAGGGAAATGTTCACTGAATCTGCGATGAAATTTGAAACGAAAACATCTCTTATCAGGAAAGGGTGGGGAAAAAAAAAAAAAAGGAAAAAGATCTAAGCAGACAGTTAATTGAAGGCTGGGAATGATCTTAATGCATGCGAAGAAAAACAATAAAATGAAAATAAAAATGGTGAGCTGATGATGTGCTTTAATAAGACAGTTAATTGCCCGAAGTTATTATAGGGAATGAACAAATCGATGGCATCATTCCCGCTGAAATGACGGCCCAGCGTGCGTGACATTCTCCTAATGAGAGTTCCCTTTCGAAACTAGGAAATTTTTACGACGTCTTATGTATGTCAGATAGCAGCATGCTTAGATCATTGCTTTTCTGTTCGTTTGTAGGAGAGAGATTTTCCTTGCCATAGAAGTCTCACTGGAATGATTTTGCGTATCGCAGAAATGAAAAGAGGATGTAAGAGCGTTCAAGGAATTTGCTGGTGTACAACTTTCCTGATAGGAATCAAAATGTTTATATATTGCAATCCCTGAAGATTTCCATGTTTCTAAGAAAATAACTGATTCTTTTTTTTTTTTTTCTTTTTGATTGGATAAAAACCTGAAATTTTTCATATATCTCCCAGCTTCTTTGGTGCACTATTCTCCCACTAGGTAATGTATATTTGTTTTGCATCTCCGTATTTAAAACTCGTATAACAAGTTATTTAGAGGATAAGATTTTCTTGTTCTTTCCGGCTTTTGCAGTCGTACAGATCAGATGTAGAGGATTTTAGGAAGGGAGTGTCTGACCCAAGGTATTAAACAACCCTTAGAAATAGGAAACTAGGAGATTTGGGCTACAGTGTGCCCGAGAGGAAAGTGACACGGAAGCGGGGTAGAAAGGGAGAGGAAGACGCCCTTATTTATTACCGGTGGGCCAGCACCCGGGGTCCGACGGCTTAACGTATCCATCCGACGCACGGCGGGTATTTAGTGGTTCGAACGTTCGTACTTGCCCAGGATCGAACCTGAGGTTATCTCCATGGCAGCCACGAACGCTGACCACTAGACCACCCGCGGCCCAGATTTCCCACTCTATGGCTAAAATAGACTGACGTTGCGGCAACATGATGTTGGTCCTCTTCTCGACACCTCTCACTCGGTGAGGCATTGGTTCAACAAGATGTTTGTAGGTGTCTCTTGATATTTGGCACCATGACTGCAACTGAAGATCCAACAGTTCTCGTAAATTACGTGGTTGGGATGATGCAGCTCGTACCCGTTTCTCCAATTCAAACCACAAATACTTGACAGGATTCATGTCCGGCGAATTTGGTGGCCATAGCAATAACTGGAATTCTTCATGTTCTTGGAACCATTCCTGAACCTTTTTCGTAGTGTGGCATTGCGCATTGTAAGACGCTATCTCCGCCAAGACACACTTTCACCATAAAGGGGTGCACTTAAGGGTTACCCACAAGGTTCAAATATGTAACAGCTGTCAGAGTTCGCTCTACAGGGATAATGGGTCCAAGTGTTTCCCAAGAAAATATTGCCCAGACCATCACACTCCTTCCAGCTGCCTGGATCTATCCCACAATGCAACCAGGCGAGAAGGTTTCCTTGGGCAAATGTCGCGCACGAGCTCGTCCGTCCTTATGGGGTAACAGAAAACGGGATTCGTCTGACCATGAGATCCTCTTCCAGTCTTCTATGGTCCAATGTCGATGATCACGTGTCCACTGCAAGAGTTGACGACGGTGAACGGCTGTGAGCATAAACACCCGAATGGGTCTGCTGCTGGGCAGATCCATATTTAAGACCGTAGGATCAAGGACGTCGCCAAGAGGTTGCGAGGGTGGGCTGTAGCCTACCCTGAACACTGTGTTGCCTACCCTACCGCCCACCCAGTTCAAGATGGGCTATATTTTTTTTATTTTTAACTTTAAAATATACCGTACATACTCGTGTATAGGTCGACCCCCCCCCCCCGATTTTTATCAGACTATTTGCAGTTTTTGCATATCCCGTGTATAAGTCGACCCCCCGATTTTTATTTGAATATCTTCAGTTTTTGTATACCTACCTGTCTTGTGTACAAATAAAAAAATAAAAAAATATATTTTCCGAGGATGCGCCCGCATGCGGAAATGTGAAACTACTATTTATTGTTGTAGCTGGCTCTCGCAATGTTGCTTGCGGCAGTTTCCCGCAAAATGTGGATGGAATTGAGGCACAATTCTGGGAAGATGATAGGGCTAACCACCCTGGTTAGAGAGTTTTCAGTGGAACGTTACACACTTTAACAATATATGAACCCACTTTTGCACATAGTCCGCCTCCCCCTTACCCACTTTTTGCGAGCGAGTTTTCTGTAGTTACTTCATTCATGGAGAGTAAGGCATTTAGTCCCGCAGCAAACGAATCGTTATTTAAAAAGAATTTTAAGAAACGTCGTAAGTCACACCGTTATTTAAAAAAAAAAAAAAAAAAAAAAACTTCCTGAAACATATTTGGAGTGTGTGATTGACAGAGAGGTCGTTTATCTACTCCCGAGTTTCATCCCCCTCCCCACCGTGTTTGTGACAAACAATCAGTTTTAGTGACAAAACCAAACATCGCCGCATTCAATAAAGATGCAATCCTTTTTGCTCTCTCTTAGTCTTCAGAAAAGGTTACTGTTTGTTTGATTTTTAGAGCCGGGACACACCTAATTTAATAACAAACGTAAGTAGGTTGTTAAACTCATTCACTTTTTTACTATCAGTGGCAATGTTATTTTGAGCGATCGGCCAAGTTTAAAGACTTTCATTTTCGGAATGCATTGATCAAGTTACCGCTGTTCTGTAGATTGTCACGCCTCTCTTCTCCGCCGCTGCTAAGCAGGGGCAGCAGTCTCATTTTGCCTCTTCATCCCCCGTCGAGAATTGAGTACGGTCGTAGGTCACGGCACGGTGGCACTTAAACTACTGACTGGCGCGTTCACCTCTTTCCTCTGGGTGATTTACCAGCGGGGCAATCAAGGCCATATCAACAGATCTAAAAAAGACTTTAAGACATCCTTGCGAAATGAGTTTTTCTATTAGTGAAAAAAAAAACTCGTACATGTAAAATCAAGAAAATTCTTAGCAATAAATTTCTTCTGTACCAGTAGCACCCGGAAAATGACTAAATATACAACTGTAAATGAACTGATGGCGCAAAGGGCTAAGTATCCGCATTTCCATAAGGCATCAAAATTTTAGTTTTCAACCTATCAGAAATATTTTCCATGTATAGTTCAACCCCCTAATTTCGACCTAAATATTTCATTAAAAAAGTCGACCTATACACGAGTATATACGGTAATCTGCAATTTGCCAAGGCATAACGACTCCCTCCCACGTTTTTCGTCTTGTAGCCCTACGTATTTCCTCCTAGGAAGTGCGCGTTTTTCCTTTTCCTTCTCAGTAGAAAGGTTATCAAAATAGCATCCGCAGGGCCATGAAAATTCAGTTCTCCCCTCGTCCAAATCCCTAATTTAAGCCTTGTTTTTAGTTCATATGATTAAGGGCGATGAAAAATGTGAACAGGAATTCACTGAGGTCGTAATTGCTCTGCTGTTGTCATAGGTCATTAATAATTGCTCTGCTGTTTGTTCATGCTCCTAAGTAGGGGAGTCCAAAGCTATACACACCAGCGTTCTTAAGCCTGCCCTAAGACAATGAGGGAACACGCTGACAAACGATTTGGAAGAGATGAGTGCAACACAAGGTTGCTGGCTTGAAGGAAAGGAGTTAAGGAGGGGTACGTATTGTCCGCATGTTCTTATTTTCCCTCAACCGCAATCCACAAAAACATTTGCTTTAAGATCTTTCTCCTACGCATGAAATTTTCTTTCAATTAGTGCATGCTGATGGCAATGTGTCATGTTTGTTATACGGGTATGTAACTCTTCAGGTTTTACTATAGATTATTTTGTATTCCAAAAAGGACAAAAACTTCAAGACAGTTAGAAAATTAATGAGTATATATCTAGAAGGGAGAAGGGGGATAGTGCGAATACCTTTTCAGCCTGTAGAAAAGAAAAAAAATTCTATCTTTCAGTGTTTCGTAATAAAGTTACTATCAAGCTTTCCCCAGCAAAAATAATACTCGCCCACTCTTCGTTCATCCTGATTTCGAAGTCTAGAGACGTCCCGGCGTAGGATGAACTGCGTGTTCGGACACACTGGGCCCTTCAATTGTATGTGATTTAAACAGAGTCGCCCTCCTGTTGCTGCGGACAAGACGAAATAGCCAGCGCTGACCTCTGGCATCATTTAGGCGTAGCTTGCCAACGCCTTGTAGACGGCTCGAAGTTTTCTCTGTTTCGGACTATATTTGATAGGTACTAACTAACTATATTTGATAGGCACTAACTAACTATATTTGATAGGTACTAACTAACTATATTTGATAGGTACTAACTATCTGTACAGGATGAGCAGCCTACCAGTGTCACTGTTTTGGAGATGCTTTTACCAATGCCTCTTGCCATAACGCGATCTGACCTTTGTCGAAATCATATAAATCCTTTGCTTTTCCCATGGTGAGACGGAACGAAATGCTGTTTGAGAGAGCTCCAAGCCAGGTATTACATATACCATTCGCGACCTTAGCACATGGCACTGATTGGCTGCACGCGCGCTTATTTGCATAACGCAGAGGTACGTTTAATGTTTTGTCTGATCGGTGTACATGATGTGTAAAATACACTTCGCAAAAAAAAACAAGTTAGTAAAATCGTGCAATGCATTGATTATAATACGCTTTCCAACATACCAGAAATCATTACTCGAGTTATGAGGATAATGGCTGTGGAATAAATAACGCTCCTGTGCCCTGACCTTTGATCCCATTTCGAAGATATTTAACTGAACTAGTTCAGTATACCTCCGGAACACCATGATAAAGTTTTGTCGCAATGGAAGCATTTTTAGTCAAGTTATGACGCTTAAGGGCGATGGAATGGATCTCGCTCCTATGTCCTGGCAAAATGGGGTCAAAGACCTCATTTTACCCATTTTCAATAAGGTTCGTCCCCAGAAGTCCCGTACCACAAACTGAAATTTCATCGAAATCGAACCATTTTGAAGTGAGTTATCGTACGGACGGACGGACAAAGCTGGAGCATATACGCTTCTTCAACCTACGGTTAGAAAGCGTAAAAAAGAAGCAAGTTAGTAAAATCATGCAATGCATTGGTTATGATACGCTTTCCAAAATACCAGAAATCATTACTCAAGTTATTACTCAAGTTATGAGGATAACTGCTGTAGAATAAATCTCGCTCCTATGACCTGACCTTTTAACCCAATTTCGATGATATTCAACAGAACTGGTAAATTATACTTACGGAACAATATGATCAAGTTTTGTCTCAATCGAAGCATTTTTACGTAAGTTATATAATGCATGAGGTCGATGAAATGGATCCCGATCCCATTTTGCCCATTTTCAATAGGGTTCGTCCCCAGTGTTCCCCTACCACATACTAAAGTTTCATCGAAATTGAACCATTTTTACGCAAGTTATGACGCAGGAGGGCAATTGAATGCATCCCGCTCCTTTGTCCTGATCTTTGACAACACTTCACCCATTTTCAACAGGTTTCGTTCCCAGGTACTTACTAAAATTTCACGACATTCTAAAATTTAATCAAAACTGAACCACATTTACGCAAGTTACGACGCATAAGGGCAATGGAATTCATCCCGCTCTCATGTCCTGACCTTTGACCCCATTTCGTCCATTTTCAATAGGGTTCGTCCCCAGGTGGTCCCGTACCACACACTAAAATTTCATCGAAGTCGAACCACTTTTACGCGAGTTATTGTGCGAACAGACGGACAAAGCGTCATATACGCTTATACGTCATAGCGTCACAAAGCGTCATATACGTCATATACGCTTCTTCAACCTACGGTTGGAAAGCGTAAAAAAGAAACGAAAAAATGAAGCACCTAGAAGGAATGCGAAAATTGGTATGCGTAATGTATAAGGTGTTTCACTTTCTGCGCCCCTGATTTTCCCTCATAACTTGCAAATTAATTAACGTAATTCAGAGAAATTTGACATGGACCTACCTTTCTGTATGAGAAGCATGGTCGGCGAACTGCCGAGGACATCGAATAGGCAATCGGCCTTCACTTCGCGCAGGCGCGACACACGAGCTAGAGAGTAGCCAGTGGCGGCGCTATTCCCTAGCCCGTGTGTCGGCCCTGCGCGAAGTGATGGCCGACTGTGTGTCCGCTGTCCTCGACCGTTGGTGTGACGCATTTGTGACTGTGTTGTTGTTACGGGATCATCCACAGCCATCGTGTCTTTGTGTTACGAGCAATTACAGTATCAACCGCACTGGAAAACTGCGTCGATAAAGGAGTGCCAAAGTTGGGGTTTGGAAATCATCTGAAAAATCCTCCATTCAGTATCTTGTGAAGAAATTGAAGGCCGCCCCGGTGGCGCAGTGGTCTAAGGCGTTGGCCTCTGATCATTCGTCCGTAAGGGGTCCGGGTTCGAATCCCGGTCAGGCATGGATGTTGTGTTTGTCTTACGGCACTGGCTCTCTCCCTTCCCTGGAACCAGTGACCCTAAATTAGGGACGGGCGACTGCTTATAGCCCATTGAGTTGCTCACGGCGGTCGTTAAACATGCAGTCAAAAAAAAAAAAAAAAAAAAAAGAAATTGAAAACCACGGGAACATTGTTGGATGTCCACGAAAGAGGACGCCTGAAACTGCCAGAAGCCACGGTGCAGGAAGTGATAAACATACTGCTAGCCTCCCCCATAGAAGTGCTTGCGTAAACTGTCGCAGTAGGTGGGCGTGTGTTTCCACAAGCACATGTCAACGAGCTGCAAAAAAAAAAAAAAAAAGCAAAGCTGCATGCAGATTGAGTTACTGCTGTGCAAAAAATGAAATCTCTCGACAAACAGAAGACTGAATTACTGTCAATTGGTTCCAGCAGTTTGACAATGCATATCCGGGAATACTGGATTACCCGCGGTTCTCCGACAAGGCGTGGCTCTATCTAAGTGGGCACGTCAATTCCCAGAATAGCAATATTTGGGCTAGTGAGAATCCAAACGCCATGCATGAGACACCTCTTCATGATGAAAATATTAGTGTGGTGTGCTGTGTCACGGCGCCGCACACCACAAACTCATGGAAGATTTCTTCTACATGGAAATCTTCCATGAGTTTCTGAATCAGACTCCGTACTGGCTATTTTCAGCAGGATGGTGCCACCTTCCGCATCTCCAATATCAGCATAGATGAAATTGTTTCCTTCTTTGAAAATCGTGTCCATTCTAAGGGACTTTGCCCACCAAGGTCGCCTAATTTTACTCCACCGGATTTCTTCCTATGGGGCATGCTGAAAGGGAAAGTGTATCGCAACAAGCCGCGACTCTCGTGGAACTGCAGGAAGACATTCAGCGGAATATTGAGGCGGTGACTCCCAATGTGTTGATGAATGAATACCTTCCATAACATGGAAAAGCGTATGCAGGCATGCCTTGATGCTAATGCCGACCACTTTCAACGGCATCCGTAGATTCATGAGTTTTGTCAAATTAATCCATGTTATTTTCGGGTTTCTCTCGCGAAAATGGTACATTTTGTTGTACATTTAAGTTTGCATTATTACCAATAGCAATGATGCTTTTAATCTCATTCGCTTCTGATCCTGAAGTATGCTGTATGGATTCGTAATCCATTTCTTCTGCGTTTAGGGCCGCCATTTTGGCAGCGACCAGGGTGACCAACCGGGGCCGTAGCCAGGGGAGGGCCAGGACGGGCTGAGCCCGACCTGTGTTTCCTTTTGCCTGTCCTAGCGACTCACACAAAAGTATAGTACCCTACCTCATTTACATCTTTTGCCCGATCACTTAATATCCTTCGCCCGATCTCAATCATCAGCCGCCCCTCCCAACTTGCTTGTCTGGCTACGGGCCTGTGACCAAACCTCACAATAACGAATTTTTAAGTGGATAATGATAAAGCAACATAAGTGGACTTACCACACCTTGTATTAATAAATAATTAATCCTAAAACTTATGGGAGAAACACAAATAAAACAGAAGTTGAGAACAAAGTAATCCAACGAGCGGAATTCAAAAGACATAATCTTCTTCTACCGCTAGGAAAAGACACAGCGGAAAACTCTTACACCTCATATAAGAGAATGTACACAAACTGCATTTCGTACGAAGATTTTGTCCAAGTGTACCAGTTATTCTAGTGACCCAAAACGAAATGTAGGAGTTTTCCTAGTGACATAAGATAGGGTGAAAGATCATGACAGAAAGGGGTACCAAGAAGTTTATTGACTTCGTAAATCTTGAGTTATGATTTTAATTAAAAATAAATTATCAACGTTTATTCACAATTAAAAGCTTTATTAGCATCGATTATAGTTTCGCAGAGCTTCTGGCTCGGCTTCATCAGGACGAATGGAGCGTAAACATTCAAATCATTGTGACATCATCAGAGTTCTGACGGTCACGGTTTTTGGTGAGTTGTTTCCACGCGCTTGAAAGAAATGGAGTCGACGTCATGTCGTTGACAAGCAGTGAAGAGTTCCGGTATATGTGAAAAGCTTCTAATACATTAAGATTGATCGTTGAATCAGGTTTATCAATGAGCATAGCGTTTCCAAACAGAAACTTATGGTTCTTTTCGTGACAATGCTGGGCTATAGACGACTTCTTCAGTTCACAATTCCGTACGTAGGTCTTGTGCTCCTTCACACGAAAATTTAAAGCCCTGCGGATTTGTCCTATATATGAAAGTCCACATTCACAGGGTATCTGATAAATTCCCCAGGAATTTGTCTTCGAAGTAATCTTTTGATCCGAAAAAATGTATCTTGTTTATGGGTTTGAAAATAACTTTAAAATTAAAACTCTTAGGAATTTTTGAAATTCCAAAGCAAATCTGTGGAGCAAATGGGATAACCACCCAATTCTGTCGTATTGGGTTGTCTACCGGCGTTAGTGAGCAGACATGCTTCGGTTTCCTAAATTTTTGGATAGCTTTATCTATAACGGAATGTGTATATCCTCTGTGTACTGCAATTCGTTTAAGGAAATCAAGCTCTTTCTGCAAGGAATCCTCAGCTGAGCATATATGTATTGCACGATATACGCATGTGTAGAAGGCCGAAATGTTTTGTTTGCATGTGGAGGTAAGGAAACAGCAAATGGTTTTCGGTAAACTGTTGTACTAAAGCAACCTTCAGAGCGTGACACAATGACATCCAGGAATGGTAAGCAGCCATTATTTTCAGTCTCACATGTGAACTGTATATGAGGATCAATTGAATTGAGAAGTTCAACTAATTTAGGTATTTCCGAATTCCTGCCATTTCAGAGGACAAAAGGTATCATCTACATATCGAATCCACATTTCGAATGTAACGAGCTGAAAGAGTTTGTCCTCAAAATGACGCGTGTAGACTTCGCATAAAAGTGGCGACAGCGAGCTACCCATTGCAAGGCCTTCATTCTGTTGGAAATATCTTCCGCGAAAACGGAAACTGTTTTGTTTGATACAAATTTCCACTAATCTCAAAATTTCTTCAACTTCTGGTTGGCTGAAATGATGTTCAATGAGGCTTGCTTTCAATGATTCGAGGGCTCCATTCACTGGGATACTTGTGAACATGGATTTAACATCGAAGGATAACATGAACTGGTCATTGTATGGATGTCGTTTAAGCCGATTGACAAATTCAATGGAATTTTTGACAACAGTTTTGTTTGAAGAAGTCGCAAAGGTGGATAGTTTCGAAGATAGAAATTTGGCCAATTTATGTGTAACAGAGCCGATATTGCTGACAATGAGACGGAAAAGGGACGCCAATCTTGTGTATCTTCGGAAGTGCATAGAAACGCGGACAACGGGCATATGAGGGTTTCAGATAACTTTTTGAGCTTTGGTCAAGAGTAACGCAACTTGTTATCGCTTTTTGAACTTCTTTTTAATGTTTCTCCGCCGGATCATTTCTTATTTCTTTATACGGTCCCTCGGAAATAAGTTTTTCGACCTCTGCTTCATAATGTTTTTTGTCTAGAATAACAACTTGTCCTCCTTTATCGGCTTTAGTAACGATATCAGAATTTGACTGTAATTCTTTTAGAGCTTTATACTATTCCTTGTTGAGATTGGGTTTAAATGGTTGAAAGGAATTTGATGTTATTACCCGGGTGACACAATGTCTAATCGTTTCTTTTTCATCAATGCTTAGATCGCCTTTTGTCAGGGACTCTTCAACTGATGCAACGACATTGGATACTGGTATCTTTTTTGAAATTGCGATATTTGAATTGTAACGTAAAATTCGTTTTTGAATTTCGCTCGGGTTAAAATCAGAAAGGTTAGATGTTACTTCTTTTTTTTTTTTTTTTTTTTTTTTTTTATTGGAGGTTTAACGACCACCGTGAGCAACTCAATGGGTTATAAGCAGTCGCCTGTCCCTAATTTAGGGTCACTGGTTCCAGGGAAGGGAGACAACCAGTGCTGTAAGACAAACACAACATCCATGCCTGACCGAGATTCGAACCCGGACCCCTTACGGACGAATGATCAGAGGCCAGCACCTTAGACCACTGCGCCACCGGGACGGCTATTACTTCGTTATCCGTAAAGATTTCCTCACTTTGAGAAGTAGAATTTTCTTTTTTTTTTTTTTTTTTGCTCTTATTTGATAATTTTTCAAATTTTCGTTCTAATGTCCTTTTATGATTCAAACCTGATTCAACGATCAAGCTTAATGTATTAGAAGCTTTTCACATATACCGGAACTCTTCACTGCTTGTCAACGACATGACATCGACTCCATTTCTTTCAAGCGCGTAGAAGCCGCCCCAGTGGCGCAGTGGTTCTAAGGCGCTGGCCTCTGATCATTCGTCCGTAAGGGGTCCGGGTTCGAATCCCGGTCAGGCATGGATGTTGTGTTTGTCTTACGGTACTGGCTCTCTCCCTTCCCTGGAACCAGCGACCCTAAATTAGGGACGGGCGACTGCTTATAGTCCATTCAGTTGCTCACGCTGGTCGTTAAACCTTCAATCAAAAAAAAAAAAAAAAAAAAAAATAGCGCGTAGAAACAACTCACCAAAAACCGTGACCGTCAGAACTCTGATGATGCCACAATGATCTGAATGTTTACGCTCCATTCGTCCTGATGAAGTCGAGCCAGAAGCTCTGCGAAACTATAGTCGATGCTAATAAAACTTTTAATTGTGAATAAACTTTTATCATTTATTTTTAATCAATATCACAAGCGTGTAGTCTTGAATTATATATGATTTTAATATTTAATATATCATAACGTGCAATGAAAAAAAACTAAAAAAGACTCAATAGATCATCCTCCAGGTGCTTACGAGGCGCCTAGGCCGCTGATGTTTGGGAAGAGTTACAACCCGAAAATGTTTTGTATGTGTAAACAAGCGATAAAAGTTAATACAAGGAATTCAACATCTTATTCCTCAAACGATTTTATGGTACCCCTAGCCCTTAGGACTTCATAGAAGATTTAAAGCTGCATCCTAAATATTTGGTATGTATATGTTCATGTAAACACGGGCGTCACGGCCTATGGGGATTCGGGGGCGCGTCGCCCCCTTCCCCCCAATATTTTGCCAAATCGGAAACCGAGGGACAATCTACATTGACGTGGGAATTTTTTTTGTTTACAAATAAATTAAAACCTTGAGAATTTCTTATTACTGTACTAAATACACTAATACGGCTTGCCGCCCCCGGTGGCGCAGTGGTCTAAGAGCTGGCTTATGACCATTCGTGCGAGAAGGGTCCGAGTTCGAATCCCGGTGAGGCATGGATGTTGTTTGTCTTACGGCACTGGCTCTCTCCCTTCCCTGGAGTCAGTGGCCCTACATTCGGGAGCGGTGACTTGAGTTGCTCACGGTAGTCGTTAAACATCCAACCAAAGAAACAAAGAGAGCAATACATTGTGACAGAAGCATTTTGATGTTGTGATATAATTTAAAGCCAACGTTGTTGTATGATGTCGGGCTAGGCCACCCCGATGGTGCATTGGTCAAAGCGATGGCCTCTGATCATTCGTCCGAACGGGGTCCGGGTTCGATCGAATCCCGGTAAGGCATGGATGTTGTGTTTGTCTTACGGCACTGGCTCTCTCCCTTCCCTGGAACCAGTGACCCTAAATTAGGGACGGGCGACTGCTTATAGCCCATTGAGTTGCTCACGGTGGTCGTTTAACCTCCAATCAAAAAAAAGAAAAAAAATTGATGACGGGCTAGGGAAGGTCTAAGATTTTTATTTTTTTTTTTTTTTCGGATTTTTTTTTTAGAGGTTTAACTACCACCATGAGCAACTCAACAGGCTGTATGCAATCACCAGTCCCTAATTTAGGGTCACTGGTTCCAGGGAAGGGATAGAGCCAGTGCCGTAAGACAACACAACATGCGTGCCACTGCGTATCGACTATGTCCATCAGACATAGTCGATACCCTTGAGTTGGACAAAGTGGAAAATATTTTCATATCAAACAGGGACGGGAGGAAGGGCGTTTTTGGATCAGTTTGTGATTAAATGAAAACTATAGACTTATGTTCCTGCTTCTAAATCAAGGTTGTGTATAGTACAAGATTTTGTTCTATAAACTAGGCCTACATATGAAATGTCATTAAAGTATATTGTGAAAAAATTGGATAAATTGGCAAGGTGATGGAAAGGGGAGCTGTCATATAGATCAGATCAGATCATATGTAGAGGATTTTAGGAGGGGAGTGTCTGACCCCAGGTCTTAAACAACCCTTAGAAACAGGAAGCTAGGAGATTTGGGCTAGAGTGCCCGATAGGAAAGTGACACGGAAGCGAAGTAGAAAGGGGGAGGAAGACGCCCTTATTTATTACCAGGGGGCTAGTACCCAGGGTCCGACGGCTTAACGTGCCCATCCGACGCACGGCGGGTATTTAGTGGTTCGAACGTTCGTACCTGCCCAGGATCGAACCTGAAGTTATCTCTCCATGGCAGTCACGAACGCTGACCACTAGGCCACCCGCGGCGAGCTTTCATGTAGAAATACTAGATTTGTTTTAAAAGAGAAGACAGTTAGGAAGGTAAGGGAAGAGATATGTGTTCCCCCCAATAACTAGAAGGCGGTGACGCCTATGCATGCAAACAAGAAAAGAAAGATAATAAAAGCACTCAGCAGATCAGTCTTAAGCTGTTTATAAGGTACCAACGCCGCGTGCTTTTTTGGAGACCTTTTAGTTGCAGCCTAAATATTTGGTATATGTAAACATGCAAAAAACTAATAAAAGGTACTCAACGTATAAGCCTTCAGATGTTTACAAGGCACCTAGGCTGCGGGTCTTTTTCGTGCATTTTACGTTGCAGCATAAATATTGGGTATGTGTAAACACATACGATAAAATATAATAGTAGGGGCTTAAGAGGTTAGTCTTCAGGTGATTGCGAGGGCATAGGCCTTTTTAAGCATTTTTTTAAAATCCTGTCTGTCCATACTCATAGGGTTTGCATAACAAATCAGCGTTATAGTATTGCACTTTTACTCGGGCACAAAATGTAAATTTAAAGGCTCTAGCCCTTTTTAATAATTTTTAGTACATGTAAAACAAATCACGTTGGTAATGTTGCGTTTTTACTCAGGCTCCAAACATTAAGTATAAGTCCCTGGGCCTGGACATTTTTAAAATTTTTTAATAAGCTCAGCATTATTAACTTGTCTTGTGATGTAAAGAGCCGATTCAAATTAGCTAAAAAATGCCCTTTGCCTAGGGATTTGTAATTAATGTTTTGTGCCTGAGTCAAAGTGTGAATTTCACTGCTCCAAGAGCGCCTGTTCTTAGTCAGAGTGAGGCATGTACACGCGTAGCAATTCAAAAAAAAAAAAAAAAAAAAAAAATACGGGGGGGGGGGGCGGCACTAAAGTAGTTTCGTACCCATACACATAAAAATAATTGCTAATCTAGAAAATCAATTAATAATTAAGCAATAATTCATTATTTAGAATAATTATGTAAATTCGTTAAATAATAAATTAATAATTTTAGTAATTTTTTTATTAAAATATTTACAAAATTTTGATACAAAGCTTTATGTAATGTGGAGGGCCTATATATTTATTAAATGTGGTTAATGTAAAATAGAGTATTTCTCTCTCAGTATTCAATTCCTCGGAGTTATTTATAAAGGCGCAATTTTAAAATAATTTATTTTATGAAATAAATTATAGGGCAGGGTATTGAAAATGTTAAAGTTTTGCTAGTACTTTAATAAAATTTTACTTACATATCTCAGCATCATTGTACAAGGTAATTGTACTTCGCCGCCATTGCCTTTAAAATATGGATCCTGTATTTACTTGTACTTCTCGATGAATGTTCATCAATGAAAGTCCAGAAAGTCGAAAATTGGACATTGTGTTTCGAAGATACATTTCTTGGCGTCTGAGAGTAGAAAACGTACTTTCCGTAGTGGCTGTTGAGACAGGAAGCGTTGATAGAAATTTTAGTAATTTCTTGATATTGGGGTTAAAAATAAAATAGCAAAAAAATAGCAGCTTAACACACACACTACTTGATAAGGGTTTTATCGCAGTGGTTGGCCTTTCCTCTTGTCTTATTGTTAACTAGCGTATAGCCCGTCTTAGGACGATTTTTTTTAAAGCTTTAAATAAATATTAATATATAGGGGATGTTGCACGTCCTGCCACGTAGTGAAATTTTTAATTGAAGCAGATTGAAAACAAATCAAATAGACGCCGGATTTCTGTAAGGAAACATAGTAAAAATTTATATAGTAAGAACTCATTCTTGTTAGAACTAAAAATTATATGCTATTTATTTCCGGTTTTTTTTTCAAAAAACCTCACGATAAATAAGATTGTGTAAAATATTTGTTGTTTAAGGTGGACCTCAAGTAATTTTGCTTCCTATATTTCCAATGGAAAAACTTTTGTACACATTTCTTTCACAATTAGTGTGTTCCCAAGGATGAAAATTTGAACATCGATTAAAATAACTTCATATTATAACTTGGGATACTTAATATTCTCCAAAACATAACCATAACTATATTAAAAATCAATAACTTTTCCTTTGGTGGTGTTGAAACCAGAAAAAAGATGGCGCGACCTGTACTTTGATGACGTCAGTAGACAAACAAATGTTGGATTGCATAATTATGGTTATGTTTTAGAAAATATTAAGTATATCAAGTTATAAAATGAAGCTATTTTAATCGATGTTCAAATTTTTATCCTTGGGAACGCATTAATTGTGAAGAAAATGTGTACAGAAGTTTTTCCATTGGAAGTATAGGAAGCAAACTTACTTGACGTCCAACTTAACAATTGTAGATTAGAGCGTTTAGATAGATCGATATTTAGCAAAATGTGTAATATAATCAGCACTAAAATCGGAAAGTTGTTTTCGTGTGAACTTACTTTAACTTTTTCTTTGGTTTTTCGCGTTAAATTACTTTTCCCCCGGCACACTTATTTCCTTCACGGCTTGTTTTAGACTGTCCTATTCGATGGTTAGTTTGAAACTTCATAACAATGCTTTTTCTACAAAATAATGTGACATCTGGTATTACAAATCGGAACTATCTAAATTCTGGACAATGTGCTGCTATTGGGGTGACATCTGTTTTTAGATGCAATTTTGCTACCTTCGACATCGCAAGATTCCAGTCTGTATTGTACGTTAGAGTGTTTAGATAGAACGATATTTTGCAAAATGTAAAGCATACTCTGCTCTAAACTCGGGGAAAGTTAGTTAAATTTAAAAAAGTAAAAATAATTAAAGCATACAAATTAATAATCCAATTGTGCTAAATTAAATTAATATACAAACGCAACTTGCCGTGATATTAAAACTTTAATTCGAATTTTGTAAATCGGATAAATAGAACTCGAGTCATTGATAATCCAATGTTTTTAAATTAGCACGCGATCACCTTGACATCTGAAAGTGATCGCGTGCAAACTCAACTTGCTGTGATATTAAAAATTCAATTCGGATTTTGTAGATAGGGAAAATAGAACTCGAGTCATTAATACTTCAATGTTTTTAAATTAGCACGCGATCACTTTGACATCTAAAAGTGATCGCGTGCTACTATATAGCAGGCAATCATTTTGACATCGCGAGAGCACACACGAATTATTCGATAAGTGATGGCGCAATAATGCAGACGTTGCTCGGTTGCTGTGACGTCAAGTGTTCCAGAGAGACAGACGGGCCGGACAGACGGTTCTGGGTGTTTATATATACAGTGGATCCCACTTAAGAAGTTTTCTCGTTTAAGAAGTTTTATTTTTAGAGTCCCGATTTTTTTCCGTAGTGCTAATGTTAATTTTTCCCACTTAAGTAACGATGTTTCAAGTTTTCCCGCTTAAGAAGTTGTAAGTGTCAAAAGTTTCTAAGTAAGAACATACGATTTTGGAACTCGTGCAGCAGATAAGTACATGTCAAAGAAGTTGGGAGGAAACGTTTCCCGGTACATGAAGCAAGCGAAACCCCTGCCGGCTTCCCAGTGTCAACGCAGGGGGTCATGTTTACTCCCCCCACTTCTTCTGCGTCTGCCCTTTCTGTATCACAATCGCTTTAACTTTGGGGCTGGGAAAGGAAACATCTGCTGAAAGTTAGTCATTCTGTCAGAGTTAGGCTGAGATGTTGCACCTCGCATACGTGGAGTTAAACGTTCAGTTTTATTGTTGAAATGCGTAGATAGAAATATGGCGTCTAAAGGTATCAAAAGAAAAGCTTTATCTGTGGTTGAGAAACGAAACATTATTACGCAAGTTGATGAAAACCCGCATTTAACTAGGGTGCAGATAGCAAAAGAACTCAATTTACTTGTTACAACCCTCAACGGTATAGTGGCAAAACGTTGACAAAGATGTTCCCACTTTTGAAATGCAGAATATCGACGATATTTGCGACATCGAAACCCAAGAGGACGATGAACCAGAAACCCAAGAAAATGAGTGCAGGCCAATTCCAACTTCAGCTGAAGCTGGTAAAGCACTAGAAACTTTTCGCCGCTTTATAGAAAGCCACGAACGTGTTCCAACGGACATAATGAGAAATTTGAGGAAATGGACACGTACTTTGTGAATCTAGCGGAAAAAAGGAAGAAACAAACGCTTTTAGATCAGTATTTTTGTAATCCTGTACCTTAATAAATGTAGCTTTCAATCCCCATATTCAAGTTTAAATGGGTAAGTCGTGAAATTTTTTGTTACTTTAAAATTAACTAAAATGTAATTTCTGGATTTAATCTACGCAACATTTTTAATCGCTAAAGTCTTACAAAATCCAATCCGACACTTCCCGTTTAAGAAGTTTTCCCACTTAAGAAATGTTCATCGCTTCGTCCCAACGAATACTTCTTAAGCGGGGATCCACTGTATTATAAAGACATCTTCCAGGGGTGTGAGAGACAGCGAGTGAACCCTACGGGGTGTGTTGCTTGCACGTGGAAAAATGCGCCAATGAAACAAATTCAAGGCAACTCGAAAAAATTCGCGACTTCGTTGGAAAAAATGTGATTTGAATTAGTTTCTTATCGGTTTTTCAGATTCGTCTTGATATTTTTAATGAACAAGATTTAAAATTCGGCTTTAAAAGAGAAAAATGTGCCTTGATATCCAATTGGGAGGGGCGGGGGAGGGATGGCTTGAGTCTCTTTTTGCTACGGCAATAACTAGAGGAAATATTTAGTAGTAACAAAGCCTCTGCAAATTCTCCTGTCCGAAAAAGAATAAAATCCCAAATTACCACCCTTTTCCGAATTAGAATGAATCGTGCTATAATTCCATTGTTCCACCGAACAGCATATCCTTAAACGATCTACAAATTTACGGCATTTTTTCTCCCAAATGCAAGTGTTTTGTAGATGACAAAGATATTGTGCACGCCTGATTTACATAAACATGCATTTTGCTTTGTAAGGTTGGCCAAGAGTGCAATTTTTATACGGCCCCATAAAGTGAATGTGACCACTTCTCCGGTGGCCATTTGTCCAAAACTCGTTTGAGTGCTCCCTGAGCGGGAAGTGATTTATCCATGATGCAGTTTGTGTATGCGCCAGCGTAACGTTGCAGCAACACCGTTGACATGGCACCGATCTCGCGGGTACAAGTTTGCCGAGTACCAATCTACCGGACACGAATTTGTCGTGTTTCCCATTTCGAACATTCATTTAAACATGTAGACTAAGCTTAAACCTACAGCTATTTCAACGAAAACATCGAATGCGAATGTGAAAAAAAATATTTTTTTCTTTTGATTGGACCAGAAATTACAAGAAGCGAGAGTTCTTACATTGAAAGACGATACCCAGTGTTCCAGGCATTACTGGAATTCGAAATCCTTGTCCTTGAAATCAGAGAGTAAGATCAAAATCCTCCAGGAAAAGTAATCTCGTTTGAGTGTTGTTGTTTTTTTCTTTCTTCAGTGCAATTTCATCCAGTCAGTCCAGTTGTAATGACCTTCAACAAAAACACGAAAAGATGTTTGAGGAAACAACCTTTCTTGAGGGCCGTTTGCGAAAACGTAGTATGTCCTCGGCTGGAATTTAAATACGACAAGGTGAAAACAAGGGAGCCCATATGGGGGGAAAGGGGTCGAGACCCCCCTATCAGTTGGTATAGCCAAATATTTTATAAATTCAAAACACTAAAGTAGGCGAAACCTTTTTTTTAAAGCATTTTTAAAAATACTAAGATATTAATGATTGATATTATCAATTATTTCTGTTGTATTTTAGTATTTTGTACATTTACTAAAATGTTTGACAGCCTTGAAGGAGGTAAGGATTTTTCTTAGCCCCCCTCCCCCTAAAAGAACTCATATGGGCGCCACTGGGTGAAAACAAGATTAATTGAAAATTGAAATTCCTCTGACATGTTCAGAAGAACATGGCGAATAGCAAATGCCACAGGAAACAGCAGTACATCCAAATTTTTCGTTTTGTGGAGACTCCAGAATTTCAAATTCCAAGCTGTGATATGACTAAAAAAATTACATTTCGCTTCGGAAATCTAATGCATGAAATCAGATTCGTCTAACTTTATTAATAATAAACCTTTGACCTGGGTATATTATTTCAAATGCGAAGGGTTTTTTTTTTTTGGATGGGCATAGGCGTGGCATGACCAAAAAAAAAAAAAAATTGGGGGTAGGAGCACGAATAAGTGTAAAATGAATTTTTTCTTGGGGGAAGAGCATAAAAAAAATGCAAACTGTTTCCCTTTTGTGTGTGTGTGTGGGGGGGGGGGGGGGGGGGCAGTTCTTGGACACAGTTTCTCCGTAAATGTTACAAATTTTGTGGATCTTTTAAGCGCATAACAAACTTTTTTGTTATGCATTATTCTTCAACCACTGCTCATAATGAACGATGACGAAACAGTCCAGCGTATTTTTGAAGAATGTACTAAAGCAGTGCAGTGGCGTATATTCGAAGCCCTGAGAATGCACAAATAAAAGTCAATTAAATATACACAAATAAAAGTCGGTTATCAGCGGCATTACGATATTTTGTCGATGCTTACGCTGCGAAAAAAACATGTGCGAATTTGCTTCTTTTGACTAAGTGAATCAGTCTGGCGAGCTAAGGCCAACGGAGCTCCTATTGGAGGGATGGTGTCATCGTAACGCAACCAGCTCTACCAGTCTTCGCTGTTTTGACTCGAAGAGCTTCGATAAGATCGCCAGCTAGTGTTTCCATGACAACATGAATGAGCGGGTGAAGGGTGAGTGGACCATTGCTTTGGGCAAGGGTTCACTCAAAAAAGAGAAGACTTAGGACTACATTAGTCACTCGCATGCTCCCGCCCGTAACATCACGTGTTTTGCGAGAGTTGTTTCAGTTTGTGTGAAGTGTCAATGAATTAAAATCGGTGATATTATATTTTAAATTCGTAGCTTTGTTGGATTCGAACTGTTGATAAATTTTGTGAAAGCTTTTCTGAACATCTCCTGTCAGAACTTAAAGAACTCCACGCTTCAAATTTTTATTCAACTCGACTAAAAAATGATCTGAAGGTGTTTTATTCCCTTGGTGAATACAAAAACAAGTGAGTAAGAGACATTACGTGTTACATAAAGTTGAATAAATTGGACATAGTGTTTAGCAGTGGCGTAGCCAGAAATTTTTAAGAGGTGGGGGGGGGCAATGGGTTTGGTTCATTGGTGAACGCCTCGTATACACGTATATATCGCTTTAAATTCGTGCTCAGTCTCCCCTCAAGAGAGCGGTTCAATCCCCCCCCCCCCACTCCCTCTGGCTATGCCACTGGTGTTTAGTGAGGTGTACAAATTAGCAGACCTAATATTAAAGTTTCCATCAACAACTGCAACTACCGAAAGAAGTTTTCTGTGCATTAAAAAGAATAAAGATATATCTTAGAGCCACACAAGGACATGTACATTCGAGCAACTTGACTGTTTTGTCAATAAAGAAAAACATCCTTTTTAAATATGGAAAAGTACTCATTTAACTTTAGGGGACTCTCCAAATGCGAAAAAAAAGCGGAAAACTACCTGAGTCGCTATGTCCGAAGCATATTTGCATGGATTTCAAATGTGCTTTCTGCTCCGTCGTCAGAATACAAAAAATGATATGCGTGGTCGGTATGCCAACATTTCATGAACCAGTGACGGGAAGTCGAAAGCTTTGCCACGTACGCAAGTGAATTAGATGTGCATACAGTTTTCCTATTGGATGAGTGTTTCGCCACTTTATGCTATTTCTGTTTGTCTCGGTGTATCTTTTACTGTATTGGACATCAAAGTCTGATGTTGAATATGTCGAGGAACTGCCTTTTATTTCAGGACAAGAACTGTTGATAAGTTCCGTAGGAAAACTGTTCCTTTGTGCTTTCGTTTACTTAGAACTTACCAGTTTAGATAAGTAATAAGTTTTTGTCTAAATACTCTGTCGCTGCTTCCAGATGTTGTGATTTTCTTGGGGCCACATTCCCGGTCCCCTTCCATCTTTTGTTATGGGACAAAAACATTTCTGTACTATTTTTGCCTCGCTGAACAAGTTTGTAATTTACTTTTTGCCCTATCTGCAAGGGGAGCGCGACAGCCCCTACCCCCAAAAGGGGGCGAGGGGATCTATCGTGGTGTTATTGTGTGCACCATAGGGGTTTTCTGATACAACTGCACAAGAAGTAAATCGCTGACTGCCATAGTTCGTGAGATATTGGCTTGATCAAGGGCTTTCCTTGTAACCCTGTATATTCACAATGAAATGCATTTCAATACATTTAATAAATATTTTCAATACATTTTATAAATATTTTCAATACATTTAATATTAAAATTTTTTAACGCATTCACATCTTCCAAATACATATAAATACTTTGTCTGCATCTTTATACGACTATGTCTATTTTGACTTTTATATTAATTTTTTTTATTCTAATTTCATTATAAAAACTAGTTAAAAAATTCTGTACGATATCATATTTTCAATATATGAAAAAAAAAGAAACTTCCCTTTGAAAGACTGGTAATAAAGCCGAATACAATTTTGTTTTGTATTCAATACTGCTCTCACGTAGCCTTTACTTATAAGCATAACTCATTTCAAAGCAGTTTGTCCACTAGTGGGTTTAGCTCAGTTCCAAGTAAAACATTCACTGATCTTTCTTATTTAAAATTACTTGAATTCAGAGAAAAAAGTGAACTGTGAATGCTATTTAGTAAACTTTAGTTACATCATCTGTTTCTTGGTTGCATAAAAGGAACCATTATAAAATATCCGGATTAGCTAAGAATTGCGTATAAAAAGTGAAAAATGTATAACTGAGAAACGTTTAACTGAGGTTCCCCTGTGTGTGCTTGCATTTTAATATTCGCAGTTTGATCAAGCTGCCCCGGTGGCGCAGTGGTCTAGGCGCTGTGAAAGTGCGGCATTTCACTGCTCTGAAAGCCGCAGTTCTTAGGCTGAGTGACGTCACGGATACGTCGCCAAAGTAAATATTTAGCACTGACACAAACCGCACGGTGTTGTTTTTTTTTTTATCATAGAGACGTTGCGCCATCAAGCCCGAAGATTACTGTAAATCTTTTTACTCTATGTATTGGAGGGATGCGGAAGTTAGTAGAATCGAACAAATCATAATTGTGGGAATTTCGTATTGAGATTTAACGTAAAAGCACCCAATGAAACTAGTCTTATTTCGCCATGATTCCGCGTTCAGTCTTTCCTTTGAGTTCTCAGTGCTCTGTACAGGTAAACTCATCGAAAATATCTAGGTTTTTATCACCATTTCTTATCAAACGTATTCCATCCGCACAATGAACCGCCAAAAAGGTTGAAACGAAAGCGAAAGATAAATCGAATAACGAATGATAAATCGAATACTGAAATTGGCGCGCAGATAAGGGAGCCCCCGCCTTATTTTATATTCTTAACGGATGACATCTCGGATCTCTGCAATAAACCTATAAGTTTACTTGATCATGTGTGGAAATTCCTACTAGAAAAGAATGGTTTCAAAATCTATTAGGAGTGTGTAAAGGTAATTCTAAAAAAGTCTTTGACGATTTATTATTTAATTTGGATTTTGTTACCTAACATTTCAGAATACACAAATGAAAGTTGGAGCTAAATGTGTAACCTTTTCAGTAGGTGACAATACTGCACTTGCTGCAGCGACACTCCAATATCACCTGTTTCCTCTTGTGCACAGTGGAGTAGCCAGGATTTTTTTTTCCTCCTCTCCCTGAGGATACCTACTCAGGAGTAAATACTCCTCAGAGTTGGGCAAAATCGTAATTGAATTAATCGGTGATGAATTACAGCGTAATGGTACTGGGAACAAGAACTTAGCGTTATCATTACATAGTAATGGTGAACTGGTCATTAGAATTACGTCGTAATTGTAATGACGTGTAGCAGTTACCCATGATAATCGTAATGGTTAACTATACGTTGGTAATTAACCAGTAACTTATGGGTGACAATACAACGTGGATAAACCAGCAACCAGTACACCCTTACACGTTGTGTAGGTTATTTGACAATTGTTCCACCCCTCGGACCTCAAATACGTGTATGTAGCTATTGGAGATTGTATGTGTATGGCATGAGTAGTTGCCCCGTCTTCGCCGCAAGTAAAGTGATTTGAACGAAATAATACATATGAAGTAAGCACGAATGGGATGTTTATTTGGGTTAGAGATACTCATTCCGTCCATCTCCAGTACAGTATTCTCGTCCATTACATACCTTTCGCTGTCCAAAATAATTACCCCATTATATCCACAAGCACATATTAGCACTACACTCACAGTTCAGCAACTCAGGGTGCACTGCGAAATATTACATAAATTTGCGAACTCTTGACATTTTTGCCGTACTTCTCAAGTCTTGTCCATTATATCTCAGATACGAACACTGGACTAGCGAGCGACCGAATCCTTTATATGTACTTCACTTCATGACAGGAATGACCAGAAGCCATCGCTCAGACCAATGCGGCAGCGCAGTGGTCTGAACGATTGCTTCTGGTCATTCATCCGAAAGGGGTCCGGGTTCGAATCCCGGTGAGGCATGGATGTTGTGTTTGTCTTACTGCACTGGCTCTTTTGCTTCCCTGGAGCCAGTGACCCTAAATTAGGGACGGGCGACTGCTTATAGCCCACTGAGTTGCTCACGGTGGTCGTTAAACCTCCAATCAAAAAAAAAAAAAAAAAAATAAAACCCTTCTGGAATATTCTTGATTTACAATTTTACAATAAAGCTCTCCAACTTCCCACTGCGCGACAGTTCTGGAACATTATACAAACGTCTAACCCATTCTTGCCGCTTCTAGAACATTCTACACGATACTTCGATCAGTCTGTTATGTTACATGGCCGACTTTTCTTTACATAGCTTTTGACACACGTACTATAAACGTACTATAAGAGATTAGTATGTAATTATTATCTGCAGATTGTGTAATTTCATTAGCAAATAATTCCATTGCGTTTTAATGGCATTATTAAATAATTGAATAATATTCTCTTTATTGTAATGCATTACAGATTAATTCCATTACCTTGTGTACTACTACATTACCTTGTAATGCATTACACATTAATTGCAATCTGTACTCCCATTACTTTGTAATGCATTCCTGCCTCAACCCTGATACTCCTGGGCCTTGCCGAAGCCCTTTTACCTTTCTTTTTATTTATTTTTTTTTTCTGTGTGAGCGACGTTCGAAGCGGTGCCCATCCCTTTCCCTATACTAAAGTAAACGGCATATACTGTACATAAGAATATATACCGTATGGCAAAATATAAATTTGCCGGGGCCGGGAATTAGATCTGCATCATCCTGCTCAGGAGCTGAATGCTTTCCCAATTAAGCTATGCCGACGAAGTTTGTCTCTGCAGCTTTGCCCTCTTGATATGTGTGTTACTTCTGAGATAAGCAAGTCATAACTAGGGTAGTAATTTCATCGCGGAAAAAAGAGCGAAATTCACGGGGCGTTCGCGGGGTAAATCGCGAAAAGTGTGCGGCTTCTCGCGAAATTTCGGGAATTTACCCCAAAATTTTACGAAATACCGTATTTCCTCAAAAATTGGGTTTTCAGGTTCTTTCCCCATGCTTTGGATGTGTAAGATGCGTTGTCTGTCACAAAAGCGGTTATATTCACAGAAGGTATTTCACACTTATTAACACACTGAAGTATTGCCTCACTGACTGCTTTAAAATTTATGGATTCCAAAGTGATGAGGAATACTGCATTCAAAGAGGTGTTTCAGCATTACAGCTTTCAACATTCGTTTCAGCTGGTGGAACAGCAAGAATATTCAAAATGTACCAATCTTCTGAATTAGTTGTTTCGTCTGCTTACAATACTTACACCAGATACTGATTTTTAAAAAATATTTCACTTGTTGCTTGTGAATATCATATAGTTTTGGCTAATAACGTTTCCGCATCCAGTTTGCATTTGGAATAGTACCAGTACCTTTCTACCATTTTTCCAAGTAATTTTTAATGTAGAGTTATCCAGTTTTGAAACAGAGATGTTATCTGTACAAAAGGCACCAGTTAATTTCGAAAGTTCAGTTGGGCGATGCTGTTCCTGTTTAGTTCTTTTCTTGATTATTTTCGGTTGACCATTTAGTTTGGTTGACTACTTACTGTTTAGTTTAGTTTAGTTTCTGCATTATTTTCGGTTTACTGTTTAGTTTGGTTGACTGCTTACTGTTTAGTTTCGTTTCTGCATTATTTTCGCTTGACTGTTCGGACGCAAAATTTTTTTATGCAGCTTGCTAGCTAAGTGCTTTTTACAACTGTCCTTTCTTGAAAAATCCACTGGTATGTTGCAACATGAACAGAACAATAGACTTTTGTTCACATGAAGCGTTTCCTTGCTTACATCTTTCAGATGCACTCATTTCACTCACGTGACTCATTCTCAAAATTAACAAATAATATCTAGAAAGTTTATAAACTAAATACTCACACGAAAGCACAAACATTTTTTAAGCAAAACGTCTGCGAAACTCAAGCGTTCTTTTCTGTGAGCTGCTTTTCTCAGCTAAAACGTCTAATACGTACAATTGACAACATTTGGTTTACTGTTTACTAGCGCGTCAAATCGCCAAGATCATTCAACAGTATCTGGGATTGTAAATCACGAAAGACCACACGTTCGTTCTTCAGCAGAGTGCCTGTGACCTGGAATTACCCGTCAGGCACGTGCGATAAGTCTCTTCGTAAAGAACAATCTTGAGAGGTAATTCAAGGTTTCAAGTTTTGGCTTGGACTTTGGAATAGGATTACTTTGAGGTATATTTTTCGCGTAAATTCTAATAAAGGCAGTAATAAAATTATTAAAATATGAAAAATCTAAAAATTATATAGAAATTCAGCAAAAACAAGGGAAAAAAATCTGAAATTCGCGGATAAATTTTATATTCGCACGATTTTCTTTGACCATTCCTTTCCTCCTGAAATGCTTCGGGAGGGCGGGCATCGGGATAGATAGGGTGGCACAGCAATCTACGTATGTTGTTCAAAAGAATTAACAGGGAACTGCAGCGTGGAGGTAGATGGCGGCTTTCGTCGGCGTCTATCTAGTATCTATAAATCTTCAAGAAGCTTTTCCTTCTTCACAGAAATCCACTAATGCGTGGCCTATGACATTTACTATCCAAGCCCTGAAATAATAGCCTTCTCGAAGCATTTCAGAAATCTCCCCAACTCAGACCTAGTTACCAAGGGATTCTCTATACCAACTAGAAAGTGTAAGAAAAGTTTCGTGTGCAAAATCATACAAAATAATTTCTCTCACAGAGCCTGGATGCCGCCCCGGAGGCGCAGTGGTACAAGCGATGGCCTCTGATCATTCGTCCGAACGGGGTCCGGGTTCGAATCCCTGTGAGGCATGGATGTTGTGTTTGTCTTACGGCACTGGCTCTCTCCCTTCCCTGGAACCAGTGACCCTAAATTAGGGACGGGCGACTGCTTAAATCCCATTAAGTTGCTCACGGTGGTCGTTAAACCTCCAATCAAGAAAAAAAAAAGAGCCCGGATCGCTGTAAATATTATACAGCCAGAGCCCGGCTTCGGGCTGAAGCTCAGCCCGTTTCAGCACTAGTGTGTGTCTGTGTCTGTCTGTCCATCTCGTTTGCCGAGTTGTTAGAGGCGTTGGTCTCTGGCTAGTCACCCCACTGGGCATGGGTTGTGTGTTTGTCTTCCATAGCTGGCTTTTTCCCTTCCCTGGAACCAATGGCCTCGAATTAAAGATGGACTACTGCTCATAGTCTTTAGATTTGCTCACGGTGGTCGTTAAACCCTGAAACTTGATATTAATCAGAATTTGGCTGAGACAAATCTTGCAAATAGAACAGAAAATATTCTTGAGGGTATTGACAAGCTTACCGAAATCCTACAATTACTCTGTTGTCTGAGGGGATTTTGGAAAGTCTGAGAGGGGAAGGGGAACATCGTAAATTTATTTTGCGTTTACTCACGTCCTGCTCTTGTTCATTGGAACGGCTGCTGAAATTCTAGAACTACAACCCTGCTAGCCAAACATGAATTAGTTTTCCATATTTTATTGGATATAGTATAGATGAAGATGGGTGTAATATAACGCAGTGTGAAGATATAGATCAGCGTGTGAAGTTCAGCAGCATAGATGACCAGTTGGGTTCCAAATGAAGTTCATTGATTTAGAATTTTTTGCTGGCTTCTAGGAACGACACATTCGAAGTGCAAGTGCTAATGAGCATGTCATTGAAAATACTTATTCACTTGAAAAAGCTTGCAGAATTGAAATACTTTTTTTTTCTTTTCTAAATACTGGTTTGAAATCATTCAACATCAGTTGGTTTTGTAATCATGGAACTACAGATGATTTCAAAAAAAAAAAAATAAGTTATTTATGTTCTGCAGTACAAATTTGATGCAAATGGCAAAATGGGGTAAGTGAAGCGCAGTCATCGTTGACATACGGTCTTCGACGCATGAATACCGGTGTAATGAAATTCGAGATTCCGGTCTGTCAACTACAGTAAAAGGTTCTGAAATTTACGAGTTTGTCCAATCCTTGAAGACGTTACCGGGTGATCCCTTAATTCAGCGATTGTGATAAATTTGATGGTAAAAATAACAAGCTGTCAGTGTACATTACTATATTTGAATATGAATAATGAGACTGATTTCTCCCGTACACCTCCATAGTTGGTATGATTGGAAAATCTACTTGAGACAATTACGTAGTTTTGCTACAGTTTCGAATATACCTAAAAAAGTGTTTTTTCAACTGACAATAACTTTCAATTATCTTTAAGAGAAGGTGCAATGTACTGCTTTATAATATTATTTCAAACAACTTCTAAATATAAAATTTACTCTACATAGCTATATAGCTTTGGTCCTAAGGACTCCACAGACTGATACATAGACATCGTACAGTTACCTGTACAACAAATTAAGTACCCGGTTTTTCACAGTAACACATTATACACTATATTGACAAAAGTCATCGGACAACTAGAAGATAAACACAACATAGAATTTATTGACATACATTAATACGGTATCGGCTCACCTTTGGCCTTAATGCATGCACTGACCCTTCAAGACATGCCTTCGACAAGGTTTTGGAACACAGCGATAGGTATGCGCTTCCATTCAGTACATAATGCTGCCGCTAACTGATACTTAGTAGTGGGCCTTGAGCTCCATAGTTCTTATGCGGCTTCTAATTCATTCCATAGGTGCTCTATGGGATTAAGATCAGGGCTTTGCGCTGGCCAGTCCACACACGATACGGAATTATCGTCAAACCCCTGTGACGTACCTGCCAGCAGGACGCACATGACATAAAGGCAGATAAGAATCAGAATATATGTCCGCGTAGCTTAATTGTCGCGGTTTTGCGACACCTCTTGCGAATGCGCTGGTACGAGAGGATCTTGCTCCGCTGAATCCTGGCGCAGGATAAAAATGACGAAGAAATTCAATTCGTTATCAATGGCGCCCGAACTTCCCGGATGACGCCGACCGTTCAAAATCTCGCATTGGTGTGATGGCAGTTCGAGTGTTCACTCACGTTTTCGTTTCAACTCTTTCCTCCTTCTCAGTGAAAAACTTATGTCGAGACTTATTACAACGAGTCTCTTTCACCGTCGCATGGCTGAAAAATTTCATGTATTCAACATTTATGTTCCTTGCACTCCTACTCACGTGCCAGAGTTGTTTGGTAAAACTTCGACGGGTTCTGCTCACGTATTCCCATCACCGACCGGGTATTTCTTATTCGGAGGTGACTACATAATTGTACTCTACATCTCCTAACTGATCGCTCTTTTCTTCTTCTCTCAGAGAACACCGCACGGAAGTAGTACATCTCTTACAGTCAATCCCTTCTAAAGTGCTTCGAAAAATAAATGTGTGTGACGTTGTATTCCACACATCAGATTGACGGGGAGTTCTCAAGTGCACGTTCTTCAGTGGTTGTCTGCCTGCAATATCAGATTCATGCTGTACACCCACTGCTTCCTCGGATCATTGCGGCCATTGCCATAACAGTTTTTGCTACTTCAACACAGCCGCATGCAAATCCTACTTTGGACTTTTGACGACACTCTTTTAGATGACTCAGCCTTCTGCTCATCGGGGGGGAGATGTGACGTACCTGCCAGCAGGACGCACATGACATAAAGGCAGATAGGAATCAGAATACATGTCCGCGTAGCTTAATTGGTAGAGCAACTTATTCCGGAATGAGTGGACCCGGGTTCGAATCCTGGCGCGGATAAAAATGACGGAGAAATTCACTTCGTTATACCACGCCGTTACAGTCCTTGTTTTACGGCTTGGTGCATTATCCTGCTGGTATCAACAAGGCTTGGTTCCATAGTATTGCCACAGAGCTGGTAAGGCATAATTGTCCAGAATATCGTGGTAGACGAGTTGGTTAACAGTTTTGTCCACTATAACCAATGGACTGGGACCATACCACGAAAAACACCCCCACAGGAGTACACTGCCAGCTCCAAAATTGACCGTAGGAACAGTACACTATGGTAAATAGCAGTCCTCCGGCTGCCGCCATGCCCACACACGGTCATCAAACTGATGGATTGCGTATCTGGATTCATCAGTCCATAGGACCCGTTTCCATTGATCTACGGTCCATGATAAATGTTCTTTACACCATGCTAAATGATGAGTAACATTCCGAGTGGAGATGAAAGGCTTATGAGCAGCCGCACGACCACGGACCCATGGAATGAAGTTCTCTGCGAATGGTACGTGTACATACCGAGGTTCCAACATTTTTACTCACCTGTACACTGAGGTCTTGTGCAGTATTCCGGCCCATTAGCTGTAACGACTCTCCTGAGGCTTCAACGCCCTCTATCACTGATTTTCTTTGGTCTGCAGGTACGCTGCTTCAGGCAGGCCATGTGTCTTCCGCTTATTCAGTACACTCAAAACAGTTGACTTGGATATGTTTAAACGCCTCTCGGTTTCTCTTATGGACAACCTATTAATGTAACACCAAACAATCTTTCCTTTCTACAAGTCAGTTCTCTCCCGCCGCGACATTTTCACTCAACCTTACAGTGCGATATGATCGCGGGCAGCTGCAGGCTTGTTTTTATACCGTTTGCAGCTGTATCGCGCATCTTAACAACACAGTGAATCCGTTCATTTGCTTTTGAAGGGTGACCGGTGACTTTTGTCAATATAGTGTACATCTATCTTGAGCCAGTCTCCTCCATGTCACTCTCGCGTGCTTTCGAATTTCATCCACTCATTTCCCATGTGGTCTTCTTCTGGATATTTTCCTGTCCCTGGAAATACAGTCTAAAATTTTGGTTGTCCATCGGTGGGACTTTCTTCTCGCAATACGTCCAGTCCACTGCCATTTCAGGTATTTTACTCTGATCATGATGCCTTCCAGTTTTCTCATGTTCCTTATTCACGAGTTCCTTCGTCTTATCTTTCCTAGTTACAACAAGCTTGCATCTCTCCATGATTCTTTCAGTTGTATCCAGTCTTTGTACGTCTATTTTACACTCATCTTCAAAAAAATAGTTGCACCCAGAAGGAAGTGTCGGATTTGCAATGCTACTCGGAAGGAAGGGTAAAGGTTACCAGGAAAAACAAATGATGAAACGTTGAGTCTGATATGGGCAGTATTTATTGAGCTACACGCCAATAAGTAGTGTCTCTCAATATGGCGTCGGGCAGCCATGTTTGCTCACACAGCATGCCAGTCGTCTCGGCATGGAGTTGCACAGGTTCCTAATGGTGTCCTGCGATAACCTATCCCATACAGCTTGAATCTTCTCACGCAGTTCCTACAGATTGTGCGGTAGGGGTGGAGTGGGGATAGCGCGTCCAATAGCATCACACACATTTTCAATCGGCGATAGGTCTGGCGATGCGGATGGCCATGGCAGAGTGTGAGGACCTTGAAGGCAAGCTCTCGAGACATCTGCAGTATGCGAACTAGCGTTGTCCTGTTGGAAAATCGCACCGGAGTGAGCGTTCAGAAAAGGTAATACTAGCTGATGGCTTTACCTGCACCGTCAAAGTGTTGACTTCGCAGGGAAATGTTGAACTCTCTCGAAAGTTTTGGGAATCATAGGATCCCTGACGGCGCTGCGATAGCTAGCCCGTCAGTCACCGGAAACCACAGTTTTTCACTCGGACAGATTCTGCCTAGAGACCTGTGGGGTTCTGCCTCCCCCACGGGACCGGTACCTTACACCCTTCTGTCACAACCCGTGTGTGCGACGTGCTATGGGCAGTTGGGGCAAGCAACTTGTTTCAAAATTATCTCATCTCGTGGCCGGGAGATCGCCCGCCAACGCGAGTTTTTGGGACAAATGTCCTTTATTTGGAAACTCAGCAAAAGTACATGCACATACACTGTGAGGGTCTCATGCACCCCTCTCACAATATTCAGACACTAAAAAAATCACACAAATTGAAAATATTTACATTGTCCACAGCGCTAGGGCCAGTGCTGTGGTGATGACCCCGGGCCAGGGTCATCTCAAACACCTTGGTCAATAGACCGAAAAACTCAATGTCGAGATCTGCGTACCTCCAAGGGTATTACCATCCGTCAAACATAGTTGACTCGACTCTTCCTTAGCTCAAGTTCCCTAATAAGACTAGGGCATGTCTTACTGAAGCTGGAGTGTGAGACGTCCAGTTTCAGGTGGAACTTGGCATTCGCAGCAGTGCAGTTGCTGCATTTCGGTGCGGCTGCACACTGGTGGTGCTGGTGCCCAACTTCACCACAATTGCCGCACCTTGCTGCTGTCTCTGGGCAGTTGCCTCGGAAATGACCGAAGCCATTACACCGAAAGCATCTGACCTCCCTCAAAAATTCCTTTAGACGGAGCACTGACCAACCCAAGTTCAGTGTCTTCCGTCTCACCAAGTGCTTGAAGGCCATGGGCTCCATGTTTGGCACCCAGTAGACCCTACCTCCCTTGCCCTTGATGGGGAAACAGGCTTTGAACCCGTTCTCGAGCTCTGGGTTCTGCCCGCAAACCGCCTGCTCGAACTCTTTCCCTGAGAGATCCCCGTCGACCCCATAAACTATCAACCGGGGGTGTCTCTTTCGTGGGGCCGTGGGGAGTGTGCAATCCTTGGTCAGCGGATTGCTTCTCAACTCCTGGGCAAGGCGGTCGAGCTCCCAGGGATGGGAACACTCCACCGCGACCCCTCCTTTCCTTATACTCCGAAAGCTCTTGACCCCTATCTGCAGTTTAGTTGGGTTGACTGCAGTTTTCAGGGTTTTCTTCGTGTCCTCTGAGGACGCACTCTGAACTGTCGGATAGACCAGAAGCACGTGTCTCCTGTCTCCCGAATTTTCCATATTCTTCTTTTTAATCTCACTTGGGGCGGGCGAAGACCCTTTCGCCGTGCTAGCCCCTTTCCTAGCCACTTCGGCGTAGGAAACCTGTTTTCACGTCGGCTTCGCAGCCCGACTCATACCGAACGGACAGCGTGCCTTCGACATAGGCTACCCGTTCAGCTTGCTCGTAACAAGCCTTCTTAATATTGCTCAGGGTCGCTTTCACCTTTTCTCTCCCTGAGGAAGTGACCCGCGAGTCCAAGAGAACGGACTCAACTTCCCAAGTGAGGGTGAAAATGTGGCTCATGAACGCCTCAGGTGTAAGCACCGGGGTGTCCTGGGATGCGTACTTCCCACCAAAGATCCCTCTGGGCAACCAGCGGACGACCCCTCAGGAGCCTGAGAGGGTTCGGGCTGGGGTGGTGTTTTACCCTTCCTTGCCATGGGCGGAACTGGCAAGGAGGTGCTTACACCGCTAGCTGACTGAGACTGCTCAGTCGAGGTTCCCTTCGTGGGTGTAGCGACTTTAGAGCCCTTCGCTGGGGGAAGCGTCTTTGACGGTTTCCCCGTGGCATTGGGCTCTATCTTCCGGCTGTTCTCGGAAGAGGGGCTAACCCCTTTAGCACTGCCGACCGGGCTTGGTAGTGCTTCTGCCGCTACCTTCTGCGTCCGGGTTGACTCGGACGATTTGGGGGCTGACCCCTTAAGTTTCACTTTACCCTTCTGGGTAGTTGACATCTCTGTGGGAGAGATGAAAAACACAATTTTCTTCTAAGTACTGAGTGGGCACCCCGAGGTTCTCCCACTCTAGTCAAACCTTAGAAGCCGGGCGCTCGGGCTTTGGGCGGACGAGGGATCAAAGGGCCCCTTCGTCCGCGGGACCAGAACGGCGACGACGTACCCGAAACTGATACCAGAGTCTCTATGCGGGCTGAACGAAACTTCGCCCTCACAAGGGCGTTTTTACTAAGTCCCGTCACTGCTCCAATTGATAGGCTACGTGGAGGTCACCTATTCTTTAAAGAAAAAATTCGCGAGATCGGGATGAAACCCGTCTCGCGGTTGAAATCGTCAGTTCTGCTTGACAGTGCGGTCAAGTCACACACAGAGAACTCTCACCCGGTCGGTATCAGAGTGACCGGTCTCAGAAAAGGTAAGGCCACTGGTTGCAAGACCTCATTAACGTAACGTTGGGCTGTCAAAGTGCCTGTAATGAACACCAAAGGTGATCTGGCATCGTAGGCAATTGCACCCCACACCATGACACCAAGCCTTCTGGA
The DNA here is from genome assembly GCA_039090855.1 of Macrothele yani. Lineage (NCBI taxonomy): Eukaryota > Metazoa > Arthropoda > Arachnida > Araneae > Macrothelidae > Macrothele > Macrothele yani. The sequence continues at coordinate 104,775,289 of CM077007.1, forward strand.
CGTGTGACGTTCGACAAAAAACCGTTCATCTTGCCGCTGACCACGGTGCTTCCACACACAGATTCGCTGGTCGTCTCCTCCAAGACAAAAGCGGGACTCACCACTGAAGATCGCCCGCTGCCATTCTGAGGGGCTACATGACAGTCTGGCACGACACCACTGCATCTTTGGCGTTGATGCAGTGGTGTTAAGGGCAGTCGTCGTAACGGTCTGCGTGCGTGTAGTCCTACGTCGTGCAGCCGTCGGCTAATGGTTCTGGTACTAATAGGACGATGCATGGAGGGCACTACTGCTCGCTGAATATCCGCAATCGTGGATGTTGGGTCAATCCGCGCATGTCGGACAACCCGTCGGCCCTCTCTCTTTCTCCCTCCCCCTCCTCCCCTCCCCTCCCTCCCTTCCCCTCTATCTCTATGTGGTTAGTCTCCGTCCGCAGACCCTTCCTGTCGCGGCTGCGTGCTTTGTTGTATTCACTGCCGCCAACAGCGTGCTATGGTGATATCCGCACGACCGATACGGCGATAAGACCACTCCGCTTCCGGGAGCCCCGCTACGCGGCCCCTCTCGAACTCCTCCAACTGATCGAATTGCTTCCAAACTTTTCTCCGAGGTATACCTCACTTACAAAGGATGTAACTAACACAACAGCACCAGTCATAATGGTAAGCGCGCTCAACTGGACAACCTTATATAGCCGGTCAGTCACAGTGCTACGACCCCTCCTTGTTTGCGTAGCATGCGCGGCCGAGCGTGATACTTGAATCATTTGCATGTTTCACAGTGTCAAACCTTCCCACCAAGTCTCATTCCTATCGGTTACTTCCTTTTGGGTGCAGCTATTTTTTTGACGATGAGTGTAGTTAAGGTTCAGGTCTCTTCTCCGTACGTAAGCACTGAAAGTATGCATTCAATAAACACTTTTCTTTTAAGACATAATGGCATATTGATCTTAAAAATTGTACTGTTTCTCCCCATTGCTCTCCAACCAAGTTTTATACGTCGATTAATTTCTTCATCAATGTGACCTTTGCTTGATATCTGTTGTCTGTCATATATTGTTGCCATATTCTCCTGTATTCTTATAAAGCTAATTTGTAGATGAATAAATGAGATTGGCAACACCCATCAGTCCGGTGGTTGTTGTGATCTGTAATGGCAGTTTATTCTTAGTGAGTGATAACTGAGTTATTACATGATGTCAGATTGTGGGATCGTGAATTTCGTGGTGTAATGAGTAATTCAAAGCAACTGAGTTAAATTTATAGTTCAATTAACATGGATTCTACTAACCCTCGTCTTCCTCGAGAGCTGGAAGTGACTGCTGAGAACATGGCTACAAAATTGAAGTTGTGGAAACAATCGTTCGAATTTTATGCAATAGCCACACAGCTTTTTGAGAAACCACCGCTGGTACAGGCCGCTACTTTTATGTCAGCAATAGGAACTTCGGCAACTATGATTTTTAATACTTTTAATTTAACTGAGGAAGAGCAAAGCGATGTAGCTGTGATTAAAAGAAAATTTGATGATTGCTTTTCCCCAAAACCAAATGAGACGTGTATACGCTATTTGTTTTTTACTTGTGTTCAGGGTGAGCAAGAAAATTTTGATTCTTACTTAACCAAACTTCGAACTAAGATTAGTGATTGTGCTTTCGGTAATTTACAAGATAGCTTGTTACGTGACCAGATTGTGCGTGGTATTCATTCAGATACAGTACGTGAACTATTATTAGCTGAAAGAGAGCTGACATTGAGTAAAGCGATTTTATATATGCAGGGCTAGTGAACGGGCTTCGAATCAACTTCAGGAAATGAGGGCTGTGATGAATAAAGAAAGTCCTTTCGTTAAGAATAAACAAACAGAGTCCCTAAAGAATTCAATGACTCAGAAATGCACGGAAGATCGAAGTCCACAATGGACATCAAAGCGAAAGGAGTGTGTTGGCGATGTCGCTTGGTGCACCAATTTCGGAAGTGTCCTGCTTTCAGTGTGACTTGTAATTCCTGTTCCAAGAAGGGACACTATGTGCGTCAATGCAAAGCGAATATGAAAACCCTTAAGTCTCGAAATAAGGAAGTTCATGAGATAAGCGAATCTGATAGAGATTTGGAGGACATTACTACACATACCTGTGATGCTTTACATATCAGTGAATTGGTTAATTTCTCAAAAATTTATAAAGGTAAATGGTATACAAAGGTGCTATTTGATAAAGGAATTTGTGCTAATTTTAAGATTGACACTGGTGCAGAAATGAATGTCATAACTGCAGGATTGGCAAGACAACTATCTGTGAAAATTTCAAATTCACAAGTTAAACGACTGAGATATTTTAATAATACGTATACACCGGTTCTGGGAGAGATAAGCACTAAGTGTATTATACAAAACAAACCTGTTACACTTAATTTTCTAGTGGTTGAGGGTAGTTTCAACTGCATTTTAGGATGCTATGTTTGTGTGAGAACTTAGGTTTAATAGTAAGAAATAAGGATTTCATTCAAGTCCATGAAGTTGTAAATCCTATTGCAGAAAAAGATTTTTCAAGGCATTGGTTGTATAAAGAATTTTAAATATGATATAGAGCTACAAGAAGGTGCTTCGTTAACTATACATCCCCCACGACGAATACTTTATGCAATTCGTGAGAAGATAAATAAGGAGATTTACATGATGGTCAAGATGAAAATTCTCGTACCTGTCGCAAATCCTACTCCTGTAGTAAGCCCATTAGTAATAGTTAAGAAACAAGACAATATTCGTTTGTGTTTAGACTCTATTGATCTAAATAAAGCTATTAAAAGATGTCACTTTCTCCTAAAAACTGTGGAAGCTATAGCTGCTAAAGTAAAGACAGAAAAATATTTTTACCCTACTTGATGCAAAAAAGTGGTTTTGGCAATTACGTGGAACAAAACGTACTTCGAATTACTTGACAGTTAATACACTCTGGGGTTGATACTCATTTTTTAGAGTGCCTTTTGGACTTGCTTCGGCACCCGAAGTTTTCCAACAGGTTATGGAGTCAGTCGGTTATGGAGTCAGGGTATTGGCAATACTGCATGCTCAATGGATGTTATTCTGATTTGGGCAAACACGCTTAAGGAGTTACGTAGTTTAACATAGAAGGTCATTGATCGACTTTTAGATAGTGGAGTTCGGTTGAATAAAGACAAGTGTGAATTTGAGAAAACAAGAGTTAAGTTCTTAGGTCACATTTTTTCGCCAAGTGGAATAAAAATTGACCCATCCAAGGTTGAGGCCATTGGAAAATTAAAAGTACCTACTTGTGTCACTGAGTTGCAGAGATTTATGGGTATGACTCATTATGTTTCTAAATTCATACCTAATTATTTAAGTATTTCAGAACCCATGCGCAGACTTCTACAGAAAGATCTCATATGGGAGTGGTCTTTTGACCAAGAAAAAGCCTTTTGTAAGTGAAGCTCTTCAAAATACACGACAGTTGGCTTATTATGATGCAAACAAACCAGTGGTTAAATAAACTCCAATTAAAGAATAAATAAACTCCAATTAAAGAATAAATAAACTCCAATTAAAGAGAGCCCTACTTAATTCTCACCCACGCACATCTGCTCTATGACTTTAACAGCGCGTGCCTATCACATACCACCTGTATCATTGTTTTACACATTACTCTGTGCATTTAAATGGAATTCTTTGTTTATATTTTATAGCATTCGCCTGAGGAAGCCGACCGTGTTTGGTAAAAGCTTGCATTTAGTTACCTTTGTATCTGCATTACGCCTATTAAACGGATTTGTCTGATTCTTTAGTCATAAAAAAGAGTGGTTGTTTCGGTGGATGCTAGTTCTCATGCAGTTGGTGCTGTACTTCTCCAAAATGGTAGACCGGTAGCATATTCTACCAAAGCATTAACATCTGCAGAACAGCGTTATCCTCAAATTGAGAAGGAAACCTTTGCTATTCGTCATGGGTGTAAAAAATTTCATGACAATATTTATGGCAAGTCTGTTACCATTTAAACGGATCACAAACCTTTAGCAAAGAAACCCTTACATACTGCCCCACCTAGATTACAGCGAAAAATTTTTGATATGTTTCAGTATTCCCCGAGAATAATATTTAAACATGGTAGTGATATTCCAATCCCTGACCGTCTAAGTCGTGACTGTAGTACAGAGTCTTTGGAGACAGCTGGTGAAAACCAAGAACTATTTGAAACATTACTTGATATACCGCTTCCCTCATTAACATTTCAAGAGCTGATTGCAGCAACTAATGCAGATGAAGAACTAAAACAACTCTAAGAGTTATCCTTGAAGGTTGGCCACCAACAATAAAGGAAGTGCCTGTTACTTTACACAAGTATTGGAATTATTGTGAAGAATTATCTGTATATGAAAATCTGTTGTTCAAGGCTGAACGACTGATTATTCCTGGAGTACTTCAATCTAAATATCTCAATCTTATCCATCAGGGTCATCTGGGTACTAGCCTTTCCTTACTTAGTGCAAGAGAAACAATATTTTGGCATGGAATGTCTAAAGATATTGAACTATTTGTTCAAAAATGTCCAACGTGTCAACAAACTGCTCGTGCTCCTAACACAGAACCATTGCTGATGAAACCTATTCCATGTTTTCCATGGCAACGAATAGCATCAGATTTATTTGACTTTAAGGGTGGCCATTACTGCCTTGTAGCTGATAGCTACTCCGGATATTTTGATTTTAAAAAACTAAGTAACCAACGTCTCAAGCTGTTATTAAGTATTTAAAAGTTACTTTTGCCACTCATGGTATTCCTGATATCCTAGAAACTGATAATGGTCCACAGTATAACTCTGAAGCATTTTGTAATTTCACAAAAGACTGGAAGATACAACACCTCACATCCAGTCCTCATTATCCCAAGTTAAATGGTTTGGCGGAACTGCATGTGCAAATCGCTAAGTTAATGTTAAAGAGCGTACTGATCTAGAACAATCTGACTTGCACTATTGAATTGGAGGAATACTCTTCGCGGTGACTTACCTTCTCCAGCTCAACGTCTATTTGGACGTCCTACACGAACAATGATCCCGTTACATCCTCAAGCACGTTTGCCTCGTGCGTCAACTTCTGCTCTTCTTCAGTTCTCCAGAGAGAACCAGCGTATAAATGCCACAACTGGTATTCATTAGCAAGCGCCATCCTTCATACAGGGTCAATCTACAAAACTTAAAACGGCACATCGCAACTGGATTCCCGCTATTGTATCTGCGAAGCTTGATACCCCTCGCTCCTATTTAGTTACCACTCAGGATGGCACCACTCTTTGTCGCAATGCAGAGTGTATTCCTCCAACAAAAGTTATATTCATGCCGAAAAAACCTGTAGTTGCGTGCCCACCAGTTTCGTCTCCCCTGGAGAACTCTCAAAACTATGATACACCTATGCTTACTATACCTTATTCTAATCGGTTGCTCCTTTCTCAGAACTCTCCAACTAAAGATAAACGTCATGTCACTATACCGGAATCACAATTACAATCTCATGTTTCTCAGTGCATTGGTACACCTTCTAAGTTGTCTAATTGTGTGACCACTCGTTCTGGACGAAAAATTCATCCACTTTTTTTTTAGACTGAATCTCTAAAAAAAAAAAAAAAAAAAGAGAGAGAGAGAGAGAGAGAGAGAGATGCCATATATTGTTGTCATATTCTCCTGTATTCTTATATGCTAATTTGTAGATGAATAAATGAGATTGGCAACACCCATCAGTCCGGTGGTTGCGATCTGTAATGGCAGTTTGTTCTTAGTGAGTGATAACTGAGTTATTACACTGTCCAAGGTAATTGTAGGTATCTGTTTGTTATCTCCAGATTTCCCCCATCAATTGTAAAAGCTTTGTACATCATTTCTTGTAAAAGCTTTGTACACCACTTTTGTCTTCTGAAAGTTTATTTTTAATTCCACTTCTTTAATCTCTCTCTCTCTCTCTCTCTATATATATATATATATAGGGATGTAAGGTCAGGTGATGCGTAACATCACAGCCTCTCCTTGACAAATGTCAAATCCGCCTTCTCGTGGTGCATCCTGTTTCCACTAAAGCGGCTCTGACGGCCGCAAATAGCGGTATAACTATACCATCGGGATCAGAGGAAATGCTATCCAACACTCACCAACCCGCTTGGCCAGCGTGGTGAGTTATGGCCAAACACCTCCAAAATGACTCTACAACTTAAATCTTGGCCCTCAGTCTCCGGCAGCTGGAATGTACCTGGCCAAGGCAGCGGCCAGTGCGACATGAAGGCAGAGGGTGCTAAGAATCCCCGGAGGACCGGACTAGGCTGCCATTTGATGCTGACCTTGGCTACCTACAACGGACGCTCCTTATCTTCTGATTCAAGGCTTCTTGAATTGGAAGAGGAACTACAAAGGATCAAGTGGGACATCGTCGGGCTAAGTGAGGTAAGGAGAAAAGGAGAAGATCTCATTGAACTGAAAAGTGGACATCTCTTCTATTATCGTGGGACAGATACTGGCAGAACTAGTGGTGTTGGATTTATAATAAACAAGAAACTGAAGGATAAAGTGGTAGAAGTTGAAAGTTCCTCTGACAGAGCTGCACGACTCGTTATCCAACTATCGAGAAGATACCAGGCTCAGATTATTCAAACTTATGCACCCACCACAAGTCATCCTGAAGAAGAAATTGAAGAATTTTATGAGGAAATTCGTCATCTAAATAATAAAGGTAAGCAGCACTTGAAGATAATTATGGGAGATTTCAATGCAAAAATAGGGCACCGGCAACAGAATGAAACTTCAGTAGGTAAATTCGGTCACGGCAACAGAAACCAGCGTGGAAATACTCTCGTTGAGTTTGCAGAGGCAGAAGGATTTTTCATCTTGAATTCCTTTTTCAAGAAAAAGCCACACAGGAAATGGACATGGAGACATCCAATTGGGACGACAAGTGAAATTGATTTTATTATGTGTAACAAAAAATTCGTCATCGAAGACTGCAGTGTGCTGAACAAGTTCAACACAGGTAGTGACCATAGATTGGTGAGATGTAAGATGCACCTCAACACTAAACTGGAACGTGGCAAGCTCATAAGACAAACAAAATGTATTGACATAACCAACCTTAAAAAACACCATAATACTTTCAAGTTGGAACTGAAGAACAGATTCTCTGCTTTAGAAGGCCTAACATCGGAAGAAGTGGATATTTCGGAAGTTAACAGAAAAGTAACCAAAGCTCTTATGGAAACAGCAACAAAATTAGCTGGGTCTAAGAACAAGTTGCATGTAAACAAATTATCAGGAAAAACCAAAATGTTGATGCAAAAAGAAGAGAGATGAGGACAACTAAAGAAGATGTGACTTCCAAAGTGGAATATATAGAGCTATGCAAGACAGCACGAAAAAGTATCACTGAAGACGTAAGGAAATTCAACTGTGAGCTAGTGAGGAAAGCAATTGAAAACAACCAAAGCCTAAAGATAGCAAAGGGACATCTCAGTAAGGGAAGAAAACAGATTATGGCTCTGAGAAAAGAAGATGGTTCTATAACAAGAAATAGAGGCGAAATTTTGACAAGAGTGAAATATTTCTACTCCAAATTATATGAAAGGGATGATACATGTACTCCAGACATCATGAAAGGTACCAGAGTTCTTCCAGTCCTCCCAGCAGAAGTTGCTCATGCAATCAAGAACATGAAGCGGGGGAAAGCTCCAGGAGAAGATGGAATTACTATAGACATCATACAAGAAGCAAGTGGAAAAATTGAAACAGTACTCGCCCAAATTTTCACTCGATGCCTTAATGAAGGGAAGATTCCTGAGGATTGGAACAATGCTACAATGATCCTGCTACATAAAAAAGGTGACATTGAGGATCTCAGGAACTACAGACCTATCTGCCTCCTATCAGTGGTTTATAAAATCTTCACTAAAGTTCTTTCACACCGCTTGAAGGTAACACTGGACATGGCTCAATCGAGAGAACAAGCTGGATTCAGGAGTGGCTACAGCACAATAGATCATATCCACGTACTGAGAGAACTAATTGAAAGAGCGAGGGAATATGAACTTCCATTGTGCATGGCTTTTATCGATTATGAAAAAGCCTTTGATTCGGTGAAACCATCAGCAGTTACCACGGCTCTGAAATCCTGCGGTATTGAAGATGCATACATTAATATTATTAATAACATCTATGAAAATGCAAGTGCAAAGATTCGGCTGTTTGAAAATACAACACACATAAAAATTGGAAAGGAGTGAGACAAGGTGACACCATATCTCCGAAGCTCTTTAATGCCACATTGGAAAATGTCTTTCAATCACTGAACTGGGAAAACAAAGGGATAAAGATTAATGGAGATTATCTAACCCACCTTCGTTTTGCTGATGACGTAGTCATTTTTGCAACTACCCCATCAGAGCTGCAGAGTATGATCCAGGAACTTGCTGACAAGAGTAAAGAAGTGGGATTAAAAATGAACTTTTAGAAGACAAAAGTGATGTTCAATGCTTTTACAAGAAATGAAGATTTATCGATTGATGGAGAAAAACTGGAGATAACAGATACGTATGTTTATCTTGGACAACAGATATCAAGTGAGGGTCACATTGATGAAGAAATTAATCGGCGTACAAAACTTGCCTGGAGAGCTTTTGGAAGAAACAGCATAATTTTCAAGAGCAATATGCCATTATGTCTTAAAAGAAAAGTGTTTGATCAATGCATCCTTCCAGTGCTTACGTATGGTGCAGAGACGTGGACCTTAACTAAAAGAGACATACAAAGGCTGCAGACGACTCAAAGAAGCATGGAGAGGTGCATGCTTGGTATAACCAGGAGAGATAAGAAGAGGAACTCGTGGATCCGAAAAATGACGAGAGTGGAAGACATCATGATCAGAGTTAAATCCCTGAAATGGCAATGGGCTGGACATACTGCCAGAAGGACAGACCATAGATGGACAGCCGAAATTTTAGATTGGATTCCAAGGGACAGGAAAAGACCCAGAAAAAGACCACATGGGAGATGGGTGGATGAAATTCGTAAATATGCGGGAGTGACATGGAGGAGACTGGCACAAGACAGACCGTTGTGGAGGAAACTTGGGGAGACCTTCGTCCAGCAGTGGATTGATAATGGTTGACAATGATGATGATATGATGATATATATATATATCATCATCATGATATATATATATATATATATCATCATCATATATATCATCATCATGATATATATCATCATCATGATATATATATATATATATATCATCATCATCATTGTCAACCATTATCAATCCACTGCTGGACGAAGGTCTCCCCAAGTTTCCTCCACAACGGTCTGTCTTGTGCCAGTCTCCTCCATGTCACCCCTGCATACTTTCGAATTTCATCCACCCATCTCCCATGTGGTCTTCTTCTGGGTCTTTTCCTGTCCCTTGGAATCCAATCTAAAATTTCGGCTGTCCATCGGTGGTCTGTTCTTCTGGCAGTATGTCCAGCCCATTGCCATTTCAGTGATTTAACTCTGATCATGATGTCTTCCACTCTTGTTATTTTTCGGATCCACGAGTTCCTCTTCTTATCTCTCCTGGTTACACCAAGTATGCACCTCTCCATGCTTTTTTGAGTTGTCTGCAGCCTTTGTATGTCTCTTTTAGTTAAGGTCCACGTCTCTGCACCATACCTAAGCACTGGAAGGATGCATTGATCAAACACTTTTCTTTTAAGACATAATGCCATATTGCTCTTGAAAATTATGCTGTTTCTTCCAAAAGCTCTCCAGGCAAGTTTTGTACGCCGATTAATTTCTTCATCAATGTGACCCTCACTTGATATCTGCTGTCCAAGATAAACGTACGTGTCTGTTATCTCCAGCTCCTCTCCATCAATCGATAAATCTTCATTTCTTGTAAAAGCATTGAACATCACTTTTGTCTTCTGAAAGTTCATTTTTAATCCCACTTCTTTACTCTTGTCAGCAAGTTCCTGGATCATACTCTGCAGCTCTGATGGGCTAGTTGCATAAATGACTACGTCATCAGCAAAACGAAGGTGGGTTAGATAATCTCCATTAATCTTTATCCCCTTGTTTTCCCAGCTCAGTGACTGAAAAACACCCTCCAATGTGGCATTAAAGAGCTTCGGAGATATGGTGTCACCTTGTCTCACTCCCCTTCCAATTTTTATGGGTGTTGTATTTTCAAACAGCCTAATCTTTGCACTTGCATTTTCATAGATGTTATTAATAATATTAATGTATGCATCTTCAATACCGCAGGTTTTCAGAGCCATTGTAACTGCTGATGGTTTCACCGAATCAAAGGCTTTTTCATAATCGATAAAAGCCATGCACAATGGAAGTTCATATTCCCTCGCTCTTTCAATTAGTTCTCTCAGCACATGGATATGATCTATTGTGCTGTAGCCACTCCTGAATCCAGCTTGTTCTCTCGGTTGAGTCATGTCCAGTGTTACCTTCAAGCGGTGTGAAAGAACTTTAGTGAAGATTTTATAAACTACTGATAGGAGGCTGATAGGTCTGTAGTTTCCGAGATCCTCAATGTCACCTTTCTTATGTAGCAGGATCATTGTAGCGGTGTTCCAATCCTCAGGAATCTTTCCTTCATTAAGGCATCGAGGGAAAATTTGGGCGAGTACTGTTTCGATTTCTCCACTTGCTTCTTGTATGATGTCTACAGTAATTCCATCTTCTCCTGGAGCTTTTCCCCGCTTCATGTTCTTGATTGCATGTGCAACTTCTGCTGGAAGGATTGGAGGAACTCTGGTACTGGTATCTTTCATGATGTCTGGAGTGCATGTATCATCCCTTTCATATAATTTGGAGTAGAAATCTTTCACTCTTGTCAAAATTTCGCCTCTATTTCTTGTTACAGAACCATCTTCTTTTCTCAGTGCCATAATCTGTTTTTCTTCATTTACTGAGATGTCCCTTTGCTATCTTTAGGCTTTGGTTGTTTTCAATTGCTTTCCTCACTAGTTCACAGTTGAATTTTCTTATGTCTTCAGTGATACTTTTTCGTACTGTCTTGCATAGCTCTATATATTCCACTTTGGAAGTCACATCTTCTTTAGTTGTCCTCATCTCTCTTCTTTTGCATCAACATTTTCGTTTTTCCTGATAATTTATTTACATGCAACTTGTTCTTAGACCCAGCTAATTTTGTTGCTGTTTCCATAAGAGCTTTGGTTACTTTTCTGTTAACTTCAGAGATGTCCACTTCTTCCGATGTTAGGCCTTCTAAAGCAGAGAACCTGTTCTTCAGTTCCAACTTGAAGGTATTATGGTGTTTTTTAAGGTTGGTTATGTCAATACATTTTGTTTGTCTTATGAGCTTGCCACGTTCAAGTTTAGTGTTGAGGTGCATCTTACATCTCACCAATCTATGGTCACTACCTGTGTTGAACTTGTTTAGCACACTGCAGTCTTCTATGACGAATTTTTTGTTACACATAATAAAATCAATTTCACTTGTCGTCCCATTTGGATGTCTCCATGTCCATTTCCTGTGTGGCTTTTTCTTGAAGAAGGAGTTCAAGATGAAAAACCCTTCTGCCTCTGCAAACTCTACGAGAGTATTTCCACGCTGGTTTCTGTTGCCGTGACCGAATTTACCTACTGAAGTTTCATTCTGTTGCCGTTGCCCTATTTTTGCATTGAAATCTCCCATGATTATTTTCAAGTGCTGCTTACCTTTATTATTTAGATGACAAATTTCCTCATAAAATTCTTCAATTTCTTCTTCAGGATGACTTGTGGTGGGTGCATAAGTTTGAATAATCTGAGCCTGGTATCTTTTCGAGAGTTGGATAACAAGCCGTGCAGCTCTGTATATATATATATATATATATATACATGGTCTGTCCGGAAAGTAATGAAACCACTTTTCCTGGGCCAATCAGAAGAGCCGGAGGACGGAGTCTCCGGGCGTGGCGGGGTATGAAAGGTAAACGATCGAAGTCTTGTCAGTTGGCTCTGAGCTTTTGCAGAGTGAGGATCGCTTGTAAAGTGGACAGCTGTGTGAGAGTCGCGTAACGGTCAAAATGCAGAAGAGTGTCGAACAGCGATACGCGGTAAGGTTTCGTGTTAAACTTGAAAATTCCGCGACCGAGACGCTTGCTATGATACAGAAAGCCTATGGGAAGGATGCTTTATCGAAAGCACAAGTGTTTAGGTGGCACAAAACGTTCGCAGAGGGAAGAGAGAGCGTCGAGGATGAGCCACGCCCAGGGCACCCTTCAACGTCTCACAAATCGGACAATGTGGAAAAGGTGAAAACGGTTTTGGACTCTGACCGACGTCTGAGTGTTAGATTGGTAGCAGAGCACGTGAGATTCGCGAAATCAATTGTGCATGAAATCATCACGCAAGAATTGCAGATGCGGAAAGTTTGCGCCAAATTGGTTCCTAAGATTATGTATGTGAATATATACACAGTCGAGTCACATTATTGTGACCACATCCTACTTTTGACGTCAGCAGCGCGTTGCCAATAAAAGAAGGCACGTGCCGTGAGCTGACTTGGAGGGTATATAAGGTGTGCTGTAGGCGGCATTCTGAAAAGCTGGGCCGCGGGTGGCCCAGTGGGCAACGTTCGTGACTGCCACGGAAAGGACCTCAGGTTCGATCCCAGCAGGTGGTACGACGAACGCTCGATCCACTAAATATCCGCCGCGCGTCGGATGGGCACGTTAAGCAGTAGGACCCGAGTACTGCCCTCCCCCGGTAATAAATAAGGGCGTCTTCCTCCCCCTTTTCAACTTCGCTTCCGTGTCAGTTTCCTATCGGACAATCTAGTCCAAATCTCCTAGCTTCCTATTTCTAAGGGTTGTTTAAGACCTGGGGTCAGACACTCTCTTCCTAAAATCCTCTACATATGATCATGATCTGAAAAGCTATCACTCGTTGCTCTCGTGGATAATAGGAGCGATTTATCAGATTTGCAGGAAGAGGGATGATCATCGGCTTTCGGGCCAAAGGTTGCGGTATTTCTGAAACAGCGCAGTTTGTGAACTGTTTGCGTGCTACTGTGGTTAAAATGTATCGTGATTGGAGAAACAGAACCATTGCGAATAAGCGATGTGGAAACTGCGGAGCACCACGTGCCGTTGATGCGAGAGGTGAATGTCGGCCATGAAAATGCGTGAGGGTCGATCGGCACGCTACAGTTTAGCAACTCACTGGCTGAATGAACCCAGGGGATCATTCCAACTGGTGTTCAACTCTTGCTATTTGCGGTGCAGTGGTCTTCTGCTTCCGTTGTACAATGTATGCCAACATTAGCCTATCCCTATCTGACATTTTCGTATGGCGTACAAAATTTTCACCTTTGGAGGGAGGGGGGGGAAACGCCGTGTCCTTTTTGATAGGTAGTCATAACCTTCGATACAGTTCCTCGTGTTACGCCAGATGTTTCTGCCGCTCTAGCTGCTGAAGCTCCAGCAAGATGCACACCAATAATCATGCGGTTTTTTTGGGGTTTTTTTTAGATGTCTGAGATCTGATATTGTCGGCAATTACTCCACAACAGCTGTTTCACCTGCCACTGTGTTACTGCTACGTGACAACCGACATCGTACTACTCTTTTAATATACTTCACATCGGAAGTGACATCGTCCCTGTGATTTGCATACGGCGCACTGAGTATACTTCAGTCAGTCTCCATTATTTTGATAAAACCCTCTGTGTGTGTGTACACACACACCACAGAGGGTTTTTAGTGTGTGGGTTCATTAGTGTGTGTACACACACACACTAATGTGAGGTTTCATTAGTGTGAGGGTTCATTATTAGTGTGAGTGTTCATTAGTGTGTGTACACACACACACACTAATGAACTCGAATGTAGGTGGACACCTTGTTGACTCAGACATTTATCAGCCCTATGAACAGTTTCATCGACAATTACTGGTCTATATCGGCCACTTTGGGGGAAAAACTTTGTACTATAGAATAAAAGGATTGAATCGGCAATCACATATGGCCTCACGGAAAGGAGACTCTCCCATTTTTCCTCGATAAAGTCAATTATATAGACAGCCTACGATCAATTTCACTACGGAACTTGAACACAGTGGTACCTTACCTTATCTCGACGTCATAGTGAGCAAATCGCATGACAACCGCCTTCCGCAGCGCCGGTGGCGCAGTGGTTTAGACGATGGCCTCTGATCATTCGTCCGACAGGGGTCCGGGTTCGAATCCTGGTGAGGCATGAATTTTGTGTTTGTTTTACGGTACTGGCTGTCTTCCTTCCCTGGAACCATACATACATATCACTAACCTGCTCTCTGAGATTCAGATGTTAGCTCCAAAAAGAAATAGAAACTACCAGATAATTTTTACTTACTGTTGCCGTATCAAACTTCTCCATTTACAGCGATCTTGACATACAATTCCGGCTTCACGGACATCCATTGCACGCCGTACACAAGATCCTTTATACTTCATACTCATAATCTTTTTCTCGTGAGGATACTCCTGAATCTGATCCTCCCATGACTTCCTTGGCCTTCTTCTGCCTTTCCTTCCTGACACTTGGGCTAAAAAAATTTCTTAATAAGCATCCCATCACTCATTCTTTCAGCATGGCCAAACCACCGAAGCATATTAGTCTCCACCTTCCTAATAAAATTTTGCTTCACATCACACAACTGCAACACATCTTTATTCCTCCCACAATGAGAACATGTCTTGCCAGTAACGCATTTCTTTAGCATACAAATGACTTCTTCCCTGGAACCAGTGACCCTAAATCAGGGACGGGCGACTGCTTATAGCCATTGAGTTGTTCACGGTGGTCGTTAAACCTCCAATAAAAAAAACCGCCTTCACACGAAAGTCCTATAAACCCACCGCCGCGCGCCGTTTCCAACGTGATGCTCCGCAGTTCATTCTGCCCTGATGGTTACAAGATGGAAAACCGCTGGCTTATGACCATTTGTCCGGAAGAGGTTCGAATCCCGGTGAGGCATGGATGTTGTGCTTGTCTTACGGCACTTGTACTTTCTCTTCCACGGAACGAGTGGCCCTAAATTAGGGTCGGACGACTGCTTATAGCCCACTGAGTTGCTCACGGTGGTCGTTAAACCTTCAATCAAATAAAAAAAAAAATTACAAGGCGGCCTTCCGTTACTGAATTAGAGGAGCCTTCGCCGTCTCCTCCGATGTTCGTTCTAGACAACCCGAACTGAAAAACTTCGTCGAATTGCCCACTGAGGCAGGATATACGTCGAACCCCAAATGCATAACTTTATAGAAAAAGCCAGAACCACGCGTGTTAATCTTTCTATCCCAAAACCTCGCTACCTGGGCTCTATTCCCCACATACCAAATGTATCCTATCAACTCAAAAACGCGCTCAGGAGGTTGAGCTTCGGCGTCGGCATAAGGTCTCCGGCGTTTTTATGTGCGATGCTTGAGTGAAATATTGACAAACCCCTCTTCTTAATGAGGAGGTGTTCATGCCATCTCACTACAATATTCGGACGACTCCAGACGATCAGCATTGGAATGACCAAACGTTCGTTTGGAATTAGAATCAACGAACATAAAAGGGATACAAAAGACTGTAAAATAACCACTGCCATATCAAAAGAAGTCAAGTTCAAGTCCGATGATCCCGTGTGGAATGATATAAATAAATTAGCTTCATACTCCACACCCAAATATATTGCCATTCGCAAAACCTTGGAAATCTTGACCAGCAGCAAAGGTTGCAATGATAGCGTCTCTCTAGAGTTGCCACGCATTTGGAATTAATTCCTCAAATAATGTTGCGTTTTCTACCACGGTACTGCGTGCCCAACCAACATGACCTCGTTTCTTCGAATGACTGATCCCAATTGCGCCTATTCATTTATTGTCTAGTCAAAGTCACCGCTTTCAAATTGTTGAAGTGTTATATTATCCAGCTTGCAGTTAGTAGTCTACCTTGCTTGAAAAAAGCTATGTGGCTATGAGCGAAAGCTTGGAAATTTTGATTCCTACGCCAAGAAATTCGGATTCCTAGTATAGTTATACTTAGTACTGTTGGTGTGTAGTTCCTTATTATAAATTAAGATTTAAATTTTTTCGATTTTTACGATTAAACAAACTGCTAAATTAACTTACGAAGTTTAAGTAAAAAGGTCTTCGGCAAGCGCCAGTGTTCCTACGGTTCTGTTGTTTGAAAGCATGTAAAGAGAACGTACCAAGCTTTGTGGAACCAACAGGTGAATTAATTCTGTTCGATTGTTGTCTTCAAACTTTCGTCACAACCCCTGAGAGGGAGACAGTTGCACGTCTCCGCATTGGGCATTGACATTTCACTCACTAACCCTACTTGCTGTGTTGCGACACTCGTATTACGGCAGACGCTTAAATCCACCGAGTTTATATCTTAAATCACTCGTGAGAGCTGCCCTGTTTTGTGTGCGTAGTCTTTTTTTTTTTTTTTTTTTTTTTTTGTCGTGATCGTGCTAGTTTTCTTCTTTTACCTATTATACAAGACGACCTACTAACCCGAGGTTCAGTCAGACAAACAAAACGATAACGATATCTGTGGAATTCATGCACATTTTAAGCGGCATGATAAAAAGTAGTCTGTTTGCCGGTACAGAAAACAGCCGCAGAGAGAGAAAAAAAAAAAAAAAAAAAAAAAAAAGCAGGTTTTACACATTTGTATCTGCGTATATTCTTGTTTTCAACAGAAATATGTACACGAAATTATACTGGAAGTTGCGGTATAGTGAAGGAGAAAATAGGAATAAAAATACATAAAGATGAAGCTAATCAACCATCCGTATTATACAAGTCACAGACATTGTTCACTGCATTCGTAAGAGGCATTCACAAAGCAGACAGTTGATCAAGTTTTTAGTTCTTTTTTTTTTTTTTTCTTCTTTTTTTGTGCAGCGCTCCGCTGAGCAGAACTAATAGAATGATTTTTGAAAGTGAAAATACAAATAAGTACATAAAGTTAAATTTAACGAAACAAAATGTGAAAGCTGTGCAAATGTCTTGTTTACCAGAATTTTCTGAGATTGTAAAAAGATTCGTTGGCAACATCACGAAGATAGTGAGCCTGTTATTTCCATTGTTCACTTCGAACAATATTGATTACCGCTCTGTATCTATCTGTGAGAAAGAATCGTCACCAATCACAGCTCCCAGTCGTTACAGATGGATTTGTACATTGTCGGAGTTATTTTTAGCAGTCCTTTAGAAAAAGAGAAACAAAAATCTTTCATTGTGTTCCATCATTTTGTGTGGCCATTCATTCATATAGCTGTTTGCTGCTCTTTGAAGTCGGATATTGAAATCTTGTATGGTGTCCTACCAGGTTAAGCATGACCAAGATTTTCCAATTTTTCTTACCATAGTATTCCCCACCGATGGCAGTTACTTATACTGTAGTTAAAAAAAAAAAATCTTTACTGCCATTTTGTATTCATCCACGGCAGTCGCGACGCCAACAGTTCAGAACTTGGGGAGGAGGGATTTAGGGGAGCTAAGTATCGTACGGGGGGCGGCACAAATTTTGCCAAAAAATTCCAATGTAAATTTTAGCCGACGCTGATATAATCCCCAGCAAAAAAAAAAAAAAATAAGTACATGCTGTATGTAGTATGGGAACCACGGATTGGAAACTCCAAAGGGCTTCTGTCGATTTGTTCAAGATAGGTTCGGGTCAAAGCAGTCTCTAGTAGTAGCATAGCAGACCTTAGGCCTCGATTCGTGACGTCACCATTAGGGTCATAACAAACGCTGTCGTGACTGCCATCTTAGCTAGCAGCGAGGTTACAGCGAGGCAATATCAGGATTCTAACTTTTTATAATTTCGCAATATCGATGGAAAAAAGTTATAAATTTCGGTTAATGCAAAACATTTGGTAAAAATCAAAACGCAAACACTTTTTGAGCCATGGAAGCGATGAATTCAGTGATTATTTCATATCTACAAACTTAATTTAGATATAAAAGAGCTTTAACTTTTTTCTTTTTACGGCAATGGGTTGTTGCTTTGCACAAATTTCTCCGGTATTACCGTAGTAGGCACTATGCATTTTTTAAAACAAATAATGTTCTATTTGATCCAAATAAGTTAAGAAGAAAAAAAAAACAGGCAGAACTTGAAAACTAGCAGATAAGTTAATAAAGAACATTTCATGCACGACATTAAAATTGCCGTTATTAATATCGTAATTCCACATTCTTTCAGCAACACAATGAGCGACAGAAACATATTTTTTTTTTATTTTAGCATGACGTAGGAAAAGTACACATCTCAATATTTCATACAAAATAAGGCGAAACAGCACTGGACAAAAAATAACGCATTAATGATTCATGAAACGTTGCTTAAGCCTAATGATACATGAAACTATTATGCTTGCAAGAAAATAGCCTAGGACATGAATTCATTAGAAATATGCAATCTTAATTTAAAAATATACTGACTTCTCTTTTAATCCCGATATCGCACATCGAGTCTTTAGCACTCTCAGTACAAGACAGACGCTGAGCAACCGCTGTTTCTCGATTTCAATCGTAGCGGGTTTGGTTTATGACCGGGTTGCTCACGTCATATACAGGAAAACATAGCCCACTGGAAAGAAGAGGCCCTGAAACGAACGGCTGTCACTGAGGTTATGTGACCAACTGATTCCTAGCTACCGTATGTGCGTCGTCTAAGCTATCAGTAATATGCTGAATCGGAAGGGTGACAGAGTAGTGGGAGAATTTCGTAAAACGTGCGCTGATGGAAACTTCGAATGTTGTATTGCAATATGAATAAAATGTGCTGATATTTAGCTCAAAAATGACTTTGAAAGTTTTACACAGAATGAAGGAAATGCTAATGTTTAAACGAAACTGACAAAGTATTGGCAACAATTTTCGCTTAGAATTCCAGCTGGTGGGAACTTTGAAATGTGCTGTTGTTTTGTTGAGAAATTACTTGAAAAGTTGTGGCACAAAATGCGAATATTTTAATGTTTTTGATTTCATATTGGATGTCTGCATCGAATCCAAAATGGCGGCTTGTTTACAATTTTTTTCGCTCCTGGTGAACTCCCTGTTGAATTTTTGCGGAACTTTTTTCAATTTCCTTCTGTTTTTATTGAAGGACTTTGCTCCGCCGCCATTTCGGAGTTTCTGGCGATGGTATTTCTGGTTCTGGCCTATACCCGTAATGTTAACATTACTGATGTGTCGTGTCAGTGTGCTCTTTATTTATGGATTATTCAAGGAAGAAGACTTTCAAGTACTTTTTTGCATATATTTTGCTTGACTTGAACACATTTTCTGAGTTGTTTTTTTTTTTACTGTCTTTGTTTTTTGGCAGGGCGGACTTTTGTCGTTTGAACTTATAGCACTTAGTAAATCTTCCACCTAGGCGTGTCTACCACTAAGGAAAACAAAAGCGGTGCTAAAAACATTTCCATAAGATGTATGCATCTTACGGAAAGGCTGAACCGTAAAACAACTGAGATAGTTTTACCAACAAAACATATGCATACAAAATTCTTTTTTCAATGTATATCATCATCATCATCATCATCATTGTCAACCATTATCAATCCACTGCTGGATGAAGGTCTCCCCAAGTTTCCTCCACAACGGTCTGTCTTGTGCCAGTCTCCTCCATGTCACTCCCGCATACTTTCGAATTTCATCCGCCCATCTTCCATGTGGTCTTCTTCTGGGTCTTTTCCTGTCCCTTGGAATCCAATCTAAAATTTCGGCTGTCCATCGATGGTCTGTTCTTCTGGCAGTATGTCCAGCCCATTGCCATTTCAGGGATTTAACTCTGATCATGATGTCTTCCACTCTTGTCATTTTTCGGATCCACGTGTTCCTCTTTTTATCTCTCCTGGTTACACCAAGCATGCACCTCTCCATGCTGCTTTGAGTTGTCTGCAGCCTTTGTATGTCTCTTTTAGCTAAGGTCCACGTCTCTGCACCATACGTAAGCACTGGAAGGATGCATTGATCAAACACTTTTATTTTAAGACATAATGGCATATTGCTCTTGAAAATTATGCTGTTTCTTCCAAAAGCTCTCCAGGCAAGTTTTGTACCCCGATTAATTTCTTCACCAATGTGACCCTCACTTGATATCTGCTGTCCAAGATAAACGTACGTGTCTGTTATCTCCAGCTTTTCTCCATCAATCGATAAATCTTCATTTCTTGTAAAAGCATTGTACATCACTTTTGTCTTCTGAAAGTTCATTTTTAATCCCACTTCTTTACTCTTGTCAGCAAGTTCCTGGATCATACTCTGTAGCTCTGATGGGGTAGTTGCAAAAATGACTATGTCATCAGCAAAACAAAGGTGGGTTAGATAATCTCCATTAATCTTTATCCCTTTGTTTTCCCAGTTCAGTGATTGAAAGACATTTTCCAATGTGGCATTAAAGAGCTTCGGAGATATGGTGTCACCTTGTCTCACTCCTTTTCCAATTTTTATGTGTGTTGTATTTTCAAACAGCCGAATCTTTGCGCTTGCATTTTCATAGATGTTATTAATAATATTAATGTATGCATCTTCAATACCGCAGGATTTCAGAGCCATTGCAACTGCTGATGGTTTCACCGAATCAAAGGCTTTTTCATAATCGATAAAAGCCATGCACAATGGAAGTTCATATTCCCTCGCTCTTTCAATTAGTTCTTTCAGTACGTGGATATGATCTATTGTGCTGTAGCCACTCCTGAATCCAGCTTGTTCTCTCGGTTGAGCCATGTCCAGTGTCACCTTCAAGCGGTGTGAAAGAACTTTAGTGAAGATTTTATAAACCACTGATAGGAGGCAGATAGGTCTGTAGTTCCTGAGATCCTCAATGTCACCTTTTTTATGTAGCAAGATCATTGTAGCGTTGTTCCAATCCTCAGGAATTTTCCCTTCATTAAGGCATCGAGTGAAAATTTGGGCGAGTACTGTTTCGATTTCTCCACTTGCTTCTTGTATGATGTCTACAGTAATTCCATCTTCTCCTGGAGCTTTTCCCCGCTTCATGTTCTTGATTGCATGTGCAACTTCTGCTGGAAGGACTGGAAGAACTCTGGTACTGGTACCTTTCATGATGTCTGGAGTACATGTATCATCCCTTTCATATAATTTGGAGTAGAAATCTTTCACTCTTGTCAAAATTTCGCCTCTATTTCTTGTTACAGAACCATCTTCTTTTCTCAGTGCCATAATCTGTTTTTTCCCCTTACTGAGATGTCCCTTTGCTATCTTTAGGCTTTGGTTGTTTTCAATTGCTTTCCTTACTAGTTCACAGTTGAATTTCCTTACGTCTTCAGTGATACTTTTTCGTACTGTCTTGCATAGCTCTATATATTCCACTTTGGAAGTCACATCTTCTTTAGTTGTCTTCATCACTCTTCTTTTTTGCATCAACATTTTCGTTTTTCCTGATAATTTGTTTACATGCAATTTGTTCTTAGACCCAGCTAATTTTGTTGCTGTTTCCATAAGAGCTTTGGTTACTTTTCTGTTAACTTCAGAAATATCCACTTAACAGAAAAGTAACCAAAGCTCTTATGGAAACAGCAACAAAATTAGCTGGGTCTAAGAACAAATTGCATGTGAACAAATTATCAGGAAAAACCAAAATTCAATGTATATATAAAATTCAATGTATATACAAAATTCAATGTAATTATCAGGAAAAACCAATTCAATGTATATATATATATAAATAAATAACTAAACTTTGCACGTTATATTACTTAAAACAGAAAATAAATGTTACCTGTATATCAGTAACAAATAAACCTTTTTTTTTTTTTTGTTGCAGTGGTAAATGAACGTTATATGTTTTTACGAATGGTAATTCGCTTTTCTTTGGAAAGAAAATCACAATAATGAATAAAAATAATAAAATATGAACAACTTTACAGCAACACGCTAACGGACTAATGGCGTTCATGACCTCAGAGCAGGGAAGCTGAGACCCTTGAGGTCGCATGAACAAATCGTTTCAGGGCCTCTTCTTTCCAGTGGGATGTGCGGGAAAATCGCCTAGGCTTAGGCCTGCAGTACTTCCGACGGCTTTGTCCGTGTTCGAATCCCGTGAGGCATGGATGCTGTGTTTGTCTTACCGCACTGGTTCTCTGCCGTCACTGGAATCAGTGGACCTAAATTAGGAACGGGCGGCTGCTTATAGCTCATCAAATTGGACACGGCGGTGGTCCCCCTCCCCAAACTGCATTGCCTTTTTTTTAAGTGTTACTGTTTCTTCACAATTTTAACTTATGTCTTTTTTTTAATACTTGCTGCAATAAAGGGTGTATATGGATTTTAGTCTGTTACCTGACAAAGAATAACGTTCATCTTTTTTAATTGTAATTACAAAAATGGTGTTTTCCTACTGCCATCTTACACATTCGCTCATAGAACGCCCTCCATTTCACGGAATAGTGCAACACTAAATATAACAAAATAAAAAAAATAAATCATTTTACAGAACAAAATTTCTGTGAATTCGAAAAATTTGCAAACGTTTATCCAAGTTCCATAAAATCATAGATGGCTGCACTCACCACCGCTTAAATATTTGGGAAAGGGGCTAAAGAGAAGTTGGGCCGGGTGAACCTCCCTAGCTCTCCCTTCTCCCGTAGCGTCGCACCTGATCGTGGCCAACGAGACATCTGAATTCCAGGGCCGCTTTTTGTGGAGTCAACAGTAATGTCCTTCGTTACACAGAGCACTGAGACTTTTTAGAAGATTACTTGTCCGCGCTAACAGTTTGGCTCGCGGAGTAGCTGGCAATAGTAATGCAGTACGTAGCCGAATAATATAAGTACTGTGCAACACATATTCAAACACTATAAATACTTTGCAATACATAGCCGAATACTATAAATACTTTGTAATATATAGCCGAATACTTTTCATCGAAATGTGTAGTAATTAAACTACATCTCTTAAAAAAACTTTTTTTCGGAAGTTTAATAGGTTTCTGAAAATTTGAATGACTTACGTGTTTTCTTGGTGTACGGTCAAAACAAACTTTCTAAAGTTAAAAAATGGTCTGACGTTTGTTCCAAAAAGACATGGTTTCAATCAGGGGAGTATTTAGAAGGACCTCAAAAGGCCTCCCCCACCAAGGACAAGGAAGAAGAGAAGCAGCAAAAAGAAGCTCTAAATCTCCTCCAACAAACTATCAAGGATTTCCTACTTGCACTTCTGGATACTCCAGAAGTACAGGCAAAAATCCTTGACATTTGTGACACTCACATCCAAAAAGAAGTGAGAAAAGAAGTAGCTAAGATGGCAGACAAACTCAGTGAGGAGGTGGATAGAGCTGTCAAAAAAGTTAAGAGAAGTTCGTTGAAGTTTTTGTTGAAAGAAGTTTCCTTCCACATCTCCATTGAAGAAGTGTCTGCTGCGCTCGGGGAGAAGGGTATCACTACCCGCAATATTGAGCGCGGCAAGCACCGTTCAGGAGCACCCGGGGAATCTATGATATTTTCATCGGACAGCGAAGTGCCCATAGGACCGATCCCTGTTTTGGGCTACAGGATGAGCCTTGAGCAGTATGTAGAGAAGGAGCAACCCCCAACTGGTGGAGGAATTAGCTACAAAAAAGGAAACCAGCACAGGGGACGTGGCAAGTAAAAAGGCAGAGTTTCTACTGCGGTAACCTCCTACCCCAACAGCAGGCAATCATATGTCCAGGTGGTTCCGCCCCAACCACCTACCTTTCAGCTGGTGGGGAACACATCGAGTGCTGTGGTTCCTACGGGAACCATAGAACTCGATGATAGGAAGAAATTGTAGTTCTAAACCTCAAATAATTTTCCGTGAGACGTGGTTATTAAAAAAAAGGCCCTTTTAAGGGCCAAAACGTTTTTTGCAAAAATGATTACTTGTTGTACAGTTAAAAAATAAGTAAAATATTTGTAAAAGAGAGTAGTGTAAAAATTATTGGCCCTACCTTAGTTAACATTTTAATTTTCATAGCGGCCGTTTTGTTCTTTCCACCAAGTACTGAACTGCTGTAACCAAGAATTAAAAATGTAGGTGGTGCACTGTTAATGTCTACAACACCCTAGCTTTGGTAAATTGTTTTTGCATACACCACCTTAGCCATGGTAAAAGGCCGAAAGTAATCTTAAACAAATTCGTGAAAATAAATAAATAAATAATAATTGGGACAAGAGTTTTGTAAATTCCTATTTTTGTAAAACTGGGTTTTTTCAAAAGAGAAAAAAGCAGTCAAGCACTGAAAATGGTGTTGGAATTACACTTACTGTGTGATACAACAAAGTAGTTAAGTATTGAAACGAGAGTGGAATACATGATTGGCCCTACTCTTAACTAATTTTCTAAAATTTGATCGAGGCCTTTTTATTTTTCTGTATTTTCTTCTACATGTATTTACTGAACAGGAGTAACTAAACACTCAGTTGGTGTAATGATATTGCTTACATCACCTTAGCTACGTTAAAATGTTAATGTTAACATCACCTTAGCAATGGTAAGTAACACTATCGCCAGCAAGATTCAGTAAAAGTAAACTTGCAAAAAATTTCTGGACAATCTCCCAGCCAATGAGAAAAAAAAATATTTTCTTTGATTGGCTCCTGAGAGGCGAGGCAAACTGCAGACTCCTACCTGAATGCTGAGCAAACAACAACTTTGCTCTGCCAGGTTCTTTCCTTCGATATTTCCTCCGGAAAAACTATTTTGTGTGTGCTGTCTTTTTTATTTCAGATTCCCCCTTTTTCTTGCCCTTTCCCTTCCTTTTTCTTCGGTCACTGTCGTGAGATGTTGGAGTTGGACATTTTTGGTGGGTACAATTTTGCTCGAAGTATGCAGGTAAGTATGTAGGGTAGCTTATAACTTCACTTCTTAACGGGAAACCGTATACTTCTTTAACTCTAATTCTTCCGCACTTCTCTTTCATACTATTCTATCAGGGCAATCTGTTCCCGCATCTATAATATTCTATATTTCTCCTGCCAAAAGGCGCAGCGCGCTGTTGGTTGGTACCGGGACTCTAAACCTAGGTGGTTAGGAACAAGTCGTCGTCTCCCCCCTTACGGAAGTGTTTCACACATTAGAAAAAACTGCTTTATTTAAATAAAAATGCGCCAACTTATGTCAGAAAATAATGCTTTAATTTTTTCTTTTATTCTTCATTAACTTTTATTTTGTCCTGATGGAGTTCAAAACATCACGTTTTGTCAGGTCCCTCCCCAGAAAAAAATTATGTATGCCCCTGGTTTCAACAGTAAACAAGTTATTTTTGTATTTCCAATTACTGACACTCAATTTTTTTAACATTTCCTTCGGAAAAACTAACTTTGCGATCAACTGAAACTTTTGTATAATTGTTCAATCATATGTCCGCAAACGTTTTAATAACTTTGCTGAAAATTAAAAAAAAAAAGTCTAATTTTACTCTGAATGCATTTGCTGAAAAAGGGAGACTTCTTTATTTTTTCTTAAAAACAACAACAACAAAAAACAACAACATTTTAGTTAGTTGTAGGACTATAGAATGCTGAGCATTGGATTTAAAAATTAAATCTTCAAACTTTTTGAATAGAAGTTTCTGGAAGATTATGTATGCTACTGAAATAGTATTAACTGTTTCAGCGACGTATATATTTAAAGCCGACTCGGTTAAGCAAGTTAAAATACTCTTCATCATTTATTAAGTGTTTCTTTACACCAGTGGCGCACCCAGGAATTCCCGTTGGAAGGGGCTATATATATATATATATATATATATATATATATATATATATATATATCCCCTTCCAATATAAAAATGTGAAACTAAAGAGCAAATTTTGAACAAAGAAAAAAACAAAAATCCGGGGAACGAGATGTAGAACAACAATCACCACCTTCCAACCATCCAAAGCAGGCGAGCTTTAAACGATGGAAATTTAACGAACAGAAGAATGCAGGGAAGCATATTAATGACTGACTCTCTGTTGGCTTCGTCAAGGGCAAGCAATAAGAAAATGACTCATTAATCTACTGAAACCAGAGAATTGTGGGTTTCTGCTATTTTAGTTTGCTATAAGGACCGATTAAATTTAGGGGTAAAATTGTCAAATTTTATAAAAGGGATTTCTAAAAAAAACCCCAAACCCAGCAAACTAAAACACGTTGCCCGACCGCACAGCTGCCAAGATAATCACACATAAAATAAAAAAACAAGGGAGCCGAGTGCCCCCCACCCCCAAAAAAACAGGTAAGAAATTCGTATTAAAAAATCAAGAAAAACCCAACCAATGAAAGGTCTGAAAGGATTTCTTTAAGCTTGTCACAGAAAAAGTGAATCCTTAATCCTGCCAGATAAAAAGAAAAACAGGAAACACCAGAAAAAAATAAAATATAAACAAAAGTAAATTAAAACATAAATAGCAGCATTACAATTTTTAAAAGAGAAAGGAATCAAACAACAAATTTAGGAAAAAAGGAAGCAAAAGTTGTACAAGGTGCAATTTACAGTTTCAAATCCCGAGAGTGAACCCAAATAACCAAGTTGCATGTCTCAGAATGGCAAGGTAAATTCCCAATATCCACAGCAAACAATTCTTAAAGAAAATAATAAATTCTTAAGAAAAATAAAAGTTTAATACCAAAGTGCTAGGTTGTAAGTCACAGAGAAGCAAATTATATACCCAAGACACACAAGAAAACATAAAAAATTAAGTTTAGTGCAAATTTATAAAAAACGAAAGTTCACTTATTCCTACAAAATTATAAAATAAAAAAATAACTTACATACAGTTAAAAGATGAGATCACATGTGAGGTGTTGTTTTGGTGTTACAAGTTCACATATTTACAAAATATTGTATTAATCTTTTAGCCCATAGGAATGAACTTTTGTAAAACCACTAAAATGAACTTTTGTAAAACCTACAAAAGGGACACAAAATGCTACTAAAAGATTCGCGGAGAAAATTGAAGCGTGGCAAAGCGAATAACCAACTTTCAAAGAGTGAAAATAGCCCCAAAAAAATATAATTCCAAGAAAAAATAAAAGTTAAATTAGAAGAATGAGCAAACAAAACATAAAAACTACTTACCATGCCTGAGAACTGCATGGTACAAGCCATCTCACCAGATCAGATGTAGAGGATTTTAGGAAGGGAGTGTCTGACCCCCAGGTCTTAAACTACCCTTAGAAATAGGAAGATAGGAGATTTCGGCTAGATTGCCCGATAGGAAAGTGACACGGAAACGAAGTAGGAAGGGGGAGGAAGACGCCCTTATTTATTACCGGGCGGTCAGTACCCGCGGTCCGACGGCTTAACGTGCCCATCCGACGCACGGCGGATATTTAGTGGTTCGAGCGTTCGTACCTACCTGGGATCGAACCCGAGGTCTTCTCCGTGGCAGACACGAACGTTGACCACTAGGCCACCCGCGGCCCATGCCATCTCACCTTTGGGGTGTAAGAAACTAACTGGAGAAGCATGTCCTTTGCAGCGCCATCTAGTGGCCAACTTTAGGACCTTCCTGTGGGGTAACTAGTGAAGTTCCCTGAGTAGGCAGACACGAACGTTGACCACTAGGCCACCCGCGGCCCATGCCATCTCACCTTTGGGGTGTAAGAAACTAACTGGAGAAGCATGTCCTTTGCAGCGCCATCTAGTGGCCAACTTTAGGACCTTCCTGTGGGGTAACTAGTGAAGTTCCCTGAGTAGGCAGACACGAACGTTGACCACTAGGCCACCCGCGGCCCATGCCATCTCACCTTTGGGGTGTAAGAAACTAACTGGAGAAGCATGTCCTTTGCAGCGCCATCTAGTGGCCAACTTTAGGACCTTCCTGTGGGGTAACTAGTGAAGTTCCCTGAGTAAACTTCAAAAATCAGATTTAATGCTCTGAAAAAACCGCTACGAGTTTTCAGTGCAGTTCAAAATACTAAAATGCTCTTCCTGGGAGCAGGGAAATTTTTATCTCTGCTCCCAAGAGTTCAAAGAGTATTATATAACCCAAATAGCAGCATTCTTCCCAAACCTTTGAAATTTAAGTAATACTATTTTTTTGGCTTTTATTTTTATAAAAAAATTTAAGAATTTGCTTTTTTGTGTAATTTTTTTTAATTATAACCTTTTTTTTAAACAATCAAAGGAGAGGAAAAGAATATTGTATTATAGGTTCCTTAATTGATTGTTGATAACATCTTTACCTAAACCTCTAAATATTAGCTTTAATTTAGACAAATCATTCGGTCAACAAGATTTAAATTAAATTAAGCCTTCCATCCTAATTCTATGCTTGAGAACTATTTTTCTTAATGCTATTTTTAAGAATTTCTAGGTACTTGGTTTTCGAGAAACTGCTTGATTAAAATGATAACATGTTTTTCTAGTTCAGAGTTTAAGCTACATATTCTAGAAAGCCTTAGTACTTGTAATATAAATACATTTTCTATTACTTTATTGGAAATATTGCTCCACCACATACCATATTTGACAATTTTAAATTTAAACTGATTTCTCTTATCATTAAGGCTTATGATTGGGTTACCTGCAATGAGATTTATAGCTAAATCCAAAAAATCAAGGACTTGGTTATTATCATTGGTTTTATTAAGTTTAAGACATATATGATAAATAGCTGCAAAGTCTTTTTCGATATTTCCTGAATTATTGAAGCAAAGTAGGTCATCAATGTACCTGTAGGTATGAGAGTAACTTTCCTGATTGGATGAATTTAATTTCATAAATTGAAATTCTTTGAAGAACAAGAACAAGTTGCATACGCTTGTGGAACGTGAACACCCCATAGGTATTCCATTAGCCTGTTTGAAAAACTTGTTGTTGTAGAGGATAAAGTTATTTTTAATGCAGCAATTTAGAAGCGTATGTCAAGAACTTTCCGAAATGATGTTGATGTTGGAGATTTGAAATTCATTAAAGAATAACTTGAGAGTACTGATAATGTCTTCAAGCGGAAGGCTGTAATACAGGTTTTCAAAGTCATAGCAATTAGCCTCTGCTGGCGTGTTATGAAGAATTTCCGAAATGACCTCAGCATTGCTTTTAATAATCCAGAAGTTCTTACATGTTAGGTTTACTTTGGATTTAATAATGTTTAAAACCTTCTTCAAAACTGATTCAAAATACTGATATATTACTTTTTTAGGACTTTTGGTACCACTAGCTATGAATCTGAATTTCACCAGTTCCTTATGAAATTTCGCAGTAGCAAAACGATAAGGAAATTCAGGCTCATAACTACACTGGCGGAAAGTGAAAAAAGAACACCAAGAAAGAATTGGCGGACGATCATGAAATTTACATATGTTAATGTAGTCGAGTTTACGTAGGTGTGATATTAATTTCGGGACCAACCGGTGAACGCTTACTCCACAGTACTGCATAATATGCAAATTATCGTGGGTGGTATTTAAGGAGTACGGCGAAGTGAATGTAATCAGTCGTCGGCGTACGGACACGTGCGAAGACCCTGAAGAAGCTGCAATGCCTGGACATGGAAGACGTGTACGATTTCAGCAGTTATCGGACTTTGAGCTTGGTCGTCTAGTCTGATTCCGCGAGGCCGGGTGGCGTATCGTCGTATTGCGGAGCGAATTGGACGGGAAGTATCGGTGGTGGTACGATGGTGGCGTAGATGGTCCGAGGAACATTCCCACACGAGATGACGTGGAACCGGGAGTCCCAGACGGACTGATGAGCGGACCGACCGACGCATAAGAAGAGCGGCATTGTCAAGCAGAACATCCACTACGACGCAAATCCGAGCTGCCGTTGCACCTGAGGGGATTGTGCGAACAATCCGCAACCGTCTAGTGGATGCAGGACTACGTGCACGTGTGCCTCTGGCATGTGTACCTCTGACTCCAGCCCACCGTCAGGAACGGCTGCAGTGGTGTCGCCAACGTCTGCACTGGAGAACGCAATGGCAATCTGTCGTGTTCAGCGATGAAAGCAGATTCTGCTTGGGAGCCTCCGATGGCCGTATGCGTGCTCGCAGACCCACAGGGGAGCGTCTCCACCCTTCTTGCATCCACCAGCGACACACAGGGCCTACACCTGGTCTCCTAGTGTGGGGAGCGATCAGCTATCACTCCCGTACACAACTAGTGTTTGTACCGGGTACGTTGAACAGCACCTCCTACATCAACAACATCATTCAGCCCGTTGTTGTGCCATTTGTAAGGTCGGTTCATCGTGGTATTTTCCAGCAAGATAACGCACGCTTACACACGGCACGTGCAACGCAACATGCACTTCAGGGTGTGAGGCAACTTCCATGGCCTGCACGTTCACCGGATCTGTCCCCCATTGAGCACGTGTGCCATTTTATGGGACAACGACTTATCCGGTCTCCACAGACAGCCACGACCATCCCCGATTTACGCGTCCAGGTTGAGGGTGCTTGGAACTCAATATCCCAAACTTACATCCAACATCTGTACGACAGACTCCATGCCAGAATTGCACAGTGTGACGCACTTCATGGCGGTTAAACTTCGTACTAACCATGTTACATGGAAATGTTATTTTTCAGTTTACCAGCAAATACAGTTGTATTTTGCCATAATGTTTTGATCACGTTATCCTCTGTATTCCGTTATTATGCTGTATAAATTTCGTTGGTATCAGACGTCTCCTTCTTGGTGTTCTTTTTTCACTTTCCGGCAGTGTATATAGTTTACAGTGTACGTTTATAGTTCATATACGGTTCTGACGTACGTCGCTGTTAATCTCTTTGTGGCTTTGGGAAGAAGACATCATGTAATAGAAAACACTGTCAGACACTATGTAATTTTCAACATGTAAAATTATATTTTCGAATGTTTAATTTGTGACGTACGTCACTCTTAATCTCTTTGGAGCTTTGGAAAGAAGACATCACGTAGTAGAAGGCACTATGTAACGTTTTTAACATGTAAAATATTTTTGAATGTTTAATTTGTGACGTACGCCGCTCTTAATCTCTTTGGGAAGAAGACACCATGCAATGGAATACACTATGCCAGACACTACGTAATTTTCAACATGTAAAATTATATTTTTGAATGTTTAATTTATGACGTACGTCACTCTTAATCTCTTTGGCGTTTTGGGAAGAAGACACTATGTAATGTTTTGAACATGTAAAATAACATTTTTGAGTGTTTAATTTGTGACGTACGTAATCTCTTTGGGGCTATGGGAAGAAGACACCATGTAATAGACGACACTGTGTAATGTTTTAAACATGTAAAGTAATATATTTGAATGCTTAATTTGTGACGTACGCCGCTCTTAATCTCTTTGGGACTTTGGGAAGAAGACACCATGCAATAGAATACACTATGCCAGACACTACGTAATTTTCAACATGTAAAATTATATTTTTGAATGTTTAATTTATGACGTACGTTACTCTTAATCTCTTTGGCGCTTTGGGAAGAAGACACTATGTAATGTTTTGAACATGTAAAATAACATTTTTGAGTGTTTAATTTGTGACGTACGTAATCTCTTTGGGGCTATGGGAAGAAGACACTATGTAATAGACGACACTGTGTAATGTTTTAAACATGTAAAGTAATATTTTTGAATGCTTAATTTGTAAGGTACATCGCTCTTAATCTCCTTGGACGGGGCTTAAGCACCCCAAAGCCCCCTCCGTGGGTGGGCCAATGCTTTTCAACATCACAAGTTCTCTGGAAAAACAAGAAATAATGAACTTCCGAGACTTCGAGCACTTTGAAGAATGCGCGGAAGGTAACGGGAGAGCCCTCAGAGGGGATGGTGGTCATGCCGTAGGAGCCGTCCCCATTCCAGCTGCACAGGTCTTCATTATCTCGTTGGTTACGGCTTGATCCACGGCCGTAGCTACCAGGAGAGCAGAGTAGGGCTTGTACTTTGAGAACGGTCATACCAGGAACGTATGTACATTCA
Source organism: Macrothele yani (assembly GCA_039090855.1). Classification (NCBI taxonomy): domain Eukaryota; kingdom Metazoa; phylum Arthropoda; class Arachnida; order Araneae; family Macrothelidae; genus Macrothele; species Macrothele yani. The sequence continues at coordinate 104,807,207 of CM077007.1, forward strand.
TGCTATGAGGTGTATAAAATAATAGAAATGCAAAACATGCTGAATAAATTTACAGGAAACTGTAGCTCAAAAAGGAAATTTTAAGCTATAGTATTTTCATTTTTAAAGACTTTAGTGAGACCCATAGAGTATCACTCACAGTTAACTAACCTACTCTGTAACTGCAGGGACGGAGCCAGATTTCTTATGTGGAAGGGCGAATCTTCAAATTACCTCCCTTCGATTTCAAAAGTTCCCAACTTCATTCAAGCAACAAGCAGTTTTTACTTTCTCAAACCATCATAAAAGAGTATTACGATCCTTCAAAAATTCAATTGCGGCTTTTAACATAACATTAATAAACATGTAAAAACTAGGTACAAGAGCTAACGGTTGTAAAAATCTAGGCCGCCCCGCATCGGCGGCGCAGTGGTCTTGGCGCTGGCTTATGATCATTCGTCCATGAAGGGTCCGGGTTCGAATCCCGGCGAGGCATGGATGTTGTGTCACTGGCTCTCTCCCTTCCATGGAACCAGTGACCCTAAATTAGGGACGGGCGACTGCTTATAGCCCACTGAGTTGCTCACAGTGGTCGTTAAACCTTCAATCAAAAAAAAAAAAAAAAAATCTGGTAAAGCCTTAAAAGTCATGTGACGCCAACAACACAGTACGCAGAAGATATGCAGAATGAAAAATAGCACAGAACGAATGCGTATCCCATAGTTTGAGTAACCTCAGGAAGATGATTTCGAGTTAGGGCTTGGAAAAATTCCCTTCAGGGTTAAACAATCGGAGGAACTTTCTGTGGCATAGCACAGATCATTAAAATTACGTAGTTCATCATCCCTACGGATTGTTCCGAAAGGGCACGGAGGTTAGGCATATCCTCATACTGTTTTATATTCCTCCACCTGTTGTTTTAAACAATTTCTCTCAGGCATATGAAGAGAGTTCACGCTTTACAGTATAGGTTACTGTGTACTGGTTACCTACGTGGATGAACTGAGTGTATAGCTTACTTTTTTCGTAACAATTATCAGTAAAGTTATTCACATTTTCTCCATTTCTATATTTTACCTCCCACAGAGCATGAATTTATGTCCTTATCATGACCGTTCTAGGAGGGCAACCGCCGTCAATGTTCTCCTGGTAGCTACGATTCTGTCTGTGAGATGTGAACTCCGCATATTACGACATATGCTCCAATTTAACTTTAATATTTAGTTTCTTTCTCTTTGTAAATTTTGAGTTCATTCTGTTTAAGCGTTTTTAACTTTAACGTTATATTTTCTCTCTCAGTGGATGTTTTTGTTGCAGCAGTCTTGAGGTCAGGGCGTATGCGTGTTGACAAGATAAGAATTATATACACTGTTGAGTCACATTATTGTGACCACCAGCTAATATTCAAACCGCCGTGTGCAGCGTGGGTAGCAGCTAGACTGGCTGGGAGTGACTCAGTAAGTTGCTGGAAGGTGCTAACAGGTATATGGAGCCATGCTGACTGCAGTGCATCTGACAGCTGCTAGAAAGTGCGTGGTGGAGGATACATAGAGCAAACAGCACGATCAAGGTGGTCCCACAGATGCTCAATTGTGTTTAAATCTGGGGAATTAGGGGGACAGGGAAGTACTTTGAAGTCTTCATCGTGCTCTTCCAACCACTCTCGGAGATTTCTAGCTGCGTAACATGTCGTATTGTTGTGCTGGAAGATCCCATCCGCCCCAGGGAAGACAATCAGCATGTATGGGTGTACGTGGTCTGCAAGTATGAATTCATAACAAATTCGGTTCATAGTGCTCTCCACAGGTATGAGTGGACCCAGAAAATGCCACGAAAACATTTCCCAGACCATAACGCTGCCCCCACCAGCTTGTGTTCTGCCAGCAATGGTTCAAGAGTGTTTGTTCTCCAATGTTTCTGGCCTTATATGCCAACGTCCATCCTTTCGATGAAGCAGAAAACGTGACTCATCGGAGAAGGCAGTCCTTTGCCAATCAGCGGAGGTCCAATTCCGATACTGACGTGCAAATGTAAGCCTTTTCTTCCGATGCTCCTTCGTTAGCATAAGTGCAGTGACCATCCGTATGCATCGGAGCCCCATACGCAGCAGGGTTCGCTGAAATGTCGTTTTAGACACACTTCCGGTGGCCCCCTGGTTCATTCGGCCAGTCCGTTACTCCCCACTGTAGCGTGTCGATCTGCCCCTCAGGCACCTTCGAAACCGACATTCACCTCTCACACCAATGGCACGTGGTGTTCCGCAGTTTCCACGTCGCTTATTCGCAATGGTTCCATTTCTCCAATCACGATACATTTTAACCACAGTAGCACGCAAACAGTTCACAAACTGCGCTCTTTCAGAAATACCACCACCTTTGGCCCGAAAGCCGATAATCATCCCTTTCTGCAAATCTGATAAATAGATCCCTTTCATCCATGACAGCAACGAGTGATATGTTTTCAGATTGCCTACAGCACATCTCATATATCCTCCGTGCCAGCTTACGACACGCGCCTTCTTTCATTGGCTAAGCGCTGTTGACGTCAAAAGTAGGAGGTGGTTACAATAATGGGACTGGATTATGTATGTATTGTATAGAGTTAGCAGCGAAAAGTGTGGTGTGTATTGGTTAGCGTTGCTTTACGTTGTATTTTCATGGCTATATGTAAAGTAGTTACAATAATTCCGAGAGTTTGAAGCCTTAAGTTATAAAGGTTCAATTAGTGGCTTTCATGAAGGCTAGATCTGCTAATATATTTGTTTTGCTGCTCATGATTACCTTCGATGCACTGTTGACCTGAAGTACCTTATAGCGTGGTTATGCTACTTTTGGAAGAATAATGTCAGACGATTTATGTGAGTAATTAAAGTCTTCTCTTTTCTGGCCGTTAGATCGCCTAATTTAGCTCAGTGCATAATTAGGAATTTTGTGTGATACCTACCCGGTGCTTAACACTAAGAAGTTACAGAGATACCAAGCGATAGTACGAAGGTAATCTTTAAAAGAAGTGACGACTAATAAAAGAAGTTAGTAAAACCATGCAATGCATTGATTATGATACGCTTTTCAACGTACCAGGAATCATTACTCAAATTATGACGATAATAGCTGTGGAATAAATCTCGCTCCTATACCCTGACCTTTGACCCCGTTTCGATGATATTAAATAGAACCGGTTCAGTACATCTCCGGAACAACATGAAGTTTTGTCGCAATAGAAGAATTTTTACGTAAGTTATGACGCATAAGGGCGATGGAATGGATTCCGCTCCTATGTCCTGACCTTTCACCCCATTTCGTGCGTTTTCAATAGGGTTCCATCCCAGGCTGTCCCCTACCACACTAAAATTTCATCGAAATCGAACCATTTTTACGCGAGTTATCGTGTGGGCAAACGGACAGACAGACGGACAAAGCTGGAGCATATACGCTTCTTAAACCTACGGTAGGAAAACGTAAATAAAACGCATTTTAATTAGCGCTTGAACGCAAAAATGGATTTACTGGCTGTTAGGTTCTTCGAAAACTGCGTGTGATGTTCGTTCCACGCATCATCAGGAATGAATAAGAGTTCCTTCTTCTATAGAGAATCACTTCAAGCTTGGTTTACGGGAGAAACAAAACCAATAATTTCGTGCCCTCGCCTTGACATATATGTGATGTACTAAACAGAGGTGAGGCACATGTCAAGATGCAAAGTTGCAGCGACAAACTTCGTCGGTGTAGCTTAATTGGGAAAGCATTCGGCTCCGGAGCCGAAGGTTAGGGATTCGAGCCCCGGCACTGGCAAAAACTAGGTTTTCACAATATACGCACGAAAGGAATTGTCCGCAACAACAGAGAGAGAGGCGTGTGAAACACCATGCGGATATGCCTTTGACATTTCCGGAAACGTTTTAGGGACTAAGAGTGATCAGTCATCTGTGCTCTGTCGCAGGTAGACCGTCTAAGGGTTTAATCTTGAATGGCATTTTTCAACGCACTTCCCCGAAAGCATCTTTCTATTAAAAGCCTATAGCCCGTCCTAGGACGATTATTTTTAAGTTTTAAATAAGTATTAATATATAGGGGATGTTTCCCGTCCTAAGACGGTGAAATTTTTAATTGAAGCAGAATGAAAACAAATCAAATAGAAGCCGGCTCTTTTTTTTTTTTTTTTTTTGATTGAAGGTTTAACGACCACCGTGAGCAACTCGATGGGCTATAAGCAGTCACCCGTCCCTAATTTACGGCCACTGGTTCCATGGAAGGGAAAGAGCCAGTGCCGTAAGACAAACACAACATCCATGCCTCATCGGGATTTGGATCCGGACCCTTCTCGGACGAAAAATCATAAGCCATCGCTTAGACCACTGCGCCACCGGGGCGGCACCGGCTCTTTTGTAAGGAAATACAGTAAAAATTCATATAGCAAGAACTCGTTCATGTTAGAAATGAAAATTATATGCTATTTATTTCCGTTTTTCAAAAGACCTCGTGATAAATAAACTTTCTGTGCGAAATATTTGTTGTTTACCAATTTTCCTTGTGGAATAGTTTTTTCGTGTAAATTTACCTTAATAACTTTTGCTTTGATTTTTCGCGTTAAATTACTTTTTCTCTGGCACATATGTTATTCCGTTCACGGCTTGTTTTGGACTGTCCTATTCGGAGGTTAGTTTGAAACTTCATACCGAAGCCTCTACAAAATAATGCGACATCTGGCATTACAAATCGCAATTTTCTAAATTATCGACGATGTGCTATTGGGCGACATCTGTTTTTAGATGCAAATTTCGCTCACTTAGACATCGCAAGATTTCAGTTTTTGTTGTAGGTTAGAGCGTTTAGATAGATAGATATTTTGCAAAATGTTTAATATAATCAGCACTAAACTCGGAAAGTTAGTTAGTTTAAAAAAGCAAAAAATAATTAAAGGGTACAAATTAATATTCGAATTGTGCTAAATTAAATTAAATGCAAACGCAAATTGTCGTGATATGAAGAATTGAATTCAGATTTTGTAGATCGGAAAAATAGAGCTCGAGTCATTTATAATCCAATGTTTTTAAATTAGCACGCGATCACCTTGACATCTGAAAGTGATCTCATGCTATTATATAGCAGGCAATCATTTTGATATCGCGAGAGCCCACACGAATTGATCGATACATGATGACGCAACAATGCAGACATTGTGTGACGTCAAGCGTTCCAGAGAGACTGATCTGGGTGTTTATATTATTAATGCTCACTAGCTGATACTTATTCATCCTGAGGTGGTTCGTTTTTCATTCTGCATTTCTGTGGAATGCTCTGTTGACGGCGTTCACATAACTTCTGCGTTTCACTTGATATTTATAAACGTTGGCTCTTGGGTATTAACCCAGTTTCTTAATTTTTGTAAAATCATGGCGAAACTGGAAGTGTAATTTCCGAACGCTCATAATACACTAGTCTTCAAAATTAAAGTCCCTCCGAAAGGAATCCACAAGAGCAACAAGGAAAACACCTAACAGCAGGTAGAGACGTTTGGCTTGCAAAGATACACAATCATAAGGGTAATAAACATTGTATAACAATAGATTATACGAGCACATTTTCCGTATACAAGGTCACAGATGCACTGAGCTGACGGGAGAGTGCAGGTTTGGTGTCGACAGCATGAAGCCATAGTCACGTCGTGTCAAGTCTGCTCTGTAGAAGGCTGTGACGGCGCTGTGATGGTTTGGGGAGTCTTCTCATGGGTCACATTAGATCCCTTAGTGTGTCTGGAGAGGTTCTGAATCACTACCAGCATGTGCTGGCTAATCACCTACGCGTTTTCATTGCCTTCGCCCATCCTGCGGCCGATGGTCTGTTTCAGCAAAACAATGCGCTGCCCCATCTTGCCGTAGCCACGCAGGCATGACTCGAGAAACACTCTAGTTTGGAACCATCCAGTGTCCTCCAAGGTCCCCGGATTTGAACTCTGTAGAAGCTCCTTGGGACGCCGTGGAGCGGAACATCCTGGATCGACGGCTCAGGCGGAGTTGGACAATGCTGCAAAAAGCAAGGCAGGCATTACCTCCAAAAATTCCTCCGGCATCTGGTGAAGTCGATGCCTTGCTGTGTACAGGTTGTTATTCGCGCTGGAAGAAGACCAACGCGCTATTAGATAGGTATCTCTGTTTTGTGCATTGAGTGTACAAATATGTCTTAAAAGAAAAGTGTTTAATCAATCCATGCTTCCATTTATTACCAATGGAACAGAGGTATATAGTGGCTGTGGACAATTCCAAAGAAGAAGCATAAAAAATGTATGCTTGGAGTTACCAGGAAAAATAGTTAAAGAAACTCCTGTATCAGGAAAATGCTAAAAGAGTGAATGCCATCATGATCAAAGTAAGACCTCTATGGACTGGACATATTGCTAGAAGAACTGACCACCGCTGGATAGCTGAAATATAAGAATTGAATGCCAAGGGACACAAAAAGAACTGGAAGGAGATCACGTGGAAGATGGGCGGATGAAATTCTCTTCCATGCCAGAATGGCACGCTCAAGAGAGAGAGAGAGTTGCACAAGGGAGAGAGTTGTGGAAGAGGCATGCTCAAGAGAGAGAGAGTTGTGGAAGAGACATGCTCAAAGAGAGAGAGTTGTGGAAGAGACAAGCTCAAGAGAGAGAGTTGTGGAAGAGACATACTCAAGAGAGAGAGTCGTGGACGAGACATGCTCAAGAGAGAGAGTTGTGGAAGAGACATGCTCAAGAGAGAGAGTCGTGGACGAGACATGCTCAAGAGAGAGAGAGAGTTGTGGACGAGACATGCTCAAGAGAGAGAGTTGTGGACGAGACATGCTCAAGAGAGAGAGAGTTGTGGACGAGACATGCTCAAGAGAGAGAGTTGTGGACGAGACATGCTCAAGAGAGAGAGTTGTGGACGAGACATGCTCAAGAGAGAGAGAGAGAGAGAGAGAGAGTTGTGGAACAGACATGCTCAAGAGAGAGAGAGAGAGAGAGAGAGAGAGTTGTGTGGAACAGACATGCTCAAGAGAGAGAGAGAGAGAGTTGTGGAACAGACATGCTCAAGAGAGAGAGAGTTGTGGAACAGACATGCTCAAGAGAGAGAGAGAGTTGTGGAACAGACATGCTCAAGAGAGAGAGAGAGTTGTGGAACAGACATGCTCAAGAGAGAGAGAGTTGTGGAACAGACATGCTCAAGGGAGATGGTTGTGGAACAGACATGCTAAAGGGAGATAGTTGTGGAACAGACATGCTTAAGGCAGAGGGTTGTGGAAGAGACTTGCTCTAGGGGGAGAGTTATGGAAGATACTTCCTCTAGGGAGAAAGTTGTGGTAGAGACTTGAAGAAACTTACACACACACACACACACACACACACACACACACACACACACACAGTAATGGGTTGAGAAGAGATGAGAATGTAGCCAATTCGAAATACTTTTCCTTTTTTTTTTTTTTTTTAATTTGGTACAGTTCTAAAAGTGGCAAATATGTACGGTATATTTACAAAATACACAAATAAGCGAGACATTAGAAATAATATTTTTATAGCAGGTGTTTGTTATATTATCACTATATTATCGCTTAGTGATAATATAACAAACATCTGCTATAAAAATATTATTTCTAATGACTCACTTATTTATGAACCTGTAGTGATGAATTTTTCTTTTTGTTTGTTTCTTGCATGTAGTGCTGTTAAGGACCGAGGATACAATCCATAGCTTCTTTAAGCTTGATAAGAAACCCTATAGAAAAAATGAACAACCTATCTGAATTCCAAAGACGGAAATTTGTTGGAGCGCATTTCACCCCTTAAAGACACCTCAGATATCTGCCCCAATAGCCGAGTGGTACCAGAATTTTTTTGTTCTTAAACTATTGTTCTAGTGGTTGCAAATGCTTTCCTTGTGTCTCATACAAGTGTATCCGATGGTGGCGAGCGATAGAACGACTAGAAGAAGGCAAGTCTCAAGCCCTGGTCGCAAGAGACTTGAATAGCCACCTTCTGTGGGTTAATCGTTATGGCTGCAATTCAACAACACTAGTAGGGTGTCACGAAAACCTGGGCAAGGTCTTCCAAGGCGTACGACAGCTCGTAAATATCGCTATGTCACTATAGCCGCACAGGACGTCATAGGTCCTATATAGCTTGGCAGTTGTCTTCGGATTTTATTTTTTTTTTCGCTGCCACTGGGACTACAATATCAAGGCAAACGATAAGATATAGGCTGAATGCAATTGGCCTTTTACGCCAGGAGATCCATTGTTTGTGTCCCGCTAACCACATCTCACAGGAGAGTTCGCTTGACCTGGTGCAGGCAAAATCGTTCCTGGAGCTCTGACGAGTGGTCTGGTGTGCTTTCTACAAGCGGATTCTTGTCGGCATTTCATCTGCAGAACAGGGAACCCGTAATGATCCTCCAGACGTTTGCGAACGAGACTCCTTCGTCTGCTTAGGGGTCTTCTCGTGTAAGGTTACATTATGTTGAACTGCCGCATACCACTCCACGTGCACGCTGTACACAGTGTGAATACCAAGTGCTATAGGGACGAGATCCTCGACCCCTATATCAGTCTTTTTCTGGAAGCTGTTTGCCCTTAGTTGTTTTTAATGGATGATAACGCTCTCCCGCACAGGGCTTCGCTTGTCCATGATTTCCCGCAAAACGAGGATATTTTGCATATGGATTGGCCAGCCAGGTCTCCTGACCGAAACCCTATAGAGCATACATGAGATACTCTGGAACGCTACGCAGCAGCTCGTAAGCCCCCTCCCAGAACCCTTTCCAAGGTACGCACCACCCTCATCGAGGAATGGTTTCTTTGGCTTCAAATTTCATCAACAATCTCGTGATGGGTACGTAGCGTCGTTTATCGGAGCTGTCTGTCTGTACAAGATGATTACATTCTTTAAGACATTTTATGTTACATTCTTATATCTCACCTGGGTGACATTTGCAGATGTAAGCCTGTATACAAAAAATGTGTACATATTTGTCTGTTGTCATAAAATTATTATTACCCTTATGATTGTCTCTCTTCAGATGTCAAACGTCTTATACCAGCAGTCATGTGTTTACCTTTTCACCCTTGCGAATGCCTTCCGGACTTTAATTTTGTGCACCAGTGTACTTAAATTAATGGAAGTAAGAGTTATGAATATGAAATTATTAGGAAAGAACATGAGTTGAGGTTTCTTGAGACGGACTGTTCGAGCAAGAGTATGATTAATGAATTAACGTAAGACAGAAAATAATGGAGAAAGAAGCTTCGTCGTGATTTTCATTCCAATTAAACGTCGAATGAAAAATACTGTGAAAGGCGACCATGATATATTGCCCCATATCTCGTTTACTCTTTTTTTTTTCCATTTTGTTGCAGTTCATTTTTCAGCCCTTAAAATGATCGAGGCTTGATGCATCTTCTTTTTAGCGCGTCTTTTGTGAAACAAAAAGTACGTGCTTATTATACACTAGCGTGCAAAAATTGAGGACGAGGCGGTTTTTCGAATGTAACGTCGTGCAGAAGTGCTCCACATCGACTCAAATCATACCATAAGATCCCCAAGATTTAAGAATATGGGACAAGTAAGCAAAACCGTCCAACAAGGAATCCAAAGGATACAAGCACTTTATTGAAAAGGTAGCTTCGAGCACAACTGGAAAGAAGACAGAAACGTCCATGTTACAGGCGGCTGCCAAGAAAAATCCAGTCTTTAGTAGGGGATATGATCAACCCTGACTGCGTTGCAGGATTTACGTCTGTCCATGCTGAGGACGAGGTTGTCAAGCAGCTGTTGAGGCATCGCGGCCCATTCCTCTTGTAATGCCAATCGCAGCTGCGGAATCGCAGCTGCGGAATCGCAGCTGCGGAATCGTTGCTGGCGGCTGGTGACTGCTGCCAGGCGTCTCCCGAGAAGGTCCCACATGTGTTAGATTGGATTTAGGTCCGGGGACCTTGCGGGCCAACCCATGCGTTGAATATTTTCACTCTCCAAAAACTCTGCGACAGCCACTGTACACAATGAGGTGTAGCGTTGTCGTCCATGAAGAGGAACTCAGGACCCACAGCACCTCTAAGCAGACGCACGTGAGGCAGGAGAACCTCGGTACAATAGCGGACAGCAGTGACTGAACCTCCTTGGAAGATGTCGAGGTCAGTACGGCTACCAAGCATGACATCGCCCCAAACGAGAACTCCGCCACCTCCAAATCGGTCCCTTTCGATGATGTTGGAGGTGTGATTACGTGTTCCCTGCTCTCTCCAGATGTGTATATGTCCAGAATCGCTCGTCAGACTAAATCGGCTCTCATCCGTAAAGAGAACTCGACCCCATTGCTGATGTGTCCAGTTCTTGTGTTCCTGGCACCACAGAAACCGCCGTCTCCGATGAGCAGGCGTTAATGGCACACACCGTACATGTCGTCGTGCAAATAGACCACCTTTTGTGCAGCCTCCTGGCCACGGTAAAACTCGATAACGGACGTCCAGTTGTCTGTTGTATGTGTCTTGCGATTTCTCCCGCTGTCTGCCGTCTGTCTCTTCTTGCATGTAGGACAATATACCTGTCGTCCGCCGTCGTGGTTGCTCGTGGACGACCAACGCTAAACTCTCGGGCAGCTGTTCCTGTCGTTTGAAATGCTCTCCAATCTCGTGAAACGATGCTGGGAGTGATCCCGAACTCCTCGGCCACACTAGCCACCCTTCGACCTTCTTCCAACTTCCCGATAACGCGACCTCGGGTAAAGTCATCCAGATGTCGTCTACTGGATTGCCTGTTGGCCATATCACACGGTGGCAGCAACTCGATGTCGTTCAAACCGATGTACACCGTGCATAGCTTTCACCGAATTTCCGAGCATACACCGCCCGTGTGCTTTATACCCTTCCAACACTCCCCTCCCTCTCCTACGTCATGTTGCATATATGCGTATGCCCTACCGTACGGGACCCTAATCTATCTTCTGAGTGGTCTTTCGGTCCGTTCTGCCTGCTCGTTCCGCTGTTATGCTAATTTCTCCTCTTCATCCTTAATTTTTGCACACCAGTGTATCACTTTCTCTATCCGTCTGTGGACACCATATCTCCCCAGCTATTAACCTGATTTGAAAAATTCTTGCTTGAAATATGAGAAAGATAATCCTTGCACTCCTGTTTTCTCCTCATGTGTAACTTCTCCGCTAGAGGGTGTAAACGCAGATGCTATTGAATTCAAAATATATTTTATTACTTATATTTGCTTCTAAATATCCGATTGAAAAAATTATTTCTCCCTTTCGATGCCATTTACAACGAATGCTATTTTGGATATACAAAGACCGTTCCATAAAATCTGAGAGTATTTTTTTGAGTTGGCAACAGTGCAAAGGGAAAAAATAACTACCCAGACGACTAACTGGATTAAGGAAGTATCTATGGCAACAGTTATTATCCGTGGCAGACGATTCTGGTTTTTTTATTGCGCAGTTGGTAAGGTACGTCTGCATTCCGCAGCTATGGAATTGAGTGATTCAGATTTAAGAAGTGAAATGCGTTGTGTGAGAAAATTTTGCTATCCTTTGGGTAAAACGGCTCCAGAAACAGTTGATTTAATGAAAAAGCTTACAAAGAAAAATGTTTGGGTGAGTCAACTATTTTTAGATGGCACCATGATTTCAAGAAAAGGGCGTTTGTCGGTAGAACTCGCTCCTAGGCAGGGTAGACCTGAAAGTGTTGTTAGAGCGTATAGTTAACACTGTTTGGGCAATCCAGCAAGAAGATCGACGAATTACATGTGAAGACGTAGCGGCGTCAACTAATATTTCAAAAACGTCGGCATTCCGCATTCTACGTGATAAGTTACTGCTGCATCGTGTGTGTTCCAGATGGGTACCTCATCACCTGACGGTAGAACAATTGTTAGCTATAGAATTCAGGTGTGTCATGAGTGGAAACAAATGATTGCAAACTTTCTAAATACAGTAATAGCTGCAGAAGAAACATGGGGCCCAATATTTCGACCCCCTCACAAAGCACACAACGAGTGTTTGGAAACACACTGGCTCGCCTCTTCCGAAAAAAGCCCGCCAAACCAAATCAGCTGGGAAGGTGATGATCAGGGCCTGATTTCTGCACGTGCACACGGTGCACATGCACAGGGCCTCGGGATTTGGAGGAGCCTCCAAACTACTTTACTAATAATATAAATTTTCAAAACAAAAATATAATTTCCGTTATTGCACGAAATTATTATACAGTTCGGTTTCAAAATTTAGGAATAGATGTTAGAAACCAAATTATTATTAATTTGTAAATAAAGCTCAAGCTTTCAGCTGAGCTGTGATTGGCCAGTGTAACATATTAATCTCACCCTTATTTGTAACAATCAAAATGCAATGGGAACCGCCTATATTCGGAGCAATACAGTATATTATACCTCAAAAGCATTTCAGAAAACATGTAGAATTTACTAAAAAATATTTTTCTTAATAATATTAGTCTTGTGAAAAGTGAATATTCATAATTATGTAGGGTTCATTTTTACATAAATAAAAATACAAAAAGAGTTCAATTGATACTACTTTATTTAAAAACTGTTGTAATAATTTACACGAAGTGTTGCAATAATTTATCCCACAATGTGTGTGGTCAGCTGCAGGACTTGATGAGGGTTACTTTTTACAGTTATTCGGGCCGCGGGTAGCCTAGTGGGCAACGTTCGTGACTGCCACGGAAAGGACCTCAGGCTCAATCCCAGGCAGGTACGAACGCTCGATCCACTAAATATCCGCCGTGCGTCGGATGGGCACGTTAAGCCGTCGGACCCCGGGTACTGGCCCACCGGTAATAAATAAGGGCGTCTTCCTCCCCCTTTCTACTTCACTTCCGTGTCACTTTCCTATCGGGCACTCTAGCCCAAATCTCCTAGCTTCCAACTTCTAAGGGTTGTTTAAGACCTGGGGTCAGACACTCCCTTCTTAAAATCCTCTACATATGATCATGATCTTACAGCTATTCATTAAATTTATGGTAAACTAGGTGTTTTAAATTATATCTCTGGGAGGATAGTTATTTGTTTCCGTAATTGATACTATAAACCAAAAAAAGAATTCCAGAGCAATTAATGTTACGGCTGTAAGCTCTGCGGGTGCGGGGAAGTACAAGTGGTGTGAATGCTGGTCTATTACATGCCACATTGGTATAAAGTTGACTAGCATGTGGGAGGTGTTTTAATGTTTTTACTGCTAGAAAAACTGCTTGCGAAAAAGAATATAAATATTCTTTTCGACTGTTTGACTGAAAATTTTAATCGATGGGGCCCCCGACATAGGATGTGCACAGGTCCTCGACTGACCTAAGTCAGGCCCTGGTGATGATGATAATTTTCTTTAACCATAAAGGTGTATTCTTGCATCATGCCATTCCTCCACAAATTACTTTCAATGCTGAGTATTACATTTTAGTCTTGAAGCGGCTGTGACAACACATATCGATTAAGCTACCGGAACTGGTGGGGAAAGTGGACTCTACACCGTGATAACGCCCTCCTATATGTGGCTGCTTGTGCTCAACAGTGCTTTACGAAATGCAGTATTGAGATCATTCCTAAGTCTGCCAACAGTCCTGATCTCGCCCCGTGCGATTTCTGGTTGTTTCTAACAATGAAGGAGAAGTTCCGTGGCGCAATATGCAACACAGAGGCTGATGTTATTCAAGCTGTACAGGCGTCGCTAAAGCAGCTTCCACAAAATGCCTTCGCCACATGCTTTGAAAAGTGGGCTGAACGATTGGACCGTTGCATATCATCCGAGGGAAGATACTTTGAGAAAGAATAAAATATATTTTTCTGTACCTATATTTCTTTCTTTTGTGTGATTTTACTCTGTTTTTATGGAACGGCCGCTGTAGTTTCTTTTTCAAGTAATGTACATATTCCTCCCCCTAGAGAGCGTAAAGGTAAATTATGATTTACCCGGTATCTCTGCTAAAAGTCCGATTTCAAAAAAAATTTCGGCATCGGATACAGCTACTGGTGGGTAAAGTTATCCATATAATTTTTAGCACGTCTTTTGTAAACAAGTTAGTAAAATCATGCAATGCGTTGATTATGATACGCTTTCCAATATACTAGAAATCATTACTCAAGCTATTACTCAAGTTATGAGGAAAATGGCTGTGGAATAAATCTCACCCCATGTGCCCTGACCTTTGATCCATTTCGATGATATTCAACAGAACTGATTCAGTATATCTCCGAAATAACATGATAAAGTTTTGTCGCAATCGAAGCAATTTTACGTAACTTATGATGCATAAGCGCTATGGAATAGATCCCGCTCCTGTGTTTTTTTCTACCTTTCACCCCATTTCGCCCATTTTCAATAGGATTCGTCCGCAGGAAGGTCCCTACAACATACCAACATTTCATCCAAATCGAAACATTTTTACGTAAGTTATGACTCATAATGGCGATGGAAGTGATTCCGCTATTATGTCCTGACCTTTGACCCCCATTTCGCCAATTTTCAATAGGGTTTGTCCCCAGGTAGTCTCCTACCACATACTAAAATTTAATCGAAATCGAACCTTTTACGTTAGTTATGACGCATAAGAGCAGTGGAATGGATCCCGCTCTTATGTCCTGACCTTTGACCCCATTTCGTTCACTTTCAATAGGGTTCCTTCCCAGGTGTTTCCCTACCACATACTAAAATTTCATCGAAATCGAACAATTTTTAAGCAAGTTATCGTGCGCACGAACTTACGCGCACAACGCGTGACGTAACGAGGCGGATGGGAATCGCGACCATCTGCTAGCAAGGTGTGACGTCATAAAACTTTAATAGATCCACAAACAACGAGTGACGTAATGAAATGATGGCATGACCGCGCGCCAACATCTAATGAGGCGACGTCATGACACCACACTACAAACTTGGTAATTCGGGGTGGTTATTTAACCAACTAAAATTTTTACCTTAAAGTCGAGATCAAGCTAAATCGATTTCTAGTACCAGAAAACGGTAGGTTAACAACTTTCATCAAAATCCTCAGAGCCGTTTTCAAAATAAAATTTACACACATACAAGAATTGCTCCTTTAAGGTGAACGTCAAGTAATTTTGCTTCCTGTACTTCGAATGGAAAAATTTCTGTACACATTTTCTTCCCAATTGTTGCGTTCCCAAGGATGAAAATTTGAACATCGATTAACATATCTTCATTTTATAACTTGGAATACTTAATATTTTCTAAAACATAACCATAATAATGCAATCCATGTTTTTGTCTGCTGACGTCATGAAAATACAGGTCGCGCCATCTTTTTTCTGGACAATTAATGCGTTCTCAAGGATGAAAATTTTAACATCGATTAAAATAGCTTCATTTTATAACTTGGAATACTTATTATTTTCTAAAACATAACCATAATTATTCAATCCAACATTTTTTTGTCCACTGATGTCATCAAAATACAGGTCGCGCCATCCTTTTTCTGGTTTCAACACCACCAAAGGAAAAGTTACTGATTTTTAATGTAATTATGGTTATGTTTTAGAAAATATTAAGTATTCCAAGTTGTAATAAAGTTATTTTAATCGATGTTCAAATTTTCATCCTTGGGAACACATTAATTGTGCAGGAAATGTGTACAAAAGTTTTTCCATTGGAAGTATAGGAAGCAAAATTACTTGACGTCCACCTTAATAATATGGGATAAGAGCGATGGAATGGATCGCATTCCTATGTCCTGACCTTTGACCCCATTTCGTCCACATTCAATAGGGTTCGTCCCCAGGCGGTCCCCTACCACATACTAAAATTTCATTGAAATCGAACCATATTTACGCAAGTTATGACGCATAAGGGCAATGGAAGGATCCCACTCCTACGTCGTGTCCTTTGACCCCATTTGTCCCATTTTCAATAGGGTTCGTCCCCAGGCGGTCCCCTACCACATAGTAAAATTTCATTGAAATCGAACCATATTTTACGCAAGTTATGACGCATAAGGGCAATGGAAGGATCCCGCTCCTACGTCGTGTCCTTTGACCCCATTTGTCCTATTTTCAATAGGGTTCGTCCCCAGGTGGTCCCCTACCACATACTAAAATTTCATCGAAATCGAACTATTTTCACGCCAGTTATCGTGCGGACGGGACGGACGGACAAAGCTGGAGCATATACGCTTCTTCAGTTCAACACAATTTTATTAACAAGGTTGGGTTCAGGAGGCGAACATGGGCGTCCTGGTACATATATTGTACGGTAAAATATACAAACTCTAAAATTCTATGTACATTATATACAGCACGATGTATTGATTCACAAAGGAGCCTCGTGGTAAGAGGTACAGGCATTTTGCACAAGAACAATAAGAGAGATTGCCGAAACATTTCGTCTCGAAGCATAAATATATTATAGTGCTGACAAATAACAGAACGAGAATATTATAATGAAGCACTGTACAAAAGGAGAACTGTAGATGACAAAGTAGACAATGTGAAACCTAAGGCAAACGGAATTACGATGTCTTAGTACTGGTAGAAAAAATGATAATCAAAGAGAAAACAAGTAAGACTATATACATTTGTACAGTATGGTGCATATATATTCACATGTGTTAGAAGATATAAGCTGTATGTTGAAGTTTGATTCCGAAAACCAATGGTGAGCATGCACGTTGAACTGAAGTTCAATAGAGCTAGGAGCAACGAGGTTATAAACTACCGACAGTCAGTTGTAACGTCGCTGGCATGCCGGCGAACCAGGAAGCGGCCGGAGACCAGGTGGAACGGAAATGTTGTTCTCTCTGTTGGGCGACGGCCACAAGGTTCTCTAGACGAAGTCTTGAGAGGAGACACTCCCGAAAGTGGCACAACCTACGGTTGGGAAGCGTGAAAAAAGATCGTGCTTATGATGCCGGTTTGTCCGTCCGTCTGTTTGTACCCACGATATCTATGCAACTATTAGTCCGATTCAAAAAATTATTTTTGCATTGGGAAGCTTGAAATATGTGAATGATGATCCTTTATTTCGTTTAATTTTTTTTTACGATGTTAATTTTGCCGGTAGAGGGCATAAATGCATTTGATGACGAATTCAAAAATATGTTTTATTCCACATATTTGCTTCTAAATATTCGATTGAAAAAATTATTTTGTTTCGATTCCATTTATGTCGAAGAGTATTTTAGATGTAATTACTTTTTCAAATTACGCACAGATTTTCCGCTAGGGGGCGTAAAAGGTAAATTACATTTTCCCCGATAATTCGTCTTCTAAAACTCCGCTTTGAAAAAAAAATTCTTCAGCGGTTACACCTTTTGATGGAAAATCTTTTGCATATAATTTCAAATTTTTGGTAAAGAATACTTTGGCCACTAGGGGGCGTAAGTGTTCATTTTTGCTTCTGATGTATTTGCCATTAAATCTGAGCTTCTAAAATATCGAATGGAAAAATTATTTCATGGACTGATGCCACTCACATAGATAAACCTTTTTGGAATATTTTCTTCTTAAAATATTCCACAGTTTCTCCGCCAGGGGGCGTAGATGTATATCCTATTTTCATCAATCTCTGCTTCTAGGAGTCCGATTTGAAAAATTTATTCTTTGTTGGGTAGTATTTTCAGTGACATGTTTTTCATATAATTCAAAATTTTCAAGTAATTCATAGACTTTCCGCAAGGGGCATAGAGGTAAATTGCATTTCCCCCTAATCTCTGCTTCTAAATCTCCGATTTGAGAAATTCTTTCTGTACCGGATAGAAATCCTGATGGGAAATCGTTTGCACATAATTTCTAATTTTTGGAAAAAATGGTTTGGGGCGTAAAACTTAATTCCCGCTTCTGATGTACAGTATTTGCAGCAAAATATGAGCTTCTAAAATCCCGATTGAAAAAAAAAAAAGGTCGTTTATAAACCGATAGTACTCATATCGACAAATATTTTAGAAACATTTTCTTATTAAAATAATGCATAATTACTACGCCAGGGGGCGTATATGTATATCTTATTTTTGTCAATATCTCTACTTCTAGGAGTCCGATTTGAAAAATTCCTTCCTTTGTTGGATCATGTTTCTGATGCGAAATGTTTTTCCTATAAATTCAAAATTTTCAAGTAAATCACAGACTTTCCGCTAGGAGGCACAAAGGTAAATTGCGTTATTTCTGCTTCTGAAACTCCGATTTCATTCTTCCTGTATCGGATACAAGACCGGATGGAAAATATTTTTCACATAATTTCTAATGTTTGGAAAAGAATGGTTTGACCACCAGGGAGCATGAGTGTTAATTTCTGCTTCTGATGTATTTTTAGCAAAATCTTGGCTCCTGAAAACTCGACTAAATGTTTTTTTCTTGGTCCGATATCGCTCATATGGAAAAACCTTTTGAGATTATTTTTCTTCCTAAAATAATGCATGGTTTTCCCACCACGGGACGTAAAGTCACATCTTATTTTTGTCGATATCTCTGTTTCTAAGAGTCCGATTTCAAAAATTATTTCTGTGTTGGACAGCCTTTCCGGTGAGAAATGTTTCTCATATAAATTCATGTTTTTCTTAACTCACAAGTGTGCCATTGGAGGGCGTAAGTTCACGTTTCCATTTACAGCATATTTGCAACAATATCTGCAGGACTAAAAACCGGATGGAAAAAGTTCTTTTTCGGACCCATACTACTAACTATGAAAGCATTTTCTGTTTATTTCCTCCACAAAATAATCTACAATAACTTCGCTAGGGGGCGCAAATGTTTAATACGTTTTTCTCGATATCTCTGCTTTTAAATATCCAATTTAAAAAATTCTTTAAACACTGGATTAAACATTGCCATACGAAGCACTTTAGGCTTGTACTTTCGGAGTTTCCTTGTGGTTCATAGTTCTGTCCCTAGGTGGTGTTTGTGCACTGCTGTTTGCAGCTGTATCTGAGCTTCTAGAAACCCTATTACATTTTTTTTAACTGTATGACATTCGCTACAATAAAGCAATAAAGGTGACCATTGCCCTCTTTTAGTAACGCGCATCTTTCCCTCTGAAGGCGTAAAGTTTAAACGGTTTTTTTTTCTTTTTTGCTATCTCTGCTTCCTGGAGGCATATTTGAAAAGTTATTTTTCCTTAGCATGGCTTTTGCCATGAAGAAGACTTTTCGCATATTTTAATTTTTTCATTATGCAAAATTCCCCCGCTAGACGGTGTAAAGCTATATCATGTTTCCTTCTATATTTCTCCTTTTAACTGTTCTATTTGAAAATCTCTTCATCTCTGGTACTTCTTTCTGCTATGAGAAACTGTTTATGCACCATTTGTTAGTTTTGGTAACTTGCAGGTGGAATTAAGTAGCTGTTTCTATTGCTGGATATTTTATGGATTTTCGAAATCCGGTTTATTCTTTTTTTTTTCTAATCGGTTTCATTGACGATGAATGAATTTTAAAAATTTTATTCGTATCGGAATGGATTCAAAAGACGTACTTATTACAACCGAAAATTCGCTGTCATCTGTTTTGTTATACATGCTTTCAGTGACGTTAGTGTAAGAACTTTTCAGTACGCATACATGACAACTTACATCTTGCTTTGTATCACGCAGGTTTTACCCAGTCTTCAAGAACTTGCAACAACTGATGAATAAGATGACTGACGTTTGATTTGATTTCATCCGGAATAGGTTCCGAATCAACGATGCCTGGCATGGTTGCATTTGGTCGTCGGTGGTTGATCGGCACTGATGATCTGTTTATTCTGGGAGGAATTGACACACTGGCTTATTTCCCAATGTAAGTTTTACAACAAAATACCATTTGCTTATTCAGTGAATTTGTTTCCTTATTTTTATTGTACTCAAGAAGGCGTGTATGAGAGAGAGAGAGTTGGCAATAGCATCAGTACTTTGATGCTATTGCCAACACAAGTTCGGTGACATCTATGTACTAAAAGATCGAATATCAAAACTTAAATAAAGAGAAAGTGAATACTTCTTAACGCAAAGTGTAAGCCAAAGTACAATTTATTACATGCAGAAAAGTAGTAAGATTCTATGTAGTGAAATAAAGCCGGAAAACAGAGCAAAACTTGTCAATCGATGTATAATAATACCAATTATTACATACAGTATGGCGTTGAAACCTGGCGTATAAAAAAAGCAAAACATCTTAGACAAATTGCGAAAAACACAAATTAAAATGGAAAGATCCCTACTAAATATAAGACTTAAAGATTAAATAAAGAATACAGATATAAGATCCAGTAAAAAAAATTTAGACATAGGTGAAACGATACTCAATTTAAAATGGAAATGGACTGGCCATATCGTAAAAATGGGAAATAATAGATGGGCTAAAACAGTAACAGAATGGAGACCATACAAAGGAAAGAGAAGAGTAGGAAGACCAGAGGGACGATGGATGGACGATATGTAGAATAGACAAGCACAAGACAGTATCATTCGGAAAGAGATGAGGAAAACCTACAGCCTCAGTTGTCTATAAAAAAGGTTGGAGGAAGAAGAAGAAAAGTAGTATGCATATAAATTTAGGTATAACAGTAGTGTGCGTGTGTATATATACAAAGACTGCAGAAAACTGAAAGAAGCATAGAAAGGTGCATGCTTAGTGAAACCAGGAGAGATAAGAAGAGGAACTCGTGGATCAGGAAAATGACAAGATTGGAAGACATCGTGATCAGAGTAAAATCCCTGAAATGGCAACGGGCTGGATATATTGCCAAAAAGACGGTCCATCGATGGACAACCGAAATTTCAGACTGGATTCCAAGGGACAGGGAAAGACCGCGAAGACCACACGGGAGATGCGTGGATGGAATTCGAAAGCATGCGGAAGTAACATGGAGGAAACTGGCACAAGGCAGATCGTTGGGGAAGAAACTTGGAGACCATCCAGCAGTGGATTGATAATGGTTGAAAATGATGAAGATGATGATACATTTATGTATATATACTGTATATACACTATATTAAAAAACTCACCGGACACCTACACTGCTGGCCAACCAAAATTCAACACCAAGAAGGACACAAGATAGCAAAGCCAGATTTACTGGACACATAACAACAGATACAAAGATGAAACGATTGAGCTTACAGGCCCGTGCGACTTGCGGAACACGCAGGCATCAATAGTTCATGTGGCCCCCATGGCTGACAATAACGGCCGCTACACGCCGCGGCTTCGAACGAAAGAGGCTTTGGATGTGGGCTCGGGGTATGTCGGTCCAGGTTGCTTCCACTCGTTGCCACAGTTCATCAAGCGTAGCCGCGGGTGGTGCTAGCCGTGTCACTCGGTTGCCGATCAGCGACCACACGTGTTCGATGGGCGACATATCGGGAGAACAGGCGGGACACGGCAGCAGTGACACCTGGTGGGCCGTGAAGAATTGTTGCACGATGCGCGCCACGTGCGGGCGCGCATTGTCCTGTTGAAATGTAGCCGCTGGCAGTCCTGCAGGTATGGGAGGACTACAGACTCCAAAACGTTGGAGATGTAACGGTGGCTCTTGAGTATACCGGCGATGCGTACCAGAGGGGTGCGGGTGTCATATCCAATTGCACCCCAAACCATAACGCCAGGCGACGGACCGGTATGGCGATGTATAATGCAGGCGTCACACAGTCTCTCTCAGCGGTGCTGGCACACGCGGATCCGACCATCGTGGTGTTGCAGACAGAAGGGGAATTCGTCGAAGAAGACAATGTCGTGCCATTCCATAGTCCAGGTGCGGCGTTCAACGGCCCACTGCCGCCGCACTCACCGGTGATGTAACGTCAATGGTAATCGCAGCAATGCGCGCCGTGCGACAAGTCCCCGCTCCTGCAGACGAGGTCGAACGGTACGTGCTGACACAGGTTGTTGCGCAACACACCCTAATTCCTGCGCTAACATTCGTGATGTGGCGGTGCGAGCTGTCAATGCCCGCAGCATAACATGCCGGTCCCCTCGTTCGGTGGTGTGCCGCGGCTGCGGCAATCGCTCACGTCGGTCCGTCCGTCCCTTTTGCACGCACCGAATCCATACTGGCTTCACTGTGGTTGGATGTCGTCCTACACGAGTGCCGATGTCTCGGTACGATAAACTGCTGTCTCGATAAGATACTATTCGTCCTCTGTCGAACTCCGAAAAGTGCTGGAATGACTGCCGTATTCTGCGACGAGGCATCAGGAAGCTTCCCACGCACAGGTCCGGCACACAACACACTTCCACAACTTACACCCCGCCTTCTGTGCACCCTTCTTATAGTGCTTCTCGGTGGCGTGCCGGGCGCACATGATTCGCATGTCCTCTCGCAGGCGACGCATGTTACGAATTTCAGGCCAATCGGATGCTTTCTTCTTGGTGTTGCATTTTGGGTAGCCAGCAATGTAGAAGAGAAAATTAACATAGCATTTATTGACATACATTAATACGGTGTCGGTTCACCTCTGGCCTTAATGTATGCACTGATCCTTCGAGACATGCTTTCGACAAGGTTCTGGAACACATTGATAGGTATGTGCTTCGATTCAGTACATAATTCTGCCGCTAACTGTTGCTTAGTAGTAGGCTTGTTTCCAAACTTCTTATACTGCGCTCTAATTCATCCTATAGGTGCTCTATGGGATTAAGATTAGGGCTGTGTGCTGGCCAGTCCACACACGATACGGAATTGTCGTCAAACCATGCCGTTACAGTCCTTGCTTTTATGGCTCCGTGCATTAACCTGCTGGTACCAACAAGGCTCATTTCCATAGTAATGCCACAGAGTTGTCCAGAACATCGTGGTAGACGTGCTCGTTAACAGGTTTGTCCACGATAACCAATGGGCCGGGATCATACCACGAAAAACACCTCCACACGAGTACACTGCCAGCTCCAAACTTGACCGTAGGAACAGTACACTGTGGTAAATAGCGTTCCCCTGGCTGCCGCCATACCCACACATGGCCATCAGACCGATGGATCGTGTATCTGGATTCATCAGCCCGTAGGACCCGTTTCCATTTTGATTACATTGTAGAGCTATGCAAGGTTTTTCACTGATTACATTTGTAGAGGAACTCAGTATACTGTGAAGCCACCTCGAGCTACAATAACAATCTCTATAGGGCATGGCACTGAATGGAAGAGGTTTTTGATGTCGTTTTGAGGAAAAGCTTGACAGGTGCTTCTGTGAGAGACCAGAGTTCATTTGTCGTGACTGGCGAAGGCGCTTGACGATCCAGTCGCTTAGCTACCATGTCCCAGATATGTTCGATCATGGTCATAACCGGAGAACGTGCAGGCCAGGGAAGGAGCGGTATCTGCCGTGCATGAAACAGGCCTTGGACATACTGGGCCAAATGTGGCCGAGCGTGGGTCTGTTGGATAATAGCGTCAGGAGAACTCTAAAGGAAGGGTATCACCTCTGACTCTAAAACATCCCTGATGTATCTCTGGCTGTTGAGGGTTCCCCTTCAAATCGTATCGGGCGAGATCGCGAATTGAACCCAATGACGCCCCAAACCATAACACTTGGCTATGTGCCGGTATGACGCTCCAAGGTACCGTTCACACGGTGTCTTCGAACACGTATGCGACCATCATGGTGCATCAAGTGGAATCGTGACTCGTCTGAAAACACGACCTTTTGCCAATCAGCGCGCCAGTGTCTGTGTTCGAGACTCCATTGCAGCCTGAGGCGTCTGTGTTTGAGGGTCAAAGGAATTCGCAACTAGATACAGGTCCTCTGTTAAGCAGACGACGTTGAACTGTGCTGGAGGACAAAGCGTAACCTGTAATAGTGCTTCACTGCTCCGCTAACACGGTGAATGTCGCTGTGCGATCGGTCACTGTTATGCGGTAGAGGTATCTTCCATCTCGTGCAGGCGTGCGATTTTGCGCTCATTTTCCAGATTTCTGTGCATCCGAGCCTCATCTTCCCACGGACCCTGTTTGCATCACCATTCTGGCGTTTCGTTTCGCACGAGTGCTAATTTCACGGTAGGAAAATCCAGCTTCTTTCATCCCAATAATCTTCCTTCCTCAAAATCCGCCAGGTGTTAATAAGGCGTTTTTCTTCGGCGACGGGGCATAGTGAGACACAAGAAACACCCTTTCGAGTCAGCGTCGGCTCTTC
Organism: Macrothele yani; assembly: GCA_039090855.1. Taxonomy (NCBI): domain Eukaryota; kingdom Metazoa; phylum Arthropoda; class Arachnida; order Araneae; family Macrothelidae; genus Macrothele; species Macrothele yani. Next base: position 104,831,270 of record CM077007.1, read on the forward strand.
ATTGATTGCAGTATCTCGTTTGAGCCAGCTTTTTATACGCAAGACCAGACAGTTCAGAGGGTGCTGTTCTGAAACCGAATGCGTATGTTATCTAACATTTCAGTCATTGCATGTTACAAACTGTTGTACATATCGGGTAAGTTTCAAGCTAATACCAGCAATCCTTCATGTGTTACAATTTTCATAAGGGAACAAAACAAATTATACTACTGCCAAAAGAAGATGGTACTGTAACAAGAAATAGAGGCGAAATTTTAACGAGAAAGATTTCTACTCAAAACTATATGAAAGCGATGATACATCTGTTCTAGACATTAGGAGAAATACCATAGTCCTTCCAGTCCTCCCTGCAGAAGTTACACACGCAATTAAGAACATGATCCGGAAGATGGAATTATCGTGGACATCATTCAAGAAGCAAGTGGAGACATTAAAACTACACTCTCCCAAGTTTTCAACAGATGTCTCAATGAAGGGAAGATTCCTGAGGATTGGGACAGTGCTACAATGATCCTGCTGCATAAAAAAAGGTGACGTTGAAAATCTCGGGAACTACAGGCTCATCAGCCTCTTATCAGTAGTTTATAAAATCTTCACTAACTTTTTTCACACATGGCTCAACCGAGAGAACCAGCTGGGCTCAGGAGTAGCTACAGCACTATAGATCACTTCGATGTACTGAGAGAATTGGAAGAGCAAGGGAATACGAACTCTCATTATGCATGGCTTTTATTGACTATGAAAAGGCCTTCGATTTGGCGAAACCAACAACAGTTACAATGGCTTTGAAATCCTGCGGTATTGAAGATGCATACATTAACATTGTTAACACAGAGGGTGAGTCGAAAGTTTTGCAATATTTGCATAAAAGCATGTGCTGCTGCGGGTATGTCACGTGTTTAAACTAGTTCAATTCGCACACTGTAGTCAGTCGAAAGGGATATAAAGTGGTAGTCATTGCTGTGAACAGCATTGCATGTCGTCGTTCTGTCTGTGGTTGGGACGCCTAAAAGATGAACAGCCACAGCCGGCTAATTAGAAAACTTTTACTTTACGAGTTTGAACTCTGCCATAACGCCGCTCAAGCAACACGAAACATTTGTCATGCGAAATGGGAAGGTTCCGTGGACCACAGCACCGCAACCAGATTGTTCAAGAAATTGCGCTCAGGTGACAGAAACCTCTACGACCAGCCGAGGTCAGGTAGGCCGGGAACCGTGGATTCCGAGGCCGTGTGCCAGGCCATAGAGGTAAATCCGAGAACTAGCACTCGGAGATTATCAGGCAAGATGGGCATATCAGAGACCACCCGTGATTCGTCACTTTCAAGAACTCGGCAAGGTCTACAGGAGCTGCCACATTGTCCTTCACAAACTGAAGCAAATCGCCGAGTGGAGAAGAGGCATAGAAAGATGTGTGTTTGGTGTAACCTAGAAAGATAAGAAGAGCACGAGATAAGGAAAATGACAAGAGTGGAAGACATCACGATGAGAGTAGAATTCCTGGAATGGGAATGAACTAGACATATTACCAGGAGAACGGACCACCGATGGACAACCGAAATTTTAGGCTAGAGTCCGAGGAACAGGAAAAGATCTAAAAGAAGATCACATGGGCGGATGAAAGTCGAAAGCATGCGAGGAATTATATGCGAAACGAAAAGGCGCTCCAACGAAGAAAGAACTTTTCAAATCGGACTTTTAGAAGCAGAAATATCGATAAACATAAGATGTGCATCTATGGCCCCTGGCGGTAAAAACATGGATTATTTTAAAAAGAAAGTACAGTAGAACTCTATCCGGACTCCAGATATACGGAACTAGAATTTTTCCGGATAGCTTGTTCTTCTTTCAAGGCCAAGTAAAATAAAGATTTTTGTTAATTTATTTAAATAATACAAAATGATAATGTAGTACAGTAGATATTTATTTTTTAAACTGTATAACATTTATTATAAAATACGATACACAAAAAAATTAAATTCCCTCACTTCAATTAATAAATACGTATTTGGCATAAAGAAAAAGACAACCCAATTATCCGAATATCCGGACGAGCTGTGGTCAGCGTTAATCCGGATAATTGGAGTTCTACTGAATTCTTAAGAGGTTTTTCGATGTGAGCCGTATCGGTCCACGAAAGAATTTTTCCAATCGAAATTTCGGAGCTCACATTTTGCTACAAATACATCAGAAGCAGAAATTAACACTTACGCCCCCTGATGGCCAAATGATTCTTTACCAAATTTCAGAAATTATATGCAAAACATTGCCGATCAGGAGCTGTATCCGCTGCAAACAGAATTTTTCAAATCGGAGTTTTAGAAGCAGAGATATCGGAGTTAACGCAATTTACTTTTACGCCCTCCAGCGGAAAACCTATGCGTAACTTGTAAAAGTGACTATACCTAAAGTCTTTGACATGAATGGAATCGAAAGGCAAAAGAATTCGATATCATTTGCATTTACGCCTTCTAGTGGCGAAAACGTGCATCGTGAAAAAAATAATAATAAAGGCTCATTATTCGTACATTTCGAGCTTCCCAGTGCAAAAAGAATTTTTCAAATTGTACAAAGAGTTGCAAAGATATGATGTCAGACGGAAGGACAAACTGGGAAGAAAAGCGCGATCTTTTTTTTTTTTTTTTGCAAAAGACATGTTAAAAAACGACTTTGCAGCAGAACCTCTTTGTGCAGAATCAGTCCTATGTCTTTTTAGACACACCTTGTAGTATGGGACAATCTGTACGGAAGAACATTGCTCTCCCGGAATTATTTCTGAAGTGTGGTGCTCGTCTTGTGAACATCTGTGTGAAGAAGGAAGTTTCCAACTTCTTGTGGGTTTGCATATACCGGAGTTGTGAAGCAGTGAACGTGTGCTAACATTTCCAGTGGCCGAGTTGTCTGAGGAGCTGGCTTGTAGTAATTCGTCCGAGGTGGGCCCCGGTTAGCAGGGCCGGCCCTAGACGTGGGCGCAAGACCACGTCTAGGGCATATAATGTTTATATGATAATGATCTGAAATATACTGTTTCATAAAATACATATTATTTGCCCTTTTTTTTATGAATTAATCGCGTTTGTTTCATCCGTATTATTACATAAAAGCGAATTCCTAATTGCAATATTTCATAGCAGTTCTCATTCTCTGCCGTTCTGCTAAGTCAGTATATTTAGCCTTTCTTTTTTGAAGTTTTTATCTTTGTGTCTCTTCCTGGACCTGAGACATTACTCGCATTGAGGCTACAGTCATGAAAATATCTCCAAAGTACGATTGTCACTCTCATCTTGACCAACACCTTGTTTTGCAAAGTGGAGGCCAGGAGCAGGAGTGAAATAACCCTAGGCGCTCTCCCCGTTATCCTACCACTATAGCACGGTATCATTTTTAAAGTGACCGCATCCGCAATTTAAACTAATTACACAGTAAAATAGAAGACGGTATGCCCGCTCCGATGGGAATATTTGTTTTCAGAGTGAATATTTGTCTTCCTAGGACCGAGTAGGAAATCGGCATGTCTGGTTGGTACAACATGTGATTTAACAATTCTTATTTTACCCGCATGAGGTTGAAAAGGCTGAATACAGGAAAAATACTCTAATCATTTAGAGGAAAAAAAGAAAATTGAGATTTCAGTGGGGAAGGAAATACTTTATTTTTCTTATTTCATTTTCGAAGGATTTTGAATTATTTGTTTTAACCTAATTGCTAATGAAATCCAGATTGCTAATATAATAAAAAGAGAAACTAAATAAAAATGTGTACACTACAAAATTCAGATAACTCCTCAATCCCTGTTTTTCTTCAGATACCTTCTCGAGCCTCGCATTAATCAAAGGACTCCAACTTAATATTTTAATCGGAAGGAACAAATACATTTCCTGAGAACTTTAAAGTATAAAATAAGTATTTGGGAATTTTCCATGTAAGTTAGTTTGATGACCCCCCCCTTCCTCCCCGCTGTATGAAGGAAACATACCCCGTCGTCATTTCTGATATATATTCCACAGTCTGTTTTCAATATTTCATTTTTATGTTGCCTACTCTGAAAGTTTTTGGAAGTATTCCCGTAGGAAGTATTTTTTTCCTGATGTGTATTCTTACACGATTCTCCCTCGAAATACAAATTGGCAATTTGTGCAGGTTTTCATTGAATTTTTGGAAGATAATTGCATAAATAATGCTATCACTATGTGGACTGCGTACCTCAAGAAAACTGTGTATGTGTGTAACAAAACATCTTAATTTCATGTAAAGGCGGCCAGACCTCCACCTTGCCCACGCATGAACAATATCACGGGCCGGCCCTGCCGGTTAGGGGCATGAGTGTTGTGCTAGTCTTCAGTCTCTCTCTCTCTCTCTCTCTCTCTCTCTCTCTCTCTCTCTCTCTCTCTCTCTCTCTCTCTCTCTCTCTCTCTCTCTCTCTCTCTCAGCCCTAACACTTGCTAATGATGACCATTATACCCCGAAACAAACGGAGAAAATGCGCACGAAGGTGTAGTTTGTTCTTCAACCCTGAGTCATTGTGGAGGATTGTGTAATGGCCATGAAAGGTTGTGCTCACCAAATGGAGAAATACAATGCAATAAAATATTCGTGCTGTAAATCAAACGAAGTACAAGAATTCTGCCTTAGATGCACGATTAGAACTTGCAGGAGAAAATATTTCCTTAGAGCGAGAGAGAACGATGACAACGACTGAATTTATATTGGCATGACCTCAAGAAGATTAAAAACTAGACTCTCTGAACATAAGTACAGTGTTAAAATCTGTTCACAATCTACAGCCCTCTCTCGCTTATTCAATAAAGGCTCCCACTTGGAGCGAGACTACCATCCTTGCGGTTCCACCCTCCAGAACCTCATTACTACTTACTGAAAGTATGTATATATTTCAAAACTTTAGTATTTGTTGCAATGATGAACTTTCTGCCATCTTACATCAACCGTGGAGATTATTGTTTAGCAATAGAAGTCATGAACTTTAAGTTATGTATATATGTAGCCTTAATATGATTGAGTTTTTCCTCTGTTATCGGGTATTTCTTCGGATTTAGTGGCAACGACCTGTTTTTTGCTCCTGTATTTAACTGCCTGATTCCGAGCACTCGGGTCTTTCCATCTGAAGATGTTAAAACACCATGAGACCTTTCGTGTAGCAGCCACGAAAGGTCTCATGGTGTTTTTAACTTTTAATAAACACTTTATTTTCTCATGCAAGTTCTAATCGTGCATCTAAGGCAGAATTCTTGTACTTCGTTTGGAGAAATACACCCAAAATCCAAAACATTATGATCACTTGCCTAATATGATGTTGGTCTTTTATGTGTCGCCAAAACCGCTCTTACCCGGCGAAACATCGACGCTTCAAGATTTCTAAATTGTCTTCCGGTACCATCACGTTACCAGCAGATCCTTTTAATATTGTAAACCAGCTCATAGCCCGTGTCATGCACGGATGAAAAAGCTGTGACTGAATTTTTTTTTTATCGAAGTGCTCTGCAATGCGAAGAAAATGAAATAAAACACGACAAAACACCTACGTAACAGAACAAACATTGCAGACAGTTGTTCGAGCACGTGCGTGTTGTTACAGATGAAGTCGTTTGTGCCGCCCCGGTGGCGCAGTGGTCTAAGGCGCTGGCCTCTGATCGTTCGTCCGTAAGGGGTCCGGGTTCGAATCCCGGTCAGGCATGGATGTTGTGTTTGTCTTACCGCACTGGCTCTCTCCCTTCCCTGGAACCAGTGACCCTAAATTAGGGACGGGCGACTGCTTATAGCCCATTGAGTTGCTCACGGTGGTCGTTAAACCTCCAATCAAAAAAAAAAAAAAAAAAGAAGTCGTTTGTCTTGCTAACTTTATTTTATTTTCCGGTATTTCTGCTTGATTTTATCTATCGTGCGATAGCAGAGAGCTTAGTTCCGATTTCGGCCACCGGATAAAAACAGATGGCGCTACAAGTACTGAATGGCGTCAGAGCGTTAGGGACAGATGTAGCTTTCTAGGCTATTATTATAGGTTTTATTACAGAGTTGAGCTGCTGCAGATCGGATTTGCTGTTCCGACATAAAACCTCAGATGCTCGATTAGATTGATGTCTGGAGAATTTGGAGGCCAGGGCAATACTCGGAAGTCTTTCTCATGTTCTGCGAACAATTGCCAGGCTATTCATTTTAAGTTCGGGTGCCAATGCAGCTTAAAACAAATTTGCTGGTGGTGAGCCTCGAACTTGCATCCTTCTGCTCCGGAGTCTAATGCTTTCCCAATTAAGCTACAGAGACAAAGTTTATCGCTGCAACTTTGCCGTCTTGACATGTGCGTCACCTCTGTAGTAGACACCCCCCTCTTCCCTTTGATAATAGCGGGGGCGAAAATTTGCAGATTTCGGGGTCGCAAAGCATGGTTGAAGTAACTCTACATACGCGTAGAAGGAACGCTCACTAATTCCAAACGATGTGTGAAAGGAACATCACGCAGTTTTAGAAGAACCTAACGGCCAGTGGGGCCGAACCAGCATCCTTCTGCACCAAAGTAGAATGTTTTCCCTATTAAGATATACTGAAGAAGTTGGTCGCTGCAACTTTGCCTTGTACGTCACCTCTGACGTCACAAACAAAAAAACTAATTAAAAAAAGAATCCTGGAGGATGAGTGTTAAAAAGATATGAAACTGAAAGGTTGTCTGGGTCTGAACACAAATTGGACAGTATCTAGACTTTGCTTTACTAGCTTCCATTTGATTAGGAGTTGGAGTCTCTAAAATTCGAATCGATGCATACAGTCGTACCTCGTTAAACAGCCATATTTTGTTCACACTGCTAACCTGGTGTTAAGCAATGCTAGCAGTTTGACAAGGTTCATATAAATAAAGTGTAAAATTAATTGAATGGATGTGTAAGGAGGAAATAAAACAATATACAGGAGTTGTCCAAAATAATGGAAACACCTCGCTGAAAACTGACTTTGGTATGTGCTGCTTTTTTAGTAAAACGAACATGTAGCTACAATTGTTTTGTAAAAAAGGTGTTGCTTATAGTCTCAAAGGTGTGTGTGATTGCATTGTAAATCGATGTTTGCATAATTTCGTTCCAGATGAAGGCCAATGAGTGACCTGTTAGAGTTCCAAAGAGGGCAGATTGTAGGAGCCCGTCTGGTTGGTGCGTCGGTAACCACAATGCCACAGGTATTGAGAGTATCGAGATACATGGTGTCGAAGGTCATGACAGCATACAATATTCACGGCACATCATCATCTGCGAGACACAACTGTGGAAGGAAAACCAAATTCACTGCGAGACACAACTGTGGAAGGAAAACCAAATTCACTGCGAGAGACAGGCGGACGTTAAAGAGGATTGTGACCGCAAGCAGGAAGACCACGGCGACAAAAGTGACTGCTGAGCTTAATGCACATCTCCACAACCCAGTGTCGACCCATACCGTGCGAAGGGAATTGCATAAGCACAATATTTACGGCAGAGCTGCGATTGCAAAACCGCTGGTGTCACAGGTGAATATGAAACGGAGATAACAGTGGTGCCAGGAACATAAAACGTAGACTGCAGATCACTGGAAACATGTCTTGTTTTCCGATGAATCAAGTTTCTCACTATTCCCCACCACAGGACGGGTTTACGTGTGGAGAACCCCCGCAGAAGCCTACAACCCAGACTGTCTCCTTCCTACAGTGAAGCATGGGGGGCGGTTTCGTAATGGTTTGGGCCATGACCTCGTGGTTTGCAGCAGGTCCCATTATCATCTTACACGGACGGATCACTAGCGGTGACTATGTCACTCTTTTGGCCGACCATGTGCATTCAATGGCGCAGACATTGTTTCCGTCAGGGGATTGCACCTTTTAAGAGAATGCCCCGATTCACAGAAGTCGAACTGTTCAATCATGGTTTGAGGAACATGAGAATGAAAATCCACCGGACTTAAACATCATTGAGCCCCTTTGGTCTGTGCTGGAAAACAGAGTGCGATCCCGTTCTCCTCCTCCGGCGTCTCTCAAGGAATTGGAGTAGTTTCTGCAGGAAGAATGGTACAACATATCGCTTACCACCATCTAGGACTTGTATGCGTCCATTTCAAGGAGGATTCAAGCAGTTTTAAATGTCAAGGGTGCTCCCACACCATATTAGGTGCGTAACACCTATTGTTTCAAGGTGTTTCCATTACTTTGGACAACCCCTGTACTTTTTATGTGTTGGATCTCTAATTGTGAAAACACAGTGATTAAGTAAAGTTAATGACGAAAATTCACAAAACAAAGTGATATTTTACATTTTCCTATAACATCAGCGCCATCAGCATTTACACTGCAGACTCTTGTTTTTCATTTGTCATACTTTTATCTTTTTCATTTTTGTTTGAAATCGATTTATCGGGTACCATTCTATGAAACGAACCAAGTTCATCCATGTAATACCCATACACGTATTTTAATTCATAGCAAAATACGATTTCTCACACATTTTTTCTTGCCTCATTCACTGAACTTTCAGAAAGTTTCGGCTGTAGCACTTAGTTCTCAATGATAATCCGTGCCGATTTTTGAATCTTTGAAGCCAACCATGATCATAGCAGAATTCTAGACTTTGGCTTTCTTTCCTAAACTGTCTCGCTTTGTAAAGAATGACTTCTTCAGTTATAGCTGGCCAATACATAAAACAAGAGTTACCTCTATTCAAAACAGTATAACTATGCTAATGATTGGAATTTTTTGGCGTAGAATAGAAACTAAAGTTTCCAAGCTTTTCGCACATCAACCAGATGGCTTCTTCAAGGAAGGTAAACAGCAGACTGCAAACTGAATAACAGAACACTTCAACAGTTTGAACACTGTGACTTGACTAGACAATAAATGAATAGGTGTAAATGTGATTATTCAAGCGATATTACATTGGAATGACCAAGTGTTCGTTTAGAATTAGACTCAGCGAACATAAGAGACACAAGAGACTGAAAAGTAACTACTGCCCTGTCCAGAGAAATCAAGTTCAAGTCCGCTGATCCTATGTGGGATGATATAAAGAAATCAGCTTTCTACTCCACGCCTAAATCTACTGCTATTCGAGAAACCTTAGAGATCATTACCAACAAATGAGGCTTGCAATGATAGCGTCTCTCTAGATTTGCCCCAAGTTTGGTACAACTTCGTCAAATAATCTGCGTTTGCTCCCGCGATACCGCGTGCCCAACCAACATGAATCATCGTTTCTTCAAATGAATAATCACATTTGCACCTATTTATTTATTGTCTAGTCAAATCACTGCGTTCAAATTGTTGAAGTGTTCCATTATTCAGTTTGCAGTCTGCTGTTTACCTTTCTTGAGAAAGCCATCTGGTTGATGTGCGAAAGCTTGGAAACTTTGATTTCTATTCTACGCCAAGAAATTCTGATCATTAGTATAGTTATACTATTTTGAATATAATTGGTGTACAGTTCCTATTTATTAATTATTTATCTCTATAATTCGTGTTTGCCACTTTATAATTTTTTAACTGGGGGCACTTGTTTTTCTGATCCTATCCATTCATGTTTATCGTATAACATGTCTCGTACAGTTCTTCTGCTAACTGACTTCTCGAAAAGGATGGAAAAGTGACTCGCTAATGCCTTATGGCTAGATCTAGAATTACGATCTTTGAATTCGCGTATCAAAATTTCCCTGTGAACATCCAACAATGTTTTAACCATTTCAGGATACTTTTAACAAGAAAGATGACACCGAATTTTCGGGTGTAATGAGCACGTCTTTTGAATCCGTTCTGACCGGAATTAAAATTTATCGGAGCTATTCAAAGCCAATGGAACCGGCATGGAAAACAATATATGACCGAAGAAAGAAGTTTTTCGATCGAGTTTCTAATCCCGCAGATATTGGTGTTAACGGAATCGTGAACTCACGCACTCTGATTGCAGACTTGTGCGTTAAAAAATTTCAAATTATATGAGAAACATTTCGCAGCGGAAACGCTCTCCAACAAAGGAAGAATTTTTCAGATCGTACTCTTAGAAGCAGATATATCGACAAATATAAGACATGTATCTACGCCCCTTGGCGGTAAAAACATGCATTATTTTAAGAAGTATGCTGAAAAGGTTTTTCGATGTAAGCGTTATCCGTCCAGGAAGAAATTTTTTCAGTCGAGTTTTGAAGAGCTCAGATTTTGCTGCGAATACATCCGAAGCAGAAATTAAAACTTATGCCCCATGGTGGCCAAACTATTATTTGCCAAATATTAAAAATTACATGAAAAACATTCCTCGTCCGGAGCTGTATGATACAGGAAGAATTTTTCACAGCGGAGTTTTAGAAGCAGAAATATCGGGGAAAACTCAATTTACCTTAACGCCCCCTAGCGTTAAGGTAAATTGGGGTTTCCCGGGTTTTAAGGTAATTAGTATGTCTATGAATTACTGTTGTAAATTAATTGTGTTTTAAGGTAATTAGTATGTCTATGAATTACTGTTGTGAATTAATTGTGTTTTAAGGTAATTAGTATGTCTATGAATTGAAAATTTTGAAATTACATGAAATACATGTCGCACCGGAAACGCTATTCAATAAAAAAGGAATTTTTCAAATCCGACTATTAGAAGCAGAGATATCGACAAAACTAAGATACATGTCTACGCCCCCTGGCGGATAAACCATGCATTATTTTAAGAAGAAAATATTCGGAAGTTTACCGACGTGAGTGGTATACGTCCACGAACGATTTTTTCAATCGAAATTTTAGAAACTCAGATTTCATGGCAAATACATCAGAAGCAGAAATTAAAACTTACGCCCTCTGGTGGCCAAACCATTGTTTACCAAAAATTATAAATTATATTCAAAAGATTTCCCATCAGGAGCTGCATTCTTGAAGAAAACATTTTTCAAATCGGAGTTTTAGAAGCAAAGATATCGGGGAAAACGCAATTTACTTTTACGCCCCAGAGCGGAAAATCTATACGTAACTCGAAAAAGTTACTCTACCTAAAATACTCTTCGACATAAATGGAATCGAAAGGTGAAAGAATTTTTTTCAATCGGTTGTTTAGAAGCGACATATATGGAATAAAATGTATTTTTAATTCGATATCATCTGCATTTACGCCGTCTAGCGGCGAAATTGTACATCGTAAAAAAAAATTGAAATGAAGGGTCGTAATTCGCATATTTCAAGCTTCCCATTGCAAAAAGAATTTTTCAAATCGGATTGGTATTTGCAGAGATATGGTGTCCGAATGCGAACGGACAAACCGATAACATAAGCATGGTCGTTTTTTACAAAAGATGTGTTAAAAAAGCTCACACGACAAGCAGTCTCATCGAGTAAGAGTGACTGCAGAGGGCATAGGGTAACAAGAAGCTTTAAAATCCAAAATGTGAGACAGGAAATGTCATTCTCTGAGAGAATGTAACCTCTATCGAAATGTAAGACCGAGCAATTAAACTACTTTATTATTAGGTGTGTGCTTCACACCTAATAATAAAGTAGTTTAATTAATAATAAGTAGTTTAAGTAGCCCCTAATAATAAGTAGTTTAATAAGTTCTACCCGTTTATTATTTTTTTTGTTGTTTTCGTAGATAATAAAAAACAAATTATTTTGAATAAATAACATCTTTATTCTTTTGCATAATCGCCGTTATTTTCTGTGACCTCTTGCCATCTTTTTGGTAGTAATTGAATTCTTCTGTAGAACTTCTCCATTTTGGAGTCAAAAAACTCTTGTACTGCAGTTTCGATATCTTCAAGCGAAATTGTTCTGAAGATATCGAAAAATGTGATAATCCGTGGGTGCAAAGTCTGGGGAATTATGTAGGTGAGGTAACACTTCTGATCCAATGTCCAGTCATTTTTTCTGAGTGACTAAATCTGTATAGAGTCTTGCATTTTTATGTTGCAAGATGACGCCTTTGCGATTAACCTGTGCTTGACACTTAGATTTCAATTTTTCTTTCAGCCTTTCCAGCACTTGTTTGGTTAGGGGTAAACAGCTCCTAGTGGATTATCCCCTTGACATCCCACCATACAGTTAACAAGTTAGTAAAATCATGCAATGCATTGATTATAATACGCTTTCCAACATACCATAAATCATTACTCAAGTTATGAAGATAATGGCTGTGGAATAAATCTCGCTCCTGTGACTTGACCTTTGACCCCATTTCGATGATATTCAAAAGAACCGGTTCAGTGTACCTCCGGAACAACATAAAATTTTGTCTCAATAAAAGCATTTTTAGTCAAGTTATGAAGATAATGGCTGTGGAATAAATATCGCTCCTGTGTTCTGAACTTTGACCCCATCTCGATGATACTCAATAGAACCGGTTCAGTATACCTCCAGAACATCATACTAAAGTTTTGTCTCAAACGAAGCATTGTTTGCTTAAATTATGATGCATAAGGGCGATGGAATGGATCCCGATCCTATGTCCTCACCTTTCACCCCATTTCATCCATTTTCAATATGATTCGTTCCCAGGTTATCCCCTACCACATACTAAAATTTCATCGAAATCGAACCATTTTTTACGTAAGTTATGAAGCATAAGAGCAATGGAATTTATCCCGCTCTTATGTGACCTTTGACCCCATTTCGCCCATTTTCAACAGGGTTTGTCCCCAAGTGGTCTCCCACTACACACTAAAATTTCATCGAAATCGCACCATTTTTACGTAAGTTATAACGCATAAGGTCAATGGAATGGATCCCGCTCCTATGTCCTGACCTTTGACCCCATTTTGCCCACTTTCAATGGGGTTCGTCTCCACGTAATCCCCTACAACATATTGAAATTTCATCGGAAATCGAACCATTTTTACGTACATTATGACGCGTAAGGGCAATGGAATGGATCCCGCTTTTATGCCCTGACCTTTGACCCCATTTCGCCCATTTCCAACAGGGTTCGTCCCCAGTGGTCCGCTACCACATACTAAAATTTCATCGAAATCGAACCATTTTTACGTGAGTTATTGCCCGGGCATACGGACGGACTAAGCTGGAGCATATATGCTTCTTAAACCTACGGTTGGAAAGCGTAAAAAAGATGCTTTTCGGATGCAGTCGTCCTCTTGAAATCGACTTTACGACTGTATGACAAGTTGGAGCAGCCTCTCCAACGGGGCATACAATTACACTGGCGGAAACTGAAAAAAGAACACCAAGAAGGAGACGTCTGATACCAACGAAATTTATACAGCATAATAACGGAATACAGAGGATAACGTGGTCAAAACATTATGGCAAAATACAGATGTATTTTCTGATAAACTGAAAAATAACATTTCCATGTAACATGGTTAGTACGAAGTTGAACCGCCATGAAGTGCGTCACACTGTACAATTCTGGCATGGAGTCTGTCGTACAGATGTTGGATGTAAGTTTGGGGTATTGAGTTCCAAGCATCCTCAACCTAAACGAGTAAATCGGGGATGGTCGTGGCTGGCCGTGGAGATCGGATAAGTCGTTGTCCCCTAAAATCCCACACGCGCTCAATGGGGTACAGATCCGGTGAGCGTGCAGGCCATGGAAGTTGTCTCACCCCTGAAGTGCATGTTGCGTTGCACGTGCCGTGTGTGAGCGTGCGTTATCTTGCTGGAAAACACCACGATGGACCGACCTTACAAATAGCACAACAACGGGCTGAATGATGTTGTTGATGTAGGAGGTGCTGTTTAACGTACACGGTACAAAGACTAGTTGTGTACGGGAGTGATAGCTGATTGCTCCCCACACCAGGAGACCAGGTGTAGGCCCTGTGTGTCGCTGGCGGATGCAAGAAGGGTGAAGACGTTCCCCTGTGCGTCTGCGAACACGCATACGGCCATCGGAGGCTCCCAAGCAGAATCTGCTTTCATCGCTGAACACGACAGATCGCCATTGCGTTCTCCAGTGCAAACGTTGGCGACACCACTGTAGCCATTCCTGACGGTGGGCTGGAGTCAGAGGTACACATGCCACAGGCACACGTGTCCGTAGTTCTGCATCCAGTAGACGGTTGCGGATTGTTCGCACAGTCACCTCAGGTGCAACGGCAGCTCGGATTTACTTCGCAGTGGATGTTCTGCTTGACAACGCCGCTCTTTTTATGCGTCGATCGGTCCGCTCATCAGTCCGTCTGTGACTCCCGGTTCCACGTCGTCTCGTGTGGGAATGTCCCTCGGACCATCTACGCCACCATCGTACCACCACCGATACTTCCCGTCCAATTCGCTCCGCAATACGACCACACGGCCTTGCGGAGTCAGACTAGACGACCTCGCTCAAAGTCCGATAACTGCTGAAATCGTACACGTCTTCCATGTCCAGGCATTGCAGCTTCCTCAGGGTCTTCGCACGTGTCCATACGCCGACGACTGATTACATTCACTTCGCCGTACTCCTTAAATACCACCGACGATAATTTGCATATTATGCCGTACTGTGGCGTAAGCGCTCACCGGTTGGTCCCGAAATTAACATCACACCTACGTAAACTCGACCCCATTAACATATGTAAATTTCATGAACGCCCGCCAATTCCTTCTTGGTGTTCTTTTTTCACTTTCCGCCAGTGTATTTGTCACTTAACATTTTTAGAAACGACCCACTTTTCATCACCCGTAATTAATCGTTCCAAGAAATGAATATTTCTGTGACGCGTAAGCAAAGAAAGACAGGTGATCATTTTGTCCGATCGATTTGTTGCTTATAGGTCATGTGGTACCCACCGATCGAACTTTGTGATAAACCCAAGCACATGCATCCTTCTTCCTTCTGTTATTCTGTGTACAGAAAATCTTTGATAATTTCTTCAGAGGTTAGATGTTGGTTATTTGATATGGCTTGGTTAAGATCCTCTTCATAAACCTCTAATGGACGTCCAGACACTAGTCTGAAGGAGAGATATCTGATGAGTAAGCTGGATGGCATAAAAGCCCCCACCCAAGTTATTTGTGTTTCTGGTCAGTGTAGCGGAATGGGCACGAGTGTTTTCTTGAATGAGCAGAACTCTCTTTCTGTTGACCAGCGCTGCTTCCTTCTTTTTCATGTTCTCATGAAACCGTTTCAGTTGTTCACAGTACACTGCAGCAGTGATCGGCTTGGCCGCGTTGCAAGAGTTCATAGTGAGCAACAACCCGGGCTGTCCACCATACGCACAGCAGAACTTTACGTGGATGCAGTGCTGAGTGTGTGAGAAATTGAGTCAGTGGTGGGCAACCAATGTTTTGGGATGCTTTACTGGAGCCACTTCTCATCAGATATGAGTACCTTATAAAAAAAATGGCTCCTTGTCATAATGAGACAGCAGTGCAAGACAAGCTGAAACATGTTGCTGTTTGTTCACCGCAGACAATTAGTGGGGGACTCACTTAGACAATTTGTATGCCTTACCTACTGCATGCAGATGTCTTCGGACGGTTTCATCACTAACACCAAGGGACTGGGCTAGTTCCGGGCATGTTTGGCTACTGTCCTGCTCAATAGGAACTTTCAGGGCTTCTGTGTCAAGGCTGACAGGACGGCCACTCTGGGATTTGTTTTGAAGGGATTCATCTCCGTGTATGAGCTTTCGAAACCAATTCCGAGTAGTTCACAGCATCTGCCCCGAATGCTATGCAACGTGTTGTTTCTGCAGCAGATGAACAGAGTTTAAATTCCCATAATACACACCCAGGAATAATCTCCACTGATACCGCCATTGTAATCGCATTTCTTTCCACTGCCGAACTGCTTACTCTTCTGATTCATATGCACAAGACATCTTGTGCCAAAGAATATCTAACTGAGAAGTTAAGGCTGTGCGAGACGTAACTAGCGCCGCCATATCTTAAGAGTTAAAATGCACTGCACAGAAGCCAACATACAGGCTGATGCCGGAGCAGACTGCGCATGCGTATTTCTGTTGACTTCAATTCTTTGGGTAAAGAACAGTCAGCCGAGCTACTTACAGCACGTGCTTGTTACCTTCTCGGTAGCATAATCACTTCGCAAATCGGATATGTTAGCTTTGTTACGCCAATCGGGTTAGTTAAGGTTTTCGTTTGTTCTTCAGTTTTTCAGAAACATTTTCAGTAATGCCAAATACTAGCGAATGTCTGCACTTTGTACGGATCTTTAGGCCTAACTATAATATTTGCTAAAATTTAATTTAAATAGTAATACTAATGTTATTGCATATTTTTCTCACCAAAATAAGGGATGGGTGGGATATCAGAAAACAGCAATAACAACAAGAAAAAACTGCTTTAAGCAAATAGTCATCAGATCGAAAAAACCCATCGTGGATCAAAGAAAAGCTTCACTTCCGTAGTCCCCTTAACATGTTTTGCTCCTGAATGTTAACTTTCCCGCAGAGCATATTACCTCTTAAGATGCGGTGGCGCTGTTGTCGCCTGTTTTACGCTATCTCTATAAGAGAGAGATGAAATCATATGTAGAGGATTTTAGGAAGGAAGTGTCTGACCACAGGTCTTAAAGAACCCTTAGAAATAGGAAGCTAGGAGGTTTCGGCTAGAGTGCCCGATAGGAAAGTGACACGGTAGAAAGGAGACGCCCTTATTTGTTACTGGGGGCCAGTACCCGGGATCCGACGGCTTAACGTGCCCATCCGACGCACGGCGGGTATTTAGTGGTTCGAGCGTTCGTACCTGAGGTTATCTCCATGGCAGTCACGAACGCTGCCTGCTATGCCACCCGCGGCCCTTAATCTCTATGAGAGTTGGCGTTCTTCAAGCCTTTATATTCTTTGCTTGGGCTTTCAGCTAACGATATACCGCGGGTGGAACGCCATCTCTCGGCAAATTCAATCATTACAGGGCGTGTCTTTTGCTTTCTCGAAACACAGCAAATACTTTTGTATTTAGCTGATATGTTATTCCAGGTGCGCAGATTTTTTCAAGCACATGAAATTTCTCATAGAAGTTCACTTTTATTTTGATGTTATTCAAGATTTCTGTGTTTTGATGTAAAAGAAGATATTTCAGTTTTTCTGATTTCTTTTCTTTCCAGCGTACCCTGGTTTTGCTGGGAGACTTACAACTGGTTCTCCAGTAATGAAAGGCATATCTGTGATAATTCCATATTCCTAGACATCGGAATCTCAGCCTTTTTCGCAAACATAGCGGGAGCTTTTCTTTTAGCTATCTCATTCTTATATTTCAGCAGGAGAGGAACAATATTTCAGGTAATCAGCAAGATAACTATTTTTTAATGTACTCCTTCTCACGCAGATTTAAAGTGGAATTTTCTCAGCAAAGTGCTTCAGTGTCTTTGTTTTCAGAGCGCGCAGGAAATTTATGTATTAAACACAAAATTCGCTTTTGTTAAGATATTCATATACCCTAAAATGGTCAAAAGTAGAAACAAAAATTATGTACTTATTTTATTGCCCGGTTTTTCTACTTTCAGGATCTGTAATTGTTTTTCACAGATTCGAAATAGTTTTCGAGTTATATTCATTTTTATGAAGGAAATGGATTTAAACCTACTGTATTTGATTATTCTACGTGCATCGTTTGGTGCTTTGACACATCATGCACTTAGTCAAACCTATATATGAGAGACCAGCCACCATTGAACTACTCAGCAAGTGTCTCCATGGTAAAACTCAGAACAGCCATGAGAGTTTCCATTCACATCATGCACTTAGTCAAACCTATTTATGAGAGTCCAACCACCATTGAACTGCTCAGCAAGTGTCTCCATGGTAAAACTCAGAACAGCCGTGAGAGTTTCCATTCACATCATGCATTTAGTCAAACCTATATATGAGAGTCCAACCACCATTGAACTGCTCAGCAAGTGTCTCCATGGTAAAACTCAGAACAGCTATGAGAGTTTCCATTCACATCATGCACTTAGTCAAACCTATATATGAGAGTCCAACCACCATTGAACTGCTCAGCAAGTGTCTCCATGGTAAAACTCAGAACAGCCGTGAGAGTTTCCATTCACATCATGCATTTAGTCAAACCTATATATGAGAGTCCAACCACCATTGAACTGCTCAGCAAGTGTCTCCATGGTAAAACTCAGAACAGCTATGAGAGTTTCCATTCACATCATGCACTTAGTCAAACCTATATATGAGAGTCCAACCACCATTGAACTGCTCAGCAAGTGTCTCCATGGTAAAACTCAGAACAGCCATGAGAGTTTCCATTCACATCATGCACTTAGTCAAACCTATATATGAGAGTCCAACCACCATTGAACTGCTCAGCAAGTGTCTCCATGGTAAAACTCAGAACAGCTATGAGAGTTTCCATTCACATCATGCACTTAGTCAAACCTATATATGAGAGTCCAACCACCATTGAACTGCTCAGCAAGTGTCTCCATGGTAAAACTCAGAACAGCCGTGAGAGTTTCCATTCACATCATGCATTTAGTCAAACCTATATATGAGAGTCCAACCACCATTGAACTGCTCAGCAAGTGTCTCCATGGTAAAACTCAGAACAGCCATGAGAGTTTCCATTCACATCATGCACTTAGTCAAACCTATATATGAGAGTCCAACCACCATTGAACTGCTCAGCAAGTGTCTCCATGGTAAAACTCAGAACAGCCATGAGAGTTTCCATTCACATCATGCACTTAGTCAAACCTATATATGAGAGTCCAACCACCATTGAACTGCTCAGCAAGTGTCTCCATGGTAAAACTCAGAACAGCTATGAGAGTTTCCATTCACATCATGCACTTAGTCAAACCTATATATGAGAGTCCAACCACCATTGAACTGCTCAGCAAGTGTCTCCATGGTAAAACTCAGAACAGCCGTGAGAGTTTCCATTCACATCATGCATTTAGTCAAACCTATATATGAGAGTCCAACCACCATTGAACTGCTCAGCAAGTGTCTCCATGGTAAAACTCAGAACAGCCATGAGAGTTTCCATTCACATCATGCACTTAGTCAAACCTATATATGAGAGTCCAACCACCATTGAACTGCTCAGCAAGTGTCTCCATGGTAAAACTCAGAACAGCCATGAGAGTTTCCATTCACATCATGCACTTAGTCAAATCTATATATGAGAGTCCAACCACCATTGAACTGCTCAGCAAGTGTCTCCATGGTAAAACTCAGAACAGCTTTGAGAGTTTCCATTCACATCATGCACTTAGTCAAACCTATATATGAGAGTCCAACCACCATTGAACTGCTCAGCAAGTGTCTCCATGGTAAAACTCAGAACAGCCATGAGAGTTTCCATTCACATCATGCACTTAGTCAAACCTATATATGAGAGTCCAACCACCATTGAACTGCTCAGCAAGTGTCTCCATGGTAAAACTCAGAACAGCCATGAGAGTTTCCATTCACATCATGCACTTAGTCAAACCTATATATGAGAGTCCAACCACCATTGAACTGCTCAGCAAGTGTCTCCATGGTAAAACTCAGAACAGCCATGAGAGTTTCCATTCACATCATGCACTTAGTCAAACCTATATATGAGAGTCCAACCACCATTGAACTGCTCAGCAAGTGTCTCCATGGTAAAACTCAGAACAGCTATGAGAGTTTCCATTCCCTAATTTGGATACCTTGTCCGAAGGAGACATTTGTGGGAATGGACACTTTCAAACTCTCTGTTTATGATGCTGTATGCCATTTCAATGCTGTGGCAAAAGTAGAATTAGAAATTATTAAAAGATTGGACTAAATCTAGGGAAATACACGATGAAAAAGGTAACGAATACAGACGTACAACAGCGAGTCAACGACAAAGTACGGACTGTGTAAAGCAGAAACGAAAGAGGCTCAGAGGGCTGAAAAACAAACAAACAAAGACTGCGCAAATGTGAATAAAGAAGGCCTTAGCTATTAGCCTAAAAAAGGCCCAGCTATTAGCCCCAAATGTGAATAAAGAAGGCCACAGCTATTATTGACTGCGCAAATGTGAATAAACAAAGCCCAATTAGTTAGCCCCAAAGTAATTTTACTTACTTCTCAATTTTTACATGTGTGTGTGTGAGCCACTTCATTTTTTCGATATGAGAAAGGACGGCAAACATCATAACTTCGGTTACGATTGCCCAAATTTCAAAATGTGAAGTGATTCAGAAAGGTAAGGAATGTCTTAAGAAAATGAACTAAAATCTGCCCGATCGAACAAGTTATTGTTGGGCTCATCAAAGTTAACAATGGTAGCGAAAAAAATGTTTTTTTTTTTTTTTTAATTGGAGTTTTAACGACCACCGTGAGCAACTCAATGGGCTTATAAGTAAACGCCCTTCCCTAATTTAGGGTCACTGGTTCCAGGGAAGGGAGAGAGCCAGTGCCGTAAGACAAACACAACATCCATGCCTCACCGGGATTCGAATCCGGACCCCGTTCGGACGAATGATCAGAGGCCAGCGCTTAGACCACTGCGCCACCGGGGCGGCAAAAAAATGTTTTGCAATACGCTTACATTGATTTTACTGTAAACAACCAACTATACATATGAACCCTATGATTCTAGTACAAGAGCTGTTATTTGCCACTAACATTTTTGTTTTCTGATGATTTGAAAATCAGATATCTTGTTTCCAATAAGATCATTAATTAACATGAAATTAATAAATTATTAAGTGTGTTGAATTTTGTGTTTCACTTGATAAATTGTTTCTAACAGCACATATGAATATGATTATATGTGTTTAACATTCTTATAAATTGCATTTAATTTTTTTATTCAGGGTATATGAATACCTTAATTTTATGACTAGTCGTGCAACCTCTGAAATTATTTTTAACGACACTAATGGCAAAATTGGACGGATGGTTGGATAGTCAGTTTGCTTTGTGGCTACCAAGCAAAAGGGAAAATTTACCACTTTTTAGAGGACAATGACGCAAAATTTATTAGACATTATTAGAGATCAGTCACATACCCTTTGCTAATAACTCTTGATCAGAGCAACTTCTTTTTCTCTCAAAGATAAATATATCAAGTACAGATTTTTTTTTCCAAAAGTTGAATTTTTGAAAATCCACTAATTTAAACAGTTGTTGAAAGACAATCTTGGTAACCAACATAATGATTCTAAATGACCAAATGATGAAAGAGCGGGATTAGTCCGGGGAAGTGTTTTTGAACCTCTGTTCGCCTTTTTATTTTGTTGAAGATCAGAACTTTTGTTTTATTGGCATGATCATCTAAGATTAAGAGATGTCGCTAGCTTTCTAATTTACGGTCACTTGTTGCGGCTGGGTCTCTCTCTCTCTCTCTCTCTCTCTCTCTCTCTCTCTCTGACGGAAAAAATCCCAACACCAAGAAGGGGTTGTGTTAGATAAACGACAGTTGGTAGGCAGTGAGAGTACATCTGTAAGATGACGTCTATGCAAATTGTGCGCTCGGCGCATACGTGTGGCGCTACTAGCACCCCTCGGAACATGCAAAGCAGGTTTGCTGTAAATACGCGCTGTAACGTTCGTGAGCGTTAGTTATCGTTGAGATTCGACGTAGGGTGTTGATGTTAGTCAAGAATGCCTTTAAGAAGACGAAGAAGCCATTATCAACAGCTCACGGAGTTTGAACGAGGTCGTGTAATAGGGGGTACGAGAAGGTGGATTTTCTTTCCGCAATATTGCAGAACGACTTGGCAGGAATGTAGCCACTGTGCATGATTGTTGGCAGCGGTGGTCAAGGGAAGGTACTGCCTCAAGAAGACCGGGTTCCGGCCGGCCACGTGGCACTACTGAGAGGGAAGACCGCCGTGTACGGCGTATGACCGTGGCGCATCGTACCGCGTCTGCGGCAGCAAATTCGAGCTGCAGTTGCCATCACAGTGACACAACGAACTGTTACAAATCGGTTACTTGAAGGACAGCTCCGAGCCAGACGCCCTGCAGTGTGCATTCCACTTACTCCAAACCACTGCCGTTTGCGACGTCAGTGGTGTCAAGCTAGAGCTCATTGGAGGACGGAGTGGAGATCTGTTGTGTTTTCTGATGAAAGCCGGTCCTGCCTAGGTGCCAGTGATGGCCGTGTGTTGGTTAGAAGGAGGCCAGGTGAGCGTCTGCAACCAACCTGTCTGCGGCCGAGACACACTGGACCTACACCTGGAGTTATGGTCTGGGGAGCAATTTCCTATGACAGCAGGAGCACTCACGTGATTATACCACGCACCCTGACGGCACAGTTGTACGTCGGTCTGGTGATTCAACCTGTTGTGCTGCCATTCATGAACAGCATTCCAGGGGTGTTTTCCAACAGGATAACGCTCGCCCGCATACCGCTGTTGTAACCCAACATGCTCTACAGAGTGTCGACATGTTGCCGTGGCCTGCTAGATCACCAGATCTTTCACCAATCGAGCACGTATGGGACATCATTGGACGACAACTCCAGCGTCACCCCCAACCAGCATTAACCGTCCCTGTATTGACCGACCAAGTGCAACAGGCATGGAACTCCATCCCACAAACCGACATCCAGCACCTGTACGACACAATGCATGAACGTTTGCGTGTTTGCATTCAACATTCTGGCGGTTACACCGGTTATTAATGTACTAGCATTTCACATTTAAAATGGCTCTTCTCGCGCTTACAATAAGCTGTGATCTTGAAACCTTAATCGATTAAATATGTTACCTATACAAATGTATTGCCGCCATTTCATTCCTCTACAACTATTTTTTCGTGGTGTTGGGATTTTTTTTTCCATCAGTGTATATCGTAGCTAACTATGCTACGGGAATTGAAGAGTATCGGTATTGGCAATCTCACATCTACACGGAAACCACTGATTTCTGCGAAGAACGAAAATTTTTGTTTACAGTGGTGTCAAGAACGCCGTGACTGAAGACTGGAAGAAAGTCATGTGATCCGACGAATTGCGGTACGCCTTGTTATGTATCGATGGTAAGCATAGAGTTCCGCGGGGAGCTCCATGAAGCAATAGACCTAGCATGGTTGTAAACACAAATCAAAGTTCTGGAGGTGGTGTCATGGCGTGGGGTACGTTCTGTTGGTGCGGAACGGGTTCATTCCCGCAATGTTGACTTTATATCCAACAGGTGAAGCCTGTTTCATGGACGACAATGTCACTGTCCATGGCGAAAGATGCGTTCAGCAGTGGTAGAGCGAGCATGACAGCGACATCTAACATCTTCCTTGGCTACTACGAATCCCTGAATCCAATTGAGAATATATGAAGCATTTTAGAAAAACGCGACAATCATCCATGAAACGTGCATCACCTGGTGGATAAAAAGCCAACATTGCAGAAAGGGAGCGTCGCTTAATCATTTCGGGGACGGTGGGCTGATGCTGACCCAATCGTATCTAAAGTCAAAAACAAATGGTAAATTTACACTTGACCGTTATATGCGACTGAAGAGCACGTCGACGTGAGGAACCGCCTCTTAGGGGCCTGCACGGGCTTTAATTTGAAAAGCCCGGCTGAGACTTGAATTTCAGGCACTGAAGCTCAGGTCCGGGCCGGGAGCCCTAAAGTTTAGCGTAACTAGACATTTCTGTGCCCGGAGCAAACAATAAATAATTACGCCCCCCTCTATCTGTATTTCCCTTTAATATAAAAATGTTACTAATTTAATACACATATACAGTATATAAACACAGTAATATCGCTGAAACGGCAATGCGCTGGACATATTGTTGCTAGAAAAACTGACCACCGTTGGATAACTGGAATACTAAACAGGATTCCAAGAGACAGGAAAAGATCCAGAAGAAGACTTCGGGCGAAATTCGGAAGCATGTCTGAGGGACATGGAGGAGACTGGTTTACGACAGTGAGTTGTTGAAGGAATTTGGGGAGATCTTATTTTCTAACGAAGTTAGGCATAAAAATGGACACCAAAGAAACAAACTCCAGATGGAAACAAACTGGAAGAAGTGCAGAAAATACTGAGAGCAGTAATTTGTAGCTTTTTCAAAGAGCAGTAAAAACTGCCTTTACCTCATTTCCACAAAGACCTAGTGAAGGCAGGTTTCTGCTATATCACATATGTATAACTGTGGCCGGACTGACTAAACAGCCATACCTTGATTTCTGAATGTGAATAACTAATATCCCTTGAACATTTTGAAGATGAAATGAGAATTTTAAACCGCCAAGGCTAACATAACTGGCGAAATACGAGCATTGTCCCGAAAGTAATACAAAAGTGGACATAGCATTTTTATTAACTGACAGAAATCGTTCAAATTGCACATGTTGGTAGAATTTCTCTATACAAAGGTACTGCTCAACATAGTCTCCATCACACGCGATGCATTTGCGCCATCGTTGAACCAAACTCTTGAATCCTCTTTGAAAAACTTCAGTTGTGGACTGCTGTACCCACTTCTTCACAGCCACTTTCACCTCGTTTGTGTCATCAAATCATTGTCCCCGGAGACTATTCTTCATTGGACCGAACAAGTGGAAGTGGTAGGGTGCCAGATCTGGGCTGTACGGTCGATGGTGGGCCACCGACCAGCCTAATTTGCTGATCTCCTGCTTTGTTGCCAAAGATGTGTCTGGTGTCGCATTATCGTGGTGAATGTGGATCCTTTTCAGATTCTTGTTCGGTCTCTTCTTCCTTATGGCTTCTCTAAGCTTCTTGAGTGTCTCAATGTACCGCTCGCTGAAACACGGTTCTTTTTCGGTCTCTTCGTCCTTATGGATTCTATAGGCTTCTTGAGTGTCTGAATGTACCGACAACAGTCACCATGACTTTCTGTGCTGATCGCTGGATCTTCAATTTCTTAGGCCTTCTTGCTGAAGAGGTGTGACGCCCATCCATAGATTGATTCTTCGTTTCCATATCGTAAAGATACGCCCACGTTTCATCTCCTGTCACCAGATCAGAAAGAAACGTGTCTTTATTGGCTTGAAAAGCTTTCATCAGATCAGAGCAGATTTCCACCCTTCTCTACTTCAAATCGGATGTCAACTGCCGAGATACCCATTTTGTGCACACTTTCTGATATCCCAAGTCTTCCACCATCTTCTGTGTATGGCATTGTGCCCACTGTCCAGTTGTACAGCAGGCTCACGGATTGTGACTCGTCTCTCCGCGCGAATCAATTCGTCCACTCGCTGAAGATTCGTGTCATTGGTCGCAGATGATGGTCTCCCACTGCGTGGTTGTCTTTAATGTTAGTTTCCCCTTCTTTAAACTTCTTCATCCATCTGTGCATATTGCTCTTGTGAATGATGTCATCTCCGTAAACATTCTGTAGCCTTCTGTGGATGTCGAACAGCCTGCACACGTTGCTTCTGCTTGGAATCCATTGTTTACCTGCAATGAAGAATAAGGGTTACTATAGAGGACGAGTGAGGTGATCTTAGTGGGATATGGATTCTCGAGGCGCTCCATGGGCAACAATGGCACACAAAACAGTAACAAGGGCCTTTGTGAATCTTGGAGAAGTACCAGCTTCTTCTGTGAGACGTTGGCGAAAAGACTGCAACTCACTGGGTTATGTTCCAGAATCCTTAGGTGAAATGACCATCTGGAACCGTCAGCTGTAACTACTGTGGGCTAATCACCCGCACTGATGTACCTATATGAATTTTAAGACTCTAAGACAGACTAAAAATGACTTAAGTGTCGGATATGGTGGACCTACCACACTTGAGAAAGACGGTCCACCACGAAAAAGATATGGAACTGGAAAAAGGCACATCAGAAAGAAATCTCGGATAAGTGAGTGTAAGATTGATGTATGGAATACTAGAGGTATAAATGGAAAGATAAATGAGGTGATTAAAGAAATGAATAAGTATAGATTGGATGTACTGTGTGAAAGTGAAACTAAAAAGAAAGAAATTGGGATTAAGGAATTGAACGGAATGGTGAGTGTGTGACTGTGTGATCTGGAGTGTTGGATAATGTGAGATGACAGGCTGGTGAATGTGTGACTTTAAGTGAAAAGATGAACAACTTGATCCATTACAGCTGCATTAGTGAGAGAATTCTTTGGATACGTCTGAAAGTGAAACTTCAGAGAATAGTAATTGTTGTAGTGTATGGTCCTTGTGATTCAAATCTCTTTGATAAGAAGGATGATTTTTGGGAATGAGCTAAAGGCTGTTTTGAGCCACTTTGGTGCTAAAGAGAAAGTTATAATAACAGGGGATTTCAATGCTAGAGTAGGTGTTCAGAATGGGATTTCTGATAATGTTCTTGGTAAATTTAATGATCCTGGTGTGAATGATAATTTTGAAAGATTAATTGAACTCTGCATTGAAAATGGATTGTGGGTATCTAATACGTTTTTCAACCACAAGTGTATCCATCCACACATACACTTGGGAAAATCGTACTCTGGGATTAAAGAGTAGTAAATTTTGTTGCTTATGATCAGCGTCTGAAACACTTAGTTGTTGATACACGTGTGATGAGATGTGCATATGTTGGCTCTAATCATCACCTTTTAGTATCACGGGTGAAACTGATTGTTGGTTGGAAAAGGAGGTATAGGAAGATGCCTGTGTTGAAAAGAATAAAGCTTGAAAAGCTGTCTGAAGAACATCAGCGTTATTCTGGTTTACTCAGTGAACGTCTGAATGAGTTGAAGATGTGCGAGAGGGATGTAGAAAGGAAGTGGACATGTTTTAAGAATTGTGTTGTTACTGCTGCTGTGGTGCTGCAACAGTGGGTACTTTTAAAGGTAATGCTTGGTGGAATAGTGAAGTTAGAGAAGTAGTAAAGAGAAAGAAGGAAGCATACTTGGAGATGTTGCAAGGCAGAGTTTCTGAGGATGAATATCGCTGTAAGAAGCGTGAGGGAGAAAGGCTGGTTCGCCAGAGTAAGGCAAAACATAGGAAAGAAAAGAGGAAAGACACGATGTGCCTTTTGGAAAGATAGACAAACTTTCTGGAAGTACATAAGACATATGAAAAAGAGGGGAAATAAAATTTTAAGTTGTGTAAAGAGCAGGATCGGAGAAATGGTGTGGGAGCGCTATGAGCTAAGTGAAGATGGGGTGAATACTTCTGTGATTTATTCGATCATGTAAGCAAAAAAGAGGTTCTGAGGCAGAAGTAGATGATGTCATAATGAGAGATGGAAACGCTGGTGGGATTTTAAGAGAAGAGGTGTGTAATGCTCTAAACTCTCTTCAGAATGATGGCATATCTGCTGAGATGCCATCATTCTGAAGAGATTGATGGCATATCTGCTGAGATGCTAAAATATGGTAGTGACTCAGTGATTGACTAGTTAACCGACATTTGCCAGTTACGCTGGGAATTAGGAATGGTTCCTCAATATTGGAGGGATGCTATCATTGTTCCTTTGTACAAGGGAAAAGGTGATCAGACTGAATGCAAGAACTATCGTGGTATCAGTTTGTTGAGTATGCCAGGAAAAGGGTTTGGGAAGGTCACTATTGATAAGGTACGAGGTCTTACATCAGAGAAAGCGTGGGATGTACATAGTTTTTTTATGCCTGGTAAGGGCTGAACTAACCAAATGTTTGCTTTACGCATTGTGATTGAAAAATATGTGGCTGTTGGTAAGAAAGTTTTTGCTGCCTTCGTAGATTTAGAGAAAGCTTACGACCGAGTAAATAGCATACTTTTATGGAAGGTACTGAATAAATATGGTATTACTTAGAATCTACTCAATAGTGCGAAAGCCATGTACGATGGAAGTAGAGCATGTGTACGAGTGAATGATGTTTATCGAAATGGTTTTCTATTGGCGCAGGAGACAGACAAGGTTGCGTAATGTCACCCTGGCTTTTTAATATTGTAGTGGATGCATACATGCGTGATGCCAAAATTGATAATACTGGTTTATGTCTTGGTAATATTCATGTGTGCAGATTGCTCTATGCTGATGACACAGTCCTGTTGGCAGAGAGCAAAAGCTAGTTGCAGAGTATGTAGTCCCAGATGTACTCAGTTTGAATAAAATTCGAACTGAGTATATATAAGGGAAAAACCAAAGTTATGGTTTTTGAGCGAGGAACTGTTCGTACTGAATGTAAGATAATTCTTAATGGCACGGAGATTGACCAGGTGAATGAGTTGGTATATTTAGGAAGTATATTTGACAGGGAGAACGAAATTAGATAGCGAAATTTGTAGTCGAGTGAATTCGTCATTGAAATTCATAGCTGCCTTAGGAAGATTTCACAGGTCTGATGGGTTCTCAAAGAAGTCCCGCATGGCTGTGTATGAAAGTATAACTGTTCCTACTCGGATGTTGGCAGTGAAATCTGGGTACTGCAGAAAATACATAGAACTCGTTTGTGTGCTGGAGAAATGCGTTACTTACGGGTGGGGTTTGTGGTAAGACACGCGGTGATCGTGTGAGGATGCGTAATGTGAGGCATAATGTTGTTAGTAAGGTGGAGACTAATATCTTTAGGTGGTTTGGCTATGTTGAAAGAACGAGTAATGATGTGCTGACTAAGAGAATTTGTTTAGCCCAAGTGGCAGGAAGGAAAGGCAGAGGAAGGCCAAGGAAATCATGAGAGGAAAAGATTCAGGAATGTCTGCTTGAAAAAAGTTTGAGTATGAATTAGGAAAGGTCGTGTGTGTGGCGTGTGATGGATGCTAATAAAGCTCGAGTTGTGTGCCAAGATCGTTGTAAATGGAAACATTTGATACACCAACAGTAAGTAATTTCTAGTTCTATCCGTCAAATGTGTACTTGGCACTTTCTTTCTTTGAGGAGCTAACCTCTGAATCTCAGAGGATAGATTAATGATATATACACTATCTACTTAGAAATTTTAGGTTGGATTCCAAGGGACAGGAAAAGACCCAGAACAAGACCACATGGGAGATGGGTGGATGAAATTCGAAAGTATGTGGGAGTGACATGGAGGAGACTGGCACAAGACAGTCCGTTGTGAAGGAAACTTGGGGAGACCTTCGTCCAGCAGTGGATTGATAATGGTTGACAATGCTGATACTATCTACCAACAAGTAATTGGACACCTGTGATAGCAAAGGAAAACGAAGTTTATGTTGGTGGAGCCTCCACGAGCAGCGATTACAGCTGCGACCCTCCGGGGCATACTCTCAACCAGGCGTTGTACGACGGCTAGCGGTATTTCCTTCCACTCGGCTAAGAGAAGACAGGTCAGTTTCTTCACCGATTTCGGACGGTGGGGGCACCCCTTAAGTCGACGCTCCAACTCGTCCCACAGGTGCTCGATAGGGTTAAGGTCCGGACTCTGCGCAGGCTAGTCCATTCGATTAACCCCATTGTCACCATACCAAGCCATGGTGGACCTCGCAACATGGCAGGTGGAATTGTCATCCTGAAAGTAACATGGGCCCACCCCGTAAAACTGCCACAACGTAGGAAGCGCATGGTCATCCAAAATGGTGCAGTAGGTCTCGGCGTTGAGTCTACCAGGAATTGCGACCAAGAGTCCCGTGTCATACCAGGAGAAACACCCCCATAGCATAATTCCACCGCCGCCGAACTTCACAGTTGGTACAGTACATTCCGGCAGGAAGCGTTCTCCAAGCAGACGCCAAACCCAGGCCCTGCCATCCGAACGGTAGAGGGTGAACCTTGATTCGTTGCTCCAGAGAACCTGTTTACACTGTTCAACGATCCACTGTCGACGTTCTTTGCACCACGTTAGCCGAGCAGTGCTATTGGACTTGGTGATCAAAGGCTTGTGGGCGGCAGCACGTCCATGATAACCGAGCAGATGGGCTTCCTCACAGATGGTATTCATCGAAAGAACACTCCCGAATGCCTGTTGAAACTCCTCGCGGATGTGGCCCATCCATTTGTTGCGGTTCTTCCGAATTTCTCTGGCCAGCACCCGTCAGTCTCTAACTCCCAGTTTTGTGGGTCTGCCGGGTCGAGGCATATTCCGACAGTCACCTCTCATCTTCCACTTGCCAATCACGTAGGCCACTGTCGATTTTGGGTACTTCAACTCGCTGGATATGTCACGTATGGATCGGCCATTTCTGTGATACCCGACGATTACACCTTTCTCGAAATCCGAGAGCTCCGAACAGCGTGGCATCTTGCATGTCCCTGGTTGCGTTGTTGTTTCCTACACGATTTTTAACGGCGGCGCCCGTGACGTGTATCAGGACCGCAGATGTCGTCGGTTCATAGGTGTCCAATTACTTGTTGGTAGATAGTGTATATATCACCATCACTGTCAATCATTATCAATCCACTGCTGGACGAAGGTCTCCCCAAGTTTCCTCCACAACGGTCTGTCTTGTGCCAGTCTCCTCCATGTCACTCCCGCATACTTTCGAATTTCATCCACCCATCTTCCATGTGGTCTTCTTCTGGGTCTTTTCCTGTCCCTTGGAATCCAATCTAAAATTTCGGCTGTCCATCGATGGTCTGTTCTTCTGGCAGTATGTCCAGCCCATTGCCATTTCAGGGATTTAACTCTGATCATGATGTCTTCCACTCTTCTCATTTTTCGGATCCACGTGTTCCTCTTCTTATCTCTCCTGGTTACACCAAGCATGCACCTCTCCATGCTCCTTTGAGTTGTCTGCAGCCTTTGTATGTCTGTTTTAGCTAAGGTCCACGTCTCTGCACCATACGTAAGCACTGGAAGGATGCATTGATCAAACACTTTTCTTTTAAGACATAATGGCATATTGCTCTTGAAAATTATGCTGTTTCTTCCAAAAGCTCTCCAGGCAAGTTTTGTACGCCGATTAATTTCTTCACCAATGTGACCCTCACTTGATATCTGCTGTCCAAGATAAACGTACGTGTCTGTTATCTCCAGCTTTTCTCCATCAATCGATAAATCTTCATTTCTTGTAAAAGCATTGTACATCAATTTTGTCTTCTGAAAGTTCATTTTTAATCAATCTTCTTTACTCTTTTCAGCAAGTTCCTGGATCATACTCTGTAGCTCTGATGGGGTAGTTGCAAAAATGACTATGTCATCAGCAAAACGAAGGTGGGTTAGATAATCTCCATTAATCTTTATCCCTTTGTTTTCCCAGTTCAGTGATTGAAAGACATTTTCCAATGTGGCATTAAAGAGCTTCGGAGATATGGTGTCACCTTGTCTCACTTCTTTTCCAATTTTTATGTGTGTTGTATTTTCAAACAACCGAATCTTTGCACTTGCATTTTCATAGATGTTATTAATAATATTAATGTATGCATCTTCAATACCGCAGGATTTCAGAGCCATTGCAACTGCTGATGGTTTCACCGAATCAAAGGCTTTTTCATAATCGATAAAGCCATGCACAATGGAAGTTCATATTCCTCGCTCTTTCAATTAGTTCTCTCAGTACGTGGATATGATCTATTGTGCTTGTAGCCACTCCTGAATCCAGCTTGTTCTCTCGGTTGAGCCATGTCCAGTGTCACCTTCAAGCGGTGTGAAAGAACTTTAGTGAAGATTTTATAAACCACTGATAGGAGGCTGATAGGTCTGTAGTTCCTGAGATCCTCAATGTCACCTTTTTTATGTAGCAAGATCATTGTAGCGTTGTTCCAATCCTCAGGAATTTTCCCTTCATTAAAGCATCGAGTGAAAATTTGGGCGAGTACTGTTTCGATTTCTACACTTGCTTCTTGTATGATGTCTACAGTAATTCCATCTTCTCCTGAAGCTTTTCCCTGCTTCATGTTCTTGATTGCATGTGCAACTTCTGCTGGAAGGACTGGAAGAACTCTGGTACTGGTACCTTTCATGATGTCGGGAGTACATGCATCATCCCTTTCATATAATTTGGAGTAGAAATCTTTCACTCTTGTCAAAATTTCGCCTCTATTTCTTTGTTACAGAACCATCTTCTTTTCTCAGTGCCATAATCTGTTTTTTCCCCTTACTGAGATGTCCCTTTGCTATCTTTAGGCTTTGGTTGTTTTCAATTGCTTTCCTTGCTAGTTCACAGTTGAATTTCCTTACGTCTTCAGTGATACTTTTTCGTACTGTCTTGCATAGCTCTATATATTCCACTTTGGAAGTCACATCTTCTTTAGTTGTCCTCATCACTCTTCTTTTTTGCATCAACATTTTGGTTTTTCCTGATAATTTGTTCACATGCAATTTGTTCTTAGACCCAGCTAATTTTGTTGGTTTCCATAAGAGCTTTGGTTACTTTTCTGTTAACTTCCGAAATATCCACTTCTTCCGATGTTAGGCCTTCTAAAGCAGAGAATCTGTTCTTCAGTTCCAATTTGAAGGTATTATGGTGTTTTTTAAGGTTTGTTATGTCAATACATTTTGTTTGTCTTATGAGCTTGCTACGTTCGAGTTTAGTGTTGAGGTGCATCTTACATCTCACCAATCTATGGTCACTGCCTGTGTTGAACTTGTTTAGCACACTGCAGTCTTCTATGACGAATTTTTTGTTACACATAATAAAATCAATTTCACTTGTCGTCCCATTTGGATGTCTCCATGTCCATTTCCTGTGTGAGTTTTTCTTGAAAAAGGAGTTCAAGATGAAAAACCCTTCTGCCTCTGCAAATTCTACGAGAGTATTTCCACGCTGGTTTCTGTTGCCGTGACCGAATTTACCTACTGAAGTTTCATTCTGTTGCCGTTGCCCTATTTTTGCATTGAAATCTCCCATAATTATCTTCAAGTGCTGCTTACCTTTATTATTTAGATCACGAATTTCCTCATAAAATTCTTCAATTTCTTCTTCAGCATGACTTGTGGTAGGTGCATAAGTTTGAATAATCTGAGCCTGGTATCTTCTCGAGAGTTGGATAACGAGTCGTGCAGCTCTGTCAGAGGAACTTTCAACTTCTACAACTTTATCCTTCAGTTTCTTGTTTATTATAAATCCAACACCACTAGTTCTGCCAGTATCTGTCCCACGATAGTAGAAGAGATGTCCACTTTTCAGTTCAATGAGATCTTCTCCTTTTCTATTTACCTCACTTAGCCCGACGATGTCCCACTTGATCCTTTGTAGTTCCTCTTCCAATTCAAGAAACCTTGAATCAGAAGATAGGGAGCGTCCGTTATACGTCGCCAAGGTCAGCATCAGATGGCAGTCTAGTCCGGTCCTCCGGTGATTCTTAGCACCCTCTGCCTTCATGTCGCACTGGCTGCTGCCTTGGCCAGGTATATTCCAGCTGCCGGAGACTGAGGGCCAAGATTTAAGTTGTGGAGTCATTTTGGAGGGGTTTGGCTATAACTCACCACGCTGGCCAAGCGGGTTGGTGAGTGTGGGATAGCATTTCCTCTAATACCGATGGTATAGTTACACCGCTATTGGCAGTCGTCAGAGCCCCTTTAGTGGGAACAGGATGTACCACGAGAAGGCGGGATTGACATTTCTCAAGGAGAGGCTGTGATGTTACGCATCACCTGACCTTACGTCCCAGTGTGTGTATATATATATATATATATATATATATATATATATATATATATATATATATATAGGGATGTAAGGTCAGGTGATGCGTAACATCACAGCCTCTCCTTGACAAATGTCAACCCCGCCTTCTCGTGGTGCATCCTGTTCCCACTAAAGGGGCTCTGACGACCGCCAATAGCGGTATAACTATACCATCGGGATCAGAGGAAATGCTATCCCACACTCACCAACCCGCTTGGCCAGCGTGGTGAGTTATGGCCAAACCCTCCAAAATGACTCTACAACTTAAATCTTGGCCCTCAGTCTCCGGCAGCTGGAATGTACCTGGCCAAGGCAGCGGCCAGTGCGACATGAAGGCAGAGGGTGCTAAGAATCACCGGAGGACCGGACTAGGCTGCCATTTGATGCTGACCTTGGCTACCTACAACGGACGCTCCCTATCTTCTGATTCAAGGCTTCTTGAATTGGAAGAGGAACTACAAAGGATCAAGTATGACATCGTCGGGCTAAGTGAGGTAAGGAGAAAAGGAGAAGATCTCATTGAACTGAAAAGTGGACATCTCTTCTATTATCGTGGGACAGATACTGGCAGAACTAGTGGTGTTGGATTTATAATAAACAAGAAACTGAAGGATAAAGTGGTAGAAGTTGAAAGTTCCTCTGACAGAGCTGCACGACTCGTTATCCAACTATCGAGAAGATACCAGGCTCAGATTATTCAAACTTATGCACCCTCCACAAGTCATCCTGAAGAAGAAATTGAAGAATTTTATGAGGAAATTCGTCATCTAAATAATAAAGGTAAGCAGCACTTGAAGATAATTATGGGAGATTTCAATGCAAAAATAGGGCAACGGCAATAGAATGAAACTTCAGTAGGTAAATTCGGTCACGGCAACAGAAACCAGCGTGGAAATACTCTCGTTGAGTTTGCAGAGGCAGAAGGATTTTTCATCTTGAATTCCTTTTTCAAGAAAAAGCCACACAGGAAATGGACATGGAGACATCCAATTG
Organism: Macrothele yani; assembly: GCA_039090855.1. Lineage (NCBI taxonomy): Eukaryota > Metazoa > Arthropoda > Arachnida > Araneae > Macrothelidae > Macrothele > Macrothele yani. Next base: position 104,865,545 of record CM077007.1, read on the forward strand.
GGACGACAAGTGAAATTGATTTTATTATGTGTAACAAAAAATTCGTCATCGAAGACTGCAGTGTGCTGAACAAGTTCAACACAGGTAGTGACCATAGATTGGTGAGATGTAAGATGCACCTCAACACTAAACTGGAACGTGGCAAGCTCATAAGACAAACAAAATCTATTGACATAACCAACCTTAAAAAACACCATAATACTTTCAAGTTGGAACTGAAGAACAGATTCTCTGCTTTAGAAGGCCTAACATCGGAAGAAGTGGATATTTCGGAAGTTAACAGAAAAGTAACCAAAGCTCTTATGGAAACAGCAACAAAATTAGCTGGGTCTAAGAACAAGTTGCATTTGAACAAATTATCAGGAAAAACCAAAATGTTGACGCAAAAAAGAAGAGAGATGAGGACAACTAAAGAAGATGTGACTTCCAAAGTGGAATATATAGAGCTATGCAAGACAGCACGGAAAAGTATCACTGAAGACGTAAGGAAATTCAACTGTGAGCTAGTGAGGAAAGCAATTGAAAACAACCAAAGCCTAAAGATAGCAAAGGGACATCTCAGTAAGGGAAGAAAACAGATTATGGCGCTGAGAAAAGAAGATGGCTCTGTAACAAGAAATAGAGGCGAAATTTTGACAAGAGTGAACGATTTCTACTCGAAATTATATGAAAGGGATGATACTTGTACTCCAGACATCATGAAAGCTCCCAGAGTTCTTCCAGTCCTCCCAGCAGAAGTTGCTCATGCAATCAAGAACATGAAGCGGGGGAAAGCTCCAGGAGAAGATGGAATTACTATAGACATCATACAAGAAGCAAGTGGAGAAATTGAAACAGTACTCGCCCAAATTTTCACTCGATGCCTTAATGAAGGGAAGATTCCTGAGGATTGGAACAATGCTACAATGATCCTGCTACATAAAAAAGGTGACATTGAGGATCTCAGGAACTACAGACCTATTAGCCTCCTATCAGTGGTTTATAAAATCTTCACTAAAGTTCTTTCACACCGCTTGAAGGTAACACTGGACATGGCTCAACCGAGAGAACAAGCTGGATTCAGGAGTGGCTACAGCACAATAGATCATATTCACGTACTGAGAGAACTAATTGAAAGAGCGAGGGAATATGAACTTCCATTGTGCATGGCTTTTATCGATTATGAAAAAGCCTTTGATTCGGTGAAACCATCAGCAGTTACCACGGCTCTGAAATCCTGCGGTATTGAAGATGCATACATTAATATTATTAATAACATCTATGAAAATGCAAGTGCAAAGATTCGGCTGTTTGAAAATACAACACACATAAAAATTGGAAAGGGAGTGAGACAAGGTGACACCATATCTCCGAAGCTCTTTAATGTCACATTGGAAAATGTCTTTCAATCACTGAACTGGGAAAACAAAGGGATAAAGATTAATGGAGATTATCTAACCCACCTTCGTTTTGCTGATGACGTAGTCATTTTTGCAACTACCCCATCAGAGCTGCAGAGTATGATCCAGGAACTTGCTGACAAGAGTAAAGAAGTGGGATTAAAAATGAACTTTCAGAAGACAAAAGTGATGTTCAATGCTTTTACAAGAAATGAAGATTTATCGATTGATGGAGAAAAACTGGAGATAACAGATACGTACGTTTATCTTGGACAGCAGATATCAAGTGAGGGTCACATTGATGAAGAAATCAATCGGCGTACAAAACTTGCCTGGAGAGCTTTTGGAAAAAACAGCATAATTTTCAAGAGCAATATGCCATTATGTCTTAAAAGAAAAGTGTTTGATCAATGCATCCTTCCAGTGCTTACGTATGGTGCAGAGACGTGGACCTTAACTAAAAGAGACATACAAAGGCTGCAGACAACTCAAAGAAGCATGGAGAGGTGCATGCTTGGTATAACCAGGAGAGATAAGAAGAGGAACTCGTGGATCCGAAAAATGACGAGAGTGGAAGACATCATGATCAGAGTTAAATCCCTGAAATGGCAATGGGCTGGACATACTGCCAGAAGGACAGACCATAGATGGACAGCCGAAATTTTAGATTGGATTCCAAGGGACAGGAAAAGACCCAGAAGAAGACCACATGGGAGATGGGTGGATGAAATTCGTAAATATGCGGGAGTGACATGGAAGAGACTGGCACAAGACAGACCGTTGTGGAGGAAACTTGGGGAGACCTTCGTCCAGCAGTGGATTGATAATGGTTGACAATGATGATGATGATGATATATATATATATGTCTGTGTGTGTGTGGAAGAAAAGTTACTCTATCAACATGTGCAATCTGAACGACCTCTGTCAGTTAATAAAAAAGTTATGCCTACTTTTGTATTGCTTTCGGTACAACCCTCGTATATACGCAAATTCTGTGAATGGGCAAATGACAAAGTATGGCGAGAAAATAGCTGTACCAGACATTGGTCAATTCTAGTTTCATCATATTGCAAGCAGAGATTTTTGCGCCCTCTCTTCAGCTGCGGCTGGGGCGTCCGCCCCGCCTTGCCCCGCCGTAGTTACGACTCTGGTGGCCGGCTCAGATTTTCCAGTTTACGAACCGGACGGACCCATTTCAAACTTTCATCACATGTTCACCGCCACTTATTGCAAATAACGCAGGGCTTTTTTAGAGTAGAGGTCTTTAACACAACTCAGAGGAAGCCTGCGGGAAACTTCAATGGCTTGTGAGATGTTGTCTACCAAGAAAATTCTAAAATGGGGTGGGGGAAATGCATTTTCGAAATGGGGTGACCATCTCCATGTACTTTGTACCCAAAGTACATGGAATTCCCAAATGTTCTATGAGGTACCCTGCGATAAATTATTTAATTGATTTTTTTTTTATTGAATGTTTAACGACCACCGTGAGCAACTCAATGGGCTATAAGAGCAGTAGCCCGTCCCTAATTTAGAGTCACTGGTTTTAGGGAAGGGAAAGAGCCGGTGCCGCAAGACAAACAACATCCATGCCTCACCGGGATCCGAACCCGGATCCCTTTCGGTCAAATGATCAGAGGCTTAGACCACCACTACGCCACCGGGGGCGGCTAATTGACATTTTTGAACAGTACAAAAAAAAAAAAATGTCGGCACGTCAGGTACATGCTTCGGACTTCTTTGTAGCATACAACTCATGTTGAACGCATGTTTTCTTTTTCCGGATGTTAAATTTTAGAATTCAAAACCTCTCTGTAATAACCGAGATCCGTAATAAACAAATGCATTTTCATTCTTCTGTAATGTTCGAGGAATTAAGGCTGACTGAACACTACATAGATCAGTTCTTAATAACTTCACTTACTGTGGAACAGGCGTCTTCCAAGAAAACGTTACTTACAGATTGCTTCCTTTATTCTTTTAACACATCCATGAAACGGTAATGTTATATTCCGATAGAACAGAACACTTAACGTCGAGCGTTAAACTTATCAGATTAGTAGTAAACTTCAGAACTAAATAACGTTAATCGGTAGAACTCTTAATGATAAAAATATATTCTACTACGTTCAAAAAGTTCCGGAACTTTTTGAATATTTGCCAAATGTCAGTGAATTACGTCATTCCCGCTGAGCAAGCGAAGAGCATGATGTGACCGACCAGCCAGAACCGGTTTGATCCAGATACAGCGTATGCGCGTAGTTCGTGATTACAGGCATTCGAGGCTTTTCGACGCGAGGACAACGATGTCGAATTTTGAACAGCGTTCAAGTGTAAAATTTTGTGTTCTGCTCAGAAAATCTTTCGCTAAGACTTTTCAAATCATTAAGTCAGCGTACGGTGAGAGTGCAATGAGTCGAACTAGAGTTTGAGTGGCATCCACGATTCGAAAACGGGAGACAGAGTACCGAGGATGATGAGAGGCCAGGACGACCTACAACATACACAATGGATAAATAAATCGCCATTGCTAAGGAAATTGTGAAAAATGGCCGTCGAAAAACTGTTGCAGCGAATGCAGAAGTCGCCATGCTATTTGAACAGAAAAATTGGGCATGCATCACGTGTGCCAACAAATTGTTCCCAAAAACCTGACACAAGAAAAAATGGTTGAGCGCATGCAAGTTTTGAGGGGATAGCATCGATGCAGTGGATTCAGATCCCGATCTCTTGAATCGATTGATCACTGGCGATGATACTTGGTGCTTTCTGTACGACCCCTAATCCAACCGACAGTCAAAAGTGTGGAAATCACCGTCGTCACCACGACCGAAAAAGTTCAAAGCTGACCGCTCCAAAGGAAAGGTATTGTTAACAGTTTTCTTCGATTGCAAGGGGGTCGTACACAAGGAATTCCTTCAACATGGTCGTACAGTCACTAAAGAAGAATACGTCAACGTTCTGAATCGTCTTCGAGAGTCAGCGAGACGCAAGCGACCCGATTTTTGGAAGACCAACTCGTGGGTCACAATGCGCTGCCTTTAAATAGACACAACTTTAATTAATCAACGCCTCTTCCACAATTGACTTTATAACATCCATCTCCCCATACTGCTGCTGTTTAAACATTATATATCGTTCAGTTCTCATCCGACACATACAAACCTCATACGTTCTGACCTCAAGGTGTTGCCAACCATACTCTTGCGAGAGTGAAAATATCACGTTTAGTTTGTAAACCGCTGAGGAGAATGAACTCAAATTTACATAGAGAAAGAAACTAAAAAGCAAAGTTAAATTAGAGTATACGTCACACGTCTTTTTCATGTGGCCTGTGATGCGAGTCAATTTAATTTTGTTATGTAGTCCGCGATTCAAGAAGGCTGAAGTCTCCCTGTCCTGGAGAAGACCTTCTGAACTACATCAGCAGTAAAGAGGGATGTAACGCAGAGAGTTGTGCCATTTCTCGCTGGAAATTGCACAACTCTCTGGATCAGATTTATACCTGACTACATATTTCTGTATCATATGTGAACGCGTTTCCTCAATCTTCAAATATGTAAACAAATATTTCGAACTCTGTTGTAGCAACGAGTCGTGCCAGAAGCTCGTTTTGGTTTCGTGAAGCTGAAAACTCTGCTTACGTAAACGTTTCTCGCAAAAGAAAACGACCATTTGCTGAATCCAGCGAAGTGAAAATGGAATTTGATTTCAGGTTTAGACAAATTAACCGTACCATTTCAGCTTGTCGATTTCAGCTGTAATTGATCAATGCATCAGGTGGTGGATGGGGTCTTTCTTTTCATTCAACGATCTTTGCCATCTGATTATTTAATAAGTCGGTTTTTTACGCATTTCAACCGTGTTTTGAAGAAGCGTATATGATCCAGCTTTGTCCGTTTGTCTACCCGTCCGCACGATAACTCGCATAAAAATGGTTCGATTTCAATGAAATTTTAGTATGTGGTAGGGGACCACCTGGGGACGAACCCTATTGAAAATGGACGAAATGGGGTCAAAGGTCAGGACATAGGAGCGAGATCCATTCCATTGCCCTTATGCGTCATAACTTACCTAAAAATGCCTCCATTGCGACAAAACTTTATCATGTTGTTCCGGAGGTATACTGAACCAGTTCTGTTTAATATCATCGAAATGGAGTCAAAGGTCAGGGCACAGGAGTGAGATTTATTTCACAGCCAATATCCTCATAACTTGAGTAATGATTTCTGGTATGTTGGAAAGCGTATCATAACCAATGCATTGCATGATTTTACTAACTTGTTGACACTAAAAGTTTTTCTCTAATTTAGAAGCAAAGTTCTAACCCTTCCAGTATAAGGAGAGCCTGAAAATTTTCATTTAACTTATGAGAGAAAAAACTGGTTGGGGGCGAGTTTCGCGCAGATCTCTACAGCATCTTGCTTAAAGCTCTACGAGACCCGCCATCTTGTATTGCTGCTTTCTCTTGTTATCCAACGGGCAAGCGTATTTCACAAATTGCTCGGTCAATTTTGCATATTTTGGAACACCGTTTGTGGCTAACGCAAGATATATGATAAATAAAGAGTTCCCTGGTTTCAGAATTTTTATTGACCTTTCCCTTCATTTTTTTATCTGCAGCGAAAGTCGTACCAAGGCGTCTTCCATAGTTTTATTAATTAATAAAAAATACTTAGAGTCCAAAATGAAAATCTGAAACCAGAGAGCTCCTTATTTATCATATATCTTGCGTTAGCCACAAACGGTGTTCCAAAATGTGCAAAATTGCCCGAGCATTTTGTGAAATACGCTTGCCTGTTGGTTAACAAGAGAAGGCACAAAACAAGATGGCGGGTCTCGTTAGAGCCTTAAGGTCACCTCCCGAGGATCTGGGACATGGGCGGATTGGATCGACCAAACAGGCCGGGAATTGTAGTTTTGTGGTCCATTATAAAAAGCACATCCAGTTTCAGACGCTAGTCGTAAACAACGAAATCTATGACACTCTTTTGACCAAGAGTACGACTTTCCCAAGTAAATATACACTATCTACCAACAAACAACTGGACACCCCTGCAATCGACGATATCTGCAGTCCTGATACACGTCACATCCGCCGCAGTTAAATATCGTGTGGGAAACAATAACGCAACCAGTCGCATGCAAGATGCCACGCAGTTCGGAGCTCTCTGATTTCGAGAAAGGTGTAATCGTCGGGTATCAGAGAAATAGCCGATCCATACGTGACATATCCGGCGAGTTGAAGTACCCAAAATCGACAGTGGCCTACCTGATTGGCAAGTGCAAAATGAGAGGAGACTGTCGGAATGTGCCTCGACCCGGCAGACCCACAAAACTGGGAGTTAGAGACCGACGGGTGCAGGCCAGAGAAATTCGGAAGAACCGCGCCAAATCGATGGGCCACATCCGCGAGGAGTTTCCACAGGCATTCGGGAGTGTTCTTTCGATGAATACCATCTGTAAGGAAGCCCATCTGCTCGGTTATCATGGACGTGCTGCCGCCCACAAGCCTTTGATCACCAAGTCCAATAGCGCTGCTCGGCTAACGTGGTGCAAAGAACGTCGACAGTGGACGTTGAACAGTGGAAACAGGTTCTCTGGAGCGACGAATCAAGGTTCACCCTCTACCGTTCGGATGGCAGGGCCTGGGTTTGGCGTCTGCCTGGAGAACGCCTTCTGCCGGAATGTATGGTGCCAACTGTGAAGTTCGACGGCGGTGGAATTATGCTATGGGGGTGTTTCTCCTGGTGTGGCACGGGACCCTTGGTCGCAATTCTTGGTAGACTCAACGCCGAGAGCTACTACACCATTTTGGATGACCATGCGCTTGATACGTTGTGGCAGTTTTACGGGGTGGACCCATGTTACTTTCAGGATGACAATTCCACCTGCCATGTTGCGAGCTCCACCCTGGCTTGGTATGGTGACAATGGGGTTAATCGAATGGACTGGCCTGCGCAGAGCCCGGACCTTAACCCTATCGAGTACCTCTGGGACGAGTTGGAGCGTCGACTTAAGGTGTGCCCCCACCGTCCGAAATCGGTGAAGGAACTGACTGACCTGTCTTCTCCAAGCCGAGTGGAAGAAAATACCGCTAGCTGTCGTACAACGCCTAGTTGAGGGTATGCCCCGTAGGGTCGCAGCTGTAATCGCCGCTCGTGGAGGCTCCACCAACTATTGAAGGTGAATAAACTTAGTTTTCCTTTGCTATCACAGGTTTCCAATTTTTGTTGGTCGATAATGTATATGTGGATATACTTGTGGTTGAAAAACGTATTAGATACACACAACCCATTCTCAATGCAGAGTTCAATTAAGCTTTCACCATTATCTTTTACACAAGGATCATTAAACTTACCCAGAACATTGTCAGAAATCGCATTCTACACACCTACTCTAGCATAAAACCCCCTGCTATTATAAGTTATATAATTTACATTAAAACTGTAGTTAAATGTGACAGTTAAAATTTAAAACCATGGAGTTTAAAACATGTGAAATTTCACGATTTTAAAACTGTGTAAAGTGATTCCTTTTTTGTTCTGTATATTCTTCTGATGCCGCCTGATTCTTCATGTAACGTGATCTTGTTTCATGATTTATTTTTAAATAGTGTCATGAAAACTAAAGCTATTTCTCGTTTTATTTATATCTTTAGGTTGAAGCTCGATCAACAAGTGCCGTGTTATTTCAAATTAAAACGCTTTGGAATTTATTGAATTTGCTGGTTTTGGGTTTCACCGGTTATGTGATTCACGTGGGAGACTTCTGTAACAGCAGCAGTATAACACTATCACTTCTGGTAAGAAACACAAAATTTGCGCACAAGCGTGCGCATTTCTCAGTGACTCAAATCATGTGCTGTGTTAATCTATACGTTATTGTTATATTTACAGCTAACGATCCGGCCTGGCTTCGCACGGTTGCAATTTAGAATTTACGGCGAAATGTTTTTTTTTTTTTACAGAGGTGTTATAAGATTTCCTTGTAGACAACATTTGCCGTTTTTCCTCCAGACCTGAGCACGAAAAGTTTTCGTTTTTCCGTGACGCGCGAAAGAGCCACGTAAAGTTGTCCATGAGTAAAACATTCTTCACTTATGTCAACGCTAGCCACGTGCAGTGTCTGACCCTTTGCTTTATTTATTGTGATGGCAAAGCAGAGTGTTACCGGGAATTTGATTCGTTTGAAATCAAATGGCAAATCTGATGCAATAATTAGGATTCTCGGTACTAAACCTGTTTCTGCAGAGACACAGCCAGTTAAAATGGTAGCTTCAATTAAAAAGTTTTTCAAAGTTTTTATTTGCAATCGCGTCCTATTTCATAACCAGTGGTAAATTAGATTATGTAACAACATAATAGGAGCTCCCCCTTTCAAAACCAGTTTGTGTGCTGTGGGCGCTGATAAACCAATTCTTTCAGCGTCGGATGTAACTACGCATTTAGTCTGTGGCCTTCGCCGCGCATGCGCCTCGCGTCTTTTTTCCCAATGAGCAGAAAAGTTTCGTAAACCGGTCTCCGCACATCGTTGTTTAGGCAGTGGAAGCTACGAAAGAATGCGAACGGCGGTTTTTTCTTTGACTTGTCAGTAAAATCGATGTGCTCAGCTCCCTTTTGTCCATAGATTAATGTTTCATACACCTAAACCTTCCTCGACAAATGCTCTATGGAATGGTGAAAATCGCATCAAAATCCGTCCAGCGATTCTCGAGATTAGCCCAAACAGACAGACGCCTACCGGGGACTTTATTTTATACTATGTATACAGTAGATTCTACGCTACATGAAATACTGTTAAATCTTGGTCACTACACTGTAAAAAATATTTTCTAAAATTTCTGAGCCGCTTTCTGTTTTTTCTTTCGTGAATTAACGAAGCATATTTCTTATACCTTTTCCGTGAAATGACAAAGAAACATGAATTTCACGGATTTTTCGAACCACAGGAATATTCAAAATTTTCAGAAACCTTTCGCAGTTTCTTTCTTATATTGACGGTAAATCACCGTTTGAGAGATGTGTTAACGCAAAATTCTGAATTTTCAGAAACCTTTCGCAGTTTCTTTGTTATATTGACGGTAAATTACCGTTTTAGAGATGTTAACGGAAAATTCTGAATTTTCAGAAACCTTTCCAAAGTTTCTGTCTTATATTGATAGAAAATCTCCGCTCTCACTAGACGAGAAATTACTGGTAATAGGAGCGATTGGTCAGAATACTTGAAGTTTGATTAACTTTTCAATTTCAATCGTCTGTCGAATTTTGAAGTTCCGTAGCGAGATCGGATATTGTGGATAGCATATCGTATGAATTTTGTTTATTGTGGCACAGAATATTTCTTCTCCTCTTCCCTATTTTGTACACCAGCTATTTATCATATATTGCGTTACTCTAAGAAACCGGGCACTTATTGTACAGATGATTATACGATGTCTACGTATTAATTAGTCTTTGGACAAAAGTTATTTTAGCTATCCAGAGTAAATTTCATATTTAGGACGTTTTTCTGTGAAATAATACTATAAATAAGTACATTTCACCTTTTTTAAAGATAACTGAAAGTTATTGTCAGTTTTAAAAAGTCAAGTTGCAAAGCATTTTGTTGCTTTGAAAAATCACGATGAAAAATGCTTGATTTGTGAAAAGTCCTCTTACCGAAAAAAAAAAAAAAAATTATTGCAAACCTATTCAGAAAAATAATAAGCTCCACCAGAAAATCAAATGACTAAATCACTCGCATTAATAACAAAAAAGAAAAATCATCGCGCAATTTGTTTTCAGATGCAGATGATTCGGATTTCCGAGCATTTGCGGTTCAGTAGTTATGCCATGCTTTTCCTGTTGAATTAACACAAACGACGTAGGTTCGATTCTGACTGCAGCAGCATGATTATTTGGGGTAAAGCCTGAAAAATGCAGAGGTGTCTATTTTGCGAAATTTCAGTTTAAATACGGAAAAATCCTAAAAGGATTTTTACTGAAATAAACAGAATTTCAGACTACGGAAAATACGGAAGTTAAAATAAACGAGCACTTTTAGAAACAGAAATTTCTGAAAAAGATTGACGTCTACCGGCAATTTTGCTGCACGTTATTTTCAGAAATTTTCCGTGAATTCAGACCACGTTTTTTTATAGTGTAGGTCCAACTAGGTTCCATGATGTACAGTGTTAATGTGAACCAAAAGCAATTACGGCTTTCAAGAGTCTTCCTGTGTTTGGAAATTACTCGCTGCGCATGAGTTATGCAAATAAGAACAACGTATGGCCGGAAAACCCGTAACGTCCAGTTGATATAAATAGGAGCACACGCTGCCGTGATTTATTGAAGGCTTAGTGATCAACGTTTGTGACTACCACGGAGAAATCTCAGGTTCGATCACAGCAGGTACGAACGCTCGAACCACTGAATATCCGCCCTTGTGTCGGACGGGCACGTTAAGCCGTCGGGCCCCGGGTATTAGGGCCCAATGCTTAACGTGCCCATCCGACACTGTACGTCAGGCCCCGGGTACTGCGGCCATTCGACATTGTACGTCGGGCCCCGGGTACTGGGGCCAGACGTAAAAATAGGGGCGTCTTCCTCCCCTTTTCTACCTCGCTTTCGTGTGACTTTCTTATAGGGCACTGTAGCCCAAATCTTCTAGTTTCCTACTTCTAAGGATTGTTTAAGTAAGACCCGGGATGAGATACTTCCTTCGTAAAATCCTCTACAAATGATCTGATCTGATTTATTGGAAAATTTACTGCTGTCAAAAGCTTATGGACGAGAAATGCTGTCAAAAGCTATGAACGAAAAATGCTGTCAAAAGCTATGAACGAAAAATGCTGTCAAAAGCTATGGACGAGAAATGCTGTCAAATTTACTGCTGTCAAAAGCTATGGACGAGAAATATACGATCCGAGTGCTTTTACGGTTTTTCTTTTGAGATAAGTTGACCGCTGAAGCTGCAGCGAAGGAAATTTGTGCTGTGGAAGGGGAAGGAGCAGTGTCTGAAAGAACGGCAAAATTTTGGTTTCAGCAAATTGAAAATGGGGATTGCAACCTTGAAGACAAAACACGTGTTGGAAGACCTTCGACGGTGAATTCTGAAACTGTACACCAAACTGAAAAATCAAATCCGTTCGCAAGAACTAGATAACTGTCAAGGGAGCTGGGAATACCTCAGCCGACAATTGTTCATAAAATGCACAAGTTCAGAACAGGCACAGAAGCTATAGGAAAATACTTCATGAACTGACTGCTGCTCAAACTCAGCGACGTGTGCATGTGTGTCCCCAATTGCTGGAAAATCCCCAGGTCGACCGTTTCTTTAGGCGACTTGTAACATGTGATGAAAAGTGGATATTTTTCTGGAATTCTGATATGAGAAACAGCGGTTAGAACTCAAAAAGCCTCCAGAACGAGCCCCACAAAGGGGACAATTTGAGCACAAAGTTATTCAATGCGGGTGGATTTTTGAGAGCCCCATTAATTGGTAATTGGTTCCAGATGACCGAAGCATTAATGCGTAGCTGTACAGTGGCCAGTTGGGGCGGATGTATGCCGATTTAATCAGAAAGTACCCTTTCTTTTTCCAGACACCACCTCCATTACTTCCTGCCCTACTGTTTTTCGGATGATCTTTGGTCATCGCACGATTTCCATTAATGTGTTCTCTGCGTACCATTGCTTCTCCTGCAAAGCTCCCGGCCATCATCGCTCACACTGCCAGTCTTCTACTACTCGATCCTCTGCTATGCCTGTTTGTGTTTCCTTCACGCTGCTTTCTTCTCATACTGCTGCCCCCGGTGATGTCTTCTACCATGCTTGCTTCGCCCATGCCTTCTGCTGCGTCTACATTGCCTGCCTCCGATGAACTCTTTGCACCTTCGCTGGTGTCGTCTTCTACTCCGCTGCTCGCTCCTCTGGCTCTAGTTCTTAGCCCTGTTCAGCCTCATCACCTCCTTAACCTGCTTCAACTCCTCCACTTCAGGACTTAGTGTGTTATTCGCCTTGTGATAGCACCCCAACTTGCTCCCGGCCTCATATGCTTATTCAGTGTTCTTCGGATGCATCTAGCGTTGATGTTATTATTGCTCTTGCTGGTCCTCTGCCTCACTACTCACCGTCCCAGACTGCTGCCCTGCTCGACTCGTACGAAACTTCTTCACAAGCTCTTGCTGCTGCTGCTGCTGCTTCAGTTTTTCCTCTGCTATCGTTCCCTGGTTCTGCAACTATGCCCCGTAGCTCGCTTCATGCTTGTCTGCCGGATGTGACTTCCTCTCCAGCCTGCTGATCTGCCTTCCCACGCTTCTTATTCTTGTGCTATTCCCAAGAAGAGTTGCCGACGCCCGCCTCGTCAGAACCGCAAGAAGCCTACCACGTCCTCTGCACTACTTGCTGATGCGCTGATGTCTTCGACAGAGCTATCCAGCTGGTCTACTCCTCTGCCTCGACCGCGTCGGGAGGACTTTCCCGACCCGAATGTTTATCTTGATGCGCTGGAGGAATGGGAACTCTGATTCTCCAAACTCTCTGCTCCGCCGGGGTCTCCTCAGGGGGCCTCGCTGCCTCCTCCCGGATTCCCGTCTTGATTCTCCAAGTATTTTGCTTCGTGTTATCTCTCGCTTACTGTGTAAACATTTTCGCTCTGTCACATATGCTTGTGTCCTGCTTCTGAATTACGTTTGTCATTGTATATGTGCTTTCTTGTAATGCCTTGCCTTTGCTTCCTAATGCGCCCTGCCACATTATGTTGTTTCACCGTGCCCCGTTTTCTCCCGTTCTTCGATGTAATAGTCCCAGAAACTCATTACAGCGATGTTGAAATTAAAAGTATCGTGCTATGGTGAACCGTTAACGAGTTATCATCCGACAAGGTAATGCCAGTGCTCATCGTGCTCGGTCAACTACGGAAACCATATAGGAACTACAGGGTCTTGAGTTAATACCCACGCTGTATATAGTCCGGGGCTTGAGCCTTCAGACTACCGCATATTACGGTCTACGGTACATTTTCTATGTGGGAAACACTTCCAAAACATCCATGAGGTTGAACTTGGGGTCCAACACATTTTCGACTCCGAAACCAAAGGAATTTTTTCACAGGGGGATTCAAGATTTGACATCACGATGGTGTAAAACCATCGAGCACGATGGACTATTTCTGAGATTAAACTTTTACGTTTATGCATTTGAGAAATTCACTAATTTGTAGGTGACGTGTTCAGACTTTAAACCCGCACCTCCTCGCTGTGGAGTCAGTTCTAACAGACTAAACTACACCGGCAGAAGATATAGCTGCAGATTTGTCTTCTTCAGACGTACATCACCTCTGTAGCAGGGCCGGATTAAGGGGGGGAGGGAGTCTATAGGAGCTATAGACTTGGGGCCGTGCTGTCAGTTCGTACATGAAGCCAAGCATTGCGGTCGATAAAGTTCATTTGCGGCACTGTTTGCTATTCATTTTTAATTTAGGGAAAAGTGCGAGTGAAGCATACGGTTCAATATGTCAGGCGTATGGCAAAACGGTTATGGGTGAGCGGACGTGTCGAGAATTGTTTTCCAGGTTTAAGAAAAGTGATCTAAGCTTGGAAGACAAGCCACGTGCAGGCAGACCGCAGGAACTTGCAGACGAGGAGCTGGAATCGCTGTTAAAAGAGGATGCCTCATAATCGACCACGCAACGGGCGAAACGTTTGATAGTGGCTCACTCGAAGGTGGTACGGCGTCTACAGGCCTTGGGCAAGATCCAGAAGATTGGTAAGTGGGTTCCGCATAGTTTAACGAAGCTTAATATTGGTCAACGATTGGGCAGTTGCTGAAGAGATTTCAAAGGAATATTTTCTCGTGGAAGGTTGTCACCGGGTATGAAAAATGGGTCTATTGAGACAACCCCGTACGCAAGCGATCGTGGGTCAACCCAGGCCAGCCATCAGCATCCACTGCGAAACAGGATATATCCAAGGGGAAAAGGTGTGGTTTTGTGTGTTGTGGGATATGCATGGAGCTCTGCATACTTCGAACTGTTGAAACCAGACGAAACAATCACTGCAGAACGATATAGCGATTAGTTGGTGAAACTGAACACAGCAATCGAGCAAAAACGTCCATTGACAGAGAAAGAATGCCGCCCAGTCATCCTGTTACACGATAATGCCAGACCACATGTCGGTGCCACCACGAAATCAACCCTTGAACAGTTACACTCGGAGGTTTTTCCACACCCCGCTTACTCCCCGGACATTGACCCTCAGACTTTCATCTTTTTCGCTCTATGCAGCATGCCCTAACCCAACAGCGGTTCACCACAGTTCCAGAGCTGGAAAATTTCGTCACTGCGTTCTTCAGTTCAAAACCCGAGTCCTTTTACCTGAGGGACATTCATTTGTTGCCTGAAAAATGGCAAAAGGTCATTGATGCTAACGGCCAATACCGTGTTTCCCCGAAAATAAGACTGGGTCTTATATTAATTTTTGTTCCAAAAGACGCATTAGGGCTTATTTTCAGGGGATGTCTTATTTTTTCAGGTACTACCAACTTTTTTCTTATTTTTTTCATCTACATTTATTCACGTAAAAAAATTTACGTTTATTAATGTACAAAAATCTGCATTTGTTTATGTACACAAATCTACATTTATTCAAATAGTCATGTCGTCTTCTTCTGGAACATCGTCATAACTCTCCAAACCCGAATTCCGGCCTGAAGGTCTTGCGACTCCACTTCCTGAAGAACCATTGACCCCAATCTCTCCTTAAATGAGCACTTCTTGTCCATGTAGCCTGCTTGTAGTGCATTGACAACACAGCTTTCAGTGATTTTATCCCATGAATTCTTCACCCAAGTCACGACCTGTTGCAGGCTAGGCTTCTCAAAGTTTCCACGCTGATTTCTCTCCATTCTATTTTCAATGTAGTCATTGATTTCCATGCGCAAATGATCCTTGAATGGCTTTTTTATTGCAATATCAAGAGTCTGGAGATAGGCAGTCATTCCTGCGGGAATCATTATTTGATCAATTCTTCTCTCTGCAAGGAAGTTCTTCATGTCTTTAGCACGGAGAGTGCTGGCTGAATCCCAGACTAGCAGACCTCTTTGGCCATCTCGCAAAACAAGTGGCAGCATTAAATCGATCAATTTCCTTATAACTGCTTGTGTGCACCAGGCTTTTTCGGTTTCAAGAACACAAATTCCTGAAACACGTTCAATCTTATCTTTCTTGCCCTTAGTGATGATTAGAGGTAAGGCTTTCTTTCCATCCAGACGAATTGCCAAAACACAGGTAACACGTAAACTTTCGTAACCAGTGGAGGGAATGTAGATTGACGAGGCACCCCTCTGATCAATCGTCGTTTGAGATCCTTGGCCCATAAACACTGCAGTTTCATCCATAGCAATCATGTGGGAGAGTTGGTATTTAGAAAAGTCGATGCCATCAACAAAGGACTTGAATGCAAGTGCACGTTTAATAACTTCAGTATCTTCCAGCTTGAACAGTGTTGTCGATCTTCTTAGAGACAGTTCATATAGCTGAAGGAAGCCATCAAGCCAGTGTTGCGATACTTTGAATTCTTCTGGGGATATTTCTAACTGTGGTGTCATTGCAAGGGCAAATGCTTGAATATTAGCCCTGCGCACAACCAAAGCCTTTGCTCTATTGTCAGCAATCCATTCACAGATGATGTCTTCCAGTTCAGGAAATAATGGTGGCCGACCTGATCCACACTTGCGCTTTTTAGCATTTCCCTCGTCCACCTGTTGACTGAGATTATCGTACTCTGCTCGCCATTTTCGGACCATTCGGAGATCCAACTTCTTCTCTTTGCAGAAAGCCGTAAGATTCTTGTCCCAGCAGTCCTCCACGATTCCTTTCTTGTACTCGACGGAATAGCTCTTTCTTCTTGCACTCATCTGGTCTGGGGGTCAAAATATCATTTCCTTTAAATCTACCATTAAATCAAGTGTTAATTGAAGACTGTGTTAATTGTTAATCGACAGAGGAGTGGCAACAAAAATGATGACAGTTAAGAATGTACGTTCGGCCCCAAAATATTAACTCTCTGATGTTTAAAGAATTCTTTCAGTGAACGTTGCCAGCACAATAACTTGGACAAGGACGAACCCCTTTCGTAATTCATTGAAGGCGGTTAGAACACTTCTTACTTTTTCTTTGAGTTCGCATATGTGCCCCCCCCATTTCTCCATTTCTAAAAACATACACCACACACCGCCTGTTGATGAATAACTTTTCCGCCAAAGATAGCGCTCACCGGTAAAGTTTCCCACGTCTGATTCTCTTTTCGGAACTGGATGTTACAGCTGGCGAACAAAACACTGCTTCTTTTCATCTCCCGCTAGCTCTCTGAACCGAACTGAATGCATGCGCTATAATTACAAAAACCGTATCCTCGGCTGAGTTCAAAGTCAATCGGCTTTTCTTCTTACTCTGGATATTCAAGGCGAATTAAACTCATGAACAGGGTATCCTCTAGGTATTTTGGCACTCGCTTCAGTTTTTTTGAACAGTGATAGGCTGGCTGACAACGGTACTACGTATCGTAACTGGGGCTTATTTTCCGGTTAGGTCTTACTTTCGGGGAAATACGGTATTTCGTTGAATAAATGTGTACTGGTTTCCTGATTGTTTCTGTCTCATTTCTCCTTAAAACGGCAGGGGTTTCCTGATTGTTCCTGTCTCCTTTCTCCTTGAAACGGCACTGGTTTCCTGATTGTTCCTTTCTCCTTAAAACGGCGAAAATTTACGCATGCCCCTAATAGTTTTGGCCCTGGCTCTAATGCTCTCTTTTAAACTCAAAGAAAAATGGGGATTTCAAGAAGTTAACCACTCGCTCGTACGAGCATTGCCAACAAAACTAATCTTAACCTGCTTTCATGAACTGTACAAATTTAAATGTGAATGATTTTGCAACTTACTCTGTGACATATCCATCCACACAGGTGGCGACAGTGTTTCAGTCCTTATGCGCAGCGGCTCATCTTGTTTTTTGGTGGATGATGTTCGATGACCAGGGCCGATTATCGACGAACAAGACGGAGAAAAAATCTACAGAAATTAATTTTTTGCTGGGGTCGATTCCTCGAAGAGCTTTCAAGAAATGGAAATTAAGGTAGTATTTCCTTTTTGTTCTTACCCCTCATTCTTGAAATAGTACATGTACATTATATGACAAACTATTATCTTACAGTTACGTAAAAAGTTTCCAAGTAATGAAACACTAATGGAATGATTGCAACATTCGAGGTTGTCATGTGGCAAAGTAAAAAAATGTTAAAGAAATTTTTGACTGGAAAAAGTGCAACAACTAGATGTGCAAAGTAAACAGTATGTGTGATTTAAGTTATACAATCCAGATTTTATTGCCTCTGGATTGCATTACTTAAATATCACAATACAGATTTTATTATGTATTATTATTTAACTAGCTTTACTACCCGGCTTTGCCCGGCATAGAATGTATGGAATCTGTAGAATCAAACGGACCAAAAGCGTTACGAATTATTTATCAGGTGTCCAGGAGACACAGCATTAGAACACTGACTGAACCAAAATTGTTAACAATTTGTTATCGGCGATCAAATGCATCACGTGCTTTCAGTTTCAAAAGTCTTTGAAGGGCGAATCTCTGGGATAAGAAAGTTAAAAACGTATCTTTGCGAATATTTTATGAAACCGGCTGAAATTTTAATGAACACCATAAATCGTTAATAGGAACATGACCTCCAAATTTCGTCTGAATCGATAAATAACTTTTTAAATTAGCAGTCAATATTTTATTAACCGTTTCTGCGTATATATTTCTGTTTACCGATGAATTAAAAATTCCATGCCTATTTAAAAAAGTTTTGACCGAATTCCGGTGAAATTTTGAGGGACTCCTCTTATTACCAATTCATGGTGTTGATACAAATTTCAGGACGTTTCGTTAGGATTTCGCAAAGTTCGTTTTTGCATTTTTTATGCACAGTTCTCAAAGAATAGAAACACCTGTGAATGTGCTGCGGCGATGAATGCTGTCACGTGCTTCCAGATTTGGAACAGCATAACAATGACGTAGCAAACGACGCTGACTTTATTGATTAACTTATTGATTAATTCATGACTCGCGAGCGAAACAACGTAGAGATCTAAAAATAGTTGCGTTGACCTAGAAATTCCAGTATTAATAACCTATGCAAATTTTCGAATTGCCACTGTTCGGCGTTCGAGAGTTTTTGCTGCTTCAGACAAACAGACGTTTTGTGTTTTATATGTAAGATACACAGAGATTGTGTAATAATGGTTTAATGTTGTTTAAATTGAACTTTTAACGTTAAGTTTGCGTTTGTGCAGCACTAGGACTTTAAACTAGTTAGGTTTGAAGTTCACTGTACACAACTAAAGCCTGAGCTTAATTCAAAAATTATAATCCTGATATCGCCTCGCTATAACCTCACTGCTAGCTAGCTAAGCCGCCCCGGTGGCGCAGTGGTCTAAGGCGCTGGCCTCTGATCATTCGTCCGTAATGGGTCCGGGTTCGAATCCCGGTGAGGCATGGATGTTGTGTTTGTCTTACGGCACTGGCCCTCTCCCTTCCCTGGAACCAGTGACCCTAAATTAGGGACGGGCGACTGCTTTATAGCCCATTGAGTTGCTCACGGTGGTCGTTAAACCTCCAATAAAAAAAAAAAAAAAAAAACCCTGCTAGCTAAGATGGCGGTCACCGCAGCATTTAAGACCCTGATGGTGACGTCACGAATCGAGGACTAAGGCCTGCTACTACTCGAGACAGCTTTGATTTGGCTCGGCATCATCAGAACAAATGGAGCGCGAACATTCAAATCATTGGGACATAAGAGTTCTGACAGTCACGGATTTTGATGAATTGTTTCCACGCTTGAAAGAAATGCAGTAGACGTCATGTCGTTCACAAGCCGTGAAGAGTTGTGGTATATGTGAAAAGCTTTTAAGTATTAAGCTTGATCATCTTATCAGGTTTATCAATAAGCGTAGCATTTTCAAACAAAAACTACACGAAACCCGTCGGAACCGACGGATTTTTTTTTTTTTTTTTTTTTTTTTGAAAAGAATGAACTCATATGAAACAACAAATGTTAACTTTATTTGATTGACAAATTCATTCAACCACTTCAGTAAAGACAATAGTCCAGGTTCGTGTTTTTTTTTCTTTTTTTAACTGAAGGTTTAACGACCACCGTGATCTGCTCAATGGGCTATAAGCAGTCGCCCGTCCCTAATTTAGGGTCAGTGGTTCCAGGGAAGGGAGAGAGCCAGTGCCGTAAGACAAAAACAACCAGCTTGCCTCGCCGGGATTCGAACACGGACCCTTTACGAACGAATCATCATAAGCCAGCGCTTAGACCACTGCGCCACCGGGGCGGCCAGGTTCGTGATGAGCATCACCACTACACCCTTTTTCAGTCGTAAAATGTGAGGCGGAAGTCCAGTCATCTCGATCGTGTGCAAAAATTCAACTAGATAGTGCACACTTTCACTCTCATCTTCAGTCACAACTGTGTTTGTAAATGTTGTTGGCATGAGATTCGCGTTGCGAATACTCTTCACCCGTCAAAATCGACGGCTTTTTTTGTTTTTTTTTAAAGGATAAACTCATATGAAACAACAAATGTAAACTCTTTGACTGACAAATTCATTCAACCATTTCAGTAAAGACAGTAGTCCAGGTTCGTGATTCTTTTTTTTTTTTTTTTTTGAACTGGAAGTTTAACGACCACCGTGAGCAACTCAATGGGCTATAAGCAGTCGCCCGTTATATTTTCACTAACAATGATCAACATAATGTTTATTTACATCTTTACATAATGGGAAACGTCTTACCTACGTGAATAAACTGGATGGAATGAATATTAAATTGTATATATAAATCACACAATCCAACGGCGTAACGCAATCAGGTCTTCGAAAGTGCTCGCTGTTCCGATGAGAAGAACTTTGATGGAGATGCCTGCTGGCGTTGCTTTGCGCAACGGTTCGCTCAGAAAAGATAAGACCTCGGACTTTGGACTATCTCAGTCCTTCCATGCTTTCGCCTTCAACAGCGCGTGAGTCAACCGCACGCTTCTCCCATAGACTTTACATAGGAACTTTGCCGCCCCACAACGTCCAAACCGTTACCCCGATCTCATTTTTCTATTCGGCTGACACATCTACCTGGTAAGACCTTTATTTTGATACCTCAACCATATCTTTACGTTCAACCGTTCTCTCAAAATAGGACTCCCAGTAAAAAACCTTATGGAATTAATATATAGATTCATGGTTATTTTTATGACAATGTTGGGCTGAAGAAGACTTTTTCAGTTCACAGTTCCGTACGTAAGTCTTGTGTTCCTCCGCATGAAACATAAAGCCCCGCGGGTCTGTCTTATATATGAAAGTCACATAAAGTGAAGAGAGAGAAAAAATTATATCTCACAATACATATTTTTTCAACTGAGGATTTTGTTTAAAGAAGAAACCCGATTTTCTTAAAATTATTTGGGGGTGGGGGATTGAAGGTTTAACGATCACCATGAGCAACTCAATGGGCTATAAGCAGTCGCCCGTCCCTAATTTAGGGTCACTGGTTCCAGGGAAGGGAGAGAGCCATTGCCTTAAGACAAACACAACATCTGTGTCTCAACGGGATTCGAACCCGAACCCTTCTCAGACGAATGATCAGAAGCCACAGCTTAGACCTCTTCGCCACCGGGGCGGCCTTTAAAACTATTGCTGCAGACAAATGCAGTCTTTAAATTATAGACCCGGGTTTCAAAAAAAAACAACAACAACAGGAAATAAAGCCGCCTTCACAATGACTGCCGTAATTCTTCCATCAGAAGAAACGTTTGCTGTTATTCTATTTGTTCCTGACATTTCCTTAATTTTTTTACATGCCAATCCCGCAGAACCTTGGTGTTCCCAATCGGAGGAACATAATGCATTCATAAGGAACTATGAACAAAAGAAATTATCCGCTGTTCAGTTGTTTCATGAAAATAACCACAAGTTTCAGTTTAATAAGCTAAACTGATTGTGTGCCTCGTCAATTCAAGGCCTGTTGTGTGTCTCGTCAATTCAAGGCAAGTTGTGTGTTGCGTCAGTTCATCTCCTTTTGGATGTCCCGTCAGTTCACCGCCCATTGGATATATCGCGTCAATTAAACGACTATTGCGTGTCATGTCAGTTCATCGTTTGATGTTGCGTCCAGTGCTGCACGGATGTCGGGGTACAACAGGTCTTGAACCCCCTCCTTTGAAACAATAATAATGATCCCAAGGTGTTGAAGGTGTGTTGTGAAATATTGGACGAAATAAAAAGAAATCATAGAATTGAGTTTGTGCTGTAAAAAACTACATTAATTAATACACTTTTTTTGGAACATGACAATTTCCACCTAAAACAGTTCCCCAAATATATTAATTAAAGCTCACGGACAGCGAGACAGACGTATGGATGAACGATCAAAGTGCTTACATGGTGGTGAGAGTTGCATTAGAATCCTGAATGCTATCCAGAAGTTGTAACCCTTTAACTGGCTGGAACAAATTAACTCGGGGTTAGCAGAATGGGCAAAAACCAGCTCAAGCGATTATGTTAGCTTCCTAAGAAGTAGGCCGAATGAGGTTGGAACCCGCCAATCACAATGCGTTATTTCCCCCTTAATTTGATATTGAGAGAGGTCATTTAGCAGGACAATTGACACTTATCCTTTCCATCCAGTAGCATGATGTCCCTGTCAGCGGTACTAGCCCTTCTCCATCGTGCCTTGGGTCATGGAGCACAAAATAAAGGACTGGAAAGGAGTTGTTATCGCATGTCACAGGTTTATGGTTGGTACTGCTGAGGCGAGAGTGGTGAAGGAATTATTTTGCCGCAACTTTCATAAAACCCAGCCGTTACATAAACATTTCTGTTTGGGAAGCACAGAAGGTTTTAGGAACCATTTAGTTCAAGCGCACGTCGGCCGCTTAAAGGGTTAAAGTTCAAATTGAAAACATAGGGCAGGCGAACTGGCAGACATACAAAGTGCAAACATAATGTGGCAGTTTCGTCCAGCTCTTGAAAGCCATGCAAAAATTTCAAATCTATCTCTAACGGCTCCCGAGATTCGGGACATTTATTTAAAACAGGTGGACGTACGGACAAACTTTCAAGCCGACAAAGAAGTGTCCAGTGTGAGAGCTGCTGGCTGTCACTAAAAATCATCCTGGGAATTTCAAAATCCTTCTTAAATGATATCAAGCTCACGCTATAATCCCCCGTGAAGAAGGTCGGAGCCCATTATAATTTTTCCAGTAGTATCCATCTAATACTTGAATGATGGATCGGTGTGTGTATGTGTTGAAATCAAACACAATACACTGCATCTTTTAGACCCCTCCGCCTTTGCAAAATCCTGGGTGCTCCCTCGGTTGTGTCAATTCATCACCAATTCGGTGTTGCGTCAATTAATCGTCTACTGGGTGTCATGTCAATTCATCGTAAATGAATTCATCACGTTTCCAACTTTTATTTGCATACAAATCGCACTGGTGACAATATTAAGACATTTAGAAGGAATATATGTACTGTAAGGTACAGTATGTCCAATCGCCTTTGTTTCTCTGCCACGTGCTTGGTCAAGGCTCTCCAGTAGCTTGTGCTCAATAGCGACGCTGTTCATTACATTGGAAATGACCGGAGCATACGAAGATTTGTGGTTCGGTGAGCTTTTGGTCCAGCCCCGCCATGACGTCACTGCACCGCCAAGTAAAGTGCAAGCGCTTACGATGAACCTACCTCTCTCTCTCATTCTTGGAAACTATTGAACCGGAAATATTGTCCTTCTACAGAAACAATACTTCCCCTTTAAAATGTCGATTTCCTGATTTTTTTTCTCGCCGATAGAAACATGCGTGTAAGATTTTATACATATATGCTTCCGTTCATCCGTAAGCCAGGCCAACCGTCCGTTTTTCCTGAAGGACTTGCTGATAGATGGAGAGATATACGAAATCTTCTAAAAGGTCAGATAAATTTATAAAATCGCTCTGTGACTGATAAGATAGACATGGACACCAGATTATCTGTATGTTTGTTGTTCCGTTTATCCATCTGTCGGCTAGACAGCACAACTCCGCTTTTGAAGGTTAGACTGAAAAAAAAAAATCTTTCTGTCACTGGTTGTCTTTCCGTGTATTATTAGCCTTTTGTCAGTGAAAACTTGCATCTCCAACAATAAAAAGTTCCAGGAATTCATTGTAGTAATATTTTCGTGAGATTCTACATCGGAATTGAGCAGCTCTGACCAATTTAGAAATCAGACTACTCCCATATAAATATTAATTTCACGCGAAGTCGCATTAAAAGTGTCCAGTGATTTTCGAAAAATGCTCGCAGGTACTTATCTCAACCAAATGGTGCCCGAAATTTTCTGTGCTCTTCAAACAGAGCACAGAAAAGCTTTCGTAAATCAGCGGCGGTGATTTACGAAAGCTACGGCAAAACAGTTGTTTCACCCTTTCCATCTCAGCAGTACCGACCATAAACCTTGCGAAGCCAAATGAGCTGGTGCAGTTGTTTTGGTGAAGAATGAAGCCCGTTTTCCACAACTTCGGCCTCTCTCTCTCTCTCTTCTGACTTGCTCTCTCAAAGTCACCAGAACCTGTTTGTAGTAACGTATTCCATTCTTGCACCATCGGGAACCCACTCTGCCAAAATTATACCCTTAATGTCAAAAAAAAAAAAAAAAAATAATTGGCATAACCGTGTACTTGGATTTGGTTTTTCGTGCTTTCTTTATCCTTGGTGATGTTGGTATTTTCTATTGTATCAACTGATTTTTTTTTTTATGGTCGTATTGGAAGTTCTGGATTTCATGATAAATGGTAACACTTCCTAGAAGGTTGGGTTTCGCGTGAATTTGCCCCAGAATGCCACCGCAAATTCATTTACGATTATCTTTTTTGTTCAGACATTAGAAGTTTTGGAAACTTCTTGGCACAAACCTCATCTAGAAGTCTCTTTATCGATATTTACCATTTCATGCTATCATTCTGATATGTCGTCGATCATTTCGAACAACTCCGTAGGTTTTGTCAACATCGTCTTCTGTTTTTGAAGTGCTTGGGAGCCCCGAACGTCCGTCGTCTTTATTCTCCTCCCGGTCTTCACTGAACTTCTCATGTAACGCAAAAAATTGGGATGATAAGTTATGAGTACGTCTCACAGAAGTCGCCGAACGTTGTTTCCACGTGCGGAGAAAAAACGTGTTTATTATTTTCAACAGCTTTGCTGTAACTGCATAACTACGGTAAGTACTAAAACAGGATTCCCACAAGTAAGGGAAAACATGGAATAGTCAGAGAATTTGATTTTGTCCAAAAAAGTCAGGGAAAATTGCTATTTTTCACCGAAACCTGGAAAATCCGCACAGCTATCCAGAAAAATGAACGATCCCTTGTCAGGTCTGCCAAGTCTTAAGATTTTGTTGTATTTTGTAGTTTGAACCTAAATTCTCCTTCGCTAGCTGGGTTCCGTTTGCTGCTGAAACCCGGAAGTCCGAGGGAGAAACAAGAAGGTCACGTGCCGCTCTTGGTGAGAGAAAGAATGGGGTATTGAGCAGGGGAGAGCGCACGATATTCGCGCAGAAGAAAAGATTTCCCGCACCTCTGCTGTCTCCTCAGGATAGGAAGGAAGGGAATGCCAGTGCTAGAGGAGCTTCCCTTCCCTTCTCTAGCTCTTTGTTGACGCGAAGTTGCTCCAACGAATGAGAACACAACCATAAGTCCATAAAGGAAAAGTCAAAGTGAAGAAGGCCAACTCTCATAGAGATAACGTAAGACAGGCGACAACAGCGCCACCACATCTTAAGAGGTAATATGTTCTGCAGGAAAGTTAACATTCAGGAGCAAAACACGTTAGGGGGACTACGGCAGTTTTCTTTGATCCACGATGGGTTTTTTCGATCTGATGACTATTTGCTTAAAGCAGTTTTTTCTTGTTGTTATTGCTGTTTTCTGATATCCCACCCATCCCTTATTTTGGTGAGAAAAATATGCAATAACATTAGTATTACTATTTAAATTAAATTTTAGCAAATATTATAGTTAGGCCTAAAGATCCGTACAAAGTGCAGACATTCGCTAGTATTTGGCATTACTGAAAATGTTTCTGAAAAACTGAAGAACAAACAAAAGCCTTAACTAACCCGATTGGCGTAACAAAACTAACATATCCGATTTGCGAAGTGATTATGTTACCGAGAAGGTAACAATCACCTGCTGTGAATAGCTTAGCTGACTGTTCTTTACCCAAAGAATTGAAGTCAACAGAAATCTCCGTCATCAGCCTGTATGTTGGCTTATGTGCACTGCATTTTAACTCTTAAGATATGGCGGCGTAGTTACGTCTCGCCGAGCCTTAACTTCTTCTCTGTTAGATATTCTTTGCATAAGTACGGGCCATCGTATTTTAGCATTATCTTTCAGGTAGAAGCACGTGAGCTTTGAGCAGTCTTTGAGTTAAAAAATATTCACGCTTCTTTAACATTGTTGCACGTTAGTATTTTGTTCAAAATGAGCAATAAGAAAACGGTTTTCAATAAAGAACTGAATCCACAATGGGTGAACTGGGTCTGGCTCGAAGCGATACACATATACCCGTATACAGCACGTTGTCGACTTTGCTTTAAAACGTTCAAATTAAGTAACATGGGCAGACAAGCTACTGTATATTTAGTCATGGGAAGAGTGTTAAGCACCGGAAGTCAATCGAGGGTACAAAGCAAGTATCTATTTTTACCTTATTTAGAGGTGTTTCTAGTGGTGAAAGTGATAAAAAAAAATACAAAGAGAAGAGTTAAACTCGACATTGGCATGTTCTTCAGTGGCGAATTATGTTACTAAAGAAAAACCTCATACTTCCAAAATTTTGTATGCTCTCAAATTAGTGACGACACTGATCCTACAATGGCTTCAAGGATGCAGCACAGATATTTCAAGCCATTTTCCTTGATAGTGAGGTAATGAAGAACATCACCTTGGGGACCACGAAAACTTCGTTACTTTTGGTTTGGCCCCATATTTTCATTCTTTGCTATTGAAAGAAATTTCACTGTCATTTTTTGTACTATGTGTTGATGAAGCTCTGAGTGCTGTTGCCCAGAAAGGGCAAATGGACTTAATAATTAGATACGGGCCCGAAAATTCTAATGAAGTGAAGATTCGTTTTTTAATTCAGTTTTCCTTGGCCATTCTACTGCCCAGGACTTATATGAAAAATTTTGTGAAGGCTCATCAGATATAAATTTGGAAAATCTTTTAAAAACTTCTATGGATGGGCCACACGTGGATCTTAAATTTTGGAGACATAGTGATGAACTTAAAGAAAACAAAGCTAATTCTTTATTAAATATTGGGACATGTAGTCTCCATGTAATTCACGGAGCGTTCCAGAGAGGAAACAGAATAATAACGTGGAAGTTAAATTTCTTATTTCAAGCTATGTATAGATTGTTCAAAGACAGTCCAGCAAGGCGTGCAGATTTCATAGCACTAACAGTCTTGTGTTTCCAATGAAGTTCTGCCAAATTAGATGGGTGGAAAATGTTAGGGTTGCTGAAAGAGTGCTTGGAGGTCTTCCCTCATGTTAAAAATTATTTTGAAACGGCAAAGAAAGATTTACCACAGACTGTATCTGTTGGAAACATTGAAGATCATCTAACGATAAATTAATCTTGGCAAAAATATTATTTTTTATATCAGTTACTGCTATTTTATAGCCATTTCTAAAATAGTTTCAAAGTCCTTCACCTATGATTCGTTTTCTGTACAGCTCCTTGGCTGATCTGTTAAGGCAAATCATGGCAAGATTTGTCAAACGTGAACTACTAAGGAAAGCTCCCACTCCCTTTAAATTATTAAAGATAGATGTCTTTCATTAAATCCCATAGCAGAAATAATGAAGTTGATATTGGAATTGTTGTCAGGAGCTTCATGAAAAAAAGTGGTGCCTCTGAATGCGAGAAAGACAAATTTGTCACTGAATGTAAAAATTTCCTGGTTAAATATGACCAGCAAGATTATTGAAAATAAAATTAGTACAATAAATTTTTCGATCATGAGATCTGTACCCTGCTTAGATCCTCATCTACTATGTTCTAACGCTGTACTATGTGAAAAACGAATGGATAACTTGCTGCAACTTCTGCGTGATAGTAACATTTTACCAGCGTTATCAGCGGATCGTGCCAAGCAGCAATTTTCAGCATTTACAAAGTGGAAAAAGATTTATTTTGTACGAAAAACACGATTAGATGGGGTTTTTTTTTCAAAATACCTGAATAACGAAGAATTTAAAGAGCTGTGGCAAGTAGTGAGAATTGTTTTGACTTTATCCAATGGCAATGCCTCATCAGAGTCAGGTTTTTCAATAAACAATACACTCTTGTTGAAATTCTACAGGAAAAATCTTTAATTGCTCTATGTAGCACATATATGATGCAGTGAAATCATATGGTGGTCTACTATCCGTGCCAATAACCCGTGAGATGTTACAGAGCAGGAAGATGTCATGGGCTCGATGTCATCTTGCACTAGAAGAGAAGAAAGAACGTGGGGAAGAAGAAAAAAACAGGTTGAAAATGCAAAGAAAAAAACTTGGGACCAAATTAAAGTACTTCAGCAAAAAAGAGCCAGACCTGAAATCAGGGCTCCATTTCGACCGGTAGTTGGCAGCAAATTGCTAGCAAGCAAATGCATTTTCGCTAGTGATAAAAAGTAGAGTCCAGAAAAAGTTACTAGTGGAAAACTTTTGAATGATTTAGTGTGAACTGTAAAGTGCCACTGTATTGCGCGTGTGGAATATTTAGACACATACAAAAAGGAAAAACTGCTTTCTGGAAACGAATGTTTCTTGAAAAGGACAAACATTATAAAAACGTTTCGGCACTAGTAGAAATATCTGGTATATTTTCCTTATCTACTTCTGCATGTTAGGTTGGGTTCAGTTTCATGAAGAGAATCCAGGGTGATTGGAGGGGCAGTTTAAACCTAAACATTGAATGCTCTCATGAGTATTGAGGTTGAAGATCCGTCCGAAGACAAGTTTGACCCCAGGCCTGCTGTTTTAAAGTGTATAACGAAGTAAATTTCTCAGTCATTTTTGGTCTACGCCGGGATTCGAACCCGAGTCCGCTTATTCCGGAACAAGTCGCTCTACCAAGTGAGCTACGCAGACGTTTATTCTGACTGCTATCTGCCTTTATGTCGTGTGCGTCCTGCTGGCAGGTACGTCACAAGTGGTTTGATGAAAAGACCCGAAACCCAGATTGTAAACCATATGTAAAATAACTTAAGATTTTGAATAGTGTTCTTGAATTTTGTGAATAAAGTTAAATAAAAAAAGTTTTTTAAATATTTGCATTCGAATTAAAGTGTTAGAATTAATCTGTCAGGTCATGAAAAGGTGACGTATATCTAAATATTTGTAATCTTTTCAACATTACAATGTGACAGTTACAGGGGTGAAATCAAAATTTGCCAGGGAGACATGTTAAAGTCTCTTTTGTATAATGTTAATTAAATTAAGATAACGCAATTTCCTGGTAAAAAAATAAGGCCGCTAGAAAGTGTTGCTACTGCTAAAAGAAAAACTAAATCAAGGCCTGCTTAAAACAGAAAAAAAATGTCGTTCAAAGCAAAAAAAGAAGAAAAAACGAAGAAGAAATTACTGAACTTAAAAAAAAAGGATTGTGTACGTGTAGGAGTAATTTATTTTTCCAAGCAATGTAATTTAATATAGCCAATAATTCCTTAGGGTCCCAATTTCGCTAAAGTACCCCGGTTTAATGAAACCCCCAATTTAGCGATTATTTTTGCCAGTTCATTGAGTCATAAAACTGAGCTTTAATTGTATTTTAAAATATTTTGATTGCTAATTACTAGTACGGAATACGGTTTTATTATTAATCTATTGTGTTAATACGCTTAGGATAACTTTTGCTTATGTCAATTTTACTGCTTATTGAGTAGAAATCCTAGTTTTCGTACTGTAAAAGTGTCATGAATTGTAAAAGTATGATCTGGAAGTTTGTGGGATAGCTAGAAAAGTCAGGGAATTTCATTTCTGAAATTGAGAGGTAACTCTGTAAAAGTGTCACGTGATCACTTCGAAGAAAAACACCTGCGTGAGAAATTCAACTAGCTTCTGTTCACAGGCTTTCATACACTTTGTGGCAGCCCTTCTGTTATGATGGTTGTTCTGTTTTACGCTGCGATGTGTTTCGCAAGCAATATTTGTGTCCTATACTCTCTGTTTATTTCCAAGTGATATAATTTCCAAGATCCATTTATTCTTTTAGTGCATCATATATGTGTTATGTGTATACAAGTAAAACTAAACCCCATTCTCCCATATCACACTAATAACAAAAACGGGGAGAATGCACACGTAACGTGCATTGACGTGACGTGCCGTACGCAACACTTAACATACGAAAATATTCGGGAGGCGTTTTCTTTTATTTCACCAGAAATTTCACGTTTATCCGTTGCTCAATTATTGAGCTCAGCATTTACCCTTCGCTTGACATCCATGTCTATTTTCTTTGACATGCGTCACGGAATTAACACAGCAAGTGAGGTGAACATTGCATTTCCGGTTGCGGACAGGTTAAGCACAATGGCCCCCCACTCACTTCTGACATGCACGCGAATTTCATTCTCTACAAGCATGTCTCGTTATTTGATAGGCAACTTGTATTTTACATTTTTTTTTTCCAATTGAACAAGATTATTCCGTTTTGATGTAATATTTTCCCATGAGCTGTTTGCTGTCAATTAAAATGTTGCCTCTCTTTCCAGGTTAATCACTTTTTGCGTATGGTTCACAGCGCCTTCGAAAGGAAAGAAAGATGCCATTAACACAATCTCTGAAATACTAGCTTACATCTCACACGTAAGTATATCGTTCAGGTTATAACGTTCTTACAAAAGTGAATATCAAATCTTCAAACGGAAGATGTCACATTTGACAAACACACACTTCACAAACACACTCAACACACGTCTTTACAAACACACGCTGCACTGCATTCACTATTTGGCTCCTCCTTAAGCATGTAGGGCGACTAAGGCTTAGGTAATGTGACCAACGTCGCTTCGTTTTGCTGGATGCAAAGTCTTCGCAGCTGGCTGTTTCGAACAGACCTGAAAGAGACGTTCCGATTTAATTTTCTAACATTTATTCATTGAGATGATCACTCGCAGCCCTTGCTTGTTGTGATTTGCGTTTGCTTGCTTTCCTCTTACCATAGTGCCAAAGAAGAACGTCCTCGACGTGGATACAAAAGTTAAAGTTCTTGAAATTCACGAAAAAGAAAGTGTGTCTTGTTGAATCTGTTATTAGTACGACAAAAATTCAAATGTGTACATTTCAGTGGCTTCCATGAATGCATCTGTATAAAACGGAAACCTGTCTAAAGCGGAAAATGCACAACGCGAAAGCGTGTTCCTGCTTTTCCATTTTTAGCACGTCTTTTGTGAAAAAAGATCTTGCTTATGTTATCGGTTTGTCCGTCCGTCTGTGGACACTAG
This sequence comes from Macrothele yani, assembly GCA_039090855.1. Lineage (NCBI taxonomy): Eukaryota > Metazoa > Arthropoda > Arachnida > Araneae > Macrothelidae > Macrothele > Macrothele yani. The sequence goes on from CM077007.1 coordinate 104,896,510, forward strand.
TGGTGGGCAGATGCGGTAGTTTACGCAATCCGGATCTTTCAGATCGGGTCACTAAAATGTTCAGTTCAAAAGACCGGTTCCTGTGGAAATAACTTTTTTACGGGTCTTATAGAGGTTATTATTCAAAAAAGTTGGTGGTCAAATTTTCGAACTAAAGCCTAGTTCATCATCAGGACTACGTCACTAGAGTAGTTGCTGCCACTCAGTCGGAAGTGTCCAACCGCAATTATCGTTAATTGTGGTACTTCTTCTCGCTATTTCCATCCGTTCTAGTTTCCTCTTTACTAAGTTTGATTGGTGGGCGATTATTCTTACTGAGTCTCAATTTATGAAGTGTCCACTAGTTTGTATATGTCTCTCTAACCCTGTTTTCTTACTATTGTTCCTAATAGCTGCTTGGTGTTCTTTCATTTGAATTTTAATACTTCTTCCTGTTTCTCCTATATAGTATAAAGTATACACTGAAGAGCACTTGAATTAGAGACAGCTGGCGTTATGCAAATGTGGTGCTGTGGGCGGCCCTGTAAACGGAAACGACATGACGTATGCAGCGATCTGACAATATAAGGAGCGATGCGACGGGAATCAGTAAGAGTCGGACGCAGTATGGGTAAGACGAAGGGTCTAAGCGCATTTGATCGTGGGCAAATTGTCGGGGCCCGACGAATGGGTCACTCCATCTCGGAAGTCGTGCAGGCACTGGGATTTTCACGAGCCACTGTGTCACGGGTGCACCGTGAGTACATCGAATCCGGTAAAACCATCCCTGCAAGGGCCAACTGCCGTGTGGACAACAGCGTGTGGATGAGCGGGATCATTTTCGGCTAGCTCGCATTGTAACAGCGGATAGACGAGCCACAGTGCAAGAAATCACTCGGCAATTTAACGCTGGTGCACAAAAACGTGTAAGCAGCCACACCATCCAGAACCATCTCCTCGCTATGGGGTACAGAAGCCATCGTCCACGAGGGTACCGCTGCTGACCGCACATCACAGGATGCAAAGATTAGCATGGGCGCGGGAACATCGCCACTGTACACCAGACATGTGAAAAAATGTTGCCTGGACTGATGAGTCGAGATTCCTGTTGGTGCATGCGGATGGCAGGATACGAGTACGGCGCAAACCACATGAAGCGATGGATCCTTCTTGCCAGCAGGGTACTCTTCAAGCTGGTGGGCGGTGGCATTTTCGTCTGGGGACTGTTTATGTGGACTGAAATGGTATCCCTGGTACGTGTGACATCGTCCCTTCACGGATCAACGTTACCGGGATATCCTGGACGACCATTTGCTCCCGTTTGTGCGTCTTCAACATCCCACTGGGAACCTCATCCTGCAACAAGACAATGCACCGTGCCATCGCTCCCGAATTGTATCCGAATGGTTGGATGAACACTCCACCGACGTGACCTTGCTTCTTTGGCCCGCTAGGTCACCTGACCTTAATCCCATCGAGCACATCTGGGATGCCATCGAGAGAGAGATGTTCGAGGCTCCATCAAATCTTCGTGAACTGTGGGAGCTTGTTCAGGAGTCGTGGATCCGTATGGCTTCCCAACGCTTCCGCTGTCTTGTCGAGTCCATGCCGAGACGAATCGTCGCCGTCATCAGGGCGAAAGGTGGTGCTACACGTTACTGGACAGGTATCTCTAATTCAATTGCTCTTCCGTGTGTATAGTATATAGTATAGCCAGTAGTTACAGTCGATGCAATGTACATGTACTACTACTCCTTGCAATTGGATGTCCGTTTCTTTCTGTTTTAGAGCTGGCAGGAATTTCTTTAATTTGTTATTTAGATCTGGAGCAAGCCTGATATTATATTTTGCTCCGATCCTCTTCAGTTTTTCGAAAGTTCCTTGTGTTACGTAATTTTTCCGGTGAATTTGAAGTTGTTTATTTCCTGCTTCTTTTCTGGCACTTGTCTAAATAACTTCTTAATATATGGGGAGGCAGGGACGTGCCAAGCGGGAGTTGGGCGTTAGATTCCGGGAGCGGCAGGACGCCTGAATAAAATTTTACGGTTGATAAATTAATATCATTTCCGTGGGAGAAGATAAGAAAACGTTTTATTGTGAAAAATCGTAAAGCTACGCTGCACGTTTTTTTTTTTATAGTAAAAATAATTCATCGTATAATTCAACAGAAAACGTCTTTAAATCAGAGAATAATTTTTACTGTTTTGTTTAGTAACGGACACCGCGGGCAAATGATTAAAAAAAATTATAATTTTTTTTATAAATCATGAAGATTTTGGCATTCATGATATGCGTGGCCAGTGCTATGACAATGGGGCCAATATGAAGGGAAAACACAACGGACTTCAAAAAACATAATTTTTCGACCTAAACTCTTATGCATTTTATGTTCTCTGAGCGGCTCATACTTTAACCCTTTAACCGGCTGGAACGAAATAATTCGGGATTAGAATAATGAGCTAAAATCAGGTCTAAGGAATTTTTTTGCTGTCTAAGAAGTGGATAGAACGCAACTGGAAGGAGTGAACCTGAGAATTAGAAAGTATTCCTTTCATTTAGCTTCGTTATTCAAAGCAATCATTTAGGGGAATGATTGACACTAATCCTTTCTGACTGATTACTTGATAGAAGGGCTATATCAATATCGACGAACCAAAGAAAGGAGAGAGAAGATATCTGAGTAACTTGTTTCTCTGCCTAATGGCATGATGTCCGTGTCAGGGGGACTAGACACTGACATCATGATACTGGAAAGAAGCAAGCCCTTTCCCTTTATTCCTTAGGTCATAGAGCAGACCAGAAGATATCGCCAGAGAAGAGGACTAGAAGGGTACATTATATTATATTATATTATATTATATTATATTATATTATATTATATTATATTATATACGAGCACCAGTAATAGGTATATGGTCGGTACTACTGAGATTGAATGGGAAAGGAACTGTTTTGTCGTAGCTTTCGTTGAACACGATAGCTATGTGGATATTTGTGTTTGGGAAGTTAAGTAAATTTTGGGCACCATTTGGTTGAGGTACAACGGCCGCTTAAAGGGTTAAATCTGGTCGTAAATAACGACGAAAAAATTTCTCTACAGATTGTGAACATTTTCAGCATTGTTCAAGAATTATATGCTTTCTTTTCTGAATTACCTTACATTGACAAATTTTAAAGAAAGAGCTTCCAGCGTTGACCTTAAACCCGTGCTCGGAAACAAGGTGGGAAAATAGGATTGGGGTACAATTTCGATGTAATCCACGATATATCATATTAGATTTTTTGATTAGAATACATAGTTAAAGAGACTCTAGTCATGTTTATTGTTATATATATAATCATCATCAACCATTATCAGTTCTCTACTGAATGAAGGTCTCCCCAAGTTTCTTCCACAACGGTCTGTCTTGGACCAGTCTCTCCATCTCACTCCCGCATGCTTTCGAATTTCATCCACCCAACTCCCACGTGGTCTTCTTTTGAGTCTTTTCCTGTCACTTGGAATCCAGTCTAAAATTTCGGTTGTTCATCGGTGGTCCGTTCTGCTGGCAATATGTCCAGCCCATTGCCATTTCAGGGATTTTACTCTGATCATGATGTCTTCCACTCCTATCATTTTCCTTATCATCCACGGGTTCCCGTTCTTATCTTTCTGATATATATGTATACCCAAAAGCAGAGATAAAGACAAAATTTAAAAACGAAATTTAAAACCAGATTTCTTAAACATACATTATGCAGATCATGACGCGCAACGCAGCAGTGATGAATATTCAGAAATTACAAATTACAAAGCAGAGTCTGAAAGCAAAAAAGTTATTTTACGAGGTCAAAAACTACGAATTAAACCTCAAAACCCAACAGGCAAGAGTAAAAATAATAATAATTAATTTAGTAAATTAATAGCAAAACCAGAATGCAGAAAGTGTCGAGAATGCCGAGCCTTGGCTTTATCAAGGACCAGCAAAACTCTGCATTTTCTCACTTCCACAAAGACCTAGTAGAAAATGGGTTTCTGCAAAGCCATAGATGCAAGTATAAAGTCTATGCAAGTATAAGTCCAACAAGAATTTTTAATTAACATAACCGCCCTCAATGGTGCGGGCAAAAGTAATTTAAATTATTTTTTAAATTTTTTTTTTCCGCACCATTGAGGGCGGTTATGTTAATTAAAAATTCTTGTGGGACTTATACTTGCATCTATGGCTTTGCAGAAACCCATTTTCAACTAGGTCTTTGTGGAAGTGAGAAAATGCAGAGTTTTGCTGGTCCTTGATAAAGCCAAGGCTCGGCATTCTCGACACTTTCTGCATTCTGGTTTTGCTATTAATTTACTAAATTAATTATTATTATTTTTACTCTTGCCTGTTGGGTTTCGAGGTTTAATTCGTAGTTTTTGACCTCGTTAAATAGCTTTTTTGTTTTCAGAATCTGCTTTGTAATTTATATATATATATATATATTGCAGCCCCTCCTCCATGGGGAAGCTGTAATATATTTATCATCGTACATGGCGAAATTTTTTTACCGATAAATTGACAGAGAGAGAGGTAGAGAGAGAACCTGACTTTTTGTATTGTTCGCAGCATCATGAGAACTAGAGTTTTACACATTTTTTTTCCCCTTCAGTTTTATATAGGAGACAATTGTGATTTTTATGAAAACTCAATTTATGGGAAATAGAAGATAATGTTGCTAAAGATATTTATTTCATGTAAAACTGAATAAAAATTGAAAAATATGTTCGTACAAGTGAGCAGCAAATCTGGGCTTCCACCCGAGCGGCAAAGTCCCTTGGCGCGCCCCTGTGGAGAGGGGTAGTTGTTCTCTACCAATACTATTTTTAATTCTTCTCTGTGAATATCTTTTTGTGAATCTGAACAGACAAGGACTTCAATTTTTTCCAAAAATTGTCTCGCCGTATTCGAATTAATATAGTCAGGGTGGAATGAGCAGAAGTCATCTTTCCTGTGTTAGTGGAATTTCTAAAAAGCTGAGTGACGATTCTCCCTCTTTTGAGCTCAAGGTTAAATCTAGGATATTGATGCTATAGGGGGGGGGGGTCCAGTTCCAGGGTGTACTGCAAAGGATTTAACCACCAACTTTTTTGAATAATAATCACTAAAAGACTCGTAAAGAAAGTTATTTCCACAGTAAACTATGAATAGAGGTGCCATAAATTCATTTATAACACGTTCCTTTCCTTCGTTTCAATATAAATCGGCTGATAGATAGCAGCACGTCACTTCTTTGAATGGCGCTGGCGTGTACTTTCTCGCTTAGCAGCTGTTAACTCCTGTCAGAGGCATAGCCAAGGGAAGACAGATTCCCCGGGTCTGGACATCACCCCCCTTCCGTTGAGGGTGGATTGAGTACGACTTCAAAGCGATATACATGTCATCATTGTCAACCATTATCAATCCACTGCTGGACGAAGGTCTCCCCAAGTTTCCTCCACAACGGTCTGTCTTGTGCCAGTCTCCTCCATGTCACCCCTGCATACTTTCGAATTTCATCCACCCATCTCAAATGTGGTCTTCTGGGTCTTTTCCTGTCCCTTGGAATCCAATCTAAAATTTCGGCTGTCCATCGATGGTCTGTCCTTCTGGCAGTATGTCCAGCCCATTGCCATTTCAGGGATTTAACTCTGATCATGATGTCTTCCACTCTCGTCATTTTTCGGATCCACGAGTTCCTCTTCTTATCTCTCCTGGTTACACCAAGTATGCACCTCTCCATGATTCTTTGAGTTGTCTGCAGCCTTTGTATGTCTCTTTTAGTTAAGGTCCACGTCTCTGCACCATACGTAAGCACTGGAAGGATGCATTGATCAAACACTTTTCTTTTAAGACATAATGGTATATTGCTCTTGAAAATTATGCTGTTTCTTCCAAAAGCTCTCCAGGCTTTTGGAAGAACAGATTAATTTCTTCACCAATGTGACCCTCACTTGATATCTGCTGTCCAAGATAAACGTACGTGTCTGTTATCTCAAGCTTTTCTCCATCAATCGATAAATCTTCATTTCTTGTAAAAGCATTGAACATCACTTTTGTCTTCTGAAAGTTCATTGTTAATCCCACTTCTTTACTCTTGTCAGCAAGTTCCTGGATCATACTCTGCAGCTCTGATGGGGTAGTTGCAAAAATGACTACGTCATCAGCAAAACGAAGGTGGGTTAGATAATCTCCATTAATCTTTATCCCCTTGTTTTCCCAGCTCAGCGACTGAAAAACACCCTCTAATGTGGCATTAAAGAGCTTCGGAGATATGGTGTCACCTTGTCTCACTCCCTTTCCAATTTTTACGTGTGTTGTATTTTCAAACAGCCTAATCTTTGCACTTGCATTTTCATAGATGTTATTAATAATATTAATGAATGCATCTTCAATACCGCAGGTTTTCAGAGCCATTGTAACTGCTGATGGTTTCACCGAATCAATGGCTTTTTCATAATCGATAAAAGCCATGCACAATGGAAGTTCATATTCCCTCGCTCTTTCAATTAGTTCTCTCAGCACGTGGATATGATCTATTGTGCTGTAGCCACTCCTGAATCCAGCTTGTTCTCTCGGTTGAGCCATGTCCAGTGTTACCTTCAAGCGGTGTGAAAGAACTTTAGTGAAGATTTTATAAACTACTGATAGGAGGCTGATAGGTCTGTAGTTTCCGAGATCCTCAATGTCACCTTTCTTATGTAGCAGGATCATTGTAGCGGTGTTCCAATCCTCAGGAATCTTTCCTTCATTAAGGCATCGAGTGAAAATTTGGGCGAGTACTGTTTCAATTTCTCCACTTGCTTCTTGTATGATGTCTACAGTAATTCCATCTTCTCCTGGAGCTTTTCCTCGCTTCATGTTCTTGATTGCATGTGCAACTTCTGCTGGAAGGACTGGAGGAACTCTGGTACTGGTATCTTTCATGATGTCTGGAGTGCATATATCATCCCTTTCATATAATTTGGAGTAGAAATCTTTCACTCTTGTCAAAATTCCGCCTCTATTTCTTGTTACAGAACCATCTTCTTTTCTCAGTGCCATAATCTGTTTTCTTCCCTTACTGAGATGTCCCTTTGCTATCTTTAGGCTTTGGTTGTTTTCAATTGCTTTCCTCACTAGTTCACAGTTGAATTTTCTTACGTCTTCAGTGATACTTTTTCTTACTGTCTTGCATAGCTCTATATATTTCACTTTGGAAGTCACATCTTCTTTAGTTGTCCTCATCTCTCTTCTTTTTTGCATCAACATTTTGGTTTTTCCTGATAATTTGTTCACATGCAACTTGTTCTTAGACCCAGCTAATTTTGTTGCTGTTTCCATAAGAGCTTTGGTTACTTTTCTGTTAACTTCAGAGATGTCCACTTCTTCCGATGTTAGGCCTTCTAAAGCAGAGAACCTGTTCTTCAGTTCTAACTTGAAGGTATTATGGTGTTTTTTAAGGTTGGTTATGTCAATAGATTTTGTTTGTCTTATGAGCTTGCCATGTTCAAGTTTAGTGTTGAGGTGCATCTTACATCTCACCAATCTATGGTCACTACCTGTGTTGAACTTGTTTAGCACACTGCAGTCTTCTATGACGAATTTTTTGTTACACATAATAAAATCAATTTCACTTGTCGTCCCATTTGGATGTCTCCATGTCCATTTCCTGTGTGGCTTTTTCTTGAAGAAGGAGTTCAAGATGAAAAACCCTTCTGCCTCTGCAAACTCTACGAGAGTATTTCCACGCTGGTTTCTGTTGCCATGACCGAATTTACCTACTGAAGTTTCATTCTGTTGCCGTTGCCCTATTTTTGCATTGAAATCTCCCATAATTATTTTCAAGTGCTGCTTACCTTTATTATTTAGATGACAAATTTCCTCATAAAATTCTTCAATTTCTTCTTCAGGATGACTTGTGGTGGGTGCATAAGTTTGAATAATCTGAGCCTGGTATCTTTTCGAGAGTTGGATAACAAGTCGTGCAGCTCTGTCAGAGGAACTTTCAACTTCTACAACTTTATCCTTCAGTTTCTTGTTTATTATAAATCCAACACCACTAGTTCTGCCAGTATCTGTCCCACGATAGTAGAAGAGATGTCCACTTTTCAGTTCGATGAGATCTTCTCCTTTTCTCCTTACCTCACTTAGCCCCACGATGTCCCACTTGATCCTTTGTAGTTCCTCTTCCAATTCAAGAAGCCTTGATTCAGAAGATAGGGAGCGTCCATTGTAAGTAGCCAAGGTCAGCATCAGATGGCAGCCTAGTCCGGTCCTCCGGGGATTCTTAGCACCCTCTGCCTTCATGTCGCACTGGCCGCTGCCTTGGCCAGGTACATTCCAGCTGCCGGAGACTGAGGGCCAAGATTTAAGTTGTGGAATCATTTTGGAGGGGTTTGGCCATAACTCACCACGCTGGCCAAGCGGGTTGGTGAGTGTGGGATAGAATTTCCTCTAATCCCGATGGTATAGTTATACCGCTATGGGCGGTCGTCAGAGCCCCTTTAGTGGGAACAGGATGCACCACGAGAAGGCGGGGTTGACATTTGTCAAGGAGAGGCTGTGATGTTACGCATCACCTGACCTTACATCCCGATATACATGTATTTATGCAAATATAGGATTTCACAAATGAACCAAATCCATGGACTCACTTAAAAAATTTCTGGCTAAGCCACTGGTTCCCGTGTATTTCTTGATAGTGTGGTTTGAAAGGGAGCCTGTAAGCTTTTTTTTTTTTTTTTTTTGTTTCGGACGCCTGCTTTTTTTTTTTTTTTTAGCACGTCTTTTGTAAAAAAAGATCGTGCTTATTTTATCGGTTTGTCCGTCCGTCTGTACCCACGGTATCTTTGCAACTATTGGTCCAATTTGAAAAATTCTTTTTGAATTCGGAAGCTTGAAATATGCGAATGATGATCCTTCATTTAGTTTTTTTTTTTTTTTTTTTTTTTTTTTGCGATGCACAATTTTTCCGCCAGAGGGCTTAAATGCAGATGATGTCTGATTCAAAATTACGTTTTATTCCACATATTTGCTTCTAAACATCCGATTGAAAAAATTATTTTATCTTTCGATTCCATTTATGTCGAAGAGTATTTTAGATATAGTTTATTTTCAAATTACGCATAGATTTTCCGCTAGGGGGCGTAAAAGTAAATTACATTTTTCCCGATAACTCTTCTTCTAAAACTCCGATTTGAATTTTTTTTTTCAGCGGATACATCTCCTGTTGGAAAATTTTTTGCATATAATTTTGAATTTTTGGTAAAGAATACTTTGGCCACCAGAGGGCGTAAGTGTTAATGTTTGCTTCTTATGTATTTCCCATAAAATCTGAGCTTCTAAAATATCGATTAAAAAAATTATTGCGTGGACTGATGCCACTCACATCGGTAAACCTTTTCGGAATATTTTCTTCCTAAAATATTCCACAGTTTTTCCGCCAGGGGGCGTAGATGTATATCTTATTTTTGTCAATATCTCTACTTCGAGGAGTCCGATTTGAAACCTTCTTTGTTGGATAGTGTTTTCCGTGTGACATGTTTTTCATATAATTTCAAAATTTTCAAGTAATTCATAGGGTTTCCGCTAGGGGGCGTAAAGGTAAATTGCGTTTCTCTTTATAACTCTGCTTCTAAATCTCCGATTTGAAAAATTCTTTCCTCACCGGATACAGCTCCTGATGAGAAATCGTTTGCACACAATTTCTAATTTTTGTATACAAATGGTTTGGCCACCCGGGGGTTGTAAATCTTAATTTCCGCTTCTGATGTATTTGCAGCAAAATATGAGCTTCTAAATTCTCGATTGAAAATAATGTCATTTGTTGACCGATACTACTCATGTCGACAACCCTTTTAGAAACATTTTCTTCTTAAAATAGTGCATGGTTTCTACGCCAGGGGGCGTAGAAGTATATCTTATTTTTGTCAATGTCTCTACTTCTAGGGGTCCGATTTAAAAAATTCCTTCTTTGTTGGATAGTGTTCCTGGTGCGAAATGTTTTTCATATAAATTCAAAATTTTCAAGTAAATCATAGACTTTCCGCTTGGGGGCAAAAAGGTAAATTGCGTTTTCTGCTCCTAAAACTCCGATTTGAAAAATTCTTCCTGTATCGCATACAAGACCTGATGGAAAATATTTTTCACATAATTTCTGATGTTTGGTAAAGAATTGTTTGGCCACCAGGGGTAATACGTGTTAATTTCTGCTTCTGATGTATTTGTAGCAAAATCTGGGCTCTTGAAAACTCGACTAAATTTTTTTTTCTTGGACCGATACCGCTCATATCGATATATCTTTTGAGAATACTTTCTTTCTAAAATAATGCACGGTTTTCCCACCAGGGGACGTAAAGTCACATCTTGCCGCCCCGGTGGCGCAGTGGTCTAGGGCGCTGGCCTCTGATCATTCGTCCGTAAGGGGTCTGGGTTCGAATCCCGGTCAGGCATGGATGTTGTGTTTGTCTTACGGCACTGGCTCTCTCCCTTCCCTGGAACCCGTGACCCTAAATTAGGGACGGGCGACTGCTTATAGCCCATTGAGTTGCTCACGGTGGTCGTTAAACCTCCAATCAAAAAAAAAAAGAAAAAAAAGTCACATCTTATTTTTGTCGATAACTCTGTTTCTACGAGTTCGTAAGCTCACGATTCCGTTTACAGCAATATCTGAGGGATTAAAGACCCGATTGAAAAACTTCTTTCTTCTGTCAGATACTATTATTTTCCATACCGGTTCCATTGATTTTGAATAGCTTTGATAAATTTTCTTTGCGCCAGAACGGATTCAAAAGACGTGCTTATTACACCCGAAAATCCGGTGTCATCTTTCTTGTTTTTTACTGTGCACAGTCACGATAGATCAGTGCCACCTATTGTAAACTGCTAAGCTTAGGATTTCAACATGTAACAGTCAACCAGTCTCTAAATTTTGTTGACCCCCGTACATGTGCTCACACTCAAGATGAGGAGAGCAATTGGTGTCCCCTGAAGCGCTAACTATAAGAGAGGGAAATATAAAAAAAATTCATTTCGCAGACCATTATCTTGAATTTTTATTCCAACGGAATTGTCTTTACTTCGAACACTTTTTTGAGTTGTTGATTCTCATGAGGCAGTTCTTCCCTGGAACGCAGTCAATTGATTTTTAATTTACATAATCAATTGGTTTATTCTGTCAGATACACCTTTCTATTCAGGAGGAAACCAAACGTTTCCGTTATAATAAATGTTACAGAGTAGAGAGTAGGGATATAATCAACATTCATAAAAGTACTTCTAAAGGCCACATAACATAGTCATGAGACAGGATTATTACACAACTCACACTTGACTCACTTACGAACTGAACTGGAGTGACGAATACGAGCAAATATGATGTGCTTTGAACACGAGCTCATTACTCATTCCTCAGAGGAAGACCGACGAACAATATGAAAATATGTTTTAGAGTGATGTGTGACTCTTTTTATACTGTAATTAATTGTTTCCCTCTGAGGCAGTACAAATATTGCCTTTCGTATTTATTAATATGCATCTGTTCTGTCAGAGTTCTAAGCTGGGGTCCCCGTCTTGTAAGTGAACCCGTAATGAAAAAAATCAAAATACACTGGCGGAAAGTGAAAAAAGAACGCCAAGAAGGAATTGGCGGACGATCATGAAATTTACATATGTTAGTGGGTCGAGTTTACGTAGGTGTGATGTTAATTTTGGGACCAACCGGTGAGCGCTTACGCCACAGCACGGCATAATATGCAAATTATCGTCGGTGGTATTTAAGGAGTACGGCGAAGTGAATGTAATCAGTCGTCGGTGTACGGACACGTGCGAAGACTCTGAAGAAGCTGCAATGTCTGGACATGGAAGACGTGTACGATTTCAGCAGTTATCGGACTTTGAGCGAGGTCGTCTAGTCGGACTCCACGAGGCCGGGTGGTCGTATCGTCGTATTGCGGAGCAAATTGGACGGGAAGTATCGGTGGTGGTACGATGGTGGCGTAGATGGTCCGAGGAACATTCCCACACGAGAAGACGTGGAACCGGGAGTCACAGACGGACTGATGAGCGGACCGATCGACGCATAAGAAGAGCGGCGTTGTCAAGCAGAACATCCACTGCTACGCAAATCCGAGCTGCCCTTGCACCTGAAGTGACTGTGCGAACAATCTGCAACCGTCTACTGGATGCAGGACTACGTGCACGTGTGCCTCTGGCATGTGTACCTCTGACTCCAGCCCACCGTCAGGAACGGCTCCAGTGGTATCGCCAACGTCTGCACTGGAGAATGCAATGGCAATCTGTCGTGTTCAGCGATGAAAGCAGATTCTGCTTGGGAGCCTCCGATGGCCGTATGCGTGTTCGCAGACGCACAGGGGAGCGTCTCCACCCTTCTTGCATCCGCCAGCGACACACATGGCCTACACCTGGTTTCCTGGTGTGGGGAGCGATCAGCTATCACTCCCGTACACAACTAGTGTTTGTACCGGGTACGTTAAACAGCACCTCCTACATCAACAACATCATTCTGCCCGTTGTTGTGCCATTTGTAAGGTCGGTCCATCGTGGTGTTCTCCAGCAAGATAACGCACGCTCACACACGGCACGTGCAACGAAACATGCACTTCAGGGTGTGACACAACTTCCATGGTCTGCACGTTCACCGGATTTGTCCTCCTTTGAGCACGTGTGAGATTTTATGGGACAGCGACTTATCCGGTCTCCACGGCCAGCCACGACTATCCCCGATTTACGCGTCCAGGTTGAGGATGCTTGGAACTCAATACCCCAAACTTACATCCAACATCTGTACGACAGACTCCATGCCAGAATTGCACAGTGTGACGCAGTTCATGGCGGTTACATGGAAATGTTATTTTTCAGTTTACCAACAAATACAGCTGTATTTTGCCATAATGTTTTGATCACGTTATCCTCTGTATTCCGTTATTATGCTGTATAAATTTCGTTGGATCAGACGTCTCCTTCTTGGTGTTCTTTTTTCACTTTCCGCCAGTGTATATAAAACATAGAATCTAAAAAATGCGATATATCTTCATTTCACTGCAAACTATTTGATAAAACCTAAGATATAATGGTTATAAGATGGTTTAGTTATACACGGGAAAATTTTCGATCCAGTAACTAATCAATGGGCAATGAAATACCAGCTCCGACAGATGACCGAAGCGAACGAAACGACTGAAGGGAACGGCGAATGATTTGGATCGTCGACTCCAGGATCAATGCGAACGATGAACGATTTCGTTCTCCGTGAACGAGATCTTCTGGAACTGTTGAACGGATCTTTTCGTTCACTCTGTCGACCGGGTCACTTGGAACGGGTCAGTCGCGAACGACCCATCTCTAGTGGACACCATATCTCTCCAACTATTAGTCCGATTTGAAAAATTCTTTTTGCATTTGGAAGCTTGAAATGTGCGAATGATGATCCTTGATTTCGTTCTTTTTTTTTAAGATGTACAATTTCGCCCATAGATGGCGTAAATTCGGATGATGTCGAATTCAAAATACATTTTTATTCCATATATTTGCTTCTAAACATCCGATTGAAAAAATTCTTCTACTTTTCGATTTTATTTATGTCGAAGAGTTTTTTAGATATAGTCATTTTTTCAAGTTACGCATAGATTTTCCGCTAGGGGCGTAAAAGTAAATTGCGGTTAAAAGTAAAACTCCGATTTGAAATTTTTTTTCTTCAGCTGATACAGCTCCCGATGGGAAATATTTTACATATAATTTCTAATATTTTGGTAAAGAATTGTTTGGCCACCAGGGGGCGTAAGCTTTAATTTTTGCTTCTGATGTATTTACAGCAAAATCTGAGCTTCTGAAATCGCAATTAAAAAATTCTTTCGTCGACCGATGCCACTCACGTCGATAAACCATTGCGAAATATTTTCTTCTTGAAATATTGCATGGTTTCTCCGCCAGGGGGGGCGTAGATGTATATCTTATTTTTGTCACTATCTCTATACTTCTAATGGTCGGATTTGAAAAATTCCTTCTTTACTGGATAGTTTCCGGTGCGACATGCTTTTAATATAATTTCAAAATTTTCAAGTAATTCAGATACTTTCCGTTAGGGGCCGTAAAGGTAAATTGCGTTTCCTTCGATATCTCTGCTTCTAAATCTCAGATCTGAAAACTTTTTTGTAGGAAAGCGTTTCCGGTGCGAAATGTTTGACATTATTTCAAATTTTTCTTAACGCAGAAGTCTGCCACCATACGGCACAAGCTCACGATTCCGTTTACAACAATATCTGCGGGATTAAAAGTCCGACTGAAAAACTTCTTTCTTCGGGCAGATGCAACTGTTTTCCATACCGGTTCCATTGACTTTGAATAGCTTTGATAAATTTAATTCGCATCAGAATGGATTCAAAAGATGTGCTCATTATAGCCGAAAGTTTGGTGTCATCTTTCTTGCTTTTTTCTTTAAATTCAGTCTCATTACTTAATTGACGTACTGTGTGGTTCCAATTTCTTGGATTCCGTCTTGGGCAGGTTTAATTAAACTTGAAGTTAGAAACAAAATTAATTTTTATTTCTCTTTACCAGCACGTTTCTGCTTCATTAACTATTTCTTTTTACTTTTTTCATGAACATTCTTCTGTGAAAAATGGTTGTTTAATATTTTGCATTTTATTTCCTTTCTGATATTTTTATGATAACACAAATCAGTCTTTTCAACTCAAAGTAACACCGATAATCCACGCCACGAACATTGTGTTTACAAGCTGGAATTCGATATCACATTCTAAGAACTACCATTAATCGCAAATAAATAAATAAATAAATAAATAACACTAGTCGACATGAAAAATGTTATGAACTTAAAACTACCCAATCTTAAACTAATTTTAGGGTGCTGAATACGATAAAAACACTTAAAATTGCCGGTTGGCTTTCATTTTTAAATTACACCCGTGTTATCAAATTATGAGTTTCACGTTATTGGTTACACTTTTCGACAAAAGCAAAGCAAAACTGCAGCTTTAGTGGCACCAAAGCCTTATGATCTTACATTCAAGCAGGTTCCCTCTGCACCACGTGATCAGTTGGTGTGTCGTCTCGTGCTGATCACGTGATCCCTTCTATTTTTCGATTCTCTTAAGATCAGGTCATTGGTAGGTGTCGCATGACACTTGCTTTCAGTTGTTATGTAGTGGTCAGAATTTCGGTTCTTTCGTCTTGAATAGCTTCAGGTAACTTCTTTTTGTTTCGTTTCTGCCGTGAAACATTAAGGATGACACGTAAATGTGTGAATAATCCAGTTAACTTCTGTTATGTGTGTGTAAAAGAAGCATTTGCGCAAAGAAAGTGTGCGTTAAGTGCAACTATAAAAAAAAAAGGCATATTTCTTGTATTTCGGTGGCAAAATCGGCGATCTTGACAAGAAATGGCCCTCACCCCACATGCACGCTTCAATACCTGCGCTTCAAAACTGAGTGCTTGGGTGAACGTTAAGGGACGTTCGATGTCCTACTGATTTGGAGAAAGGCAACAAATTACACCACAGACTGTTATTTCTGTATGGTGCCTTTTATCAAAAAGAAAGTGTGACTATAAAGAAGAGAAAAACAGTTTCATATTCATATATACCTCTTTTAGCGATTCGTTCCGTGGTTCACGGCAAAGGACTACCTATTACTGAACCTCCTGATTTTTTTTTGATTGGAGGTTTAACGACCACCGTGAGCAACTCAATGGGCTATAAGCAGTCACCCGTCCCTAATTTAGGGTCACTGGTTCCAGGGGTCACTTGACCTCCCTGTAGAATTATTTTTCACTTTCTTTATTTTATTTCATTTATTACTTTTTTTTTTTTTTCACTCGCAGAACTGGACCACAAGGAAAGATGGAGCTTGGGGCGTTTAATTTAATATCTCAATTTTATAGGAAATTTGGAATTGGAAAACGGTAACGTGAAAGCAGAAAACCTAGCAAACCGTAAGGTAGTACGCCCAAAAAAGTTTCGCTCATTGTGGTGTGTGCTGGAACTTAAAAGGTTTGGGCGTGGCCCTGCTCGACACTGTTCATTATTTTGAAAACAGTTACCAATGTACATGATAATACATGACTATTACTAACATACACTTTCTTCAAGAGCAGCATCAATTAATAATAATAGTAGTAGTAGTGTTCTAGTGTAGTAAGTAAGTAATAGTATTTATCTTTCATTTTCACGAATTACTGTTTTCTACATATTAGTCAAACCTTAATTAATTATACTTGACCCCTTTTGAGAAATTTCTTGCAGGAGCCCATGTACCCAGTGAATCGCAACAGCCGTCAACTTCAAGAGAGCCAGAATTTTGTCTAAACCCAGATTCCTTAGAGCCATATATGATCACACAGTTTGAACTTAATGACCTTGTCAGAGATATAAAGACTCGTTAAATTATCAGGAATAACTTAAAAGATCGTGAAATTATGGAAAATTACTTTAAAAAGATGCAGGTAGTTTACGTAATGACCCAAACATGTTGGTGTTATTTGTCGAAGATCTTGCACAGATTGTTATGGGATTCAAAAATTTGGACTGCGGCTCTTATGCCGATGCCGAGCACTGTGTATATACCTCAACAACACCAGGGTTTGCGCGGCCCCCTGGGAAAAGACCTGGAATTCGATTTCCCTGTTTTTACCAAGCCTAGGAAGTCTCTGAATTTTCATATTCTTTGCGAAAGGTCCTGGAATGATCCGTGAATTTTTTCTTGCATTGAAAAAAAAATAATAATAATCTGATCTTCGAAATGTTTGGCTCGATTTCGTCACTTTGTCCATGCTGCTTTCTAATCGCGATGACATCACTTCCTTCCATGAAGTGTGGAGATTACGATGCTGCAGTGCAAGATTTTTGAGTGCCATATTTCCAGCGACTTTGGTGTGTAGTTTACCTGTTTTTTTTTTAGCGGTTGGAGTCACAACAGCTTGTGGAAACCTTCCCGCGAGTCCTCACTGAAGGAGATTGATATCTGGCCTCACTGCCACCAATGTGCGTGGGAAGAGATGCCCATGGAATAGGAAATCTTAAGTGCTGTAGCAAAAATATTTTGTATGAGCGTTGTACCGAAAGTAATGCAAAAGTGAGCATAACTTTTTTAATAACTGACACACTGCGAAAAAAAGTTTGTTTGAAACAACAAAATAATTTTGTTGAGCTGTTTTGTCGATTTATATTGTTGTTTTAGCAAAACTCCATCGGAACTGTTTAGTTGGCAACACGAAATTATTTCGTTGGCTATATATTGTTAATTCAACTAAATGGAGATGGCATCGACCTTAAGTCAAAGCGCACGTGATTACTAACTCCATACGGGCACTACCACTGACCAGAAGAATCTCGTTTTGCGCTTAAGATTCCGTTTTGAATTATGGCTGACTACGAAGTGAGTGCATTGTTAGAAGACTAGGAACTGTCAACTCTGATAGACATATTCAGAGGTAAGAATTTCTAATATATCTTAATAATTCTGACGTGATTTTATGCTAGTGTTCATTGTGCGTTATTTTGGTTGGATTTAGTGAATTTCAGTTATAATTTGGCCTCACTTTGTAGACTCATAATTTCAATGAACACGATAAAATCCTCATCTTATTAGATGCACAGGAGCACATATTAAATTTAAACCCAGGTTTCTGATAAAGCAAGAGGGGAGAAGTTGGGAATCTGGACCACTTTTTGTTTTAGACGAAAAACTCAATTTTAAATGTAACA
Source organism: Macrothele yani (assembly GCA_039090855.1). NCBI lineage: Eukaryota > Metazoa > Arthropoda > Arachnida > Araneae > Macrothelidae > Macrothele > Macrothele yani. The sequence goes on from CM077007.1 coordinate 104,914,207, forward strand.
GTTACATAAAAATATGTCAAAAGTGTTAGCACATATATTTCTCGTAATGTATGTATAGATTTTAGGAAAATAAGTATCACTGTTTAAATAGCACAACTTTTTTAAACATATTGCAGAAAGTCAGCCTTGGAAAATGGGGTTGGTAATATGAAACAGCATGAAAATAAAACGAAAAAACCTCAGTGTTTTGATTATAAAGTTATTGAAATTACAACAACTTTTTTATTGAATGCCGCTTTTATTGTGAAACAATTAATGATACTTTAAAAATGAAACTAAAAGAAATCCCTATAGAAAGTATGAGTCCTTTAGGCTGATGAACAGAAGTCGCAAATAAAAACATTCACTTTCACATCCACTGCATAAGATGTGAGCTTATTCTTGGCACGTTATACATTGAACCCACAGTTCTCCAGATTTGGACATACTGAATGTCTCGCAACATTCAGTACGTCCAAATCTTCAGTATTCAGTACGTCCAGTACGTCCAAATCCAACACCCAGCCGTTTTAAAGTTTCATCTTCTGACCAATCGACACCCTATAACTAATATGCTAGATGTATCAATAAAGACAGCAAAAAAATCTGGAATCTTACCTTACGAAAATTGTTGACCTGGAAGAAAACAACGCACCTCCTCTGTACCATGTACACCACCTGACACTGACACCTGAGCCCTCTGGTGGCCTATACGGACCCTAATAGTTATGTTTATTTAAGTTATTGGCAGATGGCAACACTTTCTTGAGGAAATAAGTAGCGCCATTTCATATTACCACCCTGTTTCATATTCTCACCTTCTCCCCTAATACATTTCTTATGGCTGGTTGTGATTCCTGGTCGCAAATAAAAAAATGCACATGAGGTAATGATAAGAGTTGTAATTTATGTATAGACTTTGATTTTATGTATAGGTTAATACACTAGTGTGCAAAACTTAAGCAACTTAACTGATTGTGGCGTAATTCCGCGAAAACTCACCTGTAAGACATGCAATTCACACTACAGAGGCACAATGCAGTACCTAAAGGATGACGAAAGCAGCGTAGCAAACAAATGAATAGAACGCATACACGAAGGCAGGCAGCAGAAAATGGTTTATTGACAGCACGGCATTCGTACACCTAACCGACAGTCCATGAGGGAGAACAACAATCCAAAGTCCCTTAGTACGGGATATGACCTCTTCGAAGTGCAATGGTTGCGTGGCACCGTCTGGCCATACTCAACACCAGATGATCCAACAGTTCTTGAGGTAACAGTTCCCACTCCTCGATGAGCATCTGTGTCAGTTGTCTGGTGTTCTTCGGGGGAAACGATCGTGCCGCCAGGCGTCTCCCCAAAACATCCCACACATGTTCGATGGGATTTAAATCAGGGGAGCACGCTGGCCACTCCATTCTGCGAATATCTTCAGAATCTAACAGGTCCTCAACTGCTTGGGACCTGTGTGGGCGAGCGTTGTCGTCCATAAAAACAAAGTCTGGACCAATGGCACCTCGGAACAGACGCACGTAGGGGCGGATGATCTCATCACAGTAACGCGCTCCCGTTACGGAACCTCTGTCGAAAATGTGGAGCTCCGTCCGACCGTTCAGCATAATGCCACCCCACATAAGTACGCCAGGACCACCCCAACGGTCTCGTTCTCTGATGTTCTTGGGATGAAATCGTGTCCCTACCTCTCGCCAGATCAACTGGAGCTGAGAATCGTTTGTCCGACTGAAACGACTCTCATCGGTAAAGAGGACGTGACTTCATTGATCAGGTGTCCAGTGCGCATGTTCGCGACACCACTGTAAACGGTGCCGCCGATGGGCTGCTGTCAATGGTATGCAGCGTTCCGGCCGGCGGGCATATAGCCCACCCTTATGAAGGCGTCTGGCCACAGTAAACCGGGATACCTGTCGTCAGTTTGCTGTATGCAACCGCTGCGCCATGCTGCCAGCTGTCTGGTTCCGGTCTCTTTTCGCTTGCACGACGAGATATCGGTCGTCACTCGCCGTTGTTTTCCTAGGGCGACCACCACCTACCTTTCGTACAGCTGTACCTGTCGTTCGGTAGGCTTTCCAAGCTCGTGACACTACACTTTTATCGATTCCAAACTCTTGGGCAACACTCATCACGGTACGCCCCTCCTCTAGCTGGCCGATCATTCTACCACGTGTAAAGGCATCCTGACGATCTCTCCTAGCCATATTGCACGATCGATCTCACTTTCACTTGCAGCGAATGTCTGGAAATGCCTCTGTCCGCCGTCTTTTGTAGTCGGCTGGCACTGCGCGCGCTGCCTCCACGCAGTTTACGTGCCCTCACGTCACCTCTGACGTCGAACTCCTGCTATTTGCATATGCACCACCTTTGTCATGAGTTGTTGTTCCCTTGTACAACCCGCAAATCGCCCTTGTCTCCCCTGTCATGACTGTATGCTGTCAAACGACGTTGTTGCTTAAGTTTTGCACACTAGTGTATATACAGTGTGCTTCAAAATTCGTGCGGCAACCAAAGATTGCATGGTGATAGTACCCTGGAAACATATAAAACGTTAAAAAAAATATTACGATTTTTTTTTTGTCTAACAAAAAATGTCAATAATTTGTTTCATCAAAAAACTAAGGAAAACATTTAAAAAGAAATAAAGAAATCCGATTTAGAAACATGCTACGCACCAGAATAGTGTCAATATATCGTTATGTCAAGTACAAATCGTCCGTGAACAATCCAGAAGGTAATAAACCCACCTTCAAATACTGAATTTGCAGATAAGAACACGCCTGCAAGAGCAGGTGTAGACGAATGGGTAGCACGCCTAGTTCCTAAACTAAAGATCTCAGGTTCGAATCCGCTCAGTGAGAGATTTTTCGCTGGCTCTGAAGAAATTTCCTCGTAACGTAACACCATCCAAATTCATTTAAACGCCACTAGAAAGTAAATACGGCAAGAAAAGTTAAAATACGACGGGGGAAAAAAAGATGGCGGGGAGAAAAATTGCGGACACCCCGGGTAGCAGGGCACCCCTAAAATTATTGCACCGGCAAAGTGTTGCCATCGGGAAAAAGTTTAGGGACAAAGTGGCCCAGTTACATAACTCTAAATTTTGTTGGAGCAAGAAATTACTATGTCACGATAGCAATATGTTTGGTTGCAGCAACAGGAGAACGTTTTATCACGATAACAATACATATTGCTGGATCAAACAAATTCCCCAAAATCCACAAAATTATTTTGTTAAATGAACAAAACATTCTGTCGTGATAACAATAAATTTTGTAGAGTGAACAATAATTTTCATCAAAATTATTTTGTTAATTTAACAAACTTTTTAGTTGACTGTATGTCGACTGAATTTGTTTGTTGAATTAACAAAACGTTTTCCTCAGTGCAGAGGTCGTCCAAATTGCACATGTTGGTAGAGTAACTCTTTCTCTATACAAAGGTACTACTCAACATAGTCTCCATCAGAAGCGATGCATTTGTGCCATCGTTGAACCCAACTCTCGAATCCTCTTTGAAAAAAATCCGGTGTTGACTGTTGTGCCCACTTCTTCACAGCCATCTCCGGTGTTCACCTCATCTGGGTCATCAGATCGTTGTCCCCGGAGACTGTCCTCCATTGGAACGAACACGTAGAAGCCGGAGGGCGCCAGATCTGGGCTGTACGGTGGATAGGGGACCACCGACCAGCCTAACTTGCTGATCACTTGATTTGTTGCCACAGATGAGTGTCGTATCTCATTGTGAATGTGGATTCTTTTCAGATTCTTTTTCGGTTCTTCCTCTTTATGACTTCCCTTAGCTTCCTGAATGTCTCAATGTACCACTCGCCAGAAAATCAAGGAGAATGACACCCCTCTCATTCCTAAAAAAACAGTCACCATGACTTTCTGTGCTGATCACTGGCTCTTGAACTTCTTAGGCCTTGGTGAAGAGGTGTGACTCCATTCCATGGATTGATTCTTCGTAAAGATACGCCCACGTTTCACCCCTTGTTACCAGATCGAAATAAACGTGTCTTCATTAGCTTCAAATGCTTCCAGTAGATCAGAGCAGTCTTCCACCCTTCTCTCCTACAAATCGGGTGTCAACTGCCGAGGCACCCACTTTGCACACGCTTTTCGTTACCCTAAGTCTTTCACTATGTTTTGTACGCATTGTGACCACAGTCCAGTTGTGCAACAAGATCACGGATTGTGACTCGTTTCTCCGCGCGAATCAATTCATCCACTCGCTGACAATTCGTGTCAGTGGTCGCAGACGATGGTCTCCCACTGCGTGGTTTGTCTTCAATGCTGGTTTCCCCTTCTTTAAACTTCTTCATCCGTCTGTGCACATTGCTCTTGTAAATGGTGTCATCTCCATAAACATTGTGTAGTCTTCTGTGGATGTCAGACAGCCTGCACCCTTCCTTCGTCAAGAATTCAATGACGGCACGTTGCTTCTCCTTGGAATCCATTATTTACCTTCAATGAAGAGGAAGATATACTCTGCCGACATGTACAATTTGAACGACCCCTGTCCGTTAATGAAAACGTTATGCTTACTCTTGCATTACTTTCGGTACAACCCTCGCATTATTGCCGTTATGCTAAGTTCGTGAAGTCCATGCCCCATCGCGTTGCTGCCGTTATCAGATCGCGAAGATGACCAATGCGGTATTAGAGAGGCATCCTAGTTTTGTTTTTTGTCTGTTTTTTTTTTCGTTTCAGTGTATATGTATGTATGTATGTATGCGTATTTATTAAGCGCAGCCTATTCTATTTTGACGTTAATCATAAAATATGAAAATATGTTTTTTTCAGGAAATGGATATTGTTTTTACCGATTTTGTTGCTGGTGTATTGTGGATGCGACAAAAGCATTTAAAGTACTACGAGAAGGAAGAGCTTAGGATTGATGAGTCTGCAGCAATAACTCTTCCAGGTAAATCATTAGCGCATATAATATAATATATTACACTGAAAGGATAAATTATTACGTACACCCACCTAATAACGTGTGGCATCACCTTTTGCAAGCAGGACAGCATCTAAACGTCGTGGACACAGACTGACCAACAATCTAAACAGGCGCTGACCAACAATCTAAGCAGGCGCTGACCAACAATCTAAGCAGGCGCGTACTGATAGCTCCCACAACCCCAGCGTTGCGGGTTGGGGAGTGGGAGGGAGGCTCGCGGTTAAGGGTCTCTGTCCGCAGCAAAAACATTTTACAGAATCTTTTGCGGAAACTTCATATGAATAAAGAAATAACTAGCAATTTTTACGGCATATTTGAAAGAATTAATAAAAAGAAACGTAATTTTTTTTTTCGCGGTTAAAATTTATAAAAACTGAATGACAGGAAAGCAGTTATTTTAGAAAACCTGAAGCTCAGTCATAGCAATAATTCATATACATGCATATTAACAAGAGAATGTGAAACAAATATCAGTTCAATGAATGAAAAGTTTTTACCAATGAGGATAAGGTGTAATGCATAACACCATTGTTTCCATGTAACTACGCATGCTTCAGAATATATGAACTGTAAGGTACTATTTGCAGGGAGAAGTAGAGACCTGTGTCATTTTTTTTTTGTAACAGAGTCAAGAGAAAAAAATTTACCGTGTATCAAATCTTGTAGCATTATGCGAGGGGGTATCAAAAAGTTCGTGCAATCACCCAAAATCATTAAAGCTACTGAAACAAATTTTGTTTTACTTTGTTATATATACGTTTAGTATACTGTACAACATAAATAATATTTAGCAACCCCTTTTTTCAGGAATCGAAAAGTCGATGATCATGGAGAAAGCGGAATTTCGCTGTCTGATCAAGTTCCTTCATCTCCAAGGATAGTCAGCTAAAAAATCCATCAAGAAATGTTAAATATATATGGAAATAAGTGTCCAGCATACGAGACTGTGGCAAAGTGGAAAAGAAATTTTCAAACTGGTCATATGACCCTTTCTTGACGATCCAAGGTTCGGATGGCCATCTTTGACAGATGACCAGACAGTTGTGACCAAAGTGGTGTGACGTGCCTGCCCAGCAGGACGCACACGACATGAAGGCAGCGATAACGAACATCCGCGTAGCTCAATTGGTAGAGCGACTTATTCCGGAATGAGGGGATCCGGGTTCGAGCCCCCAGCGTGGACAAAAATGACGGAGAAATTTACTTCGGTATAATGGCGCCCGAACTTTCCGGATGACCCGGCTGTTCATGATCTCGCAATGGTGTGATGTTCTTTCTACACCGCGAGATGGGAAAATAAGAGAATCCCTTCTTCAGCGCTTCGAAAAATAAAAATGTGTGATGTTGCATTCCACTCACTAGATTGACTGAGAGTTCTCAAGTACGTTCTAAAGCGGATGGCTGCCTGCAACGATTCATGGTCACGGCTGACCCGTGGGCCATGCCCCGGCTCTTTTTCGGGGGGGGAGATGTTACGTGCCTGCCCAGCAGGGCGCACACGACATAAAGGCAGATAGCAGCGATAACGAACGTCCGCGTAGCTCAATTGGTAGAGCGACTTATTCCGGAATGAGGTGACCCGGGATCGAGCCCCGGCTTGGACAAAAATGACGGAGAAATTTACTTCGTTATAGTGGAGAAGTTAATCCTTGAAGATAGGCGTACAACGATTAAAATGCTTTGTAAAAAGTTCATCTAAGCTATGGGTCAGTGTGGACAATCATACACGGAAAATTGGACATGTCCGAGGTCTCAGCGCGGTGGGTACCTAGACTTCTCACCCCATTCCAAAAGGAAGCTCGGGCACAATCCGCGGGGGGAATGTTGACTCTTCGTAATGCGAATTACGCAGATTTTTTTTTTACCGTTTGATTACTGTGGATGAATGTTGGATGTACCTCTATGATCCAGAAACCAAAAAAAAAAAAAAAAATAAATGAGCAAGCAATGGAAACGTCGCTCTTCACCACCCTCAAAAAAGGCAAAAGTCTGTCGCAAAAGTGAGGATCTCTGTTTTCTGATGTAAAAGAGGTATTATTTTAACAGACTACATTCAGAAGGGTCAAACTATTACCTCTGACTACTATTGCAACCTCCTGACCAAATTGAGGGAGCAAATTAAAAGCAAAATAAGCGGAATGATCACAAAAGGCGTCCATTTGTTGCACGACAACGTACCAGCTCATTCAGGAGTCCACCCAATCGTCACTGCGAGTCGTCTTAAATACAATATATTGCTTCATCCGCCATATTCTCCTGATATTGCATCAAGTGATTTCTTATTGTTCCCCGATATGAAACGTCCACTACGTGGGCGGTGATTTGGTGATACTGATGACGTCGTGTTTTAGGTAGAACAGTGGTTTCAGGCACAATCTGAGGTGTTCTACACGGAGAGAATAAAGGAGGTCAAGCGAAGGTGGGGGAAATGTGTGGCACTGGGTGGAGAAGGACCAAGTACCTGAATAAAAAAAAATAATTCTAGCTTGTTTATTTCTTGGTGATTGCACGAACTTTTTGATACCCCCTCGTCTTAAGTGTTGTTGTTTTTTTTATTCAGTAGAGTAAATAATGTAAGTAGTTTTACTTTTTGTTGTGCCACGATTCTTAACTACTTCTTATTGATTTGCTTAATTATGTTCTGCATTTTTCTATATATTCTAAAAATCGGAAAAGGTAATTAGACACTGTCATATGAAGTTTACGTGTTTTGTATGTGTGATCGTGAAGCATTTCAAAGAGGCTGGCCTTAGTTGTCTAGGAGAATAAAATTTGCATGATATATTTGGCGCAACTTTTTTGTAGAACTTTCTATTGGCATAAAATTAGGGCTACTATTTCAGTTACAACGTGCACATTTCGTTTTGCACAAAATACCTGTAGGTTCCAAAGAGTTTTAATTATTAAAACTCCTATAAAGCCTAATAAATTATACGAAATTAAAAATTTAAGTAATTCAGTGCTCATAGATTTTTGTAAAAGGGCCTCGAAGATATTTTTTTTGCGAGAGGGGGAGGCAAGATTTTCCGGTACGCCACTTAATCTAAGAGTGCTTGGCGTAGGGCAGGCAGATATATAGGTGGGGATGCTTGATCACGAATAGCTCGTTCCAATATGTCCCATAAATTTTCAATCGGGTTGATATCCGGTGAGCGAGGGGCCATGCGAGTGTAGTAATCTCACTGATATGCTGCTGGATCCAGTTGGTCGCTAGCCGGGACCGACTGGGTGGAGCGTTGTCCTGTTGAAAGATCGGAACTTGGTTCGGACAGAGGCACGTAATGAAAGGGTGGCGATGGTCGGATATGAGCAGCACATAGCTGGGACCAGTGACGGAAGACTCAAGAGGTACTAAGAGACCGAGGCCGGACCATGTGAAGGCTTCCCAAACAGTTACACCACCTCCACCGGCCTGTAGTACCAAAACTTGGCATGCAGGGTCGATAGCTTTGTGTGGTTTATGCCACACACGCTGCCTGTCATCGGCGCGATACAGTGTGAAACGGGATTCATCAGACCATACGACACGTTTCCAATCATTCATGCTCCAGTTTCGATGGGCCTTCGCAAACTGCAGCCGAATCATGCGATGCTGTGCGGTTAACATCGGGACACGATGTGGTTGTCGACTGACCCAGTCGAGTTGTGCCATGTGTCGACGGGACTGTCTTTGAGCATATAGGCTTGTGGATGCTCCTTCATTAAATTGTGACGTCATTTGCTGCAAACAAGCCTTCCGGATTCTTCTGTACGATGCGAGACAATTTTCGGCGCCCTCGATCATCCAATGCACTTTTACGGCCACATTTCATCCAACTGTTAGCGATTTTGCCGGATTTCACGTATTCCTGGTACACATTTGCTATGGTTTGTCGCGGAATTCTTAACAGTTGCGCTGGTTCAACATCCGGCCTTCCTGGTTCCCACGATTTAGCCTCGATCAAACTCACTTAAGTCTCGTCCTCGACCCATGTTAGCACTTGATGAAATGTATTCCTGTGCGTACTGACCCACTTTATTTATAGCCCTTACCAGTTTTCCTGCACAACGCGATTTGCTGATGTTCTGATGCTTTGCGTATTTTCACCGGGGTGTACGTAATAATTTGTCATTTCAGTGTATAATATAATATAATGTAATATAATATAATATAATATAATATAATATAATATAATATAATATAATATAATATAATATACAGTACTTTTTTCTGTAGGAAAAGATGCCGGAACTCTTAAACATAAGTTGCTAAAAGAGGGGTGTTGACCTAACAAAAAGCAACTCAATTTCGTGTACATATTCCCTTATTCCTTATTATTGATGTATCGAACAAACTACAAAAACGTAATTTACGTGATCATATCATGATATATGTACTCCAGACATTACGGAAGGTACCAGAGTTCTTCCAGTCCACCCAGCAGACGTTGCACATGCAATCAAGAACATGAAACGGGGAAAAGCTCCAGGAGATGGAATTACTGTAGACATCATACAAGAAGCAAGTGGAGAAATCGAAACAGTACTCGCCCAAATTTTCACTCGATGCCTTAATGAAGGGTAGATTCCCGAGGATTGGAACAACGCTACAATGATCCTGCTACATAAAAAAGGTGACATTGAGGATCTCAGGAACTATAGACCTATCAGCATCCTATCAGTGGTTTATAAAATATTCACTAAAGTTATTTCACAGCACTTGAAGGTGACACTGGACATGGCTCAACCGAGAGAACAAGCTGGATTCAGGAGTGGCTACAGCACTATAGATCATATCCACGTACTGAGAGAACTAATTGAAAGAGCGAGAGAATATGAACTTCCATTATGCATGACTAAAAGGCCTTTGATTCGGTGAAACTATCAGCAGTTACAATGGCTTTGAAGTCCTGCGGTATTGAAGATGCATACATTAATATTATTAATAACATCTATGAAAATGCAAGTGCAAAGATTTGGCTATTTGAGAATACAGCACCCATAAAAATTGGAAAGGGAGTGAGACAAGGTGACACCATATCTCCCAAACTTTTAATGCCACATTGGAAAATGTCTTTCAATGACTGAACTGGGAAAATAAAGGGATAAAGATTAATGGCGATTATCTAACTCACCTTCGTTTTGCTGATGACGTAGTCGTTTTTTGCAACTACCCCATTAGAGCTGCAGAGTATGACCCAGGAACTTGCTGACAAGAGTAAAGAAGTGGGATTAAAAATGAACTTTCAGAAAATAAAAGTGATGTACAGTTCTTTTACAAAAAAATGAACATTTATCGATTGATGGGGTAAAGCTGGAGATAACAGATACGTACGTTTATCTTGGACAGCAGATATCAAGTGAGGGTCACATTGATGTAGAAATTAATCGGCGTACAAAACTTGCCTGGAGAGCTTTTGGAAGAAATAGTATAATTTTCAAGAGCAATATGCCGTTATGTCTTAAAAGAAAAGTGTTTGATCAATGCATCCTTCCAGTGCTTACGTATGGTGCAGAGACGTGGACCTTAACTAAAAGAGACATACAAAGGCTGCAGACAACTCAAAGACACATGGAGAGGTGCATGCTTGGTGTAACCAGGAGTGATAAGAGGAGGAACTCGTGGATCCGAAAAATGACAAGAGTGGAAGACATGATGATCAGAGTAAAATCCCTGAAATGGCAATGGGCTGGACATATTGCCAGAAGGATAGACCATCGATGGACAGCCGAAATTTTAGACTGGATTCCAAGGGACAGGAAAACACCCAGAAGAAGACCACGTGTGAGATGGATGGATGAAATTCGAAAGTATGCGGGAGTAACATGGAGGAGACTGGCACAAGACAGACCGTTGTGGAAGAAACTTGGAGACCTTCATCCAGCAGTGGATTGATAATGGTTGATAATGATGATGATTATCATATTATATTAAATTATTATTTTTTTTAAATACTAGTATTCTGTAACAGTTTTATAGTACTTATCAAATGCTGAAATTTAAATTTGTGTTAAGAGAGTTCAATTTGCACTAAGGATCACGTTACACTGAGGAACAGAAGGGACTGTATTTTGATCCTAAGGTGTAGTTAAGAAATTTTCAAATTTTTTTTTCAAGTATTGAAATGTTTCTGCCTTTCCCTTTTGCTTCGTATCCGCTGCGAAATAATGCTTCGAAATAGCTTGGATTTGACGAAATTTGTTTCATTAAACTTGGTAATTTTTTTTATAGGTGGAAGTTTAATGACCGCAGTGAGCAACTCAGTGGTCGCATAGACAGTCGCCATTCCGTAATTTAAGGTCACTGGCTCCAGGGAAGGGCGAAATCACTGTGTCGTAAAACAAACACAATATCCATGTCTTACCGGGATTCGAACCCGGACCCATCTCGGACGAATGATCAGAAGTCAACGCTTAGACCACTACGCCACCTGGACGGCAAACTTGATTAGCGGAGGTCTGGCAATTTTTGTGAATAATAATAATAATAATAATAATAATAATGGGGTTCCTGTGATTGAAAGGAAACCCCTACAGATGGGATTATTATCTTCTTCTGAGGAAATACTCATTCACATCCGCCAAAAGATGCAGCAGTGACTTGTAGAGTTCCCTTTAGCTGTGAAAGTCACTTTAGTTGTTTTTTCCCTTGATAAGTAAGCATTCTCTAAAACCACAAATCCAGTCTCTTTCAATGAACTTAAACATATTAGATAACTTCTAATTTTCTTCTTCACCGTTTAGTATATTTGCCTTTGCGTTTTTTGGCCAATTATTCGCATCTAACACTTTAGAAAAGCTTGGCAAATCAACAGCTTATTCTTTACGTAATAGACTTCATTCGTGCTCGTGTGACGTCAAAAGTGGGTTGTTGCGAACCAGCATGGCTGCTGATTCAAAGTTGTCGGTATTAAATATTACCCCTTTTCGTTAACCAATTTTAAAAATTTTAATGCCTTGAAGTATGCCTGTGAATTAGTAGAACTACAGGGCGAAGAATGAGAAATAAATTTCTTAAAGTGGTTCCACCTAAAATCTCTGCCTTATGTTTCCAGTGGTAAAACTTCTTTACATCTTTTCTTCGCAATTAATGTATTCCCAAAGATGAAAATTTGCACATCGATAAAACAAACTTTAAGTTATAGCATGGGATACTTAATTCTTGCTAAAACATAACTATAATTAAGCAATCCAACATTTGTTTGTCTCGTGACGTCATCAATGTACAGGTCGCGCCATCTATTGACAGATCTGAACATTACTCAAAGAAAAATGATTGATTTTCAATATACGTATGGTTATGTTTTAGCAAGTATTAAGTATCCCATGCTATAACTTAAAGTTAGTTTTATCGATGTAAAAATTTTCATCCTTGGGAATACATTAATTACGAAGAAAATATGGAAAGACGTTTTAGCATTGGAAACGTAAGGCAGAGATTTTAGGTGGAACCACCTTAAAAGAACAAATCAAACGTGCAAACATGCACCAAGAAAACTTTGTGTTCGATGTTCATTTCAATTATATGCAGAACAAACCCGCCGTTAGTCACGGTGAAGATTTTGATGAAGCATTTCGCATACGCTGGAAAGAAAATATTCATGTTCTTTCCGTTAGACATTGGCGAAACAGTCTGAAATAAACGTGGAAAAGAATTTTAAAACGCAAAATATTTAGGATCCCAGACAAATGCGAGATATGAAAGTAAACTGGGATTAAAAAAGCTGAATTTTTTTCCCAGTATCGTGCACTGGGAGATTTACTTAGAACTATATTCTTTGCACAAAAAAAAAAAACAAAAAAAAACTAAGTACCCTAAGAAAACAAACAGTCGTTCGATTCTGATGAAACTTCGTATGCAAGTACCTCAGGGCCGGATATGCAAATGATTAAAAAATAACGACCAATTACTAAATAGTGGCCTGCCACAGCGCTTGGGAACCGCGCATCGAGGAGGGTATATCAAGAGCAATGCTCGCACGCAGGGACAATTTTGACAGCGGATTGTGGTTGCATTGACTGTAAGGATGCCTCGACATCGGCTCCGTGCAAAATATCAGCAGTTGAGCAAGATCTAGAGATGACTTGGGCCGCGAATGGCCTCGTGGTCAATGTTCGTGACTGCCACGGAAAAACCTCAAGTTCGATCCCACGCACGTATGAATGCGCGAACCACTAAATATCCGCAGTGCGTCGGATGGGCACGTTAAGCCGTCCGACCACGGGTACTGGCCTCTCGGAAATAAATAAGGGCGTCTTCCTCCCATTTCTACCTCACTTCCGTGTCACTTTCCTATCGGGAACTCTAGCCCGAATCTCCTAGCTCCCCATTTGTAAGGGTTGTTTAAGATATGGAGTCAGACATTACCTTCCTAAAATCCTCTACATATGATCTGAAAAATGAGAGATGACTTTGAGCGAGTTTAAGAAAGGCCAAATCGCCGTATCGCCAGGTATTTGGGTTGGAGCGGCGCGGCAATCGGACGATGTTGGCGCTAATGGGTTGAGCAGGACACCACCCAGTGACAAGTGTGCAGTAGACGGCCGAGAGCAACGACGGAACCGAAGATCGAGCGATTATGAGATCCGCACGAACAGAACCGAATTCGTCGCTCTCAACCTTTCGTGGTCATGTTGCGCCGTCTACAGTTACGGAAGTGGACATCTAGACCGTTGCTAGACGACTTGCGTCATGGGGACTACATTCGAGGAGGCCACTCTGCTTCCCATCATTGACCAGCGAGCATCACGGGCCGCCGGTTGCAGTAGTGTGGGCCCCATCAACGTGGGATAGTGTCCAGTGGCGTCGTGTTGTGTTCAGTGATGACGGCAAGTGGTTTTCACTTGCCGCCGATGACTAGCCCGTACTCGTATCTAAAGACGAGCTGGCCTGCGCACAGATCCTCCCTTTACCGTGAGCAGCACACTGCTCGCACACCGGGAGTGACTGTCTGGGGAGCCATTTCTTCCCATAGCCGGGCACTCATGGTAATCCTCCGTACCACCCTTGCAGCTCAACGGTTCGTAGACGGCACTCTTCCGCCTGTTGTGTTGCCATTGTTGTCGCAGCATTGCCGAGCAATTTTTCAACAGGATGATGCCCTGCCACAGACATGGCTCTGCTTTCTCGTAATGTCGACACCCTTCTATGGCCAGCTTGATCGCCCGACGTCTCACCGATCGAACATGTTTGGGACATGATGGGACGCCACCTAAGCCCATCCCGGAATATCGGCAAACTGGCATTCCGGGATTTGAACACCATCTGGCATGCTATACCTGAGGATAGTATGCGTGAACTGTATGCGGCTATGACAGGCCGGGTGACCGCTTGTATCTGTGCGAGAGATGATGCTACAGCGTACTGACTTGTTCCACTAGTGTAGCTGTTTTACCCAAATATATGGCCCAACTGCTCTGGAATTGCAATAATTTCTTTTCCTATACATGTATATTGCACATACCAATTTTCATCTCGATTGGATGATTCCTTCTGAGTGCTTCGGGTTTTTTTTTTTTTTTACTATCGTGGGACTACGTCTAACTCCGCGGATAGTATGGGGCGACTTACAGCCGACTGCAAGTGACAAAAATAGGTTTCAATTGAAATTATTATAGCGTTAAAAATACGTGCCGCACACTAATCATGTTTATTCGTAACCAGCATAAAGTCCAGTTCGCGTACTGCGCAATACATCGTGCGCGCGACGCTCCCCCTCGCTCCCTGTGCACGGGAGAGATGATGCAATATTTCTGGGTGTGCCGCCGCGTTTGACTCGATCTATCTCTGAAACCGCAAGCGCGGTATCGTTTTAAAGCTTTCGACGAGATCTATTCAAATACACGAAGAACATTTCTCAGTGGTTTGAACTCAATATTTTAAAAACTTGTTTTCGTGTGAACGGGTTAACATTGTCGACAATGCCGCAGAATGAACCCAAGCAAAAGTGTAGAAAATCAAAACGAGAGGCAAGAGCAAGTGATGAGGTATGTAAGAAGCACCAAGTAGGCAGAACACCACGTTGGGTAATTCGTGTATAGATCTGCTTTGTGTTCGCAATGTATCCAGCATTATTTGTCAAAATTATGTAAGCTACTTCCCATATCATAGACTGTGTTGGCTATAACAAATTAAATAAACGCTTTGAAACCATATTCGACTAGCTAATTTCAACTTTCCGATCTGCAAGTCCTACGTTCCAAACTGACGGCTCAATCTGAATCACTCACGCACACAAGAATTACACGAAATCGCTTTATGAAGCAAAACTATAAATCAGTTTTCTAATACGGGTTGAGTGTCGATTATCCGAAATGATTGTTCGCTATAACAAATTAAATAAACGCTTTGGAACCATATTCGACAAGCTAATTTCAACTCTCCGATGTGCGAGTCGTAGTCCTACGTTCCAAACTGACGGCTCAATCAGAACTGAGCCTACCTGTATTTTTTTTTTACGAAAAATTTACGCCCCCCCCCCTTACACACACACAATAATTACACGAAATCGCTTTATGAAACAAAACTATAAATCAGTTTTCTAATACGGGGTGAGTATCGATTATCCGAAATGGTTTGGGCCGAAAGGGTCTCTGATTTTGAATTTTTTCTGTTTCTGAAGTATTTACATTCCGCGTATATCAATATAATAAGGTAGCTTGAGGTTTGGCCTAAACACTACATCCTATTATATTATTAGACATTGAAGTCATTTGACAAAAGAATCGCAAAAGGGCAGATTCCCTCAAATAATCGGTCCGAATTATTTTTTGCTAAATACCAAATTATCGCTAGGTTGTCTCGAGAAGTGATACTAACCCATACCCACTTTTTCCGATTGACAATATTAATTTTTAAAATGTAACCTCATTTAAATACTTAGTATCCATTATAAATTATAAAAATCTAATCAGCTCTGAAATACTGTCTTGAATACAGTCTAGAAATAGAACTTATTTTTCTATGCAGTATCTTCTCTCTTCTAAAACGCAATCACACAGACTTAAAGTTGAACTTAATAAAACCTGCATTAGACCCATAGTTTTACATGGAGCTGAGACCTGGAGCACAACTGTCCAAAACTACAATATGCTACGATTCGAAAACAAAATACTTAGAAAGATTTTTGGGCCCATTAGAGACAACGTAAGTGGAGTATGGAGAAGAAGACATAACAATGAGACAACGTAAGTGGAGATGGAGAAGAAGACATAACATGGAACTATATCAAAGCTTTGAATCACCACTGATTGTCGGCGAGTTGAAGGCTGCACGACTTTGATGGCTGGGCCATGTCGAGAGAATGTGCGAGTCCAGTGGAGTCAAACGGGCTTATCGATTCACGCCATCTTGTAGGAGACCAAGAGGACGACCCCGGTTACGATGGAGTGATAGATGACGACGTGACCTGTGGAAGCTTGGAGTGACGGACTGGACCTATCGAGTGAAGAACAGGGGAGAGTGGAGGAGAACTGTGCTTGCGGCCAGGAACCTTGGAGGTTCAGCGAGCTGAAGAAGAATAAGTCTCCGTAAGGATCATATTCCGGTGAGGAAACTCAACCTTATTCAAAAGTGTAAAGAAAATGCTATGAATTTTACTAACGTGTGGAAACCAGCTTATCTAAAAATTAAGAAAAAAGTTTTTCGTAAGATTTAAAAATAAACTGAAAATATTTCACTGAACCAGTAGAGTCACTACAAACGGACCAGACTCTGAACCGATTCATTACAATCATTCTCTGCGAAATCGTTCACTCGGTGAAGTTCCGTCATCAACTAACGAATGGTTTCAGTGAGTAGGAACAAAAGAATCTGTTTTCCAATTGCTAGAACAGAACTGAGCGTCAGACACCAACTCAGAGGAGACGGGTCATTCGCGAACGATTCGTTCTAAGAGCCTACTAAATAGGCGTTCCGATCACTTTAGTCGGGTGTTCTTCTTAGAGGTACAAGTGGCGTTTAGCCACACGAGACAGAGCAATAGCAGGTGTGTGATGCCCTTTTAGGGTAAGTTTGTGCTGCAGCCTCGCTGCTGGCACGTAGATGCTCGCCATGGAGCATTTACCCTGCAGCTGTTCACATCGCTTTATTTATTAGTCTTGTGTCCTCTGAAATGAAACAATGCTCTCTCTTATGTCATCTGATGACAGTGATAGCGATTCATTTTCGACAAAGATGTGGTTTTTGACAAGGAGAAAGAAGAGAATATATGGAGTGTGTCCTTTGAATCAAGAACGCCCTCACTACGGTTACTTTCACTAATTCTATCAACAACTCAAGCATTATCCAGAGAGGTTTTCCAGACACTTAAGGATGTCGCAACCAACCTTTCAGTATATTTTAAATATTGTTGAACCAGAAATTGTGAAGCAGTTAAAGATTCGACCAAATATTGTCAACCCAATTTCTGTTGCGGTGATTTGGATCTGTTGTGGTGATCTGCATGCCGCTGGTCCCAAATAGCGATGCTTTCGAAAACAGCTGATATCAGTGTCTCTTTGAAATTGTCACCCATACTTCAAAGAGTCATTAAATTTTCACCTTTTAAACAAATCACAGAAAAATTCCACAAATAAAAATGGCTTCTATAAAAACACAACACGGTTTTTAAAGATACAAGAGAGATGACTGCGTAGTTTCACACTCGGCTGGGAAAGTGAGTCAATGGACGGGAAGAGTTGCCTTGAAGGAACCAATCACAGCGTAAGTTTGAGGATGCCTGGCGATGGTCGAGGCTCGATAAACAAACCAGTTTGATATCATCGCTGTGGCGATGATCGCAGCGAGCAGCGCAGATAGCCTCGATGCTCCACGATATATGAGCCTGTAAAGATTTATGGGTTTGTTTCATTATCGCCAGGCATCCATGTGCACAGCTCGGCGATGTGCCAGCAGCGAGGCTGCAGCGTAAACGTACCCTTATTTAGATGTCAGGGGCCACACGCGCGCTACACCGGAGGATTCAGCGTGTGCTTTCCCTGTCCGGTAGGACTGGGTAACCCGTTAAACCACTTTCATGACAGGAGCTTGTAATCCCCCCCCCCCTTGAACGAGGAATTCCCAGTAAGCATGTGTCATAGCTCGTGTTGGTTACATCCCTGCCGTTTGTACACACCGCCCGTCGCTACTACCGATTGAATGAATCAGTAAGAATTCCTTTTCACTGGTCATCAAAATTTCCCCTTGATATCCCGGTGAGGTTCATGTTCTGGTCAGAAAACCTTACCTCATTCAGAAGTGTAAAAAATGCAATAAATTACTTGAGTGTTTTCAAGCAAACTTAAGTGAAAACCAGGAGGGAGGGGAGGAAATTCCGTTAAAATTAAAAACAAATTTAAACTTAAAAATTGTTAGCTAAACCGGAAAAGTCAACGAATGAAAGGGGATGATGAGGGCAGAGACTTCTGCGCAACGCCTGCCGAAACCTTCCCAGGGCATTCTCGAATTGTTCGTGCCTGACGTCATGTGAGCACTAGGTTTTGAGCTTCGGAGGTTTTCAGCTTGAAGATTTTCGGTTAAGAAATGTTTAACCGGTACCGTAATTTTCTATTATCAATGACATCACATCGTACCTTTTGTATTTAGACAAGTGGGCTGCTGATGTATACAAATCAGTTGTCTGAGGACTTACTCGGAGAGTGTCGAAACTTCCCTTCCTTATCAGTTCTTGGATTGTCGCTTTGTGGCCATAGATGCAACCTTATGCCACTGAACCTAATTAGATAATCATTAGATTAATATTCTGTCGTACCGTTCAGTGTTTTCGATTCGACATGAAGCCTTTTGAGACATCATATGCAACACCAGTAAAATGGCGAGACTCCTCATTTAAGGGCAGTCAGTGTGCTTTTATAAAAGCATTTCGTTTAACAATCACTACCCGATGTAAATATGTGCTAGGGAATTTTTTTCCATTCGTTTTTTTGCGTAAACATCTGAAGTACACTCGAAAGTTTAAACCCTGTTTCCCTTCCTACTGAGTCATTTCTCAACCGCTTTGCCTATACATAATACATTCGGAAAAATTTTGTTTTCATTCCTGCCTTCCAGGTGTACAGCACGTGCAGTAACCTACGAAGAGTGAAGTCCAGTATGGCACAACTGCCTTACAGATACCCTAGTACTATAGATTTGAAAGTATTTTAGTACCTCCTGCATACAGTTTCTTAAGGAAAATTATTGAACAGATGAGGACAATCAAATTTCATTTTTACACTTTTGAGGCCTGCAAGTGCCATATTTTTTCAACAGAACAAAAACTGTTACAGTTCAAAACTTATTCGGTTACATTGCTCTTACTTGATCAACGGGCACGATAGCGTCCATTTCTAAAGTTCAGCAGGACGCGAAAGTTTAAGCACAGAAATTTGGCTTTTGATAGGTCTGCAATGAGTGGATGAATCAACTTCAAATTTGTATACCAGGTATTTATCTAAACCTTAGTCAATCTGTAAAATTTCATTTGAAACGCCCTATTAGATTTTGAGATACAGAGACTCCTTACCACTTTTTCGTGGAATTTTGAGATACAGAGACTCCTTACCACTTTTTCGTGGAATTTTGAGATACAGAGACTCCTTATCACTTTTTCGTGGCGTATTGGAATGGACTCAGTGAGGTTCCCTCACAACAGCAGATAGAAATATTGGTAAGGAATCGGGGAGATGCCCTTACAACAGCAGCCAGATGTATTGGTATATGGACTGAGTGAGGTGTCCTTATAACTCCAGAAATACGTATTGGAAAAGGCTCATTAAGGCGCCCTCACAACAGCAGCCAGACACATTGGTAAAGATTCAATGATGTGCCCTCACAGCATCAGCCCGACGTATTGGTAAGGACTGTCAACTGAAGCCATTGGAAAGGACTCAGTGAGGTGCGCTCGCAACAGCAGCCAGACATATTGGTAAGGACTCAGTGAAGTGCTCTCCTAACTGCATCCATACATATTGGTAAAGGCTCAGTAGGGTTCCCACACAACAGCAGCCAGACGCATTAGTAAGGACTCAGGAGGTGCTCTCACAACTGCAGCCAGACGTATTGGTAAAGACTCAATGAGGTACCCTCACAACAGCAGCCAGATGTGTTGGTAAAGACTCGGTGAGATGACCTCACAACTGCAGCCAGACATATTGGTATGGACTCAATGAAGTGCCCTCACAACAGCAGCCAGACATACTGGTAAAGACTCAGTGAGGTGCCCTCACAACTGCAGCAGACCTATTGGTAAGGACTTAGAGAAGACTTAACCACTGAGGTAGTATTGCCGCCCATGAAGTGAGGATCGCCTGTAATAAAGCATCCACTGTTGCCGGTTGATGTTGCGGTGTGGGCAAGAACAGATCTTTCTAATTCGTTCCAGAGAGTCTCCAGGAGATTGAAGGGGACAGTCGGTGAGGATATTCACATACCTTGTGCCGGAGACGGAAGTCTTGACGGGTCCAAGTGGCCCCAAAGAAGGTCATGTAAACGGACCATAAAGTGTTACATGGCCTCCACCTGCTTGTATGGTCCCAATTTGGCAAGCTGGATCCATCGCTTCGTATGGCATACCCCCACACACGCAACCTCCATTGCCGTGATAGAGTTGAAACTATAATTCGTCAGAACTGATGACGTGTATCCAGTTCTCTACATTCCAGTTACGATAGGCCTATGCAAACTGCAGCCTAATCTTTCGGTGCCTTGAGGTCAACAAGAGTACACGATATGGACGTTGACTGCGTTAGCCTATTTTTTCCATAGCACGATAAATACTCTTTGTTCATAAGCTTGTGGATGTGCCCTCTTTAAATTCTAGCGCTTTTTGCTCTCCAGAAGCCGTGCGATTCCTGATAACAATGCAAGACAATCAGCGTTCACCACGAGAGCCATTGCACGTTTACGGGCACAATTCTTCCGTTGGTTGGACGTTTTACAGTATTTCACGTAGTCTTGGATGTTCTCACTTGAAAATCCCAACAGTTCAGCAATTGCGATGATTGAAAAACCCACCGTCCTCGCCCCCACCCCCACCCCCAGCTAATATCTGGCCACAGACAAACTCACTTATTTCCGATAATTACTTTTCCAAGACTGGTTTCCAGTGTTCCAAGATATATGTAGAGGATTGTAGGAAGGGAGTGTCTGACCCCAGATTTAAACAACCCTTAGGAGTAGGAAGCCAGGAGATTTGGGCTAGAGTGTTCCACAGGAAAGTCACATGGAAGCGAAGTAGAAAGGGGGAAGAAGACGCCCTTAATTATAACCAGGGGGGCGGCAGTGCCCAAGGTCCGACGGCTTAACGTGCCAATCCAACGCACGGCGGATATTTAGTGGTTCTAGCGTTCGTACCTTCTTGGGATCGATCCTGAGATATTTCCGTAGCAGTCACGAACGTTGATCACTACAGGCCATCCGCGGCGTCCTTTCCAATGTATAGATCCTTGCGCTGTATTTATCAGTATATTTACAGGCATTACCAGTTTCAGCAACCCTCGTGACCAGTGGCAGACTGGCGACCAATAAACGACCCTGGTCAGGGGGCGCCGACTTTACCAAATTATTGGGGGAAGGGCAGGTGTCAAGAGATCAGACGTGGGAGGGGCACATCTCCTCCATTATCAGGAGGAAAATAAAAAATGACGAAAAGATTAACTGCGAGATTGGGCGTATATTTTAAAACGCAATTTTAATTGCTCATCAGCAAATGAGAAAATAACATTTTGCCTGTGATTTTATACAAATATCCCGAGAGATTTTATTTTCAAACGTTTGTAAAAAATATGAGAAATTAGCGGGGTTACTCAAACATAGACCAAGAAGCGTAAAAATAGAAAAAGGAACTAGAGATTATACTCTTCGGTATTTTTATTTATTTTATTTTTAATAATTGTTTTAAGCATTTATCACACAACACGAGAGGCAATCCAGTTTCTTATCAAATGATCAATGCTGAATATGGGAAAAAATTTACTTATTTTTCTATTTATTATTATTATTTTTTTTTTTTTTTGGAAATGAATCGCATTGTCTTTATAAGGGGGAGCTTAGGCCACCTTATGATGCCAAACCGATTGTTTAATTAAACAGGACGAAAAATATTGGGTGGGCACTGCGCCCCCCCAGTAAAATTATTGGAGAAGGGCAAGATTGACCTTGCCCCCCCCCTCCCTAGTCGGCGCGTATGGCCCTGGTAGCTGATTTTATGTGACTTACTTATTAGAAAAATTATCAAAGTATCCCATCCCTTGAAAAAAAGAAAAGGGGGTTTGTCAGCAACACCGTTTGCTCTTTAAGCGTCTTTCCAGTACCAGTTTGCAAATCATTGAAATTTTTTGTGTTTTTGAATATACATTTTACTCATTTTCCTGGACCGCAGATTTCTACAGTGAAATTCAATGTAACAACAAAATTACTTATGTCGCTGGGAAGCAATTGACAAGGCATGTTCTCTGAGAGAGAGAGATAGAGAGAGAGACAGACTGAAATTTAGAATTTCTAATAGTTTCTTCGCTGTTAATAAGAACGGGAATCCAAATGTGACTAAAATTAATTGCTTTTCCAAGATTTATACATCATTAGTAAAATAATTATGAGAAAATCTCTTGAAAAGGAATTGAAAATGTCCAGAATTGCAAGACTTTCAGTGCAAATTAATACATAGAGAGAAATTAATGAATGTTAAAATTAATTTATTTAATTACTTTCAGACGGAAAAAAGTGTTTTTGCTGTAGCAGTAAACAGACTTTCCAGAAGTGCTGTTTAAAAATTCGTGTAACTGTAATGTTCAAAAAGTAGTAAATCAGATACAGATCTCTTGAAATGAAAAAAAAAAAAAAAAAAAAACAGGAATATATACATTTAACAAGCAGCAACCCGAAATGTTTACCGTAGGTGAATCTCAATGCATTAACGTACACACTGAATTTTGAGTCTCTACGTATCTCAAACTATTTGTTTATAGCATGTTTGATTAGGTTGTGTTCATATAGAATAAAAATACCAACGTTTCTCACAATAAAATGTTTATTTTACATCTACTACATACATTCGTCATGACGAAGCCGAGCTCTGCAAAAATATCGACTCTGCAAAAATATCGTACATGTAAAATGAATATTTTATTGTGAGAAACGTTGGTATTTTTATTCTATATTAACACCGCAAGTTTAGTAGTTATAACTTATATATAATTTATGTACGTTGTGTTCATTTATTCAACTGCAACTGGAAAAAGCAGATTGAGGTAGAGGATATCAACTCAAAGGGAGAGACTTAAATTTGAAAGTCGGGAAATGGGAAGGGAAGTGTATCAGGAACAGTGTTTGGCTCAACAGAACATTTATTACGCAGCTTCTTTTTTTTTTCTCTCTCTCTCTCTCTCTCTCTGAAGCCATGAAAATGGTAATTGGTAAGTAAACTTTGCCGTTTTAACATAAATTGGTTTTCTTCTGCAAGAATATTGAAGTATACATATACTTTTTTTTTTTCTTGAGTTAGCATAAGGCTCACAAACCAAGAATATGACAGCCACCGGGAATTTTTCCGGTATCCCGGTGTCCCAGTCCGCGCCTTCACGTGACTGAACGCGGTACTTCTGCTTTACATATTATTATTGGGGGGTATATAATAATTTTGTTCAGTTCAGTGTATATTATGGTATTCTTCCTAGCCTAAGAGCTACAATTTGATCAAAATCAACGTTTACTAAAAATCAAACTGTAGTAAAATTTCTAAGAAAAGAAACACATGAGACTATTATCGTAATTTGCTGACCTATTCGAGCCGGCCTTGATATCAGGTGTGACTTTGATGTTCGAAGAGGGGAGCTGACTCTCGTGTGTGTATCAGGGCCGGCTAAGTATAAGGACCCTTGTCTAGAGTGGAGCAATTAACAAATGCAACTCTTACAAAATTTTAAATGACTAGAGACTGCGCCTCTAGGCTCGTTTCCAGAGGAGCGCTCGAGCCCTACAGCCCGATCTTCAAGTAGATCACAACGAAATGAAAATGCTATCCCAATTGTTCAATACTTTTTGCGCTGTATCGATTCCATGATGGCGGCTTGTTTACAGTTTTTGTTACTCTCCTGGTGAAATCCCTGTTGGATTTTTGCTGAACTTTTTTCAATTTCCTTCTAGTTTTATTGAAGGACTTTGCTCCACCGCCATTCCGAAATTTCCGAGTTTTTTACTGTCGTTATTTTTGGAAGGGCGGACTTTTTTCGTTTGAACTTAGACTTACTAAATTTACCACTAAGGGAAACAAAAGTGATCCAAAAAGCATTTCCGTAAACCGTTAAACAACTGAGATAGCATGATGGAGAATCCGAGGCTGTCGTATGCACGATTGAATAATCAATCGTGCATACGACAGCCTCGGATTCTTCATCATAACATTTTGCACGAAGTCTTTTATTACTTAACTGAAATAGCTTTACCAACAAAACATATGCATAACAAATTCTCTGGGTTACCATGGCAGCAGGTCACGGGACAAAAACGTTCCTCTGTGGTTATCTTGAAGACAAGCAATCCTTTTCTTTAATTCTTTCCTTTTCGTCTTTAAAAAATGCTTAAAAATCAGAAAATGACTTTTTCTTAAACTGTTTTTTGTAAAAAAGGGATGATAGTTGTAAGTTTATGCTGTAAAAATTGCAATTCGTTATGATTTATAGTTTGCCATATATCTGTTTTTTAAATAGACCCCATCGTGAAATAGCGAATTTTGTGAAATTTAAAAAATTAATTTCTCGTCTTCTAAATCGAAATTCAAAATAAAAGGGCGATGAGGTGCAAAAATTTGGTCATGGCACAAATACCAACAAACTTTCGTGGTTCTGTTGCTGTTAAGGTGTCCGGAACGCGACCTGATAGCACTTTTTTGCTTACCTTACCTTAACTTTGAAATACAATAACTCTTGAAGTATCGCCAGAATCGAAAAACGATTTATTCAGCGTGTTCTCCGAACAATTCTCTACAAACGATGTAAATTTCATACTTTTGTGTGCAATACATTTTGCGCTGCCAGCTAGGAAACCAAGAGTGTCCAAAATTTCTAAAACGGCGGCAGCTACTTTTTTTAGAAGAGAGAGAGATAAGTAGCCTATGTGGGGGTAAAAATACACTGCTGGCCACCCAAAATGCAACACCAAGAAGAAAGCATCCGATTGGCCTGAAATTCGCAGCATGCGTAGCCCGCAAGAGGACATGCAAACGATTAACATTGCAGAGCATATGCAAATCATGTGCGCCCGGCACGCCATCGAGAATCACTATAAGAAGGGTGCACAGAACGCGGGGTGTAAGTAGTGGAAGTGCGTTGTGCTGCCGGACCTGTGCGTGGGAAGCTTCCTGATGCCTCGTCGCAAAATACGGCAGTCATTCTAGCACGTTTCGGAGTTCGACAGAGGACGAATAGGGGCAAATCGCGACAGCGGTTTATCGTACCGACACATCGGCTCCCGTGTGGGACGACATCCAGCCACAGTGCGGCGAGTATGGATTCGGTGTGTACAGGAGGGACGGACGGACGGACCGACGTGAGCGATTGCCGCAGCCACGGCACACAACCGAATGAGAGGACCGGCATGTTGTGCGGCGGGCATAGACGGCTCGCACCGCCACATCACGAACGTTAGCGCAGGAATTAGGGTGCGTTGCGCAACAGCCTGTGTCAGCACGTACCGTACGACGTCGTCTGCAGGAGCGGGGACTTGTCGCACGGTGCCCATTGTTCCGATTACCATTGACGTTACACCACCGGCGAGTGCGGCGGCAGTGGGCCGTTTAACGCCGCACCTGGACTACGGAATAGCTCGACATTGTCTTCTCCGACGAATCCCGCTTCTGCCTGCAACACCACGATGGTAGGATCCGCGTGTGGTGGCACCGCGGCGAGAGACTGTATGACGCCTGCATTATGCATCGCCATACCGGTCCGTCGCCTGGCGTTATGGTTTGGGGCGCAATTGGATATGACACCCATACCCCTCTGGTACGCATCGCTGGTACACTCAACAGCCACCGCTACATCTCCGACGTTTTGGAGCCTGTAGTCCTCCCTTACTTGCAGGACCTGCCAGTGACCATTTTTCAACAGGACAATGCGTGCCCACACGTGGCACGCATCGTGCAATAATTCTTCACGGGCTACCAGATGTCAGTGTGCCCGTGTCCCGCCTGTTCTCCCGATATGTCGCCCATACGACACGTCTGGTCGCTAATCGGCAACCGAGTGGACTGACAAGCACCACCCGCGGCTACGCCTGATGAACTGTGGCAACATGTGGAAGCAGCCTGGACCGACATGCCCCAAGTCCACATCCAAAACCCCTTTCGTTCGATGCCGCGGCGTGTAGCGGCCGTTATTGCCAGCCATGGGGGCCACACGAACTATTGATGTCTGCGTGTTCCGCAAGTCTCACGGGCCTGTAAGCTCAATCGTTTAATCTTTGTATCTGTTATGTGTCCAGTAAATCTGGCTTTGCTATCTGGTGTCCTTCTTGGTGTTGCATTTTGGGTGGCCATCAGTGTATTTCTGGGGGTCATATTGCCTTATCTCATTTTACAACAGAGGAAAACGAGAGACAGTTTTTAAACCCTAAAACAGAACTGGCTGGACAATTTATCCTGTCCCCTTCTTTGGTCATGCTGTCTTGCTTGTCTCAGCTATCAACGCATCTTCCGTCCCTTTCACCTTCTTCCGGAAGACAGTGTTTATATGTTTTATTTGAAGCATCTTCCATCCCTTTCACTTCTTAAAAGGGGTCCGGGTTCGAATCTCGGTGAGACAGGGATGTTTTGTTTGTCTTACGGCACTGGGTCTCTACCTTCCCTGGAAACAGTGGCCCTAAAGTAGGGACGGGTGACTGCTTATAGCCCATTGAGTTGCTCACGGTGGTCGTTAAACCACCAATAATGAAAAAAGTTTATATGCTTTGTTAGAAGCACACCTAATAGGTGCTAAAATTTTGTACATGAATTAAAAGTGAAAGTGATGTCTTTTGAGATTTGCTAGCGCTGCTTGATATTAATTACCCAAAACTTAATTCTTTGACATCTCAAACAAAACTGATTGCAACAGTTTGAAAATTTTAATTTTCATCGCTGTTTACATTATCACATATGTACTTTGGTTGGAAGTCTCATTCTTTCCTCCTACTCAGGTTTCCTGTAATTTTCGTCCACTGATCCACTAAGCAGTCTAATTTTTGAAAGTACTATACTTGAATCCAACTTTTAAATTATGCTAAAAAGTGAAGAAAATCTCCTCTGATCTTGTAACGTTATTAATTAAGATAGATTCTGTGTTTATGTTGTCAGAAGAATGTCACCAATCATCCTTCTCTCGCAGATGGTTCTCCCGTTGACTGCTTTCCTACCACAGATATGCCATCATGGATGAATCTGCATTTGGCGAAGCGATATTTCCGCATAGGAATAGGTGTTTTCGGATGGCGATGGACAATATACCGAAACATTGCTTGTGGACTTTGCAGACTCTGGAATCATCTAATGTAAGTATGTGTGAACTGTTGTAAAAATATCTACACTGTGTAAAGAAATTATAAATACACAGAAATATTCGTGCTATTTCTTGATTATCTGCCATAGAACGATAGCTGCAACACAAAAAACATCTCATATATAATTAATTTGTATTATAGAAGAATGTTAGGCTGCTTAGTGTTTCAAGATGTTTATTACATAATTAAACATAAGTCACATCAGATATTACAATGTAGAAAATGTTTCCTGAATTAATAATTTATGGCACCTCCATTTGCCTTAATTAGCGAATAAATTCTGTTTGACGTCGCTTTTACCAACCAAGTCTTGTAATGTGCAAACGTTTATTTTGTCCTAACAGCAACTTGCAATTCTCTTGAAAGAATGTTGCTTTTTTTTTTCGTATACAAGTCTGGCAAGTAGCTACTAAATATTTTCCATCGGGTTTAAATTTGGACTCCTAGGCGGCAGGTCCATTACATCGATTTTTTCATTTGTAAACCACTGTTTCGTGGAATGAGAAACATAATCTTGTTGAAAAATCCTATTGTTTCTACCTAGTAGAGGTCGAAATGCAATTAAATGTTCGTACAAGATAGTCTGGCATCTTCTGGATGTCATGCAGTGGTCGATAATGAACATGTCGAACTTACCGCCATAGCCGAACGCCGCACACACCATCACACTATCTCCTCCCAATCGTCTGCTAAAAACATCTTTGGACTTCTTCCGTACATCATGGCAGTAAAAATATTTATTTCCATAGGGGTCATCTAAATCAATTTTTTTTCTCATCTGAGAACACAAGACTTTTCCATTTTTCAGACCATGTCATTACGTTTTTGGCCCAGTCCAGTCTTCTGCGTTTATGGTCACCAGTTAGTAAAGGCTTTGCTTTCGTTTTAATGTACGCAATATTTTTGTTCTCTTTTGGAGTTTTTGCTATTGTCGTATGAGACACTTTTTTTAGGCAAAGATCGAGCAATTCGCCTTGTAGGCATGTTATCAACAGTTGCTAAATGGAAAAACAAGTTAGTAAAATCATGCAATGCATTGATTATAATACGCTTTCCAACATACCAGAAAGCATTACTAAAGTTATGAGAATAATGGCTGTGGAATAAATCTCGCTCCTGTGGCCTGACTTTTGACACCATTTCAATGATATTCAACAGAACCGGTTCAGTATACTTCCGGAACAACATGATAAAGTTTTGTCGCAGTCGAAGCAATTTTACGTAAGTTGTGACACATAACGGTGATGGAATGAGTCCCGCTTCTATGTCCCGACCTTTGACCCCATTTCGTCCATTTTCAATTAGGTTCGTCCCCAGGTTCTCCCTTACCTCACTAAAATTTCATCGAAATCGAACCATTTTTACGCGAGTTATCGTGCGGACAGACAGACAGACGGACAATGGAGCATACACGGTTCTTCAACCTACGGTTGAAAAGCATAAAAAATACAGAGCACCTGAAAGGAGTCTAACTACTACTTTGATTTTTACAGGATATGTTCATTAGGCAATACAGAACAGCCGCCCCGGTGGCGCAGTGGTCTAAGTGATGTCCTCTGATCATTCGTCCGAAAGGGGTCCGGGTTCGAATCCCGGTGAGGTATGGATGTTGCTTGTCTTACGGCACTGGCTCTCTCCCTTCCCTGGACCCAGTGGCCCTAAATTAGGGACGAGCGACTTCTTATAGCCCATTGAGTTGCTCACGGTGGTCGTTAAACCTAAAAAAATGCAGAACACATGATTAGCATCTCTGTGTCATACGTACCAGGTGCCACAATGTAGATGGTAATTAGTGTGGCCACCTCTGGCTTGTATCACCTGCTGTTACGCGTTGCCATCCGGGCTGTATTGACCCGTGTCCAAATTTCATAAAAAAGTTGCTGACGGACGGTCGTACTGCTGCACTTGTCGTTTGAGGGTTTCTATAGGTGATCAGTCCGGTGATCGAGTCGGCCAGTTGATATGCTTTCGTGTCCGATAGCACCCCAGGTCATAATGCCTCGTGTTGGTGCGGTATGCGTGGTGCGAATACACTCTTCCCGACACCTATCCCCACCCCCTGTCTTCGGCGGACACACATACGGCCATCCTTTCCCGCCCAAACAGAAGCGCATTTCGTCCGAGAATACGATATTGTTCCATTCGTCACGCCACTCCCTCCGTTCGATGCACCATTCCAGGCTGGTAGTTCGTTGCTGTGGTGTCAAACGTAGCCTGAGGAGAGACCGACGAACCTGCAGGCTGAATTGTTAAAAACCGGCGACATACTGTTACAACTGGCATGGGGAAAATGCGTCACAGTTTGCCACTGCTATGTCAACGCCGTTGATGATGCAGAACGGTCGCTCAAAGACATTCTCATGAGATGACAGTTGTACCTTTGGCTTTGTACGACGAACAGAACCTTCTCTTCGTGTTCCACGCCCTTCTTTGTACCGTTTTCTGCACATCTTACCACGACAGACGCACTGCACCCAACACCACCGACAATCCCCCGAAGGGAAGCATTGCAGTTTTTCATGCCGATAAGTGTGACCTCTGTCGAACTCGCTGATGTGACTGTAGGACTGTCTTACACGACAAAGAGGTATTCTTAACCACTGCTGACCAAGCACTGACATGCGAACCGAACCACGCGGCGCTTATACAAAGGTTGGTCGATAAGTAACGCATAATCGCCTGTAACTCCCCAGTTTTCGAAGATTGAATCATGAAAGTTGGTGGGTAGCAACCCTGGACCTTTCGCTTTAGAGATAAGTCACTCAGTGTAGGATCCATTGGCTTCACTACATTACAGCCAACGTTGTTTCCATGACAAGAACGCACGTTGGCCAAACTCCGGAGGTTGGTCATCACACCACTTCCTGACACACGTAATGAGTTCTGCGTCACTCTGAAATGCTTTCCCACGTAGATGTTCCTTCAGACGACCAAACAGGTAAAAATCTGATGGTGCCAAGTCTGGGCTGTACGGTGGTTGTGGCACCAGCGTCCAGCCCAGTCGAGTCACTTTCTGCATTGTCATCTGCGCAGTGTGCGGTCTCGCGTTATCGTGACGCCGAAATGCTAATCACTTTTGCGATATTGCCTGTTTAGCATATCCTCCAAGAATCAAAGTTGCATCTCTCTCTCTCTCTCTCTCTCTCTCTCTCTCTCTCTCTCTCTCTCTCTCTCTCTCTCTCTCTCTCTCTGATACGTTTTGATTGCACAAATAAGTTTTTTTCAACTAAAAATAACACCGGTCATTCATGTTGTGAAAAGCTGGAATTCATAACGAGCATCACCCTCTAAGAACGACTATTAACCGCAAATAAATGAACCAGATGGTAATGGAAAGAAAATTTGGAATTTTCAGTGCCACCATCCATTTCCAAGTTTTTATATTAACTATGAGATTTAAGCAAATAAATTAAATTATTAGGAAATTCTGGATTACAAAATATGCAGATACAGTAGAGTGTCGAAAATCCGAACTGATTGGGACCACTGGTAGTTCGAATTTTCGATGTATTCAGATTATCGAACATGTAAAAAAATGCAAATGCGCTAAAATTTCTACATTATATTATCTAAATACATGTACTAAAATTACACAACTGTATATAGGAAAAATTTACATAAGACAAAGATTTTTTTTATTGTGCAATACGAAACAAGTTTGTCATTTTTACTACTGCTGTGAAATTTTTAAACATCAAGTACAAATTCAAAAGCTTACCAGTCATTACAATCTGGTTCCAATTGCCAACGGGTGTGCCTCATGCTGAGTGCAGGGAGGATAACTTTCCTCCTGGCTCACAGTGAACAATGGGGCTGTGGGATGAAACAAGGGGTGGTACTGCCGTGGAAATGAGTCCTAAAATCTTAGCCGCGCAGGGAACAAGTGACTGGCAAAGTTTTCGCCTTTTGTCTCTGAGTATCAAAAGTCACCTCCACCTTCGACACGTCGCCCTCAAAATTTGGCGATTCTATTATCAAGTGCCAAGTTAAAAGCAACGGACTATACTCAAACTTTCCACTACAAAAACAATGAAAATAAATTAAAAAAAAAAAAGTGAAGAAGAGCTTGTTCGGATTTTTGACTTTTGGATTTTCGACGTGCTCTTTCTGTAGTTCAGAGAGAGAGAGAGAGAGAGAGAGAGAGAGAGAGATCCAAACGTGTTACGATATTATTTGTACCAACCCTTACATCGATGACCCTTCTTCTTACTTACAAAATTTTGGGGTGAGGCGTCTATCCTAAATACTAATTTTTCTTAGACACGGCTCTTAGGCCGAAAATTAGGGTAACTTGGTAAAAAGTTTTCCTTTGCGAAAATCCACTTGCGTTGCACTATGTGGTAAAATGAGGTGCATTTTCATTTCTTATTGCAAGCTTGATAGTAACATAACACACTAGCATGCAAAAATCAAGGACGAGGCGGTTTTTCGAATGTAACGTCGTGCAGAAGTGCTCCACATCGACTCAAATCATATCATAAGATCCCCAAGATGTAAGAATATGGGACAAGTGAGCAAAACCGTCCAAACAAGGAATCCAAAGGATACGAAGGCACTTTATTGAAAAAGGTAGCTTCGAACACAACTGGACAGAAGACAGAAACGTCCATCTGACAGGCGGCTGCCACGAAAAATCCAGCCTTTAGTAGGGGATATGATCACCCCTGACTGCGTTGCAGGATTTACAACGTATGTCTATGCTAAGGACGAGGTTGTCAAGGAGCTATTGAGGCATCGCGGTCCATTCGTCTTGTAGCGCCAATAGCGGCTGCGGAATCGTTGCTGGTGGCTGATGACGTACTGCCAAGCGTCTCCCGAGAAGGTCCCACACGTGTTCGATTGGATTTAGGTCCAGGGACGTTGCGGGCCAATCCATGCGTTGAATATCTTCACTCTCCAACAGCTCTGCGACAGCCACTGTACGATGAAGTGTAGCGTTTTCGTCCATGAAGAGGAACTCAGGACCCACAGCACCTCTAAACAGACGCACGTGAGGCAGGAGAACCTCGGCACAATAGCGGACACCAGTGACTGAACCTCTTTGGAAGATGTGGAGGTCGGTCCGGCTATCAAGCATGATACCGCCCCAAACGAGAACTCCGCCACCTCCAAACCGGTCCCTTTCGATGATGTTGGAGGTGTGATTGCGTGTTCCCTGCTCTCTCCAGATGTGTATACGTCCAGAATCGCTCGTCAGACTTAATCGGCTCTCATCCCTAAAGAGAACTGGACCCCACTGCTGATGTGTCCAGTTCTTGTGTTCCTGGCAGCACAGAAACCGCCGTCTCCGATGAGCAGGCGTTAATGGCACACACTGTGCTGGTCGTAGTGCAAATAGACCACCTTTGTGCAGCCTCCTGGCCACGGTAAAACGCGATAACGGACGTCCAGCCAGTTGTCTGTTGCATGTGCCTTGCGATTTCTTTCGCTGTCTGCAGTCTGTCTCTTCTCGCCTGTAGAACAATATACCGGTCGTCCGCCGCCGTGGTTGCTCGTGGACGACCACTACTAAACTATCGGACAGCTGTTCCTGTCGTTTTAAATGCTCTCCATGCTCGTGAAACGATGCTGTGAGCGATCCCGAACTCCTCGGCCACACTAGTCACACTTCGACCTTCTTCCAACTTCCCAATGACGCGACCTCGGGTAAAGTCATCCAGATGTCGTCTACTGGATTGCCTGTTGGCCATATCACACGGTGGCAGCAACCCGACGTCGTTCAAACCGATGTACACCGTGCAATAGCTTTCACCGAATTGCTGAGCGTACACCGCCCGTGTGCTTTATACCTTTCCGACACTAACCCCCTACGTCATGCTGCATATATGCGCATGCACTACCGTATCAGATCCTAGTCTATCTCCTGAGTGGTCTTTCGGTCCGTTCTGCCTGCTCGTTCCGCTGTTATGCTAATTTCTCCTCTTCGTCCTTAATTTTTGCACACCAGTGTAGTTTACCAATTTTTTTTAAATACGTGATAGTGAAGAGTTTTTTATTGACTTGACGTGCAATGAACTCTTAAGTATAGTAATTAAACGCGGAAGCTAATGACAGTGAAAAACGTAATCGTTGATCCAAAATACACTGTTGTCTGTTGAAAATGCAACACCAAAAGATATTGAAGTGAGATTTATAGGGTACAATACTTATGATACAAGACGTGTAAAAGATCAGAAGTACAGACACAATACTCAGTACCTTGTGTGTCCACCACGAGCGGCGATGTCGGTATGTACACGGCATGGCATTGACTGGAAGGGGTTATGGATATCACACTGCGGAGGAAGGTCATTCATTCCATGCTGTCTCGATTGATTCGTACCTAAAGTTTACCTTCGGTAACTGGCAGCGGAGCCTGACGGTACAGGCGTTGAACGACTACAACTCGCACTTGCTCAGTGGGTGACAACTCAGGCGAACGCGCTGGCCGAATAAGACGTGGCACGTGTTGGGCATTCAGTAACTGTAAGACATTCCGCGACACATGTGGTCTGGTATTGTCCTGTTGATAGATGGCACCGGATACCGGCCTAAAATATGGCAGCACTTTAGCCTCCACAACTTTAGCGATGCACCGCTGGCCGGTCATTTTTCCGACAATGCGTAGGAGGCAGGAACGTGAACGGAACACAACAGCACCCCGCGCCAGAACGCCCGGTGTTGAGTCGTATGACGTTGTATAATGCATGCCTCCGTCAGCAGTTTACCACGGTGTCGCTGTACAAGATAACCCCGGGAAGACGGTCATCTCCATACGGTGGCACGGGCTGTTGTGTCAACCCTCGAAGCCTAGCTCTTCGGTCTAATGCCATACGGTGGAGATAACGGTCTTCCCGGGAGTTTGTCCGTCGTGGAGCTCCAGAACCCCTCATGTCGGTGCGCCAGACCTTCCATTTTCCACTGACGCCATAGTCGCATCACTTTGCTTGAGTTTCGTCCAACACGACAGGCGATTTCACGAATAGAAAGTCCGCCTTCCCTCAGTTCAGCACATCGTCTTGCTTAAAGTCCGTCAGCATATCGGCTTGGTTAATCTCGTCTGCTGCAGCGGGGCATACTCGATTACTACCACAACCTCACTGCTACAATTCCCACGAATCGACAATGGCAACTTGCCCTGAGCGTCCTGCTTCTTTACCTGCTGCGTACAGCTATGAAGGCGCTGATGGCTCGAATCATATGCACCTCTGCATATGACCTACCCATCCTGCGAACCTGCGAGTTTCAGTGCGATCGCACACGTTTTTTTTTGGGGTTTTTTTTTCCCCTTGGGGTTTTATTTTCAACAAACAACAGTGTATATTGAAGAAATGCCCACATATTTAGGTGAAAATCGCAGAACTGTCGTTTTATTAATAATGTAACTGGGGCACACTCTGATTGATGGAGACACTATCGGAAATCTCAGGGAAAGCGTGGGTGTTCTGTTTCACCCCTTCGAAGGAGAAATAATCTTTAATTGGGAATCGCTATGTCTCGCATTCCCAAAGGAGCTCAACCCAGATTATCTATACGTAGAATTTTCGGAACTATCCTTCAACCAACATTCTTTGAAATTTTTGTATAATTTAAAACTGGAATTACGTTTCATGCAGTTTAATTTCTTTTGTATGAAATAAAAAATGTTTTATGAGAAATAAATTAAACGAAATTAAAAAATAATTTGAAATAATTTCTTCATAAATCTGTATTTATAAGCTTTTTCCCCCCTTCGAAAAACGACTGTAAACTTTGGGATTAACAAACATTCTGTTAAATTTAAAGCAATTCAATAGGTAACTTTCTCCATTCACGAGTTCTTAATACCATTACTTTGCACTGGCTATTTCAAGACATAGATTAAGTAGCTACGCAAATATACGACACTGTTATTGGTTCTGTTGTCTTTTGGTAGAAATTAACAGCGCCCCCATGTGTATGGGGGAATAACTATCGAATCAACAGCGGCGCACGCACTCCGATTACAGTTGCTTCGTTTAGTGAACACGGTAAAGTGTAAATGGCCTATAGAGCTTAATCAAATTTCAGGTTGTTGTTTTTTATTATTATTATTTATTTATTGAAGGTTTAACGACCACCGTGAGCAATTCAATGGGCTATAAGCAGTCGCTCGTCCCTAATTTAGGGTCACTGGTTTCAATGAAGGGAGAGAGCCAGGGCCGTTAGACAAACACAGCATCCATGCCTCACCAGCATTCGAACCCGGAATCTTCTCCGACAAATGCGCCACCGGGACGGCCCGTTTTTATTTTATTTATTTATTTATTATTATTATTTTTTTTTGTGTGTGTGTGAGATTAAATTGGGACATTCCGCATCTGAGGCAGCAAGGAACCTGAATACAGCATTTGGCCGTCCTGGTTTAAACCCTGGCCATTCGTCCTAGATGGGTCCGAACAGAATGTGAATCCAAAGGGGAGACGTGGGAGGCGCGCGCCCCTCCGCAGGAACCAAGGAAAAGCTTCCATTTGTTAGATTTTAATAACAAATTGAATAATTTTTCGTGAAAGAAAATATTACTTAAGAGTATACTTTGTTTCACGAAAAATGTATTCAATTTGTTATTAAAATACTACTTTCGTTAATTAATTGGAAGATATCAACAATCGATTTTATCATTCAGAACCAGGAGGATTTGTATTTCCCCTTTTTTTTTTTTTTTTTGATTGGAGGTTTAACGACCACCGTGAGCAACTCAATGGGCTATAAGCAGTCGCCCGTCCTTAATTTAGGGTCACTGGTTCCAGGGAAGGGAGAGAGCCAGTGCCGTAAGACAAACACAACATCCATGCCTCACTGGGATTCGAACCCGGGCCCCTTACAGACGAATGATCAGAGACCATCGCTTAGACCACTGCGCCAACGGGGCGGCATTTCTCATTTCCATACGGTAATTTCACACTGCGTACTCAATATTTTGGCAACACCACCTCTGACTACAGAGATGCGCAGCTCCCCCCTTAGTCAAAGGTAGGGTTGCCAAAATAGTGTTGTGTTGTCAAAGGTAGTGTTGCCTCCCCCACCCCGCACGGAAATCCTGGGTCCGGGTTCGAATCCCGACGAAGCATGGATATTGGGCTTGTCTTACGGCACTGGCTCTCTCCCTTCCGTAGGACCAGTGAACCTAAATCAGAGACCGGCGCCTGCTTATAGATCATCGAGTTGCTCACGGTGGTCGTTAATCTCCACCCCCTCTCTCCCTCCCAAAATAAAAGAACACAACAATTGGTGAGGGAACAGCTGCCTTCGAATTCGTATGCAAACATGAACTCACTTTCTTGGATTACTCGTGGGCTATAGAGAAAACGTCAACTGAAAATTGTGTGCCGTATATTTCTTCAAAACAAAGCCTCTTATATCTTTCGCCATCGTAACGCACAAAAAGACGAAAATTTATTGGAATTTAACGGAGACTGAAAACCACTTGGCTATTTTAACATCAGAGAATATTTGAAGATGACGGCTGAAGCAGGCCCTCCCCCGCCCCCACGAGGTGATTAACTCTTCCTAATGTCGGCAAGGGGCAACATTTCGGGAAATCTCTGTGCCATATCGTTGCATAGCTATTTAATCCAGGATTTCAAG
This sequence comes from Macrothele yani, assembly GCA_039090855.1. NCBI lineage: Eukaryota > Metazoa > Arthropoda > Arachnida > Araneae > Macrothelidae > Macrothele > Macrothele yani. The sequence continues at coordinate 104,951,237 of CM077007.1, forward strand.
ATTACTGAAATCAATTATGAACATTGCGAACCCCTGTGCTTATTTCGAAAATACTAGAATTTCCTACAGGCGTGAATAGTTCATTTTGAAATTCCTTGTAAAATTGCTTGTTTCTTCTTTTTAAATTTATACTGTGAAAGTAATTGTTTAAATTGCAGGTGCTGTTTCCGATGTAGGAAAGACTCCGTTGTAGAAGGTGACAACTGCTGTGGATGTAACATAGCTGGTCTTTTGATCAACAGCAATGTTCCATATAAGGACCTGATCCATGTATCGTTTCGAAACAAGGTGTACCTTCTGCCTTTCTCTGTCTCCGTCGATGCTCACACTATGTCTGTTGTGATCTCAGTTAGAGGAACCATGTCCTTCAACGACGTCTTAACAGACTTGGCAGCTGGGTTTGCACCCATGGAGGACACAGGATTCCGTAAAGACATTTTCTGCCACGCTGGTATGCTGAAAGCAGCTCGAAGGATCAGGGACAAGCTGGAGGACAGGGCAATTTTGGAAGCAGCATTCCATGGCCGTGAGGGTTACCACTTGATTACGACAGGGCACAGCCTGGGAGCCTCTGTTGCAGCACTTTTGGCTTTTCTCCTCCGTCCAGTTTATCCATCAGTCCGGTGTTTTGCTTTCGAGCCACCACCTTGCGTCAGCGCTAACGCTCTTGAAACCACTTTCGACTTCGTTTTCTCACTCGTGTTCGGCAACGACGTCGTTCCTTATCTGAGTTTTAAAAATGTTGAGCACATGATACAAGAAGTTGTGAAGTGCGCTGAGGAGTGCAATTTGCCAAAGGTAAGTTACTCAGCAGTTTGAATAACCCACAATTCCTTTTGTTTTCGTATGACTTTTTGCTTTTTAACTAACCCACTGTAAATTATGCGACACATTGCGAAACCTCTGTGCTTATTTCGAAACAGTGGGTAGGATTTCTCATTATGAATGTTAATATCTATAAGATTGGTTGTCATAAAAAGTCATACAGAGGGTAAGTCGAAAGTTCTGCAATATTTGCATAAACGCTTGTGGTGCGGCGTGTATGGTACGTGTTTAAACTAGTTCAAGTCACGCATTGTAGTCAGTCGAAAAGGATATAAAGTGGTAGTCGTTGCTGTGAACAGAGCTGCATGTCGTCGTTCTGTCTGTGTTTGGGACGCCAAAAAGATGAGCTGCCACAACCGGCTAATTAGGGAACTTTTCCTTTTACGAGTTTGAACTCGGCCATAACGCTGCTCAAGCAACACGAAACATTGGTCATGCGAAAGGGGATGGTTCCGAGGACCACAGCACTGCAACCAGATGGTTCAAGAAATTTCGCTCAAGTGATAGAAACCTCGACGATCAGCCAAGCTCAGGTAGGGCGCGAACCGTAGATTCGGAGGCCGTAGAGACAAATCGGACAAACCAGCACTCGGAGATTATCAAGCGAACTGGGCATATCCCAGACCACAATAGTTCGTCACCTACAGGATCTCAGCAAGGTCTACAGGAGCTGCCGCAGTGCCCCTCTCGAACTGACGCCAGCTGAAGCAAACCGCAGAGTGGAAGTGTGCACGAAACTCCTGGAAAACCCGCTCGATGTACGTTTCATCAAAAGAATTGTTACGTGCGATGAAAAGTGGGTCTGTTTCCGCAATCCTAACACACAAAGGCAGTGGTTGAGCCTGGACTAGCTTCCAGAACCTGTTGCCAAACGTGAGCGCTTCGAGAACAAGGTGATGTTCTACGCCTGGTGGAATTTCGAGGGGATTATCCATTACGAATTTGTTCCAGACGGTCAGACCATCAACGCCAACCTCTACTCTGAACTTTTGGAGTGGATGTATGCCGTTTTGGAGGAGAAATACCCGGAACTGATGAACAGAAAGCACGCTCTTCTACAACAGGGCAACGCTCGGCCTCATACCGCGCGAACGACCTGGGCAAAATTCCAGGAACTTGAGGGCATCGAACTGATGCCACACCCAGCACATAGTCCGGATCTTTCTCCGTCGGATTATTACTTGTTACGGTCCATGGCCCACTTCCTTCGCGGGCGGAGGAGATTGGAGCTGGGGTGAAGGAGTTTTTCGCATCGAAGAACAAGAACTGGTACCACTGCGGAATCGAAGAACTGGCAGACAGATGGCTATACAGTGGCCTATGCTTTGAATGCTAATAAGCTTTCTTCGTAAAAGTACGTATGCAGACATAAAGTGATCCAAATATTGCAAAACTTTCGACTCACCCTCTGTATTATGTACTAGTAGTGGAGATACAGGGTTTTGGGCTCAGTGTTGTTGTTGTATTAGTGTGATATGAAACAAGAAAGATGACACCGAAATTTCGGTTGTAATGAGCACGTCTTTTGAATCTTTCCCGACGCGAATAAAATTTGTCAAAGTTATTCAAAGTCAGTACAACCGGTTAGAAAAATCATCGGATTTCTGCAATCGATAAAACATCCAGAAATACATTACAAACAGCTAGACTAGTGACTAAAATTTATGGTACGGAAATTAACAAATGGAGCTCAAAGTTTCTCATAGAGAAGGAAGGTATCGGAGACAGATTTTCAAATCAAACAGTTGAAAAACGAAATACAGAAGGTAACATGACATAACTTACGCAAAATTCTTCAGCCTTCTAGCGGAAGAATTTTGCGTAATGGAAAAATTGAAAATAGGCGAAAAATATTCTTCATGGAAAAAGCTATGCTAAGGGACAAGAACTTTTCAAATACGTCTCCCGGAAGCAGAGATAGCGGGAAAAGGCATTGACTTTTACGCCCCTAGCGGGAAATCTGTGCATTATTTAAAGATGATAATGCTCCACATCTTTGCTGTAGCAGATGGCATACAGTAAAAAAGAATTTTTTCAGTAGGGTTTTTAGAAGCGGAGATACAGCTGCAAACAGAAGTACACAAACACCACCTAGCGATTGAACTGTTAACTATAAAAACCCCTTAACACTAACCTAAAGGGTTTCACAAGGTTAGTGGCATCTGGTGTTGAAATAATTTTTTAAATCGTGCAATTAGGAGCAGATATATTAAAAAAATGAAGATTAAACTTTGGCGCCCCCTAGCGGCGAAATTGTAACTATTTCAGATTACACCCTCTAGTGGCAAATGTGTGCGTTAAGAAAAATTTGAAGTTACATTAGAAACACTTTTCTCGCACGGGAAACGTTCTCCAACAAAAAGAAATAATTTTTTAAGTCGGACTCTTACAAGTAGACATATAGACAAAGAGAAGATATACATCTACCCCCCCTCTGGCGGGAAAACTATGTGCTATTTTAAGCAGGAGGTATTCTCAAAAAATGTTTTCCGAGGTGAGCGGTATCGGTCCACAAAATAATTTTTTCAATCGAGTTTTCGGAAGCTTAGATTTTGCTGCAAATGCATCAAAAGCCGAAACAGACATTTACTCTCCCTGCTAGCCAAGCCATTTTTTATCAAAAAAATTACAAATTACAATAAAAATTTATTCAATTATAATAAATTACAAATTACAATAAAAATTTATTCAATTATAATAAATTACAAATTACAATAAAAATTTATTCAATTATAATAATATTTCCCATGAGGAGCTGTTTCCGATGCACGAATAATTTTTTAAATCTGAGTTTTAGAAGCAGAGATATCGGAGAAAACGCAATTTACCTTTACTCCCTATTTACCTTTGCTCCCTAGCGGAAAACCTATGCTTTACTTGAAAATTTTGAAACTATATGAGAAATAGTTCGCACCGAAAACGCTCTCGAACAAAGAAATAATTTTTCAAATCAGACTCTCAGAAATAAAGGTATCGCCAAAAATAAGATACATCTACGCCACCTGGCGGGAAAACTATGCTTTATTTTAAGCAGGCGATATTCATAAAATGTTTACCGATGCAAGCGGTATCAGACCACGAAAGAATTTTCTCAATCGAATTTTCGGAAGCTTAGATTTTGCTGCAAATACGTATCAGAAGCAGAAATAGGCGCCTACGGCTCATGGTGGCCAAACCATTCTTTATCAAAAATTAGAAATTTTAATCAAAATATTTCTCACGAGGGAGCTGTTTACGGTTCAGGAAGAATTTCTCAAATCGGACATTTAGAAGCAGAGATATCTGGGTAAACGCAATTTACCTTTACGCTCCCTAGGGAGAAATCTGTGCATTACTTGAAAAAGAAATTGTGCCTAAAATAGTTTTTGTTATAAATGGCATCGAAAGGAGGTGAGCATTTTTTCAATCGGATACTTAGAAGCAAATATGTGGAATAAAATGTATTTTGAATTCGATATCATCAGCATTTACACCCTGTAGTGGCAAAATTGTGCTCCGGAAAAAAAAAAAAAGGAATGTAGAGATCATCATTCTCATATTTCAAGTTTCGCAATGCAAAAATAGTTTTTTTAAATCGGACTAATGGTTGCAGAGATGTGGTGCCCACAGACGGACAGACAAACCGATAACATAAGCAATCTTTCTTTCTTTTTCTTTTTTTTTTTTTTACAAAAGACGTGCTAAAAACGGGTTGTTTATGTATCTACACTTGCCTTTGGTATGCTTATAGCACTACGTTCCAGGTGATTGACTTGATATAATACTTCGTGAATTATTGTTCGCATATAAAATGACTCGCTTTATATAATATAATATAATGAAAAAGGATGAAGTTGCACGCAAAACTAAAGGTTTTACTTATATACACAATAACACACACATAATGCAGTAAAAGATTAAATGGAGCTTGGATAGTATATATAACACTTGAAGGATAAACATGGAGTATCAGAGCACAGCGCATTAACTGCCTTCGAAACAAACATGGTAGCAGAAGAAATGAACATCATAACAGAAGGGTGACAAAAAGCGTGTGAAAGTTGCAGGAAGGTTGCAGGTCCTCGTCTTTCACCAGGTGTTTTCCAAGAAGTGATCACGTCACAATTTTAGCACTTAACGTAGTTACCGTAGAGCTGTTAGAAATAATAAACAACTTTTTCTCCGCACGTGGAGCATTTGGCGACTGGTGTGTGACGTACGTATGGCTTAATTTTTCAACAAGTGGAGACGTCACGTTCTAATATTAACCTATCTACTGTCACCTTCACTTAGAGACGAAGATGCAACTTTTAATGTCGTCTGATTTTATGACGTCATCCTAGTAACATAATTTTTAGTCACCCATTTTTGCCTTACAGCTGTGACCCCACAGCTATGAATAAAATAACTGACAGATCAGATAAACGGATTGCTATATGTGAGCTATTGGATGCCAATAGGTGGCTACACAAAATCTGGGAATAATCAAGGCCCTCTAGAAATACCTCGACTTTACGCAGATGAGTTACCTTTTTTAGTGACGTCACGCGGATACCAAGGCTTCCGATTGGTTTCTACCTTTATCATGTATGACGTGAAACACAACACCAGCGTACTATCAGACCGTGCGACATTGAGTGACGTCACAAATCGAGGGAACTCATCTCTGTAATGTATGAAAGGTTTAGATTATGCGAAGGCCTTGTATTTCTAGACGGCCTTCGTATAATCTAAAGGACAGCCGGGAAGGTAGTGCAAAGTCGTGGCTCGTGATCTTTTCAAATAATGCTGCATAAGTAATGCCATGGAATGTAAGGTCAGGTGATGCGTAACATCACAGCCTCTCCTTGACAAATGTCAACCCCGCCTTCTCGTGGTGCATCCTGTTCCCACTAAAGGGGCTCTGACGACCGCAAATAGCGGTATAACTATACCATCGGGATCAGAGGAAATGCTATCCCACACTCACCAACCCGCTTGGCCAGCGTGGTGAGTTATGGCCAAACACCTCCAAAATGACTCTACAACTTAAATCTTGGCCCTCAGTCTCCGGCAGCTGGAATGTACCTGGCCAAGGCAGCGGCCAGTGCGACATGAAGGCAGAGGGTGCTAAGAATCCCCGGAGGACCGGACTAGGCTGCCATTTGATGCTGACCTTGGCTACCTACAACAGACGCTCCCTATCTTCTGATTCAAGGCTTCTTGAATTGGAAGAGGAACTACAAAGGATCAAGTGGGACATCGTCGGGCTGAGTGAGGTAAGGAGAAAAGGAGAAGATCTCATTGAACTGAAAAGTGGACATCTCTTCTATTATCGTGGGACAGATACTGGCAGAACTAGTGGTGTTGGATTTATAATAAACAAGAAACTGAAGGATAAAGTGGTAGAAGTTGAAAGTTCCTCTGACAGAGCTGCACGACTCGTTATCCAACTATCGAGAAGATACCAGGCTCAGATTATTCAAACTTATGCACCCAGCACAAGTCATCCTGAAGAAGAAATTGAAGAATTTTATGAGGAAATTCGTCATCTAAATAATAAAGGTAAGCAGCACTTGAAGATAATTATGGGAGATTTCAATGCAAAAATAGGGCACCGGCAACAGAATGAAACTTCAGTAGGTAAATTCGGTCACGGCAACAGAAACCAGCGTGGAAATACTCTCGTTGAGTTTGCAGAGGCAGAAGGATTTTTCATCTTGAATTCCTTTTTCAAGAAAAAGCCACACAGGAAATGGACATGGAGACATCCAATTGGGACGACAAGTGAAATTGATTTTATTATGTGTAACAAAAAATTCGTCATCGAAGACTGCAGTGTGCTAAACAAGTTCAACACAGGTAGTGACCATAGATTGGTGAGATGTAAGATGCACCTCAACACTAAACTGGAACGTGGCAAGCTCATAAGACAAACAAAATGTATTGACATAATCAACCTTAAAAAACACCATAATACTTTCAAGTTGGAACTGAAGAACAGATTCTCTGCTTTAGAAGGCCTAACATCGGAAGAAGTGGATATTTCTGAAGTTAACAGAAAAGTAACCAAAGCTCTTATGGAAACAGCAACAAAATTAGCTGGGTCTAAGAACAAGTTGCATGTAAACAAATTATCAGGAAAAACCAAAATGTTGATGCAAAAAGAAGAGAGATGAGGACAACTAAAGAAGATGTGACTTCCAAAGTGGAATATATAGAGCTATGCAAGACAGCACGAAAAAGTATCACTGAAGACTTAAGGAAATTCAACTGTGAGCTAGTGAGGAAAGCAATTGAAAACAACCAAAGCCTAAAGATAGCAAAGGGACATCTCAGTAAGGGAAGAAAACAGATTATGGCTCTGAGAAAAGAAGATGGTTCTATAACAAGAAATAGAGGCGAAATTTTGACAAGAGTGAAAGATTTCTACTCCAAACTATATGAAAGGGATGATACATGTACTCCAGACATCATGAAAGGTACCAGAGTTCTTCCAGTCCTCCCAGCAGAAGTTGCTCATGCAATCAAGAACATGAAGCGGGGGAAAGCTCCAGGAGAAGATGGAATTACTATAGACATCATACAAGAAGCAAGTGGAGAAATTGAAACAGTACTCGCCCAAATTTTCACTCGATGCCTTAATGAAGGGAAGATTCCTGAGGATTGGAACAATGCTACAATGATCCTGCTACATAAAAAAGGTGACATTGAGGATCTCAGGAACTACAGACCTATCAGCCTCCTATCAGTGGTTTATAAAATCTTCACTAAAGTTCTTTCACACCGCTTGAAGGTAACACTGGACATGGCTCAACCGAGAGAACAAGCTGGATTCAGGAGTGGCTACAGCACAATAGATCATATCCACGTACTGAGAGAACTAATTGAAAGAGCGAGGGAATATGAACTTCCATTGTGCATGGCTTTTATCGATTACAAAAAAGCCTTTGATTCGGTGAAACCATCAGCAGTTGCAATGGCTCTGAAATCCTGCGGTATTGAAGATGCATACATTAATATTATTAATAACATCTATGAAAATGCAAGTGCAAAGATTCGGTTGTTTGAAAATACAACACACATAAAAATTGGAAAAGAAGTGAGACAATTTGACACCATATCTCCGAAGCTCTTTAATGCCACATTGGAAAATGTCTTTCAATCACTGAACTGGGAAAACAAAGGGATAAAGATTAATGGAGATTATCTAACCCACCTTCGTTTTGCTGATGACATAGTCATTTTTGCAACTACCCCATCAGAGCTGCAGAGTATGATCCAGGAACTTGCTGACAAGAGTAAAGAAGTGGGATTAACAATGAACTTTCAGAAGACAAAAGTGATGTTCAATGCTTTTACAAGAAATGAAGATTTATCGATTGATGGAGAAAAACTGGAGATAACAGATACGTACGTTTATCTTGGACAGCAGATATCAAGTGAGGGTCACATTGATGAAGAAATTAATCGGCGTACAAAACTTGCCTGGAGAGCTTTTGGAAGAAACAGCATAATTTTCAAGAGCAATATGCCATTATGTCTTAAAAGAAAAGTGTTTGATCAATGCATCCTTCCAGTGCTTACGTATGGTGCAGAGACGTGGACCTTAACTAAAAGAGACATACAAAGGCTGCAGACAACTCAAAAAAGCATGGAGAGGTGCATGCTTGGCATAACCAGGAGAGATAAGAAGAGGAACTCGTGGATCCGAAAAATGACGAGAGTGGAAGACATCATGATCAGAGTTAAATCCCTGAAATGGCAATGGGCTGGACATACTGCCAGAAGGACAGACCATAGATGGACAGCCGAAATTTTAGATTGGATTCCAAGGGACAGGAAAAGACCCAGAAAAAGACCACATGGGAGATGGGTGGATGAAATTCGTAAATATGCGGGAGTGACATGGAGGAGACTGGCACAAGACAGACCGTTGTTGAGGAAACTTGGGGAGACCTTCGTCCAGCAGTGGATTGATAATGGTTGACAATGATGATGATGATGAAGTAATGCCATGATGGCACAGAAGATGATTTGGTTTACGATTCAGATAAAAAGAAAACAGCCACAATGACTTTGACGACGTTACTTTAATGGAAATGGACTTATAGGCAATGATGTAGTTTTAAATCAAGGTTCTTTAACACACAAGGTTGTGCCCGTAAGACCCCTGTAAAGCTTCCCCTTCGCGGGAGTGCAGAGGAGGTGGTCTGATGACGTCAGCTGTCTTACGGACTAACTAGGTTAGTGCACCGAAGGTCAAAGCAGTCACAAATGTCATTTGCCTCTTATTCAAAGAGCTGTTTTTTCTGCTTTTAAAATAATTTTAGTGTACATATAGTAAGCGGAATAGCTAAGTTTGTTTGCAAATAGTTTACGAGATGCCTTCGAGTTCCTGCACTGTTGCAGACTGCAAGAATAACTACAGAAATACCAAAGGATCACCAATTACATACCACAGATTTCCGAAAGTGACTGAGCTCTTCAGGTTATGGAAATTACGCTGTAAACGAGGTGATACTTTTTTCTTATATCCAGAATCAGGAGCGTATAGATGGGAAGGGGGGGGGTCACGGCTTCAGCAAAAACGTTTTAAAGAATACATTTTTTTGCGAAAACTTCACATGAATAAAGAAATAGTCAGGATTTTTTTGCGGCAGCTTTAAAGAAAGTATTAAAATGAAAAGTAGTTTTTGGTTGTTGTTTTTTCCGAGATTTAAATTTACAAAAACTGGATGACGGGAAAGCAGTTATTTCAGAGTGTCTGGGGCCCCTTTTCATATCCATAGCAAAGGTTCCAATGAATGTACTATATATTGACAAGAGAATGTGATAGAAATATCAGTTCAATGAATGAAAACGTTTTATCAATGAGGATAATGGGTTGTGAATTACCGATTTTTGCACGCCTGCTTCAGAATATAATGAATTGAAAGTTGTTCTTTTTGGTATATGCAGAGACCTGTGTCGTTTTTTTTTTATAACAGGGTCAAGAGAAAAAATTTTACTAAGTGCAAAACATTGTGACTTTTATATTCAAAAGGCCGCCCCGGTGGCGCAGTGGTCTAAGGCGCTGGCCTCTGATCATTCGTCCGTAAAGGGTCCAGGTTCGAATGCCGGTCAGGCATGGATGTTGTGTTTGTCTTACGGCACTGGCTCTTTCCCTTCCCTGGAACCAGTGACCCTAAATTAGGGACGGGTGACTGCTTATAGCCCATTGAGTTGCTCACGGTGGTCGTTAAACCTCAAAAAAAAAAAAATAAAAAAAAATAAAAAGTAAATAACTTACGTAGTTTTGCTTTTTTCCTTTTTATTTTTGGTGCCATGATTCTTAATTGTTATTTATTTGCTTGCTTAGTTCTGTATTTTCGTATAAATCAGAAAATTTCATTATGCACTCTCACAGAAGTTACGTGTTTTGTAGGCATGATTGCGAGGCGTTTCAAAGAGGCTGGCCTTAGTTGTCTAAAAGAATAAAATCTGCGTGACATGTTCAACTTTTGCGTACCTGTTTTGTAGTATTGTCTACTGGAATAAAACTAAGACAATTATTTCAATTACAACGTGTAGATTTGTGTTACACGCAGTAAAGCGCAATAATTTTTGTCTTACGTAAAATACCTGTAGGTTCCAAATAATTTTAATTATTAAAATGCCTATACCTTAATTAATAACATGGAATTAAAAAATAACTAATTGAGTGCTAATAGATTTTCGCAAAAGGGTTAGGAAAATTTTTTGTGGGGACTCCGAGATTTTCCGGTACGCCACTGTCCAAAATGCTACTATTTGCTCCAAACACTTTGCTGAAGGCGACTATAAAAGGCATACGTAAAAGTGAACTAGTGGGGTTGCCACAGAAAAAGCAGTGAGCGGATGTTCCTCCCAATTCATGGCGAACATGAAATTAAAATAAAAAAAGTGAAAAATATTACGAGAAACGTATCAAACTCAATGGAAAAAAATTCCTCTAAAATTCAGCCGAGGTATTAAACTTTTCATGAAAACACGTACTATGATTCGAATGAGGCAGATCAATTCGCAGATGAAAGAGAAAGAAAAAAACATGTAGAAAACTCAATCTTCTGAAGATAACTACATGAAGAAAGGAATTTTTTTTTTTTTTTTCAAATTTGTTTTCTCACATTTGTTCAATGGCGCTCCGAGGATTTTTTTATATGGGTGACCAAAAATATTGAAGATGCAAATAAAAATACACCGGAGAAAATATCTCCGCCATATAAAGTATTTCCAATGATTCATAAAATGTATATTTATAATCACATACGAATATATTTATAAAATACGTAGCCAATAACGAAAAACGAAGGACCAAGCGATACCGGGTCCTTGGGCCAATCCAACTGAGAAACGCCAGAGCATTTGTTTATTTACAGAATTTTGCATAAGAAATCCTTAGATTTTTCTCTGAGAGCATGTTGATACTTAGTGATAATCAAAGAAATCTTGATACTCAGTAACAAATAATTAGAAATTCATTTATTACAGAACTAAATATACGAAGTAATTACGCGAACGCATTGCTTCTACCAACAAACCCTGTATGTCAAAAGACAGCAGACAACTCTCGTGTTCGCTGCTTTCTCTTGTAAGGCAGGTGACGTCAGAGGGAATAGTGTGCACGGAAACTCATCTGGAATAGTGTGCACGGAAGCTCATCTGGAATAGTGTCCACGGAAGCTCATCTGGTACTCCCGCATGAACAAACCTAGTAGTCTATTAACCTTGGTTTTAAATGAAATAAGTACCTTAGCGGTGAACAGAATAGATAAAAACAACTAGGAGAGAAGACTGTCAAATATTTGAAATGTGAAGTGGAATTCGATTTGTTTTTTCATTATTTAGTATTTTAATAAAATTTTCATTGCTGTTAGTATTATGACTTCTTATTACAATTGTTTAATTTGAGAAAATTTAAATAAAAGAATGTTACGAGAGAGTCACATTCTAAGATTATAAAGTTTTTCTTCAAATATACTGCTCTATCAGTGTACGCGATTCCACATCTGCAGAGTTTAAAAGTTCTTATTAATAATCACGTGATTAATACATTCACATGTTTTCAGTGTGACTAACGCGCTGTTTTTCTAAAGATTATGAAGTGGATGTAAGAAATTTCTTTGGCGTATCGTCTCTCAGCCTTCAAATGTCTGTATAAGTTTTATATGCTGTTTTCTCTGCAATTAAACCCACGGAGAAGCCATTTCCTATAACTTTATTCCGAGGACTAACTCGTATAGATTTTTATTCATCCAAAATCACTGAAGTTTCTCCATTGGACATTTTCTTTTTTATTATGCTGCATTTTTTTCAACAAGATGCGCATTTAAGTTCAGGCACTGAACTATACGTAATTCCTGAAGGAAAGACATTTTTGAATGTGTTTCAATCTAAACGTTTTAAAGGGAGTGCCTGTGTGCAGTGGCGTGCCCAGAATTTTTTTCAGGGGTGTTACGAAACTTATTTTTTTATACAACTAAATGTGTTATGAGTAAATTTTTTAAATGTATGCAACATCCGCGCAAAAATATTAAAATAAATATTGCTGGAAATTATTATAAATGTTATTATTACCTACATATATTCTTATCACCACATAATGGTTGACCACTTATATTTTACCATTTATCTGTGCAGAAAACAAGTTCGGAAAAGTGACTGAAATCCTGATAAGACCAATTTGTGTGCGAGAAATCTATTTTCCAAAGCACTAATAAGCATGTCTGAAAGTGGTACATAAACTGAAATCCTGTAACGGTCTGGATTTTCTGTGTTTATGTTACATGGAGTTGGTTTTGTTTTGATGCGATTCCTGGTATTTTAATAAAAACTCCTTGCTTTTCAGCGTGCTTTAGAGTAATCTGAGATAAGTCATGGAACTCAAATTTGGCATTGCCTCGTCGCCACAGAAACTTACATTATACCCGTGTATTGGCTTTTCAGTGCAATGGAACATTCTGGTCTTTGGCTGCTTGTCGCTTCCTCGTCTTCATGGAGCAGACACGTTCAATTGTTGCCATGAGACATAAAAATAATTTCAAATATTAGGTGTGCAACTTAATTCTCGGCCACAGACACGACACGTTGACAGCAAATTATAGCAAATTGAATACGTACCTAATCAGAGAAATCATACCCGTCGTGTTGGATACATTTGAGCCATTGGTCAGGGAACTGCCGAATGCCACTGCGGAAAAAAGAGGGCTGTTTCAAGTTGATAAAGTCATCAATACTTGTGTGGACCTCCTCGACAGAAGTGAAGTGCGTATCACTCAGGTGATGTTGCAGGGAGGGAAAGAGGTGATAATCCGACGGGGCGAAGTCTGGAGAATACGCCGGGTGGGACAAAATCTCCCATCCTAGGTCGGTGATCGTGTTTAAAGTCGTTCTCGCGGTGTGAGGACGGGCGTTATCCTGAAGCAACAGGACAGACCTTCTGCCATTGCCGGTGTATGGCCTTTTCGCCTCCATTGCGTTACTCACACGAATGAGTAGCTGACAATAACGCTCAGTATTGACGGTTTCACCAGGTGTTTGAGCAACTCATAGTGTACGACACCGCGCTGATTCCACCATATGCACAGCAACAACTTCCTGGCATGGATATTCGGTTAGGCGGTACTACCCGACCTTCCAGCAATTTCAGGACACCGTTCCGTACTAACATAACGTGTCTCACACCATTACACCACCTCCAGAACCCCGAGTAGTTGTGTTTACAAGGCAAGATGGGTCCATTGATTCATGAGGCTCTCACTAAACTACGGTAGGTACAAAACAAGATGCACCACGACTCGTCAGACTACGTGACTTTTCCCCAGTATTCAGTCACGGTGTTCCTGATACCCATTTTACACGAACTTTCCGCTTCTTCGCAGAAATCACATACTGTATTTGCAAAAACTTTTTTTTTTTTTTTTTTGCTTCACCCTGTGATTTAAACATTTCATTTTGTGGAAAACTGCACGTACTAGAATTACTGTAAATTTACATCAGTTTTGAAATCAGGACATGGAATATAATAAGAAACGGGCAACAAATTTCAAACAATAAAAATGTAGATTTGTGTATTACAAACGCAACTGATTTGATAGGAAAAAGAGTTGGTGGATATTAATCCGAAGGGAAATATATATTTGGCAGTTTATGGAATATGAAGGCAGAATTCGTCACTGCAATGTATAAAATGTGACTGTTACTCGTGTAAAATGACTGTCACTACTTTGGTTTATATTTCGTTTGTTTATTTTTCAGTACAAAGTACTTTTCTGGCCTCTGCCAGAATATGGTGAAAGTTCAACGCAAGACGAAAGTGAGGATAAAATGATTGCTCAGAACAACACGAGGATGTCTGAACATGAAACTGATCAAGTAAGAAATCTAAAATATGTGCTCCTTGCCTCATGTATAATTAGGTTACAAAGTTAACTGAATTAACCAGTGTAAGATGAATTGAGCAATGTAAGATGAAGAAACTGTCCGCTCTGTAATTTTTAATTAAATCCTGAATGTGACTGTATTCGTGACGCCCCCCCCCCCCCAAGGTTTTTTTTTGGGGGGTCTGCTCGATTGTATGATTTTTCAACCACATAGGAAAGATGTACAATATAAATTAATAGTCGTGCGCGTTGATCCCAAGGTCCAATGTAGACAATAATGCAACAGTTTAAATGTAAGAGTTTTTCTGGTTATCTCTAGCTTTCGTTTTCTAGAATTGGATAACCTACAGCTAATTTTAACAATTAAGGGGGTTCCACCTAAATTATCTGCCTTAATTTCCAATGGTAAAACTTCTTTAAAGATTTTCTTCGCAATTAATGTATTCCTAGTAGATAAAACCACAATTCGTACAATATGTCGTACGAAACATATACCGCCGTCTATGTACGATATTTAATAAAAGATGAAAGCCATTTACAAATTGAAGCCTCCACTAGCGCTTTCGGGACAACATTTACTCCATCATCAAGAAGAACAGTTGTTTTCTATAATGTATCTCCAAGGATAAAAATTTGCACATCGATAAAACTAACTTTGAGTTATAGCATGGGATACTTAATACTTGCTAAAACATAACCATAATTGTATTAATAATCAATCATATTTCTTTGAGTAATGTTCGGACCTGTCAAGGTGGTTCCACCTAAAATCTTTTGCTTTATGTTTCCAATGGTAAACTTCTTTACATATTTTCTTCGCAATCAATGCATTCCCAAGGATGAAAACTTGCACATCGATAAAACTAACTTTAAGTTATAGCATGGGATACTTAATACTTGCTGAAACATAACCATAATTAAGCATTCCAACATTTATTTGTCTACCGACGTCATTAATTTTCAGGTCGCACCATCTATTAACAGGTCTGACCATTACTCAAAGAAAAGTAATTGATTTTTAATATAATTATGGTTATGTTTCAGCAAGTATTAAGTATCCCATGCTATAACTTAAAGTTAGTTTTATCGATGTGCAAGTTTTCATCCTTGGGAATACATTATTTGCGAAGAAAATATGTAAAGAAATTTTACCGTTGGAAACATAAGGCAGAGATTTGAGGTGAAACCACCTTAATAACGGTTTTAGAGATTTTAGGAAGGCAGTGTATGACCCCTTGTCTTCAACCCTTTAAGCTGCCGATGTATCAGAACCAAATAGTGTCCAAAATTTTCTGCGCTTCTCAAAGAGGAATGGTTACCCACAGAGGCCGGGTTTTGCGAAAGCTGGTTGTTTCCACGGCAAAACAATTCCTCTCCCTTCACCCTTTAACGACCAGTGACGTGTCACTGGTCGTTAAAGGGTGAAGGGAGAGGGATGCTAGTCCACCTGACACGAACATCATGCCACTGGGTAGAAACAATTTACTCAAACATGTTCTCTCTGTTTTATCGAGTTTGGCGCCGTTGTTATAACTCTTTGAGCAGATTAACACTCTGAAAGAATTCGTGTTAATAATCCGGATAAATTACTATAGTTTAAATAACAAAGCTTGAAAGCAACGATTTTTGATATTCAGGTTCACATTCCAACAGCATTCAGCCCACATTTAGACAGCGGATACATTCATTCGACTTTATTTCAGCCCATTTTGTTAACCCAGAGTTAATTCGTCCCAACCGGTTAAAAGGTTTCAAACAGCCCTTAGAAATAGCAAGCTATGATATTACGTTACCGTATCAGCGTTCGTGACTGCCATGGATGTAACCCCAGGTTCGATCCTGGGCAGGTACGAACGTTCGAACCACTAAATACCCGCCGTGCATCAGATGGGCACGTTAAGCCGTCGGAACCCGGGTACTACCCCCACCCCCGGTAATAAATAAGGGAGTCTTCCTCACCCTTTCTACCTCGCTTCAGTGTCACTTTCTTATCGGGCACTCTAGCCCAAATCTCCTAGTTTCCTATTTCTAAGGGTTGTTTAAGACCTGGAGTCAGGCACTCCCTTCCTAAAATTCTCTACATATGATCTGATCTGAATTCGTGGCTACTGATTCCAGAGAAAGGGGAGAGCCAGTGTCATAAGACCTACCCACCGCTCATAACTCTCACGGGATTTGAACCCGGACCCATATCGGACGAATAATTAGAAGCCGAAGCTTCGAACCACTCAGCCACTATACAGCGTCTGTCTGGCAATATGTGATGTTACATAGAAGGTGGTGACACAGAATAAAGTGAAAATACAGGGTGATTCAAAAAGGATTTTACAACTTTGAAAGCAATAGAAATTTATTCAGAATACTTACAGAATTTTTTGAGGCGTTAAGCTGTAGCAAAACACATCAAGTTTTATCCTTGGTTCGATGTGGATAAAACACATCAAGTTTTATCCTTGGTTCTTTGGTGATACGGCAGGCATACCATCTGAAGTCAATTTCTTCAAACTCGGAGCATCACATAAATATATTGTTACTTCTGCTACTGCAGCGGTGATTCGAATTTTGAGTTAAGCGAGATTCACAGGTAATCTTGGATAAAAACACTCGATCTTGAATGAAATCCCATAGGAAAAAATCGAGAGGTGTCAAGTCCGGAGAACAAGGTGGCTATGCTATCGGCCATGCTGAGCCAGTCCACCGGCCTGGGAAACGTTTAGGAAATCCCGGACATTTGTACCGTAGTGAGGTGGTGCGCCGTCTTGCTAAAACTGAATGAGTCCTTCTTGGTCATCATCGTCCGACTGCGGAATGAGATAATTTTCGAGCTTATCCAAATACACGATATCGTTGACTGTTTTCTCATGTAGAAAGAAAAGGCATAAACCTTACACAGTCGTATCAGAATATGACCACACCCGGAATCACAGTGTACCCGCCCAGGCGCGTGACAGGGTGCACGTGACAAGGTGATATAAGCGGCCAGCGAGGACAGATGAGCCATAGTGCTTTACGTGAACACAATGGGCAAAGGTAGGGATTTGACGGACGTCCAAAAAGAATGATCATCGGCTACCGCGCCAAGGGTGGAAGCATCTCAGAAACAGCAGACTTCTTGGGCTGTTCGCGAGGTGCTGTAGTAAGGGTGTACCAAGAATGGACTGCTGGCACACAGAGTACCTCATGACGTCATAACTGTGGAGCCCCAAAGGTCATCGATCCCAGAGGAGAACGTTGCCTTCGTCGACTGGCAAATGGCAATCGACGCGCAACAGTGCAGCAATTGACCACGCAAATAAACGCTGGGGCATCTAGGTACGTGTCCTCAATAACAGTACACTGTTAGAAATTTGGGGATAGGTTGCACCAAAAACGTAGTGCCACACCAGCTGCACCACTTTCTGAAGAAAGATGCACCATTATGTGGTGAAAACAAAACCCAACAATGTGGTGCAACCTTGCACCACTTTATTGGGTAAGGTTGCACCACTTTATGGGATAATGTTGTAATACTTTATGGGTTAAGTTGCACCAGAATGTGGTATATGGTTGCACTATAAAATGGTGCTATCTTACACCATCAAATGTAAGGTTGCACCATCTTATAGTGCAGCCTTACTCTTTAATATGGTGAAAAGTTGAACCACTTGTTGGTGTAAATTTTTCAAAATGTGGTGCAGCTGATGCTGTTCCACTTATTGGTGCAACATATCACCAAAATTAAGTGGTCTTTTAACATCACTTCTTTATGGATAAAATATTTTGAAAACAGGGTTTCTGTGTACGGTTCCCAAAAGTTTGTGTTTACTTCATCAATTTAGGAATAAGAAGTTCTTTTTTTTTTTAATTTTTACTCGCATATTCGGAAGATTTTAGCCTTCATTGCTTATGTCAGCCCAAATAGTCTGGATTTCAAGATCAATACACTGGGCCAATTAATGCCGCAATTTCAGCTTGTTATACTATATTTGAAGCTACTTCCATGTGAACAATCTGCACCGAAAACTAAAACTATATTGTCCTACATGTGGCTAGGCACAAATATAACATCAGAAAGTTCGATGTGAAAATAATTGTCAGAAGCACCAGTTATATGTGTACTACAAAAATTATTTTCATCACTTACCTTATTAACTTGAGTAAGCACTTCTTTAAAATTTTCCAAACTCGCACACACAGTGACGACAAAACCAACATAGCGGCACAACACAATATCTGTCTCCATCAGATGACATGATGACGAAGACGCGTTCGCCGTTTCCTTCACTGCGCCAAAAAGTGGTGCAAGGTAACGCCGCCTTGGCTGCATTTGGTAATTTTGCGCGAAAACTTGGTGCAAGTTGGCCACTTTATGGTGCACCACTTTATGGTGCAAGTGTGAAAATCGCACCAGATCATGGTGTAAGTGTCAGATGCTGCAAGATATTGAGGAGAAACGTTGAACTGAATTTTTTAACAGTGTAGAGCGAACCCTGTTACGCATGGGTCTTCGGAGTCGAAGCCGAGTCAAGGTGCTCATGTTAACCCAGGTCCATGGGCAACAACGCCTGCAGTTCGCGTGGGACTAGCATCATCGTACATTGGAAGAGTGAGGAAAGGTTGGCTTTTCCGACGAATCGAGGTTTTTACTCTACAGAAGTGACGGATGGTGAGACACACGAGAACCAACAACCGGACACGCTTATCGGACAAGTACAGGCCGGCAGTGGCAGTGTGCATGTCTATAGTATATTTTCCTGAAATGACCTGGGACCGGTGGTACTTTTGGATGGGTCCCTGAACGCCAATGGCTACCTGTCCATCCTCGCTGGCAACGTGCATCCCTTCATGTTGGATGTTTACCAACAGGACATTGCGCTCTGCAATTTCACTAAGCGTGTTCTTGGCTGGTTCCAGGAACACGACATCGATGTCTCCGTTCACCATTGGCCGGCGAAATCGTCCGACCTCCATCCCATAGAGCACTTGTGGGACTATTTGGATCGACAGGTTCGACGTGCCAACCCACAACCAGGTCATCTCCGAGACCTTCGGGCTCTACTGCAGTTCGAATTAGCAGGTGTGCCTCTTGAGTGGCTCGTCAGGAATTGTGTGCCTTAATTAGTGCATCAGATAGAGGAAGACGGGACATTCCTAGACTACGTAATCTTCAGTGATGAGTCGACATTTCATGTCGTTGGTAAGGTTAACACCACAACTGCAGGATTTTTGGCGATCAAATCCTGCAGTTGTGGTGTTAACCTTACCAACGACATGAAATGTCGACTCATCACTGAAGATTACGTAGTCTAGGAATGTCCCGTCTTCCTCTATCTGATGCAACATTTCCGCACAGAATTCCTGACGAGCCACTCAAGCTGCGCTACTGTTTTCTAGAACCATGGTAAATCTGTATGGTTTTAAGACCAATGGCTTTCGTGACACTCGCAAACCCGTCGGTTGTGAAATATCCATTTCACGAGACGCGCGTCATTGATTTCGTGAGACTGCGAACGAAACTCTCCCTCACTTGTTCCACGACAGCAGCAAACATACGCGGTGGACTAGGGAATTTCTCCTGGCGAACAGAACAATATTCCAAGAGTAAATATAAGGTCTAGTGGGAGGATTCTTATGATACTGGGTGCGAAATTTCTGTTGAACAGTTGTCGCGGATTTCGTTTCTTCCAACCAAAACTCACAGCCAGCACTCTCCACACCTGTGAAAGCAGCCATTTTGATATGCTTGCAGCTGGCGGTTACGGAATTCGGGGCTATGGTACTACGTGAGGTAAAACTTGATGTGTTTTGCTGCAGATTAACGCCTCCAAAATTTTTGTAAAGTCTTCTGGATAAATTTCTTTACGCTTTCAAAGTTCTAAAGTCCTTTTTGAATCACCCTGTATGTTTACATATATTGAAGTAACATCTATTTATTTTGTTGGCAGAAAATACTGTGGACTTAAAGTAATAGTACTATACTTAAATGAACTTAAAATAAAATGACACTAATAATCAAATCCTTCAAAAAAAAAAAAAAAAAAAAAAAAGAATGTAATAAGATGATTCTACAGCAGCGATATACACTATCTACCAACAAGTAATTGGACACCCCTGCAATTGACGATATCTGCGGTCCTGATACACGTCACGACCGCCGCCGTCGTTGAATATCGTGTGGGAAACAACAACATCTTGCATGCAACTGGTTAGTCGCATGCAAGATGCCACGCAGTTCGGAGCTCTCTGATTTCGAGAAAGGTGTAATCGTCGAGGATCACAGAAATGGCCGATCCATACGTGACATATCCAGCGAGTTGAAGTACCCAAAATCGACAGTGGCCTACGTGATTGGCAAGTGAAAGAGGAGAGGTGACTGTCGGAATGTACCCCGACCCGGCAGACCCACAAAACTAGGAGTTAGAGACCGACGTGTGCTGGCCAGAGAAATTCGGAAGAACCGCACCAAATCGATGGGCCACATCTGCGAGGAGTTTCAACATGCCTCTGGGAGTGTTCTTTCGCTAAATACCATCCCTAAGGAAGCCCATCTGCTCGGTTATCATGGACGTGCTGCCACCCACAAGCCTTTGATCACCAAGTCCAATAGCGCTGCTCGGCTAACGTGGTGCAAAGAACGTCGACAGCGGACCGTTGAACAGTGTAAACAGGTTCTCTGGAGCAACGAATCAAGGTTCACTCTCTACCGTTCGGATGGTAGGGTTTGGGTTTGACGTCTGCCTGGAGAACGCCTCCTGCCGGAATGTATTGTGCCATCTGTGAAGCTCGGCGGCGGTGGAATTATGCTGTGGGGGTGTTTCTCCTGGTATGGCACGGGACCCTTGGTCGCAATTCCTGGTAGACTCAACGCCAAGATCAACTGCACCATTTTGGATGACCATACGCTTCCTACGTTGTGGCAGTTTTACGGGGTGAACCCATGTTACTTTCAGGATGACAATGCCACCTGTCATGTTGCGAGGTTCACCATGGCTTGGTATGGTGACAATGGGGTTAATCGAATGGACTGGCCTGCGCAGAGCCCGGACCTTAACCCTATCGAGCACCTCTGCATGGGATGAGTTGGAGCGTCGACTTAAGGGGTGCCCCCACCGTCCGAAATCGGTGAAGGAACTGACCTGCCTTCTCCAAGCCGAGTGGAAGAAAATACCGCTAAGCGCCGTACAACGCCTGGTTGAGAGTATGCCCCGTAGGGTCGCAGCTGTAATCGCCGCTCGTGGAGGCTCCACCAACTATTGAAGGTGAATAAACTTCGTTTTCCTTTGCTATCACAGGTGTCCAGTTACTTGTTGGTAGATAGTGTATAATAACCTACAGATGCTATTTTTCTTGTGTATGTACAATAATTAATCTAGCATGGCGACGAATCTGTTGACTTAAGAAGAAATTTTCCTAAGCTATATTGGCAAATAAAATTAAAGATCGTTTATTTATAAAATGTAAATACGTGAATGTTTTAGAAATAAATTATTGTACTTGGATTCCGAGATTATTTTATGCAATTCTGTGTTATGAAAAATCCAATTAAAAATCTGTTTTTGAATCGTTAACAGTGAGTTTGGAAAAAGCAGGATCCAATATTCACTATTACCATTCATTTTGCCAACAGATACGTGAAATACAGTGGCCGTTCCATAAAAGCTGAGAGTAAAATCACACAAAATGAAGAAATATATGTACGGCAAAAGATATATTTATCTTTCTCAAAGTATCTTCCCTTGGATGATATGCGACTGTCCCATCGTTCAGTTTACTTTTCAAAGCATGTGGCGAAGGCATTTTGTGGAAGCTGCTTTAGCGACCCCCTGTACAGATTGCATAACGACAGCATCTGTGTTGAATGTTGAGCCACGGAACTTTTCCTTCATTGCTGTAAACAACCAGAAATCGCGCTGGCCGAGGTCAGGACTGCAAGCAGGCTGTGATATGATTTCAATACTGCATTTCATAAGAAACTGTTGAACACAAGCACGCACATGTGGGCTGGCGTTATCACGGTGTAGGGTCCACTTGCCCACCAGCTCCGGTCGCTTTATCGACACGTGACGTCGCAGACGCTTCAAGACTGAAATGTAATACTCAACATTGACAGTAATTTGTGGAGGAACGGCATGCTGGTAGACTACACCTTTGTGATCAAAGAAAATTATCATCATCACCTTCCCAGCTGATTTGGTTTTGCGGACTTTTTTCGGAGGAGGCGAGCCTGTGCGTTTCCAGACACTCGTTGCGCGCTTCGTGAGGGGGTTGAAATAGTAGACCCATGTTTCATCGGCAGTTATTACCGTGTTTAGAAAGTTTGGATCCTTTACAGTCATTTGTTTCCACTCATGACACACCTGAACTCTGGCTAACAATTGTTCTCTTGTCAGATAAGGTACCCATCTGGAACACACACGATGTAGCAGTAATTTGTCGCGTAGAATGCGGAATGCCGACGTTTTTGAAATATTAGTCGACGCCGCTGTCTTCACACGTCATTCGTCGATCCCCTTGCAGGATCACCCAAACAGTGTTAACAATACGCTGCGTAACAACACTTTCAGGTCGACCAGGAATAGGGGCAAATTATGCCGACAAACGCCCTTTTTTGAAATCATGGTGCCACTTAAAAATCGTTGACTCACCCTAACATTTATCTTTGTAAGTTTTTTCATTAAATCAGCTGTTTCTGGAGTCATTTTACCTACATGATTGCAAAATTTTATCGCACAACGCATTTCACTTCTTAACTCTGAATCACTTACCTGCATAGCTGTATGGCGAAATACAGACGTATTTTAAACTACTGCGCAATAACAAAACCAGAACCGTCTGCCACGGCTAATAACTGTTGCCATAGATACTTCCTTAATTCAGTTAGTCTTCTGTGTGGTTATTTTCTCCCTTTGCACTTTGGCCAACTCAAAAAAATTACTCTCAGTTTTTATGGAACGGCCTTTGTAAATAAACCTTGACTGTTGCCTTGCGTTATAATTGAATATGCTGTCCAATTATAATGCTTACTAGCGAAGATTGTTGGAGAAGAAAAAAAAAAAAGAACCGTAAATATACTGCACCGTCGATCGTAAAGTGAAAATAACAGGACCGAAGTGATTAACGGTGATCTTGCACGAACCAGATTGAATAGATCTAAAGCCAATGACGTCACAATAATGTCCGAAGGCTCTGCATATTTATCGTCACGGCTGTTGTTACTAAATGACGGATTATGTCACGTTTGGTCTCGTACCCTCACACAGGCGGCGATAATATCTGTGTGATTTTCCTTAAGAGGAATTACCGTAACATCTGTAACACTGTCATGTCTGCTTAATCCAAACAAACCATACTGGAGAGGAGAGAAGCGTCACCGTTTTTAGCAACTAGTAATGTTCAAAGTGGATTCTTAATTGCGCGATTTCGCTGTCATTTTTAGAGCCCATGTGGAACCATACCGATTGGACGTCTGGAACAATTCATGGTAATTTATTTTCATTTTTTTTTTGTTGTTGTTGTTGTTGTTTCTGGGTTTAACGTATATCGTGTGGATCTGAGGCTATTAGCAGTCTATTCTTAAGGTGGTTCCACCTAAAATCTCTGCCTTATGTTTCCAATGGTAAAACATCTGCACATCGATCAAACTAACTTTAAGTTATAGAATGGGATACTTAATACTTGCTGAAACATAACCATAATTAAGCAATCCGACATTTCTTTGCCTAATGACGGTCATCAATGTACAGGTCGCGCCATCTATTAACAGGTCTGAACATTACTCAAAGAAAAGTAACTGATTTTTAATATAATTATAGTTATGTTTTAGCAAGTATTAATTATCTCATGCTATAACATAAATAAAGTTGTTTTCATCGATGTGCAAATTTTTATCCTTATGCATACATTAATTGCGAAGAAAATATGCGAAGGAGTTTTACCGTTGGAAACATAAGGCAGAGATTTTAGGTGGAACCGCCTTAATTTGGAATTACCAGCCTCGAAGGACAAGCACCACCCGTGGCGTAATCCGGGCCTTCACACTGGTGCGATCAAGGAATTCCAAGCTTCTTACCAATCAGAAATTTATATAATCACCCAAACTGTAAATTCGCTAGAAGTTGTGAGCCCAAAAGCACTTGACGACAGCTACTCTGCCACCATTATGCTACAAGAAGTCATTTGTGTTCTTTTCCGCTGGAAGACAAGGTTTGCTCTGCTCAGACAGTTAGAAATCGCGTTTGATAATGGCGTTTGTTATGATAACGTGTCATACGAAAGCATTAGAGATGTTTTTTTAATTAATCACAGTTTAGTTCAGTATAAAACTTCATCTTGTTGTAGCAGCTGTCAGTGGAATCATGATCCGGATAAAGTAACAAGCCATCATCCACAGAAGATAAAGTATGTCAGGCTTCGACGTAGAAAATGTCATACCATGAAGGAATTCACGAAATGATACCAAACTTACAAGTGGGAAAGAAGTGATTTAATTTCTAAGGACTTACATGAATACAATCTGTGAAGAAACAGTATAATGTGCCTGAGTTAGTACATCTTATGACTGACGTGCTGGGCTGCATACACTCGGCAACACGGTACAGCATCGGGTGGGAAAATTCCCGGATGGTGTACTGAAGTATCGCTGACCATGCGTCGTTGACCTGTGTCCACAATTCACCGACAATGCGAAACTGTCAGTAAGAGGCGTTAAGTCATCTACCAATGACGTCCCACACGTTCTGTATTGTAAAGGATCCTGGAGATCGCGCTGGCCAGGTCTGCACATGAACATTTTGTAGGCACTGTCTTCGGATGGTGGCATGCTGTCGATACTGGGCATCAGGGATATTACGGAGACAAAGCAACAAAACTGGCTGAAGCAACTCGTCGTGCTGTTATTGTACCCGCTATACGTAGAGCGATGAACAGCTGTTGAGGCCGCCCCCGGTGTCGCAGTGGTCTAAGCGATGGCTTCTGATCATTCGTCCGAGATGGGTGCGGGTTCGAATACCGGTGAGGCATGGATGTTGCGTTTGTCTTACGGCACTAGCTCTCTCCCTTCCCTGGAACCAGTGACCCTAAATTACGGACCGGCGACTGCTTATAGCCCATTGAGTTGCTCCCGCTGGTCGTTAAACTTCCAATAACAAGTTAGTAAAATCATGCAAAGCATTGATTATGATACGCTTTCCAACCTACCAGAAATCATTACTCAAGTTATGAGGATAATGGCTGTGGAATAAATCTCGGTCTTGTGCCCTGAACTTTGATCCCATTTCGATGATATTCTACACAACCGGTTCATTATACCTCCGAAATAACATGATAAAGTTTTGTCGGAATGGAAGCATTTTTACGTAAGTTATGATGCGCATAATAAGAGCTATGGAATAGATTCCGCTCCTATGTCCTAACCTTTGACCCCATTTCGCCCATTTTCAATAGGATTCGTTGACCCCATTTCGTCCATTTAATAGGCAGGCCCCTACAACATACTAACATTTCATCCAGATCGAAGAGTTTTTACGTAAGTTTTAACGCATAATGGCGATGGAAGTGATTCCGCTCCTATGTCCTGACCTTTGACCCCATTTCGCCCATCTTCAATAGGGTTTGTCCCCAGGTGGTCCCCTACCTACCATGTACTAAAATTTAATCAAAATCAAACCTTTTTTACGTTAGTTATGACGCATAAGAGCAGTGGAATGGATCCCGCTCCTGTGTGCCAACCTTTGACTCCATTTCGTTCACGTTCAATAGGGTTCTTTCCCATGTAATCCCCTTCCACATACTAAACGTTCATCGAAATCGAACGATTTTTACGCGAGTTATCGTGCGAACGAACATACGCACACAAAGCGTGACGTAATGAGGCAGATGGGAATCGCGACCATCTGTTCGCAAGACTGTGACGTCATAAAACTTTAATAGGATCCACACACAACGCGTGGCGTAATGAGACAGATGGCGTGACCGCGCACCAACGTATCAAGCGCGAGATTGAGACGTCATAAGATCGTCCCCAGTGGTCCCCTACCACATTATAAAATTTCATCGAAATCGAGCCATTTTTGCGCACGTCATGACGCATAAAGTCAATGGAATGCATTCGGCTCCTATGTCCTGACCTTTGACCCCACTTCACCCATTTTCAATAGGGGTCATTCTTAGGTGGTCCCCTACAATATACTAAAATTTCATCGACATCGAACCATTTTACGCATGTTATGGCGCATAAGGACAATGGAATGGATCCCGCTCCTATGCCGTGACCTTTGACCCCACTTCGTCCATTTTCAATAGGGTTCGTTCCCAGGTGGTTCCCTACCACATACTAAAATTTCATCGAAATCGAGCCATTTTTACGCGAGTTATCGTGCCGGCAGACGGACGGACAAAGCTGGAGCATACACGCTTCTTCAACCGACGGTTGGCCGCCCCGGTGGCGCAGTGGTCTAAGCGATGGCCTCTTAAAATTCGTTCGAAAGGGGTCTGGGTTGATATCCCGGTCAGGCATGGATGTTGTGTTTGTCTTACGGCACTGGCTCTCTCCCTTCCCTAGAACCAGTGACCCTAACTTAGGGACGGGCGACTGCTTATAGCCCATTGAGTTGCTCACGGGGGTCGTAAAACCTACAATCAAAAAAAAAACAACCTACGGTTGGAAAGCGTAAAAAAAAACAACAGCTGTTGAAACCAAGGAGGTTAGAATAATACTTCTGGAGATGCCCCGAGTCTCTTAACCATGAAGCCGCAAGGTGTGGGAATTTGACGTTGTTTACATGACACCTATGTAATTTTAACTGTGTGTGTTTTGTAATTGCGTCGTTTTTGGTGGCAGGAATCGTGTTAATATCAAACCGGAATGAATTATACTTTATACACGAGTAGAGTTTTTAATTTTAACGTTATGTTTTATTTTGAATTCGCACTCACGTTCGTGTATTTCAGTTTAAAAATAAAAATGGAAGGGAGCCTCAAAATAACTAATAATTTAATAAATTCCGCATTTTCTCACACATCAGCAGCAATTTACGATGCGAAATCGATAACATTTGCGACGGGAGAAGGCGTTTCGGCCAACACAAAATACTTTGCAATAGCCTTGAAAACCATCAGCTTTCCCACACTTTGACGGCCGTCGATCGCGGTTATAGGCTTCACGCAAAGTGGTACTGCTGCATTAAGAAGGGCAGCTCCCGATATTTTATTCTAGCATCCTTGGTTGAAACTGATAACGCTCCAAACAATGACATTAGGTTAAGGAGCCGTGTGACGTTCCCGGATGGCAGCAAGATCAGCCCGATGGCCATGTCGTCTGCAAACTCTTAACTGGCGATCGTTGGCAAAAAGACAGATGCGTGACTCGTCACTGAATACCACATGGTTTCATATTTCGCCGCCATGCATGTCCGTAACGGCACCACTGGAACCTTGAGCGACTATGTTCTGCGATGAGTACCAATCGTCCCACTGGCTATGGAGAACGCAAACCTACCCTCAGCCAATCTGCGATTCACAGTCCGTGTCGATACGGGTATGTGCACAGATGCCTATATACCTCGTCGATACGTGTATGTGCACAGATGCCTATACACCTCGTCGATACGTGTATGTGCACAGATGCCTATACACCTCGTCGAATGTCGTCCGCAGTGGATTGTAGGCCTACTACAGCTTTCCCGTCGAATGCGGTGATTGAGAAGTTCGGACATCCGTCTACGTGCACCAGCCCACTACCATGACGCACGTTACCCTCCTTCAATTACTGTCGCTACATTCTGCCGACAGTTATAGAATTGCCGTGAAAATCCTTCGAATTGTGGGGTACATTGCTTTGAGGTAGTAAATGTCCAGAATTAGGAAATTAATTTTCTTTTTTATTTTTACTATTTTTTTATCGTTTATTGTAATTCATGATTTGTTTTTGTAAGCATTGCTCACGGTAAAATCTTGCTTCTAACTTCTTTTTACCATCAATCTCTCTTCCCACATGTAATGATTCTGGATAGAAACAGAAAAACGGTGAGCAGACCATTTGCAGATCTCGTGAACCATATTTTTTAAAATATTTCCACGACAGGCAATTTCATGATACAACCAAATCATGGGCAGAGATCGAAACGGGTCACGAGTCAGCGGGTCGACAATTTCTTGCTGGTCCAACGGGTCCCGTCAAGGTGTTCCTGACCCGTTTTATTCCCGTTTGATTTTTGAAAAGAGAAAAATATATTCCAAAGAAAAATGCGCGTTATGGAATTCTGTAGTCGATACTGGTACCCACGGAGTGAATTATGATTTGCCATGTAAAAATATTGTCTTTCTTAAAGCAATGAAGATTTCCACCGACTCCATATCGTAAAAAGATACTTCCATTGCGTTCTTTTACAGTGTGATTGTCCAGGGCAAGGTACAAGAAAACGCCATTCGCCTGCTTCTCAGTTAATTCACTCTCTCCGTGCGAAGTTCACTGTATGACTAAGAGCTACTTTTTCACATCGCATCTTTTACATTGAGCATTCAGAGGTTTTCGATTGATGTGCTAACATCCCGTTCCCATGACATGTCGAAATTAACTCCTTATTTGTTAATACGGATGGATTTAATGTTAAGGAGGTTGAGAAAGTCGTCGAGACTAACAAATACGTGCTTGTTGAAAACCACAAGGGGAAAAGTGAATGCTGGAAATTGTTTCGTCTCATTAAGGAACCGGTGAATAATTCTGTGTTGTTTGGTCTTCCTTGTTGTTCAAAATGTGGAAAGTGTATAATTACAAAGAAAGATGTCGACGGTGTAATAAAAGATTATGGAACCAAAAATCTAATGGACTATATGAAAGTATGCGTACCTCCATCAAAGCGTGGAAAGAGCGAACAATCTAAATACGTTTAAAAATATACACTTGTGTAATCGTACATAATTATTCCTATTTGTAATATACTCCATGGTCACGTCACGGTCATAGTCAGCCATTACTTCTGGATTACACAAAGTAGTGGCACTAAAAATGGCACAAAAATTTAGCAAGTAACCAAATTTTATTATTGAAAAAGGATTTCAGTTATTAAATATCAAGTAGTTATTGGGGTGAATATATATATATATTACGTTTATATGTATATATATATATCATCATCATCATCATCATTGTCAACCATTATCAATCCACTGCTGGACGAAGGTCTCCCCAAGTTTCCTCCACAACGGTCTGTCTTGTGCCAGTCTCCTCCAGGTCACTCCCGCATACTTTCGAATTTCATCCACCCATCTTCCATGTGGTCTTCTTCTGGGTCTTTTCCTGTCCCTTGGAATCCAATCTAAAATTTCGGCTGTCCATCGATGGTCTGTTCTTCTGGCAGTATGTCCAGCCCATTGCCATTTCAGGGATTTAACTCTGATCATGATGTCTTCCACTCTTGTCATTTTTCGGATCCACGTGTTCCTCTTCTTATCTCTCCTGGTTACACCAAGCATGCACCTCTCCATGCTACTTTGAGTTGTCTGCAGCCTTTGTATGTCTCTTTTAGCTAAGGTCCACGTCTCTGCACCATACGTAAGAACTGGAAGGATGCATTGATCAAACACTTTTCTTTTAAGACATAATGGCATATTGCTCTTGAAAATTATGCTGTTTCTTCCAAAAGCTCTCCAGGCAAGTTTTGTACGCCGATTAATTTCTTCACTAATGTGACCCTCACTTGATATCTGCTGTCCAAGATAAACGTACGTGTCTGTTATCTCCAGCTTTTCTCCATCAATCGATAAATCTTCATTTCTTGTAAAAGCATTGAACATCACTTTTGTCTTCTGAAAGTTCATTTTTAATCCCACTTCTTTACTTTTGTCAGCAAGTTCCTGCATCATACTCTGTAGCTCCGATGGGGTAGTTGCAAAAATGACTATGTCATCAGCAAAACGAAGGTGGGTTAGATAATCTCCATTAATCTTTATCCCTTTGTTTTCCCAGTTCAGTGATTGAAAAACATTTTCCAATGTAGCATTAAAGAGCTTCGGAGATATGGTGTCACCTTGTCTCACTCCTTTCCCAATTTTTATGTGTGTTGTATTACCAAATAGCAGAATCTTTGCACTTGCATTTTCATAGATGTTATTAATAATATTAATGTATGCATCTTCAATACCGCAGGATTTCAGAGCCATTGCAACTGCTGATGGTTTCACCGAATCAAAGGCTTTTTCATAATCGATAAAAGCCATGCACAATGGAAGTTCATATTCCCTTGCTCTTTCAATTAGTTCTCTCAGTACGTGGATATGATCTATTGTGCTGTAGCCACTCCTGAATCCAGCTTGTTCTCTCGGTTGAGCCATGTCCAGTGTTACCTTCAAGCGGTGTGAAAGAACTTTAGTGAAGATTTTATAAACCACTGATAGGAGGCTGATAGGTCTGTAGTTCCTGAGATCCTCATTGTCACCTTTTTTATGTAGCAAGATCATTGTAGCGTTGTTCCAATCCTCAGGAATTTTCCCTTCATTAAGGCATCGAGTGAAAATTTGGGCGAGTACTGTTTCGATTTCTCCACTTGCTTCTTGTATGATGTCTACAGTAATTCCATCTTCTCCTGGAGCTTTACCCCGCTTCATGTTCTTGATTGCATGTGCAACTTCTGCTGGAAGGACTGGAAGAACTCTGGTATCTTTCATGATGCCTGGAGTACAAGGTCAGGTGATGCGTAACATCACAGCCTCTCCTTGACAAATGTCAACCCCGCCTTCTCGTGGTACATCCTGTTCCCACTAAAGGGGCTCTGACGACCGCCAATAGCGGTATAACTATACCATCGGGATTAGAGGAAATGCTATCCCACACTCACCAACCCGCTTGGCCAGCGTGGTGAGTTATGGCCAAACCCCTCCAAAATGACTCCACAACTTAAATCTTGGCCCTCAGTCTCCGGCAGCTGGAATGTACCTGGCCAAGGCAGCGGCCAGTGCGACATGAAGGCAGAGGGTGCTAAGAATCCCCGGAGGACCGGACTAGGCTGCCATCTGATGCTGACCTTGGCTACGTACAACGGACGCTCCCTATCTTCTGATTCAAGGCTTCTTGAATTGGAAGAGGAACTACAAAGGATCAAGTGGGACATCGTCGGGCTAAGTGAGGTAAGGAGAAAAGGAGAAGATCTCATTGAACTGAAAAGTGGACATCTCTTCTACTATCGTGGGACAGATACTGGCAGAACTAGTGGTGTTGGATTTATAATAAACAAGAAACTGAAGGATAAAGTTGTAGAAGTTGAAAGTTCCTCTGACAGAGCTGCACGACTCGTTATCCAACTCTCGAGAAGATACCAGGCTCAGATTATTCAAACTTATGCACCCACCACAAGTCATGCTGAAGAAGAAATTGAAGAATTTTATGAGGAAATTCGTGATCTAAATAATAAAGGTAAGCAGCACTTGAAGATAATTATGGGAGATTTCAATGCAAAAATAGGGCAACGGCAACAGAATGAAACTTCAGTAGGTAAATTCGGTCACGGCAACAGAAACCAGCGTGGAAATACTCTCGTAGAGTTTGCAGAGGCAGAAGGGTTTTTCATCTTGAACTCCTTTTTCAAGAAAAAGCCACACAGGAAATGGACATGGAGACATCCAAATGGGACGACAAGTGAAATTGATTTTATTATGTGTAACAAAAAATTCGTCATAGAAGACTGCAGTGTACTAAACAAGTTCAACACAGGCAGTGACCATAGATTGGTGAGATGTAAGATGCACCTCAACACTAAACTCGAACGTAGCAAGCTCATAAGACAAACAAAATGTATTGACATAACCAACCTTAAAAAACACCATAATACCTTCAAATTGGAACTGAAGAACAGATTCTCTGCTTTAGAAGGCCTAACATCGGAAGAAGTGGATATTTCTGAAGTTAACAGAAAAGTAACCAAAGCTCTTATGGAAACAACAACAAAATTAGCTGGGTCTAAGAACAAATTGCATGTGAACAAATTATCAGGAAAAACCAAAATGTTGATGCAAAAAAGAAGAGAGATGAGGACAACTAAAGAAGATGTGACTTCCAAAGTGGAATATATAGAGCTATGCAAGACAGTACGAAAAAGTATCACTGAAGACGTAAGGAAATTCAACTGTGAACTAGTAAGGAAAGCAATTGAAAACAACCAAAGCCTAAAGATAGCAAAGGGACATCTCAGTAAGGGAAGAAAACAGATTATGGCACTGAGAAAAGAAGATGGTTCTGTAACAAGAAATAGAGGCGAAATTTTGACAAGAGTGAAAGATTTCTACTCCAAATTATATGAAAGGGTTGATACATGTACTCCAGGCATATATATATATATATATATATATATATATATCTTATAAATTGAGTTTCGAATTTATAGTTCAAAGCAAGTTTGTTCGAGTCAGTTACAGGTCCGAGTCGGGTCCAGTTATTATGGTCGGGTCAGTTACAGGTCCGAGTCGGGTCCAGTTATGGGACGGTCGGGTCCAGTTATTATGGTCGGGTCAGTTACAGGTCCGAGTCGGGTCCAGTTATGGGACGGTCGGGTCCAGGTCAGAAATTTTTGACCCGTTTCCAACTCTGATCATGGGAAGAGTTGAAGAATAAGAAGGAATGCCTGAGCCTGTAGCTCTTGCTGAATGGATATTATGAACAGAATATTAGAATTCCGCTAAGACACTTTTCCTACGAACAGTTCGTGACACAAAGGCCCTGGCTACATCATCCAGTTGCATTTCATTTGTTCGGTCATGGTAGGTGTACAGCAAATTTTCTGATTTGCGGCATGATGCAAAAAACCCAAAAACAAGAAAGATGACACCGAATTTTCGGTGGTAATTAACACATCTTCTGAATCCGTTCTGACGAGAATTAAATTTATCAAAGTTATTCAATATCAATGGAACCGGTATGGAAAACAGTACTATCTGACGAAAGAAAGAAGTTTTTCAATCGGGTTTTTAATCATGCAGATATTGCTGTAAACGGAATTGTGAACTCACACCCTATGGTTTCAGACTTGTGCACTCACACCCTATGGTTTCAGACTTGTGCGTTAAGAAAAATTTTAAATTATATGAGAAATATTTCGAAGCGGAAGAGCTCTCCAACAAAGAAAAAAAAATTCCAATCTGTCTCTTAGAAGCAAAAATATCGACAAATATAATATATGCACCTACGCTCCCTAGCGGGAAAACCATGCATTATTTTAAGAAGAAGTATCTCGAAAAAGGTTTTCGATGTGAGCGGTATCGGTCAACGAAAGAACTTTTTCAATCAAGTTTTAAGGAATTCAGATTTTGCTGCAAATACATCAGAAGCAGAAATTAACACTTTCGCCCCCTGGTGGCCAAACCATTCTTTACCAAATAGTAGAAATTTTATGCAAAACATTTTCCATTAGGAGCTGTATGTGATAAAGGAAGAATTTTTCAAACCGGAGTTTTGGAAGCAGTGATATCGGGGAAAACTCAATTTACCTTAACGCCTCCTAAGTCCATGAATTACTTGAAACTTTTCAAATTACATATATGAAAAACATTTCGCACCGGAAACGCTATCCAACAAAGAAGGAATTTTTCAAATCGGACTATTAGGAGCAAATATATTGACAAAGATAAATATACATGTACACCCTCTGGCGGAGAAACCGTGCAATATTTTAAGAAGAAAATATTCCGAAAAGGTTTTCGACGTGAGTGGCATCGGTCCACGAATGAATTTTTTCAATCGAGATTTTAGGAGTTCAGATTTTGCTGCAAACACATCAGAAGCAGAAATGAACACTTACGGCCCCTGGTGGCCAAACCATTTTTTTCCAAAAATTAGAAATTATATGCAAAAAATTTCCAATCAGGAACTGTATCCGCTGCAGAAAGAATTTTTCAAATCGGAGTTTTAGAAGCGTATACCGTTATATCGGGGGAAACGCAATTTATTTTTCGCCGCCTAATGGAAAATCTATACGCAACTTGAAAAAGCGACTATCCCTAAAATAGTCTTTCACATAAAAGATATCGAAAAGTAATTTTTTTTCAAACGGATGTTTAAAGGGAAATATATGGAATAAAATGTATTTCAAATTCGATATCATCTGCATTTACGCCCTCTAGCGGCAAAATTGCGCATTGCAAAAAAAAAAACAAAAAAAAACCGGAATGCAGGGATCATCATTCGGACATTTCAAGATTTCCAATGCAAAAAGAATTTTTGAAATCGGACTAATAGTTGCAGAGATATGGTGTCTACAGGCGGACGGACGGACAAACCGGTAACATAAGCACGATCTTTATTTACAAAAGACGTGCTAATAAATAATCAAAATGCTTTCCGTTTCTGTTTAGTGATTTGAGTGACTGCACAAAATCTCCATCAGATGGGGAAGGTCATCTTAATATATCTTACCCCATCGAGAAAGGTTCGAACTTCGGAACCTTCTCATCTCCCTAGAACGAAGAAAAAAACAACCGCAAGAGTATTCCCTTTCTGTGGCGTGTGTCAGACAAGTAGCAATGCTTTAGGGTGACAGAATCTTTTCAGGAGTTTTCACACTTTTTAGTCTTAATGTAACGAAGTGACGCTGAAAAAAGTTTTCACACTCTCTGTGAGGGTGAAACGTTTACCGTTTCCTTAGGGCACTATAAGCTGTCTCATGCCATTGTGTTTTAGTCGAAAGTACATGAAGGATACATTTAATTTATTTATGGGCAGGTGGAGAGTAAGGACACAGTGGTAGATGTGACCTTGTGACAATTGATAGAGAGAGGGTCTTTACTTTAGTCCTATGTTGACAGCTGAGTATGTACGCGTGGAAAAGAAGATTGGTTTGGTAGCTTATCAGGAAAGTTTTTAAAGTACATTCATGTTGCATTTAGCGCGAGGGTAAGAAATAAGAAAAAAAAATCATACATACATGATGAAGATCCTGTGCCTTACAGAGCTAGTGGGGGCAATGCCCAAACAGTTTATCTGTGGAAGCCTGTGCCCCCCACTACCCACCAGAGAGGAAACTTGTCATGGGTCAACGGGTCGACAATTTCTAGCGGGTCAAACGGGTCGGGTAAAGGCGTTCCTGATCTGATTTCGACCCGGTTTTATTTCGTTTGAGTTTTGAAAAGTAAAAAAAAAAAAAAAAAAAAAATTTCGGGGAAAAATGTAATTTTGTGCTCGATACTAGTGCTCGGTACTAGTGCTCGCGGAACGAAAAATGATTTGTGATGCAATATGAAGGAAGACTTTCCTCAGAAGGAAAAGAGTCCCTTCCGTCTGAAGGGCAATGATAAAAACAACATCCACATTTTGGAAACTTTCAACTCATCATAAACTTGTGAAAATTTGGTGTTGCTCTGAAACATATTCTGCAGTTTGATATGTTATCAAGAAAACAGCAAAAACTGAAATTAAACATAGAAGTTGCCTAATTAAAAAAATTTTACTGTAGCGCCATCAAAATTACTGATGGTGTAGCAGCCTTAACATTACTGCGGTGGGACTTTTTGGATCTCGTAGATGTGTTCGAAAATATTTGTAAAACAGATTATCTGTTGCAAATGAAGGACGACAGTTTCAATACTTCCTGTAAGTAAGTGAGTAAATTATAGGTTTCTATAATAAATTTGTTTGATTTCCATATAACCGAAGATACCCACTGCGGAGAGACGTTTTGAACGCCCTATACATATTATAGTTCCAAGCAGATTTGTCCGGGTCGGGTCGAATTATATGACGTCCGGGTCCAAAATGTTTGACCAGTTTCCAACTTTGCTTCCCACACGGGTTAAGCGCCAATGGCAACCCCCCCCCCCCCGTGGGGAGATGATATTATTCGTCCCAAATCTGTGACATAATAAGTGCATATTTTCATGCTTCCTACTGTACGTGATTATGCAAGTAATTTAATCATGCGTATTTTCTTAGTCCGCAGAAGAAGAAAATGCAGAAGCAGAAAATCCTGTCAAGCAAAACGAAGGCAAGTCCGATTCTTCGGACGATTCAAAAGCAGACGATTCGAAGCAAAGCAACGGAAATAGCAAAGACTCCTTACAACAGTCGAAGAAAACTGATCTGTATATTCCTGGAAGAGTGCTTCATATTAGATACTCCAAGAATGGGTGAGTAAAAAGACATTTTTAACTTTTTGGCCCCCAACCTGAGAGGTAAATGTCTCGCATTGGTCGATGGAAAGAAGCATGCAAGCTATAAATTGTCGCCCCAGTGGTGCAGTTGTCTAACCGCTGGCTTCTGACCATTCATCCGAGATGGGTCCAGGTTCGAATCCCGGTGAGGCATAAATGTTGTGCGTTTTTTACGGCACTGGCTCTGTTCTTTCCCTGGAACGTGTGGTCATAAATTAGGACGGACAACTGCTTACAGTAATCCGTCAAGTTGCTCACGATAGTCATTTAACCCCCAAAGTAAAAAAAAACGAAAAAAAAATCGAGAATGTACCCTGGTATTGTTTGGAGATAGTTTATGCAATGCAACTTTCGCATGCCAAGATCTTTGTGGGTGTGAAATAAAACGAGTCATTCGAGAGTATACATTTATTTATGTACAACAGGTTGCATTTATTCGCGTCACTCGCGATCACAAAGAGCATTCAGATTTAGACGAACGTATTCAGATTTAGACGAACGTAAGAAACTACCCTGACACCGATAAAATGTGGTGTAGCTACGAAAGTCCATCTGCGCATGCGCAATTTAAAATCTGATCTCAAGATATGAAGAAAAGCTGAATCGCAAGTGTATTAGTGAGGTAGATTGGTTGCTTTTGATCTAGGATATTTAGGTGTTACACCCCATCGTGTTATACATCATTTTAAAGTTCTGGCCAATAGCAGGTAAACCCCCCCCCCTCCCAAGGGTCGAGCGGAAACCAAATTTCGCTACGACGCTCCATTTTCATAGTATCAAAATGCATTTTTGTAACGGCTTTTATCACATTTAGCATCAGATTCTCGTAATTTACGTAGATTGCAAAGAGATATTGTTACGTTTATGTAGAACATGATGAAATAACGTTCGGCGATAGTTTAATAAAATACATCGCTGAGAAACAATGAATTTACTATTATTGCGTCACTTCATGGAACAGCATTAAAAATCAGATTTCGACAATAGTTTGGACTACTTCCGTTACCCATTTTCTTTACATCGATTTTTTTTTTTTTTTTTTTTTTTTTTTTGCGTGCGATCTACTTTACTGCTGTGGGGAAAGATGCATAGCATAAAAAAAATGTTTTATAAATTACAGAAATACTCCGTTTGACATTGTAGTTGCAACACCTAGAAGCGCCTGTTGGATTCGTATATTAGGTGTGCAAATAAGTTTTAAAGCGTTTTTTTGTGTGACGCATACCGCTAATTTACATATCCGACATTCACCCGCGTTGTTGTTGTGTGACCGTAACTGGTCCAGAGTATAAAATGCGACGCAGAAGTTTGCCTAACAGTCAAACGCACTTGCACATCGGTAGGTGAAAGATTGCAAGCGATACTGCATTTATTCGACACTGCATTCGTTACGAATTTCATCAAGGAAAAAGTGCTGCAAAAGCATATGCATCGATATGTTCTGGGAGAGAATATTGAATCGAAAAGTACGTGTGAGTTTCGGTTTAGACGGTTTAAAGCAGGTGATTTCGATGTTAGCAATCGAAAACGTAGCGGCGCCCCGCAGAAGGTTGCACATGAGGAACTGCAAGCATTGCTGGATTAAGATTCGTCTCAAACGCAAAAAGAACTAGCTGAACAACTGGGGGTAAGTCAACCAACCATTTCCAATCGTTTGCGCGCAATGGGAAAGATTCAGAAGGAAGGAAAATGGGTGCCACATGACCTGAGCCAGAGGAACAAGGATGGGCGTGTCCTGAAGTGTTTGAATCTGTTGAATAAACAACACAGAAAGCCTTTCCTGTGGAAAATCGTTACGACGATGAAAAGTGGATATGGTACGACAATCCCAAACGCCAAAAACTCTGGGTAGACCCCTGTGAAGCAACGACTTCAACACCGAAACACAATATTTACTCCAAGAAAGTTCTGCTGTGCATCTGGTGGGATATGAAGGGTGTGCTTTATTATGAACGATTGGAACAGGCTCAAACTGTTACTGCTGATCGCTACAGGCAACAACTGCTGCGATTGAATCAGGGAATCTGTCGGAAACGTCCATTCACAGGCAAAGGATTGCGTCTCGTGAAATTACTGCATGACAACGCTAGGCCGCATGTCGCGAAATCGGTCAAGGAAACGTTATTGACGCTTGGCTGGGAATTTTTTAGCACGCGATGTATAGTCCGACATAGCCCTTTCAGACTATCACTTGTTCCGATCGATGCAACACGGTTTGTCTGCTGTACGGCTCCGGACATGTGACGAAGTGCAAAAATGGGTTGACGACTTGATCGCGTCACACGACGAAGTATTCTTCATGGCTGGAATCCGTCAGCTGCCCGACCGATGGCGTAAGGGGATAGATAATGACGGCGCATATTTTGATTCGTAAAGGTATTGTTGTTTTCTCTCAAATTACATGTTACGTTGTCTTAAAACGCTTTAAAATTTATTTGTACACCTAATACAAATTAAAGGGTGGGAACATCATGGATGTTCCGGTGGCAGAGTGGTCATAAGTGTAGGTTGCTGGCTACCCAGTCTCCCGATTCGGATTCCTGATAACGCATGGATGTGGCGTGTTTGTGATACGACCCTAGCTCACTCTCTTCAGCGGAACCAGTAGCCCTAAATTAGGAGCGGACGATTGTCTGTATCCCTTGGATGAGTTCAAAAAGAAAACACATCGGGATACGTAAAAGGTTCCACTATCGAACCAATCGAGCAGAGGCTGTGACCAAGATAAATTCGGACCCGTCAGCCTGTGTGTTAAACGTACGATAGACAGTACGTTAACAGTGTCATCTATTTTTCTGCTCAGAAAATTCCAAAAACAATGTCTTCTATTCTAACTGGGTTAATTTTGAGTGTTTAGCAAACATTTATAGTTTCCTATACACGGTCGTATCAGAATAATATGACCTCCCTCGGAATCACAATGCACCCGCCCAGGCGAGTCACAGGTGCACGTGATAAGGTCGACCACACGGAGATATAAGCGGCCGTCCAGAACAGATGAGCCATAGTGCATTACGTGTGAACAATGGGTAGAGGTAGTCATTTTACGGACGTTCAAAAAGGAATGATTATTGACTACCGCGCTAAGGGTGTAAGCATCTCAGAAGCAGCAGACTTCGTGGGCTGTTCGTGAGGTGCTGTAGTAAAGGTGTACCAAGAATAGATAGCTGGCACACTGAGTACCTCATGACGTCATAACAGTGGAGCACCAAAGGTCATCGATCTCAGAGGAAAACATCGCTTCCGTCGTCTGGTCAAGGGCAATCGACGCGCAACAGTACAGCAATTGACCACGCAAATGAACGCCGCTGGAGTACACTGGTACGTGTCCCCGATATCAGTAGAGCGAACCCTGTTACGCATGGGTCTCCGGAATCGACGCTTCTTTCAGTTGTCTGCAACCTCTGTATGTCTATTTTAGTTGAGGTCCATATCTTTGCCCCATGGGTAAAAACTGGTGGCTGCACAGATTAAACATTTTTCTTTTAAGAAATAATACATCCAACCAAGTTTTACACACCAATTAATTTCTTCATAAATGTGGCTCTCGCTTGATATCCGTTGCTTGCCCAAGGAAAATAAGTGTAGGTATCGTGCCTCTAGATTTTACCTATTAATCGCCATATATATATATATATATCATCATCATCATCATTGTCAACCATTATCAATCCACTGCTGGACGAAGGTCTCCCCAAGTTTCCTCCACAACGGTCTGTCTTGTGCCAGTCTCCTCCATGTCACTCCGCATACTTTCGAATTTCATCCACCCATCTTCCATGTGGTCTTCTTCTGGGTCTTTTCCTGTCCCTTGGAATCTAATCTAAAATTTCGGCTGTCCATCGATGGTCTGTTCTTCTGGCAGTATGTCCGGCCCATTGCCATTTCAGGGATTTAACTCTGATCATGATGTCTTCCACTCTTGTCATTTTTCGGATCCACGTGTTCCTCTTCTTATCTCTCCTGGTTACACCAAGCATGCACCTCTCCATGCTACTTTGAGTTGTCTGCAGCCTTTGTATGTCTCTTTTAGCTAAGGTCCACGTCTCTGCACCATACGTAAGCACTGGAAGGATGCATTGATCAAACACTTTTCTTTTAAGACATAATGGCATATTTTTCTTAAAAATTATGCTGTTTCTTCCAAAGCTCTCCAGGCAAGTTTTGTACGCCGATTAATTTCTTCATCAATGTGACCCTCACTTGATATCTGCTGTCCAAGATAAACGTACGTGTCTGTTATCTCCAGCTTTTCTCCATCAATCGATAAATCTTCATTTCTTGTAAAAGCATTGTACATCACTTTTGTCTTCTGAAAGTTCATTTTTAATCCCACTTCTTTACTCTTGTCAGCAAGTTCCTGGATCATACTCTGTAGCTCTGATGGGGTAGTTGCAAAAATGACTATGTCATCAGCAAAACGAAGGTGGGTTAGATAATCTCCATTAATCTTTATCCCTTTGTTTTCCCAGTTCAGTGATTGAAAGACATTTTCCAATGTGGCATTAAAGAGCTTCGGAGATATGGTGTCACCTTGTCTCACTCCTTTTCCAATTTTTATGTGTGTTGTATTTTCAAACAGCCGAATCTTTGCACTTGCATTTTCATAGATGTTATTAATAATATTAATGTATGCATCTTCAATACCGCAGGATTTCAGAGCCATTGCAACTGCTGATGGTTTCACCGAATCAAAGGCTTTTTCATAATCGATAAAAGCCATGCACAATGGAAGCTCATATTCCCTCGCTCTTTCAATTAGTTCTCTCAGTACGTGGATATGATCTATTGTGCTGTAGCCACTCCCTGAATCCAGCTTGTTCTCTCGGTTGAGCCATGTCCAGTGTCACCTTCAAGCGGTGTGAAAGAACTTTAGTGAATATTTTATAAACCACTGATAGGAGGCTGATAGGTCTGTAGTTCCTGAGATCCTCAATGTCACCTTTTTTATGTAGCAAGATCATTGTAGCGATGTTCCAATCCTCAGGAATTTTCCCTTCATTAAGGCATCGAGTGAAAATTTGGGCGAGTACTGTTTCGATTTCTCCACTTGCTTCTTGTATGATGTCTACAGTAATTCCATCTTCTCCTGGAGCTTTTCCCGCTTCATGTTCTTGATTGCATG
This sequence comes from Macrothele yani, assembly GCA_039090855.1. Taxonomy (NCBI): domain Eukaryota; kingdom Metazoa; phylum Arthropoda; class Arachnida; order Araneae; family Macrothelidae; genus Macrothele; species Macrothele yani. The sequence goes on from CM077007.1 coordinate 104,992,655, forward strand.
TGCAACTTCTGCTGGAAGGACTGGAAGAACTCTGGTACTGGTACCTTTCATGATGTCTGGAGTGCATATATCATTCCTTTCATATAATTTGGAGTAGAAATCTTTCACTCTTGTCAAAATTTCGCCTCTATTTCTTGTTACAGAACCATCTTCTTTTCTCAGTGCCATAATCTGTTTTTCCCCTTACTGAGATGTCCCTTTGCTATCTTTAGGCTTTGGTTGTTTTCAATTGCTTTCCTCACTAGTTCACAGTTGAATTTTCTTACGTCTTCAGTGATACTTTTCGTACTGTCTTGCATAGCTCTATATATTTCACTTTGGAAGTCACATCTTCTTTAGTTGTCCTCATCTCTCTTCTTTTTTGCATCAACATTTTGGTTTTTCCTGATAATTTGTTCACATGCAATTTGTTCTTAGACCCAGCTAATTTTGTTGCTGTTTCCATAAGAGCTTTGGTTACTTTCTGTTAACTTCAGAAATATCCACTTCTTCCGATGTTAGGCCTTCTAAAGCAGAGAATCTGTTCTTCAGTTCCAATTTGACGGTATTATGGTGTTTTTTAAGGTTGGTTATGTCAATACATTTTGTTTGTCTTATGAGCTTGCTACGTTCGAGTTTAGTGTTGAGGTGCATCTTACATCTCACCAATCTATGGTCACTGCCTGTGTTGAACTTGTTTAGCACACTGCAGTCTTCTATGACGAATTTTTTGTTACACATAATAAAATCAATTTCACTTGTCGTCCCATTTTGGATGTCTCCATGTCCATTTCCTGTGTGGCTTTTTCTTGAAAAAGGAGTTCAAGATGAAAAACCCTTCTGCCTCTGCAAACTCTACGAGTATCTCCACGCTGGTTTCTGTTGCCGTGACCGAATTTACCTACTGAAGTTTCATTCTGTTGCCGTTGCCCTATTTTTGCATTGAAATCTCCCATAATTATCTTCAAGTGCTGCTTACCTTTATTATTTAAATCACGAATTTCCTCATAAAATTCTTCAATTTCTTCTTCAGCATGACTTGTGGTGGGTGCATAAGTTTGAATAATCTGAGCCTGGTATCTTCTCGAGAGTTGGATAACGAGTCGTGCAGCTCTGTCAGAGGAACTTTCAACTTCTACAACTTTATCCTTCAGTTTCTTGTTTATTATAAATCCAACACCACTAGTTCTGCCAGTATCTGTCCCACGATAGTAGAAGAGATGTCCACTTTTCAGTTCGATGAGATCTTCTCCTTTTCTCCTTTACTTAGCCCCACGATGTCCCTGATCCTTTGTAATTCCTCTTCCAATTCAAGAAGCCTTGAATCAAAAGATAGGGAGCGTCCATTGTAAGTAGCCAAGGTCAGCATCAGATGGCAGCCTAGTCCGGTCCTCCGGGGATTCTTAGCACCCTCTGCCTTCATGTCGCACTGGCCGACTTGGCCAGGTACATTCCAGCTGCCGGAGACTGAGGGCCAAGATTTAAGTTGTGGAGTCATTTTGGAGGGGTTTGGCCATAACTCACCACGCTGGCCAAGCGGGTTGGTGAGTGTGGGATAACATTTCTTCTAATCCCGATGGTATAGTTATACCGCTGTTGGCGGTCGTCAGAGCCCCTTTAGTGGGAACAGGATGCACCACGAGAAGGCGGGGTTGACATTTGTCATATATATATATATATATATATGGGATGTAAGGTCAGGTGATGCGTAACATCACAGCCTCTCCTTGACAAATGTCAACCCCGCCTTCTCGTGGTGCATCCTGTTCCCACTAAAGGGGTTTGACGACCGCCAACAGCGGTATAACTATACCATCGGGATTAGAAGAATGTTATCCCACACTCACCAACCCGCTTGGCCAGCGTGGTGAGTTGTGGCCAAACCCCTCCAAAATGATTCCACAACTTAAATCTTGGCCCTCAGTCTCCGGCAGCTGGAATGTACCTGGTCAAGGCAGCGGCCAGTGCGACATGAAGGCAGAGGGTGCTAAGAATCCCGGAGGACCGGACTAGGCTGCCATCTGATGCTGACCTTGGCTACTTACAATGGACGCTCTCTATCTTCTGATTCAAGGCTTCTTGAATTGGAAGAGGAACTACAAAGGATCAAGTGGGACATCGGGCTAAGTGAGGTAAGAAGAAAAGGAGAAGATCTCATCGAACTGAAAAGTGGACATCTCTTCTACTATCGTGGGACAGATACTACAAGAACTAGTGGTGTTGGATTTATAATAAACAAGAAACTGAAGGAAAAAGTTGTAGAAGTTGGTTCCTCTGACAGAGCTGCACGACTTGTTATCCAACTCTCGAAGATACCAGGCTCAGATTATTCAAACTATGCACCCACCACAAGTCATCCTGAAGAAGAAATTGAAGAATTTTATGAGGAAATTTGTCGTCTAAATAATAAAGGTAAGCAGCACTTGAAAATAATTATGGGAGATTTCAATGCAAAAACAGGGCAACGGCAACAGAATGAAACTTCAGTAGGTAAAATTCGGTCATGCAACAGAAACCAGCGTGGAAATACTTTCGTTGAGTTTGCAGAGGCAGAAGGGTTTTTTCATCTTGAACTCCTTCTTCAGAAAAGCCACACAGGAAATGGACATGGAAACATCCAAATGGGACGACAAGTGAAATTGATTTTATTATGTGTAACAAAAAATTCGTCATAGAAGACTGCAGTGTGCTAAACAAGTTGAACACAGGTAGTGACCATAGATTGGTGAGATGCTAAGATGCACCTCAACACTAAACTTGAACGTGGCAAGCTCATAAGACAAACAAAAATGTATTGACATAACCAACCTTAAAAAACACCATAATACCTTCAAGTTAGAACTGAAGAACAGGTTTTCTGCTTTAGAAGGCCTAACATCGGAGAAGTGACATCTCTGAAGTTAACAGAAAAGTAACCAAAGCTCTTGTGGAAACAGCAACAAAATTAGTTGGGTCTAAGAACGAGTTGCATGTGAACAAATTATCAGGAAAAACCAAAATGTTGATGCAAAAAAGAAGAGAGATGAGGACAACTAAAGAAGATGTGACTTCCAAAGTGGAATATATAGAGCTATGCAAGACAGTAAGAAAAAGTATCACTGAAGACGTAAGAAAATTCAACTGTGAACTAGTGAGGAAAGCAATTGAAAACAACCAAAGCCTACAAAGGATAAAGTGGACATCTCAGTAAGGGAAGAAAACAGATTATGGCACTGAGAAAAGAAGATGGTTTTGTAACAAGAAATAGAGGCGAAATTTTGACAAGAGTGAAAGATTTCTACTCCAAATTATATGAAAGGGATGATATATACACTCCAGACATCATGAAAGATACCAGTACCAGAGTTCCTCCAGTCCTTCCAGCAGAAGTTGCACATGCAATCAAGAACATGAAGCGGAAAAGCTTCCAGGAGAAGATGGAATTACTGTAGACATCATACAAGAAGCAAGTGGAGAAATCGAAACAGTACTGCCCAAATTTTCACTCTATGCCTTAATGAAGGGAAAATTCCTGAGGATTGGAACAACGCTACAATGATCTTGCTACATAAAAAAGGTGACATTGAGGATCTCAGGAACTACAGACCTATCAGCCTCCTATCAGTGGTTTATAAAATCTTCACTAAAGTTCTTTCACACCGCTTGAAGGTGACACTGACATGGCTCAACCGAGAGAACAAGCTGGATTCAGGAGTGGCTACAGCACAATAGATCATATCCACGTACTGAGAGAACTAATTGAAAGAGCAAGGAATATGAACTTTCATTATGCATGGCTTTTATCGATCATGAAAAGGCCTTTGATTCGGTGAAACCATCAGCAGTTACAATGGCTCTGAAAACCTGCGGTATTGAAGATGCATACATTAATATTATTAATAACATCTATGAAAATGCAGAGTGCAAAAGATTAGGCTGTTTGAAAATACAACAGACGTAAAATTGGAAAAGTGAGACAGATGACACCATATCTCCGAAGCTCTTTAATGCCACATTGGAGGGTGTTTTATAGTCGCTGAGCTGGGAAAACAAGGGGATAAAGATTAATGGAGATTATCTAACCCACCTTCGTTTTGCTGATGACATAGTCATTTTTGCAACTACCCCATCAGAGCTGCAGAGTATGATCCAGGAACTTGCTGACAAGAGTAAAGAAGTGGGATTAAAATGAACTTTCAGAAGACAAAAGTGATGTTCAATGCTTTTACAAGAAATGAAGATTTATCGATTGATGGAGAAAAAGCTGGAGATAACAGACACGTACGTTTATCTTGGACAGCAGATATCAAAGTGAGGGTCACATTGATGAAGAAATTAATCGGCGTACGAAACTTGCCTGGAGAGCTTTTGGAAGAAACAGCATAATTTTCAAGAGCAATATGCCATTATGTCTTAAAAGAAAAGTGTTTGATCAATGCATCCTTCCAGTGCTTACGTATGGTGCAGAGACGTGGACCTTTAACTAAAAGAGACATACAAAGGTTGCAGATGAACTCAAAGACGCATGGAGAGGTGCATGCTTGGTGTAACAAGGAGAGATGAGAAGAGGAACTCGTGGATCCGAAAAATGACAAGAGTGGAAGACATCATGATCAGAGTTAAATCCCTGAAATGGCAATGGGCTGGACATACTGCCAGAAGGACAGATCATCGATGGACAGCCGAAATTTTAGATTGGATTCCAAGGGACAGGAAAAGACCCAGAAGAAGACCACATGGGAGATGGGTGGATGAAATTCGAAAGTATGCAAGGGTGACATGGAGGAGACTGGCACAAGACAGACCGTTGTGGAGGAAACTTGGGGAGACCTTCGTCCAGCAGTGGATTGATAATGGTTGACAATGATGATGATGATGATATATATATATATATATATATATATATATATATGGGATGTAAGGTCAGGTGATGCGTAACATCACAGCCTCTCCTTGACAAATGTCAACCCCGCCTTCTCGTGGTGCATCCTGTTCCCACTAAAGGGGCTCTGACGACCGCCAATAGCGGTATAACTATACCATCAGGATCAGAGGAAATGCTATCCCACACTCACCAACCCGCTTGGCCAGCGTGGTGAGTTATGGCCAAACACCTCCAAAATGACTCTACAACTTAAATCTTGGCCCTCAGTCTCCGGCAGCTGGAATGTACCTGGCCAAGGCAGCGGCCAGTGCGACATGAAGGCAGAGGGTGCTAAGAATCCCCGGAGGACCGGACTAGGCTGCCATTTGATGCTGACCTTGGCTACCTACAACGGACGCTCCCTATCTTCTGATTCAAGGCTTCTTGAATTGGAAGAGGAACTACAAAGGATCAAGTGGGACATCGTCGGGCTAAGTGAGGTAAGGAGAAAAGGAGAAGATCTCATTGAACTGAAAAGTGGACATCTCTTCTATTATCGTGGGACAGATACTGGCAGAACTAGTGGTGCTGGATTTATAATAAACAAGAAACTGAAGGATAAAGTGGTAGAAGTTGAAAGTTCCTCTGACAGAGCTGCACGACTCGTTATCCAACTATCGAGAAGATACCAGGCTCAGATTATTCAAACTTATGCACCCACCACAAGTCATCCTGAAGAAGAAATTGAAGAATTTTATGAGGAAATTCGTCATCTAAATAATAAAGGTAAGCAGCACTTGAAGATAATTATGGGAGATTTCAATGCAAAAATAGGGCAACGGCAACAGAATGAAACTTCAGTAGGTAAATTCGGTCATGGCAACAGAAACCAGCGTGGAAATACTCTCGTTGAGTTCGCAGAGGCAGAAGGATTTTTCATCTTGAATTCCTTTTTCAAGAAAAAGCCACACAGGAAATGGACATGGAGACATCCAATTGGGACGACAAGTGAAATTGATTTTATTATGTGTAACAAAAAATTCGTCATCGAAGACTGCAGTGTGCTGAACAAGTTCAACACAGGTAGTGACCATAGATTGGTGAGATGTAAGATGCACCTCAACACTAAACTGGAACGTGGCAAGCTCATAAGACAAACAAAATGTATTGACATAACCAACCTTAAAAAACACCATAATACTTTCAAGTTGGAACTGAAGAACAGATTCTCTGCTTTAGAAGGCCTAACATCGGAAGAAGTGGATATTTCGGAAGTTAACAGAAAAGTAACCAAAGCTCTTATGGAAACAGCAACAAAATTGGCTGGGTCTAAGAACAAGTTGCATGTGAACAAATTATCAGGAAAAACCAAAATGTTGATGCAAAAAAGAAGAGAGATGAGGACAACTAAAGAAGATGTGACTTCCAAAGTGGAATATATAGAGCTATGCAAGACAGCACGAAAAAGTATCACTGAAGACGTAAGGAAATTCAACTGTGAGCTAGTGAGGAAAGCAATTGAAAACAACCAAAGCCTAAAGATAGCAAAGGGACATCTCAGTAAGGGAAGAAAACAGATTATGGCTCTGAGAAAAGAAGATGGTTCTATAACAAGAAATAGAGGCGAAATTTTGACAAGAGTGAAAGATTTCTACTCCAAATTATATGAAAGGGATGATACATGTACTCCAGACATTATGAAAGGTACCAGAGTTCTTCCAGTCCTCCCAGCAGAAGTTGCTCATGCAATCAAGAACATGAAGCGGGGGAAAGCTCCAGGAGAAGATGGAATTACTATAGACATCATACAAGAAGCAAGTGGAGAAATTGAAACAGTACTCGCCCAAATTTTTACTCGATGCCTTAATGAAGGGAAGATTCCTGAGGATTGGAACAATGCTACAATGATCCTGCTACATAAAAAATGTGACATTGAGGATCTCAGGAACTACAGACCTATCAGCCTCCTATCAGTGGTTTATAAAATCTTCACTAAAGTTCTTTCACACCGCTTGAAGGTAACACTGGACATGGCTCAACCGAGAGAACAAGCTGGATTCAGGAGTGGCTACAGCACAATAGATCGTATCCACGCACTGAGAGAACTAATTGAAAGAGCGAGGGAATATGAACTTCCATTGTGCATGGCTTTTATCGATTATGAAAAAGCCTTTGATTCGGTGAAACCATCAGCAGTTGCCACGGCTCTGAAATCCTGCGGTATTGAAGATGCATACATTAATATTATTAATAACATCTATGAAAATGCAAGTGCAAAGATTCGGCTGTTTGAAAATACAACACACATAAAAATTGGAAAGGGAGTGAGACAAGGTGACACCATATCTCCGAAGCTCTTTAATGCCACATTGGAAAATGTCTTTCAATCACTGAACTGGAAAAACAAAGGGATAAAGATTAATGGAGATTATCTAACCCACCTTCGTTTTGCTGATGACGTAGTCATTTTTGCAACTACCCCATCAGAGCTGCAGAGTATGATCCAGGAACTTGCTGACAAGAGTATAGAAGTGGGATTAAAAATGAACTTTCAGAAGACAAAAGTGATGTTCAATGCTTTTACAAGAAATGAAGATTTATCGATTGATGGAGAAAAACTGGAGATAACAGATACGTATGTTTATCTTGGACAGCAGATATCAAGTGATTGTCACATTGATGAAGAAATTAATCGGCGTACAAAACTTGCCTGGAGAGCTTTTGGAAGAAACAGCATAATTTTCAAGAGCAATATGCCATTATGTCTTAAAAGAAAAGTGTTTGATCAATGCATCCTTCCAGTGCTTACGTATGGTGCAGAGACGTGGACCTTAACTAAAAGAGACATACAAAGGCTGCAGACAACTCAAAGCAGCATGGAGAGGTGCATGCTTGGTATAACCAGGAGAGATAAGAAGAGGAACTCGTAGATCCGAAAAATGACGAGTGGAAGACATCATGATCAGAGTTAAATCCCTGAAATGGCAATGGGCTGGACATACTGCCAGAAGGACAGACCATAGATGGACAGCCGAAATTTTAGATTGGATTCCAAGGGACAGGAAAAGACCCAGAAAAAGACCACATGGGAGATGGGTGGATTAAATTCGTAAATATGCGGGAGTGACATGGAGGAGACTGGCACAAGACAGACCGTTGTGGAGGAAACTTGGGGAGACCTTCGTCCAGCAGTGGATTGATAACGGTTGACAATGATGATGATGATGATATATATATATATGTGTGTGTGTGTAGAACTCGTTGCGTCTAGGGGAATTCAATCTTGCACTAATACAATCAGCGATCATATCCATAACATCTTTATTACATTTTAAATACGTGAAGATAATGTAAATATACGATGCCATCGCTCTGTCCATGTTATTTTTATAAACAACGAATAGCAACTGAAAAATTGTACATCCGGCACCGCTGGGATTGAACCCAGATCTTTCGATAACTAGCAGAGTGCCTTCGCTTTACGCTACGGTTGCAACCATTCATTGCGCTATTCGTGGTTTATCAGTCAGCATCTGACTACACAAATCATATTGAATGCCACTAGATGGCGACACATCAGTTGCTGAGCCCATCAATATGATTTGTGTAGTCAGATGCTGACTGATAAACCACGAATAGCGCTGTGAATGGTTGGCACCGTAGCGTAAAGCGAACGCACTCGGCTAGTTATCGAGAGATCTGGGGTTCGATCCCAGCGGTGTCGGATGCCAATTTTTCAGTTGCTATTCGTTGTTTATAAAAATAACCTGTACAGAGCGATGACGTATATTTACATCTTTATTAGAACATACACAAGTAACACAAGACGATAGTTAATAACTTAAACGAATTCATTCCATAATTAAAATTTCTTTTAAGAAATAATGCATCCAAACCGCTGCTCTGCGTCTTCTGCACTGCTCTGCGCGCGCTTCGTCTCTTCTATGAAACGCTCGTTAGACGGTGCTCTACGCATGCGTCGTCTCGTCTGTGAGGTAGAATTGTCGTTACAAGCAGTTATTCCATTTGAATAAGCAGACATCCTATATATATATATTGGTTGTCAATTACTAAGGAACAATCACATGTTAGAGTAAAACAACGAATAGGTGCAACTCTTGTGGCAAAAATCAAAATATAAATAATATGGAGACTATAAACTTATTATTCACGCTGAGGAACATACCGTGGCCAGTTTAAGACAATTAAACACAAATGTAACAAATGCAAGATATGTACAATGTGAACGTTCAAAGGGTTTGACTCGATTACGAATACAAAAACTTTGAACAATATTGACTATATACAACGTATCGTCAGTAGGGGATATGGCCACCTCGGACCATAATACACATTTTACATCTGTTGGGCGTGCTAAGAATGAGAGTATTTAGAAGTTATGTTGGGATTTTGTCCCATTCCTCTTTCAAAGCCATTTTCAGTTTCTGGAGCTTCTGAGGCAGCGGTGATCGCATAGCAATACGCTTTCCTAGAGCGTCCCATGCGTGCTCTATCGGATTTAGATCGGCCGAGTGGGCAGCCAGTCCATTCGATGAATACCCCCCCCCCCCCCTCTCTCTCTCTCTCTCTGCAGTACTTCATATAGCTGGGTCTTTGCGTGAGACCTGGCATTACCATTCATGAAGATGAAGCTAGGACTCACTACGCCACGGAAACAAGCCAACATGGCCTTCTAAAACTTCTCTGTAACATTTGTCTCCTGTGACAGTCCCTCCGTTGAACACATGCAGCGACGTTCTTCCATTCATCATTATGCCAACCCACACTGGGACTCCAGAGCTAACGGAGCTGTTAACGAATTTTACGTGGTTGATAACGTGTTCCACGCTGTCTCCACCGCAGCTGATCTCCTGAGTCACCCGATAAACTGAAACGACTCTAATTGGAGGACATCACTGTGGACTACCTCTGACTGTCCCACTCTCTATGTGCTTTAAACCACCTTGACCGGGCGCTACGACCCTGGGATGATAACTTGAAACATTTCGCAGACTTTCGGGCACCCCGATCCTGCTCAATCGTCGACTGATTGTTTGGCTCGACACCTGGGTTCCAGTGACCTTAAAGGCCTTTAGCGAGCTGCGCTGGTGTAGCAGTTCCGTTTGGTCGGGCCATGAGGGACACATATAGATTGTCTCGTCCTGTTGCTGCCCTTCTACACCTTCCACCATACATCCGGAGTCGTGTTCCTCTGGTTTCCATTGCTTTTTTTCAAACGCGATTTGACGCTTTTCGCTACACCCATGTCTCGAACAACTGCTGTTTATCTTTGTCCTGTGTTTATCTCGAACAACTGCTGTTTATCTTTGTCCTGTGTTTATCAACAACTGCTGTTTATCTTTGTCTCGAACAACTGCTGTTTATCTTTGTCTTGAGCCGTCCAACGACCCTTCCACGGCCATGCACTTAAATGACAACGATGAGACACTTCGTACCCAACGAAACGAAACAACCGGTCACCGGCGAAATTTCGTTGCAAGAATAATAAACTGACTTTTACGCAGTGGCGGTTCGTGGTAGGAAAAATAGGTGAAGAGCTACAAGAACAATATGAAAAGATATCTACTGTCTTCAATGAAAATCAGTTAATGAGAACTTACCTATTTTTTTATATATTAGATCAATTCTTCTTCCCTTTAAAGATGGAAATTTGTCGATTATGTCGTCAGAAAATGGCTGTTTCTTCGTGACATCAAGAAAATGTCTTTCTGAATAGAAAGATTTGCCAAAGAAGCAAGTTCATCTGGAGAAATAGTGTTTCTAGAGTAAGTTTGTATTTCTTTAAGGCAAGAAAAATTCTTTCCACTGAAACACTTGCAGATGCAATTGTTAAAATCAGGGAAACCAATTTATAAGCTTCTGTAAAAATGCCTTTATCTCCATGAAGCACTCGAAGAAGTTCATGAGTCGATATATTCCTTAGTTTTTCATCAGCATATACACGACTTAGTACATCTTTAAGGCGCTGGTGTTTAGTACAAAATTTGTCCGTAAAAATGTTGTAGATTTTCAAAAGCGTGAGAGGGAAAGCATGAATTAAATTGGTCGAATTTGGTTGTGTCAGCAAGCCAGGCAAATTGAAGTTTAAGTTTCTCACAGTCTTGAAATCTTATATCCATTTCCATAAGAATGTGTTACAAAATTTCAAAATACAATTGTTCATAATTTTGGAAAAATTGTTTCTGGTGTAAGAACAGCATATTCCTGTTTAGATCTGCTTATTTCTGTGTTTTTGCTAGCTTTTCCAAACATTGTTCCAAATACCTCATCGTTCCTTTTATGGCTCAAAATTTCATAAGTTGTTTTTAATTTGAGTAACACAGTAGTTTATGTCTATTGATTTTTCCTGCAAAATTTTCGAACAATAGATCGGTGAAGTCAAATATTTCATTAAATACTATTCCCAAAAATGTAAATTCAAAAGTGTTCATATCATTTAAAAACACTTGGGCAAGTTGAATTGATTTTTTTCTGATTGGTCACTATTTGTGAGAAATTCGAATACTTCCTTCAATTTGTCCCAATCTTCAACTATTACCCATAGTAACTTCGAAGTGGAGGGCCATCGAGTTTCCGTTATGGGTTTGCATGCATCTTGCGGTTGTTGATGTGAGTGTATTGTTTTTTCACCACTCAGCGAAGCGATCTCTTCGCTGAGTGGTGAAAAAACAAAGGAATTACGCTGAGGCTTGCAAAAAATATTCGATTTACTAAGCAATAACAAAAACAGCTTGAGAAGCTTTATGCTTAATTTTTTTGAGCCCAGTCCAGTGTCCAGATATTACGTTTGCCCCATCGTAACATTGTCCTATTGACTTGTGTTGATAATCAAACTGTTCCAAAACTTTGTCTAGCATTTTGTATAAAGCTTCTGACGTTCTATCTTCACTCACACCATGGAAACCCAAAATTCGCTCAACCAATACACCTTCCGAATCAACAGATCGTATTATTAAAGAGCACTCGGAAGTCTGCTTATGGCTTCCCATCTACTTGAATATAAAAGCATTGAACTTCATTTATTTCATTTTTGACGTGATCGTTTATATATTCAGAAATACATTCAATTAATTCGGTTTGAATAGTTTTTTAGTCACCTGTGAAGACATGTTTTATCGTTTCGTATTGAATTTGAATTTTTAAAGGAGTTCTTGATATCAACAGTGAAAGCAATTCCTTGAATTTCTACGATTTATCGAGTCAATACCTTCGTCATGGTCACGGAATGCTAGTTCTTGTTTACTCAAATACAGTACTGCATCAATCATTGTCTGCAGGAAAAGTCTATTTAAACGAACGCTTTCGCCGAAATGTATTTTCAAAAGAATAGCATTCTCCCTCGGGGCGTCGGCAATGGTATTCTGATTCTTTTCAAAATTATTTAGCATTAATTCGCATTTCAGGTGTTCGCTAGAATCCCCACGTTTGTGAAGTGACCGTTTTATATTTGAGAAATCTGAAAATTGTCTTTATTCCACGCCGAATTTTATTACCAAAAAATAAGCAGGGCCAACAAAATAGTTTTTGTAACACAGAAGGGCTACAAAGCCATTTATATTCAGCAAACCAACAATTTTTAAAATTAATATTGTGAGATTTGTCGCTCTTCTTGATTTATTTCTTGGCGACAATTGTCAGTGAATCCGTCGGTCGTCGTTGAAGTAAAATGTCTCTTTTATTTTCATCTTTCCACCGATTGAACGGAGTTTGCAATAAATTACAGACAATGTCGTTCACAGGATACATACTGAAAACTAATACTATCACTGTCAGTTAAACTGTACACAAAACTAAAGTAACTAATGAAGTTTTTAACAAACAATCACAAAACACGAAAAAACAAATCTCTTTCGGAAAGTATGTACCGAAACACCGCAAAGCCCTAGTGGATTGCCAAGGATTCCCGTTCCACTGCGATCTCTTAGGAAGGTCACGACTTCAGGTGCAGAGGCTTTGCATCTCAAGCTAAAACACTTCACTTGCCCGGCAGATAGGGAGGGTGACGTCACAGTTACCATGGCAACTCGGACGAAAACTGCAGACCTCCAAGTATTCTCATTTCAGCTCTTCACTTGAACTGTTTTGCGTATAAGGACTTGTTTTCCGTATTGGACGCGCATTGTGAATTGATATCCTAATCAAAAATTTTGGGTATTTTAGCACGCAATAAAGGCAAAAAAGGAATATATTATACGAAATTATTAAATGAAACTTTATTTCAAATAAAATAGGAGAAGAGGCACTTCACCTACTTCACCTGAAAAGCCGCCACTGCTTTTACGACGGTCTGACATTGAGAGAGTGTTAGCCATTAAATATCCAGACAACCAGTCCATTTATGTCTGTGGTTGGTTAGACAACCGAATATATACACTGCTGTTAATAGAAACGTGCAACACCAAGAAACAAGCAATGAAAATGAAATTTATGGGAGTGATTAGTTATGGTACAAGCTGCAAACGATTACAATTACATACCTGTTCGTGATAAGAAAGGCCGAAAAATTAGTAATAAGAAAATCCACCCTGGGCGGTGATAACCGACCCCACACGCCGTGGGATCGAATGAAACAGAGTTTGGATGGTCGTCTGCGGTATTACATTCCATACTGCTTCAACGCGCATCTACAATTCGTTGCTTGTGACAAGCGGCGAGGCGATGCGAGCCAGTCGTGGCTCGATGACACCCCAGACGTTCTCTATCGGCGACAGATCCGGCGTGTGAGCAGGCCAGGGAAGACAGGCGACTTCATGCTCACAGAGTACGTCTTGGACAGTGCGAGCAACATGGAGTCGGGCATTGTGTTGGAAGATGGCTCCCGGGATCGTCTGAAGGAATGGCAGAAATTCAGCTTCCAAAACTTCCGCGATGTAGCGTCGGCTGTTCAATGTGCTTATGATACGTAGTAGGCGAGTGTGAAAATGAAACGCGATAGTGCCCTACACCGTCACGCTCGGCGTGTACTGATATGGATGCAGCCTTCCAAATGCCGTTCACCACAATATCTGCGAACGAGGATTCGCCCTTCGGTTGTGATGCATTAGATTGAGTCTGGACTCGTCCGAAAACACAATATGCTCCCATTCAGCACTCCAGTTTCTACATTCTCGGTAGTACTGGCAATCGCTGGCTCCTATGGTTCACAGTCAAGGGAAGTCGCAGAAATGGGCGGCAAGCAACGAAGCCTCTCTACAGCAATCAGTGACGAACAGTGCTTGCACACATCAGACGATGTGTGGCCATCCTCCATTGCTGCGCAAGCGTCGTGAATGGTGTTGTGCGCAATGCCACTGCCATTAGGTGCAAGTGCCTGTCTTTCGACTTGGTCGTGATGAGATTTCGAGCTCCGGACCCTGCATGACGATGCGTAGAACTTTCTGCTGTCCATTGACGCTATGTACGCATAACGGTAGTTACGTTATATCTAACGCGTGCTGTCATCTTTGTCACGTCTCGAACCGCCTATTGCTGTTGTAAAATGTTCTTATGGTTGTCTCGTCCTCCTATGCGGCATGTTTACATGTTAGCAACTGCGTACGCTCGAGTTTAGCGATAGCAAGTTTAAAAACCTGCTCTCTGTACGCCTTCTTTTATACCCCATTGTGTGACGTTTTCGATGGCGTTGCGCCCGCCTCATATTTGCAAGTGCGCTCCAATTGTAATAATTTGCATCTCCTATGGTGCGCTATTCACCCTGCAAATTTCGTGCAAATCCGAGCATTTCTTCATGGTGTTGCAATTTCTATTTACAGCAGCGTATACACAAGTTGACAAAGCCTGAAGAGAGCAAAGGGACATCTGAGTAAGGGAAGAAAACAGATTATGGCTCTGAGAAAAGAAGATGGTTCTGTAACAAGAAATAGAGGCGAAATTTTGACAAGAGTGAAAGATTTCTGCTCAAAACTGTATGAAAGGGATGATACATGTACTCCAGACATTACAAAAGGTACCAGAGTTTTTCTAGCCCTCCCAGCAGAAGTTGCACATGCAATCAAAAACATGAAACTGGGAAAACTTCCAGAAGAAGATGGAATTACCGTAGACATCATACAAGAAGCAAGTGGAGAAATTGAAAAAGTACTCGCCCAAGTTTTCACTCGATGATGCCTTAATGAAGGAAAGATTCCTGAGGATTGGAACAGTGCTACAATGATCCTGCTACATAAAAAGGTGACATTGAGGATCTCGGGAACTACAGACCTATCAGCCTCCTATCAGTGGTTTATAAAATCTGCACTAAAGTTTTTTCACACCGCTTGAATGTGACAATGGACATGGCTCAACCAAGAGAACAAGCTGGATTCAGGAGTGGTTACAGCACCACTCCTGAATCCACGTACTTAGAGAATTAATTAAAAAAACAAGAGAATATGAACTTCTTACAGCACTATAGATCATATCCACGTACTTAGAGAATTAATTAAAAGAACAAGAGAATATGAACTTCTATTATGCATGGCTTTTATCGATTATGAAAAGGCCTTTGATTCGGTGAAACCGTCAGCTGTTACAATGGCTTTCAAATCATGCGGTATTGAAGATGCATACATTAATATTATTATTATTAATAACATCTATGAAAATGCAAGTGCAAAGATTCGTCTATTTGAGAATACAGCACCCATAAAAATTGGAAAGGGAGTAAGACAAGGTGACACTATATCTCCCAAACTCTTTAATGCCCCATTGGAAAATGTCTTTCAATCACTGAACTGGGGAAACAAAGGGAAAAAGATTAATGGAGATTATCTAACTTACCTTCGTTTTGCTGTTGATGTAGTCATTTTTGCAAAAACCCCATCAGAGCTGCAGAGAATGATTTAGGAACTTGCTGGCAAGAGTAAAGAAGTGGGATTAAAAATGAACTTCAGAAGACAAAAGTGATGTACAATGAATGCTTTTACAAGAAATGAAGATTTATCGATTGATGGGGAAAACCTGGAGATAAGGTATCAAGTGAGGGTCACATTGATGAAGAAATTAATCGGCGTATAAAACTTGCCTGGAGAGCGTTTGGAAGAAACAGTATAATTCTCAAGAGCAATATGCCATTATGTCTTAACAGAAAAGTGTTTGATCAATGCATCCTTCCAGTGCTTACATATGGTGCAGAGACGTGGCCCTTAATTAAAGGAGACATATAAACACTGCAGACAATTCAAAGAAAGCATGGAGAGATGCATACTTGGTGTAACCAGGAGAGATAAGAAGAGGAACTCGTGGATCATAAAAATGACAAGACTGAAAGACATCATGATTAGAGTAAAATCCCTGAAATGGCAATAGACTGGACATATTGCCAGAAGGACAGACCATCGATGGACAGCTAAAATTTTAGACTGGATTCCGAGGAACAGGATAAAAACCCAGAAGAAGACCACATGGGAGATGGGCGGATGAAATTCGAAAGTATGCGGGAGTAACATGAAAGAGACTGGCACAAGACAGATCGTTGTGGAAGAAACTTGGGGAGACCTTCGTCCAGCAGTGGATTGATATTGGTTGACAATGATGATGACGATGATACACAATTTGAAGACAGCGCTTTCTTAGAAAGGACAGCACAATATAATTTCCTTAAAAACGGTCTTCTCGTGATGGCAGTGCAGTTTCTCACAGGGCCAGAATTGCTCTTTTACATAGGACGTGTATTGTAATTGTTACTTAAACATGTACAAAATTCATGCATATTTATTACTGTAACCAAAATTGAATAATATATACAGTATTTAGAAATAAATGTCTTCACTTATGGATCTAAGTACTATTACGTACCTTATAATCCATAGCTGATATGAAGCACATCGTTGGTGTGTCAATTTACTTTCTTTGTGGACACACTGATGAATCCCAACCATACTGCGATTTCTCCAATTATAACTTTATCGGTAGGTGAAACATCTGGATTTATTCTCTCATTCATGTACATTATTGCACATTGATTCCAACACTCTAAATGCTAAGAACATATTATGTACATGCCGGTAACATTTCTTATTCCATCGATGTCCACATGCAGCTGTTGCACAACCTGTTAAAACTTGAAGTCGAAAAACATTTCACCATTAAAACTCTCGTGTTAATCGGAGTTTGACGGTGGAATAGTGGTGATCTTAAGCATGACGTGATTTAGACTGTTTATTAGATTTTAATGGTGACTTTACCACTATTCCACCATCAAACTCCCATTAAAACTCTGGCTTTAATAGGAGTTTGATGGTGGAATAGTGGTGATCTTAAGCATGATGTGATTTTAGACTGTTTATTGGATTTTAGTGGTGAAATGTTTTTAGACTTCAAGTTTTAACAGGTTGTGCAACAACTGCATGTGAACATCGATGGAATAAGAAATGTTACCGGCATGTACATAATATGTTCTTAGCATTTAGAGTGTTGGAATCAATGTGCAATAATGTACATGAATGAGAGAATAAATCCAGATGTTTCACCTACCGATGGAGTTATAATTGGAGAAATCGCAGCATGGTTGGGAATCATCAGTGTGTCCACAAAGAAAATAAATTGACACACCAACAATGCTTCATATCAGCTATGGATTATAAAGTACGTAATAGTATTTAGGTCCATAAGTGAAGATATTTATTTCTAACTATAGAATTTTCGGTGTGAATAATCACTATATGACCCGAAAACACAAATTTTGGGTTCATATAAGATATTTACTTGAATAATATATAAAATAAAATCAACGCGTAAATACTATCTCAATATTGAATAAGTTATTCCTTTCACGGAGATGCTTACACATGTGATAACTGTTTACTGAGAAATCATAGCTTTAGCAAAAACTAATTTATTTCAGTTTTTAAAGAGATCGTTTGTCTATTTTAGTGTTCTCATATCTGGCATTTGCATTTCAGGTATCGTCTCCAAATTCGCACAGCGCAGGACTACCACCCTCTGATGATTCGACCTGACATGGTTATACATCATTTTCCACAGTACATCGAAGGATGCTTAGAACAACTAGGACATACGTACACTTTGCTGTCTGTCAGTTTGTAGATTCACGGGAAACACACACAACGTGTTTCCTTCGCAAACGACTTTTGGTACATATCCTTCCGGTGTGCACTTCAATCAGTATTATCATCCACAGTCCGAACAACTTCAGCCAGACTGACTTAACGAACAAATGAACTGATCATTTTCTTCCTCTGGCATTTTGTGAGTCAGAGTGCATACCAAAAAAAGAATTTTTGGATACTACGATCTTAATTTGATATGCATTTTTTATGTTTTTGAAGTGTGTATTTTAGTTTGACATCTGTGTGTGGTCAGTACGTGTGAGAAAGATTGATGTGACGCAGTTACAAGTAATTAAATGGTTATTGTTGTGTTTCAAACTTAACTTTCAGAGTACGGGTACAAAATAGTACGCAGTACTATAGGAGGCAGTAAAGCTTCGAAATTCTGTCATATCGCTGCTTTTATATATTTGTTCATGTGTTTTTTTATTGGAGTAAATGTGCAACAGGTGGAAAACGAAAATCTTATTTTTGTGTTGATAACTAGAAAGAAACGGAACACGAAATATAGGGTGTCCATAAATAAAGTCTTTCCAACATTACAAAAACTAATATAAAAAATGTATTACACGTACAAGAAAGGGATTGCACGACAATAGTGGTGCACAAGTAAAGTTTTTTTATTTCAGTGTCAGTACACCTCCACATATGCACTATTTGTGGCCCGGAGGGCATCTAAATGATATTCGATTTCACACCATGTTTTGTTTAAGAGTTCAGCAGAAATAGAACCAATGACGCAAAATCAGGAATAGAATTAACAGAAGCACAGAAGAATGCTTTGCAACGAGGTGGGAAATACGCTTATCCAAAAGAAATACCTGATACACTTCAGTACATACCAAAATTAGAAAACATAGTCAACCATGTACCAATAGAGAACAGACCAGAATTAAGATTTAAATTATATCATATAATGTTGAATGAATATAATAAGACCAAAAAAAAAAAAACTCATATCAACTGAAGAAATTAAAATATGAGAGAGATCAACTACTCGAACTAAGAAATAATCAAGAATTAAAAATCTGCTCTGCAGATAAAAGTGATCAAATTATTATTTTACATCAAAGTGAATATAATCAAAAAATGGAAAATGCAATAGAAGAATTACAAGCCCATATTGTTAAATATAATCCAACTGACAGGCAAATAAACTATCTATCCAAAGTACGGAATTATAGTGCATTACCAGATGAAGTAAAAAAACGTTTCCCTCCTATGGGAGCAAATGTACCACAGTTATTACCGAAGATTAAGACTCACAAGGACAATATTCCAGTAAGATTAATAGTGACAAAAGGAAAGGCTCCATTGATAAATCTTGAAAAGAATCTATATCAATTCTTGTCAAGGAGATGCCTAAAAAATAAATATAATGTAAAAAATACTATTGAGTTTATTCAATCTATTAGGGATATAGATATAACGAATAAACCAAATATTAGTATGGCCAGTATGGATGTGAAAAGTCTATACCCGGATACACCAATATCAGATGCCATAAAAATTATTATACAAATCTTGAAAAAACAAAAAAAATTAACTAATATACAGATTGAAGAAATAGAAACTATTTTATCATATATTTCAAAAAATAATTATTTTTGTTATAACAATAACATATATGTTCAGGAGAGAGGTGGCCCAATGGGATCACGTCTCTCTTGCTTATTTACTGAGATAATCTTGCAAGAACTTGAAAGCAGGATAATAGATACATTAACAGACAGAACAACCATTAATATATAAACGTTATGTGGATGACATTTTTTTTTTTTTTTTTTTGGTTTCAAATATGCAAGAGGAGAATTTGAAAAGCTTAGCAAAGAGGTTTACAGAAATTTTCCCAACCATAGTTCTAACCTTGAAAATGGGGCAAAACAAAAGTATATCCTTCCTAGATGTCAGTATAACAAGAACCGAACATGAATTTCAATGTAAAGTATATCGAAAATCACTCTACGAACAAATATTGATTCCACATTACTCTAACCATCCGATAGCACAAAAAAGAAATGCTCTTTACAATCTGATAAAGACAGCATATACACGTACAAGCAATATTGAATTTCAGAACGAAGAATTAATGTGGATAACAACAGTAGCAAAGAAATACGGATATTCTGAACAATAGAAGACTTAATAAAAAAAATGTTAGGCTACAGTAAATAATATGAGTAAGACAACCAGGCAGATAGAAGAGAAACATGAACAAGACAAAAAGTAGCAAGCTATAAAAAAAATATTGAACAATCTGTAACAACAATGTCTACAATGATAAATAATACAAGGCAAAAAATTCCAGATTTACAAAAAGGAGTATATAGGATGCCTTTGAAACACGAGAACAGCCAAGTTTAAAAAAAAAAAAGGAAGAGCATATATTATTATGGATCAACCAAAAATAGACTTATAAAAAGAAGAAATCAACATATTAAAAATTATGAAAAGAGAGAGAATGTTACAATAATGGTGCAGTACTGTATTGAAGAAAATGCAGAAACCAAAATCTGAAGATATTCAAATAAAAAGTGGATATAAGAATGAATGGGAGTTGAGATACTCAGAGGCTCTCACAATAGAAAAAATAAACACAGAGCATGTAATAATAATGAACCAATCATCATAGCAGAATCTTGGAAGGCCTTAATAAAAAGAGAAAAAAGAAGATAAAGAACAGCAGTGGAGAAGGAATGGTGGGGAAAAAAAGGAATGTCGGAAACATAGGAGAATTAAACACTGAATGAAATATAGATGGCACCACAGTATCAAGAGAAAAAACATGAAACTCAGGAATGCAGGGAGGAGCATGTGATCCTTGGCCCTTTCACACATGTAGAGAGATAGAAAAAATAAACACAGAGCATGTAATAATAATAAACCAAACATCATAGCAGAACCTTGGAAGGCCTTAATAAAAAGAGAAAAAAGAATATAAAGAACAGCAGTGGAGAAGGAATGGTGGGAAAAAAAGGAATGTCGGAAACATAGGAGAATTAAACCGCGAAAAAACATGAAATATAGATGGCACCACTGTATCAAGAGAAAAAACATGAAACTCAGGAATGCACGTGATCCTTGGCCCTTTCACACATGTAGAGAGACCCCGTAGGGAATCTGATGCACATGGTAGGTTTGCAGCATGTGGTTAGGACAAGTGTTCTGAAGACGGCCTCATAGAGGTTGAAAAGCTTCAACCAGAGTTTGGTGGAATGGTGGTGATCTCAGGCATGCCGTGATTTTAAACTTCTTATTGGATTTTAATAGTGAAACATTTTAAACTAGTGGTGCAACAGGTACAGTGAACATCGATGGAATGTGATTTTTAATGATTAATTTTTAAACTTCAAATTAAACTACCAGTGCAAATAAGTACAGTGAACATCGATGGAATAGAATATTTTATCAACATGTATATAGTGATTTTAACATTGAAAGAGCTGCAACCATAGTGCAATAGTGTACATAAAAGAAAATATTAAAACCAAAAAGTCTCCTCTACCAAGGAATTATCATTGGGATATCGCTACATGTGTTGAGAATCGTCAATGAATCCACAAGTAAGAAAAATGACACACCAACAATGTGAATCATTTAACTGAGGATTAGAGGTACGTAATAGTACTTAATCTGTTAGTGCATATATAATTGTTACTATCTTCAATGTCTAAACATCCGGAGCCACTGCTAGAGTAAATTTGCTCTTTCACATAACCCCACAGAAAAAAGTCTAGAGGCGGTTATGTCGGGTGATCGAGGTGGCAATGTCATGGGACCGTCGCGGCCAATCCATCTGTCCGGAAATGTCCCATTCAGGAACTTACCAACCATTATTGACCAATGTGCTGCGGCACCGTGTTCTGGGAAAATAACCGAAGGTTGGAGTGCATGTAGCTGAGGTGCTACAAAAAGGTCCAGCATGTTCAGGTACACGTTACATGTTATTGTGGGCTGTGTAAAAAAGAAGGGTCCGATGATTCGGTCATGCATCAGGCCGCACCATACGCTTACTTTCGGGTTATCCCTTTGTTGTTAGATGACATAATGAGGATTTTCTGATCCCCTGATTCGCACATTGTGCTTATTTATTGTACCAGAGACGTGGAATGTGGCTCCAATCTGAGAAACAGACGTGGCGCAGATAATCACTATCAAGAGCTGTGCGCTGCAACACGGCGAGGCTGCTCACGAGTCTGAAGAATTTGAACGATCTGTATCTTATAAGCATACAGATGAAGACGTTTGTGTAAAATTTTGTGAACCGTGGCATGGGGAATCCCAGTTTCCAGTGAAGCACGGAGAATGGATTTCCTGGGGCTTCGCAGAAATGTCTCCCGAACGGCTGCAGTTGTCTCTTGTGTAACCGGCGGTCTGCCCGCTAGGAGGAGATCGCCAACACTACCCATCGCTTTAAACTTTTCATACCGAGCTCTTATGCTGTTTTTGGTCCGGTAGTGATCGTCTGTACTCTTTTCTGAAACTACGCTGGACAGTAACCGCCGATTTGGTCTCGTGGAACCACAACGCGCATGCCGCTTTTTCTTGCATTGAAGCCATTATCGATTAAATTCTCCCCTTATTCAGCAGTAATGCTCATCTAAAGAACATAAAAAAACTTTGAGAGCTGCTATATTGTGTTGCCAACTATTTTATTTTAACGTAGACTTTTTTATATTAATTTTAATGTGGGAAATACTTTATGGACACCCTGTGCATAGACTTCATTTTGCAGTATACAGAACAATGACTGAATTCAGAAACGCTCCCTTCATAGAAGGAAATTCAGCTTACCTATATGGCTGGTGCCTTTGTGAGAAATGTCCTTAGATACTCTGAGTTTTGTAAGAGGGCATTTTCTAAAATTTATTTTCTGAATATCTGAGTATTTCATCGTGCAAGATTTTGAACATATCTATTCACACATCATGCATATATTAATAATATTGATTACCAAAAGTTTTAGCTTCGCGCAAAAATTTATTTTGAATACGTAGTCTACCTGGGATTCTTTTTGTCTGTGACTTAGTCATTAATATATCACCTCTATCTCTAATGTTTTTCTTACTGAGTTCACGCGCCCACACACACACACCTTAAGGTTGACGTCTAGTGATTTTACTTCCAGTGGAAAAAATTTCCCATGCATCAAAATTGGCCCACTGATTAAAAAGAAAACATCCTAATGTAGATTGTACAATCGCTGTTTGTTGCAAAATACTTTCCTGAGCTTTATTAAAAATCAATAACTGTACTTCGATGTAGAAGTAAGGAAGAGTGGCGCCCCCTGTAAGCAAGTATCATAACTATTTTAATATATTGCAGGAATTATTTTGGCAAAAAAACACCTTTTGTACAATCTAAGTTAGGATGTTTTCTATCAGTGGGCCAATTTTGCTATATGAGAAATCTTCCTTCTCTGAGGAAATGGGATATATACGGAGTAAAATCAGTAGGCGTCCATCTTAACCCAAATTAGCATATGTTTGAAGCCAGTAACCCATGTCAACGCTCGGGCTCGAAAAATCTGTCACTAAATATTTTCTTATTATTTAATCTGAAAGAGAATGATTAAAAAATTTCATTTTTTATCATTATAATTGATTTCAGTTAAATTTCTGGTGCTGATAATTTTATTCAGTTTTTATCAAATGTATTAAGTTGTTTTTTTCTACGAGGTCTGCGAAATCTCGCGATAAACATTGCTCTGTATGTATTATTATTTAAGAGCTTTCCTTGCACGTGAATTACGTTAGCGTAAACAGTTTTTTTTTTTTTTTTTTTGCGGAATTCTGAATTTTGGCAATACTACGTAAAGTTGGCTATGATAAAAACGCCCCAGCCTGCGTCTGATCTGTCTTACCAAGCGTCTTCTTTCATTTTGTTTCTCGTTCACTGTACTAAAGGGAAACGTAACTTGCTGTTAGTTTTGGGTGGCCAGATTTCTGATTTCTCCTTTCTACATGAGAAACGTGATTTGGACAGAGTTTCCTCTGCCTTTTAACTTTCCCGAAGGTTTAGGCTTGAAGAGTAGTAAGAAAAGATTATTAAACTGTATGTATTAAATACCATCATTTGAAGGCAACAAATAGCGATATAGGTTAAACTAAAACACTTCCTTTCAATGGCGTAAAACTAATACACAATTTAAGCCGAGCTTTCGCGCTCCACTGGGAGGAGAGATAGCCGCCTTAGAGATAGCAATTGCTATCTCTAAGGCAGCTTTGAAAATTTAGCCCAGACGAAGCCTCCCAGTGGAGCACGAAAGCTCGGCTTAAATTGTGTATTAGTTTTACGCCATTAAAAGGAAGTGTTTTAGTTTATACACGGTGTAAAGCTTTCGAAATAGCGATATAGGTGTTTATATGTGTAATATCTGTCATTGGCATTTCATCAACAACTGCATGATTTTTTCTTGGCAAGCAAAAATGCTTAGGGAAGAAATCAATTTATTTTTTGTATAACAATACGAATTCATAAGTCATTTACTAAAGCGTTTCTCCGGCCGGAATCAGCGTATCCACTAAAGTTATGCATATATTGAGTTGCATTCAAAGCCCACAAAGCTTTAAGTCATTGTGTTCTTACTACTACTGGTAGTACAGAAATTATATAGTGTTACTCAGTTCTGTATGCCTCGTTCAAAAGTTAAAACAAGCTTAATTTCGAGTTTGACGTTTTCAAGGAAAACAATGCATTTTTATCTACATTAAGGATGTATATGAGTCTTAAATTTTTACATTTTTCTCTGTGATATAAAAAGGAAAATTACAGCTCTTTAATGCTAACAAATGAAAGTTTATATACAAATATATATGATATCGAACAAATTTAATGAGTTATAGTTTTTACAATATTGCAACGTAAAACGGATTTGAAAGTTTGTGGAATAAATGTTCTGCAAAAGCGAACTTTATATATGTGCAAATTTTGGAAGGACAAAATTGAGAGAAATATTCTGGGTGACAGACGGAATACGTATTTTGTTTCTGGGGTTCTTCTTAATGTCCATAGCTTTGCTTAGTATACCAGATTGTATGTTCTTCATGAGTCATATTTACTTTTCCAACTTTGAAAATGTATTGACTATTCATCTAAAAAAAAAATTATTGCTAAATGTAAAGAACCGCATAGCTTCTGCTGCAATACTGAAAGGCAATAAGTATTTTAAGAATATATATCTGTGTTGATTGATTATGTCTATTGCATGTTTTTGTACAAAACTAACCACAATAAAAAAATTTTGAAAATATGTGTTTGTTTGTCAATCGGAGAGATAAACACGTTGAATGCATATTATGACGCACACCATTGAGCCATTACATTATGACCACCTACCTAGTAAGCTGTAATAACTCCTTTAGCCAGCAAAACAGTGACCACTCGGAGAGGCATCGATTCGATGAGCTAGCGATAGGTATCCTGGGGAATCTGTTACCATAATGTCAACAGCAGGTCCTCCAGTTCACATAGCCGCCCTGGTGGCGCAGTGGTCTAAGCGATGGCCTCTGATTATTCGTCCAAAAGGGGTCCGGGTTCGAATCCTGGTGAGGCATGGATGTTGTGTTTGTCTTACGACACTGGCTCTTTCCCTTCCCTGGAACCAGTGGCCCTAAATAAGGGACGGACGACTACTTACAGCCCATTGAGTTGCTCACGGTGGTCGTTAAACCTCCAATGGAAAAACACACACACACACAAAGTTAAGTCTAAACTGCCGCCCCGGTGGCGCAGTGGTCTAAGCGATGGCCTCTGATCATTCGTCCGAAAGGGGTCCGGGTTCGAATCCCGGTGAGGCATGGATGTTGTGTTTGTCTTACGGCACTGGCTCTCTCCCTTCCCTGGAACCAGTGACCCTAAATTAGGGACGGGCGACTGCTTATAGCCCATTGAGTTGCTCACGGTGGTCGTTAAACCTCCAATCAAAAAAAAAAAAAAAAAAAAAAAAAAAAAAAAAAAAAAAAAAAAAGAAGTCTAAACTCATATCACCGTTCTTAAGCCTGCCTCAGGGCAGTAACGGAGCGGAACGTCGTCGTGTTATCTTGTTGGTTTACTAATAGCGTAACTACACTCGCTGCAAGGCTAACCTATCTATGGAATGAAAGGTGTTAAGTGTATACTTCCGCTGCGTAATATTAACTGCTGTCTTAAATTAACTTTAGAAATACAAATTAGAGAATATGCCCAAAACTATCCGGCCGATTGTAAAGATTTTTCAGATGCGTTTGCAAGGGGAAACACTAAGTCGACTTGCCCAAGCAACATTGTGGTGGTTCTTATGGAAATATGCAAATGACGACCGTACGACATCAAGTTGGCCTTGATAAACGTTCTGAGCGGGGTGCGACAGTAGAAGTTTGAGTTGTACTGTTAGTGCGAGAATGGCTCCGCACTATCAATTAGAAGACTTTATGGTGGAAGCAAGGCAATCGCAAGCTGAGTTAGGAAGATGGTTGAATGTGTTGAGGCAAATGGTCTCCAATCACCGTAGTTGCTCACGGTGGTCGTTAAACCTCAAATAAAAAAAATCACTGTAGACAGCTATAGGAAACTGGAACACTAACCAGAAGGCCGGGACAAGGACATCCATGAGCTACAACAAGTCAAAATGACTGGTACTTGTGTCTAAAAGATCGCCGCCATTGGGAATCGACAGTCAGGCAAATCTCACAGGAGCTCTCCTTTGCTATGAGAAGCACGATATCGAGACAAACAGTTTACAGAAGACTCCACGAGAGAGGTCTGTATGCAAGGAGGCCAATGATTTGATTTGATTTCCACTCGCCGCATTGTACAGAAGGATCCTTCTGAATTGGGCCAGACAACATCACCCCTGGACTCCTGATCAAGGGACCTGTGTTCTCTTGGGTGACTAGTCGGGGTACAGCCTAAATACGGATTATCGACGTTTGTAGATTTGGAAAGAGGCGGGAAGAAGAAATCTTCCATTCAGTATTTAGGGAAATCGAACACTAAAGTGGTGGAGGACTTCTGGTTTGGGTTGGCATCATGTTGGGTGGACGCACGCCGCTGCATGTGCTTCTAAGTGGTATCCTGACTGCTGCACACTACAGGTATGACATCCTGGGGCCCTATGTACGGCTTTTGAGAGGAGTTGTTCGCCCCTAGTTACTTTGCAGCGATGACGACGCCCGTCCCCATAGGGTTTGGTAAGTCAATGAATACCAGGAGAGTGAGGAGATCTCCGGATCTGAGTCCGATACAGCATATATGTAGTGTCCTCGGAAGAGCAATTGCAAGCTGGCAGCCTCCTCTGAGAACTCTCCCTGGACTCTGGCGCGCCTTTGTGGAGGAGTGGTACTAATTGTCCCAAACTCTCATTGAGAGCCTTGCAAACATCATGAGGGTTCGTTGTGCAAGCTGTATCCGTGTTCGGGACAATCGCACTCTCATTTTTTTCAAACTTGCCATGAGATTCACTTTCGTTCGGATGTCAATATTCACTCATCGTCAAAAAAATAGATGCACCCAGAAGAATGTGTCGGATTGCAATGCTATTCGGGAGGAAGGTAAATGTTACCAGGAACAATAAAAGATTAAACATTGAGACTGATATGGGCAATATTTATTGAGCTGCACGCCAATAAGTAGTGTCCCTCAGTATGGCGGCGAGCCGCCATGTTTGCTCATACCGCATGCCATACGTCTCGATATGGTGGTGTACAGATTCCCAATGGTGCCTTGCGATAAGCCATCCCATGCAGCTTGAATCTTCTCACGCAGTTTCTGCAGATCGTGCGGTAGGGGTGGAGTGTGGATAGCGTGTCCAATAGCATCCCACACATTTTCAATTTGCGATATGTCTGGCGATGCGGCTGGCCATAGCAGAATGTCAATGCCTGGAAGGCAAGCTCTCGAGACAGCAGCAGTAAGCGGACGAGCGTTGTCCTGTTGGAAAATCATACAGGAGTGAGCGTCCATGAAAGGTAGGGCCACTGGTTGCAGGAACTCATTAACATCACGTTGGGCTGTCAAAGTTCCTGTAAGGAACACGAAAGGTGATCTGGCATCGTAGGGAATTGCACCCCACAGCATGACACCAGGCGTTCTGCACGTGGGACGCTCGACAACAAACCGTTCATTTCGGCGCTGTCCACGGTGCCTTGACACACGAATTCGTCGGTCGTCTCCTCCAAGACAAAAGCGGGACTCGTCACTGAAGATCACCCGCTGCCATTCTGAGTGGCTCCATGACAGTCTGGCACGATGCCATTGCAGTCTTTGGTGACGATGGAGTGGTGTTAAGGACAGTCGTCGTAAGTGTCTGCGTGCGTGTTGTCCTACGTCGTGCAGCCGTCTGCCAGTGGTGCTGGCACTAATCGAACGATGCATGGAGGGCACCGCTGCTCGCCTAATGTCCGCAATCGTGGACAACCCGTCAGTCCTCTCTCTCCGTGGTCCATCTAGGTCTCCCAGACCATTCCTGTAGTTGCTGCGTGCCTGTTTCTATCCACTGCTGCCAACAGCGCACTGTGGTGATATCCACACGACCGGTATGGCGCGCAATACGGCGGTAAAACTATCCCGCTTGCCGGAGCCCGATGATGCGGCCCCTGTCGAACTCCTCCAACTACTCGAATTGCTTCCGAACTTTTCTCCGAGGCATACTTCATTTGCAAACAATGCAACCAACAAAACATCGCGAATCAGAATGGCAAGCACGCGCAACGGGACGACCTTATATAGCCGGTTAGGTACAGCCCTATGACCACTCCTCGCTTGCATCACATACGCGGCCGATCGCGATACTTGAATCATTTGGATGTCTCACGATGTAAAACCTACCCACCAAATTTCATTCCTGTAGGTTGCTTCCTTCTGGGTGCAACTATTTTTTTTTTTTTTTTTTTTGACGATTAGTGTGTTATTCTTTCTCAAATTATCTTCCCTCGGATGGTATGCAACGGTCCCATCGCGATCGTTCAGTCCACTTTTCAAAGCATGTGGCAAAGGCATTTTGTGGAAGCTGCTTGCTTTAGCGACCCTTGTACAGCTTGAATAACGTCAACATCTGTTTTGAATGTTGTGCCACAGAACTTCTCCTTCATTGTTGGAAACAACCAGAAATCGCAGGGGGCGAGGTCAGGACTGTAGGCAGGCTGTGACATGATTTCAATACTGCATTTCGTAAGATACCGTTGAACGCAAGCAGCCACATGTGGGCGGGCGTTATCATGGTGTAAGGTCCACTTGCCCCCCAGTTCCGGTTGCTTAATCAATGTGTGTCGTCGTAGTCGCTTCAAGACTGAAATGTAATACTCAGCATTGACAGTAATTTGTGGAAGAACGGAATGCTGGTAGACTACACCTTTATGACCTTCCCAGCTAATTTGGTTAGGCTAACTTTTTTCGAAAGAGGCAAGCCTGTGTGTTTCCAGACACTCGTTGCGCGCTTCGTGAGGAGGTCGAAATAGTGGACCCATGTTTCATCGGCAGTTATTACTGTGTTTAAAAAGTTTGTATCCTGTGCAATCATTTGCTTCCACTCATGACACACCTGAACTCTGGCTAAAAATTGCTCTCTCGTCAGGTGATGAGGTACCCATCTGGAACACACACGATGCGGCAGTAATTTGTCGCGTAGAATTCGGAATGACGACATTTTTGAAATATTAGTAGACGCTGCTATGTCTTCACACGCTACTCGTCGTTCTTGTTGCAGGATTGCCTAAACAGTGCTAACAATACGCTCCGTAACAACACTTTCAGGTCTTCCAGGCCTGGGAGCGAGTTCTGCCGACAAACAGCTTTTTTGAAATCATGGTGCCATCTAAAAATCGTTGACTAACCCAAGCATTTATCTTTGTAAGCTTTTTTTATTAAAATCAACTGTTTCTGGAGCCGTTTTACCCAAACAATAGCAAGCTCTCATCGCACAACGCATTTCACTTCTTAACTCTGAATCACTCACCTCTATAGCTGTATGGCGAAATGCAAACGTACCTTAAACAACTGCGCGATAACAAAACCAGAATCATCTGCCACGGCTAATAACTGTTGCCACAGATACTTCCTTAATTCAGTTAGTCGTCTGCGTGGTTGTTTTTCCCCTTCGCACTGTTGACAACCCAAAAAAATTACTCTCAGTTTTTATGGAACAACCTTTCTGCCAGAGGTGCTTCGAACTTACATCTTTCAACTCCGCAGCGCCCGTTCTCCCATCTGAACTATGCCGGCAGGTACATCGCTGCTTCATTGTGGATTTGGCTCATGCGTCACCTCTGTAATACGTCATCATCTACGTCATGTTATGTAGTACATTACAAATGTTGAAAACTCCCAGTAAAGGAAGTTTAAGTTATTGAAGCACCCAACGTAACGTCTTGATCTTGCAGCTTTGGATTGTCACCTGGAGGTCCACTCATAAACTCCTTAAGAGACCATCGATTTGCCACGAATCAAGAAGCGAAAATAATCACTGCACGCGCTTCTTGTTTTTTAATGGCGTGACAAAGAAGTTCGTGCAACCTTAGACCAGATGCGTTAAAAAGCAAGGCGTTTACGTTTAAAAATGTTGTTTCTGTGAGATCTCAGTTGTTGCTGAAATATGTTTTACAATACAAATACGCTGGGGATTATTATTGATTTAACTCTTCGTATTGCACTGTAAATATTCTGTAAAATATTAACATTCCATTTTTGTTGACGAAATGCGGACTTTGCACTCCAACAAAGCCAACATTGGAAACTGATAAAAAGTAAAAAGGGTTTAGCTTTACACTATTTCTTTTCTTCCTTTCCTTTTTTTTTTTTTTTTTTTTCAATGACCGCTATGAACATTTCGAGTAAGTAATGATAAGGAAGAACCAAAGCCGCAAATGTAACTGCAGCCTCAATGTCGTATCCAAGATTGCAATTTTTCCTCAGAATTGCCGGAACCCTTTCTCCCGTAGCTAGTTGATTCGCGGTTATTTGTTTTTTGCATGTCTACCGTACAACCTGTTTGCTTTCATAATCCTCTTCTGCGACTGTGTTTTGTGGCCAACAGAAACCAATCGACAAACAAATCACGGAATCTGTGAAAACAGAGTAATTTGTTCTGACAGTATTGTTTCTTCTTTCTTTCTAAGAAATGTGTTTCCTTCTTTCTTTCTAGAAAATCACCGTGCGGGCAAACCACACTCTGGTTTTCCTGTGTCGTGAACAGTTATAATTATTGAAGCTAACTCTTAGTGACCTTAAACATAAATGGAGGAAGAAATAGTTAGCCAAATGCTGTATCACACTTCACTGACTTGAACAGCTCTCAAATTATGATGTTTAGTACCCGAAAGAGCTGTTCTGAAATGGTACATAACAGTATTTTGTTATTTTAAACTGAAGGGAATTATCCGTTTTTAATTTTAATTTTACACTGTTGTTGCTGACTAAAAAAATAGTTAACAGCTGTCTTAAATTCGAATTTCATAGTATCGCCTCGAATTAAAAAAAAGAGGGAGTGGGGGCGCAGAACCAGGACCAGAACTCAACTTGATATGCAGCAAATCGATAGTAAAAATTAAAGAAAGATATCGATTCTGTAAACGTCGATAGTAAAAAGCAAAAAATTAACAACGCTAGTACGCATTGATCAGGTATTTTTCGACGGTGCAATTTTGTTCATTGTGAATGTGTCCCGTTTTCTTCAGTTAATATATCATGATTTTTGTGCTTTTTCTTTTCGGAAGCTTTATCATTCTTTGTTCGAAAAAGAATCTGCAAGATACATCCTTATGATTTTTGTAAAAATCAGGAATGTCTGTCTAACCATTCAAAAAATATTATTTGTAATATTAGAGCACCTTGTCTTTCACTTTCTTGGCTTGCTGGAAATGCAAACTGTGCAACATATTCGAGTTCTTAGATTTGAAGATTATTCTTTTAATGTAAAAGAAAGTCAGCAAAGACCCCCAAGGATGTACTCGAAATAAAATACATTTTTAACCTAAGTTACTTGCATCGGTTAACTATTTCAAGTTATACGTGGGTCATAAAAAAATTTCTCCACACAGTCCATTTTTGAGAAAAGTGTGAAGTAACGGGGAAAACTTACCTTATTGCCGTTCAATGTTCTCCTCTCCTCTGCTAATGACTGCTTGCCAGCAGTGAGGTGAGTCCTGGATGCCCCCGTAGTACGCCATGTTTGTTCAGCTGTGGTATAACTCGAATCACGTCCAATGACAGTTCGTCCAGCGATTTGTAGCGAATTCCAGGGAGACAATTTTTTAACTTTGGGAAAAGATCAAAGTCGGGTGGATTGAGATCAGGGCTGTATGGTGGGTCGGATAAAGTTTCCCATCCATATTTCGACAAAGTCCCCGTACCGACGCTGCACCATGGCATGATGCGTTGTCATGCAGCAATATAGCTCCCGCTTCCAACAGGTTGGGGCGATTTTGACGAATTTTCGGTCTCAATTTTGTCCTCAGAAAGAAATTGTGCTTCGATCAAGAGTTCCTTCCTTACAAACTTCTTGTAAGGCAGTGTGGATCTGTGTCGGAGTTTTCCTCCCGCAGAGTTTCTATTTTCACGTACGAGCGCTGGTCTAACGCTGTGACTCGACGTGAGGAGCTGCACGCTTCAATTTTCAAACCCTCCCACGTCCTAACAGCAAATGACAGGGCATCTTTCTGACACCACTGCGTTGCTGAGAGTCTGACCTTGACATGATGCAATTATTTTCCCGATTGCATCATCCGTATCTGTTTTAGATTAGCGTGTGCTGAACTTTTGTTATGATCCTCGTACATTCAACTTCACATTTGCAATACACGGCAGTACAGTTGACTTACCAAGGAACCGAATTTACTACTTATAATTTTCAGTACTAATAAGTTCTGCTAATAAGGGGGAAAGGTAATTCAAACTCTGCATGGAAGAGTCTTCTCAACATTGTATTATAGCTTCAGTTTGAACTTTTTCACGCTTTCCAACCGTAGGTTGAAGAAGCGTATATGCTCCAGCTTTGTCTGTCTGTCCGTCTATCCGCACGATAACTCGAGTAAAAATGGTTCGATATCGATGAAATTTTATTATGTGGTAGCGGACAACCTGGGGACTAACCCTATTGAAAATGGACGAAATGGGGTCGAAGGTCAGGACATAGGAGCGGGATTCATTCCATCGCCCTTATGCGTCATAAATTACGTAAAAATGCTTAGATTGCGACAAAACTTCATCATGTTATTCCGGAGGTATACTGAACCGGTTCTGTTGAATATCTTTGAAATGGGGTCAAATGTCAGGGCAGAGGAGCGAGATTTATTCCACAGCCATTACCCTCATAACTTCACTAAAATGCTTCTATTGCGACAAAACTTTAGTATGTTATTCCGGAGGTATACTGAACCAATTCTGTTTAATATCATCGAAATGGAGGTCCAAGGTCAGGGCACAGGAGCGAAATTTATTCCACAGCCATTATCCTCATAACTTGATTATTGATTTCTGGTATGTTGTAAAGCGTATCATAATCAATGCATTGCATGATTTTCCTAACTTGTTGCAGTAGTCTGCGAGTCGAACTTCGTGCAGTGATCTCAAATTAATGTGTGATTTAAGACGTTCGGTTTTTCGGAATATGGAGAATGGTTTATAAACGCTAATAAAAAAATGTTCCGGACTCTTACGTGCTGAATAAAGCAAGTTGGAAGCAATTACCTACAATTAACTCATATTGCACCATATATTTTAGATATTGGAAAAAAAAAACTGGAGGTAACCTATACCTACATGTATCTTGGGCAACAGTTTTGAAGCAAGGGCCACATTGATGAAGAAATTATTCAGCGCATAAAATTTGGTTGGAGAGAATTTGGAAGAAACAGTACAATTTTCAAGAGCAGTTTACCATTATGTATTAGAAGAGAAAGTGTTAAATCAGTGCATCCTTCCAATTCTTACTTTTGGATCGCAGACGTGTACCTTAATTAAAACACACATACCGAGGCTGCAAACAACTGAAAGAAGCTTGAAGTGAAAAATAATGCGTGGTATATATAACCGAGATAGATGAAGAACTCGTGGATCCCGGCGCAGTGGTCTAAGTGATGGTTTCTTACCATTCGTCCATGATGGATCTGGGTTCGAATCCCAGTGAGACATGGATATTGTGTTTGTCTTACGGCACTGGCTCTCCCCTTTGTCTGGGACCAGTGTCCCTAAATTAGAGACGGGCTACTGCTTATAGCCCATGGAGTTGCTCACGGTGGTCTGAACCCCCAGTCAAAAAATAAAAAAAAAAAAAAGCAAGAAAACTCATGGACCAGGAAAATCACAAGAGTGGAAGACATCATGATAAAAATAAAATCGCTGCTATGACAATTGGCTTAACGTATTAGTAGAAGAACTGATCACCGAAGGGCAACCGAAATGTTAGACTGGATACCAAGAGACATAAAAAACGCACAGAAGAAGACCACGTCAGAGATGGGTGGATGAAATTTGAAAGCATGCTGGAGCGACATGGAGGGCATTGGCTTAAGAGTATAAGTTGTGAAAGAAATTTGAGGAGACCTTCATCCAGAGGTGGAGTGATAATAGTTGGTGATGATTTTAAATTATTTAATGAACGAAAAAAATGTTTCTGAAAATTTTCATAAAAGGTGATTCACTCTGGTTTACTCTTCGTGGTAATTGGCTTGGAGTCTGTGAAACTTAATCACATCTTTGCGTTTATATGTATGTTTTTTATTACACAACATTTTTTGTTCCGTCTTACTGCAAGTTGACGTTCGTTTCCATTTATTCTTTATTGCTTACATTTTGAAAATGATGTGTGAAATACGTGAAAGAATTCTAACCTTTGCAGCGAGAGTGATAGTGAAAGAGGAATGCAAATACACTTCACATATTTACAATGGGAAAACTCGAAAACTGCTTGACGATACCTTTGACTGGTTTAGCTTCGCATAATAAAGTCAGAGATCGGGAACGGTGTTTACTTAGCGAGCTTGACACAATAAGGAAGAATTTGGGTATTTGTAAGAGAAAACGAAAAAATTATTTTTCATGCCATACTTCAAGTTATAGAGTGTGTTTCAATGGCAAAATAATAGACGACATTTCTGGACAGAAGAAACAAAATGGCGTTGTAAAATGGAGGAAGCATCAGCCAGCGTAAACAAAATGTTCGAACGCTTCGTCGCATTGGAAAATTACCACGCCACACATGGGACCTACGAACTACGAACTACTACTCGTGCTTTGTCGATGTCGTGGAATTATGCAAATAAGTCTCCAATAGCTCATACAGTCCAAAATCTCCTATTGATACCAACTAAGAGGTTGGGTTGTTTAATGGGGTTTTCAAATTCAGGTTTTAATTCAGGTTTGTGCATCGATTTTGGATTCACCACGCCCTTCCATATGCCGCATTAGGAACTTAATACGTACAAAGTATACATACAACAAACATTTTGTGTGTGTAAAGCACACAATATAAACACACTGAGAGCACTTATTCTCCTGAGTACTAAATTAATTACATAGGATAAATTATGGAAATAAAAGATTTGTTTCTTAACCACTTAGCGTCCAGGTACGTAATATTACGTTAACGAATGATAGTGCAAGAAAGTAGTGATCCGTAATATTACGGGCCCACTGATGTGAATTAGGGCGCCATGTTTTCACATATGTCACACAAATATCGACTTTTAAATAATTGTCCTTTCATTTCGTTCCACACGATATGTACTGGAACTTTCGTCTTTTGTTTTATAACAACCAGAACGATGCCCGCAGTACAGTATTATGGATCGGGATTTTGCCGTGTTTGTTTTTCAGTGTAGTGTTGCTCATTACTAATTTTTTGAAAAGTTGTTTCACGTACATTCATTGTCTGGAATCGAGCTACTCATACCTTGCAAAAAACAATTGCGTTTTGTTTCACCTGTTTTTGGAATTTTCCTTGGGATCTTAAGTGGTTAATGAACTTAAGAATAAGTGCGAGTGTCTCGGTACAGTAAATAACTTTAAAACTAATTTATCTCCATATTTGTTAAGTTTCTAATTTGCTGTAAAGGTAGTTTTGAAAAATAAAAGAAATGCCGCTAATTCGGAAACTATGGAGCACACAAGCAATTAAATCCCTGAGAAGTCGGAAACTATACCCTTTATACACACATGCATAACCATGAAGTATAAAGCAGAGAAGATTTAGTGTTGTGATTGGGTAGAATTACTTTTAACTCTTCGACCGTTTTTCCTCGTCCTTCCTTCTACCGTCGCTACCGTTCCTTACTTCTCCGACGGAATTTAGCGCCGTCGATTACGTAAACTGATGTAGATCTTCGTTATTAACTTCGCGCTAACGGATTTCAACTTAGCATTTACTTTTTTTGATTCTTGAAATCGTAAAAAGATGCAGGCTAAATTAAATAGTACTGACTGAGAAATCAGTCTATATGATACAAAATTAGAACAGTCGATTGTGTACGTAGGAAGCACGTATGATAGAAAAAACAGATTAGATAGGGAAATAAGTAGGCGAGTGAAATCTGTTTTGAAAGTCTTAGTTCATTTAGACGGATTTCACAGGACCGATGGGTTCTTGAATAGGCCCCGAATCGCTGGTTGAAAGTAAAATTGTTCCTACTCTGACGCATAGCCTCGAATGGCTGTTTCTTCCAGAGTAATTGTCTCTTTATGATGCCTGGAATGGCTGTTTTTGAAAGTGTTATTGTTCCTACTCTGATGCCTAGTCTCCAATAGCTGTTTTTGAAAGCGTAATTGTTTCAACTCTCACGCATATTCTCGAATGACTGTTTTTGAAAGTGTAATTGTTCCTACTCTGACGCATAGTCCGGAATGGCTGGTTTTGAAAGTGCAATTGTTCCTACCTTCATGCATAGTCTCGAATGGCTGTTTTTGAAAGTGTAATTTTCCCTAATATGATGCATAGTCTCGAATGGCTGTTTTTGAAAGTGCAGTTGATCCTACTTTCATGAATAGTCTCGAATGGTTCTTTTGAAAGTGTTATTGTTCCTACTTTGATGCCTAGTCTCCAATAGCTGCTTTTGAAAGCGTATTTGTTCCACTTCTGACGCATATTCTCGAATGGCTGTTTTTGAAAGTGTAATTGTTCCTACTCTGACGCATAGTCAGTAATGGTTGGTTTTGAAAGTGCAGTTGTTCCTACCTTTATGCATAGTCTCGAATGGCTGTTTTTGAAAGTGTAATTTTCCCTAATATGATGCATAGTCTCGAATGACTGTTTCTGAAAAGGTAATTGTTCTTACTCTGATGCATAGTCTCAAATTTCTGTTTTTGAAAGTGTAATTGTTCCTACTGTGATGCATATTTTCGAATGGCTTGTGTTGAAAGTGTGATTGCTCCTATCCTGATGCGTAGTCCCGAATTGCTCTTACTGAAAGGGTAACTGTTCCTACTTTGATGCACAATAGTGAAAATTGGGTACTACAGAAGGAACAGGAGCCGTGTGTGTGCTGGAGAAGTATGTTAATTACGGGGAGATGTGGCGAGACGCTTTCTGTTCAAGTGAGGATCGAAGATGTGTTGCAGATATACAGTATACTGTGAAGCTAAATGTTCTTAGTAGGGTTTTAACAAATATGTTGAGACCGTTTGGCCATGCTGAAAGAATGAGTGATGAGATGCTGGAAAGAAGAATAGAGGAAAGCTGAGGAAATCAACAGGATGAGGCCCAGGTTCAGGGTTGCCTGCAAGAGAAAAAGATAACGAGTGTGAACTACAAAAGGAGACTTGTGCAAAACATATGACGATGTCAGTGAAGCTGGAGCTGATTGCCGAGATTGCTGAAAATGGAGACATTTGATACATCAACGGAAAATAAAATCTAAGGTGCGTCGCATATATATAGAGACACTCTACTTTGCACCGTGAACGCAATGCGAATATAGGTAGGAAGCTGAGGTGGTACCTAATTAGACATAACCCTACAACAAACGTTTCGATCCGTCGAGATGACCGGATTGTGTGAAAAGAACACCACAAAGTGAAATAGTGTGATTTTAGGTGTTTCATAAATATCATCATCATCATTGTCAACCATTATCAATCCACTGCTGGACGAAGGTCTCCCCAAGTTTCCTCCACAACGGTCTGTCTTGTGCCAGTCTCCTCCATGTCACTCCCGCATATTTACGAATTTCATCCACCCATCTCCCATGTGGTCTTTTTCTGGGTCTTTTCCTGTCCCTTGGAATCCAATCTAAAATTTCGGCTGTCCATCTATGGTCTGTCCTTCTGGCAGTATGTCCAGCCCATTGCCATTTCAGGGATTTAACTCTGTTCATGATGTCTTCCACTCTCGTCATTTTTCGGATCCACGAGTTCCTCTTCTTATCTCTCCTGGTTATACCAAGCATGCACCTCTCCATGCGTCTTTGAGTTGTCTGCAGCCTTTGTATGTCTCTTTTAGTTAAGGTCCACGTCTCTGCACCATACGTAAGCACTGGAAGGATGCATTGATCAAACACTTTTCTTTTAAGACATAATGGCATATTGCTCTTGAAAATTATGCTGTTTCTTCCAAAAGCTCTCCAGGCAAGTTTTGTACGCCGATTAATTTCTTCATCAATGTGACCCTCACTTGATATCTGCTGTCCAAGATAAACATACGTATCTGTTATCTCCAGTTTTTCTCCATCAATCGATAAATCTTCATTTCTTGTAAAAGCATTGAACATCACTTTTGTCTTCTGAAAGTTCATTTTTAATCCCACTTCTTTACTCTTGTCAGCAAGTTCCTGGATCATACTCTGCAGCTCTGATGGGGTAGTTGCAAAAATGACTACGTCATCAGCAAAACGAAGGTGGGATAGATAATCTCCATTAATCTTTATCCCTTTGTTTTCCCAGTTCAGTGCTTGAAAGACATTTTCCAATGTGGCATTAAAGAGCTTCGGAGATATGGTGTCACCTTGTCTCTCTCCCTTTCCAATTTTTATGTGTGTTGTATTTTCAAACAGCCGAATCTTTGCACTTGCATTTTCATAGATGTTATTAATAATATTAATGTATGCATCTTCAATACCGCAGGATTTCAGAGCCGTGGTAACTGCTGATGGTTTCACCGAATCAAAGGCTTTTTCATAATCGATAAAAGCCATGCACAATGGAAGTTCATATTCCCTCGCTCTTTCAATTAGTTCTCTCAGTACATGGATATGATCTATTGTGCTGTAGCCACTCCTGAATCCAGCTTGTTCTCTCGGTTGAGCCATGTCCAGTGTTACCTTCAAGCGGTGTGAAAGAACTTTAGTGAAGATTTTATAAACTACTGATAGGAGGCTGATAGGTCTGTAGTTCCTGAGATCCTCAATGTCACCTTTTTTATGTAGCAGGATCATTGTAGCATTGTTCCAATCCTCAGGAATCTTCCCTTCATTAAGGCATCGAGTGAAAATTTGGGCGAGTACTGTTTCAATTTCTCCACTTGCTTCTTGTATGATGTCTATAGTAATTCCATCTTCTCCTGGAGCTTTCCCCCGCTTCATGTTCTTGATTGCATGAGCAACTTTTCTGCTGGGAGGACTGGAAGAACTCTGGTACCTTTCATGATGTCTGGAGTACATGTATCATCCCTTTCATATAATTTGGAGTAGAAATCTTTCACTCTTGTCAAATATTCGCCTCTATTTCTTGTTATAGGACCATCTTCTTTTCTCAGAGCCATAATCTGTTTTCTTCCCTTACTGAGATGTCCCTTTGCTATCTTTAGGCTTTGGTTGTTTTCAATTGCTTTCCTCACTAGCTCACAGTTGAATTTCCTTACGTCTTCAGTGATACTTTTTCGTGCTGTCTTGCATAGCTCTATATATTCCACTTTGGAAGTCACATCTTCTTTAGTTGTCCTCATCTCTCTTCTTTTTTGCATCAACATTTTGGTTTTTCCTGATAATTTGTTTACATGCAACTTGTTCTTAGACCCAGCTAATTTTGTTGCTGTTTCCATAAGAGCTTTGGTTACTTTTCTGTTAACTTCCGAAATATCCACTTCTTCCGATGTTAGGCCTTCTAAAGCAGAGAATCTGTTCTTCAGTTCCAACTTGAAAGTATTATGGTGTTTTTTAAGGTTGGTTATGTCAATACATTTTGTTTGTCTCATGAGCTTGCCACGTTCCAGTTTAGTGTTGAGGTGCATCTTACATCTCACCAATCTATGGTCACTAATTGTGTTGAACTTGTTTAGCACACTGCAGTCTTCTATGACGAATTTTTTGTTACACATAATAAAATCAATTTCACTTGTCGTCCCAATTGGATGTCTCCATGTCCATTTCCTGTGTGGCTTTTTCTTGAAAAAGGAATTCAAGATGAAAAATCCTTCTGCCTCTGCAAACTCAACGAGAGTATTTCCACGCTGGTTTCTGTTGCCGTGACCGAATTTACCTACTGAAGTTTCATTCTGTTGCCGGTGCCCTATTTTTGCATTGAAATCTCCCATAATTATCTTCAAGTGCTGCTTACCTTTATTATTTAGATGACGAATTTCCTCATAAAATTCTTCAATTTCTTCTTCAGGATGACTTGTGGTGGGTGCATAAGTTTGAATAATCTGAGCCTGGTATCTTCTCGATAGTTGGATAACGAGTCGTGCAGCTCTGTCAGAGGAACTTTCAACTTCTACCACTTTATCCTTCAGTTTCTTGTTTATTATAAATCCAACACCACTAGTTCTGCCAGTATCTGTCCCACGATAATAGAAGAGATGTCCTCTTTTCAGTTCAATGAGATCTTCTCCTTTTCTCCTTACCTCACTTAGCCCGACGATGTCCCACTTGATCCTTTGTAGTTCCTCTTCCAATTCAAGAAGCCTTGAATCAGAAGATAGGGAGCGTCCGTTGTAGGTAGCCAAGGTCAGCATCAAATGGCAGCCTAGTCCGGTCCTCCGGGGATTCTTAGCACCCTCTGCCTTCATGTCGCACTGGCCGCTGCCTTGGCCAGGTACATTCCAGCTGCCGGAGACTGAGGGCCAAGATTTAAGTTGTAGAGTCATTTTGGAGGTGTTTGGCCATAACTCACCACGCTGGCCAAGCGGGTTGGTGAGTGTGGGATAGCATTTCCTCTGATCCCGATGGTATAGTTATACCGCTTTTTGCGGTCGTCAGAGCCCCTTTAGTGGGAACAGGATGCACCACGAGAAGGCGGGGTTGACATTTGTCAAGGAGAGGCTGTGATGTTACGCATCACCTGACCTTACATCCCTTCATAAATATAAAGACAACTATATAAAGCAGCCACGTGCAAATGAGATGTACAAATTAGCATGTTGTACGCACGCGCATGGGCCGTAATTCGGTCCAGCCTACAAAAGACAGCGGACCTGCCTTCAGACATTCATTTGCCGAAATGCCACGCAACAGTCAACTTTCTAGTGAGGAGGTGCAGAAGATTTGGAGGCTGAGAGCAAATGGATTGCCTGTAGCGAAAATTTGTAAAGCGATGGGGAAGAGTAGGGCAGTCATTTATAAAACTTTATCGAAACGCGTTGCGTTAATTGCCAGAAAACGGCCTAGAAGGCCTCGAATAAGAACCATTTAGTTTCATCCCAAAGGTTATCACTACGTCAAGTTTCTCGGACTGCTGGTGTCACCGCCTCAAAGGACACAGTTCATCGACGAATCAAGGAAAGTCGCAACATTGTGCTCCGTAAAATGCGCCGTCTGCCCCACCTCACGCGGCGCCACAAGGAAGCTAGATTGTTATGGGCAAACAGCCACATGCACTGGATGGACGAGTGGACCAAAACTATTTTCTCCGATGAGAAAAAGTTCAACCTGGACGGCCCTGACGGTTGGAACTGCCATTGGCATGATTTGCGACGCGAGCCATGCACCCTCTTCAGCAGACAGAAAGGAGGGGGATCTGTGATGGTCTGGGGAGCTTTTGCGTTCAATGGGACAACGGATATCGCTTTTCTGAAAGGCAGGAAAAACTCCGAAACGTATCAAGACATACTCAGCAGCCACCTTCTACCGTTTGCCGAAACTCTAGCGGGTGTTGATTATCTGAGCCTCTATCCATCGGTCTGCATCAAGGAAAAGCTAGTTTCACACTCATCATGTGACCGTAATGTATTTGCCAGCACTCAGTCCAGATCTGAACCCTATCGAGAACCTCTGGGGTATCTAGCTCGTGATGTGTATGCGAATGGACGGCAGTTCTCAAGTGTGGTGGCATTGAAAGAGCAGATTGAACGAGGCTGGTACGCACTCCGTCCAGAACACTTACATCACTTGGTGGACAGCATGCCCAATCGGGGTTTCAGTGTTATTCGGAACAACGGCTCCACTATTCGTACCGGAGGTGCTCATAACTAGTAAGTCTTTATATTTTTGAGACAGCGTATTTCTGTTTTTTTCTTGTACTTGGCGTTGGAATTGTTATGTTTCCGTCAAACTATTGTGCAGCTGCGTGTCCTATGCTATTTTTGCCATAAATATGAGGTACACATTTCAGCTTGTTGTTGTTTCTGTTTTATTCGAGAATTTGTTCTGTCTCTATATTTATGGGACGTACTATAACACTATCAAGGACTTCGTTTCGGCATGTGACTTTTCTTTGAGGGTGCTAACCTCTGAATATCCTGAAAGGGCTTCATGATATGTTTGTATTAATTTCTACATTATATCTTCTACGATTATGTGTTTCATCTTATACTTTCGGATCCCTGTTACTTAGAAGAAACATACCGACCAAAGGTCTTCCGTTGGTCACCATTGACATTTCCACACGCTGATACTCTGAGCCCAAATCCTCTGTTTTGATTTGCTCTTGATCATCATATGTACTTATCGTGTCCTATCGTAAAACATGGGGCTTCAAATGTGTATGTAGTCATGACCTCCAAGTCTTGAGATTATTTCTCGGGATTTAAAGTTTAAGGGGCCAGTGTTTAGATCCGTCAAATTCAGTAACACTCGTGTGGTTTATTACAGAACACTGCAGCAATCTCTCCTTTCGGTCACTGGTAGTGTGGTTATGGTAAGAATTTTCTTAACGTGCTAGACTGGTTAGTTTACGCTGTCGTTTGCGAAATATAGAGCAGCAATTTACGACATCTCATGGGTTTTCTTAGCTTGCGAAATACCGGGGAACGAAGTTAAATTACTTTAAGTTTGAGAATATTGAGAAAACCTGAGAATGAATAGGCTCTGGAACATCCGTGGACCTTATTTTCTGTATGTGCTGTGACGTATATTCTAAATTAACTTTCCTTTTTAGTTTCTTTCCCTATGTAAATCTTGAGTTTATTCTCAATTATACTTCACTCTTAACGTGATATCTTTTCTCTCAAACGAATACTGTTGGCAATATAATTGAGGTTGAATGAACGTGACGTATGCCTGTTTTGATAAGAACGAGAGATATAAACTACGAGTAAACTGTTGCAAAGGAGCGTTGTGAAGGGAGCGTTGTGAAAAGATCGTTGTGTTGGAGAGCGATTAATGTGGAACGTAGCGTTGTAGGTGTGTGGTGTGTTTAATGTTGATAACGATTTGTTATGGAAGTGCTACATCCTGAGTAAAGCATCTTTTCCGAAAGTTTGACTTCCGTTATTTACATGTTTCGTCTGGCCGTTAAGGTTCAATTTAGGAACTATTTCATCTAATAATTATGTTTTTAAAATAACGTAGAAGTACGAAAAGACTTCTATGTCGT
This sequence comes from Macrothele yani, assembly GCA_039090855.1. NCBI lineage: Eukaryota > Metazoa > Arthropoda > Arachnida > Araneae > Macrothelidae > Macrothele > Macrothele yani. The sequence continues at coordinate 105,036,197 of CM077007.1, forward strand.
AGTGCTCAGTCTGGGTTCCTCTGATTTTATAGCCCGGTGGCCGAGAGGAAATATCTTAACTCCAAATTATCTTTCAGTTCTGCTTTCTATTGGGGCAGAAGAAATAATCCGAAGAAACTTACTGAGTGAATCTGATTAGGCAATTAATTAATAATGTCGATATTTCGTAATATAAAAAAAGAAGTCGATAACACTAAGAAGAATCTTTAACACTGCTCGAAATACGCAGAATTTTGCGGTAATATGCGTCATCGATTTTTTTGGCCACCAAATTATTAAGACATCCTCAGAGAAAATTCCGAAAAGCGTGGAACGAAAGGTATAAATCAAGAGTCGGCAACTTTACCCTTATACAAATCTCAAGATCGACCATTTTTCACTTTTATTTATACAGTGGTGCCACATTTTACGCGGATTTATTTTACGCCGATTCAATTATACGCGGGGAGCCCCACTGCTAGATTCATATCACACGGGAAATGGAGCCACAAAAGAATCAATCAATGCGTGGTGCCCCTGTGGTGTGACTGCATCAATGATTTCACAGGTTTTCTTATCATCACCGAGGAAGCAAAACATATTACTCAGATAGCCAAACACATTGGGGGGGGTGAAGGCCTCGTTGATATTCTGGAGGAATAAATAACAGATCTGATTGGACATCAAGAACCGTTGACAAATGAAGAGTTAGAAGAACTTGTGAAAACTTCCTCGAACGAAGATGATGATTACGACGCCGACGAACAAGATGAAACTGCCAGCGTTAATCTACACAAGTTTGCCGAAATTCTCCAAGCAGCAAAGCAATTATTTAATATTTAATTTCTAACTATGATCCCCCTACGGAAGGTAGCCTTAAAATAAACCGAAGTATTGCGGATTCTTTAATGCCGTATTATGAGATTTTTCAGCAGCTAAAAACGCAGCGGCAACAGTTGCCGATAACGATGATTTTCTAGAAAAAAACCTCCTTTTACTGGCTCCCCATTGCTCTGCCCAGAGTCTCCAACTACTACACCTAATGCATCAGCTTTGGACCTCAGCTTTGACGACCCCGCAGTGGTGTTACGTAGTGAAGGCAATGATCAGGTAGGTATGCATAAGGATTTGCATCATGCTATCTCATATTTTAACTGTTACTGTTACCGAAGTACATATACAGTACATTGTTCTTTGTAAAATACACATTATACTGTAATAGATATGTGTAAAAAAATAATACCGTACATATACACTGAGTGGGCACTTTATTATGACCACCCCCTCAGTACTTCGTTGGGAAACCTTTTGATTTTAATATTGCGTCGATTCTTCATGGCATGGACTCCACGAGATGCTGATAGGTGGTTTGTGGAATCTGACACCATGCTTGATGAATAGCACTTTCCAGGAGTGTGAGATTGCAGGGTTGTGGATCCAGCTGTCTGATGGCTTGTTCAACTTCATCCCACAAATTCTCAATGGGATTGAGATCTGGAGATTGTGGGGACCACCTAAGCAAAGTAAACTCACCGGCATGTTCCTGAAACCAATCCTGTACAATACGAGCACTATGGCAGGACGCATTATCTTGTTGAAAGTAGCCATCGCCATTGGGATAAACCATCCACATGACAGGATGCACTTGGTCCGCAACGATGTTTAGATACGATGTACCTGTCAGACGTTGATCAACACGAATTAAAGGACCCAAAGAATGTCAGGAAAACATTCCCCAAACCATAACGCTGCCTCCATCAGCTTGAAGGGTTGTAGCAATGCATTTGGGGTCCATGCTTTCGTGATGTTTCCGCCAAATTCTCACTCGGCCATCGGCATGGTGCAACTGAAAACGTGATTCATCGGACCACATAATTTGTTTCCAATTATCGACTGTCCAATCCTTGTGCTCCTGTGCGAACTGGAGACGTTTTCTCTTGTTAAATGCAGAAAGCAAAGGTGTTCGAACAGGCCTTCGGCTGCCATATCCCATCCGATGCAGTGTACGGCGAACAGTGCGTGCAGAGATCATTTGAGGAGATCTTTGATTAGGATGATCTGTAATTTGCTGCACTGTTGACCTTCTGTTGTCTGTTACCAGTCTGGACACTCTCCGTTCCGCCCGAGTAGTCACTAGTCGATGACGACCACAAGTTGCACGTACAGACCCAGTCTTTAAACACTTTAACAACAGCTGCTCTAGAACATTTCACGAATGCGGCGGTTTCGGTGATACTCGCTCCATGGCTCTCCTACAATCATCCCATGTTGAAAGTCCGTCAAATCGCATTTTTTACCCATCTTGTCACCCAAAAATCACTTCTACTACTGTCGAAAGCACTAAGCTTTCCCTTTTTATACTAGCCTCGCCCTCTGGCGGCAACAGCGTGCAGCCATAGCTCATTTCCTTAAAACTGTCAGGTGGTCATAATAAAGTGACCACTCAGTGTATAACGAAAAAAAGCGTGTGAAGTGATTTATTGTATGTAGTTTTATTATTGGTTTTGAATACACGCGGTTTAGGCTTTACGCGGTCTCGTCGGAACGTAACTCCCACGTAAAATGCGACACTACTGTACTACTTTTTCTAAGAAAGTTAAAACATAAAAAGACATTCATTATGTACTTGTAAACATATAACGAAGTAAATTTCTCCGTCATTTTTATCCGCGCCAGGATTCGAACCCGAGTCCCCTCATTCCGGAATAAGTTGCTCTACCAATTGAGCTACGCGGACATTTTATTCTGATTCCTACCTGCCTTTATGTCGTGTGCGTCCTTCTGGCAGGTACGTCACATCTCCTGGTACGTTACATCATCTTCCCCTTATTTTTTTTTTTATTTTCGAAGTGCTGGAGAAGGGATTCTCTTATTTTTCCTATCTCGCGGTGTGGAAATAACATCACACCATTGCGAGATGTTGAACGGTCGGGTCATCCGGATAGTTCGGGCGCCATTATAACGAAGTAAATTTCTCCGTCATTTTTATCCGCGCAGGATTCGAACCCGGGTCCTCTCATTCCGGAATAAGTTGCTCTACCAATTGAGCTACGCGGACATTTTATTCTGATTCCTATCTGCCTTTATGTCGTGTGCGTCCTTCTGGCAGGTACGTCACATCTCCTGGTACGTTACAAACATCGAATGACACTGTTGTTTCTTGAAGACTTAACGACCACCGTGGGCAACTTGATGGTCTATAAGCAGTCGCCCGTCCCTAATTTAGGGTCACGGGCTCCAGGGAAGGGAGAGAGCCATTTCCGTAAGACAAACACAACATCCATGTCTCATCGGAACTCGAATCCGGACACGTCTAGGACAAATAGTCCCGAGCACTGCGCCACGTGGGCGGCACGAAAGATACTAAAAACACAACAAAAATGCAATAGGCTGTTTGATACACCAAGGGCATATCGCAGCTGTTAAGTCGCTATGCGCTGTGTGGGAGGCCGACGTTTCTGACGGGTGTTCGAATCCCGGTCTAGCCGGCTATATCTAGCCTGCGGTTTTTCAGCAGTCTGTAAGTGTTTGGGGACGCGAATGCGTAGATGGTTCCCTGGGTAGTTGGCCCCGTATGCATTTTGTCCCTTACCCGTATGCAGCAGTGGAATGGCAAGCCGGCTGCATTAATTTGTCAGTAACCCTCACTGGCGCATAGTCGTCTATGCGAGACTCAACCCACCATGGGCGGACGAGATAGATGGATGGTTGACACACAGCTTTTCTTGGGATAGTTTCTGTAGATCGAGTGTATAGTACGTAACAGCCAACGTTAACCAGAGAGTTCCCTATGCTATCAACGAGTGTTATTATTATTTTATTTTTTTTATTGGAGGTTTAACGACCACCGTGAGCAACTCAATGGGCTATAAGCAGTCGCTTGTCCCTAATTTAGGGTCACTTGTTCCAGTGAAGGGAGAGAGTCAGTGCCGTAAGACAAACACAACATCCATGCCTGACCGGGATTTGAACCCGGACCCCTTACGGACGAATGATCAGAGGCCAACGCCTTAGACCACTGCGCCACCGGGGCGGCGAGTGTTATTCGATACATATTCTTTATACATTTGGAGGGGGCGGGGCTATATGCAGTCTTCCGTCCCTAATTTAGGTCACTAATTCCAGGAGGGAGAGAGAGCCAGCGCCATAAGACAAACACACCATCCATACCTCACCCGAGTTCGAACCCGGACCCATCTCGAATGAATGGCCGGAAGCCCAGAAGCCAGGGTCACATCACTGCGCCACGAGGACAGCCGCTATGTATTTCATCTAGGAAAACGTTGGTTCATACAAGCACGTAAACCCAAAGTGGCAAAATATTGCCAATGCCGCACAAAACGCAGCGAAAGAAAACTACAGACGCAGAAAAAAAAACCCGGAAAAGTTTCGGTCACGAGTATATTGGAGGAGCAAGTGCAACAGTCCTGTATTAGGTGTTCCTCTCCCGGCGATTGATGTCGTTGATGATATACTTTCCGAGAAAAGGGCATGATAATTTTCTGCTCCTCTGCTAATCCAGGTTTCGCTGTAATTAATTTCCATCATTTTGACCGCTTGTAATTTGAAAGTTTTCGTGTTACCTTATATCAGTATTATACACTCATCCTCCAAAAAAAAAATTTGCGTCGAGCCGCCATGTTTGCTCACACAGCATGCCAGACGTCTCGGCATGGAGTTGCAGAGATTCCTATTGGTGTACTGCGATAAGCCATCCCATGCAGCTTGAATTTTCTCACGCAGTTCCTGCAGATTGTGCAGTACGGATGGAGTGTGGAAAGCGTGTCCAATAGCATCCCACACATTTTCAATCGACGATAAGTCTGGCGATGCGGCTGGCCATGGCAAAGTGTCAGTTTTTTTTTGTTTTTTTTATTGGAGGTTTAACGACCGCCGTGAGCAACTCAATGGGCTATAAGCAGTCGCCCGTCCCTAATTTAGGGTCACTGGTTCCAGGGAAGGGAGAGAGCCAGTGCCGTAAGACAAACACAACATCCATGCCTGACCGGGATTCGAACCCGGACCCCTTACGGACGAATGATCAGAGGCCAACGCCTTAGACCACTGCGCCACTGGGGCGGCCAAAGTGTCAGTGCATTGAATGAAAGCTCTGGAGATAGCAGTAGTATGCGGACGAGCATTGTCCTGTTGAAAAATTGCACCGGAGTGAGCGTTCAGAAAAGGTAAGGCCACTGGTTGCAGGACCTCATTAACGTAACGTTAGGCTGTCCAAGTACCTGTAACGAACACCAAAGATGACCTGGAATCGTAGGCAATTGCACCTCACACCATGCTTTCTGGACGCGTGACACTCCACAAACCGTTCATCTTGACGCTGACCACGGTACCCCCACACACGGATTAGGTGGTCGGCTCCTCCAAGACAGAAGCGCGACTCATCACTGAAGATCACCCGCTGCCATTCTGAGCAGCTGCATGACAGTTTGGCACGACGCCATTGCAGTCTTTGGCGACGATGCAATGGTGTTAAGGGCAGTCGTCGTAACGCTCTGCGTGCGTGCAGCTGTCTGCCAATGGTGCTAACCCTAATCGGACGATCCATGGAGGACACCATTGCTCGCTGAATATCCGCAATCGTGGCTGTTGGGTCACTTCGCGCATGTCGGTCCTCTCTCCATAGTTCGTTTAGGTCTCCCAGACCCTTCCTGTCGCTGCTGCGTGCCTTGTTCTATCCACTGCCGCCAACAGCGTGCTATGGTGATATCCGCACGACCGGTATGGCACGCAACACGACCATCCCGCTTGCCGGAGCCTGCCGATGCGTCCTCTGTCGAATTGCTTCCGAACGTTTCCCCGAGGCATACTTCATTTGCAAAGGATGCAACCAACGCAACGGCACGTGTCAAAATGGCAAGCGCACCCAACTGGACGACCTTATACAGCAGGTTAGGTACAGCGCTACGACCACTCCTTGCTTGCGTCACATGCGCGGCCGACCGAGATACTTGAATCACTTGCATATCTCACGATGTCAAACCTACCCACCAAATTTCATTCCTGTCAGTTTCTTCCTTCCGGGTGATACTATTTTTTTTTTTTTTTTGACGATGAGTGTATCTTGAATTTAATAGCATGTGCAATAACACCCTCTAGCGGCAAAGTCATGCATCGGAAAAAGACCATTCTTGGAGTTAAAACTTTAGAGTTCAAACTTTCGAATGTAAAAATAATTTTACTAGTCTTAATAATAGTTGCAGAAATATGGTGAATAAAGAATGACGAACGAAAGGACGTAGTGACAGTACAGGGTGTCCTACTTGCTACTTTAACCAAGTTTTAATTAATAACGTCGTGAATAATTATTAGATGTTGAAAATGTCTACCCTGTGCATCGAGACTAGCTTGAACATGAGACTCCATATTTCGGAAAGTTTGCGCAAGTTGTTCCAGCGTAATCGCTGCCACTGCCTCGCAGATGTTGTTCTTCAATGCCTTAAGGGTTGTCTGCTTGTTTCGAAACGCCACTGATTTGACCCCCAAAGAAAAAAATCAGGTGGTGTTAGGTCAAGAGATCCAGGTGGTCACATTCCTTTAGAAATCACGCAATCTCCAAAGAATGACTCAATTTCATCCATACTCACATGTGATGAATGCCTGGTTAAGAAGCTCCTTTAATTCCAGCTACTTAACCAGTTGCAGAATACACGGTTTATTTGGTGCTATCCGACATCCGAATTTCCTACGAAATTTACATTGACAGTTCTTTATCGACTTTTTCTATAAATAAATACGAACAAAAAAAAAAAAATACCCGCTCGGCTATGATTAACCGGGAGGACTTCCTTAACCCATACCTGACATGCGCGACGTCCAAGGTCACAACGAGCGCACCAACAGGCATTGAAGAACATCTGAGAGGCAGGGTCAGCGATTACGCCGGAGAAACTGGCACGAACTTTCCGAAACATGGAGTCTCATGTTCAAGCCTGTCTTGATGCACAGGACGGACATTTCTACATCTCTTAGGATATGGTTTTGTTTTCCATGGATGAAGATAGGTTCTTACCAAATATATTCAATTACTGTAATTATTTGTTATTAATAAACACTTGGGTAAAGTAACGAGTGGGACACCCTGTATAAACACGTACGTTTGTTTCAAATGACGTACGGGGTCCTGAATAATAGAGTAAGCTGTTGAAATGCGTAAAAATCGATTATTAGCTACTGATCTGAACAGTTGAATACATATTGTGATTCTCTGGGGAGGCGTAACAACGAGAAGAATTGCAGTTCTATTTCACTGGAACAAATCAATTCGAAAAGCAACTAGGCCATGGTGGCGAAACCATTCTTTACCAAACATTGGAAATTATGTGAAAAATATTTCCCATCAGGTCTTGTATGCGATATAGGAAGAATTTTTCAAATCGGAGTTTTAGGAGCAGAAATAACGCAGAAAATGCAGTTTACCTTTGTGCCCCTAACGGAAAGTCTATGATTTACTTTAAAATTTTGAATTTATAGGAAAAACATTTCGCATCGGGAACACTATCCAACAAAGAAGAAGGAATTTTTCAAATCTGACTCTTAGAAGTAGAGATATTGACAAAAATAATACATACATCTACACCCCTGGCGGGGAAACTGTGGAATATTTTAAGGAAGAAAGTATTCTTTTTTTTTTTGATTGGAGGTTTAACGACCACCGTGAGCAACTCAATGGGCTATAAGCAGTCGCCCGTCCCTAATTTAGGGTCACTGGTTCCAGGGAAAGGAGAGAGCCAGTGCCGTAAGACAAACACAACATCCATGCCTGACCGGGATTCGAACCCGGACCCTTACGGACGAATGATCAGAGGCTAGCGCCTTAGACCACTGCGCCACCGGGGCGGCTAAGAAAGTATTCCGGAAAGGTTCATCGATGTGAGCATCAGTCCAGGAAAGATTTTTTTTTTTATTTTTAACGACCACCGTGAGCAACTCAAAGGGCTATAAGCAGTCGCCCGTCATTAATTTAGCGTCACTGGTTCCAGGGAAGGGAGAGAGCCAGTGCCATAAGACAAACACAACATCCATGCCTCACCAGGATTCGAACCCGGACCCCGTTCGGGCGAATGATCAGAGGCCATCGCTTAGATCACTGCGCCACCCGGCAAAGAATTTTTTTTTTTTTCAATCGATATTTTAGAAACTCAGATTTTATGGCAAATACATCAGAAGCAAAAATTAACACTTACGCCTTCTGGTGGCTAAAGTATTCTTTATCAAAAATTAGAAATTATATGCAAAAGATTTTCTATCAGGAGGTGTATCCGCTGAAGAAAAAAAATTTTCAAATCGGAGATTTAGAAACAGAGATATAGGGGAAAGCAATTTACCTTTACGTCCTCTAGCGGTATGTCTATGAATTACTTGGAAATTTTAAAATTATATGAAAAACATGTCACACACGAAACACTATCCAACAAAGTAGGAATTCTTCAAATCGGGCTCGCCGACCCGGTGGCGCAGTGGTCTAAGGCGCCTGGCCTCTGATCATTCGTCCGTAAGGGGTCCGGGTTCGAATCCCGGTCAGGCATGGATGTTGTGTTTGTCTTACCGCACTGGCTCTCTCCCTTCCCTGGAACCAGTGACTCTAAATTAGGCACGGGCGACTGCTTATAGCCTATTGAGTTGCTCACGGTGGTCGTTAAACCTCCAATCAAAAAAAAAAAAAAATCGGACTCCTAGAAGTAGAGATATTTACAAAAATAAGATATACATCTACGCCCCTTGGCATAGAAACCATGCATTATTTCAGGAAGAAATTGTTCTAAAAAGGTTTGTCGACATGAGTAGTATCGGTCAACAAACGACTTTTTTCAATCGAGATTTTAGAAGCTCATATTTTGCTGCAAATACGTCAAAAGCGGAAATATATTTAAGCCACTTGGTGGCCAAACCATTTTTTACAAAAATTAGAAATTATGTGCAAAGGATTTTTAACCAGGACCTGTATCTGGTGCAGAATTTTTTTCAAATCGGAGATTTAGAAACAGAGATATAAGGGAAAGCAATTTACCTTTACGCCCCCTAGCGGAAAGTCTATGAATTACTTGAATATTATACGAAAAACGTGTCACACGGAAAACACTATCCAACAAAGTAGGAATTTTTCAAATCGGACTCCTAGAAGTAGAGATATTGACAAAAAGTAAGACATACATCTACACCCCTGGCGGAGAAACAAATATGTGGAATAAAACGTATTTTTGAATTCGACATCATCTCCCTCTAGCCGCAAAATTGTACATCGTAAAAAAAAAAACGAAATCAAGGATCATCATTCTCAATCAACAAGTCTGCCTCTGTCGCACTTATTCCATCTTCTCTTTTTATTACATATCATTAACTGAGCAGATTATAGTGGAACCTTTTCATACATATAAGGCTTTAATATTTACATGCACAAAATGTGTACTAATTGTGAAAATTTGTGCATTAAAATGAACTAATAGTGCACACTTGTTTAGAAACAACAGATCAGGCCAGTGTGAAGGATATCTTTAGAGCACACTTGTTCAGTAACAACAGATTAGAAGTGCGTGAAGGATATTTCAAACACTTTTTTTAAGTTGTGGCTTATTTTGATCTTTGCAGATTAATGCTTCATGTAAAAATTCACCTTGAAATTAGATTGCTTTCTAACATCAGCATCTTAAATCTAGTTGTTTCTTAGCATTTTCTGAGCTAACTAATTACCTTCCATGTTCTATAATAAGCTTTCTAATCACACCCAGTTAAACTACCTAATGGGAAAATGTATCACTGATTTACGTAAGCAGCTGTGCACATAGCCCTTGGATTTAAGGTTTTTCTGTTATCTTTTATTTCATTTTGGGAATTTTTGTGCACACTTCATTTGCTGGTGATTACAAATATAAAAGATAGCTAGAGCATCAATATTAGAAGCATATATTATGTTGAAAATTCCTTCCCTGAATACAATGTAACACAAATCCTTGCTCCCATGAATATCTGTTTAAGAAATAAGTCCTTTTTGTTCCTTTGTGAAAAAGTTTCAAATATTTTACCTTTTCTTATCCTTCAATTTCCAATGTAAGCTTTATTTCAGAATATTTGAATATAAATACTATTTAGTTTATGTGTTGATTGTGTGGTATATGAAAGCATTTTGAGAGTAATAATGCATTTGATGTTCTAACTACACATTTTTTACCTATATTTTCAAGTTTTATTATTTTTTATTCTACAATTGGCTTCAATAATTGAACTAAAGCCAAAGTAGCAATAAAATTTTCTCAAAATCAGCGTAGCGTAACATACATAAAAGATTTATAGAAATTAAATCTACTTACATTTTCAGTATTTATTTATGATTCTAAGTTTCTTGTTCACTGCAGCAAACATTTTCAATATTCTGCATTTCATATTAAGTTTGCATATTAAGTTAAGCCTGTAGGGAGTTATTAGTTGTAGGTTACAGGTTGTAAAGACCTATGGTTTCACTATATTATAAATAGGAGCATTTGTATCATGTGTCCTGGGAAAAATTCCAAATGTCCTGGAATTCTGTGGTGGAAAAAGTGTATGAACCAGTGAATAAGGACTTTCTTTTGAACCCTGGTGTATATCCCGTATCTATGGCAATGGGTAGTGGTAGCCTGCGTAATATGATTTTGTAAATACTGTCTCATCGCATTTGCAGTAACCCAGTTTTGGCTGTTATTTGATGTAGGATGTCTTGCAGTTAAAGGAGTACACATTATTGGTCTACGTGTATAAAGCCCACCTTAGTTAAGGCGATTGAGGGTAGCTTGAGTTGACAATCTGAGTCTTGTTGACACGTGAAGCTCTCGCTGGAACTAAGTAGCATTTTCCTGCCTGTTTCGATGAGTTGTTAACAATAGATAACGATTGTCCCTTGCTGCAGTTGCTCGAGGCCTTACCTTTTTTGAACAGTTCCGGCATTTTGGAATTGCTGCCATCATCGCGAAATGACAGCTTGTGACACTCCAGTGTCTTCTGCTACTTACCACCCAACCTGCAAGCCTTCCAATACCTCTCTACGCCATTGATTCCGGTAAAGCATGCTGCTGAGACATCGTTCGAACCAATCACTTCAATAAAAGAAATGTAACAATAAACGCGATAGAATAAGGGAGCTCCTGCAAAACCTTCATTTTTATCCAAATCTGTAATTTATGCTTTCCGACGTCACAGATGCTAATTTGCATAAGGATATGCACTTTTCTGCTTTATATGTCGCACTGGATTTGCGTTTTTCACATTTCGGTAAGAAATCACACGATTAGCTTGCTGAATGTCGCCAAAATCGCATGCTTTCCTAATTATTTTGAGCAGTGTTACATAGATGCCTCAGCATGTTCAAGCTCTTATTTATGCTAGACGAGGACCAATCCATTATCAGGGGTAGGTACCTCTAACGTTTTGCCCATTGAGTGTAAATTAAGAAAAAAGTTGAAGAGATATTCACAGTACACTTGGTGTTTTCTCCCGGTTATTCCGCATAACCTGTGCTCTGCTACATACATACATTGCATCAAAATATTTGTATTTTATTACACTTTTTATTACTTCTTCCTCGACACGAACACATCAATCATTCTATTCTACCCGTTCTTCTGTCAATATATGTATTCTACTTTTTCTTTTGACGTCAACCCTCTATCCTTTGACGATCGTCTTCAATTTTTTTAGATCTTTACCGATGTGTTTTTGAGTTTTGTCACACAGTGAGCTATTTATGTGACACTTCCTCATGATGAGTTCTGGGATTTTTCTGAAACATGAAAAATGTAAAGAGCTGCATCGTGTGCAGTGTGCACTACTGCACATTTGCACAATATGTGGTGCTTCCAGTGCAGTAGTGCATACACTAACTAGAAAACAAATCACATGGTGAACACTAGGTGTAAAAGCATTACAATTTTCCTTAAACATGGAGTATTGTTGCATTAAATTGGAACCATAAGATATTAGTTGCTTTGCCTGAAAAATTGTGCACATCTTTCAGGTACCAACAGATAGTTTTTGCGCACTAGGGAAAGTCTGTAACGAACACTGTTCTTTCCTCACAACCGACATGCAAATGTGACGATTTTGCCCAAATATCGAAATTTTGGAGGTAAAGTGGAATCATAAGATATTATTTACATTTCGCTAAATTTTTGCACATGGTTTACGTAGAAATACACAACTTTTCCGCACTAGGGCATATCGAAATTCAAAAAAGTTTTTTATGCTCTGCCCTAGTGTCTACCCCTATGGGTACATGGACTCATTTGAAAAGTTCGAAGAACATGCCTGTAACCCCACGAGATGTATTTTTTAGTGTTTTAATTGGAGAGTGCATTTCAAAAGATGACTACAAGCACGCTCAGAGGGTGTGGAGTGTTTTCAATGCTCGTACCATGAGTGATTATCATGACATATATTTGAAAAGTGATGTTCTCCCATGGCTGATGTGTTCGAAAATTTTAGGGAATTATGCTTGTGGTTGTATTATCTGGATGCTTGTCATTTTTATTCGGTTGCATCACTTTCATGGGGGGCTATACTAAAATTTACAAATGTGAAATTGGAATTACTAACAGATCCTTCCATGCATCTTTTTGTTGAAAAAGGAATACGTGGAGGAATATCAATGATTTCCCATCGCCACTCAAAGGCGAATAATAAATACTTGCCAGACTATGCGATTCATCAAAGCCCAGTACGTATATCATGTACCTAGACATGAATAATTTATATGAGGCAGCTTGCCAATCCTCCATAGCAGCAATGGAAACCAAACCTAAGACTAAAATTACTGACTTACTGACCATTTTGATGACAAAAACTGACTTTACTGATTTAGACATAAAAAAAAAAAACAGACTAAATACTGACTCAAATTTCTCATTAGGAAAGAAGGGTCAAAAACATTTTTTTTAATCTGGCCTCCACCATCCCCATAGCCAGCCAACTCACACCTATTAATTGTTTTAATTGTAATCAACATATAAAACTATTACAAAATTACGTATAATAATAATAATAAAAAATAATCAGGAAAATCATTGCACTTTATTATAATAATACTGACATGCTCCTATCCAGCACAAATATACCTAAAACTAGAAAAAGCTTTAAAGTGCAGCTATACAGTACCATTTTCAGAATAATACAAACAAAATGCTTACAACTTTGAATTTTTAAATGTAATGTGGAAAATCATCTAGCTTTCGTTACAAAATTAGGTTATCAAGTCTCACTTTGTTTTTGCTTCTTTGAAAAAAATGTTAATAACACTGCTTTTTTGCTTATCAACTACTTTCTGTACCTTTTCTATGTCTTTAATTTTCTTCACTTCTTGTTCCCTAACTTTTGTAGCACTCTCCAACATTGCTTGGGCCACACTAATTCCCACCAAGTCCTTTTTATTTATTGCTTCTTTTAAGCACTTGTTTGCATCATCCAGTAATCTGTCAACAGTCAATCTTTTCTCCTTTTCTTCCTCTTTCATTTTCTTCAGTGCCTGTTCACAGTGTTCAATATTTACTTTTTCTTTTTCAAACTTACTCTTCATACTTGCTTGCAACAATTTTTCTTTTTCCTGTTCTTCTTGTTTCCTCAGTTTTCCCTCAGCCACTCTCTTCTCATCTTCACAGTACTGCTTGTATCTGACATGAGCTGTGCGTGCCAATTGAGGAAGTTTCTGAGTGATAACTACAAAGTGAGCCTTTCCCTCAAACACATTCACCACAGCATCTCTTACAGTCAAATGAGCATCCAAAGTTCTTTCACACATATTTGCGGTGTCTTCATTCAAGATATTCCCCGACAATGAAAATCCCCTTTCTACATTCACGTTGCCATGCGAAAGTGCAATTGCAGCCTTCACAATTTTTGTAACAGTAGGGTATTTCTTTTCTCCAGAGGTATATGTCTTCTCATTCTCAAAAAACTGACTCCAGTAAACGTCCACTGGGTTCTTGTCACTACCTGATTTTTCTTCTTCTAGCATCAATAGTTTCCATTCATCGACTAGTGCATGTTCACTGTACTCAATTGGAAGAACTGCAGCTAATTTCACTATGTTTTTGTATTATCCTTCTTTCACCCTCTTTGCAGGATACAAACATCGAAGATACCACAACACAGGTTTATCCAAAGAAGACTTTTCCAAAATATGTGTACAAGCAGACACATAGTGCTTTCTAGCTTTCATGAAAATATAGTATCTTTCTTGTGCGCTTAGCTTCTTGAGATATTCACTTTCTCCAGTGTCGAACACTATGGTTTTCAATGGCAAGTAATACTTATCACAAAATGCTTCCAGACTCAATGGAGCAGCACTAACACAAAATCGATTAATGAGTGTTCTGACAAGGTTTGTGAGCTCATTATAGATTAGATGTATTAAAGGATTTCCTCCTCTGAAGGAAACCAGCGAATCTTCAACATGTATGAGCTCTTGCAAAAGCAAACATAATTTCTGCTTTGATAGTCTTTTAATAGTTTAACAATATTCTTGTATTTCAAAGAACTCATCAACTTTCTTTTGTGCTGGGGTATGAAATGAAGAAAGTATTTTTCAACAGCTGACCATTGTTCTAAAAGTCTCTCTCCAGCTGGTTCTAATGTCAGCCATCTGGAGGAAACATGTTTCATAAACCGATGATTCGGAAGTTTCATATCTGATTGTATTTTTTCAAAATCTTCCCAACGAGATGTTTGGCCATCAAAAAAATTATAAAGAAACAAGATCATGTCCGAAGCATTTTCACCAAAGTCTTGTAATCCTTTTTGAAATGCATTATGGATAATGTGTATGTTACATGTGCCAACATCAATCAACTGTTTTCTTCCTAACAGGATCAGAGAATCATTCATAAGACGATTCACGGTTTTGCTAATATTGGGTCCATCACAACCTAGCATCAATAGCTGTGAACAAGAAAGCTGGGCATTATCCAAGGCTTCATTTAACTTGGAGTAAATATCACTAGCAGTGGCTTTACCAATGAAGAAAGTCTGTAGATGACGTGTCATAATCATTTGTTTGGAATCAGACCAGTATTTAACTACAGTTTGAAGCTCTTCCTTTGAAGCTGCATTCACAGTTTCATCAAAACAAAGAGAGAAATGTGCTCCTCCAATATCATCCACCAACTGCTTTTTAAAATATGGAGCTAAAGCATCACATACTAAATATCTTGCCTTTGTCCTTGAAAGGGTGAACTCAGAAGGAACACTTCCAGGAAACATTGCCTCAAAGGTTTCTTTGACATCTTTACAAGCTGGCTGAACAGCAAAGTTCCCTCTAATCATTTTCAAACACCAGATTAACTCTGCCCTTGAAGCAGCTTATCTAGCAGAATAAAGCTGAATTGATGGTGTAGCTCCGGGAGATGAAAATACACCATCACTGCTACATCCAGGACGGGCTGAAGACAAATGTAGTTGTGAAGAACTCAGTTTCACTTTATATTGTTCTCTGTGCTTCCGAGTAGAAGCATGCTGCTCTATAGCACTAAAGCCTCAAGAAACTGAAAGTGTTTGTGCGCACAACATACAAAAAACTTCACTATCACTTTTTTTCTGTCCTCATTCAGAAACCATGAAACCATTGCTGTCCTTTTTTTGGAACCATTGTGATTTTACATTATATTTTCCCATACTTTTGTCTAAGCAATCCAGTTAATCGAAAAACGTATGATTTTATAAAGACAGCTGCATTGCCTGAAACAACAAATAAAAAAATTAGGATTACTATTCATTACAGTATGAAGTGAAGAAAAAACACATATGCACACAAACAAAACTATTCCCCTATATATATATATATATATATATATATCATCATCATCATCATTGTCAACCATTATCAATCCACTGCTGGACGAAGGTCTCCCCAAGTTTCCTCCACAACGGTCTGTCTTGTGCCAGTCTCCTCCATGTCACTCCCGCATACTTTCGTCCAGCTGCCGGAGACTGAGGGCCAAGATTTAAGTTGTGGAGTCATTTTGGAGGTGTTTGGCCATAACTCACCACGCTGGCCAAGCGGGTTGGTGAGTGTGGGATAGCATTTCCTCTAATCCCGATGGTATAGTTATACCGCTATTGGCGGTAGTCAGAGCCCCTTTAGTGGGAACAGGATGTACCACGAGAAGGCGGGGTTGACATTTGTCAAGGAGAGGCTGTGATGTTACGCATCACCTGACCTATATCATCATCATCATCATCATTGTCAACCATTATCAATCCACTGCTGGACGAAGGTCTCCCCAAGTTTCCTCCACAACGGTCTGTCTTGTGCCAGTCTCCTCCATGTCACCCCTGCATACTTTCGAATTTCATCCACCCATCTCCCATGTGGTCTTCTTCTGGGTCTTTTCCTGTCCCTTGGAATCCAATCTAAAATTTCGGCTGTCCATCGATGATCTGTCCTTCTGGCAGTATGTCCAGCCCATTGCCATTTCAGGGATTTAACTCTGATCATGATGTCTTCCACTCTTGTCATTTTTCGGATCCACGAGTTCCTCTTCTTATCTCTCCTGGTTACACCAAGCATGCACCTCTCCATGCTTCTTTGAGTTGTCTGCAGCCTTTGTATGTCTCTTTTAGTTAAGGTCCACGTCTCTGCACCATACGTAAGCACTGGAAGGATGCATTGATCAAACACTTTTCTTTTAAGACATAATGGCATATTGCTCTTGAAAATTATGCTGTTTCTTCCAAAAGCTCTCCAGGCAAGTTTTGTACGCCGATTAATTTCTTCATCAATGTGACCCTCACTTGATATCTGTTGTCCAAGATAAACGTATGTGTCTGTTATCTCCAGCTTTTCTCCATCAATCGATAAATCTTCATTTCTTGTAAAAGCATTGAACATCACTTTTGTCTTCTGAAAGTTCATTTTTAATCCCACTTCTTTACTCTTGTCAGCAAGTTCCTGGATCATACTCTGCAGCTCTGATGGGGTAGTTGCAAAAATGACTACGTCATCAGCAAAACGAAGGTGGGTTAGATAATCTCCATTAATCTTTATCCCCGTGTTTTCCCAGCTCAGCGACTGAAAAACACCCTCCAATGTGGCATTAAAGAGCTTCGGAGATATGGTGTCACCTTGTCTCACTCCCTTTCCAATTTTTACGTGTGTTGTATTTTCAAACAGCCTAATCTTTGCACTTGCATTTTCATAGATGTTATTAATAATATTAATGTATGCATCTTCAATACCGCAGGTTTTCAGAGCCATTGTAACTGCTGATGGTTTCACCGAATCAAAGGCTTTTTCATAATCGATAAAAGCCATGCACAATGGAAGTTCATATTCCCTCGCTCTTTCAATTAGTTCTCTCAGCACGTGGATATGATCTATTGTGCTGTAGCCACTCCTGAATCCAGCTTGTTCTCTCGGTTGAGCCATGTCTAGTGCTACCTTCAAGCGGTGTGAAAGAACTTTAGTGAAGATTTTATAAACTACTGATAGGAGGCTGATAGGTCTGTAGTTTCCGAGATCCTCAATGTCACCTTTCTTATGTAGCAGGATCATTGTAGCGGTGTTCCAATCCTCAGGAATCTTTCCTTCATTAAGGCATCGAGTGAAAATTTGGGCGAGTACTGTTTCGATTTCTCCACTTGCTTCTTGTATGATGTCTACAGTAATTCCATCTTCTCCTGGAGCTTTTCCTCGCTTCATGTTCTTGATTGCATGTGCAACTTCTGCTGGAAGGACTGGAGGAACTCTGGTACTGGTATCTTTCATGATGTCTGGAGTGCATATATCATCCCTTTCATATAATTTGGAGTAGAAATCTTTCACTCTTGTCAAGATTTCGCCTCTATTTCCCCAACTTGTTACAGAACCATCTTCTTTTCTCAGTGCCATAATCTGTTTTCTTCCCTTACTGAGATGTCCCTTTGCTATCTTTAGGCTTTGGTTGTTTTCAATTGCTTTCCTCACTAGTTCACAGTTGAATTTCCTTACGTCTTCAGTGATACTTTTTCTTACTGTCTTGCATAGCTCTATATATTCCACTTTGGAAGTCACATCTTCTTTATTTGTCCTCATCTCTCTTCTTTTTTGCATCAACATTTTGGTTTTTCCTGATAATTTGTTCACATGCAACTTGTTCTTAGACCCAGCTAATTTTGTTGCTGTTTCCATAAGAGCTTTGGTTATTTTTCTGTTAACTTCAGAGATGTCCACTTCTTCCGATGTTAGGCCTTCTAAAGCAGAGAACCTGTTCTTCAGTTCTAACTTGAAGGTATTATGGTGTTTTTTAAGGTTGGTTATGTCAATAGATTTTGTTTGTCTTATGAGCTTGCCACGTTCAAGTTTGGTGTTGAGGTGCATCTTACATCTCACCAATCTATGGTCACTACCTGTGTTGAACTTGTTTAGCACACTGCAGTCTTCTATGACGAATTTTTTGTTACACATAATAAAATCAATTTCACTTGTCGTCCCATTTGGATGTCTCCATGTCCATTTCCTGTGTGGCTTTTTCTTGAAGAAGGAGTTCAAGATGAAAAACCCTTCTGCCTCTGCAAACTCAACGAGAGTATTTCCACGCTGGTTTCTGTTGCCATGACCGAATTTACCTACTGAAGTTTCATTCTGTTGCCGTTGCCCTATTTTTGCATTGAAATCTCCCATAATTATTTTCAAGTGCTGCTTACCTTTATTATTTAGATGACAAATTTCCTCATAAAATTCTTCAATTTCTTCTTCAGGATGACTTGTGGTGGGTGCATAAGTTTGAATAATCTGAGCCTGGTATCTTTTCGAGAGTTGGATAACAAGTCGTGCAGCTCTGTCAGAGGAACTTTCAACTTCTACAACTTTATCCTTCAGTTTCTTGTTTATTATAAATCCAACACCACTAGTTCTGCCAGTATCTGTCCCACGATAGTAGAAGAGATGTCCACTTTTCAGTTCGATGAGATCTTCTCCTTTTCTCCTTACCTCACTTAGCCCCACGATGTCCCACTTGATCCTTTGTAGTTCCTCTTCCAATTCAAGAAGCCTTGAATCAGAAGATAGGGAGCGTCCATTGTAAGTAGCCAAGGTCAGCATCAAATGGCAGCCTAGTCCGGTCCTCCGGGTATACTAGTATATATATAGAGAGAGAGATCCAGAGAAATTTTTAAGCAGGGTGTCTATTAAATTCCTACAGTAAAATTTACTGAATATTCCCAGGTTAAGATTTCTGTGCCAGTATAGGGCCCCACCCCGCCCTACACAGCGGTGAACTATCAGGACACTACTATGTTTAAATTTCACCTCCGTATTATTATTTTCAGAGAAATTAAAAAAAAATCAAGACTGATTAGTTAAAAAAAACTTCACAATTAACCAGATAATTATGTAGTTATGGTGGACACAAACTACAGACAGACTGACACAGAGAAACCACTTCGAAAATAGTGAAATCGTATTCGGGGGGACCCCAAAACATGCATTTCCATTGAAATCTCAAACTCGAATTTTTGCACGATTACAATACTTCCTCATACTAATGTATGAGAAAGTAATAAGAAAAATTGTAGGAAATACAGTACAAAGGTTCAAAATATAGGAAATATAAGATGGGTAGGAGCATTGTTTGCGTATTGCGCACGCAACTCTTCCCCAGACCAAACAAAATAATACATCTGGCGAGGAAAGTTAACCGAAATTTACTGTTTTGCACTTAAATAACTTTCCCAATATAGAGATCAAAAATCGCTCTCTAGTGCACAAGGCTGTTAACAAAGTTATAACTCCGAGCCTTCTCAATGGCATTTTCTAATTTTTCAATCCATCTGCCACATAAAACATTACTTTACCGACCAAACTCTTTTCATATCATGTAAATCTTTTTTAAAAAAGCCATGGTATAAAACTGACTTTACAGACCAAAATTGAAAAATACAGACTAAAACTGACCAATCTGAAAAATACTGACTTTTACCAACCATTTTCCATCCCTGGAATCATAATTCAGTATCTACAACATGTTTGATCTGTATTAAGTTTAATTGCTTTGAGAATTAAACATTAGCAAAATTAAGCACCGAGCTCAATAGCAAAAGTAAACAAATTTCAACATTTCATTTCAGAAATTGAAAGCAAGATGCACTGGAATTATGTTCAACCTATTTGATTAAAGCTTTTGGTGTGATCAGCTACATATGTGGTAAGCCATCCCATCTTATTAAACATTCTGAACAAATAAAAACACTTTTCTTTTAAATGTAAAATTATGAAGAGAACTATATATTTGCTGTCAATGAAATTAATATTAGTATGTTATTTTGATTGTATTTTATAAAAAAAATTGATACATTGTAAAGATATTAGTGATGCAAATCTGGATTTTAAGCAAAACATAACTACTTAAATAGGAAATTAATCCTGCACATGCTAAAGGAATATTTGCTACCTTGTAAAGGAAGCCACACAGTAACTTTTCTGGCAGTAAAACTGATGTTAGTTTAGTGAATGACTTTGAATATGACACATCCTAATACGCTTGATTGCAACAATCTCCCCAAAGTATATTTCCCTATCAACACATTTTATACACTTTTTGTAAGGAATTTACCACTAAAAATCTTGCAACAAAACCTTTGCCAAAATGATCCACCCTCAGTTTCTAATGCACATACAGGTGATGAGGAAAATATTTTAACTTCATAAATTATTAGAAAGTTTACAATACAGTTTCACTTTTCAGAAAATGTCATCACAAATAAATAAAGAAGAGAATACTTTATAAATATTACAAAACAAAATCCATGAAAGCTGTGTATGAAACAGGAATTTTCAACTGTGCTTATGCAGATCAGCAAACTAGCCTTCCACAAAATTCAGCAGGACATTAAATAGTGATCTTGATAAGAAAATGTGCTCTTAGGAAAAAAAAGAGTAGGTAGGAAAAAATCTCCCAAAACCTAAAAAGAGCATCTCTTGATACCATTACTTCATTGTAATGACATCAAAATAATTTTCCATTTTTCACCAGCATTTTAACTTAACCTTTCGTTCATCATCTCAACACTTGAAATTATATTCGTCATCACATACAAACATATCCATTTCATACTGAAATGAGACAAACTAACTCATTTGTGTTAGATATCAAAATAATATCCATTTATATCCATAGATAACAAAATAATATTCATTTATATCCAAACAGGATATTTTATAATTCATCTTTTATATAAAGAGCTAGTAACTGTATTGTTTACCATACAGTAACTCTCCATGGCAATTTTGCAACCACATGCATTTCTTTTTGTTTCTTAAGTGAAGACATTAATGCTGGTGGGTATGCCAGTATGTTCAACTAAAACCTCCTCCAGAACATAGAAATACCCTTGTATGTAAGAACATGCACCTTTCTATGCACATGTTACTTATACATATCTGCCAACACTGGATACAGCCTTGTCAGTAGTAATTAGTGTTATTGCGTGGCATACATACTTTTTTATGAAACGATTCATCTCTTTGTGAAAAAGAAATACGCACCACAACAAAACGTTACAACAAACAAGGACTCTAATGAAACAAACTTAACTCATGTGAAACGCAAAGTTGATTCTCCTGCTGTCAGGGCATGATAGGTAGCATTGCGAGATTTAAGTTCGAAACTTCCATCAATAAAAATCAGTCAGATGCGTTAAGAATTCAACACTTGACAGATGGGAAATCCAAGCAAGTGAATGTGCAGCGTGTGAACCATCACTCACCATATGATCATCATACTGCCTCTAAAATAGCAGTTTATGACAAGATACAGCAAAGAAAAAAAAGCTGGATGCTTTAACTGAGTGAAAAATCAAAACACACAGAAAGACTGCGGACCACTGTTTGTTTTTTTGTTGATCCTGCAGCTGCGCAGCATCCATTGCTTATTTTTTTTTCTGCTGGCATCTTTCTCTCCCTATTTCTTTATTGTTGATTTTCTTTATTGTTGATTTTCTTTATTTCCTTTTTTTTATTCCTTTTTTTTTTTTTTAATTGGAGGCTTAACGACCACTGTGAGCAACTCAATGGGCTATAAGTAGTCGCCCGTCCCTAATTTAGGGTCACTGGTTCCAGGGAAGGGAGAGAGCCAGTGACGTAAGATAAACACAACATCCATGCCTCACCGGGATACGAACCCGGACCCCTTTCGGACGAATGATCAGAGGCCATCGCTTAGACCACTGCGCCACCGGGGCGGCTTTTATTCCTTGTGATAACAATAATGTATTCTAGCATGCTGATAAACTTTTAGCCTGAGGACCATAAATGCATAATATCAAAGCTTCAGTTATTTTAGATAAATGGTGTAACTTTGATGATAACACTTTTGAACACTATGCATTAATTTTGGACAAATTTTCCAACTTTGTCACATCCGTTTTTGGGAATTTACCCCTCCTTTATCAAGCTTAAATACAAAAACAGAGTAACACAGAGTGCAATAGAATGCAACTATTGCCTGCTGGGGAATTAGGAGAAAATAGTTCCTGGAGGGATGTAAGGTCAGGTGATGCGTAACATCACAGCCTCTCCTTGACAAATGTCAACCTCGCCTTCTCGTGGTGCATCCTGTTCCCACTAAAGGGGCTCTGACGACCGCCAATAGCGGTATAACTATACCATCGGGATTAGAGGAAACTATACCATCGGGATTAGACCAACCCGCTTGGCCAGCGTGGTGAGTTATGGCCAAACCCCTCCAAAATGATTCCACAACTTAAATCTTGGCCCTCAGTCTCCGGCAGCTGGAATGTACCTGGACAAGGCAGCGGCCAGTGCGACATGAAGGCAGAGGGTGCTAAGAATCCCCGGAGGACTGGACTAGGCTGCCATCTGATGCTGACCTTGGCTACGTACAATGGACGCTCCCTATCTTCTGATTCAAGGCTTCTTGAATTGGAAGAGGAACTACAAAGGATCAAGTGGGAAATCGTGGGGCTAAGTGAGGTAAGGAGAAAAGGAGAAGATCTCATCGAACTGAAAAGTGGACATCTCTTCTGCTATCGTGGGACAGATACTGGCAGAACTGGTGGTGTTGGATTTATAATAAACAAGAAACTGAAGGATAAAGTTGTAGAAGTTGAAAGTTCCTCTGACAGCGCTGCACGACTTGTTATCCAACTCTCGAAAAGATACCAGGCTCAGATTATTCAAACTTATGCACCCACCACAAGTCATCCTGAAGAAGAAATTGAAGAATTTTATGAGGAAATTTGTCATCTAAATAATAAAGGTAAGCAGCACTTGAAAATAATTATGGGAGATTTCAATGCAAAAATAGGGCAACGGCAACAGAATGAAACTTCAGTAGGTAAATTCGGTCATGGCAACAGAAACCAGCGTGGAAATACTCTCGTTGAGTTTGCAGAGGCAGAAGGGTTTTTCATCTTGAACTCCTTTTTCAAGAAAAAGCCACACAGGAAATGGACATGGAGACATCCAAATGGGACGACAAGTGAAATTGATTTTATTATGTGTAACAAAAAATTCGTCATAGAAGACTGCAGTGTGCTAAACAAGTTCAACACAGGCAGTGACCATAGATTGGTGAGATGTAAGATGCACCTCAACACTAAACTCGAACGTAGCAAGCTCATAAGACAATCAAAATCTATTGACATAACCAACCTTAAAAAACACCATAATACCTTCAAGTTGGAACTGAAGAACAGGTTCTCTGCTTTAGAAGGCCTAACATCAGAAGAAGTGGACATCTCTGAAGTTAACAGAAAAGTAACCAAAGCTCTTATGGAAACAGCAACAAAATTAGCTGGGTCTAAGAACAAGTTGCATGTAAATAAATTATCAGGAAAAACGAAAATGTTGATGCAAAAAAGAAGAGAGATGGGGACAACTAAAGAAGATGTGACTTCCAAAGTGGAATATATAGAGCTATGCAAGACAGTAAGAAAAAGTATCACTGAAGACGTAAGAAAATTCAACTGTGAACTAGTGAGGAAAGCAATCGAAAACAACCAAAGCCTAAAGATAGCAAAGGGACATCTCAGTAAGGGAAGAAAACAGATTATGGCACTGAGAAAAGAAGATGGTTCTGTAACAAGAAATAGAGGCGAAATTTTGACAAGAGTGAAAGATTTCTACTCCAAATTATATGAAAGGGATGATACATGCACTCCAGATATCATGAAAGATACCAGTACCAGAGTTCCTCCAGTCCTTCCAGCAGAAGTTGCACATGCAATCAAGAACATGAAGCGGGGAAAAGCTCCAGGAGAAGATGGAATTACTGTAGACATCATACAAGAAGCAAGTGGAGAAATCGAAACAGTACTCGCCCAAATTTTCACTCGATGCCTTAATGAAGGAAAGATTCCTGAGGATTGGAACACCGCTACAATGATCCTGCTACATAAGAAAGGGGACATTGAGGATCTCGGAAACTACAGACCTATCAGCCTCCTATCAGTAGTTTATAAAATCTTCACTAAAGTTCTTTCACACCGCTTGAAGGTAACATGGACATGGCTCAACCGAGAGAACAAGCTGGATTCAGGAGTGGCTACAGCACAATAGATCATATCCACGTGCTGAGAGAACTAATTGAAAGAGCGAGGGAATATGAACTTCCATTGTGCATGGCTTTTATCGATTATGAAAAAGCCTTTGATTCGGTGAAACCATCAGCAGTTACAATGGCTCTGAAAACCTGCGATATTGAAGATGCATACATTAATATTATTAATAACATCTATGAAAATGCAAGTGCAAAGATTAGGCTGTTTGAAAATACAACACACGTAAAAATTGGAAAGGGAGTGAGACAAGGTGACACCATATCTCCGAAGCTCTTTAATGCCACATTGGAGGGTGTTTTTCAGTCGCTGAGCTGGGAAAACAAGGGGATAAAGATTAATGGAGATTATCTAACCCACCTTCGTTTTGCTGATGACGTAGTCATTTTTGCAACTACCCCATCAGAGCTGCAGAGTATGATCCAGGAACTTGCTGACAAGAGTAAAGAAGTGGGATTAAAAATGAACTTTCAGAAGACAAAAGTGATGTTCAATGCTTTTACAAGAAATGAAGATTTATCGATTGATGGAGAAAAGCTGGAGATAACAGACACGTACGTTTATCTTGGACAGCAGATATCAAGTGAGGGTCACATTGATGAAGAAATTAATCGGCGTACAAAACTTGCCTGGAGAGCTTTTGGAAGAAACAGCATAATTTTCTAGAGCAATATGCCATTATGTCTTAAAAGAAAAGTGTTTGATCAATGCATCCTTCCAGTGCTTACGTACGGTGCAGAGACGTGGACCTTAACTAAAAGAGACATACAAAGGCTGCAGACAACTCAAAAAAGCATGGAGAGGTGCATACTTGGTGTAACCAGGAGAGATAAGAAGAGGAACTCGTGGATCCGAAAAATGACAAGAGTGGAAGACATCATGATCAGAGTAAAATCCCTGAAATGGCAATGGGCTGGACATACTGCCAGAAGGACAGATCATCGATGGACAGCCGAAATTTTAGATTGGATTCCAAGGGACAGGAAAAGACCCAGAAGAAGACCACATGGGAGATGGGTGGATGAAATTCGAAAGTATGCAGGGGTGACATGGAGGAGACTGGCACAAGACAGACCGTTGTGGAGGAAACTTGGGGAGACTTTCGTCCAGCAGTGGATTGATAATGGTTGACAATGATGATTATGATGATGAGTTCCTGGAACCACCCACAGTTGCTTCCTTCCTACATCTAGAGTTGCGTGTGCTCCTTGTCAATATAGGTAAACTGAAATCATTCTCACATGGCCATCATGAAGAAAATTCTAAATTTCTATGAAGGTCAAAATATCTAAAAGTTTTTTTTTTAGTTTTAAATATATAAATAAAATGTTTATGGATATTAGTTATCCATAAACATTGAAGTAACCATTACCAATGCCCTTGAGAATGGAGGAAAACAATTGTGACAAAAAAAAAATCACATTGAGAGAATGAGTAGTGAAATGCTTACTAAGAGAATTTATTGCAGCCCAAGTGGTAGGAAAGAAAGGTAGAGAAAATCATGTGAGAACCAGATTCAGGTGCATCTGCATGAAAAAAAAATAATGAATATAAAAGTACAAAAGGTCTTGTGGGAGATTTTGATACATCCAATGGTAAGTAAAACCTAGCACCTGATCAATTTTAAACTGTCTTCTGGCAGATCAGCTTTTTTTGAGGAGCTAATCTCTAAATCGTAGAGAACAGCTTAGTGATATGTATGTATGCATGCATGTAAAAACAGGGTGATCTTCAATTGTTTCCATTGTTTAAAAATTAAAAAAAAACATTATTTATGGCTTTTGGCTAGTGTTAACTGTTAGTAAAATGGAAAAAAAAAGCATTTCTTTGCTGACAAGAGTAAAGAGGTGGGATTAAAAATGAACTTTCAGAAGACAAAAGTGACGTACAATGCTTTTACAAGAAACGAAGATTTATTGACTGATGGAGAAAAGCTTGAGACAACAGATTCTTACATTTATACTACATACTTATCACTGAGTTTTACTGTCGACTAAGGATTTGAATCATTGAAGGTTCAAGTTGAAGAAGATCCAGCCTCATCTACGTCCTGAAATACAAAATCACATAATGATGAGTAATTTTAAATGAAATTAAACTGCCTAATAAATAACACTGAAATAAAAAAATATCAATTAATAACAAGGAACTGTACACCAACTGCACTTAAAATAGTACAGGGTGCCCGGAAAAATAACTGTTCACTGAAAGTAACACCATGTCGAACTGGTTTCTACAGGTGTTGGAAATAGGCCCCACTGACTTCCAGACATGTCTGCACATGCTTCTGCATGTTGTTGAAGACCTTTTTCAGGGTATGTGGTGTGATATGTTAGATGTGAGTCGTTATTGCAGTCTGTAGCTCTTGAAGTATATGCGAATTACCTGCGTACATATTCCCTTTAGTGCTCCCCACAGGAAAAAGTCAGGTGGTGTCTGATCCAGTGACCCGGCAGGCCACACTCCTCGGGAGATGACGCGCTTTTCGAAGAATACCTCCAGAAGTTGTATTGATGCGCCAGCGGTGTGAGCAGTTGCACTGTCTTGCTGAAACCATCCTTCATTAATTTCCCGTTCCGTGAGTTCGGATGAGAATGGTTGGATAACCTGGCCACGGTACCATTCTGAGTTAATGGTTTCACTGAAGAAAAGGGGTCCAACAATGCGCGCACAAATCATGGCACACCAAACACCGACATTCTGGTTGTGGAGACACACTTGCTTAAATTTGCAGGGATTTTCAATATCCCACAAAAGAGTGCTTTGGCACCCTGACAGGTGAAAACCATGCCTCATCTGTAAATAAAGGCACGTCCAGAATATCTACATCTTCTTCAGACAGGAGCTCTTGGAACCATCTTCTGTACTGATCACGGGCCTCGTGGTCTGCTTCTTTCAGAAGATGCACGACAAACACTTTTTTTTTTTTTTTTTTTGATTGGAGGTTTAACGACCACCGTGAGCAACTCAATGGGCTATAAGCAGTCGCCCGTCCCTAATTTAGGGTCACTGGTTCCAGGGAAGGGACAGAGCCAGTGCCGTAAGACAAACACAACATCCATGCCTGACCGGGATTCGAACCCGGACCCCTTACGGACGAATAATCAGAGGCCAACGCCTTAGACCACTGCGCCACCGGGGCGGCGACAAACACTTTGTACGAGTGGAAAAGCAACTTCCTTTTAAGAATATCATGGGCTGTACTTTGTGGCACAGTAGCTTGTCATGGCAGCTGCCTCACGGACTTGTTTGGACTCCTCTGTATCCTCTCCTGGATATCCTGTGCGGTATCGCTTGCCATGGATGGCCTACAGGGGTGAGGGTGGGGAACCAGGGCACTGACAGTTTCTCGAAACTTTGCAATGAGCTGACATACAGCATTACGGTGGGGGACGTATCCATCACGAAATTTCCTAGCAAATTCTTTTTACACTTTGTTCGCGTACTTGTCGTCATGGCGAAAGAAGTGTTCCACCAAAAACGCTCTCTGTTCAACCGCCAACACCATTGTCCTGGTACGGAGACAAGTGATCATTCAACAAGTCTGCCTCTGTCGACCAAGCGCTCGGGAATTACATCGCTCGAAAGATGACATTTAATCACAGTTTTGTGGCATTGTGCCCATGCTGAAAAGCAACATGTACAACATGGAGACCACAGATGCCTAAATCCAGTAAGTCACAACCATCTGCAGCTAATAATTCTTTTTTTATATGCCTCAAAAATTTCTTATTCACATTTGGGCCATCCATGGAAATTTGTAACAACATCTTTAAGTTTACATCTGATACGCCTTCTTTAAATTTGTTGATGAGATCTGCAGCTGTAGCATGACCCAAGAACACAGAATTCCAATAATGGGTTGAAACACAATTAGTAGAATTACACCAATATCTAATAATAATATCCATTTGGCCTTTTGGGGATATCTGATTTAAAACTTCGTCAAAGCAAACTGCAAATTTACTGGTACCTAATGATTTTTGTAGTGAATGATGAAAGAAAGGTGCTAATCCAAATGTTATAAAATATGCCATTTTTGTTCTTCCTAATGTGCACTTCTTCTCTATCACTCCACATGTGGGTAAAAATTTCTGCAACATCGTTAAACTACGGAAGGACGAATGAGAAACTACAAGTTCCATTGCCCACAGTATCTCTGCTTTTAGTGTAGATTCGCGAGAAACAAAAATCCCCTCCCCCAACATCCGACATCTCGGAGGCTACAGAACTTGTGCAGGTTAAAGTGGCAGGCTTTTCCTTTTCTGCTGTGGAATTTATCGAACGTAATAAATTTACAAGGGAAGGCTGATGTGACTGAGCTTTTATGTTTTCCTGATGCATAGCACTCAGTTCATAACTTGTGATGGCCTGCTTAACTCATACCGCTCAAACTGAAAATTTTCAGACAAAAACGGCATCTCACAGAATATGGGTTCTTCGGAACTTCTTCAATCCAGTCTGCATATTGCAGATATCCGTCCAAGCTATATTAAAAACGCTTTTACTGTACTTCGAGCAGCTCATGGCTGAACTCACTAGGTTGAATAATATGCAAAAATGAAAAAATGAAAGTTCTCACAACAGCAAAACCAAACCTGTGTCACTAACATATAAGATGCTGGAAATTGAGTTTTCACTGATTTCGCCCCACATGAAACCACACCACAGCACCAAATAAACCTTGTGCTTCTTAAACTCCAATCCACTTAAAACATGCCGTACCAAACACTGAAAAATTCAAGTGCACGCATTATACACTGAAGGGCAATTGAATTAGATACAACTGGCGTCATGCAAATGTGGCGCTGTGGGCGGCCCTGTAAATGGAAACGACATGATGTATGCAGCGATCCGACAATATAAGGAGTGATGCGACGGGAATCAGTAAGAGTCGGACACAGTATGGGACAGACAAAGGATCTAAGCGCATTTGATTGTGGTCAAATTGGCGGGGGCCGACGAATGGGTCACTCCATCTCGGAAGTCGTGCAGGCACTGGGATTTTCATGAGCCACTGCGTCACGGGTGCACCATGAGTACATCGAATCCAGTAAAACCATCCCTGCAAGGGCCAACTGCCGTGGACAACAGTGTGTGGATGAGCGGGGTCATCGTCGGCTAGGTAGCATTGTAACAGCGGATAGACAGGTCACAGTGCAAGAAATCATTCGGCAATTTAACGCTGGTGCACAAAAACGTGTAAGCAGCCACACCATCCAGAACCATCTCCTCGCTATGGGGTACAGAAGCCATTGTCCCACGATGGTACCGCTGCTGACCGCACATCACAAGGTGCAAAGATCAGCATGGGTGCGGGAACATTGCCACTGGACCCTAGACATGTGGAAAAATGTTGCCTGGACTGATGAGTCGAGATTCACATTGGTACATGTGGATGGCAGGATACAAGTACGGTGCAAACCACATGAAGCGATGGATCCTTCTTGCCAGCAGGGTGGGGGTGGCATTCTCA
Source organism: Macrothele yani (assembly GCA_039090855.1). Classification (NCBI taxonomy): domain Eukaryota; kingdom Metazoa; phylum Arthropoda; class Arachnida; order Araneae; family Macrothelidae; genus Macrothele; species Macrothele yani. The sequence continues at coordinate 105,066,180 of CM077007.1, forward strand.
TCTGGGGACTGTTTTCGTGGACTGAAATGGAACCCCTGGTACGTGTGACATCGTCCCTCACAGGTCAATGTTACCGGGATATCCGGGACGACCATTTGCTCCCATTTGTGCATCTTCAACATCCCACTGGGGACTTCATCCTGCAATAAGACAATGCACCATGCCATTGCTCCCGAATTCTATCTGAATGGTTGGATGAACACTCCACCGACGTGACCTCGATTCCTTGGCCAGCTAGGTCACCTGACCTCAATCCCATCGAGCACATCTGGGATGCCGTCGAGAGAGATGTTCGAGGCTCTGACGCCCCTCCATCAAATCTTCGTGAACTGTAGGAGCTTGTTCAGGGGTCGTGACTCCGTATGGCTTCCCAACGCTTCTGGTGTCTTGTCGAGTCCATGCCGAGACGAATCGCCGCCGTCATCAGGGCGAAAGGTGGTGCTACACGTTACTAGACAGGTATCTCTAATTCAATTGCTCTTCAGTGTATATCACCACACATAGCTTTCCAAAACCAAAACTTAAACGAATGTGCGTAAGCTGAACCACACAACAGCGTGGTGGCAGAGATGACATGTGACATGGAGAAGCTGGGAGGTCACCAATCAGTTGCACTGTGAACAAAGAAAGGCTGTGAGGAGAGTGGGAGGTGGGGGGAGGAATGACTCCTGTGATGTGGTGCGGTGGGCATGGGGCTGAAAAAGACCGCCTTCTTTGATTAGCCGAGTCGATGGCTCGTAAGATAGAGGCCTCCTTGTGACGTCACCGAGTTCTGATCATGCTCTGAGCAGCTATTCCTTACCGATTGCGTGAGACCATTTGTATATAGAAATACTATCTTAATATCAAAAACAAGTAAAAATTAGGAATAAGCAGGTAAAGTGTGGAAATAGTACAAAGTCCGAATTTCTCATTTTCCCTGATTTCTGTGAAATAGTCGAATTTCCCATTTTCGCTGATTTCTCCCGGTTTTTAAACCTACTATAAAATTCCCTGTGTTTTCCCAGTTGCGTGGCCATCCGGTTGACATTTTGACATTTATTTCAGCTAAAATTTCTTAAAGAAACAGATGAACGAACGAAAAAAAAAAATCTAAAACGAAATGAATAAGCGAACAGATTCAAAATCTGGCCTACCGAATATAAAGAGTACTGCTTGAGCATTTTGTCAGCAAACAATGAGAAGCACTCGACGTACTTCTGTGTTTCATCATCCACATAATACATCAGGAAGCAACGAAGGACAAAAATTAGTTGTTTCTGAAAATTAATGGAGAAAAAAAACAGGTTAGTAAAATCATGCAATGCATTGATTATGATACGCTTTCCAACATACCAGAAATCATTACTCAATTTATGAGGATAATGGCTGTGGAACCTATGTCCTGACCTTTGACCCCATTTTGATATTAAACAGAATTGGTTCAGTATACCTCCAGAACAACATACTAAAGCTTTGTCGAAATAGAAACAGTTTTAATAAACTTATGAGGATAATGGCTGTGGAATAAATCTCGCTCCCATGTCCTCATCTTTGACTCGATTTCGTCCATTTTCAACATGGTTTGTCCCCAGGTTGTCCACTATCACATACTAAAATTTCATCGAAATCGAACCATTTTTACGCAAGTTATGACGCATAAGGGCAGTGGAATAGATTCCGCTTCTATGTCCTGACCTTTGACTCCATTTCGTCCATTTTCAATAGGCTTCGTCCCCAGGTAGTTCCCTACCACATACTAAAATTTCATGAAAATTGAACCATTTTTACAGAAGTTATCGTGCGGGCGGACGGACAAAGCTGGAGCATATACGCTTCTTCAACCTGCGGTTAGAAAGCATAAAAAAAAAGCAATGTTTAGTTCAAAGTATCACGATATCAATATCATAAAAAAAATAAAAATTTCGCATTAGCCTCTGACTGAGGAAGTCTATGTTGGTGGCTCATCAGATGAGCTGAAATCAGATACTGCCTGCTGAATGGGGCTGTACCTGCAATCACATTCAGCAGGCAGTATCCCAATTGACGGCTGATATCATTTATTAGTATGGCCCAAAAGTTACCACACAGTATTTCATAGGAAATTCCACCAGTACACCAAAACTGTAGCTTGCTTCGCACGAGTCTGAAGCTCGGTTGCTGGAATAGCCGTCCCTCCCTTGCTCGCCATCCGAATCTTCGCTGATGTGCAGGTTGCACGGCTGCTTTCGCAGTTAGTCGACATATGCAGAGATAACATCACTACTAGGAATATGAAAGCTGAGCTATAGCCTGGCAACCGCTAACTCCACGAGTTGCAGACTAATCCACAGTTCGCGTTAATGGCTGGCGAAGTTCTTTCTTCCTTTTTTTCCCCCTCTCATGCACTAAGTACTCTCAAGCTGGACAATGACTGCTGCTGTTTCTCAATTTTTTTTTCTGCTGAACACAATTATTTGGCGGAACACACTGTGGTTTTAGAAATTTAGTAAATACTGGAAATAAGTCTTTTCGTCATGTTACGAGCAGCACTTGGCTTACTCTGAACTTTTCATTAGCGGTTTTATCTCTTTTCTGCTTTGCTCGTCTTTCTCTCTCTCTTCAAAGGTGCGATAAGCATTCACACTCACTATTGTAGATGTAACATTAGCAGGGTCTCCCGGTGGTCAGATCTTTGCTTTGGCTTTAGCCAGAAAATCATGGAACATGGAAATGTCTGAATTTTTTTACTGAAAATGAAATATTTAAAAAAATATATATTTTGTGAACAATAGTTGTTCAAGTATAGTGGGAAATATAGACATACGATATTTGTTTACGCAGAACAGTTCTATGGCACTGAAATTACAATGTGGCCAGTTCTCCGGTGGCACATCTCCGTACCCCTAAATAATACTGCATAAATTATAACTCCTTAAATTAACTACGTAACCATGTGAGTCAGGGTTCATACCCTTTTCTGTGGAAAAAAAAATAAGGACTTTCTAAGGACCAACACTGCAATTTATATTTTGCATCACTGGAATATCATCAGGTATGTGTTTATACAGTATGTCTATACTCTATACATATGAAAGGGATTAAACAGTGCTAGTGGTCATTTACCAGGCATTTTGCCCCAAATATAAACTACTGCTTTGCCCACAAAGAACAAAATTAAACACACACACACACACACACACACACACACACACACACACACACACACAAAGGACAAGCAGGAAACACAGCGACAATGAATAAAGGTGAATTGAGTAGAGCAGTAGGCACTAGATACACTGGCGGAAAGTGAAAAAAGAACTCCAAGAAGGAGACGTCTGATATCAACGAAATTTATACAGCATAATAACGGAATACAGAGGATAACGTGATAAAAATATTATGGCAAAATACAGCTGTATTTGCTGGTAAACTGAAAAATAACATTCCCATGTAACATGGTTAGTACGAGGTTGAACCGCCATGAACTGCGTCGCACTGTGCAATTCTGGCATGGAGTCTGTCGTACAGATGTTGGATGTAAGTTTGGGGTATTGAGTTCCAAGCATCCTCAACCTGGACGCATAAATTGGGGATGGTCGTGGCTGGCGGTGGAGACCGGATAAGTCGTTGTCCCATAAAATCCCACACGTGCTCAATGGGGAACAAATCCGGTGAACGTGCAGGCCATGGAAGTTGTCTCACACCCTGAAGTACATGTTGCGTTGCACGTGCCGTGTGTGGGCGTGCGTTATTTTGTTGGAAAACACCACGATGGACCAACCTTACAAATGGCACAACAACGGACTGAATTATGTTGAAGGTGCTGTTTAACGAACCCAGCACAAACACTAGTTGTGTACGGGAGTAATAGCTGATCGCTCCCCACACCAGGAGACCAGGTGTAGGCCCTGTGTGTGGCTGGCGGATGCAAGAAGGGCGGAGACGCTCCCCTGTGTGTCTGCAAACACGCATACGTCCGTCGGAGGCTTCCAAGCAGAATCTGCTTCCATCGCTGAACACGACAGATCGCCATTGTTTCTCCAGTGCAGACGTTGGCGACACCACTGCAGCCGTTCATGACGGTGGGAGTCAGTGGTACACATGCTAGAGGCACATGTGCATGTAGTCCTGCATCCAGTAGACGGTTGCGGATTGTTCGCACAGTCACTTCAGGTGCAACGGCAGCTCGTTTTTGCGTCGCAGTGGATGTTCTGCTTGACAATGCCGCTCTTCTTATGCGTCGATCGGTCCGCTCATCAGTCCGTCTGTGACTCTCTGGGAATGTTCCTCGGACCATGTACGCCGCCATCGTACCACCACTGATACTTCCCGTCCAATTCGCTCAGCAATGCGATGATATGACCACCCGGCCTCGCGGAGTCTGACTAGACGACCTCGCTCAAAGTCCGATAACTGCTGAAATCGTACACGTCTTCCAAGTCCAGGCATTGCAGCTTCTTCAGGGTCTTTGCACATGTCCGTACTCCGACGACTGATTACATTCACTTCGCCGTACTCCTTAAACACCACCGACGATAATTTGCATATTATGCCGTGCTGTGGCGTAAGTGCTCACCGGTTCGTCCCGAAATTAACATCACACCTACATAAACTCGACCCCATTAACATATGCAAATTTCATGATCGTCCGCAAGTTCCTTCTTGGTATTCTTTTTTCACTTTCCGCCAGTATAGATCAGACCACAGGACCCCATAAATTTCATAAATTGTGAAGTCAAACAGACCCCCCCCTCCCCACCTTTGCTTTGACCCTCTGACCCCTGAAAAGACAACACAGATGTTAATCCCACTGGTAAGATAAGGCAAGGTAAGTCATGCAGACTACAATGGGAAAAGTGGGGGGTGGGGGTGGAGTACTGAAAGGAGATCATTTCTAAGAACATTCCAGGGGATTATCTCCCTTCAATGAGCTAAAAGAAAGCTCCCCTGGTCAAGGGGTTAGCATATTTACAGACACACAAACAAAAATGGGGCCAAGCTTGTGATCCATTACTGCAACACAAAAACAAGATGGGCGGGGAGGGGTAAGGACCTTTAAGGGCCTTAGAAATGGAAATCAAAAATAAGGAGTTCTTAAGGAACACTAAGGACGGTACGAACCCTGTGAGTGCTGCTCAATCCTGCCTCACAGGAACTCATACTTAAGAAAATTTTACTTCTCACCCCCCCCCTTTTTTAATTACTTTCTTTCCTTCTCCCAATTTCTTGTTTTCTTATATTTATTATTCTTACTAATGCTTTATATACCACTTGAGTAGTATAGGAAATAGGGGTTCTGAAATAGTGGAGGAGGCAGACGATAGGAGGTGGTGGAAGAGGAGGAGGAGAAAGAGGATGTAATGGCTTCAATTTGGAAAAAGTTGGCTGGTTGAATGTATGTGAAGAATGTTTTTTTTTTCCCATACTTTTGATTTGTTGTCTTAATACAACATAGTTTCTTAAGAGCTCTGGTTTCATAAGTAATATGTTATTTTCCTCTATATATCTTTAAATTATTAGTTTATTATTATGACGTAACTATTGTAGCGTTTAAAGAGCATGTATTGTACATTTCCCACATTTGAATGGTACTCGCAGGTCTGGAAAGATGAACATTTTTCATTCAGTGTGAAAAGTATTGATATTAATTGCTGAAATGGAAGCCGAAATTAATCAAATTTATCACAATCTCAGGCTAAACGGCAATTTTGGTGGTGTCGATGCTTTATACCGTGTCGTGAAAGGAAAAATAAAGAAGAAAGATGTGATGAAATGGTTGAAAGGTCTTCACAAACCTGTAAAGCAAAAATTTCTGTAATAATTGTGGTCTCCAAATTAGACGAACAGTGGCAAGCCGATCTTGTAGACATGTCAAATTTGCGGAAGTATAATGGTGGTTTTCGCTACATATTAACATGCATTGATATTCTATCAAAGTTTGTCTGGGCTGTTCCGTTGAAACAAAAGTCTAGATCTAGCATTTTGGAAAATTTTACACAGATATTTAGTAAAGAACTACCAAAAAAAAAAAAAAAATACAGGCAGATAAAGGAACTAAATTTAAAATCAGTGTATTTCGGAATTTCTCAAAGCAAAAAAATGTTCATTTCTTTACTACGAACAACGAAACAAAAGCTTCCATAATAGAAACATTCAACCGTACGTTGAAAACTCGTATGTGGATATATTTAATAAGTCGAAATACACTGAAGAGCAATTGAATTAGAGATACCTGTCTAGTAACGTGTAGCACCACCTTTCGCCTTGATGACGGCGGTGATTCGTCTCGGCATGGACTCGACAAGACACTGGAAGCATTGGGAAGCCACATGGATCCACGACCCCTGAACAAGCTCCCACAGTTCACGAAGATTTGATGGAAAGGGGTCAGAGCCTCGAACATCTCTCTCGACGGCATCCTAGATGTGCTCGATGGGATTGAGGTCATGTGACCTAACTAGCCAAGAAAGCGAGGTCACGTCGCGGGAGTGTTCATCCAACCATTCGGATACAATTTGGGAGCACTGGCACGGTGCATTGTCTTGTTGCAGGATGAGGTCCTCAGTGGGATGTTGAAGACGCACAAACAGGAGCAAATGGTCGTCTAGGATATTCCAGTAACGTTGACCTGTGAGGGACGATGTCACACGTAACAGGGGTCCCATTTCAGTCTACGTAAACAGTCCCCAGACGAGAATGCCACCCCCACCAGCTTGAAGAGTACCCTGTTGGCAAGAAGGATCCATCGCTTCATGTGGTTTGCACCATACTCGTATCCTGCCATCCGCATGTACCAATGTGAATCTCGACTTATCAGTCCAGGCAACACTTTTCCACATGTCTAGGGTCCAGTGGCGATGTTCCCGCGCTCATGCTAATCTTTGACCCTTGTGATGTGCGGTCAGCAGCGGTACCTTCGTGGGACGATGGCTTCTGTACCCCATAGCGAGGAGATGATTCTGGATGGTGTTGCTGCTTACACATTTTTTTAGGTTTAACGACCACCGTGAGCAACTCAATGGGCTATAAGCAGTCGCCCGTCCCTAATTTAGGGTCACTGGTTCCAGGGAAGGGAGAGAGCCAGTGCCGTAAGACAAACCCAACATCCATGCCTGACCGGGATTCGAACCCAGACCCCTTACAGACGAATGATCAGAGGCCAGCGCCTTAGACCACTGCGCCACCGGGGCGGCACACACATTTTTGTGCACCAGCATTAAATTGCAGAGTGATTTCTTGCACTGTGTCCTGTCTATCCGCTGTTACAATGCGAGCTAGTAGACGATGACCCCGCTCATCCACACGCTGTTGCCCATGGCAGTTGGCCCTTGCAGGGATGGTTTTACAGGATTCGATGTACTCACGGTGCACCCATGACACAGTGGCTCGTGAAAATCCCAGTGCCTGCACGACTTCCGAGATGGAGTGACCCAGTCGTCGGGCCCCGACAATTTGCCCACAATCAAATGCGCATAGATCCTTCGTCTTACCCATACTGCGTCTGTCTCTTACTGATTCCTGTTGCATCACTCCTTATATTGTCGGATCGCTGCATACGTCGTGTCGTTTCCGTTTACAGGGCCGCCCACAGCGCCACATTTGCATAACGCCAGCTGTCTCTAATTCAATTGCTCTTTAGTGCACGTTTAAGTATATAGATGTACTAGATGATTTAATTCAGGGGTATAACAACACCCCGCATATCAGTATTAAAATGAAGCCTGGATGTAAACAAGCAAAAAGAAGCTTGGAAAATTTTATACAGAAATGATACGAAGATTACTTCCAACAAATTCCAGATTGGCGATTCCGTCCGTGTAGCTGGAAGTAAAATTACATTTTAAAGGGTTTTAAATTAAAATGGACAGATGAAATATTCACTGTTTCTCAGCGTTTTCCGAGATATCCACCCGTTTATAAAATGAAATATTTACTCGACGAAGAAATGTAAGGAACGTTTTATGTGGAAGAAATGTAAAAAGTTAAACAGAATGTGTTTTATACAGTTGAAAAAGTAGTGAAAAAACGTCGCAGAAAAGAAAAATCAGAGTATTACGTAAAATTCAGAGGCTATCCCAGTAAATTCAATGCTTGGATTTCAATTGAGAATTTAATCTCTCTATAAAAGAACATGGAAATTATGATTCTCATTCACTTTCAAGATGAGCTTCTACCTGACACTACAGAGCGACAGTTCGATGGATTATTTCTCGAATAACAAAATATCACTTTTTCGTACGCTTACCATCTTCAGTTGATTTAAACGGAGAGTGGGAAATCGGACTCGTAGAACTGATCTATCCCCACTCCTGGTTTAATATTAATGGCGGATCTAATCATTTTGAGTATGATTTAGGTGGAGGACAGATGAAACCAGGAAAAATCCATGTGGGTTATTACAAGTTGGTTTCAGATGTTGTTAAATCTATGTCTCAGGATTTTAATTAAAAAAATTACATGTATTATAATAAAGCTACAAGAAAAATTAAATGTACACTTTTAGCTGGAAATCATCTCAAAATTCATTCTGGACTTGCTGAAATTTTAGGTGTAGAGCCATTGCTGTTTGCAACAGAAGACTGAGATTTAACCATCAGCGGAAATTTCATACCTGACATAAATTCTCCATTCTCATTACTGTATGTTTATTCTGATATCATCGAACCACAATTAGCTGGAGATATTCACTCCCCATTGCTACGTATTGTGAAAGTGACTGGGGAGGATGGAGAGATGATTACCACACTACACAATAGACCTCATTATTTACCTCTCGCTCGAAATTTTTTTCAAAATATCAAAATCCTCATAAGAAGTCACTCAGGTCAGATAGTGCCATTTGAACGTGGGAGAGCAATCGCTAAACTTCATTTTCTTCTCAAACATCTTTGAAAAACATATATCAGACCTATCAATGCTGGGTGAAATTTTTTGAAGAATATTATGTCAACCAGACAGGACATGGATTAGGATACTACCAAGGAATTCCCTTGCAAAAGGGTTATGGCTTAGGATTATTATTTCGGTCATTATTTAAAGCTGCAATGCCTTTATTGAAGCAGGGCGCAAAAACTAGGAAAGCAAGCTTTGCGGATTGGAGCTGATTTCACTCAAGATATTTTTTTTTTTTTTTTATTGGAGGTTTAACGACCACCGTGAGCAACTCAATGGGCTATAAGCAGTCGCCCGTCCCTAATTTAGGGTCACTGGTTCCAGGGAAGGGAGAGAGCCAGTGCCGTAAGACAAACACAACATCCATGCCTCACCGGGATTCGAACCCGGACCCTTTTAGGACGAATGATCAGAGACCATCGCTTAGTTTCAATATTCGCTTTTATTCACGTAAAAGAATTACAACAGAACATCCCCAACCTCACACTCAGTGTGAGAGAAGGGGAGAAATAAAACATAATGTAGATATTTACAATGAAATGATAATTGTACAGATGAGCAATGACAGGCATTGCATTATTTGCTGTAAACAGCAGTAGCTCTGGGATAAATGTTCATCGAAGTCTTGGAACATCACTGGAGCGAAAAAAATTTACAGAAAAAGATCTGTGCAGTTCTAGTGACATGGGAATCACTGGTGGCAGAGAGTCACTGTGGGGATGAAGAGAACTGTGTACAAAAGGTGACATCAGCAGGAAGCAAACACAATCCAGTTCCAGGAGAAAACATGGTGAGGGAACAGTAAAAATTGAAAGTTCCGACGTAGGTTTATTAAAACAGCAGGTGAACAGTCTGGGCACTAGAAAACTGATACCAGGGACGACACGGCGACCATGTTGTGAAGAAGGCAGGTAACCGTGCCGTATCTTTCGCCAAGGAATATTCCAGGGTGAGTCTGGCTTTAACCCTGTTGCGGTAGTGTGCAACCAAGGAGGTAGAGAATGTAATAGGATCTGGATCTTGTAACTGTAGCAGGTGAGAGAAAATAATATATTTAGCTAGAATAAATAAATACGAACAAACTGGTAAAATAGAGCAGAAACTTGTAGAACTGTGGCCGAGGAAACGATAATCCTCTAGGGTGAGATCACTGGTACAAGAAGGATGTGCAAGTTGGAACATACTGTGAAATAGTGGGAGCAGCGTCGGACAGTAAACAAACATGTGTAAGACGTCTCCAACGACGTTACAAAAAGGACAGAGATCTGATGATACTATATTTCTCTGGAACAAAGTCGAAGGGACAGGCAGTCGATTGTGCAAAAACCTCCAATGCACATTAAGTTCTGAGGAGAGGGCCGGTGAATGTTGGGCAGTAGACCAGACTGAGGTTAGTGCAAAAGAAGGAACAGAGGGAATAGGGCAAGGTACCTCAGAAGAAGAACGGAGAAAACGGTACAGGATGCGGGTGGAAAGACTGTGGAGAGGGAGGAGATCACCGGAAAAGGGAAGGAAGAACGGAAAAGGGAGAGAGGCAGAGGAAACGGAAAGGAGGCCAGAGGAATCGACTAGGGAAGGAAAAAGTGATTGAAGAGCATGTTTAAGTTGGAGGAAGTTAACAGAGAGTTCGGGCGAGGGTGGTAGGGTGGGAAAAAGTTCGGAAACGGGTTTCCATGAAAAATCGGGGAGGACCAGTTGGGAAACGGAGACTACACCAGCGTGTAGCCATGCGGGGAAAAAGAAAAAGTTGGCAGTAGGGGTGGAGGACGGAGGAGAAAAAAAGAGGCTCGGAAAGAAGATCAAGAGTGGAAGAGGGGGTTGACGAAAGAGCGGTAAAGAACGAAGGAACTGAACAGCTTCATGGTAGACTAGAGGAAAACGGGGGGAATGACAGTGTGAATATCCATCTTGAGAAGAAGATGGACGGTGAGGCAGGGATTAAGGGGAGAAGTCAGAACATTAAGCAGAAGAATGGAAGCGGAAGAGTCTGGTTGAACTGTCAAACGGAGGAAATTGAAAATTCTTACAGCTTTATAACGTACGGTAATCTCTGGCATATTGAGGCCACCACAAGTCGAAGGTAGAGGCAATACTGAGGAAGATAACCAATGAGTAGATGACCAAACAATGCTGAGCATTGATGATGTTGTTGCAGTTTGAACGTAGGCTGGTGGCGGTTGTGCAATCCAGGAATGATAAACTAACGAGAGGATGTGGGTGCCAGAAAGCCGTGCACGACTGTGGTAGGTCAAACAGCACTTGAGCTTGGACCAGTAAGCAGCGGTGTGACGTAGTTTCCTGACGAGGGGTCTCCAGGTGGCAGCCGCTGCTGAGACCCGGCTGCCAATGTGCACCCCAAGTATCTTTTGACTGGTGGAAGTCCAATGAGCGCCCCACGGTGCATCGGGGCGATGTCTCCAGGAGCCACACCACAAGTATGTACACTTTGAAAGGTTTAACGAAGCGCCTGAAGCCGCAGCATACACTTGATACCATGCAAGAACAATTGTGAATTGCCATTCTTCTCGGATGAGAACTGTGATATCATCGGCGTAGGCAGTAAGAACGATAGAATGGTGCCTGGTGCTATGCCGAATGGTGGAGGGGGAGGTTGTAGAAGAGAACGGATAGAGCAAAGAAAAGGCTCAAAGACTAGAGAGAAAAGTTGTCCGGAAAGAGGACATCCTTGACGGATGCCCTTACGAAACGGAATGGGGGCTGTAAGGAAGGAGGCCGTCCGGATATGGACAACTGAGTCCTGGTACAGGGCAAGGAGGGCTGTGATGAAGGCAGATGGGAAACCGAAGGCAGAGAGCACAGAGGCAAGCCACTGATGACTCACGTTATCAAAGGCCTGCCTCTGATCAAGATTGAGGAAGGCTAAAGGTTCGGAGGAAAGGTGGGCAAGGCAATATGAGTCACGGAGGAGATTAATATTAGTATGAATGCTTCGGCCAGGGATGGTGTATGTTTGGTCGGGATGTATAACGGTGGGAAGGACAGGGTTCAATCGAAGAGAGAGTATTTTAGTATAAATCTTGTAGTCAACATTAAGGATGGATATAGGACGCCAGTTATCCAACTCCAGCAGACACCCCTTCTTTGGAAGAAGAATGATGTGAGCTAGAGTAAAAGCGGGGGGAAGAACAGATAAGGAAAAAGCAGCTGTAAAGCAAGGCAATAGGAGAGGGTGTAAGAAAGAGGAAAACGTACGAAAGAAATTAACTGTCAACCCGTCAGGACCGGGTGACGAGTGACAGTTAAGTAAGGCAAGTGACTGTACTACTTCTTCTGGGGTGATAGGCATAGAAAGAGATGTAACAAGATGCGATGGAATATGTGGTAAGGCACGAAGAATCGAATCAGCATGCGGAGAACTTGACTGGAACTGAGCAAAACGTGACTGGAAATATGTCCTAACACCGGAGCAAATGAGAGTGGGGTCATTAGTAACAGTTCCATCGGGTAACTTCAGATTACGGAGGTGATGAGCAGAACGTTTGTGGAATTCCAGTTGTTGAACCTGTTCACATAGATAGTCATTTGGCTGGAGATAAAGGAGCTTGAGGCGGTGAAGAGCTTGTTGGGAGACAGGAAGTAGCAAGGCACGAAGTTCAGCTTGGTAATGAGAAAACAGCGGAGAATCAAGATCTAGGGTGGAAAAAATCGAGCGTGCAGCATCAATCTTCATAGAGGCGGTGGTACGTTTTAAGTGGGATATTGCTTGGTATAAAGAAGAATTTGGGATTTGACATTTAACCAGTGTTGCAAGGGACAAGAAGCAAAAGGGAGCGTATATAAGGCTTGTTGGAGCTGCGATTGGATGGAATGTACGTAAGTTGAATCAAGTAAAAGATCATCATCAAGGGTCCAAGTACGGTAGTATTGCCGAGGAGATGGACCGGTGTGAAGACACATTACGACACAGCTGTGGTCGGAAGAAACTGTCGGTGTGTGAGAAAGGGAGATAACTGAAGGAAGAAGAATTGAAGAAACATAAAACCCGTCAAGTCGGGCAGTTGTAGGGGAGGAAGTGGAGTAGGAGCGCCAGGTGTACGAACGAAGAAATGGGTGCAGGTGTCGAAAAGAATCTTGGAGTTGTAGCTGGTTGATGGCTGTAGAAAGTGCTCTGGTAAGAAAATACCTGGTATCCGTGGAACCGTCCGATCTGTCGAGGGATGGGTCAAGGGTGCAGTTAAAATCACCACCTAAGATGACAATATCAGTGGCCGGAAGACCTTGAACACAGGAAACAAAATGCTCAAAAAGACAGTCTGCATACTGTTGATTGCCGGAAACATAGATGTTGAAGATATGGTATCGGAAGTTGTGAAGTCGGAAAGACAGAAGCTGCAGGAGGTCACGATAAATCGGTTTGACCGTGATATCAGTAATGAAGGATCGAAGACGAAAATTGATGACCACCGCAAGTCCTGCGTGAAGACTAAGTCGATGGGCATGGTAGAATTGAAATGGCCAGGTTCGCCACCGGTGGTATGGGGTGTTGGGATGGCAGTTAGTCTCCTGTAGCAATAATATATCCGCATCATGCGGTGTAATGTCTTCAAACACTAACGCATTGTTAGGAGGGACGGAGCATCCCTTACAGTTGAAAGAAAGTAATTTTAACTTGAAAGAGGTTGTAGTGGTTGAATATTACTATCAGCACTTTTGTGAAGACTGGTTACACGTTTCTTTAAGTTAGATGTCTGCGCATTAGCGACTGTGTTAATTTTTGGCAAAAGAGCAAGTAGATTCTGAAGTTGGGTGATAATAGTGGGAAGCTGAGCATTACGTGATTGAACGCAGTCTAGCTGCTTGAGAGGACGTGACGGTTGATTGAGTATAATGAGAGCAAGATCAGAGGGCGCCAGCGGCCCGTCTAATGCAGGGAAAGTTTCCAGATATTCAGCGAAAGCTTTTTGATCCAACAATTTTGGAACAGCTGGGGACTTAAGAGATGTAGGAACTGCTGTTGGAGAGAAAGACTGTCGAATTGGCGAACGGGAACGAGAGCAGCGTGGAGAAGACGTCACTGGCGAGATGGAACTCTGTCTGGTACGTTTCAACGTGGGAACGCCGGGAGAAGCTGGTGGGTGTAGGACAGTTAGATCTGACTCCACATTAGGGGATCCAAGGGAAGAAGATGAAGCAACACGACGGAGGGGTTGCCATTCCTTTTCTGAGATAATACCCTCCGAAGAACGTAGAGGTACCACAGCAGCAAGTGGGTCCAACGATGGAGAGGTGGCCAAAGTACCTGTAGTAGATATCGAAGACTTGGAGACTGATGATGAATCATCACTTGCTGGGGGAGAATCATCTGGAACAACAGTAGAAGGGATCAAGGACGTCTGTGGAGCCGAACTTGGTGTTGCCAGAGAAACTGGTGTTGGAGCCGAACTTGGTGTGGCCAGAGAAACTGGTGTTGAGGCTGGGGTGTTGACTTTGGGTGGTATGGAAATAGGGGCTTGGCAGATACGTGTGGACAACGTGATTGGATGTGGCCATATGCCTTGCATTTAAAACAATGCAAGGCAGTAACGATATCGATCCGGAAAATCTGCTTCCCTACAACCACAGTGAGGTCAGTAGGGCAATCAGCAATGGCATCTTCAGTAGGAAACAGGATCCTTGCTTGGCGACGCAGACCTAAGATGTTCCTGTCATCTGGGTCTGTTGGTGTGGAAGACAGAGTGGAAATGGATCCAACTACTTTTCCACAACGAGAAAGGGCCGCCATTAAGTAATGGTCCTTGATTTCTGGTGGTACGGGGTAGCACGTAACAAGTACGGGGCGCTGCGTGAGCTGGACTCCCAGTAAGGTATGATCCCCAACATGCAGTCCGTCAGATAAGACGCTCTCCACAAACTCTGGCTTCGCAAAATAGATGAGAACAGTCCTAGGCTTCCTCGCCATATGAGTGATCGCTCCCTTAGGGAGGATTTGGCGGACAGCTAAGGAGTATTTCTTAAGGCTGGTGTCCGGGAGGGCATCAAAACATATGCCAAGTTTCTGTGTGCGTAAAATCTCCTGCCCAGCAGCTGAAGTTTCCGGAATTTCGATGCGTAATTTCTTGTTGTCTCTAGTGACAATCATATCAAGAGGCGTTGTACATGGATTCTTCGCTGTAGAGGAAGATGAACTGGTACCCTTCACAACAGAAGCATAAGGTAGAGTTGCCGTAGGAATGGGCGGAGATGGGGAAGGTCGAGACGCAGTGCTCGCAGGAGCAGATGAAGTATCAGAGGCAACGGATACTGAAGAAGTTAATGACGTCACGGTGGTGGAAAATGTCGAGAAATCAACATCCATAAAGTTGGAAGAAGAAGTGGTAACATCAGATAACGCGGCTTGGAAACCAGCTGCGTGTGGTAGTGACGATGACCGAACGTGGCCAGGTGGAGGCGGAGCTTTGCTATCAAGCTTCAGACCTGGCCTATCAGATGCGGCCGCCGCCATTTGCAATGGCTGGCTTGCTAAACCCGACCCTGGGCAAAGCCAGGACGGAAAAAGAGTTAGTACAAGTAAAGTTTTACTTACAGGACGTCAAAGTCGGACTCAATCGACACAGGAGACGTTCACAATACAGGAGATACACAAAATGACGGCACACACACAAAAGAACACCAATAAACGCAGGTTAAACACGGAGCACAGGTCAACACAACCTTTACAAAGCCATCGCTTAGACCACTGCGCCGCCGGGGCGGCCAAGATATTATTCATGGAGAAGATATAAAAATGGCAGCCAAAGAAGGTAGCTGGACAGGTGTTAGCTACAAAAGCTGCTAACAAGGTGAAGCAAATGTTAGGAGGCCATATTGAAAGAATGGCCTCCTAACATTTACTTCTAAGCAAATGTTAGGAGGCCATATTGAAAGATTGAAAGAAAGAAATTACCAAGAAACGGGTCATTCATTCTAAGAAAGCCAAAAGAGTAGCACACAATATTTTCGATTCCTAAAGATGAGGTAATCATGGCACTCATTCACCAAAATTCCACTGTATGCTTGCAATCAGAATTAGACCTGTTCGTTTTACCATCAACTCAGACAAGTATCGACAGTAGACAATGGACTAAATTTCACCCGCTTGCCAACATTCAAGATGGGGGGCCTTTGGAATTTAACATTTCTGGAAATGGAGAAGAATATATGGATTTGTCAATGACACAACTATGTGAAAGTAAAAATCATGAAAGGTAGCGGTGCAGTACTGCCTGATAAGGAGCCTTACACAGCTTATATTGAAACTCTACTGAATTACGGAGCAGAGGCAAATAAAACTATCTTATCTTCCAAGTGTTTTTATAAAGATACAGCAGGCAATTTACATGAAAAAAATTCAACAGTTGTAACAACTAACAAAGGTTTGAATCAACGTTATGAATTAGTTAAACATAGTAAAACTTTAGATCTTGATGGAAATCTGCACTGTGATGTTTTTTACCAAAACAGGTTAGTGTTGAATTTGAAAATCAAACCGTCGCATCATTCCCTTATATTGCCGGATCGCTGCATACGCCATGTCGTTTCTGTTTACAGGGCCGCCCACAGCGCCACATTTGCATAATTGAATTAGAGATACGTGTCTTCTTTCACGGTGAATTAGAGATACGTGTCTAGTAACGTGTAGTACCACCTTTCGCCCTGACGACGGCGGCGATTCGTCTCGGCATGGACTCGACAAGAAACCGGAAGTGTTGGGAAACCACAAGGATTCATGACCCCTGAACAAGCTCCCATAGTTCATGGAGTTTGATGGAAGGGGGTCAGAGCCTTTAACATCTCTTGATGGCATCCCAGATGTGCTCGATGGGATTGAGGTCAAGTGACCTAGCTGGCCAAGGAAGCGAGGTCACGTCGGTGGAGTGTTCGTCCAACCATTCGGATGCAATACGGGAGCGATGGCACGGTGCATTGTCTTGTTGCAGAACGAAGTCCCCAGTGGGACGGTGAAGACGCACAAACGGGAGCAAATGGTCGTCCAGGATATCCCGGTAACGTTGACCTGTGAGGGACAATGTCACACATACCAGGGGTCCCGTTTCAGTCCACGTAAACAGTCCCCAGACGAGAATGCCCCCACCAACTTGAAGAGTACCCCGCTGGCAAGAAGGATCCATCGCTTCATGTGGTTTGCGCCATACTCTTATCCTGCCATCCTCATCTACCAACGTGAATCTCGACTCATCAGTCCAGGCAACATTTTCCCACATGTCTTGGGTCCAGTGGCGATGTTCCGGTGCCCATGCTAAGCTTTGCACCCTGTGATGTGCGGTCAGCAGTGGTAACCTCGTGGGACGATGGCTTCTGTACCCCATAGCGAGGAGATGGTTCTGGATGGTGTGGCTGCTTAGACGTTTTTGTACACCAGCGTTAAATTGCCGAGTGATTTCTTGCACGGTGGCACGTATATTCGCTGTTACAATGCGAGCTAGCCCAAGATGACCCCGCTCATTCGCACGCTGTTGTCCACGGCAGTTGGCCCTTGCAGGAATGGCTTTACCGGATTCGATGTACTCATGGTGCACCCGTGACACAGTGTCTCGTGAAAATCCCGGTGCCTGCATGACTTCCGAGATGAACTGACTCATTCCTCAGGCCCTGACAATTTGCCCACGATCAAATGCGCTTAGATTCTTCGTCTTACCCATACTGCGTCCGACTGTTCCCGTCGCATTACTCCTTATATTGTCGGATCGCTGCATACGTCATGTCGTTTCCATTTACGGGGACGCCCACAGCGCCACATTTGCATAATACGAGTGAAACGTAATGTTGGTTGGAAGAAAAGGAATAGGAAGAGACCCAGGATAGAAAGAATAAAGGTTGATAGGCTCCTTGAAGACCATCAGCGTTATTCTGACTTACCCAGAGAATGACCGGCCGTTGTCAGAGGCTGGTTGAGTGAGTACTGTGTGATTGATTGCGAATCAAATCGACTGCTGTTCCAATAGACTCTGTTAGCAGAGCGAGGGGAGTTGTTTCTTCCCTCAAAAACTTGATTTTTCTTCTCTTTCGTTTTTCAAAACGAAGGGAAGAAAATTTTTTTTTCATTAATTTGAAAAAAGTGTTTTTGTGCAGTCAGTTCGGACTTAGAAAAACTGTCCTTGTCAGGGCAAAGTCCGAGCTGCGGTCAAAGCACGGTGCGCAACTCTGACACACGAGCGGGTACGTCGTCGTCGTGCCGGTCCCCCTGATCTACGGATCAGGCCAAATCCCGCACTCAACCAGGGTCAAGTGCAGGTTACAGCGGAAGAACCCTAGGGTACCGCTGAGCACTTGACTGTCGAACGTACTAAGTCTGACCGACCAGGGACACAGGTCCCAGGGCTTACACTCGGTTAGCAAATCGAGTAGAGAGATGGCAGAGGACGCGGGGGCTTCAACCCCGGTCCAAGTGAGCCCGTTGAGGCAGACTGCGGCTTAGAAATTCCGTCGGAATTCGCAAGCGCAGTCAACTCCTTCTTTCAAGAGTTGGAGAGGATTCTAGAGAATCCATCAAATAAGGTTCTGGTTAACACCAGAACCAAGATAAGAAAGGTAGCGAACTCGCTACAGGCAGCTTGCACCAAGCAAGTGATTGAAATGAGTCTCATCCAAGGGAGACTACAGGAAAGAAGTGAGCACGCTAGCGCGGCTCCAAAAACATATGCCGAAGCGGCTCGAGCGAAGCCCGGCAAGGGGAACACGGCCCCTAAGCAAAAAACGGCTAAGCAGGAAGTAGCCAAGAAGGTGGTAGCCAAGAGGGTCGAGAAGAGGCACGTGCTTCTCGTTTACCCCGCAACAGACAAGGGTACTCCCTCGTCAGAAGACGTTAAGGCGGTTCTGCAAACTCAGATTTGCCCCGCCAAACTCCAGATTGGGGTTAAGGGAGTTAGAAAGGTCAATGGGGGAGGAGTAATGGTGGAATGCTCCTCCGCCAAAGAAATAGAGAAACTGGATTCGGAGCTAAAGAGCAATGCAGTGACGAAGGAGAACCTTCGGTCCAGATTGCCAGCTAAAAGGAATCCAAGGTTTATCGTCTACGGGATAGACGGAAACCTGTCAAGGGAAGAGGTCGAGCAATGTCTCGCGGAACAGAACCCGGAGTTGGAGGAGAGCAGCCTCCAGCTCAAGTTCTCATTGAAGGTGAAGGGTGGGAAACGCCACTTGGTAGCAGAGGCGGACCCACTGACCTTCAAAAAAGTGATGAAGCGAGGCAAGCTCGGAGTGGGATGGACCGTCCACTCAGTAAGGGAATATCTGAGGGAGGTCCGTTGCTACAGGTGTAACGGGTTCGGGCACTTTAGGTCAAGGTGCACCGAAGAGCAGGATAGGTGTGCCCGGTGTGGGGAAACCGGGCACAAGCGCCAGGAGTGCAGCAATAGCCCGGTCTGCACTAACTGCTTGGCAAACAACAAGAGATTCAGGCGTCGAGTGGATGTAGGCCACTCGAGTCTAGACAAGGAATGCCCAAGCCTTGTCAGAGAACTGGCTCTGCTAAAAGAACGCACTCATTATGGATAATAAACCAAAGAGAGGCGTTAAGGTACTTCAAATCAATCTGCACCACGCACGGGCAGCAACAACACAGGCCCTGGTGACAGCCACTGAGCAAAAAGCTCATATTCTGCTATTGCAGGAACCATTCGAACAGGGGGGAAGAGTGGTGGGCTTCCCTAACTCCTACCGGATCTACCACCCTAGGGTGGCAAAGCCCAGGGTGGCCACGGTCGTGAAAGACCCGTCCCTAGCGGTTCTCGAGATAAAATGCTCCGAGAACGTGGTCGCCCTGGGCGTGGAATGTGGTGATGCGAAATTTTTAATGGTGAACGTATACAGTTCTCCAGCAGGCAATTTGAGAGAAACGCTGAATGAGCTAATGGCTCTATTAGGGGAATTCCCCAGTCATGAGATAATAATAGCAGGCGACTTCAACGCGAAGAGTCCTCTCTGGGGCAATCAGAACGAGGACGAACGCGGCCAGCTACTAGTGGACTTTGCCAACGCGGCAGACCTGAGTTTCTTGAACGATCCAGAGAGCACCCCGACCTTCCAAGGGGCGAGGGGCTCCTCTTGGATCGACGTGACTCTCGTCAGAGTCTCTAAGCGCAGCCTTGTCCAGGATTGGCAAGTACTGGACGACGAGAGCTGCAGTGACCACCTAGCGCTATCTTTCGTTTTGGGATCGGAAAAGCCCATCCGACCCAAGCGCAAAAGGTTCTTAATGAAGAATCTAGACTGGTGGGCTTTTAAAGCCAAGTTAACTACCTTGTTGGGGGGTAGGAGGGAAGAAGAGGCCGCAGAAGTGTCGGACCTCAACTCCCTCTTTGAAGAACTTACCAGTCAAATAACAACGCTATGCGAGAGTAGTAGGGGAAATAAAAGGGGAGCCAAGGACCCTCACCCCTGGTGGTCGGAGAAACTAAAAGCTCTAAGGGCGAGAGCTAGGCGGAGTAGGAAAGCTCTGCAAAGAGCAAAAGCTACTCCGCAAGACAGGGAGTGCACAGAAGTGCATAAAAAGGCTCGTTCAGCATACAGGAGAGAACTGAATCTCTCGAAAATCTCCTACTGGAGAAAACTGTGTGAGTTTCAAACTCCGGCTGACCCTTTCGGGATCCCCTATAAGATCTCGAGGGGATCCATAACCGAACCGCTAAAACTGGCAGCGGTAGAAAGGGCAGACGGTAGCCTATCAAAGACTCTTGATAGTACCGTAGAAAGTCTCTTGGATTACCACTTCCAAGGAGACGAGGGAGAAGGGGACTCCCCTCAACAAAAAGAAATAAGGGAAGAAAGTCGGATCCCGCCGGACACTGGTGAGGACCCCCCCTTCACGAGAGACGAAGTGGAGAATGCCCTCTCCAGTCTAAACACGGGCAAAGCACCAGGCAAGGATGGGTTCGACCTCAGCATAGTCAGAGAAATCTACTATGCAAATCCCGGGTATTTTGTGGCGCTCCTAAACGAATGCCTCGGGAGGGGAATCTTCCCAGACTTGTGGAAAACAGCGGTGCTAGTTCTTTTCAACAAGACCGGAAGGAACAAAAATGATCCCGCAGCCTATAGGCCCATCTGCCTCCTCTCGGCGTGGAGCAAGGTGCTGGATAAGCTCATAACGAACAGAGCGCTTGGCTTTCTCATGGAGCAGGGAAAGCTAAACAGGAACCAATTTGGTTTCCTTCCGGGGCGTTGCGCAACGCAGGCAATTCGCAGCCTCCGAGAGAGGGCAGAGAGGAACAAAGCGGAGGGGCTCCATACCTGCTTCATCTCACTAGACGTGAGGGGGGCATTCAACAGTGTCTGGTGGCCAATGGTTTTAACCAGACTTAAAGAACTTGACTGTCCAAGGAACCTGTTCAAACTGATCAGCAGCTACCTGTCTGATAGAAGAGTCGAGTTCGAAGCGGGGAATGGGCAATCCTCGCGTTCGTACCATAGAGGGTGTCCGCAAGGATCCAACTCCGGGCCGCTCTGGTGGAATATAGTTGCTGATTCAGCACTGAACCTAGACCTGGGGCCCGCAGTGGAGATTCAAGCCTATGCGGACGATTTCGTTCTCGTGGTCTCCGCCTCAGGGAGACACGTGATCGAAAGAGAAGCACATAGGGCCTTGGATGTGCTAGAAAATTGGAGCAGAGAAAGCAAACTGTGCTTCGCTCCTGAGAAGACCACTCTGCTAGCAATAGCTAAGAGAGGAGTAATGAAAACACCACCCCAGTGCAGATTCCAAGGGTGCACTATCAAGGCGGTGCGTGAAATGAAATACTTGGGTGTGGTCCTGGATCAGAGTCTATCAGGGCTGCCACACCTGAGGCACCTTAGAACAAGGTGCACGGTGATTCTCAATAGATTGAATGGCATGAGGTTAACGGGCAAAACCAAGAAGGCCATCTATCAGAGAGGAATTGAAAGAATTCTGACGTATGCAAGTGGAGCATGGTGGACTCCCACAGTCAAAATGAAGAAGGGGATAAACCAAATCCAAAGGTTGGCCCTACTAGGGATAACCGGTTGTTTTCGCACAACGTCGACCCTAGCACTCCAAGTGCTGGCGGGGTGCGAGCCGGCAGACCTAGTAGTGGAAAGGGAGGCAGCAATGCACTGCCTAAGGTCAGGCGAGGACGCCTACCTTCTCGGTGCGCCGCATCGAGCCTCCGACATGGAGATGGAAAGCGTGGACTGGCAGATCCACCTTGCCGAGGAAATTTGCCCACCGTGGGGCAAGGAGAAACCCACGGGAGTTGGGCATGAGCTGTTCACGGACGGCTCAAAGATGAAGGGACAAGTGGGGGCAGGCTTCTGTGCGTTCTCGGACGGGAACGAAGCCACTGCAGGAAGCGTGAAATTATCGCAGAACGCTTCTGTCTTCCAGGCAGAACTTCTGGCGATAGAGATGGCACTCACCTGGGCACTCCCCAGGCGTAGTGAAGAAAGAATAAAACTCTACTCGGACAGTGAGGCAGCACTGCAGGCTCTGAGTAGATTCAGGGGAAGAAACCCCATCGTCCAGAGGATCAAAACCCTCTTGAGGGCAGAGGGAGATGGGGCAGTTAGTTTCCACTGGGTACGAAGCCATGTCGGAACCCTAGGAAACGAAAGGGCAGATCAGCTGGCGAAGGCAGCCACGCTGAAAGAGACGGTCGACGTGCAATGCAGAACGCCGCGAAGGTGTACTCGCGCAGCATTAGCACGTCGGACCATGACCGAATGGCAGGTCAGATGGGACACGGGAGAGACAGGGCGGAAGACACACAGAGTGTTTCCGAAGGTCTCGACCAAACGAGCACAGACAAATAAGTTCCTGAATCAAGTACTCAGTGGCCATGGCATCAGCCCTGAATACCTAGGCAGATTTGCCATCAGGAACTACACTTGTCCCTGTGGAAAGAGAACGGCAAGCATAGAACACTGCGTACTTGAATGCAGTGGCTTCGCCGAATGGAGAAACACACTGATCCCAGGTGTGCAAAGAACGCGAAGATTGGATCTGCTCATCCAATCTTCCGTTAACAGGAGGGGGATAATAGCCTTGGTTGAAAGGCTAACCCTCCAGCAACATACCATCTTCCCCAATCAAACGGGGACCGAAACGCAGGAGGTGAACGTGCACACCGAAAGCGATTCGGAAGATGAATGAGGGTAGAAGTCTGTGGGAAAACAGACGAAGAGACCACCAATGTAAATATTCTGTAAATAATTTTTTTTGCTATCTCTTGATGTTGTAAGTCCTAAGCATGAGGACAGTGCATACATGTGTGTAGATGTTTTGAAAAAGAAAATAAAGGGAAATTATTCCCCAAAAAAAGTTCGAGGGCAAGGAATCTTCCAGTCAACGATAAAGTAAGAAACGACCTATCCCGCCAGACAGAGCGGGAACCCAGACAAGGTATACTAGGTCGCCTGCCAGCACGTCACCACGGGCTGGTCTCTGGGCCATTGGGGTGGCCAGGGTCCGAACCGGCGTCTCAAGGCAGGATAATTGTCGCAACATGTCAAAATAACATCCAAGGTGCTCAATAAGTCCCCGTGGAGCCAAGACAGATTGGCGGAACGGGACAATGAAATCAGTATATTACTCAGAGAATGACTGAAGGAGCTGAAGTCTGGTGAGAGGGGTGCAGAAAAGTGGGAATGTTTTAAGAACTGTTTTGTCACTGCTGCTAAAGAGGTCTGTGGCACCACAACAGTGAGTAACAATAGAGGTGATGCTTGGTGGAATAGTGAGATTGAAGAGGCAGTAAAGAGAAAGAAGGAAGCCTATTTGGGGATGTTGCAAGGTATAGTTTCTGTGGATGAATAGCGCTGTAAGAAGCGTGAACTGCTGAGCTGGTTCGTCAGAGTAAGGCAAAGATAGGAAAAAAGTGGAAAGGCATGAACTGGCTTTTCAAAAGATAGGAAGTCTTTCTGGAAGTACATGAGACTGAGGAAAAATAGGGGAAACAAAGTTGTAAGTTGTGTGAAGAATGAGATCGGGGAAATGATATGGGAGCCCAATGAGTTAAGTGAAAGATGGGGTGAATATTTCTGTGACTCCTAAGGTTTTCTGAAGGAAACCGTACCTTCGATATAAAAGGAAAACTAACGTAACATTTAATAATCAAATTGTAAAATCACCTTTCAGCAGTTGCACCATGATACTCTTCATACAATGTTTTTCATGCAGTAATTATCAATGTCAAACTTTCGTTATTGCTGTGAACAATTACAACTGGAACCAAAACTATAAGATAACAGTGAGATTTAGTAAAGTTGGTTAGATAAAAGTTGCTTCCATCGCTTAACACTTGCGCAGTGACATTTTGGTGCGGGATCCCACCTCCCCCTTCTTTAGTAGTAGTAGAATCAGTTTATGACTTTTTCATTGTTGCTGTCTGAAAGAGCCACTGCTCTTGCATTCGTGGGGCCCTGCATGTATAGACAAGGACATTAAGCAGATGATTGCGAGTTAGTAAGTGGTTCAATGCACCTTCCATCTGGAAAAAGAACAGTGTGAGGGTGAAGATGTTCCCCAAGGTAGTTCAAAATGAGAAAAAGAAAATGTCCTAAAAATTCTGCTCCCTGAACGTACGAGACAAAATTCTAACTAAAGAACCAAAAGATCGGTATTCCTGATAATTGATTACAAGTTATGCAATATAAACAATCCTTTCATTTATCCATAGCGCTCGTGAGCGATTTTAATTAACATACATGAGACTGACGAAAAAAAATAACAAAGCTGTACTTTTTAATTTGGTGAAAAATCAGACTGCGCGGTGAGAAAGTGAATATTACGCAGCATGAACAAAACTGAGTCGTTCACTGTAATTTACTTATGAAAATATTTAACTAGATCACACCACTGTATTCACAATTATAAAATTACTGAATTCCCAAACAAAATAGGGTGGTTTTGAAAGGCATAGCCTCAAACAGTTTTTTTTTCCTGGTTTTGTTCTTGCTAGAACATTAACTCTGGTTTCCTCTTGAAGAAAATCCTACTTTCTTCTCATCAAGTTCCACAGCCATATTTGTCTTTTGTTGACTCTGCCACTGCACAGCATCTACTGTTTACTTTTTTTCTGCTGATAGTTTTCCCTTACGATTTTTCTTTGTTACTTTTCTTTCTTTTTTTTTTTAATTCCCTCAGATGACAATTTTATCCATCATGCTTTAAGAACTTTCAGCCTGAGAACCATGAATTCTGATATCAGAGCTTTCACTATTCTAGATAAATGGTGTAATTTTCAGAGAACGAATACTTTTTTGAACAGCATGCATCAATTCTTACAAATTTCCAAACTTCGTCACTTCCGTTTTTGGAAAGTTCCCCCACCCTTACCAAGCTAAAATGCACACACATTTATGAGGGTGGTGACATTTAACAACTAAATAGGGGTATGAACATCGCGGGGGAAAAATACAATTACGGAAGAAATCTTTGCTCTATCCGACTTCCGTTTTCAGAAATTTATCAAACATTTTCAAGCTGAAATACAAATATTTATGGAATAAAATGATATCTAGCAATACTGGGTAGAGGAAGCATCGCGAGAAAAAAATATTATGATT
The DNA here is from genome assembly GCA_039090855.1 of Macrothele yani. Taxonomy (NCBI): domain Eukaryota; kingdom Metazoa; phylum Arthropoda; class Arachnida; order Araneae; family Macrothelidae; genus Macrothele; species Macrothele yani. The sequence goes on from CM077007.1 coordinate 105,091,575, forward strand.
ACGAGAGAAATCTTACCTAAGTCTACTTTTCGTTTTCGAAGGATGAAATTCGTCCTCCGACGGAGAAAACGACCCCCGCCCCCCGCCCACCCACCCACACCACCACCACCAATCCTCCCAAAATTTCAGTTCAGTTGTTCCTCGATCTTGATACATGGCGATTTGGTGTTAAGATATTTTTCTACTATGATGATGAACTTACTTCTAAAAAATGCAAAATATTACAATTTTATCTTCTTATAAAAAAAGAAGAAGGCCGGTGATCTATCTAGTGACCCCAATTAAGAATTTTTTCATAAACGACTAACACCTAAGGTACGATCCTAAAAACTCCCAGTAAATGGAAGGTGATTCCACCCCCACCGACAAAAGAAAGTCACACGAGACACAAAATCATTTGCTCAAACATATCTTCCAGGTTAACTAAGGTTTATTTTGTGCTCCCAGGCACATGTTGGAAAACAACTCAATACAAGGAAATTTTTGGTGGCTAGGCCGAATAAAAAAGAATTAAGCTACGATTTTTAGAGTCCAGAGAATGTTAACAGTCCTAAATGATCCCCTCAGAAACCCTGGTCTGCAAACCAAGTAGTTTTCACCTGTGTGGTTTAGAGGATGAGGGAGGTAAGTGGCACAATTTAGTTACCGGCCTGCTTTACAACATCATCATAGGATGTGATCATTCACTCAAAGAGTGTTAAGAGCTTAATGCTCGATGTGCATATTTGTTACATGTTTAACCTTGAGCTAGATGCTCTTTACAATTTAAGTTAGATGGTGAAGAGTGACATTTTAATTTTTTTCTTTTTCACAATACACTGATTTTGGTCAGTTACCTGGAAAAATCTTTTTCTTACTTTACAGTAACAGAAAACAAGACGAAACAAAAATATCAAGTCACTGCCAGGACTCCCCACATTTATTATGACAAAAAAATCTATGCATAAGTTAAGTTGCTACTCCTACTGGTGAAACACCAACAAAAAAAAAAAAAAAAATAGAATAGGCTATTGGAAGAGGTATGCTTCCCTACCTGGGCCAAAAATCAAATTCCCCCATTTTTCCCAAGGAAGGCATGCCGTTTCAATATCCTACTCTGATGTCACTTTCCTCTCATTTGAGCTAACGAAAAACCCTGTTCTAACAGAAAACCAAAATTACTATACTTCAATCCATTTCTTTGTTTTCTTTCATTTCTTTGTTTTTCTTCTCACTGGCATTAACTAGACATTTTTACAAAAAATACACAATGACATTATACTACATTTGTTGGTTCTGGCCAGACCATTAATTCCACAAATACATTTGCATTTCTTTATTTTCCTCCCATTTTAATTTCACCTTTCTCCCATTTTTTTTTCTTACCCCTGAATTTTTAACCTTTTACATCATTCCATTTCTGATCAAGACACATTTTTTTTTTTTCAATTTAGGTGGTCCTCATTTTTCTTTTTCTTCGTTTCTCCTCATCCTTAAATTTTCCTTTTGATGCAGAATTGGTGTTTGTGCTGTCGCTACGGGAGCCGGCACGCCGGGGAAACGGTGCCTGATGCGCTTACGAGGCGCCATGGTAGATATTTCCCTCTTCTCCTTCCCTTTTTTTTTTTTTTTTTTTTTTAATTTACTCCCGAGGCCCAGCCTTTGAGGAGTATCTCTCTCTCTCTCTCTCTCTCACGGCGACAGACGGCAGCGATGTTACTGAGCGGGTTATGAAGAGTAAGGCCCGCTATTGCCTCGGATGATGCATGCGTCGTCGTGATGACGTCAAGCACTTTTGCGCGCCATCTCAACCTTACAAACTAGGGCTCAGCAGAGTAATTTTCGAGCCATGGGAAAAAATTGAATAGAAACGATCCTACCGTTTTTGGGCCATCGCGGCCACACGTCCCCGGTGCTGGAATGTTACAGCGAGATCGGCATCAGGACGTCCGTCGTGCGAACTTTGAGGGACTCTCCCGCCTAGCTTCTTTTTCCTTCCCCTTTCTTAGTGCTTGGTGGTTTACAGCTCAACTCTCTCTGAATCTGAAGAGCGTCCAAAAAAACCGATGCTCTTCGCCTTACGCGTGTGCGAGAAAGCGCCGACTTTCCAAATTGGCTACGCGAACGTTAGGAGGCAGAAACTTCCTCGATGGACGACTGACCTTGGACCCACGAAAATGGGCGCTGCGGTGAACTTCCGGAATTCCGCCCAAATCCCGAAGTGTTTTTTTTTTTTTTTGATTGAAGGTTTAACGACCACCGTGAGCAACTCAATGGGCTATAAGCAGTTGCCCGTCCCTAATTTAGGGTCACTGGTTCCAGGGAAGGAGAGAGCCAGTGCCGTAAGACAAACACAACATCCATGCCTCACCGGGATTCGAACCCGGACCCCTTTCGGACGAATGATCAGAGTCCATCGCTTAGACCACTGCGCCACCGGGGCGGCCAGAAGTGTTCCTGTGCAAAGCGAAAAATGCCTTTTCGAAGTAAACAAGAGCATAAATAAATCGGACTTTCTGCACTGGTAAAGCTGGGAAAACGTCCTCACAGACGCCATTCTACGAACTTATTGCTTTTAGAAAAGCGACACCAGAAACTGTGGCCATTTTCGTTCTTTCTTTCTGAACAAAGACTTTTGGAGACCACCTTTACAAAAATTCATTAAACAAATTAACATTAACGAACATCGTTACAATTAACTTCGTAACACATAAAAACCGAATTCTCTCTAGCTACAGGTACGACGATCGGAATTGCGAAAAAATAGCGTAAAGCAACAATTTGTTATTTTGCCCTGATGCATTAAACCACAATTTTATTCTTTTACTAAATGACTATTAAATATCCTTGACGATAGCGTACGCGCAATTAATTTACGAAAGTCACTTCGTTACGGAGCGATCGCCGCGCCGCTTTTTCTAACAGTCACTGCATTATACTATCACTAGTTAATACCCAGTGAGATCCCCACTAAAGCAAAGTAAATATTAATACTAGGCAAGATTTTAATTTCAAAAAGTTACTAAATTACGATCGGTACACAACAACGATTTTAATACTTGCTACTGACATGGCATAAACACACGGTTTTTCTCATTAGGTACAAATACAATACGATAAAATACTTCCTACACTATATGTTTACAAATTACTTTTCAATTATTAAAGCTTACAAAATAACATATTAAAAAAAACGCGATAACGACGGTAAATACGGAACTACAACCTTACGATTTTTTTTCCTCTCTACGTTATCCCGACGATCAATAACGCTGAACGCCGCAGCGTCGCCGATAGTTTTAAACTGATACATCTAACACTATACATATACTGTATAAACTGCACTATACACTTAAGAAACTAAGGCACATTAATTCATATACACTACATCATATACTGCTTAAAAATAAATTTCCATAATATCTCTTCCCTGAAAGTAAACAGTGCACTAAAAAATGCAATGGAAGGAAGAAAAAAAAACATTGCATGAAGGAAGAACAAAACAATATAGCATGATGTCAAACTTCATTTAATCTACTTCCCAGCTAGTTACACCTGCCTTAACTAGCAACAGACATCACAAGGCTAACTTACCTAGACCTATTCACATAAATTTAACTACATACACAGATCAACAATTCCACAGAGAAATCAAAAAGAACAGAAAAGAATTTACTTGATTTTTTTCTTGACATTTAATTTTTTTTTAACTCCCTCCTTGCCCAAGGGATTTGAGATCATCTCATGAAAAAAAATCTCACTCTCATTGAGAGTGCGTGGATCTGGTGATGGGTTTTCCGATCCAAAATATTGGCCCATTAATTCAGATATCGGAAAAACGTCAACAGATCAATCTCGAAATGGTCCAAATGATAACAGAAACGACGAAATTTCTCGAATCAGCGTAAGAATATCGTGGCCGAAGATTACGGGGAAATTTTCGGGCGGCCTAACTTCCGTTTTCGGAAATCGTTGCCTACAATTTCAAGCGAAATTATGCAGTGAAATTATATTTAACAACAGTACTGAACAGAGACAACATCGCGCGTAGTAGAAAATTACAGGAAAGATCTGCACTCCGTTTAACTTCCATTTCCGAACGTTTAAAAATACAAAACAACGTCCCCAGATGGAATACAACCCACGACCCCCCCCCCAACTAATACCCCGAAAATTTCTTTACTTCTGCATCGATCTCGAGAATGACAAAAATATAAATAAATAAAAGGGAGTGGAATCCGCGAATTCGCGGAAAAATCTCTCGTACGAAGTAACCGCTGAATCGATTTCGAATGTCGTAAGATTACGCTAAAATATCGAAGACCGGTAAATTTTAACTTCTGGCGCAAAATTGGCGCAGATTTAGTCAAAATCCCGAATTTTTAGCAGAATGGCGCAAGAACGTTTTGGGGCGGGCTGGCGCAATTGCCGCAGGTCTAGCAGCCCTGTAAAGTGATTGAAAAAAGTACGGGATCTTACATCAGAGAAAGTGTGAGATGTTCAGAATGGTTTTATGCCTGGTAAAGGCTGCACTAACAAGATTTTTGCATTACGCACGATGATTGAAAAGTATCTGGCTGTTGGTAAGAAAGTTTTTGCTGCCTTCATAGATTTAGAGAAAGCTTACGATAGAGTAAATAGGACACTTTTGTGGAAGGTATTAAATGAATATGGTGTTACTGGGAATCTACTTAATAGTGTAAAAGCCATGTATGCTGGTGGTAGAGCTTGTGCACGAGTGAATGGTGTTTTGTCAGAATGGTTTTCTATTGGTGCAGGAGTTAAACAAGGTTGTGTAATGTCACAATGGCTGTTTAATAAATTTATGGACGCGTGCATGCGTGATGCCAAAATAGATGATAGTGGTTTATGTCTTGGTGACATCCGTGTGTGCAGATTGCTGTATGCTGATGACACTGTCCTGTTGGCAGAGAGCAAAAGTGATTTGCAGAGTATGTTGTCTCGGATGTACGAAGTTTGCATGAAATTCAAACTGAGTATAAATAAGGGAAAACCCAAAGTTATGGTGTTTGAGAGAGGAACTGGTAGCACTGAATGTAATGTAAGTATAAACGGCACTGTGGTTGACTAGGTGAGTGAGTTTGTGTATTTAGGAAGAATTTGACAGAGAGAACAAATTGGATGGTGAAATTAGTAGGCAAGTGAATTCTTCATTGAAAGTCATAGCTGCTCTGAGAAATTTTCATAGGAATGATGGGTTTTCTAGAGAGTCCTGCATGGCTGTGTATGAAAGTGTAATTGTTCCTACTCTTGATTGTATGGCAGTGAAACCTGGGTAATGCAGAAGAAACATAGGAGTTGTTTGTGTGCTGGAGAAATGTGTTACTTACGGGGAGTTTGTGGCAAGGCACGGTCTGATTGTGTGAGGAATGAAGATGTGTTGCAGTTGTGTGATGTTAAGCAAATTATTGTTAGCAAGGTGGGGACCAATAATGAATATGCTTCGGTGGTTTGGCCATGTTGAAAGAATGAGTGATGATATGCTTACTAAGAAAATCTTTTTAGCCCAAGTGGCAGGAAGGAAAGGCAGAGGAAGGCCAAGGAAGACATGGGTGGATCAGATTCAGGAGTGTCTGCATGAGAAAAACATTATGAGTATGAAGTATAAAAGATCTTGTGTACGGCGTGTAATGGATATCAGTGAAGCCCGAGTTGAATGTCAAGATCGCTGTAAATGGAGAAGTTTGATACGACAACAGTAAGTAAAAATACTTGGTAGTTAGCATTTCTTTTTGGAGCTAACCTCTGAATCTCAGAGAACAGCTTAGTGATATGTAGATGGTAACATATATTTAGGGATACGTAATTTTCGTACTTACGAAATGTGCCAATATAAGCGAATAAATACGAAAATTTGATTTTAACTACTTTTCCGCGACATTTCGATAGTTAAAAATTTTTAAAGCGAAAATAGGACGTAATTTCGCTAGCACTTGCTGCATGTACTACTCAGCGTGCGTTACTCGTGAAACCCCAGGCCATGGCTCTTACCCTCTCAGCGAGTCAGACAGCGCCGCTCAGTCGCACTGGCTGGCTGGCTGGCTTTAAAAGAATACGAATGAGCGTGTTTGTTTTTGCATTTCGTTAGTAGACTACAACGCTCGCAAAACATGTGCCTAGTTCAGGTAACCTTCCTTCTGGAGATACTTTGAGACGTAAATACGTACCACTTTGCTGAATTTCAGAGAAAGAGGCAACAAAACAGCAGCTGAAAAATAAACCAGTAGTTGTAGTGGCCGATGAAACATATGATACACAAGGGAGGAATGTTTTTTAAGTCCTATTGAAAACTATTAATTCAGAACTAGAGCACTCATGTTTCCTAGCAAGTGTATATTTTTTAAACGTTGCTAATCCTTCCACTTGCTCTCAAGCAATAATGGACACCTTGAAAGAATACGAAAATTGAATACTCTCAAGTAAAGGGCCTAGTATCAGACTCTGCACGTTACATGACTGCGTGCTTCAACTCATTAGAAATACTTCTTGGAGACCATATTTTGTACTACTAATGTTGGGCGCCTAAGGTGAATCTTGTAGGTGACGTATTTTTAAAAGTTCAAAGAAATGAATTCCATTGCGGCTAAGACGAAGAAAGCTGTTTTGCACTCCAGAAAAATGCATATTTAAGCTTTGAAAGAAAAGGCACCTCAACTGCCAGCAAAACTCTACCCCACGCCTGTTGTAACCAGGTGGAATTCTTGGTTCAAAGCTGTCATTTATTTGAGCAAATATTTGGAAAATATTGTTGCTTTTCTCAACAAATATGAGGACAACTAGAGTACCAGTTTCCTAAAGGAAAGTTTTGAAAATGAAATTCTAGCTCGTAAAATATGAATTCTATTGAATTTTTTTCTGAATTCTGTCCAAAAATTATGAAATTAATTGACAATTTAGAAGGATCAAGCTATCCATTTGCACACTTTTTGTGGAGCAAATTAGTAGATTTACAGTCTTCTCTTGAGCACCAAAGTCAAGGGTGTTTTAGCAAAAAGACAACGCGTTTTAACAAACTAGAATGGTGAAATTGATCAGGAGCACAATATCATGCTGAAGACAGCAGCAGATAAAGAGTTAATAAATTGTTTCTCCACATGACATTCAATGCAACAAATGAAGCCTACCAGCATACTGGCAGGTTATTTTGTCCATCTGTAACCGTGACTACACACGTCATCTTTGAACACAAATTTATTATTGGAAAGCTTCACTAAAATACCATTTTTTAAAGACATACCACGGGATGAGCTCATCGATGGATACGATCATTTTCACAGACAGCTACTTACACTGGTCAACCAAGAGACTCCTGTTGATGTCATAAAGATTTTAAAAGAAACAAAATGCTGCTACCTAAACTATGCAAAGGCAGCTATTCAAAGACTCCACAGTCCCGTTAACAGCGTGGATGCTGAGAGATATTTCAGTATGTACAACATCATTATTACTGACAGAAGGCAAAAGGCTAAAGGAAGAGAATATAGACTACTACAATGTTAGCTTCTAACTAAGTATTTTGGTACTTAGCCTACCAGTAAGTAAACTTTGAAAAACAATTTTTTATCTTCAGTTTTTGCGAAATTTCGATTTTGTTTGGGCGAAATTTACGTATCCCTACATATAACTATTAAGATGTTGGTTTTCACAACATTTATTAAATACCTTCTGGCAGTGTATTGCACTTCTGTTTTTTTTTTTTTTTTTTTTTGCTAGCTCTTCTGATAAGAAGACATATCAATGCAATTAGAGCCTTTTCATTCTTTATCACGCCTTTGTCTTCCCATGTTATGATGTGGCATTGAAGTACATGACGACTTAATTCACCCTGAAACAAAAAAGGGAGGAAAATATATTAATGTCACATTACAAAATGTCTTTCAATAATTCAACTGGGTGTTAAAAAGAAGAGCATGTATGCATGAAGAAGTATTACGCACATACATTAAAAAAAATTATCGCGCAAAACACATAAATCATAATAATAACTTGCAGGGACGTCGCCAAGGAGGTGAGAGGGTGGGCTTGTCTTGCCCACCCAGTTCAAAGTGTGCCATTTTTCAATATACACTGTGTATTTAACTTTAAAATATAATCTGCACTTTGTCAAGTAATAAGTATTATGTTTTATTTCATGCAAGCCTACATATTTTCTCTTAGGAAGTGAGTTTTTATGTCTCCAAAAAAGGTTATCAAAATATAAGCATCGCAGGGCCATGAAAATTCAGTTGTTTTGTACTCTTCCAATTGTTTAGTTTCAGCCTCTTTTTCTTGTTTGTATAGCCTGGGGCTGGAGGCTAATGAGGAGGGTGGATAGGAATTCACTGAGGGGGTCACTACTAATTGTTCTGTTTGCTTTCTTTACAAAATAGGGGGTTTCAACCCAAAAAGTGGAGTCTAAAGCGACACTACCGTCCTTAAGACTGCCAGTGAAAGTGCAGAAGCCGCCCCGGGGGCAGTGATCTAAGCGATGGCCTCTGTCATTCATCTGAAAGGGGTCCGGGTTCGAATCCCGGTGGGGCATGGATGTTGTGATTGTCTTACAGCACTGGCTCTCTCCCTTCCCTGGAACCAGTGGCCCTAAATTAGGGGTGGGCGACTGCTTATAATATAGCCCATTGAGTTGCTCACAGTGGTTGTCAAACCTCCAATCAAAAAAAAAAAAAAAAGAGTGCAGAAAGTGGCTGAGCCGCCCCGGTGGCGCAGTGGTCTAAGGCGCTGGCCTCTGATCATTCGTCCGTAAGGGGTCCGGGTTCGAATCCCGGTCAGGCTTGGGTGTTGTGTTTGTCTTACGGCACTGACTCTCTCCCTTCCCTGGAACCAGTGACCCTAAATTAGGGACGGGCGACTGCTTATAGCCCATTGAGTTGCTCACGGTGGTCGTTTAACCTCCAATCAAAAAAAGAAAAGAAAAAGAAAAAAAAAAAAAAAGAAAGTGGTTGACGACTGCTTTGTATGAGAAAAGTGCAAGGCCAAGTCACTGGCTGGAAGGAAGTTAAGGATAGGTGAGGATTGTGTCTGCAGGCCACAACGTTAAAATTTGATTTTGATAAACAAGAACGGCATTTTCTTTTAAGTAAATTGTTCAAGTACAGTACTATTTTCGTAAGGAAAAATAGAAATATTTGAAAAGAAGTTTCGGACAACGCATCCATAGCAAGCAAAAAGTTGAAGGCGACATTCCACCAACACTTGTATCTTACATCCGTGGCATTACTAATTATGTCCATGTATGTATGTATGTGTGTGTGTCCAGGTGGAGGGGATCGGAATCCACGAATTCTTTTGTAGCCTGTTGTGAAAAGCATTGAAACCTTCCCTGTGGTGCAGTGACTTAAGCGCTGGCTTATGACCATTCGTCAGAGAAGAGTCTGGATTCAAATCCTGGTGAGGCATGGATGTTGTGTTTGTCTTACGGCACTGGCTCTTTCCCTTCCCTGGAGCTAGTGACCCAAAATTAGGAAATCACGATTGCTATAGGTCATTGAGTTGCTCATGGTGGTATTAAACCTTCAACTAAAAGAAAAAAGCATTAAAAATTTGTTCTTTCAGTGTTTTGAAAAAAAAAAAAAAACCAGTTGCTGTGAAGCTTGCCCCACCAAAAATAATGCTCGTCCACCCGTCGCCCATCCTGATTTCAAATTCTAGCGACGTCCCTGATAAATTGCCAAAACATTTTGTGGCATGTTTGAAATACATGACAAAACATATCAGTTAAAAAATGGGACAAGTACAACGGCGGAACAGAATGCAGCACAAGTCTCTCGTTGTCTGCTCTTTTCCTAAATTACCAAAAATTTGCGCATGCGTAAAATCATCCAGTTCAGATGTGTTCTTTGAGATGACGAGAAAACAAAAGTCAACAACAATAAGTGAAACAAAGTGAACGTAACAACAAAAAGGGCAGATCCACACTTCAACAATTACAAAACAAAAGTTTTCTTCTCGCACACGCTTCAGATTTTGTCGCTGATCCGCAGTACACAATGATCACGCGATTCCTCACAATTTACATATGACAAACACTCTCACATAGCTTGCTCTTACGTGTTTCGATGAAGTCAGAATGTTTTGACCGCTAACCAACAACTTGCGACTCAGAAATTTAGTCTTTTGTCATTGATCTTTAATTTTTGGACACGAGTGTAGAAATAACAGGGACACAGCAACAACTAGCACTATGCGTAAAGACAACTACACAAATAAAAACCAAGTTTAGGGCAACTGGCCACATTAAATTTTAGAACCACGAAATTGCCCTGCGCAAAAATTATAGTGTTCCTATATTTCTCCCTACTAGAGTGATCGGAGTGCACAAAATTTTTCCCCCTCATACCTCATTATCATTAAGAAATATTTATGGTTTTTTGTCTGTAAGACAGGGCGGACAACTGGCCACCGGATAATTGGCCACAGAAGTTTAAGGGGCCGAATAAAAACTGTTGTTTCTTGGCACTCTGATGAGAATTGAATTGAGAAAACGTTCTATGCAGTAGTGGGAATGGGCCGGAACGCAGTGAAACCCCGTTCCGAGAGCGATGGGACTCCAAAAGAAAGTGAGCATTTAATTTGAATAACACATTTCGCAATGCACTACACATTTCAATTAAATACAACATCTTTTATGAATTGTTCATCTCTGAATAAATAAAACAGCTCTGATTTCAGCTAACTGTGAGTATTTCATTATAAAGTTTACTGACAAAATTTCCTTATGTGGTTTTATATTTACTGCGAATGTGTTTGTGCATATTAAAATTTCATGGCATTCACTTGTACTTTGGGTTCCGGCAGCGAATAATTCGCATATTCATTAGTGGTTCTAAGTGAGTCAAGCGAGAATTATATTTGAATTTGGGGAAACAAAAGTACATTTATGAATACAAAAAAACAAACAAAAAAAACTACATAGTACATTTCTTAAACCTATGGGATTCAACGAGATAAAGAAATTATAGCATGATTCATCATATGTTGGGAAAAGGATCATATGGTGGGATTTCTTAATAATGCTACACTTTTACTTATGAATATAAGCACCAGATCGATTAATTTTCAAGTTTTCTGAACAGATGGCCATTCTGAACATTACATTAATGGAAAACGAAACCTCCTAAACCCCTTGAGTTATTTCTTCGGGAGGTTTCGTTCCCCACTGATGTACTTGAATTTACTACTACCTACATCTTTGATCGTGAAAATTCAGTTCCATAAGAGAGAGAGAGAGAGAGAGAGAGAGAGATTTGCATCTGATTGCTGCAACTAGATGTCCCTCTCTAATTTACATTTTTTTTTATTTTTTGCTTTGATTCTGTTTGAAAACTAATGATATATTAAAAATTAATACCTCACAATAACTATACCACAATACAACACATTTTATACATTTACGAAACAGCTGCATACACCGTGGGGTACCCTAGATTGAGTACCTTTGAAAGCCACCGATAGATGCCATCACGACTGGTCGAGGCAGCCCAAAAAGTAGGTCTTGAGAACTTGCGATTTGCTTAAGTCAAGAATGCGAGTACTATAATACAAGGAGTGTTCAAATGAAAAGGTACGAAACGACACTGTGGGTATAAATGAAGATTTTATTCAAAGTATACACCATAGGCCGTAGCACAACGATCTCATTGATTAACGAGCCGAAGGATTCCTTGTTCCCAGAATTCCGGTGGCCGTGACGAGACCCAGTCCTGCGCAGCGTCCTTGAGTTTGTCGTCCGAGTGGAAGCGCTTCCCTTTCAGATGTTTTTTCAGGGGACCAAACACATGGAAATCGCAGGGCGACATGTCCGGGCTGTAGGGCGGATGGTGGTCAAGCTGCTCCCACTGGAACTTGGCCAGTTCCGCGTGTGTGACCCTGGAGACGTGTAGACGCGCGTTATCATGGAGCCGAACCACACCCTCCGCGGTGAATAGCGGCCGCTTTAACAGCTTCCGCTGTCAGAAATCGGATAACGCCTCGCTGCTTCTCAATCGTCGAATTTTACAATATGAACGCCATCCTGTCCTCACACGCACTGCCGCGTCAATTGGACGGCGCTCTTTATAAGAGCCTCTGCTCTCTCCTGCGCATGCGGGCGCCCGCGCATACTCCGATCCACGCCGGCGACTCCAATCGCATCTCTAGATGTGTCGCTACGTTCTCCCATAGCGGCATAGGCAAATATGTTAACGGTTACGTTCTTATGACGTTTCGTACCTTTTCATTTGAACACCCCTAGTAATTGATTGTCTACAGTAATACAGTATCAGTAATCTGAACTCGCTATTTGCCTTCGTATAATATTGATTGTCTACAGTAATCCTAGTAATCCGAATTAGTGTAGTGTGAAAATCAGTTTTCCAAGCTTTGGCACATCAATCAGATGGCTTTTTCAAGGAAGGTAGACCGAAAGTTTGTTTACCTTCCTTGAAAAAGCCATCTGGTTGATGTGCAAAAGCTTGAAAAACTTATTTTTATACTATGCCAGTAAATTAGGATTACTAGTATAGTATACTATTTTCTACATAGTTGGTATAGTTCCTCGTTATTAATTAGTTTAATTGTCTACATATCGCAATTGTTACAGTATCAGTCGAATGCTCCAGGTCTGCTCTCCATGCTGCATTGACGAGTCGTGGCAGCATCCCTCTGTGGATTTTGGAACCCAAAGTAGGACTTTAACGGAAAAGGAATTTTAGCAACATCAATGAACAGGAAGAATACCTCAAATGCCCAAAGTGTATATATCAAAGTCTGCCAAGACAGTGGTTTATGTATTTTAATCTCTAAATAAATTAACATCTTTTACTGTGAGACTTACGGGGCTTGCGTCGAGCATTCGACAGTTTGTAATCATTCCTGTTGTACATGCTTTAAAGAAAGTGAATTCACATCTGTTTTTGAAGTTGTTTGTTCAGATATCAGCAGTTTCCTGTATGCTGATTTCTCCGTAAGAATTTCTAAGAGTAAATAAATTACAACATAACCTCAATCATTTGAAAATTTTAAAAAGACCAATGTTGATAAATGTAAATCAAGGGTTCTTAGCAAAATACCAGTAATATGTGCAATAATAGATTTTAATTGTTTGAATGTAGTTACTGATTAGATGGAAAAGCTTGATATGAAATTGGACAGCAGAATCATCACAATGTGGGGACTCTCTTATCAACTTAGAGTATATTCATTGTGAAAGACACTGGATGAGAGAACTAAACTCCCTGCTGACAATGCAATGTTTAGACATATTTATGAAACCAAATGTTGGATGTAAATGACTCTGTAGGAGGTTAGAAACTACAGACATATGACTGGTAAGAGGAATATCCAGGAAAATGAGGTAGATTCAACAGCACGAGGGAATTAGTAAAGCAGATATCATAATGAATCGTGATGCTTTTTTGGAAAAATAAAAAAACTGTTAACGAGCATACATTGAGGTGATTTCAACATGCATGTTATGTGAAAGCAAAGACTTACCTAGACAGATATGCACTACGATATCAGACTGCTGACCCAAGATTAGACATTGAACAGGGTGGGCTAAAGTTGTAAAATCAGGTATGCCTAAAATCTTGGAACAGATAGAAAGACATTTCTTGCAAACTGGAATTTATCTATTTTTATAGGTACATCTTTGTTCAAAATCATGTCCGAACACCGTACTGGTGCACAGGTGTAAAATGCTGATGAAAAGTGACGGGTTAACAACTGTTGAAGCTGCCCATGAATTCTACTGCACATTTATTTTTCTTTAAAACAACAGAACCATGTAAAAGCTTTTTAACAGCTCATAATTCCATTTTTGGATAATATTTTTACTAACTGACAGGTTTGAGTTACTGATTTCACAATTTCGTGATAAAATTTAAAGCACGGGAAACTATTCCACACACTTAAACTTAATTCATGGTAAAAACAAATCTGAATGAGATGTAAATGTGCTTGGCTATGCAATGATATGTGAGAACAGATTTTTTAAAAGCAACATCCCTGTGTAATGCTATTTATGAGAAGTATGAAATGAATTTGTATATTCAAGAAGCATGTTTAAAAACGAAAAACATGATGAAGTTAGTAGGTGAGTTAATTCATTTTTTAAAGTCATAACAGCCTTAGGATTTCACAGGAATGGTAGATTCTCAAAAAGGTACCATAATGTACCAGTATGAAAGTGTAATTGTTCCTACTCTGATGTACAGCAGTGAAATATAGAATTTATTTGTTTAATGGAGAGATGTTACCTGTAGAGGGGGTGAGGTAACAGGACACTCTGATCATCTGAGAAACAAAGTTGGAGGCAAATATTTTGAGGTGGTTTGGCCATGCTAAAAAATGAGTGGTGAGATCATGGGAGGACCAGTTTCAGGTATGTCTGCATGAGAAAAAGGTAAGTATGAAGTACAAAAGTTCATTGTGCGACACATGTGATGGATATCAGTGACACTAGAGTTTGCTGTAAATGGAGATGTTTGATACATCAACAGCATGTAAAATCTAGCTCCATCAGTTTTAAACTTTAATCTTTTAATCTAGCAGATGAGATTTCTTTGAGGAGCTTAGCTCTGAATTTTGGAGACACATATGAATGAATTCAAACTTGACACTTTTCGTTTTGTTAGGTGTTGTAGAACAAGCTGTTCATATAACTGGTTTTACAGTTCATATAAGTGGTTTTCGTAACAAGCTGCCATCATTAAAATCAAATCTAGAAAGAAACAGTTTGACTCACTTCAAAGAGCTCTTTGATGGAACTAGAGATTTTAAAGTGCCTTTTCCTCTATTATTTGTAATAGAGGTTATCTGCACGCTCTTCCTTCTCTGCAATGTAATAACAAATACTTTTTACTTATGTTTTATTTTTCTGTCAAATTTGAGAATGAATAAACAGAGGCTGTGCTTTCAGTTGATTGCCAAACAGACATATGCGTGGTTCTGAGTTCATCAGAATTCTTAGTAAAAGTATCGACCTGAGGAAAAAGCGCTCCCTTTTCATTCCACGCCTGCACCGCCTAGCTTTGCCACGCAGCAGTCTCAGGTTTTCCCACCACTAGGAAAGCGTGGGCCTTGGACCGCTCATAGCTTTCTTGCAACTTTCACAAATCGCGACAATCTCATCAGTGAGATAACTGAAGAGCTGATTCAAGTCATCCATCTCGTTAAGATCTGCAGCATTCATTTCGCCAAGCAGATCGGCTAGCCGCGTTTTTAGTTCCGGCTAGTAGAGATTCTGGGTGGTGAATCTCTTTCTGGGGGTGGTGAATCTCTTTCTGGGTGTTTTACCAGATTTCCCCTACCAATTTTGAAGGTGATTGTTAGGTGGTCGCTGCAGCTCACATCGTCCAGAACACGCCAGTCCTGGAGTAGTGAGAGGACCGAAGTCCTGGTAAGGGTTAGGTCGATTCACGACATTCCAGGTGCACCTTGGAACGTGGGGACACTGTCGTGATCGTTCCGGATTGTCAGTTCCTAAGAACTGACAAAGTCCAGGAGTTCACTCCCTCGCCCGTCTTCATCCTGATTGCCCCAAAGTGGGCTTTTAGCATTAAAGTCTCCTGCAATGATCGCCTCGTGCTGCTGGTGGGTTTCCAGCAACCTCGAGATTGAGTCTAGCATGTCTGAGAGTGCGCCTATCGGCGGACTGTACGCGTTTATGAGGAGGATCTTCTCCCGACCTCTCGATCCCCAAAGCCACCACGTTGGGCGTGTATTCCAGCTCCAGGACGGCTAGATCCGCATCTAAAACGACCATGGCCACCATGGGTCGGTCGCAGCGAGAGAAGTACCTCCTCGAGGAGTTAGGGAACCCTGAGATTCTACCATGGGAATGGTACGGTTTCTGCAGTAGCAGTATTTTTGCAGCGACTTCATTAGCCATCTTAAGAAGCTGCCCTGTTGCAGCTCGTGCGTGTTGAGCGTTAAGCTGAAGTACTGTGATATCTGCTTTAATGCGCCTATCAACCATAGTTGACTTGGCATATTAGTTGTTCTAGTTCCTTGATGAGACTGGGACACGTCTTACTGAAACTAGCGTCGCCGGCCCTAGCTTCAATTTAAAATTTGAGTTGAGTTCGCTGCCGTGCAGTTACTGCCCTTAGGTGCGGTCTCACAATCTTTGTGCCGGTGCCCACCTCACCGCACTTGCCGCACTTATCCTCCGACTCTTGGCAGCTGCTCTTAAGGTGTTCGAAGTCATTGCAACGGACGCAGCGCAGTTCTTTTAAAACCTCTTTCAACCTGTGGATGGACCATCCACAGGTTGACCTACCCACGCTTCATTAAGGCGTTAAAGGCAAGGGACTCGGCCTCGACCACCCAATAAGCCTTGCCTCCTTTTGCCTTTATAGGGAACCGGGCATTAAGCTCTCCGTCCAGGCCGGGATTTTTCTCTTTGCTCCCGTCCTCGGGCTCTTGCTGGGAGGGTTCCCCGTCAACTCCGTACACGACGAGCCGAGGAAGTTTTCTCTAGTGGGGTTATAGAAAGGTTGCAATCCTAGATGAGTGGATTGCTCCTAATTTCCTCTTCCAAAAGGTTGACGTCCTCGGGACATGAGCACTTAACCGCTATCCCACCTTTTCGTACTTTACGCACTCTTTTAACTCCCATCTGCAGCTCGGCGGGCTGCACGGCTGATAAGAGAGTTTGTTTTACGTCATCAGACGACTTGCCCTGTGCTGTGGGATAGACCAGGAGAACGTGTCTTCTGTCTTCTACCACCTTTTTTCTCTTAGCGGCGGGCGCAGACCCTTGCGCTTTCTTGGCACCCCTTTTGGCCGCAGCGCCTCCTTGGCACCACTTTTGGCCGTAGCGGCATAGGACTGGGTCTTGCTGAGCAGTTCTGACACTCCTCCCTTCCCTGCGGCTCGCCCTCTAGCTTTGCATTCAGGAGCACTTGTTGGGCGCAAGCAAGTTGGATTTTGCGCAGGACAGCTGTGACCCTACCCGCAATTGACCTGGAGATGGATTTTGAGTGTGAACTCAAAATGGTACCCACCTCTGCCACATAGCTATCAACCTGGTTAATGAACTCCCCAGTGGTTGGCAATTGGGTAGTCTCGACCTGCAGGTTAGCCGCCAACGAGGGCTTCGGAGTACCTGCCGGAGAATCCTTTTTCATCCGGGAGGTCCCGGGCTGAGAAGATTGTTTTTCCCTTGTTGGGATCTCCGAAGTTTTCAACCTAGTGGCAGAAACTGTGAATTTCCGTGTTGGCACGGAAGATTTAGGGGAAGACCCGTTTGAGACAGTTCCTTTTTGGGAGACTGGCATCTCTGTGAGAGAGATGGAAGGAACACAAGAAATTTCTAAGTGCTGAGTAGGCAGCCTGGGGTTCTTCCACTCTAGCCAAAACTTCGAAAAATCCTGGAAAGCGGGCTTTGGCCTAGCCTAGGATCGAGAAGTGCTTAGACTAGAGGGACGGGCGCCACGACGAGGCACCCACAACTTTGATTGCAGTAGTCTCTTCGTGGACTCTGCTGGACCTCGCCCTTACAAGGGAGTCCAGCCGGTGCACCAAAATACTTTTTTCAGAAAAAAAGAAAAATCACGAGCGAGGAATGAATCACTCTCTCGTGCTCGAAGCCGCCAATCAATCAAAGTTTCGCAGTGCAGTAAAAATCAATCCAAACACACACACTTGCTCCCCGGCAAGCTACCAAAACGGCCGAAACTTTGCGTGTACAAATGCACATTTACACAGGTTCTGTGACAGTGGGAAAACGTAGTTGGCTGACGAGAAGACAGCAAACCATTTTTCAAGTCACCGCAAATTTTCTACGTCGGCAGTAAAAATTAATTGTTGATGAGTGCAATTGAGGTGCGCAAAAATCTGAGCACTAGTACAAAAAATTGTCTTATATCAAGTCAAAGTCTCTTTCATCGTAGAAACGTTCTGTGATGCATATCACTGAGCATTTGGGAAAATGTTCCAAGTAAACAGTCTTTCTATAGAGCCAGGCCTATGCAGCAAAAGTTCTTGGGCATTGACAAATTCAATTGTAATAACAAAACAAAATGAACGATTTACCTTTCAGTGGCGAAACAAAGTTGCATAGAAATACGCTTGACTGGTTGTCTGGGCTACGATGGTGAACTCGAAGCTTCACGCTTCAAAGGCTGACGTCGAGAAGCATCACTGGATGGCAGGGATGTGCCAGGTTTCCTTGCTATCAAGGCAAGTTGACCGGAAGAAGGGGGGTCATCAGGCCGATTCAAGAAGACTCCAGGCTGACGTAGAGATGACCAAGAAATCTGAGATGGCTGTAGATTAGGCCATTTCTTTGGCGGACGAAGAAGCAGTGTGAAGGAAGGCGTACTCTTCCGTGGACGATGAAGAATAGTCGACGCAGGAAATGGCTCCGTCCGTCACGAACGGAGATTTCAGTGACGGAATCCATGCTGATACAATGGCTGTACTCTTCTTTGGGGTTGTGAACTGATAGTTTAAACTGCACTGCGCGTGTGCGGAACAGGAGGAGAAAATTCAGTCGGCGGACCCTTGTTAAGTCTTGAGAACACTGTCGATGAAATAGGACACTTTTGCCCTGCTCTAGGTTGACTAAGTGTTTCTCGAGTAGGTAACTGCTTAATGCGAACCGAAGAAGAGATATCCTGATTTGGCGACTGAAGAACCTCAATTAGAGTGTCTGATGAATCTCTGTCAACACGATGGACAGCCCTCTTGGCTCCAGAAGAGATAGAGCTATCTGAAGAAGATGAAACTTCATTAATTTGTCTATTTAATGTTTAACACGCTGCACCAAACGGAGGTGACATTAGGGAAGAAGTAAAAGGAGCAACTGATTTGTGAGAAGCAGATGAAAATTCATCACGTTGCACATGACGAGAATACCCAGAGGAACTGGAAGTTCTTTAAGGTGATCATTCGCGTCTCGAAAAGCCAGGAGACGGAGGAGTAGAAATGACTGGAGCACTAATAGTGAATGGTAGAATGTCAGAATGAAAAGCTTGAAAAGAAGTGGAAGGAAAGACCTGCTCAGACGAAAGTATAGAATCGGGAAAGGCAGGAGGGGTTCAATAATTTCACCATTAACAGTAGAAGCTTGTGAAGGATATAATGAATATAATTTCTTCTAAATTATAATGAATATAATGCTTCTGCTACTAGTTTCTTCTAGTAATGGTTGTTGTTTGTTAATTATATCATGAATAAACTTTCCTGTTAGTAGTGTAGTAATAATAATGAACAAGCTTTTAACTGCTAGTAATGTTGTAGTAGTAATTAAGATGAATAAAGTCTTATGCTGGTTGTTAATAATAATCAGCTAATGAAATAAACCTAACAGCCAGACAGAGATCTGACAAAACTATGAACTGAGAAAGACGTACTTACTAAGACAATCTTTTATTTGGTAAACTCCTGGCTCTCACATAAACGAAGATCTCTTTACACAAAACAAAGCTCTAACGCACATAAACAACCGCTCTCTCTATACAACAACAGCTCTCTGACACATAAACAACAGCTCACCCTACGCACATCAACAAAAAAGTTTTCTCCCTACGTATCGTTGAACGCGCCTATTTATACTGGCTACCACCACGTCATGACTTACACTCATTGCCAGATCTCATTCAGCGGGAGAAATAACATCTCGTTCAGTAAGAAGACAATTTACATAGTAAAATAAAATAACCAGAGATAGTAAAAATCAAAAGGAAAGTGAATTTAGAGTATACGTTACATCATCTCCCACTTAATTTTTTTTTTTTTCGAAAAACCTATCAATTTTGGAGTGTAAATCTTACACTTCGTTGATTGACGTTTATCGACCTGTTTTTTGTTGTTGTTTTGGTGGCAGCAGTATGTACAATCTCAAACTTGGCATCACAAAATCAAGAAATCTGTATTCGTCTGTGAAACACTTTATATACTTGAACAAAACAAACCTGCATCGGCATACCTTCCTTTTATTCTGCCTAGCAGGAATCACTTTTTTAATTTCAAATTACGTTCTCATTATTCGTTGAATACACACCAACTGTATCAGCAGCGAAGATTGCCTGGAGTTGCCTAACAGCAACAATTTTTATTATTTTACCCCTAAGCACATATATATATATATATATATATATATATATATATAAATTTTGGATTAGTAGATGGACATAGAAGAAATATAAAAAAACACATATATACACAAAAACGAATGCATAGGCCCACATGAAAAAAAAAAAAAATTCTGACACGCCAACTGGTCGTGCAGGAAAAACAACAAACGGAGAAAAGAACCTGTCCACGAGAACTTACTTATCTCGAGGACGCATAAAAAACTCTAGTACGATAACGCTTTCCAGGCCTAATCGGACTGGTAAATTCAGGTGGCGTAGATCTCTTTAAGGACGTGACTGGATCATCTGTAGTCTGTCGGTCAAAAAATCCCGGCGGCTGACAGTTCCTGTCAGACGCCGGGATTTTTTGAACGGCTGGTCAGGAACGGCTGACGTCTGTCGGTCAGGAACGGCTGAAGTCTGTCGGTCCGGAAATCCCTGCGGCTGACAGGAACGGTCAGGAACGACTGAAGTCTGTCTATCAGGAACGGCCGAAGTCTGTCGATCAGGACAGGTTCTTTTCTCCGTGGACAGGTTCTTTTCTCCGTTTGTTGTTTTTCCTGCACGACCAGTTGGCGTGTCAGGGCGGATGCAAGGATCTATGCCTTCGTCGCTGTTGCGGCGAAGCAGATTGGGGAGACAAGTTACGTTTTCGACCAGCTTTTGGTGTTGCTGGTCGGTTTGTAATTGATGTTTGACGTTTAGGAATAGTCAAATTATTGTCCATCACTGATAAATCAGAAATATCTGAAGCCTCTGAGTCGCTGCTGTAAGTTAGTGGTCGTGCAGGGCGATGTTTATTTCTGCCTATAGGAATACTCTCTGACGAGGTATTCAAGGAAGTAGGAGCTTGTGTTGGTGCAGAGTTATCAGGAAACGGCGCAGCAATAGTCTTGGCAATGGTTGGAGGGAAAGGAACGATACTAGTATTTGAAGAACTTGATTCGAGCCTTCGTCTCATGGGAGAATCAGGTTGCGTGTTTGGAAACCCGTCTTGAGGAGGGGAGGGTGAAGAAAAAATCACTCGAGATTCTTCAAAAATGTTTGTTGGTTCGTCCAAAATTTCTGGAGGTTGATCGTGAGATATAAACTCTTGAGTCTGTGGAACAGAAGGTTGAGTAGGGTTGATTATAAATTCGATATTTCGTTTATGATACGTGCGACACTGAGCAACGTGTACGTATTGAAATTGATTGTCAGGTTTTTCAAGAACAATGTTATTTTCAAACACATTTGCCACCCGATATGGACTTTCGTAGCTGGGTGCAAATTTCTTCACTAAAGTATGAGAAACAGAAGACTGGAAGTGCGTTTCCACGAGAGTGAGATCTCCAACGACAAGATCTGGTTCCCTACGCCTAGTATTATAGTATCTTGCTTGAGCCGCTTGTGCTCCTAGCATTGCAACACGAGCTTTTTCTGCCATGATTCGTACTGATTGCGGAGTTGTTCGCTGGTTTAGTTCGTCGATAATCCCCGTTAAATTTTCAAAAGGGGTTTTAATTTTGCGACCCAGAAAAAGTTCTGCAGGAGTAATTTTAGTAGATTCGTGAACAGACGAGCGGAGGGCAAACGAAAAAAGCTCAAGATGGTCATCCCATCGCTCGTGATGATCCATGACAAATGTAGCAATCATTTTCACTAGCGTGCGGTTTACTCGGTCCGCAGGATTACTCTGGGGATGATATGGGGAAATGAATTTATGCTTAATGTGTAGTATCGCACACATTCTTTCAAAAATGTCAGAAATAAATTGAGGACCATTATCCGAAACTACTTTATTAGGTGCACCATATCTAGAGAATACTTCATTAATTAATACATTACAAATAACTTCTGCCGTAGCGGCTTTAATGGGAAAAACTTCAACCCATTTAGAAAAATTATCAGTTAGTACTAAAACGTAACGAGCTTTGTTTTTAACAGATAAAGGATAAGGTCCCAATAAATCTATTGAAATAATGTCAAAAACATGAGAACTTGAACTAGATTTCAAGTGACCGGCCGGTCTTACATTACGGTAATTATTAATCTGACACAAGTGACATGATTGAACGTATGCGAGCACACTTTGGTACATGCCAGGCCAATAGGCAACATCCCGCAATTCACAACGGGTCTTGCGAATACCTAAATGGCCTGCAAGAGGTTTGTCATGAAATTCGTTTAAAAGGGCCATTCTAAGGGTTCGCGGAATACATGGGTGAAACTCTGCCATAGTAGTCCTAGATTTCGCATAGTAAAGAAGACCCTCTATGACTTCAAAATGCTGTGACCTTCCAGCCAGAGAAGGATCACTTTGTAGGGGCGAACCCGCAAGCAAAAAATTATAGATATCCCCAAAATCTGGATCATTTATTAATTCTGCCATTATCTGCTCTCTGGATGTTATATCAGCTATTAGAAGTAAAGGCTGACATCCAGGAGTAGTTTCTGTGGGGACCCCACTAATCGGAACGCGAGACAATGCGTCCGGTAATTGATTCTTATGACCTGGCTGATACGAAATTTTGATATTGCTCTCTTGTAACTTCAGAGCCCACTTCATAAGTCTTTGCGATAGGTGCTTAGCAGAATTCAAATACTGAAGGGCAGAATGATCCGTAATTATGTTAACTGTCAATTCGTTAAGATAACATTGAAATTTGTCAAGAGCATACACAACAGCAAGACATTCACGTTCCGTAGCTGAATAATTGCGTTCAGCTTTGGCTAAAGTACGAGACGCAAAAGCTATTGGATGCCCAGCTTGTGACAAAACGCAACCAAGACCAACTCCGGATGCGTCAGTATAAATATCACATTCCTTAGTATGATCCGGGAAAGTCAACACAGGAGGCTGAGTCAACGCCGACTTCAGTGTTTCAAACGCAGCGTTAGCCTCAGGTGTCCAAACAAACTTCTTGTATTTACGTTTCAAAGCATACAATGGCTCACAGATTGTAGCATAAGCGGGGACGAACTGCTGATACCATCCGGTCATTCCCAGAAAGCGTGATAGTTATTTTGCTGTTTTAGGCCGAGGAAAGTCAACAATAGGCCTAATTTTTTCATTATCCGTAAATAAGCCGTGGGAAGTGATTTTCAACCCCAGATATACAATCTCGTCCCGCGCTATCTGGCATTTACTAGGTTTTAACGTCAAGCCAGCATTGTATATGAGTTGGAACACCTGTTTGAGCAGAGAAAGGTGCTCGTCAAAAGTCTCGATGTAATAATAATGTCATCCAAATACACATGCACATGGGGGCCCAGAACAGGTCTGAGAACAGTATCCATAAGCTTTTGGAAAGTAGCAGGTGCAGAAGCTAGTCCAAAGGGCATACGTAGGTATTCATAAGCCCCAAAAGGAGTCACAAAGCCTGTTTTATCGACAGAGTCCGGATGTACTGCCACCTGCCAATATCCACTCGCCAAATCCAAAGTTGACATCCATTTAGTTGATGACAGGTCATGCAAAATATGCGACATGACAGGTAGTGGATAATTGATCGTTTTTGTGACTTGGTTGAGCTTGCGGAAATCTGTCACGAAACGAAATTCATTGGGTTGTTTCTTTGGAACCAAAAAGGCAGGAGCAGCCCAGGCGCTTGTTGATTCCCTTATTATGCCCTGTTTAATCATTTCAGAAATTTGACGTTGCATTTCCTGTTTCTTATGGGGAGCACAAGGGTAAGGTTTCGTCGCTATCGGTTTCGAACCCTCAGTGTCAATGACATGATAAACCACCTGTGTGAAACCAGGTTGATCGGAAAATAAACCAGGGCCTTCCTGCAAAAGTAGAGAAAGCTGGTTTCGTTGCCTCTCATTCAATTGGTTACTCAATAACAAACTCGTTATATCTATAGGAACCGTAGGAATCACTTCGATAGGTTCCTGAAAGGAAATCACATGTTGTACGAAATTCAAAGTAACTTGAAAAGTATTAATAAAGTCCATTCCCATTAGACATTTAACAGGTAGTTCGTCTATAAGCAGGAAAGAATGCGTAAAACGAGCCTTTCCCAGCCCTAGAGATAATGTGACAGTTCCTGTGATACTGAAGATTTCGTTATTTGCACCTCGCAAATACTGCGTCGCAGGCTGAGCGAGTATTGCAGGAAAATTGTCAGTGCAAAACTTCGTATTTAGGGCTGATATTTCAGAACCAGTGTCGAACTTGGTCTCGACAATAATATCTTCAATTGTCAAGAACACATCAGGCAACTGAGGAGTTCGGACAGTCACTAATACTGTTTTAGGGTCAGAATGCTTGGTATCAGGAAGCAGGACCGACCCTTGGTCTACTTCCTTTGGAAGTTTAAAGGAATAATGGTTTGATTATCATGCGGTCTGAAACCTCGACCCTGCCGGGTATCGGGAAAATTTTCACGATGAGGAAAACTGCGTGAAAACTGCGTCTGGAACTCCGCATGTCTGTTGACATTTTCATTTCTATTACTTCTTCCCTCAGCACGGGCAGAAAAGTCATTATTGCCCTGAGCATGAAAACGTTCCGAATGCTGCGGATTGGAACGGGGTCGAGCATACTGTGCATTTGTACGATATCCCGAAGATTGTTCAGAAACTCGCGGTTGGTTTGCCACTCTTCTGTGTGGTGGGACGTATGAAGCTTGGGTGTGCACTTGTGTATGCTCGCGTTGAAAGTTATTAGGCTTATTATGCCGCTGAGGGTTTTCGTAATAAGCCTCGCGGGGTGCCCGAGCATGGTGAGTTGGACCATGTTTGCCGTGTCGCTCTTCATACGTTCGTATGAGGCGAAGGCATTCATGAATTGTAGCAGGGTGTCGAACCTCAAGAAAATCTTGTAAAAATGGGTCGAGCTGCTGCAATAGGGTATCCAACATGTCGACATGACTGGCATGTGGATCCCATAAGTTATATAAGCGTGTTGTTTCCAACGCAAGTGCAACAGGGCTATCGTTGGGTCCTTGCTGACGAGAAAAAGTTGTTGTGCAAGGCTAGCTCGACTGAGGCCGAAAGGAAAGACCTCCAAAAATTCTCCTCGGAAATTCTTATAATGAGAATCCGGGTTCGACACTCTCCACTGCCGATACCAGGTCTTAGCGGTATCCTTCAAGCAAGTGCCTGCGATTTGTACTTTGCAGTCTTGAGGAATATTGTAGAGATCAAAATGATCTTCCAAATCCTCGAGGAATTTTAAGGACCCCTCCAAACCATTGAAATGAATTGTTCCTGCATACGGCACGAAATGGGCAAGCATTCTGCTTCGCTGAGAGGATTGAACTCCCTCAGGTACGACCCGCGACTCAGAGTAATAGGAAGCTGTTACATTACGAAATTGTGAAGAATGCCTGGGTACGTGTAGATCATTCATATCGAAGTGAGACCCACAGGCTTCTTGCAAATTGTCAATAAAACACCATCTCCATCGAAACTTGCCTTAGGGTGAAAAATTGAAGTTGTCTCAGGTAAGGAAGACATGGGTAATAATTGTCAAGATCTCGTGTTTGAGAAAAGTTCGGGCGCCAATTATAATGAATATAATTTCTTCTAAATTATAATGAATATAATGCTTCTGCTACTAGTTTCTTCTAGTAATGGTTGTTGTTTGTTAATTATATCATGAATAAACTTTCCTGCTAGTAGTGTAGTAATAATAATGAACAAGCTTTTAACTGCTAGTAATGTTGTAGTAGTAATTAAGATGAATAAAGTCTTGTGCTGGTTGTTAATAATAATCAACTAATGATATAAACCTAACAGCCAGACAGAGATCTGACAAAACTATGAACTGAGAAAGACGTACTTACTAAGACAATCTTTTATTTGGTAAACTTCTGGCTCTCACATAAACGAAGATCTCTTTACACACGAAACAAAGCTCTCAGGCACATAAACAACCGCTCTCTCTATACAACAACAGCTCTCTGACACATAAACAACAGCTCACCCTACGCACATCAACAAAAAGCTCTCTCCCTACGTATCGTTGAACGCGTCTATTTATACTGGCTACCAATACGTCATGACTTACACTCATTGCCAGATCTCATTCAGCGGGAGAAATAACATCTCGTTCAGTAAGAAGATAATTTACATAGTAAAATAAAATAACTAGAGATAGTAAAAATCAAAAGGAAAGTGAATCTAAAGTATACGTTACAAGGAAACCCACCCACAACCTGAGGATTCCTATTAGACTTAGGGTCCATAATTGCAGCAACATCTCGAACATAGAATTTCCTACATTGCTGCACATGGACAGACCTTAGGGGGCCATCTGACTTCTTTAATACCACATTATTACTGTACAATTCCACCAATTCAAAGGGGCCTTTATATAAGAGTGCAAATTTTCTCACAAACGTATGTGCAACGAAGGATTGAATGCATTTATAACAACAAAAGATCTCCAACTGCGAAATCTGGTTCTCTGCTTTTTGCATTATAGTATCGAGTTTGATTCAATTGAGCTCAAATGATAGTAGTTTGTGCCTCTTCAGCCAGTTTTTTTTTACAGACTCAGGTGTTGGTCGCTGGTTAATTTCATCCGCAATGCCAGTTAAATTTTCAAAGGGGGTATAAATCTTACGCCCGAGAAAAAGTTCAGCGGGCGTAAGCAGCGTTGACTCATGAAAAGGTGAGCGAAGGGCTAAGCAAAACAATTCAACATGCTCTTCCCAATGAAAGTTGAGATCATCTTTAGTAACGTTCGATTAGCACGCTCAGCCGGATTGGCCAGAGGGTGATATGGGCTGATGAATTTGTGTTTAATCTGGAGCCTCGCACTCATTCGCTCGAATAACTCTGAAATGAACTGAACCCCATGGTCCGAGACTACGGTACGGGGACAGCCAAAACGAGTAAAAATATTATGTATCAGAGTACCACGTATTACATCAACAGTAGCTGCTTTAATGGGGAATGCTTCCAAATATTTAGAAAAGTTATCTGTGACAATGTTTCGTCACGAAACTTAGTTTTGGTTGATAACGGATAAGGGCCTAGTAAATCTATAGATATACACTGCTGGCCACCCAAAATGCAACACCAAGAAGGACACGAGATAGCAAAGCCATATTTACTGGACACATAGCAACAGATACAAAGATGAAACGATTGAGTTTACAGGCCCGTGGGACTTGCGGAACACGCAGACATCAATAGTTCGTGTGGCCCCCATGGCTGGCAATAACCGCCGCTACATGCCGCGGCATCGAACGAAAGAGGCTTTGGATGATGTGGGCTTGGGGTATGTCGGTCGAGGCTGCTTCCGCACGTTGCCACAGTTCATCAGGCGTAGCCGCGGATGGTGCTTGCCGGGCCACTCGGTTGCCGATCAGCGACCAGACGTGTTCGATGGGCGACATATCGGGAGAACAAGTGAGACACGGCAGCAGTGACCCATGGTGTGCCGTGAAGAATTGTCGCACGATGCGTGCCACGTGCGGGAGCGCATTGTCCTGTTGAAACGTGGCTGCTGGCAGTTCCTGCAGGTAAGGGAGGACTACAGGCTCCAAAATGTCGGAGATGCAACGGTGGCTGTTGAGTGTGCCAGCGATGCGTACCAGAGGGCTGCGGGTGTCATATCCAATTGCGCCCCAAACCATAACGCCAGGCGACGGACCGGTGTGGCGATGTATAATGTAGGCAGCATACAGTCTCTCGCCGTGGTGGATCCAACCATAGTGGTGTTGCAGGCAGAAGCGGGATTCGTCGGAGAAGACAATGTCGTGCCATTCCGTAGTCCAGGTGCGGCGTTCAACGGCCCACTGCCGCCGCACTCGCCGGTAGTGTAACGTCAATGGTACTCGGAGCAATGGGAGCCGTGCGACAAGTCTTCGCTCCTGTAGACGACGTCGAACGGTACGTGATGACACAGGTTATTGCGCAACACACCTTAATCCTGCGCTAACGTTCGTGATGTGGCGGTGCGAGCCGACAATGTCCGCCGCACAACATGCCGGTCCTCTCGTTCAGTAGTGTGCCGCGACTGCGGCAATCGCTCACGTCGGTTCGTCCGTCCCTCCTGCATCCACCGAATCCATACTCGCCTCACTGTGGCTGGATGTCGTCCCACACGGGCGTCGATGTCTCGGTACGATAAACCGCTGTCGCGATAAGCCAATATTCGTCCTCTTCGAACTCCGAAACGTGCTGGAATGACTGCCGTATTCTGCGACGAGACATTACGAAGCTTCCCAAGCACAGGTCCGGCAGTACAACACACTTCCACTACTTATACCACGCCTTCTGTGGACCCTTCTTATAGTGCTTCTCGGTGGCGTGCCGGGCGCACATGATGCAATGCTAATCGTTTGCATGTCCTCTCGCGGGCGACGCATGCTGCAAATTTCAGGCCAATCGGATGCTTCCTTCTTGTTGTTGCATTTTGGGTGGCCAGCAGTGTAGTTTCAAAAACAAAAGTACTTGAACTAGAAATAAGGTGACGGGCCAGTCGTTTGTTATCGTAACTGTACTTCTGACAGTACTTACAAGAGCGAATGCATGCGAGTATACTATTGTACATGCCCGGCCAGTAGGCTACGTCTCTAAGTTTAGCACAAGTTTTTCGTATGCCTAAGTGGCCGGCAAGGGAAATGTCGTGAAACTCATGTAACAGAACCATGCGGAGAGACTGGGGTATC
Organism: Macrothele yani; assembly: GCA_039090855.1. Classification (NCBI taxonomy): domain Eukaryota; kingdom Metazoa; phylum Arthropoda; class Arachnida; order Araneae; family Macrothelidae; genus Macrothele; species Macrothele yani. The sequence continues at coordinate 105,120,244 of CM077007.1, forward strand.
GAAGGGCGATACTCAGCCCTCGAATTCACAATTTTTTGTAATACAAAATACCATCGATGATCTCATAATTTTGACTACGACACGCTAAAGAGGGTTCATTCTGAGCACAAGAAGCAGAGAGCAGAATATTATAAATTTCCCCAATGTCTGGATTATTCGGCAGCTCAGAAATAATCTGCTCCCTTGAAGTGATTTCAGAGATAAGAAATAGGGAGGGAGGTTCAGTATCCGCCAGGCCACCAGAACTGACAGGACAGCGAGATAGTGCGCCCGGCAGTTGGTTAAACCTACCAGTTCGATTCTGAAACTGGACATTCAACTCTTGAAGTTTAGGTGTCTACTTGAGAAGTCTATTGGAAATATTTTTGGCAGTATTTAAGTACTGTAATGCCGAATGATCCGTGATGACACTGACAGTTAAGTGATTGAGATAGCATTTAAATTTTGTAACTGCAAACAAAATAGCTAAGCATTCTCGCTCAGTAGCAAAGTAGTTACGTTCTGCTTTGTTAAGAGTTCGTGAGGCATATGCAATGTGATGCCCTCGCCGGGATAATACAGCACCCAGGCCAACACTTGAAGCATCAGTGTAAATATCAAATATTTTTGCATGGTTAGGAAAGGCTAACACAGGTGGTGAGACTAAAGCATGTTTTGGAGTAGTAAAAGTAGTCTCTGCCTCCGTGGACCAAACTGAGTTTCTATACTTTCGCTTCAAGGGTACCACCCAATCATGCCCAAGAACTAAGACAACTGTTTTGCTGACTTAGACCTGGAGAATTTAGAAATTGGTTTGACCTTTGAGTCATCAGTTACAAGTCCACTTGGGGGGGGGATTTTAAGTCCCAGATATACCAGGTCGTCCCGTCCAATTTGATATTTAGCAGGTTTTAATGACAAACCCGCATTATGTAAAAGTTCAAAAACTTGATCCAACAGAGACAAATACTCTTCAAAAGCCTCGGAGGAAATAATAATAATGTTATCCAGATAGACATGGACATTAGGCCCGAACACAGGGCGTAAGACGGAGTCCGTAAGGCGCTGGAAGGTTGCGGGCGCATATGCCCACTCAAAAGGCATTCTCAGGAATTTTCCGAACGGGGTAATGAATCCACTTTTCTCCATGAATCAGACTGAACAGTGACCTGCCAATAGCAGCTAGCTAAATCCAAAGTTGTTAACCAGTTTGCTGATGATAAATCCTGGAGAATATTGCTTATTACGATTAACGGCTAATTGATAGTTTTAGTGACAGAATTCACCTTCTGATAACACTGAACAACAAGAATAAACTTTCTGTTTGTTACAAAGAGTGAATATGCCGACTCATACAGTATCTGTTATGCTGATTACAAATCTGCTTGCTAAATTGTGTATCGGCATAGTTCTCGAGTAAATTGCTTTTTCAGTGTACAACAAGGCATGTATATTTCGCTACAAGCAATTAATTGCACTTACCTTAAAAAGTAGTTATTTTAGATTTTCTTCTGTACTTTTGTTGTACTACATCCGTTTTTAGAGTCCAACAGTAATCAGCTAGCATTTAACGGCTCCATTTTCCTTTATAGCGGTTTTCTATGGTACATATGTCCTGATGAAAACGTTCACCGTGCTCATAGCTTACAGCTCCTAAGTTCTATGGGGAAAATTCCAGATGCGAGTGAAGAAAATGTATTTTAAGGGACATATTGCATCCTATGGCCTTATAGTTTTCTAGAAGCTCAGTAACAAGTTTTTAATAATTTTCTGCCTTCCGGTTACCTAAAACGTTCAGTATCACATATTTAAAGAATTTCCATGCAGAAGCTTCAGGCTCATTCAAAGTGTCTTCAAGCGCAAGATCACGCATAAGTTCCCTTATTTGAGGACCAATAAAAAGGCCTTGTTTGATTTTGGCTTCACATATTTTGGGGAACTTGTTCTTTAGAAAACGAAAGGCTTCTCCATCTTTATTCAATGCCTTTACAAAAACATTTTACCAAACCTAGTTTAACGTGAAGCGGTAGTAAGTACACGTTCTGAAGACTTACTAAAGACTCATCAACAACATTTTTATTACCTGGAATTAAGGACTCTCTTTTAGGGCAGGTCATTTAATGTAATGAGAATTTCTGTCCCTACTGTTCCATTCAAAGACGAAGCAGTAGTATTTTGTGTATCCAAGTTGTAGGCCAAGGCGTAAAGCTTTCACTTTACTATCGCCACAAATATTCCATGAGCGTTTTTATATACTATATTTTTAAGCAACAGTTTCATATTTGCATATGTTTCTTTCATGTATGCAGCATATGTAACAGGTACTGACGGATACATGTTTCCGTTATGAAGGACAGCTTTTAAGCTTATTTTGGGGGAATCTATAAAACGTCTCCATTCTTCAGGTTTGTGTTGCTTTCCTAAGGCTTCAAACAATAAGTCTATATCATTGCAGTGCACAAGATCACCACTCTTTGAAAATAAGCGTTCAAACCCTTGCTGTCGTCGGCAAAAACTATATATTTTTGTACTTCGCCCTGACTTTTTGTTAAATGAAGGTCACAAACTAGATCATTTAACTCTTTCTGACTTATAAGGTGAGACACAGAATCTTCCGAGACATCAGAGTCTTGTACTTCAAAATCTTCTTCGCTGTGAGGATTTATTTCATCAGTATCGGCTATCATCTAAATTTCATGGCTGTGTAAGTACCGGAACAATAAGATCCGGACCATGAGGAACAGGCCTTATAGCCGGAGGAATATTGGGATACTGAATCGTGTCTTTGGTCTTAGCTGTAATTCCAGATATCTTAGTGATGCACAAGTAACATGTTGAGTGGTCTTTCGGTTTTCCCCAAACCATTGGTACCGCAAATGACATTTGACGTGATCTCATCAACCAGCCGGTTAACAAAGTTACACATTAATTACAACAAATGTGAAACGCCCAAGATTTGTCTTCATCACCCATTTTGCACTGGAAATAAAGTTCATACGATTTTCTAATCAACGGTGTGAAATGTAGCCTTTGAGACTTTAAAGTAAATTGTTCACAAATGTAGCAGAAACTGTTTGGATGGTTTACACAAGTGCGCGGCATTATTTAACGTACAATTTGCACAATCCACACTACTTTTTAAAACCACGAGGAAATGCACACCATTGAATACCGATTAAATGCATTCGAATGACAAAATTTGTGCTTTGTTCCCCCTTCCCAGAAGGAATTACACAGCAGGAAGTAATGGCGCCAGTATATCTACTCGCAGAGACACAGCTATCCTGACTGAAGACAAATGTCTCCGTTGGGAAACAAAGGGAACTTCCTTTAAGTAACATAACATTCACCCCAATAGAGAGTTCGATTACAAGAAATTGGAGCCCAGTGGAGTAATTGTGACTTCATATTTGATTTCAGCACCCGTAAATACATACAAAACCGTTACATTTTTCTTTGTAACAAACCCATTGCTGTTCAGTGTAATCTACCACAAAGCGGTACTTTCCAGGTTGTTTTTTAGAAACAAGAAAAGCGGGTGTTGCTTTTCTTGTTAAAGCAGCAGGGCTAAAGGATTCTTTAACAATTATGGAATGGAGTATGTCCTTAATTTGCTTTTGGAAATCAGCTTTTTTTCATTCGGACATGGATAAGGCTTACATGCTATGGGATTAGCCCTCTCCGTATCAATGGTGTGATTCACTATAATGAATTAGCTTTATTTGCTTTCCGCTAAGCTAATTATAATGAATAAGCTCTTTCTACCAGCTAGCTAATGATAATAATGAAGCTTTCCTACTGAGCTAAGTATAATGCTTCTGCTACTGAATGATATGCTTGTACTAAGCTTCAAATAGTGAATTCAAATGGTTGTTGTTACTAGTTAATTAAGAACATGAATAAAGTCTCCTGCTAGTAGTGTAGTAATAGTATTGAACAAACTTATAACTGGTAGTAATGTTGTAGCAGTAATTAGAATGAATAAAGTCTTAACGCTGGTTGTTAATGGTAATAAACTAATGACATAAACCTAACAGCCAGACAGAGGTCTGACAAAAACTATGAATTGAGAAAGACGTACTTACTACAAAGCTCTTTTATTATGTAACTCTTGATCATCCAAAGCACACACACAACTCGTTTCACAATAATGAAGAATCAAACTAATCACATAGAACGAAACTCTCTCCTTCACAACAACAACGCTCCTCTAGTATAACAACAAAAGCTCTCCCTTCAATAACAAACGCTCTCCTTATAACAACAAAATCTCTCCTTCGCTATCGATGAACGCGCCTATATATACTGGCTACCACCACGTCATGACTTACACTCATTGCCAGATCTCATTCAGCGGGTGAAATAATATTTCGTTCAGTAAGAAGATAATTTACATAGTAAAATAAAATAACCAGAGATAGTAAAATCAAAAGGAAAGTGAATATAGAGTATACGTTACAACACCACCTGTGTGAACCCTGGCTTGTCCGAAAATAACCCTGGTCGGCTGTTTAAAACCTGACCAAGTTGGCTCTTGTGCTAATGTAACAATCTTTTGCTCGCAAGGACTGGAGAAATATCAATAGTATCAATAGGCTCTTCTGGGGTGGGAGTACTAACCTCAGGCATAACGATTAGCCTATGCTCAAAATCGAGCTTCTGCAGTAAGTGTAAATATTTTAATAAAATCCACGCCCAGAAGGCAGTCAACGGGTAAATCTTGGAGCAAGAGAAATGTGGTATGTGAAAGTTGAACCTTGCAAATCTTGACAGGTAAATGCACCGAGCCAGAGATTAAAGACATATTATTGTCGGCACCTCGCAGACGTTGCTGGGATGGCTCGACACAAACATTTGGAAAGGTAGCAGTACAGAAATCAAAATTTAATGCAGAAATGTCAGATCCTGAACCTATGTTTGTGGATACTACCACTTGATCTAAAGTGATAAGAATATCAGACAACTGCGGGGCTTGAATGGTTAAGAATAAATGTTTGAGGTCTTCAGAGATGCAAGGAGATAGACTCGACCCATCTACCTCCTGTGGAAGTTTAAAGTTGCTTGAATTTGATTAGCAGAATGTCTTGGTCGATCCTGAAAGTTATTTTCAGAAGCACAAGCGCGTGCTGAGTTGTAATAATGTGCAGGAGAGGCAGTATGAGTATCACTGGGCCTTCCCTGGGCCCCAGCACAGTGTTTAGGATATGTTTGGTTCATCGGGTAATACTTATCCTAGGAACGAGAAACTTGTCTGCTATTCTGATTCACAGATGAAAAGTCAGGATGTTGCACCTCTGGTGCCCGCCAATGTGGAGGCATATATCTAGTCTGCTGATAGGAATTATCCATTCGAGATTGAGAAGCAGCCTGTCTAGGATGATTAAAAAAATTGCCCTTGTGGTGGAAAGTCTGCCTAGGCTGCTGATAACTCTGTCTTTGATGATTAGGTTCTTAGACCTGCCTGGGTTGCGGATATTCTTGGACCAGAGGTAATGGATTGTTCTGTGAAGACTGACCTTTGCTGTGATGTTCCTGAATGTACAACAATTGGCAGTGTACTGTGACAGGACGTCGAACTTCCAAAAAGCCTTCAGGAAGGGGTCCAGCTTCTGCAGTAAAATGTCAATAATGTCAGAAGTAAATGCTGCGTGATCCTATAATTTATAAAGCCCCGTTTAACCATAAACGGGAGGCTGGGAACAAACCCACTCCTAGTCAATGAAGTCAGTGGCCGAGTGGAGTCGTGTCTTCTAATGGCTTGTTGTTGCATACGATAGGGTGAGACTGGGGATAGTGTTGTCACGTCAAAGAGGTGTTACTGCGACACGGGAACGTCAAAGTGCACGCCAAGCATATGCCTGCACTATCAACTGACTATATCCGCTGCCTATCCCCAGAGCTGTGTCTTGTGTCCTTCGGGGCTTGCGGTCCGGCTCTCCCCAGTTGGGCTCCGTGGTGGATGGGGAGGTCAGCGGACGAATTATCTTTCATTATTTATGGATTCTCACACCTTTCTTCTGTAAAACGGAAGAATTCTTTGTACAAGGACCCTAGCTCCGCAAAAGAAACTGCGTACTTTGCCGACTCGTACTGCCCGCTTTTTTATTATCCATGTACGGGAAGAATCTCACAAACGTAGCTTAAAATCCCCGTTTTAGATTCAGAAGGCCCTGCAGAGTGCCGTTGGGTCACCAACAAGTGTGAAGAAGTTAGAATCGGGGGATCTCCTGGAGGAAATGCCCACTCCTCGCCATGGTGAATTGCTCTTAAATGTTTCAAACTAGGGTGGCGTCCTTGTGAATATCAAGCTTCGCCAGACCCTGAATTCATCCCGAGGTGTCATCTCCGCACGAGACTTCGTGGATGTTTCAGAGGAGGAACTTCTTGAAGAGCTTGTTTACCAAGGTGTTCCAGCAGTGCGTCGCATCAAGTTTCACCGGAACGGGGAACTGGTTAACTCGAGGACAGTCATTCTAACCTTTGATCACCCGACTCTAACGTCCTCCATCTATACGGGCTATTTGAATTGCTCTGTGCGTTCGTACATTCCAAACCCTCTTCGTTGCTTCCGATGTAAAGTTTATGGGCACTCTTTGCAGTCTTGCCGTTTTGCTTCCACTTGCAGTCGTTCTGGTCAGTATGATCATCTTCACTCTGATTGTTCTGCTGTAGCTCCCCATTGTGTGAACTGCAAAGGTGCCCACTCGGCCAGGATTAAGGAGACAAAGACGGTCGAACACCTGTCTTGCCCTGAAGCTCGACGGAATATCGTTCCCGCTGCTTCAGGTGGACGCACCTACGCATCCATCCTGACTTCTAAAACATCTATCGCTACTCAGATGGATTTCACTGTTCCGAAAGGCTGCTCTTTCTCTTTCCGGAAGATTTATGATGCTGTGCTGAAGGCCCTTGGAGTTTCCATCACAGATATCTCGTCTTCTCCACCACAGACCACTGATCGGGGATCTCCTGCTGCCTCACCCAGACGCGTGGCTCAAGAACAGGTTTTCCATGCTCCGAAGTCTGCTTCTCCTTCTGGTGCACAAAGAAGAAATTCCGAGAAACCAACGGGCACAAAGTCTTATACTCAGATGCATGCCGGGACGACTCAACCCAAATATACACCAGTCCTTCCCCCGAATAGCACGCAGCCGAGGGACCCTGTAGAACTTCCTGAAGAACTGATGGACCCCGAGACCTTTCAGCCATCCCATTTGTTGTTGTTGTTGTTGTTTTGTTTCATCACCTCTTCCTTTTTTCATCATTACTTGTATCATCCAGTGGAATTGCCGAGGCCTCCGACCACGAATTAAAGATTTTAAGGGCTTGATCTCTTCACATTCACCAGTGTGTATGTGTCTCCAAAAGACGAAACTCCGCCCTGCGGATACTCTTTCAAGGCGAAGACATGGCGTTTTCCGTAAGGATCATGAACACGGGGCTGCCATATGTGGAGGAGTGGCCGTTCTTGTGCCTCATGGTGTTCCCGCCACGGCCGTCGCTCTGCGTAAGAATCTGCAAGCAGTGGTGGTGAGACTTTCAGTGTACATTCCGCTCACCGTCTGCACGATATACTTACCACCAGATGAAACAGTAAGCCTTTCCGACTTGGAAGACTTGGTTGACCAGCTGCTGCCTCATTTTTTCCTTCTTGGAGATTTTAACGCACATCATCAGCTGTGGAGAGACCACAGTTGGGACTCACGGGGCAGCGTTGTCGAATCCCTCCAGTCCAACACATCCCTCTGTCTCTACAGCACAGGGTCACGCACCTACTTTCATGAACCCAACCGCTCGTACTCAGCCATTGATCTGTCGTTGTGTTCACCATCCATATTTCCTGAGCCTCCCCGGTGGAGCAGTGGTCTAAGCGATGGCCTCTGATCATTCGTCCGAAAGGGTCCGGGTTCGAATCCCGGCGAGGCATGGATGTTGTGTTTGTCTTACGGCATTGGCTCTCTCCCCTTCCCTGGAACCAGTGACCCTAAATTAGGGACGGGTGACTGCTTATTGCCCATTGAGTTGCTCACGGTGGTCGTCAAAACTCCAATAAAAAAAATATGTATTTCCAGACTGGTCTTGGAGCGTGTCTGATGATCTCCTTGGCAGTAATCATTTTCCAATTTTTCTTCGCCGCCCCGGTGGCGCAGTGGTCTAAGCGATGGCCTCTGATCATTCGTCCCAAAGGGGTCCGGGTTCGAATCCCGGTGAGGCATGCATGTTGTGTTTGTCTTTTGGCACTGGCTCTCTCCCTTCCCTGGAACCAGTGACCCTAAATTAGGGACGGGCGACTGCTTATAGCCCATTGAGTTGCTCACGGTGGTCGTTAAACCTCCAATCAAAAAAAAATTCTTCGCCTCGCGGGTGACGGATGCTACCTTCCTATCCGTCCCCGCTAGTTGGAACATAGATCGGGCCAAGTGCCAAGTGGGACACATTCACTGCTTCAGTGACCGTCGCTCTTGATATGGTGTCCACAGGGATAGTCAATGACGCTGTTGCGGCGGTTACGGATTGTATTGTGCATGCGGTAGAACTTTCCATTCCGAGGACTTCAACTAAACTTCCAGATTGTCCGAATCCTTGGTGGCATTCTAAGTGTAAAGTAGCTCGTCAAGCTCAGAATAAGGCTTGGGGTAGATTTCGTCGTTACTCCACATACGCCAACTTACTTGCTTTTTTTAAGGCAAAATCCTATGCACGACTGGTTGGTCGTCGGAAAAAAAGGGAATCTTGGATCCAGTATATATCGGGGGTCAACTCGTCTACGAGCTCCAAGATCATTTGGGATCGGCTCCGCAAGATTCGGGGAAAGTACTCTTCTGGAGAGATCTCCATTCTCGAGTGTGGTGGGAGAACGGTTGCCGAAACTCAGGGTATTGCTGCCTGTCTTGGCGCAGCGTTTGCTTCTGCGTCCAGCAGCAGCAATTATCATTTTTCGTTCCAAGAGCTTCAGACGCTGCTTGAGAGGAAACACATATCCTTCCGTCCGTTTTCTTCGGAGGACTTTAACAGCCCGTTGACAGCGGTGGAACTGAAGGTCGCTTTAAACCAATCTGGACGAGCATCAGTCGGACCGGATAACATCCACTATGAAATGCATAGGCGCCTTCCTTCATCATCTCTTGACTGTCTGCTAATCCTGTTTAACAGGATATGGCACGAGCACGTTTTTCCCGAGTCTTGGTGTTCGGCTATTGTGATCCCGGTTCTCAAGCCTGGTAAAGATCCGACGAACCAGTTCAACTAACGACCGATCGCTATGACAAGCTGCTTTTGCACGGTTCTCGAGAGCATCATCAATTTTCGTCTCATCTTTTTCTTGAATTCCATCACCTTTTGTCACCTCACCAGAGCGGATACCGTCCTCTTCGCTCTATCACTGATCATCACCTTCGCCTTCAAACATTTATCAGGGAAGCGTTTGTCCGACGTCAGCACATGGTCTCCGTGTTCTTCGAATGGAAAATGCGTACGACCGCACATGGAGATACGGCATTCTCCGTGATCTGCACAACTGCGGATTGCGGGGAAATTTTCCTACTTTTATTGCTGGTTTTCTCCAGAACCGGACGTTCCGTGTGTGCGTCGGTTAGACCCTCTCTACGCTTTACTCTCAAGAGCAGGGTGTTCCTCACGGCTCCATTTTATCGGTCACCCTCTTCATCCTTCGTGTCAATCATATTTTCATGTTACTTCCTACGATGTTTCGTGGGACTATGTATGTGGTTGATTTGCAGATTTCCTGTGCCTCCGTGAACGTGCGCACTATTGAGAGGCAGTTGCAATCTGTCATTAATAAGATCTTCACATAACGGTTTTATCTGTTCTACCCAAAAAATTGTTTGTGTGCATTTATGCCGCAAACGAGGTCTTCATCTGGACCCTCACCTCCGTCTGGAGTGCACTACTCTTCCTGTGGTTCCAGAGGTTAAATTTTTGGGATTGACTTTCGACCGCGCACTCACCTTCCGACCTCACATTGTATCTTTAAAGATGAAGTGCATGCGTTCATTGCGTATCTTGAAGGTCCTCTCCGGAACGTCGTGGGGGTGACAGGTGCTCAAAGCTTCGCATTTATCACTCTCTTGTCCGATCAAGGCTGGGCTATGTCCGTGTGACGTATGGATCAGCCCGGCCTTCTGTCTTAAAGCTTCTCGATCCCGTGCATCACCAGGCTCTGCGTCTTTGCACCGGAGCTTTCCGTACGCCTCCCGTGCATAGTCTTTAGGCTGAGTCTAACGAACCGCCGTTATGTCTTCACCGTCAGCAACTGTCTCTCCAGTTCTTCACCAAGCTGAAATCTCTTCCTGATCACCCACTGCATACTCCCGTCTTCCAACCAAAATGTGTTCGCTTGTTTTACAACCGCCCTTCTTGTGTTCCCACTTCTCGGATTCGTCTGCTAAGCATGGTGCGCGATTCTGGCCTTGATCTGTCGTTGATTGGTGTGACCAAGGCTTTTATTGATCCCCCTTGGCAGTCACGGATAGAAATTGCTGATCTTTCTTTTTCTGTGTGGCCCAAACCTTCCACGCCTGCACAAGTGTACCAGCAGCTTTTTACCGAGCACCTTTGACTCCATCTCAATTTCGTGCCTGTCTTCACCGATGGCTCGAAATCCGGTGATGTTGTAGGATCTGCATTTGTGTGCGGTGATACGACCTGTGCCTTTGCATTAACTCCCAGTCTGTCATCCAGGTTTTATCTTCTCCTAACGGCATTGATTCTCCAGTCACCAGAGACGTTCGTCGCCTGCTGCGGACTTTGGCTGGTGCTGGATTCGTCCGATTCTGTTGGGTTCCTGGCCATGTTAGGATTCTGGGTAACGAGCTGGCGGATGCCTATGCCAGATCAGTCTTCTTCATGTCGATCACTCCACTGCCACTGTTTTTTAGAGATTTTCGTCCTGGCATCCGTCACTTCATCATGGCTGAGAGTCCCTCTTGTCTCAGCATGGCAGGAACAAACTTCTCTCCATCAAACCACTGATCGGGCTATGGCCATCTAGTTTGCGGACAAGCCGTCTTGAGGAAGTTGTTCTTGCACGTCTTTGCATTGGACATTGCCGTTTCACATACCGTTTCTTGCTGTGTGGCGCCGAAGTGTGAGACGTGCGAATGCCGATTCACTCTGACTCATAATCTCTGAAGTTGTGTTCGTCTTCGTGCTGTTTGGTTTCACTTTTTTCATTCTCATTTGTTAAACGACGACGCAGCTACGCTGCAACGGCTCCTAGATGACCACTGCGATACATTCACTGTCTTTTCATTCTTAAAACAAATTGAATTTTTTAAACGATCTAGATTTCAAACTTTTCATCATTCTCATTTTTCATTTTTATCGAATCAGCCTGATTTTAAGCGTTATACCACGTTTTTAATGCTGTTTGTCTGATTGTCTTGTGTATGTCGCCCTTTGGCCAATCATGGTCCTTACGCCATAAAAATCCACCAACCAACCAACCACCAATCCGCATAGGGTACATAATGAGCAAGAATTTTGCTCCTTCTTGCTGGGAAGGTGGGGGTGGGGTGCGAATTGCTTCTAAGGAACTGCAGTTGAAGTACTCGCAACATAATTTTCGTACCTTTGGTATTCACTGTCTGATAAACCTGAACCGCAGGCCCTGTACAGTGGTACGTTAGAACTATTAGGCACAGTGTAATGCTGAGTGCGTGGAGTGTTTACTGGGGTGTTATTCGGCATAACATAATGTCTAGGTTGATCAAAGAGACCCAGAGGATCAGTGATATTTGCACTAGCCATTTCTGACTTCCTCTATGCTTCTGTTCGAAATTGTTCGGGCGCCAATATAACACAACCCTTTTTACGTTATGCGAGATTTGTTATTATGCTAAGTTCCAAATGTCTGGCTGAAGAGATGTTAAACTAAGGGTCTAGTTGCACCGGATAGCCCACTTTAAATTAAGGCTTTTGGAGTCAGACGAAATATACACAGAAAGCGAAATCGCTTTCGTAACTTTTTATTGGTCCAGCAACTTTAGACGAATTCACATAACGTTGTCTGTTTACGAAATCACAAACATGTCACGGCGAGGTGCACACACACAACTTCACAACAGAGTTAGGCAGACTGTAATAAAAATATAACTTCACATACGTTAACTAGCTGTCGTACAATCAATAAACTCGGCAAAGATCTAACACCTCCACACACAAAAACTGGGTCGCAAATATATATATTTTCTCGTTCTTATCAACGTGCATACGTCACTTACGTACTGACCTCAGGGGTGTTGCCAAACCTCCATTCATGTGAAAAAGAAGATATCGCGTTAAGTTTGGAAAGTGCAAAAGAGAACAAACTCAAATGTACAAAGGAAAAGGAACTAAAAATGAAAGTTAAAGTAGAATATATGTCACATCTTCATAGCAAAAGCTATGCTATATTGACTTAGTTCCCTTTGCTCTTCTAACAAGCATGTAAGATCACTATTTATGACAAAATGAAGTTTTCCCCCATCAAGAGTGACGGAGAAAATGCCTGATCTCGTGTTAAAAGAAAGAGTGCAAGTCACAACCTTTGGCAACCAATTTAGAAACGGAGGAAACAGTTCCACATTTTATTTTTCATTGATAGAATCTTTTGCTTCCCTTTCGTAAAAGATTTTGTTTTCGGTTTGCTGAAGATTCGCAGTTTGTTGCGTTTGATAGGGTCATCAAGCGCAAGCGGCTTACTTATTTTCAGAAGGCGGTCCTTAATAAATGTGTTCTTTACCAACGCACATTGGTAACAGTCTTCATGACCTCAGGATTTGCAACATCTTTTACATATAAAACAAGTGGATCCTTGCTTTCCTTCAAAAAGCGAGTTCCTTCAACTAGCGAGTTCAAATATTTAAAAGAATGACGCATGGACACTTTAGATTTGTTCAAGGTGGAGTGCAGAACTGTGACGTTCTCTTTCATTTTGGAGTTCTTGAAAAATCCTGGCCACTTCATGTTCTACCACTATGCATCGCCTAAGGGAACTTGGGTTGTCTGTAATTCAACAGCTCTTCCGTTCCCTTTAATGTAAGCATTATTTTACTCATGAGCTTGATCAAGATGTGTAGCGGAGAAGATCCGATTTGTCTTTTTTATTGTGAACTTGCCAGCATTGAACTCTCTTCTGTCAATGTTGGGATGTTTTGATACCACTTTAGCAATGTCTCTGAGATGCACTGGTGTCTAGCGAGCGTAGTTGGTGTGGTTCAAACTAAAACAAAAAAAACACATAGTATCAGCTCTGTCAAGGATATTGGATCTGTTTGTCGCAAAGAATGCAAACTAACAAACGGATTCATTGAGTAACAGCAAGTCAAGATAGTAAGAAGCGGATTTCTAATTTCATGATGATGCCCCAGTATTGAAAGTAAGGAAAGGATTCAATCTGTTGATCTCACCACTCTGAAAATTCCACAGAATTATTGCCTTCATCCTTCTGCACCTCGTTCAATTGGGAGAACAACCATTTCGGAGTAGTAAAATGCGATTTCGAATCCCACTGTCGACAAAAAAGTTATACGTTATTACAACAGAATTTTTCTCGTTAAATATCCTCCCTGGGATAAACCCGCTTTTGAGAAAAACTGATAAACAAAAGTCATTTAATTTGTTATTTATTAAACATTTTTTTCATTTTTATCATAAATGAACTGAAGTTCTTTACACACACACACACACACATGATACGGGAAAACTATATCCAGAAATAAAGGTTGACAGCAAATGTAGCAGCTCTAAGGAAAGACAAAAATATGCTGGAACAAGTGTGTTACTCATAAGAACAGGTGTTTCACCCATGACAACAAATAAAGAATTTTTAAGAGAAGATAACTTTAATATATTTGTTCAATTTCTCGTTTTATAGCCCCAAACAAGGCAGAAGGGGAACTGCCATTCTAAATAAAATTTTGTCTCTCTTTTACAGCCACTAATGATTCCAATATTAGGCGCAATGGGAAAAGGCGATTTGGAATAAGGCAATATGCCAGGACCATAATCAAAGCTACCGTACCCTAAATCAGTGAGCTGGTTCCGGCACTAGAAGTAAAAAAATTGGTAAAAATCGAAATGCAAGAAATACAACACTGGTTAATTAATACATACATTTAACGTGGACCAGGAACATCAAACCAAGAAGATATTTGTTTGATGTACAACACTGGTTATTTAGAAACAATGACTTGAAAAAAGCAAACTTTGAACAACGACTTTTGAACAAAAAAAGCTTTGAACAATGTACTAATATGCCAAAGAATAAAGAATGACCCTGTCCATTGTGCCAATACACTACTACAATGGAAACGAGCAACAATGGCTTTTGTGAGTAAATATGCATAGTAGAAAAGATCAACAATATCAGAGCAAAGGTATAAAAGAAGCATTTGTCTTTTACGTTGAGATACACAGGGGTAATTAATAAATAAAGCATTTATTTACCTTTCTCTTTTTTCATTCAGGTTTTCATCACGCTATAGCTTCTGGAAATTGCATGTCTCTGCAAAAATTCAGTATCGTATATGAAAGGAAATCTGAAGGATTCGTAACCACATGATTTTTTTTCTTTTCGGTACAGAGGATAAGCAGCGGTGTATACTGAGTTCTCTTTCGAGAAATTTTATACTTCTCAAATTAAAAATTTCCAATACAAAATGAATTGTAATCAAAGCATCCTAACTGCTATAACATTAAAAAACACTTTTAGTGCTCAATCGTACTTTTTTTGAAAAGTAGAAAAAACAATTGTAATGAGAAGCGGGATTTTAGCAATATCAAAATCACAACTAACCGTGATATACTTTTGGAAAACTTCTGACGTTCGGATATCGGTTGATAAGCATAACGCAAAATTTAGGGAGAATGTGCCGGTCGGATATATTATTGCAAATACAATTTGCTATTTCTTTTCATCCTACAGTTTTCAGCAAAACCTTAAATCGGAAATATGTCGGTGATTTCATTTACTGTCTCACTTAGAACGTTAACCGAATTAGGAAAGCAGCAGTTTTATTTATACTGGTTGCGTGCAGTTTTTTTTTTTTTTTTTTTAAGGGGATTTAACGACCACTGTGAGCAACTCAATGGGCTATAGGCCATCGCGTGCCCATATTTAGGGTCACTGGTTCCAATGAAGAGAGAGAGCCAGTGCCGTAAAAGAAAAAGCAACATCCATGCCTGAACGGGATTCGAACCCCAGCCCAGCTCGAACAAATGGTCAGTAGCCACCGCTTAGACTACTGCGCCACCGGGGTGGCGCATGCAGTGATAAAATGGATCCTTTCAAAAGACTGCTACCCTGATGGTGCCGTGGTCTAAGCGATGGCTACTGATCATTCGTCCGCGATGTGTCATAAACGGCCACCGTGTTGCTCAGGGTAGTCGTTTATGGGGAACCAGTACGCCACTGGAGCCCACGTTAAATAGGCCTCTTTAGGTGCATTTTTCTCAAAAGTTATCCAATATTTTTTAACAAAAATTCTACCAGTCATTTATTGGACGCTACACATTTTAAGGAGAGCTTTTATCAATATTTTAATTTTTTTGAAAATTTACAAGTTTTTAATGTAAATTTCATAATTTTACCCTAAACACGAGATATTTTTTATTTTTAATAATTTTTAAAAATTAGATACTTTTAATCTGCCTTGTCTGTTTGTATAAATACTGTACATCGTAAGTACGTGTAGTAAAAATAGCAGATTGAATCCTTTGATGGATTCTGAGAAAAATTTACCTAAATTGAAAAAGTAGGTTTTGAGATAAACGCGTTGAAAGTGAAAAATGTCAACTTTCATACCTGTAAGCATTTATTTAGTAATTTCCAGCAGAGTAAGAAGGTTCATCTGGACCTTCTTCCATAAAATCATTTTCTTCTTCCATAAAATCATTTTCTAGTATTTTTCTTTTATTTCTTTTTTGCTTTTTTCTTCATTTTCATCCACTTTTCTTTGTGCTACCGATACGCGTAAAATGACAAGATTTTTCATAACCTGTACACAATATGCTCCTGGTTCAATTCAGCCAGCCGGTCTTCAAAACATATGGATCTCAGGGCATATACATATCTAGTATTAATTTCATAGAATTTACCTTCTTGATGTGTTTTAGATTTGTAACATAAAGTTTTATTTGCCCATGATCGCTAAAGCCTATACGTTTTTCGACAGTTATAATTATATCTTCTCCACATTCTTTACACACGGCCACATTTGAAATAGCAGAAGCCAGTAAAAATGAATCTACAATTTTATTAGTACTTTTTTGGTCACTGAGTTCCTCATATTCTTCAAAAACGTTGCCCAGCTTACTTGTTGACGGTTTCACTTTTCGGCAATCCATTTTCAATAGACATATTTTTCTTTCAAACAGCAGTATGCTTTTTTAAGTCTACGTACTCTAGGCATGACTGGTTGTTATTAATTTATAAAACTGAGAAAATCTGCCCAAAAAATATATAGGAAGAGCTCCACATATACAAACACACACGCATCACATATACCAACACACACGCATCACATATACAAACACACACGCGTCACATATACAAAGAGCTTACAAACAATTTCGAAACGTGGCCATGTGCAGTCAAGTTGCGGTTACAGTTAATGTAATAATAAACGGATCAAAGTTGCAGTTACCTAAAAAAACAAAGTTAAGTTGCAGTTACCTAAACCTAACAAAACAAACCTTTATTTCTGAACTGATTGTAAAATTTAAATCAGTGTGCAATACAAAAGGATTTGTAAAATAAAACGATCTGAAGTGAAAAAACAAATTTTTGCGAAATTTTTTGAAAACATAATTTTTTTAATTTTTTAAAATGCTTCTAGTACTCGGATTTTCTTATGCAATATGTTGAAAAGGTAAGATTCCCAACTTTCGGAAAAGCTTATAAAAACAAAATGTGATTTTTCGTCAATTTTATGGTACCCGTCTCCCTTAAACTCCAATAATAAAAAAAAATGCGAAATTTTCTGAAAACATAATTACCTCCCCAGTGGAGTAGTGGTCTAAGCGCTGGCCGTTCGCCCGAGATGGGTCCGGGTAAGAATCGGCCCGCTGAGATATGGATGTTGTGTTTGTCTTACGGCACTGGCTCTGCCCCTTCCCTGGAACCAGTGACCCTAAATTAGGGACGGACCACTGCTTATGGGCCATTGAGTTGCTCACGGTGGTGATTAAACCCACAGTAAAAAAAATTGAAAATTTTTTCAAATACTTCTAGTGCTCGGATTTTCTTATGCAATACGTTGAAAAGGTAAGATTCCAAACTTTCAGAAAACCTTGTAGAAACAAAATGTGATTTTTCGTCAATTTTAGGAACTCCAATGAAAAAAAAAAAAAAGAAAAACAATAGAAAAGAAAAAAAGAAAAGAAAAAAGAAAAAAAAAGAAAAAACATTCTGAGCCCGACTTACAGAAGCTGGTATAGAAATATCTTGAAACCTGCAGTGATGTGAGGCTACTTTTGAGGAATGACTATGAATATGGTATTTATTGTATTCGTAATTTCTGTTTCACTGTTATTTTCTTTAAAGTGATGGACAAATAGTTGGAACTATTACCGTCTCTTCGGTGTTTTGTTGAAAAATAACATTTTTCATATAGAGATTAAGTCGTAATTTTAAGCCAAATTAAATGAGACAGAACGTGGTCCGAGGCAGAACCGAATCTGCGATTCTAACTGTCCTACTGAACATCTGAGAAATATTAGTTCCCCAGCCATTAAACTGGATTTGAGTCGCTCTTCCGTGATAAAGAAGTAAAGGCAGAAATCACGCAGAAAAACATACAAGAGGAAAACAGGAAGTGTAACGACAGTGATTATTTTAACATAGTTTTAAATGCGAAATCACTTGCTTTTCTAAGTTGAATGTATACGACTGTGTTTCTACTGACGAAAATAAATTTTTCTCCACACCTGAAAATTTTTGTATTGAGATATTTAGTTTTCTTTTTCTTTTTTGATTCAAGGATTAGCGACCACCGTGAGCAACTCGATCGGCTATAAGCAACTTGTTCCAGGGTAGGGAGACAGCCAGTGCCGTAAGCCGAACACAACATCCATGCTTCACGGAATTCAAACTCAGACCCTTCTTTTACGAATGGTCATATGTCAGCACTTAGACTACTGCGCCACATGGTGTTGTTTTAAACTTAAGATACAAACGTGTAAATTTTCAAAAAATTTCGAACTGTTGGATTTTTTCAAAGTTACAAATAGTCCTGTTGGAAATCAGCGTAGGCAGCTCCGGTGGAGCAGTGGTCTGAGAGATGGGTTCTGATCATTCGTCCGAAAGGGGTCCGGGTTTGAATCCCGGTGAGGCATGGCTGTTATATTTGTCTTACGGCACTGGCTCTCTCCCTTCCCTGGAACCAGTGGCCCTAAATTAAGGACGGGAGACTGTTTATGGCCCATTGAGTTGCTCACGGTGGTCGTTAAGCTTCTAATAAAAAAACATGATCAGCGTAGCCGCTCCAGTGGCCCGGTGGTCTAATCACTGGCTTATGACAATTCTTTCCTGAAGAGTCCAAGTTCGAATTCCGGCGAGGCATGGATACTGTGTTTGTCCACGCACCTACTAGATAGAGGTTAGGTACCACCTTCAAAGAGCCATTTTTCTTGCTGTACAGATACATATATCGTTATAAATCATATCGCACCTACTTCTTCCTACTTTCAGCCATTCTTAGTCCACTGCCTCTCTCCCTTCCCTGGAACCAGTGGCCCTAAATTAGGGACGAGCGACTGTTTATGGCCCATTGAGTTGCTCACGGTGGTCGTTAAACCTCCAATAAAAAAACTGCTAATCCTTTTCTTGACTGCCGAACTAAACTTCCGTAGCTCCGTGTTATAACCGCGAGAGAGCATATATTTTGCATTCCACGACAATGGGCGTTCGTCTGGTGGAAGGTTATGAGCTGCTGGTCAACCTAATCGCTTTGCGGACAAAGTGTGAGTTATGCGTGCCACAAAAATGAAAGCGGGGTTTCTTTATGGTTCTCAATATGATCTCCATATAGTAACAAAATTTGGCGATGTTATTGATCAATCTGGGACATTCAAGGCAGGAGAAGTCAGGTAAATTTTATTTATATATACGAGGGCTGTCATAAAAAGAATGACGCTGCATCTGTGGCGAGGCAATGACGTGGCGTAGGTTAATGACGCTCCGCAACTTTTGTTTTCCGTCTGGCACCATCACCTCTGATCCAGATGTTACTTGCTCTCAGGTACAGCGGTTTTTCGCCGATAAATTCTGTGAAACTCCTCCTTCCTCCTCCTCTGCTTCTGCTCATCTTCTCCCCAGTCTACCTCAGGTGCCCCTCATCTTTCTGCCTCCCTTCTCCTCCCTCCTACTTCTTGTGAGCTCTCTGATTCTTTTTCTTCTCTTAATCCTCACGCTGCTCCGGGTCCTTACTTTCTTCTCCGCACTTTGTCACTTTCTTCTACCGCACTTTCTTCTCCGCGCTCTTGCCTTTTCCCATCTGTGCTCTAACTTCTGCTTTTCACTGCTATACTCTCCTTAGGAGTTTTACAGATTCACATATTGTTCTTCTTCCCAAGGAGACACTCTTGACTGGGGAATTGGCTTCCTATCTCCCTGCCTAACCTAGACTACAAACTCTATACCAAACTTCTCTCCCGCCGGCTTAACTCTATTCTCCCGTACATTCTTTTTCCTAATCAGACTTACACCGTTCACGGCCGTTCTATCTCTCATAATGTTCTGCTTCTAAACGACCTTCTTCACAAATATATTAGGTTGTAATGCTGTCTAAAACACGATAAAACTTCATTAAAACCACAGCACACTAGTTGCAAGATAAAATGAAAATTTACTACAATTAAAACCAGTATGTTACAGTTAAAATGATAAAATTACATGAGGCGAGATCTTTCGGGTCACCCCTTGGTGCCCATTGTCAAGCCAACTTGTGAATACATGTGGTGCGGTGACAACTTATATGCCTTATAATAGTCACGTGATGTCGCCACGGTAACAGTAATGTGCATGTGAATAAATAGAGATTTCATTGTTAACATTAAAGTCATATTAACGATGGAGGTTCCAATGAACGTATAAGACGTTGCCAGGTTAAGGTAGGTCATCATTACAACATAATTTGTTAAACCATACTATAAAAAGTGCTTCCGTAAACAAGGTGTCTTTCTTATATTTGGTGTAAGCGAGATGAGAGGCTTCTTTTTTTTTTTTTTTTTTTTTTTTGATTGGAGGTTTAACGACCACCGTGAGCAACTCAATGGGCTATAAGCAGTCGCCCGTCCCTAATTTAGGGTCACTGGTTCCAGGGAAGGGAGAGAGCCAGTGCCGTAAGACAAACACAACATCCATGCCTCACCGGGATTCGAACCCGGACCCCTTACGGACGAATGATCATAGGCCAGCGCCTTAGACCACTGCGCCACCGGGGCGGCATGAGAGGCTTCGTTCCAACACGGAGTAAAATTATTGAGGGTTACTGTGCGAGCTAAAGACGTGGTTGTAGCTTCCCTGGAAATGTCATATTGGTGTTCACGGGATCGAAAAGAAATTGTTAGTAAAGTGGAGCCAATGTAACTCGAATTTGGTTGATTAGGGGTTGGGGTGTAGAGGAATATAGTATACATAATGTTTTTCACCTGTTGATATAACATCTCGGTCAGAAAGTAAATTCTTAAAAATGTTAGAGGTTGGGATCCCGAAATGAAATTTATGTTTATTACAAAATTTGTTAAGCATGTTGACAATAGGGAGGTTAAAGGTTACAGGGCCAACAAATTTCACAGTCAGTTTGTCTACTTGTAGTTTTGTGGAGACAGTCCGTTGGTAACGAGAAATAAGCTTCGGTACTACATAAAGTGGGTAACCAAAGGTCTTAGCTAAGTTTGAAATAAATGTAAGTTCAGTTCGACGATGACGAATTGAAGAAGAGTGAGTAAAAGCTCCTGTTATATATGAACGTAATCCTGCAAGTTTATGTTGAATAGGATGGTATGACGAGAAAGGGATAAGTGATGGTACAAAAGTTGGTTTACGAAAAAATGAATAAGATGGCCGATTGGTACTGGGTTGACGATAAAGACAAAAATCTAGAAAAGGAAGGGAACAGTTTTCTTCGTTACCTATGGTAAATTTAATGGTGTAAATGAATGAGGAGAGTGTTTGAACAAATTGTTGAAACAGTTGCTGTGAATGTGGCCAAAAAATCAGAACATCGTCTTCTTCACCTTGTTAATGCACACTCTGAGCCTCTAGCCCATTTCTCTCTTGATCTTCGCTCCGCTTTTGATAACATTGATCTGCAATTTTTCAACTTTTTTCTGTTGTTTTCAAATGAATAGGTATATCTGAATGGATTTTTGTGCAGATTCCGAAAATAACCTTCAAAATTTCGTATCACATCAGGTTTTTTCACAAATGACGGAAATGTGAAAATTTAAAAAACCGTTATTTTTTAATGACATTGCTATATGGCAACGTTTGTAACGTGTGGAAATGTTCTCTGGAGGGGCGGAATGATTGTTTAAGGAATAGATAAACATCAATACCTATTCAAAAGCAAACATACCTAACATTCACCACTGGGATCCCCTTCAAACTTCCTCTTTTTGGATTGTCTTCGGTGTGCGTCCGTACAGTCTCTGTTCAACATCCAACAATAGTCGGCCATCATATGTGCAGTCCACTTTCCTTGGTATCTCATTTCCATTACTTTAATATCCTGATGGAAGCGCTCGCCATCTTCCGAAAAATCACCAAGATTGTTAGGAAAGTAATTTAGATGAGCATGAAGAAAGTGAACTTTGATGCTCATGTTGCAACCAAGCAGTTCATACGATTCCAGCATGTCCTCGACTAAGGTGGTGTAATTTGAAGCCTTCGTGTTCCCCAAAAGGTTGTGTACCCCATTTCTGAATGCAATCCATGCTCGCAACTCGCACTCACTCATGGTTTCCTCGAATATGTTGTCTGCCACTAATTTTCGTATTTGAGGGCCTATGAAAATGCCAGCTTTAATTTTTTCAGACGTGATTGATGGAAACTTACCACCAAGATACTGAAAGTATTTACTGTCCCTGCTTAAAGCTGTAACGAATTGCTTCATTAAGCCAAGTTTGATGTGTAAAGGTGGCAACAGTATTTTCGAGGGATCAACCAGTGGAAGTGAAACAATGTCTTTTTTCGCCAGGTGTGAATGTACTTCTGACTGGCCACTGCTGCCGAACCCAATGTTCCGTCCTTGCTCTGGAGTCCCATTCACACAAAAAGCAAGGAAATTTGGTTTAGCCTGCTTGTTGGCCGAGCAATATTCCAATCACCTTTAAATCCCCACACAAAGACCATTCATGAAACTTGTACTGCACACTTTCTAGCAGTAGTTTAAGGATCTCGTATGTCTCTTTCAAAGTCACAGAATGTGCTACGGAAATGGATGGATGGATGTTAGTATTGTGTAATAAAACATCTTTTAAACTGGATTTTCTGGCATCTATGAACAACCTCCACTGTCCTGAATTGTAATTAAAGTATTTCATGACTGCCGGAATGTCTCGACAATATACCAAACCACGTTCCTCAGGAAAAACGGAACCAATTCTGCTTCTCGGTGTCTGTACCAGGAGAATCTCGTATTAGGACTTAGTAAATTCTTTTCCTGAAGTCGTGATCCTAAAAGCTCTGCTGCGTCTTTAGGTAAATTCAGATCATGAACCAAATCATTCAGTTCATGCTGGGTAAATGGCACTGGGGTTTCATGCTCCATGCTGTCCGGTTGGTACATCTCATCACTTGTATCACCGTCTGAATCGGCGTCTGTTGGCGGCTTGATATTGGGCGGGGATGGCACAGGTAGGGATTCACTATGGGGCACTGGTCTTATGGCAGATGGGATATTGGGATACACAATGTTACGCTTATTGATTCTGGTATGGCCTACAATATTCACTGTGCAGAAGTAACAGTCGTCAGTGTGATTTTTTGGCTCGCGCCACACCATGGGTTCACCGAACGGCATTGATGCCCTTTTTCCACTTTTCCAGTTCCTCAACCCCTCCACACATGCACGGCACACATTGCGAGGAGACCAAACTTTGTCCTGATCTGCTAGTTTATTGCCGAAGTATTGAAAATAAGCATTTTTCACGAAAGGCGTAATATTTTGCCGCTTTTTTTTTTCGTGTCGTATAACAGCCACATATGTAGCAAAATATGTCTGGATGATTTACACAACCACGCGAAGCCATTGCACACGCCACAAAGAAACAACCAAACGGGACCAGTCCCTTCTTTGCACTGACTAGGGTAACACGGTCTGCCCCGAATGGCACCACATGTGACCAATAGAAAGAAGGGAGCAGTGGCGTGAGGTCTGAGTAATACTGCCGTGCCAAGATAACATTCTCTCATGTTCCGCCTTTGTGAGTGGCGTAATTCGAGACGTCATACAGATACAACAGTTGCATTTCCATTATCAGCTATATACTTATGTTTATCTATTCCTTAAACAATCATTCCGCCCTCCAGAGAACATTTTCACACGTTACAAACGTTGTCATATAACAATGTCATTAAAAAATAACGTGTTTTTTTTTAATTTTCACGTTTCCGTCATTTGTGAAAAAACTTGGCGTGATACGGAATTTTGAAGATCATTTTCGGAATCTGCGCACTACACCTATTCATTTCAAAACAACAAAGCCTTGCATACATATGAACGTAATCCTGCAAGTGTATGTTGAATAGGATGTTGTGAAGAGAAAGGGATAAGTGATGGTACAAAAGTTGGTTTACGAAAAACTGAATTAGATAGCCGATTGGTACTGGGTTGACGATAAAGACAAAAATCTAGAAAAGGAAGGGAACAGTTTTCTTCGTTACCTATGGTAAATTTAATGGTGTAAATGAATGAGGAGAGTGTTTGAACAAATTGTTGAAACAGTTGCTGTGAATGTGGCCAAAAAATCAGAACATCGTCTTCTTCACCTTGTTAATGCACACTCTGAGCCTCTAGCCCATTTCTCTCTTGATCTTCGCTCCGCTTTTGATAACATTGATCTGCAATTTTTCAACTTTTTTCTGTTGTTTTCAAATGAATAGGTATATCTGAATGGATTTTTGTGCAGATTCCGAAAATAACCTTCAAAATTTCGTATCACATCAGGTTTTTTCACAAATGACGGAAATGTGAAAATTTAAAAAACCGTTATTTTTTAATGACATTGCTATATGGCAACGTTTGTAACGTGTGGAAATGTTCTCTGGAGGGGCGGAATGATTGTTTAAGGAATAGATAAACATCAATACCTATTCAAAAGCAAACATACCTAACATTCACCACTGGGATCCCCTTCAAACTTCCTCTTTTTGGATTGTCTTCGGTGTGCGTCCGTACAGTCTCTGTTCAACATCCAACAATAGTCGGCCATCATATGTGCAGTCCACTTTCCTTGGTATCTCATTTCCATTACTTTAATATCCTGATGGAAGCGCTCGCCATCTTCCGAAAAATCACCAAGATTGTTAGGAAAGTAATTTAGATGAGCATGAAGAAAGTGAACTTTGATGCTCATGTTGCAACCAAGCAGTTCATACGATTCCAGCATGTCCTCGACTAAGGTGGTGTAATTTGAAGCCTTCGTGTTCCCCAAAAGGTTGTGTACCCCATTTCTGAATGCAATCCATGCTCGCAACTCGCACTCACTCATGGTTTCCTCGAATATGTTGTCTGCCACTAATTTTCGTATTTGAGGGCCTATGAAAATGCCAGCTTTAATTTTTTCAGACGTGATTGATGGAAACTTACCACCAAGATACTGAAAGTATTTACTGTCCCTGCTTAAAGCTGTAACGAATTGCTTCATTAAGCCAAGTTTGATGTGTAAAGGTGGCAACAGTATTTTCGAGGGATCAACCAGTGGAAGTGAAACAATGTCTTTTTTCGCCAGGTGTGAATGTACTTCTGACTGGCCACTGCTGCCGAACCCAATGTTCCGTCCTTGCTCTGGAGTCCCATTCACACAAAAAGCAAGGAAATTTGGTTTAGCCTGCTTGTTGGCCGAGCAATATTCCAATCACCTTTAAATCCCCACACAAAGACCATTCATGAAACTTGTACTGCACACTTTCTAGCAGTAGTTTAAGGATCTCGTATGTCTCTTTCAAAGTCACAGAATGTGCTACGGAAATGGATGGATGGATGTTAGTATTGTGTAATAAAACATCTTTTAAACTGGATTTTCTGGCATCTATGAACAACCTCCACTGTCCTGAATTGTAATTAAAGTATTTCATGACTGCCGGAATGTCTCGACAATATACCAAACCACCTTCCTCAGGAAAAACGGAACCAATTCTGCTTCTCGGTGTCTGTACCAGGAGAATCTCGTATTAGGACTTAGTAAATTCTTTTCCTGAAGTCGTGATCCTAAAAGCTCTGCTGCGTCTTTAGGTAAATTCAGATCATGAACCAAATCATTCAGTTCATGCTGGGTAAATGGCACTGGGGTTTCATGCTCCATGCTGTCCGGTTGGTACATCTCATCACTTGTATCACCGTCTGAATCGGTGTCTGTTGGCGGCTTGATATTGGGCGGGGATGGCACAGGTAGGGATTCACTATGGGGCACTGGTCTTATGGCAGATGGGATATTGGGATACACAATGTTACGCTTATTGATTCTGGTATGGCCTACAATATTCACTGTGCAGAAGTAACAGTCGTCAGTGTGATTTTTGGCTCGCGCCACACCATGGGTTCACCGAACGGCATTGATGCCCTTTTTCCACTTTTCCAGTTCCTCAACCCCTCCACACATGCACGGCACACATTGCGAGGAGACCAAACTTTGTCCTGATCTGCTAGTTTATTGCCGAAGTATTGAAAATAAGCATTTTTCACGAAAGGCGTAATATTTTGCCGCTTTTTTTTTCGTGTCGTATAACAGCCACATATGTAGCAAAATATGTCTGGATGATTTACACAACCACGCGAAGCCATTGCACACGCCACAAAGAAACAACCAAACGGGACCAGTCCCTTCTTTGCACTGACTAGG
The DNA here is from genome assembly GCA_039090855.1 of Macrothele yani. NCBI lineage: Eukaryota > Metazoa > Arthropoda > Arachnida > Araneae > Macrothelidae > Macrothele > Macrothele yani. The sequence continues at coordinate 105,146,290 of CM077007.1, forward strand.
GTAACACGGTCTGCCCCGAATGGCACCACATGTGACCAATAGAAAGAAGGGAGCAGTGGCGTGAGGTCTGAGTAATACTGCCGTGCCAAGATAACATTCTCTCATGTTCCGCCTTTGTGAATGGCGTAATTCGAGACGTCATACAGATACAACAGTTGCATTTCCATTATCAGCTATATACTTATGTTTATCTATTCCTTAAACAATCATTCCGCCCTCCAGAGAACATTTTCACACGTTACAAACGTTGTCATATAACAATGTCATTAAAAAATAACGTGTTTTTTTTTAATTTTCACGTTTCCGTCATTTGTGAAAAAACTTGACGTGATACGGAATTTTGAAGATCATTTTCGGAATCTGCGCACTACACCTATTCATTTCAAAACAACAAAGCCTTGCATACATATGAACGTAATCCTGCAAGTGTATGTTGAATAGGATGTTGTGAAGAGAAAGGGATAAGTGATGGTACAAAAGTTGGTTTACGAAAAACTGAATTAGATAGCCGATTGGTACTGGGTTGACGATAAAGACAAAAATCTAGAAAAGGAAGGGAACAGTTTTCTTCGTTACCTATGGTAAATTTAATGGTGGGAATGAATGAGGAGAGTGTTTGAACAAATTGTTGAAACAGTTGCAGTGAATGAGGCCAAAAAATCAGAACATCGTCTTCTTCACCTTGTTAATGCACGCTCTGAGCCTCTTGCCCTTTTCTCTCTTGATCTTCGCTCCGCTTTTGATAATATTTCCCATACTTATCTTTCAAACACTCTTAAGACAGCCTCCTTTCTCACTGCGCCCATCCCTTTTTGCCGTGGTGTACGACAAGGCTGCCCGTTATCAGAGCAACTCTTCGCCATCGCAGTGAAGCCGTTCCTGCGCTCCGTGGAGCACTCTCTCCAGGCATCTTTACCACCACCAGTTGAAAGCACTCTGCACCACACTATCTTCTGCAGCGCTTACGCTGATCATATCACCGTGTGCATCCGTGCTGATTATCAGTTCTCTCAGCTCCGTCATATTTTTGATACCTATGCCTTCTGCTCTGCTGCAGAGCTCAATGCCCTCAAATGCACTGGACTGTGGTGCGGTGCGTGGTCTGGTCGTACAGACTCCCCGTGGAGGCCACCTGATCCTCGTCGGCTCAGCGCTTCCTCAGGGTGTTTCTCGGCTTGCCTCATGCTTCTTCAATAGCCACTCATATTGCGCCTCCTCCACGTCTCATTTGAGCAGCTGCCTTTTGGCGCCGTGCCTAATTCTGCACGTCGTTTTATCAACGAGCCAACCTTGCACGTACCCATTTTATTTCTTTGTGTCAGTACTCCTGGATTGTCTCATCTCCTTCACTTTACTGCTTCCGAGAAATCACCAGTTGCCTCACCCGTGTCGTGTGGTTCGGTCATCACTGGGTCGCCGTCATTAAGCTCTGTCTTCCTCCATCTCGTGGAGGAATTGGACCCATTCATGTTCAGCTCTACTGTCGAGCCAGCCGCATCGTCATTTTCCTCCGTCTTTTCACTGTTCCTGTTCCGTCGGCCGTCTCCCCGGGCAACTCTCGTTTTGCTTTCTCCTTTCTCGTACTAATGGATTGCTTTCCTTTTCTTTCCTCCAAACTATCGCCTGCCTATTCTGAGGTCCTCACTTTCCTGCGTTATCTCCCTCTTCTACTCTGGACCTTCTCTCTGAACCTCTTCTCTTCTCCCCTCTACTTCGTCCCTCTCATCTTCCCTGCTTCGCTTTCTTCTTCTGGCTTCGTGCTGGGATAGTAACGGTACGCGACCTTACTGACCATGACCTCTCCTGGTGCTCCTTTTCTGGCCTTTCGCCTGCTGTTATCTCCTCTCCTTCAGCTCGCTGCGTCTTCGACTCTCTCTGCTATCGTTTCTCAGTTTCCTGACCTCGCAGCTCCTCTTGGCCTTGTCTCTGTACTTTCTGCTCCGTTAGCACTCCCCTTCTTTCTGCGTGCCTCAGACCTGTCTCTTCCTCTGTTCTCGTTCTCTACTAAATCCTCTTATCGATTTCTCTCCTTCTCTGCCTCCCCTTCACTTCTCCCTATTAACGGTGTTCCTACTGTCCGGGCTCTTTCGTCCCCGCTTGAACTCAAACCCACTGGCTCTTCCATCATAACCGGCTTCCCGTTCCATCCCTTCTCCACCACATCACACTTCTCTCTTTGCTTCTTCTGCGCGCAAGAGGAGAACGCCCCGCACGTCTACCTCTACTACCCTGTGGTACTGCCTCTCATACATCTGGCGTTCTCCATCGCTCGTCGCTCCTTCACCGTCGACCTCACCTTTGCAGTATACCAGCATCTTCTCCCTGTGCTCATCCGCCTGTGTTCCTTCCACCAGTGTGTTCTTACGTGCTTGTGTTGGTGAAACACGTCATCTACGTGTATTATCAGCAACTCCGCAATCTACCTCCTCCTGTGTCTTTCATTTAAGCCAGTGCTGCCCTACTCAGACATTTGCGCAATCACCTCCTCTCCCGCTTACAGCTGGAGTATCAGTCTGCCCTGTCCACAAGCCGTGAACGCTCCTTTTATGCTACGTGGTCGCCACTGACCCCGTGGTTCTCTGTTACACCAAGTCCGTTACATCTCACGGTGAGTTAAGACTCTGCATTGATTTTTGATGTTCTTTCGCACTGCGTTCCCCTGCCAGTGATCATTTTGTTCTTCCTCAAGCTTTGCTCTATTTTCATCACGTTGTAAATTTGTCATTACTCATTCATTGTGTACAGGGTGTTCGTAAACTGTTTTGACAAAAGAAGAGGGGTGATAGTACCCATCAAGACGAACAATATTTACAATGGAACCTAGGGTCGCATTCCACTCTGAGTGTCAGAAATGAGTAACTTCGAAATAGTTCCAACAAGCACAAGTCGTCACCTCAAACGTCATTTCTTTCGTGCCGGAGAAGTAGCACATCGCCAGAATGTCACCGTTAAGCATTTACCGTATGCAAATTGCCAGAGAAAAGACGCAGCATAGATAGTTACAGCTGATTGGCTTATCAAGGTGCAGTAGACACTTCCTGAATGCCACATATCCTTCACGATGGATTGGACGTGGCGGACCTGTGGCATGGCCTCCACGCTCACAGCACTTAAAACCACTGGACTTCTTCTTCTGGGGGAACCTGAAATAATTGGTGTACGAGACGCCTGTGGACTCCGTGGAAGATCTCGTTGCGAGAATCGTTGTTGCAGCGGACAGGATAAACACGCCACCAGGAGTCTTCAAGAGGGTGCGCCAGTCTTTCATTCGCCGGTGTGAATTGTGTAACGGCACCCGTGGCCGCCACTTTGAGCATCTACTTTGAGTCTGTCCCTGATCTCCATAAATGGGATTGTGCAACTTATGATGTCGTTAATTCTCTTTCTTTGCTCTGTTGAAAGTTCAACTTGTGCAAATAACTTTACTCTTTTCTGACACTCAGAGTGCGTTTGGATTTTCAGGGACACATTTTTTTCATTTTTTTTTTTTTTTTGTAATTTCTCTGCTTGTGTGCATTGTTTTTTTTTCTGTAGCTCTCGGCTCCCGTTGAAAATCCTTACTTTTTACTGTTTTTCTGAAAACCCTTTCTGGAATTTTAATTTTTTTTAATTTCTCTGCTTGTTTGTATTGATTTTCAGGGGAATTTGTATTTAATATTTTTTTATTTCTTTTCTTGTCAGTATTGTTTTTCTTTCTCTGTCTCTTGGCTCCTGTTGAAAATGTTTATTTCTTTTAAATGTTTCTCTGAAAAATTTTCTCTGTCGCAATTTTGCGCGTTTGGATTATCAGAAAAAAGAATATTTTTTAAATTATTATTAAAATTTCTCTGCTTGTTTACAATCTTTTCTTCTCTACCTCTTGATCCCGTTGAAAATCCTTTTTATTTTTAAGTGTTTTTCTGAAATTTTTCTTCTCTGCTGCTTTTGCGCTTTTTTGATTTCAGGGGAAAATTTTTCAAAATGTTTAGTACATTTCTGCCTATTTACACTGTTTTTTTTTGTTTTTGTTTTTTCACTTGGCTGCCGTTGAAAATGCTTCTTACTTTTTAGTGTTTTTCTGAAAATTCTTCCCTGCTGCTTTTGCTCGTTTCGATTTTTAGCGGGGGTGGGTCACCTTTTTTTTTAATTTCTCTACTTCTTTGCACTGCACTTTTTCTAGCTCTTGGCTACCGTGGAAAATGCTTCTTATTTTTAACTGTTTTTCTGATAATAATTCCCTGCTGCTTGAACGCGTTTGATCTTCAGGGGAATTTTTTTATTTCTCTTTTTGTTCGCATTGCTCTTTTGTCTAGCTCTCGTCTCCAGTTCAAAATGCCTCTTTTGAGTGTTTTTCTGAAAATTCTCGGCTGCTTTTGTCGTTTGAAATTTCAGGAGAATTTTTTTACAATTATTTTAAAATTTCTCTGCTTGTTTGCACCGTTTTTTCGCTAGATCTTGGCTCCCGTGGAAAATCCTTTTTACTTCTGAGAGGTTTTCTGAAAATTCTTCTCTGAATATTTGCAGGTTTGATTTCTTCAGGAAAAAAAAATTCTTGAAAAATTATCTTCTTGTTTGCATTGTTTTATCTCGTCTCCCGTTGAAAATGCTTAGTTTGAGTGTTTTTCTGAAAATTCTTCTCTGCGGCTTTCATAGTTTGTATTTTCAACGGAAACTTTTTTAAAATTATTTGAAAAATTATCTGCTTGTTTGCATCGTTTTTTGTCTAAATCTCGGCTCCCGTGGAAAATCTTTCTTACTTTTAAGCATTTTTATGAAAATTCTGTTCTGCTGCTTTTAGGCTTTTAGGTTTTCAGGGACACATTTTTATCTTTTTGTTTTTACTTCTCCGTTTGTTTGCATTGTTTTTTCTCTAGCTCCACGATCCCGTTGAAAATGCTTCTTACTTTTGAGTGTTTTTCTGAAAATCTTTCTCGGCTGCTTTTGCGCATTTGATTTTTCAAAGTAATTTTTTTTATTTACATTTTTACTGATTATTTGCCTTTTTTGTCTATCACTTGCGTATTTTAATTTTTGAAAATTTTTCTACTTGTTTGCATTTTTTTTGTCTATCTCTTGTGTGAAAATGCTTCTTACTTTCGAGTGTTTTTTGAAAATTCTTCTCTGCTGCTTGCTTTTGCTCGTCTGGATTTTCAGGAGACAAATTTTCATATATTTTTTAATTTAGCTGCTTGTTTAATTGTTTTCTTAGGGCTGCGGATGGCCTAGTGGCCAACGTTCGTGACTGCCGCGGAAAGAACCTCAGATTCGATCCCAGGCAGGTACGAACGCACGATCCACTAAATATCCGACGTGCGTCGCATGGGCACGTTAAGCCGTCGGACTCCGGGTACTGACCCCTGAGTAATAAATAAGGGCGTCTTGCCCCCCTTTCTACTTCGCTTCCGTGTCACTTTCCTATCTGGCACTCAAGCCCAAATCTCCTAGCTTCCTATTTCTAAAGGTTGTTTAAGACCTGGGTTCAGAAACTCCCTTCCTAAAATCCTCTACATATGGTCATTTGATCATATTGTTTTCCTTTTCTCTAGCTCTTGGCTCTTGTTGAAATAGCTTCATACTTTTTAGTGTTTTCCTGAATTTTCTTCTCTGCTGCTTCTGCGGATATGGATTGTCAGGGGATTTTTTTTAATGTCTTTGTTCGTTTGCAATGCTTTTCATGCGAATTTTTTTTTTTTAAATATCTTTGCTTGTTCGCATTTTTTTGTCTAGCTCTTGTGTCTCCTTGAAAATGCCTACTTTTGCGTGTTTTTCTGAAAATGCTTTGGTGCTTCTGCGGGTTTGGATTTTGAGGGGAAAATTTTGAAATATTTCTCTGCTTGTTTGCATTTTTTTTGTCTAGCTTTTCACTCCTGTTGAAAATGCTTCTTGTTTTAGGTGTTTTCCTGAAAAATGTTCTCTGCTACTTTTCCGCAATTGAATTTTCAGGAAAAACTTTTAATTTCTTTAAAGTTTCTCTGCTTGCTGGAATGTTTTTTTCTCTAGCGCTTGTCTCCTGTTCAAAATGCTTCTTTTTTTTTCTTTTTTTTTTTTTTTGTTGGAGGTTTAACGACCACCGTGAGCAACTCAATGGGCTATAAGCAGTCGCCTGTCCCTAATTTAGAGTCACTGGTTCCAGGGAAGGGAGAGAGCCAGTGCCGTAAGACAAACACAACATCCATGCCTCACCGGGATTCGAACCCGGACCCCTTTCGGACGAATGATCAGAGGCCATTGCCTTAGACCACTGCGCCACCGGGGCGGCCAAAAAATGCTTCTTACTTGTAAGTGTTTTCCTGAAACTTCTTCCTTGATACTTTTGCGAGTTTTGGCTTTCATGGTGAGATTTCTTTTCTAATTTTTTGAAATTTCTCTGCTTGTTTGCCTTGATTTTTTCCTCTACCTCTTGGATACCTTTGAAAATGCTTCTTACTTTTGAGTGTTTTTCTGAAAATCTTTCTCGGCTGCTTTTGCGCGTTTGATTTTTCAAAGTAATTTTTTTCATTTACATTTTTACTGATTATTTGCCTTTTTTTATCTATCTCTTGTGTATTTTAATTTTTGAAAATTTTTCTACTTGTTTGCATTTTTTTTTGTCTATCCCTTGTGTGAAAATGCTTCTTACTTTCGCGTGTTTTTTTGAAAATTCTTCTCTGCTGCTTGCGTTTGCTCGTCTGGATTTCCAGGAGAAAAAATTTTATATATTTTTTTAATTTAGCTGCTTCTTTAATTGTTTTCTTAGGGCTGCGGATGGCCTAGTGGCCAACGTTCGTGACTGCAGCGAAAAGAACCTCACATTCGATCCCAGGCAGGTACGAACGCTCGATCCACTAAATATCCGACGTGCGTCGCATGGGCACGTTAAGCCGTCGGACCCTGGGTACTGACCACTGGGTAATAAATAAGGGCGTCTTGCTCCCCCTTTCTACTTCGCTTCCGTGTCACTTTCCTATCTGGCACTCAAGCACAAATCTCCTAGCTTCCTATTTCTAAGGGTTGTTTAAGACCTGTGTTCAGAAACTCCCTTCCTAAAATCCTCTACATATGGTCATTTGATCATATTGTTTTCCTTTTCTCTAGCTCTTGGCTCTTGTTGAAATAGCTTCTTACTTTTAAGTGTTTTCCCGAAAATTCTTCTCTGCTGCTTCTGCGGGTATGGATTGTCAGGGGATTTTTTTTTTTTTAAATGTCTTTGTTCATTTGCAATGCTTTTCATGCGAATTTTTTTTTTTTTTAATATCTTTGCTTGTTCGCATTTTTTTTTGTCAAGCTCTTGTGTCTCCTTGAAAATGCCTACTTTTGCGTGTTTTTCTGAAAATGCTTTGGTGTTTCTGCGGGTTTGGATTTTCAGGGGAAAATTTTGAAATATTTTTCTGCTTGTTTCCATTTTTTTTGTCTAGCTCTTGGCTCCCGTTGAAAATGCTTCTTGTTTTAGGTGTTTTTCTGAAAAATGTTCTCTGCTACTTTTCCGCAATTGAATTTTCAGGAAAAACTTTTAATTTCTTTAAACTTTCTCTGCTTGCTGGAATGATTTTTTTCTCCAGCGCTTGGCTCCTGTTCAAAATGCTTCTTACTTGTAAGTGTTTTTCTGAAACTTCTTCCTTGATACTTTTGCGAGTTTGGGTTTTCAAGGTGAGATTTCTTTTCTAATTTTTTGAAATTTCTCTGCTTGTTTGCCTTGATTTTTTCCTCTACCTCTTGGATACCTTTGAAAATGCTTCTTGCTTTTTAGTGTTTTTCTGAAAACTCTTCCCTGCTGCTTTTGCTCGTTTTGATTTTTAGCGGGGGTGGGTTACCTTTTTTCTTAATTTCTCTGCTTCTTTGCATTGCGATTTTTCTAGCTCTTGGCTACCGTGGAAAATGCTTCCTTTTTTAACTGTTTTTCTGATAATTCTTCCCTGCTGCTTAACGCGTTTGATCTTCATGGTAATTTTTTTTATTTCTCTTTTTGTTTGCATTGTTTTTTGTTTTTTTTTTGTCTAGCTCTCGTCTCCAGTTCAAAATGCCTCTTTTGAGTGTTTTTCTGAAAATTCTCTGCTGCTTTTGTCGTTTGAAATTTCAGGAGAATTTTTTTTACAATTATTTTAAAATTTCTCTGCTTGTTTGCACCGTTTTGTCGCTAGATCTTGGCTCCCGTGGAAAATCCTTTTTACTTCTGAGAGTTTCTCTGAAGATTCTTCTCTAAATTTTTGCAGGTTTGATTTCTTCAGGAAGAAAAAAATTCTTGAAAAATTATCTTGTTTGCATTGTTTATCTCTTCTCCCGTTGAAAATGCTTAGTTTGAGTGTTTTTCCGAAAATTCTTCTCTGCGGCTTTCGTAGTTTGTATTTTCAAGTGAAACTTTTTTAAAATTATTTGAAAAATTATCTGCTTGTTTGCATTGTTTATCTCTTCTCCCGTTGAAAATGCTTAGTTTGAGTGTTTTTCTGAAAATTCTTCTCTGCGGCTTTCGTAGTTTGTATTTTCAAGGGAAACTTTTTTAAAATTATTTGAAAAATTATCTGCTTGTTTGCATCGTTTTTTGTCTAAATCTCGGCTCCCGTGGAAAATCTTTCTTACTTTTGAGCATTTTTATGAAAATTTTGTTCTGCTGCTTTTACGCTTTTAGGTTTTCAGGGACACATTTTTTATCTTTTTGTTTTTATTTCTCCGTTTGTTTGCATTGTTTTTTCTCTAGCTCCACGCTCCCGTTGAAAATGCTTCTTACTTTTGAGTGTTTTTCTGAAAATCTTTCTCGGCTGCTTTTGCGCGTTTGATCTTTCAAAGTAATTTTTTTTTTTTACATTTTTACTGATTATTTGCCTTCTTTTGTCTATCTCTTGTGTATTTTAATTTTTGAAAATTTTTCTACTTGTTTGCATTTTTTGTCTATCTCTTGTGTGAAAATGCTTCTTGCGTTCGGGTTTTTTTGTTGAAAATTCTTCTCTGCTGCTTGCTTTTGCTCGTCTGGATTTCCAGGAGAAAACATTTTATATATTTTTTTAATTTAGCTGCTTCTTTAATTGTTTTCTTAAGGCTGCGGATGGCCTAGTGGCCAACGTTCGTGACTGCCGCGGAAAGAACCTCAGATTCGATCCCAGGCAGGTACGAACGCTCGATCCACTAAATATCCGACGTGCGTCGCATGGGCACGTTAAGCCGTCGGACCCCTGGTACTGACCACTGGGTAATAAATAAGGGCGTCTTGCTCCCCCTTTCTACTTCGCTTCCGTGTCACTTTCCTATCGGGCACTCAAGCCCAAATCTCCTCGCTTCCTATTTCTAAGGGTTGTTTAAGACCTGTGTTCAGACACTCCCCTCCTAAAATCCTCTACATATGGTCATCTGATCATACTGTTTTCCTTTTCTCTAGCACTTGGCTCTTGTTGAAATAGCTTCTTACTTTTAAGTGTTTTCCTGAAAATTCTTCTCTGCTGCTTCTGCGGGTATGGATTGTCAGGGGATTTTTTTTTAATGTCTTTGTTCGTTTGCAATGCTTTTCATGCGAATTTTTTTTTAAATATCTTTGCTTGTTCGCATTTTTTTATCTAGCTCTTCTGTCTCCTTGAAAATGCCTACTTTTGAGTGTTTTTCTGAAAATGTCTGGTGTTTCTGAGGGTTTGGATTTTCAGGGGAAAATTTTGAAATATTTTTCTGCTTGTTTGCATTTTTTTTTTGTCTAGCTCTTGGCTCCCGTTGAAAATGCTTCTTGTTTTAGGTGTTTTTCTGAAAAATGTTCTCTGCAACGTTTCCGCAATTGAATTTTCAGGAAAAACTTTTAATTTCTTTAAAGTTTCTCTGCTTGCTGGAATGTTTTTTTCTCTAGCGCTTGGCTTCTGTTCAAAATGCTTCTTACTTGTAAGTGTTTTTCTGAAACTTCTTCCTTGATATCACTTTTGCGAGTTTGGGTTTTCAAGGTGAGATTTCTTTTCTAATTTTTTGAAATTTCTCTGCTTGTTTGCCTTGATTTTTTCCTCTACCTCTTGGATACCTTTGAAAATGCTTCTTGCTTTTTAGTGTTTTTCTGAAAACTCTTCCCTGCTGCTTTTGCTCGTTTTGATTTTTAGCGGGGGTGGGTTACCTATTTTTTTAATTTCTCTGCTTCTTTGCATTGCGATTTTTCTAGCTCTTGGCTACCGTGGAAAATGCTTCCTTTTTTTAACTGTTTTTCTGATAATTCTTCCCTGCTGCTTAACGCGTTTGATCTTCAGGGTAATTTTTTTTATTTCTCTTTTTGTTTGCATTGTTTTTTTTTTTTGTTTTGTCTAGCTCTCGTCTCCAGTTCAAAATGCCTCTTTTGAGTGTTTTTCTGAAAATTCTCTGCTGCTTTTGTCGTTTGAAATTTCAGGAGAATTTTTTTTACAATTATTTTAAAATTTCTCTGCTTGTTTGCACCGTTTTTTCGCTAGATCTTGGCTCCCGTGGAAAATCCTTTTTACTTCTGAGAGTTTCTCTGAAGATTCTTCTGTGAATTTTTGCAGGTTTGATTTCTTCAGGAAGAAAACATTCTTGAAAAATTATCTTGTTTGCATTGTTTATCTCTTCTCCCGTTGAAAATGCTTAGTTTGAGTGTTTTTCCGAAAATTCTTCTCTGCGACTTTCGTAGTTTGTATTTTCAAGTGAAACTTTTTTAAAATTATTTGAAAAATTATCTGCTTGTTTGCATTGTTTATCTCTTCTCCCGTTGAAAATGCTTAGTTTGAGTGTTTTTCTGAAAATTCTTCTCTGCGGTTTTCGTAGTTTGTATTTTCAAGGGAAACTTTTTTAAAATTATTTGAAAAATTATCTGCTTGTTTGCATCGTTTTTTGTCTAAATCTCGGCTCCCGTGGAAAATCTTTCTTACTTTTGAGCATTTTTATGAAAATTCTGTTCTGCTGCTTTTACGCTTTTAGGTTTTCAGGGACACATTTTTTATCTTTTTGTTTTTATTTTTCCGTTTGTTTGCATTGTTTTTTCTCTAGCTCCACGATCCCGTTGAAAATGCTTCTTACTTTTGAGTGTTTTTCTGCAAATCTTTCTCGGCTGCTTTTGCGCGTTTGATTTTTCAAAGTAATTTTTTTTTTTTTTACATTTTTACTGATTATTTGCCTTTTTTGTCTATCTCTTGTGTATTTTAATTTTTTGAAAATTTTTCTACTTGTTTGCATTTTTTGTCTATCTCTTGTGTGAAAATGCTTCTTGCGTTCGGGTTTTTTTGTTGAAAATTCTTCTCTGCTGCTTGCTTTTGCTCGTCTGGATTTCCAGGAGAAAAAATTTTATATATTTTTTTAATTTAGCTGCTTCTTTAATTGTTTTCTTAGGGCTGCGGATGGCCTAGTGGCAAACGTTCGTGACTGCCGCGGAAAGAACCTCAGATTCGATCCCAGGCAGGTACGAACGCTCGATCCACTAAATATCTGACGTGCGTCGCATGGGCACGTAAAGCCGTCGGACCCCTGGTACTGACCACTGGGTAATAAATAAGGGCGTCTTGCTCCCCCTTTCTACTTCGCTTCCGTGTCACTTTCCTATCGGGCACTCAAGCCCAAATCTCCTCGCTTCCTATTTCTAAGGGTTGTTTAAGACCTGTGTTCAGACACTCCCTTCCTAAAATCCTCTACATATGGTCATCTGATCATACTGTTTTCCTTTTCTCTAGCACTTGGCTCTTGTTGAAATAGCTTCTTACTTTTAAGTGTTTTCCTGAAAATTCTTCTCTGCTGCTTCTGCGGGTATGGATTGTCAGGGGATTTTTTTTTAATGTCTTTGTTCGTTTGCAATGCTTTTCATGCGAATTGTTTTTTTTAAATATCTTTGCTTGTTCGCATTTTTTTATCTAGCTCTTCTGTCTCCTTGAAAATGCCTACTTTTGAGTGTTTTTCTGAAAATGTCTGGTGTTTCTGAGGGTTTGGATTTTCAGGGGAAAATTTTGAAATATTTTTCTGCTTGTTTGCATTTTTTTTTGTCTAGCTCTTGGCTCCCGTTGAAAATGCTTCTTGTTTTATGTATTTTTCTGAAAAATGTTCTCTGCAACGTTTCCGCAATTGAATTTTCAGGAAAAACGTTTAATTTCTTTAAAGTTTCTCTGCTTGCTGGAATGTTTTTTTCTCTAGCGCTTGGCTTCTGTTCAAAATGCTTCTTACTTGTAAGTGTTTTTCTGAAACTTCTTCCTTGATATCACTTTTGCGAGTTTGGGTTTTCAAGGTGAGATTTCTTTTCTAATTTTTTGAAATTTCTCTGCTTGTTTGCCTTGATTTTTTCCTCTACCTCTTGGATACCTTTGAAAATGCTTCTTGCTTTTTAGTGTTTTTCTGAAAACTCTTCCCTGCTGCTTTTGCTCGTTTTGATTTTTAGCGGGGGTGGGTTACCTTTTTTTTTAATTTCTCTGCTTCTTTGCATTGCGATTTTTCTAGCTCTTGGCTACCGTGGAAAATGCTTCCTTTTTTTAACTGTTTTTCTGAAAATTCTTCCCTGCTGCTTAACGCGTTTGATCTTCAGGGTAATTTTTTTTATTTCTCTTTTTGTTTGCATTGTTTTTTTGTTTTTTTTGTCTAGCTCTCGTCTCCAGTTCAAAATGCCTCTTTTGAGTGTTTTTCTGAAAATTCTCTGCTGCTTTTGTCGTTTGAAATTTCAGGAGAATTTTTTTTACAATTATTTTAAAATTTCTCTGCTTGTTTGCACCGTTTTTTCGCTAGATCTTGGCTCCCGTGGAAAATCCTTTTTACTTCTGAGAGTTTCTCTGAAGATTCTTCTCTGAATTTTTGCAGGTTTGATTTCTTCAGGAAGAAAACATTCTTAAAAAATTATCTTGTTTGCATTGTTTATCTCTTCTCCCGTTGAAAATGCTTAGTTTGAGTGTTTTTCCGAAAATTCTTCTCTGCGGCTTTCGTAGTTTGTATTTTCAAGTGAAACTTTTTAAAAATTATTTGAAAAATTATCTGCTTGTTTGCATCGTTTTTTGACTAAATCTCGGCTCCCGTGGAAAATCTTTCTTACTTTTGAGCATTTTTATGAAAATTTTGTTCTGCTGCTTTTACGCTTTTAGGTTTTCAGGGACACATTTTTTATCATTTTGTTTTTATTTCTCCGTTTGTTTGCATTGTTTTTTCTCTAGCTCCACGCTCCCGTTGAAAATGCTTCTTACTTTTGAGTGTTTTTCTGAAAATCTTTCTCGGCTGCTTTTGCGCGTTTGATCTTTCAAAGTAATTTTTTTTTTTTACATTTTTACTGATTATTTGCCTTTTTTGTCTATCTCTTGTGTATTTTAATTTTTGAAAATTTTTCTACTTGTTTGCATTTTTTTGTCTATCTCTTGTGTGAAAATGCTTCTTGCGTTCGGGTTTTTTTGTTGAAAATTCTTCTCTGCTGCTTGCTTTTGCTCGTCTGGATTTCCAGGAGAAAAAATTTTATATATTTTTTAATTTAGCTGCTTCTTTAATTGTTTTCTTAGGGCTGCGGATGGCCTAGTGGCCAACGTTCGTGACTGCCGCGGAAAGAACCTCAGATTCGATCCCAGGCAGGTACGAACGCTCGATCCACTAAATATCCGACGTGCGTCGCATGGGCACGTTAAGCCGTCGGACCCCTGGTACTGACCACTGGGTAATAAATAAGGGCGTCTTGCTCCCCCTTTCTACTTCGCTTCAGTGTCACTTTCCTATCGGGCACTCAAGCCCAAATCTCCTCGCTTCCTATTTCTAAGGGTTGTTTAAGACCTGTGTTCAGACACTCCCTTCCTAAAATCCTCTACATATGGTCATCTGATCATACTGTTTTCCTTTTCTCTAGCACTTGGCTCTTGTTGAAATAGCTTCTTACTTTTAAGTGTTTTCCTGAAAATTCTTCTCTGCTGCTTCTGCGGGTATGGATTGTCAGGGGATTTTTTTTTAATGTCTTTGTTCGTTTGCAATGCTTTTCATGCGAATTTTTTTTTTAAATATCTTTGCTTGTTCGCATTTTTTTATCTAGCTCTTCTGTCTCCTTGAAAATGCCTTATTTTGTGTGTTTTTCTGAAAATGTCTGGTGTTTCTGAGGGTTTGGATTTTCAGGGGAAAATTTTGAAATATTTTTCTGCTTGTTTGCATTTTTTTTTTGTCTAGCTCTTGGCTCCCGTTGAAAATGCTTCTTGTTTTAGGTATTTTTCTGAAAAATGTTCTCTGCAACGTTTCCGCAATTGAATTTTCAGGAAAAACTTTTAATTTCTTTAAAGTTTCTCTGCTTGCTGGAATGTTTTTTTCTCTAGCGCTTGGCTTCTGTTCAAAATGCTTCTTACTTGTAAGTGTTTTTCTGAAACTTCTTCCTTGATACTTTTGCGAGTTTGGGTTTTCAAGGTGAGATTTCTTTTCTAATTTTTTGAAATTTCTCTGCTTGTTTGCCTTGATTTTTTCCTCTACCTCTTGGATACCTTTGAAAATGCTTCTTGCTTTTTAGTGTTTTTCTGAAAACTCTTCCCTGCTGCTTTTGCTCGTTTTGATTTTTAGCGGGGGTGGGTTACCTTTTTTTAATTTCTCTGCTTCTTTGCATTGCGATTTTTCTAGCTCTTGGCTACCGTGGAAAATGCTTCCTTTTTTTAACTGTTTTTCTGATAATTCTTCCCTGCTGCTTAACGCGTTTGATCTTCAGGGTAATTTTTTTTATTTCTCTTTTTGTTTGCATTGTTTTTTTTTTGTTTTTTTTTTTTGTCTAGCTCTCGTCTCCAGTTCAAAATGCCTCTTTTGAGTGTTTTTCTGAAAATTCTCTGCTGCTTTTGTCGTTTGAAATTTCAGGAGAATTTTTTTTACAATTATTTTAAAATTTCTCTGCTTGTTTGCATCGTTCTTTCGCTAGATCTTGTCTCCCGTGGAAAATCCTTTTTACTTCTGAGAGTTTCTCTGAAGATTCTTCTCTGAATTTTTGCAGGTTTGATTTCTTCAGGAAGAAAAAATTCTTGAAAAATTATCTTGTTTGCATTGTTTATCTCTTCTCCCGTTGAAAATGCTTAGTTTGAGTGTTTTTCCGAAAATTCTTCTCTGCGGATTTCGTAGTTTGTATTTTCAAGTGAAACTTTTTAAAAATTATTTGAAAAATTATCTGCTTGTTTGCATCGTTTTTTGACTAAATCTCGGCTCCCGTGGAAAATCTTTCTTACTTTTGAGCATTTTTATGAAAATTTTGTTCTGCTGCTTTTACGCTTTTAGGTTTTCAGGGACACATTTTTTATCATTTTGTTTTTATTTCTCCGTTTGTTTGCATTGTTTTTTCTCTAGCTCCACGCTCCCGTTGAAAATGCTTCTTACTTTTGAGTGTTTTTCTGAAAATCTTTCTCGGCTGCTTTTGCGCGTTTGATCTTTCAAAGTAATTTTTTTTTTACATTTTTACTGATTATTTGCCTTTTTTGTCTATCTCTTGTGTATTTTAATTTTTGAAAATTTTTCTACTTGTTTGCATTTTTTTGTCTATCTCTTGTGTGAAAATGCTTCTTGCGTTCGGGTTTTTTTGTTGAAAATTCTTCTCTACTGCTTGCTTTTGCTCGTCTGGATTTCCAGGAGAAAACATTTTATATATTTTTTTAATTTAGCTGCTTCTTTAATTGTTTTCTTAAGGCTGCGGATGGCCTAGTGGCCAACGTTCGTGACTGCCGCGGAAAGAACCTCAGATTCGATCCCAGGCAGGTACGAACGCTCGATCCACTAAATATCCGACGTGCGTCGCATGGGCACGTTAAGCCGTCGGACCCCTGGTACTGACCACTGGGTAATAAATAAGGGCGTCTTGCTCCCCCTTTCTACTTCGCTTCCGTGTCACTTTCCTATCGGGCACTCAAGCCCAAATCTCCTCGCTTCCTATTTCTAAGGGTTGTTTAAGACCTGTGTTCAGACACTCCCCTCCTAAAATCCTCTACATATGGTCATCTGATCATACTGTTTTCCTTTTCTCTAGCACTTGGCTCTTGTTGAAATAGCTTCTTACTTTTAAGTGTTTTCCTGAAAATTCTTCTCTGCTGCTTCTGCGGGTATGGATTGTCAGGGGATTTTTTTTTTTAATGTCTTTGTTCGTTTGCAATGCTTTTCATGCGAATTTTTTTTTAAATATCTTTGCTTGTTCGCATTTTTTTATCTAGCTCTTCTGTCTCCTTGAAAATGCCTACTTTTGAGTGTTTTTCTGAAAATGTCTGGTGTTTCTGAGGGTTTGGATTTTCAGGGGAAAATTTTGAAATATTTTTCTGCTTGTTTGCATTTTTTTTTGTCTAGCTCTTGGCTCCCGTTGAAAATGCTTCTTGTTTTAGGTGTTTTTCTGAAAAATGTTCTCTGCAACGTTTCCGCAATTGAATTTTCAGGAAAAACTTTTAATTTCTTTAAAGTTTCTCTGCTTGCTGGAATGTTTTTTTCTCTAGCGCTTGGCTTCTGTTCAAAATGCTTCTTACTTGTAAGTGTTTTTCTGAAACTTCTTCCTTGATACTTTTGCGAGTTTGGGTTTTCAAGGTGAGATTTCTTTTCTAATTTTTTGAAATTTCTCTGCTTGTTTGCCTTGATTTTTTCCTCTACCTCTTGGATACCTTTGAAAATGCTTCTTGCTTTTTAGTGTTTTTCTGAAAACTCTTCCCTGCTGCTTTTGCTCGTTTTGATTTTTAGCGGGGGTGGGTTACCTTTTTTTTTTAATTTCTCTGCTTCTTTGCATTGCGATTTTTCTAGCTCTTGGCTACCGTGGAAAATGCTTCCTTTTTTTAACTGTTTTTCTGATAATTCTTCCCTGCTGCTTAACGCGTTTGATCTTCAGGGTAATTTTTTTTATTTCTCTTTTTGTTTGCATTGTTTTTTTTTTGTTTTGTCTAGCTCTCGTCTCCAGTTCAAAATGCCTCTTTTGAGTGTTTTTCTGAAAATTCTCTGCTGCTTTTGTCGTTTGAAATTTCAGGAGAATTTTTTTTACAATTATTTTAAAATTTCTCTGCTTGTTTGCACCGTTTTTTCGCTAGATCTTGGCTCCCGTGGAAAATCCTTTTTACTTCTGAGAGTTTCTCTGAAGATTCTTCTGTGAATTTTTGCAGGTTTGATTTCTTCAGGAAGAAAACATTCTTGAAAAATTATCTTGTTTGCATTGTTTATCTCTTCTCCCGTTGAAAATGCTTAGTTTGAGTGTTTTTCCGAAAATTCTTCTCTGCGACTTTCGTAGTTTGTATTTTCAAGTGAAACTTTTTTAAAATTATTTGAAAAATTATCTGCTTGTTTGCATTGTTTATCTCTTCTCCCGTTGAAAATGCTTAGTTTGAGTGTTTTTCTGAAAATTCTTCTCTGCGGTTTTCGTAGTTTGTATTTTCAAGGGAAACTTTTTAAAATTATTTGAAAAATTATCTGCTTGTTTGCATCGTTTTTTGTCTAAATCTCGGCTCCCGTGGAAAATCTTTCTTACTTTTGAGCATTTTTATGAAAATTCTGTTCTGCTGCTTTTACGCTTTTAGGTTTTCAGGGACACATTTTTTATCTTTTTGTTTTTATTTTTCCGTTTGTTTGCATTGTTTTTTCTCTAGCTCCACGATCCCGTTGAAAATGCTTCTTACTTTTGAGTGTTTTTCTGCAAATCTTTCTCGGCTGCTTTTGCGCGTTTGATTCTTTCAAAGTAATTTTTTTTTACATTTTTACTGATTATTTGCCTTTTTTATCTATCTCTTGTGTATTTTAATTTTTGAAAATTTTTCTACTTGTTTCCATTTTTTTTTGTCTATCTCTTGTGTGAAAATGCTTCTTACGTTCGGGTTTTTTTGTTGAAAATTCTTCTCTGCTGCTTGCTTTTGCTCGTCTGGATTTCCAGGAGAAAAAATTTTATATATTTTTTTTAATTTAGCTGCTTCTTTAATTGTTTTCTTAGGGCTGCGGATGGTGTTGGAAATAAAATTATTTAAAATAAATTTAGTCCAACATGCACGTGCATAGATAGCCCCAGGGGATAGCGGGAGGCAATCTCAAGCCTTGTGACGATACTTAGGCCCCAGGGGATATAGGGGGGTCGGAAAAGTTGAAGGGTCAGTTCCCAAGGAGGGAGCGAAGTGACGTTCCCCGGACGGATTAGATGAATTCCAGACTGGTCACGAGAGTTGAGTTCGAGGAGCAGCGAAACACAGACGTGGATAGCGGATCGTCGAGCGATGTGACGAGAGATAGATGAAGTACTGCCCGCGCTGACAATTGGACAAAGATTTGGATTGAAAACCCGAAGGACATATGGAAATACCAGTTAAGTGATTTTTCCTTTTCCCTGTTATTGCATGTACTTGCTTAAATTTATTCATAAACCTACTTAGAGCACGTGGCGTGTGTATTGGTCATGATAAAACAATGAAATCCCAGTTAGCTAGGTAAAACATTTAGGTAAAGCATAGGAGAAAAGGAACTGGAAGAAAAATGAATCACTAAGCTTTGCACTTATATATATAGATAGATGTATGCAGAAATGATCGGAGACGTTATAGAGAAAAATCGTAATAAGAGTAAATTTTATGTGTAAGGTATTGTTAACGGCTGCACCCACGCACGTGGTACCTTAGTGTTCCTAATTCTCTCGTATTAAACTATTTTGATTACTTCCACATAAGATTCCTGTTTGTTTTCCTTATAACCACACAAGACATAAGTTAAGGTATGTGTAAACTAAGATATGTGTTTATGTTTCTGATTTCTTTCACGAGCGGCACCTTTACTCCCCCACCATTCCAGTGACGGGATAAAGGTGAATCACAACGCCGTGCTTTATTATATGCTAGTACATATAAGGGGCACGTTTTTGTCCATATACGATCACTGTAGAACAAAAGTCCCATAGTTATAAAAAGGCACGATAAAGTAAATTTAATCGGTAAATGATCTGTAACTGATGCACCTATAATTTGTTCATAATAATAAATATAACAATAAAATTAACACCTTGTATTTAACATTGATGACAGTAACACGTGTTCCAATGAATAGCATCAACACGTGTTCCATTGTTCATAACTTTAACACGTGTTTTGTATTAGAATGTAACGTTGGTACAGATTAACGTTTGAAGATTTATGGTGAATTGTTTCATAAAGTATATAACTATGGTGAATTGGTATGAGCTAAATATTTGTTTATAACATATGATTATTCCTATGATTATAACGTTTCAAATAATTGAATATAACAATGGCCTAGTGGCCAACGTTCGTGACTGCCGCGGAAAGAACCTCAGATTCGATCCCTGGCAGGTACGAACGCTCGATCCACTAAATATCCGACGTGCTTCGCATGGGCACGTTAAGCCGCCGGACCCCGGGTACTGACCACTGGGTAATAAATAAGGGCGTCTTGCTCCCCCTTTCTACTTCGCTTCCGTGTCACTTTCCTATCGGGCACTCAAGCCCAAATCTCCTCGCTTCCTATTTCTAAGGGTTTTTAAGACCTGTGTTCAGACACTCACTTCCTAAAATCCTCTACATATGGTCATCTGATCATATTGTTTTCCTTTTCTCTAGCTCTTGGCTCTTGTTGAAATAGCTTCTTACTTTTAAGTGTTTTCCTGAAAATTCTTCTCTGCTGCTTCTGCGGGTACACTGCAAACGCTCGGCACACATTTGGAACACGTTGGGAACGCTTTTTTATAAATGCGTTCCAAATGTGTTTCGGTTGTGTTCTGCTGACGACAAATGTGTTCCCAATGCGCTCCAAATATGTTCCTCATGTGTTCTTCTCCTGTACAATGTGCTCTAGTGTTAATTTTTAGAACATATTATTTTCCAGATCACATTCGGAACACTTTGCGCGTGAGAATGGAACATTTTATGCGTGAGAATGGAACACATTCGGAACACATTTAGAAAGCATTGGGAACACATTACGAATGTGTTCTAAATGTTTTCCGAGCTGTTATGTCTCATATTTGCTTTCGTTTTGAGCAATTTTTCATCTCTTGGGCGTTCCCATATCAGAAATTTTTGTTCTTTTTGAAACACAATGAAATCATAGCTTAATATAATTTAACAAATCGGCAAATGAGATGGTTGAACAAACGCACCATTACGTGGGCTACAGCACTCGTATTTGCCACTATACGGAGTTTTAATGGGGAGGTGGGCGTACCCCCCCCCCCCAAATAATATATTTTTAAATCATATACTTTACGGTTTTTTTTTTTCCCGTTGTTTGTTTTTCTTATACGATTACATTAACCCATTATTTACACACTTTCAAGTCTCGGAATGTACTGTATACGAACAGCACATTTCGCGTTACTGAGTTCTATTTGTACAGTGAGGAAAGACACAAAGCTCATGATCTGAATTTTACGAATTTTTACTTTAGTAATTTTTTTCTCTCAATTGCACTAATCGATTATTCCATTTCAGCAGCGCTGCCTCTCACTCGCATTTGCCATGATATGAAGATTTATACAAAGTGCTCAAAAAGTTATAATCCAAGTTTTATGATTTGTTTTTCAAAACAAAGAAAGGTATAATACTGGTTCAAGCTGCATACATACTGACTTTTCATGCCATTTATACGTACATACTCTCAGTGTACCTGCCTGTCAGCGAACTTTTGATAGAAGAATTTGTTGTTACTCAGTTTACTGTGAGTTTATAGTCACAACATATTGATTGATTCCTACGTAGACTTATTATTTGAAAATCAATAATCCAATCGCTGTTGAAAAACAATATTTTCAAGAAATTTCGTAATTTTTTCTATTGTAAAGTGTCAGTAATATTTTTCATGAATTGAAGCAGGTGCCCATTTTATGAACTTCGTTTATTATGTATTTGTTCTTTTTACGAAATCTTGAGAATTTCATTTCGAGAGAGCTCAGCTGATGAAGGCATTAACAACAGGGCCTGATTTAAGAGAGGTCATTCGGGGCACGTGCTCTGGGCCCCGAACTTTGAGGGGCCCCTAAGATATAGCTATATATTACTTGCTTTGCAGCAAAGCGATTCACACGGGATGCCGGGGGACCCCTGAAAGCCTCTTGCCCAGTGCCCCAAACTGTCTAAGTCGGTCCCCGATTAAGAAAGCTAAGCATGAGATAATAATATGGCTTTTGCATAGACTACTATGCTGCTAGAATAAGTTTTGCGTTCCTCCTAATCCAGGCAGCACACACGCAGGCTTGCAATTTAACGTAGGCCCAAGCAGGGATCGACCTAGGCTATAGTCAGGGCCCTGTGGACATCCTGTGTATACCCTCCTCCGCTCGATTAAAGTTTTCAATCAATCGTTTAAAAGAATATTTGCTGATGATCTATATTATTATCAAGATAGTTCTGACCGCCCCCCCCCCCCAAAAAAAAAAAAAAAAAAATTTGAGGTCCTGTGCACGTGCGGAAATCAGGCTATGGGCCCAACACTGAGCTACCGTCTCTACTTTTCTATTCCTAAATTCGTTGGCACAGTGTTTCCGTTGTATGTTGACGTAGGTAGAACAGCCTACACTTTTCTAACAACCACGGTGTGGATTCACTAATCCGATTAGCAGCAAAGGAACAAAGTTCCAACCTTTACCACCTGAGGCAACATGCAAGCAGCTTTTGTGGAGCAACATGTGAGCAACACGAAGGCTTTGGTTCCACTGTTGTCCAAACAGCACGTGCTACAACTGGATATTTCCACAATTTCAAGTAAGTAGAATGAATCTTATGGCTCGAGTTTTTTTCATACTTTTACTATACATAAAATAATTTCAAAATATCTGTTTGAAAACTGACGGCATAATTTTGTAGATACTGGATCTTTTTTTTTTTTTATTGAAGGGTTAACGACTACCCTGAGCAACTCGATGGGCTATAAGCAGTTGCCCGTCTCTAATTTAGGGTCACTGGCTCCATGGAAGAGAGATCCAGTGCCGTAAGACAAACACATCATGCCTCACCGGGATTCGAACCCGGATCCCTTCACGGACGAATAGTCAAAAGCCAGCGCTTAGACCATGCGTCACAGGAGCAGCAGATACTGGTTCAAGTTGTATATTTATTGTGCTTTATTTCTGCGGTACGAAACTGAATTTTAGAAGATAAACACATCGTGCATAAAATAATAATGATTTAAAAAGCCGCTCCCCGCCACTCAAAAAAAAAAAAAAACCCCGTTGCATTACATTCAGAGTTCAGACCAACGAGGTTCAGACACAGAATGACGGTAAACTAAACAAGCTACTCCGTAAAGCGAGTTCTTCGTCACTTCCGCTATTCTTGAGAAACAGGAAGTTCCGCCATTGATGGAAGAGGATGGCTCACATGGCTGGCGTGTTGATGTGTGTTCGTGAGATTTGAAATATCACCCAGCTCTTATGGATATGTCATTTGTCAGGTAATTTAAATTGTTTCGCTCACACTGTCGTTTATACGCTGTTAAATGTGTAGATTAGCGTCCTTTTTAGATAGCAGTGTTCAGGCTTTTTATTCAAATTTTTCAACCACTCTGTAATAATTTCCCTCACTTCTTTTGCATCACTCCTATTAGTAAGAAAAAGATGTTTTTAACCTGATCTACGAGAATTTATCGAAAAGCAGATTAATTCATTTCAGAAAGGTTGTGTTGCAGTAATAATTAATATTGCTAAATATTCATGATATCAAGAAAACTAGTTCATATTGTAAGTTATGTGCCCTTCAAAATCCAAAATAGCATATCATGTCTTGCAGTGACTGTAGATAGTCTATTTCAAATTACACTGACTGTCCTCTGTAATATGCTTTGAAACTGATTTTTCAGAAAGACTACAGCATGTTCTTTAATAACAATAAGATATTTTTAACCATCCCGGTGGTGTTTACATGCTCATCACAAGACACCTGGAAAATTTCCAGTCTCACCCTACCAGATAAGCTTTTCTTATCTGGTAGGGTGAGACTGGAAACTATGTCCCTTTGACTTCCATTCAAATAATACATGGTTTTTATTTTCTTACACGTTGCGGTTATATAGGAAGATATTATGATCATTCAAGAATTACACATCAGGTTTTTGATATAATTTTATTAAAAATGTAAAAACTGAGTAAATACTCAAGGACCACAGGTTGTAAATACCAAATAAAGTGTAAACGTTGTGTGAATGCCAACAACACAACACCCCACAGAAATGCATAGCGAAAAACAAACCAGTGCAGAACAAATGAGTACCGGATAGTGACAATGCCACCCTGGTAGTGCAGTGGTCTAAGCTATAGCCTCTGATCATTCGTCCGGAAGGGGTCTGGGTTTGAATCCCGGTGAGTCATGGATGTTGTGTCTGTCCTATGGCACTGGCTCTCTCCCTTCCTTGGAGCCAGTGACCCTAAATTAGGGACGGGCGACTGCTTATAGCCCATTGAGTTGCTCATGGTGGTCGTTTAAACCTTCAATCAAAAAAAAAAAAAAAAAAAAAGAACGTAACAATAGGAAAAAGCTTTAGGCGTAGGGCTTGGGGAAAATTCTGTTAAAGGTTAAACACTGGGATAGACTTCTTGCAACAGAGCACAAATTATAAATTAGGTCTTCATCCCAACTACATGTTTGAAAAGGTCATGGGGGTCAGGCATATCAGCATTTGATTTATGGGCTTCCACTGTTTTAGAAAATTCCTTTCCTGCATATATAAGGTATTCACACCTCATAGTGTATGCCACTCTTCACTGCATGGAATGCTGTATGAGACTAAGTCAAGTTTTTAAAAAGAAAATTCTGAAGGGTATACCTATCTTTTTTAGTTAGAATTTATATTTTTTACATTTCCCAGAGCATGAATTTATGCCCCTGGAATGACCATTCTCCTTGCCCTTCCTGTAGCTATGGCTCTGCAAGTTGGTGGAGAAGGTATTCTTAATAAATACCATAGGCACAATACACCACAGAAGCAGAATATAGAAGCAAAATTTCTTTAAGCAGTGTATGAAGAACTTCCACACAAAAGATTGCTTTTGAATTTCAAACACTATGATAAATATTTAAACTTATGCAAATTTATTAAAAGCAACAGTGCTTTTAATAAATTAAAAGCAATAATAATGGACTATCTAGTTACATATCTTCCAGCTGGAAATTTTATTTTTGTCTTATAAAAACATGTTTTTAAGAAGAAAAAGAAAAGCTTCCTTTCTACCATTTTGTTCCTACTGCAGTCAAGTCAATTTGCTGACACCGCCTCGGTGGCGCAGTGGTCTAAGCAATGGCCTCTGATCATTCGTCCGGCCGCCCCGGTGGCGCAGTGGTCTAAGGCGGTGGCCGCTGATCATTCGTCCGTAAGGGGTACGGGTTCGAATCCCGGTCAGGCATGGGTGTTGTGTTTGTCTTACAGCACTGGCTCTCTCCCTTCCCTGGAACCAGTGACCCTAAATTAGGGACGGGTGACTGCTTATAGCCCATTGAGTTGCTCACGGTAGTCGTTAAACCTCCAATCAAAAAAAAAAAAAAAAAATCATTCGTCCGAAAGGGGTCCGGGTTCGAAACCCAGTAAGGCATGGATGTTGTGTTTGTCTTACGGCACTGGCTCTCCCTTCCCTGAAAACAGTGACCCTAAATTAGGGAAAGGCGACTGCTTATAGCCCATTGAGTTGCTCACGGTGGTCGTTAAACTTCCAATGAAAAAAAATACAATTTGGTGACTTTTAGTTCATGTAAAAGATCGAATCATTGCAAGAAGAAAAACAGAACTTATTCATCACCATTTCAATCTTTCAGTGTCTATCCTATGCCATTTTCATCTTTTTGATGTTTTTCAAGAGAACAAAAAAAAAATTGTGTTATAACTTGTTCCTCAGCAAAAAAAAAAAAAAAAAACCCACAAGTTTAGTCAAAGAAAAAATTAAATTTAAGAAAGGCATTACTACTTACATGTATCAGTTAGAGGGAGTGATATATTAATTGTTCACTTGTCTATTTACTTCATATGAACATGTTTATGGATGATCAAAATCAAAAGTGCTCGGTTATAAAATTAGATGACATTGAGTGCTGTTTTGTTCATTCAAGTCATACTGTATGTAGAGATAGCTGTTAAAATTATAATTCATTGAGTATGAAAGTAGCACTGCAATTTGGATGTCTAAGGAAAAGCAGCAATGGTCTTGTAAACTTAAAACATTTATACCCCCTTTATTTCTTATACTATATGTAATATTTACTTTGCATCAGCTCATGGGGTAAAAATATTTTTCAATAACAGTTTTAGGAAGTTAAGAAAAATATGAGGGAAAGATAATGCAGTATACTTAAATTTGTATTTCTGCAACTTCATGTATTAATGTTCATGCTTGGTGAGCTTATATACAGGGTGTCCGAGAATTATTGGACACATTACAAAATTATATAAAACAAAACATTAAACAGATACAAAGAAACTGACTGTACTAACTTATGTACAGTGTAACCACACAAGTTAATAAATTTCAATGTGAGATCCCTTGGTTGCTCGTAGTACGTCCAAGCGATACTCAATTTCATGCCATGTATTGGCAAGCATCTGAGGAATTATGGAATTAATAGCAGCTGTGATAGGCTGCTTCAGTTCCTGCAAATCAGTACAAAGCGTTTGATAGACGCGGTCCTTCGCATAACCCCACATGAAATAATCCAATGGGGTTAGATCTGGAGAGGCCACGGAATTGGACCACCATACCCAATCCATCCGTTGGGGAAATGCTTATTTAGGCACTTACGTACAAACGTTGACCAATGCGGTGGCACGCCGTCTTGTTGGAAAACAACGTCATATATTTTGATCTGGGATATAGCAAAATTTTCTAGCATATCCAGGTAAATGTCACTATTTATGGTTTTTTGCCGAAGAAGAAAGGGCCAATCCCTTTGCTTTTTGATAGGGCGCACCACACATTAACTTTTGGAGAATCACGTTCCAGTTCAATAGCAGCATGAGGCAGTTCACTGCCCCATATCCTACAGTTGTGACGATTCATAATATCTGATACATGAAATGTGAATTCATCACTAAAAATTACAGTACTGAGAAAGTTTTCTTCGTTTTCCACTCGATGCAGCATATCCACAGTGAAATCGTATCGCAGAGTGGGATCATTTACATGCATCTTTTGCACTATTTGAATTTTATAATCATGAAACTTTAATTTCTTGTGCAAGATATCGTGAACTGTCAATTTCGGAATGCACAGTTCTCTGCTTGCTTTATTAACGGATTTCCTGGGGCTTCGTCGGAAACTTTCATTAACTTGGTCAACCGCCTCACCGCTGACGCTAGGCCTGCCGGCTCCTCCACGATGTTCCACATTGCCAGTTTCTTTAAACTGTTTCATCCACTGCTTAGTTGAATTCATTGGTGGAGGATTACAACCATACTCTAAACGGTACCGTCTTTTAACTTTAACGACAGACTTTAATTCCGCAAGCCATAACATACACATCGCCTTCTGCTGTATGGATGACATAACTACTGATTGTGCACTTCTCACAGATTCCTCATTAGGCCCCACCTAGCGCCATCTATCGGATTCTGGGAATAACAATTCTGCAAAACAAAAATATAGAAACTGTGTTAGTAATACGTGACATAGAAAAACAGACAGCGCTCATAGGTTTTTTTTTTTTTTTTTTTTTTTGTACATAATTTTGTAATGTGTCCAATAATTCTCGGACACCCTGTATAACACCGTATTTTCTGTTTACGATAATAGCTGATTTTTGTCGAAATTGAGAACTTGTTAATTGCAATTTGATTTTGAAATGTGTTCATTCATGAATATTCTTTCTGCATTATTTATGCAATACTTTATGAGTTGAATCAAATGCCGTACCTTTCCAATAGCCATGTATTTTCCACCAACTTCCACAATTGCAGAGGGCATTGCTAGCTCAATTGATTTCCTTCATTTTTTTTTAGAAGTGACAGCATTACATTTGCCCATCTACCTCCCTCCAATGCATTTGGTTTCATCCCATGGTTATTTTTTGTTATGTTCAGGAAGTAAACATCTGTACCTGTGCATGAGACAACTGTCTGACATGAGACGATTCTGCCTGTGTTTCAGCATTTCGTTTTGGTTACTTTGACAGTATCCAAAATTTAAATCAGGGTAAGTTTGTCAGTAATAATTTTGCAAGATTACTTTATTTGCTTTGGCTTTTTAGTTGTTTTTTTTCATTTGTGTGTCAGAAAACATAAAACAAGTTGCATGCTTCTCTTTCCCATCTGCTGTTTGATACACTATATGTGTAATGATGGCAGCAAGTTGCTTGTGCTGTCTGCAAACATTTTACTGTTCTCAATTCTTGATATTTTGGCATACTGTTGTCTTGCATCAAAGGACTGGCTGTAGGGGTTTAGTTTTCTTTGGGGAGAGTTATTTAAGGCTAAATTTTTTTGTCTTGAGTCTAAAATATAATTTTGTTGAAACTTATAAGTAATTCATCTGACATAATTTTAGGATGGTAATTAGTAAATAAAAAGACACATTAAGGATTTATATCTTTAGGTATGTTTTGCACTGTTCATTCTTTCAAAAGGCACGAATCCTTAATATTGCTTGTTTTAACGTATAATTGGAAGAGAAACAACTATATGCATCAAACTATTTAGCAGTGGCTACTATGCATTTATGATGTAAAACACTGTAGGGCTATTTTATCCATTAATAAGTGACAAGAAACAGTATGCTGAAACAACTAGCCAAATACAGATGGCAAATTAACTTGATTATATATATATTTTTTATTTGTTGAACGCAACTGATCAGATCAACTTAGAGCTGGATTCAAAATGTGGTTTTCAACACCTGTTCAGTTAATATCATCAGTTGCAACACAATTTGTATTGAAAACAGAATCAAAACCCCTTTTCATGCATATTTCTTTACTTTCAGTGTGACTAGTTTAACCAATATGCACACTTGAGTTCATGCAGAAGAAGTGAAAATTCACATAATTCGAAAATTTTATATTCTTAGATTTCAATTCCTTAAAAAAATTGTGTGTGCTCAGTAAAAAAAAGCAAACATAAAATTAATTTCAGTAAATTTTAGGTTATGGTGTGAACGGACTTCAATGATGTTGCATGCTTTGGAAAGGCCTCCTGTTTTAATATTACCTCGGTGAGAGAGATTTTTGCAAATTTAATGGTAATACATCTTTTGGACACAAAACATACAACTAAAAATATTTTCTGTGGTCAATGAAATTGCATTACTTTCATGCAGTCAATGATAGGAAATGTGAATATTTTTCTGTGCTGTCTTTAGCACAAAAGTGTACAGTATGCAAAATTTTTGAATGAAAACAGGTTTTCTGTGGTATTTTATGATATTAACACTGATTTTTGCTGACACAATTTATTTGAAGTATCTGCAAAATCAGCCAATAATTTAGAACGTATCTGCAAAATCTGCTAATAATTTGAAAACTATCTGCGTACGTCTACATTCTGCTACTCTAACCATAACACACAGCTTTGTTAAGTACAGTGTATTAACAGATAGTGTAACTTTTAGATCATCCTGCACAGACACACACATACACACTTTTGCAAGTGGATGTGGTCAGAATATTTTGATATGTGAAATATAAATAGAATGAAAATACCAACATTTACCACAATAAAAGGTTTATTATGCATTGACTATAGTTTCGCAGAGCGTTTGACTCGACATCATCAGGATGAATGGAGCATAAACATTCAAATCATTGTAACATTTTGTAAACATTCAAATCATTGTGGAAGATTTTTCCAACAGACGGAAGGCCTTGCAATGGGCAGACCACTGTCGCCTATTTCATGCAAAGTCGATATGTGTCACTTTGAGGACAAACTCTTTCAGCTTGTCACATTTGATCTGTAGATTCGATATGTAGATTATACTTTTATTCTCTGGAATAGCATGAACTCGGAAATACCTAAATTAGTTGAACTTATCAATTAAATTGATCCTCATACAGTACATATGTGAGACTGAAAATAATGGCTGCTAACCATTCTTTGACATCCTTGTGCCATGCTCTGAAGGATACTTTAGTACAACAGCTTATCGAAAACCATTTGCTGTTCCCTTACTCCCACATGCAAAACCAAATCACCCATGGAAACAAAAAAATCTCCGCCTTCTACATATACGTATATCGGGCAATACACATATGCCCCACTTGCTCACGGTAGTCGTTAAACCTCCAATAAAAATAAAAAAATAAAAAAATAAATAAAAAAACAACAACATATGCTCCACTGAGGATTCCTTGCAGAAAGAGCTTGATTTTCTTACAAATTGCAGTACACAGAGGATATAGCCTTTCCGTTATAGATAAAGCTGTCCAAAAATTTAGGAAACTGAAACCAGTCTGCTCGCTCATGCCAATAGACCTCGCAATACGAGAGAATTCGGTGGTTATCCCTTTTGCTCCTCAGATTTGCTTTGGAATTTCAAAAATTCTCAAAAGTTTTAATTTCAAAGTGGTTTTTAAACCCATAAACAAGATAAATTTTTACAGATCAAAAGACTACGTCGAAGACATAAATTCCTGGGGAATTTATCAGATACTTTGTGAATGTGGACTTTCATGTATAGGACAGACCCGCAGGGCTTAAGTTTCTGTGTGACGGAACACAAGGCTTGCGTACAGAACTGTGAACTGAAGAAGTCATCTGTAGCCCAACATTGTCACAAAAATAACCATAAATTTTTGTTTGGAAACGCTACGCTTATTGATAAATCTGATTCGACTGTCAAGCTTAATGTATTAGAAGCTTTCCACATATACCGGAACTCTTCACGGCTTGTCACCAACATGACATCAACTCCATTTCTTTCAAGCGAGTGGAATCAACACACGAAAAACCGTGACTGACCAGAACTTTGATAATGTCACAATGATTTGAATGTTATGCTCCATTCGTCCTGATGATGCCGAGCCTAACGCTCTGCGAAACTATAGTCAATGCATAATAACCCTTTGATTGTGGAAAACATTGGTATTTTCATTCTATCTCACCACCACAAGTTCTGTAGTCACAAATTATATATATGTGAAATATAATTCTCTTCTGTTAAAAATGTTCATACCAAATTGTGATCTTAGTTTTTCATAATGAAAATGAAAAGCCTAATGCAGAGTATATTAATGTAAATAAATTCTATAACAAATTGAAATAGATTTAAACTAATGAAAGCTTCAAGAAGAATGTGATGAAGTAAGTGAAACTTTATTCCATTTATACATTGTTGCTAATGTAAGAAGGTTCACAGCTACAGTATATTTTGGTAAAGTAAAAATAAACGATCTTTCTGTGAAAAGAAATTAGGTTTCTAGGTGAAAGTGTACTAATATAAATGGTTACTAGATGTGGATGTTTTTTGTGTTCATTTATTGTTTTTATGTACTTCATCATTCTAAAATTAGATTTTGAATAGATTCAATAAAACCACACACACATCCAGCATTTTTTCAGATTCTGAAATGTCTTGCATTTACTTTTTCTGTGGAAAGGGGTGTTCTGTCTGAACTAAATAACGATAAAAAAAAGTTGATAATCAGAAAAGTTTGTTAATGCCCTTTTTCTATTCTTTTCTGTCCAGCAGCCCAGATGAAAAGAAATATTTATCAATCAAAATATCAAACCCTTTGAGCTTTTACCCAGGAATTTTTCCTCAGCAAAGTTATCTAAAGTTAGATTCGTAATACTTTGAAAATTCTTTTTGCTGACTATCACAACAAACATTTTCTCTTCAGCTGTTTTTGTTTTTTTTTTTTTTTTTTTTTTTTTTGATTGGAGGTTTAACGACCACCGTGAGCAACTCAATGGGCTATAAGCAGTCGCCCGTCCCTAATTTAGGGTCACTGGTTCCAGGGAAGGGAAAGAGCCAGTGCCGTAAGACAAACACAACATCCATGCCTGACCGGGATTCGAACCCGGACCCCTGACGGACGAATGATCAGAGGCCAACGCCTTAGACCACTGCGCCACCGGGGCGGCCAGCTGTTTTTGTAGTAGTGTCTATACGAAAAATAATAATTGAGGTCTCAGAGATCCTAAACAAAAATATATTTAAATTGATTAACAGAACATGGCTTCAATTAATTACTTCACTGTGTGTACAAGGGAAGCTTTAATTCGTAACCATTTCTATGATATTTAACACCATGTGTGTGCATCAAATTGCAACAATCTCTGATGCCTGATTGCCTGTGAATACATAAGTCATTTCTTTGTATTGTACAAATGAAGGCATAAAATAGAATAGTGGTGAAATATTGTACATTAAGATTCTGTGAAAGCTTTTGGTAAACTTAGCCCCAGAAAGAACATGTATGAAGTGCAAATATTATTTTTCTCCCTATACTTGTTAAACTGTAAGTTTAAAAGCATACCAGTTTGCTTCCATAATAGAAAGCTTGATTTGTATTGTTTATTTTTCATTAATGCCATTTAAAAAAGGCATCAGTGAAATTATTTCCTTCATAGAAAACATACACGGTTGTATCAGATTTATATGACCACCTACCTGATAATGGGAATAACCACCCTTGGCCTGGATGACAGCTCGGCGAGACGGAGTAGTATGGACACAATGAGGCCCTGGAACATTGCCTGAGGCACACGGGCCCATCGGGACTGCAGCAGAGCACGAGGGTCCTGGAAATGGCATGGTTTGTGGGTCAGCACGTCAAACCTGTCAATCCAAATAGTTCCACAAGTGCTCTATGGGATTGAGGTCGGGTGATTTCACTGGCCAAGGGAGAACAGAGACACCACTGTCATGTTCCTGGAACCAGTCGTGCACCCCCTTAGCGACATGACAGGGCACATTGTCCTGTTGGTAGACACCATCACCACCAGGGAAAACATCTAACATGAAGGGATGCATGTGGTCAGCGAGGATGGACAGGGAGCCATTGGTGTTCAGGGACCCATCCAGTAGTACCAGCGGTCCCAGGTCATACCAGGAAAATATATCCCAGACATGCAAACTGCCATTGCCAGCCTGTACTTGGCCAACAAGCGTGTCCGGGTGTTAGTTCTCATGTGTCCGATGTTCTATCACCACTGCCCGTCACTTCTGTGGAGTAGAAACGTCGATTTATCTGAGAAGGCAACCTTTTCCCACTCTTCCACTGTCCAATGACAGTAATCCCATGTGAACTGCAGACCTTGTTGTCGATGGACCTAGGTTATCATGGGTGCCTTGACGGAGCGTTGACTCCAGAGACCCATGTGTGAGAGGATTGGCTGTACTGTTATTGGGGACACGTACCTGGGTGCCCCAGTGTGCATTTGCGTGGTCAATTGCTGCACTGGTGCGCATCAATTGCCCTTTACCAGTCAACGGAGGCGACGTTCTCCATAGGGGTCAATGGCTTTGGGCTCCACAGTTATGACGTTGGGAGATATTCGGTGTGCCAGCGGTCCATCCTTAGTACACCCTTACTACAGCACCTTGCAAACAGCCCGCAAATTCTGCTGTTTCTGAGATGCTTTCACCTTTGGTGTGGTAGCCAATTATCATTCCCTTTGAACATCTGTCAAATCACTGCCTCTGTCCATTGTGTTTACTTAACACACTATGGCTCATCTGTCCTGACCGGCCGCTTATATCTCCATGTGGTCGTCCTTGTCACATGCACTCTGTGACACGCCTGGGTGGGTACACTGGTTTGTGATGAATTGTCCAAGCTGGGCCCAAGTTCAGCTCCTGGATACGGCACAGGTGATGTGTTTTACTATCTTACAGCATTGACTGTCTTTCCTAAAACCACTTACCAGTGGTCCTTAATTAAAGATGGAAAACTGTTTATAGCCCTCAGAGTTCCTTAAGTGGTCATTAAGAACCTTAAAACAAGCTCGGAACAAAAGTATAAATTTTTTTCTGGTGTATTGTATGTACAGCAGGGCCGTAGCTAGATCTCCACCAGGGAAGGCATTGGGATGGGATGGCCGTAGCTAGATCTCCACCGGATGATACATTGGGATGGGATGGGAAGGGGGGGTCATTGTTCAAATGGCAAAGTACATTCATTCATGAATACAAATACAAGTTTTGCTATGTGTTTTTATTCCTTTTATGAATATTTCACGACCCAATGATTTCTCCAGCCGAAAAGGGGGGGGATTAGAATATGAAAAAGAGGAGAAGGATGAAGGAAACTTTGGAAGGGAAAAAATAAATTGCATTTTCAGAATTCGTTCAATGGTGGCTAAGTGTCAGGGTCATTATCACTGGAGGAAACATAACTTCCAATAGCATGAGAAAACGATTTTTTAGTTTACTATTCTGGTTTTTTTTTCATGAATACATGCAATGGCATCAAGGAGTTGATGCCAAATTTTGGCCCTTTCTTCTCCATCATTAATCATGCATTCTTCTTTGCTGGTGCTCAGAGGTAACCTCTTCTTAACAGGATGAACAGTCAAACATCCCTACCCCTACTCAAAAACCCGTAGATTCCTGCCGATAAACACTTCTCCCACACATGCATCGAAAAACTCGTACTGAAAAACAATCGACAGTAAGAAGTTAAAAGCTTTCTCTCTCTTGTACAAAAAAAAAAAAAAACCTCTTTAGTACTGTTCTACATCACCTAGAAGAATGTTTAGCTAAAACATTCCCATGACAACACTTCTTTGTAGGAGTATGAAATTAACCAACTGGAACTTTTTTAACAGCAGTCTAACATATGTCATAGTCAACTACCTAATGATGAAATGTTTTATTCATATGGCGAACTGTGCTTTTGCCCTCCCCCTTTTTTACGTTCTTTTACATTTCATGTTTCTCAAATAATAATAATAACATTAATAATAATGCTCTAAACAATGTAGGCTAGACTAAAATCATGCTGTAAGAACATTACAAGTGTAGCTTTCGCCATCTTTACATGATATTTCAGAAATGATTAAAACATTTAAATTCTAAAATTTAATGATAGTTAAAATCACGAGTTCTTTCAAAACACTGCGTTTCACCATCAGGTAAAATGACATACAAGCACAACAGGGAACACTGTTTTATAGACATCAGCCATGGGGTTCAAGAAATGCATGCCCACAGCTACAATCAAGATCTAATCTCATTAATCGCAAGGCGTTTTGAAGGATCTGATGATTTTAACTATAATTAAATTTTGGAATTTAAATATTGTTTTAATCATTTCTGAAATATCGTGTAAAGACGGTTAAAGCTAAACTTTTAATAATACTTTTTCTGACCCTTAGCAGCAGCAAGTTTGGTGCCCATATGGCAGAGAATCATTGGCACAGCTGTTCCTACAGATTCATTTCCAGAAGGAATTTTTTTCAGTTATCCATTGTTCATGGTGTATCAGTGCAATTTTGCTTTTTTTAAATTACATGAATATACAAAGCAAAATATTTGTGCTTATAATGAAATGCAAAAGGAATTTCCATAAACCACTGAAAATAAAATTGCAGATAATTAACGATAGCATCAACTTTCCAGGGGAACTTTGCTTGCCTTGTGGGAGAGGGGGCTGAGCTTCCTCTGGCTCCCTGCTAGCTATAGCCCTGATGTACAGTCAACTCAAATCTTTTTTATATTTACTGTTGATACTATATACTTAACGTAAAATTTATTTAAATGAAATTACTCTTTTCAGATACTATAACTATTGTTTATAGCCCTATGAGTTGCTTGTGGTGGCTAAAACCAGCACAAAAGAGGAAGGTTTGATTTGACAGCTGTTACATTCTAAATTAACTGGTCATAGTCCAAATACCTAGAAAGATATCAATTGATGGTGCAAAACTAGTTTGTCTGCTAGTGGTAAAGGAAGCATATTTCCAATAAATATTGCAATGAAAAGAAATAAGAGAGTTGGGATTAATCTGATTTTCAATTTTTTTTATTGGTGCTGTTTGTTTTGTGCCCCTCCAATCTGAATACCTTTGGATGAATGACAGGGAAAAGGTGATGTGGAATAATTGCATGCCGACGTTTTTGTACTGGTCATGTTGGGTTTTAAAATACTGTGCCATTCATTTTTAAAGCTTGTATAGATATTGGCTAGTTAAAAAATACCTCTCAAATATTTTTTGCAAATTATTTAAGACACTTTTTTTCTGTGCAAGAAATGGGTTATTTATGTTAGAATAATTCTTGATGTTCACATATCGCGCATAAGTTATGTAAAAATTACAAGTGGTGGGACCTTTCGGTAGTAACTTCTACCTTCATCAGCCATGGAATGAAACATGTGGTATAAGCATTAGTTGTTGCCAGATTTCAAAATAGCTTTACAAATAATAAGTATGTTAAAAGGTGCATCTGTATTGCAGGTGTTAGGAGTACAGAAGATTTCAATGCTTTTGCGGTACCAGAGGGCTTTTCGATTGCTGAACGGAGCGATACATTTAACATTTTGCCAATCGGGAATCGCGGACGTATCGCTGATAGTTAAAATTGAAAGGGCGGGGGGGGTAGAAGGGTTGCTTTTCTTAGCATCAGCGATATGTTTCACCAATCACAGGTTGATGCTTTGTTAAGTAAGCTATCAATATAGTGGGTAACACCTGTGGAAGTGTTGACAGGGATAGAGTAGATACCTTGTAACTCTAGGGGTTTATTGGGATCTCTGTCATTAAGGATAAGGTTAAGAAGATGTGGAGGTGGTTTAACAGCAATCCTGTAGCCAAAAGATTTGAAATCAGAGCAAACTTTGTGAGTGAAGGCCAGGCTAAAGGGCAAAGTGCCAACAAACTGAGTGGTGGAAAGTTCAGGCAGTAAAGTAGTAGATCTATTCTGTGATTCAAATTTTTAATTAGCCTATGTGCTAAGAGAGGTGGAAAGCCATGTAATTTGCCAATGTTGATGATCTGATATTTGTTTTGAAGAGCTGAAGGGCTGTTACAAATAAGATTAGCTCTGTGGATGTATGCCTTTAATACAGTCAATTTGTATTTTCCAAAGGTGCAGGAATGGTAAGAGATGATATTATGGGTGGCAGAAGGTTTCCTGTAAACAGAGGGACCAAGTGAGAAGTCTGGGTTGATGTTAACATCCAGAAAACTAATGTCGATCTGTTCTTGATACGAGAATTTTATATGAAGGAATTTGGAAGTTATAGAGGATATAAGTTCAAACAGAGAGTGTTTCTGAAAATATTCTAATGTTTCATGTGTTACGTGTTTCACTGCCAATTATTCTCACTAGGGTTATTTATGTTAAACCAACAAAGCATTTTCAACTTGACTAACTTGGATTTTCATGAAACTTTGCAGTTTTGTTAGCAGAAACAAGGCGTGATTGTGTGTTAAGTTTTCAGCACCATAATTTTTTAATTAACAAACTGATGAAGTAAAAAAAAATGAGAAAATCTGCCAAATTCTTACATTGGAGAAATATAAATCAAGTTAACTTTACCGCAGAGTAAGAAAATTGGTCTCTCTTAAGTGCCTTTTTTCAGGCTTCAAAATGATACTTTAGTGCACAATTTTTTTATTTTAAATTCAGTGTCATGCAATATTAAATTTGATGTTGAGTATCTCAAAAACTGGAATTTTGATTTTTTTTATTTGTGTAAATACTCTAGAATGATAATTTGCCATAAACTGTGAGTTAGCTACTGAAAAATATTACAATTTATAGGGAATCAAAAAATTACATGATGGGGTCAACATGTGACAAATATGTTTAGGAGAAAACTAGGTAATCTTAGGGAAAATGTAAAATCTGCTCAGTCAGTATCATGAAAGGAATATTTTAGCAGTTTCACTTGAAATCACAGTATGCATTGTAAAGTGTTGATTGTTAACATAATAAAGGCTTGAAACTTTGCACTGATCAATGAATAATTTAAATCATGTTAAAAGCATTTAATTCCTAGAACCATGGTAATATTACAATGTAACTAAAGAACAATATTTGTATTATAAGTAAAGCAGGGATTAGAGTTGTCCTGAAATTCTTGATTTTTCTTTTTCGTGCCCTGAAAAATCCTTAGATTTTACCATTTTGTTCTGAAATTTTGAAGATATAATAATTCACTCTTAAAATTTGACCTGTCTTTTTTTTTTTTTTTTTTTAGGCAGCTACAAATAGCAATAGTGAAAAAAAGAACTTGCCCTAGATTAGAATGTTATAACTACCACTTGCAACACTTCCCACTTCCTCTCCTCCACAAGCAATAACAAGGAACAATAGTTCCTGCCAATAAAAGTGTCAGCATTTCTAATAATGGGCCAAAGTCTAGATATTAGTTTCCTCAAAACATGATGCTCCAAGCTATAATGGCAGTGTTTCTCTAAGTAGCAACCTAAAATTTGTTTATGTGTAATTCGATAAGTTTTCATTGGATTTGAGTAAAAATTGAAGGTTAGTTACAGAATCTATAAAACTCAGAAGATGCAAATATCTGTAAATATTGGTTCGAGATTCCAGATATTAAAGATTCAGCTGGTGGGTCCTTATTACATCATCATATACATATCACTAAGCTGTTCTCTGGGATTCAGAGGTTAGCTCCACAAAGAAAAAACAGATAATTTTTAACTGATTGCTGTATCAAACTTCTCCAAGCAGGTCTAACACTATTGCCTGCTAGCATACAGCTGGAAAGGAGCTTTTCATAAAACAATTGCATTGTTACAAAGGAAAGAATTTATTTTGGATTCATGCATTCACTCCGTATGTCTGTAACGATGCAATCTGACTGCATAAAAACTCCATTAATTCCATTCCAATTCCTAAACAGCTCTTGAATTATGTGAAGCAGTCCCATGCTATATATACATGCTTCATACTTAGAACAGCTAAAGGATAAAGAAAAGTGAGAAAAAGAAATGGAAGGCAGATAAAATAGCTGATTTATGGAATGCAGAAAGGTTCTTAGTGATCTAGCAAAATGTGTATATCACGTTACCGGAATTGCCTTTTTTTACTGTGATTATAACTAAGAATATTTCTATAGATACTAGAGAAACAACCTGGCATACAGTACATTTTAACATAATGCTTTATATGATATCCGAATAAGTTACAAGTGCAAAGCCTGTTAGTGTATATCCATAAAAATCATTGTATACAATTGTGGCAATGGAAAAAGTGGTGAAATGTAATTACATTAGCACATACTACTTCTCAGTACCACCTCATACAATCTATAACTTTTGTGTTTGTAAAAAGAACACATATTTTAGGGAGGAGAAATAACACAAATGAAAAGCAGTGTTGGATTTCACATAAAATATGTGTTTCTGTAAATATACTTAAGAGGAAACCAGACTATGGGAGAAGATCAGTTCTCTATTAAACAAGTGATTTGCTCTTAAACCTGCAAATGCAAATTGTGATTATTTTTTTTCTAAGCATGTTTGTCCTAAATTTTATTTTTAAAAAATGTCAAATTTAATTTTGCTATCCATAATTTCAAATATCTTAAGTCATTGTTCAGAGTGGCATATACAGCTTATTTGTTTGTCTTTTTTAATTTCAGGATGCTGTGGAATTCATAGAAAAAGTGCAGAGTGTGGAAGAGTATGTTTTACCCTATGCGATAGTACAAATAGAGTGGAAACAAACAACAGATGCTGCTGTTCTGTTCCAGGGGAATTTTATCGCTATTGCCCAGACGCTGTCGCTGTTAACTGTGCTGCTAACATTTTACTACACATTTGAACTGAACTACC
This sequence comes from Macrothele yani, assembly GCA_039090855.1. Taxonomy (NCBI): domain Eukaryota; kingdom Metazoa; phylum Arthropoda; class Arachnida; order Araneae; family Macrothelidae; genus Macrothele; species Macrothele yani. Next base: position 105,184,783 of record CM077007.1, read on the forward strand.
TCAAAAAAAAAAAAATATATATATATATATATATAGGTCAAAAATCAAAAAGGCTATCAGCTCATTATCATAAAACTGACGGAACAAAAAAAACCCCCATATGTTGTTTGGGAAACTAAATAAAGTCCTTATTAAAAATAAAAATATTGTCAATAAATTATTTTGCTGTATAGTGGACTGTTTGTGTTACATTTATATGAACATTTATTTTTCATTCCTATTAAAGCAATATGTTATTACTTTATGGTGAAAATTCCATTGGTAAACATAGTTCAAAATTTACCCACAAACATTAAAAACATATTTCATCACTCAGCACTATTAATTTCAAAAGAATAAATTTAGCTTGAGCAATTAACTGTCTTAGATGAACGTTACCCATCCTTAAGAGAAGTTTCAAAATTATCATCAGTTTCCAGAAGCAAATATCTGAAATAAATTTCTAATCCACAATACACACTTGGAATTCAGAGTTTGCTGACATGGTACACCTGTATTTCGCAGCAATCCATTTTGTCAATGAGTTGCCCAGAATGTGTTCAAAATACGTTTTGAATGTCCCCAATATGTTGGTAATGGGCTCCTAACATATTTTGCATATATTCCCATTCAATTATGAATGTGCTCCTGATATGTTCTCAATGTGTTCTAAAATTTACACCCGATGTGTTCTAAATTCGAACACATTAAGAACACATAAAATGTGTTCTTAATCTAGCACAGAACGTGTTCTGCATTTTGCTGCTATTGTGTTCTGATTGAAACACAATGGGAACACATTTCAGAAGGCATTTAAAAATGTGTTCTAATAGTAACACATTAGGAACGCATTTCATTAATGTGTTCTCAGCAAGAGCACATTGAGAACACATTAATGTGTTCCTAAACTGGAACAAAATGTGTTCTAAAACTTACTCCCAATGTAGTTCTAAATAAGAACATATTGGGAACACATTAATGTGTTCTCAAAATATGTTCTTAAAATGTGTTCCAAATATGTTCTAAATAAGAACACATTAAAGTGTTCTTAATCTGGCACACATTGCGTTCTAAAATAAGGTCCTAATGTGTTCTTAATGTGTTCCAAGGATTTGCAGTGTATGGATTGTCAGGGGATTTTTTTTTTTTTAATGTCTTTGTTCGTTTGCAATGCTTTTCATGCGAATTTTTTTTTTTTAATATCTTTGCTTGTTCGCATTTTTTTGTCTAGCTCTTGTGTCTCCTTGAAAATGCCTACTTTTGCGTGTTTTTCTGAAAATGTTTGGTGTTTCTGAGGGTTTGGATTTTCAGGGGAAAATTTTGAAATATTTTTCTGCTTGTTTGCATTTTTTTTGTCTAGCTCTTGGCTCCCGTTGAAAATGCTTCTTGTTTAAGGTGTTTTTCTGAAAAATGTTCTCTGCAACGTTTCCGCAATTGAATTTTCAGGAAAAACTTTTAATTTCTTTAAAGTTTCTCTGCTTGCTGGAATGTTTTTTTCTCTAGCGCTTGGCTTCTGTTCAAAATGCTTCTTACTTGTAAGTGTTTTTCTGAAACTTCTTCCATGATAATTTTTGCGAGTTTGGGTTTTCAAGGTGAGATTTCTTTTCTAATTTTTTGACATTTCTCTGCTTGTTTGCCTTGATTTTTTCCTCTACCTCTTGCATACCTTTGAAAATGCTTCTTGCTTTTTAGTGTTTTTCTGAAAACTCTTCCCTGCTGCTTTTGCTCGTTTTGATTTTTAGCGGGGGTGGGTTACCTTTTTTTTTAATTTCTCTGCTTCTTTGCATTGCTATTTTTCTAGCTCTTGGCTACCGTGGAAAATGCTTCCTTTTTTTAACTGTTTTTCTGAAAATCCTTCCCTGCTGCTTAACGCGTTTGATCTTCAGGGTAATTTTTTTTATTTCTCTTTTTGTTTGTATTGTTTTTTTTTTTTTTTTTTGTCTAGCTCTCGTCTCCAGTTCAAAATGCCTCTTTTGAGTGTTTTTCTGAAAATTCTCTGCTGCTTTTGTCGTTTGAAATTTCAGGAGAATTTTTTTACAATTATTTTAAAATTTCTCTGCTTGTTTGCACCGTTTTTTCGCTAGATCTTGGCTCCCATGGAAAATCCTTTTTACTTCTGAGAGTTTCTCTGAAGATTCTTCTCTGAATTTTTGCTGGTTTGATTTCTTCAGGAAGAAAAAATCTTGAAAAATTATCTTGTTTGCATTGTTTATCTCTTCTCCCGTTGAAAATGCTTAGTTTGAGTGTTTTTCTGAAAATTCTTCTCTGCGGCTTTCGTAGTTTGTATTTTCAAGGGAAACTTTTTTAAAATTATTTGAAAAATTATCTGCTTGTTTGCATCGTTTTTTGTCTAAATCTCGGCTCCCGTGGAAAATCTTTCTTACTTTTGAGCATTTTTATGAAAATTTTGTTCTGCTGCTTTTACGCTTTTAGGTTTTCAGGGACACATTTTTTATCTTTTTGTTTTTATTTTTCCGTTTGTTTGCATTGATTTTTCTCTAGCTCCACGATCCCGTTGAAAATGCTTCTTACTTTTGAGTGTTTTTCTGCAAATCTTTCTCGGCTGCTTTTGCGCGTTTGATTTTTCAAGGTAATTTTTTTTTTTTACATTTTTACTGATTATTTGCCTTTTTTATCTATCTCTTGTAAATTTTAATTTTTGAAAATTTTTCTACTTGTTTCCATTTTTTTTTGTCTATCTCTTGTGTGAAAATGCTTCTTACGTTCGGGTTTTTTTGTTGAAAATTCTTCTCTGCTGCTTGCTTTTGCTCGTCTGGATTTCCAGGAGAAGAAATTTTATATATTTTTTAATTTAGCTGCTTCTTTAATTGTTTTCTTAGGGCTGCGGATGGCCTAGTGGCCAACGTTCGTGACTGCCGCGGAAAGAACCTCAGATTCGATCCCAGGCAGGTACGAACGCTCGATCCACTAAATATCCGACGTGCGTCGCATGGGCACGTTAAGCCGTCGGACCCCTGGTACTGACCACTGGGTAATAAATAAGGGCGTCTTGCTCCCCCTTTCTACTTCGTTTCAGTGTCACTTTCCTATCGGGCACTCAAGCCCAAATCTCCTCGCTTCCTATTTCTAAGGGTTGTTTAAGACCTGTGTTCAGACACTCCCTTCCTAAAATCCTCTACATATGGTCATCTGATCATACTGTTTTCCTTTTCTCTAGCTCTTGGCTCTTGTTGAAATAGCTTCTTACTTTTAAGTGTTTTCCTGAAAATTCTTCTCTGCTGCTTCTGCGGGTATGGATTGTCAGGGGATTTTTTTTTTAATGTCTTTGTTCGTTTGCAATGCTTTTCATGCGAATTTTTTTTAAATATCTTTGCTTGTTCGCATTTTTTTGTCTAGCTCTTGTGTCTCCTTGAAAATGCCTACTTTTGCGTGTTTTTCTGAAAATGTCTGGTGTTTCTGAGGGTTTGGATTTTCAGGGGAAAATTTTGAAATATTTTTCTGCTTGTTTGCATTTTTTTTTGTCTAGCTCTTGGCTCCCGTTGAAAATGCTTCTTGTTTTAGGTGTTTTTCTGAAAAATGTTCTCTGCTACTTTTCCGCAATTGAATTTTCAGGAGAAACTTTTAATTTCTTTAAAGTTTCTCTGCTTGCTGGAATGTTTTTTTCTCTAGCGCTTGTATCCTGTTCAAAATGCTTCTTACTTGTAAGTGTTTTTCTGAAACTTCTTCCTTGATACTTTTGCGTGTTTGGGTTTTCAAGGTGAGATTTCTTTTCTAATTTTTTGAAATTTCTCTGCTTGTTTGCCTTGATTTTTTCCTCTACCTCTTGGATACCTTTGAAAATGCTTCTTACTTTTTAGTGTTTTTCTGAAAACTCTTCCCTGCTGCTTTTGCTCGTTTTGATTTTTAGCGGGGGTGGGTTACCTCTTTTTAAAATTTCTCTGCTTCTTTGCATTGCGTTTTTTCTAGCTCTTGGCTACCGTGGAAAATGCTTCCTTTTTTTAGCTGTTTTTCTGATAATTCTTCCCTGCTGCTTGAACGTGTTTGGATATTCAAGGGAATTTTTTTTAATTTCTCCTTTTGTTTGCATTTTTTTTTTTTTGTAGCTCTCGTCTCCAGTTCAAAATGCCTCTTTTGAGTGTTTTTCTGAAAATTCTCTGCTGCTTTTTTTGTCGTTTGAAATTTCAGGAGAATTTTTTTTACAATTATTTTAAAATTTCTCTGCTTGTTTGCACCGTTTTTTCGCTAGATCTTGGCTCCCGTGGAAAATCCTTTTTACTTCTGAGAGTTTCTCTGAAGATTCTTCTCTGAATTTTTGCAGCTTTGATTTCTTCAGGAAAAAAAAATTCTTGAAAAATTATCTTGTTTGCATTGTTTATCTCTTCTCCCGTTGAAAATGCTTAGTTTGAGTATTTTTCTGAAAATTCTCTGCGGCTTTCGTAGTTTGTATTTTCAAGGGAAACTTTTTTAAAAGTATTTGAAAAATTATCTGCTTGTTTGCATCGTTTTTTGTCTAAATCTCGGCTCCCGTGAAAAATCTTTCTTACTTTTGAGCATTTTTATGAAAATTCTGTACTGCTGCTTTTACGCTTTTAGGTTTTGAGGGACCTATTTTTTATCTTTTTGTTTTTATTTCTCCGTTTGTTTGCATTGTTTTTCCTCTAGCTCCACGCTCCCGTTGAAAATGCTTCTTACTTTTGAGTGTTTTTCTGAAAATCTTTCTCGGCTGCTTTTGCGCGTTTGATCTTTCCAAGTAATTTTCTTTTTTTTTTACATTCTTACTGATTATTAGCCTTTATTGTCTATCTCTTGTGTATTTTAATTTTTGAAAATTTTTCTACTTGTTTGCATTTTTTTTGTCTATCTCTTGTGTGAAAATGCTTCTTAATTTCGAGTGTTTTTTTGAAAATTCTTCTCTGCTGCCCGCTTTTTCTCGTCTGGATTATCAGAAGAAAACATTTTATTTATTTTTTTAATTTAGTTGCTTGTGTAATTGTTTTCTTAGGGCCGCGGATGGCCTAGTGGCCAACGTTCGTGACTGCCGCGGAAAGAACCTCAGATTCGATCCCAGGCAGGTACAAACGCTCGATCCATTAAATATCCGACGTGCGTCGCACGGGCACGTTAAGCAGTCGGACCCTAAATTATCGAAAAATTATCTTCTTGTTTGCAATGTTTATCTCGTCTCCCGTTGAAAATGCTTAGTTTGAGTGTTTTTCTGAAAATTCTTCTCTGCGGCTTTCGTAGTTTGTAATAAATAAAGGCGTCTTCCTCCCCCTTTCTACTTCGCTTCCGTGTCACTTTCCTATCCGGCACTCAAGCCCAAATCTCCTAGCTTCCTATTTCTGAGGGTTGTTTAAGACCTGGGTTCAGAAACTCCCTTCCTAAAATCCTCTACATATGGTCATTTGATCATATTGTTTTCCTTTTCTCTAGCTCTTGGCTCTTGTTGAAATAGCTTCTTACTTTTAAGTGTTTTCCTGAAAATTCTTCTCTGCTGCTTCTGCGGGTATGGATTGTCAGGGGATTTTTTTTAATGTCTTTGTTCGTTTGCAATGCTTTTCATGCGAATTTTTTTTTTTTTAAATAGCTTTGCTTGTTCGCATTTTTTTATCTAGCTCTTCTGTCTCCTTGAAAATGCCTACTTTTGCGTGTTTTTCTGAAAATGCTTTGGTGCTTCTGCGGGTTTGGATTTTCAGGGGAAAATTTTGAAATTTTTCTCAGCTTGTGTGCATTTTTTTTTTGTCTACTCTTGGCTCCCGTTTAAAATGCTTCTTGTTTTGGGTGTTTTTCTGAAAAATGTTCTCTGCTACTTTTCCGCAATTGAATTTTCAGGAAAAACTTTTAATTTCTTTAAAGCTTCTCTGCTTGCTGGAATGTTTTTTTCTCTAGCGCTTGGCTTCTGTTCAAAATGCTTCTTACTTGTAAGTGTTTTTCTGAAACTTCTGCCTTGATACTTTTGCGAGTTTGGGTTTTCAAGGTGAGATTTCATTTCTAATTTTTTAAAATTTATCTGCTTCTTTGCTTTGGGTTTTTTCTAGCTTTTGGCTCCCGTGGAAAATGCTTCTTACTTTTAACTGTTTTTCTGATAATTCTTCCCTGCTGCTTGTACGTGTTTGGATATTCAAGGGAATGAATTTTTTTTTTATTTCTCCTTTTGTTTGCATTTTTTTCTTTTTTTTTTTTTTTTTTTTTGTAGCTCTCGTCTCACGTTCAAAATACCTCTTTTGTGTGTTTTTCTGAAAATTCTCTGCTGCTTTTGTCGTTTGAAATTTCAGGAGAATTTTTTTTACAATTATTTTAAAATTTCTCTGCTTGTTTGCACTGTTTTTTCGCTAGATCTTGGCTCCCGTGGAAAATCCTTTTTACTTCTGAGAGTTTTTCTGAAAATTCTTCTCTGAATATTTGCAGGTTTGATTTCTTCAGGAAAAAAAAATTCTTGAAAAATATCTTCTTGTTTGCAATGTTTATCTCGTCTCCCGTTGAAAATGCTTAGTTTGAGTGTTTTTCTGAAAATTCTTCTCTGCGGCTTTCGTAGTTTGTATTTTCAAGGGAAACTTTTTAAATTTATTTGAAAAATTATCTCCTTGTTTGTATCGTTTTTTGTCTAAATCTCGGCTCCCGTGGAAAATCTTTCTTACTTTTGAGCATTTTTATGAAAATTCTGTTCTGCTGCTTTTACGCTTTTAGGTTTTCAGGGACACATTTTTTATCTTTTTGTTTTTACTTCTCCGTTTGTTTGCATTGTTTTTTCTCTAGCTCCACGCTCCCGTTGAAAATGCTTCTTAGTTTTGAGTGTTTTTCTGAAAATCTTTCTCGGCTGCTTTTGCGCGTTTGATTTTTCAAAGTAATTTTTTTTTTTTTACATTTTTACTGATTATTTGCCTTTTTTGTCTATCTCTTGTGTATTTTAATTTTTGAAAATTGTTCTACTTGTTTGCATTTTTTTTTGTCTATCTCTTGTGTGAAAATGCTTCTTACTTTCGAGTGATTTTTTGAAAATTCTTCTCTGCTGCTTGCTTTTGCTCGTCTATATTTTCAGGAGAAAAAATTTTATATATTTTTTTAATTTAGCTGCTTGTTTAATTGTTTTCTTAGGGCCGCAGATGGCCTAGTGGCCAACAATTTTGACTGCCGCGGAAAGAACCTCAGATTCGATCCCAGGCAGGTACGAACGCTCGATCCACTAAATATCCGACGTGCGTCGCATGGGCACGTTAAGCCGTCGGACACCGTGTACTGACCCCTGGGTAATAAATAAGGGCGTCTTCCTCCCCCTTTCTACTTCGCTTCCGTGTCACTTTCCTATCGGGCACTCAAACCCAAATCTCCTAGCTTCCTATTTCTAAAGGTTGTTTAAGACCTGGGTTCAGAAACTCCCTTCCTAAAATCCTCTACATATGGTCATTTGATCATATTGTTTTCCTTTTCTCTAGCTCTTGGCTCTTGTTGAAATAGCTTCTTACCTTTAAGTGTTTTCCTGAATTTTCTTCTCTGCTGCTTCTGTGGGTATGGATTGTCAGGGGATTTTTTTTAATGTTTTTATTCGTTTGCAATGCTTTTCATGCGAATTTTTTTTTTTTTAAATATCTTTGCTTGTTCGCTTTTCTTTGTCTAGCTCTTGTGTCTCCTTGAAAATGCCTACTTTTGCGTGTTTTTCTGAAAATGCTTTGGCGCTTCTGCGGGTTTGGATTTTCAGGGGAAAATTTTGAAATATTTCTCTGCTTGTTTGCATTTTTTTTGTCTAGCTTTTGGCTCCCGTTGAAAATGCTTCTTGTTTTAGGTGTTTTTCTGAAAAATGTTCTCTGCTACTTTTCCGCAATTGGATTTTCAGGAAAAACTTTTAATTTCTTTAAAGTTTCTCTGCTTGCTGGAATGTTTTTTTCTCTAGCGCTTGTATCCTGTTCAAAATGCTTCTTACTTGTAAGTGTTTTTCTGAAACTTCTTCCTTGATACTTTTGCGAGTTTGGGTATTCAAGGTGAGATTTCTTTTCTAATTTTTTGAAATTTCTCTGCTTGTTTGCCTTGATTTTTTCCTCTACCTCTTGGATACCTTTGAAAATGCTTCTTACTTTTTAGTGTTTTTCTGAAAATTCTTTCTCTGCTGCTTTTGCTCGTTTCGATTTTCAGCGGGGGTGGGTTAAGTTTTTTAAAAATTTCTCTGCTTCTTTGCATTGGGTTTTTTCTAGCTCTTGGCTCCCGTGGAAAATGCTTCTTACTTTTAACTGTTTTTCTGATAATTCTTCCCTGCTGCTTGTACGTGTTTGGATATCCAAGGGAATTTTTTTTAATTTCTCCTTTTGTTTGCATTTTTTTTTTTTTGTAGCTCTCGTCTCCAGTTCAAAATGCCTCTTTTGAGTGTTTTTCTGAAAATTCTCTGCTGCTTTTTTTTGTCGTTTGAAATTTCAGGAGAATTTTTTTTACAATTATTTTAAAATTTCTCTGCTTGTTTGCACCGTTTTTTCGCTAGATCTTGGCTCCCGTGGAAAATCCTTTTTACTTCTGAGAGTTTCTCTGAAGATTCTTCTCTGAATTTTTGCAGCTTTGATTTCTTCAGGAAAAAAAAAATTCTTGAAAAATTATCTTGTTTGCATTGTTTATCTCTTCTCCCGTTGAAAATGCTTAGTTTGAGTATTTTTCTGAAAATTCTCTGCGGCTTTCGTAGTTTGTATTTTCAAGGGAAACTTTTTTAAAAGTATTTGAAAAATTATCTGCTTGTTTGCATCGTTTTTTGTCTAAATCTCGGCTCCCGTGAAAAATCTTTCTTACTTTTGAGCATTTTTATGAAAATTCTGTACTGCTGCTTTTACGCTTTTAGGTTTTCAGGGACCTATTTTTTATCTTTTTGTTTTTATTTCTCCGTTTGTTTGCATTGTTTTTCCTCTAGCTCCACGCTCCCGTTGAAAATGCTTCTTACTTTTGAGTGTTTTTCTGAAAATCTTTCTCGGCTGCTTTTGCGCGTTTGATCTTTCCAAGTAATTTTCTTTTTTTTTTTTTTACATTCTTACTGATTATTAGCCTTTATTGTCTATCTCTTGTGTATTTTAATTTTTGAAAATTTTTCTACTTGTTTGCATTTTTTTTTGTCTATCTCTTGTGTGAAAATGCTTCTTAATTTCGAGTGTTTTTTTGAAAATTCTTCTCTGCTGCCCGCTTTTTCTCGTCTGGATTATCAGAAGAAAACATTTTATTTATTTTTTTAATTTAGTTGCTTGTGTAATTGTTTTCTTAGGGCCGCGGATGGCCTAGTGGCCAACGTTCGTGACTGCCGCGGAAAGAACCTCAGATTCGATCCCAGGCAGGTACAAACGCTCGATCCATTAAATATCCGACGTGCGTCGCACGGGCACGTTAAGCAGTCGGACCCTAAATTATCGAAAAATTATCTTCTTGTTTGCAATGTTTATCTCGTCTCCCGTTGAAAATGCTTAGTTTGAGTGTTTTTCTGAAAATTCTTCTCTGCGGCTTTCGTAGTTTGTAATAAATAAAGGCGTCTTCCTCCCCCTTTCTACTTCGCTTCCGTGTCACTTTCCTATCCGGCACTCAAGCCCAAATCTCCTAGCTTCCTATTTCTGAGGGTTGTTTAAGACCTGGGTTCAGAAACTCCCTTCCTAAAATCCTCTACATATGGTCATTTGATCATATTGTTTTCCTTTTCTCTAGCTCTTGGCTCTTGTTGAAATAGCTTCTTACTTTTAAGTGTTTTCCTGAAAATTCTTCTCTGCTGCTTCTGCGGGTATGGATTGTCAGGGGATTTTTTTTAATGTCTTTGTTCGTTTGCAATGCTTTTCATGCGAATTTTTTTTTTTTTTAAATAGCTTTGCTTGTTCGCATTCTTTTATCTAGCTCTTCTGTCTCCTTGAAAATGCCTACACTGTAAAAAATTGCTGTGAATTCTCAGTGTTTCAACTGTATTAAAACGGTTTACAGACCGTAAGCACGCCAACGGGCGATGAACCGTAAATTTTCGGTAGATAAACAACATGTTCACGGTGTTTAAACTGTTTTAACCATTGCGGTATAATACCTGTTTTTTTACGTGCTGTCGAATGGCAACGGGCTGGTCGCGGACGCCATGTTGGTACGAAGCGATGGAGGTCTCTCTATACCCAAAATAAGGATTCTATGTTACTAAATAAGCACCGCAGCATTTATTTTCGGTAAGTATTTTTTTGTTTTGTGTAAGTCACAGTGCATTATGATGAGAATGTTAGTATTAAGTGGTTTTGGTAACAATTGAAACAAGTTTGATGTTTTATTTCATGTATGAGTTGCTCACGGTGGTCGTTAAACCTCCACTCAAAAAAAAAAAAAAAAAATATTTCATGTATTTCGTTCAAATTATTTGTTAGGCCGAACAAGTTCAGTAAACGAATGCAGTTGCTAACTAATTTTCCTCGCTTGTCCTGTGACTAGGTGACAACTAGTTTTTGGAGAACGAGGTACAAATTGTATAATGGTCAATTTTACCCAGACCACGTGGGTGCCAGGAAATTTTTATTTAGCATTCGCAAGTGCTAAAAATTCTAACACTATGCTCCTGCTTCCTTCCTTTTTTTTTTTTTTTTTTTTTCAGTGCCAGACAGCGTTTTTTGGAATCTGGGCTACTGAATATTTTGTGGCCCCTATTTCTGGTCACAAGTGCTTGTAAAATACGAATGTCCTATTGACTATACGATAGATATGTATGTCTTGTACATATGTTGGATACCTATTTCCTTTATATATGTAAAGGCTTTGTAAAATACATCTTATGTGTTTGCAGACATAAGGAAATGTATTATTTATAATATTTATTCCTAAAGAAATGCAAACATTGAATCAAGTATAGATAACAAAAATTTGAAATGAATGCACAAAAACAGAAGTTCACACATAGTTCAGGAGTTTGTCTTTAAAATGTCTGTTTAAAGATGCTGAAACATTTTTTTCTGCAAACTAACACATTGAAGAAATCTCATGTGAGCAGTGTGTATACCTCATCTGTGGTAAGATAGAAATTTATCAGAACCAATCAATTTCTTAAAAATTAGTTGAAATATATCAATACACAGGTATTTGTGTAGTAATAACTGCCAGTGTTTTCTGTAAAATTATAAAAAAATGACAGAAATATCACTCAACTCATGCCCAACGCACAACTCGAGGCGCGTCGCGTAAACTTAATAGCAGTACCAAAATCTGTTTGTTTTATTTATAAAATGAGTACCCCAAAAGGTGTATTTCAATGCAAACACAATTGCACGTAGAAAGTTTTACAAACAGGTCACTTATGCTAGGCAGTAATTACATTAGAACTGCTTCGTGAGCTAAGAAAACCCCCTCAAAAAAATCACTTCAGGTGTACTGTGCAAGAAATAAACATTGCTAGTATACCCCAAAATCTTAAGTGTCCACATATCTTACAAAAAATTTTATACTAAAGAAAATTCAAACATTGAATCAAGTGTAGACAACATAAATGAAAAATGAATGCACAAAAACAAAAGTTTGCCGCCCCGGTTGTGCAGTGGTCTAAGCGATGACCTCTGATCATTCGTTCGAAAGAGGTCTATCGAATCCCGGTGAGGCATGGATGCTGTGTTTGTCTTACGGCACTGGCTCTCTCCCTTCCCTGGAACCAGTGACCCTAAATTAGGGACGGGCGACCGCTTATAGCCCATTGAGTTGCTCACGGTGGTCGTTAAACCTCCAATAAGGCCGCCCCGGTGGCTAGTGGTCTAAGCGATGGCCTCTGATCATTCGTCCGGAAGGGGTCCGGGTTCGAATGACGGCGAGGCATGGATATTGTGTTTGTCTTACAGCACTGGCTCTTTCCCTTTCCTGGAACCAGTGACCCTAAATTAGGGACGGGCGACCGCTTATAGCCCATTGAGTTGCTCACGGTGGTCGTTAAACCTCCAATAAGGCCGCCCCGGTGGCGCAGTGGTCTAAGCAATGGCCTCTGATCATTCGTCCGGAAGGGGTCCGGGTTCGAATGACGGCGAGTCATGGATATTGTGTTTGTCTTACAGCACTGGCTCTTTCCCTTCCCTGGAACCAGTGACCCTAAATTAGCGACGGGCGACTGCTTATAGCCCATTGAGTTGCTCACGGTGGTCGTTAAACGTCCAATCCAAAAAAAAAACCTCCAATAAAAAAAAAAAAAAGTTCAGGCGTTCGTCTTTAAAATGTCTTTTTTTGCTTTGAGGTTTGTGAAGAAGTGCACAACATCGTCAAACTAACTGCTGAGCAATATCATGCTCTAATGACATGATAGCAAGACTGTTAAGCCTTTGTTGAAGCATTGTCAATCACAAGTTATTTTTTACCAAGTGTAGTTTTAATACGGTGAATGTACATTTGGGAAAATATCATATATATATATATATATGTGTGTGTGTGTGTGTTTTGCAATGTCTTGACAAGAACATTTTTTTTTTTTTGTGCAGTAGCTACATTCACACTTGATAAAGTCATAGAACTGTGAAATTTTACTATGTAAAGATTCATCCAAATCCTCACTGTAAAAATCTAAACAGTTATTTAGAGAAATTTAGTTGACAGTTAACTAAGAACTGAAATGGAAATTGAATTTTTTTTTATAAGCTAACAGACATTTGTTATCCAACTGATCAATAATCACATTAAATGTTTCTACTTCACATTTTTTCTGTCCTTGAAGAATAGTTTCATTACGGTTATTGCCATGTGCATATTTTTTAATTGTGATTAGACAAAACTTCCAGAAGATTTTTCACTTAATGTTTTATCTATTTCTTCATATTTTTCAAAATTATTTCTTTCATTGGCAATGAAATGGGATAATGACAGAAGGTTACGTCCAGTTAACAAATCTAGTGATGGCTTTTGTAATTTAGTATCAACTTTATCACATCTTTCTAAAATGCATCATAACTTGCGTAATTATGGTTCGATTTCAGTGAAATTTTAGTATGTGTTAGGGGACCACTGGGGACGAACCCTATTGGAAATGGGGTCAAAGGTCACAACATAGGAGCAGGATGCATTCCATTGCCATTATGCGTCATAACTTGCGTAAATATGGTTCGATTTCGATGAAATTTTAGTATGTCATAGGGGATCACCTGGGGACGAACCCTATTGAAAATGGGTGCCAAAGAGCACACATGAAAATAGATCAAATTTATGAGAGAAACTTGAAGAAAAAACATCCAATCTCTGTAGGTAGAAGAAAAGATTTAGGATTTCTAGACAATGGAAGTCCTAAATTTAATATGAATAATGCAAATTATTTCTTCAATTTGCGCTTTTCGGAACTTTTTTACCCACACAAAGTTTTCAGTCCTCAGTAAAACAGGTGTGGGCTCTACTAGTTTTGTTGGGGACCAAAAAGTTCCAAATACTCCAACCTCCTTTAGCCCACCAAACACCCCTGCTCTGACAACTGGTTTTGGAGAACGAGGCACAAGTCGTGGAATGATCAATTTCACCTGCAGACCACATGGGCGCCAGAAAATTATTTAGCTAGCACTGTTACAATTGTAGGTGATTTAACAAGAATTCTGACACCATACTCCTGCCTCCTATATCTTTCCTGTCCCAGCTGCTAAGCATTCATCAACTTAATCCATTAAGAATTTCATTTGCTGATTTTTGTGTTCAAATTTGTGCTTTCATCCTAATTTCTTTACATAGTCTGTGACGGGTTTAAAATTTATTACATGCCAGGATGCTAGATAATATTTTTTAATCGCCGGGATGCGGCCCAACTTCAAACACTTTATTTCTATGGGTGGTCAAATTTTATTTCTGTAAAAACACATAAGTTGTTACTCAGAGTTAAAGTTGATGCCATTGTTTTCCAGCCAATAGCTATCTCAAATAGCCTGGCAAATCCCTCTTTTTTTCCAGGTAGAGTTGCCATTATGTTCCAAGCTTAAATCTAAGAAATTCCTTAGTCAAACTCTGCATTAGCACCAATGCTAAACATCATTGTTACCCCCCCTGTTAGCTTAAAATACACTGCTCAAAACTATTGGGAGATATCGTGGTTTAGATATGAACTACTGACATCAACTGTTTGTATGCTAAGAGAAATTGAAGGAAAGTTATTACAATGAAACTTTTGCATACTTCCAAACACCTCAGTATGCAAAATTGATTGTGGGACGTTAAAAGGGGTATGTTTCTGTCAACGAATGAAAAGTGAATTGTATCTTATGATCGTTTAGTCCAGGATAAAAAATGACTCGTGCTTTGAATGTGATGTCCGAACAGGATTTACCCGAATCTGTAGCCTGAGGGCTATCGGTCACTTAGAAGCTGGTCAAACCCAATCGCAAGTAGCGGACGCCATTGGAGTGTCTCGAAGCATGATTTCCAGATTTTGGAATTGGTTTTCAGATACCAAAAATTTAAGGCAAAGACCAGGGCAAGGTCACAGGAAAGCAACGTCAAGAAATGAGGATCGTTTTTTTTTTCACTGACTGCCAGGAGAAACCGGAGTATGAGCGCCCCTCTTCTGCAATGCAAACTCCATACGGCTACTGACACAAATGTTTCGACTCAAACTGTTCGCACCCGACTACACAGTGTTGGTCTGTATGCTCGACAACCTATGGTATGTGTTTCTTTAACCGCATGCCACCGTGCTGCCTGCAGATTTTGAGCACATGACCCTGCTGATTAGAGAAGAAATTAATGGAGCAACGTTCTCTTCTCAGACGTGTCTTGCTTTACTGTACATCCTGATTATTTTGAGGGAACAAGGTATTTGTAACAACCAGAGGTAGAAAAATATTCTGAAATCTGGTGGCCAGCTAAATTTTTTAGTGGCCAGACATTGAACCTGCGGGGAGGAGGGGGCTATATATAATGTCAAAGTCGTACACTTCTGTCCAAAAATGTTCTGCCCTCAGCCCTGGCAAAAAAAAAAAAAAAGGTACTCGTTTTTTTGTTTTGTTTTTCATCTGGGGCTCGCAAATTCCTGAATTATCATAATTTTCATCGTTTATCCTCAGACCCTGGAAATCGCACTTTTTTTTTTTATTTTCGTATAATCTGTGCCGGCGTATAATTCACAGATTGTGACATTCAGAAGAAAAAGAAAAAAATAGCCATATGATCTTGTATATCACAAATGTTGATCCAGAAGCGGAATTTTCGACAGAAAAGTTAGGCACATAAAGACCCCGGAGTCCGAAGAAATGAAACAAAGACTTTGGTCAAACTGGCAAAGTACAAACTAAAATACAAGGCACAGTGTACACGAGATTCAGAACATAGAACTTTGAAATGAAGCGTGCATGTTTAGGTTCCTGCAGCAAGCACTGTGCATACATTTTTATTGGCCAATTGATGAGGAGAGGGCACAAGCACAGTCAGCATTTTGTCTTTCCCGACAATACAAAGACAAAATAACTGCCGCCGCCCCTTCCTACAGCTTTCCCGGTCTTTCATTATGACATCCCTTTTCCGTCCTCTTCACTTCGTGCAAATCCTAGACTGAAATTTTTTTCCGAGAGAGTTCCTTTTCCAATTATATAGCCCCTCTCCAGCACAATTACCCTGCAGATTATTTTTCAAATTGAACGGCAGCAAAAACTTTTTTTTATTTTATTTTTTTTCAAATCGTTTATTCGTGGCTTATACAATGCAAATTGCCGTACATGTTTTTCAGTGAGAAATTTACCTTTATTTTCATTTTTACGATATGATCATAAATATGCCTTTGTACATTTGTCTCCCCAAAAATTATTAAATTTAAATTTACTAATTGTTTTGGCCATATTTTTCTTTTTGCATAGCATACTAAGTGTATGTAGTTCCTATTCCAACCTCTAAAGTTTTCTGTCACTCAGTTTTAATACAAAACTACGATATTCCCTATTCCCTAATTGTTTTTAGCTGTATATATATAGTAATAAAGTCAACCACAGATAAATTGTAATCCTAATACAAAACCCAAAATAACATCCTGAATTCCTGATAAGATAATTTTTTTCCAAAGACCAAACCTGCCCCCCCCCCCCCCGCCGCATTAAAAATGGCAAAATCCAATAAAAAAAATTTTCAGCGTGTTAGTGAAAACACCAAATATAAATATAATCATCTGGTAATTTCTAAACCTTACTTTACCATGGACTTCAATCAAGATGGCTGATGCCATATTTGATATATCTCAAGGGGCCTCTCTGTCCCTCATTGTCAGTTTGTCACTATAAATGAATTGAAACAAATCTCCGAAAATGTACATCATGAAAGGGTGAATCCGTGAAAATTTTAATCACAATGTAACATTCAGGCCTCTTGTGTCGCCATTCTGATTGAATATCAGCAATGAAGTCACATCACCAGTGAAGCATTATCTCCATCAGTGCTATAAATAAATGAGGCTGGAGACAAGTTTCTAGAAATGAAAATCTTATTTTTTTGAAAAACTGGAAAAATAAGAGGTACATACAAGTACTGGATTTATTTAAAAATAGAAAGTAGTCATGACTACTCTTTTTTGTGCAAAGTACATCACAACTTGCATTTCCTTTGACATCTTGGAGTCGAATTTTTCATGATTACAATACTTTCTCATGCTAATGTATGAAAAAGAAAAAAAAGTCTTTTTCACATAAAAAAAAATAACTAGGAACTCTCATAAAATTGCAGGTCCTGTTAATGTGGTGCTCCACAGAGCTGCACACATAAAATCTTAACTGTTTCTACCGGTTTTCAAAATCTTTTGGATTCAAAAGTCTTAGTTTCTTATTTCCTTCTCAACAAATAAAATTCTTGTTTTTATTCTGTTGCATTTATTTGCTACAAAAATGTATATATACAGGGTGTCCGAGAATTATTGGACACATAACAAAATTATATAAAACAAAACATTAAACAGACAGAAATAAACTGACTGTATTAACTTACAATGTAACTGCACAAGTTAATAAATTTCGATGTGAGATCCCTTGGTTGCTCGTAGTACGTCTAAGCGATACTCAATTTCATGCCATGTATTGGCAAGCATCTGAGGAGTTATGGAATTAAATAGCAGCTGTGATACGCTAGTTTAGTTCCTGCAAATCAGTACAAGGCGTCTTATAGACACGATCCTAATCCCACATGAAATAATCCAATGAAGTTAGATCTGGAGAGCGAGGAGGCCACAGAATGGGACCACCACGGCCAATCTATCTGTTGGGGAAAAGGCTCATTTAGGCACTTATGTATACATGTTGACCAATGCGCAGTCGTACCGTCTTGTTGGAAAATGACATCATATCTTTTGATCTGGGTATAGCGAAAGTTTCTATCGTATCCAAGTAAATGTCATCATTTGTTTTTTTTGCAGAAGGAAGGGCCAATCACTTGTCTTTTTGATAGGGTGCACCACACGTTAACTTTTGGCGAATCGCGTTCCAGTTCATTAGCAGCATGAGGCAGTTCACTACCCCATATCCTACAGTTGTGACAATTCACAATACATGAAATGTGGATTCATCACTGAAAATGACAGTACTGAGAAAGTTTTCGTTGTTTTTCACTCAATTTAGCATAACCACAGCGAAATCGTTTCGCTGAGTGTGATCATTTACATGCATCTTTTTCACTATTTGGATTTTATAAGCATAAAACTTTAATTTCTTGTGCAAGATATCGTGAACTGTCGATTTCGGAATGCACAGTTCTCTGCTTGCTTTACGAACGGATTTCCTGGAGCTTCGTCGGAAACTTCCATTAACTTGGTCAACCGTCTCACCGCTGATGCTAGGCCAACCGGCTCCTCCACGAGGTTCCACATTGCCAGAACTGTTTTATCCATTGCTTAATTGAATTCATTGATGGAGGATTATTATTGAGTATCCAATATTTCTGGGACACCCTGTATATTGCTTAAGACAACAGTGCTGACAATTACGGAGGATCATACTCTAAACGGTATCGTCTTTTAACTTTAATGACAGACTTTAATTTCGCAAGCCATAACACACACATCGCCTTGTGCTGTACGGATGACATTACTACCGATTGCGCATTTCTCATACATTCCTCATCAGGCCACACCTAGTGCCATCTATCGGATTCTGGGAATAACAATTCTGCAAAACAAAAATATAGAAACCGTGTTTGTAATACGTGACATAGAAAAACCGACAATGCTCAGTTGTTTTTTTTACATAATTTTGTAATGTATCCAATATTTCTGGGACACCCTGTATATTGCTTAAGACAACAGTGCTGACAATTACGGAGGATCTTTTTGCGGACATATTTTTTGTATTGTAAATAATTTTGGTAATGAATCTTTGTTCTGCATGCTAAATTGGTTGAATTTTTAAAAAATATGTAAAAGAATTTGGTTTCAGATGAATCAAAGCCTTTGGCAATAAGTGTCAGTTATTGTTTATTTTTGATGCATGAAATTTTACATTCAATACATAAAGTGATTCCTTCTGTTTTTCTTAGGAATATCTCATATTATAAAACATTTTGCATAAAAGTGCATTCTTAATACTTAACATCATGTATGAGTGTGTCAATTGCAACTATGTTTCTTTATCTTTAAAGAAATATGTTCACCACATGAGCATTCATAGAAATGTAAATAATTTTAGATTTCAGTGTGGGGTGCGTGGTTGCTCCAAGGCATTTGGCTCTTACTATGGCTTTAATACTCATGTCTCGCGATACCACCGTGGATTGCGTGGTTTACAACTTTGCAATTCAGAAGTGGATTTAAAGTGCAACCAAAGATTGTGTCATAAGGCATTTAATAGAGTTTCTGATTTAATATCGCACATTAAGTCACATCTAACCTCCGGGGGCTTTATTAGATGCTGTTTTAAGGGGTGTGCCAAAACATTTAAAGTCAGATCTTCATTTTCATCCCATTTATCTAGATATCATCTGAATCACAGTACAAAATTCCTATCTCCACAGTTTCTTAATTCTGAGCCAGTTGCCCTGACCTTGAGAGTTGACAGTACTGTGGAACTAGTCACTTCTGACGTAAGTGAACAACTTAATCAGTCAGACAGCCATATCTCTGAAGAACTCACACTGAAAAATATTGCTCTTTTTTGCTTGCTTTTGGAATCAAAATGCCTAATCCCATGTAAAACAATACAGTTGATAACGGAAGAGATAAATTATTTACTGATTCAGGAGGATTCCTTTTTCACACAGAGTTTCACTGCTAAATTGAGTGAATTAGTAAATATATCTGAAGATGAAAAAAAAAAATTGTAAAATATGTCCATGACTCAAAGTTTTTAAAATCTGCATTCGATACTGAATCGGGACTTCTTAAATTTATCTATTTAAGACAACAATATTTTTAAAAAAGCATGAAATTTGTCAAACCCATTGAAATTTGCATGGGTCGTGATGAGGTAAATTGCTTGCGTTACTGCCACTACATTCCAATTAAAAAAAAACTTGTTAATCTGCTCCACGATAAGTCTGTAAAGGATCAAGTAGATCATCCACTGAAAAATGAAGTAGCAGATCGAATGAGTGATTTTACTGACGGTAGCGTGTTTCAGCAATGCCAAGCAGATGGATCAATAAAAATCCTTCAGCTTATCCTTTTTCAGGATGTGTTTGAGGTTGTTAACCCGTTAGGTTCTTCACGAAATAAACATAAAATTCTCGGATTTTATTTCACATTAGGAAACATATACCCTCAGTATAGGTCATCAGTTCACCAAATGCAGCTTCTTTTACTGTGCTGTGAAAAAGATTTAAAATTGTTTGGCCAAAAAGTAGTATTTAGGCAATTGATTGGTGACCTTAAAGAAATTGAGAATGGATTTAATGTGGATGGTGTATGTTATGTAGGGAGGGTTTTTTGTATTACTGCTGACAATTTAGGAGCACATTTTATTGGTGGATTTAACCAGAATTTCTCAACTTCAGAATATATGTGCCGTTATTGTCTAATGCAAAGAGATACTTGGAAGAGTATCCATATTTGAGTGCTTCATCACGAACTGTTCAAAATTATGATGCATCTGCTTCGCAATTAGCCATGGGTAGCCAAGGAATCATTTCCCCCGTCTCTGTTCAATGAGTTGCAGTACTTTCATGTTTGTCTTCCTGGGCTCCCTCCTTGTGTTGGTCATGACTTGTTTGAAGGGGTTTGTGACTATGATTTGTCACTTTACCTAAATTATTTTGTTCAGAAAGGCTGGCTTACGTATACTTTATTAAATGATCTAATACGTGGCTTTTCATTTTTTGAGCATGATGCTTCTTGCAGGCCAGCTGTGTTTCACCCAAAAAGCAAAAGGTTAAATGGCAGTGCTTGTCAGAACTGGGCCTTACTTCACTTTTGCCAATCCTTCTGTACTCTAAGATAGATACTGATGATTCTGTATGGAATCTACGTAGTTGTTACACTCAGAGAAATTGTGGAATTTGCCTGTGCACCTAGCATAAGTCATTCACAAATTGCATATTTCAAAATCATAATTGAAGAGTACTTGGAGGGAAGGAAGGTTGCTTTTGCAGATGTGCCTCTTCGACCAAAGCACCACTTCCTTCTGCACTATCCTGAGTTAACGATGAAATTTGGACCACTTATTCGTCTTTGGACATTGCGCTTTGAGAGTAAACATTCATATTTCAAAAGAGTTGCCCGAAGATGTCAGAACTTCAAAAACCTCACTGATACACTGTCAAACAAACATAAGTTATTGCAAGCTTATCTTCTAAATGGCTCACTTTTTGCTGAAAGGGTTCGGTTTGAAGACAGTCAAACTTTCATTATCGAGTTGTACTCCATTCAAATACAAAGGGCAATAAAAGAATCAGAATGTCAACCTCTGCACATTTCAAACAAAGTGAAAATTTTTGGTACTCCCTATACTGTAGGCCAGTTTTTGAACGTAAAGAACAAAGATAATGATTGTGTCTTTGGAGAAATACTGTTCATATTAGAAGATAAAAACAAGGAAATATTTTTTATTGTTAATGTGTGGGAGGGTCGTTGGTGCTCAGATAGTGGTTTGCACATTTGTAAAAGTACAGACAGAGTTTTGTGTGTGAATGACAAATAATTAGGTGATTTCTACCCTTTATCATGCTACAGTTGTGGTAATAAAAAAGTTATTGCTTTGAAACATAAGTTTTTTAATGGTTTAGCAACAGCAATAGAGCACTAGATAATGCATATTTTATCAGCTATTTGTACACTGCCATTATTGCTACTGACACAGCTAGCTGAATATTGGTTCCAGGAGTGCAAAATGGTCAGTAGAAGTAAATTATTTTCATCTTGTTCAGTAATTTTTTTTTTTAATTAGTCAGTAAAGTTCTCCCATGGGGCATTTAAATTCCTAAAAGACAGTGAGAAATGCTGCTGTGGATATGTATGGAAGAATCTTTATCTAAAAATTATGATTCAATTCACAAGTGAAAAATTGGAAGGTCTCTTGTAATGAAGAGGAAGGAAACACACCTGGTTCCCTTCCTAGCCCAAAGATAGATAGTTATGGATGCATCAACTGGGCACCTAACTGGCCTCACAATGAGACTACAGAGTCCCTTCAGTTTAAAAAAACCCAGCTCACTGAGGGAGATGAAAAACTAATTGAGCTAATCAGTGACACCTTGTACTTACAGCGCCTTGACATAAATAGTGGAACAAGCCTGGTGAAATTAGTTGAAGACTGGCCACAGTTGTTTTCGGGTGTTGGCCTTTTGCAACACTTTCGATTACTAACAGGCATTGATATATACAGCCGATTCTGCAAGTCAGTTGAAGATCGAAAGGCCGAACTTTTGACTTATTTTCGTGCTCAGAAAAAGACAAATTTACTGCAGCTATTTGCAGAAGCCGATGTGTGAAATGGCAATCAAGTCATTTTGCTAATTGCAGCAACTGCTGCATATTTTGATGAAGATGTAAAATTTCTTCTGGCAGTTTCTGAGGTAATTTTGAATTTATTCTATTGATTTCTTTAAACTTTATAAATCATAATGATCATTGCAATTACAACCAACATAATTGTATGAAATTTTAGCTTTTTTACAGAGAAACCAAATATTTGGAATATTTTCTTTAGTAGAGAAATGTAGTGTAAATTTTATAATTGATGATCAGTATATCTCTTAATATTGGCATTACCCTCATATCTACTTGAATATTGTGATTTCAATAATTTGGATATTGTCAGCTGGTATACTATCACTATGTTTTAACAACCATTTCATTGATAATCGGCTACACATCAAATGATACTGTTGTATAAGTATGAAGATCTACTAGCAGATTTTCAATAGTTTAATGTGCTATATCAGTAAGATGGGTCATTTGAGGGGGTGGGGGAGTGCGTCTCAAAAAAGTTTTGAAAGGGTGAAACAGTCTGTAGTACACTTATCTATTATTTTTCAAACATTGACCTACTTACACCAAATATATGAATTTCTGCTAACATCTATTTTTTTGAAGAGTGCCCCACATCTATTTGGATATTACTTTTACAGATGTCTGGTGTGGATTTTTTTATGGACCTACGGATAAAATATGTTGGTCCACAGTTGTTGTTTTTTAACTCTCTTGTAGACTTAAGTGGGTTTCCATTTACATGTGTGCACGTTGTGGAGATTTCCAACAAATTTGTTGCCCACCCTTTCATCTACAGATATCTCCCACCTTTATTTTGGGAAATACTGACCCTTGGATGCAGGAGTAACAGAAGGTGCCTTTGCGGGTAAGAAGTGGATCTAAAATTAAAATCTGACCTTTTGTTATCTGTGATCACAGATCATAATTTTTTGCCTACAACCGTGTTCTCTTCATAAGAGTTACTGGAGGTGTTTTTGGCATAAATTAGCTTATTCAATGCAAATGGCCTTAAGCGTGGGTGGTGTAATTCAGGGAGCAGGATCATGGAAAGCCTTACCTGATTCGTTTGCAAATTCAGCCAACATAGAAGGCAACACGCAGCATTTTTTAATGTTAAATTATGCGTTTTCTTGGCCGTTACAGTTTTATCACTAGTAAAAGGAAGTTAAAAAAAATATCAGCTAGCTTAACTTTCTGATTGCTGGTATTCTGATCTAATGTTGGCAAAGGGATAAAGATATGGGAAGCTGTAGAGTGAAGGGCTGGGTACAACACAATATTCTTTGGCTGATAAGTCATATTAATGTTTTTAATTTACAAATAATTGGCAAAAATATTAATTTCTCCCAAGTTTTGAAGGTTTATCATGGCAAACGCAAGGGTGAGGGTGCAGCCACCTATACTATATATATATAAACAGTCTAGATGGAATAATATGCGCAAAATGAGCCTGCTTCACCCCCCCCCCCCCAAGCTACATCAGTCCTCAACATGCTGTATGTTTTAATGTTGGTTCCTTTTCTTATTTGTAGAATTTTAGAGCATCACTAAAATGAAGTGCAACAGTATTTTATCAGTATCTTGATTTTGTGATTCAAAAGTAATTGATTTTTTTTTTCAGGTGCTCAATCCTCACTGTCCTCCTAATGAAGCAGTAACATCTCCATTTCTAGCTGTAAAAGATAACACCTATGATTTCCCTCTTGAATATTTTGAATTTTATTCAAACTGCGTATGGTTTTATCATACCATAAAATTTTGTTTTCTTAGAATATGATGACACCACACGTCATATTCAGGGTATTGGCAAACATGCACTTTCAGTTTGTATGTTAAGGGAAATGCACAGTGGCCTAAAAAAAGCCTCATCTGCAATAACCCACGTTTTCTATATCATAGTTTAGCAATTATTGTACATTTTCATACTGTCGTGTATTAGAAGAATAAACTGTCTTTTAATGGCATTAACTCATAAATTTTGAAGTAAATTACCTGCACTATTTTTAAATGTTTTGATTGCTGTGGTGAATAGCTATGTACCTTCCCCTTTGTAGAGAGGTGAGAACAATTATGTAGACATAAAGCTTGTTAAATGAGTTTTCTTTTCCCTGTGCATCAACCTTTAAGTCATTGCTTTCGCAAGGAAACCAGCTATGAAAGCTGGTGTTGACTTTACCACTGTGGTACATCCGAGTTTCAACTTCCAATCTTTGTTCCTCTTTTGGGCGGAGGATTAACTTGGAACAGACTATTGACTAAGATTAACTAGTCCAGTAGTTTGCTGCTAAGGAAAAGGGATTGCAAATAAAATGTATTCATGATGAAAAAGTAAAGGAACTATAAAGTTGTTAAATACATGAATTTCCGTCAATGGCTAATACATTGTTATTCTCTAAAATTTTCTGGAAGAACTAGCAAATGTTCCTAATTTTCTATTGGAACTCCTTACATATGTAAAGAAATTAAGAAAATGTTTTGTGTAAGATCGTGATTTTTATTTCTAAGATTTTTTTTTTTTTTCATTTTCCGCCAACAATAAATTATTGATATGAAGATCTCCTTTGTGCTGATTCATAAAAGTGGAGTGTTTGGCAATCAGTGACATATTGAAAAAGTTCTGCACGATTTTAACCTTTATATCTTATTGTGGGTCTATATTTCAGTGTATTCTGTCCATTTGTTGCATGTGGGGAAAATCGGAAGGGCAACTCTCGATATTTGCTTCGGAGTGTGCTTCCGCATAGAGAAAACATGTGGAAGCACACTTCCAAACTATCTAATGTTTTGTCCTTTGAGTGTATGTACTGTGTGTATGAGAGAGATGTGCTGTTAAAATAGATACCTTTCTAGTAACCATGCTGAGCCACCTGTCTTAATAATGCATACATTTTTTTCACCTTTTGGCTGAATTCAGCCTTTTTTAACATTGTTTTGGTTATTTTTTATATTGTTACAAAACTGAAGTTGTTCTTTTTTGGCGGGGGGGGTTAGTTACCCTGTTATAAAAGCAATTGAACTGTGTACGTACAACTTGAAACCAAAGAGAACTAATTTTTGTTTTCTTTAAAGAAAAAGTTTTTCTGAATCATCCTCTTTCCTACTATTGTATTACAGTATTAATTTATTGCACTTTTCTGAAAATCAGGCTCTTATAAGAATCACTTCAAAATTTTTAGTAATTTGGACTTCTTGATGCTGCTAATAGCTCTCTGAAAACATCAATAAACTTTTTTTTATTCTGACAATGTGTGACTGCTCAACCTACTGAAAATGTGATTTTGATTTTTCTGCTACAGTCCTGTGGCAGTGTCATTGTTGGACTTATTATTATAAGGTTGTCTGATATAATAATTCCCCAAGAAGCATTTTCAGTGTGTCTTGCCAAATCTGATGTTGCACTGGTTATTTAATTGCTCTAACAAAGTTCCAACAGCCTGTGAGACACCACAGTGTGACTTGGTCAGGAAAAAGTTAATTTTTTTGTAGTTGTAATTAATAAAATTATTTTATATTGGCTTATACAGGATGATTGCATATTCTGATGTGCTTAGTAATTATAATGTTCAATGCTTTTTTTTCCCTCGCATCGCTAAAAAATTCAGCCTTTATTTTTTCATTGGTCAGTCTCGTGTCTGTTTCATGCGGCAAAATGCCGAACATTTTCAAAGCTTGTGAAAATATTCTTCAAGTATTGCCAGCCATACCACCTCCAAAATTGTCCAAATTTTGCTCAGGTTCATGGCCAAATGGACCCGTGCATTTTCAAAGCTTGAAAATGCACGGATCTTTTAGAGAAATAAAAAGCTGCAGTTCTAAGAATGGCATACTTCTTCACTTATCATTGTTTGCTGAATGTTTCTGCTTTGAAAGTTTGTGCCATGCTTTTGTTAAAATTCTGCCTAACCAATTGTTAGTATCATATTTGGTTTTCACACTCTTAACAGTACAATGTTTTGATTTTTTAAGTATTTGCTTTATTTCACTTGTATGTATATTGTCCTCTGCATTTTTTTTTATAATACTGTATTTTTTTAATTATTGTATTCTTACATTTATGCAAGTAAAAATGTCATATCCAAACATGCCAACCTTCAAAATCTGAAAATCGGGAGATTATTACAGCTCGTAAAATCACATGAGCTCTATTTTTATCGATATTTTCCAGAAGTATTATTGGTCCACTAAAAGTTCTGGAGAACAAAACAAAAATAAAACTAAAAGCAATACCCATTTTATTGCATTGTTAGTTTTTGTATTGTAAATGTATACACCCCAGATATTTTTTTTCCTAACTTAGATAAAGATCATGTAATCTCGGTGTCCATTACGTATAGTTATTGGGGGTGGGGGTGGGGGTGCAGTTTAAAAACATTCAAGCTCTTCGTATTCCTAAGGGTTGTGGTCTGTTTTTGGTTTTGGAAATTACACTCTTCATTACGCTCCTCCCTTCCACGGATCATCCAACTCCCTACTGAAATAGGTTTTTTGGGTACGTAGATTCTGCAAGATAATAAAAACGTAAAATGGCCCGCGTGCTATAGTCTTCTTTAGGTTGTGCGCGACGGCAAAAACAACAAAAAGCATCGTACTAACATCGCCTTTCGTTACAAAGGCAAGGCCAAATTTTGTCGTTAAGTGAATTCGCCGGATTTCTTGAGGCGAAGGGTTGAAAGACTGAACTGCAAGAAGGCAGGGCAGCTGCCATCTGTCAATTAATTATGGACCCTCCCCGGCATTCCTACTGCCAGAGCGGGTCAGCTCTTTGCTAAAGGTGTCATATGACAATCGGGCTAGGGGAAAAATTTTTAAAGCAAATTTTTTTGGTCGGAAGCTAGCGCTTAGACCGCTGCGCCACCTGGGAAGCTTTCTTTTTTGCAGATAGGAGGAGAGGACAAATACAAAACTGATGACTGCAGTTGTCGCCTTGCTTTGACGCAGAAAGAGAAAATTATTTCACAGGCGATTCAAAATCATGGTGGTGGTTGATGGAATGCTGACCATCCTAATGGCTAATTCTCGGTGAAAATCAGGAGAATTTGACATTCATCCGGAGAGTTGACACATCTGCATACCCCATATGAACTGAATTCAACTTGATATGATTTTAAATTTCCATGCCTGAGCACTCTCAGGCAGTAATTTTTGCAAAGTTATTGCTATTATCAGGGGTGAAAGAGTTCCGCCTTTTTGGAAGTCATTTGGGAGTTCCCAAGATCGGCAGTTAATAAATGGGTAGTGAATTAATTATTTTGCAGATGGTTGGTTGGGTTTGACTTAACCAGCCACTTCGGAGATTTATAAAAATGAAAAGTTTTTTTTTTTTTACATGTCCATGATTTGACCCTTTTTCCCCCACTACTTAAGTCTATCTTATTTTGTTCTGAAGTTGTTGGAAGCGAGCCCTGCTTCTGAGTGAGTGTTAGCATTATTAAAGTTACAAGCAAAAATCTTAACTAAATTTGATGACAGTAATACAAAGATCCTGATGTCTAACAGGATAGGGGTATCTTGGTTACACCATTTTATAACTGCTGTTTGATGCAGTACAAAAGTTAAAACTGCATAATTACCATTGTTAAATTTGTTAATTTTACATAAAATTTTAGGAATTTAATATATATATATATTATTTTTTTAGGTTCCTCTGTTCTAAACCCAGAGAACTTCATGTTAATAATTGACAGAATGTGTGTCAATAGTGTGCAAAATCCAATAAAAGCAGTGTGCATGCTGTTTTCTGCCTATTTTGTGTTTAATATTCACTACCCCTTTGAGGCAAAAGTGACATTGGAATTTTTGCAAAGGTTAGTATAGGAACTTTTGGATAAAACTTTGATTTTATTGAAGTTTTTTTCTCTCCAATGTTAACAAAGTGTATAAAATATATTTTTTACATCTATAATTGTGTATGTATTGCATGATATACAAAAATAGTGACATGTCCTTTATTGAGAATATAAACCTATTTTTTTTAAACAAAGTATAATACTAAAATAATTTTGGTCTTTTCATCTGTTCTAACCTAAGCCTCCACTTTACCGAGGTAAATAAGTAGTCTCTCTCTTTCTTGAGGACTGGGTGTAAAAATAAATTGTGTCCACCTATTTACTAGAAGGGGTCTGCTGCTTTTCCTGGATTTTTGCAGTTGGTATCAGTCTCAGAATATAGACGTGCATGCGTATGCCATGCACGGATAGTTTCCAAATTATTAGCAGCTTTTGCAGATAGTTTTTGCTTGTAGATTTAAAAATGTTATTTACAGCAATTAAAACACTTAAGGCTTTACTCAGATTAATATATTTACTTCTATCTCAACGAGAAATTTTCACATCTTCCGATAGGGACTTCTTTTGGTTTTACAGACTTTTCTGGCCTCTTGATTTTATCAAAGCCTGTTCTCAATATATAGGAACTGTAACAAAAGTTTCATTTACACAGAAAGACTATAAATTATATTGCCAGGTTCCTCTTGCAGTTGCTAGTTATGAAATTAAAGTCTTTTCCTTATGTATTTTATAAGTCTACTATTTTTGAATTAAGTTGAAAATGCTATTTATAATTTTTGAAAGTTCATTAACGGAACTGCTTTTCTAGATATAAAAACTTTAATTAGTCTTGTTTTTATGAGGTTCATAGTGTTCTGGCCTTAAGGTCCATTTTACACACATTTCTGCGCATTCAGTCTTGATATACTTTTGTCCTCTCTAGAATCTGTAATGTTCTAATAATTATTTATTGTCATATTAATTTTTCTTTAAATTATCTTATTCTATTGTTATGATTCATGGGTTTTCAGCAAGTTTTCTGTTTCAATGGTTGTGTATGCAGATACATTTAATTTTTATACAACTCTGCTAGGTATTAGGAATCTGCTCAGTCCATGAAGGCATCAGTCTTTTATTTTTCCATGAAGGCATCAGTCTTTTATTTTCAGTTGCCCTCTAGTAAATTCCACCTGCCTTGTTAATTTTCAGACCTGGCCATTGTGACAATTTTTTTTGGTGGTCTTCATTTTCTTGAGTTGACTGCAAATTTTTACCACTACACTTGCCAAATATTATGAACATTGTATTGTATAACCAGTATTCTTATTGTGGGGTAAAAATAGTATTCAAATTGATCAAACCTTTTCCATTATTGATGGTCTTCAGGATTTCTCACTACACAAATAATTTAGTTTTTGTAATAATTTAAAATCAAACTAGTAGTGTGCTGTAAAGATACATATTATTTTTGTATATATATTGTTACTTTTTTAGAAGCCAGAATTTTTATGATGTATTTCATTGTGTTAATTTCTCACTTTAATCACAGGTGCTTTGTGGGTATAAATCCTGTATGTGGATCAAAGGAAGAAAGGGAAGAAGCTTTATTCTGAAGTCAATCCAAAAATTGCAAAGTTATGGCACAAAGTAAAAGACCACAACAGTTGGCTAAAAGATATCAGACAATAAGTGGCACATAATAAAAAAACAACATTGTCTATGATATTAGTTGATCTGTATATATATTGTTACACCAATTAAGTTTGTTGTTTTTTTTAATAAAAAAAAATGCAATCCAGTTGATTCGGTACTTTTCCTGTGTATCTAAGCTTCAATTATATATCAGTATTTTGGTAATGGTAGTCCTAAATCTATGAAACAATAAATTACTTTTTGCCTGAGCACATTGGAAAATATCTGTTGGTAATTTGTTTCTAGTTCTCTGCATATGCAACATTTATTTTTTTTTAATACTACTGATTCCCCGGTGTCTTCAAGCCAACTGCTATACACCATTATCTGCCGCCCCGGTGGCGCAGTGGTCTAAGGCGCTGGCCTCTGATCATTCGTCCGTAAGGGGTCCGGGTTCGAATCCCGGTGAGGCATGGATGTTGTGTTTGTCTTATGGCACTGGCTCTCTCCCTTCCCTGGAACCAGTGACCCTAAATCAGGGACGGGCGACTGCTTATGGCCCATTGAGTTGCTCACGGTGGTCGTTAAACCTCCAATAAAAAAAAAAAAAAAAACACCATTATCTCTGTAGTTTTGACATCTGTTTGTTATACTTGCAAACAACGTGCACTTTGGCTTTCTGACTCCTTCCAATTTAAACACCTACAGTGAACTGCAATTGTCACACCAGAAGTTGTAGGGACAAAAATGAAAAATGTGTTACTTTGTGCTGTCATGTAGAAATTAACTGTTTTTAGTAGTCCTTTGGAAAAATCCGAGGAAGCTGTAACAATTTGCTCATCTAGATTTTCAATGGCATAAATATTTTGCACAGGACTTACAAGTTAAGTCATTCACCCCAGTGATCTACGTCAGTAAAACTGCATAATGCATATTGTTTCTTAGATGAAAATGATTCGACAGTACTCATTATAAGCAAGTTTGGTGGTATTTGTATTTTGACCATTACGGTAGACTAAGAGTGGCATTCTAGGGTTGACCACATTTTTGAAATCTTTACATAAATGTACACTGATCAGCCACAACATTAAAACTACCTTTTCGTGACTGTATTCCCTAGTGGAGATGGCACCTTTCAACAAGACTTGAAATAAAGGATGTAATCCATGTCACACTGCAAAGAAAGTTCAGCAATGGTTCCAAGAACATAACTGGAATTCCCTTTAATGCCATAGGCCCCAAATTCACTGGACATGAATCCTATTGAGCATTTGTGGTTTCAGTTGGAGGAAGGGGTATGAGCAGCATCACCCGCGTAATTTGCAGGAAGTGTGAGATCTGTTGCAGTCATGATACCAAGAGATGGTTACCAACATCTCATTGAATCTGTCTCATCAGGTGAAGACACATTGTATTAGGTAGGTGGTTTTAATGTTTTGGCTGATTGATGTATATATTATACGGTATTTTTGAGAGTTTTACGAATTATGAAAACAAAAGCTCAAACACATTATAGATCGTGAAAAACACATGCAATTTTGCAAACATTTTTGTAAAAAAAAACTGCACCATATTTATTTAATGGGCTTTGCCTTGTTTTTTCTTAAAACTGTGGTTCAAGTCCGCCCCAAAAATTGGCTGAAGCCCTAATTAGACCAAAAAAAAAATATTAAGAAAAGGTCATTAAACCAAATCTAAAAAACAGTGGCTAAACATTTTTGAAAAAAAAAAAAACTTTGCACCGTGTTTATTTAACAGGCTTTGCCATGTTTTTTCTTTCAAATATGGTTTATCTACTGTATGAAATTTACAGTTGCTCTACTGTGTTAGGCTACATTTTCTGGTAGTTTGACCGTTTTTTATTTCCCGGTCATTAGACCGTTAATGAACATTACAGTATGGTACTGTAAAATTACAGCACTGTAAAGAAAAAACGGTCTTTACACCGTATTTATTTAACAGGCTTTGCCATGTTTTTTCTTTCAAATACGGTTTATCTACCGTATTAAATTTACGGTTGATCTACTGTATTAGGCCACATTTTCTGGTAGTTTGACCGTTTTTTATTTCCCGGTCATTAGACCGTTAATGAACATATCGGTACGGTACTGTACAATTACGGTTTATTGACCGGCCACTCAGCTGCCGGTGTATCTACCGTAATTTGACCATGAAATTTTTTACAGTGTACTTTTGCGTGTTTTTCTGAAAATGCTTTGGTGCTTCTGCGGGTTTGGATTTTCAGGGGAAAATTTTGAAATTTTTCTCAGCTTGTGTGCATTTTTTTTTTGTCTACTCTTGGCTCCCGTTTAAAATGCTTCTTGTTTTGGGTGTTTTTCTGAAAAATGTTCTCTGCTACTTTTCCGCAATTGAATTTTCAGGAAAAACTTTTAATTTCTTTAAAGCTTCTCTGCTTGCTGGAATGTTTTTTTCTCTAGCGCTTGGCTTCTGTTCAAAATGCTTCTTACTTGTAAGTGTTCTTCTGAAACTTCTGCCTTGATACTTTTGCGAGTTTGGGTTTTCAAGGTGAGATTTCATTTCTAATTTTTTAAAATTTATCTGCTTCTTTGCTTTGGGTTTTTTCTAGCTTTTGGCTCCCGTGGAAAATGCTTCTTACTTTTAACTGTTTTTCTGATAATTCTTCCCTGCTGCTTGTACGTGTTTGGATATTCAAGGGAATGAATTTTTTTTTATTTCTCCTTTTGTTTGCATTTTTTTCTTTTTTTTTTTTTTTGTAGCTCTCGTCTCACGTTCAAAATACCTCTTTTGTGTGTTTTTCTGAAAATTCTCTGCTGCTTTTGTCGTTTGAAATTTCAGGAGAATTTTTTTTACAATTATTTTAAAATTTATCTGCTTGTTTGCACTGTTTTTTCGCTAGATCTTGGCTCCCGTGGAAAATCCTTTTTACTTCTGAGAGTTTTTCTGAAAATTCTTCTCTGAATATTTGCAGGTTTGATTTCTTCAGGAAAAAAAAATTCTTGAAAAATATCTTCTTGTTTGCAATGTTTATCTCGTCTCCCGTTGAAAATGCTTAGTTTGAGTGTTTTTCTGAAAATTCTTCTCTGCGGCTTTCGTAGTTTGTATTTTCAAGGGAAACTTTTTTAAATTTATTTGAAAAATTATCTCCTTGTTTGTATCGTTTTTTGTCTAAATCTCGGCTCCCGTGGAAAATCTTTCTTACTTTTGAGCATTTTTATGAAAATTCTGTTCTGCTGCTTTTACGCTTTTAGGTTTTCAGGGACACATTTTTTATCTTTTTGTTTTTACTTCTCCGTTTGTTTGCATTGTTTTTTCTCTAGCTCCACGCTCCCGTTGAAAATGCTTCTTAGTTTTGAGTGTTTTTCTGAAAATCTTTCTCGGCTGCTTTTGCGCGTTTGATTTTTCAAAGTAATTTTTTTTTTTACATTTTTACTGATTATTTGCCTTTTTTGTCTATCTCTTGTGTATTTTAATTTTTGAAAATTGTTCTACTTGTTTGCATTTTTTTTTTGTCTATCTCTTGTGTGAAAATGCTTCTTACTTTCGAGTGATTTTTTGAAAATTCTTCTCTGCTGCTTGCTTTTGCTCGTCTATATTTTCAGGAGAAAAAATTTTATATATTTTTTTAATTTAGCTGCTTGTTTAATTGTTTTCTTAGGGCCGCAGATGGCCTAGTGGCCAACAATTTTGACTGCCGCGGAAAGAACCTCAGATTCGATCCCAGGCAGGTACGAACGCTCGATCCACTAAATATCCGACGTGCGTCGCATGGGCACGTTAAGCCGTCGGACACCGTGTACTGACCCCTGGGTAATAAATAAGGGCGTCTTCCTCCCCCTTTCTACTTCGCTTCCGTGTCACTTTCCTATCGGGCACTCAAGCCCAAATCTCCTAGCTTCCTATTTCTAAAGGTTGTTTAAGACCTGGGTTCAGAAACTCCCTTCCTAAAATCCTCTACATATGGTCATTTGATCATATTGTTTTCCTTTTCTCTAGCTCTTGGCTCTTGTTGAAATAGCTTCTTACCTTTAAGTGTTTTCCTGAATTTTCTTCTCTGCTGCTTCTGTGGGTATGGATTGTCAGGGGATTTTTTTTAATGTTTTTATTCGTTTGCAATGCTTTTCATGCGAATTTTTTTTTTTTTAAATATCTTTGCTTGTTCGCTTTTCTTTGTCTAGCTCTTGTGTCTCCTTGAAAATGCCTACTTTTGCGTGTTTTTCTGAAAATGCTTTGGCGCTTCTGCGGGTTTGGATTTTCAGGGGAAAATTTTGAAATATTTCTCTGCTTGTTTGCATTTTTTTTGTCTAGCTTTTGGCTCCCGTTGAAAATGCTTCTTGTTTTAGGTGTTTTTCTGAAAAATGTTCTCTGCTACTTTTCCGCAATTGGATTTTCAGGAAAAACTTTTAATTTCTTTAAAGTTTCTCTGCTTGCTGGAATGTTTTTTTCTCTAGCGCTTGTATCCTGTTCAAAATGCTTCTTACTTGTAAGTGTTTTTCTGAAACTTCTTCCTTGATACTTTTGCGAGTTTGGGTATTCAAGGTGAGATTTCTTTTCTAATTTTTTGAAATTTCTCTGCTTGTTTGCCTTGATTTTTTCCTCTACCTCTTGGATACCTTTGAAAATGCTTCTTACTTTTTAGTGTTTTTCTGAAAATTCTTTCTCTGCTGCTTTTGCTCGTTTCGATTTTCAGCGGGGGTGGGTTAAGTTTTTTAAAAATTTCTCTGCTTCTTTGCATTGGGTTTTTTCTAGCTCTTGGCTCCCGTGGAAAATGCTTCTTACTTTTAACTGTTTTTCTGATAATTCTTCCCTGCTGCTTGTACGTGTTTGGATATCCAAGGGAATTTTTTTTAATTTCTCCTTTTGTTTGCATTTTTTTTTTTTTTTTGTAGCTCTCGTCTCCAGTTCAAAATGCCTCTTTTGAGTGTTTTTCTGAAAATTCTCTGCTGCTTTTTTTGTCGTTTGAAATTTCAGGAGAATTTTTTTACAATTATTTTAAAATTTCTCTGCTTGTTTGCACCGTTTTTTCGCTAGATCTTGGCTCCCGTGGAAAATCCTTTTTACTTCTGAGAGTTTCTCTGAAGATTCTTCTCTGAATTTTTGCAGCTTTGATTTCTTCAGGAAAAAAAAATTCTTGAAAAATTATCTTGTTTGCATTGTTTATCTCTTCTCCCGTTGAAAATGCTTAGTTTGAGTATTTTTCTGAAAATTCTTCTCTGCGGCT
This sequence comes from Macrothele yani, assembly GCA_039090855.1. Taxonomy (NCBI): domain Eukaryota; kingdom Metazoa; phylum Arthropoda; class Arachnida; order Araneae; family Macrothelidae; genus Macrothele; species Macrothele yani. The sequence goes on from CM077007.1 coordinate 105,219,125, forward strand.
TTCGTAGTTTGTATTTTCAAGGAAACTTTTTTAAAAGTATTTGAAAAATTATCTGCTTGTTTGCATCGTTTTTTGTCTAAATCTCGGCTCCCGTGAAAAATCTTTCTTACTTTTGAGCATTTTTATGAAAATTCTGTACTGCTGCTTTTACGCTTTTAGGTTTTCAGGGACCTATTTTTTATCTTTTTGTTTTTATTTCTCCGTTTGTTTGCATTGTTTTTCCTCTAGCTCCACGCTCCCGTTGAAAATGCTTCTTACTTTTGAGTGTTTTTCTGAAAATCTTTCTCGGCTGCTTTTGCGCGTTTGATCTTTCCAAGTAATTTTCTTTTTTTTTTTACATTCTTACTGATTATTAGCCTTTATTGTCTATCTCTTGTGTATTTTAATTTTTGAAAATTTTTCTACTTGTTTGCATTTTTTTTGTCTATCTCTTGTGTGAAAATGCTTCTTAATTTCGAGTGTTTTTTTGAAAATTCTTCTCTGCTGCCCGCTTTTTCTCGTCTGGATTATCAGAAGAAAACATTTTATTTATTTTTTTAATTTAGTTGCTTGTGTAATTGTTTTCTTAGGGCCGCGGATGGCCTAGTGGCCAACGTTCGTGACTGCCGCGGAAAGAACCTCAGATTCGATCCCAGGCAGGTACAAACGCTCGATCCATTAAATATCCGACGTGCGTCGCACGGGCACGTTAAGCAGTCGGACCCTAAATTATCGAAAAATTATCTTCTTGTTTGCAATGTTTATCTCGTCTCCCGTTGAAAATGCTTAGTTTGAGTGTTTTTCTGAAAATTCTTCTCTGCGGCTTTCGTAGTTTGTAATAAATAAAGGCGTCTTCCTCCCCCTTTCTACTTCGCTTCCGTGTCACTTTCCTATCCGGCACTCAAGCCCAAATCTCCTAGCTTCCTATTTCTGAGGGTTGTTTAAGACCTGGGTTCAGAAACTCCCTTCCTAAAATCCTCTACATATGGTCATTTGATCATATTGTTTTCCTTTTCTCTAGCTCTTGGCTCTTGTTGAAATAGCTTCTTACTTTTAAGTGTTTTCCTGAAAATTCTTCTCTGCTGCTTCTGCGGGTATGGATTGTCAGGGGATTTTTTTAATGTCTTTGTTCGTTTGCAATGCTTTTCATGCGAATTTTTTTTTTTTTTAAATAGCTTTGCTTGTTCGCATTTTTTTATCTAGCTCTTCTGTCTCCTTGAAAATGCCTACTTTTGCGTGTTTTTCTGAAAATGCTTTGGTGCTTCTGCGGGTTTGGATTTTCAGGGGAAAATTTTGAAATTTTTCTCAGCTTGTGTGCATTTTTTTTTTTTTTGTCTACTCTTGGCTCCCGTTTAAAATGCTTCTTGTTTTGGGTGTTTTTCTGAAAAATGTTCTCTGCTACTTTTCCGCAATTGAATTTTCAGGAAAAACTTTTAATTTCTTTAAAGCTTCTCTGCTTGCTGGAATGTTTTTTTCTCTAGCGCTTGGCTTCTGTTCAAAATGCTTCTTACTTGTAAGTGTTTTTCTGAAACTTCTGCCTTGATACTTTTGCGAGTTTGGGTTTTCAAGGTGAGATTTCATTTCTAATTTTTTAAAATTTATCTGCTTCTTTGCTTTGGGTTTTTTCTAGCTTTTGGCTCCCGTGGAAAATGCTTCTTACTTTTAACTGTTTTTCTGATAATTCTTCCCTGCTGCTTGTACGTGTTTGGATATTCAAGGGAATGATTTTTTTTTTATTTCTCCTTTTGTTTGCATTTTTTTCTTTTTTTTTTTTTTTTGTAGCTCTCGTCTCACGTTCAAAATACCTCTTTTGTGTGTTTTTCTGAAAATTCTCTGCTGCTTTTGTCGTTTGAAATTTCAGGAGAATTTTTTTTACAATTATTTTAAAATTTCTCTGCTTGTTTGCACTGTTTTTTCGCTAGATCTTGGCTCCCGTGGAAAATCCTTTTTACTTCTGAGAGTTTTTCTGAAAATTCTTCTCTGAATATTTGCAGGTTTGATTTCTTCAGGAAAAAAAATTCTTGAAAAATATCTTCTTGTTTGCAATGTTTATCTCGTCTCCCGTTGAAAATGCTTAGTTTGAGTGTTTTTCTGAAAATTCTTCTCTGCGGCTTTCGTAGTTTGTATTTTCAAGGGAAACTTTTTAAATTTATTTGAAAAATTATCTCCTTGTTTGTATCGTTTTTTGTCTAAATCTCGGCTCCCGTGGAAAATCTTTCTTACTTTTGAGCATTTTTATGAAAATTCTGTTCTGCTGCTTTTACGCTTTTAGGTTTTCAGGGACACATTTTTTATCTTTTTGTTTTTACTTCTCCGTTTGTTTGCATTGTTTTTTCTCTAGCTCCACGCTCCCGTTGAAAATGCTTCTTAGTTTTGAGTGTTTTTCTGAAAATCTTTCTCGGCTGCTTTTGCGCGTTTGATTTTTCAAAGTAATTTTTTTTTTTACATTTTTACTGATTATTTGCCTTTTTTGTCTATCTCTTGTGTATTTTAATTTTTGAAAATTGTTCTACTTGTTTGCATTTTTTTTTGTCTATCTCTTGTGTGAAAATGCTTCTTACTTTCGAGTGATTTTTTGAAAATTCTTCTCTGCTGCTTGCTTTTGCTCGTCTATATTTTCAGGAGAAAAAATTTTATATATTTTTTTAATTTAGCTGCTTGTTTAATTGTTTTCTTAGGGCCGCAGATGGCCTAGTGGCCAACAATTTTGACTGCCGCGGAAAGAACCTCAGATTCGATCCCAGGCAGGTACGAACGCTCGATCCACTAAATATCCGACGTGCGTCGCATGGGCACGTTAAGCCGTCGGACACCGTGTACTGACCCCTGGGTAATAAATAAGGGCGTCTTCCTCCCCCTTTCTACTTCGCTTCCGTGTCACTTTCCTATCGGGCACTCAAGCCCAAATCTCCTAGCTTCCTATTTCTAAAGGTTGTTTAAGACCTGGGTTCAGAAACTCCTTCCTAAAATCCTCTACATATGGTCATTTGATCATATTGTTTTCCTTTTCTCTAGCTCTTGGCTCTTGTTGAAATAGCTTCTTACCTTTAAGTGTTTTCCTGAATTTTCTTCTCTGCTGCTTCTGTGGGTATGGATTGTCAGGGGATTTTTTTAATGTTTTTATTCGTTTGCAATGCTTTTCATGCGAATTTTTTTTTTTTAAATATCTTTGCTTGTTCGCTTTTCTTTGTCTAGCTCTTGTGTCTCCTTGAAAATGCCTACTTTTGCGTGTTTTTCTGAAAATGCTTTGGCGCTTCTGCGGGTTTGGATTTTCAGGGGAAAATTTTGAAATATTTCTCTGCTTGTTTGCATTTTTTTTGTCTAGCTTTTGGCTCCCGTTGAAAATGCTTCTTGTTTTAGGTGTTTTTCTGAAAAATGTTCTCTGCTACTTTTCCGCAATTGGATTTTCAGGAAAAACTTTTAATTTCTTTAAAGTTTCTCTGCTTGCTGGAATGTTTTTTTCTCTAGCGCTTGTATCCTGTTCAAAATGCTTCTTACTTGTAAGTGTTTTTCTGAAACTTCTTCCTTGATACTTTTGCGAGTTTGGGTATTCAAGGTGAGATTTCTTTTCTAATTTTTTGAAATTTCTCTGCTTGTTTGCCTTGATTTTTTCCTCTACCTCTTGGATACCTTTGAAAATGCTTCTTACTTTTTAGTGTTTTTCTGAAAATTCTTTCTCTGCTGCTTTTGCTCGTTTCGATTTTCAGCGGGGGTGGGTTAAGTTTTTTAAAAATTTCTCTGCTTCTTTGCATTGGGTTTTTTCTAGCTCTTGGCTCCCGTGGAAAATGCTTCTTACTTTTAACTGTTTTTCTGATAATTCTTCCCTGCTGCTTGTACGTGTTTGGATATCCAAGGGAATTTTTTTTAATTTCTCCTTTTGTTTGCATTTTTTTTTTTTTTTTTTTTTGTCTGAGCTCTCGTCTCCAGTTCAAAATGCCTCTTTTGAGTGTTTTTCTGAAAATTCTCTGCTGCTTTTTTTTGTCGTTTGAAATTTCAGGAGAATTTTTTTTACAATTATTTTAAAATTTCTCTGCTTGTTTGCACCGTTTTTTCGCTAGATCTTGGCTCCCGTGGAAAATCCTTTTTACTTCTGAGAGTTTCTCTGAAGATTCTTCTCTGAATTTTTGCAGCTTTGATTTCTTCAGGAAAAAAAAATTCTTGAAAAATTATCTTGTTTGCATTGTTTATCTCTTCTCCCGTTGAAAATGCTTAGTTTGAGTATTTTTCTGAAAATTCTTTGCGGCGGCTTTCGTAGTTTGTATTTTCAAGGGAAACTTTTTTAAAAGTATTTGAAAAATTATCTGCTTGTTTGCATCGTTTTTTGTCTAAATCTCGGCTCCCGTGAAAAATCTTTCTTACTTTTGAGCATTTTTATGAAAATTCTGTACTGCTGCTTTTACGCTTTTAGGTTTTCAGGGACCTATTTTTTATCTTTTTGTTTTTATTTCTCCGTTTGTTTGCATTGTTTTTCCTCTAGCTCCACGCTCCCGTTGAAAATGCTTCTTACTTTTGAGTGTTTTTCTGAAAATCTTTCTCGGCTGCTTTTGCGCGTTTGATCTTTCCAAGTAATTTTCTTTTTTTTTACATTCTTACTGATTATTAGCCTTTATTGTCTATCTCTTGTGTATTTTAATTTTTGAAAATTTTTCTACTTGTTTGCATTTTTTTTTTGTCTATCTCTTGTGTGAAAATGCTTCTTAATTTCGAGTGTTTTTTTGAAAATTCTTCTCTGCTGCCCGCTTTTTCTCGTCTGGATTATCAGAAGAAAACATTTTATTTATTTTTTTAATTTAGTTGCTTGTGTAATTGTTTTCTTAGGGCCGCGGATGGCCTAGTGGCCAACGTTCGTGACTGCCGCGGAAAGAACCTCAGATTCGATCCCAGGCAGGTACAAACGCTCGATCCATTAAATATCCGACGTGCGTCGCACGGGCACGTTAAGCAGTCGGACCCTAAATTATCGAAAAATTATCTTCTTGTTTGCAATGTTTATCTCGTCTCCCGTTGAAAATGCTTAGTTTGAGTGTTTTTCTGAAAATTCTTCTCTGCGGCTTTCGTAGTTTGTAATAAATAAAGGCGTCTTCCTCCCCCTTTCTACTTCGCTTCCGTGTCACTTTCCTATCCGGCACTCAAGCCCAAATCTCCTAGCTTCCTATTTCTGAGGGTTGTTTAAGACCTGGGTTCAGAAACTCCCTTCCTAAAATCCTCTACATATGGTCATTTGATCATATTGTTTTCCTTTTCTCTAGCTCTTGGCTCTTGTTGAAATAGCTTCTTACTTTTAAGTGTTTTCCTGAAAATTCTTCTCTGCTGCTTCTGCGGGTATGGATTGTCAGGGGATTTTTTTTAATGTCTTTGTTCGTTTGCAATGCTTTTCATGCGAATTTTTTTTTTTTAAATAGCTTTGCTTGTTCGCATTTTTTTATCTAACTCTTCTGTCTCCTTGAAAATGCCTACTTTTGCGTGTTTTTCTGAAAATGCTTTGGTGCTTCTGCGGGTTTGGATTTTCAGGGGAAAATTTTGAAATTTTTCTCAGCTTGTGTGCATTTTTTTTTTTTGTCTAGCTCTTGGCTCCCGTTTAAAATGCTTCTTGTTTTGGGTGTTTTTCTGAAAAATGTTCTCTGCTACTTTTCCGCAATTGAATTTTCAGGAAAAACTTTTAATTTCTTTAAAGCTTCTCTGCTTGCTGGAATGTTTTTTTCTCTAGCGCTTGGCTTCTGTTCAAAATGCTTCTTACTTGTAAGTGTTTTTCTGAAACTTCTGCCTTGATACTTTTGCGAGTTTGGGTTTTCAAGGTGAGATTTCATTTCTAATTTTTTAAAATTTATCTGCTTCTTTGCTTTGGGTTTTTTCTAGCTTTTGGCTCCCGTGGAAAATGCTTCTTACTTTTAACTGTTTTTCTGATAATTCTTCCCTGCTGCTTGTACGTGTTTGGATATTCAAGGGAATGATTTTTTTTATTTCTCCTTTTGTTTGCATTTTTTTCTTTTTTTTTTTTTTTTGTAGCTCTCGTCTCACGTTCAAAATACCTCTTTTGTGTGTTTTTCTGAAAATTCTCTGCTGCTTTTGTCGTTTGAAATTTCAGGAGAATTTTTTTTACAATTATTTTAAAATTTCTCTGCTTGTTTGCACTGTTTTTTCGCTAGATCTTGGCTCCCGTGGAAAATCCTTTTTTACTTCTGAGAGTTTTTCTGAAAATTCTTCTCTGAATATTTGCAGGTTTGATTTCTTCAGGAAAAAAAAATTCTTGAAAAATATCTTCTTGTTTGCAATGTTTATCTCGTCTCCCGTTGAAAATGCTTAGTTTGAGTGTTTTTCTGAAAATTCTTCTCTGCGGCTTTCGTAGTTTGTATTTTCAAGGGAAACTTTTTTAAATTTATTTGAAAAATTATCTCCTTGTTTGTATCGTTTTTTGTCTAAATCTCGGCTCCCGTGGAAAATCTTTCTTACTTTTGAGCATTTTTATGAAAATTCTGTTCTGCTGCTTTTACGCTTTTAGGTTTTCAGGGACACATTTTTTATCTTTTTGTTTTTACTTCTCCGTTTGTTTGCATTGTTTTTTCTCTAGCTCCACGCTCCCGTTGAAAATGCTTCTTAGTTTTGAGTGTTTTTCTGAAAATCTTTCTCGGCTGCTTTTGCGCGTTTGATTTTTCAAAGTAATTTTTTTTTTTTACATTTTTACTGATTATTTGCCTTTTTTGTCTATCTCTTGTGTATTTTAATTTTTGAAAATTGTTCTACTTGTTTGCATTTTTTTTGTCTATCTCTTGTGTGAAAATGCTTCTTACTTTCGAGTGATTTTTTGAAAATTCTTCTCTGCTGCTTGCTTTTGCTCGTCTGGATTTTCAGGAGAAAAAATTTTATATATTTTTTTAATTTAGCTGCTTGTTTAATTGTTTTCTTAGGGCCGCAGATGGCCTAGTGGCCAACAATTTTGACTGCCGCGGAAAGAACCTCAGATTCGATCCCAGGCAGGTACGAACGCTCGATCCACTAAATATCCGACGTGCGTCGCATGGGCACGTTAAGCCGTCGGACACCGTGTACTGACCCCTGGGTAATAAATAAGGGCGTCTTCCTCCCCCTTTCTACTTCGCTTCCGTGTCACTTTCCTATCGGGCACTCACGCCCAAATCTCCTAGCTTCCTATTTCTAAAGGTTGTTTAAGACCTGGGTTCAGAAACTCCCTTCCTAAAATCCTCTACATATGGTCATTTGATCATATTGTTTTCCTTTTCTCTAGCTCTTGGCTCTTGTTGAAATAGCTTCTTACCTTTAAGTGTTTTCCTGAAAATTCTTCTCTGCTGCTTCTGTGGGTATGGATTGTCAGGGGATTTTTTTTAATGTTTTTATTCGTTTGCAATGCTTTTCATGCGAATTTTTTTTTTTTTTAAATATCTTTGCTTGTTCGCTTTTCTTTGTCTAGCTCTTGTGTCTCCTTGAAAATGCCTACTTTTGCGTGTTTTTCTGAAAATGCTTTGGCGCTTCTGCGGGTTTGGATTTTCAGGGGAAAATTTTGAAATATTTCTCTGCTTGTTTGCATTTTTTTTTTTTTTGTCTAGCTTTTGGCTCCCGTTGAAAATGCTTCTTGTTTTAGGTGTTTTTCTGAAAAATGTTCTCTGCTACTTTTCCGCAATTGAATTTTCAGGAAAAACTTTTAATTTCTTTAAAGTTTCTCTGCTTGCTGGAATGTTTTTTTCTCTAGCGCTTGTATCCTGTTCAAAATGCTTCTTACTTGTAAGTGTTTTTCTGAAACTTCTTCCTTGATACTTTTGCGAGTTTGGGTATTCAAGGTGAGATTTCTTTTCTAATTTTTTGAAATTTCTCTGCTTGTTTGCCTTGATTTTTTCCTCTACCTCTTGGATACCTTTGAAAATGCTTCTTACTTTTTAGTGTTTTTCTGAAAATTCTTTCTCTGCTGCTTTTGCTCGTTTCGATTTTCAGCGGGGGTGGGTTAAGTTTTTTAAAAATTTCTCTGCTTCTTTGCATTGGGTTTTTTCTAGCTCTTGGCTCCCGTGGAAAATGCTTCTTACTTTTAACTGTTTTTCTGATAATTCTTCCCTGCTGCTTGTACGTGTTTGGATATCCAAGGGAATTTTTTTTAATTTCTCCTTTTGTTTGCATTTTTTTTTTTTTGTAGCTCTCGTCTCCAGTTCAAAATACCTCTTTTGAGTGTTTTTCTGAAAATTCTCTGCTGCTTTTGTCGTTTGAAATTTCAGGAGAATATTTTTTACAATTATTTTAAAATTTCTCTGCTTGTTTGCACCGTTTTTTCGCTAGATCTTGGCTCCCGTGGAAAATCCTTTTTACTTCTGAGAGTTTTTCTGAAAATTCTTCTCTGAATATTTGCAGGTTTGATTTCTTCAGGAAAAAAAAATTCTTGAAAAATTATCTTCTTGTTTGCATTGTTTATCTCGTCTCCCGTTGAAAATGCTTAGTTTGAGTGTTTTTCTGAAAATTCTTCTCTGCGGCTTTCGTAGTTTGTATTTTCAACGGAAAATTTTTTTTAAATTTATTTGAAAAATTATCTCCTTGTTTGCATCGTTTTTTGTCTAAATCTCGGCTCCCGTGGAAAATCTTTCTTACTTTTGAGCATTTTTATGAAAATTCTGTACTGCTGCTTTTACGCTTTTAGGTTTTCAGGGACACATTTTTTATCTTTTTGTTTTTACTTCTCCGTTTGTTTGCATTGTTTATTCTCTAGCTCCACGCTCCCGTTGAAAATGCTTCTTACTTTTGAGTGTTTTTCTGAAAATCTTTCTCGGCTGCTTTTGCGCGTTTGATTTTTCAAAGTAATTTTTTTTATTTACATTTTTACTGATTATTTGCCTTTTTTGTCTATCTCTTGTGTATTTTAATTTTTGAAAATTTTTCTACTTGTTTGCATTTTTTTTGTCTATCTCTTGTGTGAAAATGCTTCTTACTTTCGAGTGTTTTTTTGAAAATTCTTCTCTGCTGCTTGCTTTTGCTCGTCTGGATTTTCAGGAGAAAAAATTTTATATATTTTTTTAATTTAGCTGCTTCTTTAATTGTTTTCTTAGGGCTGCGGATGGCCTAGTGGCCAACGTTCGTGACTGCCGCGGAAAGAACCTCAGATTCGATCCCAGGCAGGTACGAACGCTCGATCCACTAAATATCCGACGTGCGTCGCATGGGCACGTTAAGCCGTCGGACCCCGGGTACTGACCACTGGGTAATAAATAAGGGCGTCTTGCTCCCCCTTTCTACTTCGCTTCCGTGTCACTTTCCTATCGGGCACTCAAGCCCAAATCTCCTAGCTTCCTATTTCTAAGGGTTGTTTAAGACCTGGGTTCAGAAACTCCCTTCCTAAAATCCTCTACATATGGTCATTTGATCATATTGTTTTCCTTTTCTCTAGCTCTTGGCTCTTGTTGAAATAGCTTCTTACTTTTAAGTGTTTTCCTGAAAATTCTTCTCTGCTGCTTCTGCGGGTATGGATTGTCAGGGGATTTTTTTTTTCAATGTCTTTGTTCGTTTGCAATGCTTTTCATGCGAATTTTTTTTTTTTTTTAATGTCTTTGCTTGTTCGCATTTTTTTGTCTAGCTCTTGTGTCTCCTTGAAAATGCCTACTTTTGCGTGTTTTTCTGAAAATGCTTTGGTGCTTCTGCGGGTTTGGATTTTCAGGGGAAAATTTTGAAATATTTTTCTGCTTGTTTGCATTTTTTTTTTTTTTTTTTGTCTAGCTCTTGGCTCCCGTTGAAAATGCTTCTTGTTTTGGGTGTTTTTCTGAAAAATGTTCTCTGCTACTTTTCCGCAATTGAATTTTCAGGAAAAACTTTTAATTTCTTTAAAGTTTCTCTGCTTGCTGGAATGTTTTTTTCTCTAGCACTTGGCTCCTGTTCAAAATGCTTCTTACTTGTAAGTGTTTTTCTGAAACTTCTTCCTTGATACTTTTGCGAGTTTGGGTTTTCAAGGTGAGATTTCTTTTCTAATTTTTTGAAATTTCTCTGCTTGTTTGCCTTGATTTTTTCCTCTACCTCTTGGATACCTTTGAAAATGCTACTTACTTTTTAGTGTTTTTCTGAAAATTCTTTCTCTGCTGCTTTTGCTCGTTTTGATTTTTAGCGGGGGTGGGTTACCTTTTTTTAAAATTTCTCTGCTTCTTTGCATTGGGTTTTTTCTAGCTCTTGGCTCCCGTGGAAAATGCTTCTTACTTTTAACTGTTTTTCTGATAATTCTTCCCTGCTGCTTGTACGTGTTTGGATATCCAAGGGATTTTTTTTTATTTCTCCTTTTGTTTGCATTGTTTTTTTTTTTTTTTTTTTTTGTAGCTCTCGTCTCCAGTTCAAAATGCCTCTTTTGAGTGTTTTTCTGAAAATTCTCTGCTGCTTTTGTCGTTTGAAATTTCAGGAGAATTTTTTTTACAATTATTTTAAAATTTCTCTGCTTGTTTGCACCGTTTTTTCGCTAGATCTTGGCTCCCGTGGAAAATCCTTTTTACTTCTGAGAGTTTCTCTGAAAATTCTTCTCTGAATATTTGCAGGTTTGATTTCTTCAGGAAAAAAAAATTCTTGAAAAATTATCTTCTTGTTTGCATTGTTTATCTCGTCTCCCGTTGAAAATGCTTAGTTTGAGTGTTTTTCTGAAAATTCTTCTCTGCGGCTTTCGTAGTTTGTATTTTCAACGGAAACTTTTTAAAATTATTTGAAAAATTATCTGCTTGTTTGCATCGTTTTTTGTCTAAATCTCGGCTCCCGTGGAAAATCTTTCTTACTTTTGAGCATTTTTATGAAAATTCTGTTCTGCTGCTTTTACGCTTTTAGGTTTTCAGGGACACATTTTTATCTTTTTGTTTTTACTTCTCCGTTTGTTTGCATTGTTTTTTCTCTAGCTCCACGCTCCCGTTGAAAATGCTTCTTACTTTTGAGTGTTTTTCTGAAAATCTTTCTCGGCTGCTTTTGCGCGTTTGATTTTTCAAAGTAATTTTTTTTTTTACATTTTTACTGATTATTTGCCTTTTTTGTCTATCTCTTGTGTATTTTAATTTTTGAAAATTTTTCTACTTGTTTGCATTTTTTTTTGTCTATCTCTTGTGTGAAAATGCTTCTTACTTTCGAGTGTTTTTTTGAAAATTCTTCTCTGCTGCTTGCTTTTGCTCGTCTGGATTTTCAGGAGAAAAAATTTTATATATTTTTTAATTTAGCTGCTTCTTTAATTGTTTTCTTAGGGCCGCGGATGGCCTAGTGGCCAACGTTCGTGACTGCCGCGGAAAGAACCTCAGATTCGATCCCAGGCAGGTACGAACGCTCGATCCACTAAATATCCGACGTGCGTCGCATGGGCACGTTAAGCAGTCGGACCCTAAATTCTCGAAAAATTATCTTCTTGTTTGCAATGTTTATCTCGTCTCCCGTTGAAAATGCTTAGTTTGAGTGTTTTTCTGAAAATTCTTCTCTGCGGCTTTCGTAGTTTGTAATAAATAAAGGCGTCTTCCTCCCCTTTCTACTTCGCTTCCGTGTCACTTTCCTATCGGGCACTCAAGCCCAAATCTCCTAGCTTCCTATTTCTGAGGGTTGTTTAAGACCTGGGTTCAGAAACTCCCTTCCTAAAATCCTCTACATATGGTCATTTGATCATATTGTTTTCCTTTTCTCTAGCTCTTGGCTCTTGTTGAAATAGCTTCTTACTTTTAAGTGTTTTCCTGAAAATTCTTCTCTGCTGCTTCTGCGGGTATGGATTGTCAGGGGATTTTTTTTAATGTCTTTGTTCGTTTGCAATGCTTTTCATGCGAATTTTTTTTTTTTTTAAATAGTCTTTGCTTGTTCGCATTTTTTTATCTAGCTCTTCTGTCTCCTTGAAAATGCCTACTTTTGCGTGTTTTTCTGAAAATGCTTTGGTGCTTCTGCGGGTTTGGATTTTCAGGGGAAAATTTTGAAATATTTTTCTGCTTGTTTGCATTTTTTTTTTTTTTTTTTGTCTAGCTCTTGGCTCCCGTTGAAAATGCTTCTTGTTTTGGGTGTTTTTCTGAAAAATGTTCTCTGCTACTTTTCCGCAATTGAATTTTCAGGAAAAACTTTTAATTTCTTTAAAGCTTCTCTGCTTGCTGGAATGTTTTTTTCTCTAGCGCTTGGCTTCTGTTCAAAATGCTTCTTACTTGTAAGTGTTTTTCTGAAACTTCTTCCTTGATACTTTTGCGAGTTTGGGTTTTCAAGGTGAGATTTCTTTTCTAATTTTTTGAAATTTCTCTGCTTGTTTGCCTTGATTTTTTCCTCTACCTCTTGGATACCTTTGAAAATGCTTCTTACTTTTTAGTGTTTTTCTGAAAATTCTTTCTCTGCTGCTTTTGCTCGTTTTGATTTTTAGCGGGGGTGGGTTACCTTTTTTTTAAATTTCTCTGCTTCTTTGCTTTGGGTTTTTTCTAGCTTTTGGCTCCCGTGGAAAATGCTTCTTACTTTTAACTGTTTTTCTGATAATTCTTCCCTGCTGCTTGTACGTGTTTGGATATTCAAGGGAATGAATTTTTTTTTATTTCTCCTTTTGTTTGCATTTTTTTTTTTTTTTTTTTTTTTTTTTTTGTAGCTCTCGTCTCACGTTCAAAATGCCTCTTTTGAGTGTTTTTCTGAAAATTCTCTGCTGCTTTTGTCGTTTGAAATTTCAGGAGAATTTTTTTACAATTATTTTAAAATTTCTCTGCTTGTTTGCACCGTTTTTTCGCTAGATCTTGGCTCCCGTGGAAAATCCTTTTTACTTCTGAGAGTTTTTCTGAAAATTCTTCTCTGAATATTTGCAGGTTTGATTTCTTCAGGAAAAAAAAATTCTTGAAAAATTATCTTCTTGTTTGCATTGTTTATCTCGTCTCCCGTTGAAAATGCTTAGTTTGAGTGTTTTTCTGAAAATTCTTCTCTGCGGCTTTCGTAGTTTGTATTTTCAACGGAAACTTTTTTTAAATTATTTGAAAAATTATCTGCTTGTTTGCATCGTTTTTTGTCTAAATCTCGGCTCCCGTGGAAAATCTTTCTTACTTTTGAGCATTTTTATGAAAATTCTGTTCTGCTGCTTTTACGCTTTTAGGTTTTCAGGGACACATTTTTTATCTTTTTGTTTTTATTTCTCCGTTTGTTTGCATTGTTTTTTCTCTAGCTCCACGCTCCCGTTGAAAATGCTTCTTACTTTTGAGTGTTTTTCTGAAAATCTTTCTCGGCTGCTTTTGCGCGTTTGATCTTTCAAAGTAATTTTTTTTTTTTTTTTTACATTTTTACTGATTATTTGCCTTTTTTGTCTATCTCTTGTGTATTTTAATTTTTGAAAATTTTTCTACTTGTTTGCATTTTTTTTGTCTATCTCTTGTGTGAAAATGCTTCTTACTTTCGAGTGTTTTTTTGAAAATTCTTCTCTGCTGCTTGCTTTTGCTCGTCTGGATTTTCAGGAGAAAAAATTTTATATATTTTTTTAATTTAGCTGCTTCTTTAATTGTTTTCTTAGGGCCGCGGATGGCCTAGTGGCCAACGTTCGTGACTGCCGCGGAAAGAACCTCAGATTCGATCCCAGGCAGGTACAAACGCTCGATCCACTAAATATCCGACGTGCGTCGCATGGGCACGTTAAGCAGTCGGACCCTAAATTATCGAAAAATTATCTTCTTGTTTGCAATGTTTATCTCGTCTCCCGTTGAAAATGCTTAGTTTGAGTGTTTTTCAGAAAATTCTTCTCTGCGGCTTTCGTAGTTTGTAATAAATAAGGGCGTCTTCCTCCCCCTTTCTACTTCGCTTCCGTGTCACTTTCCTATCCGGCACTCAAGCCCAAATCTCCTAGCTTCCTATTTCTGAGGGTTGTTTAAGACCTGGGTTCAGAAACTCCCTTCCTAAAATCCTCTACATATGGTCATTTGATCATATTGTTTTCCTTTTCTCTAGCTCTTGGCTCTTGTTGAAATAGCTTCTTACTTTTAAGTGTTTTCCTGAAAATTCTTCTCTGCTGCTTCTGCGGGTATGGATTGTCAGGGGATTTTTTTAATGTCTTTGTTCGTTTGCAATGCTTTTCATGCGAATTTTTTTTTTAATGTCTTTGCTTGTTCGCATTTTTTTGTCTAGCTCTTCTGTCTCCTTGAAAATGCCTACTTTTGCGTGTTTTTCTGAAAATGCTTTGGTGCTTCTGCGGGTTTGGATTTTCAGGGAAAATTTTGAAATATTTCTCTGCTTGTTTGCATTTTTTTTTTTTTTTTTTTTTGTCTAGCTCTTGGCTCCCGTTGAAAATGCTTCTTGTTTTGGGTGTTTTTCTGAAAAATGTTCTCTGCTACTTTTCCGCAATTGAATTTTCAGGAAAAACTTTTAATTTCTTTAAAGTTTCTCTGCTTGCTGGAATGTTTTTTTCTCTAGCACTTGGCTCCTGTTCAAAATGCTTCTTACTTGTAAGTGTTTTTCTGAAACTTCTTCCTTGATACTTTTGCGAGTTTGGGTTTTCAAGGTGAGATTTCTTTTCTAATTTTTTGAAATTTCTCTGCTTGTTTGCCTTGATTTTTTCCTCTACCTCTTGGATACCTTTGAAAATGCTACTTACTTTTTAGTGTTTTTCTGAAAATTCTTTCTCTGCTGCTTTTGCTCGTTTTGATTTTTAGCGGGGGTGGGTTACCTTTTTTTAAAATTTCTCTGCTTCTTTGCATTCGGTTTTTTCTAGCTCTTGGCTCCCGTGGAAAATGCTTCTTACTTTTAACTGTTTTTCTGATAATTCTTCCCTGCTGCTTGTACGTGTTTGGATATTCAAGGGATTTTTTTTTATTTCTCCTTTTGTTTGCATTGTTTTTTTGTTTTTTTTTTTGTAGCTCTCGTCTCCAGTTCAAAATACCTCTTTTGTGTGTTTTTCTGAAAATTCTCTGCTGCTTTTGTCGTTTGAAATTTCAGGAGAATTTTTTTACAATTATTTTAAAATTTCTCTGCTTTTTTGCACCGTTTTTTCGCTAGATCTTGGCTCCCGTGGAAAATCCTTTTTACTTCTGAGAGTTTCTCTGAAGATTCTTCTCTGAATTTTTGCAGGTTTGATTTCTTCAGGAAGAAAAAATTCTTGAAAAATATCTTCTTGTTTGCAATGTTTATCTCGTCTCCCGTTGAAAATGCTTAGTTTGAGTGTTTTTCTGAAAATTCTTCTCTGCGGCTTTCGTAGTTTGTATTTTCAAAGGAAACTTTTTTAAAATTATTTGAAAAATTATCTGCTTGTTTGCATCGTTTTTTGTCTAAATCTCGGCTCCCGTGGAAAATGTTTCTTACTTTTGAGCATTTTTATGAAAATTCTGTTCTGCTGCTTTTACGCTTTTAGGTTTTCAGGGACACATTTTTTATCTTTTTGTTTTTATTTCTCCGTTTGGTTGCATTGTTTTTTCTCTAGCTCCACGCTCCCGTTGAAAATGCTTCTTACTTTTGAGTGTTTTTCTGAAAATCTTTCTCGGCTGCTTTTGCGCGTTTGATCTTTCAAAGTAATTTTTTTTTTTTTACATTTTTACTGATTATTTGCCTTTTTTGTCTATCTCTTGTGTATTTTAATTTTTGAAAATTTTTCTACTTGTTTGCATTTTTTTTTTGTCTATCTCTTGTGTGAAAATGCTTCTTACTTTCGAGTGTTTTTTGAAAATTCTTCTCTGCTGCTTGCTTTTGCTCGTCTGGATTTTCAGGAGAAAAAATTTTATATATTTTTTTAATTTAGCTGCTTCTTTAATTGTTTTCTTAGGGCCGCGGATGGCCTAGTGGCCAACGTTCGTGACTGCCGCGCAAAGAACCTCAGATTCGATCCCAGGCAGGTACAAACGCTCGATCCACTAAATATCCGACGTGCGTCGCACGGGCACGTTAAGCAGTCGGACCCTAAATTATCGAAAAATTATCTTCTTGTTTGCAATGTTTATCTCGTCTCCCGTTGAAAATGCTTAGTTTGAGTGTTTTTCTGAAAATTCTTCTCTGCGGCTTTCGTAGTTTGTAATAAATAAAGGCGTCTTCCTCCCCCTTTCTACTTCGCTTCCGTGTCACTTTCCTATCCGGCACTCAAGCCCAAATCTCCTAGCTTCCTATTTCTGAGGGTTGTTTAAGACCTGGGTTCAGAAACTCCCTTCCTAAAATCCTCTACATATGGTCATTTGATCATATTGTTTTCCTTTTCTCTAGCTCTTGGCTCTTGTTGAAATAGCTTCTTACTTTTAAGTGTTTTCCTGAAAATTCTTCTCTGCTGCTTCTGCGGGTATGGATTGTCAGGGGATTTTTTTTAATGTCTTTGTTCGTTTGCAATGCTTTTCATGCGAATTTTTTTTTTTTTAAATAGCTTTGCTTGTTCGCATTTTTTTGTCTAGCTCTTCTGTCTCCTTGAAAATGCCTACTTTTGCGTGTTTTTCTGAAAATGCTTTGGTGCTTCTGCGGGTTTGGATTTTCAGGGGAAAATTTTGAAATATTTCTCTGCTTGTTTGCATTTTTTTTTTTTTTTGTCTAGCTCTTGGCTCCCGTTGAAAATGCTTCTTGTTTTGGGTGTTTTTCTGAAAAATGTTCTCTGCTACTTTTCCGCAATTGAATTTTCAGGAAAAACTTTTAATTTCTTTAAAGTTTCTCTGCTTGCTGGAATGTTTTTTTCTCTAGCGCTTGGCTCCTGTTCAAAATGCTTCTTACTTGTAAGTGTTTTTCTGAAACTTCTTCCTTGATACTTTTGCGAGTTTGGGTTTTCAAGGTGAGATTTCTTTTCTAATTTTTTGAAATTTCTCTGCTTGTTTGCCTTGATTTTTTCCTCTACCTCTTGGATACCTTTGAAAATGCTACTTACTTTTTAGTGTTTTTCTGAAAATTCTTTCTCTGCTGCTTTTGCTCGTTTTGATTTTTAGCGGGGGTGGGTTACCTTTTTTTTAAATTTCTCTGCTTCTTTGCATTGGGTTTTTTCTAGCTCTTGGCTCCCGTGGAAAATGCTTCTTACTTTTAACTGTTTTTCTGATAATTCTTCCCTGCTGCTTGTACGTGTTTGGATATTCAAGGGAATGAATTTTTTTTATTTCTCCTTTTGTTTGCATTTTTTTTTGTAGCTCTCGTCTCACGTTCAAAATACCTCTTTTGTGTGTTTTTCTGAAAATTCTCTGCTGCTTTTGTCGTTTGAAATTTCAGGAGAATTTTTTTTACAATTATTTTAAAATTTCTCTGCTTGTTTGCACCGTTTTTTCGCTAGATCTTGGCTCCCGTGGAAAATCCTTTTTTACTTCTGAGAGTTTTTCTGAAAATTCTTCTCTGAATATTTGCAGGTTTGATTTCTTCAGGAAAAAAAAATTCTTGAAAAATATCTTCTTGTTTGCAATGTTTATCTCGTCTCCCGTTGAAAATGCTTAGTTTGAGTGTTTTTCTGAAAATTCTTCTCTGCGGCTTTCGTAGTTTGTATTTTCAACGGAAACTTTTTTTAAATAATTTGAAAAATTATCTCCTTGTTTGTATCGTTTTTTGTCTAAATCTCGGCTCCCGTGGAAAATCTTTCTTACTTTTGAGCATTTTTATGAAAATTCTGTACTGCTGCTTTTACGCTTTTAGGTTTTCAGGGACACATTTTTTATCTTTTTGTTTTTACTTCTCCGTTTGTTTGCATTGTTTTTTCTCTAGCTCCACGCTCCCGTTGAAAATGCTTCTTACTTTTGAGTGTTTTTCTGAAAATCTTTCTCGGCTGCTTTTGCGCGTTTGATTTTTCAAAGTAATTTTTTTTTTTTACATTTTTACTGATTATTTGCCTTTTTTGTCTATCTCTTGTGTATTTTAATTTTTGAAAATTTTTCTACTTGTTTGCATTTTTTTTGTCTATCTCTTGTGTGAAAATGCTTCTTACTTTCGAGTGTTTTTTGAAAATTCTTCTCTGCTGCTTGCTTTTGCTCGTCTGGATTTTCAGGAGAAAAAATTTTATATATTTTTTTAATTTAGCTGCTTCTTTAACTGTTTTCTTAGGCCTGCGGATGGCCTAGTGGCCAACGTTCGTGACTGCCGCGGAAAGAACCTCAGATTCGATCCCAGGCAGGTACGAACGCTCGATCCACTAAATATCTGACGTGCGTCGCATGGGCACGTTAAGCCCTCGGACCCCGGGTACTGACCACTGGGTAATAAATAAGGGCGTCTTGCTCCCCCTTTCTACTTCGCTTCCGTGTCACTTTCCTATCGGGCACTCAAGCCCAAATCTCCTCGCTTCCTATTTCTAAGGGTTGTTTAAGACCTGTGTTCAGAAACTCCCTTCCTAAAATCCTCTACATATGGTCATCTGATCATATTGTTTTCCTTTTCTCTAGCTCTTGGCTCTTGTTGAAATAGCTTCTTACTTTTAAGTGTTTTCCTGAAAATTCTTCTCTGCTGCTTCTGCGGGTATGGATTGTCAGGGGATTTTTTTTTTTTTAATGTCTTTGTTCGTTTGCAATGCTTTTCATGCGAATTTTTTTTTTTTTTAATGTCTTTGCTTGTTCGCATTTTTTTGTCTAGCTCTTGTGTCTCCTTGAAAATGCCTACTTTTGCGTGTTTTTGTGAAAATGCTTTGGTGTTTCTGAGGGTTTGGATTTTCAGGGGAAAATTTTGAAATATTTTTCTGCTTGTTTGCATTTTTTTTTTTTTTGTCTAGCTCTTGGCTCCCGTTGAAAATGCTTCTTGTTTTGGGTGTTTTTCTGAAAAATGTTCTCTGCTACTTTTCCGCAATTGAATTTTCAGGAAAAACTTTTAATTTCTTTAAAGTTTCTCTGCTTGCTGGAATGTTTTTTTCTCTAGCACTTGGCTCCTGTTCAAAATGCTTCTTACTTGTAAGTGTTTTTCTGAAACTTCTTCCTTGATACTTTTGCGAATTTGGGTTTTCAAGGTGAGATTTCTTTTCTAATTTTTTGAAATTTCTCTGCTTGTTTGCCTTGATTTTTTCCTCTACCTCTTGGATACCTTTGAAAATGCTACTTACTTTTTGATTTTTAGCGGGGGTGGGTTACCTTTTTTTAAAATTTCTCTGCTTCTTTGCATTCGGTTTTTTCTAGCTCTTGGCTCCCGTGGAAAATGCTTCTTACTTTTAACTGTTTTTCTGATAATTCTTCCCTGCTGCTTGTACGTGTTTGGATATCCAAGGGATTTTTTTTTATTTCTCTCTTTGTTTGCATTGTTTTTTTCTTTTGTTTTTTGTCTAGCTCTCGTCTCCAGTTCAAAATGCCTCTTTTGAGTGTTTTTCTGAAAATTCTCTGCTGCTTTTGTCGTTTGAAATTTCAGGAGAATTTTTTTTACAATTGTTTTAAAATTTCTCTGCTTTTTTGCACCGTTTTTTCGCTAGATCTTGGCTCCCGTGGAAAATCCTTTTTACTTCTGAGAGTTTCTCTGAAGATTCTTCTCTGAATTTTTGCAGGTTTGATTTCTTCAGGAAGAAAAAATTCTTGAAAAATTATCTTGTTTGCATTGTTTATCTCTTCTCCCGTTGAAAATGCTTAGTTTGAGTGTTTTTCTGAAAATTCTTCTCTGCGGCTTTCGTAGTTTGTATTTTCAAAGGAAACTTTTTTAAAATTATTTGAAAAATTATCTGCTTGTTTGCATCGTTTTTTGTCTAAATCTCGGCTCCCGTGGAAAATCTTTCTTACTTTTGAGCATTTTTATGAAAATTCTGTTCTGCTGCTTTTACGCTTTTAGGTTTTCAGGGACACATTTTTTATCTTTTTGTTTTTATTTCTCCGTTTGGTTGCATTGTTTTTTCTCTAGCTCCACGCTCCCGTTGAAAATGCTTCTTACTTTTGAGTTTTTTTCTGAAAATCTTTCTCGGCTGCTTTTGCGCGTTTGATCTTTCAAAGTAATTTTTTTTTTTTACATTTTTACTGATTATTTGCCTTTTTTCTCTATCTCTTATGTATTTTAATTTTTGAAAATTTTTCTACTTGTTTGCATTTTTTTTGTCTATCTCTTGTGTGAAAATGCTTCTTACTTTCGAGTGTTTTTTGAAAATTCTTCTCTGCTGCTTGCTTTAGCTCGTCTGGATTTTCAGGAGAAAAAATTTTATATATTTTTTTAATTTACCTGCTTCTTTAATTGTTTTCTTAGGGCCGCGGATGGCCTAGTGGCCAACGTTCGTGACTGCCGCGCAAAGAACCTCAGATTCGATCCCAGGCAGGTACAAACGCTCGATCCACTAAATATCCGACGTGCGTCGCAAGGGCACGTTAAGCAGTCGGACCCTAAATTATCGAAAAATTATCTTCTTGTTTGCAATGTTTATCTCGTCTCCCGTTGAAAATGCTTAGTTTGAGTGTTTTTCAGAAAATTCTTCTCTGCGGCTTTCGTAGTTTGTAATAAATAAAGGCGTCTTCCTCCCCCTTTCTACTTCGCTTCCGTGACACTTTCCTATCCGGCACTCAAGCCCAAATCTCCTAGCTTCCTATTTCTGAGGGTTGTTTAAGACCTGGGTTTAGAAACACCCTTCCTAAAATCCTCTACATATGGTCATTTGATCATATTGTTTTCCTTTTCTCTAGCTCTTGGCTCTTGTTGAAATAGCTTCTTACTTTTAAGTGTTTTCCTGAAAATTCTTCTCTGCTGCTTCTGCGGGTATGGATTGTCAGGGGATTTTTTTTAATGTCTTTGTTCGTTTGCAATGCTTTTCATGCGAATTTTTTTTTTTTTAAAATCTTTGCTTGTTCGCATTTTTTTGTCTACCTCTTCTGTCTCCTTGAAGAACCCTACTTTTGCGTGTTTTTCTGAAAATGCTTTGGTGCTTCTGCGGGTTTGGATTTTCAGGGAAAATTTTGAAATATTTCTCTGCTTGTTTGCATTTTTTTTTTTTTTTTTTTTTTGTCTAGCTCTTGGCTCCCGTTGAAAATGCTTCTTGTTTTGGGTGTTTTTCTGAAAAATGTTCTCTGCTACTTTTCCGCAATTGAATTTTCAGGAAAAACTTTTAATTTCTTTAAAGTTTCTCTGCTTGCTGGAATGTTTTTTTCTCTAGCACTTGGCTCCTGTTCAAAATGCTTCTTACTTGTAAGTGTTTTTCTGAAACTTCTTCCTTGATACTTTTGCGAGTTTGGGTTTTCAAGGTGAGATTTCTTTTCTAATTTTTTGAAATTTCTCTGCTTGTTTGCCTTGATTTTTTCCTTTACCTCTTGGATACCTTTGAAAATGCTACTTACTTTTTAGTGTTTTTCTGAAAATTCTTTCTCTGCTGCTTTTGCTCGTTTTGATTTTTAGCGGGGGTGGGTTACCTTTTTTTTAAATTTCTCTGCTTCTTTGCATTCGGTTTTTTCTAGCTCTTGGCTCCCGTGGAAAATGCTTCTTACTTTTAACTGTTTTTCTGATAATTCTTCCCCGCTGCTTGTACGTGTTTGGATATTCAAGGAATTTTTTTTTATTTCTCCTTTTGTTTGCATTTTTTTTGTAGCTCTCGTCTCCCGTTCAAAATACCTCTTTTGTGTGTTTTTCTGAAAATTCTCTGCTGCTTTTGTCGTTTGAAATTTCAGGAGAATTTTTTTACAATTATTTTAAAATTTCTCTGCTTTTTTGCACCGTTTTTTCGCTAGATCTTGGCTCCCGTGAAAAATCCTTTTTACTTCTGAGAGTTTCTCTGAAGATTCTTCTCTGAATTTTTGCAGGTTTGATTTCTTCAGGAAGAAAAAATTCTTGAAAAATATCTTCTTGTTTGCAATGTTTATCTCGTCTCCCGTTGAAAATGCTTAGTTTGAGTGTTTTTCTGAAAATTCTTCTCTGCGGCTTTCGTAGTTTGTATTTTCAAAGGAAACTTTTTTAAATTATTTGAAAAGTTATCTGCTTGTTTGCATCGTTTTTTGTCTAAATCTCGGCTCCCGTGGAAAATGTTTCTTACTTTTGAGCATTTTTATGAAAATTCTGTTCTGCTGCTTTTACGCTTTTAGGTTTTCAGGGACACATTTTTTATCTTTTTGTTTTTATTTCTCCGTTTGGTTGCATTGTTTTTTCTCTAGCTCCACGCTCCCGTTGAAAATGCTTCTTACTTTTGAGTGTTTTTCTGAAAATCTTTCTCGGCTGCTTTTGCGCGTTTGATCTTTCAAAGTAATTTTTTTTTTTACATTTTTACTGATTATTTGCCTTTTTTGTCTATCTCTTGTGTAGTTTAATTTTTGAAAATTTTTCTACTTGTTTGCATTTTTTTTTTTTGTCTATCTCTTGTGTGAAAATGCTTCTTACTTTCGAGTGTTTTTTTGAAAATTCTTCTCTGCTGCTTGCTTTTGCTCGTCTGGATTTTCAGGAGAAAAAATTTTATATATTTTTTTAATTTAGCTGCTTCTTTAATTGTTTTCTTAGGGCCGCGGATGGCCTAGTGGCCAACGTTCGTGACTGCCGCGCAAAGAACCTCAGATTCGATCCCAGGCAGGTACAAACGCTCGATCCACTAAATATCCGACGTGCGTCGCAAGGGCACGTTAAGCAGTCGGACCCTAAATTATCGAAAAATTATCTTCTTGTTTGCAATGTTTATCTCGTCTCCCGTTGAAAATGCTTAGTTTGAGTGTTTTTCTGAAAATTCTTCTCTGCGGCTTTCGTAGTTTGTAATAAATAAAGGCGTCTTCCTCCCCCTTTCTACTTCGCTTCCGTGTCACTTTCCTATCCGGCACTCAAGCCCAAATCTCCTAGCTTCCTATTTCTGAGGGTTGTTTAAGACCTGGGTTTAGAAACACCCTTCCTAAAATCCTCTACATATGGTCATTTGATCATATTGTTTTCCTTTTCTCTAGCTCTTGGCTCTTGTTGAAATAGCTTCTTACTTTTAAGTGTTTTCCTGAAAATTCTTCTCTGCTGCTTCTGCGGGTATGGATTGTCAGGGGATTTTTTTAATGTCTTTGTTCGTTTGCAATGCTTTTCATGCGAATTTTTTTTGTTTTTAAATCTTTGCTTGTTCGCATTTTTTTGTCTACCTCTTCTGTCTCCTTGAAGATCCCTACTTTTGCGTGTTTTTCTGAAAATGCTTAGGTGCTTCTGCGGGTTTGGATTTTCAGGGGAAAATTTTGAAATATTTCTCTGCTTGTTTGCATTTTTTTTTTTTTTTTTTGTCTAGCTCTTGGCTCCCGTTGAAAATGCTTCTTGTTTTGGGTGTTTTTCTGAAAAATGTTCTCTGCTACTTTTCCGCAATTGAATTTTCAGGAAAAACTTTTAATTTCTTTAAAGTTTCTCTGCTTGCTGGAATGCTTTTTTCTCTAGCACTTGGCTCCTGTTCAAAATGTTTCTTACTTGTAAGTGTTTTTCTGAAACTTCTTCCTTGATACTTTTGCGAGTTTGGGTTTTCAAGGTGAGATTTCTTTTCTAATTTTTTGAAATTTCTCTGCTTGTTTGCCTTGATTTTTTCCTCTACCTCTTGGATACCTTTGAAAATGCTACTTACTTTTTAGTGTTTTTCTGAAAATTCTTTCTCTGCTGCTTTTGCTCGTTTTGATTTTTAGCGGGGGTGGGTTACCTTTTTTTTAAATTTCTCTGCTTCTTTGCATTCGGTTTTTTCTAGCTCTTGGCTCCCGTGGAAAATGCTTCTTACTTTTAACTGTTTTTCTGATAATTCTTCCCTGCTGCTTGTACGTGTTTGGATATTCAAGGAAATTTTTTTTTATTTCTCCTTTTGTTTGCATTTTTTTCTTTTTTTTTTTTTTTTGTAGCTCTCGTCTACCGTTCAAAATACCTCTTTTGTGTGTTTTTCTGAAAATTCTCTGCTGCTTTTGTCGTTTGAAATTTCAGGAGAATTTTTTTTGCAATTATTTTAAAATTTCTCTGCTTGTTTGCACCGTTTTTTCGCTAGATCTTGGCTCCCGTGGAAAATCCTTTTTTACTTCTGAGAGTTTTTCTGAAAATTCTTCTCTGAATATTTGCAGGTTTGATTTCTTCAGGAAAAAAAAATCTTGAAAAATATCTTCTTGTTTGCAATGTTTATCTCGTCTCCCGTTGAAAATGCTTAGTTTGAGTGTTTTTCTGAAAATTCTTCTCTGCGGCTTTCGTAGTTTGTATTTTCAACGGAAAATTTTTTTAAATAATTTGAAAAATTATCTCCTTGTTTGTATCGTTTTTTGTCTAAATCTCGGCTCCCGTGAAAAATCTTTCTTACTTTTGAGCATTTTTATGAAAATTCTGTACTGCTGCTTTTACGCTTTTAGGTTTTCAGGGACACATTTTTTATCTTTTTGTTTTTATATCTCCGTTTGTTTGCATTTTTTTTTCTCTAGCTCCACGCTCCCGTTGAAAATGCTTCTTACTTTTGAGTGTTTTTCTAAAAATCTTTCTCGGCTGCTTTTGCGCGTTTGATTTTTCAAAGTAATTTTTTTTTTACATTTTTACTGATTATTTGCCTTTTTTGTCTATCTCTTGAGTATTTTAATTTTTGAAAATTTTTCTACTTGTTTGCATTTTTTTGTCTATCTCTTGTGTGAAAATGCTTTTTAGTTTCGAGTGTTTTTTTTGAAAATTCTTCTCTGCTGCTTGCTTTTGCTCGTCTGGATTTTCAGGAGAAAAAATTTTATATATTTTTTTAATTTAGCTGCTTCTTTAATTGTTTTCTTAGGGCTGCGGATAGCCTAGTGGCCAACGTTCGTGACTGCCGCGGAAAGAACCTCAGATTCGATCCCAGGCAGGTACGAACGCTCGATCCACTAAATATCAGACGTGCCTCGCATGTGCACGTTAAGCCGCCGGACCCCGGGTACTGACCACTGGGTAATAAATAAGGGCGTCTTGCTCCCCCTTTCTACTTCGCTTCCGTGTCACTTTCCTATCGGGCACTAAAGCCCAAATCTCCTAGCTTCCTATTATTAAGGGTTGTTTAAGACCTGGGCTCAGAAACTCCCTTCCTAAAATCCTCTACATATGGTCATTTGATGATATTGTTTTCCTTTTCTCTAGCTCTTGGCTCTTGTTGAAATAGCTTCTTACTTTTAAGTGTTTTCCTGAAAATTCTTCTCTGCTGCTTCTGCGGGTATGGATTTTCAGGGGAATTTTTTTAATGTCTTTGTTCGTTTGCAATGCTTTTCATGCGAATTTTTTTTTTTTAAATCTTTGCTTGTTCGCATTTTTTTGTCTACCTCTTGTGTCTCCTTGAGGATCCCTACTTTTGCGTGTTTTTCTGAAAATGCTTTGGTGCTTCTGCGGGTTTGGATTTTCAGGGGAAAATTTTCAAATATTTCTCTGCTTGTTTGCATTTTTTTTTTTTTTTGTCTAGCTCTTGGCTCCCGTTGAAAATGCTACTTGTTTTGGGTGTTTTTCTGAAAAATGTTCTCTGCTACTTTTCCGCAATTGAATTTTCAGGAAAAACTTTTAATTTCTTTAAAGTTTCTCTGCTTGCTGGAATGTTTTTTTCTCTAGCACTTGGCTCCTGTTCAAAATGCTTCTTACTTGTAAGTGTTTTTCTGAAACTTCTTCCTTGATACTTTTGCGAGTTTGGGTATTCAAGGTGAGATTTCTTTTCTAATTTTTTGAAATTTCTCTGCTTGTTTGCCTTGATTTTTTCCTCTTCCTCTCGGATACCTTTGAAAATGCTTCTTACTTTTTAGTGTTTTTCTGAAAATTCTTTCTCTGCTGCTGTTGCTTGTTTCGATTTTCAGCGGGGGTGGGTTACCTTTTTTAAAATTTCTCTGCTTCTTTGCATTGGGTTTTTTCTAGCTCTTGGCTCCCGTGGAAAATGCTTCTTACTTTTATCTGTTTTTCTGATAATTCTTCCCTGCTGCTTGTACGTGTTTGGATATCCAAGGGAATTTTTTTTTAATTTCTCCTTTTGTTTGCATTTTTTTTTGTAGCTCTCGTCTCCAGTTCAAAATACCTCTTTTGAGTGTTTTTCTGAAAATTCTCTGCTGCTTTTGTCGTTTGAAATTTCAAGATAATATTTTTTACAATTATTTTAAAATTTCTCTGCTTGTTTGCACCGTTTTATCGCTAGATCTTGGCTCCCGTGGAAAATCCTTTTTACTTCTGAGAGTTTTTCTGAAAATTCTTCCCTGAATATTTGCAGGTTTGATTTCTTCAGGAAAAAAAAATTCTTGAAAAATTATCTTCTTGTTTGCATTGCTTATCTCGTCTCCCGTTGAAAATGCTTAGTTTGAATGTTTTTCTGAAAATTCTTCTCTGCGGCTTTCGTAGTTTGTATTTTCAACGGAAAATTTTTAAAAATTATTTGAAAAATTATCTGCTTGTTTGCATCGTTTTTTGTCTAAATCTCGGCTCCCGTGGAAAATCTTTCTTACTTTTGAGCATTTTTATGAAAATTCTGTTCTGCTGCTTTTAGGCTTTTAGGTTTTCAGGAACACATTTTTATCTTTTTGTTTTCATTTCTCCGTTTGTTTGCATTGTTTTTTCTCTAGCTCCACGCTCCCGTTGAAAATGCTTCTTACTTTTGAGTGTTTTTCTGAAAATCTTTCTTGGCTGTTTTTGCGGGTTTGATCTTTCAAAGTAATTTTTTTTTTTTACATTTTTACCGATTATTTGCCTTTTTTGTCTATCTCTTGTGTATTTTAATTTTTGAAAATTTTCCTACTTGTTTGCATTTTTTTTTTGTCTATCTCTTGTGTAAAAATGCTTCTTACGTTCGGGGTTTTTTTTTTTGAAAATTCTTCTCTGCTGCTTGCTTTTGCTCGTCTGGATTTCCAGGAGAAAAAATTTTATATATTTTTTTAATTTAGCTGCTTCTTTAATTGTTTTCTTAGGGCTGCGGATGGCCTAGTGGCCAACGCTCGTGACTGCCGCGGAAAGAACCTCAGATTCGATCCCAGGCAGGTACGAACGCTCGATCCACTAAATATCCGACGTGCGTCGCATGGGCACGTTAAGCCGTCGGACCCCGGGAACTGACCACTGGGTAATAAATAAGGGCGTCTTGCTCCTCCTTTCTACTTCGCTGCCGTGTCACTTTCCAATCGGGCACTCAAGCTCAAATCTCTTCGCTTCCTATTTCTAAGGGTTGTTTAAGACCTGTGTTCAGAAACTCCCTTCCTAAAATCCTCTACATATGGTCATCTGATCATATTGTTTTCCTTTACTCTAGCTCTTCGCTCTTGTTGAAATAGCTTCTTACTTTTAAGTGTTTTCCTGAAAATTCTTCTCTGCTGCTTCTGCGGGTATGGATTGTCAGGGGATTTTTTTTTTAATGTCTTTGTTCGTTTGCAATGCTTTTCATGAGAATTTTTTTTTTAAATATCTTTGCTTGTTCGCATTTTTTTGTCAAGCTCTTGTGTCTCCTTGAAAATGCCTACTTTTGCGTGTTTTTCTGAAAATGTTTGGTGCTTCTGAGGGTTTGGATTTTCAGGGGAAAATTTTGAAATATTTTTCTGCTTGTTTGCATTTTTTTTTTTTTTTTTTGTCTAGCTCTTGGCTCCCGTTGAAAATGCTTCTTGTTTTAGGTGTTTTTCTGAAAAATGTTCCCTACAACGTTTCCGCAATTGAATTTTCAGGAAAAACTTTTAATTTCTTTAAAGTTTCTCTGCTTGCTGGAATGTTTTTTTCTCTAGCGCTTGGCTTCTGTTCAAAATGTTTCTTACTTTTAAGTGTTTTTCTGAAACTTCTTCCATGATAATTCTTGCGAGTTTGGGTTGTCAAGGTGAGATTTCTTTTCTAATTTTTTGAAATTTCTCTGCTTGTTTGCCTTGATTTTTTCCTCTACCTCTTGGATACCTTTGAAAATGCTTCTTACTTTTTAGTGTTTTTCTTATAATTCTTCCCTGCTGCTTGAACGCGTTTGATCTTCAGGGTATTTTTTATTTATTTCTCTTTTTGTTTGCATTGTTTTTTTTGTATTTTGTACGTGTTTGGATATTCAAGGGAATGAATTTTTTTTTATTTCTCCTTTTGTTTGCATTTTTTCTTTTTTTTTTTTTTGTCTAGCTCTCGTCTCCAGTTCAAAATGCCTCTTTTAGTGCTTTTCTGAAAATTCTCTGCTGCTTTTGTCGTTTGAAATTTCAGGAGAATTTTTTTTACAATTATTTTAAAATTTCTCTGCTTGTTTGCACCGTTTTTTCGCTAGATCTTGGCTCCCGTGGAAAATCCTTTTTACTTCTGAGAGTTTTTCTGAAGATTCTTCTCTGAATTTTTGCAGGTTTGATTTCTTCAGGAAAAAAAATTCTTGAAAAATTATCTTGTTTGCATTGTTTATCTCTTCTCCCGTTGAAAATGCTTAGTTTGAGTGTTTTTCTGAAAATTCTTCTCTGCGGCTTTCGTAGTTTGTATTTTCAAGGGAAACTTTTTTAAAATTATTTGAAAAATTATCTGCTTGTTTGCATCTTTTTTTGTCTAAATCTCGGCTCCCGTGGAAAATCTTTCTTACTTTTGAGCATTTTTATGAAAATTCTGTTCTGCTGCTTTTTCTAGCTCTTGGCTCCCGTGGAAAATGCTTCTTACTTTTAACTGTTTTTCTGATAATTCGTCCCTGCTGCTTGTACGTGTTTGGATCTTCAAGGGAATTTATTTTAATTTCTCCTTTTGATTGCATTTTTTTTTTTTTTTGTGTAGCTCTCGTCTCCCGTTCAAAATGCCTCTTTTGTGTGTTTTTCTGAAAATTCTCGGCTGCTTTTGTCGTTTGGACTTTCAGGAGAATTTTTTTTTACAATTATTTTAAAATTTCCCTGCTTGTTTGCACCGTATTTTCTCTAGATTTTGGCTCCCGTGGAAAATGCTTCTTACTTCTGATCGTTTTTCTGAAAATTCTTCTCTGCATATTTGCAGGTTTGGATTTTCAGGAAAAAAAAATCTTAAAAAATTATCTTCTTGTTTGCATTGTTTAACTCGTCTCATGTTGAAAATGCTTAGTTTGAGTGTTTTTCTGAAAATTCTTCTCTGTGGCTTTTGAGCGAATGGATTTTCAAAAGGAATGTTTTTAATTTTTTTTTAAATTTCTCTACTTGTTTGCATTTTTTGTCTACTTTTCGTGCCCCGTTAAAAATGCTTTTTACTTTTGACTGGTTTTCTGAAAATTCTTCTCTGCTGCTTTTGCGCGTTTGTATTTTCAGGGGAAAAAATTTAATTTTTTTTTAATTTCGCTGGTTGTTTTCATTGTTTTTTTCCTCTAGCTCTTGGATCCGGTTAAAAACGCCTCTTTATTTTTAAGTGTTTTCCTGAAAATTCTTCTCTGCTGCATCTGCGCGTATGAATTTTCAGGAGTGAAAGTTGTTTTTTTATTTTTTTTTCATTTCTCTGCTTGTTTCCTTTTTTTTTTTTTTTTTTTTTTTTTTTTTGTCCAGCTCTTGCGTTAAGTTGAAATGCTTGCTTTTGAGTGCTTTTCTGAAATAACAACATCTGCGGGTTTTTATTTTGTCAAGCTCCTTGGTTCCCGTTAAAAATGCTTGTTGCTTTAAGTGTTTTTCTGGAAATTTTTCTCTGCTACTTTTGCGCAATGGAACTTTCTGGGAAATGTTTTTTAATTTCTTTAAAAGTCCTCTGTTCACCTGCAATGTATTTTTTTCTAGCTCCTGCCTTCCTTTCAAAATGCTGCTCATTTGGGTTTTTCTGAAAATTCTCTGCCGATCTTGAGAGTTAGGAAATTCAGGGGGAATTTTTAAATTTTTTTCAAACTTCTCTGCATGGTTGCATTGTTTTTTCTCTTGCCATTGGCTCCCGTCGAAAATGCTTTCTACTTTTGACAGTTTTTCTGAAATTTCTTCTCTGCTGCTTTTCCGCGTATGGATTTTCAGAGGGGATTTTTTTTTAATTTCTCTGCTTGCTTGCGTTGATTATCAGGGGAATGTTTTTTCTGATTTTTTTAAATATCTCCGGCAGCGGATATCCATAAAAAACTGCAAGAAATCCATGGTCCTTCAGTTATGAGAAGTGATTAGGTTTCTCCGGGCAGAGGAAAAGCCGGCAGCGGATATTCATTGCCAACTGCAAGATGTCTGTGGTCCTCTCGTCATGGGCGTTGATTACGTTTCGCTGGGCACATGAAATATCGGCAGCGGATATCCACGCCATCTTTCAGTAATCTATAGTCCTCAAGGTATGAGCGGTCATTCGGAATCTCTGGAAACGTGAAACGACGGCATAAATCTCCAACTGAAGAAGGCTATGGTGCTCGAGTCATGAGCGCTAAACGCCGGCAGCCGAAATCCATTATCAGCTGCAAGAAGTCTATGGTTCTCATTTCATGAGCGGTGATTATTATGTTTCTAACGGTAAGGAAAAGGCCGGCAGCGGATATCCGTTAACAATTGCATGACGTCTATGGTCATGAGCGGTGATTAGGTTTCTGAAGGCACGTAAAAACGCCGGTTACTGTGATCCAGCACAAACTGCAAGAAATGCATGGCCCTCAAGTCATGAGCAGTGAACTATCCCTGTGCACGGGAAATATCGATAACCATCTCCTACTGCAAACATTATTTGGTCCTCGATTCATTAGTGGTAAACGTTAGCAATGGATATCCACTGCCAAATACGAGATGTTTATGGTCCTCACTTCATGAGAGGTGATTAGGTTTCTTTTTTTTTTTTTTTGATTGGAGGTTTAACGACCACCGGGAGCAACTTAATGGGCTATAAGCAGTCGCCCGTCCCTAATTTAGGGTCACTGGTTCCAGGGAAGGGAGAGAGCCAGTGCCGTAAGACAAACACAACATCCATGCCTGACCGGGATTCGAACCCGGACCCCGTTTGGACGAATGATCAGAGGCCATCGCTTAGACCACTGCGCCACCGGGGCGGTGATTAGGTTTCTCTGGGAAAGAAAACGCTAGTAGAGGATTTCCAACACCAACTGAAAGAAGTCTGTGGTCCTCAAAAAATGTGCTGGGCACGGATAACCCCTGCGCCGCCCCGGTGGTAAAGTGGTCTAAGCGATGGTTTATCATTCTTCCGAAAAGGGTCCGGGTTCGAATCCCTGTGGGGAATGGATGTTGTGTTTGTCTTACGGCACTGGCTTTCTCTCTTACCTGGAACCAGTAGCCCTAATTTACGGACTGGCGACTGCTTATAGCCCATTGAGTTGCTCACGGTAGTAGTTAAACCTACAATTTAAAAAAAGCAAAAAAAAATTCCATCCTCAAGACGTTTACGGCTTTTAAGTCATAAACGTTGTTTATGTTTCTATAGGCAACGGAAACACCGGCAGCGGATACCTATTACCGACTGCAAGAAGTCTCTGGTCCTCAAGTCACGAGCGTTGATTAGATTTCTCCTGGGAACGGGCAGCGAATATCCATCCTCAACTTTAAAATGTCCATGGTCCATAAGTCATTAGCGGATATTAGGTTTCTCTGGGCACAGAAAATTCCAGTTGCGGATATCGATAAACCAACTGCAGGATGTCTATGGTCCTCAAGTCCATGAACTCTGATTAGGTTTCACTGAGCATGGGAAACCCTGGCATCCATCTCCGAAATCAAGAAGCGTATGATATTTTACTAATGAGCGGTAAACGCCGGAAGCGCAGATCCTACGTCTAATGCAAGAAGTCAATAGTCCTAAAGCCATAATCGATTATTACGTTTCTCTGGGCAGGTTAAACCACGGCATCCATCTCCAACTGTAAGAAGTCTAAGGTCCTTGACTCATGATTGGTAAAAGCTGGAAGCGGATATCCTTCGACAATAGCAAGAAATCAATGGTCCTCAGGTCATGATCGGTTATTACGTTTCTCTGGGTAAGAAACACGCAAGCAGCGGATATCCATCTTCAAATGCAAGAAGTCCATGGTCCTCAAGTCATGAGCGTTGAATAGGTTTCTCTGGGCACAGAAAATACCGGCAGTGGAGACCCACACCATCTTCAAGATTTCTATGGTCCTCAAGTCATGAGCGGTCATTAGGAATCTCTGCGCACTGGAAACGACGCCATACATCTCTAACTACAGGAAGTCTAAAATCCTCGACTCATGAAATCTAAACGCCGGCAGCGGAGATCCATAGCCAGCTGCAAGAAGTCTGTTGTTCTCAATTCACGAGCGGCGATTATGTTACTCAAAGTAAAGAAAACGCTGGAAGCGGATATCTATCAACAACTGCAAGGTCTCTATGGTCCTCAAGTCATGAGCAGTGATTAGGTTTTTCTGGGCTCAGAAAACAACGATATCCGTCCTCTACTGCAAGAATTCTATGGTTCGCGACTCATTGGTTGTAAACTTTGGCGACGGAGATCCATCGACGAATACGAGATTCCATTTGTCCTCAAATTATGAGCGGTGATTCGGTATCTCCCGGAAAGAAAAACACTGCGAGCGGGTATCCATCACCAACTACAATAACTCTATAGTTTTCAAGTTAGGAGCGGTGATTTGGTTACTCTGGGAATGGAAAAATCCGGGAGGGGAGATCCATCGCCAACCTCAAGAAGTTTATGTTTTTTAAGTCATGAGCGCTGATTGTGTGTCTCTGGCAAAGGAAAACGGCGGCAACGGATTTCCATTACCGACTGCAAGAAGTATAAGGAGTGGTGATTACGTTTCTCCGACCGCGGGCAGGGGAGATTCATCATCAACTGAAAAATGAACATGGTCCTCAAGTCATAAGTGGTGATTAGGTTTTCTGGGCACAAAAAAAGTCCGCAGAGGAGATCTATCAGCAACTCCAAGAAGCCTATGGGTCTGGACTCATTAGCGGTGATAAGGTTTCACTGAGCACAAGAAACGCCGGTATGCAGCTCCGACAGCAAGAAGTGTAGGATCTTTTACTAATGAGCGGTAAACGTCAACAGCGGCGATACATTGTACAACGCAAGAAATCAGTGTTCCTCAAGCCATAATAGGTTGTTATGTTTCTCTGCGTAGGGATAACCACGGCATCCATCACCAACTGTAAGAAGTCTATGGTCCTCGACTCATGATTGGTAAAAGCTGGCAGTGGATTTCCATCGATGACTACAAGAATTGAATGGTCCTGAAGTCATGATCGGTGATTACGTTTCTCTGGGTAAGGAATACGCAAGCAGCGGATATCCACGCTAAATACAAGAAGTCTATGGTTGTCTAGACATGAGCGCTAACTCGGATTTGTTGGTCACGAGAAATACCGGCAGCGGAGATCCATCCCCAACTGCAAGAAATTTATGGTCCTCAAGTCATGAGTGGTGATTCCTTAATCTGGGAACGGGAAACGCCGGCAATGGATATCCGTCAAGAACTGCAAGATGTCTATTGCCCTGAAGTCATGAGCGTTGATTAGGTCTCTCTGAGCGCAGGAAATGACCACAGCAAAATCCACACCATCTTCAAGAATTCTATGTCTTCAATTCATGAGCAGTCATTAGAAATCTCTGAGCACGGGAAGTGACGTCATATATCCCCAACTGAAAAAAGTCTGTGGTCCATGACTCATGAGCGCCAAACGTCGGAAGCTGGGATCGATAGCCAGCTGCAAGGAGTCTGTGGTTCTCAATTCATGAGCGGCGATTATGTTTCTCAAAGTCAAGAAAAGGCAGGCAGCATATATCGTTCAACAACTGCAAGACGTCCATTGTCTTCCAGTCATGAGCGGTGATTAGGTTTCTCAATCCACGGGAAATGCCGGCTGCGGAGATCCATCGCCAACTGCAAGGAATGTATGGTCCTCAAGTAATGAGCAGTGATAAGCTTTCTCTGGGCACTGGAAATATCGATATCTATCTCCTACTGCTAGAATTCTGTGGTCCTCGATTCATTAGTTTGTATTTGGCAACTGACGTCCATTTCCAAATACAAGCTGCCTATGGTAATCAATTCAGGAGCGGTGATTAGGTTTCTCTGGGAAAGAAAACGCTGGTAGCGGATATTCATCACTAACTGCAAGAATTCTGTGTTTTCAGAAAATGAGCAGTGGCTAGGTTACTCTGGGCACGTAAAACCTCGGCAGAGGAGATCGAACACCAACCGCAAAAGGTTTACGGTCCTTAGGTCATAGGCCCTCCTGTTTATGTTTCTGTGGGCAACTGAAAGGCCAGCAGCGGATATCCCTTACCGACAGCAAGAAGTCTATTGTCCTCAAGTCCCGACAGTTGATTAGGTTTCTCCGGGAACGGGCAGCGGAGATCCATCGTCAATTGCAAAGTGTCCATGATCCACAAATCATTAGCGGAGATTTCGTTTCTCTGGGCAGAGAAAATTCGGGCAGCAGATATCTATAAACCAACTACAAGATGTCTATGATTCTCAAATCATGAGCGGTGATCTGGTTTCAAAGAGCACGGGAAACGTTGGTATCCATCTTTCATTAGGGGTAAACGTTTGCAAAGCAGATCCATCGACGAATGCAAGACTCAATTTGTCATCAATTCATGAGGGGTGATTAGGTATCTCCAGGAAACTACAAGAACTCTATGGTCCTCAAGCCAAGAGTGGTCCGGAGATATCCAAAATCCGGCAGGAGAGATCCATAGCCGGCCTCAAGACGTCTATAATCCTTAAGTCATGAGCGTTAATTTTGTTTCTCTGGGCAAAGGAAACGCCGGCAACGGATTTCCTTCATCGACTGCAAGAAATATAATATCCTCAAACCAGGAGCGGTGATTAGGTTACTCTCGGCACGGAAAATCCGGGAGGAGAGATCCATCGCCAACCTCAAGGCGTCTATGGTCCTTAAGTCATGAGCTCTAATTTTGTGTCTCTGGGCAAAGAAAACGCCGGCAACGGATTTCTTTCATCGAATGCAAGAAGTCTAAGGCCCTCAAGTCAGGAGTGGTGTTTAGGTTTCTCCGACAGTCGGCAGGGGAGATCCATCATCAACGGCAAAATGACAATGGCCCTCAAGTCATGAGCAGTGATTAGGTTTTCTGGGCACATAAAAAGCTGGTAGAGGAGATCTATCAGCAACTCCAAGAAGTCTATGGCTCTGAACTCAGAGAAGTGATTAGGTTTCCCTGAGCACGGTAAATGCCGGTATCCAACTCCAACAGCAAGATGTGTAATATTTACTCATGAGCGTTAAACGACAGCAGTGGAGATCCATTATCTAAAGCAAGAAATCAGAGTTCCTCAAGTTATGATCGGTGATTATGTTTCTCTGGGCGAGGGAAACGTTGGCATCCATCACCAGCTGTAAGAAGTCTATGGTCCTCGACTCATGATTGGTAAAAGCTGGCAGCGCATATCCATCGACGAATGCCAGAACTCAGTGGTCCGGAATTCATGATCGGTGATTACGTTTCCCCTGGTAAGGAAACCACAAGCAGCAGATACCCATTGTCGAATGCAAAAAATATATGGTTCTCAAGTCATGAGCGCTAACTCGGTTTCGCTGGTCACCAGCGGTGATCCATCACCAACTGCAAGAAACTTATGGTCCTCAAGTAATGAGTGTTGATTTGCTTATTTGGGCACAGGAAACCCCGAAAGCGGATATCCGTCAAGAACAGCAAGATGTAAATTGTTCTGAAGTCATGAGGGTTGATTATGTTTCTCTGGGCACAAGAAATGCCAACAGAGGAATCCACACGATCTTCAAGAATTCTATATGTCCTCAATTCATCAGCAGTCATTAGAAATCTCTGAGCACGGAAATGACGGTATACATCTCCAACAGCAAGAAGCCTATGGCCCTCGACTCATGAACGCTAAACGTCGGAAGCGGGGATCCATAGCCAGCTGCAAAGAGTCTATAGTTCTCATTTAATGAGGGGTGATTATGTTTCCCAACGTAAGGAAAAGGCCAGCAGCATATATCCATCAACAACTGGAAGAAGTCCGTGGTCCTAAAATCATGAGTGGTGATTAGGTTTCTTCTTAATCCGCGGAGAAAAGGTTTGAAGGATTTAGGTTTCTCTGGGCAGAGAAAATTCCTGCAGCGCAGATCGATAAACCAACTGCAAGATGGCTACTGCCCCCAAGTAATGAGCGGTGATTTGGTTTCACTGAGGACGGGAAACACTGGCATCCATCTCCAACTCCAGGAAGTACATGATCTTTTACTCATGAACGGTAAACGCCGGAGGCGGAAATCCATTGCCCAATGCGAGAAATCAGTGGTCCTCAAGTCATGATCGGTTATTACATTTCTCTCGGCAGAGACAAGAGATCCATCACCAACCTCAAGAAGTCTATGGTCATTAAGTCATGAGCGCTGATTATTTGTCTCTCGGCAAAGAAAAACGCCGGCAACGGATTTCCTTCATCTATGGCCATCAAGTAAGGAACGGTGATTAGGTTTCTTCGAATTCCGGCAGCGGAGATTCAAAATCAACTGCAAAATGAATATGGTACTCAAATTATGAGCGGTGATTAGTTTATCTGGGCACAGGAAATGCCAGATGAGGATATTCCTCACCAACCACTAGAAGTCTATGATCCTCAAGTCATATATGGTGATTTGTTTATTTGGGCACGGGAAACTCCGGCAACGGGTAGTCATCAACAATTGCAAGAAATCTGTTGTGCTCAAGTCATGAGTAGTGATTACGATTCTTCGGGCAGTTGAAACGCCGGCAGCGGATATCCATCGTCAACTGCAAAATGTTTATGGTCCTCAAGTCATGAGCGTTGAATAGATTTCTCTGGGCAGAGGAAATGCTGGCGGCTGAGGTCCAACGGCAACTTCAAGAATTCTGTGGACCTCAAGTCATGAGCGGTCATTGGGAAACTCTGTGCGGGGGAAACAACGGCATACATCTCCAACTGCAAGAAGTCTGTGGTCCTCGACCCGTGATCGCTAAACGCCGGCAGCGGAGATCCATAGCCAGCTTCAAGAAGTCTAGTGTTCTCAATTCATGAGTGGTAATTATGTTTCTCAAATAATAATCACCGCTCATGAAATAGAATTTTATGTAATTAAAAGGCTGGCAACGTATATCCGTTAACAACTTCCAGAAATCTATTGTCCTCAGCTCATGAGCGGTGATTAAGTTCCTCAAGGCACGGAAAACTTCAGCTGCGGTGATCCACCACCAACTGAAAGAAATCTATGGTCCTCAAGTCACGAGCAGTGATTAGTTTTCTTTGGGCACCGGAAATATCGACATCCATCTCCTACTGCAAGAATTATATGGTCCTCCATTCATTAGCGGTAAACGTTGGCAACGCATATCCACTGACAAATACAAGATGCCTATATTCCTCAATTCATGAACGGTGATTAGATTTCTCTGGGACAGGAAAACGCTGGCAGCGGATATCCATCACCATTAAGAAGAAGTTTAGCGGATATCCATCACCAAAGAAAAAGTATAGTGCTGCTCATGTTTGTCTGGGCGCGGAAAACTCCGACATCCATCTCGAACTGCAAGACGTCTATGGTCATCACGTCATGGGCGGTAATTACTTTTCACTAGGCACGGGAAAGGCCGGCAGCAGATATCCATCACCAACTGCAAGAAGTCTATGGTCCTCAAGTCATGAGTAATGGTTAGATATCTCTGGAAAAGGAAAACGCCGGCATTCATCTCCAACTACAAGCAGTCAACGGTCCTCGACTCATGAGTATTAAACGCCGAGACGGATAGCTATGTAAAATTGCAAGAAGCCTATGATTTCTATTCTTGAGCGGTGATAAGATTTCTCTGGGCACAGGAAACGCCTGCAGCATGTACATATTAGCAACTGCAAGAAGCCAATGATTTCTATTCTTGAGCGGTGATAAAATTTCTCTGGGCACAGGAAACGCCTGCAGCGTGTACATATTAGCAACTGCAAGATGTCTATGGCCCTCAAATCATGAGCGGTGATAAGATTTCTCTGGGCACGGAAAACGCTATAAGCGGAGATACGGCACCAACTGCCAGAATGCTATATCCCTTAAGTCATGAGCGGTGATTACGCTTCTCTGGGCACGAGAAAAACCAGCATCGATCTCCAAATGCAAGATGCCCATGGTTCTCGACTCATGAGCGGTAAATGCCATCTACGGATATCAACCTTCATCTCCAAGAAGCTTATGGTGCTCGAATAATGAGCGGTAATGTGGTTTCTCTCGCCACGGAAAACGACAACAACTCCTATACATGACTAACTACAAGACGACTATTGTCTTCAGGTCATGAGCAGTGATACATTTCTCTAGTCACTGTAAACGTTTGCAGCGGATATCCACCACCATCTGCAAGACATGTATGGACCTCAAAGCATTAAGCGGTGATTATGTCTCTCTGAGAAAGAGAAAAGCCAGCATCAATCTCCAACTGCAAGGAGTCTATGTAACTCGATTCATGAGCAGTAAACACAGCAGCGGATGTCCAACTTCAACTGCAGTATGCATATCGTCCTCAAGTCATGAACAATGATAAGGTTTTTCGGGGCACGGAAAACGCTGGAAGCGCAGATCCATCACCAGCTGCAGGAAATCTATCGTCCACAAGTAATGGGCAGTAATTAGTTTTCTCTGGGTACGGAAAATTGCCGGCTGCGGATATCCAGCACGAACTGGAGGACGTGCGTATTCTTAAAACCGCATGAGAAGTGATTAGATTTCTCTGGGAAAGAAAAGGTCGGCAGCGGATATCCATCACCAAATGCAAGAAGTCTATGGCCCTCAAGCCACAAGCAGTGAGATGTATTTCTCCGGGTACGGGAAACGCCGGCATCCAACTCGAACTGCAAGAAGCCTATAATCCTCAATTCATGAGCGCTAAACGCCGGGAGCAGATATCTATCTTAAATTGAAAGAAGCCTATGATTTCAAGCCATGGATATCGGTTGCTGCAGTATTCCGTACCCAAAGAGACCTAATCACCGTTCATGACTTGTGGACCAAAGGCTTCTTGCATTTGGCGATGGATATCCGCTGCCGGCGTTTACCGCTCGTGAGTTCCAATCTATATACTTGTTGTAGTTGGATATGGATACCTACGTTTTAGTTGAGGAGATATTCCTTATAATTGTTCATGGCTTGGGAACAATATATTTCCTGCGGTTGGTGATGGATCTCCGCTGTAGGCGTTTTCCCTGGCCAGGCAAACTTTATCAAATTTCGTGACTTGAGGACGATAGCCATCTCGCAGTTGAAGGTGGATTTCAGCTGCCGGTGTTTATTGCTCGTTACTCGGGACCATAGACATCTTGCAGCTGGAGACGGATACCTGCTATTCTCTTGCCGAGAGAAACAATATCACGCTCATTGCTTGAGGTCCATAGGTGTCTTACAGTTGGTGACGGACATCCATTGCCGGCGTTTTCAGTGCCCAGAGACTCTTAATCTCCGCTCATCTCTTGAGAAACATAGACGTCTGGCGGGTGGAGACGATCGCGGCTGCAGTCGTCTCCCAGTCTCAGAGAAAACTTATCGCTTCTCATGACTTGAGTACCATAGACTTCTTGAAGTTTAAAATTGATATCCTCTGAGAGCGTTTACCGCTCATGAGTCCAGGACCATCGACGTCTTGCATTTTCAAAAGAGATTCATGCGTTCCCCGTTCCCAGAAAAAAACCACCTCTTATGGCTTACTGGCCATGTACTTTTTAGAAGTTGTCGATGGATCTCCGCTTCCAGAGTTTACCGATCATTAGTCGAGGTCCATAGACTTCTCAGGGTTGAGTTGGATCTCTGCTTTAGGAAAATTCCTTGCACCATAGACTTCTCGGAGTTCGGGTTGGATTTCTGCTGCTGAAACTCTCCTAATCAACGCTTATGATTTAAGAACAATAAACTTCTATCAGTTGGAAATGGATATCCGTTGCCGCCGTATTCCTTACCCAAAAGAACCTAATCACCGCTCATGACTTGAGGACCAAAGAAAGACTTCCTGCAGTTTGCCATGCGTATACTCTGTCGACGTTTACCGCTCATGATTAGAAAAATATAGACCTCCTGCAGTTGGACGTGATTTATATCCACTGAGAGCGTTTACAGCTCACGAGTCCAGGAGCATAAACTTCTTGCACTTGGAGATGGATGCTGGTGTTTCCCGTGCCCAGATATGCATAAACACTCCTCATGACTTAAGAGCTATAGACGTCTTGCAGTTGGTGATGTATCACGCTGTAGGCTTTTTCCGTGCCTAGGGAAACCTTATCACCGATCATGAGTTGATTGACATAGACATCTTGTAGTTCTGTATCCGCTGCCCGCGTTTCTCCTGCCCAGAGAAATCTTATCACTGCTCAAGATTTGAGGTCCTAGGCTTCTTTCCATTCAAGATAGATATCTGCTCCCGTCGTGTAGCGATCATGAATCGAGGATCATAGACTTCATGCAGTTGGAAGTGGATGCCGGCGTTTTCTGTGCCCAGAGAAATATAATCACCGCTTATGGCTTAAGCACCATAGAATTTTTGCAGTTGGTGATGGATATCAGCTGTCTCCTTGCTCAAAGAAATCGTATCCTTACTCATTGAATTAGGACGGTAGAGTTCCTCCAGTTGGTTATGGATATCCATGCCGGGATGTCGCGTTCCCAGTTAAAACTAATTACTGCCCATGACTTCAAGACAATAGCTTTCTTGCAGTGGTGATGGATCTCCGCTGACGGCGTTTTCCGTGCCCAGAGAAACGTTATCATCGTTCATGACTTGAGGACGATAGGCATCTTGCAGTTGAAGATTGATATCTGCTGTTAGCCTCTACTGCTCATGACTCAAGTACCATAGACTTCTTGAATTGGAGATGGGTGCTGGTTTTTCCCTTCCTCAGAAAAGCATAATCACCGCTCAATGCTTGAGGTCCATACACGTCCTGCAGTTGGTGATGGATATCCGATTCAGGTGTTTTCAGTGCCGAGAGAGATTTCATCAACGCTCATGACTTGAGGACCATGGCCATCATGCAGTTGGACAAGTATAGCCGTTGTTGGTGTTTCCCGTGCCCAGAGGAATGTTATCGGCGCTCATGATTTGATCACCATAGGCTTCTTCAAGAAGACGTTTGATACCCCCAGAGTGCGTTTACCGCCCTTCGTTGAGGACCATATGTTTCTTGCATTCGGGGATAGATGCGGGGTTTTCCCGTGCCCAGAGATGCCTCATTACTGCTCATGAGTTAGGGGCCACAAACATCTTGCAGTGGGTGATGGGTACCCGCTGCAGGAGTTTCCCGTACTCAGATAAATTTTATCACCGCTCATAATTTGCGATAATAGGCTTCTTGCAATTTAAGGCAGAAATCCACTTACAGTATAGCGCTAATGAATCGAGGATTATAGACTTCTTGTATTTGGAGATGTATGCCGACCTCTCCTCTTCCCAGAGAAATATAATCAGCGGTTATGGATTGAAGACCATAGACTTTTCCAGTTGGTGATGTATATCGGCTGCCGGCATTTCCTGTGCCGTGAGAAAACTAAGTACCGCCCATGACTCGAGGACCATAGATTTTTTGCAATTGGAGATGGATACCCGCTGCCGGCGGTTTCCGTGTCCCAAGAAACCTTATCATTGTTCATGACTTGTTGACGATAGACATCTTGCACTTGGAGTTGGATATCCGATGACGGCGTTCACAGCTCATGAATCGAGTACCATACACTTCTGGCAGTTGGAGATGAAAACCGGCTTTTCCCCTCTCCAGAGAAACATAATTACTGCTCATTGCGTGAGGTCCGTACACGTCTTGCAGTCGCTCATGGATATCCGCTGCAGGTGTTTTGAGTGCCCAGAGGAATTTAACCACCTTCCTTAGGTTGAGGACTATAGTCGTCTTGCAGTTCGTCATGGATAGCGGTTGTTGGCTCTTCCTGCGCCAGAGAAACCTCATTACTGTTCATGATTTATCCACTACCGGCTTTAACCGCTCATGAGTCGAAAAATATAGATTTCTTGCAGTTGGACAAGGAGACCGACGTTTTACTTATCAAGAGATACCTAATTATTGTTAATGACTTGAGCACATTAGATATCTTGCAGCTGGTGACAGAACTCCGCTGTTGCTGTTTTCCGTGCCCAGAGAAACCTTATCAACTTTCAAGACTTGAGGACGATAGGCATCTCCCAGATGAAAGTGGATACCAGCTGCATGTGTTTATCGCTCAGGAGTCAAAGACCACAGACTTACAGCTGGAGACGAATGCCGGCTATTCCCCAGCCTAGAGAAACGATCATGAATCGAGGATTATAGACTTCTTTCAGTTGGAGTTTGATGCCGGCATTTCCTGTGCCCAGAGAAATATAATCGCCGCTTTTGGCTTGACGACGATAGACTTCTTGCAGCTGCTGATGGCTATCCGCTGCCGGTATTTCTCATTCCCAGTGATGGAAACGGGAAATGCCGGCAGTGGATATCATCACCAACTCCGCTCATGAATCAAGTACAATAGACTTCTTGAATTGGAAATGGGTGCTAACGTTTCCGCTCCCCAGAGAAGCATAATCACTGCTCAATGCTTGAAATCCATACACGTCTTGCAGCAGGTGATGGATATCCGATTCAGGCATTTTCAGTGCCCAGAGAAATGTAATCAACCGTCATCGCTTGAGGACCTTAGTCGTCTTGCAGTTGGACAAGTATAGCCGTTGTTGGCATTTCCCGTGCCCAGAAGAACCTCAGAGCCCTCATGATTTGAGTATTATAGGATTCTTGCAAATTAAGTTTGATATCCGGAGGGAGCGTTTCCCACTCATGAGTCGAGGACCATAGATTTCTTGTATTTTGAGATAGATGAGGAGTTTTTCCGTGCCCGCAGATGCCTAATTACGGCTCATGACTTAAAGGCCATAGACATCTTGCAGTTGGTGATTTGAATCCGCCTCCGGAGTTTTCCATGCCCAGTGTAATCTTATCACCGCTCATGACTTGAGATCATAGGCATCTTGCAATTTAAGATAGAAATCCATTTTCGGCGTTTAGAGATCATGAATCGAGCATTATAGACTTTCTGTTGTTGGAGATGGATGCCGATCTTTGCCGTGCCCAGACAATTATAATCAGCGCTTATGGCTTGAAGACCATAGACATTTTCCTGTTGGTGACGTATATCCGCTGCCGGCAATTCTAGTGCCCAGAGAAAACAAATACCGCCTATGACTTGAGGACCAAAGATTTTTTGCAGTTGGTGATGGATATCAGCTGCCGGCGCTTTCCGTGTCCACAGAAACCTTATCATTGTTCATGACTTGAGGACGATACGCATCTTGCACTTGAAGTTGGATATCTGCTGCCGGCGTTTGTCGCTCATGAATCGAGTACCATAGAATTCTTGCACTTGGAGATAGATGCCGGCTTTTTCCTTCCCCAGAGGAACAGAATCACCGCTCATTGCTTGAGGTTCCATACACGTCTTGCAGTTGGTCATGGATATCCGCTGCAGGCGTTTTGAGTAAGCAGAGTAATTTAACCACCTATCATAGCTTGAGGACTGCAGTCGTCTTGCACTTGGTCATGGATAGCCGTTATTGGCGTTTCCTGTGCCAAAGAAACCGCATCACCGTTCATGATTTATCCTCTGCCGGCGTTTACCGCTCATGAGTCGAAAAATATAGACCTTGCAGTTGGACATGGAGACCGACGTTTTACTTAATGAGAGATACCTAATTATTGTTAATGACTTGAATACCTTAGATATCTAGCAGCTGGTGACAGAACTCCGCTGTCGCCGTTTTCCGTGCCCAGAGAAACCTCATCTACTTTCAAGACTGGAGGACGTTAGGCATCACCCAGTTGAAGGAGAATACCAGCTACCGGTGTTTATCGATCATGAGTCGAGAACCAGAGCCTTCTTGCAGCTAGCGATGGATGCCGGCTGTTTCCCTGCCAAGAGAAACATTTTCACCGATCATTGCTTGAGGTTCATACATGTCTTACAGTTGGTGATGGATATCCGTTGCCCGAGTTTTTAGTGCCCAGAGAACTTTGATCACTGCTGATGACTTGAGGAACATAGACGTCTCGCAGTTTTAGATGGATAGCCGTTGCCGGGGTTTCCCGTGCCCAGAGAAACCTTATTACTGCTCATGATTTGTGTACCATAGGCTTCTTGCAGATTAAGATTGATATCAACAGAACGCGTTTATCGCTGATGAGTCGAGGACCATAGACTTCTTGCATTTTGAGATCAATGCGTGTATTTCTCGTGACCAGAGAGGGATAATCTCTGCTCATGACTTAAGGGCCATAGACGTCTTGCAGATTGCGATGGGTCTCCGCTGCCAGCGTTTACCGTTCAGCTCTAATGAGTCGATAACCATAGACTTTTCGGAGTTGGGGTTGGCTCTTAGCTGCTGGAATTTTTCTTGCACTGGGTACCTAATCATCGCTCATGCTTTAAGAACAATAAACTTCTGTCAGTTGATAATGGATATCTGTTGCCGCCGTATTCCTTAACCAAAGCCACATAATCACCGCTCATGACTTCAGAAATTATGACTTCTTTTAGTTTGCGATGTATATCCTAATCCGGCGTTTACCTCAAATGAGTCGAAAGCTATAGACTCATTGCAGTTGGTGATGGATCTCCTGCCGCCGTATTCCGTGCCCAGAGAAAGCTTATCAACTTTCGTGACTTGAGGACGATAGGCATCTCCCAGATGAAGGTGGAAATCAGCTGCCGATGTTTATTGCTTTTATGTTGAGACTCACAGACTTACTGCAGCTGGATATGGATGCTGGCGTCTCCCCTGACGCGAGAAACATGATCAGCACTAATGTTTGGAGGACCACAGACTTTTTCAATTTCTAAATGGATATCCGCTGCCGGCGTTTTCCTTACACGGAGAAACCTGATCACCGCTCATGGGTCGAGGACAATAGACTCCTTGCCGCTATAGATGTATGCGTTCGTTTCCTTTTTTCAGAGGAACATATAATCACAGCTCATTCCTTGAGGCCCATACATGCTTAACAGTTAAAGATGGATATCCGTAGGCGGAGTTCTCAGTGTCCAGAGAAATTTTATCACCGCTCATAACTTGAGGAGCGTAGACGTCTTGCAGTTGGGATG
This sequence comes from Macrothele yani, assembly GCA_039090855.1. Taxonomy (NCBI): domain Eukaryota; kingdom Metazoa; phylum Arthropoda; class Arachnida; order Araneae; family Macrothelidae; genus Macrothele; species Macrothele yani. The sequence continues at coordinate 105,263,737 of CM077007.1, forward strand.
GATAGCTGGTGCCGGCGATTCCAGCGCCCAAAGAAACCTTATCACAGCTTAAGATTTGAGTATCATAGGCATCTTGCAGTTTAAGATTGATATCCTCTGAGAGCGTTTGCCTGTCATGAATCTATGGCCATAGACTTCCTGCAGTTGGAGATGGATGGCGGCATTTCCCGTGCCCAGAGAAATATAATCACCTTTTATGGCTTGAGCACAATATTCTCCTTGCAGTTGGTGATGGCTACCCGCTGCTGGCGTTTACCGCTCATGAGTCGAGGACCATAGACTTCTCGGAGTCGAGGTTTTTTATTTACTTCTGGAAATTTCCTTGCACTGAGAAACCTAAACAACCCTCTTGATTTTTTTTATTGGAAGTTTAAAGAACACGTGAGCAACTCAATCGGCCATAAGCAGAAGCCCGTACCTAATTTAGAGCCTGGTTCCAGGGAATGGAGAGAGCCAGTGCTGTAAGATAAACACAATATCCATCCCTCACCGGGTTTCGAAATCGAATCGAACACATCTCGGACAAATGATCAGAAGCCATCTGTTACACCACTGCGCCACCAGAGCTGCCTTATGATTTAAGAACAATGATCTTCTATTAATCGGCGATGGATATCCGTTGCCGCCGTATTCCTTTCCCAAAGAAACCTAATCACCGCTCATGCCTATATTCGTAATGGATATCCGCCTCAGTTGGTGGTGTATAACCGCTGCCAGCGTTTTCCGTGCCCAGAGAAACTTTATCACCGGTCAAGGCTTGAGGGACATACACGTCTTGCAGTTATGATATGCCGGTAGTGGATATCCATCACCAACTGCAAGAAGTGTATGGTCTTCAAGTCATGTGCGGTGATTATATTTCTCTGGACACGGGAAATATCGGCATCCATCTCCAACTGCAATAAGTCTGTGGTTCTTGCCTTATGAACGCTAAACGCCGGAAGTGGATTTCTATGTTAATTTGCAAGAAGCCTATGATCTCAAGTCATAAGCTGTGATAAGGCTTCTCTGGGCGCGGAAAACTCCAGCATCGTGTACCCATCACCAACTACAAGATGTCTATGAACCTCAAGTCATGACCGGTGATACTGTTTCTCTGTGAGCAGAAAAAGCCGGCAGATGCGATAAGTCACCAACTGCAAGAAGTTTATAGCCCTTAAGTCAAGAGCAGTGATTACACTTCTCTGGACACGGGACACCCCTGAGTCCATCTCCAAACGCAAGAGGCCTATGATCACCGACTCATGAACGGTAAACGCTCTCTGCTGATATCATACTTTATCTGCAAGAAACCTATGCTTCTTGACTTATGAGCGCTAAACGCGAGGAGTGGATGTCTATGTCAGATTGCAAGAAGTCTCTGATCTGAAGTCATGAGCGGTGAAAAGATTTTTCTGGGCATGGGAAACTCCTGCAGCAGGTAGCAATCACAACTGCAATATGTCTGTAGCCCATACGTCATGGGCTGTAATTAGGCTTTTCTGGGCACGGTAAACCCTGCATCCATCTCAAAATGCACGAGTTCTATGGTCTTCGATTCATGAGAGGTAAACGCTTTCTCCGGATATCAAACCTCGTCTGCAAGAAGCTTATAGTACTCAATTCATGAGCGGTGATTGTTTTTCTTTGGGCACGGGAAACACCTACGTCCATATCAAAATGCAAGAGGTCTATGGTTCTCGACTCCTGAGTGGTAAATCCACTCTGCGGATTTTAATCTTAATCTGCTAGAAGCCTATGGTACTCAAATCATGAACTGTGATAAGGTTTCTCTGAGCACGGAAAACGGCGACAGCGCAGATCCATCACCAACTGCAAGGAATCTATGGTGCTCAAGTCATAAACAATAATTAGGTACCTCTCATGAAGTACAACTCAGGTATCCATGTCCAGCTGAGGGAAATCTGTAGTTTTCGACTCATGAGCGTTAAACGCCGGCAGAAGATATCCATCCCAAACTAAAAGAAGTCTTTAGTCCTCAAGTCATGAGCGGTGATTAGGTTCATTTGGGTAAGGAATACAGCAGCAACGGATATCCACCACCAACTAATAGAAGTTTATCTTTCTTTAATCATGAACGATGATTAGGTTTCTCACTGCAAGAAAAGTTCCAGCAGCAGAGATACAACCCCAACTCAGAAAAGTCTATGGTCCTCGACTCATGAGCGGTAAACGCTGGCAGCGGAGATCCAGCGACATCTGCAAGAAGTCTATGGCCTTTAAGTCATGAGGGTGATTAGTTTTCTCTGGGCACGTGAAATCCATCACGAACTGGAAGAAGTCTACGGTCTTAAAGCCACAAGGAGTGATTAGATTTAATCCTTAACCATCAACCTCGTCACTGCTCATGACTTGAGATTAGGCCGGCATTAATCTCAAGTCATGAGCAGTGACAAGGTTCGTCTCGGCACGGGAAACGCCGGCAGCAGATACACATCACCAACTGCAAGATATCTATGTCCCTCAAGTTTTGACCGGTGATAAGGTTTATCTGGTCACGGAAAACGCTAGGAGCGGTGATACATCACGAACCGCAAGAAGTCTATAGCCCTTAAGTCACGAGAAGTGATTATGCTTCTCTGGGCACGGGAAACGCCCGCATCCATATCCAAGTGAAAGAAGTCTATGACCCTCGACTCGTGAGCTGTAAACGCTCTTAGCGGATATTAATACTAATCTGCAAGAAACTTATGATACTCAAGTCGTGAACGGTGACAATGTTTCTCTGGGCACGGGAAATGCGGGCATGGATCTCCAACTTCAATAAGTCTAGGGTTCTACTTATGAGCGCTAAACGACTGAGTCAATTTCTGTGTTAAATTGCAAAAAGCCTGTAATTTCAAATTATGAGCGATGACATGATTTCTCTGGGACCGGTGATACATCACCAACTGCAAGAAATCTATAGCCCTTAACTCGTGAGCACTGATTAGGCTTCTCTGTACACGAGAAACGCCCGCCTCCATCACAAAATGCAAGATATTTATGGTCCTCGACTCATGAGCGGTAAACGCTCTCTGTGGATATCAAACTTCATCTGCCAGAAGCCTATGGTACTCCAGTCATGAGCGGTGATGATGATTCTCTAAGCACTGGAAACGCCAACAACGGCTATCCATGACCAACTGCAAGACGATTATGGTCCTCAAACCATGAGCAGTGATTAAATTTCTCTGGGCACTGAAAACGCCTTCAGCTGATATCCATCACCAACTGCAAGACGTGTATGGACCTCAAGCAATGAGCGTCTTGCAGTTGGTGATGATGATTTGAGGTTCCTAGAGGACTTTGCCCAGAGAAATATAATCAGCGGTTATGGATTGACGACCATAGACTTTTTCCAGTTGGTGATGTATATCCGCTGCCGACATTTCCTGTGCCCTGAGAAAACTAAGTACCGCCCATGACTCGAGGACCATAGATTTTTTGCAATTGGTGATGGATATCAGCTGCCGGCGGTTTCCGTGTCCCAAGAAACCTTATCATTGTTCGTGACTTGTTGACGATAGGCATCTTGCACTTGAAGTTGGATATCGGATGACGGCGTTCACCGCTCATGAATCGAGTACCACACCCTTCTGGCAGTTGGAGATGAAAACCGGCTTTTCCCCTCTCTAGAGAAACATAATTACTTCTCATTGCTTGAAGTCCATGCACGTCTTGCAGTCGCTCATGGATATCCGCTGCAGGCGTTTTGAGTGCCCAGAGGAATTTATCCACCTTCCTAAGGTTGTGGACTATAGTCGTCTTGCAGTTCGTCATGGATAGCGGTTGTTGGCTTTTCCTGCGCCAGAGAAACCTCATTACTGTACATGATTTATCCACTACCGGCTTTAACCGCTCGTGAGTCGAAAAATATAGATTTCTTGCAGTTCGACAAGGAGACCGACGTTTTTCTTATCGAGAGATACCTAATTATTCTTACTGACTTGAGCACCTTAGATATCTTGCAGCTGGTGACCGAACTTCGCTGTTGCCATTTTCCGCGCCCAGAGATGACTTATCAATTTTCAAGACTTGAGGAAGTTAGGCATCTCCCAGTTGAAGGTGGATACCAGCTTCAGGTGTTTAATGCTCAAATGTTGAGGACCAGAGACTTCTCGCAGCTAGAGATCGATGCCGGCTATTCCCCTGCCGAGAGAAACATTATCACGACTCATTGTTTGAGGTCCATACCTGTCTTACAGTTGGTGATGGACATCGGTTGTCGGCGTTTTCAGTGCGCAGAGAACTTTCATCACTGCTCACGGCCTTTCCCGTACCGAGAGAAACCTTATCTCTGCTCATGACTTGAGTATCATAAGCTTCTTGCAGATTAAGATTTATATCCACTGAGAGCGTTTACCGCTCATGAGTCGAAAACTATAGATTTCTTGCATTTTGAGATGGATGTGTGTGTTTCCCGAGCCCAGAAGAGCATAATCTCTACTCATGACTTAAGGGACGTATACTTCTTGCAGATGTCGATGGATCTCCGCTGCCAGCGTTTACCACTTACTTCTCATGAGTCGATGACCATAGATTTCTCGGAGTTGGGGTTGGTTCTCCTTTGCTGGAATTTTCTTGCACTGAGAACCTAATCAGGGCTCATGTTTTAAGAACAATAAACTTCTATAAGTTGGTAATGGGTATGTGTTGCCGCCGTATTCCTTAACCAAAGGAACCAAATCACCGCGCATGATATCAGAAATAATGACTTCATTTAGTTTGCGATGGATATCCTAATCCGACGTTAACTTCGTGAAGTCGAAAGCTATAGACTTCTTGCAGTTAGTGATGGATCTCCTCTGTCGCGGTCATCCGTGCAAAGAGAAACCTTATTATATTTCGTGAGTTGAAGACGATAGGCATCTCCCAGTGGAAAGTGTATATCAGCTGGCAGTGTTTATTGCTTATGTGTCTAGGCCCACAGACTTCTTGCAGGTAGAGATGGATGCCGGCGTCTCCCATGACGCGAGAGACATGATCAGCGCTAATGGCTGGAGGATCATAGATTCTTAAATTTCTAAATGTATATCCGGTACCAGCGTTTTCCTTACACGGAGAAACCTGTTCACCGCTCACGAGTCGAGGACAATAGACACCTTGCCGCTAGAGATTTTCCTTTTTCAGAGAAACATAATAATCGCCGTTTCCTTTTTTTAAAGAAACATAATCACCGCTCATTCCTTTAGATCCACACATGTTTTTCAGTTAATTACGGGTATCCGTAGCCGGAGTGCTCAGTGTCCAGAGAAATTTAATCACCGATTATCACAGGCCTGCAACCAAAAAAGTGTTTAGAAACCAATAGCTGATTCTGACAGATTTTTGGATGCTGATTTCAGGAAAAATAGTCAAAATATTCCATCACGTACCATTTTTTCACAAATTGAAAATTTTGATTTTCGTAGCCACCAATCCATTGTGTTATAATCTACTAAGGAAGGGGATGAGCATTTAGCGTCATAAGTCGTCATTACTAGCGCAAACTGGAGATTTTTAGGGCAGTCTCTGGTGCGAAAAAAAAATTTTTTTTTCAAGTAATAATACGTCCAAAAAAAGTTTTGTTTGGACATATTTTACTTCAAAATGGCTCTTATTCGTCGAGAGCCTAAGTTAAAAATCACCATGATTCACCAGTCGTTATCATGAGGAGAATTCCAGGAACATCAAGTGTGACCGGAAATGAGTTAGTTGATGACTCACTCCCTTTCGTTCCTCTCCCCTATTCCACGCTTTCCGCTCTCTGCTCAGTTGTACTTTAATCTTTGAGTGAAACGGTTGTGTGCTGAGCAGTGCAATTGCTCTCAAGGTTACACTTACTAACTTCGAAGTGGAGGACCATCGAGTTTCTGCTATGAACGGTATGCGTCTTGTAGTTGTAGATGTGAGTGTATAAGATCGCTTCACTGAGTTGTGAAAAAACGAAGGAATTCCAGTGAGGCTTGCATAAAATATACGACACTTTGAAATTTTAGAAAAACTCTGCTGTAATACAAGATTCAAACGATGTGCTAAAAAATGAACAAAAACAGTTAGAGAAGCTTTATCCTTGATTTTTTTCTGGAGCCCATTCAAGTGTCCAGACATTACACTTGCCCCATCATAACATTGTCCTATTAATTTGTGTTGATAATCGAATCGCCACCAAGCGGTTAAGACAACGTGTTTCGAAAGAAAAACAGAGCATTAAAACATGCCTGCCAACTGATAACAGTTTTTTTTTTGAAGTAGAAAGCACATGACCAACAGAGAAATAGCACTGGGATTAAACGCGACTTCTTTTGAAACGAAATGAGCAAGTTTCACGAAGGAATTGAAAAAAAAAAAGTTAACCGAAATACTAATTTGTTTTTGTTGACATTAATTGTTCTTCAAAAATTTCAGAATTAACCGAGAATAGGCAGCTAATCAATAAGATCTCCCTCCGTAAAACCTCTTTCGACCTTTCCGTTACATTAGAGGTTAAAAAAATTTTCCCGCAGCTTATGAGTATACTCATTTTTATAGTTTTCATATTTAAAGTTTTAACCTATAAAATGTACTAAAGAGCAGCAAGGGCTTGTTTTAATTCACCTGATTCCTTTTGTTATATTTGTGGGGAATTTGTAGTGAAGAAACATCAAAGAAATATAACAGATTTTGTGAAGAAAGTATATTATGCATATTTCGGTGTAAAACTTGGTGACCAGAATAAGTCATGGGCCCCACATAAAGTGTGTTACCCTTGTGTAGAAGAATTGCGAAAGTGGTCAAAAGGCACGAAAAAGTCTTTCCGTTTTGGAATCCCTATGATCTGGGGGGAACCTAAAAATCATAGTGATGACTGCTACTTCTGTTCATGTAACGTGTAGGGGTACAATTTAATTAATCAGAGAGAAATATTTTATCCAAACCTCCCGTCGGCAATACGTCCTGTTCCTCATAGCTCAGAAATACCTGTACCTAAACTTACTGAGAAACTAGAAGACATTCCTGAAGACTCTGAAGACGAAGGTCAGGCTTATGACGAGGACTTTCACGGTGTTTCATATAACAGCGAGCCCCAACCTTTTTCCCAGCTGGAATTGAATGATTTAGTCAGAGATTTGGGCCTTTCTAAAGAATCTGCAGAACTCTTAGGCTCTAGGCTAAAGGAAAAGAATTTATTGGCTCCTGGTACCTCTTTCTCATGGTTTAGAAAGAGAGAAACAGATTTCGTTCCATACTTTTCTCAAGATAGTGGCTTGTTGCCCTCCATGCATCGTCCGATGCATGGAGGGCACCATTGCTTGCTGAATATCCGCAATCGTGGCTGTTGGGTAACTTCGCGCATGTCGGACAACCCGTCAGTCCTCTTTCTCTCTCTCTCTCTCTCTCTCTCCGTGGTCCATCTACGTCACCCAGACCATTCCTGTAGTTGCTGCGTGCCTTGTTCTATCCACTGCTGCGAACAGCGCGCTATAGGGATATCCACACGACCGGTATGGCGCGCAATATGTCGATAAAACCATCCCGCTTGCCATAGCCCAACGATGCGGCCCCTGTCGAACTCCTCCAACTACTCGAATTGCTTCCGAACTTTTCTCCGAGGCATACTTCACTTGCAAACGATGCAACCAACACAACAGCGCGAATCAGAATGGCAAGCACGCGCAACGGGACGACCTTATACACTGAGTGGCCACTTTATTATGACCACCCCCTCAGTACTTCGTTGGGCCACCTTTTGCCTTTAATACTGCGTCGATTCTACGTGGCATGGACTCCACGAGATGTTGATAGGTGGTTTGTGGAATCTGAGACCATGCTTGATGAATAGCACTTTCCAGGAGTGTGAGATTGCAGGGTTGTGGATCCAGCTGTCTGATGGCTCGTTCAACTTCATCCCACAAATTCTCAATGGGGTTGAGATCTGGAGATTGTGGGGGCCACCTAAGCAAAGTAAACTCACCGGCATGTTCCTGAAACCAATCCTGTACAATACGAGCACTATGGCAGGACGCATTATCTTGTTGAAAGTACCCATCGCCATTGGGATAAACCATCCACATGACAGGATGCACTTGGTCCGCAACGATTTTTAGATGTGATAGGCCAGTCAGACGTTGATCAACACGAATTAAAGGGCCCAAAGCATGCCAGGAAAACATTCCCCAAACCATAACGTTGCCTCCACCAGCTTGAAGGGTTGTAGCAATGCCTTTGGGGTCCATGCTTTCGTGCTATTTCTCCAAATTCTCACTCGGCCATCGGCATGGTGCAACTGAAAACGTGATTCATCGGACCACATAATTTGTTTCCAATTATCGACTGTCCCATCCTTTTGCTCCTGTGCGAACTGGGGACGTTTTCTCTTGTTAACTGCAGACAGCAAAGGTGTTCGTACAGGCCTTTGGCTGCCATATCCCATCCGATGCAGCGTACGGCGAACAATGCGTGCGGAGATCATTTGAGGGGATCCTTGATTAAGATGGTCTGTAATTTGCTGCATTGTTGCCCTTCTGTTGTCTGTTACCAGTCTGGACACTCTCCGTTCCGCCCGAGCAGTCACTAGTAGATGACGACCCCACGTTGCACGTAGAGACCCAGTTTTTTGGCTGACAGTCCAGTCTTTAAACACTTGAACAGCAGCTGCTCTGGAACATTTCACGAATGCGGCGGTTTCGGTGATACTTGCTCCATGGCTCCGAGCTCTTACAATCATCCCACGTTGAAAGTCCGTCAAATCGCATTTTAGCACGTGTTTTGTAAAAAAAGATCGTGCTTATGTTATTGGTTTGTCCGTCCGTCCGTCTGTACCCATGATATCTCTGCAACTATTAGTCCGATTTGAAACATTCTTTTGGCATTGAGAAGCTTGAAATATGCGAATGATGATCCTTTATTTCGTCTGTTTTTACGCTTTACAATTTCGCCGCTAGAGGGGTTAAATGCAGATGATGTTGAATTCAAAAATACGTTTTATTCCACACATTTGCTTCTAAACATCTGATTAAAAAAATGTCTTTATCTTTCGATTCCATTTATGTTGAAGAGTATTTTAGATATAGTTAATTTTCCAAATTACTCATAGATTTTCCGCTAGGGGGCGTAAAAGTAAATTGCCTTTTTCCCGATAACTCTTCTTCTAAAGCTCCGATTTGAAAACTTCTTTTCTTCAGCGGATACACCTCTTGATGGAAAATCTTTTGCATAAAATTTCTAATTTTTGGTAATAAATACTTTGCCCACCAGGGGGCGTAAGCGTTAATTTTTGCTTCTGATTTATTTGGCCTAAAATCTGAGCTTCTAAAATATCGATTGAAAAAATTCTTTCGTGGACTGATACCACTGACATCGATAAACCTTTTCGGAATATTTTCTTTTTAAAATATTCCACACTTTCGCCGCCAGGGGGCGTAGATGTATATCTTATTTTCTTCAATATCTCTACTTCTAGGCGTTCGATTTAAAAAATGTCTTCTTTGTTGGATAGTGTTTTCAGTGTGACATGTTTTTCATATAATTTCAAAATTTTCAAGTAATTCATAGACTTTCCGCTAGGGGGCGTAAAGGTAAATTGCGTTTCCCCCTATATCTCTGCTTCTAAATCTCCGATTTGAAAAATTCTTTCTGCACAGGATACAGCTCCTGATGGGAAATCGTTTGCACATAATTTCTATTTTTTGTAAAAAAAATGGTTTGGCCACCAGGGGGCGTAAATCTTAATTTCCGCTTCTGATGTATTTGCAGCAAAATATGAGCTTCTAAATTCTCGATTGAAAAAAATGTCGTTCGTAGACCGATACTACTCATGTCGACAAACCTTTTAGAAATATTTTCTGTTTAAAATAATGCATGGTTTCTACGCCAGGGGCGTAGATGTATATTTTATATTTGTCAATATATCTACTTCTAGGAGTCCGATTTGTAAAATTTCTTCTTTGTTGGATAGAGTTTCCAGTGTGATATATTTTTCATATAATTTCAAACTTTTCAAGTAATTCGTAGACTTTCCGCTAGGGGGCTCGAAGGTAAATTGCGTTTTCTGCGTTATTTCTGTTATTTCTGCTCCTAAAACTCCGATTTAAAAAATTCATCCTGTATCGCATACAAGACCTGATGGAAAAAAATTCACATAATTTCTAATGTTTGGTAAAGAATGGTTTGGCCACCAGGTGCGATAAGTGTTAATATCTGCTTCTGATGTATTTGTGGCAAAATCTGGGATCCTGAAAACTCGATTAATTTTATTTTTTTTTTCTTGGACCGATACGGCTCATATGGATAAACCTTTTGAGAATACTTTCTTCCTAAAATAATGCATTGTTTTCTCACCAGCAGACGTAAAGTCACATCTTATTTTTGTCGATATCTCTGTTTCTAAGAGTCCGATTTGAAAAATTCTTTCTCTGTTGGAGAGCGTTTCCGGTGCGAAATGTTTCTCATATCAATTGATGTTTTTCTTAACGCACAAGTCTGCAACCAGAGGGCGTAAGCCCACGATTCCGTTTACAGCAATATCTGAGGGATTAAAAACCCGATTGAAAAACTTCTTTCTTCCGTCAGATATTATTGTTTTCCATACCGGTTCCATTGACTTTGAATAGCTTTGATAAATTTAATTTGCGTCAGAACGGATTCAAAAGACGTGCTTATTACACCCGAAAATTCGGTGTCATCTTTCTTGTTTACGTCAGCCAAATTCACTTGCCCTTTTATACTAGCCTCGCCCTCTGGCGGCAACAGCGTGCAACCACAGCTTATTTGCTTAAAACTGTCAGGTGGTCATAATTAAGTGGACACTCAGTGTATAGTCGGTTAGGTATAGCGCTATGACCACTCCTAGCTTGCATCACATACGCGGCCGATCACGATACTTGAATCATTTGGATGTCTCACGATGTAAAACCTACCCACCAAATTTCATTCCTGTAGGTTGCTTCCTCTGGGTGCACCTATTTTTTTTTTTTTTTTTTGAAGATGAGTGTGTTATTCTTTCTCAAATTAACTTCCCTCGGATGGTATGAAGCGATCCCATCGCGATCGTTCAGTCCACTTTTCAAAGCATGTGGCAAAGGCATTTTGTGTAAGCTGCTTGCTTTAGTGACCCCTGTACAGCTTGAATAACGCCAGCATTTGTTTTGAATGTTGCGCCACAGAACTTCTCCTTCATTGTTGGAAACAATCAGAAATCGCAGGGGGCGAGGTCAGGACTGTAGGCAGGCTGTGACATGATTTCAATACTGCATTTCGTAAGATGCCGTTGAACACAAGCAGCCACATGTGGGCGGGCGTTATCATGGTGTAAGGTCCACTTGCCCACCAGTTCTGGTTGCTTAGTCAATATTGGTCGTCGTAGTCGCTTCAAGACTGAAATGTAATACTCAGCATTGACAGTAATTTGTGGAAGAACGGAATGCTGGTAGACTACACCTTTATGACCTTCCCAGCTAATTTGGTTAGGCGGACTTTTTTCGAAAGAGGCAAGCCTGTGTGTTTCCAGACACTCGTTGCGCGCTTCGTGAGGAGGTCGAAATAGTGGACCCATGTTTCATCGGCAGTTATTACTGTGTTTAAAAAGTTTGTATCCTGTGCAATCACTTGCTTCCACTCATGGCACACCTGAACTCTGGCTAAAAATTGCTCTCTCGTCAGGTGATGAGGTACCCATCTGGAACACACACGATGCGGCAATAATTTGTCGCGTAGAATTCGGAATGACGACATTTTTGAAATATTAGTAGACGCCGCTATGTCTTTACATGCTACTCGTCGTTCTTGTTGCATGATTGCCTAAACAGTGCTAACAATACGCTCCGTAACAACACTTTCAGGTCTACCAGGCCTAGGAGCGAGTTCCCCTTTTTTGAAATCATGGTGCCATCTAAAAATCGTTGACTAATCCAAACATTAATCTTTGTAAGCTTTTGTTATTAAATCAACTGTTTCTGGAGCCGTTTTACCCAAACAAGAGCAAGCTCTCATCGCACAACGCATTTCACTTCTTAACTCTGAATCACTCACCTCCATAGCTGTATGGCGAAATGCAGACGTACCTTAAACAGCTGCGCAATAACAAAACCAGAATCGTGTGCCACGGCTAATAACTGTTGCCACAGATACTTCCTTAATTCAGTTAGTCGCCTGCGTTTTTTTCTTTTTTTCTCCTTCGCACTGTTGACAACTCAAAAAAATTACTCTCAGTTTTTATGGAACGGCCTTTCTGCCAGTGGTGTTCGAACCCACATCTTTCAACTCCGCAGCGCCTGTTTTGCCATCTGAACTATGCCGGCAGGTACATCGCTGCTTCATTGTGGATTTGGCTCATGCGTCACCTCTGTAATACGTCATCATCTACGTCATTACAAATATTGAAAACTCCCAGTAAATGAAGTTTAAGTTATTGAAGCACCCACCGTAACGTCTTGAGCTTGCAGCTTTGGATTATCATCTGGAGGTCCACTCATAAACCCCTTAAGGACCATCGATTTGCCACGAATCAAGAAGTGAAAATAATCACTGCATGCGTGGCTTGTTTTTTAATGACGTGACAAAGAAGTTCGTGCAACCCTAGACCAGATGTGTTAAAAAGCAAGGCGTTTACGTTGAAAAATGTTGTTTCTGTAAGATCTCGTTGTTGCTGAAATATATTTTACAATACAAATACGCTGCGGATAATTATTGATTTAACTCTTCGTATTGCACTGTAAATATTCTGTAAAATATTAACATTTCATTTTTGTTGACAAAATGCGGACTTTGTTTTCCTCCAACAAACAGTCAACATTGGAAACTGGTAAGAAGTAAGAAGGGCTTTATAGCTTTACACTATTTCTTTTCTTCTTTTCCTTTTTTTTTTTTTTTTTTTCCAATGACCGCTAAGAACATTTCGAGTAAGTAATGATAAGGAAGAACCAAAGCCGCAAATGTAACTGCAGCCTCAATGTCGTATCCAAGATTGCAATTTTTCCTCAGAAATGCCGGAACCCTTTCTCCCGTAGCTAGTTGGTTCGCGGTTGTTTGCATGTCTACCGTACAACCTGTTTGCTTTCATAATCATCTTCTGCGACTGATGTTTTGTGGCCAACAGAAACCAATCGACAAACAAATCACGGAATCTGTGAAAACAGAGTGATTTGTTCTGACACTATTGTTTCTTCTTTCTTTCTAAGAAATTTGTTTCCTTCTTTCTTTCTAGAAAATCACCGTGCGGGCAAACCACACTCTGGTTTTCCTGTGTCGTGACCAGTTATAATTATTGAAGCTAACTCTTAGTGACCTTAAACATAAATGGAGGAAGAAATAGTTAGCCAGATGCAGTATCACACTTCACTGATTTCAACAACTCTCAAATTATGCTGTTTAGTACCCGAAAGAGCTGTTCTGAAATGGTACATAACAGTATTTTGTTATTTTAAACTGAAGGGAATTATCAGTTTTTTATTTCAATTTCACACTGTTGTTGCTGACTAAAAAAATAGTTAACAGCTGTCTTAAATTCGAATTTCATAATATCGCCTCGAATTAAAATAAAAGGGAGTGGGTGCGCAGAACCAGGACCCGAACTCAACTTGATATGCAGCAAATCGATAGGAAAAAATAAAGAAAGATATCGATTCTGTAAACGTCGATATTAAAAAGCAAAAATTAACAACGCTAGTACGCATTGATAGGGTATTTTTCGACGATGCGATTTTGTTCATTGTGAATGTGTCCCGTTCAGTTAATATATCATGATTTTTGTGCTTTTTCTTTTCTGAAGCTTTGTCATTCTTTGTTCGAAAAAGAATCTGCGAGATACATCCTTATGATTTTTGTAAAAATCAGGAATGTCTGCCTAATCATTCAAAAAATATTATTTGTAATATTAGAGCACCTTGTCTTTCACTTTCTTGGCTTGCTGGAAATGCAAACTGTGCAACATATTCGAGTTCTTAGATTTGAAGATTATTCCTTTAATGTAAAAGAAAGTCAGCAAAGACCTCCAAGGATGTACTCGAAATAAAGTACATTTTTAACATAAGTTACTTGCATCGGTTAACTATTTCAAGTTATACGGGGGTCATAACAAAATTTCTGCACACAGTCCATTTTTGAGAAAAGTGTGAAGTAACGGAGAAAACTTACCTTATTGCCGTTCAATGTTCTCCTCTCCTCTGCTAATGACTGCTTGCCAGCAGTGAGGTGAGTCCTGGATGCCCCCGTAGTACGCCATCTTTGTTGAGCTGTTGTATTACTCGGATCACGCCCAATGACAGTTCGTCCAGCGATTTGTAGCGAATGCCAGGGAGACAATTTTTTAACTTTGGGAAAAGATCAAAGTCGGGTGGATTGAGATCAGGGCTGTATGGTGGGTGGGATAAAGTTTCCCAGCCATATTTCGACAGATATCCCCGTACCAACGCTGCACCATGACACGGTGCGTTGTCATGCAGCAATATAGCTCCCGCTTCCAACAGGTCGGGGCAATTTTGAAGAATTTTCGGTCTCAACTTTGTCCTCAGAAAGAAATTGTGCTTCGATCAAGAGTTCCTTCCCCACAAACTTCTTGCAAGGCAGTGTGGATCTGTGTCGGAGTTATCCCCCGCAAAGTTTCTATTTTCACGTACGAGCGCTGGTCTAACGCAGTGACTCGACCTGAGGAGCTGCACGCTTCAATTTTCAAACCCTCCCACATCCACACAGCAAATGACAGGGCATCGTTCTGACACCACTGCGTTGCTGAGTCTGACCTTGACATGATGCAATTATGTTCCCGATTGCATCATCCGCTTCTGTTTTAGATTAGCGTGTGCAGAACTTTTGTTATGATCCTCGTACATTCAACTTCACATTTGCAATACATGGCAGTACAGCTGCCTTACCAAGGAACCGAATTTACTACTTATAATTTTCAGTACTAATAAATTCTGCTAATAAGGGGGAATGGTAATTCAAACTCTGCATGGAAGAGTCTTCTCAACATTGTGTTATAGCTTCAGTTTGAACTTTTTTACGCTTTCCAACCGTAGGTTGAAGAAGCGTATATGCTCCAGCTTTGTCTGTCTGTCCGTCTGTCCGCACGATAACTCGCGTAAAAATGGTTCGATTTCGATGAAACTTTAGTATGTGGTAGCGGACAACCTGGGGACTAACCCTATTGAAAATGGACGAAATGGGGTAAAAGTTCAGGACATAGGAGCGGGATCCATTCCATCGCCCTTATGCGTCATAACTTACGTAAAAAATGCTTCGATTGCGACAAAACTTCGACATGTTCTTCCGGAGGTATACTGAACCAATTCTGTTGAATATTATTGAAATGGGGTCAAATCTCAGGGCAGAGGAGAGATTTATTCCACAGCCATTATCCTCATAACTTCGCTAAAAATGCTTCGATTGCGACAAAACATCAACATGTTGTTCCGGAGGTATGCTGAACCAGTTCTGTTGAATATCATCGAAATGGGGTCAAATGTCAGGGCTCAGGAGCGAGATTTATTCCACAGCCGTTATCCTCATAACTTGACTAAAAATGCTTCTATTGCGACAAAACTTTAGTATGTTGTTCCAGAGGTATACTGAATCAATTTTGTTTAATATCATCGAAATGGGGGTCAAAGGTCAGGGCACAGGAACGAAATTTATTCCACAGCCATTATCCTCATAACTTGATTATTGATTTCTGGTATGTTGTAAAGCGTATCATAATCAATGCATTGCATGATTTTCCTAACTTGTTGCAGTAGTCTGCGAGTCGAACTTCGTGCAGTGATCTCAAATTAATGTGTGATTTAAGACGTTCGGTTTTTCGGAATATGGAGAATGGTTTATAAACGCTAATAAAAAAAATGTTCCGGACTCTTACGTGCTGAATAAAGCAAGTTGGAAGCAATTACCTACAAGTAACTCATATTGCACCATATATTTTAGATATTGGAAAAAAAACTGGAGGTAACCTATACCTACATGTATCTTGGGCAACAGTTTTGAAGCAAGGGCAACATTGATGAAATTATTTGGCGCATAAAATTTGGTTGGAGAGAATTTGGAAGAAACAGTACAATTTTCAAGAGCAGTTTACCATTATGTATTAGAATAGAAAGTGTTGAATCAGTGCATCCTTCCAATTCTTACTTTTGGATCGCAGACGTGTACCTTAATTAAAACACACATACCGAGGCTGCAAACAACTGAAAGAAGCTTGAAGTGAAGAATAATTCGTGGTATATATAACCCAGATAGATGAAGAACTCGTGGATCCCGGCGCAGTGGTCTAAGTGATGGTTTCTGACCATTCGTCCATGATGGATCTGGGTTCGAATCCCAGTGAGACATGGATATTGTGTTTGTCTTACGGCACTGGCTCTCCCCTTTGTCTGGGACCAGTGTCCCTAAATTAGAGATGGGCGACTGCTTATAGCCCACTGAGTTGCTCACGGTGGTCTGAACCCCCAGTCAAAAAATAAAAAAAAAAAGCAAGAAAACTCATGGACCAGGAAAATCACAAGAGTGGAAGACATCATGATAAAAATAAAATCGCTGCTATGACAATTGGCTTAACGTATTAGTAGAAGAACTGACCACCGAAGGGCAACCGAAATGTTAGACTGGATACCAAGAGACATAAAAAGACGCACAGAAGAAGACCACGTCGGAGATGGGTGGATGAAATTTGAAAACATGCTGGAGCGACATGGAGGGCATTGGCTTAAGAGCATAAGTTGTGAAAAGAAATTTGTAAAGACCTTCATCCAGAAGTGGAGTGATAATAGTTGGTGATGATTTTAAATTATTTAATGAACGAAAAAAATGTTTCTGAAAATTGTCATAAAAGGTGATTCACTCTGGTTTACTCTTCGTGGTAATTGGTTTGGAGTATGTGAAACTTAATCACATCTTTGCGTTTATATGTATGTTTTTTATTACACAACATTTTTTGTTCCGTCTTACTGCAAGTTGACGTTCGTTTCCATTTATTCTTTATTGCTTACATTTTGAAAATGATGTGTGAAATACGTGAAAGAATTCGAACCTTTGCAGCGAGAGTGATAGTGAAAGAGGAATGCAAATACACTTCACAGATTTACAATGGGAAATCTCGAAAACTGTTTGACGATACCTTTGACTGGTTTAGCTTCGCATAATAAAGTCAGAGATCGGGAACGGTGTTTACTTAGCGAGCTTGACACAATAAGGAAGAATTTGGATATTTGTAAGAGAAAAGGAAAAAACCATTTTTCATGCCATACTTCAAGTTACAGAGCGTGTTTCAAGGTCAAAATAATAGACGAAATTCTGCACAGAAGAAACAAAATGGCGTTGTAAAATGGAGGAAGCATCAGCCAGCGTAAACAAAAAGTTCGAACGCTTCGTCGCATTGGAAAATTACCACGCCACACATGGGACCTTTGCAGCCTCGGTATGTAACTACTACTCGTGCTTTGTCGATGTCGTGGAATTATGCAAATAGCTTTGAAAGCATATTGCTCATACAGTCCAAATGCTCCTATTGATGCCGACTATGAGATTGGGTTTTTTCCTGGGGTTTTCAAATTCAGGTTTGTGCATCGATTTTTGATTCACCACGCCCTTCCATATGCCGCATTAGGAACTTAATACAAAATATACATACAACAAACGTCTTGTGTTTGTAAAGCAAGCAATATAAACACACTGAGAGCTCTTATTCTCCTGAGTACTAAATTAATAACATGGGATTAATTATGGAAACAAAAGATTTGTTTCTTAACCACTTAGCGTCCAGGTACGTAATATTACGCTAACGAATGATAGTGCAAGAAAATTGAGATCCGTAATATTTTAACGGCCCACTGATGTAAATTAGGGCGCCATGTTTTCACATATGTCACACAAATATCGACTTTTAAATAATTGTCCTTTCATTTCGTTCCACACGATGTGTACTAGAACTCTTTTGCTTTATAACTACCAGAAAGATGCCCGTATTATTACGGATCAGGATTTCGCCGTGTTTGTTTTTCACAGTGTACTGTTGCTCATTACTAATTTTTTTAAAAGATGTTTCACGTACGTTCATTGTCTGGAATCGAGCTACAAATACCTTGCAAAAAAACAATTGCTATTTTTTTACCGGTTTTTGGAATTTTCCTTGGGATCTTAAGTGGTTAATGAACATAAGAATAAGTGCGAGTGTCTCGGTACAGTAAATAACTTTTAAACTAATTTATCTCCATATTTGTTAAGTTTCTAATTTGCTGAAAAGGTAGTTTTGAAAAATAAAAGAAATGCCGCTAATTCGGAAACTATGGAGCACACAAGCAATTAAATCCCTGAGAAGTCGGAAACTAGACCCTTTATACACACATGCATAATCATGAAGTATAAAGCAGAGAAGATTTAGTGTTGTGATTGGGTAGAATTACTTTTAACTCTTCGACCGTTTTTCCTCGTCCTTCCTTCTACCGTCGCTACCGTTCCTTACTTCTCCGACGGAATTTAGCGCCGTCGATTACGTAAACTGATGTAGATCTTCGTTATTAACTTCGCGCTAACGGATTTCAACTTAGCATTTACTTTTTTTGATTCTTGAAATCGTAAAAAGATGCAGGCTAAATTAAATAGTACTGACTGAGAAATCAGTCTATATGATACAAAATTAGAACAGTCGATTGTGTACGTAGGAAGCACGTATGATAGAAAAAACAGATTAGATAGGGAAATAAGTAGGCTAGTGAAATCAGTTTTGAAAGTCTTAGTTCATTTAGACGGATTTCACAGGACCGATGGGTTCTTGAATAGGCCCCGAATCTCTGGTTGAAAGTAAAATTGTTCCTACTCTGACGCATAGCCTCGAATGGCTGTTTCTTCAAGAGTAATTGTCTCTTTATGATGCCTGGAATGGCTGTTTTTGAAAGTGTTATTATTCCTATTCTGATGCCTAGTCTCCAATAGCTGTTTGTGAAAGCGTAATTGTTTCAACTCTCACGCATACTCTCGAATGGCTGTTTTTGAAAGTGTAATTGTTCCTACTCTGATGCATAGTCTGGAATGGCTGGTTTTGAAAGTGTAAGTGTTCCTATTCTGATGCATAGTCTCCAATAGCTGGTTTTGAAATTGTAATTGTTCCTACTCTGATGCATAGTCTCCAATAGCTAGTTTTGAAATTGTAATTGTTCCTACTCTGACGCATAGTCTGGAATGGCTGGTTTTGAAAGTGTAAGTGTTCCTATTCTGATGCATAGTCTCCAATAGCTGGTTTTGAAATTGTAATTGTTCCTACTCTGATGCATAGTCTCCAATAGCTAGTTTTGAAATTATAATTGTTCCTACTCTGATGCGTAATCTCTAATAGCTGGTTTCGAAAGTGTAATTGTTCTTACTCTGACGCATAGTCTCGAATGGCTGTTTTTGAAAGTGTAATTTTCCCTACTATGATACATGGTCTCGAATGGCTGTTTTTTAAAGAGTAATTGTCTCTCTGTGATGCCTAGAATGGCTGTTTTTTGAAGAGTAATTGTCTCTCTGTGATGCCTAGAATGGCTGTTTTTCAAAGTGTTATTGTTCCTACTCTGACGCATAGTCTGGAATGGCTGGTTTTGAAAGTGTAAGTGTTCCTCTTCTGATGCATAGTCTCCAATAGCTGGTTTTGAAATTGTAATTGTTCCTACTCTGATGCATAATCTCTAATAGCTGGTTTCGAAAGTGTAATTGTTCTTACTCTGACGCATAGTCTCGAATGGCTGTTTTTGAAAGTGTAATTTTCCCTACTATGATACATGGTCTCGAATGGCTGGTTTTTAAAGAGTAATTGTCTCTCTGTGATGCCTAGAATGGCTGTTTTTTGAAGAGTAATTGTCTCTCTGTGATGCCTAGAATGGCTGTTTTTCAAAGTGTTATTGTTCCTACTCTGACGCATAGTCTGGAATGGCTGGTTTTGAAAGTGTAAGTGTTCCTATTCTGATGCATAGTCTCCAATAGCTGGTTTTGAAATTGTAATTGTTACTACTCTGATGCATAGTCTCCAATAGCTAGTTTTGAAATTATAATTGTTCCTACTCTGATGCATAATCTCTAATAGCTGGTTTCGAAAGTGTAATTGTTCTTACTCTGACGCATAGTCTCGAATGGCTGTTTTTGAAAGTGTAATTTTCCCTACTATGATACATGGTCTCGAATGGCTGGTTTTTAAAGAGTAATTGTCTCTCTGTGATGCCTAGAATGGCTGTTTTTCAAAGTGTTATTGTTCCTACTCTGACGCATAGTCTGGAATGGCTGGTTTTGAAAGTGTAAGTGTTCCTCTTCTGATGCATAGTCTCCAATAGCTGGTTTTGAAATTGTAATTGTTCCTACTCTGATGCATAATCTCTAATAGCTGGTTTCGAAAGTGTAATTGTTCTTACTCTGACGCATAGTCTCGAATGGCTGTTTTTGAAAGTGTAATTTTCCCTACTATGATACATGGTCTCGAATGGCTGGTTTTTAAAGAGTAATTGTCTCTCTGTGATGCCTAGAATGGCTGTTTTTCAAAGTGTTATTGTTCCTACTCTGACGCATAGTCTGGAATGGCTGGTTTTGAAAGTGTAGGTGTTCCTATTCTGATGCATAGTCTCCAATAGCTGGTTTTGAAATTGTAATTGTTCCTACTCTGATGCATAGTCTCCAATAGCTAGTTTTGAAATTATAATTGTTCCTACTCTGATGCATAATCTCTAATAGCTGGTTTCGAAAGTGTAATTGTTCTTACTCTGACGCATAGTCTCGAATGGCTGTTTTTGAAAGTGTAATTTTCCCTACTATGATACATGGTCTCGAATGGCTGTTTTTTAAAGAGTAATTGTCTCTCTGTGATGCCTAGAATGGCTGTTTTTCAAAGTGTTATTGTTCCTACTCTGACGCATAGTCTGGAATGGCTGGTTTTGAAAGTGTAAGTGTTCCTCTTCTGATGCATAGTCTCCAATAGCTGGTTTTGAAATTGTAATTGTTCCTACTCTGATGCATAATCTCTAATAGCTGGTTTCGAAAGTGTAATTGTTCTTACTCTGACGCATAGTCTCGAATGGCTGTTTTTGAAAGTGTAATTTTCCCTACTATGATACATGGTCTCGAATGGCTGGTTTTTAAAGAGTAATTGTCTCTCTGTGATGCCTAGAATGGCTGTTTTTCAAAGTGTTATTGTTCCTACTCTGACGCATAGTCTGGAATGGCTGGTTTTGAAAGTGTAAGTGTTCCTCTTCTGATGCATAGTCTCCAATAGCTGGTTTTGAAATTGTAATTGTTCCTACTCTGATGCATAGTCTCCAATAGCTAGTTTTGAAATTGTAATTGTTCCTACTCTGATGCATAGTCTCTAATAGCTGGTTTTGAAAGTGCAATTGTTCCTACCTTCATGTATAGTCTCGAATGGCTGTTTTTGAAAGTGTAATTTTCCCTACTATGATACATGGTCTCGAATGGCTGTTTGTTCAAGAGTAATTGTCTCTCTGTGATGCCTAGAATGGCTGATTTTGAAAGTGTTATTGTTCCTACTTTGATGCCTAGTCTCCAATAGCTGTTTTTGAAAGCGTATTTCTTCCAATTCTAACGCATATTCTCGAATGGCTGTTTTTGAAAGTGTAATTGTTCCTACTCTGACGCATAGTCTGGAATGGCTGGTTTTGAAAGTGCAATTGTTCCTACCTTCATGCATAGTCACGAATGGCTGTTTTTGAAAGTGTAATTTTCCCTAATATGATGCATAGTCTCGAATGGCTGTTTTGGAAAGTGCAGTTAATCCTACTTTCATGCATAGTCTCGAATGGTTCTTTTGAAGATTCAATTGTTCTTACTCTGATAGATAAACTCGAAGGGCTCTTTCTGAAATTGTAATTGTTCTTACTCTGATGTATAATCTCGAATGACTGTTTCTGAAAAGGTAATTGTTCTTACTCTGATGCATAGTCTCAAATTTCTGTTTTTGAAAGTGTAATTGTTCCTACTGTGATGCATATTTTCGAATGGCTTGTGTTGAAAGTGTGATTGTTCCTATCCTGATGCGTAGTCCCGAATAGCTCTTACTGAAAGGGTAACTGTTCCTACTTTGATGCCCAGTAGTGAAAATTGGGTACTACAGAAGGAACAGGAGCCGTGTGTGTGCTGGAGAAGTATGTTAATTACGGGTAGATGTGGCGAGACGCTTTCTGTTCAAGTGAGGATCGAAGATGTGTTGCAGATATACAGTATACTGTGAAGGTAAATGTTCTTAGTAGGGTTTTAACAAATATGTTGAGACCGTTTGGCCATGTTGAAAGAATGAGTGATGAGATGCTGGAAAGAAGAATAGAGGAAAGCTGAGGAAATCAACAGGATGAGGCCCAGGTTCAGGGTTGCCTGCAAGAGAAAAAGATAACGAGTGTGAACTACAAAAGGAGACTTGTGCAAGACATATGACGATGTCAGTGAAGCTGGAGCTGATTGCCGAGATTGCTGAAAATGGAGACATTTGATGCATCAACGGAAAATAAAATCTAAGGTGCGTCGCATATATATAGAGACACTCTACTTTGCACCGTGAACGCAATGCGAATATAGGTAGGAAGCTGAAGTGGTGCCTAATTAGACATAACCCTACAACAAACGTTTCGATCCGTCGAGATGACCGGATTGTGTGAAAAGAACACCACAAAGTGAAATAGTGGGATTTTAGGTGTTTCATAAATATACAGACAACTATATAAAGCAGCCACATGCAAATGAGATGTACAGATTAGCATGTCGTACGCACGCGCATGGGCCGTAATTCGATCCAGCCTACAAAAGACAGCGGACCTGCCGTCAGACATTCATTTGCCGAAATGCCACGCAACAGTCAACTTTCTAGTGAGGAGGTGCAGAAGATTTGGAGGCTGAGAGCAAATGGATTGCCTGTAGCAAAAATTTGTAAAGCGATGGGGAAGAGTAGGGCAGTCATTTATAAAACTTTATCGAAACGCGTTGCGTTAACTGCCAGAAAACGGCCTGGAAGGCTGGAATAACAACCGAACGAGATGATCGTGCCATCATGCCTTTGGTTTCATCCCAAAGGTTATCACTACGTCAAGTTTCTCGGACTGCTGGTGTCACCGCCTCAAAGGACACAGTTCATCGACGAATCAAGGAAAGTCGCAACATTGTGCCTCGTGAAATGCGCCGTCTTCCACACCTCACGCGGCGCCACAAGGAAGCTAGATTGTCATGGGCAAGCAGCCACATGCACTGGACGGACGAGTGGATCACAACTATTTTCTCCAATGAGAAGTTCAACCTGGACGGCCCTGACGGTTGGAACTGCCATTGGCATGATTTGCGACGCGAGCTACGCACCTTCTTCAGCAGACAGAAAGGAGGGGGATCTGTGATGGTCTGGGGAGCTTTTGCGTTCAATTGGACAAAGGATATCGCTTTTCTGAAAGGCAGGCAAAACTCAGAAATGTATCGAGACATACTCAGCAGCCACCTTCTACCGTTTGCTGAAACTCTAGCGGGTGTTGATTATCTGTTCCAGCAAGACAATGCCTCTATCCATCGGTCTGCATCAACGAAAAGCTAGTTTAACACTCATCATGTGACCGTAATGGATTTGCCAACACTCGGTTCAGATCAGAACCCTATCGAGAACCTCTGGGGTATCCTAGCTCGTGATGTGTATGCGAATGGACGGCAGTTCTCAAGTGTGGTGGCATTGAAAGAGCAGATTGAACGAGGCTGGTACGCACTCCGTCAAGAACACTTACATCACTTGGTGAACAGCATGCCCAATCGGGATTTCAGTGTTATTCGGAACAACGGCTCCACTATTCGTACCGGAGGTGCTCATAACTGGTAAGTCTTTATATTTTTGAGACAGCGTATTTCTGTTTTTTTCTTGTACTTGGCGTTGGAATTGTTATGTTTCCGTCAAACTATTGTGCAGCTGCGTGTCCTATGCTATTTTTGCCATAAATATGAGGTATACATTTCAGCTTGTTATTGTTTCTGTTTTATTCGAGAATTTGTTCTGTCTCTATATTTATGCGACGCACTACAACACTATCAAGGACTTCGTTTTGGCATGTGACTTTTCTTTGAGGGTGCTAACCTCTGAATTTCCTGAAAGGGCTTCACGATATGTTTGTATTAATTTCTGCATTATCTCTTCTACGATTATGTATTTCATCTTGTACTTTCGGATCCATTGGGTCACACCCTGTTACTTAGGAGAAACATACCGACTCAAGATCTTCCGTTGGTCACCACTGACATTTCCACACGCTGATACGCTGTGCCCAAATCCTCTGTTTTGATTTGCTCTTCATCATTATATGTATTTATCGTGTCGTATCGTAAAACATGGGGCTTCAAATGCGTATGTAGTCACGACCTCCAAGTCTTGGGATTATTTCTCGGGATTTAAAGTTTAAGGGGCCAGTGTTTGGATCCGTCAATTTCATGAACACTCGTGTATTTTATTACAGAACACTGCAGCAATCTCTTCTTTTGGCCACTGGTAGTGTGGTTATGGTAAGAATTTTCTTAACGTGCTAGACTGGTTAGTTTACGCTGTCGTCTGCGAAATATAGAGCAGCAATTTATGACATCTCGTGGGTTTTCTTAGCTTGCGAAATACCGGGGAACGAAGTTAAATTACTTTAAGTTTGAGAATATTGAGAAAGGCTGAGAATGAATAGGCTGTGGAACATCCGTGGACCTTATTTTCTGTATTTGCTGTGGCGTATATTCTAAATTAACTTTCCTTTTTAGTTTCTTTCCTTATGTAAATCTTGAGTTTATTCTCAGTTATACTTCACTCTTAACGTGATATCTTTTCTTTCAAACGAATACTGTTGGCAACATAATTGAGGTTGAATGAACGTGACGTGTGCCTGTTTTGATAAGAACGAGAGATATAAACTACGAGTAAACTGTTGCAAAGGAGCGTTGTGAAGGGAGCGTTGTCAAGGGAGCGTTGTGAAAAGATCGTTGTGTTGGAGAGCGATTAATGTGGAACGTAGCGTTGTTGGTGTGTGGTGTGTTTAATGTTGATACCGATTTGTTATGGAAGTGCTACATCCTGAATAAAGCATCTTTTCCGTAAGTTTGACTTCTGTTGTTTACATGTTTCGTCTGGCCGTTAAGGTTTAATTTAGGAACTATTTCATCTTATGGTTATGTTTTTAAAATAACGTAGAAGTACGAAAAGACTTCTATGTCGTAGTGCTTAGTCTGGGTTCCTCTGATTTTATAGGCCGGGGGCAGAGGGGGAAAATCTTAACTCCAGATTATGTTTCAGTTCTACTTTCTATTGAGGTAGAAAAAATAATCCGAAGAAACTTACGAATGAGTGAATCAGATTAGCGTCAATTAATTAATAATGCCGATATTTCGTAATATAAAAAAAGAAGGCGATACCACTAAGAAGAATCTTTAACACTGCTCGAAATACGCAGAATTTTGCGGTAATATGCGTCATCGATTTTTTTGGCCACCAAATTATTAAGAGATCCTCAGAGAAAATTCCGAAAAGCGTGGAACGAAAGGTATAAATCAAGAGTCGGCAACTTTAACCTTATACAAATCTCAAGATCGACCATTTTTCACTTTTATTTATACAGTGGTGCCGCATTTTACGCGGATTTATTTTACGCCGATTCAATTTTACGCGAATTTATTTTACTCCGATTCAATTTTACGCGGATTTATTTTACGCCGATTCAATTATACGTGGTCAGCCCCACTGCTAGATTCATATCACATGGGAAATGGAGCCACAAAAGAATCAATCAATGCGTGCTGGCGGCGCCTGTGGTGCGATTGTATCAATGATTTCAAAGGGTTTCCTATCATCAACGAGGAAGCAAAACATATTACTCAGATAGCCAAGCAGATTGGGGGGTGTATGCCTCGTTGATATTCTGGAGGAAGAAATAACAGATCTACACTGCGGGCCACCCAAAATGCAACACCAAGAAGTAACCATCCGATTGGTCTGAAATTCGCATCATGCGTCGCCCGCGAGAGGATATGCAAACGATTAGCATTGCAGGGCATATGCAAATCATGTGCGCCCGGCCCGCCACCGAAAAGCACTATAAGAAGGGTGCACAGAAGGCGGATTGTAAGTAGTGGAAGTTTGTTGTGCTGCCGGACCTGTGCGTGGGAAGCTTCCTGATGCCTCGTCGCAGAATACGGCAGTCATTCCAGCACGTTTCGGAGTTCGACAGAGGACGAATAGTGGCTTATTGCAACAGCGGTTTATCGTACCGAGACATCGGCGCCCGTGTAGGACGACATCCAGCCACAGTGAGACTATTATGGATTCGGTGGGCGCAGGAGGGACTGACGGACCGACGTGAGCGATTGCGATTGCCGCAGCCGCGGCACGCCACCGAGCAAGAGGACCGGCATGTTGTGCGGCGGGCATTGACGGCTCGCACCGCCACATCACGAACGTTAGCGCAGGAATTAGGGTGTGTTGCGCAGTAATCTGTGTCAGCACGTACCGTTCGACGTCGTCTGCAGGAGCGGGGACTTGTCACACGGCGCCCATTGTTCCGATTACCATTGACGTTACACCACCGGCGAGTGCGGCGGCAGTGGGCCGTTTAACGCCGCACCTGTGCTACGGAATGACACGACATTGTCTTCTCCGACGAATGCCGCTTCTCCCTGCAACACCACGATGGTCGGATCCGCGTGAGGCGGCACCGCGGCGTGAGACTGTATTACGCCTGCATTATGCATCGCCATACTGGTCCGTCGCATGGCGTTATGGTTTGGGGTGCAATTGGATATGACACCCGCACTCCTTTGGTACGTTTCGCCGGTACACTCAACAGCCACCGCTACATCTCCGACATTTTGGAGCCTGTAGTCCTCCCTTACCTGCAGGACCAGCCAGCGGTCACGTTTCAACAGGACAATGCGCGCCCGCACGTGGCACGCACCGTGCAACAATTCTTCACGGCCCAATAGGTGTCACTGCTGCCGTGGCCAGCATGTTCTCCCGATATATCGCCCATCGAACACGTCTGGTCGCTGATCGGGAACCGAGTGGCCCGGCAAGCACCGCCCGCAGCTACGCCTGATGAACTGTGGCAACGTGTGAAAGCAGCCTGGATCGACATACCCCAAGCCCACATCCAAAGCCTCTTTCGTTTGATGTCGCGGCGTGCAGCGGCTGTTATTGCCAGCCATGTGGGCACACGAACTATCAATGTCTGCGTGTTTCGCA
This sequence comes from Macrothele yani, assembly GCA_039090855.1. Classification (NCBI taxonomy): domain Eukaryota; kingdom Metazoa; phylum Arthropoda; class Arachnida; order Araneae; family Macrothelidae; genus Macrothele; species Macrothele yani. The sequence continues at coordinate 105,290,870 of CM077007.1, forward strand.
AGTCGCGCGGCCTATAAGCTCAATGCTTTCATCTTTGTATCTGTTATTATGTGTCCAGTAAATCTGACTTTGCTATCTCGTGTCCTTCTTGGTGTTGCATTTTGGGTGGCCAGCAGTGTAATTGGACATCAAGAACCGTTGACAAATGAAGAGTTAGAAGAACTTGTGAAAACTTCCTCGGACGAAGATTATGATTACGACGCTGACGAACAAGATGAAACTTCCAGCGTTAATGTACACAAGTTTGCCGAAATTCTCCAAGCAGCAAAGCAATTATGTAATATTTAATTTCGAACTATGATCCCTTTACGGAAGGTAGCCTTAAAATAAACCGAAGTATTGCGGATTCTTTAATGCCGTGTTATGAGATTTTTCAGCAGCTAAAAACGCAGCGGCTAACGAGGATTTTCTAGAAAAACAACTCCTTTTACTGGCTCCCCATTGCCCGCCCAGGGTTTCCAACTACTGCACCTAATGCAACAGCTTTGAACCTCAGCTATGACGACTTCACAGTGATGTTACGTAGTGAAGGCAACGATCAGGTAGGTATGCATAAGGATTTGCATCATGCTATCTCATATTTTAACTGTAACTGTTACAGAAGTACATATACAGTACGTTATTCTTTGTAAAATACACATTATACTGTAATAGATTTATGGAAAAATAATAATATCGCACATATACACTGAGTGGCCACTTTATTGTGACCATCCACTCAGTACTTCGTTGGGCTACCTTCTGCCTTTAATACTGCGTCGATTCTTCGTGTCATGGACTCCACAAGATGTTGATAGGTGGTTTGTGGAATCTGAGACCATGCTTGATGAATAGCACTTTCCAGGAGTGTGAGATTGCAGGGTTGTGGATCCAGCTGTCTGATCGCTCGTTCAACTTCATTCCCCCAAATTCTCAATGGGGTTGAGATCTGGAGGTTGCGGGGGCCACCTAAGCAAAGTAAACTCACCGGCATGTTCCTGAAACCAATCCTGTACAATACGAGCACTATGGCAGGACGCATTATCTTGTTGAAAGTAGCCATAGCCATTGGGATAAACCATCCACATGACAGGATGCACTTGGTCCGCAACGATGTTTAGATATGATGTGCCAGTCAGACGTTGATCAAAACGAATTAAAGGGCACTAAGCATGCCAGGAAAACATTCCCCAAACCATAACGTTGCCTCCACCAGCTTGAAGGGTTGTAGCAATGCATTTGGGGTCCATGCGTTTGTGCTGTTTCCACCAAATTCTCACTCGGCCATCGGCATGGTGCAACTGAAAACGTGATTCATCGGACCACATAATTTGTTTCCAATTATCAACTGTCCAATCCTTGTGCTCCTGTGCGAACTGGAGACGTTTTCTCTTGTTAACTGCAGACAGCAAAGGTGTTCGAACAGGCCTTCGGCTGCCATATCCCATCCGATGCAGCGTACGGCGAACAATGCGTGCGGAGATCATTTGAGGGGATCCTTGATTAAGATGGTCTGTAATTTGCTGCACTGTTGACCTTCTGTTGTCTGTTACCAGTCTGGATACTCTCCGTTCCGCCCGAGCAGTCACGAGTCGATGACGATCACACGTTGCACGTAGAGACCCAGTTTTTTGACTGACAGTCCAGTCTGTAAACACTTTAATAACAGCTGCTCTAGAACATTTCACGAGTGCGGCGGTTTCGGTGATACTCGCTCCATGGCTCCAAGCTCCTACAATCATCCCACGTTGAAAGTCCGTCAAATCGCATTTTTTACCCATCTCGTCCGCCAGAAAACACTTCTACTACTGTCGCAAGCACTAAGCTTTCCTGTTTTATACTAGCCTCGCCCTCTGGCGGCAACAGCGGGCAGCCATAGCTCATTTGCTTAAAACTGTCAGGTGGTCATAATAAAGTGGCCACTCAGTGTATAACGAAAAAAGCGTGTGAAGTGATTTATTGTATGTAGTTTTATTATTGGTTTTGAATACACGCGGTTTCGGCTTTACGCGGTCTCGTCGGAACGTAGCCCCCACGTAAAATGCGTCACTACTGTACTACTTTTGCTAAGAAAGTTAAAACATAAAAACATAAAGTGATATTCATTATGTACTTGTAAAACATCGAATGACACTGTTGTTTCTTGAAAACTTAACGACCACCATGGGCAACTTGATGGTCTATGAGTAATCGCTCGTCCCTAATTTAGGGTCACGGGCTCCAGGGAAGCGAGAGAGCCAATGCCGTAAATCAAACACAACATCCATGTCTCATCGGAACTCGAACCCGGACACATCTCGGACGAATAGTCCGGAGCACTGCGCCACCTGGGCGGCACGAAAGGTACTAAAATCACAACAAAAATGCAATAGGCTGGTTGATACACCAACGGCATATCGCAGCTGGTTAAGTCGCTATGCGCTGTGTGGGAGGTGGACGTTTCTGACGAGTGTTCGAATCCCGGTTCTGCCGGTCATCTAGCTTGCGGTTTTTCCTGGGTTTTTCGCAGTCTGCAAGTGTTTGGGGACGCGAATGCGTAGATGGTTCCCTGGGTAGTCGGCCCCGGATGCATTTTGTTCCTTACCCGTACGCAGCAGAGGAATGGCAAGCCGGATCCATTAATTTGCCAGTAACTCTCACTGGCGCATAGTCGTCTATGCGAGACTCAACCCACCATGGGGCCGCCCCGGTGGCGCAGTGGTCTAAGCGATGGCCTCTGATCATTCGTCCGAAAGGGGTCCGGGTTCGAATCCCGGTGAGGCATGGATGTTGTGTTTGTCTTACGGCACTGGCTCTCTCCCTTGCCTGGAACCAGTGACCCAAAATTAGGGACGGGCGACTGCTTATAGCCCATTGAGTTGCTCACGGTGGTCGTTAAACCTCCATTCAAAAAAAAAAAAAAAAAACACCATGGGCGGAAGAGATAGATGGGTGGATGGTTGACAGTGCTTTTCTTGGGATAGTTTCTGTAGATCGAGTGTATATTACGTAACAGCCAACCTTAAACAGAGAGTTACCTATGTTATCATACTTATTCTTTATACATTGGGGGGGGAGCTATATGCAATCTTCCATCCCTAATTTGGGGTCACTAATTCCATGAAGGAGAGAGAGAGCCAGCGCCGTAAGACAAACACACCATCCATACCTGACCCGAGTTCGAACCCGGACCCATCTCGAATATAATATGACCCTGGTCAGAAGCCAGGGTCATATTACTGCACCACGAGGACGGCCGTTATATATTTCATCTAGAAAAACGTCGGTTCATACAAGCACGTAAACACAAAGTGGCACAATATTGCCAATGCCGCACAAAACGCAGCGGAAGAAAACTACTGACGCAGAAATAAATAAATGGAAAAGTTTCGGTCACGAGTATATTGGAGGAGCAAGTGCACAGTCCTGTATTAGGTGTTCCTCTCCCGGCGATTGATGTCGTTGATGATATACTTTTCGAAAGAAGGGCGTGATAATTTTCTGCTCCTCTGCTAATCCAGGTTTCGCTGTAATTAATTTACATTATTTTGACCACTTGTAATTTGAAAATTTCCTGTTACCTTATATCAGTATTATGCACTCATCGTCCAAAAAATAGTTGCACCCAAAAGGACGTGTCGGATTGCAATGCTATTTGGGAGGAAGGTAAAGGTTACCAGGAACAATAAAAGATTAAACATTAAGACTGATATGGGCAACATTTCTTGAGCTACACACCAATAAGTAGTATCTCTCAGTATGGCGTCGAGCCGCCATGTTTGCTCATACAGCATGCCATACGTCTCAGCATGGAGTTGTACTGATTCCTAATGGTGTCCTGCGATAAGCCATCCCATGCAGCTTGAATCTTCTCACGCAGTTCCTGCAGATTGTGCAGTAGGGGTGGAGTGTGGAAAGCGTCTCCAATATCATCCCACACATTTTCAATCGACGATAAGTCTGACGATACGGCTGGCCATGGCAGAGTGTCAGTGCATTGAAGGAAAGCTCTCTAGATAGCAGCAGTATCCGGACGAGCGTTGTCCTGTTGAAAAATTGCACCGGTGTTGGCGTTCAGAAAAGGTAAGGCCACTGGTTGCAGGACCTCCTTAACGTAACGTTGGGTTGTCAAAGTACCTGTAATGAACACCAAAGATGATCTGGCATCGCAGGCAATTGCACCCCACACCATCGACAACAAACCGTACATCTTGATGCTGACCACGGTACCTCCACACACGGATTAGGTGGTCGGCTCCTCCAAGACAAAAGCGGGATTCGTCACTGAAGATTACCCGCTGCCATTCTGAGCAGCTGCATGACAGTTTGGCACGACACCATTGCAGTCTTTGGCAACGATGCAATGGTGTTAAGGGCAGTCGTCGAAACGGTCTGCTTGCGTGAAGTCCTACGTCGTGCAGCCGTCTGCCAATGGTGCTGGCACTAATCGGATGGTGCATGGAAGGCACCATTGCTCGCTGAATATCCGCAATCGTGGCTGTTGGGTCACTTCGCGCATGTCGGACAACCTGTCGGTCCTCTCCCTCACCATGGTTCGTTTAGGTCTCCCAGACCCCTCCTGTCGCTGCTGCATGCCTTGTTCTATCCACTGCCGCCAACAGCGTGCTATGGTGATATCCGCACGACCGGTATAGCGCGCAATACGGTGATAAGACCATCCCGCTTCCCGGGGCCCGGCGATGCGGTCCCTCTCGAATTCCTCCAACTACTCGAATTGCTTCCGAACTTTTCTCCGAGGCATACTTCATTTGCAAAGGATGCAATCAACGCAACGGCACGAGTCAGAATTGCAAGCGCACGCAACTGGACGACCTTATGAAGCCGGTTAGGTACAGCGCTACGACCACTCCTCGCTTGCGTCACATACGCGGCCGACCGCGATACTTGAATCATTTGCATGTCTCACGATGTCAAACCTACCCACCAAATGTCAAACCTACACTTCAATGAATTACTAATAAATACAACCAAAGCAAAATCTTTAATTTTCTCAAAACAAAATATCTCACTACCTACTTCTATCACATTATCTATAAATGGTACAAATATTGAAGAGGTTAACTCCTTACTTTATTTGGGGATTACCTAACATAGGGACCTTAAATGGAACCATCATGTTGACTCTCTTCTTCTCAAACTGTCTAAAAATATTGAAGTTATTAGCCTGATATTTACAAACCTAACCTACAAAACACTAATTCATTTGTATTATACCATGTTCCAGACTCATATTAATTATGCTGTTTTATCATGGGGACAGGCAACTAAATATAATTTCAAAAAACTTCAAATTCTTCAAAACAAATATATAAGATTAATTGACTTAAAATTTGATAGAAATTCACAACTATCACTATATAATACTACAAGAGTTTTCCCAAATAAATATAATATTCTAACGATTAACCAATTATGCACTGCCGGACAATTGCTAAGGACGGATGACAATAGCAATGATAGCAACCATAAAATGGAAGACAGGAAAATATGGAAATTAGCATAAGTGCGGGATACAGTAAGACATGTTGTGCGTATGCAAATTTTGGATTGCCGGACTTGTTCGTGACGTCATAGCGCTGATAAGAGATATAAAGGATTTGACGCGTATTGACCGTTGTTGTTCAAACGCAAAGTTGAAAAGGAAAGAATCAATTCACGAACTTGCAATTTTCAGTATGTCTTCCCGACATCACCTAGATGATTTTACGCGTGGTCGTATTATTGGCAAGATTGAAGAAGGGCGAAAAATAACAGATGTTGCCAGGGAGTTCGACGTCAGCCACAGTGTTGTTTCAAGGCTTTGGAAATAATTTCAAACAAATGGAGAGTGTAGCAAACGTCACGGGGGAGGTCGTGTTCGCAGTACGGCACCTGCAGAAGATCGGTACATGGTGCTATCAACAAAAAGACACCGGCGCAGCACAGCTAGTGAGGTAGCAAATCAGTTTATGGCTGCTACCGGCAAACGGAACTCCCGAAAAACTGTCGCCAGACGTTTGCATGAAGGAGGACTATACGCCCGCCGTCCTGTTGTGTACATCCCATTGTCCAGACGTCACCGTATCACCCGTTTGCAATGGTGCAATCAACATCGCAATTGGACAGACAACGACTTGTCTGCTGTCCTCTTCTCAGATGAGAGTACATACAGTCTATCGTCTGATTGTCGACGACAACTGATCTGGCGTGATAGTGGTACTGCGTATTGTCCAGCAAACATACAGGAAAGGGACCGATATCCGACATGTAGTGTCATGGTATGGGCTGGCATCATGATCAATGGCCGTACGTCCCTCTATGTGCTTCCAACTGGGACTATGACTGGCCAACGATACATTAATGATGTTCTGCTACCTGATGTTCGCATGTTTCGTGGTGCTGTCGGTGATAGATTCATTTTCATGGACGACAACGCAACATGTCATCGAACAATCGCTGTCCAGGAGTGTCTTGAGAGCGAGGATATTCAAAGCCTCGTATGGCCAGCACGTTCTCCAGATCTGAATCCCATTGAAAATGTGTGGGATGCTTTGGGGAGGAGTCTTGCTGGTCGCCAATGCCCTCCAATAAACAAGGACACCCTCATCCGTGCACTGACAGAGGAATGGGATAAATTACCCCAACAGCTGCTTGATAATGTTGTGCAAAGCATGACACGACGTGTGGAATCTTGCATCGCCCTCCATGGTGGCCATATCCCGTATTGACATCTTACGCCGAAACGCCTGCGGACGGTAATTGCATTTTTTTTTCACGTTTACGTATTCTGCACAAAATGGCCTGTTTGTCCCTTGAACACGTTCCAAAGCTATCTGGATTTCAGAGCACAATAAATTGTCTTTCTTGTAATGTCCTGGCTTTCTGACATTATTTTATTTCACTTGGCATCCAACCACACTTACTTTTTTATGCGCTATATAGCCGTTTATGATCCGTCCTTAGCAATTGTCCAGCAGTGTATTACTACAATATTGGGAAAATTATGTACACGCGCATTAAGAATAATTTACTTTCCGATATTATACATATTACACCCCAGATGCAGACGCTTTACACACGCACTAAATCACATATTAGGCCTATTCTTCCGAAAACGGAAGCCATGAAGCAAAGTTTAAACTACATTGGCCCACATTCGTGGAACTCATTACCCATGGAGCTAACTTCCTTAAATAACTTTAACCTTTTTAAAAAAAAATTAAAAACTTTATAATGAATTACGGTACCTCCACTTGGTGACCACAGTGGATGGAAACTATGTTTCATATGATGACTTTTGTGTCGAGATATGATCTACTTTTTTTTTTTTTTTTTTTTGATTTTTTGTTTGTTTGATTCTCCTAATGATACCTTTATTGTTTGTAATTTAAAACTACGGCCCTCATTGTAAAACTGATATAGGGAGCATGGGACCTTGTCAGGCCTATCTGGCCTTTTCCCCCTACTTCCTGGTTGGGCATCGTTTCAACTGCTTTATCTGTAGTACTGTTCTTTTGTTTTTTGCTCAGCAAAATAAAATGAATTAAAAAAAAAACCCTGTCATTTCTGTCAGTTGCTTCCTTCCAGATGCAAGTATTTTTGTGACGGTGTGTGTATTTTGAATTTAATAGCATGTGCAATAACACCCTCTAGCGGCAAAGTCATGCATCGGAAAAAGAACATTCTTTCGAATGCGAACATAATTTTACAAGTCTTAATAATAGTTGCAGAAGTATGGTGACTACAGAATGACGAACGAAAGTACATAGTAGCACTACAGGATGTCCCACTTGCTACTTTAACCAAGTTTTAATTAATAACGTCGTGAATAATTAGTAGATGTTGAAAGTATCTACCCTGTGTATTGAGACAGGCTTGAACACGAGACTCCAGATTTCGGAAAGTTCGCGCAAGTTGTTCCGGCGTAATCGCTTCCACTGCCTCGCAGATGTTGTTCTTCAATGCTTCAAGGGTTGTCAGCTTGTTTCGAGACACCACTGATTTAAGATACCCCCCCCCCTCCCTCAGAGAAATAAATAAGGGGTGTTAGGTCAGGAGATCCAGGTGGTCACATTCCTTTAGAAATCACGCAATCTCCAAAGAATGACTCAATTTCACCCATACTCACATGTGATGTATGTCTGGTTAAGAAACTCACTCAATTTCAGTTTCTTGATCAGTTGCAGAATACACGGTTTACTTGGTGCTGTCCGACATCCGAATTTCCTACGAAATTTACATTGACACTTCTTTATCAACTTTCTCTCTCAATAAATACGAGCAAAAAAATACCCGCTCCGCTATGGTTAACCGGGAGGACTTACTTAACTCATACCTGACATGCGCGACGTCCAAGGTCACAACGAGCGCACCAACAGGCATTGAAAAACAATATCTGAGAGGTAGGGGCAGCGATTATGCCGGAGAAACTGGCACGAACTTTCCGAAATATGGAGTCTCATGTTCAAGCCTGTCTTGATGCACAGGACGGACATTTCTACATCTCTTAGGATATAGTTTTGTTTTCCATGGATGAAGATAGGTTCTTACCAAATATATTCAATTACTGTAATTATTCGTTATTAATAAACACTTGTGTAAAGTAACGAGTGGGACACCCTGTATAAACACGTACGTTTGTTTCAAAGGACGTACAGGGTCCTGAATAATAGAGTAAGCTGTTGAAATGCGTAAAAGTTGCTTATTAGCTACTGATCTGAACAGCTGAATACATATTGTGATTCTCAGGGGAGGCGCAACGAAGAGAAGAATCGCAGTTCTACTTCACTGGAACGAATCAGTTCGAAAAGCGATTAGTAGGACATATATTCCACTGGGAGGAAAATCGGGCCGCGGGTCCTAGGAGTCAACGTTCATAACTGCCACGGAGGGACATCCGGTTCGATCCCGGCCAGGTACGAACGTTGAACCATTAAATATCCGCCGTGCGTCGGATGGGCACGTTAAGCTATCGGGTACTATAGCCCAAATCTCCTAGCTTCCTATTTCTAAGGGTTACAAATTTTGAAGATGACAATCCGGTTTTTGGTGTAAATATGACAAGGATGATAAGTCAGATAATATCCGAAAACTTAAAAATTTCGTCGTCCTAGAGCGGGAATCGAACCCGCGTCTTCCAGATAGCGCCCGGATATGCTAAACACTACACCACCCAGAACGACCGACTCTCAAGTTTCCGATTAATTTGAGTATAACCATCACAGGATTCGCTAGTCGAAGCAACCTGCATTCATGTTTAGCGAATCTGGAGGTTAAGAATCATGATTTCTAAATGTTGTTTAAGACCTTGGGTCAGACATACCCTTCCTGAAATCCTCTACATATGATCTAATCTGATCTGGGAGAAAAATCAGAGGAGGGCCTTATTGACCCGCGTGAGCATCTAAGCAAAATTTAGGGCAACTACTTGTTCACGGAAAAATATTTACATCCAAGTAACTTTTTGAAACACCTTTTGAAAAAAAACACACACACCCCAAAAAAAAAACATGTCCTTGTGTGGCTGTAAGACATATCTTGATTCTTTTTAATGCTGAAAACTTCTTTCGGCAGTTGCAGTTGTTGATGGAAAGTTTAGTATGAGGTCTGCTAATGTGTACACCTCACTAAACACTATGTCCAATTTATTCAACCCTATGTAACACGTAATGTCTCTTACTGATTTGTTTTTGTATTCATCAAGGGAATAAAACACCTTCAGTTCATTTTTTAGTCGAGCTGTATCAAAATTTGAAGCATAGAGTTCTTCAAGTTATGACAGTAGATGTTCAGAGAAGCTTTCGCAAAATTTATCAAAACAGTTCGAATCCAACAAAGCCACGAATTTAAGATATAATATATCTGATTTTAATTCATCACTCTTATGGGCGGGAGTATGCGAGTGACTGAGATAGTCTAAGTCTTCTTTTTTTTGAGCGAACCGTTGCCCAAAGCAACGGCCTATTCCCCTCTACCAGCTGATTCATGGTGCATGGAAACGCTAGCAGGCGATCGTACGGAAGGTTTTCGAATCAGAACTGCGAAGCCTCTGGAAGAGCTGCTTGCGTTATGCCGTTGGTTTTCGCTCGCCAGACTGAGTCAAAAAGCGAATCCGCATGCTTTTTTTTTTTTTTTTTGGCACCGAAAGCATCGACATATTTTAATACCGTTGATAATTGACTTTTATTTGTGTATATTTAATTCAGTTTTATTGTGCATTCTCTAGGCTTCGCAGCTAGCCTAGCTAGCCTCGAATATACGCTACTGCTTTGCCTAATGGAAAAGCTGAAAATGGGCAAAAAGTATTCTTCGTGGCAAATGCTATGCTCAGGGGGAAAAAATTTCAACTACGTCTCCTGGAAGCAGAGATTGCGAGAAAAAAGTTTAAACCTTTACGCACCCGAGTGGGAAACCCGTGTGTTCTTTAAAGATGTTCCCCATCTTTATTGTAAGAAATGGCATACAGTAAACACAAGAAAGATGACACCGAATCTTCGGGTGTAATAAGCACGTCTTTTGAATCCGTTCTGACGCAAATTAAATTTATCAAAGCTATTCAAAGTCAATGGAACCGGTATGGAAAACAATAGTATCTCACGGAAGAAAGAAGTTTTTCAATTTTTTAATCCCTCAGATATTGCTGTAAACGGAATCGTGAGCATACGCCTTCTGGTTGCAGACTTGTGGGTTAAGAAAAACATGAATTTATATGAGAAACATTTCGCACCGGAAACGCTCTCCAACACAGAAAGAATTTTTCAAATCGGACTCTTAGAAACAGAGATATCGACAAAAATAAGATGTGACTTTACGTACCCTAGTGGGAAAACCATGCATTATTTTAGGAAGAAAGTATTGTCAAATAGTTTATCTATATGAGCCGTATCGGTCCAAGAAAAAAATAAATTAGTCGAGTTTTCAGGGTCGCAGATTTTGCTACAAACACGTCAGAAGCAGATATTAACACTTATGCCTCCTGGTGGCCAAACCATTCTTTACCAAACATTAGAAATTATGAGAAAAATATTTTCCATCAGGTCTTGTATGCGACACAGGAAGAATTTTTCAAATCGGAGTTTTAGGAGCAGAAATAACGCAGAAAACGTAATTTACCTTTGTTCTCCCTAGCGGAAAGTCTATGATTTACTCAAAAATTTTGAATTTATAGGAAAAACATTTCGCATCGGGAAAGCTATCCAACAAAGAAGGAATTTTTCAAATCGGACTCTTAGAAGTAGAGATATTGACAAAAATAAGATATACATCTACGCCCCCTGGCGGAGAAACTGTGGAATGTTTTAAGAAGAAAATATTCCGGAAAAGTTTATCGATGTGAGAGGCATCAGTCTACGAAAGAATTTTTTCAATCGATATTTTAGAATCTCAGATTGTACGGCAAATACATCAGAAGCAAAAATTAACCCTTACGCCCCCTGGTGGCTAATGTATTCTTTACCAAAAATTAGAAATTATATGCAAAAGATTTTCCATCAGGAGGCGTATCCGCTGAAGCAAAAAATTTTCAAATCAGAGATTTAGAAACAGAGATACAGGGGAAGGCAATTTACCTTTTCCTCCCTAGCGAAAAGTCTATTAATTACTTGAAAATTTTAAAATTATATGAAAAACATGTCACATAGAAAACAATATCCAACAAAGTAGGAATTTTTCAAATCGGAATCCTAGAAGTAGAGATATTGACAAAAATATGGTATATATCTATGCCCCTGGCGTAGAAACCATGCATTATTTCAAGAAGAAAATGTTCTAAAAAGGTTTGTCGACATGAGTAGTATCGGTCAACAAACGATTTTTTTTCAATCGAGGTTTTAGAAGCTCATATTTTGCTGCAAATACATCAAAAGCGGAAATTAAGACTTACGCCACCTAGTGGCCTAACCATTTTTTACAAAAATTAGAAATTATGTGCAAAGGATTTCCCATCAGGAGCTGTATCCGGTGCAGTAATTTATTTCCAAATCGGAGATTTAGAAACAGAGATATAGGGGGAAAGCAATTTACCTATACGCCCACTAACGGAAAGTCTATGAATTACTTGAAAATTTGGAAATTATATGAAAAACATGTCACACTGAAAACACTATCCAACTAAGAAGGAATTTTTCAATTCGGATTCCTAGAAGTAGAGATATTGAAAAAAATAAGATATACATCTATGACCCCTGGCGTAGAAACCATGCATTATTTTAAGAAGAAAATGTTTCTAAAACGTTTGTTGACATGAGTAGTATCGGGCTACAAACGACGGTTGTTGTTTTTTTCAATCGAAAATTTAGAAGCTCATATTTTGCTGCAAATACATCAGAAGCGGAAATTAAGATTTACGCCTCCTGGTAACCAAACTATTTTTTTACCAAAATTAGAAATTATGTGCAAAGGATTCCCATCCGGAGCTGTATTCTGTGCATAATTTTTTTTTTCAGATCAGAGCTTTAGAAGAAGAGTTATCAGGAAAAATGTAATTCACTTTTACGCCCCCTAGCGGGAAATTTATGCGTAATTTGTAAAAGTACTATATCTAAAATACTCTTCGACATAAATGGATTCGAAAGATAAAAGAATTTTTTCAATCGGATGTTTAGAAGCAAATACACAGTGCGTCAAGGAATATTTAAGACTGGCGCTAGATTTCAGCCTACGGTGACGCCACCAGTGTAATCACGAATGCGTTATAAACCGTGACCATCTGCTTGCTTTCTGCGAAAAGTACTGTGCGCAGTTGTTGAAGTAACTCAAACGAAACGGCTGTTCATTAGAGAAGAAAAATTTTTTCATGTTGAATTATTAAGATGGAACAAAGAGCTGTTATTAAATTTAACGCAAAACTTGGTAAAAGTGCTTCGGAAACGTACCAAATGATGAAACAAGTCTACGGTGAGTTTTGTTTAGTAGATCAAATGTTTTCCTGTGGCACAAACGTTTTTTTGGACGGAAGAGATACGCTAGAAGTAGATAAGCATACCGGAAGACCAAGTTCATCTAGGACAACTGAGATTATTAAAAAAGTGCGTGATTTCGTGGCAAACAATTGATGTGCGTCACTAAGAATGATGGAAGAGTCTTTAAACATCAACAAAAAAACGATTCGAACCATCCTGCATGAAGATTTGGGTAAAACAAAAGTCTGTGCTAAATTTGTTCCACACACGTTAACCAATGAACAAAAATCAAGGAGAAGTGCACATTGCAGAGACATCATTTCAGCCGCTGAAAATGATACAAACTTCTTAAAATCGATTGTTACAAGTGATTAAACATGGTGTTTTCAATATGATCCTAAAACAAAGCGACAAAGTGCGGAATGGAAGTAAAAAACTCACCACAAGCCAAAAAAACAAGAAAAGTTCCATCGAAAATCAAAACAATGCTCACTACATTCTTCGATAGTAAGGGTATTCCACAAAGAATTTGTTTCAAGTGGGCAAACAATTACTGGTGAGTTTTATTTAAATGTTTTGAGGCCTTTGATGGGCAGAATTCGTCGCATTCGTCCAGAATATCGGGATGAAAACAGTTGGTGTGTGTTGCACGATAATGCACCCAGTCATACCTCACTTCTTGTTCGTAGATTTTTGGCGAAAAATTACATCTGTGTGTTGAATCATCCACCGTATTCGCCTGATTTAGCACCCTGCGACTTTTCTTTATTCCCAAAACTTTAAATGACGTTAAAAGGGTGTTATTTTGATGATATTTCGACCATACAAACAGCTTCGACGCATGCTTTGGAGGCAATTCCGCAAAGTGAATTGGAACAGGCATTCGAATCATTATTAAATCGCTGTAACTAGTGTATTGAAGCCGGAGGGATGAATTTTGATTAACAAATCATAATTTCTTGTTTCTATTTCATTTTACAGACCCAGTCTTAAAAATTCTTTGCCACACTGTGTATGTGGAATAAAACATAATTTTGAATTCGGCATCATCTGCATTTACCCCCTCTAGCGGCGAAATTGTACATCGTAAAAAAAAAAGAAATGAAGGATCACCATTCTCATATTTCAAGCTTCTCAATGCAAAAAGAATGTTTAAAATCGGACTAATAGTTGCAGAGATATCGTGGGTACGGACGGACGGACGGACAAACTGATATCATAAGCACGATCTTTTTTTACAAAAGATGTGCTAAAAAGGAATTTCTCCAGGATTTTTATAAGCGGAAAGGAAACGGGAAACAGAAGTACACAAACGTCGCCTAGCCAGAAAACCGCGAACTAGGAAAAACTCCGCAAGTACAAGCTTAAAGTGCTCCACAAGGTAAATGGTATACGATGGTAAAACATTTTTTTAAATCGGACTTGTAGAAGAACAGATATTGAGAAAAACCAAATTAAACATTTGCGCCCCTAGTGGTGAAATTATGTATTACTTTGTTACTATAGAAAGAAAATACCCACGAAATGTTTTCATAGTTAGTAGCAACTGACCGAAAAAAGAATTGTCAATCGGGTTTTTAGTCTCGCAGATACTGTTGCAAACGTGCTGTAAACGGAAACGTAATGTTATGCGCTTTAGTGACACACTTATGCGTTAAAAAAATTTGAAATTTTATGAGAAACATTTCGCACCGGAAACGCTCTCCGACTTTGAAATCGGACTGTTAGAAGCAGAGATATCGACAAAAATATAATATACATCTACGCCCCTGGCAAGAAAACTATGCAGTATTTTAAGCAGAAGGTATTCTCAAAAGATTTTCCGAGGTGAGCGGTATCGGTCCACGAAAGAATTTTTTCAGTCGAGTTTTCAGAAGTTCAGACTTTGCTGCATATAAATCAGAAACAGAAATAAGCACTTACGGCCCTTGGTAGACAAATTATTCTCTAACAAAAATGAGAAATTATGTGTAGAATATTTGCCACCAGGACCTGTATCTGATGCATAAAGAATTCTTCAAATAGGACTTTTCATATTGGGGAAATTGCAATTAAACTTTGCGCCCCTAGCGGGAAATCTATGCGATACTTAAAATAAAAACTCTACCAAAAATAGTTTTCTTTGTGAGACATCGAAAGGAAGAAAAACAACTTTCAATCGGATACTCAGAAGCAAATATACGGAATAAATTTGTTTTAAATTTGTATTTGATTTAAATCTGTATTTACGCCCTCGCGTTGCGAAGTAATGGACAGGGTAAAAAACCTGAATGCAAAGATCCCCATTCTCACATTTAGAGCTTTCTGTGGAAGAAAGAATTTTTCAAATCGGACTAATAGCTGAAGACATATGGTGTCCACAGACGGACGGACGGACAAAGTGATACTACAAACACTTATTTTTACAGACGTGCTAAACGGAGGGCGTGCGTACGTTATTACTATGCCCATCCGAAAGTATGTTGGCACTATTGTCAGATCTGAAGTCTTAGGGGGGGCTGAACTGTCAGAAACATGATGCCTATCATATGGACTTTCTCAGACGCACAGTTACTCCGCTTCAAGGCGTAAACAAATGCTATCGAATTAAAAATAAATTTTGTTCCGTATCACTTCTTCTAAATATCCTATTAAGAAATTCCTTTCGTCCATTTGATACTTTTTGTAACGAAAACTTTTTTGGTACAACTTCTCTTCCAAATATTTCACAGTTTTCCCACTAGACGGCGTAAATGTGCATTCTATTTTCTACGATATCTCTGCTTCGAAATATCCGATTTTCAAAGTTATTTTTGCTCACATGGAGTTTGTTGTGCAAAATGCGTTGCATGTAATTGCTAATTTTTCGTTTTCCACCAGGGGGCGTTAGTACTTATTCCTGTTTTCGATATACGTCCAACAGTGTCTACTAGCCGAGAAACTCGATTGAAAAAATTCTTTCTTGGTCAGATGTCCCTCTCGACAAACAAAAAATGTTTGCGTATATTTTTCGCTCATAATCAGCACAGCTTTTCCTCGAGAGGGCGTAGATATACACTAGCGTGCAAAAATTAAGGACGAGAAGGTTTTTCGAATGTAACGTAGTGCAGAAGTGCTCCCCATCGACTTAAATCATACCATAAGATCCCCAAGATGTAAGAATATGGGACAAGTGAGCAAAACCGTCCAAACAAAGAATCCCAAGGATACAAAAGCACTTTATTGAAAAGGTAGCTTCGAGCACAGCTGCACAGAAAACAGAAACATACATGTGACAGGCGGCTGCCAAGAAAAATCCAGTCTTTAGTAGGGGATATGATCACCCCTGACTGCGTTGCAGGATTTACAACGTCTGTCCATGCTGAGAACGAGGTTGTCAAGGAGCTGTTGAGGCATCGCTGCCCATTCCTCTTGTAGCGCCAATCGCGACTGCGGAATCGTTGCTGGCGGTTGGTGACGAGCTACCAAGCGTTTCCCGAGAAGGTCCCACGCGTGTTCGATTGTATTTAGGTCCGGGGACCTTGCGGGCCAATCGATGCGTTGAATATCTTCACTCTCCAACAGCTCTGCGATAGCCACTGTACGATGAGGTGTAGCGTTGTCGTCCATGAAGAGGAACTCAGGACCCACAGCACTTCTAAACAGACGCACGTGAGGCAGGAGAACCTCGGTACAATAGCGGACACCAGTGACTGAACCTCCTTGGAAGATGTGGAGGTCAGTACGGCTACCAAACATGATACCGCCTCAAACGAGAACTCTGCCACCTCCAAACCGGTCCCTTTCGATGATGTTGGAGGTGTGATTGCGTGTTTCCTGCTCTCTCCAGATGTGTATACGTCCAGAATCGCTTGTCAGACTAAATCGACATTCATCCGTAAAGAGAACTCGACCCCATTGCTGATGTGTCCAGTTCTTGTGTTCCTTGTACCACAGAAACCGCCGTCTACGATGAGCAGGCGTTAATGGCGCACACCGTACTGGTCGTCGTGCTAATAGACCACTCTTGTGCAGCCTCCTGGCCACGGTTAAACGCGATAACGGACCTCCAGTTGTCTGTTGCATGTGCCTTGCGATTTCTCCCACTGTACCTGCCGTCTGTTGTAACGTACCAGGAGATGTGACGTACCTGCCAGAAGGACGCCCACGACATAAAGGCAGATAGGAATCAGAATAAAACGTCCGCGTAGCTCAATTGGTAGAGTGACTTATTCCGGAATGAGGGGATCCAGGGTTCGAATCCCTGTTCGGGCGCCGTTATAACGAAGTAAATTTCTCCGTCATTTCTGTCCACGCCAGGATTCGAACCCGGATCCCCTCATTCCGGAATAAGTCACTCTACCAACTGAGCTACGCGGACGTTTTATTCTGATTCCTATCTGCCTTTATGTCGTGTGCGTCCTTCTGGCAGGTACGTCACATCTCCTAGTACGTTACACTGTCTCTTCTCGCCTGTAGGACAATATACCGGTCGTCCGCAGCCGTGGCTGCTCGTGGACGACCACTGCTAAACTCTCGGACAGCTTTCCTGCCCTTTGAAATGCTCTCCAAGCTCGTGAAACGATGCTGTGAGCGATCTCGAACTCCCCGGCCACACTAGTCACTCTTCGACCTTTTTTAAACTTCCCAATGACGCGACCTCGGGTAAAGTCATCCAGATGTCGTCTACTGGATTGCCTGTTGGCCATATCACACGGTGGCAGCAACTCGACGTCGTTCAAACCGATGTACACCGTGCAATAGCTTTCACCGAGTTGCTGAGCGTACACCGCCCGTGTGCTCTTTATACCCTTCCGACATCCTCCCCCCCGCACGTCATGCTGCATATATGCGCATGCCCTACCATACCGGACCCTAGTCTATCTACTGAGTGGTATTTCGGTCCGTTCTGCCTGCTCCTTCCGCTGTTATGCTAATTTCTCCTCTTCGTCCTTAATTTTTGCACACCAGTGTATATCCTATTTTTCTCAATATCTCTGTTTCTAACAATCAGATTTTAAAAATCATTTCTTTCTTGGACAGCGTTGCTAGTGAAGAGTATTATTCGCATATAATTCCTTATTTTCTTAGATCACGATTTTCTCAGTAGACGGAGTAAGTGCATGTTCCTATTTACAACATATTTACAGCAGTATCTACGTGTCTAAAACCTCGAGTGAAAAAATCGCTTCTTGATCATAAACCCACTCACTGAGAAAATATTTTGTGTGCATTTCCTGCCCCAAATAGTAGCAAGTTAACCGCTGGGGGGGGGGCGCAAATGTATAATCTAAATTCTCGATATCTCTTCTTCTAAAAGTCCGATTGGAAGAAATCTTTTAACGCCTGACACCATTTGCTTTGTGGAACAGTGTTCATATACTCTTAAAATTTTCATGGTGCACAGTTCTGACAATAGGTAGTGTTAGTATGTACTTCTGTTTGCAACTTCATTTCTGATTCTTAACAACCTATTGAAAAAATTCCTCCTGTAGTGTATGACATTTGCTAAAGACCGCGAACATTATCTTCTTTAAATAATGCAGTTTCCTCACTAGGGGCCGTATATGTAAGAACTTTTTTCTTGTTCCCTTTGCTTCTAGAATTCCTATTCGAATAATTATTTTTCTATCGCATAACAGTTGCTATAAAGAATATTTCGCGCATTCTTTCTACTTTTTTACGCTTTCCAACCGTAGGTTAAAGAAGCGTATATGCTCCAGCTTCGTCCGTCTGTATGTCTGTCCGTATGTCTGTACGATAACGCGTAAAAATGATTCGATTTCGAGGAAATTTTAGAATGTGGCAGGGGACAATCTGGGGAGGAACCCTATTGAAAATACGAGAACTGGGGTAAAAGATCAGGACATAAGAGCCATATCCATTCATCGCCCTTATGTAAAAATGCTTCGATTGCGACAAAACTTTATCATGTTGGTTTGGAGGTATACTGACCTAGTTCTGTTGAATATCATCGAAATGGGGTCAAAGGTCAGGGCACAGGAGCGAGATTTATCCCATAACTGTTATCCTCATAACTTGACTAAAAATGCTTCGATTGTGACAAAACTCTAGTATGTTGTTCCGGAGGTATACAGAACCAATTCTATTTAATATAATTGAAATGGGGCCAAAGGTCAGGGCACAGAAGCGCGATTTATTGCACAGATATTATCCTCATAACTTGACTAAACATGCTTCTACTGAGACAAAACTTTAGTATGTTGTTCCGGAGGTATACTGAACCAATTCTGTTTAAAATCATCGAAATGGAGTCAAAGGTCAGGGCACAGGAGCGATATTTTTTCCAGAGCCATTATTCTCATAACTTGACTAAAACTGCTTTTATTGCAACAAAACGTTAGCATGTTGTTCCGGAGGTATACTGAACCAATTCTGTTTAATATCATCGAAATGGGATCAAAGGTCAGGGCACAGAAGCGGTATACATTCCACCGCCATTATCCTCATAACTTGGGTAATAAGTTGAGTACTGATTCCTGGTATGTTGGAAAGCGTATCATAATCAATGCATTGCATGATTTTACTAACTTGCTCATAATTCACAATTCTGCTGCAAGAGCACGTCATCGTATATTTCTACTTAAAAGGTTTTATTTGATTCTAGAATTTCCTTTGGAGCTGTCTTTTCATCGTAGGATACTCTTTATTATGAAATATATATTGCGCCCATTTCTTGTTTAAATAGAGCAGAACTTTCCTCTTAGATGGAGCAAAGTCACGCCACATTTTCCTTCATGTCTCTTTTCTAACTGTTTGATCTGATTTCTTTTTCTTTTTTTTTTCTTTTTTTGAATGGAGGTTTGATAACCACCGTGAGCAGCTCAATGGGCTATGAGCAGTCGTCCGTCTCTAATTTAGGGCAGCAGGTTCCAGGGAAGGGAGAGAGCCAGTGTCGTAAGACGAACACAACATCCATGCCTCACTGGGATTCGAACCCGGACCCTTTTCGGACGAATAATTAGAAGCCATCGCTTAAGACCACTGCGCCACGGGGCGGCGAACATTTCTTTTGCCTCAGATATGCTCGACTATTAAGAACACTTGGTGTACAGTGTGCGATTTTTCGTCACTATCGGGTGTAAGTATTTTCTAGCCGTCTCGCTGGCGCAGTGGTCTAAGCGATGGCCTCTGATCATTCATCCGAAAGGGGTCCGGGTTCGAATCCCGGTGAGGCATGGATGTTGTGTTTGTCTTACGGCACTGGCTCTCTCCCTTCCCTAGAACCAGTGACCCTAAATTGGGGACGGATGACTGCTTATAGCCCATTGAGTTGCTCACGATGGTCGTTAAACCTCCAAACAAAAAAAAATGTATTTCCTATTGTTGTTGTTTTACCGATTGTAGAAATGCTGTGGATTTTTATTCTTCTATTGTAACTGGTTCGATTCACTATGAAGAACACTTTTCACATTGACTATATATGTGCAGGTTTTTGATTAGGTGACGCAAATGTATTCTCCTTTTGCCTTATTTCCTGTTCCTTTTTCTAACAATATATTTTGAAAAATTATTTTCAGGTGGGAAAGGATTCAAGAAACGTACTCATAATATCCGAGAATAAGATTCATTTTTCTTGAAATTAATCTTATTATGAATAATATTACAACAACTGTTATGTGGCACAATGGATTATGAGACAACAACTGTAAAAGTTTAATTCTAAAATAAAAACTCTTATTTACATTATGGTTTCAGAAATTCAAGTGCACTTTGCTTTTGAGGTAAAAACTTAGTGACCTCAGAGTAAAGTGCACTTGAAAGTGAAGGGCTTTCATTGTTTGAGAGATTTATTCCATGTCGCAAGTTTTCTTTTTCTCTGTTTGTTACACTAGGGTGGACCGTTCAAATAGGCGAATTTTTTATTTTTTTTTAGGATTTAAATCTGAAAGAGGGGGGGGGGGGATTTGCCTCTTACCTTCAATAAATGGCCATAATTTTTTTAGATTTTTTATTCAAAGTATTGAGTCCTCTACCGGGCTTTGTATTTTAGTGTTTTCAGCCGTAGCCTTTCCAAGAAAAAGTTTAATGTCTAAAAATTTACAAACTATTTCAATAATTATTAAAAATTATATTCAAAGAACTTAACTGATATAAGAAGATGCATTTTCAGTATACAATATTTTTTTAACACACGAAAGAAAAATTCAAAAATTGTGAAATTTTGCAGATTTTCTTTCAATTGAAGAATGAATGAAACATGTTGATAAAACAAACATTGAAAAATAAATATCAATTGAATTGAATTTTTGAACAATAAAAAATAAATACATAACAACTAAACATAAAAAGGTTAATGATAATTATTCAGCCAATTTATACTGATTTTTATGATCAAAATTTGGCATAACTTGTCGGGATTGGATTTTAGCACGGATTAAGTCATCACGTGCTTCTGGTCCAATGGCATATATTGATGCCTCTGACACCAATTTTAAGCACCTTTCCACAGCCTGTGTGCAACAAGGGTATCGAAGAAACTCTAAAGAAGGAGTAACTGAAGATTTATAAGAGATTCAATGTCTTCATTTGTAGCGTTTGTCAAAATAGAGGGAGATACAAAGTGACACTCTTTCCAATTAATCAGATCGATGTAGTTAATACCTTCAAATTAATATTTGGAATTTAGAATGTTCTTTCTGTGTTAGTCATTCCCTGTCTAGCCCTCAGAATCCACCTTAGTCCCAGCTCACGAATGGGGCGGCGGTCATCGCTCATCATCGCGAGGAGTATATTCTCAGGGTAAAAAAAGTATGCATTCCTTTGAAAAATTGGGTTAATTTTAGCTTTTAATTCGTCACTTAAATAACGAGTTGCCTTTATCGTCTTGAAAACACGCAAAACTCAATCTTTGCAAGAAGGATGACACTTTATCATGAACCACATTGAGGCATAAACTCTAAAAATAAATTCTGAAATAATTTTTAAGTTTGCTGACGGATTATCACACGAGATGTATAGCATCGTAGAACACGTTTTGCAGTCATCAGCCAGCGAGCATGAGATAGCGTTTCAGGTTGACGATCAGCTAAATTCGTAGTGCATTGTCCTAAAGAAATAGCCTTGCAAATGACAGACAAATATCTTTGATCTGAACTTAATCCTGTAGGTCGACTTTTTGTAAATCACAAGAAATAGCCATAAAGTTTGCAACTGGGAGTTTTTCGCATTTATTTAATGATTTTCCGATTGTTCCCGAATATTCTTTTGGACCTGTTGTAACTCCATCTAAATATTGAAATAAGTATCTCGGAAGCAATTCGTTGCCATGCAATTGGCATATGAACCATTGGAGTGAACGATTTAATTTAATTTCAAGACAAACCATAACTCCGTTTTTGCTTCCAGTATTGAAAGCCGTGCCATCGCAACCTATTGCCACCAGGTGGCCGAGACTTAACTTTCTCTCGCTGAAAAAATTCAGAATACTTTTAGCAGTACCTTTAGTTTTACCTCAAGGTGGGGTAATGTGCCCTGTATAAGATGAACCTGGCTTTTCTATAAGGGAAATCGCCGCGGATGGCATGGTGGTCAACGCTCGTGACTGCCACGGAGAAACCTCAGGTTCGATCCCAGCCAGGTACGAACGCTCGAACCACTAAATATCCGCGGTGTGTCGGATGAGCACGTTTAGCCGTCGGACCCCTGGTTAATGATCATATGTAGAGGATTTTAGGAAGGGAGTTTCTGATCCCAGGTCTTAAACAACCCTTATAAATAGGAAACTACGAGATTTGGGATAGAGCGCCCGATAGGAAAGTGACACGGAAGCGAAGCAGAAAATGGGAGGAAGACGCCCTTATTTATTACCGGGGCGCCAGTACCCGGGGTCCGACGGCTTAACGTGCCCATCCGACGCACGGCGGGTATTTAGTAGATCGAGCGTTCGTACCTGCCTGGGATCGCACCTGAGGTCCTTCTCGTGGCAGTCACGAACGCTGCCCGCTAGGCCACCCGCGGCCCTATCGGACCCCGGGTACTGGTCCCCCGGTTATAAATAAGGGCGTCTTCCTCCCCCTTTCTACCTCGTTTCCGTGTCGCTTTCCTATGGTGCACTCAAGCCCAAATCTCCTGGCTTCCCATTTCTAAGGGTTGTTTAAGACCTGGGGTCAGAGACTCCCTTCCTAAAATCCTCTACATACTGTATGATCTGATCTATAAGGGAAATATGGCGCGGGCATCTTTCAAGGTCAAGTTATTACTACACTCCGGCCATACTTCACAATTGATAGAACGCCTAGACCAGAATGATTCCGCCATTGCGATGTAGTTCGAACTTTCTACTATTAACAGAGTTGATAAAAGATACATTTCAGACATAAAACATTAAAATAATAGTTGAATTGATAAAACGTAGGTGTATTTGTGCAATTAATATATATAATAAAATTACTATGTATAATAAAAATGCGAAAATGGCAATACGACTCAATTTTATTTTTAATAATATTCGTCATTACTTAACGCTCGGTTGAGGGCTCAAGACCTTGAATAAAAAATATTTAAAAATATAGGCATACATTTGAAGGTAAGAGGCAACTTTTCTACCATCTTCCTAATTCAATTTCGAATATATTTTTTTCGGCCCTCTCTCTCTTTTTCCCTTTCTCGTCCTTCTTTCCTTCTTGTAGCTCTTCGAGATAAATATTAATCACCAGCTCTTCTCGTTTCCGTATTCCTCTCGCTGTTAAATAATCTCCGCTCTGAAGAAGACAGCAGTCATTTTTTGGTTTCCTTGAATCGGGCAAATCTGTTTTCATCGCTGTAATCTTCCTTATACCTGTGAAGACATGCAACAACATCTCGGTCACACTGGCACGTCTTCTGTTCACAATTTGATGTGTTTTCATCTGGAAAAAAGAAAGCAAGAAGTAGGACACTTTTCAACCACAAAAAGAAAAAGAAGGCAATTATATTTCCTTAAGTTTTGCAAGGAAAAGGAAAATGAAAAAGGGAACAACACGTATTTCCTGTTGTAGCACAAACATTCCGAAATTCATTGCATGATTATATTATTTTTTTTTTTTTTTTGATTGGAGGTTTAACGACCACCGTGAGCAACTCAATGGGCTATAAGCAGTCACCCGTCCCCAATTTAGGGTCACTGGTTCCAGGGAAGGGAGAGAGCCAGTGCCGTAAGACAAGCACAACATCCATGCCTCACCGGGATTCGAACCCGGACCCCTTTCGGACGAATGATCAGAGGCCATCGCTTAGACCACTGCGCCACCGGGGGTGGCTTATATCTTTTGGATAAAATGTCAGTCTATCGATAACACATTTCGAGTTTTCAAGATGTATCAATGATATCATAAACGAAGGGAATCGTGTCGCTAAGTTTTTTCGGCGTACATATGGTATAACGTAATGTCTTTTTCGTGAATAAGATTGGTATTACGCTATGTCTAAGGAATGTTGAACTAAATGAGAATACGGTGCAATAGTTCCTAATTAAGCTTTAACGGCCAGACGAAACATAAACAGAAGTCAACTTACGATAACTTTTTATTGGTCCAGCAATCTTTAAGTAGATCCAACATATAACTCAGCAGGTAAACTTCACATTATTCTTAACGATCGAACGTCTGCACACACACACACATCCACCTGAGCAACTGTTGTATAGTCCTTTTTATCTATCGTTCTTATCATATTCATACGTCACTTTCTCTCTGACCTCAGTGTTGCCAACAGTATTCTCGTTTGAAGGAAAAGACATAACGTTAAGTTTGGAAGTATAAAGGAGAACAAACTCAAATTTACATAAAAAAAGGAACTAAAAATGAAAGTTAACTAAGGATATACGTCATAATGGTATCGCTTTTCCTTTTTTTTTTTTTTTTTTTTTTGTCCTTCTAGTCGTTTATGGAAACTGGAAACAATATATCAGGATCTTTATTATGGATCACTGTCTTTTATTTTATTTGGCAGCGGTAACAATCAGAGTGATAATTCATACATTTTCAAATCAAATTCTACTGATGGAGTATTGGTGAACTATGTCATCGGCTACAAGAAGTAAGATAGAAAAACTCCTCTTGTACCCGTTGTTATAAATAAAATCTTCAATGCATTTTTTTACTTTATCCTTGATATGCCCTTGTTGGTAAGCATATAGTTATGTCACAAACTTGCACTGGAGAAAAAATCATGCCGTACCGGTGCCCGAGTTGTCTGAGGCGCTGGCTTATAGTTCGAGATGGGCCTCAGTTCCAGTGCAGAATGAGGCATATACGTATACACCGATGAGCTATTACATTATGACCACTCCCAGCCTAGAGAAATGAGCGCCCCTGGAGACCGAACGGTAGCGCACGCGAAGTTCACAGAGCAGTATATATACAACCTGGGGACCGGCTTTCGGTTAGTAAAGTGTTAGGAGTGCGTTACCCGCGTAAAGGTAACGCACTCGGCGCGATACCGAGAGTTCTGTTGGTTCGATTCCACAGCGGCGGCTGAAAAACAATTTTTCGGTTGCTGTGTGTTCCTGGAACGTGGAAGGAGCGATGTATTTATTTATTAACTGTCGCCACGTATTTGGAATATTTTCACCAGAGTGTTAGGATTCAGAATGGGGAAAGCTGCCGATTTATCGGAGTTTGATAAAGGACAAATTGTGATGGCACGGTGCCTCTGAACTACGATCTCGAAAACGGCGCGGCTTGTGGGTTCACGTGCTGCTGTAGTGAGCACGTATTAAAAGTGGTGCACCGATGGCCAAACACGTATCGTCGTCTAGCCATGTGACGTCCGCAGAACATTGATGCTAGATTGGAGCGGAGACTGTCGTGCATTATTCACAGCGACCGCAAAGCCACAGTGCGACAAATCACTTGCAGCTACAACAGTAGTGATCAGGGCAATGTGTCACAGCACACAGTTCATCGCAGCCTTCTGCGCATGGGCATGCGTAGCAGAAGATCCAGCCGGGTTCCCATGCTCAATGCACGTCATCGCCAACAACGCATGGAATGGGCCCAAGATAATCGAGATTGGACCCTGGATAATTGTAAGAAAGTGACCTATGGCACCTGGAAGCCCTTTTGGGCAGAAACAGGTCAGCGAAGGCGGTGTTAAGCTGTGGGCGATATTTTCTTAAGACGGTTTAGGCCCCATTTTCCCAATAGCATAATCCCTGACAGCTGTTAGGTATCTGAACGTCGTTGCGAACCAAGTTCATCCATTCATGTCTCTGTGTTCCCTGCTGGTGATGGCCATTACCAACAGGATGATACGCCATGCCAAATTGCCAGAATCGTCAATGGGTGGTTTGAGGGACATGCTGGTGACTTTCTGTTAATGCCCTGGCTTCCAAGTTCACCTGAAATGAACACAATCGAACATTTGTGGTTCAACTTGGAAAAACGGGTTCGTGCTAAATCACCATCACCCCGAAATGTACGGGAACTTGAGGAGCTGCTGTTGACATTATGGTATCAAGTACCCCATGATGCCTATCGCCAATTCATCGAATCGATGCCTCGTCCAGTAGCCGCTGTTTTGCGGGCTAAAGGGGGTGAGGGGGGGTCCTACAGCTTATTAGGTAGGTGGTCATAATGTAATGTCTCAGCGGTGTAGTGTGTGTTTGTCAGATGGGCGACTGTTTATTACTCTAAGAGTTGCTCATAATGACCGTTAACCATTGAAGCAAACAAAAAAAATATTTTGGAATCGGATAGCTGTGAACGTGACCAAGATTCCCCATGGATTTGTTAGCTTCTTACGAAGTGAAATTTTTTCGATAGATTCCTTTTTGCCCTTGGCATAAAATCTCCATTTCTACAAATCTGGCTGCAAAGCTTATCTTTGTATCGGTTAGCTGTAAATCAAGATAGTCCAGTATTTTTCAATTTGGTTATATGCAATTTTTTCTCTAATATATTATATATATTCTAATATATTTCTGAATATTAAGCACATTTATTTTCTAATTTGTTTGCCACCGTTATATGTTATTTGTCGTAATTCTATATTTGCATTTGTTCCGACATTTCAGTTTATAGAAGTTATCTTCGAAAAATGCATTCCCCTTTGGGTAGTTGCAATCGTGATTAAAAATATTTATATATTTCGATTTTCCTGAGCGGATAGTAGGTTATGTAAAAAGATGTTTTTCGCATGACAATTAAATAGAAATCGTGCATTATTTATTGATTACGAGCAGTACCTTTGGAATATTTCATTTGAATTTCGTCAAAACACATGCTCACAATAGCATTCGAAGCGAAGAGAGATGCCATCTCGGTTATTTAAAAATATGTACAAAAGCATCCCGGCAGTCCAAATGATAGAAACACACATCCCGTTAGCAAAAAATCGAAGGGACTCCACGATAAGTCCCTTCAGCCTGTAAAACATAAAAGTAATAGAAAGGACTTCATCATAAGTCCCATGCAACCTGTAAAACACAAAGGTTTCAACAAATAATTCGAGAAATATGCATTACTTACTTAGTTCAGATATAGATGTAAAATGAAATTTATTGTTTGCCTACACAATGGAAAGAAGATGCTAAATATATTATTATTTGATCAATTCTACCCGTACCGCAGTTCAGCTTGTATAATCAAGAATATGGCAACGCGATCCTCTCACGTGTTAATGTCAATAAACTCAGATTCAGACAAGAATTACTGTAATCCCCTTCTGCAAAATTTGGACTTATATTTGACTCAAGTACAAGGTCTTCAGATATCATGATTACAGATGGCGACATCGGAATAACTGCACTCAGAATATTGTGACGATCCCCCTCCCTCCCGCTCGCATAATTAATTGGCGAGAGGCGTGGCTAATTAACGGTAATTGAAACTTGATTGGGGGGGTTAATTAACAGAGAGTTATAATTTAAACACTTGCGAGGGACGGTATATAAAGAAAAGATCCGCTGGCACTTTGAATTCAAATGGCGAGTTGCAGGTGTTTTCCACGAGAACAAAGAGCCCATAAACGGAAATGGGACGGGTCAGAGTTTAAGAGCTATTTTCCATGACTCAAAAATGTTTGGACGGCAAAAGCGTTTGAAGCTTTTGTCTGTGCCGCGCGCGAAACAATGGGAAAGCTCTTGGACTTGAAGAGCGGTTTATAATAAATATGTCGCGGTTTCAAGTGTTAGAATTCACCGCTTACCAATGTTCTGGGAGACGGGAGATTGTTGTTGAGAGGAGAAGAGGATCCATTTTAATCTGAGAGAGTGAGGAAGGATTTTTCCTCGCGCCTGGAACAAATGCTTGCCGGTCTGCGTGCTCTTGCGTTCTGAGCATAAGAAGTGAAGCCAGCTGAAAACATAAGCTGAGGACTAACTAGCACCAGATCTGCCTGGGAACTTTCTTCACCTTGCCGGACCATCGATACCTGCCGTAAGGAGCCATTTCAGGTGAAATGCAGACAGAGAAATAATAAATACGGAATATCCTCGCTCATTGAGAGAGAGAGAGAGAGAGAGAGAGAGAGGAGAAACGCCATCCTCGGGAACCACGGAGGAGCCCAGCCCCCCTGCAGAGAGAGCTCTGAAGTAACCGCAAGCCTCTTCGTGTCGAGTAGAGGAGAAGAAATCTTGTGTGTGTGTGTGTGATTACGTACCTCCAGTGACCGGGGAACGACGTCGTTTTAGCCACAGCAAAGAATGAGCGGTGATGGAAGTTAAGATCAAACTACCCGTAGTGCCAACATATTAGTGAATGTGAGTGAGTGTTGTGTTTTTTTTGGTGTCATCAATACTGTGGATACTCAAGGACCTATGTAAGTACTTTTTTTACCAGTATTTTATTTGCGGCCCATTGTGAACGAACAGACGTTTCGTTAGGACATATTTTCTGAAACACCGAAGAGGGCCAAAGCTGGCCGGAAATCATAGCCTTGTAATTAGATGAAGAATCCGGTGTAATTTATGCATGTATCCATTAAATCCCTGTTTTAATTGTTATACTGTGCCTCCATTGGTTTATTGGTGTACTGTGTCTGCTAATTGGCTAACGAGGTATTGCCGGATTCAGTGATTCGAATCGCAGTCCGGAAAATATTTGGGCATCCTGACATCCAAGGTACAAAGGTCGCAATAAAAGTGGTGATCAGCAGTAGGATCCGCATTGTATACCTCAGAAACACAGTACAACCGGAGCACAGTATTTATGCCAACTTTTGCAACTTGCATAAAAAGTTGAGCTCAAAGTTTCAAAAAAGTGGAAGGGATTACAAAAATATTAGATGAACTGAAAGTTGAACTCAGAAATAGACTGAAAACTTCCAAAGAAAGTTTTGAGCAAAGCTTAGAACAGCAGAAAGGAAGTCTTGAGCAGCAGACGGGCAGCATAAATCAGCTGATAGCTAGAATTGGGGAAGGGGGGGGTATGAGGAAAAATTTGATAAAAGAATAGAAGATACTAACTTGCGTATCGATCAGTTGGAAATTGGGCAGGCAAAATGCATAGACCAAATACAACAATGTACCCAAAATTTAGAGAGCGTTCGTAACTTGTGCGAGACTCAATGTAGAAATGTAAAAGAAAAACTTTCTGGGGAATTTAATGGTACTAAGTTAGAACAAACTAAATTTTATTGGGATATAGAGAAAAGGGTACAACATTGTGAGGCAATAATAAGTTCGTCGGAATTTAAGTCACCGGGGGTGCTGAGCGAAGCTTTGAGTAGGCCGACCCGAATTAAACCAGGCGCGTTTGACGGAAAGACTAGCTGGGGAGTATACAGGACCCAGTTCGAAATGGTTTCGAGTGTGAACGGCTTGAGCGAAAGGGAGAAAGCATGCGCGCTTGCGGCATCATTGAGGAATGCAGCTGCCGATACCCTACAAACTTTGTGGGAAGAGAGCCGTTTAAAATATTCCTGTCTCGTCACTGCCCTGGAACTCAGATTTGGGGAGGAACATTTAAAGCAACTCCTTGTTCTTCAGTTGAAAAATCGTAGGCAGGAGGTCAACGAGTCACTTCAAGAGCTCGCGATCGACATCGATCGGATGACAAGGCTTGCGTATGGGCAATGTACGTCGGATATACAAGACACGATGGCGCAGCAACATTTTGTGGAAGCGATTTCTGATCCAGACATTCAGCATTCAGTGCGCATGGCGGATTGTGACTCACTTAAGTCAGCCGTCTTACATGCAATGAAATTTGACTCTTCGAGCCATTCTAGGAGTTCTAGAAAAACAGTTCGTATGGCTACTGTAGCAGAAAGTCCGATCAATGCATCAGTCGAAACTAAACTCGAAGAGCTTTTGGATCTCCTTCGCAGAGATGTTAAACAGCGTTCTGTTACGTCTCCTGGCCGGGGAAGAAGTGATACGCCGTCTAGAAAAGTGGAGTGTTGGTATTGTAGATTAAGAGGGCATAGCATTTTTGAGTGTAGAAAACGGTTGAGAGAAGAAAAAAGTCGAAGGAACAGGCTTCAACCCTCAGAAGTCAGTTTCGAAGGGGCGAGAACTGACGCAGCAAGAGCAGCCCCGCACGGTGAAAGCGCACGTCACAGGTCTTTCTGGGGATTACAGTGGTTTAAGAGTTGAAGGGATGATGAATAAAACTAAATGCCAATTTGTGCTGGATACTGCGGCGGATATTACATTACTCCGTCCGGATTTTTTCGAGCAAATTAAGGAGCCTGCATATTGTTTGAAGAGTGAGCAACGGGTTGAGATTCAAACTGTGAATGGCGATGGTTTAGTTGCTCTTGGAACCGCAGGCGTCGACATACGAATTGGAAATAAATGCTGCAGACACATGGCAGTGATTGCTGATATCGTTGAAGAATGAGCGCTATGAGTCATTTTCTTGTAGGACTTCCGTCCACAGTGAGTAGAATTTAGGTCCCAGCCACCTACAGCGAGTTCGCCTTTTGGGCAAAACACAGAAACGGAAGTAATGAGAGCAAGTCTAGCGACTTTGACAGAACAGTCTGTGATGAGATTAGAGTACAGTAGATGGCGCCACCGTACAAGTACAATGTTGCACATAGAGGGGTGAGAGAATTTCAGGGGAGCATAGGAAAGGATACCCATTTAAAAAGTGGGTCCAACCTGGGGGCCGTCGCTTAATGTGCTCATCCGATGCACGGTGAATATTCAGTGATTGTTAGCAAACCACACCACCTCCGCAAGATCAACCCAGGAACGAACCTGAGGACCTTGCATTGGTAGTCTAAACTGCTAACCACTCAGCCATTTGCGGCTCTCGTTGAAGAATGCATCCTGGGTCTCGATTTTCTTAGTGAGAACGGATATGTTTTGGACCTTAAAAATGGAACCCTGAAGACGGAACATGAGGAAATGGTTCTCATGAGGAGTCAACATGGGCACCTGAGGTCGCAAAGGGTCACAGTTCTCGGAAAAGAAAAGTGTGTTTTACCAGCAAAAAGTGAAACAATTCTGGCAGGATGCTTACCTGAGCTTTCACTAGAATTTCCGATGGCAGTATGCGAAATGTCCGAAACTTGCTCGTTACCGAAAAATGTACTTGTAGCGAGAACGCTGGTAAAAACAGCACATTGCATCCCCGTAAGAATAGCTAACCTGGGTGACGTCGATGTGAAGATAAAGGAAGGGTTAGCGCTCTGTTCCTTGAATCTTGTAATTTTGGCACGTAGCCGCAGAGTAAGGATCCCACCCAACTCGCGCGTGGGAGGGAGCGGCGAAGTACCGGAGCATCTGCGTAAAATTGCAGCTTAGGCCACGGCGGGCTAGAGCACGTATGTCGCAGAGTTCACCAGGAGATTGGAGAAGGTACATGGGTTTGCTAGGAGGAATATTAGAATAGCTACTGAACGAATGAAGACCAGATATGACGTGCAGGCTGCTGAGAAAGTGTTTAAGGAGGAAGACTTAGTCTGGCTCTATAACCCACGAAGGCGAAAGGGAAAGTCACCCAAATTACAGCGCCCGTGGGAAGGTCCATATGTAGTAAAGAAAAGAATCAACGATGTTCTTTACAAAGTTCAGTACAATAATAGACCAGTTAGAGTTATACACCTCGATAGGCTTAGACCGTATAGGGGAGGAAATACCGAATCATAAACGTTTGAAGGATTAGTGTCTCAGATGATTGGTTAGTTTCCCGTTGGTTGACTTAGCGATGTGAGAGGATGAGAAGCGGAGAGCCTGAGAACATGGAATGAGTTTGTTGGTTGTAATAATTTTGTATAGTGTACTCGGTGTTGTGTTCTATTGGTGGAAATATTTTAATATTGCAATATGTCGTGTGCCGTGGTAGTGGAACTGTATAATGTAAATTAATTATGTAGTGTAGTATTTGTGTACTGCCCTGGGGCGTGGAAGTGTAAATAATTATGCAGGTATGCATGGCATGTGGGTGTTCCCTGAGATTCGTTAGAAAAAGGGATGTGCCCGGGGAATGTCAAAGACCAATTCATGGCGATTGTTTTGGGTAAGGGCAGAGAAGACGATTCACAAAGAAAGAGGGACACTGATTAGTTCTTATCTAGGGTAGGCAATTCCGGGTGGTGGAATCGCTGCGAATCACAGGTAGCTTATATGCACCCGAGACGAGTTGCATTTTAAGAAGGGGGCGATGTGACGACCCCCCCCCCCCGCATAATTAATTGGCGAGAGGCGTGACTAATTAACGGCAATTGAAACTTAATTGGGGGGGGTTAATTAACAGAGAGTTATAATTTAAACACTTGCGAGGGACGGTATATAAAGAAAAGATCTGCTGGCACTTTGAATTCAAGTGGCGAGTTGCAGGTGTTTGCCACGAGAACAAAGAGCCCATAAACGGAAATGGGACGGGTCAGAGTTTAAGAGCTATTTCCATGACTCAAAAATGTTTGGACGGCAAAAGCGTTTGAAGCTTTTGTCTGTGCCGCGCGCGAAACAATGGGAAAGCTCTTGGACTTGAAGAGCGGTTTATAATAAATATGTCGCGGTTTCAAGTGTCAGAATTCACCACTTACCAGTGTTCTGGGAGAAGGGAGATTGTTGTTGAGAGGAGAAGAGGATCCGTTTTAAGCCGAGAGAGTGAGGAAGGATTTTTCCTCGCGCCAGGAAGAAATGCTTGCCGGTCTGCGTGCTCTTGCGTTCTGAGCATAAGAAGTGAAGCCAGCTGAAAATATAAGCTGAGGACTAACTAGCACCAGATCTGCCTGGGAACTTTCTTCACCTTGCCGGACCATCGATACCTGCCGTAAGGAGCCATTTCAGGTGAAATGCAGACAGAGAAATAATAGATACGGAATATCCTCGCTCATCGAGAGAGAGAGAGAGAGAGAGAGAGAGAGAGAGAGAGAGAGAGAGAGAGAGAGAGAGAGAGAGAGAGAGAGAGAGGAGAGGAGAGGAGAGGAGAAACGCCAGCCTCGGGAACCACGGAGGAGCCCAGCCCCCCTGCAGAGAGAGCTCTGAAGTAACCGCAAGCCTCTTCGTGTCGAGTAGAGTAGAATAAATCTTGTTGTGTGTCTGATTACATACCTCCAGTGACCGGGGAACGACGTCGTTTTAGCCACAGCAAAGAATGAGCGGTGATGGAAGTTAAGATCAAACTACCCGTAGTGCCAACATATTAGTGAATGTGAGTGAGTGTTGTGTTTTTTGGTGTCATCAATACTATGGATACCCAAGGACCTATGTAAGTACTTTTTTTACCAGTATTTTATTTGCGGCCCATTCTGAACGAACAGACGTTTCGTTAGGACATATTTTCTGAAACACCGAAGAGGGCCAAAGCTGGCCGGAAATTATAGCTTTCACAATAAATGAAGAAGAATCCGGTGTAATTTATGCATATATCTATTAAATCCCTGTTTTAATTGTTATACTGTGCCTCCATTGGTTTATTGGTAGTAGTAGAAAAGGCTACGTTTTGCGGCCATTCACATAACATTGTGCTCTTTACGGGGTTCGCGGGGGTCGCCACATGAAGGGGGAAGCACCTGACGGTTGCTCCTCACGAGAGTTCCCCTACCGGAAATGGCGGGAGATAAGAACGTTGGCTCTTATCGTGCTGATTATAACTTAGGAAGTATTTATTTATTTATCATAACTTAGGAATTATTTCCGTGCTTCTGATTTTTTTAAAAACTTAGGAAATTTTTTCGTGCTTTGAATTCTGATTTATTAGGATTTTTATAAAACTTATATTTTTTTAGAACTTGAGTGAGGTGTTAGGAAAATTTTTTATAGGCGTTGCATTATTGCTCAAGTATTATTTATTGTTTGCTTTACTAATCAGTTTCTCTGTCCAATTTCTTATCTTTTCACCCCGATTTGTAAGAGAAAGTTCTGATTTCGGTACCACAGGAAGTTGATAACACAACTTTTGGAAGGAAATGCTTTGTTTCGTAAACAAACAAACACTTTCTTCAGAACAAAGTTTTCTGAACCGCTTAATCTTTATATACAGATAAGATGACTTGTTTTTCACACCATGCGTTTGACAACAAAGGAATATTTTTTGTATGTTTAAAGGAGTTTTTCGCGTGGATGTAATGAATTTTCTGGGGAACTTTTGCTTTTCCTCCATTTAATTTTATTTCAGACCATGAGACGAGTAATACTTCTTTAGAAACGATTACGTTCCTGTTTGCAGTAACTATTGGACATAGACTTCATGTTAATTCTGAGTCTTTCGCCCCTGCAATAATATTTTCTCGCAATTTTTTCATACGTTTAAGAACTCTACAGATCTTTCCCAGTTAAAATTCTGCTGAAACAATATTTTCTTACTTTATTTCTCATATCATTATAGCTTCCCAATTTTCGCTATTTTTCTTCTATCTTTGAAATTTCGTTAAACTTCTCAGTAGGTCAGGATTCTTTTTTTTTTAATTGACCAAACTTATGAGTCCTTTTATTCAGACTATTTATTTTTCATTTCATTTCAGCAAACGATTATTTTAGATGTAACAAATCATCAGATTTTTGTTTCCTTATATAGCATATTTTCCAACTTGCTTAAAAATATTCCTCAAAGCTTGCATGTATGTCAAATATGCATTTTTTTTTCTATTCTTTCCTAGCTTGCT
The DNA here is from genome assembly GCA_039090855.1 of Macrothele yani. Taxonomy (NCBI): domain Eukaryota; kingdom Metazoa; phylum Arthropoda; class Arachnida; order Araneae; family Macrothelidae; genus Macrothele; species Macrothele yani. The sequence goes on from CM077007.1 coordinate 105,325,690, forward strand.
ATGCTTTTCGTGAACTGTCCCGACAGGAAAGCATTCATTGTCAAGACATACAATCTAAAACCTTTTTCTTACAATAAAATTTGTATTCTTTGGGCTGTGCATTTTTCTGTCTCGTCCGAAAAAATTCATTCTAGCGGCAAAGCGAGTAATTCCGTTCTTCCCCTAAACATTATTTTTTGAACGTTTTACTAACTCACCAGAAAAGCAGTTGGCGCAGTGGTCTGACTAACTCACCAGAAAAGCAGTTGGCGCAGCTGACCACTGCCCCGGTGGCGCAGTGGTCTGAGCGATGGACTCTGATCAATCGTCCGAACGGGGTCCGGGTTCGAATCCCGGTGAGGCATGGATGTTGTCTTTGTCTTACGGCGCTGGCTCTCTCCCTTCCCTGGAACCAGCGACCCTAAATTAGGGACGGGCGACTGCCCCACCCCCATAGCGAAAATAAAGAAATGCTTACTGCTTTTCCCTACATATCGACTCAATCTATTTCTTTTCGAAATGCTGGTCATGACATTTCAACTAAAATTTCATGCTTTCACCAAAACTCATATTCCTAAAGGAGCTATTTTCTTTTTTACTTTATTTCATGTGCAACTAAATTTTTTATTGTTTCCTCGCCTCAACAAGCTCAGTAAGAACTCCCTAATCTCATTCCATTTCCTCATTTAGTTCGCTTTAAATTGAGATGTTTCAAAACTTTGGGTATATTTCATTCACTAAATGTACAGTTCTTCCGTGTCTGTCCCTTCATTTTTAACTTCTGTGCCTGCTGCATTTTTTCTTTAGACGTTTAGTTTCATTGATGTTTTCTTTCGTTTTAATTAGGTTTTCATTATCGTAATTTTTTTATTCATTGTCTCAGCAGAAAAAGCTTTCATTCTGGAGACATTGCGACTAAGTCCATACTTCCTCTAAACTTTTCTTTTGTGCGTTTTACTAATTCGTCAGAAAAGCAGTTGTTTCCAAACTCCCATAGAGAAAATATCGTATTCCACTATTTTACTTATGATATTTTTCCTTCTGCTCAGTGTTGTATTATTCTTCAAACTTTGGTTTATTTTTATGAAACTTCCTTTTTTTTTTTTTCTATTTTTTTTTTTTTTGATTCAACCTATCAATTTTTTCCTATCGATTTAATTGCTCTTATTTTTCCATTCGAATTTACTTTTGAACAGAAATGTCGCTCCATAAACTTTCTTCAAATCCCTAATATCCAAGAATTTTGTTAAATGTCCAAGTTCGACTCCCCAGAAATTTTTCTGAAAATGATAGTTTCTCTTTAAAAAAAAAAATTCCAGAATAAGAATCCCTTCACTGAAACAAGAAATTCCTATTCAAAGCATTCCATCCCTCTTTCTACTTCAAATACTCTATTTGTAAATCTAAGGAACTGTTGTCTTTTAATATTCATATATTTTTCCCTCTAACTTTAGAAGATATATTTTTTTCAAAATGTATGTAGATATTACGATAGTGAAACCTCTTACAACTACTTGATGTTCAATTCGCTTCAGACTGTCTTAAGGAAATTCGTATATTTTCTCATAACACATCGACATGTTATTTTTCTTCCCATTCACTTCAAAGACTGGAGATCAACTTAATGGAGTCCTTTGAGAAAGGGGAAATATATGTATATATTAGTTCATGTTCAGTTAAGGGAAATGTATGTATATATTTCAATATGAAAAAATAAGCCCTATAAGTGAAAGCTCAACCTAAAGACGGATAGATTGTTCACGCTCTCTCTACTCTATGACATTTTTTTACTGAATGAACCATGGCCTTTTTTTTTTTTCCATGAATCTGTTTAAAATCTTCGTTCTCCCTTTACTATTGTCAGATTCCATGTCCCTCCAGTTCTTTACTGAGAAACAGAAGCATTTATTCAATTTTAATTTATTAAGAGAGTAGAACTCTTGTAGGCTATCGAAGTACTTTCAGGTCTTTCATTACGAAAATTTTCATTGTTATGAAAGCAGGCATAATCAAGATGATTTACTGTCGTTTCAATCAAAGTGTTTACGTATTCTTTGCTCTGATGTCAGATTTCATTTTCTTATACTTCGAACAGAAATTAGTTTGAATCATTCGTCGAAAGCGTACCGCGAATATTCCATCGAAGGACGTACCAGTGCCCAGAAAGCAATCGGCGGAAGATCGGGGTCGACGTAGAATATCCAGGCTCGTACAGACCGGCCGCTTGACAACGGACGCACAAATCACATCCAGGTCGAATGTCGGAGGCAAAAGCAGCGTCAGTAAGCCAATGGTACAGTGCACTCTGCATGACCTAGGCTACGGGAGCTGACGCTCTACACCTGTGCCACTGTTGACTGTTCGTCATCGGGCATTACGTCTCAGCTGCTGCCGGGAACATCAAAACTGGGCCTCTTCAGACTGGCACCGCGTCGTGTGGTCAGATGAATCCCCTTTCCAGCTGTACCGAGCTGACGGGAGGGTGCGGGTGTGGCGACGAGAGCATGAGGCCATGGTCCCATCATGTCAGGTCGGCTCTGTTCAAGGCGGTGATGACTCTGTGAGGATTTGAGAAGCCTTATCACGGGACACATTAGGTTCTTTAGTGTGTCTGGATAGGTCCTTAATCACTGTGCGATAGCATGTGCTGGTTGGCTGATCGCCTAGATGCTTTCATGGCCTTCGTGCATCCCGCTGCCGATGGTCCGTTTCAGAAGGACAACGCGCAGCCCCACCGGGCGGCAACCACCCAGGTATGGCTCGAGGAACTTTCATCTGAGTTTGGAATCATCCAGTTGCCGTCAAGGTCCCGGATTTAAATCCTGTAGAAGCTCTCTGAGATTCCATGGAGCGGAATTTCAGTTCCATGGATTCTACACCGGGGTCCCGGGCGAAGTTTTGGACAATGCTGCAACAGTTATGGCTGACATTACCTCCGGAAACCCTGCGGCATCTGTTGAGTCGATGCCTCGGCGTGTACAGGCTGTTATTCTCTCTAGAGGAGAACTAACACGCTATTAGTAGGTATCTGTATTACTTTGTACGTAGGTGAGTCAAAAAGTTAGTTGCACTGCTTGATAAAACAACACAGGATCGAAATTACAGAAAAATGTTATATGTGCCTGAAAGTTCCATACAAAAGTTACTTCTCGACGTAATCACCTAGTTTATTGAAACATCTGTCGAGGCGTGGCACAAGTTTTTTCTATGCCTTCTGCGAAGAAATTCCGTCCAACGTCCGATAACCATTGCTAGTTGCAGCTTTCACCTCGTCATAATCGTATGCACACTACCATGTGAAATATCCAGTTCTTTTGCGATTTCGTCTTCTGTCACTCGTCTGTTTGCAAGAATGAGTTCATTCACGCGCGCAACGTTCTCAGCCGCTGCCCAAGTTAACGGTCTTCCCTTGCGGTAATCGTCCTCGGTATCAGCACGTCCGTTCTCGAACAAGATGCACCATTTTGCGATAGCTTGACGCGATATTGCGTTCTCACCGTTCACTTCGTTCAACTGCCGAAAACTTTCAGTGCAGTTACACCCTTTTGCCCACAAAAAACGAATCATTGCATGCAGTTCCAATTTGGACGCCACCAGCAGCTGCCGAGGCATGTTCACGACTCGTTAGCGAGCGAACTAAAACCACTGCGTAGAAGCAACTGCGGCACGTGCTGCAGATAAATGCCAGCAGTGTTGCCACAAAGTGTCAACAAAATATCCTTTTACCGAAAAGTTTTACGGAGGAGTGCAACTATTTGACTGCCCCTCGTATGTATATAAATGTATTGCGGTAATTTTAAATAAAAACCAGAATTAGAGAGATCAGAAATAAGGGGGACAATGAATGCGATCTTCATACATTAGCAGAATTCTTTGCTCATTTTAAGCAACCATCAGGGACTTTCAAGAAACAAATCACACGAGCAAATATGGTATGTGCTATTAAAAAAAGAAAGGTTAGCAACAGAAAGACTGCGCCGTAGAGTGTTGGGGCAGCTGGGGGCGGGTTACTCTTTCGTTTTTCATATGACATGCTTCGGTTCGACTCTCGACAAATATCAATGTATTATCCCGGGTGTTGTTCTGTGCCACTTCGACCACTGCCTTACAAATATAATTTAATGGCTTCCTTTCTTTTCATTTTTTTTTTCCCTCTCGTAACACAAACCACATTTCGCTCATGTAATTTGTACCCTGATGATTTTGTACCCGATGGATGCTTAAAATACCGCCAGGGAATTTTTCACAAGATAAAACTTTCATTAAAAACTGTATGGATGTCTCGTCGTTTTATTATTTTTCTTTATAATAACAAAGAACAAGGTATTGATTAGCTAATGTACGGAAATTACATTGATTTTTCACCCTTATCACTGACCTTTCCTGCAGTTTTCATTTTTGCTTCCTTTAGACATTACTGGAACAGAGTATGTGTTGAGGAAACTTTTAATACTGAGGAAGATACTCTTCTCTACGATACGGAGCACTACAACAGTCCATATACGCATGCATAGATGTATCGCAATGCCCCCCCCCTATATTTGCGATGTGATATAAAAGATATGTCAGATTCTATCATTTCAGAAATTTGACGTTCTCTTTATTTTATTATTTCTATTTTTTCTATTTTTCTTTAGGAATAAGACTAATTTATTTCTTCTTTTTTAATTTTTTTCTTTAAATCTTGTTCCAGTATTTCTCTTAATAACCCTCTCAGAAGTAACTAAAAAAGAAGTTTCATGAACCGCATTTTATAATTTTCCATTTAAACTAGATTTTTATTTTATTTCCTGGACAAGGAGACTGGGCTACCGGAATGCTTGTTTCCATCTTTTGAACTGCTGGGATGCTTTCGTTCATATTTTTCAAAAACTGGGATGACATTCCCCGCTTCGAACACTGTTTTTAGCCCAATATACACCGAGTGATCGCTAAATTATCACCACCCCATTAAAAGTGGATGCCGCCCGCTCACCGCGTGGTTTCCGAGAAGGCGCGATTAGTCGACTGACATAGCATATATCAGGTATGAATGGAGCAGTAGGTAGTCAAATTCGGAGCGTGAAGGGTAAACGGAAAGAGTTATCAGACTTACAGAAAGGACAGATTGTGGAAGCTCGGAGAGTGGTTCCTGGTTTTTCCAAACGGCTGAACTGGTGGGTTGTTTGCGAGACGCCGTAGTTCAAGTGAATCAGGACTGGCGTGAAAATGGTCAAACAACGACCCGGAGGCAAATCTGCACAGGACTGCGAAAGGTTGGTGTGAGAGATGAGCGCCGGGTCCAACGACTCGTACAGACCGACAGACGCAGCACTGCCCAACAGTTGACTATCCAATACAACAGAGATCAACCCTAAACAATAGCTGTAATGACCATGCGTCACACTCTCGCACGTACGGTCTATAACAGCAGAGAACCCCGACGATATCCTCTCCTAAACACAGTTCATTTGTGCAAAAGACTCGCCTGGTGCAAAGTTCACGCAAGTTAAACGTTGGATGACTGGAAAACAGTGTGCTGGTCTGACGATTCGCGTTTTTTACTCCACTCCGTGAATGGTCGTGTGCGTATTTGGAGCAAACAACATGACGACGCACTCGATCCATCTTGCATTGTCTTCACAATGCAGGAAGCGGATAGGGTGGAGCGAAAAAAACTAAAATTGCATAAGCGGAAACGGCTACCCATCAATAGTTGTGTATTAGGCCCACTAACATTTCCGTAATTTTTTTTTTTTTTTTTTTTTTTTTTGGAAGTCGTCTTCAGTTTACGCATTGGGCCTGAAGTTTGAAATTTTTGCTTAAATTTAAGATTTTTCAACATATTTTTCCTACAAGTTAAATTTGATAAACGGTTTTTGGGTAGTGATAAAATGCTAGAGAAAGACCTTGAAAACAACATAAATTTTTCTCTACCGTTAGTTTTTACATCTTCAGTTTGCGCATTTGGGTCAAAATATCAGATTTTTTGCATATTTTCGTAATTTTTGGCAGGATTGTGTACTTTTTAAATTCATAATACTACCGTAACTTAAAGCCTCGAAATAGGATTGAATTATTATTAAAACTTAAAAACAAACTGTTTATCAAATTTAACTCGTAGGAAAAAAATTGAAAAATCACAAATTTAAGCACAAATTTCAAACTTTAGGCCTGCAGACTGAAGACGACTCCAAAAAAAAAATGCACAGAAATATTAGTGGGCTTAATACACAACTATTGATGGGTACCCGTTTCCGCTTATACAATTTTAGTTTTTTTCGCTCCACCCTAGTGTAGGACATGTTAACCTGGCAGGAACTTGGACCCCTGGTACATGTGAAACAACCTATGACTGGTACCCACTATTGCGAATTGCTGGCTGTTTCTGTACACCCAGCAATTTTATACTTTTTCTCCGAACGGTGATGGTCATGGTTGGAATCGTCCAATATGGATACAGGTTCGAATCTCTGATGAGACTAAGGCGATGTATTTGTCCTACATCGGTGGATTTATACCTTTTCTGGAACAAGTGGCCCTAAATTTGGAATGGGCGACCCCTTAGATTCTCAATGGGGAATTGCTCATTCCCTACGAAGCCAAAAAACTTTGCTTTGTAGAGGCTGTGCAGTTTTATTACAGCCCTCTAAATACGGCACTGCCACGCAGACTACGAGACATGGATCCAGTCAGTAAATAAAAGAGATAAAATTATTAGTATTTGACTGTCACATGACAGAATTTTTATCAATAAAAATCACAGACACCTAAAATAAATTTTGTTACTTTTTCACTTTATACATGGCTATAAAGATACACTATATTAAAAAAAGTCACCGTACACCCCTTCAAAAGCAAACGAACCGATACGCTGCGTTGTTAAGTTGCGAGGTACAGCTGTAAACTGAATAAAAACAAATCTGCAACTGACCGCGATCATATCGTACTGTAAGGTTGAGTGAAAATGTCGCGGCCGCCTCGGTGGCGCAGTGGTCTAAGGCGTTGGCCCTCTGATCATTCGTCCGTAAGGGGTCCGGGTTCGAATCCCGGTCAGGCATGGATGTTGTGTTTGTCTTACGGCACTGGCTCTCTGCCTTCCCTGGAACCAGTGACCCTAAATTAGGGACGGGCGACTGCTTATAGCCCATTGAGTTGCTCACGGTAGTCGCTAAACCTCCAATAAAAAAAAAAAAATGTCGCGGCGGGAGATAACTGAATTTGAGAAAAGAAAGATTGTTGGGTGTTATATTAGGGCGTTGTCCATAAGAGAAATCGAGAGGCGTTTAAACATACACAAGTCAACTGTTTTGGATGTACTGAATAAGTGGAAGACACATTACGTGCCTGAAGCAGAAAAACGTACCGGCAGACCTAAGAAAATCAGTGATAGAAGACGTTAAAGCCTCAGGAGAGTCGTTACAACTAATCGACGGAGTACTCTGCACAAGTTCTTAGTGTACAGGTGAGTAAAAATGCTAGAATATCGGGGTGTAAAAGTACCATTCTCAGAGAACTTCATTCCATGGGTTACCGTGGTCGTGCGGCTGCTCATAAGCCTTTCATCTCCACTCGGAATGCTACTCGTCGTTTAGCATGGTGTAAAGAACATTTATTGTGGACAGTGGATCAATGGAAACGTGTCCTATGGACTGATGAATCCAGATACACGATCCATCAGTCCGATAGCCGTATGTGGGTATGGCGGCAGCCGGGGGAACGTTATTTACCACTGTGTACTGTTCCTACGATCAAGTTTGGAGCTAGCAGTGTACTCGTGTGGGTGTATTTTTCGTGGTATGGTCTCGGCCCATTGGTTATCGTGGACAAACCTGTTAATCAGCACTTCTACTTCGATATTCTGGAAAATTATGCCCTACCAACTCTGTGGCAATACTATAAAACCGAGCCTTGTTGGTACCAGCAGGAGAATGCACCGAGCCATAAAGTAATTACTGTTACGGCGTGGTCTGGCGATTATTTCGTATCGTGTGTGGACTGGCCAGCACAGAGTTCTGATCTTAATCCCATAGAGCACCTGTGGGATGAATTAGAGTGCCGCATAAGAAGTTTGGAACGAAGGCCTACTACTGAGCAACAGTTAGCGGCAGCATTATGTACTGAATGGAAGCGCATACCTATCGCTGCGTTCCAAAACCTTGTCGAAAGCATGTCTCGAAGGGTTAGTGCATGCATTAACGCCAAAGGTGTTTTCAGAATCGCTTTAATGTAACAAAACAGAGGAGACGAGCAACATGGAATCGTCTCAAAGAAAAAAGAACAGGAATAATACAAACTGATAAAAGCAAGGATATGTACATTGAATGAGTAATGACAAATTTACAACGTGATGCAAACAGAGCACATCTTGAGGAAGAAAAAGTGATCGCAGGCGGAGAACCGCAGTGCGAAAGAACATCAAAAAGTTAATGCAGAGTCTTAACTCACCGTGAGATGTAACGGACTTGGTGTAACAGCGAACCACGGAGTCACTGGTGACTACGTAGCATAGAAGGAGCTTTCACAGCATACGGAGATGGCAGACTGATACTCCTGCTGTACCACCGTGCACAGAGTAACGGAAAGCATGGTGAAAGGTGGTCCCAAGTGCGCCATCTATGAAAAAGTGTCGAGGAGTGGCAGTTCGTCTCTTGCAGGAGTAAGTCAGCCCCACGAGGCGAGAGATCTTCCAGAACGAGAGCGTTAGCAAACCCCTTACAATTCAGAGTGTTGACCTTGAATGGGTAAGTTCGGCGTCGGATGAAGAGCAGTTGTGGCAGCTTTCTGGAATGTGTCGAGGCGATTGATGATACCACGATACCACAAGACGTAGTCGGGTTGCTTGGCATTATGCCGGAGGAATTTGAGGATGGAGGTTGCTTGGTCGAAGACCTCGGGAAGAACTGCTTCAAACTGCTGTAAAAAGATGAGAGATGCCTCTCGATTTGTTTTATGAGTGATAAACTCGTAAAGATCTTCAAAGGACACAGGTTCTAAAGGAAGAGAGGCATTGGTAAGCAGAGTCGTTAAATCTTCAAACGTCGGCAGAGGACCCTTGGACTTTGAAGAGGAAGAGCTAGAACATGACAGGGGTGACTTGGAGCCTGCTAGACGGGTGGAACGATGTGGGTGGCCAGTCGGAGAAGGTGACTTCTTATTTTTCCTCCTGGCCTCGGTACTGGTAGTAGAGCGACGTTTGCCGTGGATCGATGACACACGAGATATGGAATCAGAGGAAAGGTCCACCTCATCGCCGGGAGCAAAAGTGCCGACGGTGAATGAAACTTGAAGATCAGCCGTGATGTCCTCTGATGGAGAGAGAACACGGGAAGGCAAGGAGGAGTCAAGCGAAGGAAAATCCGACAGAGTGGAGAAAGCAACATTGGAAGACGCGTGTTGATCGAAGGCTGTAATCAGATTTTCGACAGAACTGGGCCCAAGAGGTGCAGACGCAAGAGGAGGCATGGCAGCAGAAACGGAGGAAGAGGTAGAATGCTGCCTTGGAGCTGCAGGAGTCAGTGGCTTTGCATGGGGGCATTGAGCCTGCTGATGGCCGTAAGCCTTGAGAGCGTGAGCAATGAGCACAGGTGAGCAGCTCAATCCGGCGGCGCTCGCTACCGCAACGAACATCGAGGAACCGTGGAAACTTTATGAGACGCTCTTCCGACGGGAAGATGATGCGAGCAGTTCTACGGAAGCCACAGATATGTTTATCATCGGGGTCAGAGGGGGAAGAGGAGAGAGTCTTTACTGGGACGACTACTCTGCCGCATCGACTAAGTGCAGCACACAGCATATCATCATAGATCTCCGGGGGTACCGGATGTAGAGAGACCAGAACAGAACGCTGGGCAATGGATTCGGCTAAGAGGTGATGATCGCTAATTGATAGACCCCAAGACAAGACAAGCTCGGAGTATTCTTTCTTCGAAAAATAAACAATCACAGTTCGTGGCTTTCGGGTGAGGTGGGTGATGGCACCAGAAGGAAGCATCTTCGCTGATGGCACCAGAAGGAAGCATCTGTACTGCTTCAAAGGAGTGTTGGGTAGCACATCAAAACAAACCCCCAACTCGAGGGTCGAATGAAGACGTTGACCAGCAGGAGAGTTCTCGTGAATGTCTAATAAGATGGTGTCACTGTTGAGAGTAACGTAAGAATCCATATGGGGCAGACGAGACGAGGAGGAAAGCCGATGGAATACCAGATGCAGCCGCAGATCACGTACGTTCAGGAGCGCCTCCTCTGGAAGGCATTGACGCAGTATGAGACAATGTACTAGAAGCAGAGGCAGTAGAAACTATAGAGGGCAGATTAGCAACACCATCAGAGACGTCCATGAATTCATCATCGTCAGCAGAGGCCATGGACGTCACCTCTACGTTCTCAATGGCAGAGTCGGAGACCTGAGCAAGAGAAGACGTGCGAATGACAGGAGGAAAATTAAGAGCCTCTCCACTAGCAAGCGAAGATGATTGATGGCTGCGTCTGTCATTGAAGAGGCGACGCGAGGAGCTGCAGCGATGCGGACGGGAACAGCTCTCTCATCGGCAGATGCCATAGTCAATGGCAAGGGTTAACGAAGGAAACGACCAGCTCGGTGTGGAAATTAAAACACTGATAATGAAACAAAATGAGCAATCACCAACTCAGGGGATCTTAAACGAAAGCACAGACCTTTAACTTCGGCATACACACAGAAGAACAATGATGGGACACACAAAACACGTACGTGAAGCACCCAAACACGGAGCTCGTGAAGACGCGTGTAGGCCAAAAGTGGACAGACACCGTACTAATATATGTCAATAAATGCCACGTTGTGTTTCTCTTAGAGGTGTCCGGTGACTTTTTCAATATATTGTATTACAGAAACTCTTGTAGTACCTGCTGAGTGAATAAAAGAAGTGAAAAGAAAAGGAAGAATTATACGAACCACAAACGATTGAGTCGTTTTCTTTCTTCCACTGATAGTTTATTAAGTGAGCCTGTTTGTCTGAACATTCGGTTTTCGAGACTTCATCATAACATCTGTCGTGTACTTCACAGCATCTGAAAACAATTACAATAAACCTGTATTAAAGCTTGCATTTTCAGAAATGGAGAAATAAATACAAATATGATAATTTTTCATCCATCTCTTCGGGAAAATGTAGAAGGGGTAAAGAACTTGAGTGAAATTTCAGTTGAAAACAAAAATTATATGAATAACTAAGTCTGCGTGGGATTTAAAATGTTCGACTGAAATATAATTCAGACATATACCAACATTCGTACTGTTTACTGTGGAAAGAATCAGAACGATAGAGAGAAAAAAAAACACGATACTCATAGACAGGTTTTTATGAAAAAGTAATCATATTTTGCTAGAGTTTGGGTATTTATTTTTTTTAAAAGATACAGATTTTAAGAAAATATGTTGATCTAGCCAAGCACTATATATATGAACTTTTACAAAAAAGGACATGCAGAGGCTGCCTATAAGCTAATGAAACATGAAGAGTTGTGTGTTTTGTGTAACCACGAAAGATAGGAAAATGAACTAATGGATCAACAAAAGGCAAGAGTTGATGACATCATGATCATAGTAAAGATCGTCAAGTGGCAGTCGGATGGACATATCGCTTGGAGAACTGACCATGGTTCAAAAACTGAAATTGAAATACAAGACTAGGTAATACACTGCTGAACAATTGCTAAGGACGGATCATAAACGGCTATATAGCGCATAAAAAAAGTAAGTGTGGCTGGATACCAAGTGAAATAAAATAATGTCAGAATGCCAGGACATTACAAGAAAGATAATTTATTGTGCTCTGAAATCCAGAAGGCTTTGGAACGTGTTCAAGGGACAAACAGGCCATTTTGTGCAGAATACGTAAACGTGAAAAAAATGCAATTACCGTCCGCAGGCGTCCCGGCGTAAGATGTCAATACGGGATATGGCCACCATGGAGGGCGATGCAAGATTCCACACGTCGTGTCATGATTTGCACAACATTATCAAGCAGCCGTTGTGGTAATTTATCCCATTCCTCTGTCAGTGCACGGATGAGGGTGTCCTTGTTTATTGGAGGGCATTGGCGACCAGCAAGACTCCTCCCCAAAGCATCCCACACATTTTCAATGGGATTCAGATCTGGAGAACGTGCTGGCCATACGAAGCGTTGAATATCCTAGCTCTCAAGACACTCCTGGACAGCGACTGTTCGATGACATGTTACGTTGTCGTCCATGAAAATGAATCTATCACCGACAGCACCACGGAACATGCGAACATCAGGTAGCAGAACATCATTAATGTATCGTTGGCCAGTCATAGTCCCAGTTGGAAGCACATAGAGGGACGTACGGCCATTGATCATGATGCCAGCCCATACCATGACACTACATGTCGGATATCGGTCCCTTTCCTGTATGTTTGCTGGACAATATGCAGTACCACTATCACGCCAGATCAGTTGTCGTCGACAATCAGACGATAGACTGTATGTACTCTCATCTGAGAAGAGGATAGCAGACCAGTCGGTATCAGTCCAATTGCGATGTTGATGGCACCATTGCAAACGGGCGATACGGTGACGTCTGGACAATGGGATGCACACAACAGGATGGCGGGCGTATAGTCATCCTTCATGCAAACGTCTGGCGACAGTTTTTCGGGAGATCCGCTTGCCAGTAGCAGCCATAAACTTATTTGCTACCTCACTAGCTGTGCTGCGCCGGTGTCTTTTTGTTGATAGCACTAGGTACCGATCTTCTGCAGGTGTCGTACTGCGAACACGACCTCCCCCGTGACGTTTGCTACACTCTCCATTTGTTTGAAATGATTTCCAAAGCCTTGAAACAACACTGTGGCTGACGTCGAACTCCCTGGCAACATCTGTTATTTTTCGCCCTTCTTCAATCTTGCCAATAATACGGCCACACGTAAAATCATCTAGGTGATGTCGGGAAGACATACTGAAAATTGCAAGTTCGTCAATTGATTCTTTCCCTTTCAACTTTGCGTTTGACCAACAACGGTCAATACGCGTCAAATCCTTTACATCTCTTATCAGCGCTATGACGTCACGAACAAGTTCGGCAATCCAAAATTTGCATACGTACAACACGTCTTACTGTATCCCGCACTTATGCTAATTTAAACATTTTCCTGCCTTCCATTTTATGGTTGCTATCGTTGCTATTGTCATCCGTCCTTAGCAATTGTCCGGCAGTGTATTACATGGACAGGAAAAGACTCAGAAGAAGGATATATATATCATCATCATCATCATTGTCAACCATTATCAATCCACTGCTGGACGAGGGTCTCTCCAAGTTTCTTCCCCAACGGTCTGTTTTGTGCCAGTTCCTCCATGTCACTCCCGCATACTTTCGAATTTCATCCACCCATCTTCCATGTGGTCTTCTTCTGGGTCTTTTCCTGTCCCTTGAAATCCAATCTACAATTTCGGCTGTCCATCGATGGTCTGTCCTTCTGGCAGTATGTCCAGCCCATTGCCATTTCAGAGATTTAACTCTGATCATGATGTCTTCCACTCTTGTCATTTTTCAGATCCACGAGTTCCTCTTCTTATCTCTCCTGGTTACACCAAGCATCACCTCTCCATGCTTTTTTGAGTTGTCTGCAGCCTTTGTATGTCTCTTTTAGTTAAGGTTCACGTCTCTTCACCATACGTAAGCACTGGAAGGATGCATTGATCAAACACTTTTCTTTTAAGTCATAATGGCATATTGCTCTTGAAAATTATGCTGTTTCTTCCAAAAGCTCTCCAGGCAAGTTTTATACACCGATTAATTTCTTCATCAGCGTGACCCTCACTTGATATCTGCTGTCCACGATGAACGTACGTATCTGTTATCTCCAGCTTTTCTCCATCAATCGATAAATCTTCATTTCTTGTAAAAGCATTGAACATCACTTTTGTCTTCTGAAAGTTCATTTTTAATCCCACTTCTTTACTCTTGTCAGCATATTCCTGGATCATACTCTGCAGCTCTGATGAGGTAGTTGCAAAAATGACTACGTCATCAGCAAAACGAAGGTGAGTTAGATAATCTCCATTAATCTTTATCCCTTTATTTTCCCAGTTAAGTGATTGAAAGACATTTTCCAATGTGGCATTAAAGAGCTTGGGAAATATGGTGTCACCTTGTCTCACTCCCTTTCCAATTTTTATGTGTGTTGTATTTTCAAACCGCCGAATCTTTGCACTTGCATTTTCATAGATGTTATTAATAATATTAATGTATGCATCTTCAATACCGCAGCATTTCAGAGCCATTGTAACTGCTGATGGTTTCACCGAATCAAAGGCTTTTTCATAATCAATAAAAGCCATGCACAATGGAAGTTCATATTCCCTCGCTCTTTCAATTAGTTCTCTCAATACATGGATATGATCTATTGTGCTGTAGCCACTCCTGAATCCAGCTTGTTCTCTCGGTTGAGCCATGTCCAGTGTTACCTTCAAACGGTGTGAAAGAACTTTAGTGAAGATTTTATAAACCACTGATAGGTCTGTAGTTCCTGAGATCCTCAATGTCACCTTTTTTATGTAGCAGGATCATTGTATCGTTGTTCCAATCCTCAGGAATCTTCCTTTCATTAAGGCATCGAGTGAAAATTTGGGCGAGTACTGTTTCAATTTCTCCACTTGCTTCTCGTATGATGTCTACAATAATCCCTTCTTCTCTTGCAGCTTTTCCCCGCTTCATGTTCTTGATTGCATGTGCAACTTCTGCTGGGAGGACTGCAAGTACTCTGGTACTGGTACCTATAACGAAGTAAATTTCTCCGTCATTTTTGGTCCACGCCGGGGAACGAACCCGAGTCCACTTATTCCGGAACTAGTCGCTCTACCAACTGAAGTACGCAGACGTTCGTTCTTGCTGCTATCAGCCTTTATGTCATGTGCGTCCTGCGGGGCAGGCACGTCACATACCTTTCATGATGTCTGGAGCACACGTATCATCCCTTTCATGTAATTTGGAGTAGAAATCTTTCACTCCTATCAAAAGTTTGCCTGTATTTCTTATTACAGAACCATCTTCTTTTCTCAGTGCCATAATCTGTTTTCTTCCCTTACTGAGATGTCCCTTTGCTATCTTTAAGCTTTGGTTGTTTTCAATTACTTTCCTCACTCGTTCACAGTTGAATTTCCTTACGTCTTCAGTGATACTTTTTCGTACTGCCTTGCAAAGCTCTATATATTCCACTTTGGAAGTCACCTCTTCTTTAGTTGTCCTCATCACTCTTCTTTTTTGCATCAACATTTTGGTTTCCCCTGATATTTTGTTCACATGCAACTTGTTCTTAGACCCAGCTAATTTTGTTGCTGTTTCCATAAGAGCTTTGGTTACTTTTCTGTTAACTTCAGAAATATCCACTTCTTCCGATGTTAGGCCTTCTAAAGCGGAGAAACTGTTCTTCAGTTCGAACTTGACGGTAATATGGTGTTTTTTAAGGTTGGTTATGTCAATACATTTTGTTTGTCTTATGAGCTTGCTACGTTCGAGTTTAGTGTTGAGGTGCATCTTACATCTCACCAATCTATGGTCACTACCTGTGTTGAACTTGTTTAGTACACTGCAGTCTTCTATGACGAATTTTTTGTTACACATAATACAATCGATTTCACTTGTCGTCCAATTTGGATGTCTCCATGTCCATTTCCTGTGTGGCTTTTTCTTAAAAAAGGAGTTCATGTTGAAGAACCCTTCTGCTTCTGCAAACTCTACGAGCGTATTTCCAAGCTGGTTTCTATTGCCGTGGCCGAATTTACCTACTGAAGTTTCATTCTGTTACCGTTGCCCTATTTTTGCATTGAAATCTCCCATAATTATCTTCAAGTGCTGCTTGCCTTTATTATTTAGATAATGAATTTCCTCATAAAATTCTTCAATTTCTTCTTCAGGATGACTTGTGGTGGGTGCATAAGTTTGAATAATCTGAACCTTGTATCTTCTCGAGAGTTGGATAACGAGTCGTGCAGCTCTGTCAGAGGAACTTTCAACTTCTACAACTTTATCCTTCAGTTTCTTGTTTATTATAAATCCAACACCACTAGTTCTGCCAGTATCTGTCCCACGATAGTAGAAGAGATGTCCACTTTTCAGTTCAATGAGATCTTCTCCTTTTCTCCTTACCTCACTTAGCCCGACGATGTCCCACTTGATCCTTTGTAGTTCCTCTTCCAATTCAAGAAGCCTTGAATCAGCAGATAGGGTGCGTCCTTTATACGTAGCCAAGGTCAGCATCAGATGGCAGCCTAGTCCGGTTCTCTGTGATTCTTAGCATCCTTTTTCTTCATGTCGCACTGTCCGCTGCCTTGGCCAGGTACATTCCAGCTGCCAGAGACTGAGGGCTAAGACTTAAGTTGTGGAGTCCTTTTGGAGGGGTTTGGCCATAACTCACCACGCTTGCCAAGCGGGTTGGTGAGTGTGGGGTAGTATTTTCTCTAATCCCGATGGTATAGTTATACCGCTATTGGCGGTCGTCAGAGCCCCTTTAGTGGGAACAGGATGCACCACGAGAAGGCGGGGTTGACATTTTTCAAGGAGGGGTTGTGATATTGCGCATCACCTTATATATATACACGGTCAAGTCACATTAATATGACCACCAGCTAATATACAGAGTGATCGCCGTGTGCAGTGCGGACAGTATCTAGACGAGCTGGGAGTGGCTCAGTAAGGTGCAGGAAGGTGTTCACAGGTATGTGGAGCCATGCTGACTTCAGTGCATCTGACAGCTGCTGGAGGGTGCGTAATGGAGGATTCATAGAGCGAACAACACGATCGAGGTGGTCCCACAGATGCTCAAGTGGGTTTAAGTCTGGGTAATAAGGGGGCCAAGGAAGTACTTTGAAGTCTTCATCGTGCTCTTCCAACCGCTCTTGGACATTTCTAGCCGTGTGACACGTCGCATTGTTTAGCTGGAAGATCCCATCCGCCCCAGGGAAGACAATCAGCATGTATTTGTGTACGTGGTCTGCAAGGATGGATTCATAACGAATTCGATCCATAGTGCCTTCCACAGGTTTCGTGGACCCGGAGAATGGCACGAAAACATTCCCCACACCATAATGCTGATCCACCAGCTTGTGTTCTTCAGCAATGGTTGTAGAGTGTTTGTTCTCCGATGTTTCTCGCCTTATACGCCAATGTTCATCCGTTCGATGGAGCAGAAAACGTGACTCATCAGAGAAGGCAATCCTTTGCCAATCAGCGGAGGTCCATTTCCGATACTGTCGTGCGAATGAAAGCTTTTTCTGCCGATGCACCTTCGTTAGCATAGGTGCAATAACCGTCCGTCTGCATCGGATCCCCATACGCAAAAGGATTCACTGAACTGTCCTTTTAGACACACTTCCGGTATCCCTCTTGTTCATTCGGCCAGTGAGTTGCTCCACTGTAGCTTGTCGATCGGCTCTCTCGCATCTCCGAAGCCGACGTTCACTTATTCGCAATGGCGCCGTTTCTCCAATCACGATACACTTTAACCACAGCAGCACGCAAACAGTTCACAAACTGCGTTGTTCCAGAAATACTGCCACACTTGGCTCGAAAGCTGATAATCATCCCTTTTTGCAAATCTGACAAATCGTTCCTTTTATCCATGACAGCAAGGAATGATATGTTTTCAGATTGCCTACAGCACACCTTTTATACTTTATATGGGCTCACGACACGTGCCTTCTTTCGTTGGCTACGCGCTGTTGACGTCAAAAGTAGAAGGTGGTCACAATAATGTGACTCGAGCCGCGGATGGCTTAGTGGTTAGTGTTTCAGATTATCGATGCTGGGTCCCCTGGTTCTAGCCTGGGCTGATGTTTCAGAGATGGTGTGATTTACTAACAATCGCTGAATATCCGCCGTGCATCGGATGAGCACGTAAAGTGACGGCCCCCAGGCTGGACCCACTGGTTAAATGGGTATCCTTTCCTATGTCTTCCCTGAAATTCTCTCACCCATCTATGTGCAATATCGTACTTGTACGGTGGCGCCATCTACTGTACTCTAATCTCACTACAAACTGTTCTGTCAAAAGTCGCTAGACTTGCTCTCATTTCTTCCGTTTCTGTGTCCTGCCCAAAAGGCCATCTCGCTGTAGGTGGCTGGGACCTAAACTCTACTCCCTGTGGACGGAAGTCCTACATGAAAATGACAAATGCTCTCACAATAATGTGACTCGACTGTGAATATATATATCACACACACACACAACACATACACACACGCCCCACACATATATATATACATACATATCTGCCACACAAAAAAAAAAACTTGATTCCAAATTATAAGTGCCCCTATGAATCGTTCGATTTTTTTCTCTTTTTTCATTCTTAGTTGTATTTTGGAACGTTTCCGGCAAAAGGTGCATCGACCTTTCATGCTATCGCTAAAAATAAGCCACTGCTCCAGTGCCGCGTAACATAATCGAAAAACGAATTCATGGATAAATGACCAAAAGACACAAAGAAGCACTACTTTCACATCAGTAACATCCTCGATAAAAGAAATCATAAATATGTTCCCCAAAAAAACGAATGAGCGCTGTTTCCGTGTTACGTAATATAATCGATAAAAGAATTCATGGATAAAAAGTCAAAAAGAAATGAAGTCTTCTCCCATGTTACGTAATATTACCGATGTGAAAGCATTATTTTATTTTTCTTTCCATTGGAAATTTAATAACCATCGTGAGGAACTCGGTGGCTATAAGTAATCGCCCGACGCTAATTTAGGGACACTGGTTCCAGGAAAGAGAGAAAGCCAATGCCGTAAGACAAACACAACATCCATGCTTCACGGAATTCGAACCCGGACCCCATCGCAGACGAAGTCGTAAGCCAGCGCTTAGACCACTGCGCCACAGGGTCGGGTAAAAAAAAAAAGAATTCGTAGATAGGTTCTCAAAAGAAGCAAAGAAGCACTGCTGCCATGTTACGTAACATCACCGGTAAAAGAATTCATTGGTAAGTGCCCACAAGAAACAAAGAAGCTCTACTTCCGTGTTACGTAATATCACCTATTAAAGAATTCATGAATCATGCCGGAGTGACATGGAAGAGACTGGCATTAATTTTTTGACTGGCTTCTTCGTTTCTTCGTGCCCAAAAGAAACGAAGAAGCACTTCTTCCTTGTTATATAACATCACCGATAAAAAAAATCATGGACATGTGGTCCATGACATCATTTGAAAATACTTTTTTGCTTTGATTTCCGTAACCTCGACCATGACGTTTTATCGCTTCAGTTTTATTGATATCATTGTTGGAACCACCAGCGGTGTATGTTGATTCCGAGAAGTGGGTATTCTATACCTAATTTTAAATCGAAGGAATGCAGATACAAACATACACTATATTGACAAAAATCACAGGACAGTCCTTCAAAAGCAAATGAACGGATCCGCTGCGTTGTTAAGATGAGTGGTACAGCTGCAAACGGTATAAAAACAAGCCTTAAACTGACCGCGATCATATCACACTGTGAGGTTGAGTGAAAATGTCGCGTCGGGAGAGAACTGACTTTTGAGAAAGGAAAGATTGTTGGGTGATACATTAGTGGGTTGTCCATAAGAGAAATTGAGAGGCGTTTAAACATACTCAAGTAAACTGTTTTGGATGTACTGAATAAGTGGAAGACACATGGCGTGCCTGAAGCAGCAAAACGCACCGGCAGACACCATTCGCAGAGAACTTCATTCCATGGGTTACCGTGGTCGTGCGACTGCTCATAAGCCTTTCATCTCCACTTAGAATGCTATTCGTCGTTTAGCATGGTGTAAAGAACATTTATCGTGGACCGTGGATCAATGGAAACGGGTCCTATGGACTGATGAATCCAGATACACGATCCATCAGTCTGATAATCGTGTGTGGGTATGGCGGCAGCCGGGGGAACGCTATTTACCACTGTGTACTGTTCCTACGGTCAAGTTTGGAGCTGGCAATGTACTCGTGTGAGAGTGTTTTTCGTGATATTGTCCCGGCCCATTGGTTATCGTGGACAAACCTATCAACCAGCACGTCTACTACGACATTCTGGACAATTATGCCCTACCAACTCTGTGGTAATACTATGGAACCGAGCCTTGTTGGTACCAGCACAATAATGCACCGTGCCATAAAGCAAGGACTGTTACGGCGTGGTTTGACGATAATTTCGTATCGAATGTGGACTGGCCACTACAGAGCCATGATCTTAATCCCATATAGCACCTATGGGATGAATTAGAGCGCCGCATAAGAAGTTTGGAAACAAGGCCTACTACTAAGCAACAGTTAATGGCAGAATTAGGTACTGAATGGAAGCGCATACCTATCGCTGTGTTCCAAAACCTTGTCGAAAGCATGCCTCGAAGGGCCAGTGCATGTATTAAGGCCAAAGGTGTACCGACACCGTACTAATGTGTGTCAACAAATGCTATGTTGTGTTTTTCTTCTAGGTATCTGGTGACTTTTGTCAATATAGTGTACATTAAGAAATTCATTTTACCACAATATTAAAATTTGCATTGCAGTTGCAGATTTAAGCGCATTTTAGACAACATTCATCATAACGTAATTATTTATATCATTTACATACTAATTTACATAACAACTAATTTCATAATTACATTCAACTAACTTAAACATGAATTCTAGAGGTCTCTTTGGGCCAAAAAAAATTTCGATTATAGCGTTACGGAAACTAAACTGGGGATCATTTCTCAGTTGTTCCAGTAAGACCAAGTGACTAAGGAGAACTTAACCACTAAGTCTTGTAACGTATACTCTATATTCACTTTCCTTTTGATTTTACTTTCTCTGGTTATTTTATTTTACTATGTAAATTATCTTCCTACTGAACGAAATATTATTTCACTCGCTGAATGAGATCTGGCAAATGAGTGTAAGTCATGACGTGGTGGTAGCTAGTATATAGGCGCGTTCATCGAGACTTAGGGGAGCGTTTTGTTGTTATGAGGAGAGCTTGTGGTCGTTAAGCGAGAGCGTGTATAATACGAGGAGTGATTATTCATTATTGTTCTACTAGTGTTGTGTGTGCCTTAGTTGACCAAGAGTCGTTGAAATAAAGAAGTTTTCAGTAAGTCAGTCTTTCTCAATTCATAGTTTTTGTCAGACCTCTGTCTGGCTGTTAGGTTTATAACATTTATTTGATTCCTATAAATAACCAGCGTTGAGACTTTGTTTAAGTTCGTAATTAACTAGTAACAACACCCTTTTGAATTCATTATTTTGAAGCTTAGTACAAGTATATCATTAGCTAGCTGGTAGGAAGAGAATCATTCATAATAATTAGCTTAGCGGAAAGTAAATAAAGCTAATTCGTTATAATGGCGCCCGAACTATCCGGATGACCCGACCGTTCAAAATCTCGCATTGGTGTGATGTTATTTCCACACCACGAGATAGGAAAAATAAGAGAATCCTTTCTCCAGCACTTCGAAAAAAAAAAATAATAATAATAAGGGGGAGATGATGTAACGTACCAGGAGATGTGACGTACCTGCCAGAAGGACGCACACGACATAAAGGCAGATAGGAATCAGAATAAAATGTCCGCGTAGCTCAACTGGTAGAGTGACTTATTCCGGAATGAGGGGATCCGGGTTCGAATCCTGGCGTGGACAGAAATGACGGAGAAATTTACTTCGTTATAGTCTTTCTTGGCTCCAGTGTTGTTTCCACACAGTTTTTTCAGAGCTAGAAAGCCGATACGGCCGTCAAAATTTATTTACATTGGAACATCCTGCTAATCACGGAGATTTAGAATAAACGGAATCTGAAAAGCGCTTAGTGTAACATAATTCACGATTTTTATCTTTGTATTTTGCACTAAAATGTATTTCAGAATTTTGTCTCTCATTATTTATAATCAATTTTTTTCCCGTAATCTTTTCTTCCGAAAGAACATCCCTTCAAAACATCTATAATACACATTTGTGCGATTCCATCAGGTTTAATATAAAAATATACGCTTAATTTACCAAAATTTCAACTTAACTGAAACGATGGAAAAACAACAAAAGATATAGGGGTGTTGAAGTTCTGCCGTGTGGCTCTTAACTCGTGAACTTTGTGGCGCTGCTGCCCGCAGGACGCACATGAGATAAAGGTAGATAGCAGTCAGAGCACATGCCAGTGCAGTATAGTGGATAGCACTCGGAGCCGAGAGTTGTGGCTTCGAATCCCGCCCCTGGCATAAAAGTGATGGATAAATTTGCTTCGTCATAACTTTTAAATACCCGCTCTCCGCTTTAGTCCATCTCACCATGTGGAGATGGTCTTACCTCTTTTCCCGTGGCTTGTTCGGAGTCGAGCATGTGCAATAACCTCGTTTCTCGTTTCCAAGGTTATACCTTGGCATCTTCGGGAACACCAGGGAATCTTCGCTGAGCTGAGATTCCCGGCTACTCTCTGGTGGAATTCTCCGAACTTCGAGAGATATCTGTTTGCTTCGCATTGAGATAGCAGCCTCAAATTTCAGCATCCCAGAGTTGAGTTAATATTTCAACAAATGAAAATAAATGTGTCACAGAAAATTTAATAAAAAATTAATTTAAGAAAAAGATGGTCCATCACCGATTCTCTAGATCTTTTTAATTAAACGCCACTGGGAACCATAGTACTAGAGTTCCAGTTTTCGTTGACCGAAAACGTTCGTCGTGGGGTCTTGAATGTTAACGGTCATCTTTATTTTTCTGCTCATGAAATAAGTACGTTATGTTTAGCCGAATGCAGTGGAAAAAATTACTATCGTTACAACCACCAAAGATTAGCGCCCAAAAAACGACTAAGAATCACTGTTTTAGTTTTACGTATCATCGTCCCAAAAAGAATTCGTGGATAACGTCCCAGAAGGCAGCCAAGAAGCACTGCTTCTGTGCCTCGTAAAAACCACGCGTAAGTATTATTTAACAGCATTGATACCTGAATTCAGGAAAATCATACCAAGATATAAAAAACACAAAAAAAAAACATACCAAACATACGAGAGAAAAAAACGTATACTATGAGGCAACCAAGGATCATAGCTAAAGTGCTACGTAAAAGCCATTTAAAGGTATTTTACGTATCCTCGATAAGTAAATTAAAGTTAACGTACAAAGAAATATCGACAAGCATTATTTTAGAGTTACTAAAGACAAATATTGCTTCGGTGTTGCATAAAGCTGTCCGTTAATGTTGCATTAGGTCATCGATATCTGAATTCCATGAAGAATTATTTATTTCGTTATTATACGAGTGTATAAGGATATTGATTGCTTGGGTGTTATATGACAACTATTCAGAAATGTTTTGCAAAAGCATCGACCGCGAAATTCAGTGAAGTTTCTTTAATGTTAAGCATACTCTTCGACAGGAAAACTCAGAAAACTAGGATTTCTTCAACATTCTTAAAATTACATTTCATAAGACAGTTGAGGAAAGAAGAATCACTTCAGTTTTGCGTATGATTATCAGTGAGACAATTTAGAGAAGAAACATTTTATTAGTAGTATGTAAGATTCTCTACTACTTCAGTGTTACATAAAGATTATGATACATAGGTGTTTACACTGTAAAACAAGAAAGTTGAAACCGAATTTTCGGGTGTAATAAGCACGTCTCTTGAATCCGTTCTGACGCAAATTAAATTTATCAAAGCTATTCAAAGTCAATGGAACCGGTATGGAAAACAATAGTATCTGACGGAAGAAAGAAGTTTTTCAATCGGGTTTTTAATCCCTCAGATATTGCTGTAAACGGAATCCTGAGCTTACGTCCTCTGGTTGGAGACTTGTACGCTAAGAAGAACATGAATTTATATGAGAAACATTTCGCACCGCAAACGCTCTCCAACACAGAAAGAATTTTTCAAATTGGATTCTTAGAAACAGAGATATCGACAAAAATAAGATGTGACTTTAAGTCCCCTGGTGGGAAAACCATGCATTATTTTAGGGAGAAAGTATTGCCAAAAGGTTTATCTATATGAGCGGTATCGTTCCAAGGAAAAAAAAATTAGTCGAGTTTTCAGGAGCCCAGATTTTGCTACAAATACATCAGAAGCAGAAATTAACACTTATGCCCCCCCCCCTGCTGGCCAAACCATTCTTTACCAAACATTGGAAATTATGTGAAAAATATTTTCCATCAGGTCTTGTATGCGATACAGGAAGAATTTTTCAAATCGGAGTTTTAGGAGCAGAAATAACGCAGAAAATGCAATTTACCTTTGCGCCCCCTAGCGGAAAGTCTATGATTTACTTGAAAGTTTAGAATTTATAGGGAAAACATTTCGCATCGGAAACACTATCCAACAAAGAAAGGATTTTTCAAATCGGACTCTTAGAAGTAAAGATATTGACAAAAATAAGATATACATCTACGCCCCCTGGCGTAGAAACCATGCAATATTTCAAGATTAAAATTTTCCTAAAAGGTTTGCCAACATGAGTAGTATCGGTCAACAAACGACTTTTTCTTTAATCGGTATTTTACACTGCTGGCCACCCAAAATGTAACACCAAGAAGGAAGCATCCGATTGGCCTGAAATTTGCAGCATGCGTCGCCCACGAGAGGACATGCAAACGATTAGCATTGCAGGGCATATGAAAATCATGTGCGCTTGGCATGCCACCGAGAAACACTATAAGAAGGGTGCACACAAGGCGGGGTATAATAAGTGGAAGTGTGTTATGCTGCCGGACCTGTGCGTGGGAAGCTTCCTGATGCCTCATCGCAGAATACGGCAGTCATTCCAGCACGTTTTGGAGTTCGACAGAGGACGAATAGTGGCTTATCGCGACAGCGGTTTATCGTACCGAGACATCGGCGCAAGTGTGAGACGACATCCATCCACAGTGAGGAGAGTATGGATTCGGTGGGTGCAGGAGGGACGGACGGACTGACGTGAGCAATTGCCGCAGCAGCGGCACACCACCGAACGAGAGGACCGGCATGTTGTGCGGCGAGCATTGACGGCTCACACCGCCACATCACGAACGTTAGCGCAGGAATTAGGGTGTGTTGCGCAGCAACCTGTATCAGCACGTACCGTTCGACGTCGTCTGCAGGAGCGGGAACTTGTCGCACGGCGCCCATTGCTCCGATTGCCATTGATGTTGCATCACCGGCGAGTGCGGCGGCAATGGGCCGTTGAACGCCGCACCTGGACTACGGAATGGAACGACATTATCTTCTCTGACGAATCCCGCTTCTGCCTGCAACACCATGATGGTCGGATCTGCGTGTGGCGCCACCGCGGCGAGAGACTGTATGACGCCTGCATTATGCATCGTCATACCGGTCCGTCGCCTGGCGTTATGGTTTGGGGCGCAGATGGATATGACACCCGCACCCCTCTGGTACTCATCGCCGGTACACTCAACAGCCACCGCTACATCTCCGACGTTTTGGAGCCTGTAGTCCTCTCTTACCTGCAGGACCTGCCAGCGGCCACGTTTCAACAGGACAATACGCGCCCGTACGTGGCAGGCATCGTGCAACAATTCTTCACGGCCCACCAGGTGTCACTGCTGCCGTGGCCCGCCTGTTCTCCCGATATGTCGCCCAGCGAGCACGTCTGGTCGCTGATCGGCAACCGAGTGGCCCGGCAAGCACCACCCGCGGCTGCGCCTGATGAACTGTGGCAACGTGTGGAAGCAGCCTGGACCGACATACCCCAAGTCCACATCCAAAGCCTCTTTCGTTCGATGTCGCGGCGTGTAAGGGCCGTTATTGCCAGCCATGGAGGCCACACGAACTATTGATGTCTGCGTGTTCCGCATGTCGCACGGGCCTGTAAGCTCAATCGTTTTATCTTTGTATCTGTTGTTATGTGTCCAGTAAATCTGGCTTTGCTGTCTCGTGTCCTTCTTGGTGTTGTATTTTGGGTGGCCAGCAGGGTAGAAGCTCATATTTTGCTGCAAATACTTCAGAAGCGGAAATTAAGACTTGCGCCACCTGGTGGTCAAACCTTTTTTTACAAAAATTAGAAATTGTGTGCAAAGGATTTCCCATCAGGAACTGTATCCGGCGCAGAAAGAATTTTTCAAATCGAAGATTTAGAAGTAGAGATATGGGGGAAAGCAATTTACCTTTACGCCCCCTAGCGGGAAGTCTATGAATTACTTGAAAATTTTGAAATGATATGAAAAACCTGTCACACTGGAAACACTATCCAACAAAGAAGGAATTTTTCAAATCGGACTCTTAGAAGTAGAGATATTGACAAAAATAAGATACACATCTACGCCCCCTGGCGTAAAAACCATGCATTATTTTAAGAAGAAAATGTTTCGAAAAGGTTTGTCGACATGAGTAGTATCGGTCTACAAACGACGGTTGTTGTTTTTTTTTCAATCGAGAATTTAGAAGCTCATATTTTGCTGCAAATACATCAGAAGCGGAAATTAAGATTTACGCCTCCTGGTGGCCAAGCCATTTTTTTACCAAAATTAGAAATTATGTGCAAACGATTTTCCATTAGAAGCTGTATCCGTTGCAGAAATAATTTTTCAAATCGGAGATTTAGAAGCTGAGATATAGGGGGAAACGCAATATACCTCTACGACCCTAGCGAAGAGTCTATGAATCACTTGAAAATTTTGAAATTATATGAAAAACATGTCACACTGAAAACACTATCAAACAAAGAAGGAATTTTTCAAATCGGACTCCTAGAAGTAGAGATATTGGCAAAAATAAGTTATACATCTATGCTCCCTGGCGGAGAAACTGTGGCATATTTTAAGAAGAAAATGTCCCGAAAAGGTTTTGTCGATGTGAGTGGCATCAGTCCACAAAAGAATTTTTTCAATCGATATTTTAGAAGCTCAGATTTCACGGGAAATACATCAGATGCAAAAATTAACACTTACGCCCCATGGTAGCCAAAGTCTTCTTTACCAAAAATTTGAAATTATATGCAAAATATTTTACATCAGGAGGTGTATCCGCTGAAGAAAAAAAAATTTTAAATCGGAGTTTTAAAAGAAGAGTTATCGGGGAAAATGTAATGTACTTTTACGCCCCCTAGCCGAAAATCTATGCGTCATTTGAAAAAGTAACTATATTTAAAATACTCTTCGACATAAATGGAATCGAAAGATAATTTTTTCAATCGGATGTTTCGAAGCAAATATGTGGAATAAAACGTATTTTTAAATTCGATATCATCTGCATTTACGCCCTCTAGCGGCAAAATTGCACATGGTAAAAGAAAACAAAATAAAGGACCATCATTCGCATATTTCAAGCTTCCCAATGAAAAAAGAATTTTTCAAATCGGACTAACAGTTGCAGAGATATCGTGGGTACGGACGGACAAACCGATAACATAAGCACGATCGTTTTTTACAAAAGACGTGCTAAAAATACGTGGTGTACATTCACGGAAAATTCCCAAAAACAACGTGCAGCAAAATTGCTGGCAGGTCTCCGTCTTTTAACTAAATTTCCGTTTTCAAAATTTTTCGTTTCTTACTTCAGTACATATTTTCCTTTGTCACTAATTCCGTTTATTTCGGGAAAGTGAGTTTCAGGATTTTCCGCTTTTATACAGAAATTTCGCAAAACTTCGATTTTGACTTTCTCAGCCCTTTTAGTGCAGATTCTTTCCTGGCATACGAATCGTTTTCTTCTGCTCCTGGTGGAGATCGAACCGGGTAAGCCTTCGACGCCAGAGAAGCGCGCGCTACCGATTAAACTAGAAAGGCACTTAACACCATGTAAAATACAACTCACATAAAAATTGGAAAGGGAGTGAGACAAAATGACACCATATCTCCCAAGCTCTTTAATGCCACATTGGAAAATGTCTTTCAATCACTGAACTGGGAAAACAAAGGGAAAAAGATTAATGGCGATTATCTAACTCACCTTCGTTTTGCTGATGACGTAGTCATTTTTACAACTACCCCATCAGAGCTGCAGAGTATGATCCAGGAACTTGCTGACAGGAGTAAAGAAATGGGATTAAAAATGAACTTTCAGAAGACAGAAGTGATGTACAATACTTTTACAAGAAATGAAGATTTATCGATTGATGGAGAAAAGCTGGAGATAACAGATACGTACGTTCATCTTGGACAGCAGATATCAAGTGAGGGTCACATTGATGAAGAAATTAATCGGCGTATAAAACTTGCCTGGAGAGCTTTTGGAAGAAACAGCATAATTTTCAAGAGCAATATGCCATTATGTCTTAAAAGAAAAGTGTTTGATCAATGCATCCTTCCAGTGCTTACGTATGGTGAAGAGACGTGGACCTTAACTAAAAGAGACATACAAAGGCTGCAGACAACTCAAGGTAGCATGGAGAAGTGCGTGCTTGATGTAACCAGTCGAGATAAGAAGAGGAACTCCTGGATCCGAAAAATGACAAGAGTGGAAGACATCATGATCAGAGTTAAATCCCTGAAATGGCAATGGGCTGGACATACTGCCAGAAGGACAGACCATCGACGGACAGCGGAAATTTTAGATTGAATTCCAAGGGACAGGAAAAGACCCAAAAGAAGACCACGTGGGAGATGGGTGGATGAAATTCGAAAGCATGCGGGAGTAACATGGAGGAGACTGTCAGAAGACAGATGGTGGTGGAAGAAACTTGGGGAGACCTTCGTCCAGCAGTGGATTGATAATGGTCGAGAATGATGATGATGATGATGGTAAGGTAGAAATAAAGCGAACTCGAATCGCGTTGTGATTAAATGTTTTTCGCTGTTGATGCTTTTTAATTAATGATTTTTTTTTCTTTAGGAGCTTATTATTTTTCTGAATAAGTTTCCAATAATTTTATTTTTTTCTGTAGAAGGACTTAATACAAACTACATTTTTTTGTCATGATTTTTGGGAGCAACAAACGTTTTGGAACTCGATATTTTTTTCAACTGACAACGACTTTCAATTATGTTTAAGAAAGGATGAAGTGTACTGTTTCATAGTATTACTTCACAAAACCCCTAAATATAAAATTTACTCTTGATAGCTATAATATCTTTTGCCTTAGGGGGTCCATGGATTCTTAATAGCTATAGCAGCTATAATAGCTATCAAGAGTCCGTGGACCCATCCAGTTTCTTACGGTAACAAAATATGCAAATACTCTCCGCAATATCCGATCCCTCTGCAGAACTTCAAAATCAAGTCCTCCGACAGACGACTGACATTTAATAGTTAATCAATCCTTAAGTATTCCCGCGAACCACTCCTGTTGCCGGAAATGTTCCGTCGTATGGATACGGAAGAAGTAAGAACAGAATTTTTCTGTTAATAGACAAAAGGAATTGCGGAAAGGTTTCTGGAAATTCAAAAAAATTCCTTAACACCTCGTAAAGACGGCAATTTACCGTTATTATACGAATGGAATTGCTGATTAATCACCTGATTTAATTTAATGACTGGCGCTATTTTGAATATTAATACTCAACTTAATCACATCTCAGATTGGCTACATTCCAATGAATAAATAATAAATACTACCAAAACAAAATCTTTAATCTTCTCAAAACAAAATATTTCACTGCCCCATTCTATTACATTATCTATTAATGGCACAAATATAGAAGAGGTTAATTCCTTACTTTATTTGGGTTTTACTTTACATAGGGACCTTAGATGGAAACAACATGTGGACTCTCTTCTCAAACTCTCTAAAAACATTGGAGTTATCAGCTCGGTGTTCACAAACCTTTCCTATAAAACACTAATTCAATTATACTGTTCCATGTTTCAGACTCATATTAATTATACTACATTATCGTGGAGAAATACGACCAAATATAATTTCAGAAAACTTCAAATTCTTCAAAACAAATATATAAGATTAATTGACCTAAAATATGATAGAAATACACAACTAACACTATATAATAACGCAAGAGTTTTCCCAAACAAATACAAAATTCATACGATTAACCAACTATATTACTTCAATATCGGGAAAATTATGTTCAGACGCATTAAGAATAATTTACACACTGACATCATACAAATTGTATCACAGATACACACACATGACACACGCACTAAATCACATATTCGGCGTATTCATCCGAAGACGGAGACCATGAAGCAAAGCATAAATTACATTGGCCCACACTACTGGATCTCAATACCGGCGGAAATGACTTCTTTAAATAATTTTAACCTTTTAAAAAGAAAATTAAAATACTTCATAATGAATTGCGGCTCCTCAAATTGATGACTGCAGTGGAGGAGGACTATGACTTGTATATCTCGATGTAAATTGATTTTTCAATGGTACTATCTTCTCATATATCATTACCTTTTTTTTTTTTTCTATGAAACACTTATTTGTTTGTAACTACAACGACTGACCTCAGTGTAAAATTAGCCTAGGGAGCATAGGACCCTCTCCGTCCTGGCTGGCTTTTTTCTCCGGCTTCCTTGCTGTGCTTTGTTTCAATTGATATTTTTGTAACACTGGTTTTATCTCAGCAAAATAAATGAATTGAATTAAAAGGTCTCTGAAATTTTCTGAATTTTCCTGGCGTACGAAAAATCTGTAAAATTCAGGTTTTTCTTCCGTCATTTCACGGAAAAGATTGAATCAGGAATGTGTTTCGTTAATTAACGAAAGTAATTACGAAAAATGGCTCGTG
The DNA here is from genome assembly GCA_039090855.1 of Macrothele yani. Taxonomy (NCBI): domain Eukaryota; kingdom Metazoa; phylum Arthropoda; class Arachnida; order Araneae; family Macrothelidae; genus Macrothele; species Macrothele yani. The sequence goes on from CM077007.1 coordinate 105,356,284, forward strand.
AAATTCAGATTTTTTTTGTACAGTATGCTTTCCAAACACGTTTGCTATTATTGTTCACCAAGTTACGAAGGTAGGCTACGTCACTTACCACACGTAATCACAACGATCACTGAGGGAAAAAGTTGAAGTGAGAAATAATTTTTGCTGTTACAGAGCCAGATAAGAAAGCAAGTGGTTGCTGACGACAAAAACACGTACTGAACGTTACACGGTAAAATCATAAACTCTGTAAGAACAAGAATTCACTAACAAACAACAGCCTATCACAAATTTTTATCTGTCAACAATGCAGGAACAAAATGCTATGTGTTTGTTTGCTTATGGCACATTGTTCCGTAAAAAGAATAGAATATCTTCCTGATGATTTATCGCAAACCATTTTGGCTGTCAGGCATAATAGTCAACTTTTGCACAAACGAAAGGTCTTGGTGGGAAATTGAGACTCTGATTTCCTTAGAAAACTATTTTCTCTTTCTTCTTTTTTTCAAGTTTTTAAAACTGAGCTACTTCTTCTGCCGAAAGTGTAGTTCTGCTCATAAAAATTAGCTTAACGGGGGTTCAAAATTAGCCAAAAGATCAATTATATTAAGGAACCTGACACTGAGTGTAGAAAGAAGGATATTTGCATAAATGTAAGACAATGAATAAACGCGAAACAAAATTTAAAATGAATGAAAACAAAGCACAATTTTCAGTGATCTTTGAACTCTGGTTTTATCGACCTCTTCAAGAATGTCGCAGATGTATATGGTTTCCATTTCTTTCTTTCTTTCTTTTTTTTTTTTTTATATTGGAGGTTTAACGACCACCGTGAGCAACTCAATGGGCTATAAGCAATCGCCTGTCCCTAATTTAGGGCCACTGACTCCAAGGAAGGGAGAGAGCCAGGGCCGTAAAACAAACACAAGATCCATGCCTCACGGGATTCAAACCCGGACCCATCCCGGACGAATAGTCAGAAGCCATCGCTTAGACCACTGCGCCACCGGGACGACTTCTATTTCCTTCAGTGTTTTGCGTCAGGATTTTTATTTCTTCGGCAAATTATTTCCATAATTACCCATCAATTCTGTCCAGAACTTCGCCGTTGCCACCGTAACCGCACCAGTTTCCGTAAGGAATGTAGTCTGTAGGATCCAGTCCCGTTAGAATGTCGAACATATCAGCCAAGTCCAGAAGGTCTCTCTTTATTTTGCGTCCTCGCTCTGGAGTTCCTAAGGAAAATAAAGGAAAACACAGGTCACTCATGAGATATGATAATGAAATCTCTTTTCTTTACCGAATAAATTACATACTTATTTGTATTCATTTTGAAATCAGCTGACATTTCTAGCTAGTGATTTAGAGAAAAAGATAAATGGGTTCATTCTGGGCGTGGCGCTACGGGCGGCAGTAGTTTGTGTCCCCTTCAGCCCCCTCTTCCTACAGTAAAGCAGTTAGAACACACAGCGAGTGCAACCATCTAAGATTTTAGGAAACTTGGAAAAACGTATGTGAATTTTTCGAATCCACTAAAGTTTTATTACATGTACAGAATGATTTTCTTTTTATAAAACTTGGTGTTGTGCTATATTCTGTGAAAAGGACGGAATTCGCTGAGCGAACATCTGAGAGAGTAGAAAAGAGACACCATTTTCGTGATTATAGGTTTAAAAGGTTACCAGAAAAGTAATCCTTTTATATATCAGGTTAAAAACTAACATTCATAAACAGCCTTATGACAGCAAACATTGAAAAAAGATAAAAACAGGAAAGTTGACACGGAATTTTCGGTTGTAATGAGTACGTTTTTTGGTCCACGAAAGAATTTTTTCAATCGAGTTTTCGGAAGCTCAGATTTTGCTGCAAATACATCAAAAGCAGAAAGAAGCCCTTACGCTCCCTGGTGGCCAAGCCATTTTTATACCAAAAATAAGAAATTACAGCAACAAACATTTCCCATCAGGAGATCTATCCGATGCAGGAAGAATTTTTTAAATCGGGGTTTCAGAAACAGAGATATCGGGGGAAATGCAACTTATCTTTTAGAAGCAGAGATATTGGGGGAAATGCAACTTACCTAGCTGAAAATCTGTGCAATACTTGAAAAAGAAACTGTACCAAAAGTAGTTTTCGTTATGAATGGCATCGAAAGGAAGAAAAAAAATATTTCAATCGGATATTTAGAAGCAAATATATGGAATAAAATGTATTTTGAATTCCTCCCTCTAGCGGCGAAGGGAAGCCCTCTGACGGCGAAGATGTGCATGAGAATAGAACTGAATGCAAGGATCACCATTCTCATATTTCAAGCTTCCCAGTGCAAAACGAAACTTTCAAGTCGGACTAATAGTTGTAGAGATGGTGTCCACAGACGGACAAACCGAAAACATAAGCACGATCTTTTTTTTACAAAAGACGTGCTAAAATGATGTAAGTAAGCTAAAATTTCAGAGAAATAATATCTTGGACCATGGAGGTCCGTACCCATTATTCCCAGTACTACATGTATTGAATAAATACTAGGTAAAATCTGCACTTTAAAACGTTTCTTATTTTTAGCACGTCTTTTGCAAAAAAAAAAAAAAAAAAAAAGAGAAAGATCGTGCTCATGTTATCGGCTTGTCCGTCCGTCCGTCTGCGGACACCATATCTCTGCAACTATTTGTCCGATTTGAAAAATTCTTTTTGCACTGGGATGCTTGAAAACTGAGAACGATGATCCTTCCATTACAGTTTTTTGGGGTGTTTTTATTTTTCGATGCACAATTTAGCCGCTAGAGAGCGTAAATGCAGATGATATCGAATTCGAAATACATTTTATTCCATATACACTGCTATTAATAGAAATTGCAACACCATGAAGAAATGCTCGGATTTGCCCGAAATTTGCAGGATGGATTGAGTACCATCGTAGATGCAAATTATTGCAATTGCAGCGCACATGCAAATGTGAGGCACGCGCAACGCCTTCGGAAACGTCACACCAGGGGATATAAAAGAAGGCCTTACAGAGAGCAGGTTTTTAAACTTGCTATCGCTAAACTCAACTGTACGCAGTTTTTAACATGTAAACATGCCGCGTATGAGGACGAGTCAACCGCATATGAACACTTGACGGAGTTCGAAAAAGGTAGAATCCTTGGACTCAGAGAAGGTGGTTTACCATACCCTAATATTGTTGTACGCATTAGGCGTAACTCAACTACCGTTATGCGTACATGGCGTCAATAGACAGCAGAAGGTTCTACGTATCGTTGTGCAGGGTCCAGAGCTCGAAATCGCATGACCGAGTGGGAAGACAGCCACTTGCACCGCATGACAGGGACGTCGCGCACTACACCATCCACGACAGTTGCGCAGCAATGGAGGATGGTCACACTCGTCCGATGTCTGCAAGCACTGTTCGTCATCAATTACTGTAGAGACGCCTCGTTCCTCGCCAACCATTGCTGCGACTTTCCTTGACTCTGAACCATAGGGGCCAGAGATTGCAGTGGTTCCGCGAACGTCGAGACTAGAGTGCTGAGTGGGAGCATATGTGTTTTTGGACGAGTCCAGATTCAATCTAATGCATCACGACTGGATCCTTGTTCGCAGATACCGTGGTAAACGGCATCTGGAATGCTGCATTGGATAGCGCCGTACCGATCCCATGCTGAGCGTGATGGTCTGCGGTGCTATTGCGTTTTATTTACTCACTCGCCTACTACGCATCACAGGCACACTGAACAACTAACGCTGCATCACGGAAGTGTTGGAAGCTGAACTATTACCCTTCTTTCAGACGATCCCGGGAGCTGTCTTCCAACAAGACAATGCGCGACTCCATGTTGATCGTACCCTCCAAGACGTACTCTGTTCGCATCAAGTCGCGCGTTCTTTCCTGGCCCGATCGTTCGCCAGATTTGTCGCCTATGGAGAACATCTGCGGTGTCGACTGGCTCGCATGGCCTCGCCGCCTGTCGCAGCCAACGAATTATAGATGCGTGTAGAAGCAGAATGATATGCAATACAGCAGACGACCATCCAAACTATATTTCATTCGATCCGCCCAGGGTGGATTTAGTTATTACTAATTTTTTGGCCTCCCTCATCATGAACCGCCATGTAATTGTGATCGTTTGCAGCTTGTATACCATAGCTAATCACTCCCATAAATTTTATTGTGATTGCTTGTTTTTTTCTTAGTGTTGCAATTTCCATTAACACACACAGCAGTGCATTTGCTTCTAAATATTCGATTGAAAAAATTCTTGGTCCGTCCTTTGCTGCCATCATAGCCTTCACTTTACTGGGAAGGCTTTGATAGCAGAAAGGACGACACCCTTCACTATACTGCGTTGCTACTGGAATTTCCTTCTATTATGCTTCAAGAGCATCATTAGTCAGGTCAGTCACAGATGTCGGGTGGTTCGTCCTCGGCTGCAGTCGGTGATTCCAATTCATCCCAAAGGTAGGGTTGAGATAGGGGTTCTGTGCCGGCCACTCAAGTTCTCCGCACCCATCTCACCAAACCATTCCGGAACGTACCTCGCTTTGTGGAAGGGGTCATTGTGCGGTTTGTAAGGAAAAGGGCTTCCACCGAAATGTTGCCACAATGTTTGGAGCACACAATTGTCGAGAATGCCATTATAGGCGCATCGTTAAGATTCCCGGGCAAAGGAACTAGGGCACTCAGCCCAAACCATGAAAAATAGCCGTAGAGCATTACGTCTTCTCCACCAAGCTTCACAGTTGGCACAACACAGTCGGGCAGGTAGCTTTCACCTAGCGTACCAGTACTTCACACCCATACTCGCCCGTCAGACTGTCAGGGAGTGAAGCGTGATTCGTTATTCCAGAGAACACGTTTCCACTTCTCCAAAGGCCACTGGCGCCGAACTTTAATACACTCCAACACACTGTTGGCGTTGATCCTGTTGGTGTTAGGTTTGTGTGTGACGTATACTCTAAATTAACTTTAATTTTTAGTTGCTTTCTCTATGTAAATTTGAGTTCATTATCTTTTAACGTTTTAAACCTTAACGTTATATCTTCTCTCTCGCGGAATCAGGTTGGCAACAATTCTGAGGTGCATTCTGAGAGCGTGACGTATGCATGCCGACAGATAAGAACTAGAGAGATATGCTGTTCGAAGGTTGTGCCAAAAGTAATGCAAAAGTGGGCATAACTTTTTTATTAACTGACAGAAATCGTTCAAATTGCACGTGTTGGTAGAGTAACTCTTTCTCTATACAAAGGTACTACTCAACGTAGTCTCTATCACAAGCAATGCATTTACACCATCGTTGAAGCCAACTCTCGAATATTCTTTGAAAAAATTCAGGTGTGGACTGTTGTACCCACTTCTTCACAGCCATGTTCAGTGTTCACCTCATCTGGGTCATCAAATCGTTGTCTCCGGAGACTGTCCTTCATTGGACCGAACAGGTGGAAGTCAGAGGGCGCCAGATCTGGGCTGTACGGTGGATGGCGGACCACCGACCAGCCTAATTTGCTGATCGCTTGCACCCGTCCTTCGTCAAGAACTTAATGACGGCACGTTACTTCCGCTTAGAATCCATTATTTACCTGCAATGAAGAAGAAGGGTTACTATAGAGGAAGAGTTACGCTACCAACATGTGCAATTTGAACTACCTCTGCCAGTTAATAAGGCAGTTAGGCCTACTTTTGCACTACTTACGGTACGTGTTGGTAGAGTAACTCTTTCTCTATACAAAGGTACTTCGTACAATGTTGAAACAGCAGCCAAAGGTGTGGCGTAGTGGTGAGGTGGGGTGGTGGGGTGGTGGGGTGGGGTGGTGTAGTGTGGTGGGGTGGTGTAGTGTGATGGGGTGGTGGGGTGGGGTGGGGTGGTGTAGTGTGGTGGGGTGTGGTGTGGTGGGGTGGTGTAGTGTGGTGGGGTGTGGTGGGGTGTGGTGTGGTGGGGTGTGGTGGGGTATGGTGGTGTGGTGTGGTGTGGTGTGGTGAGGTGTGGTGTGGTGAGGTGTGGTGTGGTGTGGCGGTGTGGTGTGACGTTATAATCGTGGAAGCTGCGTTACCTGAAACTGTCTCTTTGAAGCTTGAATATTAGAGTGGTGTTGTTATATATTTAGCGATTGGAGTTAATCAAATTTTATGCTTACTAACTTTAGTTACTTAGTTCATACGTATTATTACTGTTGCGGAAATAATAAGTTTTCCTCAAGTATTTTGGAATATCCAGGTATACCGCCCACATATGGTACTGATGGAATTAAAAAGTTAACAGTAAGTGAGACAAATTTTGAAGATGACAATCCGATTTTTGGCGTAAATGTGACAAAGATGGTAAGTCAGATAATATCCTAAAACTTGAAAAATTTTCATCGTCCTGGAGCGGGACTCGAACCCGCGTCTCCCAGATAGCGCCCGGGTATGCTAACCACTACACCACCCAGAACGACCAAGTTTCAAGTTTCCGATCAATTTGAATATAGCCATCACAGGATATCGCTAGTCGAAGCAACCGGCATTCATGTTTAGCGAATCTGGATATTAAGAATCCTATCCCGTGATTGCCCGGAGAAGCAGATAAATCATGAAAGAAATACGGGATTACGCCATATAATACAAATTTTGAAGATGACAATCCGATTTTTGGCGTAAATGTGACAAAGATGGTAAGTCAGATAATATCCGAAAACTTGAAAATTTTCATCGTCCTGGAGCGGAATGCCGGTTGCTTCGACTGAATAGCCGGTTGCTTCGACTAGCGAATCCTGTGATGGTTATATTCAAATTGATCGGAAACTTGAAACTTGGTCGTTCTGGGTGGTGTAGTGGTTAGCATATCCGGGCGCTATGTGGGAGACGCGGGTTCGAGTCCCGCTCCAGGACGATGAAAATTTTCAAGTTTTCGGATATTATCTGACTTACCATCTTTGTCACATTTACGCCAAAAATCGGATTGTCATCTACAAAATTTGTATTATATGGCGTAATCCCGTATTTCTTTTAATGAGTAAGTAAGACTCTCTGAAACTTTGAAGGACTTTTGTTTCACTTCGAGAGAGAGTAAATAGGAAAAGGAAATCGTAAGTAGTGTTCTCGAGGCTACATAGTTTCAAATAGTTAAGAACGCTGCATGTGCACGGCTGCTCTTCCATGGAAACCCATTCCCTCCCGACGAATCCTTCTGCCGTTGCTTTCGAAAACATTTTGGAACTCTATGATGAGTGTTGCAACTGAGAACTGGTGATTTTGTTTCACCACCCACTTTAACAACCGGAGGTGCCGCTCTTTCGTGTTAAGTGGCCTACCAGGTTGCAGTTGCGGTGTTGTTGCTCTTAGACGTTTTCACTTCGCGATAACATCACCTACAATTGATGGCGGCAGTTGCAGCCGGGCAGAAATTTCCCAGACATGTTGCTAAGAATGCATCCTATGATATTGCCAAGTTGAAAGTCATTGAGCTCTACCGTACCTCCCATTCTACTGTTTATGCTTGTCTATGATGCTGGTCAGATCACGTGCGTCATTTTATACCTGTATGGGCCATGACTGAGGCGTATATTGGTAAATCCACTATTCAAAAGGGGTATCCGATTACGTTAGATTACGTAGTGTATCAAGCGATTATAGAATAAGTATCCCTATTCTCAGATCCAGAAAAGCGAGAAATGAAGATACCGCGGCGAAATTAGGTAGGTAGCTTACTGAGGGCGTGGAGAAACGATTTAGCGGAAATGTACGGGAATTTAGTTCAAAATTTCGCCGGTAGGGAAATAATTTCACGACAGACACAAGTGCGTGAATTCACGGGCTATTGACAGCCCAAATATTTAAAGAAACAATATGCTCAATATGCTGGCCATTACAAGAGATGACCTGTGATGCACAGAAGCATCACTACTGAAATCCACGAAGTTACAGGTCGTTCACATGGAAAGTTTCGTACGTAAATGTTCACCTAAACATGAAAAATTTGGTATCTAAATGTTTAGTCAAACATGAAAAGTTTCTTACACAAATGTTCAGTCAAACATTCCGCGATAAATGGATAATTTCTCGAGGGTCTCCGCAGTCCTAGCCAGCTCGTTCACCGGAGCTTACTCCTTGTGATTTCTGGCTTTGGGAATGCGTGAATGACACAGTTTATTGGGACAAAATACGGTCTCTCTCAGATCTTAAAACGAGTATCAGTCATGAAGTGGCCAACATCAACCGCGACAGCAACTAGCAATCGTGTCACAGGCCGTTAATCGTTTGCAGCATGCCATCTCTTGTGGGCTGACTAAAAGCAAGACTATAAGTCTGATGATTCAATGAACATACCCACAGAAAATGTAACAATCATGGATATTGATAAAGTTTTCCCGAATGGTAACACTACACAGTGAGAAAACACATGTTCACATTACAGCTATGCAATAAAAGAGTTATTAAGAGTTATTACAGCTATGCAATGAAGAGTTAATAAAGAGTTAACTTCAAAATGGCATTTTAAGCGGGAACGTTGATCTCGCCAGGAGGAGGTCCCAGATGTTATTTTATTTTTGTGTTTTTGCGAGGGGGGGGCATCCCCAGTGGTCCAGTGGTGCGTTGGATTCTGATTGTTTGCCAAAGTGGGCCCGGGTCTGAATTCCGAATGAGGTATGGATAGTGTGTTTGCCTTACGGCACTAATACTTTCCCTTCCGTGAAACCATTGGCCAAAACTTAGGGACGGGCGATTGCTTATAGCCCATGGACATTATTCATGTGACGTCAGAAGTAGATTTCTGCGGACCAACATGGCTGCTGATTCAATGTTGTCGCTATTTGATTATCCTGTACTTAGAAGAACAAATCAATGTCTTAGAAGAACAAATCAATGCTGCAAAAATATACCAAGGCAATTTTGTGTTCGAAGTTCATTTTTAGGAATACGTAAATTTCGCCAAAAAAATCAAAATTTCGAAAAAAAAAAAATTTTAATAAAAAATTTCGCATTTATTCGCAAAAATTGAAGACACAAAAAAATGTTTTTCAAAGTTTACTTTACTTAGTTTACTGTTTTTCAAAGTTTACTTACTGGTAGGCTAAGTACCAAAATAAATACTTAGTTAAAAGCTAACGACATTGTAGTAGTTTCTATATTCTCTTCCTTTAGCCTTTGCCTTCTGTCAATAACGATGTTGTACATACTGAAATATGTCTCAGCATCCACGCTGTTAACAGAATTATGGAGGCTTTGAATAGCTGCCTTTGCATAGTTTAGGTTGTAGCATTTTGTTGCTTTTAAAATTTGTATAACATCAACAGGAGTCTCTTGGTTGACCACTGTAAGTAGCTGTATGTGAAAATGTTTGTATCCATCGATGAGCTCATCCCGTGGTATGTCTATGCTCATCCCGTGGTATGTATTTTAGAGAAGCTTTCCAATAATAAATTTCTGTTTGACACAAAAAAATGTTTTTCAAAGTTTACTTTACTTTTTAAAGATCATGTGGGTGTGGTCGCGGCTACAGATGGACAAAATAATCTGCCAATGTGCAGGTAGGCTTCATTTGTTGCGTTGGATGTCATGTGGAGAGTCAATTTGCCCTTCTAGACAAACTTTACAAAATTTGCACATCACGATATTTGTATCGCTTAGATACAATTCCTCGTGGTCAAACTCTTTCACTCTATCAACTAATTCTTTCTTAGGGCGGCCCATATTGATATATTTCTATCATACAGATCGCGAGCGTTGTAGTTTGTAGTCTACTAGCGAAATGCAAAAACAAAAATGTGCTCATTCGTATTCTTTCAAGGCCAGCCAGCCAGTGCGTCTGAGCGGCGCTGGATGACTCGCCGAGAGGGAAAGAGGCGTGGCCTGGGGTTCCCGAGTAACGAACGCTGAGTAGGACACGCACAGCGCAAGTGCTGCGCGAAATTACGTCCTATTTCAGCTTTAAAAAATGTTAATTATCGAGCTGTCGCGGAAAAGTAGTTAAAATCAAATGTTCGTATTTATTCGCTTATATTGGCAAATTTCGCATTTATTCGCATCTATTTCGTAAGTATGAAAATTACTTATCCCTATTTATTTCGCATGATGCAGGAGAACATCGCCATTAGCCATCATGAAGTATTTCATGGAGCATTTCTCGTACACGGTATATTAATTTTTCGTGTTCTTACTATCAGACATTGGCGAAATATCTGAAACATAAACTTGGGAACTCACATTTTTTGCAAAACAAAACATTTGGAAGCCCGGACAAATACGTAATATGGAAACAAACTAGGGTTTTCACGCTAGGCAATCTGTTTAAAAATTAAATGAATGCGTAGCATTAAATTAAAGAAAAATTATAGATATGTTTGTTTCGTTTTTTGAGGAAAGAACGTAGAACTTAATTCGTAATTTACTGATCCAAATATGCCCTTTCTCTTTCTACCTTCTTTTTTTTTTTTTAATTGAAATTCAAAGGAAGGCTAAGAGGTTTCAACTGCCTTTGGTCCGTAGTGTCATAATATCCAAAATATTTTTCGTTAAAGTGGGCAGAACATATTGGAGAACGAACATTGGGATGGAAATCATCGCGTTTCATTTTGCACAGCCATTGCTTTAACAATTTCGTCCTCTTCAGAGGAAAATTATGGAAAGTTATTTCTTCCTCTATACCATTTAGGTGACAGGATTTAATAGCAGAACCATACGATCAGCAAAAGTTAAACATGTCGTTAATAAATTTATAAAAATCGCGATTTTCCTGAACCCCTGCAACGTAACGCCATGTTAAGCAATAGGAAAACTCATGTAAACAAACTATTGTTGGTCCGCGGCTACGGAAAATCTTTCCCATGATGCAGTGCGAGGTGAATAAGGTCCATTGAGTTGTTCACGGTGGTGGTTAAACCTAGGGATCCCAGATATATTGGAAAAAAATGCGGGACACTTACGACTGAGGGTGAAAGTTTAGTATGCGCATCCATCACATATACCAGCCTTACAAAATGATTTGAACTATTTTTATTAATCAATATTCTTATTAATCAATCAATCTTGCTCACACTTGCAATACTTTTCTGAAGAATAAATTTCACTTAATAATTGTTTGTTTTTAAGAATCATGTCATGAAAAGCTTCACAATCCTCATTGAAGAATGATTTTACAGTTTTTACAGACAATTTGTTTTTCTCATCAGTCCGCAGTGCGTTCATGCGAGAAAATAATCTTCCGACACACGCATTTGTTCCAGGAATACACATAACGAAACTATAACGAAGTAAATTTCTCCGTCATTTTTGGTCTACGCCGGGATTCGAACCCGAGTACGCTTATTCCGGAACAACCAGCTCTACCAACTGAGCTACGCAGACATGTATTCTGATTCCTATCTGCCTTTATGTCATGTGCGTCCTGCTGGCAGGTACGTCACATCTCCCCCCCCCGAAAGAGGGCCGGGGGCATGGCCCACGGATCAGCCGTGACCATGAATCGCTGCAGGCAGACAACCACTGTAGAACGTGCACTTGAGAACTCCCAGTCAATCTGGTGTGTGGAATGCAACGTCACACACATTTATTTTTCGAAGCACTGGAGAAGGGATTCTCTGATTTTTCCTATCTCGCGGTGTGGAAATAACATCACACCAATGCGAGATTTTGAACGGTCGGGTCATCCGGGTAGTTCGGGCGCCATTATAACGAAGTGAATTTCTCCGTCATTTTTGGTCTACGCTGGGATTCGAACCCGAGTACGCTTATTCCGGAACAAGCAGCTCTGCCAACTGAGCTACGCAGACATGTATTCTGATTCCTATCTGCCTTTATGTCATGTGCGTCCTGCTGGCAGGTACGTCACAAAACGAACTCCACTACTTTCTTTAAATTTGATAGTTCTCCTTCAACCTTTTAAAGAGATCCACCCAGACTTCATCTAAATGTTTGGATTTCAGAGCTGTATTCACTACCATTACTTCGTCAAACAAATCAGATTCAACAATGTTTGATATGGCAGCGGTCTGATGAATAGTTTGGACTGTTTGAAGAGCATTTTCTCAAGGTAATGCTGTTTTCAGTCTTGAACTCTGAAATACAGGACAAAAGGCTGCCCCGAAGAGTTTTCTCGGGACAACGGGACGCACTAGCCAAACACGGGACGATCCCGTATTTTACGGGACGTCTGGGATCCCTAGTTAAACCCCCAAGCACCACACTAAAAAAACTGTTACCAGCTGATATTCGTCGACTACTTATTTACTGTTTGGAGATCCTGTACAATCGTGTCAGCACATCGCTGAATCGCGTGAAAAGTTTACGGCTGGTAGAATTTGTAACCGGCAACAACCGTGGCGGGCGTCTAAGCAGGTATTCAACACAAATCAACATAGCATGAGTTAAAGAAATGAAACCTCTCATCAAGGGATTATCGCCTCTTTCAGCTGCTGAAAGATCTGAGAGAATGTAGTTTCACCACACGTTGAGAAGTAAAATCGTTGTCTAAACGTGGTACGAATTGTACCACTGGGACACTGGGAATTTTCCCGATGGACAACTCGAGAAATGGCCCATTTTCTCGTATTCTTTTTGTCTAGATTTTTGGAACGAACGAGTAATTATTTTGTGCTTATTCATACTAATAGTTGATTTTATTTAAGCTTTATTTCTGTCTGAAGAGTTATTTCCTTGAAAAAAATATTTCTGTCTATATGTTGGGCGTTTCCTCTGAAATGTCGTAGCAGAGTTCTCTGCAGTGGTGTGAGAAAAGTGCCGTCGGACCAAGTACGCTGTTTTAAATTAATTAAGCTGAAGCTAACTACATTTAGACGAAGAGCGTTGGATTTGTAGCCCAGAGTCATTGGTAAGCCCTACCCTCTTTTTGTAATCGTGAAAGATACAGTAGTACCCGTTGTGATGGCACATCATCCCCACCTCCTTATCCACAAACTCACACAGAGAACAAAGAAATTCTCTCACAGAGATTTTCAAAAAACCGTTGTCCACCACATTTATTTTAAAAGAAACAACGACTTCCAGTAGGCCCTTCTTTTCCTTTTCTTTTTTTTTTTTTTTTTTTTTTTTTGTTATGCATATATATGTTTGAGTTGTCTTGTTTTAACGTATATGTGCGTTCTTGCACTTTTCGTTTTACAATAAACTGAGTGCGCGTTTGCACACTTACGGTTTTAACGATTGGTTCATGTGTCAAAGTAACGGCGCATTTAAAAAAGGGGTTTCCGCAAGGAGGGGATAAAAATAATGTTGACCAAATAAATATAAAAATGAATTGCGTAGGGAAAAATTTTGTGGCATTTGCACATTTCAGAATTATCTTCATGGTAACTTAGTTAGAAATGGGGTCAAGATATATGAAAACACAACTTTGTCCCTGACGGAGATTAAAGTCGCGCCCCCTCACTCCGGAGTAAGTTGTTTTCCCAACTAAGCTACACGGACGGAATGTAACACTGCCGATTTGTCGTCTTGACATGTGCTTTACCTCTGTAGTACGTCACAGAGACTCGCGTGTTGTTGTTGTTGTTGTTGTTGTTTCAAAACCAAATGTTTTAAAGGAAAATAACTGTATGGTGCAATAACACGTCTTGAATGTGATTTAATGCTACATTCAGTCATGAGCTATTTTTTTAATTATTTCACTGTTTAATTGTTAAAATTTGTTCACTGCTGAATTTGATTTACAGTGCTTATTTCAACAGTTCTCCTTTATCCACAATACAACAGAATTATTTTCATGAGAAAATTTATGAGGTGTTTCCCGTAGGTAAGTGTGTTTTTATACTGGGCAGCAAGACTGAGATTCTCGGCTTGGTTTGGTCATCCCAATTTGTCCCTGGGTCCAGCAACACGCTGACAACACGTGTCTGAATGTTTCTTTATCTTTTTTTTTTTATGATCGTGTTGAAAAATAGTGTATAAATGGACGTTCTGTTTTGTATGTTATTCAGAACAGTAAATATATTTGTCCGAAATATAGGCTTTGTAATCTTAGTTTTTCATCAACCAACGTATCGCCTGATCTAAGTGTTTAAAATAAAATTTGCATTTTTGTACAGTAAAGAAATATAACGTGGTGGCCTAAGTTGATATATTCTTTACTGTCTTATATTTCTTTATTAGCATTGAGAACGAAGGTGTTTTTCATAGAAGTGTTATTTAAATAGAAACAGAAGGAGAATTTTGATATTGTATAGTTGTTTACAACAACAGAGTGTGTTTTGCAACCGTCAAACAATGCAAGGTTGTCCTCAGCCCAGCAAAAAAAGTCCCCAATATTTCAGAAGATCGTGTTACAGCACAGCCGTTCATGTTAATTTGCACTATATGAATAATCAATGTCAAAAATTGCATGTCGCTCATCAGAAATTGTGGATTGGATTATCTGTTGTCTAAGGAGTCCATTGATATGAAAAGAAAAAAGCAGATAACAGGCCCGACCGCCAAGGACACCCGCTTTATGTGTGTTTGTTTGTTAATGTGGTGGTTTAATGACCTCCATAAGCAGCTTTGATAGCTATGAAAAGCCCGTTTTATTTTTATTTTTTTATTTAAGGTTTAACGCCACCATCGTGAGCAACTCGATGGGCTATAAGCACTTGCCCATCCCTAATTTAGGGTCACTAGTTCCAGGAAAGGGAGAGAGAGCCAGTGCCGTAAGACAGACACAACATTCACGCTCACCGAGATTCGAACCGGGTTCCATCACGGAAGAATGACCAAAAGCCATCACTTAGACCACTGCGCCACCTTGGGGGCTCCGTGACTTGGGACCACTAGCATCTGGTAGAAGCACCATCAGACAAACGCACCACCTATGCCTCACCGGGATTCGAACCCTGGCCCATTTCGGACGATTGCATCTGTATTAAGGGAGGAAATGTGTATCAGAACATTCAATTTCAACCACAACAACAACACGCCAGAAAAGAGTTCAGAAAGCCAGCAAGAAACACCATGTACGACACTGACCATATGAAAATCTGTCATCTAGAATGCTGTAAAACTTATCACTGAAGGACATCCGGGTAAATCAAAAGGTAAGATGCCGTAATCGAAATGGAAGTTCAATACAAGGAACGATCAATATGCTATGAGAATAAAACGAATCAATGACACAGAGAAGGATAAACACTATAGAAAGAAAAGGAGCGTCAGAGACACAAAGAAGGCAAAATGTAAGATGATCAGGGGCATAAAGTGGAGTCAGTATAAGATTAACAAAAGACTGTTACAAAAAGGGAGAAAACTGGAAAACTTTATAAGAGAAAACTAAAAAAGCTAAAATAGAATGGCAAAAAAAAAAAAAAAAAAAAAAAAAAAAAAAAACGTTGCTGATACAAAAAATGCTACTTCAATGATACCCTGAAGTAACATTTTTTTAGGAATACCCAATAGCAAGGAGACATACGTGCCATCTTTACTTACGCACGCTATTATAAGATTTCTTTATAAACAGCTTCATGCAAAAGATTCTGTATTCAGTATACCATATGTAACGTATACTCTGGATTCGGTTTCCTTTTGGTTTTGCTGTCTCTCGTTGTTTTGTTTTCCTGTGTAAATTGTTTTCTTACTTGGCGAGATGTTGTTTCTCCCGCTGAGTGGTGTGTGCCGGCGAGTGTGGTCATGGCGTGGTGGTGGGCAGTGTGGGTGGGTGCGTTCAACGATACCTGGTAGAGCTTTTGTTTATGTGCGAGGGGAGTTTTTGTGTTACGTGAGAGAGTTTTTGTTCATATGTGGAGAGGTTTTGTTCGATGTGAAAAGAGCTACGTTATTTTGTGCCGAGAGCTTCGTTCTATGTGATTAGGTTCTTCTTCATTATTGTGATACGATTAGTGTGACTAGTAGTGCGTGTGTTGGATGATACCAGGAGTTTGCAAATAAAAGGTTTTTAAAGTGAGTACCCTTTTCTCTGTTCAATTATTGTCAGACCTCTGTCTGGCAGTTAGGTCTCTTTTCATTAAGTGTCTTCATTAAGTACCATCAGTAAAACTTTATTCATGATATAATAATTAACATAACAACTACCAGTTAAAAAGCTAATTCATTATACATATACGTATGAATTAGCAAAGAAGTACTGTGACACAACCGCAGGGACCATCCAAACCTTTTAGTAAGGGACACTCTTAATTATGACATTAAGGACCCTGTAATTTATAAAAGATCAATGCATATTCTGGAAAACATACCAGTAAAAAATCCCTTAAAAACCTGGCCAAGGAACCCAATAGCTAATCAGAATTAAAATTTTATTGGGCGGGGGGGGGGGGATTCAAAATATATGAAAATGCTTAAAATTTTTCCAAGTCCAGAAACTTAGAAACTTCCAGTGTCCGTGAATTTTCGCACAAGGCGAGCAAAGTTAGCAAAGAAAAGGGAAAAAAAAGGGTCCCTTTTTAGGGCATCTCAGTGAAAAAACTGTTTGTTTGTGGCGTAAGTTCTTTTCGGCGCTTTATTTCGTCTCCTTTTTAGGCTGCCTCTTCTACTTGCCCGCATCCTGCTAGTGCTAGTTGCTCTTTTTGGAAGTGCTAACAGGTATAGTTAGTAGGGCAATTTACAACTTCACAATCTTAACGAGAAACCGTACATTCCTAAAACTCTAATTTTTTCTAAACTTTTTCTTCTATCCTTTCCAATCAGGGCAACCTGTTCCCTTTTGTTTGTTTGTTTTTTGTTGTTTTTTCTATTTTTTAGCCTTCCAAGGAACTCAGCGAGTTGCAGCTAGAAAGGCTGTAAATCTTTTGAGGATTTTATCGTTTCGTTCCGTTGCAAAAGATTCAGAAGGGCCGCGGATTGCCTAGTGGTCAGCGTTCCTGACTGCCACGGAAAGATCCCCGGATCGATCTCAGGTCAGTAGGAACGTTTGCGTCGTATGGACGACGTTAAGTCGTCCAACCCTCGATACTGCCCCCCCTCCCC
The DNA here is from genome assembly GCA_039090855.1 of Macrothele yani. Classification (NCBI taxonomy): domain Eukaryota; kingdom Metazoa; phylum Arthropoda; class Arachnida; order Araneae; family Macrothelidae; genus Macrothele; species Macrothele yani. The sequence continues at coordinate 105,373,142 of CM077007.1, forward strand.
CGATTAAAAATAAGGACGCGTGTTTCTCCCCCACCCCATGCTCTCTTCCCCCACTACTAGCTTCAATTTTGACGTCGTGTGACGTCAGTTGCTAGAGCGACTGGCGTTACACGACGTCAAAGTATGTACTGACTTCTGTCTGTCTACAAACTTTCCACCTAATGGAACCTAGAGGCTCAGGGTAAAAACCTAGGTGGAATCTAGAGGCTCGGAAAAGGCCTCTGGAACGTAGAGGCTCTATTCTGGGCCTTTAGGTTCCACCTAATAAATAAGAGAAATCAGTAAATATTTTGCCTCAACGTCAAAGTATCTACTAACTTCTCTCTGTCAACAAACTATCCTACCCTGAGCCTCTAGGTTTCACCTAATGTGTTCCTCTACTCTTCTCAAAAGTATGTTACAAACGTAGTTAATCAAGCCAAAATCTTATGAGTGGGTGTACACCTGGTCATTGAGTCAGGGCTGGTGGTGATCCCAATGGAAGTTTGTACCTAAGAGTCTCATTCCCCCACTTTAACGGGTTGATTCATTAAATAAATTCAGTTCAGTGCAAAGGATTCAGACGTGTGTAAAGTGAAGATAAGGGTAATATGGGAAGACTTCTGATTTAAGCGGCTTTGAAAGAGGCATGATGGCGGGGGCTAGGCGGGTAAGTGCAAGCATGTCCGAAACGGCAAACCATCTCGGCTATGCAAGAACAACTACACTATCTACCAACAAGTAATTGGACACCTGTGATAGCAAAGAAAAACGAAGTTTATTCACCTTCAATAGTTGGTGTAGCCTCCACGAGCGGCGATTACAACTGCGACCCTCCGGGGTATACTCTCAACCAGGCGTTGTACGCGTACCAGTAAAACTTCATGCGTTGCTGTTACATGTACAAAAAACAGAACTTCGCTATCTTATTTCGTTTAGGTTTTATTGAGGGTCAATATTGTAAAGATAATTTTGGAACACCCTGCTTGGAGAAGACAGTTCAGTTCCTTCACCGATTTCGGACGGTGGGGGCAACCCTTAAGTCGACGCTCCAACTCGTCCCAGTGGTACTCGATAGGGTTAAGGTCCAGGTTCTGCGCAGGCCAGTCCATTCGATTAACCTCATTGTCACCATACCAAGCCATGGTGGACCTCGCAACATGACAGGTGGCATTGTCATCTTGAAAGTAACATGGGTCCACCCCGTAAAACTGCCACAACGTAGGAAGCGCATGGTCATCCAAAATGGTGCAGTAGGTCTCGGCGTTGAGTCTACCAGGAATTGCGACCAAGGGTCCCGTGCCATACCAGGAGAAACACCCCCATAGCATAATTCCACCGCCGCCGAACTTCACAGTTGGCACAACATATTCCGGCAGGAGGCGTTCTCCAGGCAGACGCCAAACACAGACACTGCCATCCGAACGGTAGAGGGTGAACCTTGATTTGTCGCTCCAGAGAACCTGTTTCCACTGTTCAACGGTCCACTGTTGACGTTCTTTGCACCACGTTAGCCGAGCAGCGCTATTGGACTTGGTGATCAAAGGCTTGTGGGCGGCAGCACGTCCATGATAACCAAGCAGATGGGCTTCGTTACGGATGGTATTCATCGAAAGAACACTCCCGGATGCCTGTTGAAACTCCTCGCGGATGTGGCCCATCGATTTGGTGCGGTTCCTCCGAATTTCTCTGGGCAGCACCCGTCGGTCTCTAACTCCCAGTTTTGTGGGTCTGCCGGGTCGGGTCACATTCCGACAGTCACCTCTCATCTTCCACTTGCCAATCACGTAGGCCACTGTCGATTTTGGGTACTTCAACTAGCTGGATATGTCACGTATGGATCGGCCATTTATGTGATACCCGACGATTACACCTTTCTCGAAATCAGAGAGCTCCGAACTGCGTGGCATCTTGCATGCGACTGGTTGCGTTGTTGTTTCCCACACGATATTTAACGGCGGCGGTCGTGACGTGTGTCAGGACCGCAGATATCGTCGATTGCAGGGGTATCCAATTACTTGTTGGTAGATAGTGTATATCGGGTGTGTACAGCGAATGGTGCACAAACAACAAAATAAGCGGCCAGAATGTGTGTACAATGGGTGGTGAAACAAGCAGCCAATTCCTGTTGGCAGAAGCGGAGTGAGTAGTCAATATTCGTGGGCAACGATGGCTGGAGAGGATCCGTCCGGTAACCGCTCAGTACAACAGTGGTACTGAGAGAAGAATTTTAGCAAACTCACGCTGCAGCGCATTGGAACGAATGAGCAAACAGCAGACATCATTGCGTACCATACATAGTGTTTCCTGATGGAGAGGATAATGGGCCATGCCACCGAGAGGATACTTCAGCATGATAATGTGCCATGCCACAAGACTCGAATCTTTACACAGTGGTTCCAGGAGCACAACAGTGACTATAAAGTGCTGTATTTGCCCCCACATTTCCCAGATGTTAACCCAATTGAACACCTGTAGAATCAGATTGAGAAAGCCATTGGTAACAGAGATTCTCCTGCAGGAACATTCGGCAATTAACGGACGCCATCGCATCCGTTTGGCAGAACATATCTATAGAGTCGTGTCAATACCTCGTTGAATCCATGCCACATCTAATCAAGACTTACCACATCTAATCAAGGCAAGAGCATTCCAACACGGTATTAGTTAGGTGTTCCTAATTATTTGCTAGCTCAGTATATATAAAAGGGCAAAAAAGGATCAATGACATGGAGCGACCGCGGATGTCCTCCTATTGGTCAACGTTTGTGACTGCGACGTTGACCAATAGGAGGACATCCGCGGAGTTTTAGAAGTAGAGATATTATGATTATACCTAAAATATTTTTCGGCAAAAATGGAATTGAAAGGTAAAAGAATTTTTTCAAGCGGCTGTGTAGAAGCAAATATATGGAATAAAATGTATTTTGAATTCGATACCATCTGCATTTACGCCCTCTAACTGCGAAATCGTACATTGTAAAAAAAAAAAGCGAAATAAAGGATCATCATTAGCATATTTCAAGCTTCCCGATGCAAAAACAATTTTTTAAAGCGGAATAATAGTTGCAGAGCTATGGTGTCCACAGGCGGGCTGATGAACGGACAGGCAAACCGATAACAGAAGCACGATCTTTCTTTACGAAAGACGTGCTAAAAAGTCGAAAAAGTGACAACAAAAGGCAGTCTGAAGAAAGAGAAGAGTTTTCTCAGAAAATTTGCAAGTAAAATGAAAATTTTCCTAGCAGAAATTCCCATAGAAGTTTTGATTAAGTAAAGGTAAAATCATTTTTTGAATCGGATGTTTAGAAGCAAATGTATAGAATAAAATGTATTTTGAATTCGGTATCATCTCCCTTTGCGGGTAAATTGTGCATCGTAAAAAAAAAAAAGGAAATGAAGGATCATCATTCGCACATTTCAAGCTTCCCAATGCAAAAATAATTTTTTTTTAATCGGACTAATAGTTGCAGAGATATGGTGTCCACAGACGGACAGACGGACAAACCTATTACATAAGAACGATCATTTTTATAAAAGACGTGCTAAAAAAGGAGTACTGCGAAAGTTTAAATTTAGTAAATTTTTAGTTGTCATATTTCATGACCGCAAAAATACGCTGTCTCGATTCTGTCAAAGTTACGACATATACCGGGTTACGCAGAAAAGAATAAAAAAAGTGTGTGTTTTTGATAATCTGAAATTCAAAACTTAACGTAAATCGCAAAAAAGCATGTGAATGAATTACGCACAACAAAATTGAAAAAGCGATAGAAATTTCAGTAAAATATCGGAACTAGCGCAGAATTACGTACAAAAGTGAAAAACGTATAACCGAGATTCCACTGTATCCTGCTGCTCATCGTCATAACTTGACTTTCGTGACTCTCACACAACACCCTAAACAATTTCCAGATTGTCATCGCCCAAGTCTTCAGAAAATTATCTCATACAATTAAAGGGAGTGCGAATATTGCAGTCATTTAGCTTCAGAGCCTTTCGTGCATCTGAATAATGCGCTTTCAAAAATAAATTCCATTAATTACTTCCCTGTTTTCTTTCATTTGATCTCTTCATTTTCCTGCGTTTACGAAATGAATTATGAATGGGTTTTGTGCGATGGAGATCACTCTGGGCTTGTATCCAGTTTTCCACGTTGCATAACAAGCGCAATTAGTGGAATGAGCACTGGAAATACTACATCGATAGCTAATGGACCACTGTACGTCAGGGGTGCATTGATTAATGAATGAAAAGACACTGCAAAATTAAAACATGATATATCGCTTCAATTGAAATCATTTTACACTACAATTACAGCTATTTAGTAACCTGGTGAACGGACAAGACATAAAAAATAAATGAATTATTCAGTGAAAAACCCGCTGTAAAAAAATAAACAAATTAAATCGAATATCTACATTCATAAAACTTATCAACGAAAATACCGGAGCTTTTCTTCTCTTTCTTCCCCCTCCCCCGCCTCTTTTGAATTTAACGACTACCGTGTGCATCTAAGGCTACAAGCAGTCGCCCGTCCCTAATTTGGAGACACTGACTGGTGTCAGGGAAGAGGGAGAACTATAGCACCGTTACGCAAACGCATCATCCATACCTCATTCTGAACTCAAACATGTGCCGAACTCGGACTATCAACCAGAAGTCAGGGCCTTTAATCAATCGGGTCCAGGGCAGCTGTTGGAGTTCATACATACATACACTGCTGGCCACCCAAAATGCAACACCAAGAAGGACACGAGACAGCAAAGCCAGATTTACTGGACACATAACAACAGATACAAAGATAAAACGATTGAGCTTACAGGCCCGTGCGACTTGCGGAACACGCAGACATCAATAGTTCGTGTGGCCTCCATGGCTGGCAATAACGCCCGCTACACGCCGTGGCATCGAACGAAAGAGGCTTTGGATGTGGGCTTGGGTTATGTCGGTCCAGGCTGCTTCCACACGTTGCCACAGTTCATCAGCGGTAGCCGCGGGTGGTGCTTGCCGGGCCACTCGGTTGCCGATCAGAGACCAGACGTGTTCAATGGGCGACATATCGGGAGAACAGGCGGGCCACGGCAGCAGTGACACCTGGTGGGCCGTGAAGAAATGCTGCACGATGCGTGCCTCGTGCGGGCGCGCATTGTTCTGTTGAAACGCGGCCACTGGCAGGTACTGCAGGTAAGCGAGGACTACAGGCTCCAAAACGTCGGAGATGTAGCGGTGGCTGTTGAGTGTACTGGCGATGCGTACCAGAGAGGTTCAGGTGTCATATCCAATTGCGCCCCAAACTATAACGCCAGGCGACGGACCGGTACGGCGATGCATAATGCAAGCGTCATACAGTCTCTCCCCGCGGTGCAGCCACACGCGAATCCGACCATCGTGGTGTTGCAGGCAGAAGCGGGGTTCGTCGGAGAAGACAATGTCGTGCCATTTTGTAGTCCCGGTGCGGCGTTCAACGGCCCACTTCCCCCGCACTCGCCTGTGGTGTAACGTCAATGCTAATCGGAGCAATGGACGCCGTGCGACAAGTCCCCGCTCCTGCAGACGACGTCGAACGGTACGTGCTGAAACGGTTGTTGCGCAACACACCTCAATTCCTGAGCTAAAACGTTCGTGATGTGACTGTGCGAGCCGTCAATGCCCGCCGCACAACATGCCGGTCATCTCGTTCGGTGGTGTGTCGCTGCTGCGGCAATCGCTCACGTCGGTCCGTCCGTCCCTCCTGCACCCACCGAATCCATACTTGCCTCACTGTGGCTGAATATCGTCCCACACGGGCGCCGATGTCTCGGTGCGATAAACCGCTGTAGCGATAAGCGACTATTCGTCCTCTGTCGAACTACGAAACGTGCTGGAATGACAACCGTATTCTTTCTGCGACGAGGCATCAGGAAACTTCCCACGCACAGGTCCGGCAGCACAACACACTCCCACTACTTACACCCCGCCTTCTGTGCACACTTCTTATAGTGTTTCTCGGTAGCGTGCCGGGCGCATATGATTTGCATATGTCCTGCAATGCTAATCGTTTGCATGTCCTCTCGCGGGCGACGACCTCCTGTCATGTTCTCCTGAGCATAACCACAGAAATTGTTGCAATGGCAACTGCAATCCTGAGCTTCAGCTGATCCACGTCCGGAACCTTTGTGCGGTGCACAATATCTTTCACATAGCACCACACAAAAACGTCTAGGGGGTAAGATCCGGTGAACGTGGAGGCCAAAGAAATGGGCATCCCATCCAGTCTATCGCTCCGGAAAGGGTTCATCAAGAAACGCACGAACATTGAGTTCCCAGTGAGAAGGTGCACCGTCCTGCTGGATGATTGTAGCTGGTTGCAGATCCTCTAATTGGGGGGTTACAAACTCACTCAGCATGTCCAAATAAACAGTGGTTGTGACTGTGTTTTCGGCGAAATAGAATGGGCCGATAATGCAGTTGTGCAGGAGACAGCACCAGATGTTAACCTTAGGGCATTCACTTTCAATCTCACGGGCGGCATGTGGGTTTTCAGATCCCAAATTCTGCAGTTATGCCTGTTGATAACACCACAGACAGGAAACGTTGCCTCATCGCTGAATAGAATACGTTTCAGGAAGCCTTCCTCATTATCAGTTCTGTGTAGCATATCAACAGCAAAATCGAAACGTGTCTGTTTATCCCCGGGGTGCAGTGCCTGAGTCAAATGCACTTTGTAGGCAGTCAGGTGCAAGCGCTTCTGCAGCGCCCTGTGTATCGTTGTAGGTGGTAACCCCGACAACCTGGAGGCCGTACGAATGGACTTCTCTGGACTTCAAACTTTGTCGAACACGTTCGGTATCCTCTTAACTTGTGCTTGGCCGGCCAGAGCCCTTTTTATGAAGCAAACTACCAGCCTCCATAAACTTCTTGTGCCACTCGCGTAATGAGTGTCCGGATGGTGGATTACGTCGGTATTCGGTATGGAAATTCCTTTGGACTTGTGCATTTGACTTCATCTCTATGAACCATGCCACACACTGGGCCTTTTCCTGTGGAGTAGCCATCACAAGTTCAGTGTCGTACCTGAAAGTAAACAAAAACCTTTTGCCTACCAGTAAAACTTCATGCGTTGCTGTTACATGTACAAAAAACAGAACTTCGCTATCTTATTTCGTTTAGGTTTTATTGAGGGTCAATATTGTAAAGATAATTTTGGAACACCCTGTATTATTAAGCTATTCTATGAGATTAAGAGCCTAGTTCTTTAAAGAAAGATCAACTGCCAGCTTGAAGTTTAAAACTGTTGGTGTTAACTTTTACTTACTGTTGATGTATCAAACATTTCCATTTAAAGCGATCTTTGCACACAACTCGAGCTTCACTGACAATACGTCTCATCACCCAAGCGCTTTTGTACTTCATACTCATTAATTATTCTTCATGCTGACATTTCTGAATCTGATCTATGATTTCCTTGGCTTCCCTCCAGATTTCTTTCCTGACACTTGGGCTGGATAAACTCCCTCGGTAAGCACCTCAGCAGTGATTCTTTCAACATTGCCAAACGACCTCAGAATATTTGTCTCCACCTTCCTAACAACAGTTTGCTTCACATACTACGTTCCTCACATAATCAGAGTGTGTCTTTCCAAAAACTCACCAATAAGCAACACATCTTTCCAGCACAAAAAACAACTCTTACGTGTCTTCTGCTGTACCCAGTACATCCAAGTAGGAACAATTACACTTTCATGCACAGCCATTCGGGACTTTTTCAAGAACTCCTACGGCAGCTTTGGCTTTCAAATTTGCATTTACTCGCCTATTAATTTCCCCATCTAATCTGTTAAACATATTTCCTAAATACACATATTCACTCACCTGCTCTGTCTCTTTATCATTTAGACTTTGCCAAGTTTATTTCCCATATAAAATTAAAATTCATGTGTGCAGCATGCTGCAACTTCACATCGGATGTTTTCTATTGGTTACGGTGAATAACGAACACAAAATGTCTACAGAGCAGAGTTGGAAACAGGTCAAAAATTTTGGACACGTAACCGATCCAGACCCGGCCGTCACATAATTGGACCCAACCCGGACCTGACCCGAATAAATCCGCTTTGAGCTATAAATTCGAATAATATCAGAATCATTGTCAATCATTATCAATCCACTGCTGGATGAAAGTCTCTCCAGGTTACTTCACAACGGACTGTCTTTGGCCAGTCTCCTTCGTTCACCCATCTCCCATCAGGTCTTCTTCTGGATCTTTTCCTGTCCCTTGAAATTCAGAGGTAGAAGGTTTGGTGTAGTGAGAAAGGGACGTTGTTCGGGTTTCACTAGGATAGAAACAATGATAAGAGACTAGTTTTCTGCTTTGTGCGTTTTGGTTTCTAATGGCCGACATCTAGTCAGCGCACTTTTATATAAAAGTCGTCTTCGTTCATGTTTTAGTTTCTCTTACACTATTACAGTATCTGATTTACAAAAATGGCTAGTGCTTCTGAGAAACGAAAAGTTGACGTGGAATGTCGAGTGTTCAAAGATGAGTGCTTGTGGATTATTTTTTTCATGTCGTACAATAATAAGCCAGTTTGTCTTATTTGTAACAACCTGTGGCAGTGTTCAAGGAGTTTAATCTTTCACGCCATTTCTCTTTAAAACACGCAATGCCAGCTACGCTGCTATGACTGAGGCTGAACGAAAGTAGAAGACACAGGCACTTCAAAAGAAACTTTCAGGTCAGTAGAATATCTTTAAAAAACAATACACTGCACAGAAATTTTCTACTCATGTCAGCTATATTCTAGCATATAAAATAGAGAAATAGGCGCGGCCTGGGTCGTAGAACTTGAGGCAATGAATTTTCAAGGAAAAAAAAACTATGTATACACTTGTACTTCAGTATTCTTGTAGATGAAAACCAAGTTATGCTAAAACGGCAAAGTTTTTTTGCCAATTTGGCTGCTTCAGAAAATTAAAAAAACAAACTACGTAGCGAATGTTCTACTGAGCCAGATACTGTTTTTCATAAAAAGCCAAACACTCCCTTCCCCTTTATCGACTTTCAAATTTAAGTCCCGTCCCTTTAGGCTCATATCCTCTACCTCCAGTCTGCTTTTGTCAATTGCAGTTGAATAATCAATACAGTCTAATCAAATATGCTATCAATTATCTGGGATAAAAACGCGAAACTCATTTTGTACGTTAATCCATTGAGGCTTACCTAGAACAAAATTTTTGGGTTGCTGCTTTTCATATGTTCATTTTTTTTAACGATATCTGCATATGATTTACTACTTTTCCGGCCTTATTGCTACATGAATTTTTGAACTGTAGTTCTGAAAAGTCTTCTGCAGCTAAACAAAAAAAAAATTCTTTAATTTGAAAGTAAATAAATGAAAATTAATTTTCGCATTTTTTAATTTCTCACTTTATAAATTTGCACTGAAATTCTTGCAATTCTGGATATTTTCAGTCTTTTTTCAGAAGATATTTTCAGAATTATTTTATTAATGATAGGTAAGTCTTGGAAAAGAAATTAAGTTTTGGCGCTTTTTTTTTTTTTTTTTTTTTTGTTTGAAGGTTCATTTATTTATTTATTGACGGTTTAACGACCACCGTGTGCAACTCGATGGGCTGGCTATAAGCAGTCGTCCGTAGCTAATTTAGGGTCACAGGTTCCAGGGAAGGGAGAGAGCCAACGCCGTAAGACAAACACAACATCCATGCCTAACCGGGATTCGAACCTGGACCCTTCTCGGATAAAAACATCTGAAACTGACCCTTCTCGGATAATGGTCATAAGACAGCGCTTAGACCATCGCGCCAACGGCGCGGCCTGGCTCATTTGGATATTTATTTTCACTGAAAGCGAAGAAACTATCACGAAATCTGAATTCAGTTATTGCAATAAAATTCATAAGAATGGAATAAAATATTCGGTAGTTTCTCTCGGAGAACATACCTTGCCTTTTGCTTCTCGGTAACGGAAACAACTTTGTTCTTACATTAAATTTTATTGGGGATTTACGGTTTAGGAAAATGGATAAAATATTGTTAATTATTGCCTTAGTACAAAAAATGGCAGTGATTGGTAGACTTGTGTTGAAAAGGTATTCTTATAGTAAACGGTGATGCTGATACACCGTTTTCTTAGGGATGGGATACCTCGATAATTTTTCCCAAAAGCGGGCAGCACAAAATAGCTTCCAGGACCGCTTATAGATCGCCAGCCATGCAGCCATTGCAGCGAAAAGTAACAGAATTCCATCCGAGGGTGAATTTTTAAAAGACTGTATGTTGAGGGTTTGCAATGTTAGTTGTCTTGAAAGCACTGAAGAATTTGAATCAATTAGTTTATCGCAAAAAAACAAAAACAATTACAAGCAGAGAAGCTATTAATAATAATTTAACTTTGCAGCTGAAAAACAAGAATGCTAATTTTAAGTTTTGCTCTCTAACAATGGACGAAAGAACCGATTTAAGTGGCACAGCTCAATTAGTATTTTTTTTTTAATATATATAAGAGGGATTGATGACAACTTTTGCATAACTGAAGAATTGGCTGCCTTAAGAGCAATGCAGCTGGGTTGGATATTTATTGGGAATTTCCACAGGCTTTAACAGAACTAGAAATACCTAACGCAAGCATATGTAATATTACAAGTGATGACGCGCCAAATATGACGGGAAGAAGGTTAGGCTTCGTCGGTATTTTTAATAAGGAAAATCCTGATAATCGTGTGCTATTTTTACACTGCATTCTACACCCAGAGGCACTTTGTAAGTCTGCATTAAATTTTAAACACGTCCTTGACGCAGTAGTTAAGCTTGTGAATACTATTCGCTCCCGGGGACTTTCTCACAGATTTTCTGAGCTCCTTGGATTCTATCTATTCAGATGTACTGTACTACACTAAGGCGAGATGACTAGTGCAAGCTTCGAAATTTATAGAATTTAAAGGGGGACATTACTCTTTTCATGCGTGATCATAACAGATTTGAAGAATTTTCAATGCTGGAAAACAAAGATTGGCTTTGTGATTTTTCATTTTTCACTGATCTTTTTTGCTACATGAAGAAACTGTATATGAAGCTCCAAGGAAAACAACAGTTATTTTGATTAATTAATACACACAATTGAAGTGGAGAAGTGGATTAGGAACATCAAACAGAAGTCATCGCTCTTTCCACGTTTAAAAGTGAGTCACGGAAATATTTCTCATCGGCCGCCAACGGGAATCAAACCCAGGTCTTCCAGTTGCGCGCCGGACATGTTACCACTGCACCACAGCGGCCTCGAATTCTCCAGACTCACATGCGACTAACTGCCAAACCACATGGCAGGTTGCTTCTTGGTTCCATTCCCGTGGCGGCAGATGAGAATTTTTCCGTGACTCAATTATAAACGTGGAAAGAGCGATGACTTCTGTTTGATGAAAACAACAGTTTTGGGGTGAAGTCTGGGGACATTTACAATCACTTAAAATGCAATTTCAACTTTTTGCTAACCACCTATCTAAGAGAGTTTTTTCCTATTTTCCAAAGCTGCAGTCCTACTTCAGATGAAAAAGTCATCTACCATGAAAACTGTATAACAAAACTTATGACGTATATTCTAATTTAACTTTCGTTTTTTGTTTTCTTTCTCTATTTAATTTTTTAGTTCATTCTCTTTAAGCGTTCCTATCTTAACTTCTCGCTCACGGAATGTTATCTGGCAACAGACTTGAGGTCAAGGGTGAATGATGTATGCATGGGTGATAAGCAAGATCGCTGCATATGTAATGTGTTTAGCTAGCAAGCTGTGTGTGGTGCGTTAGTGGTAGTCGTGGAGGTTGTACGAATCTGTAAGCCGCATTCTTTCATGCAGATAGCGTCTGTTGATCTGTGGTGTATATATATTTCGTGTTAGTCTTTTCCAACCACTACTTTGTTTACTAATTCAAGCTAATTCGACTAAGTGCCTATGGTGTTAAAGAATAAAATATTGGAGCTATTATTTAGTGAAATGCGGATGAATATAAGGCGAACTGTAAGTAAATCATTCTTGAACTTTATTTGAGTTACTTTGTTTCACTTGAGGTGTGTGAATTGTAACGTATATTCTAACTGAACTTTCGTTTTTAGTTCCTTTTCCTATGTAAATTTGAGTTTGTTCTTTTTTGCACTTTCCAAACTTAACGTGATATCTTCTCTCTCACATGAATGAGGTTGGCAACACTTTTGAGGTCAGAGAGAGTGAGGTATGAATGTGATAAGAACGTTAGATAAAAAGGACGATACAGCAGTTGCTTGGTGTGGGTGTGTGTGGGGAGATGTTCGATCGTTGTGAAGCTAGATTATACGATAGATAATTAAGGTATTATACACTATCTACCAACAAGTAATTGGACACCTGTGATAGCAAAGGAAAACGAAGTTTATTCACCTTCAATAGTTGGTGGAGCCTCCACGAGCGGCGATTACAGCTGCGACCCTCCGGGGCATACTCTCAACCAGTCGTTGTACGACGGTTAGCGGTATTGTCTTCCACTCGGCTTGGAGAAGACAGGTCAGTTCTTTCACCGATTTCGGACGGTGGGGCACCCCTTAAGTCGACGCTCCAACTCGTCCCAGAGGTGCACGATAGGGTTAAAGTCCGGGCTCTGCGCAGGCCAGTCCATTCGATTAACCCCATTGTCACCATACCAAGCCATGTTGGACCTCGCAACATGATAGGTGGCATTGTCATCCTGAAAGTAACATGGGTAGACCCCGTAAAACTGCCACAACGTAGGAAGTGCATGTTCATCCAAAATGGTGCAGTAGGTCTCGGCGTTGAGTCTACCAGGAATTGCGACCAAGGGTCCCGTGCCATACCAGGAGAAACACCCGCATAGCATAATTCCACCGCCGCCGAACTTCACAATTGCCACAATACATTCCGGCAGGAGGCGTTCTCCAGGCTGACGCCAAACCCAGACACTGCCATCCGAACGGTAGAGGGTGAACCTTGATTTTTCGCTACAGAGAACCTGTTTCCACTGTTCAACGGTCCACTGTCGACGTTCTTTGCACCACGTTAGCCGAGCAGCGTTATTGGACTTGGTGATCAAAGGCTTGTGGACGGCAGCACGTCGATGACAACCAAGCAGATGGGCTTCCTTACGGATGGTATTCATCGAAAGAACACGCCCGAATGCCTGTTGAAACTACTCGCTGGTGTGGCCCATCGATTTGGTGCGGTTCTTCCGAATTTCTCTGGCCAGCACCCGTCGGTCTCTAACTCCCAGTTTTGTGGGTCTGCCGGGTCGGGGCACATTCCGACAGTCACCTCTCATCTTCCACTTGCCAATCACGTAGGCCACTGTCGATTTTGGGTACTTCAACTCGCTGGATATGTCACGTATGGATCGGCCATTTCTGTGATACCCGACGATTACACTTTTCTCGAAATCATAGAGTTCCGAACTGCGTGGCATCTTGCATGCGACTGGTTGCGTTGTTGTTTCCCACACGATATTTAACGGCGGCGGCTGTGACGTTTATGAGGATCGCAGATATCGTCAATTGCAGGGGTGTCCAATTACTTATTGGTACATAGTGTATGTGAAGTGTAAAACTCGCAGTGCTATATTGTGGATTTCATCAATCGTTGCTGGACCAATAAAAATTTACCGTAAATCTGGCTGCTGTATATGTTTTGTTTGGCCGTAAAACCTTAATTTGAGCTACCCCGTGCAACTATTGCATCGTATTCTCATTTAGTTCAACATTTCCTTAGTCGTGGTTTTAGACGCCCATAACACCAATTTCGCACACGAAAAAGAATTACGTTATAGAATAGGAAGAGTAAACTTTACCTATTGTTCCCACAGCTACACATATACACATTTCAAATAGTAAAGAACACTACAAACTGCTTGCTCAATTTGAACAACGTTTTTAAGATATTAAGAATATTGAGTTCAACCTGAATATTTTTAGTATGCCATTCAATGTGTATTAGCAAAAAGTGAGCCATTTAATTCCATTTAATGTGGATCATTGCAGTTCAGTCAATTGCAGCTGACTTACTGCTGGAATTGATTGAACTGCAATGCAACTCTAAGATGAAGCAGGCTTTTTTAAGCACAACAAAACTGGATTTCTATAAAACCATACCGAAATCAGCATTTCCAAACTTGTTAAACCGTGCCCAAAAATATATGGCAAAGTTTGCATCCTCATATTCATGCGAACAAGTGTTTTCAACAATGAAACTGAGGAAAAGTGATCTTAAAAACCGACTTACTGATGAGCATCTGTCTTCTGTCTTGCGAATCACCTCCACACACTTTAACCCGCATTATGAAAAATGCTGGAGGCCCAAAAACAGTTTCACTCATCTCATACCCGATCATATAAGTTTTCTGAATGAACTTAGAAACAATTTAGATATGTATGTTTCGAATTCTCAACGCATTTAAACTTATTCATGTCAGTCTATTATGTGTGTTCATCATTTTTTAAAATGAATTTTGAAGAAAAAAATAATAAAAAAAGTATTTGGCCCGCCAAAAATGTTTTTCTTATTTGGCCCTCCTATAAGTAAGTTTGTTTAAGTCTACACCAATGGCATGGGTTGCTCCCATCAAGATAATGCTCCTTGCCATGCTGCAATGCGTGTGCGAGAATGATTTGAGGAGTATTCCAGTGACTTTAGATTACTATCATGGTCACCGTATTCGCCGGACATCAATCCTATTCAACATCTTGACCAACAGGTCCGACGTATGGATGCATCACCGATAATTCCTGATGATCTACTAGAAGCTCCTGAGAGAAGCTCTGGTGTCTGAATAGTATATCGTCTCTACAGAAGCGTTCATAGGCCTCATTGAATCCATACCACGCTGTATATCTGCGGTACTGGTGGCACGAGAAGGTCATATCTCATACTAACACGTGATCATACTTTTTGACTGGACTGTGTACATATATATAATTTCTGCCAAGCATTTCAAAATAGTTTGTGCCACCATAGGGCATATATTCCCTAGTTATCCCTCTCAACTTTTAACCAGTGGCATCGACAATTATCTCTGTTCAAACAGGAAACCAATGGTAGCACATAACAAAATTATTGGAAAAAATTATTGTAAAGTTTATCTTATCTATCTTCTCTATCTCCCAGGAGACCCCAAGAGGCTAAAAAAAACCCCCAAAAAAAAACAGCGTATATAATCCTTTTGCTTTAAGAAGAAATCCTGCAGATGATGGCTGGTCTGATGCAGCAGAAATGCATACGGGTAATTTTTTCAAGTTCATCGTTTTTTTTTTTTTTAATAGAGCATGCGATGAGGAAGAAAGAAATATTCCGATTCCGATGGAAGTGCCAAAGCGTATTTGGGCTATACGTTTGTTTCTGAATTTGCATCTGTGGAAGGGAAGAGACGAAAGAGCCATTGGATGGGCGAACCTGAGGATGAAGCGTTAGTCAGAAGATTATATTCTAAATATTTGTACAGGACACCAGTTGTTGTAAAATGTTATCGCAAATGCTCAAATATGACTCGTCAAGCTTTTCATACCGAAACAACACGTAAAGAACAGAAGTGTCTTCGTGAAAATTAATATTTTTGAAATATTTATACTATTGCAACCAGGGCTGGATTAAGGGGGGTCTATAGGGGCTGTAGCTTTGGGGCCCACAGTAGCCAAGGGCCCAGAAAGCATGCCTGGGCAAGTAACAGATAGATATCTAGATAGGTTCATAAATAGTTTTACTTTTGTCTCATATGATTTCCACTTGGTCAGAAACTGAGGCTGAAAGACAAACAGATTTCAAGACAGTGACTCACTAAGGGTAAAATTTTCATGTCGCTGTGTACAGTGGGGCCTGCGAGACAGTTTCAGTTTTTTAACTACAATCCACCCACACCTACCAATTTGCACTTGGAACCGTTAATGGTCAAAGTGCCCTGTGGCTTCACATTGCATAACAAAAAGATGCACTAAGATAAGTATACTGCTAAATCATCAGCAAATCCAAGACAAAGTCTAAGAATCTTAAACTTTTAACTCATGTTCTTGTGAGTACCATGAAAAATACAGTGATTTATTATAAAAACTCTGTAGATAATTTAGTATGTACAGTTTCGTGTTTTAACGGAGTTCATAATAATTTCCTGTCATAAGTTCTTTGGGAGCCCACTCAAATCTCTTAGCCTCGGGGCCCACTAAGGCCTTAATCAGGCCCTGATTGCGCTGCGTAACTAACTTACAATCACTGATTATGAATATTTTCAAGATCCGTACAAAACATAATATATTGTAAAATCGTTATGCGCAAATTGCTTTCAGTTCAGATAGCCTTAGTGAAAGAGTAAATGATGGCTTGGTGCGAAGGAAATAGCGGTACTGAAACTAACTAAGAAATATTTCGGAACTAAATTTCAATTAATTTGAAAATTTGCTATCTTCTTCCACCCTCACCAACATCCCATTAGCCCTCTATCGGTTTGCTTTTCCAGATAATCAAGTTCGTGCAGAAAATGTCAAACGCAAAGACAGGTCATTTCTTAGGACAGACACTGACGTCAATAAACAGTGACTCCTAAGTATCACATTGACGCAAGTAAAGCTTTTCCTTGTTGCCGGAGTAGATTCCGACAAAAGAAAATAAGAAAACGGAACAAAACGTTTCATCAACCAGATCTCAGGTCACAGAGCTGTAAAAGAAGTATTTCATTAACTTGCAGTTTAATGAAGCACTGCATTCCATAAATTGACTTTGTTTTGTAACAAAAGGACACGAGGCAAACAGAGAGAACGAAGCAGGACATGCTTGGATCTTGACAAGTTCTCTAAAGCTCTGAAGGTCAAACCAACTACGAGACCATTAACTGAACTGCTCTTTCCGTCACGGTCGATGTAAGACGACTAAATCGAATTGCAGCTCAGAAACACAGAAAGGATGGATTACGGATTTCATGCACCAGGAAAGAGAACTTAGAAGAAATCACGCTATTATATACATGCTTACTTACTTCATCATTGTTCTTTCAGCTCAAACAGGATCGGTAAATAACAAAGCAAGTGACTACATCGTCACACAACGAAATAGTTACGTCATAGACGTGCTAAAAGCTAAAGAACGCAATGCATAGACGCAGTAGCGTCGCTAGGTATGATGGATTTGGGGGAGGGGGGCTAAACCCATCTGTTATATATGTACATTTTGAAATAATATTTTCTTCAAAAAACACCCGGAAGCAAAGATGTGCAACTCGACAAAAGCTATCCAAAGTACCCTGATTTACCTCAGTTATTTATAAAACTGGAATGATGTCGAACCTTATACATACCAGATTTTTCCTGTGTATCACAGGACAATTGTCTGAAACTGAATTTGATAAAATCGACAATAAATAGAGCATTTTTGTCTGGAATGCATTTCTTGTGTGTTCTTAGAGAGCTCGTGCACACAGTGACTACTTGGGTTAAACACCGTTGTTTGACGCTGTTTCCCAAGAGAAGTATTTCGCGGTGCTATTTAAAAAAAAAATTCCACCCTAATAGCTTTGAAAGTATAGCTTGCAATGGACAAAACAAATCAACTGAACTTAATTGAGAAGAATACGTAGCAACACTGTTCTGTAAAAAAGAATCTATCATACGATAGTTCTCCACTCTCAACGCCCTTGTTCTATTTCCCGCATGATGGCCAAAAAACATCCATCAATAAACTACCTAACGAGAAATGCACTAATATCCCACCGAAATCCCTTTACCACGTGAAACAAACGCCTTCACTTAGAGGAAACTTCTGCTCACTTTCATGCTGTTTTTATTACCCTAGTAAAGATGCCGCCTTTTCACGTGAATATTACCGTTTCCGACAAGCTGTTGCACTTGCTGTCGTACATACGGCTGATTCTCATGGTTTGGGCTTTTGTTTGCTTGGGACTGATGGTACGTGCCTTCACGATACTCCCACCCCCGTAAATCACTAAGTTGTTTGACGTATGGCATAACCCCTGCACAGATCAGGCGACGAGATTACCCCAACTAGAGTAATGTTATCTTAATGCTGTTGCTGTGACACCTGACCCCCTCATCAGAAGGAAAGGGAATTGAAAGAAAAGGTTTCTTTGCTTTGACAACACAATATTTAAGAAAATTCCTATCTGTCTTTTTTTTTAGTGGAAAAATATTACATAGGTAAAAATAAGCTAATACAATAAAAGGTTTATTTTGATTGAGAGGGCTTTGCGCTTCTTGGGGGGGGGGGGTGCTTGAGCCCCGAAAAATTGATCTAACGACGCCACTGCATGGAAGATTTTAAATTTATAAATAATAAAGAAAATGGAGTTCACATTATCAATTCATCTTACAATTTAATTTACAACAACTTCAACACCTGATTATTATTATTATTTTGTGGCAACACCTGATTATTATTATTATTTTGAACACCGTGAGCAACTCAGTGGAGTTGCCCGTTCCTAATTTGGGCCTACTAGTTCCGGGAAGTGGAAGAGAGCCAGTGCCGTAAGGCAAACACACCACCTATGCATACTCGAATCTTCGCCGAACTTCTTCCGCTGGAACCTTCACTTTTATACGCCTGAAATTAAATCGCATTTAACTGTACTCTTTCCTTCATTTTAATGCTGAACGTTCTTTTTTTTTTTTTTTTTTTTGGCAGTTTAACAACCACCGTGAGCAACTCAATGGGATATAAGCAGTCGCCCGTCCCTAATTTAGGGCCACTCGTTCCAGAGAAGGGAGAGAGTCAGTGCCGTAAGACAGACACAACAGCCATGCCTCACAGGATTCGAACCCGGACCCAATCGGACGAATGATCATATTCAGATCATTCGATATCCATTGATTTGGCCCATCAGCCTCTTAGGGGAGGCAGATATCCATTACTACCTCCTCTAAGAGGCTGATAGGCCAAATCAATAAAAAAAACACTGAATATTTAAAATATTATTAATATTTAGAATCGTTTAGAATCACGTTCACCACAAAGGCACTTTCTTTCTTACAGAAAATATATACACTGCTGGCCACCCAAAATGAAATACCAAGAAGGACACGAGATAGCAAAGCCAGATTTACTGGACACATAACAACAGATACAAAGATGAAACGATTGAGCTTACATGCCCTGCGACTTACGGAACACGCAGACATCAATAGTTCGTGTGGCCCCCATGGCTGGCAATAACGGCCGCTACATGCCGCGGCATCGAACGAAAGAGATTTTGGATGTGGGCTTGGGGTATGTCGGTCCAGGCTGCTTCCACACGTTGCCTCAGTTCATCAGCGGTAGCCGCGGGTGGTGCTTGCCGGGCCACTCGGTTGCCGATCAGCGCCCAGACGTGTTCGATGGGCGACATATCGCGAGAACAGGCGGGCCACGGCAGCAGTGACACCTGGTGGGCCGTGAAGAATTGTTGCACGATGCGTGCCACGTGTGGGCGAAACGTGGCCGCTGGCAGGTCCTGAAGGTAAGGGAGGACTACAGGCTCCAAAACGTCGGAGAAGGTGCGGTGGCTGTTGAGTGTACCGGCGATGCGTACCAGAGGGGTGCGGGTGTCATATCCAATTGCGCCCCAAACCATAACGCCAGCCGACGGACCGGTATGGTGATGCATAATGCAGGCGTCATACAGTCTTTCGTCGCGGTGCCACCACTTGCGGATCCAATCATCGTGGTGTTGCAGACAGAAGCGGGATTCGTCGGAGAAGACAATGTCGTGCCATTCCGTAATCCAGGTGCGGCGTTCAACGGCCCACTGCCGCCGCACTCGCAGGGTGGTGTAACGTCAATGCTAATCGGAGCAATGGGCGCCGTGCGAAAAGTCCCCGCTCCTACAGACGATGTCGAACGGTACGTGCTGACACAGGTTGTTGCGCAACACACCCTAATTCCTGCGCTAACGTTCGTGATGTGGCGGTGCGAGCCGTCAATGCCCGCCGCACAACATGCCGGTCCTCTCGTTCGGCGGTGTGCCGCGGCAGCGGCAATCGCTCACGTCGGTCCGTCCGTCCCTCCTGCACCCACCGAATTCATACTCGTCTTACTGTGGCTGGATGTCGTCCCACACGGGCGCCGATGTCTCGGTACGATAAACCGCTGTCGCGATAAGCCACTATTCGTCCTCTGTCGAGCTCCGAAACGTGCTGGAATGTCTGCCGTATTCTGCGACGAGGCATCAGGAAGCTTCCCACGCACAGGTTCGGCAGCACAACACACTTCCACTACTAACACCCCGCCTTCTGTGCACCCTTCTTATAGTGCTTCTCGGTAGCGTGCCGGGCGCACATGATTTGCATATGCCCTGCAATGCTAATCGTTTGCATATCCTCTCGCAGGCGAAGCTTGCTGCGAATTTCAGGCCAATCGGATGCTTCCTTCTTGGTGTTGCATTTTGGGTGGCCAGCAGTGTATATATATACGTATATATTCTCGGTATGTGACTCAAGTGACATTCATTCTTTTGTTTTAAGTTGCCTAAACTCGGCAGTTTTAACAAAAATTAACAAAATCATATATAATAAAATTTAATAAAAAAAATATAAATGATTAAAACAAGTCAAACTTTTAAAACCTTTTGAAAGTCTTCTTTCCGGGTTGTTTTTGACCAATCCGTTCACCGCTAAGGCACTCTTTTATTTAGAACTACATCACTGGCTGCTCACCGATGTGAGCATCTAATTTCGCTCACGCGATTGTAGTGTGCCTTCTTGTAATTATCATTCTTCATTCATTGTACATACTCCATCATCACCTTTTTTATACGGGCAAGTTGTACTCTCATTTTCTTTTCCCTTGTTTTGATTAATAAAGCGATGTTGAACCACTCGGACGAACGATCAGAAGCCAACGTTTAGAGCACTGCGCCACCTGGCACACCCGATTAACCGAAATCAGTCTGTATGCTGTGCTTTAAAGCTGAATATCTGAAGTCGAAATCACCCTGTGCACCTGCGTTTTCCAGCACGATTTTCTGAAAAAAGCTACATGCTTAAAATACCACTTGGGCCGTCGGTCCAGCTGCAGACCCAATATCTACGTATCCTTTTCGAAACATTCTTTTTGGGCCGGATAGCAAAATTTCATGACTTGGGAATTTATCTGCTGCATAGTTTTTGTATTAGAGGACGTAAAAGAGTTTCTATGTTTTGCACGACATATCTGCGTATTTAAAAGTTAGTATGGAAGTATTCTTTCTTCATTTGGCAGCTGCAGTTATGTATAGAATTTATCAGGCGATTTTGTTGCGTTGTACAATGCGCAGTTTCACAGACATCTGACGCAAATGGATGTCTCTGCGAGGTTCTATCAATGTATGGGTAGTTACATTTCCTACTACAAAATGTGGCAGTTGGAAAACGAGACTGATGTTAGAAAAGGTAATGATCCCATGCAAGAGGAAGCATTAATTCCTCCCACGTCCACACACTGCATGCAACAAATAGGAAGTGACTGGAACGACTCGCGGAAGACCGTATCAGCTATCAAGTATGTATAATCTTCAATTTGCTTGTCCCAGCTTTGAATGTTATCCACGGCTTCAAAATAAAAGCCTTTCAGTGGTGCCTTGAGCATCGGAGACAGTAAGACACAACGTGCTAAATGTGGTGAATACAGTGTGTGCGACGGTACTTAGACTCCTTTACTGGCCAAAACTACCAAACAATAAGAGCCCTGTGGCTTGGCTTGGTGCGCTTTTGTGCAAGAGGAAGAAACTCCCGTCTTCCCGATAGTGAGGGCGCACGCGATGAATTCCCTGGTAAACGGTAAAAATATCCCCTGGAAAAAATACCCCTGAAAACTGAAAAGCGGAAAAAATGCCCTCGGAAAAAATTCCCCCGGAAGAAATACCCCCAGAACAAACCGTACCCTGTAAACTGCCACACAGGAACACTGATGTGTGGCAGTGTTCCGGTGTGGCAATTTACCAGCAACCCAGCCACACATCTTTCAGCAACTTGGCCACAAAAGTTCAAAGGGGGGTTGCTATAAGGATTGCCGTTTCTGGGCCTATATTGAGAACTGAATTGGGAACTCCAAACGAATTTCGAGAAAACGTTCCATGTAAGCCAAGCGAGAATTGTACTTTAATTTGAAGAAATAAATTGCCGAGGATCCGAGGTACTCTTGGTTGGGGGTGGGGCGCTCAACCCCCAACTTCCGTAATATTAGATTCTGAGCCGCTGGAGTCTGTCAGTGTATCCAGGCTGTTCCCCTTGAAGCGTCCGCGAGGTCCGTGAGCTTTGGAGGGGGGTCCCCAAAATGTCAAAATGGACGTAGAGCTGTAGACATTAGAACTATGCTTTACATAATGATTCTGAACACGACCACGAATTTTCAGGAGAGTGGGGTGCAAGTTTCTAAGAGTGCAGACAAGTGTTCAAGGTAAGGGATTTGCTCGCAATTTCTATGCTTCATGTTGTGTTTAATGGTAAGCTATGTATACCCTTCCCCCTCCCCCAGAAATTTGGTGAAGCCTGTGAAAGGGATACGAGGTGCTTGGTTTGGAGGGCTCTACTCCCAACTTCCGTAATTTTATATTCTGGACCTCTAGAGTCGGTCAGTGTATCCTCGATGTCACCCGTGAATAGCTCTTAGAAACGGTAGGGGGGGGGGTATCACACCCTCCTGAAAATTCGTGGTCGTGTACAGAATCATTACATAAGGCATGGTATTAATGTTTACAGCTCTACATCCATTTTAACATTTTGGGAGAAAGCCCCCCCCCAAGCTCATGGACCTTGCGGACACTTCAAGGGGAACTTCCTGGATACACTGACAGAGTCCAGCTGCCCAGAATATAATATTACGGAAGTTCAGGGTAGATCACCCCCCCCCCCCAACCAAGTGTTCCTCGTATCCTCGGCAATTTATTTCTTCAAATTAAAGTACAATTCTCGCTTGGCTTACATGGAACGTTTTCGCGAAATTCGTATGGAGTTCTCAATTCAGTTATCAATGTAGGCCCAAAAACGGCAATCTTTATAGTCCCCCCCCCACACACACACACCTTTTAACTTTCGTAGCCAAGTTGCTGAAAGATGTGTGGCAGGGTTGCCGATAAATTGCCACACCGGAACACTGCCACACATCAGTCTTCCTGTGTGGCAGTTTACAGTGAACCGTTTGTTCTGGGGGTATTTCTTCCGGGGGTATTTTTTCCGGGGGCATTTTTTCCGCTTTTCAGTTTTCAGGGGTATTTTCTCCGGGGGTATTTTTCCCCGGGGGTATTTTTACCTACATCCGGATTCCCTGTAGCAAACGTTTCTAAACGTCCACATGGAAAGCAGCAACAACATTTTGGCAATTGGAAACGAACTGTTTGTGCGCAATTTCCTCGCTATCGTGAAAAATGATAAGCATGGTTCTGCTTTTTTGAACTTTTTGGCGAACTTTTTTGGTTTGGGGAGCGTTTGCCGACTTCCAACCTGCATCGTCATCAACCGTTATCGAAATCCCCTCCACAACTTTCTGTCTTGAGTCAGTCCCTTTCTAACAAATGTGCTATTAGACTGCTCGTAGTGAAATTTCCCGGCAGGTTTCAGGCAAGGATTGCATCACATTACACTGATACTTCATATTGGCCTTTTTTTTTTTTTTTTGATGGAGGTTTAACGACCACCGTGAGCAACTCAATGGGCTATAAGCAGTCTCTCGTCCCTGATTTAGGGTCACTGGTTCCAGGGAAGGGAGAGAGCCAGTGCCGTAAGACAAACACAACATCCATGCCTCACCGGGATTCGAACCCGGACCCCTTTCGGACGAATGACATATTGGACATCCATGCGAACCCAGTAATTCTTCTCGAAGAAAAAGAAAATAGGTCAGGAAAAAAATTGACAATTTCGTGTACACTTCGATCTTTGATCAAGTCTTAGTTCCAAAAATCATTGTGCCACTTTTTAATTAAGATACGTCATCGCTAGAATGAGGCACTCACGATGGTCGTTATCCCCCCCCCCGCGCAAATCCCCTCAGGCAGGGGCGTCGGAACTTTTTTGGTTTTTTTTACAACGGGAGGCAAGATATCAGAATAAGATTTTTTTTTGTCATGTTATAAAAACACTGTGGTGTTATAAAACAGAACATGATGACGTCATTTGAACATTCTATATAACGATAAAAAATTAATTTAACCTAAAACTTGAATTTTATATCTATATTATAGGGATTTCTGACATAAAATATTTTATTCATATTATAAACAAGGTTAAACTGTATTGATTTGAACACCTCCACATTAGTATGAATTCCACAAGAACCTGTCTTGAGGTTCTTTACGTTGTACTGCAAACAACATAAGTAAAATAATATATCTCATTTTCCTTTTCTCCACCTCCCCCTTTCATTTTCTTTCATCGCACAAAGACTGATTTCATTATATTTAGATGAGAAATGAAAACATTCTCCTGTCCTTCTTATAAAAACACAATACCTTTTATGAATTTCAGGATAATTGTTTATTCAATAAAGCCGTCTCCGGTGTTGCAAAATGCTCTAAGAGCTGAATTGGGCAGAGCAGTCCCGGTTATGATTTCCGGGTGAAGCATGGGTGGTGTGCTTGGCTTAGGGTACTGACTTTCTCCCTTCCCTGGAGCCAGTGGCCCAAAATTAGGGACATGACACTACTAGTCAGAGACGTAACTAGGCATTTTGACACCCGGGGCTACCTTAAAATATTGCGCCCCCATCTCCGTTTCCCTTTTATGTAAATATATTACTAATTTAACAGTTCTCTCTCGCTTTCTCGCAAATCAAAATTGACGTCATATCAAACTCAAATCAAATTGACGTTATATCCAAATAACTTTTGCTAAATGCTTCAGAGTTCATTCCTTCGGTGCCACATCAAACGAACCTTATGCAGCTGGCAGTGGAGGCTCAAAGCCATGGCAATTATAGAATAGCCCCACAGAGAACCTTCAGCAATGTGAACTACATCGTTATCTTGCAACGTACCCAACTAAAAAAACCCCGCAGGCTCGTTGTTGTCGACGAAGGCCTTGGTTCTTCTTTGGTTGAACGGACTACACAACCGTACCTTCATTCCTTCATGTAAGCAACTAACATCGCCTCAATATTTCGAAGAAATGCGGATTTTACGCTGTAAAGGCTACCGAAACTGGCAAACCATACTAGGAGCAAATTCTGTAAATAGATAAATGACAAAGTATGGTGCTAAAAAATGTACCAGAAACTGGTGAAAAGCTTTCAATAACAGTTTTAATCAGATTGCAAGAAGTGATTTTTGCGCCCTCTCATGAGCTGTACCCGAGGCAGCCGCCCTAGTTACGCCTTTGCTACAGATAGCCCATAGAGTTGCTCACGGTGGTCGTTAATTCCCGAAAAAAAACTCATGAGGTGTTTTTTTTTTTTCTCATACTGATGACTATAAGGCTGGTACTTTGTGGAACTTGTTTTTTCTCATACTTGATCAGGCAGGAGAATTTAACTTGCGTCTCAGAAATGGCATTAACATTTCACAGTTCTAGATGATTAATAATTAAAATAGGAAATAATGTTAGGTTTTATCAGAAAGAATTTTAAACGGCAGAAAAAAAAATCCAAATATTTATCTTGATTTCCGATAACTGCCATGATTTAAAAGGAAGAAAAGTGAATGGGCAGATATGTTGTACTGTTTCACCACTGCAGGCAAATGAGCACGCGGGAAGCTGCCCCCTTCTGCCCCCGCAGTTCCGACGTCATTGGCCTCAGGACTTGCGTCATTTCAGAAAAATCACTCGTCCAATTTTGTACTTGGTGAAAAGCGAACTGTTTTTCATTTTTTATTGAAATCGAAATGGTTTTTTATTTTTTTTTATTTCCATCTGTTACATTCCTCTAGGATTTCTGTGGTTTCTACTTGCATGGTTCCTTGAAAACCCAGTAAGCAGAAACCACAAAAAACGTGCAACACATTGTCATTCGTCTTGCATAGATAAGAACATGTCTTGAATGCCGTAATAATGAGTACGCTGTTGCCATCTGCAGAAAAAAAGAAAAAGGGACCCCAACGGCCAGTATAAAAGAATCATCACACAGCACCTATTATTAAATGATTTTTTTTAAGGGTTAATTACTACCCTGAGCAACTCGATGGGCTAAAAGCAATCTCCCGTCCCTAATTTAGGAATAATGATTTCAAAGAAGGGAGACAGCCAAGGTCGTAATACAAACACGACATCCATGCCTCATCAGGATTTGAACCCAAGCTCATCTGGGAAAAATGGTTAGACCCCAGCGCTTAGACCACTGTGCCTCCAGGGGGCTGAAATACAGCTCTTACATGAATTTTTCATTTATTTGTTCTACTAAGGAGAAGACCCAGTCGGCACCAATACAGAGGTCATCGGCGTTGGAACCGCTGGGGCAGAGGGGGCAACTGCTCCCACAGTCATTTGCGTGCAGGTGCGAAACATCACATTTGCCCCCTGACTTTTCTTAGTCAGAAATCGGATTGCTTGGGGTTTTTTTATTTCCCACCATTTAAAATTCCTTCCGATAAAACAAAACATTATTTCCTACTTTAAATAATAATTAGAACTCTGAATTCCTGAGACGTCGAGAACTCTAAATTCTCTGAATTCCGTCAAGAATTCTGCATTCCTGAAACTCTCTAGCCTTGTCCAATATGATTCCTAAGACGCAGATTACTCTACTTCCTTGACCAGCATGATTTCTAAGACGCAGATAATTCTCCTCCCTTGTCCAGCATGATTCCTAAGACGCAGATTACTCTCCTCTCTTGTCCAGCATGATTCCTAAGACGCAGAATACTCTTCTTCCTTGTCCAGTACGATTCCTAAGACGCAGATTACTCTCTCCCCTTGTCCAATAGGATTCCTAAGACGCAGAATACTCTTCTTCCTTGTCCAGCATGATTCCTAAGACGCAGATTATTCTCCTCCCATGTCCAGCATGATTCCTAAGACGCAGATTACTCTCTCCCCTTGTCCAATATGATTCATAAGACGCAGAATACTATTCTTCCTTGTCCAGCATGATTCCTAAGACGCAGATTATTCTCCTGCCTTGTCCAGCAGGATTCCTAAGACGCAGATTATTCTCCTGCCTTGTCCAGCATGATTCCCAAGACGTAGATTACTCTCTCCCCTTGTCCAATATGATTCCTAAGACGCAGAATACTCTTCTTCCCTGTCCAGCATGATTCCTAAGGCGCAGATTATTCTCCTCCCTTGTCCAGCATGATTCCTAAGACGCAGATTACTCTCTCCCCTTGTCCAATATGATTCCTAAGACGCAGAATATTCTTCTTCCTTGTCCAGCATGATTCCTAAGGCGCAGATTATTCTCCTCCCTTGTCCAGCATGATTCCTAAGACGCAAATTACTCTCTCCCCTTGTCCAATATGATTCTTAAGACGCAGAATACTCTTCTTCCTTGTCCAGCATGATTCCTAAGACGCAGATTATTCTCTTCCCTTGTCCAGCATGATTCCTAAGACGCAGATTACTCTCCTCTCTTGTCCAGTATGCGAAACAAAAGTTACTAAAAACAGCTATCCTAAAATTCCTCAAAATTATTGTGTTTTTATATTAAAAAAAAAAAAGGAAAAAAGAAGGAGCGTTTTTTATATTTTAACTATAATAAAATCAGTATTTCTTTAAGAAAGAAAATGGAAGATGGAGAAACGAATGAGATATATTCTTACGTTGTTTGATGAATAACACAAGATTCTTGTGGAATTTGTACCTGTGTGGAGGTGTTCAAATCGAACAGTTTTACATAGCTTATAATACATATCGGTAAAACGCTTTACATCAAAATACAATGTAATATAAATGTGAAATTGAAAGTTTATATTAATTAAGATTTTATCGATATAATCGTTTTATCTGTAGTATGTTCAAATGACGTCATCACGTCCTGTTTTACAACAGCGAAATAAGTTTTACGATTTGACCAAAACCTGTATATGCTGATATCTTGCCCCCGTGGGCGAAAAGCAGTTCCGACGCCCATGACAGAGTTCAATTATCAACATGCTTAAATTCGTTCGTCGGTCACATGGATCTCAATAGCTTTTTAACAACTCTTTAACAATCTACTTTCCAGCAATTCTCGTACATTAATTTTGTCACATAAATCGCTGAATCTCTATCGTATACAAATCTCTCGGCAACTCCCATATCAACTACTCCGCTCCACTCTCTATCCTCTACTGCATTTAAAAGTGACATTTTTATTTAGCTCTGGCACACTGTCAGTGTTGCCAGATTATGAAAACTGTTCAGCAAGTAATGTGCGAAAAGTTTAACCAAGAAATTGATAAATTTACTTTAGAGTATACAAACCCAAACGGTAGGTTAAATAGAGATATACTGTACATCTATCAGCTATATAAAGCACACTGGATTTATCTGTCATTTATTTACACTGAAATGTCAACAATAATACAATATGCCATATAAAAAAAAGTACTGAAAGCGCTGATTTACAGTTAAGCCCAAGTATCTGAGAATCTATCTAGATTGCAATCACAAATTAATCTTTTATTCTTCTTCTCATGCACGGCATTCCCAAGGTTTTTGCGAAAGTAATAAACAAAGACCTACCGAGTGTTTGATTTAACGCAATACCTCTCGTTGAAAACAATCGGCGTTCGAGAAAAAAACTCTTCTTGCTTCTCCTACGGTCATGTTCTCCGAAACAATTGAGAACGCTGTTGACCGAGGTCATTTCGCTGTGTAGGTAACCACCCTACTTTCTCCTTTTAGAAAGGGACTTTTGAAAGTATTTCAAATGACTCTGCAGTTCTGTTCGCTCGCCTTGAAATGTTGGTAACAATGTTCGCAAAACAACCCATGCAGTAGGAAAAATTTAGAAACACCTGGCATCATAATCAGCAATCATTCTCTTTCCTCTCAAAGGAAAAGAACAGTTTTTGTAAGATGACCAAACCAAATCCGCGATGGGATTTCCAGTATTTTCTTTGTTCTCATTTATGATCTCTGACATCGAAATATTTTTTCAAAATAAGGTTACTCAGATCAAAAACAGCACAGAACTTTTCGAATGAAAATATATTTTCAAAAAGAGTAAGAGTACTGTAGAATTTAAAACGAACGGTCCCGGTGGCCGAGTGGTAAGAGGCGTAGGCAGTGGCGGCCGGTGACGCCGTGCTGCAGCACCCTAAAAAATTTTGAATTCAGATTCGTATTGTTTATTGTAGCTGAAAGCATGAAAGTTCATGCATATGATTTGCTGCCAGCCCAAAATCTGATTTTTAGACGGGCCGTAATCAAGGATCCTGTTCGTCATTCGGTCTGTGGTGTCGGTTAGCACACGGGAATAACAGCGTGGTTCTGCTGCCGCCTACGCGATCGGTTTTTCGTGCTGCAAACCAAGTAGCACGGCACCAACAGCGTGCCATTCCTGCCTCCTATACCACTCACCTCTTGGGGGTCCTCTTGTCAAACCGGCCACTAGGGTTTCCAGCTTGCTGTATTTCTCTCAGCACGATTGCCACGATATAAGATCACCGGCAGCAAATGGCATTGAAACCAAAGACCCCCAATCTCCCTCTTTCTCCTATCGGAACGGGGAGCAGGGCAGTTGACCAATAGAATAGAGGGAAAATTATATGATTGCTTGTTTGTTTCTGTGCTCTCATAACGTTTGCTTGATCAGTCAGTTTAAATCTATCTGTGCTTTTAATTTTATGTTTTTTATTCTGTGGTTTTCGTAATCTTTTTCAGGAGGAGCTGAAACGAAAGCTTGATCCATGTGCAATTTATTATCTACGTTCTTTTTTTTTCTTTTTTCTTTTGCATTTCATAAACTCTTTACTTGTGCAATACGTTGAGTAATTTCGTTCATTCATATATAATTAATTCATATTTAAGCTCTTCAAAGTGCATTAAAATCGCAAATAATAAAGTTGCAAGAGTGATTGACTGAATTGTATATTGAAGCAGACTGTAAAAAGTTTCGCATTAAAAATATGAAACTGAATTAAAACCTATTTTCAAAATAAACAGAAATAAATGAGTAAATAAATAAACTTTCTTTCTTCTTACAGAACTCTGATTTTGTTCTCTGCTATTTTCCACGATGATCAAGATCTGATAATGTTTTCTAGGCAACTGAAGTCGGGGCAGATTAATCAAGCCGTATATTCAGCAAAATATTAGGCTTAATACTCTGTCAAATATACAATTACAAATTTAACCATTAACGCCAAAGAGGTAAACAAAATGAATAATCATATTAATTTATAGGTAATTACAAAAATCTGCTCTCGGGTATTTCCCCCGATGATCAAGATGATCCCATTGCCCAATTCTTAAGAAAGCGGTAGTGGGGGCGGGGTTCGCAGACCGCGTGTAAATTGGTAAGTAGCAGCACGTACACTCTCAAGAGCACGAGCCGCCACTGGGCGTAGGTTTCTGGCTAGTCGTTTGAACTGGGTCTGGGCTAGAGTCTGAAATGAAGAGTGGGTGTTGTGTCTGTCTTAACGGCGCTGGTTCTCTCCCTTTCCTGGAGCCAGTGACCAAAACTTAGAGACGGGAGATTGCTTATGGCCCTCAGATCTGCTCATAGATACAAAGAAGGAAAAAAGTTTAAAGAGAACCAAGTACCGTGATTTACCTTTAATAACATCACTTTAGTTAAACTGATCACACTTGCTGCCTTGCAGTTTACATAACACATGCCACACAGGCCGCCCCGGTGGCGCAGTGGTCTAAGCGATGGCCTCTGATCATTCGTCCGAAAGGGGTCCGGGTTCGAATCCCGTGAGGCATGGATGTTGTGTTTGTCTTACGGCACTGTCTCTCTCCCTTCCCTGGAGCCAGTGACCTTAAATTAGGGACGGGCGACTGCTTATGGCCCATTGAGTTGCTCACGGTGGTCGTTAAACCTCCAAACAAAAAAAAAAAAAAAAAAAAAAAAAGATGCCACACACTATTTAGTTCTCCTATATCAACCTCTTTTAACACATGATAATGCAAAATATGTCTGTCTACGAAAAATAATATTTCTGCATCAGTGATGAGACGGGCCGGGCCCGGGCCCGAATAGAGCTCTGTGTTCATAATATTTACTGCGGTTCGGTCTCGGGCTTTGAAAGAGAGAGAGAGAAAGAGAATTTCCCTCTTTTTTTTTCTTTTTCGTAAGTATGTAGGGTGTCCGAAAAATAACTGTGCACTGAAAGCAGCACTTACCATATCAAACTGGTTCCTACAGGATTTGTTGGAAATGGGTCCCACCGAGGTCCAGACATGTCTGCACACGCTTCTGCGTGTTAGTGACCTTTCTCAGGTTATGTGCTGTGATTCGTCGGATATGGGTCGTTATTGCAGCCTGAAGCTTTTGAAGTGTATGCGGATTACCTGCGTACACCTTCCCCTTCAGTGCTCCCCCGGAAAAAAAGGCAGGCGGTGTCAGATCCGGTGACCGGGCAGGATGATGCGATTTCTGAAGAATTCCTCCAGAAGCTGAATTGATGCGCCAGAGGTGAGAGCAGTTGCACTGTCTTGCTGGGACCATCCTTCATTGATTTCCCGTTCCGTGAGTTTGGATATGAATGGTTGGATAATCTGAGCACGGTACCGTTTTGAGTTAATGGTTTCGGTGAAGAAAATGGGGCCCAATAATGAGCGTACGAGTCATATTACAGCAAATGCCGACCTTCTGGTTGCGGACAGGAACTTTCTTAAATTCGTGGAGATTTTCAGTACCCCGCAATTGAGTGTTTTGGCTGTTGATGTACCTGGATAGGTGGAACCATGCCTCATCTCTAAAGAAAGTCACGTCCGGAATGCCCTCGGCTTCTTCAGACAGGAACTCTTGGAACCACCTTCAGTACCGAACACCGGCCTCCTGGTATGTTTCTTCCAGCTAATGCACGACAGACACTTTGTACGGGTGGAAATGTAACTTCGTTTTCATAATATCGTGGGCTGTACTCGTTGGTACATTAGGTTGTTGTGACAGCCGCCTCACAGACTTGTGTGGACTTCTGTGTATTGTTGGCTTGGTTTATTTTCAGGCATTGTGGGGGACGCCAACTTATCAGAAGAATCGGTTGCAGGTTCCTGTCGTTGGAGCAGGGAAGCAAAGGAACAAGTAGTTAAAAAATTGGACGTTATGACAGATGTTTCCTTTTGCACATATCTTTATTCGTCAGATCGGGGAAAAGGGGAGATATTGGAATAATAGTTGGTCTGATTGAATAGTAAATACTGTGACGTGTATTCTAAATTAACTTTCCTTCTTAGTTTCTTTCCCTATATGTAAATCTTGAGTTTATTCTCAGTTATACTTCACACTTAACGTAATATCTTTTCTCTCAAACGAATACTGTTGGCAACATAATTGAGGTTGAATGAACGTGACGTATGCTTGTTTTGATAAGAACGAGAGATATAAACTACAAGTAAACTGTTGCTTGGAGAGCGTTGTCTAGTGGAGCTGTGTGGTTTGTGGAGCGTTTAATGCGAAGTGCTATGTTATGTTACGATGTGTTGGAGAAAACCTTGAAAAAACCATCTTTTCCGTAAGTTTGACTTCTGTTGTTTACACGTTTCGTCTGGCCGTGGTTTAATTTGGGAACTATTTCATCTTATGGTTATATTTTTAAAATAACGTAGAAGTACGAAAAGACTTCTACGTTATAATACTTCCAGCGGGAGTTGGATGTGATGGACGACCCTTCTCTACGCTTTTCCCGCCAAATCTGTTCCTATTTTACGTGGCTACATGCCCGCGTGAAAATCTCTTCCTCCTCCCCACCGACGATCTGCAACTCGACTCCCTTTATGACTGCTACGTCCAAATCCCTTTAACTCTCAGTCCCCTTGACGTAAGCAGTTGTACTCTTAATTGCTTTCTCCTATTGTCCCCGTCGGGCTCTGAGAGTCCGATGACGGCTGGAGGAAAGGGGTGTCCTTTTGTTCTTCGGAGGCCCCACAGTCAACGAGAGAATGGCCTTTCTCCGAAATGAATCTGTGCTGAGCGCCTTTTTGGATGGGGAGGGAATTTCTCACTGTCTTTGGCACACAAAATAACAAAAGTTACAATTTAAATAAAGTTTGAATATTTCCATATAACAGTCTCCTGTCCTATAACAGTATCCTGTCCTGGATATCCTGTACGGTCTCGTCTGCCGTGGATGGCCTACCCGGGCCGATGGGCATCTAGAACACTGCCAGTTCCCCGAAACTTCGCTATGAGCTGACATAACGCATTACGGCGGGGGACGTCTGCATCACGAAATTTCCTAGCGAACTGTTTTTGCACTTCGTCCGTGTATTTGTCGTCATGGCGAAAGATATGTTTCACCAAAAACACTCTCTGTTCAACAGTCAACTCCATTGTCATTGTGCCGAGACGAGTGATCAATCGACACGTCTGCCTCCGTCGACCAAGCGCTCGGGAATGACAGCTGCGCGCGCCTCGGGGTGGGAAGACATGAAGTTTACTATACTCGGGGCAAACTTAACCTGGCAATGGAAGGAAGGCTGCAGAGTGTATACTTCCACTGCATAAAATAGTTCTAGTCTAAAAGCTCGTGCTCCAGCTTCAACTGGCACTTAAAAAGTAAACAGATGTTCAATACGTTGTGTGTATGTGCATTTAAAAAATTCAGATCTCAGTTTCAGCGGCATTTCTAAAAAAAAAAAAAAATACAAATGTTCGCGTTTTGAGACGTCACTGATCGTCCTCTGTGACAGCATTCTTCTTTGGGTCAGAGTTAAACCGTCAACACAGGGGATATTTATTGCTGTGGGGGTTTGGGGGTCTTTAGCGGGATTGCGTGCGGGAAGCGACCGTGCGCCAAGCGACCCTGTGGAAAATCGTGCGCAAAGCGATTTGCGCACGATTTTCCACAGGGTCGCGTGTTATACTTCACCGTGGACGAAGCGACCCTGCTAATCCCAAGGTCACTCCGCAAAGAAACCAATGTTCCCACCAATAGAAATGCTTGTGTGCGAACCTACCAGTACATTCCATTTTGTCATTCGGTATTGTGAGATACGTTTTGAAAAGCTTGTTCTTCGTTATGGAATATGGAGTTACTTTCTACAAGAAATGGCAAGCCTTGTTTAGTATTGGGTAGCTACCAATTTCGCCTTCAGAAGAAAAGTAAATTAACTATCAGATGGCTGAGCTTGAAACAGAAAAAGAAAATTGTAAAGGAAGTGTTAAAGCGGATTTTCAAAATAATATAATAAGCAAAACAGGTCATGTTTGTGTTCCAAATGAAGCAGAAGTAGAAGTGAAAAAAGTGATAGAAGTCTGTAGAAAAAAGTAACCGAAGAGGTTTCTGTTCCTGTAAATAAAATTTTTAAAGAGGAAATTTCCAAAGTTTGTGATAAAGGGTATGATTTAGTAGCTGCAACCCCATCATACGAAAACGTAAAAAGTACATTATGCAAAGAAAGAAGAGAAACATTAGAAACAACACAGAATCCTAAAGACAGTTCAGAAATAGAGTTCCCAAGTGACCTCCTCCTCTTACCGAATAAGGAAACATTTCTTCGCTTAGATTTTGTAAATGATGTTGGCAAAAGAATTCTAGTGTTTGCCTACGAGGGCTACCAAGATGTATTAAAGAATGACGATTTCTTCTTGGATGGAACTTTCAAAAGCTGCCCGAAACAGTTCTATCAACTTCTAAGTGTTCATACTGATTTAGGGAACACTGCACTTCAAAATCAAGTATATTCAGCAACATCATGGCGGAATTTGGAAATTCTAAAGACCTTAAAAAATGCTTGAAAGCATTAAGCTATGTTACAAAGTTGGACTAAGGATCAAAGCTATAAAATTCAGATGTAAGTAAGTAATTAATTGCATGAAAATAATTTGACT
Organism: Macrothele yani; assembly: GCA_039090855.1. NCBI lineage: Eukaryota > Metazoa > Arthropoda > Arachnida > Araneae > Macrothelidae > Macrothele > Macrothele yani. The sequence continues at coordinate 105,407,955 of CM077007.1, forward strand.
ACGATTTATATATATATATATATAAATAAAATGATATTAAAAACTTGTAATTTGATTACGATTTGTATATATATATATATATATATAAGAAAAATGATATTAAAAACTTGTATTTCTAAAAAGAGCATTAAACTATGTTACAAAGTAAGATGTAAGATTTACAAGTAACCCACAACGCAGTATTTCTAAAAAAAAAAAAAGCATTCAGCTATGTTACAAAGTAAGATGACAGATTTACAAGTAACCAACAACGCAGCTGAAGAGAAAAACATCGGTCTGTTTTTCTACAAAGTAAGATGTACGTGACAACGATTAGCAGGGTCGCTTCGTCCACGGTGAAATATAACAGGGTCGCTTGGCGCACGGTCGCTTCGCGCACGACACCTTTAGCGGTAGGGTGATGGCGAGATAAGTGTTCCGTGGGCATTTCGCGTTTCTCCTTCTTGATTGTTGTTTTAAAACACTCTTCTGTCTTTTCGGGTTTTTCCAATGGAATCTTCCGGTCACTACCGGTCTACAACGTGCGCGGGGGGTGGGGAGTACTGGGGATATGGTCAGGGCACGGTGACAGACAGCCCTGAGGGCCTGTGGGAGAAGCTCCCTCGCAAAATTTCCGAGTGAAGATTAATTACACACCATTAGTGCGGAGTAATACTGCTAACTGGGAGTGAAAAGGAACCGCAGCCTTTGCCTCATTGCCAGGATAGCCTTTGTCCCGAGTATAGACACAGAGCACTTCCACGTGGCGGGTCACTTCTGCTATAATTCCATTCAACATTTCTTTATTATTATATTACTGCAATTCGTACATTCGGTCGAACGCCGTGTACTTTTGTATGATTTTGCACACGAAACTTTTCTTACATCTTCTAGTTGATAAAGAGAATTCTTCGACAATGTGTCTGGGCAGGGAGTGGGGACTCAGGAGAGCTATTTATTCCGTTCTTAGGAAGCAAATGCCATATGCCACGCATTAGTGAATTTCTGCCGAGAAGGAAATGCTTCTTCAATAACTATACATACTAGATAGCACGACGAGGAAATTTTGCCTCCTACCTCCAGGCAGCAGCTTATTCTATTGAGCAAAGTACGTAGCTCGCGGTGCCTTCCGATCTTTTAGAATGCATGGCCGCAGAAAATATTTCATGAAGAAACCAATCTGAAGGAAATCGTGCAACTATACTATAGAAACAGTTAACCGTTCCTTCCCCACTCTCCAGTTGAGAAAGGCATCAGTTATTTTTAAGGAGAGGAGAGAGTGGAAGTTTAGAAGAAAGATTCTTTTCAAATTGATAACGAGGAACAGTACACCAATTATGTAGAATATACTAACACTATACTAGCGGTCCGATTTATTGGCGTAGGAAAAATATACATAAGCGTTTCCAAGCTTTCGCACATCAATCAGATGGCTTTTTCAAGGAAGTTAGAGAGAGACAGCAGCTTCTGTCTGTCAGGCACGCCATGTGTCTTCCACTTATTCAGTACGTCCAAAACAGTTGACTTGGGTATGTTTAAACGCCTCTCGGTTTCTTTTATGGACAACCCATTAATATGGCACCCAACAATCTTTCCTTTCTCAAAGTCAGTTCTCTCCCGACGCGACATTTTCACTCAACCTCACAGTGCGATATGATCGCGGTCAGCTGCAGGTGTTTTTATACCGTTTGCAGCTGTACCGCGCATCTTAACAACGCAGTGGATCAATTCATTTGCTTTTGAAGGGGTGTCTGGTGACTTTTGTCAATGTAGTGTATTTATTTAACAAAATAACGTTTTGGAAATATCTAAATCTTTAGACTGGATGGAAATAAAAGGATCTTCTGTAAGATCTTGTGGCACTACTGTAAGTTTCTCAGATATTGAGCATAATACGTACAGAGTGAAACGTATAATACGCTTGAGTCTCTTATAGAAAGTTTGAAATTTTAATATAAAAGTGTTGACAAAGTATCTGATAACTCGTGCTATGTTGAAGAGATTATCTGTGTTAGTTATGTGTGGTCAGATTTTGCGGACAGAACACTGTTCAAGGACTAAGAGTAATTTACTTTTCACTTTTCTTTGTTTGTTTTATGATTTGTTGCTTGCATTTCAGTGTATATATTTGAAATAACATACGCAAGTCATAGCTCCTTGGTGGAAGGCTGTTTTGTACTAGTGGCTTACGTTGAATCATGATTATTTTTTCTCTGACAGAGAGGGTTTATCACACAAGTGTTATGAGTAATTTATTAACAGAATAATATATTTTTTCACTCGAATAGTGAACTGAAACTGTTATGATTGTAACATTCCAGTTATGCGTATTAATTTCGCTTCTCATATTTGTACTGATAGGTCAATAATTTTATTATTACTGGAAAAAACCCCAGTTATTATTTACGTAAATTTTACTACAAATTTCAGTTATTAAATTTTATTAATATTTGTAAATATCTTAATTATTTTAAACAGTTAGTTATCTTTACGTTACTGCCCTTTGTGAAACGTCGCCAGATATGAGTTTGGGATACAGTAAATTCCGGTTAATTGGGACACATCGGGGTTAGAACCCTTTGGCCCAATTAAGCGGCAGCCCCCCAGTTATGCGAGGCTTTATCCCAAAGAGATAATTACGGTTGTTCTTCAAGAATTGTCCCAAATAAACGACTTCCCTGATTAACTGACAGCCCAATTAACCGGAATCCACTGTATTAAGCAATACAACGAAAATCTTATATTTAAGAGTGTATGTGTCGATGTTTCAATTTCTCGTGTGCTGAAGGCTGTGCCGGTAAGTACTGTGGCCTTCTTCCGTAGGAATCTATTAAATATTTACAACAGAAAGAGGTGAAGGGGAGGGAATCACTGGCATACGCATCAGCCTGAGAACATATCATATATCTTGTGTTGTGAGCCAGAAATGGCCTGAGGATAATATCGTAGAACCTCCATCATACGTTTCTCACTTGAACGGTTTTCTCATTTATACGTAAAATATCGCCGATCTAAAAATTCTGATTTACCTTTGATAATTTTCCTATTTCGTTTATAGGGTTTTACGTTTTTCAATTGCACGTTAATTTTACTTGATCCCTTGAGAAACGTATAAGCGAGGTTCCACTTATCTGGTTTTCGAGAGTAGGATAACACGTATAGTGAAATCTCGGTTATACGTTTTTGGGATATGTGTTTTTCACTTTCATACATAATTCTGTGCTAGTCCCGATGTTTTACTGTAGTTTGTATCGCTTTTTACAATCTGGTTATATGTAATTCATTTATACGCTTCTTTCGTTTGTACATTAAATTTTCAATTTCGGTTTATTAAAAATACACGGTTCTTTGTTTATTTCATACGTAACCTGGTATGTTACAACTTCGACAGAATTGAGATAGCATTTTTTTCAGATATGAAATAAATGATGCAGCTAAAAATTTACTAATTAACATTCACGGTTCTCTATTTTCTCTGAATTCAAGACATTTGAAATAGCCAAAGATTATTAAGTGTTTTACTCGGCGCTAATGCTAAATCTACTAGTGAAAAAACTGTTTTGAAAAGGCCGATGCTTATAAGTAAAGGATGTTTAATTAGGGAACTGAATACAAAACAAAATCGCATTCGGATTTATTACCTAATATTTCAAAGGTAAGGGGTTTTTTTTCATGTATTAAAAATATGAAATCATAGAGAATTTCTTAATCTAGGTTTTATAATGCAATTAGAATAAAATAATTAATACCAAAGTCAATACGCCCTCCCCCTTTTTTTTTCAAAATTTTACAATAGTATTTAACATCTGAAATTTCATTTATACGTTTTTTTACATTTATACTTTTTTAACATTTATGCGCTTTTTAAGACAATCCCCTGGAAAAAACGAATGCCAAATTTCATTTGTCGCTTAGTATCCATAAACTTCTACCTATAGAACTGTATAATATTGATATATATTCTATAATTTTGTCAACAGGGGTCCGTGATTAGAGAAAAAAGAACTGACTATAATTTAAAAACTTCGTTATGCCGTTACATTATTATGACTAAAATTATATTTTAACCAAATATATTACGTGGCTGATTGTTTTGAAATAACAATAGACGTACTATTGTCCCAATGGCAATAACTTGAATAGTTGGCACAATAAATGTCTATTGTTATCACTGATTCTAAGATATAATAGCATTTTTTTTTAAATCGTTCTACCGTTATGTAGGTCCACAATTCTTACCTATAAAGACATACAATATATGATGTTTATTTTTTTGGCAGTGCATCAACAAAAATTCATATAGTATGTTGCATTGTGGTTTCCATGACGACTTCTTGCCCGGGAATAGTAAAATCGTTTCCGAAATTGACGTTCTCCAGAAATCTTTGTATCAATGATGAAAATTTGGATGCAATATGTCTCTACGAGTATTCACGATTGATGTTGAAATACGCAATGTTCCGTAATAAAAATAACCAAAATTAGTAATCATACTGAAAATTTTCTATATTACATCTTAGAATCGCTAATTAAAATTAAAGAACAGTACCTTTGAATTAAACGAAACAATATTTCATAATAAATTATACAAGCAGGACAAAAATGGCAAATAACATTTTTTTATAAGGAACAGTATATGTTGCTATTGAATCTCGTGACCCTATTAAATTTCCCTTTATAAAATACGAAATAAAAATGACTAGTAGCACTTTGATATAACTGATTTAGAACTTCACGAATGGTGCTTTTAAATCATTTCGATATTACATGCCTCTTCTTTTTGGGCCGTTGATTTTATTCTGAGCTGGAAAAACGGTAAAAGATTCAACGTAAGCTTTCTTTTCTACTACGAGAATTAGGAAAGATATTAGTACTACACTGCTGGCTACCCAAAATGCAACACCAAGAAGGACACGAGATAGCAAAGCCAGATTTACTGGACACATAACAACAGATACAAAGATGAAACGATTGAGCTCACAGGCCCGTGCGACTTACGCAACACGCAGACATCAATAGTTCGTGTTGCCCCCATGGCTGGCAATAACGGCCGCTACAAGCCGCGACATTGAACAAAAGAAGCTTTGGATGTGGGCTTGGTGTATGTCGGTCCAGGCTGCTTCCACACGTTGCCACAGTTCATCAGGCCTAGCCGCGGTGGTGCTTGCCGGGCCACTCGGTTGCCGATAAGCGACCAGACGTGTTCGATGGGCGACATATCGGGAGAACAGGCGGGCCACGGCAGCAGTGACAACTGGTGGGACGTGAAGAATTGTTGCACGATGCGTACCACGTGCAGGCGCGCATTGGCCTGTTGAAACGTGACCGCTGGCAGGTCCTGCAGGTAAGGGAGAACTACAGGCTCCAAAACGTCAGAGATGTAGCGGTGGCTGTTGAGTGTACCGGCGATGCGTAGCAGAGGGGTGTGGGTGTCATATCCAATTGCGCCCCAAACTATAACGCCAGGCGACGGACCAGTATGGCGATGCATAATGCAGACGTCATACAGTCTCTCGCCGCGGTGCCGCCACACGCGGATCCGACAATCGTGGTGTTGCAGGCAGAAGTGGGATTCGTCGGAGAAGACAATGTCGTGCCATTCCGTAGTCCAGGTGCGGCGTTCAACGGCCCACTGCCGCCGCACTCGCCGGTGGTGTAACGTCAATGTTAATCGGAGCAATGGGCGCCATGCGACAAGTTCCCGCTCCTGCAGACGACGTCGAACGGTACGTGCTGCACAGGTTGTTGCGCAACACACCCTAATTCCTGCGCTAACGTTCGTGATATAGCGGTGCGAGCCGTCAATGCCCGCCGCACAGCATGCCGGTCCTCTCGCTCGGTGGTGTGCTGCGGTTGCGGTAATCGCTCACGTCGGCCCGTCCGTCCCTCCTGCACCCACCGAATCCATACTCGCCTCACTGTGGCTGGATGTCGTCCCACACGGGCGCCGATGTCTCGGTACAATAAACTGCTGTCGCAATAAGCCACTATTCGTCCTCTGTCGAACTCCGAAACGTGCTGGAATGACTGCCGTATTCTGCGACGAGGCATCAGGAAGCTTCCGACGCACAGGTCCGGCAGCACAACACACTTCCACTACTTTCATCCCGCTTTCTGTGCACCCTTCTTATAGTGCTTCTCGGTGGCGTGCCGGGCGCAAATGATTTGCATATGCCCTGTAATGCTAATCGTTTGCATGTCCTCTCGCGGGCGACGCATGCTGCGAATTTCAGCCCAATCGGATGCTTCCTTCTTGGTGTTGCATTTTGGGTGGCCAGAAGTGTATATAATATTGCATTATTTGTGTTTATAATACTAAGATCTTTCTAGTTCTCGTAATAGAAAAGAAAGTCGCAAAATGAAATTTTTCCCCGCTTCAGAATTTAAATCAACGCTCCATGAAACAATTGATACTAAGCTGGCACATAGGGTACTCTGTATAACTGGGTAGAAGAGACGGAGTACAATAACTTAATTTTCATAATTCTTAAAAAATGTTTCAAAACTATTTCATGTAATAAATATCAGCCATATAGACGAGAAGCAGAAATCATTATCGCAATGTTAACTTTTGTTAAATACCTGCTAGAAACATTTTTTTAAAATTTAAATGGCAGTATACAGTGTGCTTTTAAACTGAAACACTAAAGAGTGAGAGAGTCACCGGTGATAATACACTTGAATTTCCTGCTCTTCATTAATCAAAATACTCTACTTCCAAGGTATATATTTACTTTTACATTGTTACTGAGATTTTATTTCATACTGTCGATTCATAGCACGGGAAACTGGATAGTTTTCTCTTTCGCGAGCCGATTTTGAAGAAAACAAATATGAGACAACTTTTCGAAAATCTCATGTATTGGTCGAAGGTAAAGATGTATCATACCGCTACATTAAAACTGCTGAAATTGCAAGAGCGCAGTAGAATTTAAAAATAGTATTGCGATTAAGTCAAATGCGCCGAGAAGTATCATAATAATAATAGCTTTGCTTGGTCAGGCTTTCATTGAAATTTTCTGATATCCTGCTCAAACACGCGAACAAAAAAGTAAAATTCAAGATAAAATGTAAAAAATATATATAACAAGAACTAAATGCAGTGTTAAATTATTATTTAACTAAGGAAATACAGAAAGAAATTGCTTACCGTAGGATACAACAAAGGCAGTTAGCGAAATAATTAAGATGATCTCTGTTTTCTCCATTGGGGTCAAAGGATTCTAGCCCTGGCAAGTTACTCTTGGTGTTTCCCGACAAGAAGAGGAAGGAAACTTCAAAAGTGTCTGCCACTTTTGGAGAGAGAGGGGAAAGAAACCTTGAGGCTGTGTGCCTCAGAGGAAAGTAGGCCTCTTTCCAGAACAAGCGACGTCTACCGGAGCGAAAGTTGTGGCGACATCATGAGTAAATCAGTGACGCTAGAAAGGAAAAAACCTGCGATTCTTCTGTTTAGAAAACAAGGTTGCGTTCTCTAAACGCTGTTGCTTGTTCACTTAGATGGCTCGAATCAGGAAAAACAGCAAGAATTTGGAAACGTAAAATCAAAAACACACCTGCGTGCGATTGCTTTAATTGCTTTTCTCATGTATGGCATACGCTCCTTAATACTCATCCCATGGGAGAGAAACCGAAGGGGTACAATGATCGTGAAAGCATTCGACCTTGAGATTTTGATAAGAGGCATCTCTCGTTACGATTTTCCCAACGAAAAAAAAAAAAAAAAAAAAAGGAAAGAAAATGAAAAAGAAACAAGAAAAAAAATACAGGGCGCAAAATTCTCTGATGTAATGGCGCTTTTTTTGTAAACAAAAATCTCGATATACATGTGTATGTTTGTTCAAAGATAAACTTGTTGACAAGAGTAAATAAAGAAGTAGGATTAAAAATGAACTTTCAAAAAACAAAATTGATGTACAATGCTTTTAAAAGAATTGAAGATTTATCGATAGATGGGGGAAATCTAGAAATAACCGAAACCTACGTTTACCTTGGACCAGTGGCGTAGGAACGTTCGCTCATATCTGTGTGTGTGTGTGAGGGGGGGGGGGGGGGGTACACTACATTTATATCTAATGTAGCCCCCCCCCAGATATGAGCAAACACAAAGCAATCATTCATAAAGAGTGAGCTGTAAAATTTATATGCTACTTTTTTTTTTATTCTCTTTTTTTTCAAAGAAATATCACGGGTCATCTGGTTTTTTTTTTTTTTTTACATCCGAAGCTTGTAGTGGGAAGCTTTTCATCCACCAAAAACTGGCCAACCATCTGGGAAACTTCAGCAAATAAGTTCTGCAGGGAAACGACGAGTGCGAGGTTTTTGTTAATAACTTCAAACAGCATATGGTAGGGCTAGGGCTTGATAACATACTTGTGATCGGTGTTTCTTTTCTCTTAAAATTCCATGCATCTTGATCAGGTCTTCCTTTCTGCACTTTTAAAAAAACTTTAATGCACAATTGGACATTTCAGCGCCCGCAGCCCCGGCACTAAAATTGTTTTCTGTCTTAAGATCTGTAGCAATACAACAAGTGCATTACGGATTTCACATACCACTCATACAACTCCAATTCCTCGATATTTCCACCATCATTTAGCTTTGCACCAGACCAATGTGCTTTTTACATCAATTGTCAGCCTATGTATCGTTCAAAGTTTTTAATATAGACTATAATGAATAGAGATTCTCCGCCTGGACGTGTAGTGCAGGAAAGCTTACGTTAAGTCACGTTCGGGTTATTGAAAGATTACTTGACGTAGCTAAAGTGTGCTTAATCTTCAAAGTGCTAGAGTATGTTTAGGTAAGACACGCACGTGCAATAAATTCCAAGAATATGGAATTTATTTTTTACTCAGCGTTCCTCATTATCTTGAATATCAGTATATAACTTCGGTTTTAGTACATTAGTACCTTGAAGGCTCCTTATTAGAGCGGTAAACACAATATACCCTGAACTTAACGTAAACACTCAATGAAATAGACTTAACGGCCAGACAGAGGTCTGACAATAAAATGAACGAAGTAAACGTACTCACTTTTAACCTTTTATTGGGGAGCTCCTGGTATTACTCAAATACACACTCCAAAATAACACAACTACTGATAGCCCGAACTTTCGTACTATCGTAATATCGTAGAAAAGTAGGTAAATCGCATATCAATAATCAGGAAGTACCTATCACATATAAAACGAAGCTCTCTGGTCTCTTGAGCGCGCCTATGTATATATATATATATATATATATATATATATATTCTATAAAGATACCTAAGCAAAAAAAATATACAAATATAATTTTGACTCACACCTAGTACAACATAGAAAAGGTTATGTATCTACCTGTGTGAGTAAAAGGAGAAAAGAAAAAAAAATAAAATAAAACAACTGAATGTAGAAGGTGTCGAGAATACTGAGCCTTGGCTTTATCAAGGACCAGCAAAAACTCTGCATTTTCTCACTTCCACAAAGACCTAGTTGGAAATGGGTTTCTGCAAGGCCATAGATGCAAGTAACATTCCCACCTAAAATAGTTTAAAATATATATATATAAGTCATGTCCTCCGTAGAGTAGCATGACCTAGCACTAGTTAACAATTTCGCTTGCATCCATTAACCTTCATGGCCCGACCCATGCTCTTCATCTGTTACTATTAAACAGAGAGAAGAAGATTAAAGAGAACTCAAGCTGTGAGAGTGACATAATAAATAGAAATGATTTTCAGCTATAACGAAATTCCAAGTTCGTTTGAGAGAGAATTTAAACCTGAAAAACAAATTTTACATTGCAATTAAAAAAGGAAATGTTAATTTATAACGAACAGATTTTTGAAAGAAAACTTGAGTCTAAAACCCCCTACTCTACAACTTATGACAGCACGAAAACGAGAATAAGTTAAAGATAATAATTAACTAAAGAAAACTTTGTGAAAGTTATATACCTTAAACAGTTAGTCGCAATATGTACAAAGTATTTCAGCAGTGCTTTAAGTGCATAATTAATTAGTTATTAAGAACTTAACTACTTTGAAAAAACAGCGCATAGACAGCGCATAGAAAAGGAACAAGCTTAGCCATCTTCTGTTCCTAGGTACCACAAAAGACGCTCAAAGTTACAAAGAAAAGTAAGAGTTAAAACCCGCATAAATGTTAACAGACAAACCAATGCTTAAAAGCTGAAAAGCTAAAAAAATACAGAGAAAAGGTACATGAAGTACTAACATTGAACTTATAAAACCTAGAGCCCAAAAACAAGGAAGAGAGCTTACCTCTTGTGTTACAAAAACTTTTCTCCTCACAAGAGGAGAACATGGCTGACCTCTTCCGCCACTCCCTAGACGCTGGGGGGCAGTGAGGGTGGGGCTGATGGCCTCCTCATACAGCAAGAAACCAACGCGCGGAGATTTTAACCAGAGAAAAAAATATAAACTTAAGACTGTGGATCTGTATGATCAGAATGAGCAGAATTAACTCTCCAGAATACATGAGAAATATTATAAAATACACGAGCAGTTTATTTAATAATCTTTGCATGTATTAAATCACCTTAGTGAGCTTCTATAGATTAATCAGAATCTTATTAATTTTAATGTTGGTTTTACTATTTTTAGTATAGCTATCCTAGTGATGAATAACTAGTTTTCTTTTTTATTTGTTTTTATTTTCTTTTATAAACAGATTTTTAAGCTTTTTTGTGATTTTGTTTATATTATTTAATTTTTTTGTTTTAATAGGACCGTCATATCCATAGCACTAAGGTTCCTTTAGGTAGTTAATAGGCATCCTCTAGCCAACTTCCTTACGGCTTTGATTGGTCAGAATCATATTATTAACTGTGTAGAAAATTAAAGCAGATCTGCCAACCTTACTCTATTATTCAGAATAATTTTTCTTAAAGTTCTTTTGATGAAAGAAGAAGGAATTTCGTTCTCTAGAAAACTTTCTAATAGTATATTAATGTGGTAATTGAAGTCCAAATTGTTGCTGCAAATTCTTGAAATTCTTAGGACCTGAGAAATTAGTACATTCTCAATTACTTTGGTTGAAATGTTATTATTCCAGTGTAGATATTTAATTACTTTGAAAGGAAAATTAGCTCTTTTATCAAAGAGGCTAATAGATGGGTTACCTCTGTTGAGCTTAATGCTTAAGTCTAGGAACTCAAGTTCCTGATTACTGTGGTTGGTTTTACATAAGTTAAGAGAGCTAGGATAGATATTATCAAAATCACTCTCTATAACTTCGGAATTATTGATACACAGCAGATCATCAATATATCTAAAAGTGTAAAGGTAGTTATCTGAGCAGGTGGGGTGATTTTTAATGAATTTATATTCCTTAAAGAACAGGAATAGATTAGCGATATTCGTGGACGTTGATGTTCCCATTGGAATACCGTTCACTTGCTTATAGAGAGTATTATTATATAAGATATGGTTATTTTTTATGCAGCAATTGAGATAAGAGTTCCAAGTTCCTACATCAACAAATTGGTTAAGTTTAAATTCTGCATACAGCTCTTTAAAGGTAGTGATTATATCTGATAGAGGCAGATTAGTATATAGGTTTTCAAAATCATAACTATTAATATCTAGGGGACAAACTTTGAGTATAGTAGAAATTACTTCTGCATTATTATTAATTATCCAAAAATCTCTGTACATCAAGTTAGAACAGTTTCTAATGTGTTTCAAAACCTTCTTTAAGACATCTTCAAAAGCAAGATCTATTTTCTTTTTATGACTCCTTACTCCACTAGCTATGAACCTGAACTTCACAGGATCCTTATGAAACTTAACCGTTGCAAAAAGAAATGGAAATTCAGGCCCATATCTTCTAGTTTGCGGAATTTTAAGTTTCTTGAAGAATGCCTTAAACCGATTTTCTAACTGCTTGGTAGAATAACTTACGGGCTCGTATGTTACTATATTATTGAGTTCCATAGTTAACAATTCAAAATAGAACTTCTTACAGATAATTGCAAAATTATTGCTAGCTTTATCCGTAGTGGTAAAAATAAATTGGTCTTGTAGTTTGGAGAGTGACCTTTTAGCTTCTCCAGAGAAAAAGAGATTTCTGTCGAAGCAAAAGTCCAGACCTGCCAACTCACCGGTGAAGCTATTGATTATATTATATTTCCATTCTGCGAAGGCCTCAATAGGCTGATTGTACGTTAAACTGGTTTTTACGATGTACTTATTTACATCTTGAGTGAAGCTCTCAAGAATCCTTTCTTTGGAAATTGTGAAGGAAGGTCTGAATTTAGAGCCATACTCTAATAAATTCCTAAGCTTTTCATTTTCAACAAAACTCAAGTTTCCGGTGATAATATGGTTGTAATTCTTATCATAGTGAACTGTTTCTTTATGTTCATCACAAGAACAAGTAGTAATTACAGGAATGTAGCTCGAAGAGTTAAGTTTGTAGTTTTTAACTATTGACCCTAAGGTCTTAACATATTTAAAACTTACAATAGACTGGTGCCTGTGGATGGGAAAAAAATTGCATTACTGTAGAACAGCTTCCTTACATTGAGATTATCGTAGGCTTTATTTAGGAACCTGATGGTAACAAAATTACTGGAAAATTCTTTAAGAGAAATTTTATCTTTAAGAATATGTTTAAGAATGTCCAGAACCAAAGCAAAAACATGCTTATCAACATGGTCAGCAGTTTCATTCCAGAATTTGAAAAAACATTTAAGGACAGAGTGCTTGAAGGACTTGAGAATTTTGTAAGTATTTTTAACAAAATTAGTGCCAGTTTTAAAGCTTTCCAGAGTTTTTAGCAAGTTAGCAAAATCAACTTTGCTTGATGTGCGAAATAACCTCTGTCCTCTATTACCTCTAGAGCAGCTCTTATTATTAACAAGAAAGAAGAGTTCACGAATTGAAAATTTATGCTGATTATGCTTATTGTCAGATAGAGTGGAATTAAGGCCATAGGGATAAAGAGACTGATGCTGCAAAATTTCAAGGGATTCAGTTTCTAGCCGAGCATAGAGGTCAGGGATAATATGTAGTACCTCTATTTTCACTTTGTCAAAACCATGAGTATGGAAATGCTCTAATTCAAAGGTAGAGTACTGGTTGGCGTTTGTGGAGGGGTTCACTCCTGAATTAGAGAACTTGTTTACTAGAGACCTGTGACCATTAATCCTAAGATGAAGAGGATTTTTACTTTGGCCAATATAGCTAAGGTTGCAGACAGTACAGGTGAGCTTATAGATGGTATTGTAGGCTTTGCAAAACTTGTTGGAGCAATTATCCTCAACAGAAGAATACAGGTTAGGATCTGCAGATTTACATGTCAAACAACGTTTGTCATTTCATAACTTTAGATTACCTTTGCCAGCGAGTTCATACACTATGGGAAAGGGTGCTAGCCTAACCGAGCGGGAGGACTTAAAATATCTGAGCTGACCTCCAATCCTTTCATCGTCCTTAGAACTCCACTTGGGCCAAAACATACAAATTCTGAGCAAACCAACTAGGAAAAACTTTTTAGAAATAAGCAGTCCAAGAAAAGATCAAACTCGAGTATAAACTACACTCCAAAAAGCTGCATCCAAAACATACTAAAAAGAAAAATTAGAAAATGAAAAAAACCTCAAGTAAAAAAATAGTAATAAAAAAAAAAAAAAAATAATAATAATAATAATAAAAAATAAAAACTAATAAAACATTTCAACTAGAATTTGCGCATGAGCTGCTAAATAATAAATTGAAATTAGTTACTTAAGAGCAAAACTGAAGACTAAGGAAAAAATTTTAGAATTTAGAACGAAGGGTGCAAAATAACCTGAAAATCAAAACGCGCAACGCAGCAGTTTTGAAAATTCAGAATTCACATTCTATAAAGATACCTAAGCAAAAAAAATATACAAATATAATTTTGACTCACACCTAGTACAACATAGAAAAGGTTATGTATCTACCTGTGTGAGTAAAAGGAGAAAAGAAAAAATAATAAAATAAAACAACTGAATGTAGAAGGTGTCGAGAATACTGAGCCTTGGCTTTATCAAGGACCAGCAAAAACTCTGCATTTTCTCACTTCCACAAAGACCTAGTTGGAAATGGGTTTCTGCAAGGCCATAGATGCAAGTAACATTCCCACCTAAAATAGTTTAAAATATATATATATAAGTCATGTCCTCCGTAGAGTAGCATGACCTAGCACTAGTTAACAATTTCGCTTGCATCCATTAACCTTCATGGCCCGACCCATGCTCTTCATCTGTTACTATTAAACAGAGAGAAGAAGATTAAAGAGAACTCAAGCTGTGAGAGTGACATAATAAATAGAAATGATTTTCAGCTATAACGAAATTCCAAGTTCGTTTGAGAGAGAATTTAAACCTGAAAAACAAATTTTACATTGCAATTAAAAAAGGAAATGTTAATTTATAACGAACAGATTTTTGAAAGAAAACTTGAGTCTAAAACCCCCTACTCTACAACTTATGACAGCACGAAAACGAGAATAAGTTAAAGATAATAATTAACTAAAGAAAACTTTGTGAAAGTTATATACCTTAAACAGTTAGTCGCAATATGTACAAAGTATTTCAGCAGTGCTTTAAGTGCATAATTAATTAGTTATTAAGAACTTAACTACTTTGAAAAAACAGCGCATAGACAGCGCATAGAAAAGGAACAAGCTTAGCCATCTTCTGTTCCTAGGTACCACAAAAGACGCTCAAAGTTACAAAGAAAAGTAAGAGTTAAAACCCGCATAAATGTTAACAGACAAACCAATGCTTAAAAGCTGAAAAGCTAAAAAAATACAGAGAAAAGGTACATGAAGTACTAACATTGAACTTATAAAACCTAGAGCCCAAAAACAAGGAAGAGAGCTTACCTCTTGTGTTACAAAAACTTTTCTCCTCACAAGAGGAGAACATGGCTGACCTCTTCCGCCACTCCCTAGACGCTGGGGGGCAGTGAGGGTGGGGCTGATGGCCTCCTCATACAGCAAGAAACCAACGCGCGGAGATTTTAACCAGAGAAAAAAATATAAACTTAAGACTGTGGATCTGTATGATCAGAATGAGCAGAATTAACTCTCCAGAATACATGAGAAATATTATAAAATACACGAGCAGTTTATTTAATAATCTTTGCATGTAAAATTAAATAATATAAACAAAATCACAAAAAAAGCTTAAAAATCTGTTTATAAAAGAAAATAAAAACAAATAAAAAAGAAAACTAGTTATTCATCACTAGGATAGCTATACTAAAAATAGTAAAACCAACATTAAAATTAATAAGATTCTGATTAATCTATAGAAGCTCACTAAGGTGATTTAATACATGCAAAGATTATTAAATAAACTGCTCGTGTATTTTATAATATTTCTCATGTATTCTGGAGAGTTAATTCTGCTCATTCTGATCATACAGATCCACAGTCTTAAGTTTATATTTTTTTCTCTGGTTAAAATCTCCGCGCGTTGGTTTCTTGCTGTATGAGGAGGCCATCAGCCCCACCCTCACTGCCCCCCAGCGTCTAGGGAGTGGCGGAAGAGGTCAGCCATGTTCTCCTCTTGTGAGGAGAAAAGTTTTTGTAACACAAGAGGTAAGCTCTCTTCCTTGTTTTTGGGCTCTAGGTTTTATAAGTTCAATGTTAGTACTTCATGTACCTTTTCTCTGTATTTTTTAGCTTTTCAGCTTTTAAGCATTGGTTTGTCTGTTAACATTTATGCGGGTTTTAACTCTTACTTTTCTTTGTAACTTTGAGCGTCTTTTGTGGTACCTAGGAACAGAAGATGGCTAAGCTTGTTCCTTTTCTATGCGCTGTCTATGCGCTGTTTTTTCAAAGTAGTTAAGTTCTTAATAACTAATTAATTATGCACTTAAAGCACTGCTGAAATACTTTGTACATATTGCGACTAACTGTTTAAGGTATATAACTTTCACAAAGTTTTCTTTAGTTAATTATTATCTTTAACTTATTCTCGTTTTCGTGCTGTCATAAGTTGTAGAGTAGGGGTTTTAGACTCAAGTTTTCTTTCAAAAATCTGTTCGTTATAAATTAACATTTCCTTTTTTAATTGCAATGTAAAATTTGTTTTTCAGGTTTAAATTCTCTCTCAAACGAACTTGGAATTTCGTTATAGCTGAAAATCATTTCTATTTATTATGTCACTCTCACAGCTTGAGTTCTCTTTAATCTTCTTCTCTCTGTTTAATAGTAACAGATGAAGAGCATGGGTCGGGCCATGAAGGTTAATGGATGCAAGCGAAATTGTTAACTAGTGCTAGGTCATGCTACTCTACGGAGGACATGACTTATATATATATATATTTTAAACTATTTTAGGTGGGAATGTTACTTGCATCTATGGCCTTGCAGAAACCCATTTCCAACTAGGTCTTTGTGGAAGTGAGAAAATGCAGAGTTTTTGCTGGTCCTTGATAAAGCCAAGGCTCAGTATTCTCGACACCTTCTACATTCAGTTGTTTTATTTTATTTTTTTTCTTTTCTCCTTTTACTCACACAGGTAGATACATAACCTTTTCTATGTTGTACTAGGTGTGAGTCAAAATTATATTTGTATATTTTTTTTGCTTAGGTATCTTTATAGAATGTGAATTCTGAATTTTCAAAACTGCTGCGTTGCGCGTTTTGATTTTCAGGTTATTTTGCACCCTTCGTTCTAAATTCTAAAATTTTTTCCTTAGTCTTCAGTTTTGCTCTTAAGTATATATATATATATATATATTCTATTAAGAAGATACCTAATCAAAAAAATACATAAATAATTTTGACTCACACCAAGTACGACATAGAAAAGGTTATGTATCTACCGGTGTGAGTAAAAGGAGAAAAGATAAAAAAATAATAAAATAAAACAACTGAATGTAGAAGGTGTCGAGAATACTGAGCCTTGGCTTTATCAAAGACCAGCAAAAACTCTGCATTTTCTCACTTCCACAAAGACCTAGTTGGAAATGGGTTTCTGCAAGGCCATGGATGCAAGTAACATTCCCACCTAAAATTGTTTTAAAAAATATATATATGTCATGTCCTCCGCAGAGTTGTATGGCCTAGCACTAGTTAACAATTTCGCTTGCATCCATTGACCTTCCTGGCCCGACCCATGCTCTTCATCTGTTACTATTAAACAGAGAGAAGAAGATTAAAGAGAACTCAAGCTGTGAGAGTGACATAATAATTAGAAATAATTTTCAGCTATAACGAAATGCCAAGTTCGTTTGAGAGAGAATTTAAACCTGAAAATCAATGCAGAAGAAATCCAAATTTATACATTGCAATTAAAAAAGGAAATATTAATTTTAAAAAAAAACAGATTTTTGAAAGAAAACTTGATTCTAAAACCCCTACTCTACACCTTATGACAGCACGAAAACGAGAATAATTTAAAGACAATAATTAACTAAAGAAAACTTTGTGAAAGTTATATGACTTAAACAGTTAGTTGCAATATGTACAAAGTTTTTCAGCAGTGCTTTAAGTGCATAATTATTTTAGTTATTAAGAACTTAACAACTTTGAAAATACAGCGCAAAGAAAAGGAACACGCTTAGCCATCTGCTGTTCCTAGGTACCCCAAAAGACGCGCAAAGTTACCAAGAAAAGAAAGAGTTAAAACCCGCAAAAATGTTAACAGACAAGCCAGTGCCTAAAAGCTGAAAAGCAAAAAATCAACAGAGAAAAAGTACATGAATTACAAACATTGAACTTATAAAACCTAAAACCCAAAACACAAGAAAGAGAGCTTACCTCTTGTGCGACTTAACAATCACCTCACAAGAGTAAAACATGGCTGACCTCTTCCCTAACGCTTCTGCCACTCCCTAGACGCTGGGGGGCAGTGTGGGTGGGGCTGATGGCCTCCTCATACAGAAAGAAACCAACACGCGGAGATTTTAGCCAGAGAAAAAAATATATAAACTTAAGACTGTGGACCTGTATGATCAGAAAGAGCAGAATTAACTCTCCAGAATACATGAGAAATATTATAAAATACACGAGTAGTGTATTTAATAATCTTTGCATGTATTAAATCACCTTAGTGAGCTTCTATAGATTAATCAGAATCTTATTATTTTAATGATGGTTTTACTATTTTTAGTATAGCTATCCTAGTGATGAATAACTAGTTTTCTTTTTTATTTGTTTTTATTTTCTTTTATAAACAGATTTTTAAGCTTTTTTGTGATTTTGTTTATATTATTTAATTTTTTGTTTTAATAGGACCTTCATATCCATAGCACTAAGGTTCCTTTTAGTAGTTAATAGGCATCCTCTAGCCAACTTCCTTACGGCTTTGATTGGTCAGAATCATATTATTAACTGTGTAGAAAATTAAAGCAGATCTGCCAACCTTACTCTATTATTCAGAATAATTTTTCTTAAAGTTCTTTTGATGAAAGAAGAAGGAATTTCGTTCTCTAGAAAACTATCTAATAGTATATTAATGTGGTAATTGAAGTCCAAATTGTTGCTGCAAATTCTTGAAATTCTTAGGACCTGAGAAATTAGTACATTCTCAATTACTTTGGTTGATATGTTATTATTCCAGTGTAGATATTTAATTGTTTTGAAAGGAAAATTAACTCTTTTATCAAAGAGGCTAATAGATGGGTTACCTCTGTTGAGCTTAATGCTTAAGTCTAGGAACTCAAGTTCCTGATTACTGTGGTTGGTTTTACATAAGTTAAGAGAGCTAGGATAGATATTATCAAAATCACTCTCTATAACTTCTGAATTATTGATACACAGCAGATCATCTATATATCTAAAAGTGTAAAGGTAGTTATCTGAGCAGGTGGGGTGATTTTTAATGAATTTATATTCCTTAAAGAACAGGAATAGATTAGCGATATTCGTGGACGTTGATGTTCCCATGGGAATACCGTTCACCTGCTTATAGAGAGTATTATTATATAAGATATGGTTATTTTTTATGCAGCAATTGAGATAAGAGTTCCAAGTTCCTACGTTAACAAATTGGTTAAGTTTAAATTCTGCATACAGCTCTTTAAAGGTAGTGATTATATCAGATAGAGGCAGATTAGTATATAGGTTTTCAAAATCATAACTATTAATATCTAGGGGACAAACTTTGAGTATAGTAGAAATTACTTCTGCATTATTATTAATTATCCAAAAATCTCTGTACATCAAGTTAGTACAGTTTCTAATGTGTTTCAAAACCTTCTTTAAGACATCTTCAAAAGCAAGATCTATTTTCTTTTTATGACTCCTTACTCCACTAGCTATGAACCTGAACTTCACAGGATCCTTATGAAACTTAACCGTTGCAAAAAGAAATGGAAATTCAGGCTCATATCTTCTAGTTTGTGGAATTTTGAGTTTCTTGAAGAATGCCTTAAACCGATTTTCTAACTGCTTGGTAGAATAACTTACTGGCTCGTATGTTACTCTATTATTGAGTTCCATAGTTAACAATTCAAAATAGAACTTCTTACAGATAATTGCAAAATTATTGCTAGCTTTATCCGTAGTGGTAAAAATAAATAGGTCTTGTAGTTTGGAGAGTGACCTTTTAGCTTCTCCAGAGAAAAAGAGATTTCTGTCGAAACAAAAGTTCAGACCTGCCAACTCACCGGTGAAGCTATTGATTATATTATATTTCCATTCTGCGAAGGCCTCAATAGGCTGATTGTACGCTAAACTGGTTTTTACGATGTACCTATTAGCATCTTGAGTGAAGCTCTCAAGAATCCTTTCTTTGGAAATTGTGAAGGAAGGTCTGAATTTAGAGCCATACTCTAATAAATTCCTAAGCTTTTTATTTTCAACAAAACTCAAGTTTCCGGTGATAATATGGTTGTAATTCTTATTATAGTGAACTGTTTCTTTATGTTCATCACAAGAGCATGTAGTAATTACAGGAATGTAGCTCGAAGAGTTAAGTTTGTAGTTTTTAACTATTGACCCTAAGGTCTTAACATATTTAAAACTTACAATAGACTGGTGCCTGTGGATGGGAAAAAAATTGCATTATTGTAGAACAGCTTCCTTACATTGAGCTTATCGTAGGCTTTATTTAGAAACCTGATGGTTACAAAATTACTAGAAAATTCTTTAAGAGAAATTTTATCTTTAAGAATATGTTTAAGAATGTCCAGAACCAAAGCAAAAACATGCTTATCAACATGGTCAGCAGTTTCATTCCAGAGTTTGAAAAAACTTTTAAGGACAGAGTGCTTGAAGGACTTGAGAATTTTGTAAGTATTTTTAACAAAATTAGTGCCAGTTTTAAAGCTTTCCAGAGTTATTAGCAAGTTAGCAAAATCAACTTTGCCTGATGTGCGAAATAACCTCTGTCCTCTATTACCTCTAGTGCAGCTCTTATTATTAACAAGAAAGAAGAGTTCACGAATTGAAAATTTATGCTGATTATGCTTATTGTCAGATAGAGTGGAATTAAGGCCATAGGGATAAAGAGACTGATGCTGCAAAATTTCAAGGGATTCAGTTTCTAGCCGAGCATAGAGGTCAGGGATAATATGTAGTACCTCTATTTTCACTTTGTCAAAACCATGAGTATGGAAATGTTCTAATTCAAAGGTACTCTCTCTCTAATTCAGGAGTGAACCCCTCCACAAACGCCAACCAGTACTCTACCTTTGAATTAGAACATTTCCATACTCATGGTTTAGACAAAGTGAAAATAGAGGTACTACATATTATCCCTGACCTCTATGCTCGGCTAGAAACTGAATCCCTTGAAATTTTGCAGCATCAGTCTCTTTATCCCTATGGTCTTAATTCCACTCTATCTGACAATAAGCATAATCAGCATAAATTTTCAATTCGTGAACTCTTCTTTCTTGTTAATAATAAGAGCTGCACTAGAGGTAATAGAGGACAGAGGTTATTTCGCACATCAGGCAAAGTTGATTTTGCTAACTTGCTAATAACTCTGGAAAGCTTTAAAACTGGCACTAATTTTGTTAAAAATACTTACAAAATTCTCAAGTCCTTCAAGCACTCTGTCCTTAAAAGTTTTTTCAAACTCTGGAATGAAACTGCTGACCATGTTGATAAGCATGTTTTTGCTTTGGTTCTGGACATTCTTAAACATATTCTTAAAGATAAAATTTCTCTTAAAGAATTTTCTAGTAATTTTGTAACCATCAGGCTTCTAAATAAAGCCTACGATAAGCCCAATGTAAGGAAGCTGTTCTACAATAATGCAATTTTTTTCCCATCCACAGGCACCAGTCTATTGTAAGTTTTAAATATGTTAAGACCTTAGGGTCAATAGTTAAAAACTACAAACTTAACTCTTCGAGCTACATTCCTGTAATTACTACATGTTCTTGTGATGAACATAAAGAAACAGTTCACTACAATAAGAATTACAACCATATTATCACCGGAAACTTGAGTTTTGTTGAAAATGAAAAGCTTAGGAATTTATTAGAGTATGGCTCTAAATTCAGACCTTCCTTCACAATTTCCAAAGAAAGGATTCTTGAGAGCTTCACTCAAGATGTTAATAGGTACATCGTAAAAACCAGTTTAGCGTACAATCAGCCTATTGAGGCCTTCGCAGAATGGAAATATAATATAATCAATAGCTTCACCGGTGAGTTGGCAGGTCTGAACTTTTGTTTCGACAGAAATCTCTTTTTCTCTGGAGAAGCTAAAAGGTCACTCTCCAAACTACAAGACCTATTTATTTTTACCACTACGGATAAAGCTAGCAATAATTTTGCAATTATCTGTAAGAAGTTCTATTTTGAATTGTTAACTATGGAACTCAATAATAGAGTAACATACGAGCCAGTAAGTTATTCTACCAAGCAGTTAGAAAATCGGTTTAAGGCATTCTTCAAGAAACTCAAAATTCCACAAACTAGAAGATATGAGCCTGAATTTCCATTTCTTTTTGCAACGGTTAAGTTTCATAAGGATCCTGTGAAGTTCAGGTTCATAGCTAGTGGAGTAAGGAGTCATAAAAAGAAAATAGATCTTGCTTTTGAAGATGTCTTAAAGAAGGTTTTGAAACACATTAGAAACTGTACTAACTTGATGTACAGAGATTTTTGGATAATTAATAATAATGCAGAAGTAATTTCTACTATACTCAAAGTTTGTCCCCTAGATATTAATAGTTATGATTTTGAAAACCTATATACTAATCTGCCTCTATCTGATATAATCACTACCTTTAAAGAGCTGTATGCAGAATTTAAACTTAACCAATTTGTTAACGTAGGAACTTGGAACTCTTATCTCAATTGCTGCATAAAAAATAACCATATCTTATATAATAATACTCTCTATAAACAGGTGAACGGTATTCCCATGGGAACATCAACGTCCACGAATATCGCTAATCTATTCCTGTTCTTTAAGGAATATAAATTCATTAAAAATCACCCCACCTGCTCAGATAACTACCTTTACACTTTTAGATATATTGATGATCTGCTGTGTATCAATAATTCAGAAGTTATAGAGAGTGATTTTGATAATATCTATCCTAGCTCTCTTAACTTATGTAAAACCAACCACAGTAATCAGGAACTTGAGTTCCTAGACTTAAGCATTAAGCTCAACAGAGGTAACCCATCTATTAGCCTCTTTGATAAAAGAGTTAATTTTCCTTTCAAAACAATTAAATATCTACACTGGAATAATAACATATCAACCAAAGTAATTGAGAATGTACTAATTTCTCAGGTCCTAAGAATTTCAAGAATTTGCAGCAACAATTTGGACTTCAATTACCACATTAATATACTATTAGATAGTTTTCTAGAGAACGAAATTCCTTCTTCTTTCATCAAAAGAACTTTAAGAAAAATTATTCTGAATAATAGAGTAAGGTTGGCAGATCTGCTTTAATTTTCTACACAGTTAATAATATGATTCTGACCAATCAAAGCCGTAAGGAAGTTGGCTAGAGGATGCCTATTAACTACTAAAAGGAACCTTAGTGCTATGGATATGAAGGTCCTATTAAAACAAAAAATTAAATAATATAAACAAAATCACAAAAAAAGCTTAAAAATCTGTTTATAAAAGAAAATAAAAACAAATAAAAAAGAAAACTAGTTATTCATCACTAGGATAGCTATACTAAAAATAGTAAAACCATCATTAAAATTAATAAGATTCTGATTAATCTATAGAAGCTCACTAAGGTGATTTAATACATGCAAAGATTATTAAATACACTACTCGTGTATTTTATAATATTTCTCATGTATTCTGGAGAGTTAATTCTGCTCTTTCTGATCATACAGGTCCACAGTCTTAAGTTTATATATTTTTTTCTCTGGCTAAAATCTCCGCGTGTTGGTTTCTTTCTGTATGAGGAGGCCATCAGCCCCACCCACACTGCCCCCCAGCGTCTAGGGAGTGGCAGAAGCGTTAGGGAAGAGGTCAGCCATGTTTTACTCTTGTGAGGTGATTGTTAAGTCGCACAAGAGGTAAGCTCTCTTTCTTGTGTTTTGGGTTTTAGGTTTTATAAGTTCAATGTTTGTAATTCATGTACTTTTTCTCTGTTGATTTTTTGCTTTTCAGCTTTTAGGCACTGGCTTGTCTGTTAACATTTTTGCGGGTTTTAACTCTTTCTTTTCTTGGTAACTTTGCGCGTCTTTTGGGGTACCTAGGAACAGCAGATGGCTAAGCGTGTTCCTTTTCTTTGCGCTGTATTTTCAAAGTTGTTAAGTTCTTAATAACTAAAATAATTATGCACTTAAAGCACTGCTGAAAAACTTTGTACATATTGCAACTAACTGTTTAAGTCATATAACTTTCACAAAGTTTTCTTTAGTTAATTATTGTCTTTAAATTATTCTCGTTTTCGTGCTGTCATAAGGTGTAGAGTAGGGGGTTTTAGAATCAAGTTTTCTTTCAAAAATCTGTTTTTTTTTTAAATTAATATTTCCTTTTTTAATTGCAATGTATAAATTTGGATTTCTTCTGCATTGATTTTCAGGTTTAAATTCTCTCTCAAACGAACTTGGCATTTCGTTATAGCTGAAAATTATTTCTAATTATTATGTCACTCTCACAGCTTGAGTTCTCTTTAATCTTCTTCTCTCTGTTTAATAGTAACAGATGAAGAGCATGGGTCGGGCCAGGAAGGTCAATGGATGCAAGCGAAATTGTTAACTAGTGCTAGGCCATACAACTCTGCGGAGGACATGACATATATATATTTTTTAAAACAATTTTAGGTGGGAATGTTACTTGCATCCATGGCCTTGCAGAAACCCATTTCCAACTAGGTCTTTGTGGAAGTGAGAAAATGCAGAGTTTTTGCTGGTCCTTTGATAAAGCCAAGGCTCAGTATTCTCGACACCTTCTACATTCAGTTGTTTTATTTTATTATTTTTTTATCTTTTCTCCTTTTACTCACACCGGTAGATACATAACCTTTTCTATGTCGTACTTGGTGTGAGTCAAAATTATTTATGTATTTTTTTGATTAGGTATCTTCTTAATAGAATGTGAATTCTGAATTTTCAAAACTGCTGCGTTGCGCGTTTTGATCTTCAGGTTATTTTGCAACTTTCGTTTTAAATTCTAAAGTTTTCCCTTAGTCTTCAGTTTTGCTCTTCAGTATATATATATATACTGCATACCACCACGTCATGACTTACACTCGTTGCCACATATAATTCAGCGGGAGAAACAATATCTCGTTAAGTGAGAAGATAATTTGCATAGGAAAATAAAATAAAAAGAGATAGTAAAATCAAAAAGAAACTGAATCTAGAGTATACGTTACAAGACTTCATAATGCTTCAATGGTACTATCTTCGCGGGTAGAGCAGTTTTTATCTTACTGCGGTTTTACTTTATTAACGTAAACAAAAATGATAAGAAATTTAATTCGTTCTTGTAAAGAGTTATATAACATTTCCTGAGAAATCCCTCTTCTCCAAACCCTGCTGACAGAAATTCATCCCAATGTTGACTTGTCCTTGCTCAATATTTTAATGGAAAAAAAAAAGTACAAAAATTAAAAAGAGAGAACACAAAAAAAAAAAAAAAAAAAACTTCTCCATTCATTTTCTGATAAGAAATTAATAATGTGAACTTTTTGTCAGCAATAAAAATAATAATGGTAATAATTAATAATAATATGATAACAATGTTCATTCGGATGAATTCCTGATCAGTATACGTATTTTATAAAAACTCTAATATACTAACCCCCCCCCCCCCAAAAAAAAAAAAAATTCGTAGGGGTCATCCATAGATGGCTTAATCCTTGAGATGTAAGGTTCATGAGCTTGTACCCCCTAAATCAAAAGCGTTCCTACGCCACTGCCTTGGACAATAAATATCAAGCGAGGGTCTCAGTGATGAAGAAATTAATCGGCATATAAAGCTTCGTTCGAGAGCTTTTGAAAGAAACAGTACAATTTTCAAGAGCGATATACAATTATGTCTTTAAAGAAAAGTGTTTAATGAATACATCCTTCCAGTTCTTACGTACGAAGCAGAGACTTGGACTTAACTATAAAAACATGCAAAGGCTGCAGACAACTGAAAGAAGCATTGATGGATGCATGCTTGGTGTAACAAGGAAAGGAAAATGACAAGAGTGGAAGACATCATGATCAGAGTAAAATCCTTGAAATGGCAACGAGCTGGACCTATTGCTAAAAGAACAGATCACCGACAGACGACCAAAATTTTAGGCTGGATTCCAAGGAACAGGAAAAGACCCAGAAGAAAACCAAATGGGAACCGTCATTAACTGGAATTTCTCGCGTGGATGAAATTCGAAAGCATGCCAGAGTGACATGGATTAATTGAACTTACTAGATGTAACGAAAGTTCTATAGATTTATTCTGCAACATGTCTGCATTTCATGTTTTATTATGTAATTATTATTTGGAAACTTTGTATTACCATAAAAGTAATTTATCGGAGAGAAAAAGAGACACACCTGGGGGGGGGGGGTGAGAATCATACACTGACGGGAAAAAATCCCAATACCAAGAAGGGGTTGTGTTAGATAAACGACAGTTGGTAGGCGGTGAGAGTACATCTGTAAGATGACGCCTATGCAAATTTCGCGCTCGGCGCATACGTGTGGCGCTAGTAGCGCCCCTCGGAACATGAAAAGCAGGTTTGCTGTAAATACGCGCTGTAACGTTCGTGAGCGTTAGTTATCGTTGAGATTCGTAGTAGTGTGTTGATGTTAGTCAAGAATGCATTTAAGAAGACGAAGAAGCCATTATCAACAGCTCACGGAGTTTGAACGAGGTCGTGTAATAGGGCTACGAGAAGGTGGATTTTCTTTCCGCAATATTGCAGAACGACTTGGCAGGAATGTAGCCACTGTGCATGATTGTTGGCAGCGGCGGTCAAGGGAAGGTACTACCTTAAGAAGACCGGGTTCCGGCCGGCCACGTGGCACTACTGAGATGGAAGACCGCCGTGAACGGCGTATGGCCGTGGCGCATCGTACCGCGTCTGCGGCAGCAATTCGAGCTGCAGTTGCCACCACAGTGACACAACGAACTGTTACAAATCGGTTACTTGAAGGACAGCTCCGAGCCAGACGCCCTGTAGCGTGCATTCCACTTACTCCAAACCACTGCCGTTTGCGACGTCAGTGGTGTCAAGCTAGAGCTCATTGGTGGACGAAGTGGAGATCTGTTGTGTTTTCTGATGAAAGCCGGTTCTGCCTGGGTGCCAGTGATGGCCGTGTGTTGGTTAGAAGGAGGCCAGGTGAGCGCCTGCAACCAACCTGTCTGCGGCCGAGACACACTGGATCTACACCTGGATTTATGGTCTGGGGAGCAATTTCCTATGACAGCAGGAGCACTCTCGTGGTTATCAAACGCACCCTGACGGCACAGTTACACGTCGGTCTGGTGATTCAACCTGTTGTGCTGCCATTCATGAACAGCATTCCAGGGGTGTTTTCCAACAGGATAACGCTCGCCCGCATACCGCTGTTGTAACCCAACATGCTCTACAGAGTGTCGACATGTTGCCGGGGCCTGCTAGATCACCAGATCTTTCACCAATCGAGCACGTATGGGACATCATTGGACGACAACTTCAGCGTCACCCCCAACCAGCATTAACCGTCCCAGTATTGACCGACCAAGTGCAACAGGCATGGAACTCCATCCCACAAACTGACATCCAGCACCTGTACGACACAATGCATGAACGTTTGTGTGCTTGCATTCAACATTCTGGCGGTTACACAGGTCATTAATGTACCAGCATTTCACATTTAAAATGACTCTTCTCGCGCTTACATTAAGCTGTGATCTTGAAACCTTAATCGATTAAATATGTTACCCATACAAATGTATTGCCGCCATTTTATTCCTCTACAACTATTTTTTCGTGGTGTTGGGATTTTTTTTTCCGTCAGTGTATTACGCCAATGACTTCGTCTGTACAAAGAGAAACAGTTGAATGCACTGAAACAAGAGTCAAAACATTCAGTCGTTCATTGCTCAACGTTTTTGTTTCTTAAAACTGTTTTAATTCTCTTCGTCGTCGAAAAGGACTGTTTGTTTTCTCTTGAGACTGGAAGCTGACCCAGGACTTTTAATAGCTCTAAATACTTGTATAGAATTCTTTTTCGCATGTAACAAAAGCTGTACTTATAACGAGCATTAATTTTTCTTGTGTATGTTTCACTTTCTATTTCTCACACTACATAAGATATGACTTCACTGTTGTACAAATTTTTGTACAAATCACCGATTTTCAAAATGAGGCTATAAGTGATGCAGTAAATTAACTTTGTCATGCAATACTTTACAGCTTCTACTATACAGGGTTTGCTGTGTTCTTGCACGAGGAGAGAGAGAGAGAGAGAGAGAGATGAGAAGTCAACGCATAAAAAGTGTAATGATAAATGGAAAAAATTTGAGTGTGCGACATATATTCAAGCTTTTAGGATTTCTCACTTTAGCATAAAAAAAAAAAAAAAGAACGCAAAGATTTTCAACTCCCCATGTACACTAGAAAAGAAATTAAAGTCTGAACTTTTCTTTATCATATTTGCATTACAGATATCTGGTCATCTCTAGGTAAAGGAATAAAATCCGTCTTATACCCGTTTTGTTCACTGATCGCCTATCCATCTTTCTATAAGCGCATTAGAATTTAATTATCCTCTTCTGTTCTTTATAGTATGTTCTCCGGACGAGCACTTGGGACAGAAATAAAACTTTGCTTTTTTGTTATGAGTTACCGGGAAGAGGGGGAGGGGTCTGTTTTGGGGTTTAATGACCGCCACGAGCAATTCTAAGGGCTATTAGCAAGCAATCCTTTATCCCTAATTTAGGGTCATTGCTTCCAGGGAAAGAAGAAAGTAAGACAAACACGCCTCATCAGTTAAATAAAAAATTCCGGACTCTAGCCGGGCCTGTAGTGGAAGGTTTAACATTTTGCTCCTGCATAATGAAAAAATCTTTCGTCTCACAAAACCAAGACTGACTTGAAACGAATCTGCCACCGGATACATTGATTAATTACAACCTAAACCGACAAGTCGGGCTGTAAGATGATACTCTGAAATGGGACAGTTTATTTCTTTTAAGGTTGCAACCAATCTCACAAAACGAGGACTGACGTACTAAATAATCAGATGGTGCAGTTCATTGATTGAGACAAATCTGCCACCGGATGCATTGATTAATTACAGCTTAAACCGACGAGTCGGGCTGTAAGATGAATGTCTGAAATACGACGGTTTGTATTTTTTAAGGTTGAAATCAGATTCCGTTTTTATGTCGTTGGCTTTAGCGACGT
The DNA here is from genome assembly GCA_039090855.1 of Macrothele yani. Lineage (NCBI taxonomy): Eukaryota > Metazoa > Arthropoda > Arachnida > Araneae > Macrothelidae > Macrothele > Macrothele yani. Next base: position 105,436,694 of record CM077007.1, read on the forward strand.
GGTGTACACAGGGGAGGATTGGCCCATCGGGATACCGGGACATTACCCGGTGGACCATTCGAGAAATGGCCCACTTTCTCCTATTCTTTTTGTCTAGATTTTTTGGAAAGAACGACTAATTATTTTGGTACTTATGAATAACATAATGGTAAACTTTATTGGAGATTTATTTCTATCTGAATGGTTGTTTACATAAATATGCGACAGTTTCTCCTCCTATGTATGTTGTGCGTTGGCTCCAAAATAAAATAGCAAAGTTCTCTGCACGTCTGTGGGGAAAGAGCCTCCTGACCAAGCAAGCTCTTATAAATTAATTAAGCTAAGGCTAACTGCAGTTAGACGTAGGTTGCCGGGTTTCGATACCCAGGGTGATTGGTGTGCCCTATCCTCATGTGATTGTCGATCGTCCCCACACTTATCCACTGACTCACACATATCATGTTTATCTGGCAGAGATATTCAAAATTTGTGTTCCACACACACATATATCTTAAAAGGAACAAAGGTTTACCAGTACTAGCTCATGGTTCAAAATAATGGGTAGACTTAGAAAAGGCCTCTACCCAAGGAGCAGTAGATGATCAATGAGCAAATATATATAAAAAATAATTCCATAGAGAAATTTCTATGTTGCATGTGCACATTTTAACTTTCAGAATAATCTTCATAGTGATTTAATTGGAAATAAGGTCTTCAAGAGTTCCTCGATATTTGTGTTTCCTTTTTTAAATCAAATTTTATAAAGGAATATAATTATCTGGTACAATGCCCCGTTTTGAGCGTAGTTTGATGCGACATTCAATGACGAAAGGATTTTTAAAATTGTTTCACCGTTAAGTTGTTGTTAAAATTTGTTCACAATTGAATTCGTTTTATGATGCATATTTCAACAGTTCTAATTCATCCGGGAATTAACACAAGGTTTTTCATGACGCAATTTATGATGTATTTCCCTGTATGTGTGTGTGTTTTTATTTACGCTTTCCAACCGTAGGTTGAAGAAGCGTATATGCTCCAGCTTTGTCCGTCCGCACGATAACTCACGTGAAAATGGTTCGATTTCGACGAAATTTTAGTATGTGGTAGGGGACCACCTGGCGACGAACCCAATAGAAAATGGGCGAAGCAAGGTCAAAGGTCAGGCCATAGGAGCGGGATCCATTCCATTGCTCTTATGCGTCATAACTTGCGCAAAAATTGTTCGATTTCGATGAAATTTTAGTATATGGTAGGGAACCACCTGGGGTGGGTGAAATTGGGTCAAAGGTCAGGACATAGGAGCTGGATCCATTCCATTGCCTTTATGCGTCATAACTTGCGTAAAAATGGTTCGATTTCGATGAAATTTTAGTATTAGGTAGGGAGACACCTGGGCACGAACCCGATTGAAAATAGGGGAAATTGGGTCAAAGGTCAGGCAGGGCATAAGAGCGGAATATATTCCATTGCCCTTAGGTGTCATAACTTGCGTAAAAATGGTTCGATTTCGATGAAATTTTAGTATGTGGTAGGGAGCCACTATGAACGAGCCCTATTGAAAATGGGCGAAATGGGGTTAAAGGTCAGGACACTGGAGTGGGATCCATTCCATTGCCTTTGTGCATCATAACTTACCTAAAATGCTTGGATTGCGACAAAACTTTATCATGTTGTTCCGGAGGTATAGTGAACCGGTTCTGTTGAACATCAACGAAATGGGGTCAAAGGTCATTGCACAAAAGCCAGATTTATTCCACAGCCATTAGTCTCATAACTTGCGTAAAACTGCTTCTATTGCAACAAAACTTTATTATGTTGTTCCGGAGGTATAGTGAACCGGTTCTGTTGAATATCCTTGAAATGGGGTCAAAGGTCAGGACACAGGAGCGAGATTTATTCCACAGCCATTATCCACATAACTTGAGTAATAATTTCTGGTATGTTGGAAAGCGTATCATAATCAATGCATTGCATGATTTTACTAACTTGTATTGGACTACAAGGATAAAATTCCCAGCCTGGTTTGGTTGTCCCAGTCCGCTTCCGGGTGTACATAAACAGAGTTATCGGCTTCTCGGAACCAAAACCAAACCGATCTTCTAGCACCATTCGTTGCTACAGCGGAGATGAGGAAGTTCGAAGTATTTGTTTACATATTTGGGGATAGAGGGCTTCCTTGTTTGTATTGAAGTGTAGAAGGGGAAAAGCATTTACATTTCTATCTGAAGTATGTAATAGTTAGGCAGGAACCTCAACCATGTGAGGAATTCATACGAGAAATAGCACGACACGAGTTAGATAATTTTGTTCAGTACAGTACATTTGTTTCTCTTAACCTGGGGTTTTTCAAACTTTTCTGAATCGCGGACAATATGGCAAATAAGATTCGAAGGACACATGGAAAATAAAAATAAAAATGCATGTGTTTATTATAAATTTCAATTATTTCAGACAGGTTTTGAATTCTAAAACTTAACTTTCGGCAAAAGAAATGGTACAGTTAACACGATATCTATGTTGCAAAGAATTCCGAAATAGCTGCCTGATACGCCTACATTTTTCAGCACACTTTAAAATTTTCTGTGCGTATGGATATTCATTTCCCCATTTCGAAAATGTATTTTCTTCCATTTTCGAATTTCCTTCGTGGACAACGTCTCGAGGACCATTGAAAATTGCTCCGTGACCCACGGGTTGAAGACCTCTGCTCTAAAGGAAGAATTGCGTTAATTGCAATAAATGGCGGAGAACGCTTGATGAGACCACTGGGACTGGGGTTATCTTCTTGAGAAGACAGCGCTGAGGCCACTCCGAGTTATCGTTTTCTGAAACAGCCTTTCTCGAACGCTAGAGAAAGAATTGAAACTGTTTTTATTTTGCTATGCTGTCATGAACATTAGAAAAAGAAAGAAAAAACATTGTGGATACACCGTAGATAAAAATAAAAGCAGGAAAGCCCAAGACTTTATGAGACAATAATCCAGGTTTTTTTAATAGGGTATACATACAATATCTGCCGAGCGACTTTTTTCAAGGCACTGGAATAACTTCTTTTGTTTTTTTCTTATTGAAGGTTTAACGACCACCGTGACCAACTCGATGGGCTATAAGAAGTCGACCGTCCCTAATTTTTGCTGGTTCCAAAGAACGGAGATAGCTAGTGCCGTAAGACAAACAGAGCATACATTCCTCACCGGGATTCGAACCCGGACCCATCTCATATGAATGGTCGGAAGCCATCGCTTAGACAACTGCGCCACCGCGACAGACTAGACCGACTTCAGACTTAGACTGTAAAACGTAAATAGAATAAGATAATAAGAGGTTAAAGAAATCAAATTAAATAAACAATGGTCACTCGAAATTACATCAACATAATGTCTCGCGGTATACACATGATAAAGTTTTTTTTTTTTTTTTAGCTTTAAGGTGGTTTCACCTAAAATCTCTGCCTTATGTTTCCTATGGTAAAAATTCTTTACATATTTTCTACGCAATTAATGTATTCCCAAGGATGAAAATTTGTACATCGATAAAACTACACTGGTGTGCAAAAATTAAGGACGAAGAGGAAAAATTAGCATAACAGCGGAACGAGCACGCAGAACGGACCGAAAGACCACTCAGGAGATAGACTAGGGCCCGGTTCTTTAGGGCATGCGCATATATGCAGCATGACGTAGGGGGGGTGTCGGAAGGGTATAAAGCACAGGGGCGGTGTACGCTCAGCAATTCGGTGAAAACTATTGCACGGTGTACATCGGTTTGAACGACGTCGAGTTGCTGCCACCGGGACATATGGCCAACAGGCCATCCAGTAGACGACATCTGGATGACTTTACCCGAGGTCGTGTCATTGGGAAGTTGGAAGAAGGTCGAAGTGTGACTAGTGTGGCCGAGGAGTTCGGGATCGCTCACAGCATCGTTTCACGAGCTTGGAGAGCATTTCAAACGGCAGGAACAGCTGTCCGAGAGTTTAGCAGTGGTCTTCCACGAGCAACCACGGCGGTTTCTGGGGTGCCAGGAACACAAGAACTGGACACATCAGCAATGAGGTCGAGCTCTCTTTACCGATGAGAGCCGATTTAGTTTGACGAGCGATTATGGACTATACACATCTGGAGAGAGCAAGGAACGCGCAATCACATCTCCAACATCATCGAAAGGGACCGGTTTGGAGGTGGCGGAGTTCTCGTTTGGGGCGGTATCATGCTTGGTAGCCGTACTGACCTCCACATCTTCCAAGGTGGTTCAATCACTGGTGTCCGCTATTGTACCGAGGTTCTCCTGCCTCACGTGCGTCTGTTTAGAGGTGCTGTGGATCCTGAGTTCCTCTTCATGGACGACAACGCTACACCTCATAGTACAGTGGCTGTCGCAGAGCTGTTCGAGAATGAAAATATTCAACGCATGGATTGGCCCGCAAGGTCCCCGGACCTAAATCCGATCGAATACGTGTGAGACCTTCTCGGGAGACGCTTGGAAGCACGTCACCAGCCGCCAGCAACAATTCCGCAGTTGCGATTGGCGCTACGAGAGGAATGGGCCGCGATGCCTCAACAGCTCCTTGACAACCTCGTCCTCAGCATGGACAGACGTTATAAATCCCGCAACGCAGTCAGGGGTGATCATATCCCCTACTAAAGACTGGATTTTTCTTGGCAGCCGCCTGTCACATGGACGTTTCTATCTTCTGTCCAGTTGTGCTCGAAGCTACCTTTTCAATAAAGTGCCTTTGTATCCTTTGGATTCCTTTTTTGGACGGTTTTGCTCACTTGTCCCATATTCTTACATCTTGGGTATCTTATGGTATGATTTGAGTCGATGTGGAGCACTTCTGCACAACGTTACATTCGAAAAACCGTCTCGTCCTTAATTTTTGCACGCCAGTGTAACTTAAAGTTATAGCATGGGATACTTAATACTTGCTAAAACATAACCATAATTATATTAAAAATCAATCATTTTTGTTTGAGTGATGTTCAGACCCGTTAATAGATGGCGCGACTTGTACATTGATGACGTCAGTAGACAAACAAATGTTGGATTACTTGATTATGGTTATGTTTTAGCAAGTATTAAGTATCCCATGCTATAACTTAAAGTTAATTTTATTGATGTGCAAATTTTCATCCTTGAGAATGCATTGATTGCGAAGAAAATATGTAAAGAAGTTTTACCATTGGGAACATAAGGAAGAGATTTCAAGTGGAACCACCTTAAAAGCGCAGTCATACACGTGGTAGATCCACTGATACAAAGTCATTACACGCCTCATTCCGAGACAGAATTTTTATAGTCTCCCTAAGCAAGGTTCCTTTAGCTGTGGTGAACGGAGCGATATCCTTAATGCCGCTCCAGAGTGGTGTCGCCTCATTATTTTTCATGAAAATGTAAAAGCTGAAAATGAAAGTCTATAAAACCTAGCTGTTTCCTTTGGATATGAGCAACATAGAGTCCTCAAAATAATCGAAAAAGCGAGAAAGATAGACAACAAAGGTAATATTCGCACTGCCAATCCTGTGCCAAAATTCATCGGGTCTCTCCCCATATATTCCGAGGTTCTCGTTTGGTTCAGAAGAACCATAAAAAGGTTAAATTATGATGTAGAGATAAAATCAGCTAGATCCATATTTAACGTATCCGTATGCCATGATCCCCAACCTACCACACCTGAGCGTACTGGAGTGTATTCCATTCCCATAGTGCTGTACCCTGATTGGCACGTGCACCCATAGCTTAGTTTCTGAGAGGGGGCGAATAGAAAGTGTAACAACGGATAACATATACAAGCACCATATGCAAATTTCTGTGTGCCTTCTTGTTATTTAACCGTTATTACCCCACTCTCAACACATAAATTCAATTAGAAATTAGAAGACCTAAAAACTACATGAAAAAATGAAATTAGGTTGCATGCTAGGACAACAAGGTAATTTCTTTGTCGTTCTCTTGCCCATTCGGGCCACTCGTGTCACATTCGCTACGAAACCCCAGCGATCACTCAATCGGTCATTAGGAAGGAAAAAAATTCGCTCAGCACAAAGTCCTGGAAGAAAGTTTGGGAGATCTTTGTCTAGCAGTGAATGGCTATTACTGCAGAGGATGACATACAGTATTTTTCATTTCTTCGCCTTTCATACTTTTTCATTCTGTATGTACGTGCGCTGGACTCCAACGTGTAATGGGAAATTTCACCATTACTTTCTACTCTTAATTTTAGCTTTTTCTATCAGAAATTTCCAACGTTTTTCCTATTTTCACTACATACACACGCATCTGGAAACTCACCGAAAATTAACAATCAGAATTTGTGTTATCGCAAAAATCTCTGTAGTGTCGTCCTAGAACGGAAAAGGCATGGTCAAATTCTCAGGGGAGGGAAGTGCCTCTTCTTGCCCCCTATGTGGGCACCTATGCTGATGGATCTAAAAAGGTATACGTAGGAATGACAAAAAATGTCTTTTGCTACAAGACTTGAAGAGCATCAAAGGGATGTCAAACATGGGAAACTCACGACCGCTGTGTCAAATGAGATACTAATGAGCGGCATTAAGGTGGACGTCTAGTGATTTTGCTTCTTATACTTCCAATGGGACAAACTTCTGTACACCTTTTCTTCATAATTAATGCGTTCCCAAGGATGAAAATTTGAACATCGATTAAAATAACTTCATATTATAACTTGGAATACTTACTATTTTCTAAAACACAAACGTAATTAAGCAATCCAACATTTGTTTGTCTACTGACGTCATCAATATACAGGTCGCGACACCACCAAAGAAAAAGTTATTGATTTTTAATATAATTATGGTTATATTTTAGAAAATATTAAGTATTCCAAATTATAATATGAAGTTATTTTAATCGATGTTCAAATTTTCATCCTTGGGAACGCATCAATTGTGAAAAAATGTATACAGAAATTTCCCCGTTTTAAGTATAGGAAGCAAAATCACTAGACGTCCACCTTAAGGCTCTACGGGACCCGCCATCTTGTATCGCTGCCTTCTCTTATTAACCAACGGGCAAGCGTATTTCACCAATTGCTCGGGCAATTTTGCACATTTTGGAACACCGTTTGTGGCTAACGCAAGATATATGATAAATAAAGAGTTCCCTGGTTTCAGATTTTCATTTTGGACCCTTTAAGTATTTTTTATTAATTAATATAACTATGGAAGACGTTTTGGTACGACTTTCGCTGCAGATAAAAAATGAAGGGAAAGGTCAATAAAAATTCTGAAACCAGGAAAGTCTTTATTTATCATATATATTGCTTTAGCCACAAACGGTGTTCCAAAATGTGAAAAATTGCCCAAGCAATTTGTGAAATACGCTTGCCCGTTGGTTAATAAGAGAAGGCAGCAATACAAGATGGCGGGTCTCGTAGAGCGTTAAGGATATTGCTTCGTATACCACAAAAAAAAAAAAAAGAACCTTACTTAACAGGACTTTAGAAATCCTATCTCGCAGTGACATGTGCAATGATTTTGTATCAATGGATCTACAACGTGCATGGACTGCGCGTTTAAAGCTAAACAAAAAATAGTTTTATCATGTATATACCGCGAGACATTATGCAGATGTAATTTCGTGCGACCATTGTTTATTTGATTTGATTTCTTTAACCTCGTTCTAATGCCTTGAAAATGCCGTCCGTTGGCGAGCGAAAGCTCCAGATTTTATAAGTATACACCTGTAAAAAAGACCAGGATTATTGTCTCATAAAGTCTTGTGCTTTTCTGTTTCTAGAAAAAGAAATCGAACATCATTTTCCTTACGTAATCATTTTCCAACCTCCCACTGAGGAAGAATTAATTTTTTTTTATTTTTCTTAGTAGTTTTTTGACCTCCTGAGAGCAGTAAAAAACAATCCAGAGCAATGCGCTAAATAAATACACAGTTTTCACGGTTCTCTCGGGCTAAACACAACCTTTGTCGCTCGCGTAGTCGGAGATCAGAAATATTTGTTACGTATTTCACTTAAAAATATGAAATGTCTTAGCTATCTATGCAATGCGTTTTAGTGTAATTGTCAAGATTTTTTTTTCTATTCTTCAGAAATTAAGTTCTTACTTTTATGTTTCTCGCCCCCTCAGAATCATAAACCATAAATCAAGAAACAACCAACCCTTCTAGTCTACATTGCTCATTGGTGCAATTGAAGGATTAAAAAAAGTATGAAAACTACCAGTGTGACGTAAAAATAAAAATAGTTTACAGTACATCTTCTGAAAACGAAAGTAAACAAATAAGCATATGCTCGTACTTTCACTTTGTCCGTTCTGTATCCTTCTATCTGGAGGTTTGTGTACACACACCTCCGCATCTGTAAGTCCGATACGAAAAATACTTTTGTATGTAATAGCGCAAAACCACAAAGATGATAATTCACGCACTTTCGGATTTCTGCAGTTTTGCTGCTAGTTAGAGGACACTTTTTTTCGTAATTTGAGACAAATTTTCCATTTCTAAAAGTTATATTGCAAACATTCTTACTGCGTTTGATAGCTGGAACTATAAGCGAAATTCTGCATGCATTTCTTATTTTGCTTGATTCTAAGTTTCAACAACAGGTGTTTTAAGTGAGCGTTTCTCTGAGGCGACTTAAATGTATATTTACTTTCGGCACTATGTTTGTATCTCCGCTTCTCAAAGTCAGATTGGATAAATTATTTTTGCATCCAATAGCTGCAATTATGGCTAAACAATTTCGTGCATTTTCATTCTTTGCTGGTATGAAATATCATGGAGCATCGCACAGACTTTGATTTCTTTCTTCGATGATACAGTATCTTCGCTTCGAAATGTCAGATCGGAAAAATGCTTATAACACACATATTATTTTCCGTGTAATAGCATCTTACTTTTATTGCTTTTTTTTTCATGTAGATATTTACTTAAAAATCTTGAAAACTGCAGTAGGAATCGAACCCGATTTTCGTTCGAGTATGCGGCCGTTACAATACCCAAGACAACGAATTTTCAAAAGAAATAAAGCTCAGGAATCTTGGCCAAATTTCAGATTTTTGCTAATCGAAACATGATATTTCCTAATGAATGAATGATAATCATGAATGGAATACGGGATTACACTATACGATACAAATTTTGAAGATGGCAAGCCGTTTTTTGTTGTAAATATGACAAGAATGGTAAGTCAGATAATATCCGAAAACTTGAAAATTTCGTCGTCCTAAAGCGGGAATTGAATCCGCGTCTCCCGGATAGCGCCCGAGTATGCTAACCACTACACCACCCAGAACGACCAAGTTTCAAGTTTCCGATTAATTTGAATATTACCATCACAGGATTCGCTAGTCGAAGATAACTCATGAATGAATGATAATCATGAATGGAATACCGGATTACACCCTACATTAGAAATTTTGAAGACGAAATCCGTTTTTCAAGTTTTCGGATATTATCTGACTTGCCACCCTTGTCATATTTACACCAAAAAGCGGATTCACATCTTCAAAATTTGTATGGTGTTTCCTTATAGACTAGTCGACGACCATTCTAATTCAGGAACGGATCCAGGTCAGGAATCATCTGTTCTTCTGATATCACCATAGAAATTAGCGAAGAATGAATGTTATCAAGTATAAAATACGCTGTATTGACAAAAGTCACCGGACTTCTAGAAGAGAAACACATCACAGTGTCGGTCCACCTTTGGCCTTAATGCATACACTGACCCTTCGAGACATGCTTTCCACAAAGTTTTAGAACACAGCGTTAGGTATGCGCTTCCATTCAGTATACAGTATAATGCTGCCGCTAACTGTTTCTTAGTAGTAGGCCTTGGTTCCAAACTTCTTATGCGGCGCTCTAATTCATCCCATAGGTGCTCTATGGGATTAAGATCAGAGCTCTGTGCTGGCCAGTCCACACACGATACGGAATTATCGTCAAACCACGCCGTAACAATTCTGACTTTATGGCTCTGTGCATTATCCTGCTGGTACCAACAAGGCTCGGTTCCATAGTATTACCACAGAGTTGGTAGGGCATAATTGTCCAGAATATCGAGGTAGATGTTTTGGTTAACATGTTTGTCCACGATAACCAATGAGCCTGGACCATACCACGAAAAACACACCGACACGAGTACCCTGCCAGCTCCAAACTTGACCGTATGAACAGTACACTGTGGTAAATAGTGTTCCCCCGTCTGCCGCCATACCCACACATGGCCATCAGACTGATGGATCGTGTATCTGGATTCATCAGTCCATGGGACCTCTTTCCATTGATCTACGGTCCACGATAAATGTACTTTACACCATGCTAAACCACGAGCAGCATTCCGAGTGGAGATGAAAGGATTATGAGCAGCCGCACGACCACGGTAACCCATGGAATGAAGTTCTCTGCGGATGGTACGTGTACATACCAAGGTTCCAGCATTGTTACTTACCTGTACACCGAGGTCTTGTGCAGTACTCCTTCGATATGCTGTAACGACTCTCCTGAGACTTCGACATGCTTTATCGAAGATTTTCTTTGGTCTGCCGGTACGTTTTGCTGCTTCGGGCACGCCATGTATCTTCCACTTATTCAGTACATCCAAAACAGTTGAATTGGGTATGTTTAAACGCTTCTCGGTTTCTCTTCTGGACAACCCACTAATATAACGCCCAACAATCTTTCCTTTCTCAAAGTCAGTTATCTCCCGACGCGACATTTTCACTCAGCCTCACAGTGCGATATGATTGCGATCAGCTGCAGGCTTGTTTCTGTACCGTTTGCAGCTGTACCACGCATCTAAACAACGCAGCGAATCCGTTCATTTGCTTTTGAAGGGGTGTCCGGTGACTTTTGTCAATATAGTGTAGTATGTTTTAATGGCATAGGAATCTGAACGAACTTCGAATGCACATTTGCCAAAGCACTCTGGTGTCTCCTCGTAGCCTCGACGATCATTCAAATCCACAAACAGATCCAAAGCCAGATATCACCGGTCCTTCACCATCAGCACATAAATTAGTGAAGAATGAATGTTATAGAGTATAAAAAGATATGCTTGTATGTCATAGGAATACACACTTGTCAAAGCACCCTAATGCTTCCTCGTAGCATCGACGATCATTCGAATCCAGAAACATCCAAAGCCAGATATTACCGGTCCTTCAACTTCAGCACAGAAATTAGTGAAGAATGAAAGTTATAAAGTATAAAAAGGTGTGCTTGTATGGCATACGAATCTGAAAAAACTTCAGACGCACACTTGTCAAAGCACTTGAATGCTTCCTCATAGCCTCGACGATCATTCTAATGGAGAAACAGATCCAAAGACAGGAATCACCGATTCTTCAGATACTATCACATAAATTAATGAACGAAGATTCTTCTCAAGCGCATAGCAACTACGCAAGTAATAATTATTTGGGGCATTGCGATTTCGGTACAAAATCCCCATTATTTCACTGTTCTCCATGGTTCCATCCCCTCAGAAATTTTGAAAACTGCATCGTTTTTTGAGTTAGAATTGAAACACGAGTCTCCCAGTTTCCGTTGCAAAATGTTGCCACCTACAGAAATCATGGCATGCCTAAAGTAACCCAGTATGCCCCTAGTCGGCGCCACTGTGCTCTCTTCCTATTAATCAAAATCTTTATCGGCAGAGAAGTGTACCTCATAAGTGCCCATGAATTTTGAAATACATTTTTTAATTAGATTGTTCATAAAGACAAAGGCCCCGCAAAATAATATTTGGCAATAGTCCCACTGCCCCACGCACCCTAGGGGCGGCTCTGATTACCAACTACGACAGATAGGGAAAAAAATATGGTAAAAGGAAAAAATTTGTTGCTTGTATAAGTTTGTCTATTACCCCCGTGGCAGATTTTGTCTGATTCAAACATGAATAAATACGTTTCTGATGTTCCTATAGATTTATCAGTTTTTGAAAGAATCATGTGTTCGTGCATAGCAATCTTAATCACTATTTTTCCATTGATGAATTATGGAGATCAGAAATTTATTCATCTTAAATTTTAATCAAATGTTCAAATTTTCAGGAGAAAAGCTATTGCTCTGAAAAGCCCATTCCTACAGGAGTTTCCGAATATAGAACAAAAACTTATGGTCTTACGTTGTTCCTCTCTCTCTGTTTTCCCAATTTTTTCACTTCTTACAAAAAATCTGTCGAGTTGTTGCAGTTTTCCTTCGTTTTTTTTTTTTTTATCATTTTGTTCAAAATTTTTTATCTCATTTTGTCCATATCATATTAAGTTTTCACGAAACATTTGCCCATTTAGCTATTTTTCTTCAAAACTGTAGGATAGAGGTTAGCAATCTTTCGCAGCAGTCGTTTCTGGTATTAAAAAAAACAAGAAAGATTACACCGAATTTTGCGCGTAATGAGCATGTCTTTTGAATCCGTTCTGCCGCCCCGGTGGCGCAGTGGTCTAAGGCGTTGGCCTCTGATCATTCGTCCGTAAGGGGTCCGGGTTCGAATCCCGGTCAGGCATGGATGTTGTGTTTGTCTTACGGTACTGGCTCTCTCCCTTCCCTGGAGCCAGGGACCCTAAATTAGGGACGGGCGACTGCTTATAGCCCATTGAGTTGCTCACGGTGGTCGTTAAACCTCCAATCAAAAAAAGAAAAAAAAAATCCGTTCTAAGGCGAATTAAATTTACCAAAACTATTCAAAGTCAGCGGAACCGGTATGGAAAACAGTAATATCTGACCAAAGAAAGAAGTTTTTCAATCGTTTTTTTTAATCCCGCAGATACTGCTGCAAACGGAATCGTGAACTTACGCCCTCCAGCGGCTCACTTGTTCGTTAACAAAATTTTGAAATTATATGAGAAACATTTCGCAGCGAAACGTTCTTCAACAAAGAAAGAGTTTTTCAAATCGGACTCTTAGAAGCAGAGACGTCAACAAATATAAGATGTGCATATATATATAAAATCGGCCTCTGGCGGTAAAAACATGCATTATTTAAGAAAGAAGTATTCTCAAAAGGTGTTTCGATGTGAGCGGTATCGGTCCAGGAAATAATTTCTTCAGTCGAATTTTCAGAAGCTCAGATTCTGCTGCAAATACATCAGAAGCACAAATTAACACTTATGGCCCCTGGTGACCAAGCCATTCTTTACCAAATATTATAAATTATATAAAAAAACCTTTCCCATCAGGAGCTGTATGCGATAAGCAGAAATATCGAGGAAACGCAATTTACCTTAATGCCGCCTAGCGGAAAGTCTATGAGTACCTTGAAAATTTCGAAATTATATGAAAAACATTTCTCATGTTTAAAATCGGACTTTAGAAGTAGAAATATTGACAAAAATAAGATATACATCAACACCCCCTGGTGTCCAAACCATTTTTTGCCAAAAATTAGAAAATATATGCAAAAGATTTCCCATCAAAAGCCGGTGCAGAAAGAATTTTTCAAATCGGAGTTTTAGAAGCAAAGAAATCGGGGGAAATGCTATTTACCATAACGCCCCCTAGCGAAATGTGTATGAACTACTTGAAAATTTTGAAATTATATGAAAAACATGTCGCACCGGAAACTCTATCCAATAAAGAAGAATTTTTTTAAATCGGACCATTAGAAGAAGAGATATTGACAAAAGATATACATTTACGCCCCCTGGCGGGGAAACCATGCAATATTTTAAGAAGAAAATATTCCGAAAACGTTCATCGACCTTGAGTGGTATCGGTTTAAGAACGAATTTTCTCAATCGAGATTATAGAAGCTCAGATTTTGTGGCAAATGCCTCAGAAGCAGAAATTAACACTTACGCCCCCTAGTGGCCAAACCATTGCTTCCCAAAAATTAGAAATTATATGCACAACATTTCCCATCAAGAGCTGTAACCTATGAGAAAAAATTCAAATTGGAGTTTTAGAAGTAGAGATATCGGATAAATCGCAATTTCCCTTTACACCTCCAAGCGGGAAAACTATGCGTAAATTGAAAAAGTGATTATACCTAAAATACTATTCGATATAAATGGAATAGAAAAGTAAAAGAATTTTTTCAATCAGATGTTTGGAAGCAAATATATGAAATAAAATGTATTTTGAATTCGATATCATACGCCCTCTATCGGCGAAATTGTGCATCATAAAAAAAAAACGAAATAAAGGATCATCATTCGCATATTACAAGCTTCGTAATGCAAAAAGAATTGTTCAAATCGGACTAATAGTTGCAGAGATATGGTGTCCACAGACGAACGGACGGACAAACCGATAATAGTGCACGATCTTTTTTTCACGTGCTAAAAATGATTACGTTTCCTCGCTGCTACAGCTCAGCCTGAAATAAATTACATGGCAGGTGGTCGAATGGTCCTTTAGCCTTCCGGTAGGTCTGGGTTCGAATCCCTGTATGATATAATTTCTGTTTTCACTCTTACGGCACTGATTAGTTCTCTTTCGTAGAAGGAGTGGCGCTAAATCAGAAAGCCGAACTAAATTGTCTAAGAAACTCATGTAAAATAATTGAAATAAATGGTTTCTCGTCCTACATATGTGTATTTGGTTTTCCAACTAAAAGACCAGAAATGCCAACTTCTGTATCTTTAAGAAACTTCACTATTCCGCCGTTTTCATGTAAATCAGCGATAAGTAATGTTGTGCAGATAACCACGTTCGAGTGGGATTTAGTAGCTTGTCTGGTTTGCATGTAGGATTGATTGACCTCTTTAAGAAACAGGAACAGATCACCGACGGTCAGTAAGGTCTTTGTGACGAAGTGACGCAATATCGCAGTCTTCCAAATCCTTACGAACTACTTACTTTGTTTGGCAAGAACACGTCCTAAAAAAAAAATGGAGCCAATCTTTCCTTGTTTTTTCACCGTGTTTTATCCGACAACACGAGACACAAAAAACGTTATTGCGGCGCGCCATGAAAGCATTACTACTTTTCCTTCTTTGATTAGTCGGAACAATAAAGCTTTCTCTTCCCTCCTTTTCGAAACATATTGTATGTTGGAGAATTATTCATGATATTGCTTCGTAACCATGCAGTACGGTATTAACACCTATAATATATATATAGTAAACCATTTTGTCTGGTTGTTATTGCCTTACTATGTTTCTATACTTAAGGCTTGAACAGCAGGACCGTAACTAGACTTTAGTTTCGGGGGGGGGGGGGCATTCCACAGCAAAAATGTAATCTACCTATCTATCTATCAGGGCTGTAACATAGACTTTTGTTTCGGGTTTTCTCAAAAAAAAAAGCTATTCTACAGCAGAAATCTATCTATCTATCTAATCACTTAACAAAAAATAAACTCTTTAGTTTTCAGTATATTAGTATGTATTAGCGAGTCATGAACTAACTCAGTGTTAACAGAAAAACAAACTGAACCATGTGAAACAGAGATCACATGAAAACAACAAGATTACACAGGAGACAGGATGACAGCAAGTACAGTCTTAGAAATGAAAATTATAAAAAAAATTTGAACTCTCCGTCAGGAAGTGGATTTAAAAAATTCCGATACTGATAAATGAAGCCACCATACTAAGGGACTTTGACATTGAATTCGCCGTCTGATAGTTGTTATCATACCATCCTAAGCAAGTCGCAAGAAGTAAACTAACCTCTACCACATACGAGGAAATAAGTGAGAACGTTTTCAAGCAAAATATGTGCATTATGCTTTCTTTTCGCATTCGCACCCCCATTTCCTTCTCAAATGATAACATGCTGATTGTAGTTCGCAAATCTCACTCCTCAGCCATGTTAACAGGCAACAGGCCACCACATATTGGAATGTCGGATGTAATTGTAATTCATGTTCTACCGACGCCACTTCCTCCCCTTACTCCCTCCTGACCTTTCCAGCTATTTAGACCGAAAGCGAAACCAGAGCAGCACTTACCTGAGTACTCGATCTGCAGCTCTAGCGCCGCTTTGGACCCTGTGGTCTGTGGAGTTTCAAATTCGAGATGCAATCACTCAGGTGCGCTCTCACATTTCTAAACACAACGCATCCCAGTCTGTCATCTTTATGTTATAAAGAAACAATAAACTGCGATTCCAACTGCCATTTTTTTTTCGTCTCTCTTAACACGATAAAGAAATAAATAAGCAATCTCAAAAATACCTGATAATAGAACAATTCCGATTAATAAAGTGCCAGACATAGTTTCCTGTACTTCTACAATTTGTTACTGCTGACCATTTAGTATAGTGAGAAAAAAATGTCCTTCTGAAGTAAGGTGCGTCAAAGGAAATAACAGAAACAATTTGTAAAAAAAAAAGAAATGAAAAGAAGATAATGGCGACTCCAGTTGACCTGATAACTTACGATAAACAAGCAAAAAGATTTTGCCCAAAAAAATTTCGGCATGGGGGGAGGGGGTTCCTAAAAACCCTCCCCTGGGTACGCTCATGTTGAATAGTCGTTGTACCCTACCCTATATTTTACCAAAGGAAAGCCGAAAACGATAAAACGAAGGAACCTCAATGAATTTTCATTGATCCTCAATTACGCCACTTAGACACTCAATTAAGTTACGGCTACATTCATAGCATTTTTAATCACAGTTACACGGCATCGAAAGCTACAGTTTCACTGCATTCATATTTGCTGTTCAGTGGAATACGGTACTCTTCTCTTTTCCGTTAGGTATGCTGTTTTAATTTTTTACACTAGGGGCTGCGCCTCTAGGCTCGTTTCCAGAGTAGCGCTCGGGCCCTATAGCCCGATCTCCAAATGTATCACATGAAATAAAAACTGGAAAATTCACATAAATTTCATTTTTTTTTAATTTTTTTTTTTGCATGTCTAAGCAAATAAGGCTTGTTATTCCGAAGTTTCAGAGTTTTTTTACTGTGGTTAATTTTTGGAACGGCGGACTTTTGTCGTTTGAACTTAAAGCACTTACTAAATTTACCACTAAGGACAACAAAAGCTGTCCAAAAAGCATTTCCGTAAACCGTAAACCGTTATGCTATACCGTTAAGGTGGATATCAAGTAATTTTGGTTCCTATACTTCCAATGGAAAAACTTTTGTACACATTTCCTTCACAATTAGTGTGTTTCCAAGGATGAAGATTTGAACATCGATTAAAATAACTTCATATTACAACTTGTAATACTTAATATTTTCCAAAACAACCATAATTATATTAAAAATCAATGACTTTTCCTTTGGTGGTGTTGGAACCAGAAAAAAGATGGCGCGACCTGTACTTTGATGACGTCAGTAGACAAATAAATGTTGGATTGCATAATTATGGTTATGTTTTAGAAAATATTAAGTATTCCAAGTTATAAAATGAAGCTATTTTAATCGATGTTCAAATTTTCACCCTTGGAAACGAATTAATTGTGAAGAAAATGTGTACAGAAGTTTTTCCATTGGAAGTATAGGAAGTAAAATTACTTGACGTCGACCTTAAACAACTGAGATAGCTTTACCAACGAAACATGTGCATAACAAATTCTCTGCGTCACCATGGCAGCAGGTCACGGGACCAGAGCGTTCCTCTGTGGTTGACGTGAATACAGACAAGGCGTTAGTTTCTTTCCTTTGCGTCGGTAAAAAAAAAGTTTTTTTCTTGTGGATTTTTCGTCTTCTTTAGTAGTTCGTGTTGACTGTGTTGTATTTTCATCGTTTTGCCTCACTCGAAGTGAGTGTGTGTGCCTCCTGTTGCGTTATTTTGTGTGACGCAGTTGCAACACACTGTGTTGTGTTTTTGGGTTTAGCGGCCAAGATGGCTGCTTCCCAAATACAAATGCAAGCTCCTACTGCTGATGTTATTTTCGCCGGATTTTCTTTGGCTACATCGACCGCTTCTGAGACAACTATGACCTCTTCAAGTGTGAATTTGTCTACTTCAAATTGTGTTTCTGCTTCTAATGTGCTTCGTCCTAATGTT
The DNA here is from genome assembly GCA_039090855.1 of Macrothele yani. NCBI lineage: Eukaryota > Metazoa > Arthropoda > Arachnida > Araneae > Macrothelidae > Macrothele > Macrothele yani. Next base: position 105,454,554 of record CM077007.1, read on the forward strand.
TCTGCATCGAATGTTCTACGTCCTAATTTGCATATCCCGAGTGCCGGGTCACGTTCTGCTGGCCTAGCTGCAACCCTTCCACGCTCGTATGCTGCGACTGCTCGTCAATACCAATTTTCTGATGCACCTGCTTCAATGCAACCAGAATTTTCAAGAGAAGATAAAGTTCTCACGATTTGGATTTCTGACGACTCACCAGCAGGTAAAGAACTTTCCTCTTCTTTGTTATTAAGTGTGTATATTTCGTCTCTACGTGACACACCTCCCCCTCTATTTGGAGGCCTTAGTTAAAGTTGTTCCCAAGGAGAGCATTGTTTCAATTGTTCGTATTGGAAGGGATGTTGTCGTTCATTTTGTTCACCGAAATGCCACCGACACGGTTCTTGCTACAGGCATTGATATTGGCTCCTTTCACTAGCAACCTGTTGCTTCTGCACAGCGCCCGGTCACAGTAACATTATCTCCAGTGCCTACTGCTATTCCTGACAACTTACTTGTTGCTGCACTCGGCACTCTTGGTTGAATAGTGGGAGAGACAAAATTTCTTCCAACTGCTGCCAGAGACTCTCCATTCAACTTTGTGCAAGGGGGTCGTCGCCAATATCGTGTTATTTTCCCCACTGACCAAGCTATTTCTAACCGCCCCACAACTTTGCAACTAGTAACGGACACACGAACATACGTTTTCAACTTATTTGCTGGTGCCCAGTGCTTCCGGTGTCGAGCTGAGGGACACCTGGCTTCTGAGTGTCCTCACCGCACACCTGGACATGGTTCTACCCCTTCGATGAAGGTTCCTGACACACCTCCATCATCCACTTCTTCCTCCCTTACTACTGAACAAACTGTTGCTCCTATGTCAACCACGTCACCATCTCTGCTGATTGCTCCTTCCATGACTGCAGATATTTCGTTGTCTTCACCTGTTTCAGTTCCGCCATTACCATACAACTCTAAGCAGCCGCTATCTTTCAAAACTACTACGCAGTCATTGCAAAGCACAGAACCGCCATTACCAAACAACTCCGAGCAGGCACAATCTTTCAAAACAACTACGCAGTCATTGCAAAGCACAGAACCGACATTACCAATCAATTCCGAGCAGCCGCTTTCTTTCGAACCTTCTGCGTCATCATTGCCCAGCACTTAAGCGCCACCACCGTGCAACAAATTGGTACCCGTTTCACAGCCTGTTTCGCAAATGCAAATATCTGCTTCTGAAATGTTCAAATCTGCTCTCATTGATGACATCTCATTTCCACCTCTTCCTACTTCTGTGGGCTCCTCTGGACCCAAAACTTCCGAGAAACGCCCAAATTTCACCTGACGTGGAGAATATTTCTTCTCCACTTCGTACAACAAACAGATTCGCTTGCCTCCCTACTGATGATGATATGGATGTTGCTGCTAATTTAAGTGAATCAGCATCGATTGCTTCGGATGTTGATGAACATGATTCTTCTTTTACCACCATAATCAAACTTTCAACTCTTTTAAAAGACTGTTCTGTTCCAATGCAACCGCTCACATACACCGAACTTCATGAACTAATTCAACACCCTAAAAAACGCAAATTGCTAACAATCCCGTGTATTCAATCCAAGTTAAATAGGTTACCTGAAATGCTTCAACAACTTCAATTACTGGATGAATGTTTGAGCAATATAACCCTTCCTCCTGATGCTGCCCAGTTTCAGCGTCGTCTTTCATACCTGTTGAAGAAGCTCTCAGCTGAATTCAAAAACCATCTACAGCCTGTTTATGATATCCCAACTGATTTGTGTCAGTTTCAACTGCCGAAGCTTTGCGGCGTCGGCAACAAATGCTCTTGTCTTCGAAGATATTCGTTTTCTTAAAGCTAACATCATTCTCCTGCAGGAAACAAACTGTTCTCCTTTGACTGACATTTCCCGCTGGCGACGCTGGCCTTTTGTCTTTTTTCACAATTTCCGTGCCCATTTGGGGTCCGGCACCGCAATTGGCATTCATAATCGTTTTCTTCCGTTTCTGTCTGACGTTGTTGAGTCACAGAGCCTGCTCGGGGTCTTTCAATGCCTTTCTTTTCGCTTCCTTTCTACCCGTTTTCATTTGTTAAATTTGTACGTTCCTCGTAGTGATTCAGAAGCTACATCCCTCATTCTTCATATTACTACAGTTCTCGTTGAGATTCCGCCTTCTGAAGTTGTGATCATGGCTAGCGACTTTAACTGCACGCTGCAACCTCATTACGATCGTGATGGATCTCAAGATTTCCGCTCTTCTCTGGTTTCGCAACTCACTCAACTGGTCTTCAATTTTGATCTCCAAGATGCATTTCGCCTTCTCAATCCTGTGACCCGGGATTTCACCTGTTTTCCTCCTGCCGGATCCTCCAACGCTGCTGCGCGTTTGGACCGATTTTATGTTTCCAGTTTTTTGCGTACTTCCCTTTGTTTCTGTTTCACATGCTCCAGCTGTTTCCTCCGACCATCGTCCAGTCGTTCTGCAATTTCATCTTCCCTCCATTGGTGTCCCTCACCCAAAGGTTTGGACCCTTGATTATTTCTGCCTGCAAGATCCAACTTTTATTTCTCATATGAACTCCATTATTGCGCAATCAGTCAATCAACTTTCCTCCACTGTTGACCCGGCAGCTCTGTGGCTCTCCACCAAACATTCCATTGCTGCGTTTGCTAAACGCTTTTGTTTTTCTGTTCGCACTAATCGTCTTATGGACATAGATTCAATCCGCCGTTCTCTTCAGTCTACCTCGCACATCGATCCTTACTTTGAAATCCTGCAGGCCCGGCTTCGTCATCGCCTCCAATCATTGGCTAAATCTGCTCTGACTCGCTTGAAATTCACCCTTCTTCACTTTCATGATGATCCTCTTCAAAGTCTTCGTCATCTTGAAGGACATCGAACTAAATACAATACCAGCACTTATCTTTTCTTACCGAATGGATCTACCACGGCAGATCCCTCCCTAATCTGCCAACATACACATTCATACTTTTCTGGTCGTTTTCAGCCTGCTCAGATGCTTCCAGCTGATTCCTCACCACTTCTACAAGGTCTTCCTCAAGTCCCTCAATGTCTCTTTTTATCGCTCAGAGCTCCAATCTCACCAGCCGAGATTCGTTCGTCTGTTTTCAGTTTTAATGATCGTTCCTCACCAGGTGAAGACGGTCTTCCTCTTTCCTTTTATAAGGCTTTTCTTCCAACCCTTCTTCCTCTTCTTGTTGCCTGTTTCAACTTCGTTTCTCTTCGTCTTCCTTTTCTTCATCAGCTTTTTCCTCTTGCTCTACTTCGCCTTATTCCAAAATCTGGCAACTTTGGACTCTTGACAAACTGGCGGCCTATTTCCATTCTAAATACCGATTACAAAATCTTTGCCAAAGTTCTTGCTCTTCGTCTCAATCCAGTTCTTTCGCACATCATCCATCCTGATCAGAACTACACTGTTCCTTCTCGCTCAATCGCTTCTAACATCACTTCCATTCGTAATTTACACTCTCTTACTTCTCGACTCTCTGAACATCTCGCTATTTTCAATATCGACTAGCGTCAAGCTTTTGATTCAATTAATCACTCACATCTCTTCACTGTTCCTTCGCCAGTTTGGTTTACCTTCCTGCTTCCGTTTGGCGCTTTCCAATCTTTACTCTCACTCCTTCTTTCGTGTTCGTACTTCAGCATTTCTCACCTCTGCTATTCCTTTCGCTAGTGGGATCCGGCAGGGCTGCCCCCTGTCGGGTCAACTCTTTGCTTTCTCTTTTGAACCGCTATTGATTTGTCTCCGTTCTCGTTTGTTTCCCTCAGTTCCGCTTGGAGTTGCGTGCACCCGTCACCACCACACAGTTCTTTTGGCATACGCAGATGACTTGACAGTCTTCTTCCGTTCTGAGGGAGTTTTCGGAACTCTTCGAAATACCTATCTTGAATATGCTGCGATCTCTGGTTCTTCACTCAACATGGATAAATGCTCTGGATTATGGGCTGGATCGTGGACGATCCGTGTTGACCGCCCGTGGGGTGCCCGCTGGTCTTCAAGCGTTGTCAAACTTCTCGAAGTCTACATTGGAAGCCACTCTGCGGTCGCCTCAGCCACCTGGACTCCCCTGGTTCAACAGGTCAATCGCCGCCTAGCACCTTTTCACCGTCTCAAGCCTTTTCTGTCATTCCTCAGCCGTGCCTACCTCCTCAATACCTTTCTCCAGCCATCTTTTTCATGCTTGGATTGCGCCCCTTCCTCCGCCGTTTTTGTTTCGCCAACTTCAACGTACCTTCACTAATTTCATGTGGAATGTCATTCATTGGGTGCAGCACTCCACTCTCGTTCTTCCTAATTCCTTTGGTGGTCTCTCTCTCTCCGATATCTCTCTGAAGTTCAAAGATTTCCACCTTCAAAATTTTCTTCGGAATTTCTCTCTCCAACCTTCTCCTTCTCAAACCATTGTCGACACGTTCTCTTTCCCCGCAGTCCCAACCTCACTGTCTCAACCTTTTCTCCGCATGGACCTCTTTCCTCTCGTTCCGAACCATTTCCCTGAGATTTACAGATCCGCTCTTACCGTCTGGCGTTCCTTATATCCTATTCGCCTTCCCCCTGCCTCTACTAACGATCTCCTTGCGGAACCTCTCTTCTTTTCTTCTGCTATCCGCTCATCTGCTTCTTCATACTTGTACTTCTCCACTTGGTTCACCAGTGGCGTGGTGCGAGTCTTTCAACTCGTTGATTCCAACCTTCGCTGGAAATCGCTCTCTCAGATCACTCCTCCTCTTTCAGATTCGCCCATTCATCGAGCTCAGCTGCGATTACTTCAAGTCAGTATTCGTTGACTCTACCCTCTCCTCGCAGATCAACATGGACTTATCTCGTAACCTTCAGCGCCTCATAGCCTTCCTTTTCTTGTGTATCTCAATGATATTCCATTCCTTTCTCATCAGGTGACTGTCAAGCTTATTTATCAGCATTTTTTAACACATTTTGTTGAACCAATGCCTATTCCCAATGTGCCATCTTCAGAATTGCCATCCACCTGGACAGACTCTCATACTGCTCTCGCCTCTCCAAAAGCCCGTGACATTCATTGGTTACATCTGCATCGCCGCCTACTCACTCCTCGAACTCTTCACAGTTTCCGTCATTTGACTTCACCTCTTTGTTATTTTTGTTCAACCCTCGGAGACGTTCATCATGCATACTTCTTGTGTCTGATGTTACAGCCCTTGTTCTCACTGATGTTCTCTCTCCTTCGAAAAGTTTGTGCTCACCTTCACACCATGTCACATTATCTTGTGTTACGTCACCACTATCCGTCGAAGTATACAATCTACCAATATATAGCGAATTATACAATCTACCTGTACTATCATCGCAGCGTCGACCAACCTTCCCTCAGCCGTTATCACACAGCTCGTCGTTTCCTCTGCCGCAGATATCGTCACTCCGTTACAGCCAGACTACAACTCGAATTTGACATTGTACAGGCAAATAACGCTGTTCCAGACTTCATGTCGATTTGGTCTCCACAACAGCCTTGGTTCCAAGTCGTCGAAAATGTCGTAGAACTGCTGGCTTAACCTTCGGCTCTCCATTACAGTGCTTTTATTCCATCATAAGTGTTCTTCATTAGTGTTCTGTGTCTACTTTTCTGCCCATGTGTGAGACTTACCTTTACTACTTGTTTTTTTTTTTTTTTTTTTTGATTGGAGGTTTAACGACCACCGTAAGCAACTCAGTGGGCTATAAGCAGTCGCCCGTCCCTAATTTAGGGTCACTGGTTCCAGGGAAGGGAGAGAGCCAGTGCCGTAAGACAAACACAACATCCATGCCTCACCGGGATTCCACCCGGGACAGCGTTCAGACGAATGATCAGAGGCCATCGCTTAGACCACTGCGCCACCGGGGCGGGGCGGCTACTTGTTTTGAAATTGTTTACCTTTGAACTCTTATTGATTTACCATCTGTTTTTTTTTTTTTTTTTTTTTCGTTTTCGGTGAACTCACAGACACATTTTAATACTATTGCCATCGAAGGACTCATTCACTTATATTTTTTACTACTGTTCAACTGGGCAGCCTGTGAGCGCCCGCTTTTTCACACCTTTTACATTGTATTTATTTGTTTTTTTAAATGCCGGCGATCACCTTGTTCTCTCCCATTTCTTGTTACTATATTTATTTTGTACTTGTATATATTTTGTACAGGGTTTTTTTTCCAGCATTTAGAGCAATAAAGACCTTATGAAGACAAGCCGTTCGTTTCTTTCCTTTGCGTCTTTAAAAAATGCTTAAAAATCAGAAAATGACGTTTTCTTAACTTTTCTTTCTTTTTTTTTTTTTTGTAAAAATGGGATGATAGTTGTAAGTTTACGCTGTAAAAATTGCAATGCCTTGTGATTTATAGTTTGCCATATATCCGTTTTTTTAAATGGATCCCATCGCGAAATAGAGAATTTTGTCGAAATTTAAAATTTTAATTTCTCGTAAAATAAATCGAAATTTAAAAAAAGGGCGACGAGGTGCAAACATCCGGTCATGGCACTACATGCCTACAAAGTTTCGTGGTTCTGTTGCTGTTAGTGTGTTCGGAACGATACCTAATAGCCTTTTTTTGCTTACCTTAAGTTTGAAATACAATAGCTCTTGAAGTATCACCAGAATCGAGAAACGGTTTATTTCAGCGTGTTTTCCAAACAATTATCTACAAACGATGTACATTTCATATTTTTGTGTTCAATACGTTTTGCGCTGCGAGCTGGGAAAGCAAGAGTGTCGTGAAATTTCTAAAAAAGCGGCAGCAGCAGCGGCGGCCGTTACTTTTTTTTAGAATAGAGAGAAAGTGTTAAATTTATTTCATAATCGAAACTCATATACTACCAGCTATTGTTTTTTTTTTTTTTTTTTTTTGATTGGAGGTTTAACGACCACCGTGAGCAACTCAATGGGCTATAAGCAGTCGCCCGTCCCTAATTTAGGGTCACTGGTTCCAGGGAAGGGAGAGAGCCAGTGCCTTAAGACAAACACAACATCTATGCCTGACCGGGATTCGAACCCGGACCCCTTACGGACGAATGATCATAGGCCAGCGCCTTAGACCACTGCGCCACCGGGGCGGCCCAGCTATTGTTGCGGGTTCTAATTCCTCTGCCGACCATCCAGTTAGCGGTAATTCATGGACTTCGCGAATGTAACGTGAATGGGTGAATTAATCCCTAAAAGCAACCCTGGGCGTATGAAACCATTTCTCGGAATTAACAGTCGAACGAGAATCGTTTGCCGGGCGGTCGCCACATCATCCAAACACGCCCGCCAGATTGGAGGAGTTAAAATCGTGACTAATCACTGAGAAGAACAGCTTTCCGGTCACCCACAGTACAGGAACGACGGGAGTCACACCACTTCAAACGGTGCTTTGCATTCACGGTAGTGATCGGTGACTTGTTTGCGCCATAATAACTCACACTGCGTAACTCTCTGCGGATAGTTATGGTACTAACCAAGCCATCACAAACATTTTCTACTTCAGCAATGATAGAAACGGCAGAGGAAGAATGGGATTTTTTAACATTTCTTACCATGGCTCTTCTGTCACGTTCCATCTGTTTGTGCTGACTTCCGAATTCTTGAACATTTTTTTTTTTTGCTGTATTTTTTGCTGTAGTTGCACCATCCTACTTCCATCTCTTCACAACATCACTTACAGTCGATTTTGCTATGTTCGGTTTGGCTGCAATACTCCGTATGGAAATGTTTCTCAAATGACATCCTATCACCAGCCCACACTGGAGGTCGGAAAGTTCCCGTCCACGCGGGATATCCGTTTCAAAGTTACTGATAACACGACAGAATATCTCAGCTTTATACACTGAGTGGCCACTTTATTATGACCATCTGACAGTTTTAAGCAAATGAGCTATGGCTGCACGCTGTTGCCGCCAGAGGGCGAGGCTAGTATAAAAAGGGAAAGCTTAGTGCTTGCGACAGCAGTAGAAGTGATTTTTGGGTGACGAGATTTGTAAAAAAGCGATTTGACGGACTTTCAACGTGGGATGATTGTAGGAGCTCGGAGCCATGGAGGAGTATCACCGAAACTGCCGCATTCGTGAAATGTTCCAAAGCATCTGTTGTTAAAGTATTTAAAAACTGGACTGTCAGCCAAAAAACTGGGTTTCTACGTGCAACGTGTGGTCGTTATCGACTAGTGACTGCTCGGGTGGAACGGAGAATGTCCAGACTAGTAACAGACAACAGAAGGGCAACAGTGCAGCAAATTACAGACCATCTTAATCAAGGATCCCCTCAAAGGATCTCTGCACGCACTGTTCGACGTACACTGCACCGGATGGGATATGGCAACCGAAGGCCTGTTCGAACACCTTTTCTGTCTGCATTTAACAAGAGAAAACGTCTCCAGTTCGCACAGGAGCACAAGGATTAGACAGTCGATAATTGGAAACAAATTATGTGGTCCGATGAATCACATTTTCAGTTGCCCCATGCCGATGGCCTAGTGAGAATTTGGCGGAAACAGCACGAAAGCATTGACTCCAAATGCATTGCTACAACCCTTCAAGCTGGCGGAGGCAACGTTATGGTTTGGGGAATGTTTTCCTGGCATGCTTGGGGACCTTTAATTTGTGTTGATCAACGTCTGGCTGACATATCATATCTAAACATCGTTGCGGACCAAGTGCATCCTGTCATGTGGATGGTTTATCCCAATGGCGATGGCTACTTCCAACAAGATAATGCGTCCTACCATAGTGCCCGTATTCTACAGAATTGGTTTCAGGAACATGCCGGTGAGTTTATTTTGCTTACGTGGCCCCCACAATCTCCAGTTCTCAACCCCATTGAGAATTTGTGGGATGAAGTTGAACGAGCCATCAGACAGCTGGATCCACAACCCTGCAATCTCACACTCCTGGAAAGTGCTATTCATCAAGCATGGTCTCAGATTCCACAAACCACCTATCAACATCTCGCGGAGTCCATGCCACGAAGAATCGACGCAATATTAAAGGCAAAAAGTGGCCCAACGAAGTACTGAGGGGGTGGTCATAATAAAATGGCAACTCAGTGTATACCTACTTCCCTACTCACATCGCACCTTCCTGCACTTACCGTTCTCTGCACTTATGTAAATATTTGGTAGTGTCCGAATACTTTTGATAATATAGTGTATACAGTCGCCCGTTCCCAACTTGGGGCCACTGGCTCCAGGGAGGGGAAAGAGCTGGTGAGGTGAAATCTGGGCCTTCTCGGGCGAACGGGCAGAAGTTAGCTCTTAGACCACTACGCTTCCGGGACGGGTATCATTTCAAGGCATGATGTGGTGAATTGGCGTCCAACGCACAGCGCCAACCAATGAAAATACAGACATCACTGATGGCTTATTTGAAAGGTCTTGATCGGGTTTTTTGCAATCTTTTATGCCAAAAGTTCCAAGTTCTACGTAGCAAGATTTTTAGACCGCTGACCACTCCCCCGCTCCTACGACAAAGCGGTCAGAAGTGTAGGTTTCTAGCTAGTCGTCCGAGACATGTCTGGATTCGAGTTTCGGATGAGGCATGAGTAGCTTGCTTGTTTTACGGCGCAGGCTTTCTCCCCTTTCCTGAAACCAGTGACCCCAATTAACGACGTGCGACTGCTTATATCCCATCGAGTTGCTCACGAGTTGCACTACGCTTCCGGGACGGGTATCACTTCAAGGCATGATGTGGTGAATTGGCGTCCAACGCACAGCGCCAACCAATGAAAATACAGACATCACTGATTGCTTATTTGAAAGGTCTTGATCGGGTTTTTTGCAATCTTTTATGCCAAAAGTTCCAAGTTCTACGTAGCAAGATTTTTAGACCGCTGACCACTCCCCCGCTCCTACGATAAAGCGGTCAGAAGTGTAGGTTTCTAGCTAGTCGTCCGAGACATGTCTGGATTCGAGTTTCGGATGAGGCATGAGTAGCTTGCTTGTTTTACGGCGCAGGCTTTCTCCCCTTTCCTGAAACCAGTGACCCCAATTAACGACGTGCGACTGCTTATATCCCATCGAGTTGCTCACGGTGGTCGTTAAACATCCAAACGAAATTTTAGTTTACATGTATGCACACAGAACTCATTTTCTTAGAATCTGTTGCGAAATAATAATGTAGTAGTGACTGCAAAATCACATAGGCTCTAGTGATAAATTTCCTTGTCCTTCTGCTTGACGTTATTTCTTTAAAACTCTTTTTAGATGCATTACCAAATACCAGTAGCGTGCGGTCGTTGTGTGCAACGCATGCATTGCATGCCCTAATTAAATGTAAAAATTTGCCCTCTGAAAAAAAAAGGGAATAACTCGAAGAAATGCTTTGAGTTGCCGTTATTTTTCGAAAATTTACGGGTAAACAAAGTACCTGGTTTAGAAAAGTTTTATTTAAACGAAACTCACAATTTTTTGTGTATTTTAGCCGGAACTGAAACAAAGCGCGAATGCGAACTTCGCATCATCATGCCCGAACTCATGTGATATTAAGCCGTGCTTGCCCATGACACAACATTTGATGCGAAATCTCCCGTTACATTAAGGACTTGGGCAGCCAACCAATCAGAGAACCGGAGTCCGTTCCCTCTGTCCCCACTGTTTATTCCCACTAGGCTTGGGGCCTTTGTTAACTGCCGTTGAAAAACCTGTCGAAATGCGAAAGAGACTGTTTCATCAACCAATGGAAAGCTCTTTCACTATTGACGGTGTGTATCTGCTATCTAGTGCGTAATTTCATAGGGATATTTTCTTATTCAATTGGAAAATTACACCGCTACACTTTTATACATTCCTTGCCTTTCTGAAGCAGTGAAATGCTTATAAAGATAATTTCAGCAAACTGAAAAAGCGGAATAAGGAAATGGATGATGCAAAATTAATAAGTCATTTTACTCCCTAAGTTTTATAGAAAAATCTCAATGTGTAAGCAATAAAACACCAACCTTAAACTTGAGCTGCTTAACATCCTCGTTAAGCATGCAGATTAAACATGCAAACTAATTAATAATTCAACGCTTCTATTTAACAAACAGACAAGATTTGTAGCGTTTCGAATTTCCCAAGATCCTCGTTTAGCGTTTCGAATTTCCCAAGATCCTGCTTAACATCCTCGTTAAGCATGCAGATTAAACATGCAAACTAATTAATAATTCAACGCTTCTATTTAACAAACAGACAAGATTTGTAGCGTTTCGAATTTCCCAAGCTATTTTGTTGTCCGTGTTTATTGTTTTGTAATGAAACTGTTAGAAACTGTTTACCCTTTCCTAAAGTAAAAAAAAATTAAAACTCAAAAATTGTCAAAATTTAGATTTAAAACAGTAAAACTATGCTGTTAGTCCGTATTTATTGGCGTAAAACGAAGATCAAAGGTTCCAAGCTTTCGCACATCAACCAGACGAAGGTGGACCCCCAGAGCGTGAAGTCTTTTCGCCTGGTAGTTTCCAAATCATAATCATCTCTCCATAACTATCCTATATGGAAAGCTTATAGGCTCAAAAAATTGTGATGCAAAAAGCATCGGGTTAACCAAAGTCAGCCTGAATTCACTTAAAGAAACATAACCCAGCTCGTTTTGGTTTCTTTAGGTAAAAATGTGAATTAAGCGTTTTATACCCTTACTCTTGGATTAAGCAGTAAAACAATTATTTCATTTTCCCGTGACATTTCCTTCAAAATTTCAAAAATTCTCAAGACATTTAATTTTAAAGTGATTCTTAAACCCATAAACAAATGAACTTTTTAGGATAAAAAAAAGGGCTGTGTTGAAGGCAAAAACTTGAGGGTAATTTATAAAATTCCCTGTGAATGTGGCGCTTCGTATATAGGACAGACCCGTAGCCTTTCAGACCCTTGCGTTTTCGATTGAAGGAGCACAAAACCTACATTCGGAACTGTGACCTAAAGAAGTTATCGATGGCTAAAAACTGTTACGAAAAGGACCACAAATTTCTCTTTGAAGAAGCAAAACTAATTGAGAAACCAGATTCAACCACCAAACTTGATGTTTTGGAAGCTTTCCATTTATATCAGAAGTATTCGCAACTTGTTAATGACTTGGCATCCACCCAATTTCTATTAAGCGTGTGGAAGCATCTAACCAAAACCCGTGACTGTAAACACCATTTATGATATCATATATAAGACGTAAGAAAATTCAACTGTGAACTAGTGAGGAAAGCAATTGAAAACAACCAAAGCCTAAAGATAGCAAAGGGACATCTCAGTAAGGGAAGAAAACAGATTATGGCACTGAGAAAAGAAGATGGTTCTGTAACAAGAAATAGAGACGTAATTTTGACAAGAGTGAAAGATTTCTACTCCAAATTATATAAAAAGGATGATACATGCACTCCAGACATCATGAAAGATACCAATACCAGAGTTCCTCCAGTCCTTCCAGCAGAAGTTGCACATGCAATCAAGAACATGAAGCGGGGAAAAGCTCCAGGAGAAGATGGAATTACTGTAGACATCATACAAGAAGCAAGTGGAGAAATCGAAACAGTACTCGCCCAAATTTTCACTCGATGCCTTAATGAAGGAAAGATTCCTGAGGATTGGAACACCGCTACAATGATCCTGCTACATAAGAAAGGTGACATTGAGGATCTCAGGAACTACAGACCTATCAGCCTCCTATCAGTAGTTTATAAAATCTTCACTAAAGTTCTTTCACACCGCTTGAAGGTAACACTGGACATGGCTCAACCGAGAGAACAAGCTGGATTCAGGAGTGGCTACAGCACAATAGATCATATCCATGTGCTGAGAGAACTAATTGAAAGAGAGAGGGAATATGAACTTCCATTGTGCATGGCTTTTATCGATTATGAAAAAGCCTTTAATTCGGTGAAACCATCAGCAGTTACAATGGCTCTGAAAACCTGCGGTATTGAAGATGCATACATTAATATTATTAATAACATCTATGAAAATGCAAGTGCAAAGATTCGGCTGTTTGAAAATACAGCACACATAAAAGTAGGAAAGGGAGTGAGACAAGGTGACTCTATATCTCCGAAGCTCTTTAATGCTACATTGGAGGGAGTCTTTCAGTCGCTGAGCTGGTAAAACAAGGGGATAAAGATTAATGGAGATTATCTAACCCACCTTCGTTTTGCTGATGAGGTAGTCATTTTTGCAACTACCCCATCAGAGCTGCAGAGTATGATCCAGGAACTTGCTGACAAGAGTAAAGAAGTGGGATTAAAAATGAACTTTCAGAAGACAAAAGTGATGTTCAATGCTTTTACAAGAAATGAAGATTTATCGATTGATGGAGAAAAACTGGAGATAACAGACACGTACGTTTATCTTGGACAGCAGATATCAAGTGAGGGTCACATTGATGAAGAAATTAATCGGCGTACAAAACTTGCCTGGAGAGCTTTTGGAAGAAACAGCATAATTTTCAAGAGCAATATGCCATTATGTCTTAAAAGAAAAGTGTTTGATCAATGCATCCTTCCAGTGCTTACGTATGGTGCAGAGACGTGGACCTTATCTAAAAGAGACATACAAAGGCTGCAGACAACTCAAAAAAGCATGGAGAGGTGCATACTTGGTGTAACCAGGAGAGATAAGAAGAGGAACTCGTGGATCCGAAAAATGAAAAGAGTGGAAGACATCATGGTCAGAGTTAAATCCCTGAAATGGCAATGGGCTGGACATACTGCCAGGAGGACAGATCATCGATGGACAGCCGAAATTTTAGATTGGATTCCAAGGGACAGGAAAAGACCCAGAAGAAGACCACATGGGAGATGGGTGGATGAAATTCGAAAGTATGCAGGGGTGACATGGAGGAGACTGGCACAAGACAGACCGTTGTGGAGGAAACTTGGGGAGACCTTCGTCCAGCAGTGGATTGATAATGGTTGACAATGATGATGATGATGATACAATTTGAATATTTACGTGCCATTCGTCCTGATGAAGCTAGGTCAATACCCAGCGAAACCATGGTCGACTTAAAAAACATATATATTTGTGACAAACTGCGTTGTATCTTAATATATATAATCGTCACAAGATTGTAGTCTTTGAGATTAAGAATCTGCAGATTTTTCGGAGCTTCGCACAAACTTGGTTTGAAAAAATGCTCTAGGAAACTAATAAATACATTGTGCCATTAAATTTTACGAATGAAAACCTATTAACGAAATATAAGTGAAGACAAGACATATTATCTAAAAAGAGTTAATAACAACTGAAAAAGTTCTACTGAAGTTTTTGAAGTTGAACCCTGTATCTTAAGACAAAATAGAGGAAGAATGAAAAAATCGCAGGGTGGAATTCTGCTACAAATGATTTTTTTTTAATTTTTGAATATCTATACATATAACGTTTATGGCACGCCACTGCCAAATACTCTGTGGAACTAACTCACTTATTGATTATTATTACACTTGATCACTGTACCTTACAAGTCAGCCAATAACAGTGTAATTAAGTCATGATAAAAGTGAATGTTACGAAAGTAGTAACTGGAACACACATGCAAAATAAACGGAATCAGCGGAATGACAGGATTACTAATACAAATATTATTTCTACATTTAGCACGTCTTCTGTAGTGGACAAAGTTCATGAAAACATACTCAGATGATTTACAGCATATGCATAACCAGTGTTGCATTCAGAGAGTTTTTTCCAAGGGGTGGGGGCAATTACCAATTTTGAGGGGGCTGAAACTTGTTGACTGATTATATACATATAATCACAATTTCATTATTTATAATAAATATAAACATTTTACATAGATGATAAAAATGTTCTTATGCTCATATATAGCAAATGCAAATTCCAAGATATCTACGCTAACAAGTGATTAAAAATGTAAAAACGTTATACCTCTACTTTAATTCAGCAATACAAGACAGATTTCACCATGCGGTGGTGTAAAATATTGAGGATGCTAGAAAGATAACGCTGTACTGGAGGAAATCCCCCCCAACATTAGGATTGGTAAAAATGACCTCGCCTTACTACAAGCGTGTTTCTGATTATTAAGAATCATTACAGTGTTACCTGAAAACGTATGGTGTAAACCATTCCCCTGCCGTTTGGTTTCAGCCCCTATAGATTAGCACAGAGTAGTAAAACAAACAAAAACTAACTTACCGTTTGGAAGCCAGTTTGAGGTGCCCCATTTTTGTTTTGTTTTGTCACAGAGTGTAAACCACACTCCGCCACGAAAAAACAAGTTAGTAAAATCCTGCAATGCATTGATTATGATACGCTTTCCAACATACCAGAAATTATTACTCAAGTTATGAGGAGAATGGCTGTGGAATAAATCTCGCTCCTGTGTCCTGACCTTTGATCCCATTTCGATTATATTCAACAGAACCGGTTCAGTATACCTCAAGAATAACATACTAAAGTTTTGTCGCAATAGAAGCAGTTTTACGGAAGTTATGAGAATAATGGCTGTGGAATAAATCTTGCTTTTGTGCAATGACCTTTGACCCCATTTCGTTGATATTCAACAGAACCGGCTCACTATACCTCCGGAACAACATGATAACGTTTTGTCGCAATCGAAACATTTTTAGGTAAGTTATGATGTACAAGGGCAATGGAATGGATCCCACTCCCGTGTCCTGACCTTTGACCCCATTTCGCCCATTTTCAATAGGGTTTTTGCCCAGGTGGTTCCCTACCACATACTAAAATTTCATCGAAATCGAACCATATTTACGCATGTTATGACGCATAAAGGCAATGAAATGGATCCCGCTTTTATGTCCTGACCTTTGACCCCATTCCGCCCATTTTCAATAGGTTTCGTTCTCAGGTGGTTCCTTACCACATACCAAAATTTCATCGAAATCGAACCATTTTTACGCAAGTTATGACGCATAAGGGCAATGGAGTAAATCCCGCTCTTATGACCTGCCTGACCTTTGACCCCATTTCGCCAATTTTCAATGGGCTCGTGCCCAGTGGTTCCCGACCACATACTAAAATTTCATCGAAATCGAACCATATTTACGCATGTTATGACGCATAAAGGCAATGGAATAAATCCCGCTCTTATGCCCTGTCTGAATTTTGACCCCATTTCGCCAATTTTCAATGGGTTCGTGCCCAGTGGTTCCCGACCACACACTAAAATTTCATCGAAATCGAACAATATTTACGCATGTTGTGACGCATAAAGGCAATGGAATGGATTTCCCTTTTATGCCCTGACCTTTGACCCTATTTCACCCATTTTCAATAGGGTTCGTCCCCAGGTGGTTCCTTACCAAATACTAAAATTTCATCGAAATCAAACCATTTTTACGCAAGTTATGATGCATAAGGGCAACGGAACAAATCCTGCTCTTATGTCCTGCCTGACCTTTGACCTCATTTCGCCCATTTTCAATAGGGTTCGTGCCCAGGTGGTTCCTTACCAAATACTAAAATTTCATCGAAATCAAACCATTTTTACGCAAGTTATGATGCATAAGGGCAACGGAACAAATCCTGCTCTTATGTCCTGCCTGACCTTTGACCTCATTTCGCCCATTTTCAATAGGGTTTGTGCCCAGGTGGTTCCCTACCACATACTAAAATTTCATCGAAATCGAACCATATTTACGCATGTTATGACGCATAAAGGCAATGAAATGGATCCCGCTTTTATGTCCTGACCTTTGACCCCATTCCGCCCATTTTCAATAGGTTTCGTTCTCAGGTGGTTCCTTACCACATACTAAAATTTCATCGAAATCGAACCATATTTACGCATGTTATGACGCATAAAGGCAATGAAATGGATCCCGCTTTTATGTCCTGACCTTTGATCCCATTCCACCCATTTTCAACACGGTTCGTTCCCAGGTGGTTCCTTACCATATACTAAAATTTCATTGAAATCGAAACATTTTTACGCAAGTTATGATGCATAAAGGCAATGGAATGGATCCCGCTCCTATGTCTTGACCTTTGACCCCATTTCATTTATTATCAATAGGGATCATCCCCAAGTGGTTCCCTACCACATACTAAAATTCCATCGAAATCGAACCATTTTTACGCGTTATGACGCATAAGAGCATGGAATGGATCCCGCTCCTATGTCCTGACCTTTGACCCTGTTTCGTCCATTTTCAATAGGGTTCGTCCCCAGGTCGTCCCCTACCACATACTAAAATTTCGTCGAAATCGAACCATTTTCACGTGAGTTATCGTGCGGACGGACGGACGGACGGACAAAGCTGGAGCATATACGCTTCTTCAACCTACGGTTGGAAAGCGTAAAAAAAAACTTTTTATGAGAACAATTTCTAATATTTGCTATTGTTCAAAATTAGGTAGCAAACATTTTGTTGTATTGGAAGCACTTACGTCACGTTAGCTTAACCGTATACTTGGAAAGTCGACATCCAGAAGACTGAAATAAAGCTGAGTGCCAGCTTCCAAAATATGATGTGTTGCAGTGCAAACATCTCTACTTTGTGGAACTAGATTTTTATTACGGAAGTACATAGTCCGAATTGTTAGTGCTTGAAAAATTGCCACTTCAGCGAGGACAGTTTAATGTTTTTCTGAAGGATGATAAAAATTTAAGATTGAAGTCTATGTGGAGGATTTTTTTATTATTATAATATTTTCCCTCATTAAGTTTTTTTAATTGATTTCTCCAAATATTCAGCTATAAACGAAAGCAATTGGACTGAATACGTATAAAGGGAGATCGCCCAAAAACCCACGGGGCAGGCGTTCATGGATTTTCGGGGGAGGGGTCTAAGCACCCCCGAAAAGATACCTGAATACATCACTGTGCATATCTTTTACTGTAGATTTTTGTTACAGAGATTACATCGTGAAGCAGCGGATCGCAGAAAAAAAGGGAAAGCGTGGGAACGTGTTATATTGCTGTAAAAATAGGTTATCAGTTAGCGAGACAATCTATTGTCAAACGCGGAAAATCTTGTGCAATGGGCTAAAAGCAACGGAGGAAGTTTGTATGTGAGTCACGTAATTATATTTTAACGTTGTTCTTTTTCATTTTCGCTTTCCATAGTTTGTGTTTGTATTTCGTCTCTCGTCAACCGTAATGCCTTTAGGTAAACAGCGTGAAAATTTAATGATTTTCCTTGTATTTCTTAGCCAGACTACATGTTTATACCGTTGGGGCGTTTACAGCCACATCAGAAATACACTTTAAAAATTTCTTTTTTAGGGTAAATTAAGATATTTCTTAGAAATAATGTTGGATTTTAGAAGTTAGGATTTTCACTTTTGAGCATATCTTTTGTTTTTTCTCTGACACTGAATATTTCTTATTTTCCCTGTAAAAATCAATCCTATTCCAGCAGCTGTGTCTGTATGCTACTGAATGAGCAAAATCTTTGCAATAATTTATTTATTTATTTTTGGAGTAGCACTCACTGTTAAAAAGTTTGTGGTAGGTTGCACGAAAAAGTGGTGCTACACCAGCTGCACCACTTTCTTAGAAAAGATATACCATTCTGTAGTGCAAAATAAACCAAACAAGATGGTGCAACATTGCGTGTAAACTTCTACCATAACGTGGTGAAAAGTTAAACCACTTTGTAGGGTTTTGTTTGCAAAACACGATGGTGTATCTTTTCTCAGAAAGTGGCAGCTGGTGTAGCACCACTTTTTGGTGCAACCTACCACCAGGGGCGGATTGGGACCACCAAACCAGGCTGGGAATTTTAGTCTAGCAGTCCACTCTAACAATACACATAGGGTTATACTTCCATACTTCCCTCATGGAAAAAGTTTTGTTACATCGTGGATGAAGTAGGACTGTTGAAATATGCTTCGTAAAACAAATTCATTTGTGAACAAATTTTAACAATTTAACGGTGAAACAATTTTAAAAATCCTTTTGTGATTGAATGTAGCTTTCAAACCCAGTTCAAAACGGGGTGTTGTATCAGATTATTAATTTTCTTTAAAAAAAATTATTTTGATGAGGACAAAAGCGAGTCTCTTGAAGACTTCGTTTCTAGATAAATCACTATGAAGATCATTCTGAATGTTAAAATATGCGCATGCAACATAATAATTTCTCTGCACAATTAATGTTTCATGTTTATTTGTCTTCTGATCTCCTACTGCGCAATTGTATTGGCATCTCCTTCTTGAGTAGAGGCCTTTTTCAAGTCTACCCATTATTTTAACCCCTAGGTTAGTACTGGTAAACTGCTGTTTCTTTTAAGATACATGTGTGTGGAGCACAGATTTTGGAATATCTCTGCCGGAGAAGCATTCTCTGTATCAGTCAATGGATTAGTGTGTGGGAACGATAAACTATCACATGTGGGTAGGGAACACCTATGACCCTGGGGTCCGAAATCCAGCAACCTACGTCTAACTCTAGTTAGTCTTAGCCTAATTAATTTATAATAGCTTTCTTGGACAAGCGGCACTTTTCTCATAGACATGCAGAGAATTTTGCTATTTTGTTTTGCAGCCAACCACAACATAAATAAAAGGAAAAGTTTTTTTTTTTTTTTTTTTTTTTTTTTTTTAATGTAAATAACCTTTCAGATAGAAATGAAGCTCGGATGAAGTTTACCATTATATAAATACCAAAATAATTATTCGTTCTTTCCAAGAAATCCACGCAAAAAGAATTGGAGAAAGTGGGCCAGTTCTCGAATGGTCCACCCGGAAATGTCCCGGTATCCCGGTGGGCCAATCCGCCCCTGCCTACCACAATATTTTTAACAGTGTATGACAAAAAAAAAAAAAAAACAAGTAATGTTAAAAAAGCGCGGGATATTAAACCCTCCTTTTTTTTTTTAAGTTTTAATAGTTTCTACTGTTGCAGTGAGATCGTCTGGGGCCCCATAGCAAAAAGTTCCTTATCAGATTACGACATATATCGTGGTGCTACAAAATAATCGGCGCGGCGGTCGCTGAGCAAGACAATTGGGTGCGAAAAACAATAAAAATCTGCACAGGAAGGAATAAAAAAAAAAAAATCACCAACTTATATTCCCCATACCTAAAAACGTGTTTCCTACATACAACAGCAAGTGTAATAATAACTAAATCAGGTCAGATCATATGTAGAGGATTTTAGGAAGGAAGTGTCTGACCCCAGGTTTTAAGCAACCTTTAGAAATAGGAAGCTAGGAGATTTGGGCTAGAGTGCCCGATAGGAAAGTGACACGGAAGCGAGGTAGAAAGGGGGAGGAAGACGCCCTTATTTATTACCGGGGGGCCAGTGCCCGGGCCCGACGGCTTAACGTACCCATCCGACGCACGGCGGGTATTTAGTGATTCGAGCGTTCGTACCTGCCTGGGATCGAACCCGATGTCTTCTCCGTGGCAGTCACGAACGTTGACCACTAGGCCACCCGCGGCCCGGAAAGCTAACTACCGAGGATATTCATACATTTTTAGAACGATTTTCCAGCAATATACTTAATGTTTAAAATAAAATTATTTCTTTCTTAAATGTTCTACTGATAGCCCTTTCTCTGAAATGTGAACCTATATCTGGATTTCCAAGATAAGGGGCATTTCTTAAAATTGGTAGTGGTGTTTTATTCTACTCCTCTTCCAATGCTTTCCATAGTCCAATCGTTGTTTTAGGTCTGCGTTGAGAAAGCGCTCTTTTTTGCCGTCCGAAGGCACAATAGTTCACTGGTGACACATCAGGAGAGTTCGAAGGAATATAAGCAAAAGGTGTAGACTTGATACCCGTCTCTTTTCTCATTTTTTCGAGAAATAAATTAGGCTATATGACTGGTAGCCTTATCCTGATGGAGTTCTACTCTTTGAAGGCTCTGTGGATAAAGGAATGCTATTTCCTCTTTAAATATAAGAGTTAAAACATTATTTGGGCAATAAGTAGAATTGTTTTTTAAATTATTTTAAACTTTTCTTAACTTTAATTTCCCATTGTACGAGAAACCAGTAATAATCATGAATAATTTACTAAAACTTTCTTTCGATTCTTGGAACCGAGTTTGTAAGTCTTTTTCTGCTCTTTTGAGACAGTAAATCAATTTTTTTTATTTTATTTATTTTTTTTTTTTTTTTTGTCACAGTTATTTCGGTAGATCCATGCTTCATCAATAGTCACAATAAATTTTTAACTGTCTCCGGCTAAGGCATTTTCATAAAGAAGTCTACACCGTGTTCTTTTCCTAGCCATGTACCTAGGCAAAAGGAGGTGAGTTTTTTAGCACGTCTTTTGTAAAAAAAGATCGTGCTTATGTTACCGGTTTGTCCGTCCGTCCGTCTGTACTTACGGTATTTCTGCAACTATTAGCCCGATTTGAAAAATTCTTTTTTCCATTGGGAAGCTTGAAATATGCGAATGATGATCCTTCATTTCGTTTTCTTTTTACGATGTACAATTTCGCCACTAGAGGGCGTACATGCAGATGATCTCGAATTCAAAAATACGTTGTATTCCACATATTTGCTTCTAAACATCCGATTGAAAAAATTATTTTATCTTTCGATTCCATTTATGTCGAAGAGTATTTTAGACTTAGTTACTTTTTCAAATTACGCATAGATTTTCCGCTAGGGGGCGTAAAAGTAAATTACATTTTTCCCAATAATTCTTCCTCTAAAACTCGATTTGAAAAATTTTTGCTTCAGCGGATGCACCTCGTGATGGAAAATCTTTTGCATATAATTTCAAATTTTTGGTAAAGGATACTTTAGCCACCAGGGGACGTAAGTGTTAATTTTTTCTTCTGATGTATTTGCCATAAAATCTGAGCTTCTAAAATATCGATTGAAAAAATTATTTCGTGGACTGATGCCACTCACATCGGTAAACCTTTTTGGAATATTTTCTTCTTAAAATATTCCGAAAGTTTCTCCGCCAGATGGCGTAGATGTATATTTAATTTTTTGTCAATATCTCTACTTCTAGGAGTTCGATTTGAAAAATTTCTTCTTTGTTGGACAGTGTGTACAGTGTGACACGTTTTTCATATATTTTTAAAATTTTCAAGTAATTCATAAACTTTCCGCTAGGGGGCGTAGAGGTAAATTGGATTTCCCTCTATATCTCTGCTTCTAAATCTCCGATTTGAAAAATTCTTTCTGCACCGGATACAGCTCCTGATGGGAAATCGTTTGCACATAATTTCTAATTTTTGTAAAAAAAAATAGTTTGACCGCCAGAGGACGTAAACCTTAATTTCCGCTTCTGATGTATCTGCAGCAAAATATGAGCTTTTAAATTCTCGATTGAAAAAAACGTCGTTTGTAGACCGATGGTACTCATGTCGACAAACTTTTTAGAAACATTATCTTCTTAAAATAATGCATGGTTTCTCTCCCAGGGGGCGTAGATATATATTTAATTTTTGTCAGTATCTCTACTTCTAGGAGTCTGATTTGAAAAATTTCTTCTTTGTTGGATAGTGTGTTCAGTGTGACACGTTTTCCATATAATTTCAAAATTTTCAAGTAATTCATAGACTCTCCGCTAGGGGTCGTAGAGGTAAATTATGTTTCTCCCTATATCTCTGCTTCTAAATCTCCGATTTGAAAAATTCTTTGTGCACCGGATACAGCCCCTGATGGGAAATCGTTTGCATATAATTTCTCATTTTTGTAAAAAAATTGTTTGGCCGCCAGGGGGCGGAAACCTTAATTTCCGCTTCTGATGTATTTGCAGCAAAATATGAGCTTCCAAAATCTCGATTGAAAAAAAAAGTCGTTTGGTGAACGATACTAATTATGTCGACAAACCTTTTAGGAACACTTTCTTCATGAAATAATGCATGGTTTCTACGCCAGGGGCGTAGATGTATATCTTATTTTTGTCAATATCTCTACTTCTAAGAGTACGATTTAAAAAATTCCTTCTTTGTTGGATGGTGTTTCCAATGCGAAATGTTTTTTTCTATAAATTCAAAATTTTCAAGTAAATCATAGACTTTCCGCTAGGGGGCACAAATGTAAATTGCGTTTTCTGCGTTATTTCTGCTTCCAAAACTCCGATTTGAAAAATTCTTCCTGTATCGAATACAAGACCTGATGGAAAATATTTTTCACATAATTTTTAATGTTTGGTAAAGAATAGTTTGGCCACCAGGGGGCATAAGTGTTAATTTCTGCTTCTGATGTATTTGTAGCAAAATCTGGGCTCCTGAAAACTCGACTAAATTTTTTTTTCTTGGACCCCATACCGCTCATATCGAAAAACCTTTTCGAATACTTTTTTCCTAAAATAATGCATGGTTTTCCCACCAGGGGACGTAAAGTCACATCTTATTTTTGTCGATATCTCTGTTTCTAAGAGTCCGATTTGAAAAATTCTTTCTATGTTGGAGAGCGTTTCCAGTGTAAAATGTTTCTCGTGTAAATTCATATTTTTCTTAACGCACAAGTCTGCACCATAGGGCGTAAGCTCACGATTCCGTTTCCAGCAATATCTGAGGAATTAAAAACCCGATTGAAAATCTTCTTTCTTCCGTCAGATACTATTGTTTTCCATACCGGTTCCATTGACTTTGAATAGCTTTGATAAATTTAATTTGCGTCAGAACGGATTCAAAAGACACCCGAAAATTCGGTGTCATCTTTCTAGTTTTGTTTTTTGTTTTTGTTTTTTCAGACTCAAATGTTTGTTTATTAACTTATTTACAGTTGACACAGAGATATTTAACGACTTAGCGATTGCTCTTTGGGTCGGTGAATTTTCTTTTAAGACCAGATACCTCACTTTTGAAATACTCGTAGTTGTAAAAATACATACCTTCTTTGGACATTCTTTTAGTTTTCCTCTTAAAAGCAATGCTTGACGATTTTTACCTCGATTATAAATAATATTGCTTATTCTACATTTAGAAATGCTAATTCCATGATTTTCACAGCGTTTTTTTTAATCACAGAATACGAATATCTCTCTTTGTAAAGAGCAAACACATAACCTTCCATCCACAGCTTGTTTACCAGCGCCATTTTCTTAGCAGAGGATGTTTAACTGCAGCAGATGTTTATTTCGTGTTCCTTTAACACAATGTTGCCAGATTCAGTTCTTTGAACTTCTTTTATCTTATATATAAAACACAAAACGTCTGTTTGTCTGAAGCAGCAAAAACTCTCGAATGCCGAACTGTGGCATCGTGAAATTTGCATAGCTTATTAATACTAGTATTTCTAGGTCAACGCCAACTATTTTAAGATCTGTAAGTTGCTCCGTTCGCGAGTTATGAATTAATTAATAAGCTAATCAATAAAGTCAGCGTCGTTTGCTACGTCATCGTTGTCTGTTCCAAATCTGAAAGCACGTGACTGCATTCATCGCCGCGGCACATCCCACAGGTGCTCCTATTCTTTGAGAACTGTGCATAACAAAATGCAAAAACTAACTTTGCGAAATCTTAACGAAACGGGCTGAAATTTTTGTCAACACCATGAAATGGTAATAAGAGGAGTCCCTCAAAATTTCACCGGAATCGGATCAAAACTTTTTAAAATAGGCATGGAATTTTAATTCAGCGGTAAATTCATCAGAAACTGTTAATAAAATTTTGACGGCTAATTTAAAAAGTTATTTACCGATTCAGGCGAAATTTGGAGGTCATGTTCATATTAACGAATTATGGTACTCATGAAAATTTCAGCCAGTTTCATAAAATATTCGCAAAGATGCGTTTTTAACTTGTTTATCTCAGAGATTCGCCTCTCAAGGACGTCTGAAATTGAAAGCACGTGATGCATTGGTCGTCGATAACAAATTGTTAACGACTTTTGTTCGGTCAGTGTTCCAATGCTGTGTCTCCTGGACGCGTGTTAAATAATTCGTAACGCTTTTGGTCCGTTTGATTCTACAGCTGGAATGTCAAGAGCAAATGATCCAACAAAATTACATACTGTCGCCGGTGAAGGAGAAAATAAAAATGTTGTGTACGGCCAAGTGTTGAAATAATCACACTATGAATAAATAATTTGTAATGACCGAATTTGTGAAATTAGCTTTTTTCTTTCTTTCAAGCATCAATTATTTATCCCGGTTTTTTTTTCAGTGACGTATAAGGGAATATGAAATTAATAAGCCTAAATCCCTGGCAAAGCCGGGTAGTAAAGCCAGTTTTCTATAATTTCTTATCCAAAACGTTCTAAAAATGTGTGAACATCTTCTGTAGGATGAACAATACTCACCTCTGAAACTATAATTTCTTCGTAGGATTTCGAAACAACTTTCGATATAACTATCATCGAAGGCTAAGACTGGAAATTTTTTAACTGTCGTACACCCCCTCACAGCGTTGCATTCAAAGAGTTTCTTCCGGGAGGTCAATTACAGATTTTGAGGGGGCTGAAACTTGTTGGCTGATCACAATTTTGTTATTTATATGTACATTAATACATATAACAAAATTTTAAATAGAGTATAAAATTTTCCTTATGCTCGCATATCGCAAATGCAAATGCCGCCCCGGTGGCGCAAGCCTCTGATCATTCGTCCGTAAGGGGTCCGGGTTCGAATCCCGGTCAGGCATGGATGTTGTGTTTGTCTTACGGCACTGGCTCTCTCCCTTCCCTGGAACCAGCAACCCTAAATTAGGGACGGGCGACTGCTTATAGCCCATTGAGTTGCTCACGGTGGTCGTTAAACCTCCAATCAAAAAAAAAAAAAATTGCAAATTTCAAGAAATCTACAGATACGAGTGATTAAAAATGTTATATCTTTATTTTAATTCAGTAATGACCACGGATTTCACCATAGAGCAGTGTAAATTATTGAGGATGCTAGTAAGATAACGCTGTGCTGGAGAAAATCCCCTCAAAAAAACATTCGGAATGGTAAAAACGTCCTCGCCTTACTACTTCTGATTATTAAGGAATCAAATCAGTGTTACCTGAAAACGTATGATGTAAACATTCCCCTGCCACTTAGATTATTCAGATTAGCAAAAGCAAACTAACTAACCATTTGGATACCAGTTTCAGGTGCACCATTTTTTTTTTTTTTTTTTTTTTTTTTTTTGTCACAGAATGTAAATCACCCACCGCTAAGAAGAAAAATATTTTTATAGGAAGAATTTCTAATAATTTGCTATTGTTAAAAATTAGGTTGCAAATATTTTGTTATATTGGAAGCAGTTTAATGTTTTACTGAAGGATGGCAGAAATTTCAGGTTGTTGTCCATGTGGATGAGTTTTCTATTATTACATTTTCCCTCATTTTCTTAATTTTTTAAATTAATTTCTCCAAATATTCAGCTAGAAACGAAAATAATTAAGCTAAATATAAATAGAGATCTCCCCATAATTTTCAGAGGGGGCTAAGCCCCTCGGAGAAGATGCCTGAATACGACACTGCCCTCTCACTTAACTATAAGAAATTAGGCACCATGCTAATAACTGACCCTTTTATGTCCCTTTTTGAATGTAATGCCACATGTTTGTACACGCTATTTATGTAAAAAAATGCAGTGCTAATTAGATTGCCACTCAATTATTGGCAATCTCAGCGGTCCGCTCTCCCTCTAGCGGCAAAAGGAAGAATTACTGTAGTACGGGTAACGTTTTTGGCTCAATGCTTGGCTGTTGGTAGATCGCTCATTACGTTCAGTTGTCGTAGTTTGGTGTATTTTTGCATTCATTCTGGAATTAGAGAGTTGTATAATGGAGAATTCCGTGAAGAAGAACAAATCATATTGTTGTGTCCCGCAATGTCGTTCCCAAGGTTTCGGCTATGTTTTTCACAAGTTAGTATAAACGTTTGTGCCTTGCGTTTGAAATCCTTCCAGTGAAATGCTATTAACCTAGTAACGTCTTTGAATGAATAATAAACAAGGCAGCATGTTTTTATTGCATAGTAGTAATTAAAAAATCCGCATTTCTACATAATCTTGAAAACAAATAATTGCTGTTATCCATATAAATTTAAACTTCATTATGGAACAAGATTTGCAATGTTCTGTCAACAGTCATCGGTTCAAAAACGCAGAACCCAATGATGATCAACAATTACCAATTCACAAACACTATTAGGAACAGAATGTTCAAAAATTACAAATATTATTGTTGACAGTATTGAAAATGGGTCCTGGGAAACGTCAAGTGAAACGAAATGTCAGCTTTTAATAGTAATCTGGATTAGAACACCCCTGTCGGTACTACTATATCACTTGCCTGAAAATGTAAAATTAAAAATTACCTGTTACAGTAAAGCATTACTGCTACACAGTGCTTACACGTTCCACTTCTGCCCGCTTTACAAGAGCACTCAAATGACTTTATAGAAATTTCACTGTTACTTGTATCTAAAACACCGTTGATGGAGTGAGGCGACGACGTTATTGCCGTGGACTGAATGCAGTGCGAAACTATGAGAATTTCTCTTCCATCTTCCTTCTTAATTCCACAACAAATTATATGGCCTACATTAACAATCACTTCCCCTTCTTTAATGCATCTTGAATTTTTAGAAGCGTCCGCAAATTTCATTATTTCAAGGATGGAAAGCGACAAACCAGCCATTCTAACATTCGACTTTATGGAAACACGTGCGACGTTACCCGTACTAGAGAAGCTTGTTTACTTTTGCGCAGCGCCCCCTATAGTTCGTTGAGGTTCCCAATAAGGAAAAAATGAATTTAAAACATTCCACAGAAGTCAAAGTCTGTTGCTAACAGCCAAGCTGAACATTGACTGACAATAGCTTGCAAGCAAACGTTCAGAATAAATTATCAACGTTTATTCACAATTAAATGTTTTATTTTTTGTTTGGAAACGCTATTCTTATTGATAAACCTGATTCGACTAACAAGCTTAATGTATTAGAAGCTTTCCACATATACCGGAATTCTTCACGACTTGTCAATGACATGACGTCTACGCCATTTCTTTCAAGCGCGTGGAAACAACTCACCAAAAACCGTGACCGTCAGAACTCTGATGATGTCACAATGATTTGAATGTTTACGCTCCATTCGTCCTGATGATAACGAGCCAGAAGCTCTGCGAAACTATAGTCGATGTTAATAAAACATTTAATTGTGAATAAACGTTGATAATTTATTCTAAATGGACATCACAAGTGTGTAGTCTTGAATTATATATAATAAAGCAAACGTTCTTCGGCGCACCTTTCAAAGCTGGAAGTTCAAAGTAAGATCCTTGGACTTGCCGTCATGCCGAAATACCAACTTTTATGGAATAAAATAATATGTAAAAACAACAAACGGCAGTAAAAGTATTGTCAAAAACAAAATTCACGATATCGGGAAAAATTATCGCTCAGTCCAGTCTCTGTTGTTAAAAATGTTCGTCTCCAGTTTTACGCTGAAACACAGAGATTTATGGAATAAAATTACACCAATGAACCATTACATCATGACCACCTACCTAATAAGCTGTAGGACCCCTTCAGCCCGTAAAACAGAAGCCACTGAGCGAGGCATCGATTCGATGAGGTGGCGATAGATATCCTGAGGTATTTGGTACCATAATGTCAACAACAGGTCCTCCAGTTCCCGTACTTTTCGGGGTGGTGGTGATTTAGGGCGAACCCGCTTTTCCAAGTCGAACCACAAATGTTCGATTGGGTTCATGTCAGGTGAATTTGGAGGCCAGGGCATTAGCAGAAAGTCACCACCATGTCCCTCGAACTACTCCTTGACGATTCTGGCAGTGTGGAATGTCGTTATTACCCTGTTGGTAATAGCCATCACCAGCAAGGAACACAGTTGCCATGAATGGGTGAACTTGGTCCGCAACGATGTTCAGATACCTGACAGCTGTCAAGGAATGTGCTATTGGGATAATGGCGTCTAAAGTGTCCCAATAAAACATCGTCCACAGCATAACACCACCACCGCCAGCCTGTTTCATCCAAACAGTGCATCCAGGTGCCATAGCCTCCGTTTGTTATCGGCTTATCCGCGCTCGGCTGTCTACGTGATGCACCAGGAACCTTGATTCGTCAGACCAGGCCACTTTTTTCCATCTTCCACGGTCCAATATCGATTATCTTGAGTACATTTCATGCGTTGTTGGCGATGACGTGCAGAGAGCATGGGGACCCGGCTGGGTCTTCGGCTACATGGGCCCATGCGCAGAAGGCTGTGATGAACTGTGTGCTGTGACACATTGCCCTGATCATCACTGTTGTAGCAGCGTGTGATTTGTCGCACTGTGGCCTTGCGGTCGCTGTGAACAATGCGCGAGTCTCCGCTCCCCTCTGGCATCAATGATCTGTGGACGACACACGGCTGGACGGCGGTTCATCGTTGTGGCCATCTGTGCACCACTTTTGATACGTACTCACTACAGCAGCACGCGAGCAACCCACAAGCCGCGCCGTTTTCAAAATCGTAGTTCCGAGGAGCCGTGTCATCATAATTTGTCCTTTACCAAACTCCGATAAATAGGCAGCTTTTCCCATTCTGACTCCGAACACTTTACTAACTGAAAGCCGGTCCTCGGTTTGCATATGTACTTCTCTGAGAACTTCACCTGCGCCACCGTTCGGTCTCCAGGCGCACTCATTTCTCTAGGCTGGGGGTTGTCATAATGGAATGGCTGATTGGTGTATACATAAATTTTCCACATTTACGATGATAACCGTATACATACGCAACCCGGTATGTTACAACTTCGAGAGAACTGAAACAGCATAATTTTTTTTTCAGCTTTTAATAGATGATGTTACTAAAAATTTACTAAATAACATTCACAGTTCTCTATTTTCCCTGAATTCAAGAAATTTAAAACAAGCAAAGATTAGTGAATATTTTGCTCAGCAATGCTAAGCAACTAGTAGACAAACTGCTTTAAAAAGAGCGATGCTTATAAGTAAAGAATGTGTAATAGGGATATTGAATGTAAACAAAATCTCATTCGGATTTTCTACCTAATATTTCAAAAGTAAGGGATTTTTTTTTTTTCGATGTACTGAAAATATGAAATGGTACAGAATTTTTTAACCAAATCCTTACAGTGAAATTAAAATAATAAAAAAATAATACAAAAATCAAAATGGACATACGTTTAAGGTATTAAACAAAGTATTCATATATGCATATGTGTTACATTATAAATTAGTGAAATCTAAAACGGTATTTTAAGTACTATAAATTAGTGAAATCTAAAACGGTATTTCAGACTGTGAATACTCAAGAAATGCATACAGCTTATTAAATCCTTTTATTTTTGTGGTATAATAAGCACAAAGATTCGCCGAGCTTTCGCACTCCACTGGCAGGCTTTTTCAGGGCAACGGTTGACATAAATACAATTTTTTACGGAGGCTTTTTGAAGGCAATGGTAGACATAAATACAACCTTTTATGTTTTACCATTGCCTTGAAAAAGCCTCCCAGTGGAGTGCGAATGTTTGGCGAATCTTTGTGCTTATTACACCACAAAAATAAATGGATTTAGTACGCTGTATGCGTTTCTTGGTAGTGAAATCTAAAATTTCGACCCTCCCCCTCCTCCTTGTTTGAGGGCTTTCAAAATTTTACGACAGTGTTTTACATCCTGAAATTTCATCTATACCCTTTTTCATTTATACCTTTTTAAAGCCATCCCATACAAACCATTGTACTTTGAAAAATGTTAAAAGATACAAGGCATCAGACACTCAGAAGTATCTCGTATCTTAGATAGAAGATACTTTTTTTTCTTTTTTTTTTTTTTTTTGACAAAAATGACAAAACTGATCTCTATGGAAAACCATTTTACATGCTTCTTATGATATACGTATGTTATTTTCACCTCCCTGTGTTTTAATTCTCTCTTAGTCAGCGGAGGATCACCGCACGAAACTCAACATGGCAGGGCCCTCAAAAAAACATAACTAAAATTAGATTTCTTTTTTTTTCTTTTTGAAAGTTTTGTTAATTGACAAAACATATAAAATAATGATAACGATAAAAATACAAATTATGTTGTTTTTACGATGCTATGTTTATAGTGGGTAACAGTTTTGCTCGCTTTGAACGGAACTGTATTCAGCGTCTATTACGCATTATTACTTCTGGATGAAAGCCTCCCCAAATTTGTTTCACAGGGGTTTGTCTTGCACCACTCTCCTCCATGTCACTCCGGAATGCTTCCGAATTTCATCCACCAATCTCGACTTCTGGGTCTCTTCTTGTCCCTTAGTATCCAGTCTAAAATTTTGGCTTTCCATCGGTGGTCCGTTCTGGCAATACGTAAAGAAAGCCATTTGCCATTTCAGGGATTTTACTCTGATCATGATGTCTTCCACTCTTGTCATTTTCCTGATCCAGGAGTTTCTCTCCTTATCTTTCCTGGCTATACCAAGCATGCATCTCTCCATGCTGCTTTC
Organism: Macrothele yani; assembly: GCA_039090855.1. NCBI lineage: Eukaryota > Metazoa > Arthropoda > Arachnida > Araneae > Macrothelidae > Macrothele > Macrothele yani. The sequence goes on from CM077007.1 coordinate 105,485,830, forward strand.
AGTTGTCTGCAGCCTTTGTATATCTTTCGATTAAAGTCCATGTCCCCTGCTCCATACGTAAAAACTGGAAAAATTCATTGATTAAGCACTTTTCTTTTAAGCTGTAAAGACATACTACTCTTGAAAACTGTATGGTTTCTTCAAGCTCTCCAACTAAGTTTTGTACGCCGATTAATTTCTTTATCAACGTGACCCTCACTTGATATCTGTTACCCAAGGTAAATGTAGGTATCAGATATCTCCAGCTTTTCCCCATCAGTCGATAAATCTTCATTTCTAGTAAAAGCATTGTACACCAATTTTGTTTTCTGAAAGTTGATTTTTTTAATCCCACTTCTTTACTCATGTCAGTAAGTTCCTGGGTCATACTCAGTGAAAATCCTCCAAATACGTAGCGTCAGTGAATAAACAAAGACGCTCTTTCCACGTTTTAGCAACACACAGCAACCGAAAAATTGTTATTCGGTCACCACCGGAGAATTGAATCCCGGATCTCTCGATATCTAGCCGAGCGCGTTAGCCTTACACCACGGCGCTATGTGTAATCCTATGTGTATGCCCTTTGGATTTAATTGCTATAATTAATATATAGCCAGTGCCCACCAAGTGGAGACGTCTCAGTAGCTGAGCCCATCTTACGGATTTATGATGTCAGAAGCTGACAGAAAAACACACATAGCGCCGTGGATTTTTGGCCACCGTGGTGTAAGGCTAACGCGCTCGGCGAGAGATCCGGGATTCAATTCCCCGGCGGTGACCGAATAACAATTTTTCGGTTGCTGTGTGTTGCTAAAACGTGGAAAGAGCGATGTCTTTGTTTAGTCATATTCAGTGCTGGAAAGTAGCGCGCTACAATTAGCGACGCTGCAGTAGTGCGCTGCATTTATTATAGTTTGTGGTGCAGTGCAACGACAAAATTAAAAAAGTAGTTTTTTTTTGTAATCAGCTACAAAAATCAAGTAGTTGCAACGAATTTTGACTCTACATTTCTTTCTACTTTTCTCAACGCGAGGAGAAAATTTTATCGTGACATCAAGAAATCATTTGTTAAACTCAGCCTGATCTTAGACAGAACTACGTAGGGCAGCATGATACTTGACCTTCACAATGTTAGGTCATAGATCACGACCCTCTGTGACGCATGAGAGGGAGATATAATGAGGCTAAGAGACATATCCGAGCGGTAGGAACAGTCATAAAACTGTGAAGCCTCTAAGCAATCCGAATGTTGGACACTGTTGTAAGGCCATTCTTTCAGAGAGTGCGTAAACGTTGCAATTCCATCTCAACGTTAAGAGTTGGAGCCATTTCCTTGGCTGATATTACCTCGTAGTTTTATATTTCACGATTCATTAGCGAAGAATTAATGCTGAAACAAAACTTCTTTGGGCAGTTTCCAATAACTGTTCCAAATTAAAAAGCGAAACGCCAAAAGGAATTTTTATTACTATGCACACTTCTAGCAGAGGAGGGAAGGGAGCCTTTCGGCTTCAAAATCATCCACAAAATTTCCCCGAACGGTGGTCATTGGAAAAATTCTTGTCGCGGTGGTCGTTACAAAATTTCCCTGATCGGTGGAAGTTCGAGAACCCGATTCGTGGTCGTTAGAAAATGCCCTTATCAGTGGTCGTTAGGAAAAAATTCCCAGTCGGTGGTCATTACGAAAATTTCTCCGAACAGTGGTCGCAAAATATTTCCTCGATAGATTGTTCTTCGAAAAAATTCCCGGATCGTTGGTCGTTCGAACATTTCTTCGGTCTGTGGTCAGTGGCGGCTTTTCAGGTGAAGTAGGTGAAGTGCCTCTTCACCTATTTTACTCAAAATAAAGTTTTATTCAGAATTTTTTTATAATATATTATTTTTTGCCTTTATTCAGTTCCAAAACACTCAAAATTTTGAATAGATATTAATTCATATGGCGCGCTCAATACGGAAAACAAATCCTTTATACGCAAAACAGGGGGTGTGAGGAGCCGAAATGAGAATGCTTGGAAGTCTGCAGTTTTCCGCCGAGTTGCCATGGTAACCGTGACGTCACCCTCCCCAATCTGCTCGTTCAAGTGAAGTGTTTCAGCTTCACGTGCCTTACCTCTGCATCCTTCAGTTTTTGAGCGTAAAGTCGTGAGAGATCACGGTGGAGTGGGCGGACTACCAGGGTACCAAGCAATCTTCTCAGGCTTTTTCCTTGTGGTGCTGTGGTACATTATTTTCCGAAAGGAATTTGTTCTTTCGTGCTTTGTGATTATTTGTTGAAAGCTTTCACTGATATTTTAGGTTTGTGTACAATTTAACTGATAGTGATAGTTTTTAGTATGCATCCTGTGGACGACATTGTTTGTAATTTATTGCAAACTCCAATTACTCTGTGGAAAGATGAAGATAAAAGAGACATTTTGCTTCAAGGACGACCAACGGATTCATTGACATTTGTTGCCAAGAACGAAATCCAGAAGAGCGGTAAATCTAACAATATTAATTTTAAAAATTGTTGGTTTACTGAATATAAATGGATTTGCAGCACTTCTGTGTTAATTTTTTTTTAAATTTTTTTGGCCCTGCTTACATTTTAGTAAAAAACATTCAGCGTGGAATAAAGACGGATTCTCAGATTTATTAAGCGTAACACGGTCACTTCGTAAACATCGTGATTCTAGCGAACTCCTGAAATGCGGATTAATGTTAAGGAATTTTGAAAAAAATCAAAACACCATTGCCGATACCCTGAGGAAGAATGCTAGGCTTTTGAAAACGCATTTTAACGAAAACGTTCGTTTAAATAGAATTTTCCTGCAGACAGTGATTGATGCAGTATTAGTCTATACTGTATTTGAGCAAACAAGAACTAGCATTCCATGGCCATGACGAAAGCATGGGCTCGATAAATCGTGGAAATTTCATTGAATTACTTTCATTGTTGATATGAAGAAGTTCTTTAGAAATTGAAAATCAATACGAAAGGATAAAAAACTATTCAAAATGAATTAATTGAATGTATTTCTGAATATATAAACGATCACGTCAAAAATTAAATAATTTTTGATTTTGAATCGGAAGGTGTATTGGTTGAGGGATTTTTGGGTTTCCATGATGTGAATGAAGATAGAACGTCAGGAGCTTTATACAAAATGCTTGACAAAATTTTGGAACAGTCTGATTACCAACACAAATAAATAGGACAATGTTACGATGGGGCAAGTATAATGTCTGGACACTTAAATGGGCTACAGAAAAAAAGTCAAAGATAAAGCATCTCAAGCTGTTTTTATTCAATGCTTAGTTCATCGTTTGAATCTTGTATTACACCAGAGTTTTTCTAAAATTTCTAAGTGTCGAATACTTTTTGCAAGAGTCAGTAGAATTTCTTCGTTTGTTCACCATTCTGTGAAGCGGTCTTATACACTTATATCAACAACCGCAAGATGCAGACCGACCATAACAGAAACTCAATGGTCCTCCACTTCGAAATTAGTAAGTGTAGTTGTTGAAGATTGGGATAAATTGAAGGAAGTGTTTGGATTTCTGACGAATAACGAATAATCAGACAAAAAATCAATTCATCTTGCCAAGGGGTTTTTGAATGATATGAAAACTTTCGAATTTACATTTTTGGCTCCACCGATCTACTATTCGAACTTTTGAAGAAAAAATAACTAAACATAAACTACTGTGTAACTCAAATAAAAAAAAAACGTGAAATTTTGAGGCATAAAAGGAACGATGAGTTATTTGAAACACAGTTTGGAAAAGCTAACAAAATCACAGAAATAAGCACGGGGATATGCTGCTCTTACACAGGAAACAATTATTCAAAATTATAAACAATTGTATTTTGATTTTTGAAATTTTGGACCACATTCTTATGGAAATGGATAGAAGATTTCAAGACTAAGAAACTTCAATTTGTCTGACTTGCTGACACAACCAAATTTGAATAATTTAATGCATGCTTTCCCACTCGCGCTCTTGAAAATCTACATTTTTACGGAAACATATTTACTAAACACCAGCGCCTTAAAAATGAACTGAGTCTTGTATATTCCGATGAAAAATTAGGGAATATATTGACTCAAGAACTCCTTCGAGTGTTTCACGGAGACAAAGACATTTTTACAGAAGATTATAAATTGGTTTTCCTCAGTTTAACAATTCCATCTACAAGTGTGCCAGTGGAAAGAAGTTTTCTTAAAAGAATACAAACTTGTTCAAGAAACACTAGTTCCCAAGATAGACTTGCTTCTCTGGCAAATATTTCTATTCAGGAAGACATTTTATTGATGCTCACGAAGAAACAACCATCTAACCATCTTATGACGACATAATCGACAAATTTGCAGCTTTAAAAGGAAGAAAAATTTATTTAATATACAAAAAATAAGTAAGTCCTCATTAAGGGATTTTCATTGTAGACAGTATATATCTTTTCATACTGCTCTTGTACCTCTTCACCTATTTTTACAACCACGAGCCACCACTGTCTGTGGTTGTTCGGAAAATTTAGTCCATATGTGGTAGTTAGAGAATTTTCCCGTGCCGTGGTCGTTAGGAGATTTTCTAGATCAGTGGTCGTAAGGGAAATTTCCGCAGTTTGTGGTCGTTAGGAAAATTTCCCGGAGAGGTGGTTGTTAAAAAAATCCCCGATCGATTAGCGTTAGGAAAAGTTCCCCGAACGGTGGGAGTTAATAATTTCCCCGATCTGTGGTCGTTCGAAAAATTACCTGGAACGGTGGTCTGTGGAAAAAATACCTGAATCGGTGGTCCTTAGAAAATTTCCTCGATCGGTAGCAGTTATATTTCTCCCATCGGTGGTCGTTAAGAAAAATTCCCCAATTTGGTGGTCAGAGAATTTTGTCGGTCAGTAGTAATTAACGAAAATTTCCCATATCAGAGGTCAAAATACCCCAAATTACCCCGATCGGTGGTCGTTAGGGAAAATTCCCCTATATGTGGTCGTTAGAGAATTTCCAGGTTCGTGGTAGGTAGGAAAATTTCCTCGGTAGGTGGTCGATAGAGAATTTTCCCGATCCGTGGTCGTTAGAAAATTTCCCGTCAGCAGTGCTCTTTAGGAGAAATTCCCCAAATGATGGTCGTTAAAAAATTTCTCCGGCCGCTTCGAAAAAGTGAGTCTTCGAAAAGTGCGTTCCCTGCAAAACTTTGATTTCTGAAGCCTCAAAAGGACTTGTTCAAAAACAATTACGAAATCTCTGCAAACGGAGCATGTGTCAATACGTATGTGAACTGTATGTACGTACGTACGTACAAGCAAAGATTTGCTTCGAAGTATTTTTAGGTATTACTTTTGATTTTTATAAGCATATCTGAAAGTAGAAAGTTTATAAGCGAAAATTTAATGTCCAGTTTTCTAAATTTGCTGCTAGAGAAAAATTTCTTGAAAAAAATATGAAATCCCATTATTACAAAATTTCCTTATAACGGACCACATTACTGTATATGTAAATACAAATATCTCTCAAGTTTCTTCCTTTATTATTTATGTATTGCGATTGATGAGTATTTGTATTTTTATTGCATCACTCTCAGGCTTTCATTATTTTGTTCAAACAATCTCTTCAAATAATTGTATACACTCCCTTCAAATAATTATATATTTTATACCCTCCAAAACGGTTTTTGAACAGCACAGAACTGTAAGAACGTACTTAAGTAAAGTAATAAGCACGCGTACATATATTCCCACTAAAAGGGCTCGGAAGACCGCCAAATAGCGGTATAACTATTCCACAGGGGTTAGAGGAAATGCTATCCCAAACTAACCATCCATCTTGGCCAGCGTGATGAGTTATAGCCCCCTCCACCCAATAGGATTCCACAAATTAAAAAGGAAGAAAATTCCAGTAGTTTTGACGTCCTTTTTTTTTCTTTTCACATAAAAAAACAGCAAGGTACCTTCCAGCTGCCTCAGTCTCCGGCAGCTGGAATGTACCTGGCCAAGGTACTGCCCTTTCATAACTGCAGAGTAGGATCCAGGAACTTGCTGACAAGAGCAAAGAAGTGGGATTAAAAATGAACTTACAGAAGACAAAACTGATGTACTTTTACAAGAAACGAAGACTTTGCGATTGATGGGGAAAAGCTGGAGATTACCTTGTACAGCAGAAATCAAGCGAGGTCACATTGATGAAGAAATTAATCGGCACATAAAACTTGGTTGGAGAGCTTTTGGAAGAGAAAGTACAATTTTTAGACCAATATGCCATTAGGTCTTAAAAGGAAAGTGTTTAATCAATGCACATCCTCCCAGTGCTTACATACGGAGCGGAGACATGGGCCTTGACTAAAAAGGACATACAAAGACTGTAGACAACTGAAAGAAGCTTGGAGAGATGCATGCTTGGTGTAACCAGGAAAGATAAGAAGAGAAACTCGTGGATAAGGAAAATGACATGAGTGGAAGACGACATGATCAGAGTAAAATCCCTGAAATGGAAATGGACTGGACATATTGGAAGAAGGGGAGGAACACCAATGGACAACCGAAATTTTAGACTGGATTCCAAGGGACAGGAAAGGACCCAGAAGACGACCACATGGGAGATGGGTGAATGAAATTCGAAAGCATACGTGAGTGACATGGAGACTGGCCGTTGTAGAAGAAACTTGTGGAAACTATCCAGCGGTGGATTGATAATGGTTGACAGTGATATATATCAGCATATAAGCGGACCCCCCTACCACAAGAGCAAAAAATGTGTGAAAATCCTTGACTCGCATATAAAGCCGACTTTAAAATTTCACGAGTTTCGAAAATATGTTTATTGAAATGAATTGTGCACATTTTTGAGATTATCTTCTGTAAAAACCTTTAAAGTACGAATCACTGTCCGAGTTTCCAAATAACTCCAGTAACATCCATTGCCTTACTTATGCAGCATTTTGTGCGATACTTTATAACCATTTCTGGTGAAATTGCATCCCACAATTCTTTCGTCCAAGAAGTAACACGGCAGTGTCAACCTCCTTTCAAGTTACCATCTTTCATTAAACACTACCTTTGTTATTCAATATCGCGGATGGCTTACGCCAGCATGGAGCGCAAACATGCAAGACTACGCTTGCTGTGAAAACTCGGGAGAAGAGAGGTACCTTTTTGCTGTGGCCCACCCCATCAGCGCGCGGTGTCGACAGCGTACCGCGATTGCTCAGAGGAAGTAATGAGGTATCTCATGTTCGGAAGCAGGAAATTTTAGGGTCTCAATTTGAAACGGGATTAAGTTTTTCACTTATCATATTAGCGGCACCTATTCCCGTCGAAATTGTACTCCAGGTGGAAATATATTTCATATTTTTTTTTATTTTTTATTAGGTCAGAAAACTATTGCGTGGAAAGGTGCGGTCTAAAACGTAAATAAATCCGCCGATAAATTCCGCGGGAGATTTCATGGGTGTCGAGCCCAAATTTTTAGTGACCAGCGTATAAGCCGACCCCCTAACTTCCAAAGCAGGATTTCTTCCAAAAACTTTCGGCTTATACACGAGTATATATGGTATTTATAAAAATATACATCATCAATCCACTGCTGAACGAAGATCTCCCCAAGTCTTTTTTAACACCTTTCTGTCCTGAGTCAGTGTCCTTCCATGCCACTCATGCATTCTTGCGAATTTCATCCATGTCCCACGTTGTCTTCTTCTGGGCCTTTTTCTGTCCCTTGTTGTCCAGTATAATATTTCAGTTGTCCAACAGTGGCCAGTTCTAGCCATACGTCCAGCCATCACCTTTTCGGGGATTTCAGTATGATCACGTCCGCCACTCTCATCATTTTCTTGATCCAGGAGTTCCTTTACTTGTCTTCCGTGGTTACATCAAGCATGCATCTCACCATGCTTCTTTCAGCTGTCTGCAGCATCTGTATGTTTATTTGATTACAGTCCAAGTCTCTTATTCATATGTAAGAACTGGGAAAATGCATTGGTTCAACAGTGCTCTTGAAAATTTTAGTTTGTTCCAAATGCTCTCCAACCAAGGTTTTTAAAGCTATTAATTTCTTCTTTGATGTGGCTCTCTCTCGATATCTGTTGTCCAAGATAAATATAGGTATCATCGAGATTTCTCCCATCAGCCATTAAGTCATCAGTACTTGTAAAAGCATTGCATATCAGTTTTGTTTACTGTAATATATACAAACGATAAATTAATTCTAAATTGCGTATATGCATGCGTGGCAATTTATCAAAACCTCCTATTTATTTGTGTTTCTGAGTTGAATGACCACCACGTGCTGAGAGCTATAAGCAGTCTCCCACCCATAATTTGGAGCCAGTGTCATCAGACAAACACAACAGCTATGCCTCATCCAGGATTCAAACCCAGCGCGATGTCGGACAAATCAACACATTTAAAGTAAACCGGAAACTAATTCTTACGCCAAATTTAACATGCTTTGCAAATTCATGTAAGCAAGTTCTGATCTTCTTAACCATCCACATAATTACACTGACCTGTGAAGTTTACAAAATAAATTTACAAAGACAGGCGGATACTCAAGTTTGTGTTACTTTATTTCACTTCTCTTTTAGGTATACAAAAAAGGATAATGCTAAAAACCACAGCTATAAACAGCAATATTACAATATAATGAAAAAGAAATCTGTCAATAAAAATCATATAAAACTGTACAAACAAGAGCGTTCCTAAATTGAGAAATAAGGATGCGATTATAGATAGGTAATCTTTACACATGTATGAAGTGTATTTTAACTTACAGAGAAGGCAGAGCATTTTGTTCATTAAAATAACTAAAAACTTAATAAAGATCAACAAAACATTTTCACAACAGAAACTTAAGAACAAAATTACACAAAATCTTTAAAAAATCCAGTCTGATAAAAATGTGTGACTTCAGAAATGAAGTACCTTGACATAACATTATTCTTCTGCGGTAAAACAACAAAAGGCAAGCTTACTACAGGTATGTACAGTATACATTAAAAACATTTGTATGTGCCACATATATTACATATGACATGCAGTTTAGAGGGGAGAACCTGTCCACCCATTCGACTAAAACTTTTCTTAGTTATATGATGAAAATTTTTACGATTACACCATTGATAAAACAAAAACTCTTCATACACCTATCACTAAAAATTTTTGACTGTATCACAGTGCTTCCAGAGGCAAAAGCAGTAATTTCTAATGTGAATACACTGAGGTAAAGTATGGCATAACAGTAACACATATGTATATTGCGAATTATACTCGTAGTTTGGAGGCTACAGAATTTTGTTGTCAATGTTCGCTGTGAATTCCAAATGTATCTACTCTAACCTGTACCTGCCGCTCCGGTGGTACAGTGGTTTAAGTGCTGGCTTCCAACCATTTGTCCAAAATGGTTTTCAATCCTGGTGAGGCATGGACATTGTGTTTGTGTTACGGCACTAGCTCTCTTCCTTCCCTGGAACCAGTGGCCCTAAATCAGGGACGGACGACTACTTATAGCACACAGAGTTGCTCACTGTGGTCGTGAAACCTCGAACAACCATAACAAATTTGTAACTCTTCTCTTGTTCTGTGCATTCCAATATTTCCAGACTACAACTGATGCCTATAGGTTACAATGGTGAAGATAAATTTACCAAATTATAAAATTATAATCAAGAAGCTTCAAGATGGCAACAGTTTAATAAAAAACTCTGAGTTTTATGTGAAACTTGAGTTCTTTCTTTTTTTTTTTTTTTTTTTATTGAAGGTTTAACGACCACCATGAGCAACTCAATGGGCTATAAGCAGTCGCCCGTCCCTAATGTAGGGTCACTGGCTCCAGGGAAGGGAAAAAGCCAGTGCCGTAAGGCAAACACAACATCCATGCCTCACCGGGATTCGAACCCGGACCCCTTTCGGACGAATGATCAGAGGCCATCGCTTAGACCACTGCGCCACCGGGGCGGCGAAACTTGAGTTAATGATTTGTGTGCAATGAGTATTCATACAAAACTACATGTTGATCAATGCATCAAGAATGGTACAGTCACTTTAAAGATACCAAGAACATTGAGAAGTCAGTAATGTAGATATGGTTACTCTGGAAATACTGATGGGGCATATAGCTGAGTTACAGATTAAACATAAGATGAGCTATGCATACAATTTAAATTTTACTTGTTAATAGAAACCATTAAACTCCACACTCTCACTCACAATATTTTTTTACCACTATTTACTTTACTTTTTCCATTTACATATCTTTGAAACACTGGCACCTTTCTTGTAGGAAGTCCTGCATGGGGTTGTTTCTTTTTTTTTTTTTTTTTTTTTTTTTTTTTGAGGTTTAACGACCACCGTGAGCAACTCAATGGGCTATAAGCAGTCGCCCGTCGCTAACTTAGGGTCACTGGTTCCAGTGGGGTTGTTTCCCCAAAGATCTAAGATAAAGTTGTAAAAAATAACAAGTTATTCAAAAACATTCAACTTGTTAGGTCATACATATGTCATGGTTTATGAAATTGTGTTTAGTGTATACTGTACATCCTAATAACTGGCTTTATATGATACTGGCCAACAACAGACATTACTTTGATGAGGACATTTCACAACACATTATGCCATATATATAAGACACAAACTTCCACCACAAATTCCACCTACTGTTTTAATTTGATTCTGAAATGCAGCTCCTTTTGGATCAAGAATTGCATTTTATGCTAACTTGCACAGAACACTGTAGCCAAACAACTTTTCACAGTTGCTCTTCATAGGCTGTCTTTTCTCAAATACGTGCAGGCCACTCTCCACACTAATCTTCCAAAGTTCAGGTTAGCCTTACTTTACAGATTAAAAATAAAAAAGTCATTTAACATAGACATCAATCAAGAAATAACCTTCAAAAATATATGGAAATATAAGACATCCTTTTCACTCTAATGGCATCCTTCAAATCTAAAATTAGATTAAATTGATCAAGATATCTACTGTCTCCTCATAGCGACAGCCATTGAATCCTAAGAAAGGGATATGGTCTGGGAATCATCAGTTCTTGAAATATCTTAGAAATCAATGAAGAAATAATCTTCATAAATAAAGGCATTACACTCCTGGACAGGATCTGTTTCTTGATCAGACAGTCATCACTGCAAGGAGATATTGGATATCATGACTAGTACAATCTGGCATTAGTTCAGATTCTTAAACTTCACTTGCTTGTTAAATCTGCTGTCCTGGTTAGCAGAATAGTAAACACACTTGGACAGAAATCAGAAAGTGGGGTTTTAATTTTTACTCCAGAATGACAAAACATTAAAGTTTTCTAAAAAGATGGCTACAGGGAGAACAGCTATAATTGTGGTGTTTCTGTGCTGAAAGTGGGCTTAAAATGTCAAAATAAGAAGCTTGAAGAAGCACAATGTATTTAAATAGCCCTTATAGAGGATGGTGTGAGAGAAGTTTCAATATTTCACAAGGTTGATTATGCATACTTTCATACACTTGTTTCTTGCCGATGTTTTAAAGACTATATATATATAGTAATGAAAATGGGAATTACTTGCTGGCAGAACCCAAAGTACAAGTAAATGCCATAAAAGTTTAATATGCCCAAACGCAAACCCATTCGCAGTAGATATAAAACCATATAAAGAAATTTCGTTATTAAGCAATAAAGTGAAATACGTACATTTAGCTGAAGAGCTGTTTTTTTTTTACTCAGAGACGAACAATTCATACAAGATGGCCTCACTAATTGAAATGCATAATCCATTGCAAAATGTTTTATTCAAGTTAAATGCTCCCTTTCCTTTGGTAACGCGTTGCTCCCAGTATGTGGGGTTTTGCTCCAGGAACAGGGTTCCGCTGCGTTCCGGTCATTTCTACCACTGTGTGTGTATATATATATATCATCATCATCATTGTCAACCATTATCAATCCACTGCTGGACGAAGGTCTCCCCAAGTTTCCTCCACAACGGTCTGTCTTGTGCCAGTCTCCTCCATGTCACTCCCGCATACTTTCGAATTTCATCCACCCATCTTCCATGTGGTCTTCTTCTGGGTCTTTTCCTGTCCCTTGGAATCCAATCTAAAATTTCGGCTGTCCATCGATGGTCTGTTCTTCTGGCAGTATGTCCAGCCCATTGCCATTTCAGGGATTTAACTCTGATCATGATGTCTTCCACTCTTGTCATTTTTCGGATCCACGTGTTCCTCTTCTTATCTCTCCTGGTTACACCAAGCATGCACCTCTCCATGCGTCTTTGAGTTGTCTGCAGCCTTTGTATGTCTCTTTTAGTTAAGGTCCACGTCTCTGCACCATACGTAAGCACTGGAAGGATGCATTGATCAAACACTTTTCTTTTAAGACATAATGGCATATTGCTCTTGAAAATTATGCTGTTTCTTCCAAAAAGCTCTCCAGGCAAGTTTTGTACGCCGATTAATTTCTTCACCAATGTGACCCTCACTTGATATCTGCTGTCCAAGATAAACGTACGTGTCTGTTATCTCCAGCTTTTCTCCATCAATCGATAAATCTTCATTTCTTGTAAAAGCATTGTACATCACTTTTGTCTTCTGAAAGTTCATTTTTAATCCCACTTCTTTACTCTTGTCAGCAAGTTCCTGGATCATACTCTGTAGCTCTGATGGGGTAGTTGCAAAAATGACTATGTCATCAGCAAAACGAAGGTGGGTTAGATAATCTCCATTAATCTTTATCCCTTTGTTTTCCCAGTTCAATGATTGAAAGACATTTTCCAATGTGGCATTAAAGAGCTTCGGAGATATGGTGTCACCTTGTCTCACTCCTTTTCCAATTTTTATGTGTGTTGTATTTCAAACAGCCGAATCTTTGCACTTGCATTTTCATAGATGTTATTAATAATATTAATGTATGCATCTTCAATACCGCAGGATTTCAGAGCCATTGCAACTGCTGATGGTTTCACCGAATCAAAGGCTTTTTCATAATCGATAAAAGCCATGCACAATGGAAGTTCATATTCCCTCGCTCTTTCAATTAGTTCTCTCAGTACGTGGATATGATCTATTGTGCTGTAGCCACTCCTGAATCCAGCTTGTTCTCTTGGTTGAGCCATGTCCAGTGTCACCTTCAAGCGGTGTGAAAGAACTTTAGTGAATATTTTATAAACCACTGATAGGAGGCTGATAGGTCTGTAGTTCCTGAGATCCTCAATGTCACCTTTTTTATGTAGCAAGATCATTGTAGCGTTGTTCCAATCCTCAGGAATTTTCCCTTCATTAAGGCATCGAGTGAAAATTTGGGCGAGTACTGTTTCGATTTCTCCACTTGCTTCTTGTATGATGTCTACAGTAATTCCATCTTCTCCTGGAGCTTTTCCCCGCTTCATGTTCTTGATTGCATGTGCAACTTCTGCTGGAAGAACTCTGGTACTAAATATATATATATATATATATATATATATAAATTTCATGTTCTGCAACTTTTCAGATTTGTAGAAAATGTTTCACTAAATGCAAATGTTTATATATCAATTGAAAGAAAATTTTATGCTGAATTCAATACAAAAAACAAAATTCAAATATTTGCAGCACAAAAAAAAAATGTCCTTACTTTAGTCTAAAAAACAAACACAGGCGTGATTAAGTTAAGAAGCGGAATGTGAGTGCACACTCTACTGGCCAATCACAGTCCTTGATCTAGGGACCAATTAAATGGCAATAGCTGTGATACATCATGTGTCAAGTTGGGAAAAGTCAGTTTTGCTGTTTGTTATGTAGAAGAAAGACAGTTTTATCAGTGTAAGTGAAGCGTCATTGGAGATTTTTTTTTTTTTTTTTTTTTTTGATTGGAGGTTTAACGACTACCGTGAGCAACTCAATGGGCTAAGCAGTCGCAATTGGAGATTGAGTGCATACTTTTAGTATTTCTTGAAATTTAAAGTGAAGATAATAAAATAATAAACAAAGCAATGACACCAAAAATAAGGGAGTTAATTGAACACACACAAAAAGCAGCAGGATTATTTTATTACGTGAATCGGGTTTTTCCTATGCTGCCATTGCAAGGCAAGTAGGTGGGACAGTGAAAACGTCTGGAGTACGAAAGTTGTGTTTACGTTATCAAGAAACAAAGTCACTGAAAACCAAAACAGGAAAAGGCCGGGGGGGGGGGCACAAAATCTGTTGACAGAAGAAGAAAAATTGTGTCTCAAAGCCAGAAGAATTTCATCTGAGGCGAACTGGTGTTTCTGTCAGTTGAAGAACGGTAAGGAGAAGACTACCAGGGAGAATTCCTAGAAAAAAGCCATATCTGAATCTACAGCAGCACAAGAAACCACTACAGTGGGCGAAAGAACTCATTGAATGAACAGAAGAACAGTGGAAGCAAATTATTTGAAGTGACGAAATAAAGATATCATTATTTGGTAGTGATGGGCGAAAATATGTGGGACGTCGAATGGGGAGAAGACCTACAACATGCGTTATGATTTGGGTGTGTATAACAGCAGATGGTGTTGGCTGCCTTTATGTAATCGATGGCATGCTGAATGTAAGAAATTACATTGACACCATCCTGGAACCAAAACTGCTACCTTCCATCAGGGATCTCTTTCCCAACAATGAATGCACCATTTCTTTTTCAGCAGGATTTAGCTCCCTGCCACACAGCAAAAATATGCAAACAGTGATTCACAGCAAAAGGCATTCCACTGTTGACCTGGGCCAGAAAACAGCCCTGATTTGAACTCGATAGAAAATTTGTGGCACCGTTTTAAAAATCTTGTACAAATGAGATGCCCATCAAATGAAAGGCAATTAATTAAGGCTATAATTGTTTTCTGGCACCACGTAATAGCAAAGGCAGAGAGCTTCAAACACTTGCTGGCTCAATGAGACGTCGCATTGCAGCTGTTTCAAACAACAAAGTCTACCCTACTAAATACTGATAGTACATTGCAATCTTAAGTATCTGATATTTTTATCGGATTGTAGTGGAGATTTATCCTGATTGCAGTATTTGCAGCATAACTTACTTTGTGCAGCAGATATTTGAATTAAATTCAGCATTAAATTCTCTTTTTTTTTTTTTTTTTTTTTTGATTGGAGGTTTAACGACCACCATGAGCAACTCAATGGGCTATAAGCAGTCGCCCGTCCCTAATTTGGGGTCACTGGTTCCAGGGAAGGGAGAGAGCCAGTGCCGTAAGACAAACACAACATCCATGCCTGACCGGGATTCGAACCCGGACCCCTTACGGACGAATGATCAGAGGCCAACGCCTTAGACCACTGCGCCACCGGGGCGGCTAAATTCTCTTTCAGCTGATATATAAATATTTGCATTTAGTGAAACATAACATTTCCTATAAGCCTGAAAATTTGCAAAACATGAAATTTTCAAAGAGTGTCCATGATTTTGGCCAGTGCGGTATATATATCTTACAGTTTTTTATGAATATGTCTTTAAAGTCTTGAAATTTTTGGCTTTCAGATGTATCTCAAGGACTGTTATCAAGTACAATTTCTCACAAAGGAGAGCTACATAATTGACTCATATATTTAAGCTGCCAGAATTCTAATAGATAAGTTGCAAAAAGTGCATAAATCTCCCAAAACAAAATTAAAACTGTCGAGACTCAACAAAACGTCACTGGCCGTCAATGGCAAGCCCAATGAAGAGGTAGCTCAGAAATTTTGCAAGTTTATTGAATGAAACACTGTGTACTAATGAAGTCATGGCAAATACTAATGACGAAATATAATAAAATTTAACTTTAGTTTTACAATGATAACTAGAATGAAACAAACAGAAAGAAGAGCAGTCACAATTAATGAACAGAAAGCCTGGGTATTACCACACAAGTGGCAACACCTACTCTTTTGAGACAGTCCTGTTGAAGGGTTGGTGTGAAATTCGAGAATTTGACAAAAAGTTTCATCACAGTAACCTCCGTAAAACTAAAGTTAAATTTTATGATGAAACATTTTTTTTATGCAAAAGTTTCTTTGGCTTGATTCATAATTTCAATTAGTTGTTGAGTTGAATAAAAGTAAGGTATTTAATAAATCTGTGCTATTGCATTGCACAGACTGGCCACTACGAAACTCTTGGTGATACTTTATGGTGGTCAGTGAAATCTTAAAATTTCCAATATCACTTATCATGACAGCAGCAGCTGCTGCTGCTGAAAAACTGGTAATATTGTAGTAAAGCTCTAAGAGATCTAATCAATGTGACAGCACTACTAGACATTTCATATTTGTACAGTACAAAATCGGCCTTTCAACTGATGTTGCTCACTAACCAACAAATCTAGACCTCTGACAATCACTATTACATACCAGTTTATGCTACATTCACACACTAATTTTACATAAAAACTAACAGCCCTAAAAAAATCATGCTAATGAAATTTAGTTAGCTTATGCCATTGACAGAAGGGATGTAAATTAATATCAAAATACACTACACACAAGGCAAATTAGAAGAGCTGCAGCATTTGGCCATATGATCAGTGGGCAAACCATAAAATAATGGAAGTAAATCTCCATGCCTTTCTTCAGCATAATTTCTGTCTTTCTTTTCCAGTAGTTTTCTGATTGCTGTGAGCAGAAGAGAAGGTGCATCCCTATTTTATAGCGACTAGCTCCAGAGAAGGGTCTAACCTAAAACTGTGAACAAATGTAATAACTACACATGCCCTACTACAAACCGTCTTCACACGATATATAACAGAGTTTTATGATGCAATAAAAGCTTTAATGATAGTTAAAAATTTTAAAGCGTGAGACCTTTCGGGTCCTGCCAACAGGCACCCATCCTCAGATGCAATGAACACATACAGTGGAAGAGGCAGCTTATAAGTAGATACATGAATGAACACATGACGTACAATCAATCGTCATGAGGTATATTGCGCATGTCCAGTCATTAACAGCAAAAACAGTCATTAGCTAGTAGAAACTATGTTGATAAATCTGTAAGCAGATATTTCCAAGGTCGAGAGATGTTTCTTGGCAATTCATCATTACGGCAAGTTTCAGATAATTTATCGATGTACAGGCTTTCAGTGAATAACAGTTGAGATTTTGTATGAGGAGCAGTTAGAATTTTGGAATCGTCCCAAATGGGAATGTAAGTCCCCTTGGTTAAAAGTCGGGATAAAGCAGTGGAAGTTGAGCCATTACGATGGTCATATTGGTGTTCTTTGAGACGGGTTTTAAGGGATCTAATCAATGTGACAGCACTACTAATCACTGTGGCAGTGGAACTGATGTAACATTTGTCAGTGAAATCCGGTGTTAGAGATTTAAGAGGAACGAGATATATTCCATATCTCTGCAGGTCAGTAGGTCGGTCACAGTCTTTTTTAATAGATGAAAATAAGTTAGAAATTCTGATCCCAAAACTCGAATCATGGTGATGGCAAATAGTCTTTAGAGTTCTGACAATTGAAGGAACAAAGGGAAAAGAACCAACAAACTTGCGAATGGGACGATTACCAATCAAGGTGGTAGAAGCAGAGCGAAGGAATCTGCTAGTCAATCTGTCGATCAAAGATTTTGAGTAACCTAAAGACTCCGCCGAATTACGAATGATATCCAATTCAGTCCTCCGAAGCTTATAGGTGGAGGAATGTGAGAAGGTACGACGAATTAAGATATTTAAACCAGAGAGTTTATAAGACAAGGGGGTGAGATGAAGTGGCGGGAATAATAATGGGACATGAACTAGGTTTTCTGAATACACTGAATGACAAAGAACAAGGAGGAGCGCTGAAGTTTAAAATCCAGAAACGGTATGCAATTATCAACCTCCAACTCAACTGTGGACTTGATGGAGGAATATTTGGACGAAAGGAGCTGTTCAAAAGAGTAAAGATCCTCTTGAGAGGACCGCCAGAAAATAAAGATATCATCAATGTATGTGAGAAACAAAGAGGTTTAATTGGAAACGAACTAATGACCTCACCCTCCAATTCCTGCAATAAAATTTCGGCAAGAAGGGGGGAGAGGGGGATTCCATGGGAGCCACCAAACACTGTCTGTAAATAACATGATCAAACTGAAAATAAGACCGTTTATATATTAATTGTAATGCTGACATTAAGGCCTGAATTTCAGAAACAGAAAGAGCTGCTTGAGATAGAAGTTTATCGTAAATGAGATTATGAACAGCCGGTACCGGAACATTGGGGAAAAGTGAAATAACATCGAAAGATGCCATAAAAAATGGAGTGGAAGTAGAGGAGCAGAAAGCTCTAATTCTGTCTGAGGCGTCCATCGAACTGGAGATTGAGTAAGGGGAGTCACTAGTCAGAGGTTGAAGAAAACGTTTTAAGGCAGACTCTAATGGCCACAGTGTCAAAGGGTAGTTGAAAGACATTAAAAGCTCAAGCTCATTTAAGAATTCCATAACCTGAAGGTGGTTGGTTCTCCTCTATTAGAATTAAATATCGTTACATACATACATACATACATATATATATATATATATATATATATATATATATATATATATATATATATATATATATATATATAATAGAGAGAAACAAATTCCAGCTCCTTTACCAGATTTGAGGAACCAATCAAAATGAGATTCTAAATGGCACAGGAATGGCAAACTGTCCTTAGCACACAAATGCATTGACACTTTAAAAATTCATGATTTTAAAATAACATGGCTAACATATCACACTTATTTCATGAGAATTGCTTTTAGTGTTCTCCCTAGATTTGTTTTACAGTTGGATGGCAAGAAATTTTAGCTGGATGGTACTTTTAATGACCCCTTCCCCAATCGAGAGAAAAAAGTATGTTGTTTTGCTTAACATTATTATACTTATTAAACATCTTTAGCAGTGTGGAAGGTATTAATGTAACATAACATGTAAAACAACATTAGAAAATTGTACATAAAGGATAAAAAATGAGTACTTATAAATCATATGTGACACAGATTTCAGCCAGTTTTCATCAATATTTATGGCGTATGTGGGAATGAGTTCATTGAGGAAATTTAGCTGGGCGGCAGAGAAAATTAGCTGGGCAGGCTGCCCGGTAAA
This sequence comes from Macrothele yani, assembly GCA_039090855.1. Lineage (NCBI taxonomy): Eukaryota > Metazoa > Arthropoda > Arachnida > Araneae > Macrothelidae > Macrothele > Macrothele yani. The sequence goes on from CM077007.1 coordinate 105,504,829, forward strand.
AAGGCTCTAGGGAGAACACTGGTTTTGCATGTGTGTGTGTATATTAGTGTAAATGGAAAGAAAATGCACACAGATGTTGTTCACCCTGTATTCCTCATTCAAAATGAAGATGAACAATTTTGCAAAAAATGTAAGAATCAGTTTTTGTGTTAAACTGTGCAACAGGCAAAGTAAAATCCTTTACATGTGAATAGTAATAATTTAGTATGCAAGACCAAATATTAAAAAATGTATCCATTCATAAGGGATCTCCAAATTATTTAGTAAATGAAATTTTGTAATGAAGCTGAGGGGCACTCATAGCTTCATGAGCTCCCAGGTAAAGTTAAAATATTAAGGAATTGTGGCTCATGAATTGTAACTTCAAAATAAATAAATAAATAAACACCGAGATCACCTTAACAGAAAAGATTTACTTTTGAAATGAATGAAGTGGATATGAGAGATATTTCAATTGCACACTGATGATCTGCAGCAATTTGTTTCATTATTAGATCATATCGTGGCACAATCTGCAACACTAAATAAAAACTGAGGGCAATCTGAAGTCAAACAGCATTTAAGACATTTATATATTCATATCTAAGTATGTTCTTCCCATTTACAGGAAAGTAGAAAAAGCACTTTCTTTCTCTACTTATAAGCACAAACTGCTAAAACAGTGTAAATATTCAGAATATACTGTCAATATCAAAGTGGTGTGTCACTCAAGAGAGATATTGTATCTGTCTACAACTACCATGACTTAAACTAATCATACAACAGTCAGCCAAGACCACAAACTCATAGGCTGTGGCTTTAAATGTACTGAAAGCATTACACTATTTGCCACTTACAGTATAGTACAATCAAACTACTGACTGCTGCTTCCAATATGGGGGAAGAGGTGCAACATAATGTGAATATAAAGCAACTGGAAGTAATGTCACTGAAAACTAACATGGAAATTAATTTCTATTTTGAAACAAGCAGAAAGCAAATTTCCTGTGCTCAAATTGAGCTTTAATGACATTTTACCTTTTATATTATGTGTTTCCAAAATTACATTTTTAAAAATAGGCCAATGTATATGCAATGCATCAGAAAATGATGCCACTAAGAAGCAGCACAGAAATAAATTTCCATTAAAAGAAAAAGAACAATAAAAACAATTTCTCCATACCACAAAAATTCATCAAAAATGGAACTTACCTTTTATAACACCGGGAGACATGACAGATCTTTACCACAGATGTCAATTTATCTATTCCAGTTAATTTTTCTTACACCAGGAGCTGCCATATAATTGAAAATCCCATTTTGATCATCACAAACAGTAATCATAGTTCTGAAGTCATAGATTTCTAAAATTTTTACCAACAATATGATAAACTGTAATATGAAGCAAAATTCTTGCACAACTTTAAAAATTGTATTGTTTAAAGGTGTAATTCTGCATTTCATTCATTGATATTCTGCTCCTCCGGGCAATCACAGGAACTAATCCTAAACCTCCAGATTCGCTATATATGAATGTGGGTTGCTTCGACTAGCGAATCCTGTGATGGTTATTTTCAAATTAATCGGAAACTTCAGACTTGGTCATTCAGGGTTGTGTAGTAGTTAGCATACTCCGGCACTAGCTGGGAGACACAGGTTCTATTCCCGCTTTAGGACAAAGAAAATTTCAAGTTTTTGGATATTATCTGACTTACCATTCATGTCAGTTTTACACCAATAAATGGATTTGCAACTTCAAAAAATGACTTGGTTTTCTAAAATATTCCAGATCTACAAAAATTGAAATGTAGCCATCACAAAAATTGATACCACCTCTTCATTATTACACTAAAATTTATCAGTATGTGCCAGGTGAAATCCACAAATCACTATCTCCACAACTGTTCCTACTACTTAAAATGGACAACACACTAGATTTTATGCCAACTCTCATTGTGATACAAACAAACAAACTGATATTTTCGACAAAGATAGAATCTATTATGCCTTGAAAATAAAGGCAGACAATAATAATGCATAACATAATATAAATGAAAAAAAAACTTGCATTATAGTTGTTTTTTTTTAGCTCTGAATATACTTTTTTTAAATTAAAAAAGTTTTTCCTCTTATGATTTCCACATGGAAATTTTCATAGGTACTATACACAGAACAACAATTCCTCTCAGTAATAATGTTGATTTATTGGCAAAGTTAAAAGTCTTTATTGTCTCTGAAGCAAAAACTGAAATTTCCTGAGACTGGCAGAATACCAGAAGTTATGAGTTTAAATTACACTCCAGAATGAAAAAGATGTCAAGTGTAGTTGGTAACAGAAGGTTCAACACAGATACTAATTACTACAAGCAGCGTTTTATCAAAATACAGATCATGCAGAATGACGTGATTTCTGCTATTACAAATCTCATTTTAGATTTTTTCTTACACAAACTCATACATGTGGCACAAGTACACAGACATCACAAGATACTACAATATTAGAGCATAACAAGTGGGCAACAGACCCATTTTTCTTAGTTTGCATACTTTCCAAATAATTGCTATGTGATGAAAATTTTAATGGCACTTCATACATAAGATACAAAAGACATCTAACAAATAAAAACTTATATATAACATCACAACCTAATAACTGGGTATTTGACAATAAATTAATTACAATATACAGTGAGGAGGACATGTTTTTTATTGGTAAAAATTAATTAAAAAGTGGTAAAATACTTATCTTTTCCTCAAAAAAACTGCTTAATGTTTTATTTCAACAACAAGGGGTAATAAAAGTAAATACACAATACACTGGCCTTTTCAAATTCATTTTCAACAGATAAATTTATGAAATTGTTCATGACACAATTAGAAAAAAATTCTTTCATGGCAGATGCACTCAAATCAATGTTATTCATAAATATTTTTTTTCATTACACGCTGAAAATGTTCTCACCCTAAATTCCAAACCAACATACATTTCAGTTGCAAAAGTTCCAGAATGATCTTTATTTAACTGTGCTGTGATTTACTGTGATTCACAATAACACAAGAAAATTAAACTACAATTTAAAATATTGTAGCCTCTGAAAAAACAACATCAAAACATTATAAATAAATCTGTAGTCTCTTCCACACCTCACAGGTAACTTCCAAATATTCAAATGCAAAAAACTTAGGAGACAGCGGCATTTTCAACACATTTTCATTTCAACTGTTATGAACTGGGATTCATAATTTCATTGGACTTGTATTTAGCTGTGAATGTCAGCAAATAATTCTCAGCTTTCAATATTTACTATTCATTCAATAAAAACCTTGCTCTAAATTGAATTGAGCACAGGAAAATGTTTAAATTATTCTCCATCAATCTGTCAAACACTGCAAATATAAAACATGCCACCATAAAATCCACTGCAATGAGAACAGGGTGCCCATAAAATAATTGCTCAAATAATATAATCAAAGAACTTTAATATAGTGGTAAACTGTACTGTATGTATCAGTGTAAAATATTAAGTTTGTACTTTAAGTGACAAAGTCAGTACAAAACAAACAGCTTGGCATATATATGGGAAAATCCTCAGGGCCTTGCATTTCTGATTGAAGGAACACAAGACTTATGTATAGAACTGAGAACTCAATACATATATAAACACACTGACAGCTCAATACATACATACACACCTCCAGTATATACACACATATAAGCCAAAGTTTATGGAAGAATTCTGCTTTCAAAGTAGAGGTCAGGTAAATAGAAATTATGTCTGAATTTCCAAAATGTTACTTGAATTCCCCCACAGCAGTTGCAGGTAGGTTTGTTTACATTTTAGATAGTGAATCTCTGTGTGTCGCTACATGATAGTTTTCTGACTTTTTGTCAGTTATTTCTTCTGCTGCACCCCCCCTCACAGCAATGGATAATAACTGGCAAGTATGATTATTCTGCTCTCAAGACATCATAGAGAAGTGGCATTTCCATTTAAGCACTCTTCCACTAGAAACATTTATAAGTCTTTCAAAAAATGTTGCATAAGTAATGCCATGGATGGTACAATATACGACTTGATTTATAACTCAGATAGAGAAAACAGACATGACAATGATTTTGGTGATGTTTATATTGACAATGCAAGTTCAATGAAAATGGACTTACTAAATATGTTTTCCAAAATCCTGAAATTTCAGGTAAGCTTATATGTGGGTCAAGGTTTATCACCAATTTTTAGCTGTTGAATTAGGGTGATTGGCTTATGCATGAGTATATACTGTATATATCAGTAAGTTATTCTCTGAGATTCAGAGGTTAGCTCACGTGCCAGATTAAAGCTTAAAACTGATAGTGCTGTATTTTACTTACTGTTCATATATCAAATGTCTCTACTTACAGTGATCTTGGTACACAATTCAATCTTCACTGGCATCCATCACTCAAGATCTTTTACACTTTATACTCACCACTTTTTTCTCATGCAAACATTCCTGAATCTGGTCCTCCCATGATTTCCTTGACCTTTCTCCACCTTTATTTCCTGCCACTTGGGACAATTCAATAAGATCTTGAGAATAATCATAACTTTCTATTTGAAGAAGCTAAACTGATTGACAAATCAGATTCAATCATCACGCTCAACATTTTGGAAGCTTTACATATATATCGAAATTCATGACTTGTCGTTCACCCACTTTCCCTCAAGTTCATGGAACAACTTCCTGAAATCTGTAGCCATCGGTATAACCAGTGGTGACATCACAACAGTTCAAATATTTATGCCCCTTTCATACTGATGAAGCTAGGCTATATGCACACCAAAACAGTGGTTGACAGAAAATTTAAATTTACTGTAACCAAATATTGACATATCTATTTCATTTTAATTACACAATTTCTGTAGACTACAATTTGTACTATATATTCAAACTATGATTTAAATCTTGCACTTTGAACATTTTGGAATAAATGTATCTCTGATTTTCACTTAACTCTAGTAGTGAAGTCAGTTTGATAGTACAGTTATGTTGTATACAAATGTTTAAGTGGGGTGGGGGACTTATGCTCTGTGAAAGAGGCTTGTTTATCAGTTTCAGTAACATGCTAAACAATCTGCAGCACATGAGAGACTTATACTTTGGTCTTTTATTAAATACTCTGCAAAGAATGTTTCAAGGAATACACAACCTTAAATTTTCCCAAGAAATTTTGACCTCTATGGACTTCACCAAAATGACTCATTAGTTTGTTAAGAAGCTCTCCACAGACTTGTGTTCATATTTCTCAATATTGTCAGTATTTTTAAATCGAATATATCCCTTCTTGATACATTTCTCATCAGATGGTTCAACCTAAATGGATCTGTTTAAATTTTAGCCATACATGAAACACTGAATCAATTTTATATACCTTAGAACACACAAAGAAATCAAGGTGGGGTACCATAGGGCAGCATGCAGGACAGTGTGATGTTTTAAGGGGTAAGAAGAAAAGCTTGGAATGGCAAACAACCATCTCTGCTAATTCTTTTAGTAGCGTGTCTCTTTCTCCCAGAAGCCTTTCTTTGAATGGCTGCTGGCTCTACCTTTGGTTTTAAACCTGTTTTCAAGTGAACCCATCTGATTCACCATTTCTTTATGTTAGAAGTTATTGCGAGTTGATCCTTTAGTCAACTAACCGCGACTGTCAGAGACAGTCCTAGACACATGATATGATTTGTTAGTCGAGTCATATGGGAATGCCTTCTCCAAAAAAACCAAGAAAATGCCACTTTGATGTTTTGTTGTTCTTTCTCTTCTGCTGTCTTGCACGAAAAGTGTGTGTGTGTGTAGTGCTCCAAAACGGACTAATTACAAAAATGTGAAATTCTTAATTCTTGGCAGGTATGTTAAGCTGTCTATTCAGGTTAAATGAACTGGAGCAGCTTTCTGTATACTGCTCATCACAGAGAAGATACCTACAGAACATTCTACAAAATGGAATTGCTGTGTGTTTGCCCTCAGCAATTTGTTATGCGACACACATTGTGTTTTACAAAACATACCTATTATTGTTATATTTTTCTGTTTCATTTTTTCAATGATGTGAAGTGTTTTTTATTTTCAACATTGTTGTGATTTTGAATTTTGAAGATGAAAATCCGTTTTTTGCTGTAAATATGACAAGGATAGCAAGTCAGACAATATCAGAAAACTTGAAAATTTCGTAGTCCTGGAGCGGGAATTTAACCCGGTCTCCCAGATAACGCTTGGGTATGCTAACCACTACACCACCCAGAATGACCAAGTCTCAAGTTTCCAATTAATTTGAATATTAATATTCAAATTGAATATTACATTCAATTAGAATATTATATTGCATGTTTATTATATTCAATTTGAATATGATATTGAAAATTTATTAATGTTCAAATTAATTGGAAACTTGAGACTTGGTCATTCTGGGTGGTGTAGTGGTTAGCATACCTGGGCAATATCTGGGAGATGCAGGTTCGATTCCCACTCCAGGATGACGAAATTTTCAAGTTTTTGGATATTATCTGACTTACCGTCCTTGTCATATTTACACCAAAAACGGATTGTCATCTTCAAAATTTGTATTGTATGGTGTAATTCCGTATTCTATTCATGATTGTTGTGATTATTAAAAACAGAAGTTCCTCCTTGAAAGGTGTGCATTTTCGTCTTATTTCTTACTATGCAGAAGAGTGCTTTCTACTCGAACTTTAAGTTTCAGAAGTTTACTGGGCATGCTCCACTCACATGAAAAGTAGAGTGATTGATGACATGCATTAGAAGCTCTTTAAAGAGTACAAGCTTTAATGTGTAGCTTGAAGAAAGAAAATATGCAAATATTAACCATTTTTGTTTAGCAAAGAATGTACTACTCAACATAGGAGTAGCGTGACCAAATTGTTTTTTTTTGGGGGGGGGGGGGAAGGCATAATATAAGTGTAAACTGATGTTTTTCTTGGGGAGGGCAATCTCAGAAATAGTTTTTCCAAAAATGCTGCTGTTCAATTGCCATTAGTGCCATAACTTACTTTTTTTTTTACGTGCCTAATACATCCAAATCTGTGAGGTGGGCCAGGCTTGCATTGATTCACCCTAATGAGGATGTAAAAAAACAACAACATGCCTTTCAAAGCACCTCATGCAGTGATCAGATGACTGCATGCTATTGTGCGTGGAATGACTGCGGGAAAGCAGTCATAACAGTGCTCACTATTGCATAGCATTGTTCCCTTGGCTGTATGCCACACTTTATAACATTTAAAAGGCCAACGACTAGTTATTTTTTCCAATTTCTAAGTGGGGAAGATCCCCCTCCTGACACTAAGCTCAAGTGTACTCCCAAAATTCTATTTTTGTGCTGTAAATTAGACTCCAGTTTGGACTAGCTGCTACATTTCTTTCTCTTTATGTTCATTACTCTTATACTTGAAAAAACAGTGTGTAGAAGAGGTATCAGATTTTTTGTGACTTTGAAGAATATATCTATCTATCTTTTTTTTCCCTCTAGTTAAAAAAGACATCAGGATATTCTGTCATAAATAACAACAGGGAGTGAGAGAAAATGTAAAAGAAAGCAGGTCCAGTTATTTGTTATCATGCATTATTGTGAAGAAACATTTTCTTGCCATTTCGAAAGCATTCTCCAGATATTGTTTAGCAAAGGCTACAATGGACAAAAGATATCAATCATGCATGCTAGAAAGAAGAACTGGGGACTTTGGATTTGTTTTTATGTTGATAGTTGTTGTAAAAGTACATCCTGCTGCTGATTTCCCCTCAAAAATTTTGCTGTCCAGTGACTTAGATCTTGTGAAAACTGTAATATTTTAAGTACAGCTTCAAGAGAAATTGTGAAATATTGAGAAGGTTTGAAAAAACTGTTCCAGAAGCAAAATTGATTTCCAAAAGCTGAGGCATAAATTGGGCATTTAAAAATTGGAGGAGGAAAATTGCCAAATGATATTTTGATAAGCTTCAGTTAGATGATTGGATGAGCTTTTGAGTAGTGACAAACAAATGTATAAAATAAATGCAAATCTTAGAGTAATTGATATTTTTAAAGAGCAGCTTGAAACAAGAATTAGGTGAAAAATACACACAGTTATAGAATATTTTTCATTTCTTGAGCCACAAAATTTTCAGAAACTGAATAATTCATACATCAAATTTGCTGGAACAATATGAAAAAGTTATATGAGATGCCTTTACTTTGCAACTATTATTATTTAGAAAAATGTCTGAGAACGAAATTTTAAACCTAAATACTGCAAGAGATTATAACCCCCAGATTATACCTGTGGTGAAAAATATTTGCAAAAGAAACCATATTGATTTTGGTGTTAAAACAGAAAATATACTATCCATGATCAAAAAAGACAGAGATCCCATCGAAATGTCAAAGAAATTTGGTATATATAAAATTCCTTTGAAAGCAGAGTCATCTACAGCAGCCAATAAAGTTTACATAAGATCGACCTCCCGTTCCCTTGAAACTAGAATTAGGGAACATCAATATAATGTTAGAACTGGATCAGAGGCAACAGCCCCCTCACGATTATCGAATGGAGGTGAATATTTCCCCAACTGGAACGAGGCCTCAATCTTAGTCACACCCTTTAAAAAATCATCCTTGCTATTTACAGAAAGCCTCATCATACATAGCCTAGGACATTTATGCTGCAATGACTACAAACCTCTATATATACCACAAGTTTAGAAACGCCTATTGGATAAAACTGAAAACGATGAGACAAATAATTCACCACCATATGTATAAAATCAACCAACAAAAATAATGACTTTGGTCTGTGAGAAATGCGCAGAACATCGTTTCCTCCACACTTTACGCTTTAACGTCACAGTGTTTGAACTCTAATGCTTAAATACATGAGCTTCGAACTACGTTCCACAGTGTACTAACATCTGATGATGGACCCATAGTGGGTCTGAAAGTACTCATGTTTTTTAAGGCATTTTTTAACCTGAATATATATTAAATGCTTTTAATTCGTGATACAATTTTAATTTGTGTTAATCGTGCTCAGACGGCGGAATAATCCTATGTGTACTGCAAGAGAAATTGCTGATTTATTATTGGCAAAGCATTCAAATACTAGTTCAAGTTTCAATACTAGGTGATATTTGTAATATTATTTCTAATCATACCTACTACTGATGGAAGCTCATCTACAGGAGCACATGAGTATACAATCACCAGTTTTCAAAGAATTTTATTAGGTTAATGAAAACATCTGCATTTGAAAAAAAAGTTTTGCAAGTATGAAGATCACATTGAAAACATTGAATGTCAATATGTTATGAAAAGCACTATAGCACCAGTTAAAGCATCTTGAGTTTTGCTATTAAACATTAAAGGTTTCTCATTCATGACTTTGAATCCATCCACCCATGAGCACAATTACCTATGGCTCCAGATCAGGGGTATTTGAGCATGAGCAGTTAAGCACTCTTCCGAAAGCTATAAAGCATACTTCCTATTCTGGTTTAGTAACTAAAAAAAAAAAATGTGATTGCTCACTTGTTGCTGTGTCTTGTGTTAGTTACTGAATTGTTTTAGTGCCATTCTTTTCCATTTCATTAGGAGAACAGTGTCAGTGATAACTTCATATCCTTACACAAATTATGAAATATGAGAAGCTAAATTTTTATCTTCTCAGTCATGAATACTGTTGATTATTTGATGAACCATTCATTCTCCTTGCATTCCTTTGAACAATTGAAAATTAAAAGACTGGGTCATATACACACTACACATAATTGTCGCACCTATTATTACTGCACTGTAATTTTGTAAAATAATTAACAGAAAGTGAATGCAGTTATGAACACCACTTTTTAAAAATAAGTAAAATATGCTTTAAGGTGGACATCAAGTAATTTTGCTTCCTATACTTCCAATGGAAAAACTTTTGTACACATTTCCTTCACAATTAGTGTGTTCCCACCAAGGATGAAAATTTAAACATCGATTAAAATAACTTCATATAATAACTTGGAATACTTAATATTTTCTAAAACATAACCATAATTATATTAAAAATCAATAACTTTTCCTTTGGTGGTGTTGAAACCAGAAAAAAGATGGTGCGACCTGTACTTTGATGACATCAGTAGACAAACAAATGTTGGATTGCATAATTATTGTTATGTTTTAGAAAATATTAAGTATTCCAAGTTATAAAATGAAGCTATTTTAATCGATGCTCAAATTTTCATCTTTGGGAATGCATTAATTGTGAAGAAAATGTGTACAGAAGTTTTTCCATTGGAAGTATAGGAAGCAAAATTACTTGACGTCCACCTTAAGACTAGAATTCTCATAAAGTATGGCATCCTGTTCCTTGAAGTACTTTTAATACTGTTGAAAAAAATATAAACTATTAATATATAAGTTGTTGTCATGTGTTCCCTACCTGCTCACCACACCATGAGCTGCCACTCAATACCAGTGAGAGTTACAAATGCAGAGAGGTCCTTCTCCAAACTAAAACTGATAAAAAGCTATTTACAAAGTGTAGTGAATCAACAAAACCAAAGTGAGTTAGCATTGTTGGCTATTGAAACTAAGGCAACTGCTGATTATGATATACAACACATTAAAACTGATTTGGCTGCTGCAAAATCAAGAAGAAACTGATTCTGACTTGTCTGACACACAAAAATAAAGATGTTTCCCGTGGACTTTGTACATCAGGTAAATGTGAAAAACTGATATATGTGTTGCCTTCACAAAAATTATTGACCCATCCTGTATTCTTCCTTTTTTTTTTTGAGGCACAAGCACCATGATAACAAACAACATGCATGGTAATAGAGAAGCCCTGAACTCATTGCTGTCATGGAGTACACACAACTGTCAACAGGAAATGGTTGAGAATGCCAGTGGAAAAGCTGTGCGAAATGCATCTATTTGCAAGTAAAGGAATGCGAGGCAGTGCATTTTATTTATTTTGTGGATTTCAGGCATGAAAATAATTTTAATCTTCCACTTGCATCTGTCTGATTTTATTCTTTTCATTCGAATTTTAATTTCCATTGGAGTAAAACAAATGTATATGTGCTAACTTTTTTAACCAGACTGAACTATAACGATGAACATGACAAGATCAGGGTGGGAAATTAGTAGGGCGAAAGGCGCAAAATGCGAACATAATTTTTCCTTCTGCGACAAGTATTTTGAGCACAGGCACAAATCCGCGACTGTAAAAATTTAAGTTTATTTTGTGCTTTGTTTTTTTAGAAATTATTTTTATATTATGTTTTCCTTGGTGAAGTTAAGAGAAATCTACTACAAAAATAACTAATAACTGTGGAAAAAGTCACGAAATGGCGTTAAAAAAATATGACAGTCGAGAGAGTTATCAAAGATCTGCTGGGGTATTAAGTACCCCCAAGGTCATAGGAATGTTAATGAATCTTTGCTTTGTGACACAAATGCATGAAAAGGTGTCTGGAAAACTTACATAGCTTTTGATAATTATAGCTTAATTGTAAATTTTCATGTACAGACTAAGTATGTTAACTTCTGTGACTCATGTGTAGCTGATGAAAACTCAGTAAATGGCTGAAGATTTTCAGCTCTTCTTCATTTTTTTTTAAACTGGCAAATCTGTGGAATTTGAGAAATATGTGAATTCATGCATGCAGTTTATTTTAAGTACAAGAAGCTGAATATGATGGACCTCTATTCCCAAATTCTGAAAATATAGCAACTTTCAATTTAGTTTGGGTGTTCATAGTATTTATTATACTGTACATCTGATGGAGGAACTAAAAAAACATTTTACTGGTAAAATAAAAGTTTTAAACTGCAGTTTACAGTGAGTTTTGATAAAATGTGGTTTAAATATCTACAAAAATTATCCCCCACCCCATGCATAAAATTTTTCATTCATATACTGAAGGTCAAATTTCAAACATATAAGAAGATTCACCAAATATCCCATATTTAATTATTTAATTCACAATTTCTTTTAAATGCATGTGAGCTTATCTGTTATATGCTTTTCATTCAAAAAACAGATTTTGCACATAGTACAGTTAGATTTGCGCCTAGAATTTCAGCCATAGGTGCGATTTTGCACATGCCAAATTTTTCTAATTTCCCACCCTGGACCAGATCAATTTTAATTTCCCATTTCTTTATCCTGAATTTTAACATTTCATTGTATTAGCTTGGATAAATATTTCATCTTTTCTCATCCCCCCTTTTTAACATGTTCATTCAAAATAAGTATTTATTTCCAACATCACCAGCTATTTTGAATTCATATTACTAGTGATATTGGGCTTAAATGACAACAAGAATGGAATCCTGAAACTCATCCATCAAGAATTTTGGGTAAGCCTGATTTGATACTTTAACCCTTTAATGAAGTTATAATATCAGCAATATTTTTGGCTCTGTATCTTATTTTTCTCATTGTCTTTCCCATAAATCAGAAAATGTGCAGAACAGAATAAAGACAGTATCTAATTCATATTGCAAACCTCAATGATGAATGCCACATATTACAGCACAACAGCCTAAGGTCTATGTGCAATCTTAACTTAATTTTTTTGTTTGTTTAATGGGCTAAGCAGAAGTACATTATACCCTGTAATACTGCAATAACAAATTTTAGGTGTGCCTTATAATGACCATTATGAAAAACAGATAAACCTGTGCTTCTTATTTTATAAGTTACAAATGATAGTTAATGTACTGTTTCATATACCTTATTTGAGAAAGCACGACTCATAGTAACAATTGAATTTACAACCTGTGAAATTTGAATTGGCATGTAGGCAATACTTTATTTACCAATAACATATTAAGTATTTAAGAGATACTTAAAGTTCAAATTTTTTATATCTTTTTATGCGGGAAGCATATTAAGTATTAATTATTACTTTGCAAAAAAAATCATGCAAGTGCTAAAGGGATATATATATATGCCTGGAAGACACCATTTGATATCCTGTAGTGAACGAATACCTGCTTTGGGGGGAGGGGAGAAAGGTGACAATTTTCTCACATAAGTGCCCCTTCAATATATTTTTTTTGTGGGGGGAGGGATAAAACACAACGGCACTAGTCCTAGTATTCTCTTTACGAACATACATATCACTTCATGAATGAATTTCATCAAAACTTAAGACATTTTTTTTTATTTGTTCCATAGCTTTTCAGAAGCAGTGTACTTGTTCTTTGCTAGAAGCAAAACATCTAAGATTAACTAGTGGCACATCAGCATCATGTAAGAACTGCAACTATCAGAGAAAACCCTGTTTTGTCATGCACATTTAGAAAGCTATAAACAAACTGAACAGTTTAAGTGCTTTTTAAATTTACATATAAATGGGAGAAAATGTACCTGGTAAACTTGGACAAGACTTTATGTACCGCATATGAAAACTATAGCACAGAAGAAAACATTCTTTGAATAAAGCTCATGTTGAGAATTGGCTTCCTAGCAAAAAAGGAATAGAAATTGAGAAAAATCAGAATTCCATCATCAATGACTGCAGAGGATTATCCCTGCCTAACATCTGGCAGGGTTTGATGAAAAAATAACCGTAACCGTGATAGTGACGGAAAAAAGTGACAACAAAAGACCGCCTCTTGAAGAAGAATTTTCTCCAAAAAATTTGCAATTAAAAAATAATAATTTCCTAGTGAGAATTCCCATAATAGAAGTTTCTGATTAGTAATTGAAGAAAACATTCTGTGACATTAATGGATGCTTTAACAGTGAAAAGTCTCTCTGTCTTTAACTGCCAAAATTTTCTGCCCAAAATTTAGGGAAATTAACTTGAGAATGGTAGACAAAATTAACGTTTATTCACAATTAAATATTTTATTTTAAGATCTACTACAGTTTTGCTGAGAATTAGGCTTGGATTCATCAGGAAAAATGGATCATAAATATTTAAGTCATCAATGATCAGACAGTCATGGATTTTGGCGAGTTATTTCCACAACCTTGAAAGAAATGGAGTCAATGTCATGTTGTTGACCAGTCATGAAGAGTTGCAATATATGTGGAAAGCTTCTAAAATATTAAGCTTGAGAGTTGAATTAGGTTTATCAATAAGTTTAATTTAAATCAAATCAAGCTTATTAATAAGTTTAACTTATTAAGTTAAATCATGTTTGTCAATAAGTTAAACTATTGATAAATGTGATTTGATTATCAAGCTTAATACTTTAGAAGCTTTCCACATATATCACAGCTCTTCACAAATTGTCAACAACATGACATTGACTCCATTTTTTACGCTTTCCAACCGTAGGTTGAAGAAGCGTATATGCTCCAGCTTTGTCAGTCTGTCCGTGCGATAACTTGCATAAAAATCGTTCGATTTTGATGAAATTTTAGTATGTAGTAGGGGACCACCTGGGGACGAACCTTATTGAAAATGGGGTTAAAGGAGTCAAAGATCACGACATAGGAGCGGGATTCATTCAATTGCCCTTATGCATCATAACTTGCGTAAATATAGTTCGATTTCAATGAAATTTTAGTATGTGGTACGGGACCACATGGGGACAAACCCTATTGAAAATGGGCGAACTGGGGTCAAAGATCGCGACATAGGAGCAGGATCCATTCCATTGCCTTTATGCGTCATAACTTGCGTAAATATACTTTGATTTCGATGAAATTTTAGTATGTGGTAGGGGACCACCTGGAGACGAACCCTATTGAAAATGGGTGAAGGTCAGGACATAGGAGCGAGATGCATTCCATTGCCCTTATGTGTCATAACTTGCATAAATATGGTTCGATTTCGATGAAATTTTAATTTATCGTAGGGGACCACCTGGGGACAAACCCTATTGAAAATGGGTGAAGTGGGGTCAAAGGTCAGGACATAGGATTGGGATGCATTCCATCACATCACATCTTATTAAAGGAGCAATTCTTGTATTTATGAAAATTTAAAACGGCTCTAAGGATTTTGATGAAAGTTGTTAACCTACCGTTTTCTGGTACTAGAAATCGATTTAGCTTGATCTCGACTTTGGAAAAATTTGTTTAGTGGGTTAAATAACCACCCTGAGTTACCACGTTTTTAGTGTCATGGCATTGTCCTATTAATGTTTCCCATTCTTAGAAATCTTATGACGTCACGCTCTCGTGATAGACTCGTGATTGAGATGTTGGCGCGCGGTCACGCCATCTGCCTCATTACGTCACGCGTTGTTTGTGGATCCTATTAAAGTTTTATGACGTCACACTCTCGCGACCATCTGCCTCGTTACATCACGCATTATGTGCGCATTACGCATTACTTCTATTTTCTTCTAGCACAAAAAGTGAGTTGTATCAGTTGCTTGGAGTTGATGCGTAGTACAGTATAAGCAGTGAAACACTGATTTCGCATGTTTTTCCCTTCAAAATTTAAACTCAATACAGCATTTTTTTTGTTACATTTTTGAATAGTCACTTGATGACGAACGTATCCGCTGTGCTAAAATATGATTAGTTAATTTTTTATGCTTTGTAACCGTAGGTTGAAGAAGCGTAAATGCTCCAGCTTTGTCCGTCTGTCCGCACGATAACTCGCGTAAAAATGGTTCGATTTCGATGAAATTTTAGTATGTGGTAGGGGACCACCTGAGAACGAACCCTGTTGAGAATGGGACAAATGGGGTCAAAGGTCTCGACATAGGAGCGGGATCCATTCCTTTGCCCTTATGCGTCCTAACTTGCGTAAATATGGCTCGATTTCAATGAAATTTTAGTTTGTCGTAGGGGACCACCTGGGGATGAACCCGATTGAAAATGGGTAAAGTGTGGTCAAAGGTCAGGACATAGGAGCGGGATGCATTCCATTGCCTTTATGCGTCATAACTTGCATAAAAAGGGTTCGATTTCGATGAAATTTTAGCATGTGGTAGAAGACTACCTGAGGACAAACCCTATTGAAAATGGGCGAAATGGGGTCCAAGGTCAGGACATAGGATCTGGATCCATTCCATTGCCCTTATGCGTTATAACTTACGTAAAAATACTTCGATTGAGACAAAACTTTATCATGTTTTTCCAGAAGTATACTTTACCGGTTCTATTGAATATCATCAAAATGGGGTCGAAGGTCAGGTCATAGGAGCGAGATTTATTCTACAGCCATTATCCGCATAACTTGAGTAATAACTTGAGTAATGATTTCTGGTATGTTGGAAAGCGTATCATAATCAATGCATTGCATGATTTTACTAACTTGTTTTCAAGTGCGTGGAAATAACTCACCAAAATCCATGACTGTCTGAACACTGATAATGTACCAAAATCCATGACTGTCTGAACACTGATAATGTCACAGTGATTTAAATATTTACACTCCATTTTTTCTGATGAAGCCAAGCCAAATGCTCAGTGAAACTATGATAGATCTTAAAATATGTAATTGTGAATAAACATTGTTAGTTTGAGGTTAAATCTATTTCAACACCACAAGCATTGTAGTAATAGAATTTATAATAACTTGAGAATGGACCCAAACAAATAATTACATCAGACACCAACTTCATAGGTCCGTCCCCTCAAAAAAAGGGCTGTTGTTTTCTTGCACTCATAAAATTTGACACGACATACAACACTCATAAAAAAAGACTGTAAGTAAACTTTAACAAAATAATTAGGAGGGGGATATTCCTTGTCCAAATAAATGTTCTGGGGCCCTGGCTCCTGTCACCTCACACTTTGCTAATGAACGTTGTGGAAGTGCTGATAAATTTGAATAGGAGTTAAAACCACGTACATATTTGGTTATTTGTACATTAGCCTAGTGAAATGACCCCATGTGAGTTTGATGAAAAACCTCACTTTTACCCTTTGCTTTGTGATTAGCTATCATTATCATCATACAGGCTGAGAGGTTGCACTAATTGCTTTGTGCGTGAACCAACTGTAGTCGACAAACTTTGAACTTCAGTGATTTACTCGCTAGTGCCGTTTCACCACTGATCTCCGTTACATATGAAAAAATTGTGATTTTAATAAAATATGGACAGATTTGTGACCAAAACAAGCAAAAGACTGCATTAAGCAGAAAAAGAAAAAAACTTCCATTGATTGTTCCTTCTGCTCAATGCGCATTCAAAAACAAAGGAGAAAATGAAATTGAAAGTGTGCTACTACCTCCAAAGCATGTGCACATAAATACATTTAATGGTGAAAGATATGGAAAAACAACATATGAAGAAATTCACGGGTGTGGCTATAAAGAGGTATGGAAATCTACATTTTTCTTGGATTGAATACAACAGTAAAAATTATATCGTTTTATGTATTCCATTTCAGCAAGTTCTTTTTTTGCAAAAAAACTTCTTACATTTTCAACAAAAATGGATTTGTGATTTGCATCTCAAAGATTAAAGTCATGGAATAAGGCTTTGGTAAGACGCTGAAACACTATGCTTCAGCATCTCACAGAGAATCATAGCTTAAATTGAATGAATGTGCGCACGATTGCAACAATGTTTCTACACAGATTTCTGTAATGAAGAAAAGGGAGATGCAGATCTGCTAAAAATAATTTTTTCCTTAAAATTTTTAGCTATTCGAGGGTCAGCTGTTTGCAATCATATTGATGAAACAAGCAATTTTATTAATTCACTTAAACTGTAGGTAGCTGATTCACTGGCATTAAATTGGCAGGTGACTAAAGATCCCCTTATAGATGGTTATCTCATGAAACAGAAAATTAGATTTTTAAGAATAATAAGCCAAATGACATTAAGGCAGCTAAATGCAGAAGTGTATCAAGAAAAGTACTTTTCAATTATTGTCAATGAAACAAGTGACAGTACAGGTCATGGAGTCTCTATGCTTTCACATACCATCTGCAAGCTGTACTGAAGAGAAGTATTATTTAGGTTTTTATAAGACACCTAATAGCTAGCACCCTCATGAAAAAAATTCTTGACATGCTTTAACCACTTAAAATATGCCTACAGGCTTTTGCTGTGGTCAATACTTTGATGGAGCAGTAAACATTATCTGGTGCATTAAATAATGTTCATACTAAGATTTTGGAGATTGAATCTCAAGCAATTTACATTCAATGTTTGGCACACAATTTATATTTGAACAAGAAAGCTCAATCTCAAGAAGGCTGCCAAAATGCATTTAATACTGCTTGGGAGATAATTTCATTTGTGAAAAATTCTCCAAAAATGCTCATTTTCCTCTCATTCTCCACAAGAAAGTAAAAACCAAGGAAATCTTCATTCATTTTGCACAACTAAATGGACTATATATAAGATTTGCTTTGATGAAACGAAACTACTGTAACATGAAAAAATTATGATGGAGCAAAAGTTAATGGCTTCCTTCTAAACATGATGTTGTTTGACCTTTTTTTTTTTTGTCTAAATATTCTTGTGGAATTAACTTTTTACGGGTCTTATAGAGGTTATTATTCATAAAAGTTGGTGGTCAA
This sequence comes from Macrothele yani, assembly GCA_039090855.1. Classification (NCBI taxonomy): domain Eukaryota; kingdom Metazoa; phylum Arthropoda; class Arachnida; order Araneae; family Macrothelidae; genus Macrothele; species Macrothele yani. The sequence continues at coordinate 105,523,276 of CM077007.1, forward strand.
ATTTTATGAATAATAACCTCTATAAGTCCCGTAAAAAGTTAATTCCACAGTACACTATGAATAGAGGTGCCATAAATTAATTTATAAATATTCTTGGTAAGATGCTTAGCTATGCAGATGTTTTGAATGCAATTCCCCAAAAATTGTCACTTTTATTTCAGATAGCACAGCTCTATGTTTAATTCTTCAAACACCACAATTCAAAACTTCTGAAAAGAATATTATGCAAATATTTCAAAAACAATAATGGATCAAGTGCCTGCATTTGAATTAGATAAGCCACAGCTTTCTCAACAATGGCACGTTCTGTGAAGAACAGATGATGGGTTGAAGGGATTTAAGTTTAATTCTCTGAAGGAATATTTCAAAAAGATATTTTATAAAATTTGGGATAATATTTCATTCTGACTAGCTTTCTGAATGGGCACTGCTTCAACAAGCTTCTTCAATTAATAGAGAAATTTCTCATTGGACAATGTGTGAATGAAGAAGACAAAAAGGTAATTAATTTTGATGCTGATAAGAAAATACTGTTGTAGCATAGACCTGTTTCTTTGACATTTTACAATCATGAAATCTGACAGTGGCTGATTTTGATGGCACTGTAAATTTCTTCAAACAAAAATTTACTTATTCCTAGCTAACATTCTACCAGAGTTTGTAAAATTTAATCATATAATTTTTAACTACACCAGTGTTGACCTGTACAGCACAGGGATCATTTCCAAGCCTCCACACTGTGTTAAATCATATATAATATCGACCTCTGCACAAACCTGCCTTAATGACATGGCCATTCCATACACGCAGATACACCATGAACTGGCCCAAGCTTTGTATCAGGTGAAGTTGCAGATGAATTCATCCACCAAAATGATCAACAAAGAGAAACACTTTGACTTCCAGAAAATGAGGTAAGCACTTCAAAAGCCTCTGCCTCTGTTATGCTAACCTATGGGTGGCAAAAATTGAGTAGAATTTAGATGTAAAATTTTAATAATGAAACTGTGCTAACAAAACCAAAATAAATAAAATATAAATATCTAAAAAATAATATATTTTCCAGGAATTAACTGGCAGTCTTTGAGTATATAGTGCTACATAACCTGACAGATTAAAATTGAAATTAAACTTAAATCCTTGAAAAATGCATAGGTCATTCATTTTTTATATATTCCATTCATAACTTATTTTGACAAATCTTTAAAACACTTTGATGTTGCAAATTATTAAACATCAATTAAAAGCTTTCTGAACCCCCAATAATTTCCAAAGTCAGTGCCTATGAATTATGTCAGTAGAAAATTGCAGTTTCTTTTTTATTACTCTTGCATATATAAGATTATTACGTACTGAGGCATCTGTTTCTAAAGATCATAAATTTCTAAAATGGGTCAACCTCACTATGGATGGATGATAGTATTATACATATTGACAGTTTAATATATAAAGCCACCATCAACAAAACCACAGAAAAGTAACAACGTTCATGCACTTCTTGCAGACATATGCATAAGGTGAAAAACAAATGCCGAAATTTTCTCATAGCAGAGGAACATAAGTGCAGCAGTGAACACTGTCTGATATAACTTGGCCTCTAAACCTTTGAATAACCCTCTTACGCCATGGATTCTACAAAGAAGAAAAATAAACAAAATTGTTAGCATGACATATTGTGATAACAGGTAACAAATATTCATTCTGTTTCATAACAAAACACTCTTCTGTTTCACTGTGAACAGATGGCAAAACTTGCAAGCGATACAACACTACTACGTCATAGCATAGATATCACAAATTAAAACATATAAATCACGTACCTTATATGCATTAGCAACTTCATTCACATTATTTTGAAGTGTGACCAATGCCAAAGGGGCATTCAAGCAATTGAGCACTGCTATTTTATCAAACTAGCTATTGCAACCACTAATTTACTAATTTTTTTGTACAATGAATTACAATTATTTAACCCTAAATAAAACATGGATATTTACACAAAACATAACCGGCATTTCATTAGTTAAAATTTACATACGAATTAATCACACAATTACATTCTGTTAAAATATCAATCTAATTAATTAAAATATTTACAAATTAAAAGCTTTATATTAACTACATTATATACAAAATAACAGCTGAATGATCCATCAAAACACTAACTCATAAAACCTAAAGATTTTCACATGTTCTCGTGCATCATCAGAGATCAAGTCACACTGTGTCCCTGTTGACAGCAACATCCAGCAACTGAAGCATTGAGTGGAATGGGGTTCTCCCTGCTACTGAGATCACTTCATTGATGACATAACCATGTCCAGAAGAGGCAATGAGCTGCCTTCAAGAAACAGGTAGGTAACAAATTATGCTGGATTTTTTACTTTTTTTTTCCCTGTTTTTTACCCTGTGCTTCCTTTTTAATTAATGCTCTCCAAGTTTCAGGAATGTCGTGCAGATCGTGGATGTTACATGTAACCTCATTTCATTTTTCAATTGCAACTGTCTTGGAATATCTTAATCCTAGTTCATTATTGTGCTAATTAGTTTGATACCTTCAAACTGCAGATGATATCAAACTAATTAGTGCACCTCATAACCCCATGAACATACAACGTTAGATGCAAGAGTGACTTAACTGGGAAGTTGTGAATATAATTGATTCCTTGTCAGCAAATCAGTTTTGCTTTCTCACATGTTGGCTTTATAAACAAAGATCAGCTGTGAAAATGATGGTATTTGGATAGTAATTGCAAAGCTTTACTTACTTCACTGGATGCCAGAGACTGAAGTATTAGCATCAAATAAAAATGCAGCAAATCTATCATTTAAGGCTAAATCTAATCATGTCTAGCTTTATCATTAAAGCTAAATCTAATCATGTCTACACAGAGCCAGACAGAGACAGTGGGATGAATATGTTTTACTTTAGAATAATTCTTGATGTCGACATATCATGCATAAGTTATGTAATGTAAAAATTACAAGTGGTGTGACGTTTCGGTAGCGACTTCTACCTTCGCCAGCCATGGAATGAAACACATGGTATTAGCATCAGTTGTTGCCAGATTTCAAAATAGCTTTCCCAATCATAGGTATATTAAAAGGTGCGTCTGTATTACAGGTGTTAGGAGTAAGGAAGATTTCAATGCTTTCACAGTGCCTGATGGCTTTCCGATTGCTGAACTGAGCGATGCATTTAACATTTTGCCCATCAGGAATCGCGGACGTATCACTGATGGTTGAAATTGCAATCAGGAATCGCGGACGTATCATTGATGGTTGAAATTGAAAGGGGGTGGAAGGGTTGCCTTTCTTAACATCAGCGATATGTTCCACCAGTCGCCTGTTGATGCTTCGGTAAGTACTACCAATATAGTGGGTAATGCCTGTGGAAGTGTTGACAGGGATAGAGTAGACCCCTTGTAACTCTAGGGGTTTATTGGGATCTCTGTTTTTAAGGATAAGGTTAAGAATACGTGGAGGTGGTTTAACAGCAATCCTGTAGCCAAAAGACTTGAAAATGGAGCAAACTTTGTGAGTGAAGGCCAGGCTAAAGGGCAAAGTGCGCACAAATTGATGAGTGATGGAAAGTTCAGGCAGTAAACTGGTAGATCTATTCTGTGTTTCAAATTTCTTAATTGCATAAGACTCAATGCAGAAAACACTGCACTGAAAAACTATGTAAAGCTGTTATTAAGCTTTCCAAAAAATCTTCTCTGAAATCATTCTTAGGTGACATCTCCCCCCCCCATGTTTATTACCATACTCCCCAGCAGTCAATCTAGAAAGGCAATTGGTCAAATGTTGCAATGTTCTAACAAAAAATCATCCTCATTCTGGTGTGTCGATCAAGGACTTCATCTAGAAACTCCCTTCATCCATCAATCCTCAAGATTTCCTGTACACTTTTGACGTGGATTCATTATTTCCTTCTGTTCCTTTCCTTGATGTCTTCGTGCTCATGGTAAAAAAATTAATGGAGCACCAAGAACTTCTTGGGGAACTCATCAAAGAACTTTATGACTGCTTTGATTCATTGGATAAATATTCCTGTTTTGTATACAATGGTATCTACTACCAACAAAAACCAGGCGTACCAATGGGCTCTCCTCTTTCCCCCTTATTTGCTGAAATTTATTCGCAGAATATTAAAAATTTAATCATTGCCCAATCCCCCTTAAAACCCTCCATTTGGTTACGGTATGTTGATGACATCTTCATTATTTGGCCACATCAGAAACACACTCTGTTTCAACTTATGTCCTCCATAACTTCAAAATTCCCTCATATAAGATTCTCATCTCAAGAATAGGTGGAGAACAATGTTGGTTTTCTGGATATCAACATCAACCCAGACTTCTTCCTTGGCCTCTCTGTTTACAGGAAACCTTCTGCCACCCATAACATCATTCCTTACCATTCCTGCACCTTTGATAAATACAAATTGGCTGCTCTAAAGGCATACATCCACAGAGCTAACCTTATTTGCAACAGCCCTTCTGCTCTTCAAAACGGATATCAGATCATCATCAACATAGGCAAATTGCATGGCTTTCCACCCCTCTTAGTACATACGTTAATTAAGAAATTTGAATCTCCGAATAGATCTACCAGTTTACTGCCTGAACTTTCCACCACTCATCAGTTTGTGAGCACTTTGACCTTTAGCCTGGCCTTCACTCACAAAGTTTGCACTATTTTCAAGTTTTTTGGCTACAGGATTGCTGTTAAACCACCTCCACATCTTCTTAACCTTATCCTTAAAGACAAGAGATCCCAATAAACCCCTAGAGTTACAAGGAGTCTACTCTATCCCTGTCAACACTTCTACAGGCGTTACCCACTATATTGGTAGTACTTACCGAAGCAGCAACAGGCGACTGGTGGAACATATCACTGATGTTAAGAAATGCAACCCTTCCACCTCCCTTTCAATTTTAACCATCAGCGATACGACCGCAATTCCTGATTAGCAAAATGTTAAACACACTGCTCTGTTCAGAAATCGGAAAGACCTCAGATAATGTGAACGCATCGAAATCTTTCTTACTCCTAACACCTGTAACACAGACGCACCTTTTAACATACCTATGATTTGGAAAGCTATTTTGAAATCAGGCAACAACTGATGCTAATACCAACATGTTTTATTCCATGGCTGATGAAGGTAGAAGTCGCTACTGAAACGTCCCACCAGTTGTAATTTTTAATTAACTTAAGCGTGATATGTCGACATCAAGAATTATTCTAATGTTTTGTGTGTTATGTGTTTCACTGACAATTCTCACTATGTCTTACCTGTTTTTCTGCACTGGGCAGCTGAAAAAGAATGAACTCCACAAAGGTAAAATAAAAAATAGATGACAAGTTTAATTATTAATGGCTTAAGGTAAGAGAACATATCTTAAATTTTTACGACTGCTTTTAGTATGAGCTAAAACTATTGGCATCCTCCCTCACAATAACAGAGACAGAAAGAAAAAAAGGAGAGATCCCACGATATACACACATACACATGCATACAATATAATTCTAATATCCTAATATCAGTTACTAAAGATTAATAAACTAAAAATTCATTTACATGGCCATCAAAACCATATAAATTGTGGTAAAAATAACCTTAAAAAAAAGCCGATGACACAAATATATAAACAAACAAGAAAGATGGCACCGAATTTTCGGGTGTAATAAGCACGTCTTTTGAATCCGTTCTGACGCAAATTAAATTTATCAAAGCTATTCAAAGTCAATGGAACCGGTATGGAAAACAATAATATCTGACAGAAGAAAGAAGTTTTTCAATAAGGTTTTTAATCCCTCAGATATTGCTGTAAACGGAATCGTGAGCTTACGCCCTCTGGTTGCAGACTTGTGCATTAAGAAAAACATGAATTTATATGAGAAACATTTCTCACCGGAAAAGCTCTCCAACACAGAAAGAATTTTTCAAACCGGACTCTTAGAAACAGAGATATCGACAAACATAAGATGTGACTTTACGTCCCCTAGTGGGAAAACCATGCATTATTTTAGGAACAAAGTATTCTCAAAAGGTTTTTCCATATGAGGGGTATCGGTCCAAGAAAAAAAAATTTTTGTCGAGTTTTCAGGAGCTCAGATTTTGCTACAAATGCATCAGAAGCAGAAATTAACACTTATGTCTGCTCGTGGCCAAACCATTTTTTACCAAACATTAGAAATTATGTGAAAAATGTTTTCCATCAGGTCTTGTATGCAATAAAGGAAGAATTTTTCAAACTGGAGTTTTAGAAGCAGAAATAATGCAGAAAATGCAATTTACCTTTGTGCCCCCCAGCAGAAAGTCTATGATTAACTTGAAAATTTTGAATTTATATGAAAAACATTTCGCATCGGAAACACTATCCACCAAAGAAGGAATTTTTCAAATCGGACTCCTTAAAGTAGAGATATTGACAAAAATAAGATATACATCTACGCCCCATGGCATAAAAACCATGCATTATTTCAAGATGTTCCAAAAAGGTTTGTCGACATGAGTACCATCGGTCAACAAACGACTTTTTTTTCAATCGAGATTTTAGAAGCTCATATTTTGCTGCAAATATATCAGAAGCGGAAATTAAGGCTTACGCCACCTGGTAGCCTAACCATCTTTTACAAAAATTTGAAATTATGTGCAAAGGATTTCCCATCAAGAGCTGTATCCAGAGCAGAAAGAATTTTTCAAATCGGAGATTTAGAAGCAGAGATATAGAGGGGAAGCAATTTACATTTACGCCCCCTAGCGGAAAGTCTATGAATTACTTGAAAATTTTGAAATTATATGAAAAACATGTCACACTGGAGACACTATCCAACAAAGAAGGAATTTTTCGAATCGGACTGCTAGAAGTAGAGATATTGACAAAAATAAGATATACATCTACGCCCCCTGGCGTAGAAACCATGCATTATTTTAAGAAGAAAATGTTTCTAAAAGGTTTGTTGACATGAGTACCATTGGTCTACAAACGACGTTTTTTTCAATCGAGAATTTAGAAGCTCATATTTTGCTGCAAATACATCAGAAGCGGAAATTAAGATTTACATCCCCTGGTGACCAAACCATTTTTTTACAAAAATTAGAAATTATGTGCAAACAATTTTCCACCAGGAGCTGTATGCGGTGCAGAAAGAATTTTTCAAATCGGAGATTTAGAAGCAGAGATATAGGGGGAAACGCAATTTACCTCTACGTCCCTGGCGGAAAGTCTATGAATTACTTGAAAATTTTGGAATTATATGAAAAACATGTCACACTGAAAACACTATCCAACAAAGAAGACATTTTTTAAATCGGACTCCTAGAAGTAGAGATGTTGACGAAAATAAGATATACATCTATGCCCCTGACGGAGAAACTGTGGAATATTTAAAAAAGAAAATATTCCCAAATGGTTTATCTATGTGAATGGCATCAGTACACGAAATAATTTTTTCAATCAATATTTTAGAAGCTCAGATTTTATGGAAAATACATCAGAAGCAAAAATTAACACTTACGCCCTTTGGTGGCCAAAGCATTCTTTACTAAAAATTAGAAATTATATGCAAAAGATTTTCCATCAGGAGGTGTATCCGCTGAAGAAAAAATTTTTCAAATCGGAGTTTTAGAAGAAGAATTATCGAGGAAAATGTAATTTAGTTTTACGCCCCCTAGCGGAAAATCTATACGTAATTTGAAAAAGTAACTATATCTAAAATACTCTTCGACATAAATGGAATCGAAAGATAAAAGATTTTTTTCAATCGGATGTTAAGAAGCAAATATGTGGAATAAAACGCATTTTTGAATTCAACATCATCTGCATTTACGCCCTCTAGCGGCGAAATTGTACATCGAAAAAAAAAAAAAAACGAAATGAAGGATCATCATTCGCATATTTCAAGATTCCCAATGCAAAAAGAATTTTTTAAATCGGACTAATAGTTGCAGAGGTATCGTGCGTACAGATGGACGGATGGACAAACCGGCAACATAAGCACGATCTTTTTTTACAAAAGACCTGCTAAAAATGCTTTATCATCAAAGCCTAAATCTTACTAACTGTTGGATGAAGAAAACATATAAAAACACCATATTCGAGATTTTTTTTTAAATGTTTGCAGCAATGTATGTCAACAACGAATGTAAGGAATTCTAAGGTTGAATGTTTTGATGATTAAATCCTTCACAGCAATTATTTCACACATATCAAAAAATTTTGCATTAGGCTAAACCATATATATTTTTTATTTTTCATTGTAGTTTACCTACCTCAAAATATAAAAGAGAACTTTCAGCAGGTTCATCTTTTTCACATCCTCAGATCCATACTGAAAAATACACATTCATGGTTTTTAATTTGGGAAAACAAGATTTTAGAATAGTGAAAGACACATAAACATTCACTATTAAAGTACAATGACAATTAAATGTGATTTTTACAGTTAAAAAATTAACAACTATCCACAAAAACGAATTAAAGTGTGCTCATTTTATCTTCAAAATGCAGCAGAGTTACCACGTTTAAGTTGATCTCGATAACCAGAAATTGATTAAGGGACTAATCTCTTCAAAGTAACAATGTGGTTTCAAGCAGTAAACACTTTGCAGTAAAGATTTTTGCCTTTGTATTGGGTTGATTCATAAGTTCATGACATTTTTTTCACCGCACTACAGGAATGTATATTACATCAGAAGGGAAAATGGAATCAATCAACTACTGTACGTATTCCCTCCCATTGTTTACGATGGTGTCCCAACATCTGGATAGGTCTGCAGTGCATCAAGAAAATTCTGGAGATCAACATCATTGTTGAAAATTCTGCCACAGAGTGCATTCGACAGAGGTTTGAACAGGTGATAGTCTGAAGGGGAAGACATCTAGGGAATAGGCTGGATGTGAAAGAATCTCCCACTTCATGTCCTGAATGGCCATTTTGGTCATGTTTACACTGTGAGGGCGTGTGTTATCATGTTGGAGAAGGACGCCATGGCACCGACGTGGCAGTTTCTGCTGAACTGCTCCCTTTACACGGCAGAGTTGCTCACAATAGAGTGCAGTGTTGATGGTCCAATTCCTCGGCAGCATTTCCCAGTGAATAATGCCTTTCATGTCCCACCAGACACACAGCATTACCTTTGCAGGATGAAGGTCACATTTTGAACATGGTGTGGGTGTCTTGTTAGGACTTAACCATTCCCTCCGATGCTTAAAATTCACATAAACAGAAAGGGTTTATGTTGCTGAGAACATCCGCGATAATGGTAGAGCAAGGAACCACATCTGGCAACACGCTGATTCTTGTTGTCCTCGATGAGAGTGTGAGGCACCCAAGACTCCAATTTCTGGACCTTTCCCATTCGTTTCAGGTGTCACACCACTGTGGCCTGATCATAGTCCATCGCAGTGGCCAATTCACGTGTGGTCTGACGTGGATACAAGTGGATGAGATGGTTCAAACGATCCTCATCAAAGTGAGATGGGCCGCCCCGGTGGCGCAGTGGTCTAAGTGATGGCCTCTGATCATTCGTCCGAAAGGGGTCTGGGCTCGAATCCCGGTGAGGCATGGATGTTGTGTTTGTCTTATGGCACTGGTTCTCTCCCTTCCTTGGAACAGTGACCCTAAATTAGGGATGGGCGACTGCTTATAGCCCATTGAGTTGCTCACAATAGTTGTTAAGCCTCCAATCAAAAAAAAAAAAAAAGTGAGATGGACGACCTGAGAATGGAGAGTCGTTGAGGTCAAAATTGCCACCTCGGAACCACTCAAACCATTTGCGGGCTGTCCTCGGAGCAATAGCATTCTCCCCATACACAACACAAATTTGTCGAGTTGCCTCGAAGGCTGTGGATCTCTTGCTAAACTCATAGAGGAGCAGATATTGTAAATGTTCATTCCTCTCTACTTGTCACTCCATACTTCCAGACCTGAAAACCAAAAAAACATTAGGCAGAATCACAATATGATTTAGATGCACGATATTACTGGCTACATTTTGATGTACAACTGGCCATCTGCACTATCACTACTGACCTGGGAAGCACTCGTGAAGTAAAACTGCATAAACTTATGCATCAACCCAATATTAACTACCTAGTAATATAGTACAGATGTAAGAGTGCATTATTATCTTCGCATTTACTTGGCTTGCAAATTTCAAGTTGATCTGAGAAATTTTCAACCATTCATCATTCCCATGTATATGTACTCACTGTACACATATATCTTCTTCCTGAACAGAAATTAGGAGATGCAGGTCCGATTCCTGCTCCAAGGCAATGTAATTTCTAAGTTTTCTGAAGAAACAGCAATATGGGAAGCAGTGAAAAATATGGCATCTCTATGGCAATAATGGCATTTGAATATATGAGTGTCATGACCACTTTTCATTTGGGCTTGAACTAAATTTATAGATGTACATCTTTCCCATTCACTGTATCTCAATACTGTGCATTTGCAGGTGCAAAGAGAAATGAAATACCTAGCTTACACTCATTCCATGGATGCCAAATAGCATGCATGCTTCTGTATCCAAAAAGCATGGATCAATTTCTAACTATGGGATGATAGTTTTGAGTAACTTTAGGGATTCATCTTTATGCAATGGCCAATACAAGTAAATGATGCATACATTGTGAAAAAGAAAAGTGGGTACACCATTTAACATGTATAACCTTGCTATATAATGCCTGCTACAGAAGGAAGTTCACTGCTTTGATCTTTGAAATTCCTACACATAACTTAAATGTTCCTTAAATGGATATTGTATCAGTTGCCTATGGCATCCAATTCACCTATTAAATTTTAGTTATTCATCTGTAATGATTTTTTTTATTTCATTCATCGTGCTTATGTAATGTAGCATGTTAACTAAAGAGACTGATAAGTGATACAATACATACATGTAATTAAGATGGTCTCTGAGATTCGGAGGTTAGCTCCTTAAATGAAGCTCATCTGCCAGGTTAGCGTTTAACTGATGGAACTAGATTTTACTTACTGTTGATGTATCAAATGTCTCCATTTACAGCGATCTTGGCACACCTCGAGCTTCACTGATATCCTTCAAAAATCTCACAAAGACCTTTTGTACTTCATACTCAATCTTTTTTTTTTTCAATCCTGAAACTGATCCTTTCACGATTTCCTTGGCCTTCCTCTATCTTTCTTTCCTGCTATTTGGGCTGAAAATATTATTTTAGTAAGCATATTATCACTAATTTTTCAACATGGCCCAACCACCTAAGAATATTTTTCTCCACCTTACTAACATTTTGCCTCACATTACACATCTGCAACACATCTTTGTTCCTCAGATGATCAGATTGTGTTTTGCCACCACCACCCACCTCCCTGTAAGTAGCACATCTCTCCAGCACACAAATGACTCTTATATCTCTTCTGCAGTACCCAGTTTTCACTGCTGAACATCAGAATAGAAACAATTACACTTTCATACACATCCATTCAGCACTTCTTGAGAATTCATCATTCTTGTGAAATCTTCCTAAAAGAGTTATGACTTCCAAAGTTGAATTCACTCACATGCTGAATTCATCATCTAATTTGTTTTCTTTGTCAAACTTTCTTTCTAAATATACAAATTCATTCACCTTGTCTATCTCTGTGCCATTTAGACTGATCTCGCACAAAGAAATAAGGTTAATAACAGGCAAGCTGACATGTTACTTTGTTCATTGTTTGTGATGAATCAATAAAAGAGCCAAATACTGTTCAGTTCTGGTCTACACAACAACCTAATTTTGAAGTAAAAATCTATCAGCAAGTACAAAAAGCTTGATTTATATAAATTTCCCTGTTTTATCTCTTAAAAGTTTTCCGGGATAAGTAACCTAGTCACAATACAAAGCAAAGCAGTGTGTTATTTATTTTTCTCACTAGCGTCAAACAAAATTTTGAGAATTTTTAAAAGAAACTGGAATCTATTTCTATAAATCACTTCAGAAAGCTAAGGAGGGGTCATAACTTTTGATATGAATCTACTTTAATTGTAATATAATTTTACATGCAGATGATTTGATGCAAATTAATGACATAAAGGTACTGGTATCAAAATAAGACAGAATTCTGTATCAATATTATCACGCCATGGCTGAAAGTAAGTTAAGTTGGGCATCTTCAGAGGGAAAATATTGAAGATCTATTGTGGTGGTGAAAAAGTCAGCTTTACAAAACTATGCAATTTCTGTGTTCTGGAGTTTTATTGAGAACCACTAATTTAATTTTTTTAACTTTTATCTTCATTAGTAAAGCAAGAAATGTCACACATCATCTCTGAAAGACTACTTTCACTAAGAAGAAGGCTAGACTTTAAAGAACAATGTTATTTATAAAGCATTATTTAAACCCATCATCTCTTAGGTTGGGTGCACAGTAAGGGTTTTATTTGGCAGTTAGATGCAACTGATATGAGAGTGGTCAAAAGGAATACCAGGAATATACACTCAATAGCAATTGAATTAGAGATACCTGTCTAGTAACGTGTAGCACCACCTTTCGCCTTGATGACGGCGGCGATTCGTCTCGGCATGGACTCGACAAGACACCGGAAGCGTTGGGAAGCCATACGGATACACGACCCCTGAACAAGCTCCCACAATTCACGAAGGTCTTATTGCAGGATGAGGTACCCAGTGGTATGTTGAAGATGCACAAACGGGAGCAAATGGTCGTCCAGGATATCCCGGTAACGTTGACCTGTGAGGGACGATGTCACACGTACCAGGAGTCCCATTTCAGTCCACGTAAACAGTCCTCAGACGAGAATGCCACCCTCACCAGCTTGAAGAATACCCTGCTGGAAAGAAGGATCCATCGCTTCATGTGGTTTGCGCCGTACTCGTATCCTGCCATCCGCATGTACCAACGTGAATCTCGACTCATCAGTCCAGGCAACATTTTCCCACATGTCTAGGGTCCAGTGGCGATGCTCCCGCTCCCATGCTAATCTTGGCATCCTGTGATGTGCGGTCAGCAGCGGTACCTTCGTGGGACGATGGCTTCTGTACCCCATAGCGAGGAGATGGTTCTCGATGGTGTGGCTGCTTAGACGTTTTTGTGCACCAGCGTTAAATTGCAGAGTGATTTCTTGCACTGTGGCCCATCTATCCACTGTTACAATACGAGCTAGCCGACGATGACCTCGCTCATCCACACGCTGTTGTCCACGGCAGTTGGCCCTTGCAGGGATGGTTTTACCGGATTTGATGTACTCACGGTGCACCCGTGACACAGTGGCTCATGAAAATCCCAGTGCCTGCATGCCTTCAGAGATGGAGTGACCCATTCGTCTGGCCCTGACAATTTTCCCACGATCAAATGCGCTTACATCCTTCGTCTTACCCATACTGCATCTGACTCTTACTGATTCCCGTCGCATCATTCCTTATATTGTCGGATCGCTGCATACGTCATGTCGTTTCCATTTACAGGGCCGCCCACAGAGCCACATTTGCATAACGCCAGCTGTCTCTAATTCAATTGCTCTTCAGTGTATATATATATGGATTCAGTGGCGTGAGATAGATGCTTAGTAATGCCAATATTAGAATCAGAGTTGAGTATTTGCTTTGTAGGACACAAAGGTAATGAGAATATACTTAGGTGTTTCAGGCATGATTACTGTATGGGAGAGGAAATGTTTTCATGACCGGTAATTGTATTTTACAGCAGCTGGTCACAGACCAAAGGAACTGCTAGAACAAGGTGAACTGATGGTGTAAAACTGGTCATTAGTGATAAAGGGAGTTATTTGTCAGAGCCAGAAAAATCATACAGCGGTACAAAAGAAATGGAGAAAGTTTGTAAGTAATCAGCATTTAAATTTTTATTTTATCATATCCTGTATTTATGTATTTATCAACCTGAACACCCAGTTTTGGGTGAACAGATGGGATGCAGTAATAAATGAATGAAATTTCACCTTCATTCTATAACTCTTCAAAAGTCATATGAGAATAAAATTAAACAGCAAGCCATTTACTGAACCAAACTGGCCATTGTCTTCCCTGATGTTCATGGAGATGAGATAACAGACATGAAAGGGAAACAATGGGCATTCTGTATGGTTGACTACCACGTTAGGAGAAGCATACAAAATGCCAAACTTATTGATTACACCTAAAAACAAAATTAAGCAGCTGGAGATGCTCCATAGAGATATGTCACTCCCAATTATCAACCATCCCAAAGCTATCTAAAATTTAAAAGTATTGTCATATAGCATTGCTGCAATAGTTACTACTACTTACTTGGTTATTGAAAGATTTGTTAATAGCATGAATTAATGTTGTAAGATATGAATTGCTATAAAAACCCATGACACGCAATACATGAGGATCTACAATTTCAATCTATATGTTATCATTATTTTATTTTATCATAGTTTCATTCTAGTTTGAACTACAATTAATAAAATTTTTAAATGTTTGTATTTAGAATTTTATTCTTGAAAAAAATTATATTAAGGCAGTAAATACATGTCTACAGTAGAAACAATGTTACCTTCCACTTAGCTTTAGGAACATCAAGAAACAGAAAATAATTTTACGAGTATACAGGAGTTACACATAATGTGCTTAAACTTAAAATGATGATCAACAGAAGAACGTCAAAAAAAAAAAAAAAAAAAAAAATCATAATCATTACAGCCCTTAAATTGAATTATCGAAGTTCTGAGAGATTTTTCTTAGGAATACAGGCACAGAGAGAATGAAAAAAATAATACTCATATACACCAATCAGCCATCACATTATGACCACCCCCAGCTTATAGAAATGAGCGCACCTGGAGACCGAACAGTGGTGCAGGTAAAGTTCACAGAGCGGTATATATATATGCAACCTGAAGACTGGCTTTCGGTTAGTAAAGTGTTCGGAGTAAGAATGGGAAAAGCTGCCGATTTATCAGAGTTTGATAAAGGATAAATTGTGATGGCAAAGTGCCTCGGAACTACAATCTTCAGGAACTACAATCTTCAGCATGTGAACAACTACAAGCTTGTGGGTTGTTCACATGCTGCTGAAGTGAGTAAGTATCAAAAGTGGTGCACAGACGGCCAAACAGATGAACTATTGTCCAGCAGTGTGTTGTCCACAGCTCATTGATGCCAGAGGGGAGAGGAGACTGTTGCGCACTGTTCACAGTGATCGCTGGGCCACAGTGCAACAAATCCCCAGCAGCCACAACAGTGGTGATCAGGGCAATGTGTCACAGCACACAGTTCATCGCAGCCTTCTCCGCATAGGCTTGCATAGCCGAAGACCCAGCCGAGTTCCCATGCACACTACACGTCATCGCCAACAATGCAAGAAATGGGCCTAAGATCATCGAGATTGGACCATGGATGATTGGAAGAAGGTGGCCTGCTCTGACGAATCAAGATTCTTGGTGCATCATGCGCCAATTACCAATGGAGGCTATGGCACCTGGATGCCCTGTTGGGTGGAAACAGGCCGGCAGCATCGGTGTTATGCAGTGGGCAATGTTTTCTTGAGACACTTTAGGCTCCATTATCCCAACAGCACAACCCCTGACAGCTGTCAGATATCTGAACATCGTTTCAGACCAAGTTCATCCATCCATGGCAACTGTGTTCCCTGCTGGTGATGGCCATTACCAACAGAATAATGCACCATGCCACACTGCCAGAACCATCAAGGAGTGGTTTGAGGAACATGTTGGTGACTTTCTGTTAATGCCCTGGCCTCCAAATTCACCTGACATGAGCCCAATCGAACATTTGTGGTTCGACTTGGAAAAGCGGATTTGCACTAAATCACCACCACCCCGAAACATACGGGAACTGGAGGACCTGCTGTTGACATTATGGTAGCAGATACCCCAGGATACTTATTGCCAATTCATCGAATTGATGCCTCGCCAAGTGGCCACTGTTTTGCAGGCAGGAGGGAGTCCTACAGCTTATTAGGTAGGTGGTCATAATATAATGGCTCATTGGTGTATAATACTGCAAATGAGTAGCAGGGATTGAGGTAAGGGAGAATGGGGAACTTCAGTTGTGCTATTAAGATTTGTGTGCACTACAGTGTTTCAATTCAAATCATGCTTCTCAAGGGTTGCAATATGATTCCTGGCATACACTGGCCATATATAAAAAATTACTTATGAGATACCCAATCTTTCATGCATACATGCCAATTTTAATAGAACGAAATAGTGTAATTTTCAGAGCAAAAAATGAAAACTGACAGTTGTTTATTTTTTTTTTCCACCTTTAAAACAACAAATGACTATGAAAGTTGCACTAAACCACACAGACACACATGCATGAATGCCACTCTCATTTTTTTTTTCCACATACATACCCTGAGCTTCTGCTGTACCAACTGCAGTGGATATGTTGCTAGTGTTGAAATACTTTTAGAAATGGCACCAATCATGAAAAAGGTTAATGCATTCAATTCCTATAAAAAAATTATAAATTTTATATAGTTAATATTCAGAAACATGTTTACACATAAACAATAAATAATGGTACTACAAATGGGGAAAATTTACTTAGATACATAAGGTCAGAAGATAAATTAGTTATACATCTTTGTTCACAAAATGAAGAGTCAAAATTTTGAAAATTTTCTCATATTTGATTAAATTAAATCCAACATCAGTCTTCCCAATCTCACTACATATACATTAGACTGAAACATCACTGATTATGGTTTGATATTAAGGACATAAAAATTTCATACAGAAATGCATGCAAGGCAACTTCAATGTATGTGAGAGCTACCTTCTTATTCACACACACACACCACGAGGTACAAAATGGCACATATTTGCAGCATTGCATGGATTTTAAAAAATATACTGGATTACATGATAAGAACAAATATAACTCCTTCATGCAATATACCAGAGTTGCTTTACAAGAGACAAAGTATTTTCACAAAGGAACTTCGTTCATACCTTTCAACACAAATAAGACATCTGATCTTAAGACAAACTTCTACATCTACATTTCATAGGGAAATTTTTTATTCTCTTTCATAATTACCACTTCCTTTCTAATATTATAATAACAGAATGTAATTCTAAACAGGAAACCACTGAATATACAGTAGAATGCCGATTATCCAGGCTCAGTTATCAGTTGAGTTGGATTAACTGTGGTCTTCTGCAGTACATCCAAATTTCATATTCTTAAAATTCTTTATGCAAGTGGATTCGTAAAATAAGAGAAGTCATTACAGCGTATTTTAAATAACACTGCATTATAATTAAACAATATTGCATTTATGTAACATCCCCCTAAAATGTTGGGAAAAAGAAAAGGTTGTTTTAACTGTGGAAAATGAATTGGAGATTATGAAAAGACATAAAAAGGGGAGAAATGATGTTGATTACATTGAAGTTTTATAAATTCATGGATGTATAAGAAAAATAATATATATATATATATAATGCTACAAAGAAAACAAACAAAAAAGCACAAACTTTCTCCCTAAATAAGTTTTCAAAGGTTTAGTTTTGTATTTACATACTACAAACATGTTTATTTTATGTTTTCATGAGGATTTTTACGTATTTAACCCAATAAAGCTTAATTTGGAATAACCACGTTTTCCAATTATTGGAGCTCTAGTATCCCCCAATTACCAAGGATAATTGATGTTTTACTGTAATTATGTGGAGCAACAACAAAGTTAAAGGAAAGAGAGGAAGTAACAATAAGGATTCTAGTTGTAAATGAATTTATGGCACCTCTATTTATAGTGATTGTAGAATAACTTTTTTACGGGTCTTATAGAGGTTATTTTTCATGAAAGTTGGTTGTCAAATTTTCGAACTAAAGCCTAGTTCACCATCAGGACTACGTCACTGGAGTAGTTGCTGCCACTCAGTTGGAAGAGTCCAGCCGCAATTATCGTTAATTGTGGTACTTCTTCTTGCTATTTCGATCCCTTCTTCTAGTTTCCTCTTTACTAAGTTTGACTGGTGGGCGATTATTTTCACTGAGTTCCAATTTATGGAGTGTCCACTTGCTTGTATATGTCTGTCTAGCCCTGTTTTGTTACTAATGTTCCAAATAGCTGCTTGGTGTTCTTTCATTCAGACCTTAATACTTCTCCCTGTTTCTCCTATACAGCTGAGTTTGCAGTTACAGTCGATGCAATAAATTACCGTAATTTTCGGACTAAGAGCCGCATCGGCATAAGGGCCGCAGGTGAGAATTTTTGCAATCTTGGAAGCAAAAGTTGCCGTAAGGGCCGCACCGACATAAGGGCTGCACCTGTGAAGTCGTAGTGCTGCTCAGAAAGCTAAATTATCTTCCTTATTTTCATGAATTAATTCACGCCCAACGTGATTATATGTATACTTCAAAGGCTAATTCTGAAACTCAGTATCGATCTGCTTTATACACTTATTTTTTCATACTGGCAAACATTTTTATTTATACATTTTTTATTAATCATGCTAATGATGTTATTTGTTTGCCTTTATTAAATGCTCAGAACCATTTATATAATCAATATAAATCACAGTTAATCTTAAGACTCCCGTTAGAATATCGCATTGCTCGTAAAACCGCACAATTTTCTAAATTCCATTCAATGTGGATGTCTGCTACAGGATGGTTCTCTGTTCACCGCAATAGAATCCGTCTTAGAAGTAATTAACTTATAAATTATCGCTTGTTATGCTTTCGATTAATGTTTTCTTTAATAATATGTTCCTTCTATGTTATGCTTTTTTTCTCATGTAGAGACGTTTCCTTTTACCAGCTGCTTCGCATGTGTTCGCTGATCTGCCATCAACACTTCGAAACGGCTGTGCGCTTTATCTCTTTCAAGTGGTTTGACCTACTTTCATTTACTGCGCACTGAGCTGTTACCGCTGAGCGCGCTATCCACAGAAGCCTCGGACGTCACGCTACTCGTCTGTGCTTAAGTCCCCATTCCATCCCCCATGCAAAGGGCGTTTGAGTCAGGCATTCCTGTTCTCCCCCACTTTCCCTCCTAAACACCAACATCAGGACAGCGGAGTTATTGTCTAACGTATGAGTAGAAAGGGGTGGGGGAGACATGATCACAGTCGAGTTCGTGAACAAAAAAGACGTGGTTTGAAAAAATTTACTAAGCATCCGCATGAAAAAAAAAAAAAAAAAAAAGGGAGGGAAGAAAGTCTTATCGAAAACAAATTCGGCATAAGAGCCGCTTCGGCATAAGTGCCGCACACCCGAAAAAATAGTATTCCATAATCACAATAGAGAAATACTACTTGGCATATATGAACTGCTCCTATTTTCCTTCAAGAATAATTTCTTCCAGTTTGGAAAGAAATATTACAGGCAAACTTCAGGACTTGCAATGGGTTCTCCACTAGCACCTCTGCTAGCAAATTATTATATAAGTAAACTAGAGGCAAAAATCCTTATACAACCCTCCTTATTTGCTCTCTATGTAAGGTACATGGATGATGTCCTAATTATAGTAGATACTGTGGACCAATCTCTACCCTCTCAGATTCTGGCAGAATTTAACTTACTAGAGAATACCTTGCAGTACACCCTGGAACAAGAAATAGACCATAGTATCAATTTTCTAGATTTAACCTTGACCTCAAGAGAGGGGAAAATATTCACTCAGCTTTTTAGAAAACCCACCAACACAAGGAAGATGTTAGACTTATGCTCATTCCACCCTGATTATATTAAATCGAATACGGCGAGACAATTTTTGGAAAAAATTGAAATCCTGGTCTCTTCAGATACTCAAAAAGATCTTCACAAAGAAGAATTAAAGGAAATATTGGCAGAAAACAATTACCCCTCCCCATACGTTGAGAAAATATTTAGACAAGTGCCAAAAAAGAAGCAGGAGAAAACCAACTTCAAATTCACCAGCAAAATTACGTACCACAAGGGACTTTTCGAGAAACTGAAAAGGATAGGAGCAAAATATAATATCAGGCTAGCTCCAGATCTTAATAACAAAATAAAGAAATTCCTGCCATCTTTAAAGCAGAAAGAATTGGACATCCAATTGCAAGAAGGAGTAATTTATTGCATCGACTGTAACTGCGGACTCAGCTATATAGGAGAAACAGGGAGAAGTATTAAGGTCCGAATGAAAGAACACCAAGCAGCTATTAGGAACATTAGTAACAAAACAGGGCTAAACAGACATATAAAAGCAAGTGGACACTCTATAAATTGGAACTCAGTGAAAATAATCGCCCACCAGTCAAACTTAGTAAAGAGGAAACTAGAAGAAGGGATCGAAATAGCAAGAAGAAGAAGTACCACAATTAACGATAATTGCGGCTGGACTCTTCCAACTGAGTGGCAGCAACTACTCCAGTGACGTAGTCCTGATGACGAACTAGGCTTTAGTTCGAAAATTTGATAACCAACTTTCATGAAAAATAACCTCTATAAGACCCGTAAAAAAGTTATTCCACAATAAGGATTCTGTTTGAAAAATATATTTTTGGACCATTTAACTCATTGTACACTTAACTCAAGCAGTCAGCAGTTTCACACAACGATGAGTACATGTCTGTTCTTTGGTAGTTTATCAGTTTCATTTTGCATTCTTCTGCTGCTTGTTTTTAGTATATGCTGAACTTTTATCACTTTGGTAGTTTATCAGTTTCATTTTGCATTCTTCTGCTGCTTGTTTTTAGTATATGCTGAACTTTTATCACTTTGGTAGTTTATCAGTTTCATTTTGCATTCTTCTGCTGCTTGTTTTTAGTATATGCTGAACTTTTATCACTTTGGTAGTTTATCAGTTTCATTTAGCGATCTTGTTTAATGTGAGTTTATCTAACCAGGAATATAATGTTCCTCACTGTGCATACTTTCTTTTCATTTTGTTTTAGAAACTTTTATGGTAAAAAAGTTACATAGAACAAGCTTGAGATGTATTCTGTTGCTAAATTTGGCCTAAGTGATACAAATCATTTTTATTTTAAAATTAGAAATGAATTTTAATATTTCAGTTCTTCTAAAAGTATCGTGATTTTTTTTTCACATTACTGGTTGTTCTACTGTGAAACAAATAATTTTTCAATACTTACTACCCATTAAATGTTAGTACTGTCAGCAGTAGTATATAAAATGCAAATTCCAGCTTTTTTCTTTGGTACAGTGCTTTCAATTTCAACTGTCTACATTATACCACCCTTAAGAAATGATTACAAAAGAGGAGTTTGTTAAAATATTAGATAACACCATAAGCAGAAATTTATATCAGTGGTTCTCAAAGGGGTCCACGAGTAAAAGACAAAAATGGGGAGCCATGTTATGTTCTGGTGGGCCACAAAAAGTTCACTGTAAAATAAATTTCTAAAATATATAAAGAAAAAGAAAAAGAAATACATAGTTTGTGGTGGTTAAGAATGAATAGAAAAAACTTTAGTTTGTTAGACAGCAGTTTTATATATTAACATAATGTATTCTTTTCAATTTCATTATGTGAAAGCATTTCATTTTCACGTGTGATTTACTACACGTATTAGATAGGGCCTCTCTCCAAAATAATTTCCATTGCATCTTACTTTGATAAAGGGAAAACTACTTTTCGCTCTCAAAGTAGGGTTACCAACATTATTCTTGAAATAAAATATGCACTCTTTTTCACTTTTAAAAATAGCACACTGTTACTTTTTTACATTTTGATATTAAAAGTACTCTTTTGTTAGATTCTAAAAGTTCAGGCTGGAAGATTATATATCAATGTTTTTATTTTTTGCCAAAAATGCTTTTGGGAAAGCATTATGCAAAAGAATTATTAAAAAGCCAAATTTTTACTGTCTGACCCTTATTGTTTATTTTTTATTAATTGATTTATTTCAAATAAAACATAACAGTCGAGCATTCAACAAATAATTAACTGTTGTTAATGATTTTTCAATTTGTCATATTACAAATTGTGTTCTCAGTTATACATTTGTTTACAGATCTTACACATTTTGTGTTTTATCATGTTGCTGTTAAAAACTTGCTTGAGTTTTTTTTTTTTTTTTTTTTTGTCTTTTTAATATTAGATTACCCATGGCTAACTTGGCAAAGAAGAAATGTTAGTAATATTCCATTGAATATCTTCCCCATAGTTTTGTTCCATCACAACAGGACCAAAAGATAACTCTATGTCTAATTTGTATGATTACACTTTCAAATAAATGTATGCAACCATGTAAGCTGTGAAAGCACTCAGGGGCAATGCACAAGGACAAATCACTAGATCTATCAGATATGTTAGAAAAGTTGGCAAACATATCTATCATGAGGACAAACACATCTATCAGATATGTTTAAAAAGTTGAATTTGTTGAACAAACAATTACAAGGCAAAAAACTGCACACCCAGATGACTTCGCCTGCTCCACCAATGGACTGTGACAAAAAAAAACTGTAATCTCATATCTCACAAAGAGGCTATTATAGCTGTCACTGGAAAACTGTAGCTATTCTGAGTAATACTGGACATTGCAAGTTAGTGCAATTTCCAGTCTTGACACAGAATTTCAGAAAGATGATCTTGTATGTTTTGAGTATTTGAATTGGGAGCAGCAAGTTTGGTTTAGTGACCTACTGGAGATGAATATTCCAGATTGGGTGGTGGATCCATTTGGGGTAACTGTAGTTGGAATAAATGTAGTTCATATCACAGTACAAGAATGTCTGATTGAACTGCAGAGTGATATAACAGCTCAAGCCAGATTTCAGAAATGGCAAGCAGAATTTCTTAATCAGTAGTGAAATTGCAAAAAGGTTTTCACAGCTCTAGGAGAAGGCAAAATTGTTTTCTATTGGATTTCCCACTTCTTATCTAGTTGAATCCGGTTTTATTCAAGTTCTCCGCCTGTTACCAAAAACTCATAGCCATTTCGTTAATATGAGAAGAGGTAATCTTCAATTATCTCTAACAAAACTGCAATCAGATCTTCAAAGCTAGCTAGTGTGTTCATAGTATTTATTTGAAGATAAATAAAAATTATAAATGCATATTTTCATGTATATTCTGCTATTTTTAGTGCATATAATCTGGTCTTAAATTATAAATAACCATCAATTAAATTCTATTTTAACTTGAAGAGCTTTCAAACATTCTTTATATTTTCCGAGTAATTTTGTACTTTCAGACATTTCGACATTTCGGGTTTCCAGATCTTTATCAAGGCCTGTTCTTAATTATTAGAAACTGTACCAAATTCTTTGTTTACACAGAAAGTTTTTAAATTTTGGCGCCTAGTTCCTCATATATTTCGACCAATTCTTAAATTGAATTCTTATTATTATGTACCTTGCAAGTCTATTCTGTTTTAATAAAGGTGTTGATAATGTTATTTATAAGTTTTGTTGTTTCACTAATGGGACAGTTTTTCTGGATATAAAGATTTCCTTTAATTAGTCTCTTACTTTGATGCGGTTATAGTTCAATATTTAAATTTTATCCACAAAGGTTCACAATTGCACAATTGTATAGGATTTGCCAATACACTACTTTGATTTCTATTATTAATAGCTTTAAATGTTCCTTAATTCTGAGTTCCAATTTTCGAGATGTTTGTTCTATATAATTAATGTTGTAGCCCAGAGGAATTTGATGTATTACATTTCTACTTCCTGTCTTGTTGAAAGGATCTTTATTGGTAAAATTAGCTACTTTGTTTTGTGTTGTAGTTGATACTTTTACATTATTCTTTAGCAAATGTTTATTAATTGTGTTATTTAATTTTCTATAATTTCCCATGGGCACATACTTGATTATTTTATTACAAAGGGTGAGTCAACAGTTTTGCAATATCTGCATAAACACATGTGCTGCGGCGGGTATGTCACGTGTTTAAACTAGTTCAAGTGGCATACTGCAGTCAGTCGAAAGAGATATAAAGTGGTAGTCGTTGCTGTGAACAGCATTGCATGTCGTCGTTCTGCCAGTGGTTGAAACGCCTAAAAGATGAACAGCCACAACCAGCTGATTAGGGAACTTTTGCTTTACGAATTTGAACTTGGCCATAACACTGGTCAAGCAACACCAAAGATTTGTCATGCAAAAGGGGAAGGTTCCCTGGACCACATCACTGCAACCAGATAGTTCAAGAAATTTTGCTCTGGTGACAGAAACCTCGACGAACAGCAAAGGTCAGGTAGGCTGCGAACCGTGGATTCAGAGGCCATGCGGTAGGCTGTAAAGGCAAATCAGACAACCAGCACTCTGAGATTATCAGGCGAGCTGGGCATATCACAGACCACCATGGTTCATCACCTTCAGGACCTCGGCAAGGTCTACAGGAGCTGCCACATAGTCCCTCGTGAACTGACTCCAGCTGAAGCAAACAACAAAGTGGAAGTGTGCATGAAACTCCTAGAAAACCTGTGCAATGTACGTTTCATATAGAGAATTGTTACAAGCAATGAAAAGTGGGTCTATTTCTGTAATCCTAACACACAATGGCAGTGGTTGAGAGAGGGCCAGCTTCCAGACCTGCTGCCAGACGTGGGCACTTTGAGCACAAGGTGATGCTCTGCATCTGGTGGAATTTCAAGGGGATAATCCATAACGAATTTGTACCAGACAGTCGGACCATCAATGCCAACCTCTACTCTGAACAGCTGGAGCAGATGCATGCTGTTCTGGAGGAAAAGTACCCGGAACTGGTGAACAGAAAGCACGTTCTTCTACAGCAGGACAACGCTCAGCCTCATATCAAGTGAACGACTCGAGCAGAACTCCAGGAACTTGAGGGCATCAAACTGATGCCACACCCAGCATATATTTTGGACCTTGCCGCATTGGATTATTACTTGTTCCGGTCCATGGCCCACTTCCTTTGTGGGTGGCACTTCAACAACCAGAAGGAGGTGGCAGCTGGGGTGAAGGAGTTCTTCACTTCAAAGGACAAGAACTGGTACTGCCGCAGAATCAAAGAACTGGCATACAGATGGCTAAAGCTGGTGCAAAACGATGGCCTATACTTTGAATGCTAGTCAGCTTTTGTTGTAAAAGTACATATGAAGACATAGTGATCCAAATATTGCAAAACTTTTGACTTAACCTCTGTAATTTTTTTTTTTTTTTTTAGAATTCATGGTATTCTTTTCAGATTGGTTTAGTCTGACTTCCTGCACAATGTTAATAATTTTCTTGGAAAAATCCTTATCAATTAACTGTGTTGCCATTTTTGTCACAGCTGTAATTTGATTTTCTTCTCATGATAGTAATTTAGCTCTAGTTACTAAATTAAATCTCTTGCTGTGTAAATTTCAATTTACACAGCAAGAGATTTAGTAACTCGGTAAAAATTTACTGAGCCTGTGAGTAAGTAAGTGGTAAATAATGATTTAAATATCATTTTTTAAAATCACAATTCTGCTATAAATAAACACTGCAATAGATAAAACATATTTTATTTTACCAACCAATGACAACTATGGGAGGAGCCATAGAGGTAAATGAAAATCAGAAGTAGGCCATGAGCAAAAAAAAAAGGTTAAAAAATCACTGGCATATATGAAATAAATTCTACATCTCTCTCAGAAATTTAATTAAATATATCATGCAATGAAATAATTTTTTTATCATTTTTATCTTGCAATGAAGTAGTATCCTAAGATAAAGACTAATATTTATTTACTTCCTGCAATTTCAGCAAACATAAAACTGTCAGAAGTCCAGGAACAGGAAGTTACAATTGGTTTAATATTGAATAAAATTAATAAGACATATATTCTTGCTGTAAATTTCCTGTTCAAAAAATAAAAATTTAATTCACTTTGTAAAGGTAATTCAGATTGTAGGAACTCAAAATTTTCTTTTTTTTTTTCTAACAAAGTGAATTTTTAACACAAATTCTTCTCATTTAATGATCAAAATTTTTATCAAAAACAAAAATTTTTCATGTAACTGGCAGACAACATAATTTAAAGATCTTTAATGTAAAACTGATTATCTAAATAACTTCCTAAATCAGGGCCAACATGTTTAATTTACTACACTAAACATGATCATGGAAACCTACTAGTCATGTGATAGTAATAAAAAATGGAAAAACATGCAATTAATTTCATGTAACACACATTTTTGTTTTCAAACTGTGTGCCTTGCACTGATTTATAACCATCTTCAGAAATGCTTGGGGGCTTCTTGTTCATTGCAATAAATAAATATATATATATCATCATCATCATCATCATTGTCAACCATTATCAATCCACTGCTGGACGAAGGTCTCCCCAAGTTTCCTCCACAACGGTCTGTCTTGTGCCAGTCTCCTCCATGTCACCCCTGCATACTTTCGAATTTCATCCACCCATCTCCCATGTGGTCTTCTTCTGGGTCTTTTCCTGTCCCTTGGAATCCAATCAAAAATTTCGGCTGTCCATCGATGATCTGTCCTTCTGGCAGTATGTCCAGCCCATTGCCATTTCAGGGATTTAACTCTGATCATGATGTCTTCCACTCTTGTCATTTTTCGGATCCACGAGTTCCTCTTCTTATCTCTCCTGGTTACACCAAGTATGCACCTCTCCATGCTTCTTTGAGTTGTCTGCAGCCTTTGTATGTCTCTTTTAGTTAAGGTCCACGTCTCTGCACCATACGTAAGCACTGGAAGGATGCATTGATCAAACACTTTTCTTTTAAGACATAATGGCATATTGCTCTTGAAAATTATGCTGTTTCTTCCAAAAGCTCTCCAGGCAAGTTTTGTACGCCGATTAATTTCTTCATCAATGTGACCCTCACTTGATATCTGCTGTCCAAGATAAACGTACGTGTCTGTTATCTCCAGCTTTTCTCCATCAATCGATAAATCTTCATTTCTTGTAAAAGCATTGAACATCACTTTTGTCTTCTGAAAGTTCATTTTTAATCCCACTTCTTTACTCTTGTCAGCAAGTTCCTGGATCATACTCTGCAGCTCTGATGGGCTAGTTGCAAAAATGACTACGTCACCAGCAAAACGAAGGTGGGTTAGATAATCTCCATTAATCTTTATCCCCTTGGTTTCCCAGTTCAGGGACTGAAAAACACCCTCCAATGTGGCATTAAAGAGCTTCGGAGATATGGTGTCACCTTGTCTCACTCCCTTTCCAATTTTTACGTGTGTTGTATTTTCAAACAGCCTAATCTTTGCACTTGCATTTTCATAGATGTTATTAATAATATTAATGTATGCATCTTCAATACCGCAGGTTTTCAGAGCCATTGTAACTGCTGATGGTTTCACCGAATCAAAGGCTTTTTCATAATCGATAAAAGCCATGCACAATGGAAGTTCATATTCCCTCGCTCTTTCAATTAGTTCTCTCAGCACATGGATATGATCTATTGTGCTGTAGCCACTCCTGAATCCAGCTTGTTCTCTCGGTTGAGCCATGTCCAGTGTTACCTTCAAGCGGTGTGAAAGAACTTTAGTGAAGATTTTATAAACTACTGATAGGAGGCTGATAGGTCTGTAGTTTCCGAGATCCTTAATGTCACCTTTCTTATGTAGCAGGATCATTGTAGCGGTGTTCCAATCCTCAGGAATCTTTCCTTCATTAAGGCATCGAGTAAAAATTTGGGCGAGTACTGTTTCGATTTCTCCACTTGCTTCTTGTATGATGTCTACAGTAATTCCATCTTCTCCTGGAGCTTTTCCCCGCTTCATGTTCTTGATTGCATGTGCAACTTCTGCTGGAAGGACTGGAGGAACTCTGGTACTGGTATCTTTCATGATGTCTGGAGTGCATGTATCATCCCTTTCATATAATTTGGAGTAGAAATCTTTCACTCTTGTCAAAATTTCGCCTCTATTTCTTGTTACAGAACCATCTTCTTTTCTCAGTGCCATAATCTGTTTTCTTCCCTTACTGAGATGTCCCTTTGCTATCTTTAGGCTTTGGTTGCTTTCAATTGCTTTCCTCACTAGTTCACAGTTGAATTTTCTTACGTCTTCAGTGATACTTTTTCGTACTGTCTTGCATAGCTCTATATATTCCACTTTGGAAGTCACATCTTCTTTAGTTGTCCTCATCTCTCTTCTTTTTGCATCAACATTTTCGTTTTTCCTGATAATTTATTTACATGCAACTTGTTCTTAGACCCAGCTAATTTTGTTGCTGTTTCCACAAGAGCTTTGGTTACTTTTCTGTTAACTTCAGAGATGTCCACTTCTTCCGATGTTAGGCCTTCTAAAGCAGAGAACCTGTTCTTCAGTTCCAACTTGAAGGTATTATGGTGTTTTTAAGGTTGGTTATGTCAATACATTTTGTTTGTCTTACGAGCTTGCCACGTTCAAGTTTAGTGTTGAGGTGCATCTTACATCTCACCAATCTATGGTCACTACCTGTGTTGAACTTGTTTAGCACACTGCAGTCTTCTATGACGAATTTTTTGTTACACATAATAAAATCAATTTCACTTGTCGTCCCATTTGGATGTCTCCATGTCCATTTCCTGTGTGGCTTTTTCTTGAAGAAGGAGTTCAAGATGAAAACCCTTCTGCCTCTGCAAACTCAACGAGAGTATTTCCATGCTGGTTTCTGTTGCCGTGACCGAATTTACCTACTGAAGTTTCATTCTGTTGCTGTTGCCCTATTTTTGCATTGAAATCTCCCATAATTATTTTCAAGTGCTGCTTACCTTTATTATTTAGATGACAAAGTTCCTCATAAAATTCTTCAATTTCTTCTTCAGGATGACTTGTGGTGGGTGCATAAGTTTGAATAATCTGAGCCTGGTATCTTCTCGATAGTTGGATAACGAGTCGTGCAGCTCTGTCAGAGGAACTTTCAACTTCTACCACTTTATCCTTCAGTTTCTTGTTTATTATAAATCCAACACCACTAGTTCTGCCAGTATCTGTCCCACGATAGTAGAAGAGATGTCCACTTTTCAGTTCGATGAGATCTTCTCCTTTTCTCCTTACCTCACTTAGCCCCACGATGTCCCACTTGATCCTTTGTAGTTCCTCTTCCAATTCAAGAAGCCTTGAATCAGAAGATAGGGAGCGTCCATTGTACGTTGCCAAGGTCAGCATCAGATGGCAGCCTAGTCCGGTCCTCCGGGGATTCTTAGCACCCTCTGCCTTCATGTCGCACTGGCCGCTGCCTTGGCCAGGTACATTCCAGCTGCCGGAGACTGAGGGCCAAGATTTAAGTTGTGGAGTCATTTTGGAGGGGTTTGGCCATAACTCACCACGCTGGCCAAGCGGGTTGGTGAGTGTGGGATAGCATTTCCTCTAATCCCGATGGTATAGTTATACCGCTATGGGCGGTCGTCAGAGCCCCTTTAGTGGGAACAGGATGCACCACGAGAAGGCGGGGTTGACATTTGTCAAGGAGAGGCTGTGATGTTAGGCATCACCTGACCTTACATATATATATATATATATATATCGCTAAGTGAGATGTAAGATGCACCTCAACACTAAACTTGAACGTGGCAAGCTCATAAGACAAACAAAATCTATTGACATAACCAACCTTCAAAAACACCATAATACCTTCAAGTTGGAACTGAAGAACAGGTTCTCTGCTTTAGAACGCCTAACATCGGAAGAAGTGGACATCTCTGAAGTTAACAGAAAAGTAACCAAAGCTCTTATGGAAACAGCAACAAAATTAGCTGGGTCTAAGAACAAGTTGCATGTAAATAAATTATCAGGAAAAACGAAAATGTTGATGCAAAAAAGAAGAGAGATGAGGACAACTAAAGAAGATGTGACTTCCAAAGTGGAATATATAGAGCTATTTAAGACAGTACGAAAAAGTATCACTGAAGACGTAAGAAAATTCAACTGTGAACTAGTGAGGAAAGCAATTGAAAACAACCAAAGCCTAAAGATAGCAAAGGGACATCTCAGTAAGGGAAGAAAACAGATTATGGCACTGAGAAAAGAAGATGGTTCTGTAACAAGAAATAGAGGCGAAAGTTTGACAAGAGTGAAAGATTTCTACTCCAAATTATATGAAAGGGATGATACATGCACTCCAGACATCATGAAAGATACCAGTGCCAGAGTTCCTCCAGTCCTTCCAGCAGAAGTTGCACATGCAATCAAGAACATGAAGCGGGGAAAAGCTCCAGGAGAAGATGGAATTACTGTAGACATCATACAAGAAGCAAGTGGAGAAATCGAAACAGTACTCGCCCAAATTTTCACTCGATGCCTTAATGAAGGAAAGATTCCTGAGGATTGGAACACCGCTACAATGATCCTGCTACATAAGAAAGGTGACATTGAGGATCTCGGAAACTACAGACCTATCAGCCTCCTATCAGTAGTTTATAAAATCTTCACTAAAGTTCTTTCACACCGCTTGAAGGTAACACTGGACATGGCTCAACCGAGAGAACAAGCTGGATTCAGGAGTGGCTACAGCACAATAGATCATATCCACGTGCTGAGAGAACTAATTGAAAGAGCGAGGGAATATGAACTTCCATTGTGCATGGCTTTTATCGATTATGAAAAAGCCTTTGATTCGATGAAACCATCAGCAGTTACAATGGCTCTGAAAACCTGCGGTATTGAAGATGCATACATTAATATTATTAATAACATCTATGAAAATGCAAGTGCAAAGATTAGGCTGTTTGAAAATACAACACACGTAAAAATTGGAAAGGGAGTGAGACAAGGTGACACCATATCTCCGAAGCTCTTTAATGCCACATTGGAGGGTGTTTTTCAGTCTCTGAGCTGGGAAAACAAGGGGATAAAGATTAATGGAGATTATCTAACCCACCTTCGTTTTGCTGATGACGTAGTCATTTTTGCAACTAGCCCATCAGAGCTGCAGAGTATGATCCAGGAACTTGCTGACAAGAGTAAAGAAGTGGGATTAAAAATGAACTTTCAGAAGACAAAAGTGATGTTCAATGCTTTTACAAGAAATGAAGATTTATCGATTGATGGAGAAAAGCTGGAGATAACAGACACGTACGTTTATCTTGGACAGCAGATATCAAGTGAGGGTCACATTGATGAAGAAATTAATCGGCGTACAAAACTTGCCTGGAGAGCTTTTGGAAGAAACAGCATAATTTTCAAGAGCAATATGCCATTATGTCTTAAAAGAAAAGTGTTTGATCAATTCATCCTTCCAGTGCTTACGTATGGTGCAGAGACGTGGACCTTAACTAAAAGAGACATACAAAGGCTGCAGACAACTCAAAGCAGCATGGAGAGGTGCATACTTGGTGTAACCAGGAGAGATAAGAAGAGGAACTCGTGGATCCGAAAAATGACAAGAGTGGAAGACATCATGATCAGAGTTAAATCCCTGAAATGGCAATGGGCTGGACATACTGCCAGAAGGACAGATCATCGATGGACAGCCGAAATTTTAGATTGGATTCCAAGGGACAGGAAAAGACCCAGAAGAAGACCACATGGGAGATGGGTGGATGAAATTCGAAAGTATGCAGGGGTGACATGGAGGAGACTGGCACAAGACAGACTGTTGTGGAGGAAACTTGGGGAGACCTTCGTCCAGCAGTGGATTGATAATGGTTGACGATGATGATGATGATAATGATATCGCTAAACAAGTTCAACACAGGTAGTGACCATAGATTGGTGAGATGTAAGATGCACCTCAACACTAAACTTGAACGTGGCAAGCTCATAAGACAAACAAAATCTATTGACATAACCAACCTTCAAAAACACCATAATACCTTCAAGTTGGAACTGAAGAACAGGTTCTCTGCTTTAGAAGGCCTAACATCGGAAGAAGTGGACATCTCTGAAGTTAACAGAAAAGTAACCAAAGCTCTTATGGAAACAGCAACAAAATTAGCTGGGTCTAAGAACAAGTTGCATGTAAATAAATTATCAGGAAAAACGAAAATGTTGATGCAAAAAAGAAGAGAGATGAGGACAACTAAAGAAGATGTGACTTCCAAAGTGGAATATATAGAGCTATGCAAGACAGTACGAAAAAGTATCACTGAAGACGTAAGAAAATTCAACTGTGAACTAGTGAGGAAAGCAATTGAAAACAACCAAAGCCTAAAGATAGCAAAGGGACATCTCAGTAAGGGAAGAAAACAGATTATGGCACTGAGAAAAGAAGATGGTTCTGTAACAAGAAATAGAGGCGAAAGTTTGACAAGAGTGAAAGATTTCTACTCCAAATTATATGAAAGGGATGATACATGCACTCCAGACATCATGAAAGATACCAGTGCCAGAGTTCCTCCAGTCCTTCCAGCAGAAGTTGCACATGCAATCAAGAACATGAAGCGGGGAAAAGCTCCAGGAGAAGATGGAATTACTGTAGACATCATACAAGAAGCAAGTGGAGAAATCGAAACAGTACTCGCCCAAATTTTCACTCGATGCCTTAATGAAGGAAAGATTCCTGAGGATTGGAACACCGCTACAATGATCCTGCTACATAAGAAAGGTGACATTGAGGATCTCGGAAACTACAGACCTATCAGCCTCCTATCAGTAGTTTATAAAATCTTCACTAAAGTTCTTTCACACCGCTTGAAGGTAACACTGGACATGGCTCAACCGAGAGAACAAGCTGGATTCAGGAGTGGCTACAGCACAATAGATCATATCCATGTGCTGAGAGAACTAATTGAAAGAGCGAGGGAATATGAACTTCCATTGTGCATGGCTTTTATCGATTATGAAAAAGCCTTTGATTCGGTGAAACCATCAGCAGTTACAATGGCTCTGAAAACCTGCGGTATTGAAGATGCATACATTAATATTATTAATAACATCTATGAAAATGCAAGTGCAAAGATTAGGCTGTTTGAAAATACAACACACGTAAAAATTGGAAAGGGAGTGAGACAAGGTGACACCATATCTCCGAAGCTCTTTAATGCCACATTGGAGGGTGTTTTTCAGTCTCTGAGCTGGGAAAACAAGGGGATAAAGATTAATGGAGATTATCTAACCCACCTTCGTTTTGCTGATGACGTAGTCATTTTTGCAACTAGCCCATCAGAGCTGCAGAGTATGATCCAGGAACTTGCTGACAAGAGTAAAGAAGTGGGATTAAAAATGAACTTTCAGAAGACAAAAGTGATGTTCAATGCTTTTACAAGAAATGAAGATTTATCGATTGATGGAGAAAAGCTGGAGATAACAGATACGTACGTTTATCTTGGACAGCAGATATCAAGTGAGGGTCGCATTGATGAAGAAATTAATCGGCGTTCAAAACTTGCCTGGAGAGCTTTTGGAAGAAACAGCATAATTTTCAAGAGCAATATGCCATTATGTCTTAAAAGAAAAGTGTTTGATCAATGCATCCTTCCAGTGCTTACGTATGGTGCAGAGACGTGGACCTTAACTAAAAGAGACATACAAAGGCTGCAGACAACTCAAAGCAGCATGGAGAGGTGCATACTTGGTGTAACCATTAGAGATAAGAAGAGGAACTCGTGGATCCGAAAAATGACAAGAGTGGAAGACATCATGATCAGAGTTAAATCCCTGAAATGGCAATGGGCTGGACATACTGCCAGAAGGACAGATCATCGATGGACAGCCGAAATTTTAGATTGGATTCCAAGGGACAGGAAAAGACCCAGAAGAAGACCACATGGGAGATGGGTGGATGAAATTCGAAAGTACGCAGAGGTGACATGGAGTGGATTGATAATGGTTGACAATGATGATGATATATATATCATCATTGTCAACCATTATCAATCCATTGCTGGACGAAGGTCTCCCCAAGTTTCTTCCACCACGGTCTGTCTTGTGCCAGTCCCCTCCACGTTATTCCCGCATTCTTTCGAATTTCATCCACCCATCTCCCATGTGGTCTTCTTCTGGGTCTTTTCCTATCCTTTGGAATCCAGTCTAAAATTTCATTTGTCCATCGATGGTCTGTCCTTTTGGCAATATGTCCAGCCCATTGCCATTTCAGGGATTTTACTCTGATCATGATGTCTCCCACTCTTGTCATTTTTCTGATCCACAAGTTCCTCTTCTTATCTCTCCTGGTTACACCAAGCATGCACCTCTCCATGCTTCTTTGAGTTGTCTGCCGTCATTGTATGTCTCTTTTAATTAAGGTTCACATCTCTGCACCATACGAAAGCAATGGAAGGATGCATTGATCAAACACTGCTCTTTTAAGACATAATGGCATATTGCTCTTGAAAAGTATACTGTTTATTTAAGTTGTAGAACCATTTTGGAGGGTTTGGCCATAACTCACCACACTGACCAAGCGGGTTGGTGAGTGTGGGATAGCATTTCCTCTAATCCCGATGGTATAGTTGTACCGCTATTGGTAGTCATCAGAGCCCCTTTAGTGTGAACAGGATGCACCACGAGAAGGCAGGGTTGACATTTGTGACCTTACATGTCATATATACTGGCGGAAAGTGAAAAAAAAACACCAAGAAGGAGACGTCTGATACCAACGAAATTTATACAGCATAATAACGGAATACAAAGGATAACGTGATCAAAACATTATGGCAAAATACAGCTGTATTTGCTGGTAAACTGAAAAATAACATTTCCATGTAACATGGTTAGTACGAGGTTGAACCGCCATGAACTGGGTCACACTGTGCAATTCTGGCATGGAGTCTCTCGTACAGATGTTGGATGTAAGTTTGGGGTATTGAGTTCCAAGCATCCTCAACCTGGATGCGTAAATCGGGGATGGTCGTGGCTGGATGTGGAGACCGGATAAGTCGTCGTCCCATAAAATCCCACACGTGCTCAATGGGGGACAAATCTGGTGAACGTACAGGCCATGAAAGTTGTCTCACACCCTAAAGTGCATGTTGCGTTGCACGTGCCGTGTGTGGGCGTGCGTTATCTTGCTGGAAAACACCACGATGGACCGACCTTACAAATGGCACAACAACGGGCTGAATGATGTTGTTGATGTAGGAGGTGCTGTTTAACGTACCCTGTACAAACACTAGTTGTGTACGGGAGTGATAGCAGATCGCTCCCCACATCAGAAGACCAGGTGTAGGCTCCGTGTGTTGCTGGCGAATGCAAGAAGGGTGGAGATGCTCCCCTGTGCGTCTGCAAACACGCATACGGCCATCGGAGGCTCCCAAGCAGAATCTGCTTTCATCGCTGAACATGACAGATCGCCATTGCGTTCTCCAGTGCAGACGTTGGCGACACCACTGCAGCCGTTCCTGACGGTAGGCTGGAGTCAGAGGTACACATGCCAGAGGCACACGTGCACATAGTCGTGCATCCAGTAGACGGTTGCGGATTGTTCACACAGTCACCTCAAGTGCAACGGCAGCTCGGATTTGCGTCACAGTGGATGTTCTGTTTGACAACGCCGCTCTTCTTATGCGTCGATCGGAACGCTCATCAGTCCGTCTGTGACTCTCGGTTCCACGTCTTCTCATGTGGGAATGTTCCTCGGACCATCTACGCCACCATCGTTCCACCACCAATACTTCCCGTCCAATTCGGTCCGCAATACAACGATACAACCACCCGGCCTCGTGGAGTCCGACTAGACGACCTCGCTCAAAGTTCGATAACTGCTGCAATCGTACATGTCTTCTATGTCCAGGCATTGCAGCTTCTTCAGGGTCTTCGCACGTGTCCATACACCGATGACTGATTACATTCACTTCGCCGTACTCCTTAAATACCACTGACGATAATTTGCATATTATGCCGTGCTGTGGTGTAAGCGCTCACCGGTTGGTCCTGAAATTAACATCACACCTATGTAAACTCGACCCCATTAACATATGTAAATTTCATGATCGTCCGCCAATTCTTTCTTGGTGTTCTTTTTTCACTTTCCGCCAGTGTATATATATAGGGTGTCTCAAAAATACACAGCAAAACTGCAGGAATGAGTTCCTCATAGGTAGATAAGAAAAAAAGTTTATATCAACATAGGTCCAGGAATGCTTGGTTTCTGAGTTATGAAGGTCTGTCTATGACACTCAACTGTTCACATTACCTGACTCAGGTCTGTCTTGGTTTCCCAGTTATTCACCGGAATGTTTTATCTTCTGCAGGTGAATTCTTTCATCACAAGGTACTGACAGAATTTGGTGGTTTTCCTTTCCGACCATGTACTCAAATCAGGAGCAAGCATATATGCACTTTATGTACAGTTTGGCAGATGGCAATGGTTTGGAGGCCAGTCGTTTATACCACGAAAGGCTCCCAGGACAAAGATGTCCAGACAGAAAAACGTTTGAAAGTATCCATCGCCGCCTTTGTGAACATGGGACCTTTACATCTCATGCTGCCGACAGAGGACAGCCAAGATCTACAACTCCTGAAGTAGAGGCGGAGATTTTGGATGTTGTGCATGCGAATCCTGGAATCAGCACACGCAGATTAGCAATGCAACTGCCTGTTCATCGTTCGACTATTTGGAGAGTGTTGCAAGAACACCTGTATCCGTCCCATCTGCATCCGGTACAGGCCTTGTCACCAGCAAATTACTCTGCGCGAGCAATGTTCTGCCACTGGTTCTTGCAGCAGTGTGGTACAACTCCTAACTTTCCTGGCTTAGTGATATTCGTCGATGAAGCACAGTTCACACGTGATGGAATCCTAAATTTTCACAATCAACATGTATGGGCCGAGGAAAACCCATCACGTCATTAACAGCGGTTCAGCCTAAACATCTGGGCAGGTGTTTTTAGTGATAAGTTATTTGGGCCCCATGTACTTCCCAACAAACTCACGGGGTGGGCATACCACACCTTTCTAGAAAACAACATGCCTGATTTTTGGACGCCACGCCACTGGTCATTCGTCAACAAGCACACTTTATATGCACGATGGCACTCCCGCACATTTTAGCCACCTAGCTTGCAATTACTTGAATCAAAAGTTTCCTAGTCAGTGGATAGGTAGAGGTGGACCAACTGCCTGGCCACCGCGCTCACCAGATTTAAACCCTCTAGATTTCTTCTTGAGGCGTCATTTAAAATCATTGGTGTATTCAACTCTTGTAGCAGATGTGAAAACTCTCCGCAACTGAATTGTGCCAGGTTGTGAAACAATATGACACATGCCACGAATTTAGCAGCGTATTCGCGAGTGCATGAGACATTGATGTGAGGCCTCTATTGAGGCAGAAGGTGGACATTTTGAACAATTACTATAAGGTAATATGAACAGTTAGGTTTCATAAACAGACCGTCATAGCTCGGAATCCAAGCATTTCCGGACCTATGTTGATATAAACTTTTTTCTTATCTACCTAGGAGGAACTCATTCTTGCAGTTTTGCCATGTATTTTTGAGACACATTGTATATATGAAGAGTACATTATGGCGATGCAAAAAACCGGAACGGATAGACAAAGAACAAATAATGAAACATAAAACGATGTATCAGGAGAGTACCAGTGCATGAAACATCATCAGGAGTACCAGTACAGCATGGCAAGAGCAGTTTTTCTGATGTCTATGAAAGGTAGGTAAAAAACCAAATACCCACGGATAGTACTCTCTAAGCTGCAAACTCTAATACAAGACCGAACAAAGAAACGAAAGAAATGAGAGACGTCGAACAGCATATGAATAAGCGAAAAGTGTTTGGTGTGACACGGATGGTGAAATTATAGTGAGAGGGGAAAAGTAGTGCGCAAAATTTTATATCTCTTCTATCTCATTTCCTATCATCTACGTAGTGCCTAAGTTCCATACGAACCCAACTGCCTTTCGTTATATTACCAATACTAGTGGTTGTAACCATTGGAAAGCCAGCAATGTCTCTGAAAAATCTTTAATATTATTATATGGTCAGATTCACGATTTCTGGATCATTGATAACAGTGCAGCCGTCTTGAATTACATAACTACAAATCAGGAGCTGTATAGCATTGAAACTTTTGATTTTTGCAACTTATTTATGTCTATTCCTATTGCTGGATTAATTGCTGCTTGTGCTGCGTTATTTACAAAATATGGCAATATGATCAAGTATACCTCACAGTTTTGGGATAGTTTAGTCAACTTCTGTCTCAACCACAACTACATTTGTGTGGGTAGAAAAATCTACTGACACGTTACTGGCATACCCATGGGCAATGTTTTCTCCAGCACTCTCGCTAATCTTTATTTATATCTATATGAACGGGGTTTTACGACTACCATTTTGCAAGATTACGGCCATATTTTTCATTATATTGATGATCTTATTGTTTTTAATAATCTGTTAGCTCTGACACTTGAAAAATCTTCCATGCAAGATGGTCATATACGTTATTTGGATATTGATATTTCTTTCACCGATGGTAAGGGTATTGAGACAGATGTCTACGATAAACGTCGTAATTTTCACTTCAGAATTAACTATTATTCATACTGGACCTCAAATATCTCAATTTCCGTGCATCGCAACATCGTTATTTCACAATTAGCTTGGATTTGTAGAATTTGCAATAGTCCAGCTAATGTCATAAAAAATTTCCGAATCCTGCATCTTCAATTGTGTAACAATCGACTGCCAATTTGTTTCCTCAAAAAATATTTTCAACAGTTCCTTACTAACTACAATACAACCATGCACACAGATTTCGACCTTCACACCATTATTAACTCATAATCCTACAATGTTAATTTGCAGGGCTTTCAAAATGTTGTTTGATGGAACACTAACCTCCTTTCCTCCCCTTTCCCTTTTTTTCAGATTTTGTGCACTACTTTTCCCCCCACACTATAATGTCACCGTCCGCATCACACCAAACACTTTTTGCTTATTTATATGCTGTTCAATGTCTCTCCTTTCTTTCGTTTGGTCTTGTATTAGAGTTTGCAGCTTAGAGAGTATTGTCCGTGGGTATTTGGTTTTTTACCTACCTTTCACAGACATCAGAAAAGCTGCTCTTGCCATGTACTGGTGGTACTCTCCTGATGAAGACAGTTCATAGTACATCATTTTATGTTTCATTATTTGTTCTTTGTCTATTCATTGAGGTTTTTGCATCGTCATAATGTACACTTCATATGTTGCTTCACCATTTGACCAGCTGCTGCATGAGCTACCTTCGGACGTAAGCTATTTTATTGTTTATTGTGTCTTGTTTCTGTTCAGTTCTTGGCCGTTTAAGTTTTGACTCGTTTTTATGCTATATATATATATACACTGAAGAGCAATTAAATTAGAGACAGCTGGCGTTATGCAAATGTGGCACTGTGGGCGGCCCTGTAAACGGAAACGACATGGCGTATGCAGCAATCCGACAATATAAGGAGTGATGCAGTATGGGTAAGACGAAGGATCTAAGCACATTTGATCGTAGGAAAACTGTTGGGGCTAGATGAATGGGTCACTTCATCTGAGAAGTTGTGCAGGCACTGGGATTTTCACGAGCCACTGTGTCACGGGTGCACTGTGAGTACATTGAATCCAGTAAAACCATTCCTGCAAGGGCCAACTGCCGTGGACAACAGTGTGTGGATGAACGGGGTAATCGTCGGCTAGCTCGCATTGTAACAGCGAATAGACGGGCCACAGTGCAAGAAATCACTCTGCAATTTAACTCTGGTGCACAAAAACGTGTAAGCAGCCACACTATCCAGAACCATCTCCTTACTATGGGGTACAGAAGCCATCGTCCCACGAGGGTACAGCTGCTGACCACACATTACAGGGTGCAAAGATTAGCATGGGCGTGGGAACATCACCACTGGACCCTAGACATGTGGAAAAATGTTGCCTGGATTGATGAGTCGAGATTCAGGTTGATACATGCGGATGGCAGGATACGAGTGCGGCGCAAACCACATGAAGTGATGGATCCTTCTTGCCAGCAGGGTACTCTTCAAGCTGGTGAGGGCGGCATTCTCGTCTGAGGACTGTTTACGTGGACTGAAATGGGACCCCTGGTATGTGTGACATCGTCCCTCACAGGTCAACGTTACCGAGATATCCTGGACAACCATTTGCTCCCGTTTGTGCATCTTCAACATCCCACTGGGGACCTCATCCTGCAACAAGACAATGCACCACGCCATCGCTCCCGAATTGTATCCGAATGGTTGGATGAACACTCCACTGACGTGACCTCGCTTCCTAGGCCAGCTAGGTCACCTGACCTCAATCCCATCGAGCACATCTGGGATGCCATCAAAAGAGATACTTGAGGCTCTGAGCCCCCTTCATCAAATCTTCGTGAACTGTGGGAGCTTGTTCAGGGGTCGTGGATCCGTATGACTTCCCAACAGTTCCGGTGTCTTGTCGAGTCCATGCCAGGACGAATCGCCGCCGCCGCCGCCGCCGTCGTCAGGGCGAAAGGTGGTGTTACACGTTACTAGACAGGTATCTCTAATTCAATTGCTCTTCAGTGTATATATAAACTAGACTGGTACAGTAAAATCTCACAAGAATGAAAAAGCAGTATATCATTCATTGAAAATGTAATTGTGCTAAAGCTGTTGAAATAAATTTTCATGAGTAATAGGGCCAACAAAAGCCGAAGTTAAACAAAAATTTTCCTGAGAAATAGACAAAAACTGAACACATGTCAAACCCAACTGAAACAGATTGGAAGAAACGCAGAAATTTTGAGAGCAGTCACCTATGGCTTCTTTCAAGGTCCAGCATAAATAACTCTCTCTAGTTTCTGCATAGACCCAGTGTATGTGGGTTTCTAATATATTATGCAGGGTAATTCAAAATGATTCATCCAATTTCATTAGATCATAGCTCCGTAAAAATCAAGGGAATAATAGCATACCACACATTAAAATGAAGAGAAATGCACTGAGTTTACAAATGTAACCACTAGATGGCACAGTGTAACCTGTGTATCTGCACCTAGGCAAAAGATTATCATTGTGAAAAAATATCATGCCAGAGGAGATACAGGACAACGAATTTGCTACATGCCTGGTGTTTAGTGACAAAGCAACATTCCATTTAAGTGGCAAGGTCAACCATCACAACATTCGCATATGGGGCATGGAAAACCCACATGTAGCAATTGAAACTGAGCGCAACCTTAACGAACATCAATCAGGAAACCATTGTTACCTTAACGAATAGCTTCTTAACCACTGGACTGGTTACTGTGGACATGATGACAAGGTGCTCTGCAGGTGTCCTGCCAGGTCTCCAGACCTGACCTCTTGTGACTTTTTCTTATGGGGGTATGTTAAGGATAATGTGTATGTGCCACCATTGCCCGCAACGCTAGATGAACTCAAAATTCACATTCATAGCGTTCTGCAGCCGTTGACAACAGACATGCTCGATCACGTATGGAAGAAATTTGATTATCACCTCAATGTAGTTCATATAACCAATTGAAGTCACAACAAGAACGTCTGTAAAATATGAAAACAAAATTTGGACAGCTTTTGTTTTTATCCTATGTACATTTAATCGCTGTATATTTAGAAACACATAGTGTCAGTACACCTCCACATGGGCACCATTTGTGGCCCAGCGGACATCTAAGCTATATTTGATTTCACGTCAGGTTTTGTTTAACATCTCAGCAGAAACAGAACCAATGACGCCCATTATTCTGCTCTTCAATGTCTCGAAATCCGGAACACTGCTAGGGTAAACTTCACATAACCCCACAGGGAAATGTCTAGAAGGGTTGTGTTGGGCCATCGAGGTGGCCATGTCATGGGACTGTTGTGGCCAATCCATCTGTCCAGAAATGTGGCATTCAGGAACTCACGAACCATTATTGACCAATGTGTTGAGGCACCGTCTTGTTGGAAAATAGCCGAAGGTTGGAGTGCATGTAACTGAGGTGCTACAAAAAGTTCCAACATGTCCAGGTACATGTTACTGTGAGGTGGGCTCTGTAAAAAAGAAGGATCCGATGATTCTGTCATGCATCAGGCAGCACCATACATTCACTTTCGCGCTAGCCCTCTGTTGTTCGATGACATAATGGGGATTTTCTGATCCCAGATTAGCACATTATGCCTATTTACTTTACCAGAGATGTCGAATGTGGCTTCATCTGAGAAACAGATAATCACTATCATGAGCTATGCGTTGCAACATCTCCATCGCAAATGCAGCACGGCGAGGCCAGCCATCAGACTGAAGAGCTTGAACAATCTGTACCTTATAAGCATACAGATGAAGATGTTTGTGTAAAATTTTGTGAACCATGCAATGGGGAATCCCAGTTTCCAGTGAAGCACGACGAATGTATTTCCTGGGGCTTTGCAGAAATGTCGTCTGAACTGTTGCAGCTGTCTCTTGTGTAACTGATGGTTGGCCCACTAGGGGAGATTGCCATCACTACCCATTGCTTTAAACTTTTTATACCAAGCTTTTATGCTTTTTTGGTCTGGTGTTGATAGTCTGTACTCTTTTCTGAAATGACGCTGCACAGTAACCGCCGATTTGGTCTAATGGAACCACAACATGTACGTCACTTTTTTCTTGCATGGAAGCCATTATTGATGAAAAACTTCTCTTATTCAGCAGGTGCGCTCACCTAAAGAACAGAAAAAAAAACTTTATGAGTGCTGCTATATTATGTTTTCAATCATTTTATTTTAACTTAGATATTTTTATATTCATTTTTGCAATGTGGGAAAGATTTTATGGACACCCTGTATATCATCGTTTCAACTTGGATTCCAAAAAAAAATTTAAGCAAGTAGCTGATATGTATTATCAGAAGTGTGTTTTCCAACTAACCTTGATGAAAAATTGTCTTGCTTGGATCTTATTTTATTTATGCAGTACCGGACCTTTTACATAGAAAGTTTCAGACTGGCATGTTTTGCCAGTTTTTGGCTTCATAGTCTAGTTTGAGTGAATCACATGACACAGCAAGTATGCTTGGCTCAAACTAAATCACAATCAATTTTCAATCCAAAAAGTAACAAAAATCAAGGTGACAAAAATAAAAAACAGTACATACTTAATGAAATAACAAAGTTATATCACTGTTTTTTTAGTTAGGGTGTGTTTCAGTTGATATTTTTCTAACTGAAAAACAACAGTAATTTTCAGTTCAATTTACCAACAAATGAAGCTATTAGTTTTATAATTATTATGGAAATTAAAAAAGAAAGCCAAATTAATGAAACTGATATTTCTTTTTTTCTTTCCTTTTTTTAAGCTTAGATTTTATAAACATCAACATATCTCTTGCATGTTTGACAATAAAATATGTTGTTTACTGATCAAAAACTGCCATAAATGAATAACCACATAATAAAGTAAATAAAAATATGTAGTTTATTTTACAGCAAAACTGCTTTCATTATGCCGCGCTTTTGTTGGTCGATATATAGAACATCTGAGAATTACGCACACACACACATGCGCACGCGCGCGCACACACACACACACACACACACACACACACACACACACACACACACACACACACACACACACACAAATCTTTGAGCTATGACATGCACTGCTTTACTACTTGTGACAATTGTGTGTTACAAAAATTTCCGTATTCAAAATTTTTGTGGCTAACTAAATTTTCTTTTACCTAATTCACACAAATTTAAGGAATCCATTACTATTAGCAATTTATAAAATTCATTAAAATTTTGCCTAGTGTTATGAATATTTCACAAAAATAAAATTTCCATTATTTTTTGTCCTAGTCTCAATTACCATCATCATCATCAGGAATTTCCGCTACTAAGCGGATTTCCTCGACCATATAGTTCAGCCAGTCTTCCTCCACCTCTCTCTATCCAAGGCCATTACTTCATCCAGTCCATTATTTCTTAAACTTGATTTAATCTCCTCCATACAGACACTACCGATATTGTAAGTAGATATAATGTTCATTATTTCTTGATTTTAATTGCTGATACTGTGCCCCATACGTATCTAACATAATTTAGTAATCTCCTGATTGCAAAACTTACATAACGTGTGAAACAGTAGTGACTGACATTTAATGTCGATTTAGTTACATTGCTCCATCTACTTTCACCTTGGTCTTCCCCTCTTTCCTGGAGCCTCCCAACTCCATCAGAATTTTAGGAAGTCTCTCTGATGATATTCTTCTTACATGGCCGAACCATTGCAATCTCCGCATCTCAATAGTTTGAAGAATATCTATTTTAACACTCATAACATCTCCAATTTTTATATTACACACTTTTTCACATCTGGATTTTCTTGCAGAACGCCTCTAAAAGTCCATCTCTGTAGCCAATAATCTTTGATTATGTCTTTTATTCAGCGTCCACATCTCCACACCATATAAAATGATACTCTGTACAATCGCAAAAAAAAAAAAAAAAAAAAAAAAATGTGTCTTTTTACTCTCAATTAAAAAAAAGGGATATATAAAATCCACCAGGCAAGAGGGAGAATGGAACAATTTCCAACAATGAATGGGTCACTATAAGCTGTGCATAGTGGGGAAGAGTCATATTTATTGATACTGTTCAAGAGTTCTTCCAGTTGTGGTATTATTGGTGTCATAAAAAGCTGGTACATCTTATCCTTGAAAAAAATTCCTCTCCAAAAATATAAAAATATAGAGGAAACAAAGAAAAAAAACTTTTGAAGAGAGCTCTAAAAATTGGCAAAATTTTTAGCCCACTTCAAAAATTTGCCAATTTTGGGGTTATTCCAGATTTGGAGATTCTGAATAATAAGTTCAGTACTGTATTAGGCAAGATATCTCTGCTTTGATTTGTGTGACTGGAAATTAAAAATTCCTATCAACAAGTTTTCCCTGCATTTCACCATTTATTGCTGATGAAAACTT
This sequence comes from Macrothele yani, assembly GCA_039090855.1. Taxonomy (NCBI): domain Eukaryota; kingdom Metazoa; phylum Arthropoda; class Arachnida; order Araneae; family Macrothelidae; genus Macrothele; species Macrothele yani. The sequence goes on from CM077007.1 coordinate 105,567,945, forward strand.
TTTCACTCAAGTGGGTTGTATAAGTACATTTGAAATTATAGTGATGTCAATGTTAATACAGTTAGATTGAAAATATTTCTTTTGTACCAGACAGAATTTATTCAGATGTCTATGGAATCCTTTGATTGTTTGTTAATCCCCAAACAGAAGGACCTTATGCTACACAATGGGCTCAGTTGGCCTTGGAGAAAAGCCCCAAGGAAAGAGCACCAAATTTATTTATAATGATAAGCTTTTACCAAGGACCCATGGTTTAATGCAAGTTTCAAACCATGGCAAGTGTTTCACAGGAGTGGGACATAAATCTGGAACCCTCCAGTCATGTGTGCTAACCACTCAACCAAACTTGAGCTGGAAACTACTGGCAGCACACTAAAATACCTTGAAGTAAAACATTTTTACCACACTAAGTTTGATATTTCTGTCAAAAGATTAGCTTTTTACATCATAGAATTAATTCATATGGCTTGTTTAACTATTTTGTTTCACAATAAACATTGCATTCCAGAAAGCACGTGGGAAAATGCGATGTAAAGAAGATAAATAAGTTTTAGATGTTCCTAATATGCTAATAACTCAATGTTTTTATCATCACGTTGAAGTGCAAAACCTTAAAAAAAAAAAAAAAAAAGATTAAAATACTTTTAAAAGGGCAAGAAGGGGATATGTGATGCTCTTGGAATGATTCTGAAGGGTTACATTTTCCACATCTACAGTTTTGATGTACTAGATGCACAACCTTTCCATAATTTTAATCAACATCTGTTACATGTTACATCTATTTCTCAAAAATACACATACTAAAACTCAAAATCTTACAAATGTCTGAATCACAAAACATTCCTAAACTTTTAGTCAATGAATGTAAATTTTCTGGCCACGCAAAATTCAACCAAAATAATAAATTACAGTTAATCTGACTTTTTTTTTTTTTAGTCTGCTACATTCAAAGCACTAAAAACACATTTCCTCTTTTCTAAATACACTTTTTAATGTCCAAATTTCTTTAAAAGGAAATTATAGAGTTAGATGAATATTCTATCAACATAAGTAACTTACGAAATATGCAATTCATGAGGCAACCTTAAGGGTTGTCTTATGTTATAAACGTGCTTTAGATTAAATATACATAATATCTAAGGTATTGTTTACCTGATATTGGCAAAATATTTTGCACATTGTTGCTCTGTGAGTAACTTACCTTAGTGCCAAGCCTTTTTAATGCTTCAAATTTTAAAGCTTCATAAACAGTGAATTGAATAGTAGGGTTAATCACAAGAATTAGAGATGGTACTAAACTGCTCCAAAGTGCTTTCCATCCTTCATTTTGGTGAATTTTTATCAGAGCATCTGCAAAAGTGCAAAACAGAAAACAGGGTATGTAAATACATTCAAGAGACCAAAATCTATCCAAGATACCATATTTTTCAATTATAAAACTGAAGTGTTAACTCAATTTTGCAAATAATGTAGTCTGAAATGTGGGGTTTGACTAGGTGCTGCATATAACCGTTTTTAGTAACATTATAAATTTCAACTGTCATTCATGATAGCAAAACAGATAATTTTGTGAATTGTTTGTAGAAGATACTAAGCTATATAGAATTCGTAGTGCCTACTCTACACTGATTATTAGCATGCGAGCCTAGCAGTTGCTTAAATGAAGTCTCAAAACGTGACTATATATAAATAGGAAATTTGGAGAACAACAACAATTCATTCTGGTAATTCCTTTTGAGTGCATGTGGTTTATGATTTACTACTTGAAAATCTTATTTAGGATTAATAAATTATGCTGCAGCACATTTCCCCTCTCCCACTTTAGTGAGTTTGTTCTTATATATCACACTAGGGTGGGTAAAACCTGAATTTCTTTTGCCTTGTGTGTAGTATAGTCGGCAAGCCCGCAACAGAAAAAAACACAAAATTTTGGGTGCTTCCACTATCACATATGAAATTAGAGTGGTGTTTTCCTCTTTCTAAACATAAGTGATAACTGATAAGTTCACCAGGAAAATTAAGTTCTGCTAAAAAAATGTAAACCAGAAGCTTACAGGAATTTTCAAGATGACATATCAGAAGAAAATGTGGAATCCACATCCAAAATAAGAACAACTATGCTTTTCACCAGACTGATATAACTTTTAAATAAATTCTTTGGTAGAAACCATTATGAGACCTATAAACCAATCTAGCTCTTTAGTTACTGAACCTTTACTTAAATAGCATCAACAAGTTCAGCTTCCTTAAACCAAAGCACATTTCCACTCTATGTCATTTGTCACAACTTCATCCACAAGCACTGTTTTCTGCTTCTGTGCCAAACAAAGAATTCTAACTCCTCCAAAAATCTACAGCCATAGTGGCCGATGTGTATATATTTTTCATAAGAGACTATAGATGTTTTTTTGGGAATGTCTGTATGAATGAAATCTTTTTCACCCCATAGATATGGTTTTCCTACAACTTAATTCGTGTGTGTGTGTGTGTGTGTGTGTGTGTGTGTGTGTGTGTGTGTGTGTGTGTGTGTGTGTGTGTGTGAGAGTGAGAGAGAGAGAGAGAGAGAGAGAGAGAGAGAGAGAGAGAGACTGACTGACTGACTGACTGACTGACTGAGGGTTTTTCCTCTTTGGACTTAATAGTGCCTCCAGAAAGCGTACTCGACACTACACTTTTACCAACAATGCTGCCATCAGCAACTAGATGTGTCTGTGTTATTTCCTTCTCTCCGTTAAAAAATATTTATGTGGCATGTAAAAATCCCAAAATTTAAGTATACAATGTGATTCCTCATTATCTGGGTCCCTACACTTTACATTTACTAAGGAACAATAAGTAAATATTCTCCACACTTACATGAATTTGCTTGAATGATACACATCAACAAGGTTCTTAATCTTAGGTATAATTGATTTGAATGGCACAAGGAAGTAAATGCTATAACTGTGCCATAATTTAAAGCAAATATAAGTAAATGCTATAACTGCGGTGAATAATTTAAAGCAAATATAATGCATACTTATGGACAAGATAAACAATTTAGCATCACAAATTAAAAGTATGATTTGGCTATGTTATATTAAAACAAATCAAACTTGTATAACTACAAATAATATGGAAAAGCCAGTATCCAGACTATATTGGAAAAGAGTGAGATATGAATGAGCACCTATCATTCCAACTACAGTAATGTCCAAATGGCATTATATGATATTAATATATCAGAGATAATCAACTTCAAAACGTTTCACAGTTAAAACAAATATGAAATGGATCAAAGTTTATAGAATGATTATGCATCTGACTTCAGTGTCCATTTGAAAATTCATATAGACCTCTTTCTTTCTTTCTTTGTATATAAAAACTCATAGCTCCATTATTTAATATCGATTTAAATTTCACAAACTTGTCGGAGGCAGAGTTTAAACTGTGCTTGCATTTTTTGAATTTTGTGAAAATAAATGCAATTTTGTTAAAATATTTATATTTCTTTTCGCATAAATGCGAAAACGTTTAAATGGCGCTGTTTCTTAGTGAGTGCCATTAAAATTCTGTGATTCCATCGTACGCATGCGAAATATCGTCGTGGTGAAATTTCTCTTCTTTCATCATGTGATGTCAAATGATGCACAGAAAGTAGTAGCCAAGTTCCAGTTTCTATGATGTCATAAACCAAGCTCTTCCTTACGTTCTCCCTGCTTTGGGTTTTTGAAAATTGGCAACACCTAGTCGCCAACCGTGGTCATCTCTCTCTCACGTGTTCGCTTTTGCGGTAGTCTTTTTTCACATGGCCTTATTTGTGTGTGTTGAAAAAATTTTCATAGTCTAAATATGGATAAATGGTTAGGAATAAGTTCCCAACAAAAAAACGATATTGAAAGTGTTACTACTACACAACAGCCAGCTAAAAAACCTAAGGTATCCAAATCTTTAGTGGAGAAGTGGCTTTCACTTTATAAGTGGGCCAAAGTAAGGTGGCATGACAGTCAACCTTGCATTTCGTGTGAGCTATGCCAGAAATCCAAGAAGAAAAACATCCTTGCAATCATCAACATCTACTTCGAGAGCAAAAACGAAAAAAGTAAACAAAGAGGAAGAAAACAGAAGGAAAGTTTTTTTCCTCTTTATTTACTTTTTTTTCTTTGTCACGCTTGATCGGCATCCAAAAACAGCGTGTCCAAGATGAGCAATCACATTTGGCAATCAATCGCGCAAGCAATCAATCTACGAAGACGAATTTCAAAACATCGCCAAGTTTACAAATTTCGGAATAAATTCCGCAAATTTAGTTTCAAATCTGAATTATTATTTTTTGTTTTTGTTTACATAGGGTAAATGTGTAGTTTAGAGGCCTAAATTATTTCACCGCAAATGTTGAAGGATTTTGAAAAAGTGAGACGTATAAATTCTAAAAGTATGTAACATACTTGCCAACTTTTACGGATTTCTGCTTAATTTTACTGATTTACAGATAGAGGTCTTTTTTACGGAATTTTTAATATTTCGATTGCTCAATCAAAATATTTCCATCTCCTGCAACAATCCACTTAGTTCTACCAGACCTTACGAGCGCTGTGCACACTTATTTTCCCGCTGACTTAACGGAATGTTTGTTGAGAAAACACCTGTGCATGCTCTCATGGCTGATATCATCATCATCATCATTGTCAACCATTATCAATCCACTGCTGGACGAAGGTCTCCCCAAGTTTCCTCCACAACGGTCTGTCTTGTGCCAGTCTCCTCCATGTCACCCCTGCATACTTTCGAATTTCATCCACCCATTTCCCATGTGGTCTTCTTCTGGGTCTTTTCCTGTCCCTTGGAATCCAATCTAAAATTTCAGCTGTCCATCGATGATCTGTCCTTCTGGCAGTATGTCCAGCCCATTGCCATTTCAGGGATTTAACTCTGATCATGATGTCTTCCACTCTTGTCATTTTTCGGATCCACGAGTTCCTCTTCTTATCTCTCCTGGTTACACCAAGCATGCACCTCTCCATGCGTCTTTGAGTTGTCTGCAGCCTTTGTATGTCTCTTTTAGTTAAGGTCCACGTCTCTGCACCATACGTAAGCACTGGAAGGATGCATTGATCAAACACTTTTCTTTTAAGACATAATGGCATATTGCTCTTGAAAATTATGCTGTTTCTTCCAAAAGCTCTCCAGGCAAGTTTTGTACGCCGATTAATTTCTTCATCAATGTGACCCTCACTTGATATCTGCTGTCCAAGATAAACGTACGTGTCTGTTATCTCCAGCTTTTCTCCATCAATCGATAAATCTTCATTTCTTGTAAAAGCATTGAACATCACTTTTGTCTTCTGAAAGTTCATTTTTAATCCTACTTCTTTACTCTTGTCAGCAAGTTCCTGGATCATACTCTGCAGCTCTGATGGGGTAGTTGCAAAAATGACTACGTCATCAGCAAAACGAAGGTGGGTTAGATAATCTCCATTAATCTTTATCCCCTTGTTTTCCCAGCTCAGTGACTGAAAAACACCCTCCAATGTGGCATTAAAGAGCTTCGGAGATATGGTGTCACCTTGTCTCACTCCCTTTCCAAATTTTACGTGTGTTGTATTTTCAAACAGCCTAATCTTTGCACTTGCATTTTCATAGATGTTATTAATAATATTAATGTATGCATCTTCAATACCGCAGGTTTTCAGAGCCATTGTAACTGCTGATGGTTTCACCGAATCAAAGGCTTTTTCATAATCGATAAAAGCCATGCACAATGGAAGTTCATATTCCCTCGCTCTTTCAATTAGTTCTCTCAGCACGTGGATATGATCTATTGTGCTGTAGCCACTCCTGAATCCAGCTTGTTCTCTCGGTTGAGCCATGTCCAGTGTTACCTTCAAGCGGTGTGAAAGAACTTTAGTGAAGATTTTATAAACTACAGATAGGAGGCTAATAGGTCTGTAGTTTCCGAGATCCTCAATGTCACCTTTCTTATGTAGCAGGATCATTGTAGCGGTGTTCCAATCCTCAGGAATCTTTCCTTCATTAAGGCATCGAGTGAAAATTTGGGCGAGTACTGCTTCGATTTCTCCACTTGCTTCTTGTATGATGTCTACAGTAATTCCATCTTCTCCTGGAGCTTTTCCTCGCTTCATGTTCTTGATTGCATGTGCAACTTCTGCTGGAAGGACTGGAGGAACTCTGGTACTGGTATCTTTCATGATGTCTGGAGTGCATATATCATCCCTTTCATATAATTTGGAGTAGAAATCTTTCACTCTTGTCAAAATTTCGCCTCTATTTCTTGTTACAGAACCATCTTCTTGCATAGCTCTATATATTCCACTTTGGAAGTCACATCTTCTTTAGTTGTCCTCATCTCTCTCCTTTTTTGCATCAACATTTTCGTTTTTCCTGATAATTTGTTTACATGCAACTTGTTCTTAGACCCAGCTAATTTTCTTGCTGTTTCCATAAGAGCTTTGGTTACTTTTCTGTTAACTTCAGAGATGTCCACTTCTTCCGATGTTAGGCCTTCTAAAGCAGAGAACCTGTTCTTCAGTTCTAACTTGAAGGTATTATGGTGTTTTTTAAGGTTGGTTATGTCAATAGATTTTGTTTGTCCTATGAGCTTGCCACGTTCAAGTTTAGTGTTGAGGTGCATCTTACATCTCACCAATCTATGGTCACTACCTGTGTTGAACTTGTTTAGCACACTGCAGTCTTCTATGACGAATTTTTTGTTACACATAATAAAATCAATTTCACTTGTCGTCCCATTTGGATGTCTCCATGTCCATTTCCTGTGTGGCTTTTTCTTGAAGAAGGAGTTCAAGATGAAAAACCCTTCTGCCTCTGCAAACTCAACGAGAGTATTTCCACGCTGGTTTCTGTTGCCATGACCGAATTTACCTACCGAAGTTTCATTCTGTTGCCGTTGCCCTATTTTTGCATTGAAATCTCCCATAATTATTTTCAAGTGCTGCTTACCTTTATTATTTAGATGACAAATTTCCTCATAAAATTCTTCAATTTCTTCTTCAGGATGACTTGTGGTGGGTGCATAAGTTTGAATAATCTGAGCCTGGTATCTTTTCGAGAGTTGGATAACAAGTCGTGCAGCTCTGTCAGAGGAACTTTCAACTTCTACAACTTTATCCTTCAGTTTCTTGTTTATTATAAATCCAACACCACTAGTTCTGCCAGTATCTGCCCCACGATAGTAGAAGAGATGTCCACTTTTCAGTTCGATGAGATCTTCTCCTTTTCTCCTTACCTCACTTAGCCCCACGATGTCCCACTTGATCCTTTGTAGTTCCTCTTCCAATTCAAGAAGCCTTGAATCAGAAGATAGGGAGCGTCCATTGTAAGTAGCCAAGGTCAGCATCAGATGGCAGCCTAGTCCGGTCCTCCGGGATTCTTAGCACCCTCTGCCTTCATGTCGCACTGGCCGCTGCCTTGGCCAGGTACATTCCAGCTGCCGGAGACTGAGGGCCAAGATTTAAGTTGTGGAATCATTTTGGAGGGGTTTGGCCATAACTCACCACGCTGGCCAAGCGGGTTGGTGAGTGTGGGATAGCATTTCCTCTGATCCCGATGGTATAGTTATACCGCTATGGGCGGTCGTCAGAGCCCCTTTAGTGGGAACAGGATGCACCACGAGAAGGCGGGGTTGACATTTGTCAAGGAGAGGCTGTGATGTTACGCATCACCTGACCTTACATCCCATGGCTGATATATATATATATATATATATATATATATATATCTTCTTTTCTTTCAGTTAAAGCACAGAGTAGTGACTTCCTTTCTTTTTTATACTGTTTTGTTTGCAAAGATTGCTGAAGAACACCTGCGTGTGTTCCCATGTTTTCTTCCTGCTTATCATTACTGCGCTTGCGTGCCAGCTGTAATGATACATTTTCTCACGCTCCGTAACATAAACAAACACACTCTCGCGAAGCTCAGAGTGAGTCGTTTATGTTACTTGGAAAGGTCCGCGAAGTACTTTTTCATTTTTTTTTTTTTTTTTGCTGCTCATCGGAGGAAAGTCGTATTTTTTTTTTACAGTTGTACAAGTATCTCTCTTCCTTCCTCACTTTTTAAGATTCGTGTTTTTACTTTTTGTATTTCAAAACATTCAATGCATAATAATTAACTTTTGTTGTTTCTTTTCCAGTTTTTGTGTGCGAAGATGAGAATTTTATGTTTGACATTTACAGAATGGATCAAGCTTTTGGTTTTCATTGTTTGCATGCAAAGTGATTTGATTTTATTTATTTTTATTTTGTTTTGTCTTTACGTTTCCGCTGTTTTTCATACGGAATTTTCTTATTAGAAATCGTTTATCAACAGAAAATGTAAAACACATATTAACAATTAACATAGAAGGCCCAGGTTATGAGGAACTGGATTTTAGAATTGCATATGAAAAATGGTTAAATAAAAAATATTGTTGCATTGTAAATTAATGAAAAAATTTTAATAATTTTTTTTTTAAACTACAGTGTTTTTATTGGTCTCTAAATAAATCTTTCTAAGTAAATACCAAATTGTTTATAGAAAATGCTAAAAGAAATTTCAAAATGCTAAAATGTTTTTGGATATTTTAGCTAAAATGCTAAATGGTTTCAAAAGCCTGTTCATACCCTGGTCTGAGGTCTGGTTGCTACTTAAGGGATCTGGAACCAACTGCTATAAACTGTATATAATATATTGATGCTTGCTTGAACAATAAACATCCTCGCAGTAGCAACAGCAAGTCCTTGCCCAAAATGCCAACATGCACATAAATCCAGGCATAAGCAAATCTAACCTTTAGCTATCACAGAAATAATATCATATGAGGTCTGATTACAAAGTCTCTGACTGCATCTTCTTCCTCCCAAACTAGAAAGAGCACAGTGCTGAGACTCCATGATGAATAACCTTGGACTTTTAGTGTGTACGTATGAATTTTTGCCATGCTGTCAGCTGGCAAAAATAATCTGCATCAAATTTTTCCACAAACTCCTCCACACAACGGCTAAAACAATTCAAATGATTAGACAGGCTTTTGGTAACGAAGTTATGGGTACAACACAAATCAAGGAGTGGTATCAGTGCTACAAAGATGGACAAACATCTGATAATGGTGACGAGCATTCAGGAAGGCCCTCCACAAGCAGGAACCCTGTAAAAATGATGTAAACAAACTATAAACAAGGAGTACTAGTGGGCAGTTCTTCACTGCCTGAACAATGCTGTGTGACAGAACAGACCTGTGCTGTGGCAACAAGGTCACTAGCAGCTGTACCATGACCATGCCTCCACCCATCCATCTCACCTCATTCAGACTTTTTTGGCCAAACACCGGATCCCACAAGTGAGGCAAGTCCCATGCTCTCAAGACATGGCTCCTTGCGACTTCTGGCTATTCCCAATGTTGATAATGCCTTCAAAGAAAAGAAGATTTGAGGCAAAAAGTGTTCTCCAATGGATTTATCTTCATCCCATCTTCTAGCTGAAATGCATTTGCAACACACTGAACATACCCTTCTTTTGAAGAACCCCACCCAACCAACTACTTGGTTTACATATGCTAGTCATATTTTTCTGATCTAGCTTTATTACAAAAAGCAGTTGCTGCATTTAATTAATTCTATCAATAATAACTTTCCTACCATAACATTTACTACAAATGAGGAAGAGAACAAGTGCATACAGTTTTTGGATCTCTCTCCAAAGAAACAGCTTAAGATCAGTCTTTCATAAACTTACTTTAATCACCAATATTATTCTTTTTCACACATTTACCTTTGAAAATTACAAATCTGCTGCCATCAAATCTTTCATTCACAGAGCTAATATCATCAGCACAATAATTCAAGGAAAATATAGAAAAATCTTAGAAACTGCCACCTTGTGTGGGTACCCAACTTCTACAGTGAAACCTCCGAATAACAGTTACTACTCAGTATGGATGATGTGACCTTTGTTGGGAAGTGGTCGTTGCTCAGTGGTTACACCTAAGTTAATACCGTTTGTACATTGCATTCGTGCAAAAGCAGAATAAGTGAATGAAACTGATGCACAAAAAATAATAAGTTGAAGTTCTACAGGATGATATTTGTATATATGCATACTACCAGATAATTAGGAATAATATAGAGTAATATGGTTGCAGTGATTTTTCCACAAAGGCTGAATAAAACTTAGTTTAAATAATGAGAATAATCTGTTAAAATTATGGAGATATGTACATATTATCCTGTAGCTAGTTAATGTACAGTTATTTATTATATATAGAATTACCTTACACAAAGTATGTACATTTATGGTGAGTTTACAAAATGTGCATATGTACCTATATACAAGGGTTGTACCGAAAGTAATGCAAAAGTAGGTATAACATTTTTATTAACTGACAGAGGTCGTTCAAATTGCACATGCTGGTACAGTGACTCTTCCTCAACAGCAACCCTTCTCCTTCATTACAGATAAATAATGGATTTCAAGCAGAAGCAATGTGCAGTCATTGAGTTCTTGATGAAGAAAGGGTACAGACTGTCCGACATCCACAGAAGGCTACAGAATGTTTATGGAGATAACACCATGACACTATTGACAAGAGCAAAGTGCACAGATGGATGAAGAAGTTTATAGAAGGGTAAACCAGCATTGAACAAAAACCACACAGTGGGAGACCATCATCTACGATCACTGACACGAAATGAATCACAATCCCTGAGCTTGTTGCACAACTGGACTGTGGTCACAATGCCATACAGAAGATGGCGGAAGACTTAGAGTATTGGAAAGTGCGTGTGTAAAGTGGGTACTTCAGCAGTTGACACTCAATTTGAAGGATAGAAGGGTGGAAATCTGCTCTGATCTGCTGGAAGCATTTGAAGCCGATGAAGACACATTATTTTTCAAATCTGGTGACAGAAGACAAAATGTGGGCATATTTATGATCCGGAAACGAAGAATTAATCAATGGAATGACGTCACATCTCTTCACCAAGGCTAAGAAGTTCAAGAGCCAGAAATCAGCACAGAAAGTCATTGCGACTGTTTTTTGGGATGCCAGGGGTGTCATTCTCCTTGATTTTCTCAAATGTGGCTATATCATGACCAGCGAGCAGTACATTGAGACACTCCAGAAGCTTAGAGAAGCCATAATGAGGAAGAGACTGAACAAGAATCTGAAAAGGATCCACAATCACCATGACAATGCCAGACCACACACATCTTTGGCAAAAAATCAGGCGATCAGCAAAGCAGGCTGGTCGGTGGTTTCCCATCCACCGTACAGCCCAGATCTGGCACCCTCCGACTTCCACTTGTTTGGTCCAATGGAGGACAGTCTCTAGGGACAACGATTTGATGACACAGATGAGGTGAAAGTGGCTGTGAAGAAGTGGGTACAACAGTTCACACCTGAATTTTTTCAAAGAAGATTCGGGCGTTGAGTTCTACGATAGCGCAGATGCATCGCTTGTGATGGAGACTATGTTGAGTAGTATAGAGAAAGAGTTACTCAACCCACATGTGCAATTTGAACGACCTCTGTCAGTTAATAAAAAGTTATGCCCACTTTTGCATTACTTTTGTTACAACCCTCATATATATATATCATATTTACTCGAATCTAACGCACACCTTACTTCTCAGCTACGAAAATGCGTATTTTTTCTTAATACTCGTATACTAAGATGCAAGAAAACTTGAAAGAAATACAAATTTATGAAATATGGCAATTCTTGAATTTATTTAAATTCTGCATTACTCGAAATTATGCATTGTTCACAGACATATCTCCATCTACATCCTCAGATATTTCACTGCACGAATCTTCATTGCTGCTGTTGGCTGTGGTTTCACTGCTCGATTGTTCGAAGATGGCGTCGTCTTCAGTGCCATCCATCGCATTGGAAATGCCACACTTCAGAAAAGACTGCTTAACTAAGTCAATACAAATGAACTCCCAGGCATCTACAATCCACTGTGCTACTACAGAGAGTGAAGGCTTTTTTTTAACACATCCAGTTTTTATCAGTTCTGTGTCTCCTGATGTAAGCCACGTGTTACAGTGTGATCGAATTGCTGCTTTAAAAGGCCTATTTATGCAGACATCAAGGGGCTAAAGTTGGGAAATCATACCTCCAGGCAAAACAACTAGATCAGTTCTGTTTTCAACAATCCTGGTTTTCACCAAGTTAGTTACATGCCCCTTGAATGAATCCAATACAAGCATGGACCACAGTCGCCCTGCACCTGGTCATCAAAACCACACTTTTTGAAGCCAGTCTTTACCAGTTCTTCGGTCATCCAGCCATTTTCTTGAACTCTGACATGAATTTTCTGAGGAAAAGTCTCTTTATTTGGAAATGTTTTTCTCTTGAAAATAACATATGGTGGTAGCTTGTTCCCATCGGCAGTAGTGGAAAGCATGATGGTCATTCGGAGCTTCTCGTTTCCTGTTGTTAGCACTTTAACTTGCTTTGCACCAATACTTTCTACAGTGTAATTTGATGGCATATCAAAATACAATGGTGTTTGGTCAGTATTCCCAATCTGGCTTAAAACATGGTGCCCTTGCTTTTTTACTGATATGACATACTTGAGAAAACTGTATAGCTTTTCTTCAAAGTCAGATGGCATTCTCTGACATATTGAAGTATGCCGCCTCAGAGAAAATCCTTTTCTTTTCATAAAACGGCAAATCCATCCTCTTGAAGCAGTGAACCTTACACTGGATCCAAGTTCACGATACATTTCTCGTGCTTTTGCCTCAAGAATTTCTACAGTAACACGAAAACCTGATGCACGCTGCTTCTTCACGAAATGATCTAGACGATCATCAATCTCGAGAAATCTACCCGGCTTAGGTCCCGAGAATGAATTTCTTGTTTTGGAGCACTGATTCAGCTTTTCTTTTGCTTCCTCTAAAGCCTTACATTCACTTCTGAAACTCCGTACTCCCTAAAACAAGCGTGATTGCCATTTTTCTCTGTATAGGTAACCACTTGCAGTTTAAACTTTGCTGGATAATGCTGCCATTTAGAACACCTCACTGGACAGTTTACTCCACGTTCAAGTAACAAAATGCAGTACTTCTTTCAGAGAACAATACTATGAGGCAAGCGACTGTCCGTATTTTAAAAAGGACTGTCTGTATTTTATATCTTTTGTCAAAGCTTCTCAACGAATGTAGAAGAATGGGGAAAGTTAGAGATTGTCGGTGGCCATAGCAACAGTCAAACGCTCAGAGGAAATTCTATCCGTTGACACACAGCAACGACGACATCCTAGACAGTCCGGCTCCCAATATAAGTATTTGTCACCGATTCTAACGCACACCCAGATAAACAGGTTCAATTTTGGAGGGAAAAGGTGCACGTTAGATTCGAGTAAATACGGTAAGTTACATCATGATGAGAGTAAAATCCCTGGAATGGTGATGGGCTGGTCATGTTAGCAGAAGAACGGATCACCGATGGACAACCGAAATTCTAAACTGGATTTCAAGAACAGGAAAAGACCCAGAAGAAGACCACATGGGAGATGGAAGGATAAAATTCAAAAGCACGTAGGAGTGATATGGAAGAGACTGGCGCAAGATAGACGGTTGTGAAAGAAAATTGGGGAGACTTTCATCCAGCAGTGGATTGATAATGGTTCATGATGATACATATAAGTACAGAGGGTGAGTCAAAAGTTTTTCAATATTTGCATAAATGCAAGTGCTGCGGCGGGTATGTCACGTGTTTGAAGTAGTTCAAGTCGCACCCTGCAGTCAGTCAAAAAGGATATAAAGTGATAGTCATTACTGTGAACAAACAGTATTGCATGTCGTCGTTCTGTCTGTGGTTGGGATGCCTGAAAGATGAACAGCCACGACCGGCTAATTAGGAAACTTTTGCTTTACAAGTTTGAACTCAGCCATAATGCCGCTGAAGCAACACGAAACATTTGTTATGCAAAAGGGAAAGGTTCCATGGACCACAGCACTGCAACCAGATGGTTCAAGAAATTTTGCTCAGGCGACAGAAACCTCGACGATCGGCAAAGTCAGATAGGCCGCAAACCATGGATTCGGAGGCCATGTGCCAGGCATTAGAGGCAAATCCGACAATCCGACTTGGAGATTACCAGTCAAGCTGGGCATATCATAGACCACCATGGTCCGTCATGTTCAGCACCTTGGCATGGTCTACAGGAGCTGCTGCATTGTACCTCACGAACTGACGCCAGCTGAAACAAACCGCCGAACAGAAGTGTGCACAAAGCTCCTAGAAAACCTGCGCAATGTACTAAGAGAATCGTTACATGCGATTAAAAGTGGGTCTATTTCCGTAATCCTAACACACAATGGTAGTGGTTGAGACCGGGTCAGCTTCCTGAACCTGTTGCCAAACATGGGCGCTTCGAGAACAAGGTGAAGCTCTGTGTCTGGTGGAATTTCGAGGGGATAATCCATTACAAATTTGTTCCAGACAGTCGGACCATCAATGCCAACCTCTACTCTGAACAGCTGAAGCAGACATATGCTGTTTTTGGAGGAGAAGTACCCAGAACTAGTGAACAGAAAGTGTGCTCTCCTACAGCAAGGCAATGCTCGGCCTCATACCGCGTAAGCGACCTGGGCAAAACTCCAAGAATTTGAGGGCATCAAACTGATACCACACCCAGCATATAGTCCAAACCTTGCCCCATCAGATTATTACTTGTTTCAAAGCATGGCGCACTTCGACAACCAAGAGGAGGTGGTAGCTGGGGTGAAGGAGTTCTTCGCCTCAAAGGACAAGAACTGGTACTGCTGCAGAACTGAAGAACTGGCACACAGATTGCTAAACATAGTGTGACATAATGGCCTATGCTTTCAATGCTAGTCAGCTTTTGTCATAAAGGTACGTATGAAGACATAAAGTGATCCAACTATTACGAAACTTTTGATTCACCCTCTGTAATAAATAGCTCACGGCAGTTTTGGTTTTTACAAATTCCAGGTTCGTCTTCACAACAATATTTATTTACTTGTTAACATCCATTTTGCATTTTGAAAAGTCTTACTGAGTGCTATCATTCTCTGCATACTAGCCCCCCCCTCCCCCGATGCATATTAGGGTGGACTGAAACATTTTTTTTTTTTTTTTGTAAAAAATAATTGGAATTAGCAAACAATACAAACGATGCTTTGTTTGCATTCTGGTTGAGCGTAGTGTATTGCTTTCCTGCATAGCCTAGTAGAGGGCTGCAGCCCCCTGCCTGGAAGGCTGGGGAGTCAAGGAATTAAGCACACCATTGTACCTGCCAGAATGCAATCAATCATAACTAAGGCACAGTTTCTTTATCAACATCTTTATCTCGATCTTATCCCTATCATGGAAAGTGCAAAGAAACTGCAGTAAAACCCATTTATAATGAGCCTATATTTAGCAAGATTGCGTATTTAATGAGAAAATTCAGAGCTAAAATTTGATCCTTTTTAACAAACAAAATTCAATAAAATCTCTGGATTTAACATGGAAAAGAAAAGCTCAGATGTACGCTTAACCAGAAAAATACCAAAATGTAATGAAATTCAATACTTAACGAGGCAGAGAAAATCTGCTTTGCAGTCTTGAAATAGAGGAACATGCTGGTGAACTCAGTGCATATTGGTGGTGCAGGAAACGTCAAAGATCACAAGTAACTCAAAAGACAAAAAAAAAAAAAAAAGGACTTTCCCATGGTTTCAGAAAAATACCTGAGACCCATTTATGACTCAGATTTGTTTTTTCTCAGCTTGCACTTCTAAAAAGTATGTGTGTGCAGCTGAGATGTGAACAAAATATCACAACAAGCAGAATGAAGCTGTTGCTTTACAACTGTTTTTCGATAAAAATGTATTAAGTGAAGTGTTGTCATTCTGCAACTCAGCAAATTAATGCCCGGATTTGCATACACTCATCTACCTGTCATTTGTGATTACTGCTATGTGTTGTATTATATTTGCTTTCTTACTACTATTAATCATATAAGTATCAAGATTAAAGGATTATATGTCTATGATTAGGTGAGTTCTGATTCATACATTTGTATTAATTTTGGTAAAACAGTGTACTTAAATGACCCATTATGATCTTTAATGCACGATATTAAATTCCAAGCTGCATCAACTCTGTCAGCAGTTAAGATTTCTTCTGTCAGAGGATCACTTTGGAATTTGGCAAACTGTTCTTCAACCAAATCTTTTTCTATATCAGAAAAAGAAAACAAGTTTAAAAAGAAATCAATTGATGGGAATTTAGTTTTCTGGTGCAAAAGCAATGCCAGCAACCTCACAATGATGATACAGCTCATTTTGCAAGGGAAACTTCTTCTTCATGTACATACATGCCTTACTATAGCACTGTTTAACAGAGGAATAAAAATTGTGCAAATCTATTTGTGACAAATTTGAATCTTCGATACACTGTTGTGTTTTTCCACCAATAACAAGGTCATCATCTTCTTTTTGGATCTTCCCACGTGAAAAGTCTATGTCAAATACAGAAGCTGCAGCAGTCACAGCAGAAGACTTAATAAATCTTGATACTAATTCATTAAATAATGATGTCAGCTCTCTTTGAAATCTGTGAATCATGGGTGCATCTTGCTGCATCATGGTGTTTCCTTTGGTGAACAGTGGCATGGTTGATTGTAAAAAGCAGATAAAGTTTCATCTTTGGAGCTTCAAAAATTTCTTTTAATTTCAAAAACACTGAAGATTCACCCCTTTCTTCCTCACAAAAAAACTGTACTAATGCATCCCCACTGCTCCAAATATCTTTCAATAACACTGCCCATTGACAGTCACCTTGTTGAGCCGTACTTAGTAATTTTATGTGCTTCTAATTCACAAGCCTGTTGGCAAAATTTTAAAAGTTCAAGCCTTTTGGCACTTTTTTCACATAGAAGTAAACATCCAAAAAAAAAAATCTTCCACGTTAACCCCTATTAATTCTTTCGAAGCATGTTTTGCCACTAAATGGATCAAATGGCATGCACAACCATGTATTATAGCATTAGGATTTTCTTTCTTAATAAATGCACTGACACCTTTATGAATTCCCAGCATTACTGATGCATTATCAGCACCAAATGCCACACGATTTGTCCGTGGAACCTCATATTTTGAAAGTTCTGTGTTTAACAGCTTAAAAATATTTTCACCAGTAGAATCACCATTTAGCTCTGGAAGCGATAATAAACAGGTAACCTAATGAAGTATCAAAGTAGGTCACAACAACTGGAAATAGTTTATCATCTGCAACAGAATTGCTGCCATCAGTTGCCAGTGAAAACTTGTTTGCCTTCAATATTTTGGCAATCTCCTGGGCTGTTGATGAAGCAAAGGATTTTATTATCACTGTTGTCTTCTTGTGAGCACATCCATATTTTGAAGCGATCTCCGAGTCCGGGAACATCTTTTTAAACAACGGACCGGCATGGTCCGATACCGACAACGAGCAGTTATGTTCAATTAAGAATTTGGTAAACAGAGCCTCCGCCCAAATAACTTTTAAGTCATTGCTGCAGGGTAACATGGATGTTAGGCTTCGGTTTGAGTTTTGTGTCGCTACATTTCCAAGATGGCGTGCACCTTCCACATGTCGCTTGCAATCATTTTTACCTCCATGAGCGATCAAAAAATCTGAATAGCAAATAGAGCAAAAAACATCATTGTCTGATTTACACGATTTTTTCAGCACTGGCCACATTGTTTCATATTCTTTTTTAAAAACTTGGGAATGCCCTCGTTTTGCCATGGTGAAAAATCAAACATTCCATTAACACACTTCCACAATTAAATCGCAAAGCAGCATGCATTAGCGTAGCTCTCTCTGCTTGGAGAATTCCCGGCAGCCAACCTGAACGAGGGGGGCCAACCGATGCACTTCATTGGTCAACGTGATTCAATTCCCCCAATATTTCTCCACCTCTCCCTATGGCGGTGATCTCCTAACCACCCTCTGCGCTCCCAGGTGTAACATCCAAGCCGTTAAAACCAGGTCCAAAACTTGCCGACTTCCCATCAAACTTTCATTGGTGAGAACTGGAGATCTACTTTAAATTCTTCTGTACAAGCAAGAAAGGATTCTCCGAATTTTATATTTGGTGTGAAGGAATCATATGCAAAACAACGAAAAAATTTTCAGCATGTGCTTTAAGAACAGTGAGAAAAAATTGAAGAACTATATTCTGTAGCATAGCACTACAAAATAGATCGCTCTTCTGGCAACATCGTAACTGGTTCCACCTGTACTCTTCCGCCCGTGAATTGGCCCCCGCAATGAACCTTTGTTTCAACAGAGTAACGCCTGATCAGATGTCGCCGTCGCAGAGTTGTGTTAGACCTGCCGCAGCTTCTGTTCACAGCATCTTGCACATAAATATTACGGTAAAAACCTTTAAAATGCACTATAAAGATGACATTTTTTTCACTATCTGTACTTTTAGTGCAGTGTATTTCTGGCCATGGTCGTTGTTTGAGAAAAAATGGGTAATGAAATAAAAATTTGTTTTTCCCGGAGAAAACCCCAAACTACAAGGAGTGGCTACATACATCTGGAAATAATCCAGATATACCAGAGCAGTTGGCAGGTCTGCAACCTTACCCTAATGTGGCAGTGCACCATCTTGTTGCCAAATGATTTCAGGGTGAAAATGGCAAATTTGAAAGACAACAAAAATGTTAATCATGTCCAAATAAATTTCTTTTGTGACTGTGGATTCTGCAAAAAGGAATGTCCAATCACACGATCCGCCGTTAAGCCACACCACACATTCACTTCAGGATTATAACGGACATGTTCGATGAAGTGATGTGGATTCTCAGACCCCCAAATTTCGATACCGTGGCAGCTGACTTTTTTTTTTTTTTTTTGATTGAAGGTTTAACGACCACAGTGAGCAACTCAAAGGGCTATAAGCAGTCGCCTGTCCCTAATTTAGGGTCACTGGTTCCAGGGAAGGAGAGAACCAGTGCCGTAAGACAAACACAACATCCATGCCTCACCGAGATTTGAACCCGGACCCCTTACGGACGAATGATCAGAGGCCATCGCTTAGACCACTGCGCCACCGGGGCGGCGCAGCTGACTTTACCAGAAACATGAAAAGTTGCTTCATCTGTAAAAACAATGTTTTGTAGGAAGTCATTATTTGCCTGTAGATGATTTAGCATGTTCACAGCAAAGTCCAAATGGCATGACTTGTCTTCCAACTGTAAAGCTTGCAATATCTGCACTTTGTAGGCATGTGGACAGAGTTTTTGGTGTAAGACTCGATGCACTGTTGTATGAGGAATTGCCAATTACTTTGAGACAGTTTGTATGGATTTAGTAGGGTTACAGTTATGTGAAAAGTCTTCACGATTGCTTTCGATGTCACCTTCACCCGTGCTTGGTCTTCCACATCTTGGAATATCAAGGACACTTCCAGTTCCCAGAAACTTTTTTTGCCAAGCTAAGATGCTATTTCAACTTGGAGGTTCTTTTCCAAATTTCAGACAAAATTTCTTTGCACTTGGGTAACAGATTCCGTTTCAAAAACCAACCAACACATATCACTTTCTCTGCTGGAGTAGACATTTTTTTTAACAAACCATGCGATTGGATCAGTAGAGCCACCTAGTGACCTATTTGGGAAACAGAAAAAAAAAAAAAACTTTAACAAGGTCTGCAAAAATTATGTTCATATTCCGAATAGTATTTTTAATAAATTTTTAAAATGTGTCAAGAACTTTAGAAACACCCTACATATTATTATTTTTTAAATGTTTCTGCATGATGTATGCTTCGGGATTTGCTATTAACATGTACTCATGTAAGATCTCATTTTATTTTAATTTGTACTAATGTAGTTAGGTTTAATTAAATCTTTCAAATATATCTAATTGTTATGAATATATAATATAAATGCATATGCATATTTTTACATGGTGAAAATTTTCAGCCCAAATCAAATTTAGTGAGGACCCGGATAAAGCAAGGATTTCCGTCTGTTCTGAGCCGTTCGTACGTACGTAACTACCTACATACGTACATACATATCACTAAGCTGTTCTCTGAGATTCAGAGGTTAACTCCACAAAGAAAAACAACTACCAGATAATTTTTACTTACTGCTGCTGTATCAAACTTCTTTATTTGCAGCGATCTTGACATACAACATGAGCTTCACTGACATCCATCACAAGATCTTCTATACTTCATACTCATAATCTTTTTCTCATGCAGACACTCCTAAAACTGGTCCTCCCATGACATTCTTGGCCTTTGTCTACCTTTCCTTCCTGCCACTTGCGCTAAAAAAGTTTTATTAGTAAGCATCTCATCAATCATTTTTTCAACATGGCCAAACCACCAAAGCATATTAGTCTCCACCTTGATAACAACATTTTACTTTGCATTACACAACTGCAACACATTTTCATTCCTCACATGATCAGAACGTGTCTTCCCACAAACCCATAAGTAACACATCTCTCCAGCACACAAATGACTCCTATGTCTCTTCTGTAGTACCCAGGTTTCACTGTCATACATCAGAGTAGGAACAATTACACTTTCATACACAGCCATGTCCTCCCAAAGCAGCCATGACTTTCAATGAAGAATTCACTCGCCTACTAATTTGTTCTCTGTCAAACACGCTTCCTAAATACATAAACTCATTCACCTGGTCAATAACTGTGCCATTTAGACTTACATTACATTCAGTACTACCAGTTACTGTCTCAAAAACCATAACTTTGGTTTTTCCCTTATTTATACTCAGTTTGAATTTCATGCAAACTTCGTACATCCGGCACAACATACTCTGCAACTCACTCTTGCTCTCTGCCAACAGGACAGTGTCATCAGCATACAGCAATCTGCACACACAAATATCAACAAGACATAAACCACTATTATCTATTTTGGCATTACGCATGCACACATTCATAAATATATTAAACATCTATGATAATATTACACAACCTTGTCTGAATCCTGCACCAATAGAAAACCATTTTGATAAAACACCATTCACTCATACACAAGTTCTACTGCCAGCATACATGGTTTTTACACTGTTAAGTAGATTCCCAGTAACACCATATTTATTCAATACCTTCCACAAAAGTGTCCTATTTTCTTGGTTGTAAGCTTTCTCTAAATCTATGAAGGCAGCAAAAACTTTCTTACCAACAGTCAGATACTTTGCAATCACCATGTGTAATGGAAAAATTTGGTTAGTGCAGCCTTTGCTAGGCATAAAACCACTCTGAACATCCCATAAAACCACTCTGAACATCCCATAAAACCACTCTGAACATAAAACCATTCTGAACATCCCATAAAACCACTCTGAACATCCCATAAAACCACTTTGAACATCTCACACTTTTTCTTATGTAAGACTGCGTACTTTTTCAATAACAACCTTACCAAACACTTTTCCTGACACACTCATTAGGCTAATACCATGATAGTTCTTGCAGTCAGTCTGATCACCTTTTCCCTTATACAAGAAAACAGTGATAGCATCCTTCCAATCCTGAGGAACCATTCCTAGCTCCCAGCACAATTGGCAAATTTCAGTTAGTAAGTGAATTACAGAGTCACCACCATATTTAACCATCTCAGCAGTTATGCCATCAACTCCCGGAGCCTTACCATTCTGAAGAGATTTTAGAGCTTTACAAACCTCTTCTCTTGAGATTCCTCCTGTGCTTCTATCTTTCACTGTGACATCATCTGCTTCTGCCTCAGAAACACCTTTGCTTTCCTGATCTAATAACTCACACAATTTAATTCTCGGCCACAGGCACGACACGTTGACAGCAAATTATAACACATCGAATACATACCTAATCAGGAAAATAATCCTCGTGGTGTTGGATACATTTGAGCCATCAGTCAGGGAGCTGCCAAATGCCACTGAAGAAAAATGAGGGCTGTTTCAAGTTGATAAAGTCATCAATACTTGTGTAGACCTCCTTGACAGAAGTGAAGTGCGCATAACTCAGGTGATGTTGCAGGGAACGAAAAGGTGATAATCTGACAGGGTGAAGTCTGGAGAATATGCCGGGTGGGACAAAATCTCCCATCCCAGGTCGGTGATCGTGTTTAAAGTCGTTTTCACAGTGTGAGGATGCGCATTATCCTGAAGCAACAGAACTGACCTTCTACCCTTGCCAGTGTATTGCCTTTTCACCTCCATTGCGTCACTCACACGAATGAGTTACTGACAGTAACGCTCAGCATTGACCGGTTCACAAGGTTTGAGCAACACATAGTGTACGACACCGCACTGATCCCACCATATGCACAGCAACAACTTCCTGGCATGAATATTCGGTTTGGTAGTACTGGTGGTAGGCTGACCTGGATAAACCCACGATTTGCACCGCTTAGGATTATCATAGAGGATCAACTTCTCATCACAGGTCAAAATCTTGTGGAGGAAATCCTTTTTCTTGAATCTGGAGAGCAAGGACACAGCTACATCGTAGTGCCTAGACTTGTTCGCAGCTGTGAGTTGGTGGGGCACCCAACAGCCCTCCTTGTGAATCCGTCGAAGCTTGTGCAGGCACTTTGCAACGGCTTGCCGTGCTACTCCGAGTTTCTGGGCGAGCTCTGTGTGCGACAGGGATTCGCGTCCAACAGTTGTTCCAGTTCCTCATCAACTTTTTGCGGCTGTCCCAGACGTTCTGCATCACGGAGATCAAAATTTCCCTGCTTAAACTGCTGGAACCACTTCTTACACATACTGTAGGACACAGCAGTCTCACCCAAAGCAGCACAGATCATTTACTGGGCTTCTGTGGCACTTTTTTCAGCTGAAACGCAAACAGGAAGCAATGCCTCAAATGTTGCTTCTCAAACGACATTGCTTTCAACGTCAACTTTCGTCCCTTCTGTCACTACAGCTGTGAGTGGTTACGGTTGCCAGGAAAGCTGTTGGATGGTGCTGCAATCAGCCATTATCACACACAGCTATTTACATTTGCTGACGCTCTATGATTACTTGTGGTTAGGGACCGAGAATTAAGTTGCACACCTAATACTATGGTTTCAAGATTCCAGTGAAAGGTGACTGTTAGCCAGTTCAAGTTGCTTCAGTTTCTTTGGGGGGAAAACAACTAGAGGATTGTTTTGCATGGGAAAGTGATTTTGATTTGTCTCACTTACTCCCGTGGCAGCAGAAGAAGATGTCGACATTTTTGTCCAAGCATCGGGGAGTCTTTGCCAGGAATGTATCAGAACAGGGTGAGTGTGATACACTCCTTCACCAGGTTATCCTCACGGATGATATTCCTATTCGACAAAGAGCCTATCGAACTCCTTATGCTCTTAGGGAAGAGTTTGATAGGCAAGTTAATGAGGTCCTTGATGCTGGCATAATTAGGCCAAGTGACAGCCCATATGCCACTCCTGTGCTCCTCATAAAAAAAGTCTGATGGCAGTTTTCATTTATGTACGGATTTTTGACGGCTTAATGCCTAGACTGTACCAGACTCTTTTCGAATTCCAAATTTAGTTGAGATGGTGGATGCATTGGCAGGTGCCACTTATTTTAGTTCTCTGGACTTGACCAGTGGGTTCTTCCAGATGAAGCTCCACCTAGACGATACACATAAGGCAGCCTTCGTTACAAATTGAGGACTATACGATAGGGTTCCTTTTGGCATGAGGAACAGTCCCAACAGTTTCCAGAGGCTTATGGAAATTGTTCTTTCAGACCTAAAGCCTTTACAGATAGGCATCTATATAGATGATATAGTGGCCATGAGCACAACTTTTGATGAACATTTAGAAAAGCTGCAGATTGTTTTTGATTGACTGCAACAGCACAACTTCAAATTAAAGCCTAGCAAGTGCCACTTTCTCGTCATCCATCAGATATTTAGGGTTTGTTGTTGGTAGTCTTGGGGTTACCCCAGAACCCAAGAACTTAGAAGCAGTCAAAAATTTCAAAATTCCTAGGTCCGTCAAGCAGGTTAGGGCATTTTTAGGTCTTACTGTATTTTATTGGCAATTTATTCAAAATTATGCTACCCTAGCTTTACCTCTTACCAATCTCATAAAGAAAGAAGAGTCATTTTGATGGAACTCTGAAGCTCAGGAAGCTTTCGAAAATCTTCAGAAAGCATTGCTAGAAACCCCTTGCCTCAAACTTCTGACTTCAGTAAAGAATTTATTTTGTCCTGTGATGCATCCAAATTTGCAATTGGTGCAGCTCTACAACAAGAGATGGATAGGAAGTTGCAGCCAGTTGCATATGTGTGCAGAAAAATGAAAGGAGCAGAACTAAATTACTCCACTGACGAAACTATATTAACTAATGGAAATGAAAGAAGATCAATGCTTGATAAAGCCGGAGTATATTCTATACCAACAAAATATTATACAGAAATAGAAAGAAATGAAAGAAATAAAGTATACATAGGAAGTACAAAAAAGAAGATTTAAGACCAGATTAAAAGAACATATATCGAACTGGAATAAAAAAGAAAACAAAACATCATTAATAAATCATTGTATTGAAAATGAAGCTTATCCTGTTTGGTATGATGCAAAATTAATAACCTCACATAAAACTAAAAACCAAATATTAACCTCAGAAGCGATAATGATTGAAAAACTAAAGAAATAAATTGTAATAATAATGATCCAATGAATCTACCGTACGCTTGGAAATATTTTATCGAAAAAGAAATTAACGATAAAAAATATAATAAAAGACCTTATTAATTATTTTCAACAAACGAATGGCAACACCAATTAATTTGGAGTCGGAATTCATGTCATCCGGTTATATCAAAACACGACTAAGAACGTGCATTAATACCAAAAATAGCATGCGCAAGAGTACAACTGCCGTGAAAAGTCGGACGCTGCCAGTAGAATCGATGTAAGTGGCCGAAACACAACATGTATGAGAAGATCATAATACCCACTGAAGATGATTCCAAAAAGAAGGAATTGAAACTAGTTTGGGATATCGAGCCACGGAAAATAAAACATGCAACCATCATCTATAATAAGAAATTATAAGATCGAAGTTCAACTTGGAAGCTGATACCACAGGAAAGGAAAATCATGCCTTCTTCGATAACAAGATGGCTTATTACTGATTCAACGCATCATAATCAAAAGGTTCGAAAGTTCTTTTCTATTGTATTAATTTCGTAAATCATGACTTAAAAAACTGGAATAATATTAATCTTTTAATACATATTGTCTCTACGTATTGGAGGACTTTGACAACTTATGATGCATTTGACTGCACATATAAAAACATTTTTTCATATAAATTTGTAATCTTCATAATAAAATTCTAAACTATTATAAAGAACATCAAAAAGAAAAAAAGGAATATTAGTGACAAGTTGAAATAAAAATTTTCTTATTATATGGACGTTTTTCCCGTGCTCGAATTTCTAATAACGTGCGAAACAGTAGATGATATGGAAACTATTTTGTTGACATATAGTTAATAATTTCTGAAACCACGTAATGTTTTCGACAAATGTTGAATTAATATAATTTATGGAAACTGGAGATTTAAAAGGCTCATAATGTTGATTTTATTGGAGAGAATCTGAAATTCGCGGCTGAAATCATAATATATACGAACTAAACAAAATGAATATCACGAACTTTAAAAAGCATAGAATCCAGTTGAGCAAAGAAGTCGAACATTTAAACTTTTTGACAACTTGTAAAAACAATGGAATTACACCTAAATTTTTACAAATTAGAAATAAACCAATGAATTATAAAGATAAAACCATTTTACAAACTTGTGAAATTAAAAGATTAAGAGCCTCTATTAGAGAAAAACGAAAAGACATTGATAGATTGAGTAAGAAAAACTACAGATTATATAATCAATGCATGCAAGAGAAAGATAAAGAAGAAATAAAAATAGCATTAATTAAAATATTTGCTATTATAGAAAGACAACAATTTAAAGACAGAAGGAGACACTTTCATAAAATTGAAAACCTCATAAGAGAAAAGTATAATAACAAAGAAGGAAAAGAAAAACTACCAACATTAGAAGACAAACCACTGTTCATTAACAAATCTAATAATGAATTGACATATCTACAAGTTAAAGCACTCAATAGAGGAACGAGATATGCATATAAACAAGAAATTCCGAAAGCCGAGATAATAATCCCATATATAGAAGACGTCATCAAGAAACTACCAAATAAAAGACAAAACCCTACAAGATTTAAAATATTAAGAGCAATCAATAACAAAGAAAAAGAAGAACAAATACCAGCTATAAAATATGAGAGACAAGAGCTAATGAACCTCAAGAACAACCCAGCAATTAAATGCATAAGCGCTGATAAAGCCAAACAAATTATTATATTAGACAAAGATGATTATGATATAAAAATGAAAACGGCTATAGAAAAATTGGATATCGAAGAAACTACACTTGACCCAACAGATACAATTCTAAGAAAAATGGCTTATATAAAAAACCATGGACATTTACCTGATAATATTAAAAACAAAGCCATTCCGCCTGCGTTGGAGCGTCTATTCCAAGCATATTCAGCAAAATCAAAAACGCATAAAAAAGAAGAACCATTAAGACCAATAGTAAATAAAACAACGTCTCCAACAATTCTCCTTGAAAAAGAACTATTTAAACATTTAAAACAGTATTACTTTCAACATATTTATACAATTAACAACTCCATTGAAGTGATTAAAAAGTTAAAGAACTAAAAACAACCGATTTTCTGATGATCAGTCTAGATATTGTTTCCCTATATCCAAATACACCTGTTTATGAAGCAATTCAATTGTTAAATCAGAAGTTAAAAGATGAAAAAAAAAAAAAAAAAAATACCTGAAGCACAAAGAATTAGTATTATCCAGGCATTGAAACTAGTAGCTGATAATAACTACTTCACATATAATAAAAAAATATACCGACAAAAACAAGGTGCACCAATGGGATCACCAATTTTCGGGACTTCTTGCTGAAATAATATTACAAGACATAGAAAATAAACTTTTGGATTCATTCAATCAAAAACAACTAATACTATACGTAAGATACGTTGACGATATCCTTATCTTCTGGAAGCAATCTGAAAAAGAACTTGAAACATTTGTAAACAAATACAATAGTTTTTATCCTACAATACAAGTTACTATGGAAAAAGAAGTTAAGAGACAACTAAACTATTTAGACATTTCTTTATTCAGGCGAAATAATATGATTGAATACGAAGTATATCGAAAACCAACTTATACTCCAACGATAATTCCGATTGATTCAAATCATCCTTGGAAATATAAAAGAGCAGCACTTCAATTTTACATAAGAAGAGCATTAACCCATTCCTGTAATAAACACAAAGAAAAGATTGAGATTAACTGGATAAAAAGAACTGCTATGAAATTTGGATACAAGAAAAAAGATCATAGATGATATACTTGAAAATATAAAGAAATCTTTTAAATGAAAATAAAAATAAACAAAAAAATGAAATAAAATTTGCTGGTAAAATTCCCTACATTCCTCCAATAACAGATATCTTAAAGAAGGAATGCATTAAAGAAAAAATGATATTGGCAGAAACCGTCATAGATAACGAAACTATATTAACTAATGGAAATGAAAGAAGATCAATGCTTGATAAAGCCGGAGTATATTCTATACCAACAAAATATTATACAGAAATAGAAAGAAATGAAAGAAATAAAGTATACATAGGAAGTACAAAAAGAAGATTTAAGACCAGATTAAAAGAACATATATCGAACTGGAATAAAAAAAGAAAACAAAACATCATTAATAAATCATTGTATTGAAAATGAAGCTTATCCTGTTTGGTATGATGCAAAATTAATAACCTCACATAAAACTAAAAACCAAATATTAACCTCAGAAGCGATAATGATTGAAAAAACTAAAGAAATAAATTGTAATAATAATGATCCAATGAATCTACCGTACGCTTGGAAATATTTTATCGAAAAAGAAATTAACGATAAAAAATATAATAAAAGACCTTATTAATTATTTTCAACAAACGAATGGCAACACCAATTAATTTGGAGTCGGAATTCATGTCATCCGGTTATATCAAAACACGACTAAGAACGTGCATTAATACCAAAAATAGCATGCGCAAGAGTACAACTGCCGTGAAAAGTCGGACGCTGCCAGTAGAATCGATGTAAGTGGCCGAAACACAACATGTATGAGAAGATCATAATACCCACTGAAGATGATTCCAAAAAGAAGGAATTGAAACTAGTTTGGGATATCGAGCCACGGAAAATAAAACATGCAACCATCATCTATAATAAGAAATTATAAGATCGAAGTTCAACTTGGAAGCTGATACCACAGGAAAGGAAAATCATGCCTTCTTCGATAACAAGATGGCTTATTACTGATTCAACGCATCATAATCAAAAGGTTCGAAAGTTCTTTTCTATTGTATTAATTTCGTAAATCATGACTTAAAAAACTGGAATAATATTAATCTTTTAATACATATTGTCTCTACGTATTGGAGGACTTTGACAACTTATGATGCATTTGACTGCACATATAAAAACATTTTTTCATATAAATTTGTAATCTTCATAATAAAATTCTAAACTATTATAAAGAACATCAAAAAAGAAAAAAAGGAATATTAGTGACAAGTTGAAATAAAAATTTTCTTATTATATGGACGTTTTTCCCGTGCTCGAATTTCTAATAACGTGCGAAACAGTAGATGATATGGAAACTATTTTGTTGACATATAGTTAATCCAAGTTGTAGCAGATTATCTCTCATGAAATGTTCAAGCGACAGAAGTGATGGAGGAAGCAGTTGATACTCAAGTAGAGCATAACAGAGTTAAGGAGATGCAGCGGAAAGACAAAAGGTGGGCTGGATACATTGAAACACCAGAAGGAAAAGGTGAGGAGAAAGGATTTCAGATCAAATTCTTCATGCAAAATGACCTCCTGTGGCATTACTCATTACCTCGTTCAGGTGATACTAGAAACCAGCCAGTAGAGCAACTAGTTATTATTCCTGACACCATGATCCAGGAAGTTTTAACCCAGTGTCATGACTCGGTGACTACAGCACACCCAGGATTTCACAAGACACTCAAGAGTCAGGTCGCAGTTCTATTTCCACAAAGTATGTACTCTACAGTGAAGAGTCATGCGGAGAGCTGTCACTCCTGCCTCAGCAAAAGAGCGTACAAGCCAAACCAAAAAGTAGCATTGGTTAGAACTTAATTGCCTAGCCGATCATTTGAAAAAATAACCATGGATGTTGTTGGACCTCTCGTAACATCAGCTTCAGGAAACAGATTCATATTAGTGATCACAGACTACTTCACTCGCTGGCCTGAGGCTTATGCTTTACCAGACATCAAAGGAGAAACAGTAGCTCAAGTTCTTGCTGAGAAATTCATAGTTTCTCATGGTATTCCAGATAAGATTTTAACAGACCAGGGTATCAACTTCCTCTCCAGGGTAATGAAGCACATCTATAACAGGTTAGGAATCAAGAAACTAACTTGCAGTTCACATCATACTCCAACTAATAGCGTCGTTGAAAAGTTGAATGATTCTTTGAAGAAGGTAATCAGACATTTAGTCTCAGACAATCAAGAAGATTGGGACCGCTGTCTGCCTCAAACCCTGCTAGCTCTTCGAACCTCAGTTCTTTCCAGTACAGGTGTTTTTGACGTGTGGTAGAGATATAGTGTTGCCATATCATTTGATTGGCAGTCCATCCATTCGCATGTATGCCTCACGACCAAAGTACTGCGATGAGATGACGAATGGCCTCAACCAAGCATTCAGTGCTGTAAAGAAGAACCTAGAGAAGTCTGCAGAATTACAAGAAAGACAGAGAGCAAAACCTGTAATTGACAAGCATATTGTCATAAATGATAAGGTATATTTGTACACGCTTGCTGTTCGTCCTGGACGAAATAAGAAATTGAGTAAAATATGCACTGGGCCCTATAGAATTACCAAGGTGATTCCCCCAGTGAATTAAGAAATTACCCTTATAGCAAATCCTCATAAGAAGGAAGCTGTATATGTCGATCATCTCATACGATGACAACCTCGAAAACTACAGCCCTGATACAACTGAAGAGGAAGATCAGGAGGCTGCAACCAGCCAGGAGCAGCCAGGGATGTCAGAGGAATGAGAGATACCTCAATTACTATGGCAACAGCGTTGCCCACTTAACCTTCGGATTCGACCAACAGTGGCAGCACCAACAACAAGTTCAAATTCCAGGAGCAATCAAGCTCAACAGGCAAGTAATGCTTCAACAGATACTCCACCGAATGGCACAACCGAGCCAAGACAAGTACACCCACATACCAGGGTGTATCATAAACCACATTATGTAGCTGCTCCAAGCAGATACAATCTTCGACCTCGAAATGGAGGTTTTACCACAAAGTAAATCAATGTTTTGCTCTAAGCTTCAAAGGAGATTTAGTACAGTTGTAAATAAGGGTGTTCACAAAGATTTTTTTTCTTCTCTTCCTTTCATTCTCTTTCCTTATTGCATCGAGAAGAGAACTTGTTAATACATGTTTAGAATGATAGCCTTGTGAGAATTAGCATAGGATGGAAAAGTGCTTATAATCAGTTTGGAACTGAAGTATGGTAGTTAGTAAAGAGTGAGTACAACTTTATGCTGTGTGAAGGATGAATAAATAGTGAGGTCAGTTCTGGTATCTAGATTAGTAGATGTTGATTGATTGTGCAGGAAATGGATAGTGGTTCTGAGTATGTTTTGTTTGCTTCACTTGAGATATGTGGAATTAGGTTTTTATGCATTCATAGTACGAGTCTTGCAGTAGTGTATGAAATTGAAGTGAATGAGTTGCAAGTGATTTGAGAGATTTGCAATAGAAAAGCACACACTTTTAGAAGTAATTGAAGCAACAAACTCTTGCTGAACTTCAATAGTCTCATAGCATGAACTTGTTCACCTGGTCAATCACAGTGCCGTTTATACTTACATTACATTCAGTGCTACCAGTTCCTCTCTCAAACACCATAACTTTGGTATTTCCCTTATTTATACTGTTTGAATTTCATGCAAACTTCGTACATCTGAGACAACATACTCTGCAAATCACTTTTGCTCTCTGCCAACAGGACAGTGTCATCAGCATACAGCAATCTGCACACACGGATATCGCCAACACATAAACCACTATCATCTATTTTGGCATCACACACGCACACGTCCATAAATATATTAAACAGCCATGGTGACATTACACAACCTTGTCTAACTCCTGCACCATTTTGATAAAACACCATTCACTCGTACACAAGCTCTACTACCAGCATACATGACTTTTACACTATTAAGTAGATTCCCAGTAACACCATATTCATTCAATACCTTCCACAAAAGTGTCCTATTTACTCGGTCGTAAGCTTTCTCTTGAGATATGTGGAGTTAGGTTTTTATGCATTCATAGTATGAGTCTTGCAGTAGTGTATGAAATTGAAGAGAATGAGTTGCAAGTGATTTGAGAGAAGGTCAGGTGATGCATAACATCACAGCATCTCCTTGACAAATGTCAACCCCGCCTTCTCGTGGTGCATCCTGTTCCCACTAAAGGAGCTCTGACGACCACAAATAGTGGTATAACTATACCATTGGGATTAGAGGAAATGCTATCCCACACTCACCAACCCGCTTGGCCAGCGTTGTGAGTTATGGCCAAACCCCTCCAAACTGACTCCACAACTAAAATATTGGCCCTCAGTCTCCGGCAGCTGGAATGTACCTGGCCAAGGCAGCGGCCAGTGCGACATGAAGGCAGAGGGTGCTAAGAATCCCCGGAGGACCGGACTAGGCTGCCATCTGATGCTGACCTTAGCTACGTATAATGGGCGCTCCCTATCTTCTGATTCAAGGCTTCTTGAATTGGAAGAGGAACTACAAAGGATCAAGTGGGACATCATTGGGCTAAGTGAGGTAAGGAGAAAAGGAGATCTCATTGAACTGAAAAGTGGACATCTCTTCTACTATTGTGGGACAGATACTGACAGAACTAGTGGTGTTGGATTTATAATAAACAAGAAACTGAAGAATAAAGTTGTATAAGTTGAAAGTTCATCTGACAGAGTTGCACGACTCATTATCCAACTCTCGAGAAGATACCAGGCTCAGATAATTCAAACTTATGCACCCACCACAAGTCATCCTGAAGAAGAAATTGAAGAATTTTATGAGGAAATTCGTCATGTAAATAATAAAGGTAAGCAGCATTTGAAGGTAATTATGGGAGATTTCAATGCAAAAATAGGGCAACGGCAACAGAATGAAACTTCAGTAGGCAAATTCGCTCACGGCAACAGAAACCAGCGTGGAAATACTCTCGTTGAGTTTGCAGAGGCAGAAGGGTTTTTCCATCTTGAACTCCTTCTTCAAGAAAAAGCCACACAGGAAATGGACATGGAGACATCCAAATGGGATGACAAGTGAAATTGATTTTATTATGTGTAACAAAAAATTCGTCATAGAAGACTGTAGTGTGCTAAACAAGTTCAACACAGGTGGTGACCATAGATTGGTGAGATGTAAGATGCATCTCAACACGAAACTTGAACGTGGCAAGCTCATAAGACAAACAAAATGTATTGACATAACCAACCTTAAAAAACACCATAATACCTTCAAGTTGGAACTGAAGAACAGATTCTCCGCTTTAGAAGGCCTAACATCGGAAGAAGTGGATATTTCTGAAGTTACCAGAGAAGTAACCAAAGCTCTTATGGAAACAGCAACAAAATTAGCTGGGTCAATGAACATGTTGCATGTGAACAAATTATCAGGAAAAACCAAAATGTTGATGCAAAAAAGAAGAGAGATGAGGACAACTAAAGAAGATGTGACTTCCAAAGTGGAATATATAGAGCTATGCAAGACAGTACGAAAAAGTATCACTGAAGACGTAAGGAAATTCAACTGTGAACTAGTAAGGAAAGCAATTGAAAACAACCAAAGCCTAAAGATAGCAAAGGGACATCTTAGTAAGGGAAGAAAACAGATTATGGCACTGAGAAAAGAAGATGGTTCTGTAACAAGAAATAGAGGGGAAATTTTGACAAGAGTGAAAGATTTCTACTCCAAATTATATGAAAGGGATGATACATGTACTCCAGACATCATGAAAGGTACCAGAGTTCTTCCAGTCCTCCCAGCAGCAGTTGCACATGCAATCAAGAACATGAAGTGGGGAAAAGCTCCAGGAGAAGATGGAATTACTGTAGACATCATACAAGAAGCAAGTGGAGAAATCGAAACAATACTCGCCCAAATTTTCACTCGATGCCTTAATGAAGGGAAGATTCCTGAGGATTGGAACAACGCTACAATGATCCTGTTACATAAAAAAGGTGACATTGAGGATCTCAGGAACTACAGACCTATCAGCCTCCTACCAGTGGTTTATAAAATCTTCACTAAAGTTCTTTTACACCATTTGAAGGTAACACTGAACATGGCTCAACCGAGAGAACAAGCTGGATTCAGGAGTGGCTTCAGCACAATAGATCATATCCACGTACCGAGAGAACTAATTGAAAGAGCTAGGGAATATGAACTTCCATTGTGCATGGCTTTTATCGATTATGAAAAAGCCTCTGATTCGGTGAAACCATCAGCAGTTACAATGGCTCTGAAATCATGCGGTATTGAAGATGCATACATTAATATTATTAATAACATCTATGAAAATACAAGTGCAAAGATTCGGCTGTTTGAGAATACAGCACACATAAAAATTGGAAAGGGAGTGAGACAAGGTGACACCATATCTCCGAAGCTCGTTAATGCTATATTGGAGGGTGTCTTTCAGTCGCTGAGCTAGGAAAACTAGGGGATAAAGATTAATGGAGATTATCTAACTCACCTTCGTTTTGCTGATGACATAGTCATTTTTGCAACTACCCCATCAGAGCTGCAGAGTATGATCCAGGAACTTGCTGACAAGAGTAAAGAAGTGGGATTAAAAATGGACTTTCAGAAGACAAAAGTGGTGTTCAATGCTTTTTTAAGACATGAAGATTTATCGATTGATGGAGAAAAGCTGGAGATAACAGACACGTACATTCGGCGTACAAAACTTGCCTGGAGAGCTTTTGGAAGAAACAGCATAATTTTCAAGAGCAATATGCCATTATGTCTTAAAAGAAAAGTGTTTGATCAATGCATCCTTCCAGTGCTTACGTATGGTGCAGAGACGTGGACCTTAACTAAAAGAGACATACAAAGGCTGCAGAACTCAAAGCAGCATGGCGAGGTGCATGCTTGGTATAACCAGGAGAGATAAGAAGAGGAACTCGTGGATCCGAAAAATGACAAGAGTGGAAGACATCATGATCAGAGTTAAATCCCTGAAATGGCAATGGGCTGGACATACTGCCAGAAGGACAGACCATCGATGGACTGACGAAATTTTAGATTGGATTCCAAGGGACAGGAAAAGACCCAGAAGAAGACCACATGGGAGATGGGTGGATGAAATTAGAAAGTATGCGGAGTAACATGGAGGAGACTTGCACAAGACAGACCGTTGTGGAGGAAACTTGGGGAGACCTTCGTCCAGCAGTGGATTGATAATGGTTGACGATGATGATGATGATGAAGCTTTCTCTAAATCTACGAAGGCAGCAAAAACTTTCTTACCAACAGCCAGATACTTTTCAATCCTCATGCGTAATGCAAAAATCTGGTTAGTGCAGCCTTTACCAGGCATAAAACCACTCTGAACATCCCACACTTTCTCTGATGTAAGACGCCGTACTTTTTCAATAACAACCTTACCAAACACTTTCCCTGGCACACTTAGGCTAATACCACGATAGTTCTTGCATTCAGTCTGATGACCTTTTCCCTTATACAAAGGAACAATAATAGCCTCCTTTCAATCCCGAGGGACCATTCCTAACTCACAGCACAACTGGCAAATTTCAGTTAACCAGTCAATTACAGAGTCACCACCATATTTCAACATCTCGGCAGTTATGCCATCAACTCCCAGAGCCTTACCATTCTGAAGAGATTTTAGAGCTTTACACACTTTTTCTCTTGAGATCCCTCCTGTGCTTCCATCCCTCACTGTGACATCATCTGCGTCTGTCTCAGAATCATCTTTGCTTTCCTGATCTAATAACTCACAGAAATATTCACCCCATCTTTCACTTAACTCATTCGGCTCCCATAACATTTCCCCAATCTCATTCATCACACAACTTACAACTTTGTTTCCCCTATTTTTCCTGAGTCTCATGTACTTCCAGAAAGACTTCCTGTCTTTCCAAAAAGCCAGTTCATGCCTTTCCACCTTCTCCTTTCTATCTTTTGCCTTACTCTGGTGAATCAGCTTAGCAGCTTCATGCTTCTTTGAGCGATATTCATCCACAGAGACTCTACCTTGCAACATCCCCAAACAGGCTTCCTTCTTTTTCTTTGCTGCCTCTTCAATCTCACTATTCCACCAAGCATCACCTCTATTGTTACCCACTATTGTGGTGCCACAGACCTTTTCAGTAGCAGTGACAACACAGTTCTTAAAACATTCCCACTTCTTTTTTACATCCCTCTCACCAGACTTCAGCTCTTTCGGTTGTTCTCTGAGTAAGTCAGAATAACGATTATGATCTTCAAGAAGTCTATCAACCTTTATTTTTTCTATCCTGGGTCTCTTCCTATTCCTTTTCTTCCAACCAACATTAAGTTTCACTCGTGACGCTACCAAGTAATGATCAGAACCAACATCCACACCTCTCATCACACGGGTGTCAACAACTAAGTGTTTTAGACGCTGATTGTAGACAACAAAATCTATCACACTCTTTTGACCAAGATTACGATTTTGCCAAGTATATGTGTGGATATACTTGTGGTTGAAAAATGTATTAGATACACACAAACCATTCTCAATGTAGAGTTCAATTAATCTTTCACCATTATCATTCACACAAAGATCATTAAACTTACCCAGAACATTATCAGAAATTGCATTTTGCACACTTACTCTAGCATTGAAATCCTGCTATAACTTTTTCTTTAGCACCAAACTGGCTCAAAACAGCTTTTAGCTCATTCCAGAAATCTTCCGTCATATCAGAGTGTTCACAGTCACAAGGAGCATACACTACAACAATTACTATTATCTGAAGTTTCACTTTCAAACGAATCCAGAGAATTCTCTCACTTACGCAACTATAGTGAATCAAGTTGTTCTTCATCTTTTCACTTAAAATCACACCTACACCAGCCTGTCCTCTCACATTATCCAATACTCCAGACCACAAACTCACTGTGCCATTCACTTCTTCTACCCCAATTTCCTTCTTTTTGATTTCATTTACACACAGCACATCCAGTCTATACTTATTCATCTCCTCAATCACCTCATTCATCTTGCCATCTATACCTCTAGTATTCCATACACCAATCTTACATTCACTCAGCCGAGATCTCTTTCTCATATGCCGTTTAGAAAGTCCAGGTCGATTCCGTGGTAGATCGTTCTTCTCAAGTGTTGTAGGTCCACCATATCCCACACTTGAGTCATTCTTAATATTTATTTTTGTCTTTTTAATCAGGTAAGCACATCAGTGTGGGGGATTAGCCCACAGCTGAGGGTTCCAGTTGGTCATTCAACCTAAGGATTCTAGGACAAAACCCAGTGAGTTGGGGTCTTTTTGCCAATGTCACACAGAACTAGCTAACACCTCTCCAAGATTCACAGAGGCCCTAGTTGCTGTTGTGTGTGCTATTGTTACCACGGAGCGCCCCGAGGAGACAAATCAATCGCTCACTACGACTGTCCGCAGGAGAAAGAAAATGCATAAAAATGCTTTCCTCTTCCTCTATTTTCTACATGTTTTTATGCCTTCTTAGAGCAAAACTACTACTCTTACCCATGCATCTCCCCTAAATTTTTCATGTTTTATATCATGCATTCACACTTACTAGCTGTTTAAATGTAAATACAACTACTGCTTAAACTGTGCATAGCTCTCATACTGGTGCTCATATTTGTTCACCGATTTCACATGGAATTCCTTTGCAACTTTTGTTAGCAGTGAGTCTAACACATGGTGCTAGTGATAAGATATCCAAAGGATGCACAGCAGCAATATACTGGATGTAAAATTGAACATTTTTTTTCATTTCAAGAGGCATGGTGGATGTGTGGCCCACATGATCTCTGTTCTGGGAACATTTTTCATTTCAAGAGGTGTGACATATGACTCTAATTTAACCTTCCTTTTAAGTTCCTTTATCCATACTTAAATTTGATTTCATTTTGTTAAATATTTTACCGACTTAATGCCACAAATTTTTCCTCGATGAATTTGAAGTTGGCAACACCTGACAGCATGTCAAAGTACAACCTACAAAAGTTCAAGAGATAAGAACTTGTGCATTCAATGTTCAGGGTGCAATGTTTTGAAAAGCCATGATAGAGGAGCGATTTGTTATGAGCTATATGTAATCTTGCTCAACTTTATGTATGACTTTCTATATTCTGCAAGAATAAGGGAGCTAAAATTTTGTATTTAGTGTTCTTTCACATTTGTTGTGATTCAAGTGCTGTTGAAGCAACTTGTTGTGATTATGAATGAACTTGTGGATGATTAAGCAGAGACCTGCTGACTGAGACTAATAAGAGATTTGAACTAGTAAGTAACCTTGTTTTCTCTGAACCCTTGGCTATATTGTGAAATAATATATATGTTAGGACTTTCAGCTACTATGACTGAGACGAAATACAAGGTTTCACAGTGATGCCAATTTACTACATCAAGTTAAGCCTTATGTGAGATAAGCTGTTTACTGTTCTACAGTAAAGCTGAAGTTAAAGTTAAACCTAACAAGTTCAAAGCTTTTAGTGTTCTAAAGAGAAGTTAGCATAATGATAAAGTTCCATTTAAACAACTAACATCCAACTAATATTTTACAGAAGATAGATGAATGTCACATTTCACATGTTCTGAGCAACTCTGAAATGACTATCAACATCATCATCAGCACTTCCAATTCTAAAAAATGCAAGACCTTATTGAAACACTTTGAGGCAAATATGACCCTACTTAGGAAGAATGGTGTGACTGGAGATTATGGAGAGGCATCTAAGAACATGGATGATGAATCTGTAATAAAAGCGATTAGAACCTCACACTTTGTCCTTTGCCAAAAGAAGATTCTTTGGCCAGCTTTCTACTGGCTTGAAGACCAAGTAGAAGGTGGCTTTGGAGCATGTACAAAGATCTATAGATGGAAGTGAGAAAGGAGGAAGTGGCTAAGGATTGTTTTGATTCAAAAGGCTGATTTCATCATTTTTGGAAGAGATTTAGCATCAAAACTATAAAGATTCAGGGAAAGGATGCAGTGAACATCTAGAGGCAGCTAGGATAGTCCAAAAAAATTTAACCATTAATAGGAAATTAACAGAAGCTCATATCACACGTTTTCAAGAAAGAAAAGTCAACTCCTGGTTTCAAGGTCTCGAGAGACCATGTGACTTTACTTGTGAATGGTCATGCTGCTAGAGATATAAACTTGAAGCTATCTGCTTTGCATTCACAGTAAAGATCCTTGCATATTAAAGAATGCTGTCAAAGCTTTAAAGCCAGATGTGGATTTTTTCTTAACTTTTTTTGAACTAATGTGTGGCTGTAATGAATAACCCATCCTAATTCAGAGCTACTTACTCTTTGGGTGGAAAAGAGCTAGCCTAGGATATTGATTAATGCTATTTTATTTCCTTTCTTTGGTTTCAAGGTCTTTTAAGACCTTGAAACCAAAGAAAGGAAAGCTTTCTTGTGGTTTCAAGGTCTTAAAAGACCTTGTGACTTTATGCATAAATGGGAATGTTGATGGAGATGTATTGCCAAAACTTTTGCAAGGAAACAAAGCAGCATTAATGCCTTACCTAGAATTCAAAAGCAAAGCTTGCATCACAGCTATATAATAACACGGGACAGGAAGACATAAGAAAACTAATGCAACACAGCTGACTGAACACACATAAAAGAAAAAGGGGTACAAAAACCATGACATGAGGAAGAAGGAAAAAACTGCAAAAATCATATATGTATGTATAAGGCACCACTCAACAGAAAAATTGATGTTAACTGTTTAAAATTATTTTCCTGGAAATAAAGGTTTGTGAACATCATAAAAATAGTAGTGCAAAAACACAATGAGCTTACCAACTATGCCATTGTAAGTAGGATATCTGTTTGAGTTTTTCTTGTCTTGCCCCGATAACTTGACACCTTGCATTTTTATTCGGGAATTTGCAACCCACAATGGAGTGGTGATTAGAACATTGACAATGCCTGAAACAAAATAAAAATAGCCACTAAAGGCAAACAGCTTGCAATTAAAAAATAAAAACAATAATTCAAACAAAATTTAAAGGGCAATTGTAATGACCTTTGCTCCTTTCTATCTCTTACTCAACATAGCTATGATCCTGCAGGCATTACATAATTTTGTGGTTCATTTCATAGAATTACTACTTGAAAAAAATATATAGAATCCAGAGCCTTTGTAACAATAACAAAAAGAAACAGTTTATTTTCGCTAAAACTACGTGGCTTGGGACTTATCGAAGTGCAAGTTCAAGGAACGCTCAACTGACTTGGTCTCTGCCAGTACTATATGGACCTTAGACTCCAAACTTCTTGCATTTTTTTTTTTTTTTTTTTTTGTACACCAACACTGCTGCTACCAATGCCAAACTCACGACCCAACCTCTCTCTCAAAACCAAGGTCCCTTCTCTCTTAAAAACTTCAGAAAATCTGCACTCACCATTAATCAGATTTTGGAGTTAATTCTCATCTACATTGGGCTAACTGATAACACCCGTTAAGTTTGTGTTTCCCTCATTAACATGCCTTTGAGCTAACCCCATTGCCACACAAGACAGGTACAATACACTTCAAATACTTAGACATAATTATGTATTACGCTGACTATAATGAGGCTAATCATGTGCATTGGACACCAACAGCCTTTAAAAATGCTTATTCTGTCCACTCTGCCTTAAATGGCATGAACAAGAAATTCTACATGAGAATGAACATATGCATTCATATTTACAATTATTTTTTATGAACTAGGAGTAAGCAAATCATACAGGCAATAATGACCCACAATTTCTGTTCTCTAAAATATTGCTTACCATTATTATTTGCAATCATTGAGTGAAGCGAGGCCGAAGGCCGTGCACGAGACTCGAAACAATTTCTTACGAGACTCGAAACAATTAGTTGTTCGGGCATAGGTACGAGATGACACATCCGATCACCATGATTTTTGCATGTGATTGGACATCGTTTATGGTCAGGTTTTGACACCTTCCGATCCCCAAAATTCTATGTCATTGAAGAATAGTCATCCGAAAACTTGCATTTTTAGGGGGTTTCCGGGTTTTGAGACGGGGTCGTTTGTTACCTATCTCCTTCAAAGATCTTCAGCCGATTGCAGTGACCTTACCACTGAGAAAGGGAAGAACATGGTGAGTGACATGGGGTTGGTATCATGATGATTGGTCGTATCATATAAAGATAATGACCATCAAAAAACTGACCAATTTTAATAATAATTGAAAGAATCCACTCTCTATACGAGACCCGGGACAATTAGTTGTTCGGGCATAGCTATGACATGACACATCCGATCACCGTGATTTTTGGCATGCGATTGGACATCGTCCATGGTCAGGTTTTGATGCCTTCCGATTCCTGAAATGCCATGTCATTGAAGAATTTCAATTAAAACTAGATGGCCTTTTACTTGAACCATTTCACAAAAGTTGGATCACTAACATTAATTTAAAAAAATAGTTTAAATTGAAAAACGAAGAAATTGAAAAACTCTGTCTGTTAGCTCAACACTTGCTTAATCTATAATAATAATAAAAGGAAGTTTGGGTATGTGTGTGTCTGTCTTTCACGATACAAAATGAAAAACGTGGTTTCCGATCTGAGTGTGTCTTTCCGCTTTGTTTACATGCAACCTGATCACAACCAAAGTGAAGGCGTGAAGGAGCATACATAGTTCAGGATAAATTTTAGGCATTTCTGTTTTTTAGAAAGTTTCGTACTTTTGTTCTAAAAGTCATAAATTTTGTGCATTCGTTTTTTAGAATTTGTATAATAGATGCTTTAATAAGCTTAGATTTTGCAATAGGTTTGCTAAAAATTTGCCAACTGTACCAGAGTTATTGGTTACCATTGGCAGCTTGTTCTAGTTTATAGTAAAAAAACATGCAAAATAAATTTTTCATGTTACTAAAATCATAACAATAATCATTAATATGCCTAAACCTAAAAACATAATAATCATTAATATGACTTTTTATGAAATATGCTATACTAAACAAAAACTACAATTACTGATTAATTTTGATGAACAGTTGAATCATTCAGTACACCAGCTTAAAATTTTTTA
The DNA here is from genome assembly GCA_039090855.1 of Macrothele yani. NCBI lineage: Eukaryota > Metazoa > Arthropoda > Arachnida > Araneae > Macrothelidae > Macrothele > Macrothele yani. Next base: position 105,609,434 of record CM077007.1, read on the forward strand.
CAAAAGTGAAGTGAAAAAAAAAATCAGTATGTAACGCACGCAGTAATTCCTTTCTCAATTTTTTTTTAGATTGCAAGACTATTCAAACACATCTGTACTAAAACAAAAATGTGCTTTCAAAAATCTTACATACATTGAAGACATGAAGTAAAATATGATTACTTTGATACATCTTAAAACAGTTTGCTTGTTAGCAATACTTGCACATCAGTTTCAAAAATCTGGCATGCACAATTGCAATTATTATTAAAAGGTACAAAAATGTATTGCAAATGAGAAGGGTTTATTGGTGACATACAATAATGTTTCCCTTCAGAAATTGCACAGGTGTCACTAACATTAAAAAAAAAAAGGTGATGAAGGGCATATATTAAAGTAACAATACTTTATTTCATGTGACTTTAAATGAATTAAAAAATCCCTTTTTTTAAATGTACTAAGCATAGTTCTCATGAAATGTGACGATTGCACAAAAGCTTACGGGGATGTAATACACAAAGCAATAACTGAGTGCTTGTGTGCTTTGTATGATATGTAATTTGCATATCTTTATACTTTAAATATATTTTCTCCAGATCAGCTCTAATGAACCATCATGTATACAAAGCTAAAATGAGAAGCTATTAGTGTCTGATGAAGGACAGCTGTAAACATTCATCCAAACTTACCAAGGTGTATGGTGAGTAAATCATCAGTATCAGCAGTGTGGTGTTGGAAGTAGTTTACCAAAGGAGAATTAACTGCCCAGGTCAAATAATGACAACAGAGGCCATTAGGTGAAGCCACCGAAAATAATTAACAACAGACTAGCACATAACTGTCCAGGATCACCAGTGATCACTTATACAGCAATCACAATTGATGATAACTACCATAATGTTGTGATCGCTTGCACTGCAATCATAACATGGTGGATGTGAAGAAAATAGAGAAACATGGTACTTCAGTTATGTAAAAGTTGTATTTTGCATGGAAGCTTTCATACTATATCTTTAGTTCTTTTCAGTCAGAGTTTAGATGGAAACTGGCTCGGCTGTTGCCAGATCTTCGTCATATGGTTCTTGTAAATGGTTGCCAGATTCACGAACACTGTATTTATTTTGAAAGAGTATGGATTTCCAGATCATGGGGGACGATATATGGAGATTCCAAACTGCAATTATTGGAAGAAAGATAAATATCCAAGGTTTTACAGCAGCAAAGATCATAGGAACCGGAAAAGGTGCAATTCAATCTGAATCCTTCAAACAGAGTTCAGCTAAGATGTTTTCCAAAGTGAAAGAGGCCAAGACATTAGAGTTTCCCATTTTTACATCTTTTTGGTGTTCTTTTAATCTATTATAGATGCTACGATAAGAGCTTCCAATGCAGAAAGTTTGTCCCAATGAAATTTTTATTGGAACAGAATAGACTCCTGGAAGATCAAGTGGGTCTATTTTAATTGATGTAAACTGAAATACGATGCATGGACTCCACTAGCTTCTGGAAATATGCTGTAGGCAATGCACACCATACTTCCTGCAAAGGGTTCCACAATTCGGGTGCATTCCGAGGTCTCGGATTCCTGTGTTTGATAGTGCATTGCATGGCATCCCAAATGTGTTCTATTACGTTCAGATCTGGGGACTTCGGTGGGATTGCCAACACCCCAAACTCAGATGAATGCTCCTCTAACCATAATGTGATGTCCCGGCATTTGTGTTGAAGTGCATTGTTCTGTTGGAACAAGCCCAACTCATCAGCATGAATGCACGACATGAACGGGTGTACCTCGTCAGAAAGGATGCGCACATAGCGCTGGCCAGTCACAGACATTTGTAGACGTACCAGGGGTCCCAGTGAAGTCCAGCTAAACACACCCCATACCATTACGGACCCCACTACCACCACCACCACCAGCCGGTACGCTTCCGTGTTGACAGGCAGGATTCATGGCTTCATGGGGTTTGCACCACACACGAATCCTTCCATCTGCCCAATACAATTGCAAACGTGACTCGTCAGACCAGGCTACTTGTTTCCAGTCATCAAGTGTCCAGTGGCGGTGTTGCTGTGCCCAAACGAGGCGCATAGCTGTGTCATGCACCCATCAAGGGGACTCGAGTTGGGCGTCGGCTCCCAAAGCCCATATTGTGCAGGGTATGTGGCACAGTCCGGACGCTGATGCTTGTTGAGGCTCCAGCATTGAATTCCGATAATACCTGCGAGAGTGTTGCACGCCTGTCACGTGAAACGATTCTTGACAGCCGGCGATGGTCACGTTCACCCAATGTCTTTTTACAGCCACACTGGTATCGTAGGTTGGAGGTTTTGCCGGAATTCTTGTAGTCACGGTACACCCTTGCAATGGTCATCCGTGAAAATCCGAACTTTGTTTCTACCTCCGAAATACTATGGCTCATCTCACGAGCGCCAACTATGACACCGCATTAAAAATCACCTAAATCGTTATTACTTGTCATTCTCATGCCGAAAACAGCTCTGACAGCTGGCAAGAATGTCTATCGCTTTATATACGCACTCGCGGATGCAACTGAGTATACGCATAGGTTACATTGCTATGCATTTTGCATAAGCTCGTCTGTACCAGTTTTTCTGGCACTTCAGTGTGTGTGTGTGTGTGTGTGTGTGTGTGTGTGTGTGTGTGTGTGTGTGTGTGTGTGTGTACAGTTATAGTCAATAGAAGTTCTGTTAAGTAATCCAAAAAAGTATTGGTGACATCAAATTATGCGAAATGCAAGTGTGATATGCAAAGAGGTAATGAATTTCTAAACTAAAACAAAACACTTCTTCATGTCATTCATCTTTAATTTTAAAAAATCTGCACACACAGAAAACAAACACTTTACATAAAAAAAACTTCATTAGTTTCACAAATTTCAACAGCATAACATTCAGGAGACTATCAAAACCTTAAACAAGTAAAAACATTAACTGAATTTTTCACACATTTCATTTAAAAAAATATTTAAAATGCAGCTATTTATTTACATGACAAAGAAACATCAGAACAAAAATTATGTTAATTAGCTCACCTGCTATGGCACCCACTGCTAAATCACGCAGTGTCTGAGAACTCCGACTTTCAGATGTGATGATGGCAGAGCGCAGTCCGTGGAAAGTGTAGAAGTAAACTAGATTAGAACAGCATAAACTTGCAAGCACTGGACGAATTCCTCGGTATAAGCATTGGCTGAAAAAGGAGATAGTGAATTTTCATTAAATCAACTTTCTTCTTTGTAATATTTTGAAGTGTTACTAAAATAAGATGATACTGTATCATATCAGAAATAAATCAATTAAAAAACAACAAACGGGACTGAAACAAGAAATAAATAAGCATAAATTATCAGCTCCACACAGACAATAACAGTCATCTGACTAGGTGATGGCACTGAAATGGATAATGCAGCAACAACAAATATAATGTACCTAACAAAAATATTTAAGTCATTAAGTGATTATGAAAAAGAAGACATTCTAAAGGAACAGTGGATCAGGGGCGGATTCAGGTTTTTTGTGATGGGGGCGCAAGTGTCCGGAATAACCGGGGATATTTCTGATATTTTCCTGCAAAATGAAAAAAATGTTCTTAGCCTGTCTATTCTTCCGATTAATTAACGAAAGTAATATACTTTTAAGTAATACTTTCTTTCACGAAGAAATATTCAATTTGTTATTAAAACCTAATAAATCGAAGCTTTTTCTTGGTTCCCGTGGGGGCACATGCCGCCCGCACCCCTTGTCTGGATCTGCCCCTGCTGTGGATACACCAATATTTCATTATTACGCACATATTTCTCAATGTATCGAGATTTAAAAAAGATGTTTTACATACGTTTTTTTTTTTTAACTGCTGTAACTTTTTACATGTTATATTTCCTTTGAGTGGAAAGCAATTTCTCGGTTGGAAGTTATTAATATTCGCTGCGAATATATACCGCGGTAATCGAATGTGATTCAAGGAAAAATCTTTCACATACCTCTCGGTTGTAGGTGGTCGATGTTCAAATCTTTGCACTATTTGTTCTCATCAGGTTCTTGGGTGTAGGCTTTTTTTGACTAACTTCAAAAAGTCCTCACGTTTCTTGAGTAGGATATACTTTTTTAGTTGAACTACAGGAGGCACATGAAGACAAAGGAGATGTGAAAATTACATTGGAAAACTTGAAAAACGTAAAAATGAATCACTCGTAAAAATATTCGCATGAGGAATTGCAATCACCAAAACACTTCGTCAGACTTCTTGAATGTATTGTCCGATGCATTTCAGCAGATCTGTCTGCCATCTTCTGGGACCTCTGGTCATCCGTTCTCTCTGCAGTTTACACTGAATATCAGGATTCCCACTCAAAAGTAATAAAAAAATTCCCTGACTTTTCCAGGTTCTCCAGGTGGTTTTTAATGTTTTCCAGAGTGGCATGTTGCAAAGAATTGTTACATTTCATTCCATTCTATTCATTTTTCTCACCAAAGCACAAACTTGTAAATTCTTTATGTAATTTGTCTTTATAAAATTACCTGCTTTTCATTAATAACAACTAACTGTGCACATTATTTTCTGTACCAAAGTTCCGTGAACTTTTGTGAATACTACCATATGGAATTTGTAAATATATTTCCATAGAAACAGGTCATATATAAGAAAAAATCTGTCAGTTGAATAGTTTCAGTTTTTCTATAACACAATGCATCTAAGCTTAATGATGGAATGGCTCTGTTCAAAGAAACATGTTTCAAGAGAACCAACAGACAAAGGACTTTGATCCATCATTTGGTTGGTTCTCTTGCGAAGTTTTCCTTCAGACAGGAGCCATTGTGCCTAATTGTTTCATGTTATAAGAACTGTCTGCAGAAATTGAACAAAAGCTTAATAACTGGCAATTTTAAAAATTCAATTTTGCATCTTTTTTTAGAAAATAAAGGAAATACTTAATATAACTGAAAGTAAGATCTATCAAATTCTAGGCAGGCAGTAATTGAAAGCAAAAGTTTGAAATCTTGAAAAAATAAGTTTTTTTTGGCAAAATAAAGTATCCATTGATTTTTACAAAAAAAAAGGGGGTAATTTCCCCTGAGTTTTCCCTGATTTTTGGAACCATTTTCAAATTTCCTGAGAATTCCAGGTTTTCCCTGTTTTCCAGGTTGAGTGGGAACCCTGAATATGCGACGTATATTCAACGTATACTGCAGAGAACGGACGACCATAGGTCCAACGCATATTAAAAAAATATGCATCACATATGCAACGTAAACTGCAGAGAGAACGGGCAACCAGAGGTCCCAGAAGATGGCAGACAGATCTGCCGAAATGCATCGGACAATACATTCCAGAAGTCTGACGAAGTTTTTTGGTGATTACAATTCCTCATGAGAATATTTTTACGTTTTTCAAGTTTCCCAACGTAATTTTCACATCTCCTTTGTCTTCTTGTGCCTCCCGTAGTTCAACTAAAAAAGTATATCCTACTCAAGAAACGTGCGGACTTTTTTAAGTTAGTCAAAAAAAGCTTACACCCAAGAACCTGAGGAGAACAACACTGCAAAGATTTGAACATCGACGACCTACAACCGAGAGGTACGTGAAAGATTTTTCCTTGAATCACATTTGATTACCGCGATATATATTTGCAGCAAGTATTAATAACTTCCAACCAAGAAATTGCTTTCCACTCAAAGGAAATATAACATGTAAAAAGTTACAGCAGTTAAAACCACCATTAAATGGTTCTACCTGAAAAAATAACCAAAATCTCAGTTTATCATTTGAACAGTGGCTCACACATCAGTACTGTAATGACATATAACTGCATTTAAAAGAGCGCACCTAAGTGGGTTTAGCATCAAACTCCGGGGGGGGATTTACAGGGAAGCCAATGAACGAGAGAGAGAGACCACAGAGTAACGGACGAAATTTGCTCTCTGTTCTAGGAACATGATTCCACCCACTACCCAAACTTAAATTGTATCATCTTGAAAACAATATTACTTAATGCTACACTACAACTGAGCTCAGAAATTGAGGTGTTATTTCAGGCAAACTTCCTAAGAATGTAATGAACATCTTACTCTTTAATTAGGTGTTTAACATGACCACCCACCTTTCCTTTAAAATATCTGTTTCCTCATTCAGTTCAGTTTAAGAGACAATAACAACACTGTTGCCATATGAGTAAAATGACATTGGAAAAATTGATTTTTTAACTTGACAACCAGATATCCCCGAGTTGCGAGTATTTTCTGTTCAACACGTAACAACAATCACATCAGAAAACTTTAAAATTACAACGGCCTGGAACAGGAATCATATCCGCATCTCCCAATTTCTGTTCGAGCATGCTATCCATTACACAACCCAGGATGAAGTCCCAAGTATCTGAGGGTTAAGAGACAATGGATTATTTCTCAAAGCAACCTACATCACATATAACATACAGGGTTCATACACTTTTGAGAGAAAAAAATTCAAGGACTTTCCAGAATACATACAAAAAAATTTCAAGATGATTACTAAGATTTAATTACTGGCCAATTTACTTTTTTAAAAGTAATTTCGGTTTAAAGTAATAAAAATGATGAAAGACATAAATGGATGAGTGTGTTTTTTTGCTCATTACATTTCTTTGTAATGTTTTTATGGGAGAATTACCCAATAATGCAAAACTGAATCATAGTGGTGCAGTTACCACAAGGCCTATCAGAAAATCATTTCTCTCAATCTGAAAATGATTAATTCAGTCAATCATTTTAGCGGCATGACTATTCTGCACTATCTTCCCATGTAATCCATCTATTATTGATAACAATTGAAAATATTATAAAAATAAAACAAGAGCAGATCTAGAATTTAAGAATGGGGAAAAGCACATGTCTAATCAGTTAAAAGAAGAAATATATGTCTACTTCCGTTAGCGGAAGAATTGAGAATAATGGAAAAGTTGAAAATGGGCAAAAAATATTATTCATAAAAAATGCTATGCTAAGGAAAAATAATTTTTCAAATACGTCTCCCAGGACCAGAGGTAGCAAGAAAAAAATAAAAGGTTTTTAGAGGTGAGCGGTATCGGTCCATGAAAGAATTTGTTCAGTCGAGTTTTCAGTTACTTAGATTTTGCTGCAAATATATCAAAGCAGAAATAAACGTTTATGCCCCCTGATAGCTAAAAAATTCTTTACCAACTATTAGAAATTATATGCAAAACATTTCCCCATCAGGAGCTGTATCCCATACAGGAAGAATTTTTCAAATCGCAGTTTCAGAAGCAGAGATATCAGGAGAAACACAATTTACCTGTACGCCCCCTAGCAAAAAGTCTATGAATTACTTGAAAATTTTGAAAATATGTGAAAAACATATTGCACACGAAACGCTATCCGACAAAGATGGAATTTTTCAAATCAGACTCTTAGAAGCATATACACTAGCAGAAAGTGAAAAAAGAACACCAAGAAGGAATTGGCAGACGATCGTGAAATTTACATATGTTAATGGGGTCAAGTTTAAGTAGGTGTGATGTTAATTTCAGGACCAACCGGTGACCGCTTACGCCACAGCACGGCATAATATGCAAATTATCATCAGTGGTATTTAAGGAGTACGCCGAAGTGAATGTAATCAGTCGTCAGCGTACGGACACGTGCGAAGACCTTAAAGAAGCTGCAATGCCTGGATATGAAAGACGTGTACGATTTCAGCAGTTATCAGACTTTGAGCAAGGTCGTCTAGTCAGACTCTGTGAGGCCTGGTGGTCGTATCGCGAAGTGAATTGGACGGGAAGTATCGGTGGTGGTACAATGGTGGCATAGATGGTCTGAGGAGCATTCCCACACGAGAAGACATGGAACCGGGAGTCACAGACGGACTGATGAGCAGACCGATCGACGCATAAGAAGAGCGGCGTTGTCAAGCACAACATCCACTGCGACGCAAATCCGAGCTTCCATTGCACCTGAGGTGACTGTGTGAACAATCCGCAACAGTCTACTGGATGCAGGACTACGTGCACGTGTGCCTCTGTTCCTGACGGTGGGCTGACTCCAGCCCACCGTCAGGAACGGCTGCAGTGGTGTCGCCAATGTCTGCACTGAAGAACAAAATGGCGATCTGTCGTGTTCAGCGATGAAAGCAGATTCTGCTTGGGAGCCTCCGATGGCCGTATGCGTGTTCGCAGACGCACAGGGGAGCGTCTCCACTCTTCTTGCATCCGCCAGCAACACACAGGGCCTACACCTGGTCTCCTGGTGTGGGGAGCGATCAGCTATCACTCCCGTACATAACTAGTGTTTGTACCGGGTATGTTAAGCAGCACCTCCTACATCAACAACATAATTCAGCCCGTTGTTGTGCCATTTGTAAGGTCGGTCCATCGTGGTGTTTTTCAGCAAGATAACGCACGCCCACACACGGCACATGCAACGCAACATGCACTTCAGGGTTTGAGACAACTTCCATGGCCAGCATGTTCACCAGATTTGTCCCCCATTGAGCACGTGTGTGATTTCATGGGGCAACGACTTATCCGGTCTCCACGGCCAGCCACGACCATCCATGATTTACGCGTCCAGGTTGACGATGCTTGGAACTCAATACCCCAAACTTACATCCAACATCTGTACGACAGACTCCATGCCAGAACAGTTCATGGAGGTTCAACCTTGTACTAACCATGCTACATGGAAATGTTATTTTTCAGTTTACCAGCAAATACAGCTGTATTTTGCCATAATGTTTTGATCCCGCTATCCTCTGTATTCCGTTATTATGCTGTATAAATTTCGTTGGTATCAGACGTCTCCTTCTTGGTGTTCTTTTTTCACTTTCCGCCAGTGTATATTGACAAAAATAACATACACATTTACAACCCCTGAAGGAGAAACGAACGAATTTTTCAGTCAAGATTTTGGAAGGTCAAATTTTTCTGCAAATACATCAGAAGCAGAAATTTATATTTATGCCCCCTAGTGGCCAAACCATTCTTCACCAAAAAATAGAAATTACATACAAAACATTTTCAATTAGGAGCTTATTCGGTTCAGAAAGAATTTTTCAAATTGGAGTTTTAGAAGCAGAGATATCGGGGGGAATGCAATTTACTTTTACTCCCCCTAGCAAAAAATCTGTGCGCAACTTGAAAAAGTGACTGTGCCTAAAGTAGTCTTCGACATAAATGGAATAGAAAAGTAAAAGAATTTTTTTAATCGGATGTTTGAAAGCAATTTATATGGAATAGTTTATTTTGAATTAGATATCTTCTGCATTTATGCACTCTACTGGCAAAATTGTGCATCGTAAAAAAAAAAAAAACGGAATGCAAGGATCATCATTTGCACAATTCAGGCTTCTCAATGCAAAAAGAATTTTTCATATCGGACTACTAGTTGCAGAAATATGGTGTCCACAGACAGACAGACGGACAAATGGACGGACAAACCGGTAACATAAGCACGATCTTTTTTACAAAAGACACGCTGAAAAAGAGGTAACACTGATTTCCTAAAAGAAATTCAAATATATTTTTAAGCATTAATATGCAAACAATAGTACATCAGGTAAATAAAAAATCATAAAATTTTTAAGCCTTAAAATTTATAATAGTGGTAAAAAAATAGTTATGTAAATTGGCATTACTTCTCTAACCACTCTCCTTAGAAACACTTCACTATCACAATGTGCTATTACCATACTTATTTTCACATAATAATAAAAAAATTGCTTCACACACAGTCACAAAAATAAAAGGGGGGGGGGGACTACCAAAATACTTACAATCCTTCTTCCTGAGCTAAATCTTTTATCATCACAAATGTATTTTTAGCTTCAAGGCATTCTTCCACTATAAAAAAAAATGAGTTACTTTTTTAAACTGAAAGAAAGAACAAACAATTTAAACCAAATAAAGATTATGACCAACTGATCAAGCAAGCATTCAGAAATGTATGGATGAACTAGCAACATTTACTACAACAATGAACACAGAACATAAATCACATCATATACATAAGCATTATTGCATTATTTGCACTAGGGTCATTCCATGTCAGATCCCCCAGGGCATGTCACCCACCCATCTCAGATTTTTGTGAAAATTGGTACAAAGTATTGTACTGGTAAGATATGAAAGCTGTTGAAATTTTACATCAGTCATTCCAGTAGACTATCTTGAGTAATGCCACTTTAAAAATTGGGTAGCTCTGCCTTTAAAGTTTCCGCACTATGAGTTTTCACAACTACACTGTAGGACAAAAAAATCATAACTTCACAGCTAACTGTTGCAGCCACATATTTTTTTTTTAAATGACCTGCATGATTCATACATTTGGGAACAACTGGTTTCTGCACATTTTTAGGATTAAAAGAACACTTTTTTAAAAAAAATAAGGCCACATTTTTATTAAACAAAACAATTTTTTTCAAAATGAGCTCCCTCTTCAAATTTGCTTAAAATATTTTAATGTGTGTACTGTAACGTAACCTTTCAGCAGGAGAAAAATACTTTGAGCAATTCGCAATTTTGGCAAGGAAAAAAAAATCCAAAATGGCATGTTTTATACATATGGAACATTCCGACATGATATTACCCAATTTTTTAATTAAGTGGTTGCTTGACCATTTTATACACCCCCCTCCCCCCCCCCCCTCCTAGTTTAACCCTATTGGTGAGTAGCTCAAAATAATTTTTATTTTACGTTTATGTGCCACCATCTTGGATATAGGTTCATTTTTATTTTCTGCAGCAGGCCAAAATAGGGGCTCACAATGGTTTTGAAAAACGGTAATCGCTTTCCTCTTATTGTAGATCAAAAGTTTTTGTTTTTACTACCTTAAAGAGGGGATTTTAGGCTTACAGAAAATGTATAGAAATGATAGAAAATATTTTTTTAACCCTGCTTAAAGTGGCGTTGAAATCTGCAATACTCGCAAGCATAAATCACCATTTTTGATGGACTCTTATAAAGGTGACTGGTAGTTGGAACCCCAAGTTGGGAATTTTTGTGTAATAACTATGGCTAGTAGAGTTTTCAGCTATAAAGAACTTAAGTCTGGGTTTGCTCTCGCCCCTCAAAGTTGCAAAATGTTCAACTTTTGCAGATTTCAAGGTTTAGAAGTTACAGACTCTGAAATATTTGTGAATAAATGGTAACATTTCAGCACTTCGAAATGCACAGAAACTGATGAATATTTATGCTTATTTCTGTTCTCAAAATATTTTTTAAGTCTCATGGAATTATATTTTAAACACCTTTAACTGCCAAATACTTTATGTACAATTTATACATAAGGTAAATAAAAGAACTAAAAAAAACTTTACTAGAGCATATTGTACAGTTAGCAATTCACAAACTTTAGCAGCAACATTTGTCTAGATGTATAGCCCAACTTCTGTGAGTGTGCTTGCAACTCACTATATTTGTTACTGTTGAATTTAATATTTTGACTAATTTCAATTTGCAACTGATCAAAACACTAGCCTGCAAAGCCGTACTCACAATCAGCAGACAAATCGCTAAAAGTTTTTTTAAAGTTGCTGTGCTTAAAAATAATCACCAATTGTGAAAAGTGTGACCAACAGGGCCACCTATGCTATCCCAAGCTGTTTCTTCTGTTTGTTTGTTTGTTTGTTTTGTTTTTTAAGAATACAAGCAACTGCAAAGATTAGGTGTCTCTAAATTTCTTACTAATTTTAATAAAAATATAAACTAATGGAACAAACCATTTTATGAATTATTTTGACATTGAATGATACATTTACGTATGATTTATAAATGAACTTTTCCGTGGTTACATAAGAGATAAATTAATTCTTTTCTCTGTCAGTTTGAATTAAAACTAAACACAATTACTAATTTTCATATGAAAAAAAAACTTTGACTGAGCCAGGTCTTCAGCCTGTTTGGATAGGCTGATGTTTTTCCTGTTTCAGTGTTTACCTCAACCAAACATAATATATGTGTTAGAAGTACTTCACAACCATTATTAAGGCCAATAAAAAGATGAAGAAGGCCCATGTGGGTGCAGGAGTTGAACAGTCACATCACCTTCATCATAGTTAATCTTTTCAACAAATCCCACATACCAACACGAATCATACGTATACACATGCCATGCAGCAGTTAGCATATAACTATAACTCATCTTGAAAATCAGTTACACTGATTTCAGAAACAGTACTGTAATATTTATCAGAACTTAATCTCTTAGCACCAATTCCAAAATTGAGAAGTGGTGTAAAGTGATGCATTGGGCATGTTCCAGGAGGGGCTTTCGCTTTCTCAAAATGGGGACTAAGCTGATCACACACTTTATCTCTTCTGTACACACAAAGAAAAATGTAATGTCTTTTATATTATCTTTGCAGAAGTTATACATTGTTGCAGCAGATGTTATTTGTTGAGCTAAAGGTTGCTGCAAACTGGCTTTTGTTGTTAGCCTTTTTACAATCTGCACCAATACCATCACATAGTGACTTGCCATGGCTTGTTGCAAAAAATGGCCACTTCCCTACCAATCTAAAAAAATCCTGTTAATGATAGTGGAAGTTCAGAAAATTCTTGCAATTTTTATATTGTGCAGAACAACCATCAGTGAAATACTCAATATTTCTCACAGTCTGTGATAATGCACAACTTTTTCTAAACTGAAGGAAGTAGAAACCATCCACAATGACTAGAAATTTTAGTAGGAGGCAAAAACAGAGATAGCAAGTAAGGATAGAACTTTATTTTGAAGTCCTGTAAGAGGATTGATTGGGGGGGGGGGGGGCTTGGGATTCTTATCACTCATTTCCACTGAAGAACTTCTGAACACAGCCATCACAAGTAAGAACATGTGGATGTACCACTATGACCCAAAACAAAGCTTCAAAATAAGGCAAAGAAAAAGACACTTTAACACCAATGAATTTTCATCAGGATTGAGTTGTTGCTTACTGATGCCATGCATTGTTTTTATGTTTAGCCACAAACAAAAACTACATTTTTTAAATATTTTTTTGCTACCCCATAACTGCACACGACTTTTACAAAACTGGCAATTCTTGTCTGAAATCGCTTGAGATTACAACACATTCACACATTCTCTTTTTGAGATTCGGGGGTACATCGATGCACTTTTTTTTTCTAAGCACTATCCAATCCTGTAAATGGAGGAGTTTGATACGGCGACAGTAAGTAAATAATCATAGTTGTAAATGAATTCATGGCACCTCTATTCATGAGTGGCAGCAACTACTCCAGTGACGTAGTCCTGATGATGAACTAGGCTTTAGTTTGAAAATTTGACCACCAACTTTTTTGAATAATAACCTCTATAAAACCAATTCCAATTAGTAGTTCTAATTCTGACTATTATATAGCTCTAATCATTCTACTATTCTCTTTTACGTGCGATATTTCAAAGTAACTTGCACAAATTCTGAGAAGCGGACAAAACAGGGCAAATTGTTATTATGGACACTTTGGAATATAATGATAAAATGCGGACGGCCATCTGAGAGCTACAGTGCGATAGCATCAACAAAGATCCCACCGATAAACAACTTACCTTCCTGGCTAATATAAGAAACCACAGCACGTTACCAACTGAAATAAAAATGCAAACTCTCGAATGGGAGCAGGGATGCCAAAAATATTCTCAAAAATTAAAACACATAAAGAAAACACACCTTTAAGACTGATTCTATCGAAAAAAACTCACCACTCATCAACCTAGAAAAAGATATACAACTATCTATCCCCAATATTCATGAGGAATCAATATACATTAAAGAATAGCTATGAGTTCATAGAAAAAATCAAATTAATTAATCAAGACCTAGAGCAAATAACTATGGCCTCCATGGACGTTAAGGCATTATACCCAAACACTCCTGTCGAGCTAGCCATCGAATTGATTATGCAACAACTAAGCATCAACAAAGAATTAAACTTGTCACAACTGAAAGAGCTAAAGAATACCTTATATTTAATCAAGGAAAACAACATCTTCCATTTTGAAGGAAATATATTTAAACAAACGCAAGGTGGCCCTATGGGATCTCCATTATCGGCATTATACGCAGAAGTGATTATGGCATACCTCGAAAAAGAAATTATTCAAAATCTACCTGGAAAACCAATACTTTATGCTTGATATATAGACGACATTATTATAATGTCTAAACTTAACAAAGCCGAGCTACAAGATCTAGCACAGCGGTTTAGCAAAATCTGTAACACCATAGAGCTAACTATTGAGTTTGAAGAGGATAATCGCCTATCTTTCCTGGACATTCAACTAAAGAAAGACAAAAATAGCTTTGAATACTGTGTCCAGGAAAGCAACTTACATACTTGTACTGATACCATACTCGTCGCACCATCCAGTGATACATAAAAAAAACAGCATAGTAAACTTGATACGGCGAGCGTACACACACACACATCTAACAACAGGCTAAAAAATCAAGAGCTAGAGTTTATCTCGAAAATATCACAAGAGTATGGGTACCCGAGCAAGCTAATTAATAAATGGATACATGAAAGTAAAAAGCATATGACTCAGAGTAAAGAAGGCCAAGAAGTGCACAACCAAAGGAAGATGAGGAATAAAAAATTGAAATACATTGGAGCTTTCCCATACCTGGAAGGAGTGAGTAAAGAAATCAATAGGCACTGTGCTAAATATGACTTACAACTAGGAGGAAGCTCGGTGCACACTGTGAAAAGTATGACAACAAAAAAACAGAGGAAAAAATGCTAGAAGAATCAGGAACCTACAAAATTCCAATTGCACACATACCCCCAATATCGTACATTGGAAGTACGAAAAACAGATTAAAAAAAAGACTTAAACAACACATATCTAACTGGCAAAAAAAGAAGCCAAAACTGCTTTAGTGCAATTCTGCATGGAAAACCGGACATTCCCAAAATTCGATGAAATTAAAATGCTAAAAAAGAATAAAAAATCGGAAAGGCAAATGAGGAGGGAAGAAGCAATATTACTCTATAAAAATAAAGCAAGGGTATGTAACCAGAACGACCCTAGCACATTATCTGGCCTGTGGAAAGAACTAATAAGACAAGAAAAACAACAACAAAAGAAAAACCGGCGAAAAAGACAAAAAAACCAGGATAGGAGAAGAAAATAATAATAATAATAATAATAAAAAAGTTGTTTTAATGAAACATAGATGGCGCCAGCCGGGCTTGATAACGAAATATATCCAGGAAAGTATATCCAACGAATGGTAACATGGAGTATCGGACTCCATTAGCACGAAGTTAACCACGAACATTGGTGGTAAAGTCGCCACGCTCCTGAAGATGCCCAGAGTATGGGCGAAAATTTCGAGTATAAAGAACGGTAAAAATTGATGTGTTTGAATCCTAAGGCAAAGATCCAATGAGTATACCCAGCGAAAAGTGTGAGAAGTAAAGCCAGTCATCGCATACAACAGACTTTAGGACAATAACATCAACAAAGACTGGAAAACATGTGTGTGAAATGTTCCCATCGCTAGAAAGGAATGCCAAGGTAAGCATTATCCGCTAGAATATTGTACTCTATAAAACCCGTAAAAAAGTTAATTCCACAGTAAATAATCAGTTAAAAATTATCTGGTAGTTTGTTTTTTCTTTGTGGAAAAATTATCTGGAAGTTCGTTTTTTCTCTGAATCCCAGAGAACAGCTTAGTGATATATATGTATGTATGTATGTATGTATACTATCCAATCCTGTCAGCAAGCAGGATCGAAACAATGAAAAGGGAAATAAAAAGTTACAGAAAGAGTAATGTAATTCTCTTACTCACTTATTCTCATATTTCCTTTCCCTTACCTTCGATTTGTGATTTTTTTTTCTTTTTGCAGCCCGTAATTTTTTTTTCCTTTTCTCAGAGTGAAAGGCTGTTTGTGAATTTCTTTCTATCTTTTTAATAGATCTATTCTATATTATTTTGCCTGAATTGAAAACAATGGAATTTAATGTTGGTTTTTATTTTGTACATGTGGCACTTTATTTTGTAGCAGCATGACAGGTGTGGTCACTGATCCTCCCGGGTTCAGTGAGGTTCAGTGGCAGGAGTCTGCCTGGCGCCAACTGACCGGGTACAATATGGCTGGTGTGCATCGTCCGCCTGGTGCCAACCCGCCGGGTCAGTTTTCTGGGTCAGAAAGCGTGTGTGTGTGTGTGTGTGTGTGTGTGTGTGTGTGTGTGTATTCCCAGACTGAAGGTATCCATAGCTGGAAACTACTAGCCATGTGATTACACACACATTCCCAACTTGGCGTTCCACCCCAGTCACCTTACCAGTCCATCAAAAATGGTGATTTCTGCTTGTGAGTGTTGCCAATTTCAACGCCATTTTAAGCAAGGTTTAAAAAAATAGTTTCTATCATTTCCATACATTTTCTGTAAGCCTAAAATGTCTTCTTTAAGGTTGAAAACCAAAACTTTCGATCTACAATAAGAGGTTAGCGATTGCCTTTCTTCAAAACCATTGTGAGGCCCTACTTTGGCCTGCCGCAGAAAAGAAAAATGAACCTATATCCAAGATGGTGGCACATAAAAATAAAATAAAAATTGTTTTGAGCTACTCACCAATACGGTTAAACTATGGGCTGGGGGGGGGATGTATTAAATGGTCAAGCAACCACTTAATTAAAAAATTGGGTAATATCATGTTGGAATGTTTCATATATAAAACATGCCACTTTTGATTTTTTTTTTGCTTTGCCAAAATTGTGAATTGCCCAAAGTATTTTTTTTTTTTCTGTTGAAAGGTTATGTTATAATAGACACATGAAAATAGTTTTAGCAAATTTGAAGAGGGGCTCATTTCGAAAAAAATTGTTTTGTTTAATAAATATATGGCCTCATTTTTTCATGTCTTTTGTCATTAAATTAAAAAAAAAGTGTACTTTTAATGCTAAAAATATGCAGAAACAAGTAGTTCCCAAATGTATGGGTCATGATGATCATTTAAGAAAAAAATTATGTGGATGCAACAGTTAGTTGTAAAGTTATAAATTTTTTTGTCCTACGGTGTAGTTGTGAAAACTCATAGCACGAAAACTTTAAAGGCACAGCTACCCAATTTTTAAAGGGTCATTACTCAAGATCTACTAGATCAACTGACCTAAAATTTTAACAGGTTTCATATCTCACCAGTACAATACTTTGTACCAATTTTCACAAAACTCTGAGATGGGTGGGTTACATCTCGTGAAAATGATGGGTGATTTTTGACATGGAATGACCCACTACAGATATCCGTAGAGAAGTATTTCCAATATGACATTGGGAATGAGCTCTACACTTTCAGCTACATAAAGATAAAAATGTTACACAGGACAATTCTGTACTAACTCCCACCTTCTTCAGTTGTGGAATGTATGAGAACAATGTGAGGCAGTAACATGTTTTGATTCAAATGTTGCCATATTCAAGAATGGATTTCCAAACGAGAAGAATATGGCATGGTGAGTCTGTGTTACAACTGTGATGAGAAAGGTAAATTTTGATACTTTCACAATACCTCGGAGATTTCCAATTATTGAAAAGTGCAAGATTTTATGTAATTTCTCAATCAGGTATAGAAAATGTGTCCTTGATAATTAATAATGATACAGAAGAGGATAGATCACCTTTCTTTACATCAGAAATATGTTCCACTATATGTCAATTAACACTACAATAGGTACTTCTAATGTAACAGAGTACACTCAAAGAAGTGTTGACTGAAACAGCATAAACACCAGGAGAATCAATGTGTTTGCACCCTTGAACCTATCACTCTCAATAACAGAATCACGGTGACGGGCAATGTATGTCGCAGATTTTATTTTGTATTTTGGTCTTGCAGACAAAAACAATATTCCTTGAACTATTTTTGATCCTCTGTTGCCTGATTCCCAATAATAAGAGCAAGTTTTCCTTCTCTGGAGACGATATTCTATCTTCCAAAACTTTCCACAAACGGAAAATCTGACAGACTTAATAATCTAAAGCAACTTATGGGAATTTACTAGGAATTTTTTTCCATTTATAGCAAATTTTCGGAGAAAACTCTTCTCCTTCTTCAGGCTCTCTTGTTGTTGTCACTTTTTGCTTGTCACTATCATGGTTACGGTTTACCTTGACGGTTACGGTTAACCTTGACGGTTTAGGTTATTTTTCAACAAATCCTGCCAGATGTTAGGCAGGGAAAATCCTTTGCAGTCATTGATGATGGAATTTTGATTTTTCTCAATCTCTATTCCTTCTTTCAGTTTTCTTTTTGGAAATTGCTTTGGAAACTGATTACTTTAAGGGAATTCCAATCCATGCTGTGCCCAGTTTCTCTAACATGCCTATCTAATCCAGTCTTGTTGAGCAATTTTTTATAGCTGCTTTATGCTCAGCTATACGAGTTTCTAGTCTGCGACCTGTTTCACCTATGTAAGATAGTCCACAACTACAATTTACTACATAAACTACTCCTTGCATTTTTAAAAAATCTTCTTCTCTTTGAACTATTTTAGGGAAAAAATTTTTAACTTTGTTCTCTAAACTTGGAGCTAGCCTAATATTGTATTTTTTACTAATTCTCCTTAAAGCCTCAAATAAACCTTTGTGATAAGAAATTTTTCTAGTGAATTTTACTTCTTGCTTTTGTCAGTATGAGCTTTATTCAAAGAATCTGACAGACTTAAAACTTCTCCTGTAATCATGGTTTTTCTCATGCGAGAACTCTGTCCATATTGTTGTTAAATATTATTTTACTACATAAATGTTTATATTTCAGCTTGAAAATGGAGGTAACAGTTTCTGAAAATGCAAGTTTGATGGATCACCGTAATCTTAAAATATTTTTCTTGTGATGTTCCCTCTGCCCTGTATTGTTGTTAAATATCCTTTTATTTCAGCAATATTTGTACTTCAGCTTGAAAATAGAAGAACAACTTCTGAAAATGGCAGTTGGATGGAATATCTTTGCTAAGATGTTTTTTCTGTCCAATATTGTTGTTAGGTCAGGTGATGCGTAACATCACAGCCTCTCCTTGACAAATGTCAACCCCGCCTTCTCGTGGTGCATCCTGTTCCCACTAAAGGGGCTCTGACGACCGCCCATAGCGGTATAACTATACCATCGGGATCAGAGGAAATGCTATCCCACACTCACCAACCCGCTTGGCCAGCGTGCTGAGTTATGGCCAAACCCCTCCAAAATGATTCCACAACTTAAATCTTGGCCCTCAGTCTCCGGCAGCTGGAATGTACCTGGCCAAGGCAGCGGCCAGTGCGACATGAAGGCAGAGGGTGCTAAGAATCCCCGGAGGACCGGACTAGGCTGCCATCTGATGCTGACCTTGGCTACTTACAATGGACGCTCCCTATCTTCTGATTCAAGGCTTCTTGAATTGGAAGAGGAACTACAAAGGATCAAGTGGGACATCGTGGGGCTAAGTGAGGTAAGGAGAAAAGGAGAAGATCTCATCGAACTGAAAAGTGGACATCTCTTCTACTATCGTGGGACAGATACTGGCAGAACTAGTGGTGTTGGATTTATAATAAACAAGAAACTGAAGGATAAAGTTGTAGAAGTAGAAAGTTCCTCTGACAGAGCTGCACGACTTGTTATCCAACTCTCGAAAAGATACCAGGCTCAGATTATTCAAACTTATGCACCCACCACAAGTCATCCTGAAGAAGAAATTGAAGAATTTTATGAGGAAATTTGTCATCTAAATAATAAAGGTAAGCAGCACTTGAAAATAATTATGGGAGATTTCAATGCAAAAATAGGGCAACGGCAACAGAATGAAACTTCGGTAGGTAAATTCGGTCATGGCAACAGAAACCAGCGTGGAAATACTCTCGTTGAGTTTGCAGAGGCAGAAGGGTTTTTCATCTTGAACTCCTTCTTCAAGAAAAAGCCACACAGGAAATGGACATGGAGACATCCAAATGGGACGACAAGTGAAATTGATTTTATTATGTGTAACAAAAAATTCGTCATAGAAGACTGCAGTGTGCTAAACAAGTTCAACACAGGTAGTGACCATAGATTGGTGAGATGTAAGATGCACCTCAACACTAAACTTGAACGTGGCAAGCTCATAGGACAAACAAAATCTATTGACATAACCAACCTTAAAAAACACCATAATACCTTCAACTTAGAACTGAAGAACAGGTTCTCTGCTTTAGAAGGCCTAACATCGGAAGAAGTGGACATCTCTGAAGTTAACAGAAAAGTAACCAAAGCTCTTATGGAAACAGCAACAAAATTAGCTGGGTCTAAGAACAAGTTGCATGTGAACAAATTATCAGGAAAAACCAAAATGTTGATGCAAAAAAGAAGAGAGATGAGGACAACTAAAGAAGATGTGACTTCCAAAGTGGAATATATAGAGCTATGCAAGACAGTAAGAAAAAGTATCACTGAAGACGTAAGGAAATTCAACTGTGAACTAGTGAGGAAAGCAATTGAAAACAACCAAAGCCTAAAGATAGCAAAGGGACATCTCAGTAAGGAAAGAAAACAGATTATGGCACTGAGAAAAGAAGATGGTTCTGTAACAAGAAATAGAGGCGAAATTTTGACAAGAGTGAAAGATTTCTACTCCAAATTATATGAAAGGGATGATATATGCACTCCAGACATCATGAAAGATACCAGTACCAGAGTTCCTCCAGTCCTTCCAGCAGAAGTTGCACATGCAATCAAGAACATGAAGCGAGGAAAAGCTCCAGGAGAAGATGAAATTACTGTAGACATCATACAAGAAGCAAGTGGAGAAATTGAAACAGTACTCGCCCAAATTTTCACTCGATGCCTTAATGAAGGAAAGATTCCTGAGGATTGGAACACCGCTACAATGATCCTGCTACATAAGAAAGGTGACATTGAGGATCTCGGAAACTACAGACCTATCAGCCTCCTATTAGTAGTTTATAAAATCTTCACTAAAGTTCTTTCACACCGCTTGAAGGTAACACTGGACATGGCTCAACCGAGAGAACAAGCTGGATTCAGGAGTGGCTACAGCACAATAGATCATATCCACGTGCTGAGAGAACTAATTGAAAGAGCGAGGGAATATGAACTTCCATTGTGCATGGCTTTTATCGATTATGAAAAAGCCTTTGATTCGGTGAAACCATCAGCAGTTACAATGGCTCTGAAAACCTGCGGTATTGAAGATGCATACATTAATATTATTAATAACATCTATGAAAATGCAAGTGCAAAGATTAGGCTGTTTGAAAATACAACATACGTAAAAATTGGAAAGGGAGTGAGACAAGGTGACACCATATCTCCGAAGCTCTTTAATGCCACATTGGAGGGTGTTTCTCAGTCACTGAGCTGGGAAAACAAGGGGATAAAGATTAATGGAGATTATCTAACCCACCTTCGTTTTGCTGATGACGTAGTCATTTTTGCAACCACCCCATCAGAGCTGCAGAGTATGATCCAGGAACTTGCTGACAAGAGTAAAGAAGTGGGATTAAAAATGAACTTTCAGAAGACAAAAGTGATGCTCAATGCTTTTACAAGAAATGAAGATTTATCGATTGATGGAGAAAAGCTGGAGATAACAGACACGTACGTTTATCTTGGACAGCAGATATCAAGTGAGGGTCACATTGATGAAGAAATTAATCAGCGTACAAAACTTGCCTGGAGAGCTTTTGGAAGAAACAGCATAATTTTCAAGAGCAATATGCCATTATGTCTTAAAAGAAAAGTGTTTGATCAATGCATCCTTCCAGTGCTTACATATGGTGCGGAGACGTGGACCTTAACTAAAAGAGACATACAAAGGCTGCAGACAACTCAAAGCAGCATGGAGAGGTGCATGCTTGGTGTAACCAGGAGAGATAAGAAGAGGAACTCGTGGATCCGAAAAATGACAACAGTGGAAGACATCATGATCAGAGTTAAATCCCTGAAATGGCAATGGGCTGGACATACTGCCAGAAGGACAGATCATCGATGGACAGCTGAAATTTTAGATTGGATTCCAAGGGACAGGAAAAGACCCAGAAGAAGACCACATGGGAGATGGGTGGATGAAATTCGAAAGTATGCAGGGGTGACATGGAGGAGACTGGCACAAGACAGACCGTTGTGGAGGAAACTTGGGGAGACCTTCGTCCAGCAGTGGATTGATAATGGTTGATGATGATGATGATTATTTTGTTATATAAATGTATGTGTTTCAACTTTAAAATGAAGACAAAAATTTCTGACTATGGAAGTTAAATGAAGCTATAATTTTCCCTGAAATTGTAATTTTTTTTTTCCTCTTAGTGTTTTCTCTGTCATGTACACTGCAGGCCACCCAAAATGCAACACCAAGAAAGAAACATCCGATTGGCCTGAAATTCGCAGCATGCGTCGCCCGCGAGAGGACATGCAAACGATTAGCATTGCAGGGCATATGCAAATCATGTGCGCCCGGTATGCCACAGAGAAGCTCTACAAGAAGGGTGCACAGAAGGCAGAGTGTAAGTAGTGGAAGTGTGTTGTGCTGCCGGACCTGTGGATGGGAAGCTTCCTGATGCCTCGTCGCAGAATACGGCAGTCATTCCAGCATGTTACGGAGTTCGACAGAGGACAAATAGTGGCTTATCGCGACAGCGGTTTATCGTACTGAGACATCGCCGCCCGTGTGGGACAACATCCAGCCACAGTGAGGCGAGTATGGATTCGGTGGGTGCAGGATGGATGGACGGACGGACCGATGTCAGTGATTGCTGCAGCTGCGGCACACCACCGAAAGAGAGCACAGGCATGTTGGGTGGTGGGCATTGACGGCTCGCACCGCCACATCACGAACGTTAGCGCAGGAATTAGAGTGTGTTGCGCAACAACCTGTGTCATCACGTACCGTTCGACGACGTCTGCAGGAGCGGGGAATTGTCGCATGGTGCCCATTGCTCTGATTACCATTGACGTTACACTACCGGCAAGTGCGGTGGAAGTGGGCCGTTGAACGCCGCACCTGGACTACGAAATGACAAGACATTGTCTTCTCCGACGAATCCCGCTTCTGCCTGCAACACCACAATGGCCGGATCCGCGTGTGGTGGCAGCGCGGCAAGAGACTGTATGACGCCTGCATTATGCATCGCCATACCGGTCCGTCGCCTGGCGTTATGGTTTGGGGCGCAATTGGAAATGACACCCGCCCCTCTGGTACGCATCACCGGTACACTCAACAGTCACCACTACATCTCCGACGTTTTGGAGCCTGTAGTCCTTCCTTACCTGCAGGACCTGCCAGCGGCCACGTTTCAACAGGACAACGTGCGCCAGCATGTGGCACGCATCGTGCAACAATTCTTCACAGCCCACCAGGTGTCACTGCTGCCGTGGCCCACTTGTTCTCCCAATATGTCGCCCATCGAACACGTCTGGTCTCCGATTGGCAACCGAGTGGCCCGGCAAGCACCACCCGCGGCTACGTCTGATGAACTGTGGCAACATGTGGAAGCAGCCTGGACCGACATACCCCAAGCCCACATCCAAAGCCTCTTTTGTTCGATGCCACGGCATGTAGCGGCTGTTATTGCCAGCCATGGGGGCCACACGAACTATTGATGTCTGCATGTTCCGCAAGTCGCATGGGCCTGAAAGCTCAATCATTTCATCTTTGTATCTGTTGTTATGTGTCCAGTAAATCTGGCTTTGCTATCTCGTGTCCTTTTTGGTGTTGCATTTTGGGTGGCCAGCAGTGTATATTGTTGTTAAATATTATTTTATTTCATAAGTACAGCAGATTATAACCCCCTTTCCAATCTAGCAAAGAAGGTACCGAGTTTCTTTTCACTTTTTAAATGATTTTTTATTTCTACCTATGCAAATTTCTTTGTTTATCACACCCAGTAGTTGTCTTGCCCACAGACCACCATGCACATAGTTTTGTTGTTTTGTGACAATACAAAATTTGAAAAAAGTGTACTTTTAATGCAAAAAATGTGTAAAACAATCTGCAGAACACTTTTTATCTGCAGAAAACACTATTTGATAACAGTGTACTTTTAGCACAAAAAAAAAAAAAAGGACAAAACAATCTGCAGACCACCATGCAGGTTGTTTATCGTTTTGTGACACCACAATATTCATTGCAGACTGATCAGGAACTTTCTGTTGTGGGGCTCTAAGGTATCATATCATGAAAGCATTGAAATTTACACCTTTCCCATAACAGTTACATCATAGATTCACTATGTCATATTCCTGTCCTTTGGAAATCCATTCTCAAATCTGGCAACATTTAAATCAACACATGCTACCACCTCATGCTGTTCACATACATTCCACAGCTCAAGAAGGTTACAATCTCTACCAAAACCTCCCATATAACAATTTTATTTACGCATCTGAAAGCATACAGTTCTCCTAATGTGTGTGTGTCACATAAGGAATACTTCATGAATCTCTCTATTGTTATATGGATTTCTTCTATAATACATTGCCATGTTATTTGCAGTCCACATAATATCATCCATGATTAAAAACAACTTAAAAAAATTCAATAGTAACTACATTACAGAATGAAAAATACTGGTAAATCCATGGCAAACAATCATGTGTTACAACAAGCAGATGAACCAGAAGTACAATCAGTGCTTTTTCTTTTTTCTAGAGAAAAAGGTGCTGGAACTGTTAAACGTAAGTTGCTGAGAAAGCAGGTGTGTTGATCTAATAAAAAGCAAATCAATTTCTTTACCATTGTTCTTTAAACCTTATTATTGTTTCATGTTCCAAAATGCAAAATTATTATTTACATGCTCGTATTATATTAAATTATTATATTAAAAAACTGGCATTCCATAAAGGTATTATGCTACATAGCAAATGCTGGCACTTAATTCTCTGTCAAGCTTACTCACAAATAAGAGTTAAATTTGTGCTAAGGATTACATTGCATTGAGGAACAGAAGGGGACTGCACTTTGTTCATAAAATACAGTTCAAATTGTGTTCAAATCGTGGGAAATTTCTACCATTCTTTCTGCTGCTTGCTTTTTGCACCCACTGTCAACAGGTATCCTTGAAGGAACCACACTTGGACGTATTTTGCAAGACCAAACTGGGTTGGTGGAGGCCCGGCAATTTCCATGAATAACAATGAGGTTGTTGCTGTGATTGAAAGAGAAAACCTAATGGGGGAGATTATCAAATTCATCTGAAAAAATCCCTTTTACATTTGCTAAAAGATACAGTTGGTTTGCAAAGTTAACTTCAGATGTAAAAGTTGCTTAGGTTTTTCTTTCCCTTGAAGTTGTAGGTATTCTCTAAAACCACGAATCATGTCTCTTTCATTGAGAGTTGAAAGAGGTCAGACTACTTCCTAGTTTCTTGTTCACAATATAGTATATTTTACTTTATATAAATTCATAAGGTATTGCTGTACAAAGGTTGTACAGAGACACATTATGTACAGAAACAAACTTTTACATGTACAACTTAAAAAAAAAATTAAACACGATGGGTTAACTTCTGGCATCTCCCTCCCTCACATGTTATGATTATTATGGTATTTTAATTAAATAATTACTTCAAAACTCGAAACCAAAAAATCTGAGTTAAAAAGGGTGCCTGAATGCCATTCAGATGTGTTCCACCAGAAAGGGAAAAAGCTGTGAGTATAATACTAAATCAGTCATTATTGAAAAAGTATGGAGTTGCATCAGAGAAAGTGTGTTCAGAGTGGTTTCATGCCTGGTAAAGGCTGCACTAACCAAATTTTTGCAATACACATGATGATCGAAAAGTATCTGACTGTTGGTAAGAAAGTTTTTGCTGCCTTCATAGATTTAGAGAAAGCTTATGATACAGTAAAGAGGATACTTCTGTGGAAGGAACTGAATAAATATGGTGTTACTGGGAATCTACTTAATAGTGTAAAAGCCATGTATGCTGACAGTAGAGCTTGTGTACAAGTGAATGGTGTCTTATGAAAATGGTTTTCTATTGTTTATCAAATGGTTTTCTATTGGTCAGGCAAGGTTGTGTAATATCATCATGGCTGTTTAATATATTTATGGATGTATGCATGCATGATGCCAAAATAGATAATACTGGTTTATGTCTTGGTGATATCCGTGTGTGCAGATTGCTGTATGCTGATGACATTGTCCTGTTGGCAGAGAGCAAAAGTGAGTTGCAGAGTATGTTGTCCCGGATGTACGAAGTTTGCATGAAGTTCAAACTGAGTATTAATAAGGGAAAAACCAAAGTTATGGGTTTTGAGCGGGGAACTGGTAGTACTGAATGTAACATAAGTCTAATTGGCACCGTGATTGGCCAGGTGAATGAGTGTGTGTATTTAGGAAGCATGTTTGACAGAGAGAACAAATTGGATGGTGAAATTAGTAGGAGAGTGAATTCTTCATTGAAAGTCATAGCTGCCTTGGGAGGTTTTCACAGAAATGACGAGTTCTCAAGGAGTTCTACATGGCTGTGTATTAAATTGTAATTGTTTCTACTCTGATGTATGGCAGTGAAGCCTGGGTACTACAGAAGAAACATAGGAGTCATTTGTGTGCTGGAGAAATGTGCTACTTATTGGGGGTCTGTTGCAAGACACATTTTGATCATGTGAGGAATGAAGATGTGTTGAAGTTGTGTAATGTGAAGCAAAATGTTGTTAGCAAGGTGGAGGTTAATATGCTTCAGTGGTTTGGCCATGTTGAAAGAATAAGTGATGAGATGGTTACTAAGAAAAAAATTTCAGCTCAAGTGGCAGGAAAGAAAGGCAGAGGAAGGCCAAGGAAGTCATGGGAGAATCAGATTCAGGAGTGTCTGCATGAGAAAAAGATTATGAGTAGGAAGTACAGAAGATCTTGTGTACGTTGTGTGATGGATGTCAGTGAAGCCCGAGTTGTGTGTCAAGATCCCTGTAAATAGAGGAGTTTGATATGGCAATAGTATGTAAATAATCAGTTAAAAATTATCTGGTAGTTTGTCTTTTCTTTGTGGAGCTAACCTCTGAATCCCAGAGAACAGCTTAGTGATATGTATGTATAAATACTAAATATCTGCTGTTGAATTTTTCTAGTTTTCATATTGCAATACCATGGAATGCATTTAATATTCTGCACTTTTACTTCTAACATAATCACCTCATGTTGTTCAGTTGCTTTATAAGTTTATTTTATGAGAATCAGATTAATATTACCTACCTACTTAAGACCTGTCATTCGAACTAAAAAACATATGCTTAAAAGTTAGGAATGATAAGAACTATGGCAATGAAGAAAAAAATGTTTTTTTTAATAAAATGTTTATACAATTTTCAATGCTATTAATTTTTATTTTATATCTTAACTCACTACATTACTTAAAGTGAAATAAGAGAAAATTAAAACATGTTATCTTTCAGAGCTAGTGTGTCAATATCCAACAGATCACAAATCCCATATAACTAATTTAATTCCCCATTAATAATGTTTTTCATCAGTGGTGCTTGTAACAATGCTGTCCCTCATCTAAAAAAATACACTTTTCTTTTTTAGTATGTTACAATTGTTATAAATCAGAGATAGTGACCAGCCTCTCAGCTAAAAAACTAATGTAGAAAAGGACCTCTCTTATTATCTACCAGCTCAAGAAGATTAAAAGGTGAGATCAGTAAATTACAATGATTGAAAGCGCATATAACATTATTATTTATTATTATACACTACGGAGATGTAATTTTCAGGGTGGATGTGACTATGTGGCTGACTTTCTATAACAACCATAGTTATATTCTACTTGAAGCAGTATCTTTAATATACTATGTAAACAAAAACAATTGGACACATAAGTAAATACAAAAACAGTACTATATTTACATCAGTAGTGGATAGGTCCTCCATTTGCAGAGATTACAGCAGCTACTTGTAGAGGTAAACTCTTCACAAATCCATGGAGTATGTAGAGCAGGATGTTCCTCCATCCCGCCATTGACAAACTTTGTCAGTGAAGAAGATCGTGTTGGTCTACATCTCACCCGGCATTTAAGTTCATCCCATAGGTGTTCAATGGGATTGAAGTCCAGGCTCTGAGCAGGCCAATCCATCTGTGAGATCCGATTTTCCTCATACCACTTCATTGTAGCCAGGAAAACATGACAACTGGCATTGTCGTCCTGGAAGAAATAATCATCGTGCCCATAGAACTGCCACAACATTGGGAGCATTAAGTTATCCACATATCTCTATACAGCACAGAGTTCATGTCGCCACTAATAACAACCAGAGGACCCACACCGTACCAGCTGAAGCAGCCTCACACCATAACTTTACCGCCTCCATGCTTCACAGTCAGCATCGTACACTTCAGAAGCAGATGTTCTCCGGGCAGACATGTACATCCGATCAGAATAATGTGAAGGGGGATTCATCACTCCACAACACCTGCTGCCATTGCTCCCCAATGTCCAATCTTTATGCTGTTGACACCATCATAGCCATGTGGTGATGATATAATTATGAATGGCTGCTCAGCCATAATACCCAAGTGCATAGGCCTTGGGTATTATGAAACAGTGCAGTTTGTGATTATCGGCTTTCGGGCCAAGGGTGGCAGTATTTATATGTGTAATTGTTTTGTCCAAAACTAACTAAAATAAATCACTTGAAGAAATCACTCTCTTACATATGGCAGATCTCCGGCTGCTGTGAATAAATGTTGACGCCTGTTGTGCATGTAATCCTAGGTAACCGACGGTTTTCCCACATCCTCCATGGGGAATCCCACTGTGGCCTCGCACTTTTCCTCAGAGAGTGCGATTGGAGAGCGATCGTATTATTTACAATCCATTGCAGAGCAATCGTATTATAACCCGAAGTCAAAGAGCCGAACACTTTAACCTGTAGGACATTCAGTGTTTTAAAAGTGAAACTAGGCATTTATTTAGGCAAAGCTAAATTGAATACACAGTCGAGGCACATTATTGTGAACACCTCCTACTTTTGACATCAACAGCACAAAGCCAATGAAAGAAGGCACGTGTCATGAGCTGATTTGGAGGGTATGTAAGGTATGCTGTAGGTATTCTGAAAACATATCACTTGTTGCTGTCATGGATAGAAGGAGCGATTTATCAGATTTGCAAAATGGGATGATTATCGGCTTTCGGGCCAAGGGTGGCACTATTTCTGAAACAGTGCAATTTGTGAACTGTTCACTGTGGTTAAAGTGTATCGTGATTGGAGAAATGGCACCACAGCGAATAAGCGATGTGGAAACTGTGGTGCACCACATGCCATTAATGGGAAAGGAGAAAGTCGGCTTCGAAGGTGTGTGAGGGCCGATCGACACGCTACAGTGGTGCAACTCACTAGCCTAATGAACCAGGGGGTTTCCGGAAGTGTGTCTAAAATGGCAGTTCAGAGAAACATGCTGCATATGGGGCTCTGATGCAGACGGATGGTCACTGCACCTATGCTAACGAAGATGCATCAGCAGAAAAGGCTTGCATTTACACGGCAGTACCGGAATTGGATCTCCGCTGATTAACAAAGAATTGTCTTCTCTGAGGAGTCACGTTTTCTGCTTTGTCGAAGGGATGGATGTTGGTGTATAAGGCAAGAAACATCAGAGAATAAATACTCTTCAACCATTGCTGGAAGAACACAAACTGGTGGAGGCAGCGTTATGGTCTGGGGAATGTTTTCGTGACATTCTCTGGGTCCACTCATACCTGTGTAAGGCACTAAGGACAGAATTCATTATGAATCTATTCTTGCAGACCACATACACCCATACATGCCAATTGTCTTCCCTGGGGTGGATGGGATCTTCCAGCATGACAATGCGACATGTCACACAGCTAGAAATGTCCGAGAGTGATTGGAAGAGCACGATGAAGACTTCAAAGTACTTCCCTGGCCCCCTAATTCCCCAGACTTAAATCCAATTGAGCATCTGTGGGACCACCTCGATCGTGTTGTTCGCTCTATGGATCCTCCACCATACACTCTCCAGCAACTGTCAGATGCACTGCAGTCAGCATAGCTCCACATACTTGTGAACACCTTCCAGCACCTTACAGAGTCGCTCCCAGCCCATCTAGCTGCTGCCCACACTGCGGTTACTCTGGATAATAGCTGGTGGTCACAATAATGTGACTCGACCATGTATATCTTAAAGCAAAATATGAATCTTTGGGTTAATTATTGTGTGTGTTCTGAATTTGTTAATAAAACTGTAATTGGCAGCTGCAGTACGCCGCTTCATTACATGCCCCCCCCCCCCCCAGCTGCAGTGGCTGCAGGGGTGGTAGTTACACCACTGGTGCTATGGTATGCATTGGTCGGAACCTGGTTTTCTGGATCTCCCTCTGCAGCACCCTCCGGTCCCTGGGTTGCAGTTTTGTGGGTCTCCCAGGGTGAAGTAAATTCCTGCAATGTCCCATCTTCTTCCACTTGTGGATGACAAAGGCCACAGTTGATTTAGTGACCTCTGATATCAGTAATACTTCATATGCTCATACCTCCAATTAAGCAGCCTATTATAATATATAATACCCTTTTCAAGCTCTGAAAGCTCTCTCCTGCTAGCCATTTTATCAGCGATTGATCTGTGCGTACTCCCATTGCCATTTTGCCATTTTTTATACCTTTTAATCCATGTGTCTGCTGTGATCTCAGACATGTTCTGCCTGCATGGTTATGTCCAATCACTTTTGTCCACACTGTATATACTGCTCTTAGTTACAACAGATAGTCAGATCTGTTCAATTAGTTCAAACTGCACACAATTTTTTGCTCATACTGATGTATACTTTCTTAAACTTCACTTGTCTCAAAACTGCTAGAAAGTTGTTTTTTTTTTTTTTACAACTTATTTCATCTTTGTTCCACAGAGGGCCTGGTACTAACAGTTATTTATTTATTTATTTGACACCAAATTATCACATGTTGAACAAGAAATTTTTACCATGGCTGGCATTAAAGAGCTACTTTATGTGAATTTCTGTTAAACATGAGGGGGGGGCTAAAGAAGCATAGGAAACAAAGGTCTAGATCAAGCTTGTCCAACCTGTAGCCCAACACAAAATCATAAAATTACTTTAAACATTATGAGATTTTTTTTTTGCGATTTTTCGTAACTGGATTGTGCGGCTCTCGAGCGCAAACTTTGTAGACAACAGAACACAATTGAATAATCAGAGTATGTTACATCCACAAATATCAGAGTATTATCTGCAATTCCCATTATTATCACAAACAGTTCGGCCAGAAGAAAAGAAAATCTGTTAAAATTAACTACCAAAATAAAGAGCGAGAGGACTCTGTTGCAATATAACGTAAAATGAATTGTGACAAAAAATTCAAGTGTGTATTCTGTACTAGGCATAGCGCCGCCATGCGCCGTGTGCTCTCGCTATTTGAACGCATGCATTGCCTCACAGCGGTGTGTGGCTTCCAGTGTGTTATCTTCCAAGAGCAGACAGTCGAATTGACCCCATCAGACATTATATGTGCTTGCGACGATGACTTGGGACTTGGGGAGTAAAACACAGGGATTAGATAAGTAAATTAGTATTTTTTAATGCCAGCATGGCTTCCACAGTGTCTCAAAAGAAAACAGACCCCCCCCCAAAATTACAGATGACGGAAGATTGTTCAACGAAAAGTGGACAGATTACTACTTTTTAAGGTAAATAGTAAAGAAATTTGTGCTAGTTTTAAAAGACTAATTTGAAAATGCGTTATATGCAAAAACATGCTGCCAAATTTGGTGTGTATCAAGGAACATGTCGTAAGGACAAAAAAGGAAGTGAAAAAAATCTGCCTTCTCAACAAAAATTTTTTTCAAAAGTTACGACTTAAACGGACTCTATTGTAAAAGCTGGTCATGAAGCAAATTTAATAGCAAAAAACTCAAAACCAGTTACTGATGGTGAGTTTATTAAGCAATGTATGGAAAGAGTGGCAGATAAAATTTGCCCTGATAAAAAAGGGGATATTTCTAAAATCAGTTTGCCTCATCAAACTACAGCCCGACAAATTGAAGAAATTGGGAAATCTGTCGAAAGAGGTTCGAAGAGTAAAGCTGCTAATTTTAAATTTTATGCTTTAGCAATGGATGAAAGCACTGATGTCACAGATACAACTCAACTTGCCAATTTTATTAGAAGTATTGATGACAAATATAATGTCACTGAAGAAATGGCTTCTTTAGTGCCATTAAAAGATGCAACTAAATCAAGAGATTTATACGAAGCAGTAAAAAATACATTACAGCGATTTTCTTTGTCTTTTGTGAACATATCTGGTATAGTTACTGATGGTGCCCCGGCAATGGCAGGTAAAACTGAGGGACTTGTAAAATTAATAGAAGACGATGTAATTGCCGCCAGAAACTCATGTTTGATGAAGTATCATTGCATAGTACATGAAGAAAATTTATGCAGAAAAGCTTTAAAAATGGATAACATCATGCAAACTGTCATCAAGGATGTGAATTTCATAAGGGCCAAGGGTTTGAATCATTGCCAGTTCCAGAAATTCCTTAAAAGGATGGATGCTGACTATGGCAACATCATTTGCTTTTCGGAAGTAAGATGGCTAAGTCGAGGCAAAATGTTGAAAATATTTTATGATTTGCGACATAAAATCAAGTCGTTTATGATATCAAAAACAAAATTTGTGCCAGAACTTGACCATGAAAACTGGCTTACAGATTTAGCATTTCTGGTGGATTTGACTGCTCACTTAAATGTGTTAAACATGAGTCCTCAAGGTGAAAACCAACTTATCAATACCATCTTTCAAACCATACAACGTTCCAAATGAAACTGAAATTATGGCAAGCTCAAATTAAGGTAAATAATTTTATTCATTTTAACACATTAGCTAAACATGGTCCTGTAAACAGTGAAAAGTATGCAGCCTTGCTTTTCAATTTGATACAAGAATTTGAAAACAGGTTTCAAGATTTCCAGGAAAATAATAAATATTTTGATATATTTGCGACTCCCTTTTTAGTTGACATAAGTACGTTACCTACCAATTTTCAAATGTAATGCATAGAGCTGCAATCTGACATTCAACTTAAAGAAAAATTTGAATGCATAGAGCTGCAATCTGACATTCAACTTAAAGAAAAATTTGATTATGTCTCTTTACTGGACTTTTTATAAGAACTATCTTCCCAAAGACAGATGCCCCTCAGATCACAATCACACCTTATTCATGTCATCGTTTTTTGGCAGCACCTACATTTGTGAGCAACTATTTTCATGGATGAAGCACACGAAGAGTAAAATTAGAACCAAAATATCTGATGAGTAAACACCTTGAGAAGTCACTGAGAATTGCCACTACTTCCATTGAACCAGATATTGATGCATTAGTTTCTCAAAAACAATGTCAAATATCCCACTAGTTTTATGTTGCAATCTTTCCTTTTACTTTAAAAAAAAAATTAAATTAAGTTTTATTCTTTAGATATGTACACTTTCCATATCAGTGATCACAAACTTGTGACCTTCTCAACCATTTTAAAAGACCTCCTGAATGGGGGCGACACATAATTCGGATTATTATGCGAGGACTTTTTTTTTTTTTTTTTTATCTGTGGTGGCGGATATCAAGAAAGTTATGCACCGAACTTTTCCTTTTTTTTTTTTTTTTTGCTCATCAGCTATCGTTAGTGTATCTTATGTGTGGCCCAAAACAATTCTTCTTCTTCCAATGTGCTCCACGGAATCCAAAAGATTGGACACCCCTGGTCTAGATGAAAGTGAAACAACTGAAAAAGATTGGTAATCTGACAAATTAAATACACATTCTGAACATGGTGATATGACCTTCTTGTGAAATTTGGAAAGCTGTAGATTAATGATAGTACTCAAAGATAATTATTGTTTTTCTGATAAGTACTACTTGATATTTTCAATTTGCATGGTTGCTCGTTTGAAAGAAAATACCTTGTTACAAATGATTATACACATATATCAGCAAACGTGTTTTTTCATTCAGAAGGCTTCTTACTGTGACTGGACATTTGTACGATGTGCGCCTGAAATGCACATATCTTTATTTTTGAATAGATGAGTAATTCAAAACAGGAGTTTATCCAGGAATTTCAAATGGGAGGTGGGGTGAAAAAGTTTGAGGGGTGTTTGAAAAATCTGGAGGGAAGTTAGATGAAAGCAAAGTTTTCGACAGCTAAATATTTTTTTATAGTAAAGTATTTAGGCTTTTAATTTAGGATTAAAAAAGGGGAAAACTTCAAAAAATTGGAGAACTTTGAATTATTTTTGTTAAGTATGGTTAAGAAAGAGAATTTTTCCAAAACTACAGTTATTTTGTATCTGCACTGTTTTTTTTTGTTGTTGTTTTTTTGTTTAAGTTTGTGTTTTCTTATCTCTTATGTCTAAACATTCCCCTAAACAGACTAAAGTAAACAAGTATTAACAGGGGCTACTGAAATGGCAGATATCCCCTAAACAGACTAAAGTAAACAAGTATTAACAGGGGCTACTGAAATGGCAGATATTCATAATTTCATAAATTTTCTGCATGCTGAAATGATTCAGAAGCATACCTGCAAAATTTGCAACAGACAAAAATGAAGAGATACTGCATACATCACAATATGCAAAGGTACCCACCATGTTTTTATTGTAATATCTTTGTTTAGGACCCTCAAGGTACTGTTTAAGTGCATTTAAAGTGTCTTGTTGCAAAATTTCTTTCAGGGTGATGACGAAATGAGTGACCTAATGGACTTCGAATGAGGGCTAATTATTGGTGGCCAGCTAGTTGGTGCCTCCCTGACAACAGTCGCCAGGGCAGTGGGGTTATCGAGAGCTACTGTGTCTAGTGTTATCGAGAGTACTGTCACAGTGTTTGTGGCAAAACCTCATCTGTGAAACACAAGAGCGGACAGAAAACAACCTTGACTGATAAGAGATAGGAGAGCATTAAAGAGGATTGTTACCCATAATAAGAAGACCACAGTGCCAAAAATTAATGCAGAGCTCAATCTGCATCTCTAGAACCCAGTATCAATGAAAACAGTGCACAGGGATTCTCTTCTGAGCATCTGACACAGTTCAGGTAGAGTAAACCATAAATGAATAACCAATACAGAAGAAATTTCCTTTGAATATACCTGGTAAAGGAGATGAATTATCTCTGAAATGTGTAAAACATTAATCATTTTCTAAAACCCCATAAAAAAATTTCCAAAATTGGATTAGCACCTTCCATTATGGTCAAAACACAGAACAATGCACCATGTGAAAAAAAATTGCAAATATATGCTTTATTCTCATAATTAGGAAGTGTTGAAAACATCAGTATATTCTGGTATTTTGAGTATAACATGCAATTTTGGCTGTTAGGCATCCAATATTGAAACATTAAAGTTCCTAAATTTTTTGGTCAGGGGGGGGAGTTAAATATTCTCTAACATAACAACATTTTCCAAATTACTACCCCTAAGAATTTTATATCGGTACTCATTCATACTACCACACACCCACAAAATGCCATAAAACATAATTATGTTTAATCAACTGCAATGAATTGTATAAGCTGATGAATATAAATACAAACCCTGTAGTCTTGACCTTACAGTGTCCAGTGGGAAAAACACTATCATGGCTGTGACTCCACCCTATGTTGTAAAAATTACAAAAACAGAAACTAACTTTTTTGCATACTAAACAAATAATGAACAGTGTTACAGAAGTAAAAAAAAAAAGGAACATGCAATATCTCTCAATATTTCTACACTGCTGGCCACCCAAAATGCAACACCAAGAAGGAAGCTTCCGATTGGCCTGAAATTCGCAGCATGCTTCGCCCGCGAGAGGACATGAAAATGATTAGCATTGCAGGGCATATGCAAATCATGTGCGTCCGGCACGTCACCGAGAAGCACTATAAGAAGGGTGCACAGAAGGCTGGTTGTAAGTAGTGAAAGAGTGTTGTGCTGCCGGACCTGTTTGTGGGAAGCTTCTTGATGCCTCGTCGCAGAATACGGCAGTCATTCCAGCACATTTTGGAGCTTGACAGAGGACAAATAGTGGCTTATCGCGACAGCGGTTTGTCATACCGAGACATCGCCATCCGTGTAGGACAACATCCAGCCACAGTGAGGCGAGTATGGATTCGGTGGGTGCAGGAGGGATGGACGGACCGATTGCTGCAGCCACAGCACACCACCGAACAAGAAGACCAGCATGTTGTGCGGCGGGCATTGACGGCTCGCACCGCCACATCACGAACGTTAGCACAGGAATTAGGATGTGTTGCGCAACAACCTGTGTCAGCACGTACCATTCGACATCATCTGCAGGAGCGGGGACTTGACGCACGGCGGCCATTGCTCTGATTACCATTGACGTTACACCACCGGCGAGTGCGGCGGCAGTGGGCCGTTGAACGCTGCACCAGGACTACGGAATGGCACGACATTGTCTTCTCCAACAAATCCCGCTTCTGCCTGCAACACCACGATGGTCGGATCCGCGTGTGGCGGCACCATGGCGAGAGACTGTATGATGCCTGCATTGTACATTGCCATACCGGTCCGTCACCTGGCGTTATGGTTTGGGGCGCAATTGGATATGACACCCCCACACCTCTGGTACGGATCACTGGTACACTCAACAGCCACTGCTACATCTCCAACGTTTTGAAGCCTGTAGTCCTTCCTTACCTGCAGGACCTGCCAGCTGCCACGTTTCAACAGGACAATGCGCGCCCGCACGTGGTACGCATCGTGCAACAATTCTTCACGGCCTACCAGATGTCACTGTTGCCGTGGCCTGCCTGTTCTCCCGATATGTCGCCCATCGAACACGTCTGGTCTCTGATCGGCAACCGAGTAGCCCGGCAAGCACCACCCACGTCTTCGCCTGATGAACTGTGGCAACATGTGGAAGCAGCCTGGACCGACATACCCCAAGCCCGCATCCAAAGCCTCTTTCGTTCGATGCCGCAGCGTGTAGCGGCCGTTATTGCCAGCCATGCGGGCCACACGAACTATTGGTGTCTGCGTGTTCCGCAAGTCACACGGGCCTGTAACCTCAATCATTTCATCTTTGTATCTATTGTTATGTGTCCAGTAAATCAGGCTTTGCTATCTTGTGTTGCATTTTGAGTGGCCAGCAGGGTACATAAAACTTTGCAATTTTGTTGCAGAACAGTATTGTGATACATGTGAATTAACATTTTCTGACTTTTTTTAATAGTAAAACAACCTTTACATAAGAATGGTCATTCACTGATAACATGACATGATAAAAACAAAAACATTTTGGGCATGCAAATGTCAAAAGTAGCTCACATCCATGTGGAGAACTGAAAATTAGGGTACATTAAAAAATATTTGTTTTCTAACATAAGCAATAGCTGCATACCTAAAATAAGGCTATTTAGATAACCATGTCTTTTAGAAAACCTTAAAAAAATATATTACTTAGATTTTGTGATCACTCTGTGCATGTGTGTTCAACTCTCTTACACATGCACTAGCTCTCTTCTGTTACTCACATGAGCAAAATACTAACCTTTTTAATAATTTCGTAAAATTTAACACTGGTGAGGAATACTTAAGCAATCAATGTAGAAATATCAAATTGAGAATGCTACAGACATAAATAATTTCTGCACTGGAGATAATCTTTATAACATGTGCTGCTATTGAAATAAAAGTGCACGATAACAAAACATTTCATAATTTTACATGGATGTGCTGTCTCCACGAACATCGTAATTTTATTCACAATATTCAACAAGAACAAAACTTATATCATCATCAGAAACCATTATCAATCTACTGCTGGATGGTCTCACCAAGTTTGTTCTACAATTGTCTGTCTTGATGTGTGTACATATATACACTGAAGTGCCAGAAAAACTGGTACAGACGAGCTTATGCGAAATACATAGCAACGTCACCTATGCATGTACTCGGTTGAATCCGCCAGTGCGTATATAAAGCGATAGGCATCCGTGCCAGCTGTCAGAGCTGTTTTTGGCATGATAATGACAAGTAAAAACGATTTAAGCGATTTTCAACTCGGTGTCATAGTTGGCGCTCGAAAGATGGGCCATAGTATTTCGGAGGTAGAAACAAAGTTCGGATTTTCACGGGCGACCATTGCAAGGGTGTACCGTGACTACAAGAATTCCGGCAAAACCTCCAACCTACAATACCAGTGTGGACGTAAAAAGACATTGATTGAACGTGACCATCGTTGGCTGTCAAGAATCATTTCACGTGACAGGCGTGCAACACTCTCGCAGGTATTATCGGAATTCAATGCTGGAGCCTCAACAAGCATCAGCGTCCGGACTGTGCCACATACCCTGCACAATATGGGCTCTGGGAGCCGACGCCCAACTAGAGTCCCCTTAATGGGTGCACGACACAGAGCTATGCACCTCGCTTGGGCATGGCAACACCACCACTGGACACTTGATGAATGGAAACAAGTAGCCTGGTCTGACAAGTCGTGTTTCCAACTGTATCGGGCAGATGGAAGGATTCGTGTGTAGTGCAAACCCCATGAAGCCATGGATCCCGCCTGTCAACAGGAAACTGTACCAGTGGTGGGGGTCCGTAATGGTATGGGCAGTGTTTAGCTGTACTTCACTGGGACCCGCGGTACATCTACAAACCTCTGTGACCGGCCAACGCTATGAGCGCATCCTTTCTAACAAGGTACACCCATTCGTGTCCTGCACTCATGCTGATGGATTGAGCCTGTTCCAACATGACAATGCACCTCCACACAAGTGTCGGGACACCACATTATGGTTAGAGGAGCATTCATCTGAGTTTAGGTGTTGCTATTTCCACCCAATTCCCCAGATCTGAACGTGATAGAACATATTTGGGATGCCATGCAATGCGCTATTGAACACAGGAATCAGAGACCTTGGAATACACCCGAATTATGGAATGCTCTGCAGGAAGTATGGTGTGCATTGCCTACAGCATATTTTTAGAGGTTAGTGGAGTCCATGCCCCGTCGTATTTCTACAGTCCTGCACTCCCATGGGGGACCTACCAAATATTAGACTGGTGTACCAGTTTTTCTGGCACTTCAGTGTGTGTATATATATATGCACTGAAGAACAATTGAATTAGAGATACCTGTCTAATAACGTGTACCACCACCTTTCGTGCCGATGACGGTGGTGGTTCGTCTCGCCATGGACTCCACAAGACACCGGAAGCGTTGGGAAGCCATACGGATTGACGACACCTGAACAAGCTCCTACAGTTCACGAAGATTTGATAGAGGGGTGTCAGAGCTTCAAACATCTCTCTCGATGGGACTGAGGTCAGGTGACCTAGCTGGCCAGGGAAGCAAGGTCACATTGGTGGAGTGTTCATCCAATCATTCGGATACAATTCGGAAGCGATGGCAAGGTGCATTGTCTTGTTGCAGGATGAGGTGTCCAGTGGGATGTTGAAGACGCACAAACGGGAGCAAATGGTTGTCCAGGATATCAAGGTAATGTTGACCTGTGAGGGACGATATCACACGTACCAGGGGTCCCATTTCAGTCCACATAAACAGTCCCCAGACGAGAATGCCACCCCCACCAGCTTGAAGAGTACCCTGCTGGCAAGAAGGTTCCATTGCTTCATGTAGTTTCTGCCGTACTCGTATCCTGCCATCTGCATGTACCAACGTGAATCTCTACTCATCAGTCCAGGCAACATTTTCCCACATGTCTAGGGTACAGTGGCGATGTTCTCGCGCCCATGCTAATGTTTGCACCCTGTGATGTGCGATCAGCAGCGGTACCCTCGTGGGACGATGGCTTCTGTACCCCATAGCGAAGAGATGGTACTGGATGGTGTGGCTGCTTACACGTTTTTGTGCACCAGCATTAAATTGCAGAGTGATTTCTTGCACTGTGGCCCGTCTATCTGCTGTTACAATGCGAGCTAGCCGACGACGACCCCGCTCATCCACACGCTGTTGTCCACGACAGTTGGGCCTTGCAGGGATGGTTTTACTGGATTGGACGTACTCACGGTGCACCCGTGACACAGTAGCTCATGAAAATCCCAGTGCCTGCACGCCTTCCGAGATGGAGTGACTCATTCGTTGGGCCCCAACAATTTGCCCATGATCAAATGCGCTTAGATCCTTCGTATTACCCATACTGTGTCCGACTCTTACGCATCACTCCTTGTATTGTCAGATCGCTGCATACGTCATGTCGTTTCTGTTTACAGGGCTACCCACAGCGCCACATTTGCATAATGCCAGCTGTCTCTAATTCAATTGCTCGTCAGTGTATATACAATGTATATGGGTGGATGAAATTCGAAAGTACGCAGAAGTAACATGGAGGAGACTGGCACAAGACAGACCGTTGTGGAATAAACTTGGGGAGACCTTCCTCCGGCAGTGGATTGATAATGGTTGATGATGATGATATATACATATGAATTAAGTGCCTTATACAAATTCCTTCCAAACTATTGACATTCTGTAATGAGACATACTAATTGAGAACTTTATGAAAATGAACATGAGAACTGAAAAAAGAGAAAAAACATTAAGCTAAGAATAAAATTTGGTAATACAAAAACTCTGAATATGAACCCAAGTAACCATGGAAGTGCGCTGACCTATCCCAAAAGGCTGATGTGCACTATTCTCTTCAGGGGAATAGTAGCGCACAGGGTGACCATTCGAAATGTCACCAGGGGTCCGCTGGCCATTGGACCGAAAAACTTCCTCCGGACCACTGAACTATTGATTTTACTGGTCCAGATGGCCAGCAAGTTTTTTTTCTTTTCTAATTTGTTGCAAGTTAAAAAATGAATTTCTATTTATTTTTCCTTGCTGTATGGTTTTCTTTTTAGGCTGCAAATTAATGATAGGTTTAAAAACAAATATTGGAGATAATTCCATTGAAATGATGCATT
The DNA here is from genome assembly GCA_039090855.1 of Macrothele yani. Taxonomy (NCBI): domain Eukaryota; kingdom Metazoa; phylum Arthropoda; class Arachnida; order Araneae; family Macrothelidae; genus Macrothele; species Macrothele yani. The sequence continues at coordinate 105,650,325 of CM077007.1, forward strand.
ATTTTCTACATATATTGCAAATGTCTTTAATTTTTTATATCATTTTTTGTACGGACCAGTGGACATTTTGTTGAACCGGTGCTCTGCAAATTTTAGTTGTCCATTGGGCCAGTAGAAGATTTGTTTCTAATTCTAACACTGCTCTCAAAAAATTTTGCTTGACATTTGATGACACAATATTTTTTCCATAGCTGTTTAGAAGTAACATCCTTCTCATTCTTATAATAGCAGAGGTCAATTAGGAGATCCCTAATATTTTCCTTTTTGAAAGAACACAGTGTTACTTATCTTAACAGTGCTCTCATCTTTGCAAAATTAAGGTATTGCATTGCTGCAACAATTTTCTTGATACCATGGGATGGCCCACTTGCCAAGTTATCAAATTCCATCAAGAAGTTATCAAAGTCAAAATAAGTTTGTCTGGTTTTTTTTCATTCCCCCTATAACCTCTCTTTTTGGGGGGGGGGTTCTGTATTCTCTAAATTTCTAAAGGCACTACAGAAAATATTTTGAATATTTCTTTCTTCGTCATAAGGTACCATTCTTGTCCCATTGAAGAGGTTATTGAGTCTAAGGATAAAGGCTCCTCTGCATTAACATTTCATGGTTTTTCGTTGTGATTCTCATCTGCTCATTGCATTCTATGCCCAACATTGAAATAACATTCTCAAAACTATGTTCTTGAAAATGGGCCAGTTTGATATCATTCGGATTTTTGAAAGTTCTTATATCAGACCTGTGTCCATTGATTCTCAAATGTATTAACAGATAGGTGGAGGTCTGTCCAATATACTTTAAATGACATGTGCCACAAGTTATCCGATAAACACATCACCTAACCTTACAAAATCTCGGTGAACTCTGATCATTACTATTTTGCTCAATATCCATTATGGCTTTACAAGTCTGACACTTCAAAGTCTCTACATTTACTAAATGCCAAATTGAAGGAAGAAGAAGTAGAAGGAAATACGGTAGAAGAACCCAAATTTTTTTTTTGTAAATTTTTATTATTATTTCCATATTTTTTATTTTGCCAAAAAACTTAAATGGAGGCAGTCTCTTACTTATTGTGACTAAACCTGCTGCCTCATCTGGACCCGCAGCCCTGTTTATGCAGAGCAACAGCTGATGCTGCATATTCACTTTAATATTTGTTTCTGTCATGAAAAGTATCAGCTTGAATGTCAGCACATTAAATCCCACAAGTATTTAAATTCAACAGATTACTGCGCAAAAGCTGCTAGTGAACATGCCAAGCAGAAATATCAAAGGAAAGTTAATATACTACTCGTGCAATATAAACTACAACAATACTGTGCTGCAGGTATTACATGTTGATAGTGTATGCAAAAGAATATTAACACACAAGCAACCAACCTTCATAAACCAATAACCAGGGCCTTATGACCTCCAGATCAGATATGATATTTTCATGCTAAAAATTATCTAAGTTAAAAAACAATGCCGTCTTATGCACGATTTAAAAATTTAATGTTAAAAACACATATACAAGTTAAAATATATACACATTAGACCTTTCAAGTTTACAATAAACTCATCCTCGGATGTAACAGAATGCCAAACACAAGCGACAAGGTGTTAGTTATATATACACAGGGTAGTCGTGTCACAAGTGACATATGTCCAATGAAGTGTTAACGCATGTGCGGAAATAATCGGTCAAACTCAATTTCTGGAGACTTGGGGTGTTTTTTCCGGTCCATTAACTGTTTCCAAGGGAGGGGTATAGTACAAGGAGAGTCATCATTGCAGCATAAATGACTGTATTTACAAATCAGTAAACTTTCTGTGAAAAAGGATAGAACGATGTCTAAGGGTATTCAGTATAATTGCTGCCTCCCAAATAGGAGTATGCAAATAAAACTTTTACAAGGAAGTTCGTAAGTTGGGAGCTTTCGACCTTATCTTAGGTCTTCACATCACGCCAATGGAGGACTAAGATTGTTGTCAGATTCTACATTTGAATTTTTTTCTATTTTTGTTGCTAAAACTTAGAATTGATCTCCAGATCATCGGCCAATCCTAATACAGCCTTGTCTATTTTGACAATGGAAGACACATCTGCAGTTCCCCGCTGGAACGAAGCAAAACGAATTGCTTCTTTTGACAATCGTTTTGCCCTCCGTTACCGTGAAAGCCTGGAATTTTTTTTCAACTCAATGATTTGCAATTCCGAATCTTCTCTCTACATTCCGATGATCTGGAGATCAATGATCAATTCTAAGTTTTGGCAACAAAAATAGAAAAAAATTCAAATGTAGAATCTGGCAACAATCTTAGTCCTCCATTGGCGTGATGAAGACCTAAGATAAGGTCGAAAGCTCCCAACTTACGAACTTTCTCGTAAAAGTTTTTCATTTAACGTAACTAGCGTGATCAAGTTACCTTTATTTGTTAATATTGTTACGTGTTTTGCCCATCATTGTCATAGGAGTATGCGTACCCATTAAATAGGACCTGGAGAAAGCTGTAGAAGTTGAAGAGTTTTTAATGTTATATTTGTGTTTCGAAACTCTACATTTCAAGGAACGAGAGGTCAAACCCACATACATCCTGTTCTGCCCTTCTTCCAGTGAAGCCTTCAGTGGTATGGCATAAATGCCATGTTGATTGTCCAGTTCAACCCTGTCTCTGTCACTTTTTATAATTACTGAGATGTTATTAGTCTTGATCCCGAATCCAATGTTATATTTTTTTACAAATACCTTTCAAGGGGTTGGTAACTCCAGGTATAATTTAAGGAACGTATCCGACATATTTGATGGATTGGTGATCTCTACTTAAGGAGGAAACAGAGTTTAAATAAATTCGTCGTAGTAGTTTATCCACAGTGAAAGCTGAGTATCCATAGTCACTGGCCAACTTCTTAATATTTGTCAACTTCAAGTTGCATAGGGCAATGTCCAATGAATGCGATATTGCTCATCGCAGCAAAAAATTTAAGGAAGATAACTTTTGACAAAGCGGATGAAAAGAGTTATAAGGGATCAAAGTTATATTAGAACCTGGTTTTCTGTAGACGGAATAAGAAATAGAGTTAGTAACAGAGTCTCGACGCAACAAGATGTCCAAATATGGGAGAGAGAAATTTTCTTCCAACTCAAGTGTAAACTTAATAGAGGGGAATTTAGAGGATATTAACGTGGCAAAGGTACTGAGATCATCCAGCTATGGAAAAAACAGTAAGGGTTTAATTGGTGCCAAAGGAATCATAACTTCTTTTAAATGTTGAAGTAAAATCTCCGCAAGAATGGGGGATAATGTTGACCCCATTGGCGCTCCCTCTATTTGGCGGAAGAAGGTACTGTTGAAACGGAAATAAGTCCGATTAGAGACTAAACAAAGGGCAGAAAGAATGGCTTGGATGTTATCGGGGGAATAAGTTCCCAAAGTAAAAGTTTGGAAGAAATAAGATCATGAACAACTGGAACAGGAATATTGGGAAATAAGGAAATCGCATCGAGGGAGGCCATGAAAAATGGGGAATTGGGAGGGTGTAAAGATTTTATACGAGATAAAGCCACAACAGAACTGGAAATGGAATAAGGTGAATTAGAGGTTAGAGGCACGAGCAGTTTTGCTAAAAAGCTCTCTAATGGACGGGTTGGGCTGCAATACGCAGAAACGAGAGGGTGGATAGGGTTACCAGTTTTATGAGTTTTCAGCTTACCAAAAAGCTCTGGTACACGGTAGCCTGGGGGAGAATGCAAGCTGTTTGAAACGGAAGAAGGAAGTGATGAAACGGATTTCAGATGGCGAAGTGCTCCAACCGTAGCCTGAGTAGGATCTTTAGGGCAAATAACATGTGGTATATAGGTTATGGCTTGTTGCATTTTCTCTAAGTAGTCAGTCCTATTGAGAATAATTAATCTGAGGTGCTTTATCAGCACTAACAATGAAAATATTGTCATCCTGCTTAAGCAGCTGAAGTTGCTTCTCATTCTTAAGCTGGTTAGTCATCTGTTTATTATAGGAGTGCTTGATAATATGTCTGGACATCTGGTAACGAGTAGACTCCTGAGCTAAGTTCGGGAGGGCTTTGATGACAGTTTCAACTTGAGGGATGAGTGTAACATTATCAATGTTGGTAACAGGAAAGGAATATTTAAGTCCTTTAGCAAGTGAACTTTGCTGAATGTCATTCAAAGGAGTAAAGCTCAGGTTGATGAAAGTAGTGTTCTGGGTTGAGAACCATACAGGATTCATACGTGAGATTAAAGGTCTATTAGCCACCTAATCGGAAACAAGATGGCAAAGCTTTTTAAAATAAGTAACCTGCACCTTAAGTTGTTCGGAGGTGCATATAGCTACGGTAGTCATAAGGAATCTGTCCAAAAGTGTAGGATGTATCTTTTTAGTTAAAAGCAGAATAAAAGAAAAGCACAATAAAAAAAATTATAAAATGACAAAATAATGTTAAGTAAATAATTTATAATACACTATACAGTAAAACCCTGAAAATCCGGCATAGACGGGACCAGATGAGCGCCGGATTTTTGAAAATTCCGGATTTCTGAAGCTATAAATTTGTCGAATGGTTAGGCAAAAACTTGAAAAAAGCTAGAGCAACCACTAGGGCTGGGCGATGTTTCGATACATTCCGAAAACCCTATGTGAATTTTACATCGATGTTACGGTTTTTCAACTGACGAAACTACGATACATCGCGAAGGCGGTTACTGCAATGCATCATGAAGGCCGATGTATTAGATGCTTGAATTAATTCCAGCTGTTGCCCAATAGAGCGCAGCAGTGGTGTGCTGTTACGCGGGCCACACATGACCTCCATTGCGCATGCACGTACCGTCCGTAGTCTAGGCGAAGCAGTGTGTGACACATGATCGGAGGGCACAGAACACGAGTTTGTATCGCATTCACAATGTTGAGTTTCGTACCAAAAAAGGAGCATTTGCGGGAAGCATTACTCTTCTGATTTCATTTCAAGAAATCTGCAGCAGAAAGTCATCGTTTGCTAGTGCAGGCCTATGGGGAACATGCCCTATCGAAAACAACATGCAGAGAGTGGTTCCGGTGCTTCAAAGCCAACAAATATGAAAATCATCTAAATACGTGGCGTCAGTTGAGTAATAGCCAGTGTAGTTAATGCCCACCAGATGGAGACGTCTCAGTTGCTGAGCCCATCTTACGGATTTATGATGTCAGATGCTGACTGAAAAAGAAAAACATGCATAGCGCCGTGAATTGTTGGCCGCTGTGGTGTAAGGCTAACGCGCTTGGCTAGATATCGAGAGATTCGGGATTCAATTCCCCGACACCGGCCGAATAACAATTTTTCAGTTGCTGTGCGTTGCTTTACGTGGAAAGAGCGATGGATTTATTTAGCCAACAAATATGACGTGAAGGACAAAGAGCGCCCTGGGCAGCCGAAAAAGTTCGAAGATGGCGCATTGGAGGCCTTATTGAATGAGGAATCATATCAGATGCTCCACGAGTTGTCTGAAACACTACGGGTCGATGAGTCAACGGTTAGCAAATGTTTAAAGGCAATGGGAATGATCCAGAAGCTCAGAAACTGGATCCCACATGACAAGGTTATTCTTCTCCATGACAACGCTAGACCTCATGTCGCCAAATCCGTGAAGGAACTCTTGGAGGCACTTGACTGGGACTTCTTACCCCACCCACCTTATTCCCCGGACATTGCTCCCTCAGACTTTCATTTGTTCCAGTATCTACAATATGGCCTGTCGAGCAGCACTTCCTTTCTGTTGCGAATATTCAAAAATGGCTCGATGAATGGTTCACCTCGAAAGAACCTGCATTTTTCTACCGCAAAATCCATTTGTTACCCCAACGGTGGGAAAGGGTCATAGCTGACAATAGACGCTATTTTGAATAGACTATCCTGTACCGTTCTGTGGCAACACACAGGTGTTTGTGTGGCAAAAAACCAGCGGGAATTAATTCAAGCACCTAATAGATGTCATTACACGATCGAATCCACCTACTGCCGTCACCAAGCACAGATAATCATCACACGTTCAACATGCATTTAAAACGTACTCGCCGATTCGTCGCCTCATTGGTTCGCGTCACTTCAGTGTGCCCCAATGAGATTACGAATTTGAGAAACCTCCCTATGTTACATGTAGGCAGCTATCAGCAATTCGCACGCTGAGATCGGATGATCTCGCGATGTGTTGTAGAGATGGTACATCGGGAGATTTCAATGGTTACTGGGGAAACATCGGACGTTCTCACGAAAATGAAATCGGAAAGGTGCCGGATTTTCAAGGTTTTACTGTATGTATATACTATATATATAGACATTTTATAGGAAAAGTACTTCAATGAATTTTACAAAACATTCATCAAACAAAGAAATTTTTAGCAAGAACACCCCTTCAAAGTTTTTAGAACAGAAGGCTATAGCTTTATTTTTTTTTTTTCAAGGTCAAAAATAAAAATCCTGTAGAAAGTTAACTGGGATCATTTCAAAATTTTATTGTTAAAGGACTGCAGAATAAGATAGACCACGTAGCTACTCCAATCCATTTTACACATTTTTTATCACATTCAGTACATGGATGCTTTTGAAAAACACAATCACGATGTTGCAAATAAATTAAGAAACATACATGTCAATAGGAACACAAGAATGATGTTTAGATGTGAAAAATATGTTTCCTTCAATACCTTTGAGGAAATTGTTTTCTAAGATAAACAGTTTTTTGAACACAAAAATCAAAATAATTTTATAATAAAACACAATATTACAGCCAGTAATTTTTTATTCCTACTGAATTTATATTACAGTATATTAATTTCAAGAATAAAGAAGAAGTTCTATAGATAGAAACTAGGTTTATCAGTTGGATCTGCACTTTCACCAATTTTAGCAGAATACTATTTAAGTTAACTAACTATTGCAGAAAATAAAATACTAAAAATAGTGCATGATCTTTATGTCAGATATGTTGATATCTTTATAATGTATGATTCAAGTATGCATTCAGCACAACATGTATTAGATTTCTTTAATACCTTGGATTCTTTTTTTTTTTTTTCTTATTGAAGGTTTAACGACCACCGTGAGCAACTCAATGGGCTATAAGCAGTCGCCCGTCCCTAATTTAGGGTCACTGGTTCCAGGGAATGGAGAGAGCCAGTGCCGTAAGACAAACACAACATCCATGCCTCACCGGGATTCGAACCCGGACTCCTTTCGGACGAATGATCAGAGGCCATCGCTTAGACCACTGCGCCACCGGGGCGGCTACCTTGGATTCAAGCATGAAGTTTAATTCAGAAGAAAAGAACAAAGAAATTCAATTTCTAGAGGTAAAAATAATCAGAAAAACAGGATGTTTTGATTTCATTCATAATTTCAAGAAAGAAAAATCTAATGTATTATTGAATTATAGATCATACCACTCAAAAGAAGTAAAAATTACCACAGCAAGATATTTAATAATTAGAGCTAAATTATTTTCATCAAATCCAGCTATGAAAAAAATGGCAATGCAATTATTAGACAATGATTATCCCAAGAAAACTATGGTTAACATTGTGCAACATGTCACACAAAAACAAGCTGAAAAGAACATCACAAAGGTTGAAAAAACTGATAAAAGAATAACATATATGCCTTTTTAATTCTAATTCAGATTACCTTATATATTGGACACCTGTCCAACACCCAAGGTTTAACTTAATGTGCAAAACTGTAATAACAGATTTAGGGCAACTTACCATTCTCTGGTTTTTGCTCCATATTTCACATTTCCAGCACGTGAGACAGCCATGGACATAGTGTCGCATGTTTTGTACAGGTAGCATGGGGGCTCTTTAACTTTTTCAGCTGAAGTCATTCACTTTTGTTACTTTCTATTCTTGGTCATTCTAGAGACTTCGTGTAGTAATCCACATATTTGTCTTCATTTATAACAAAAGGTGGTCAAGTCATATATATCTACACAACATAGTTGCAGTCCTATTGTACATGTCAACATTCATAAAACTATCGGGTTGTTTATCTCCCTTGTCATACATACATACCTTACATTCACACATTTCTTTATACACTATACACAACCTACAAATACTCAAATAACTCACTATATACATATATACATATGACCCTTTAACCTCAGTTAACTACATCTATGTTTTATCAAAACAGCCTTCAGCTTGCTCATATCTCCTATTCTTTGTGAAAAGGCTTCACAAAGGAGCTCTCCCATGCCACTCTCCACCCTCAGCAAACACCTCAACCCAAGTACTTTCTGCAGCTTTCCGCTACCATTCTCAGGGGGACGGAAACCCTGACCAATACTCACTGTATCAGCAGAGTAAGTAAGCGACTCCTCCGGGGCAACATCAACCTTCGAAGCTTCATTCTCTTGGCTACTGTGGCGCCATCTCTTGTTGGCTTTAGATTTTGATTTTCTAATCTTTTTATTTTTCTGTTCAACTCTTATTAAATTCTTCCAGTTATTTCGTATTACATTTGTATCATTATGGTTACACACTGTATTTCTATTTTTTTCAATCAACACAGATTCTGCAATCCTGAGGTGTTATTCAGATTTACAACTCTTTATTATTTCAATCTTGTCAAATTTTGGAAATTGTTGGTTGGCCAGACAGTACTGAATGAGTGCTGTTTTTTCTTCCTTTTTCTGCCAGTTTTTTATACACATGTATGTTGTTTCAACCTGTGTTTTAATTTATTTTTGGTACTTCCTATATATGACAATGGAGGATTTTCTGTAATAGGAATTGAGTACACGCCTGCTTTCTCACCTCTACGAAACATGCGACACTATGTCCACGGCTGTCTCGTGCTGGAAATGTGAAATATGGAACAAAAACCAGAGAATGGTAAGTTGCCCTAAATCTGTTTTTAATTCTAGTTACACTTGAAGAATCTTCATTTAATCTTCCTTTCCTCTGAACTGCTGTTTTTGTTGTTGTTGTTGTTGTTTTGTTTTTTTAACAGACATTTCTGCCCTCTGGGTTTTAGTCAAGGCCTGTTCTCAATGTATAGAAGTATTATCAACAGTTTTGTTTACACCTGAAGAATTTGAATGCTGTTGCCATGTTCCTTATACTTTTGTCAGTTATTAAACTGAAATGCTTTCATTGTGTATTTTGTAAATCTGTTGTTGTTCTAAGTTGTTGAAAACACCACTTATTAGTTTTAAAGGCTCATTAATGGCACTGTTATGTGTGTGTGTGTGTGTGTAATAACTATCATTAATTAGTCTCTTGTTTTTATGAGATTCATAGTCCAATATTTTTTATTTTTAAATGAATTATTTTTTGAAAAAAATTAAAATATTGGAATATGAACCTCATAACAACAAAAGGCTAATAAAAGAAAGTTACTATATAAAAAAAAAAGTAAACCTTTCAAATGTGGCCCAGAAATAGTTTTCTGAAACGACGATAGATGGCAACACGTTATCACTACATCGTAAAGCGTTGTGTTACGTTGTGAAAGTGGCAAAGGAAATGAATAATATGGATTAAAGGTGGCCCTTAAAAGGACCTAAATTATGAATGTACATTGTGGCATATGTGTGAAATATTTATTATGACGGAAGAATAAGTTTTCCTCATGAATATGAAACTGTCTACGTAGTAGTAGAGATCGAAAAATAAACTTAAGCAACACAGGAGCAGAGACGGAGAACAAAGCGACGTAAGTAGCTATAATGCATTTAACATGAAACCGCAAGAAGAGAGGAGGAGAGGTGAAGTGCTACCATGGCGCCATCTATCGGAGCGGGCCATTTTTGGAAGGTTAGCCCAAAAAACAGGTCCATCAATGACTACAAAACTTATAAATAGCACATTCAACACCTCAACTCAAAAATAAATCTTACAAAATATTTAATAAAAAGTTTTAATTTAATAACTGGCAACTAAAAAAGAACCTAGCAACAGGGTTTAAATTCTTCCTGTGTAAACAAAACTTTAGCTACATGTTTTCTACATTGACAACGGGCTTTGATAAGCATCTAGAGGCCAGAAACATCTGAAAAAACAAAAGAACCCAGATGAAGTAAGGTAAATTGGACTTTCAAATTAAAATAGAACATTTAGTACTGAGTAAAGTCTGGAGTAAGAGTATTAGTATGAATGATTTTCTTATTTAAGGAAAAAAATGCCCTTTTATCTGTACACGCACTGGAGGAGGCATGCTTGGTGTCACATCTTTGTACAGGCAGTGGCTTGGATGGTCATTCTAGCTACATGGCTGATGCGTCACCATCTATTGGCATTCTGAGGCATGCAAACAATTCAAGTAACTGAAGTAGAATCTAAAGCTTTACTAAAAAATTAAAGGCAACTTTTCTTTCTATATCAGTAGTTAAACCATCACAAACTTATTGCCAGCACTGCATTCTGAACCAAAAAAGTTTAAAAGAAAAATTTTATTTAACAGAAAACAACATGCATTTACTCCTGCTAGAGCCAATGAATTAATTCTGGATGAAGTATAATTCATATCACAAATCTCTCTTATGCTTTAGCAGGGGTCAAAAAATTGGGCAGTCCAAAGTCCAGGACTATCGGTTTTTATGTTCAGACAAAATGCTTTCATTAGCCTGGGACTCCCATTAAAAGATTTGTTTTTTCAAAGCTGTGGCACTTAAGCCTGTGTATTTTCCCAGATATTTTACATTACTGTTTCTTTTATAAGGTATACATACACAGCTGTCAAACCTTACACCTTTTTATGTTTAACATTACCATTTCACGAACTGCATTTGCTATGGTGTGAAGTACAAGTGATGTCTGCATGTGTGGAGGGGGAGAGGGATGGTCAGAAGAAAAAGATATGTTGTTCACAATAGCCTGCTTTCTTGTGTTGGTGAACAAACAGCACCTGAGGTCAGATGTGGATGGATCCTATTGGGAGGGCAGATGAAGAGTGTTTTGTCTGCATGTCCTTATTTATAAAAAAAAAGTCATCAATTCACAAAGCAACTTTCAAAAAAGAAAAACTGAAAGGAATAGAAATTTAGAAGAATCAGAATTCCATCACCAATGACTACAGAGGTTTGTCCCTACCTAACATATGGATAGATTTGGTGTAAAATAACCATAACCATCAAGGTTAATCGTAACCATGATAGTGAAGGAGAAAGAGTGACAACAAGGGACTGCCTGATGAAGGAGAAGAGTTTTCTCCAAAAATTTGCAATTTAAAATAAAAAATTCTTAGAAAAAAAACCATATTAAAAGTTTAATTGTTTAAAATTTCAATACTTTTTAGAAAATTTAGAAATGCTTTGTTTATAAAAGAGGCAAGTTTTTTTTTTTTTTTTTTTTTTTTTTTCCAAAGGGGAACTGCAGAAGTAAGGGTTAGTGCTGATAATGCTGTTTTTGGAAGACCACTTGACACATCCTATTTGTGTTCATGAAGTCTTGTATCGATGTTCAGCATGAACTTCCAATATATGTTGACAGTCCACAGGAAGATTCTGTACATACTGAGAGTCCTCTGTTTATATAGTCCTCAGTATAGATGGTGAAGAGTGTTTCGTCACTCCAGAGGACACGTTTTTCGCTGCTTCCGAGTCCAATGGCATGAGCTTTACACCCCTCCAAATGATGCTTGGCATGGATTAAAAAATTAACTGATCATAAAAGTGAAGCTGTACCAGCTAACTGTGATATTTATATGTTACACAGTTGTAACAAAAATATTTTGAAAGTTCTATCTTTTGCAATTTTCACTGTTTCCAAGTAGCAACCCCTTCAGAAAACTTGAAAATTACATTGCCCTGAAGTGGGAATCAAACCTGCATCTCTAAATTTCAGTTTGAGCATGCTATCCATTACACCACCCAGAACAAGGAAGTCCCAAGCAACTGAAGCTAAGCAGATGTAGCTTAGAAATCTGAGAACAGTTCATATGTGTGCTGGTCGAAGCTATCCCATGCTTCCTCATAGCATCACCATGACTTTTTCTTACATTAGGGGTCGGACGTAGGTCTCAAGTTCCAGTGCATCAGAGAACATCATACATAAGTGAGAAACAAATTTCCCTGAAGAAATAATTCTTCGCAGATGTATTGAAGGCAATACAAATGCAATTGTTGGCGCAAATGTGCCGTATTTTCACTGTTTCCATGTAGCAACCTCTTCACAAAACTTTAATGAGGAAACTTGAGATAGCTTTGACTAGCACAAATCTGAACAGTTCGTAGATTTCTAAGCTATGTCTGCTTAGCTTCAGTTGCTTGGAACTTCCTTGTTCTGGGTGGTGTAATGGATAGCATGCTCGAACAGAAGTTGGGAGATGGGGGTTTGATTCCCGCTCCAGGGCAATATAAATTTAAGTTTTCTAAAGGGAAAACTTGAAAATATGGAAACAGTGAAAATATGACACATTTGTGCCAACAGTTGCATTTGTATTGCTTGCCATGTATTTGTGAAGAATTATTTCTTCAGGGAAATTGGTTTCCCACTTATGTATGATGTTCTATCTTCTGTTACCCAAAACTCAATCTAAAAGGGTTTACATTATTTTCAAACTCTGTAATAAAACAAGGAGAGATAAGAGATGTTTTGAAGTTTGCTTGGCTGGGCTCCACAACATTGTAAATTACATTCCAACACAATGACTTACTGTATTTAACACAGTCAAGAAATAGCCATTAAAATAAACTCTTAAATCTGCTTTCCTTTAACCCTAAACATTACTTGATGATCAAAAGGGTGGAATGCCAAATTAACAATTTTATCTGCACTTCTGTCACTTTTTTAAATGTCATCATTATAATATATGTTACTTAAATTAGAAAACTATTTAACACCATCTTGTGGCATTTTTACTATATAATGGACAAGTTCCATAATGGATTTTTTTTTCTTTGGTAAGCAAGATAAATTTGCATTGATTAAGGATTATTTACCTGTTCACTTAGTCAATAAGCTTTCAATACAAGCTCTTAGGTACTACACTGGAACCCATTACCTGGGTAAATGGTATTTCTTTTGATAATTCACTACGTCACACTTTGAGTGTTTTGTGTTTTACTATGTGACAAAGTTGGTACCTTGAACATCGCTCCCTTGAAAGGAGCAACTTCTCTTGCTACCAGAAGACCTTTAAAAAAAAAAAAAGCATCTGGTCTCCAAACTCATCAAAACCAGGTGAATGCTCTGTTTCAACTCCTATGTTTAATGCCACTGTGAGAAAAATGTTTAGCATAATGAATACTTGCTTAGTGACTATACGAAACATGTTTCTTTGTACCTTTCAGCTGTTTGGATGAACAAAACATGCAAATTATAAAATCTCCGCAAAAAAAATAAAAAAAAATAAAAATATTTCCATACCGTATATACTCGTGTATAGGTCGACTTTTTTTAATGAAATATTTAGGTCGAAATTAGGGGGTCGATATATACACGGAAAATATTTCTGATAGGTTGAAAACCAAAATTTTGATGCCTTATGGAAATGTGCATACTTAGCCCTTTGCACCATCAGTTCATTTACAGTTGTACATTTAGTCATTTTCTGGGTGTCACTGGTACAGAAGTTATTGCTAAGAATTTTCTTGATTTTATATGTATGAGTTTTTTTTTTTTTTTTTTTTTTTTTATGCACTAATAGAAAAACTCATTTAGCAAGGATGTCTCAAAGTCCGTTTTAGATCTGTTGATATGGCCTTGACTGCTTCGCTCGTAAATCATCCAGAGGAAAGAGGTGAACGTGTCAGCCAGTAGTTGAAGCTGCATCGTGCGGTGACCTACGACCGTGCTCAATTTTCGATGGAGGGGATGAAGAGGGAAAAGAACAGACTATTGCAAAAGTTGACCGCTGCCTCTGCTTAGCGATGGCGGAGAAGAGAGGCGTGACAATCTACAGAACAGCGGTAACTTTATCAATGCATTCCGAAAACGAAAGTGTTTGAACTTGGCCGATCGCTCCGAATAACATTGCCACTGATAGTAAAAAAGTGCATTAGTTTAACAACCTACTTACTTTTGTTATTAAATTGAGTGTGCCCCGGCTCTAAAAATCAAACAAACAGTAACCTTTTCTAAAGACTATAAGAGCGAGCAAAAAGATTGCATCTTTACTGAATGGGACGATGTTTGGTTTTGTCACTAAAGCCGATTGTTTGTCACAAACATGGTAGAGAGGGGGATGAAACTCGAGAGTAGATAAACAACCTCTCTGTCAATCACATACTCGTCCAACTCAGCAGTTGACCGACAGCAGCTACGCTGCACAGAGTAGTGGGAGAAAATTTTATAGAACAAATTTTCTTCAATTTTTTAAATAGTTGCGTGCAAATTTTACAGTGTCCACAATATATCAAAATAAAGATTCATTTTAAATTTTGAAGAAATCTATTGAAAACTTCAAAAGTTACACATTTATTTTTTATGGCATGCACATTCTTTATGGAATAAAACAACTATCAGGTTGACATCAAGACCTATTTACGCTTTCCAAATAGGGTTGAGGAAGTTTTTTTTTTTTTTTGTTGTTGTTGGTTTTTTTAATAACGATGTGCCTTACGACGTTTGGTAAATGCATCACGATTCGTCTGCTGCGGGAGCAAATGCTTTACTCTCCATGAATGAAGTAACTGCAGAAAACTCGCTCGCAAAAAGTGGGAGGAGGAGGGGGGGGCAATGTGCAAAAGTGGGTTCATATACTGTTAAAGTATGTAATCTTCCCCTGAAAACTCTCTGACCAGTGTGGTGAGCCCTATCATCTTCCCAGAATTGTTCCTCAATTACAAACATTTTGCGGGAAACTGCAGCAAGCAACATTGCGAGAACTGCTACAACAATAAATAGTAGGTTCACATTTCCGCATGCGGGCGCATCCTTGGAAAATATATATATATATATATTTTTATTTATACAAAAGAGAGGTAGGTATACAAAAACTAGATATTCACATAAAGATCGGGAGGTCGACCTATACACGAGTATTTTTTTTTTTTTGATTGGAGGTTTAACGACCACCGTGAGCAACTCAATGGGCTATAAGCAGTCGCCCGTCCCTAATTTAGGATCACTGGTTCCAGGGAAGGGAGAGAGCCAGTGCCGTAAGACAAACACAACATCCATGCCTGACCGGGATTCGAACCCGGACCCCTTACGGACGAATGATCAGAGGCCAACGCCTTAGACCACTGCGCCACCGGGGCGGCCTATACACGAGTATATACGGTATTTTCATATAGTTTTGCTATTTGATTTCACTATGCTTTTGAAAATATTTTTTAGGTTGATCTCCTCTAGTTCAAGGAATATGTTCCTTAAACTAAACTTTCCTTGTGCTTGTGGGTGTGTTCGGTATCACGAAAACTGTCTGAAAATCTTGATTTTAAAATGAACCGGGGTTTTCAGTTAATTTAAATTTGCAGCAACCAAACAACCCAACAAAATCACAATTTTCACTAAAACGAAATGCCAGACGCATGATTCAAACGAAGAACCACTATTAGCTGCTTAAATGAAGCACAAGGAAAAAGATACTGTTAAATAATTAAAAGTGCAATGAACATAAAGCTGGTGAAAATAGGGGAAATCAAACTTACAGCAGCACCAGATACAGCGTGCACAAGAGTTTCATATGAAAACAGCTTTTTACTACCCATCGTAGTCGTTTACGAATAAAAGGGGAAATGACGATCTGCTGCAAATATTGTCACACGCAAAATAGTATTGGAAGCTACAAATCAACAACAAATACGAAAAATGAAAACTTCCTCTTGCAGAGAAACAGACGAAATCCTTAAACTGATACAGCAGCAGAAAACAGCTGGTACAGAGCCCGGTTGCGGTGTTTTAGTCTATGCTCTGCTCCTTCCCATACACCTGAAGTAAAACCTCTGCAGGAGTTGGTCCTCGACTTTGCGCCTATATAAATGTGAATTTGTATAAAACAACAGACTGAGCGTTGGAATAAGCCGAACAATCAATTTCTAAGTATGTCTACAAGTATGACAAATTGAATAATGTTTGCGCTTTCGGATCCAGAGATGTAGTGGCCCGAAACTTGTGGCACATTGCAAAACACCTGTTCCCTTTATCCAGAACTGCCAATCATTTCAGAAAATTTCTCTTTCCTCACAGAGGGGTAAAATTATGAAATATAGCAATAAAAACAGGATAACCACGATATCCTCCTCCAGTGGTCTAAGCGCTGGCTTCTGAACATTTGTTCGGGTGGGTCCGGGTTCAAATTCCAGTCCAATGTTCTGTTTCTCTCACGTCCCTGACTCTCTTCCTTCCCTGGAACCACTGGCCCTATATTAAGGACGTACGACAGTTTATAGCCCATCAAGTTGCTCACGCTCGTCGTTAAACCGCCTAACAAAAAACCATGGAGCAGGGCCATTCAGTGTTTCTTTCAGGCATACATCTGGGGGCGAAGCCCTCCAGGAAACGACCCCCCTGGGACACATATTATGTTACATAACTAAATGTTATATATATGTATAACAAATGGAAAATTTGCCCCCTCTAAGGTTCCATTTGCCCCCTCGGCCAAAAATTCCTGAAAGAAACACTGGGGCCGTTGTGTGTGTGTGTGTGTGTGTGTGTGTGTGTGTGTGTGTGTGTGTGTGTGTGTGTTGTATGTGCTTTTATCGTCCACCGTAAGCAACTAAACAGGGTACAAGTAGTCACCCGTCCCTAATTCTTAACATAGGAGCACTGGTCCCAAGGAATGAAGATCTGAGCGAGAGAGTACCGTGTGGGAGAGAGTCAGTGCAGTGGCCGACTCAGGGCCCGATTTACTACATGCGAGGCCCAGGGCACAAAACATTTCCGGGGCCCCCTCTTTATTCTCTATCGACCAAATAATAGTCACTGTGCGCAGAGTAGCAGAATGTAGACGTACATGCGTACGCTGATAGTTTCCAAATCATTAGCAGGTTTGCAGATAGTTTTTGCATGTCGATTAAAAAAATAAAAATGTTAGGCCTATATACAGCAATTAAAACACTTACTCAACGCTTTACTCAGATTAATATACTTAATTTTATTTTAACTGAAGAACTTAATTATTTTTCACATCTTCTGAGTTCTTTTGTTTTTACAGACATTTCTGGCCTCCAGATATTATCAAGGCCTGTTCTCAATGTATACGAACTGTATTAAAAGTTTTGTTTACCCAGAATTTAAATTTTATTGCCAGGTTCCTCTTTCAGTTGCCAGTTAAATAAAAATAATTTCCTTATGCATTTTGTAAGTCCAGTATTTTTGAATTAACTTGTTGAAAATCATATTTTTTTTTTTTTTTTTTTTGATTGGAGGTTTAACGACCACCGTGAGCAACTCAATGGGCTATAAGCAGTCGCCCGTCCCTAATTTAGGGTCACTGGTTCCAGGGAAGGGAGAGAGCCAGTGCCGTAAGACAAACACAACATCCATGCCTGACCGGGATTCGAACCCGGACCCCTTAAGGACGAATGATCAGAGGCCAAACGCCTTAGACCACTGCGCCACTGGGGCGGCGAAAATCATATTTATAATTTTTGAAGGTTCATTGATAGAACTGTTTTTCTGGATATAAAAACTTTCTTTAATTAATCTCTTGTTTTTATGAGGTTCGTAGTCCAATATTTTAATATTTTGCCATAAAAGTCCATTTTACACACATTGCTGCACATTCAATTGGAATGTACTTATTTTGTCCTCATTGGAATCTGTAAAGTTCTAATAATTATTTGTTTTATTAATTTTCCTTTAAATTATCTTATTCTATTGTTATCATGGTTTGCGGGTTGGCAGCGAGTTTTCTATTTCAATAGCTGTGTACGCAGATACATTTTATTTTTATACAACTCTGTCTGTGCGGGGACAACTGTTTGATCAGTTGTTTGTGGTGTTAATGACCCCCATAGATTCTAACTATAACAATATATCTATGACAAAATGGATGGACATCTTAATTTTAGTGAATATTGTGGTCTTGCAATGTACTGATTCTTGTGTCTAGAACATGAGAACAATGCATCCAACAAAAAATGTGAACTAAAACAAGAAAAAAAAATCCATGGTGACCTCCACTGGACTTCCTCATAAATGGAAATGTGAAGCTGCATAAAAAATTGAAAAAAGTGCTATTGGGAACTCCTACTTCCAGCTTCCAGGTTTCTACCAAGATCAAATCAGCGCATCATGATCAATATATCAGAAAACTGCAAAACATAAAATTTTGTGTTGATGGGGAAGAGTCTGAGTTATACAAAAAAAAAAACATAATAATAATAATAATAATAATAATAATAATAATAATAATAATCTGAAAAGCTGAGGGGAACACCTAGTCCGGTTCAATTTTTGGTAAATGTGTTGTACTTCGGCGTCCTAAATTATTTGGTCAGAAAAGTTTTAAAATTAAAAAAAAAAAAAGCATATTAAAGATGTTTACCGAAAAACTTACCTTACAAGTAGTCCAAGTAGGATGAGTAAACACACGCTGCGGCGACAACCTGAAGCTTTGCTCCGTTGAAAGGAAGGTTTGCTGCGGCGGGGAATTCGTGGGCAGAAGAGTACAACAGGAAACAGGTACGCTCTTGTCAGGAAGGAGTAACAGAATATACTGCTACGCTAAAGAATGTAGTTGGTAATTTCTGTCTCACTTTTTAGAGAAACATGCAGAGATTGTCTTCGTTCTTTGGCATGTAATTCCGTGATACGAAATAGTAAGTATGCACATGCCTTTCTTGTTTCTAGAAAAGCGTTAGAGTAGGTGTCGCATTCTCTCTAACGGAAGTTAGATGGCAAGTCTCAAAGTGAAAGTTTGATTACTAAATAAAAACAAAAGCTTCCACGGAGAAACGAGTTCATACATTCAGCATCAAAGAATCCCATGTGAAAAAAACAAGAAACTGTCCGATTGCGATATCAAGAACTGACACCGAAATTAACTGTTTTCTGTAGCGTAGCACTACACTCTTTCCTGACAACAGCGTACCCGGTTCCTGTTGTACTATTCCACCCGTAAATATCCTGGCTGCAGCGATCCTTCCTTTCAACGGAGCATAGCTTCATGTCAACGCCGCAGTGTTGTTTAAGGCCTCCCGCAGCGTCTGCTAACTCGTCATACTTGGAGTTCAAGTTTTCGGTAAACATCTTTAATATTCATTCTAACGATGAAATTTTTCACCATTTCCCCTTAAATTGCATATTTTAGAATCTGTACGTCACACTTTTTAGAAATTTACAACTTTTCCGACCAAATAATTTATGACGCTAAACTACACATTTACCCAATTTTTACCAACATCTAATGACCACTTAATGACATGAATGTATAAATTGTCCAGTGTCAAACAAAACTGACAATACGATGACAAAGTGCTGTGTTTGGGCACCAGATCTTTTTATTTGTAATAACTCAGTTACTATTCTTTATTTTTAGGAATGAATAAAAACAATTGAAAATTTACATCCTATATCAGGATGAAACAGTTGGGTTGAATATTTTTCTTCTACATTTCCTAGATGCAAAGTCATGTATTAGAGAATCATAATTTAAAGACTGTGTCACATCACTCTCCAAAGACAGCAGAGCTAATGATGCCAGTTTCGTTTGTCGTATGGTTGATCGTAAGGGATTTTTAAGTCTTTTCAGCAAAGAAAATGATCTCTCACTTGTACAATTTGAAATCGGTAATGTCATGAACATTCTAAGTGCAGTCTCAGTGTTTGGAAATGTGGCTTCTAAATTGTTTACCTTCAAAGTTTGCAGCATCTGGGGAATGGAGTCAACTATGACAGAAAAATATTTTGACATTTTTATTTCATCATTGATGGCATTAAAAGCACGTACAGCCATTAATTCAACAAATTCATCCACACATGTTGAAGATAATTTACCACTTCCTGGATTCCCACATTTTTCCAAGTGTTGAGCTAAGAATGGATCAAATTCTGTAATTAATTTTAAGCAGCCCAGGAAATTTCCATTCTGAACTGATCCAATTGTTTCATCATCACCATACATTGGCAACCCACGAACTGAGAGATACTTAACTTTTGCAACAACTCTATGCAAAACATCTTGCCAGTACTTGGATTCATTCCGATACTGCATAACTATCTGACAGTCAATGCGTGCAGAAGCATTCATGCGTGATGAATAGTCACATACTGCTTTGCTTGCCTGTGTATGTGTGAATTTTCATGCTCTGTAAGACGTACACTTGCATGCTTCCAGTCAGAAAAACCTGTGGATCCTAATGTTGTAGTGCTCCTAGCATACAATTTGCATATCCAGCAGAATAGTAAACAAGTTGATGGGGATAAAAGAAGCCAGTCGCGTTTTACCTTCTCATTATTTTTTATTCTGAAAAAATTACCTTCTGTTAGAAAACGTTTTTTACCACATATATCCTTCCCTGTGAATGCCAGCAACTTCAAATCTTGGACTGATGGATTGCTCAAAAAGCATTCGCGCATTTCTTCTGTAATTTCTCCCCATAAGGCAGGATCCACTGCATTCATTGTGGAACTTGTGCTCTCTTCATTAGATGAATTCAAAAGATTTCCCAAATTAGGAGCATCTGTGATGTTAGATGATTCTGAAGTCAGATTACTGGCTTCCAAAGACAAATTACACTCAAGAGACTCACCAGTAGTAAAATTATAGGAATGTGTAGAACTTTTGGGACAAAGTGAAATATCCAATTTTTTAATGGCAAAACGTTCAATGCTACCATGCTGCAGGTCATCATCCTTCAGTTTCAATTGTTCGGCTTTCCGTTTAGCACTGCCAGATAAATATGTTCGTTTTGACATAATTAAACTGTTAAATATTTCAACTTAAATATATTGTTACAACTAACTAAATTTGATTATATATAAAATGAACATATATCCAACATTCCATCAGACTACAAGAAAGGCATCGCGTTTGCGGTTACAGTTACGACAATGACAAGCCGTGTGCAGGAAGTTGAAGGATCAGTTGAGTTTAGGTGCGTTCGTAGAAGCAAAAAAAGGTCACGTGAATCAATGGAAGCGATCCTCCTTCTCATTGGCCACCTGAAGGTTATTAAACCACTGAAACTCATTACTGGCCACGTGTTTACGTGAAACTCGAAACTCAAACTCACTGCGCGTAAGTACCACATTTATAAACACATTACTCATGAGCATGTAAAAGTAAAAAAATAAATTTTAAATATACACACACAAAATTCCCATTAACTAAGTACACATTTAATTCAAATTTAGGGGCCCCCAAAATCGGGGGCCCTGGGCACGTGCCCCGTGTGCCCTCCCGTAAATCAGGGCCTGGGCCGACTGGCGATTCGTAAACAGCCCTGGAAGCTGATTTTGGGCTGCCGACTTTTGGAAAAAATTATCAAGTTACTCCATCTCTAAAACAACAAATAAAAAACAATGTGTCAGCATCACCGTTCACCAGTGGCGTAGCCAGAGGGGAGGTGAGGGTTCGGGGTTTGAACCACTCCTTTGAGGGGAGACTGAGCACGAATTTAAAGCGATATATACGAGGCTTTCACCAATGAACCAAACCCATGGACCCTCATCGTTTGGTTCATTGGTGAAAGCATGGTTTGGTTTAGTTCATGGGTCCCCATGCCCCCCCCCCTTACGAAATTTCTGGCTACGCCACTGCCATTTGCCGAAACCTATTTTCAACACAAGTTTAGGAATCATCGCAGTTTTTGTATTGAGGCAATAATGAACAACGTATTACCCATTTTCCTGGACTGCAGATCGATGTTTACATTTAGCGTAAGAAAAAAAATACTTCCCTTCGACAGACAACATACGTTTTCCGAGAGAGTCTGAAGACTTTATTACATTCTTACAAATTTTATTGCTTTAACTGAATTCAGACTTTGTAATAGTTTCTTCACTTTTAATGAGAATGGAAATCCGAATGTGCCAAAAATTAATTACTTTCTTCAAGATTTACGAAAAAATATCTTGAGAAAATCGAAAATGTCCAGAATTGCAAGCATTTCAGTGCAAATTTATAAAGGGAGAGAAATTTAAGAATGCGAAAATTAAAGTTTCTTCAATTATTTTCAAATGGAAAGTCTTTTTAGTGTAGCTAAAACAGACTTTCCAAAATTGCAGTCACGAATTCGTGTAACTGTAAGGCCTAAATGTAGTAAATCAAATGCAGATCTTATTAAAAAAAAAAAAAAAGAACAAGAAGTACATACACATAAAAAGCAGCATACCAAAAATTTTACAGTATATGAACCTCAGAGCGCCGCCCTGGTGGCGCAGTGGTACAAGCGCTGGCTTATGATCATTTGTCCGTGAAGGAGCCGGGTTCGAATACCGGTGAGGCATGGATGTTGTGTTTGTCTTACGGCACTGGCTCTCTCCCTTCCCAGGAACCAGTGACCCTAAATTAGGGACGGACGACTGCTTATAGCCAATTGAGTTGCTCACGGTGGTCGTTAAACCTCCAATCAAAGAAAAGAAAAAAGAACCTCAACGTACACAATGAATTTTGGGTTTTTTTTTTGTTTTTTTTTTTTGATTGGAGGTTTAACGACCACCGTGAGCAACTCAATGGGCTATAAGCAGTCGCCCGTCCCTAATTTAGGGTCACTGGTTCCAGGGAAGGGAGAGAGCCAGTGCCGTAAGACAAACACAACATCCATGCCTGACCGGGATTCGAACCCGGACCCCTTACGGACGAATGATCAGAGGCCAACGCCTTAGACCACTGCGCCACCGGGGCGGCAATTTTGGGTTTCCATCTTGGACTATTGATAGTATATTTGATTAAAACGTATTGCTTATTCAACTGCAACTGTTTCGTAGTTGTTTTGTTTTTTCTTTATTTCTCTCTCTCTCTCTCTCTTATTTTTTTTTTTTTTTTTTTTTTTTTGTTATTGAAGAATGCGAAAATTAAATTTTATTTCATTATTTTCAAATGGAAAGTCCTTTTACCGTAGTAAAAACCAGTGGCGTATGCTGATTCCGAGAAGTATGTAATCTACACCACGGTGATCTACACCAAAGACCTTTAAGATACATAGACTGGAAAACCGTACGTTAACCGGGCGACATTTGAAATTCAGCGTTGTACGGAAGGAATCTGTCACATTTCGTTCTTTACTATAGGTGTTAGTATGTTTATATCAATGACATCCATTTTTTTTAAGTATTACCAGTAAGATTTAATTTTTTTGTTTTTATAAATAGCGCGTATATATTGTAAAGTATTTCAGAAAATAATATAGTCAAATTTAATGAGCTAAACAGATTTTTAAGACGGTTATATCTTGCGCAGCGTACGGATGTACCAATAAACAAACAACTTGCCTGCAGACCACGGTGTATCATACACCGTGCTGCGGACACTTTCATTTCGTAGGTTTCCTCATAATAATTGTGATACTTTGGGGAAGTGGGTAAATGCTGTAAGACGTGCTAACTGGAAACTAAGATAAGCCCAAGGAGGTTAGAATAATTCTTCTGGAGATGCCCTGGTCTCTTAACCGTGAAGCTGCAATGTGTGGGAATTTGCCGTTGTTTACATGGTACGTATGTAATTTCATCTGTTTGTATTTTGGAATTGCTGGTTTTGGGTTGCAGAAACCGTGTCAATATCAAACCGGAATGAATTATACTTCTTACACAAGTAAAGTTTTCAATTTTAATGTTATGTTTTGTTTAGAACTGGCACCAATGTTCGTGTATTTCAATTTTTAATAAAAATGGGAAGGAGCAGCAAAATAATTAAGAATTTCATAAATCTAGCATTTTATCACTCATTGCCAACAAGTTACGATGCGAAATTGGAAACAATTGCGACGAAAGAAGGAAACAATTGCGACGAAATTGGAAACAATTGCGACGAAAGAACACAAAATACATTGCAATAGCCTTGGAAACCATAAGCTTTCCCACACTTTGACGGCCGTCTCTCGCTGTTATAGGCTTCTTATTCTAACCTCCTTGGCTAAGCCAAGCCAAAATCTGACGATTGTCATTTAGCAAGGGGTATCACACACGTTGCGGTCTCACTATACCGGTATCCCCTGTCTGGAAATAGAAAAGAGAAGTGCGACGACCAAGTTGTCCTAAAGAAAAAAAGCATGAGAAAAAAAAAAGGAAACATGTTCATATTTTCATCCGGATTTAGGTGCTAGTCACAGCAATGTTGCCGTGACTTGCAGTTTCAATTTAGGCTTCTCACCTTCTTTTCTAATCTTTGCCTTGAAATAATGGAGGTGTTTTAGTATTTTAAGTGCAAGATAGTAAGCTAGTAACGTTTTTCACTTATTTGATATCTAAATATTAAATTGAGGGACTTAGTTTTTACTAAATCCTTTTGCCATTCACCAGACTGTGTATGGCTCTAAAGGGAAGGTTTCTGGTTAAACCTACACATGAGAATTTTTTTTTATCATATTTAATTTTACTTATTTTTTCTCCCGTTGAGTAGCTATTACGAATTCATAATACTGCGGGAAAAACTTCCGAAATTAAAAGTTTTGCTCTCGGCAATTTCTCTTAAGAATAAACAAATGGCCACATTAAAATGATTTTTGACATTACTTAGAGTGTGAAATACGAATTTCATGAAACTAGATTACGCAGTTTGCAAGCAACTGAAGCCGAAATATATTTTACATGTAGGACAAGCGACTTTTCCCGTCAGTTATTTCATATCCCCCGAAATTTTACGATAATGATGTTTTCTTTAATCGTAAGTTAAAAGGCGCAATGTCTAATTTATACCCCATTGAAAAAAAAATTAATACGCAAATTTTCGCAGGAAACGATTAATAATATCGTAAAAATTCCAAGCTGTTTAAATATGGTAATCGTCGAATATTAGGAGGCACCTGTTCACTTGGTTTCACATTACGCACTCATTTAAAGGAAGTTTTCAGTTCTTCAAACGAGATTAGGGAAACTTTGTTTTTCAAAAGAAAAACGAGTTCTCTTCATCTTATTTTTGTACGAGTGTGTTTGTAGCACACGCTGAGAATGCCCTTGTGTCCACCCTCACTGGGGTTTTCATTCATGCGTAAAGTAATTGATATCAGAACTGCTTTCTTTTTCCTTTTTTACGTTAATTTCCAATGGGCGTATGGTTTCGTTATTTCATCACCAATGAAAAGAAATCGAGTCGAGATGATTCTTTTTGTCGCCATCGGACACAGTAAAAACAAAAAAGGGAAGGGAAAGCAAAATTCCTGTTACCGTGTTTTATATTTAGCGATTTTATGACTAAACCGTGTATTCATTATGTCTTGGCTGAAATTAGACGTGTATTTACTTTAATGTATGAAAATATGTCAGGTGGAGATTACTAAAAAAATTTTTTTTATTAAATTAACCAACTCCGAATATAAGGGCTTGGGCTTTATTTTGAAGGATTTCATTCAGACGTAATCTGTGCCGATTTCAAAAAAGATAAAGTTAACTTTTTCAGGAAACGTGCAATCGATCGCACTGAAACAATTGTAATTTTTCACCTATTGCTTCCTCTCGTTCAGGTATTTAACGATTTAACATTCCTGGAGCAAGTGAAAGTGTTTTAAAGAGCTTGCAAAGGATCGCCAGGTAGGAGCGGCACTGCCAATATGTATATCTAAAAATACTTCCGTAATGTCTCCCCCCTCCTTTTATATCCGAAAAACCGCCCCTCCTACAGTAAACTTCTAGGTCCGCCCCTGGTCGCCCGTCCCTAATTTAGGGCCACTGGTTCCAGGAAAGGGAGAGAGCCAGTACCGTAAGACTAAAACAACATCCATGCCTCACCGGGATTCGAACCCGGACCCCTTTAGGACGAATGATTAGAAGCCATTGCTTAGACCACGGCGCCACCGGTGCGGCACGGAAATTTAGAACAAACGGAATCGGAAAAGTGCCTAGTGTATTCACGATTTTTATATTTGTGTTTGGCAGTAAGACTTAGTTCAAGATTTGATATTTATAATCAGTTTATTCCCGTAATCTTTTCATCCGAAAGAACATCTCTTCAAATCATCTATAATATATTTGTGCGATTCCATCGCGCTTGATATTAAAATTCACGCTCAACTTATCAAAATTTCAACTTAAGTAAAACGATGAAAAAACAACAAAAATATGAGGGTAGTAAAGTTGTGTCGTGCGGCTTTTAACTCGCGAACTTTTAAACACCAAGTTAAACACCCGCCGTCCGCTTTAGTGCTCTTAAGACTTCGCATTCCCGTGGCTTTTTCGCAGTCGAGCATGCGCAATAACCTAGTTTCTCGTTTCCAAGGTAAAACCTTGGCATTTTGGTTCAGCGAAGCACCAGGGAATCTTCACTGAGCTGAGGTTCCCCTTTACTCTCTAGCAGAATTCCTTGAACTTCGAGAGATATCCGTTTGCTTCGCACTGAGATAGCAGCCTCAAATTTTACCATCCCGGAGTTGAGTGGGTTTTTTAATGAATGAAAATAAATGTTCCACAGAAAATTTCATAAAAAATTGATGTAAGTAAAAAGATGGTCCATCTCTGATTCCCTGGAACACTTTAAGTATACGCCACTATCTAAAACAGACTTTCTAAAATTGCAATCAAGAATTCGTGTAACTGTAAGGCCCAAAATGTAGTAAATCAGATGCGGATCTAGTTAAAAAAAAACAAGTACATGCATATAAAATAAAAAGCAGCAACCCAAAAATTTTACTGTAGATGAACCTCAGTGCATTAAAGTACACGATGAACTTCGAGTTTTTATCCCAGACTATTGCTAGTATATTTGATTTAAATGTATTGATGATTCAACGGCAACTTGCAAAAGTGGAGTGTAGTAGTGGATGTGAGCCCAAAGGGACAGGGCTTAAATTTGGAATTTTCGAAAAAGGGAAAGGGGTGTACCAAAACAGTTCAGCAGAACCTTTGGTTCGTAGTTTTTTCTTTTCATTAAGCCAAACTGTGGTAAACAAACTTTGCTGTTTTAATATAACTTGGTTATCTTTTACAAGACGACGGAAGCACGTAGGCAATTTGAAAATTCCGAGGCAACCGCAACGGATAAAAGCTGACGCAATGCAACACCTTTGCAATAACTTATGGGCCGTTCGAACACGCACATCGCAGCGCTGTCTAATTGAAGCCAACGTCACATAAACATGGATTCACAGCTGCGGGATCTCACCATTGTTGAACAACGAGCTGTACTGTGACCTACGTATGTCACGGCCGTACTGGAGTGAGATGTCTTTGGGAAGAGGGAGTGGAACCTGCTGAAATTCACCAAAAGATGTTGTTTCAGTATGGAAATGAAAACAGCGTGACTCAGCGAAAAGTTTATGAATGGGTAGAAAGGTTTGAAGCTGGAAGAACAAGTTTAACTGCTGAAGCCCGATCTGGTCAGCCATCGATATCGCACGCACAGGCTCAAATCGTCGGGACGAATGGCTTGATCAGAGAAGACCGACGGATTACGTTTTCCGCTGTTGCTGCTTATTTGGATATCAGCTATGGATTCGCACACGCCATAGTGCATGATGACTTGTGGTACCGCAAAGTTTGCGAGAGATGGGTACCCAAACAGCTTACTGATCTGCACAAGCAACTGCGCCTGGAGTTTGCGACCTAATTCGTGAA
The DNA here is from genome assembly GCA_039090855.1 of Macrothele yani. Lineage (NCBI taxonomy): Eukaryota > Metazoa > Arthropoda > Arachnida > Araneae > Macrothelidae > Macrothele > Macrothele yani. The sequence goes on from CM077007.1 coordinate 105,677,901, forward strand.
ACATTATGAAAATCTGAGTGTTTGGGCGACGAAACATGGATTTATCACTGTGAACCGGAAACAATAATTCTTAAAAGGCCAGGGAAGGGAGAGAGCCCGCGCTGTAAGACAAATACAACTTCCATGTCTCACCGGGATTTAAACCCAGACCCAACGCGGACGAATGATCAGAAGTTACTGATTAGACCACTGCGCCACCGGGGCGGCAAGGCAGTTTTGGAATCATAAAGAATGGGGCTTTAAAATGAACGCGTTTTTACAAAATGTAAAATTTGGTCCAAAATGACCTTTTCATGATCATATGTAGAGGATTTTAGGAAGGGAGTGTCTGACCCAGGTCTTAAACAACCCTTAGAAATAGGAAGCTAGGAGATTTGGGCTAAAGTGCCCGATAGGAAAGTGACACGGAAGCGAAGTAGAAAGGGAGAGGAAGACGCCCTTATTTATTACCGGGGGGCCAGTGCCCGGGGTCCGACGGCTTAACGTGCCCATCCGACGCACGGCGGGTATTTAGTGGATCGAGCGTTCGTACCGGCCTGGGATCGAACCTAAGGCCCTTCCCATGGCAGTCACGAACGTTGCCCACTCGGCCACCCGCGGCCTAATGACCTTTTCAACGTAGTGGGATACCTTAAATAGGATTAGTCAATGGAAGAGGGGGGTAGTATGGTTAGTCCAGGGAGACCGAGGTTAATATGTAGTAAGGTAAGGAGAAGGGGGTAGGCTGGGTGAAGGGGGGAGGAGGAGGGAGTGTTAAGTTATAAATAAAAGGGTAAGAGATAGGGTTGAGTTTAGGAAGAAGGGAGAGGGTTATGGTTAATTGGGTTAATAGTAGCAAAATTTAGGGTGAGAGAAATAGGAATGAATTAGATTTATTGCGATGAGGAAATTGAACTATTTAATAAATGTTCCATGTTGAAACAATGAATATATCAGTTCCAAATGTGTGAGACATCAACAGGCAAGTCACCGTTACAACACATTGTTCCATAATTAAGAATGTATAAACTCTCTGTAAGGAGTAATTGGGAGATATGAGAAATGGTGCTTAAGATGTTTGCCCTATTCCAGTCAGGGTAATGAGTTCCAGATGAAACACACCGTGCTAGAGCTGTATTTGTGGATCCAGTTTTGATATTATATTGATGTTCTTTCAGGTGCGTTCCCAAATTCCTTTTAGTGGACCCTATATAAAATAGGTCTCTGTCTTCTTTGGTTTATTGATTTTAGGCATATCCTGTAAATTCCATGTTTATTTAGTTCAGAGACCGAATCACGGTTGCGACGAATCAGAGACCAGATGTTTGTGGTCCTAACACCAAAGGCTATATTAAAGGATTTACAGGCATTATTTAGAATGTTAATCATTTTGGGATTGCAATGTGCATATCCAACAAACTTCAGAGTTCTTACCTCTTTTTGTAGAGTGGAACAGCACGTATAGAGCGTAGCTTCCTGTATAAGGCCAGCACATCAGCCGGACTGTAGCCGTGATTGTTTGTAATTTCAATAAGTTTTGCGTAATTCTGCAGTTTGTAGTGCTTGGTTTGAAGAGTGGGATATTGCACAAAGTAACATATGACGAATAGCTGATTATTTGAAGCTCTGAGGATGGTTTGACGTTTGAGGAATTTGGGATTATCACAGTGATTGCTGTTGGTTTCCGGTGTACAGAAGTTTGAATTGTATGGTTGTTAGGATTTCGTACCAGGAGGATGTCTAAAAATTTCAGTTGGTTGTTTGATTCTAGTTCAAGGGTGAACTTGATGGTTGGAAATTGGTTTGGCATATGTTCTTGAAAAGACTTTAAATGAGCAACTGAATGAGACCATATGAGGAGAATGTCATCGACATATCGGATATATAAGGTTGGTGTTAGATGAAAGGAGGACAAGGCTTTTTCTTCAAGGGTGTGCATCAGAATTTCTGCCAGTAGAGGAGACACGGGGGACCCCATAGGGGATCCCTTAGTTTGGAGATAGGAGATATCTTGGAAGCAAAAAAATGAACGGGTTTGAACTAATCTGAGTGCACAAAGTACAGCATTTATTTCTTCAAGTGAATTTTGGTTTATGTTAACAATTTAGATTCAATACGTTGGTGGACCGTATCAACAGTAACACTGGGAAAAAGCAAAATAACGTAGAGGGAAGCAGGCAGGAATGGAGATGATAAGTTGAGAGTACGAATTTTCTGTATAGCTTGAACAAGGCCGTGACGGAATAGTTGGAGTTAGTTACCAGAGGTACCAAACATTTTGCAAGAGCTTTTTCTAGGGAAAAAATTGGCCTGGTCTCACCAAAGGACGAATAGGGTTACCTGGTTTATGGGTTTCTAATTTTCCGAACAGAGTAGGTACCGGGCTCCATTCTGAGGTTTGAGGTAAGAGGCAATTGAAGCGGGGAGGTGTTGCTGAGTTTTTAAGCGACAAACAGCAGCCAAAGAGGAAGCAGTTGGATAATTTTATAATACCTTATGGGGGATAGCTTGAATTGCTGTGATCATTTTTTTCAATATAATCGTTCTTATTTAGGATTACAATTTAGCTGGTCCACCCCGCTCCCTCTTCAAACTTATTTCTTTGCGCATGTCTCTACCATCGACATGTCCTATTTAAGACAACTGCACTTCTGTTTATACAGTGTTTTGCACCTGATGAAGGACTTGTTGCGACAGGGTCCGAAAGATCTTATGTGTGTTTTTTAATGAAATGATTTTAAGCATGTAAATACTTCAAATGTATTTAAATCGTGTATCGACGACCTTTTAAGAATTATTGTTTATTTACACGAATTTTTTTACCTTCATCGTGAACCGGAAAGCAAGGGACAACGCATGCTATGGACACACCCGTCTTCCCCAGTGATGAAGAATTTCAAATGACAAGCCTCCGCCAAGATAATCATACTGATCTTTTTTGGAACATGAAGGGTCCTATTCTGATTCATTTTCAAGAGCACAGACAAACAGTGACCAGTTCAACATACTGTGCTATTTTTAGAGAGAAACTGAAACCTGCAATTCGCAGCAAAAGAAGAATGCTCTCAAAAACAGTCTTGCTGCACCATGACAATGCAGCTTCCCCATGTGGCGGTAACAACGGTTTAAACAATGCAACAACTGCGGTTTGAACGTCTTCCACATATTCCTTTCAGTTCTGATCTGGCGCAATGCGATGATCACATCTTGGGTCCACTTAATTAAAGAGGCTCTACGCCGTCACAGGTTCACCTCTGATAATGAGGTTAAGGAAGCGATACAGACATGGATAAGGGTGCAACCGAAAAGGTCGCAAGGAATGAAGAAGCTAATGCAAGGATATAATAACTGCATCGACGTACAGGGGGACTGTATGAAGTGCGAAGTGAAATAACCGTTATGTTCATTTGCTCATAGTTACTGGTTGTCTTACTTTTTGATTATCGCCATATTTATTTATTTTTCTTTTCTTGAGTTAGCATAAGGACTACCGGTTCAGAATATAGCGGCCCATCGGGAATTTTCCCGTTACCACAGCGGCCAAGTCCGCGCTTAAGCGCAGTATACCTTCCATTCCTCACCAGGATTCGAACCCAGACTCATCTCGGACGAATGATTAGAAGCCAACGCTTCGTATTACTGGGTCAAGTTTTTTGTAATGTCCAACCTTTTCAGGAATCATCTATCTCCATACACCCCTTACAATAGTGATAGAAACGTATCTTCCCAGTAACCAGAAATTTAACACGCTCATGAGTGTTATTTAATCCAGTTCAAATTTTAAAGGAATATGACGCATTGCGATGATATTAAGGCAGAGACTCTAGATAAGGGAAAAATTGCCTACTGGTGTTAACATCTTTTTCAATTTCTTACTTCCAGAAAAGTAGCACGTTTTCACTTTAGTTTAAAATTTCGTCATCAGCTTTTAAACTGGCACGAAAAAGATGAAATTTAATCGTCACAACAGCAAACGATCTCAGCGAGAATGACAAAAAATGGTAAGGTAGAGTGCTCCAGAAATGGGATATTGTCGATGACATTTTATATCACCAAACGCAGTAAACCAGTGACTGGAAACTACTTTTTAAAAGTAGTTAGCTACTGTTACAACAACATTCTTGAAAAGAAAAAAGTAACTTCCGGCAGCTACAACTACTATTTATCAAAAGTAGCTGGTAACAATACTTCTTCTGACCAACAGCTACTTTCGCTGCTTTTAAGTTTAGGCTTAAGTTAAAACAGCAAATTTTGAGAAAGATAAATTGTTTGCCGAAAAAAAAAGGCACTCCGAGAAAGTCGTTCGATCCTGATGAATCTCCGCATACAAGTACCACAGGGCCGAATGTGCAAATGATTAAAACATAAAGACCAGTGTCAAATAGTAGCCCATCATAGCGCATGAGAACCCCACATCGTCGAGGGTATATCAAGAACAAAGTTCGCACGTATGGACAATTGTGACAGCGAATTGCGGTTGCGTTAACCTCCACAGACTGTGAGGGTGCTTCCAAGTTGGATGCGTCCTCGCTACGAGCAGTTGAGAGAGTTTGAAAGAGGAGGAATAATTGGGCTGAGGAGGCCGGTTGGTCAAGTCGCCGTATCGCCAGGCATTTGAGTCGGAGAGACGCGGCAGTCAGACAATGTTAGCGCCAATAAGTCGAGGAGGACACAACCCAACGGCACACGGGCAGTGGGTGACCAAGAGCAACGACGGAACGCGAGGATCGAACGTTGGTGAGTGCCGCACGAACAGAACCGAATTCGTCGCTCTCAACCATCCGTGGCCATATTACGTCGTCTACAAGTACGGAAGTGGCCATCCAGATCACCTGCGGCACGGGAACTACATTCTAGGAGGAATACTGTATGGCGTCTTGGACGTCGCCACTGGACGGTATCCTCAACATGGAATAATGTCCAATGGCGTCGTGATGTCTTTAGTGTTGAGTCATGGCTTACACTTGAAGCCGACGACCAACGCATACGTGTCTGGAGACGAGCCAGCCAGCGCATTCCTGTCTCGAGACGAGCACGCCCGTATTTATCATTAAGCAAGGTAAGCAGCTGCTTGGGGCGACAGGTAACAAGGGGCGGCACATTTCTCTCAAATAATCATTTTTTTCATATGAATAAAATGTTACAAACATTGTGACTCAAATAAGACCTGAAAATTTCGCTATTTTTTTAAGAAGCACGCAAGTGCCTTTTTTTTCGCAACAATAAAACAGTGAGAATAATGTGAACCGGTTCCATTGTATCCGTCGTCCCTTTTCTTTTCCTTTTGTGTGGTGTCTTTCTCTGGGATCACTATAATAAAAGAGGAAGCCTAAACAGTGACCAACACCCCTTATACACACACGCACGTTTTCGGCTTGAAGAGACAGTAAAGTTCTCACAGACACATCTTCTAGAAAAGTCGAAAGGGACATGGTGAGCTTGCACTGTTGCGAGTGTGAGCTTGCACGTTGGAGTATTAGTAGAGGGAGGTGCGTGTAAATGTAATCCCTATTCCGATGGGTCAAAATATTGGATAGCATTTTCAATTCCAAGCCCAAAATAGCAGGAAGCAGGAACGTACTACCGGAACAGTTCGAACAGAAATACTGAATCAACCAGTTCCCTAAAGATGGTCGTCTGCCTGACGCAATTTCCAACTGGATTGTTTATTCTAATCGCCGTGAACAGGGAAAAACGAGGACCCCCCTCCTTCGATAAGCGTTACCAACACTGCACTGCGGCTGTGGCCTGCGGTAATAATTGGCTGATGAGAGTCCCATTTTCTCTTCCTATAATTTTTCCTCCCCTCCAATAAGGAGAAAGAGCAGACTAGTGGGGTGGAGAGGAGAGGTCAGACTCTGACGTCAGAGCAGAGAGCAGGTTTTTGTCAACTGCGGAACAGGCGCCTGTTCAGTACAAGGAACTGGTGAGAAAGAACAGGCTGTTCAAGTGATGGAAAGTTCCAAAAATTATTTTTGGAGCAGGTGAAACACATTTTTGGAGCACTAAACTGTGTTTTTCGAGCAGGTGAAATATATTTTTGGTGTAAGAAAACATTTTTTCGGAGCAGGTAAATTATTAGTAGATAGAACAAACTCTTAAGCAAAAAATGTTTTGGAACTAGATGCACCCTACTCAAATTTAAAACATCTTGCATTGAAATACACACACACACATATAAAAGGTTTCAGTTTTCAAATAGATCAAAAAATTTGTAACCATAGCAGGATTCTATTATTAATCATTTATTTAACAAAAAATGTTAAATTTTTCGCTGCTTTTCTCAATATTTAATTTCTCACTTCTATTTTTTTCTAATTTTTTAAGATAGTTAGCAATGTTTTGTTTTCCTTCTTTTAACAATACCTGTCCACTTTCTATTGCACTCTTTTTTTTATGCCACATTCAATGTTCACCTCAACATTGTTAAACATTTTATGAGTGGAATCCAACTGCTGCAAAAGTTCAGCTTCTTTCCGTTTCAAATCACCTTGTGAACATTCAATTTCTTCTTCTCTTTTTCACTTATTTTGCTGCATTTTTCCTGCACTAATAAGCTCTTGATATTTTTTCCAGGATTCTTTATAAGCTGTCAGAAGTTTTTTGGTTACATTAATTTTTACTCACATCTCCATTTAGTCTGTTGCCATGATCTTCGTGCTTCTTGCTCTCCGCATGATGAATACAATAATCGCAGCCACCATGCACTAGGCTAAAATCACAGCCACATGGCTTACAAAACGTGATTCGGCAAAACTTTAGATGCTTCATAAAAAGGCCATTCTTTACTATATATATATCATGATACTCTTGGCGAGTTTTACCTGACTTCGTTATTTTTTTTTATTTATTTATTTATTTTTACTTTTTTGGCGTCATAGATGTTTCACTGCTACGTTTCATTTCTTAAGAATTTGTTATAAGTACAATGTACATACCTACATATACTATTTAACACGTTGTATTTATTTATACATCATTTGGTCAACCCTCTATCGTATCTGGCCAAAACTTACTAACTTTCATGATAAAAACAACAACAAAGAAACAGAAATTGTCAACATAAATCTAATAACTAGTGAAAAATAAAAAAAAATAAAAAAGTAAGTCATAACTTACATTATATCAGGTGTAGATTGTTGAAGAATGCATTGCTGAGCAACAATCTACACCTCAACAATCTCAACAGCTTCAACAATGTACACCTGATATAATGTAAGTTATAACTTTTTATTTTTTCACTAGTTATTAGATTTATGTTGAAAATCTGTTTTTTTTTTTGTTGTTGTGGTTTTATCGTGAAAGTTAATAAGTTTTAGCCAGATACGATAGAGGGTTGACCAGATGATGTATAAATAAATACAACGTGTGAAACAGTATATGCAAGTACATTGTACTTATAACAAATTCTTAATATATAGGCTACGAAATACATATGTTTCATGGCTTTACATGAACATATATTCTTCAAAATAAGTTTAATTTCGTTTTAATCTAAATTAACCCCTTCCACTCGAACCACTTTTACCCATACTCACCCAGCATTCGTATTTTTTTCTGCAGTAGAGGCCACAGCTTAGCAGTGAAAGGTCAGCTTTGGCTCGCCAGCCGCGACATACAAGCTACAGAGACATCATCTGCATGGCAGGTGACACCCGATGCGCGAGCTATTCGGCGAAAAAGAAATGTCTCGCGAGCTTCGGCATGCGAGTTATAGAGGTATTATCAGCATGGAGGGTAAACACGCGACACGCACGATGTTCGGCGAAAAAGAAATGTCTCATAAACCCCAGCACACGAGCTATAGAGGCGTGGCGCATGACACCCGAGCTATTCGGCGAAAAAGAAATGTGTCGCGAGCGCCGACATGCGAGCTATAGAGGCGTCATCAGCATGGAAGGTGACACCCGACATATTCGGCGAAAAGGAAATGTCTCGTAAGCCCCGACATACGAGCTATGGAGGCGTCGTAGGCGTGCCGGATGACACCCGAGCTATTCGGCAAGAAAGAAATTCCTCGTGAGCGCCGACATGCAAGCTATAGAGGCATCATAGGCGTGGCGGATAACGCCCGACACGCGAGCTATTCGGCGAAAACGAAATTCCTTGGGAGCGCCGACATACGAGCTATAGTGGCGTCGTCGACATGGCGGGTGACACCCGACACGCCGATGACGTTTCTTTTTCTCTATTCGGTGAGAAAGGAATGTGTCGCGAGCTATCGGGGCGTCAACGGCGTGGCGAGTGACACCCGACCTATTCCACGAAAAAGAAATGTCTCGCGAACGCCGATATGCGAGCTAAAGAGGCATCATCGGCTTGGCGGGTCCGCCACGCTTGCTATATTCGGAGATTTCGTAATGTTGGGAGTCACCCAACAGTCGAGTGGAAAGGGTTAAAACGTTTGCACCGAAATTTTCACAAGCACAAAGCCACATGTAATCAACGTAAAGAGTTCGCAAAAGGCAATGAGCTGAGCTCCCTCTCGGCTTTTGTGCACGGCACTCTCAAATGGCTGTACGGCGAATCACGTGGCAAAACTCCGCCTCTGTTGGCAGGGGAAGTCAGAACATCAAAGGCGTATAGGGACTAACAGTAAAGTGCGTTTTTTCGATCAAAAGCCGGTAAAAAAAATTGCGTGCAGGGATCTTGCTTGGTCTTTTCCGTAGTTTTTTGGATGACTTCCGTAAAACTGTAATATGGAGTGAAAATCCGTACAAACTTCGGAAAATCCGTAAAAGTCGACATCTCTGAATACCTATGAATCCTTAAGAAACAGAACCATCGTATCCTGCCACGGGAGAGCCATTTTCAGTCGTCCTCCGCGTCAACCAAATCGCTAACGACTTACCTTACTCTGTATTTACATAGTCGCGCACCTCGCCTGGAACGAAATAACTGCGCCATCCTAAAGAGCAGTAAACAATCTCAATTGCACAACACTCCGAAAGACCACTAAAAACCATCTGTAAACAATCTTCATCAGGATTTCATAACGTACAGCACCGTTTCTCCTACATACCACGTGATTACAACAAAATCCTCCTCCAAAAGTTCCACCCACATCGCGAATCATATTCGTCACTTATGTCGAAAAAACAACGAATTAGAAGGTAGGTGAAAAACATTCCGAAATGTTGGGATTGGCGGTGCGTGTTGATTCAGCGTTGTTATACGTTTAATCAAATTACGTATAGACCTTAAAAAAGCGTCATTCGAATCGCTGTTTAAAACGGCATTTATTGCCGTGAAAACATTTTTTCTCTCGGCAGTTTTTGCTGTGGATTGCCGTTTCGGCGCAGTTGGGCGCAAATATTAATTTTTTTCGTAATTTTTAGCAGTTTGGCGCAAGATAATGACATTGACGCAGTTCGGCGCAATTGGCGCAAACTTTTCATCACTGTGTTCTCTTACTCCCCATCTCTACAAATCATCCGTTGGACAGAGAGTAGCATAAATTAGTGGCGTTTGGTAAAAATCATTCTACTATACCTTAGTCCTTGGTAAAGACAGACATGAACATGAGTAATTCTCGCAAGCGATTGAGTGGAGCTAATTACAGGAAAAGAGCGAAAGAAAAAACGAAGAAAAGCAACGAGTTGCTTACCAAATTGCCCAAGCTGGAAACTTTTAATTTGTTCCAGTATTAAACTTTAACAGTTATGAAGATGATGTTGCAAGTGGGCGTGAGTCAACAAGTGGAAATATGGTTCTAGGAAATGAGATCTCTTCAAACGTTCTCACTGGGAATTTCTTCATTACCATCCTAGTGTTACCGGGACTTCAACAGCGCTCGTGGTCGAGCACGAAAAAGCAGCAGAAAACGATGGTGAGCAGAATTTCACAGGACATGTTAATACTATAAAGCCTGAAAACCCTTGTATCAGAGATGACCCAGCTGAGTGGATAGTGAATGAGCGATATGATGATGACTTGCTTGAACATGGTATAAAGCAAAAGAAGGAAGCTGACTTCTCTACTTCAAAGCCTTCTGTGGGTGAATTAAATAGGTACCTGACGAAATCTCTCTTTCGATGAGCATTAACGAATGGTGAGACTCAAATGCGAATGTGGCTTGTTTTTTCTGCGAAGAAAGGAACAGTTTACTGCGCTCCATATAGGCTCTTCAAAAATACTAGCTTATTAGCTAACGAAGGTTACAGTGACTGGGCAAAATGCTGGTCGGAGGATGAAAATTCTTATGAGCATAGGTCTGCTACAGCCTCAATGATTTCTAGGAGAAACAGAGAAGGAATAATCGACAGACAACTTATTGAACAAACGGAACAAGAAATGTAGTATTGGCGGGACGTTCTGAAAAGAGTGTTAGCGGTTGTGAGTAGTCTTGGAAGTCACACACGGATTGCCCTTCCGTGGAACACAGGAGAAGTTTGGATCATCAGCAGGTGGAAATTATCTAATGTGCCTCGAACTGTTGGCAAAATTCGCCCCATTTTTGAACGAACACATTAGATGGTATGGAAATAAGGGCAGCGGTTCCACATCTTATCTTTCATACCAGTTGTGTGAAGAATTATTCGAAATAATGTCAGAGAGGGTAGTGCAAGACATCATAGGAGAAGTAAAGACGGCAAAATATTTTCCTGTGATCGTTGATTCAACACCAGACTGTGTCCATGTTGTGTCCAAATGCGAATGTGGCTTGTTTTTTCTGCGAAGAAAGGAACAGTTTACTGCGCTCCATATAGGCTCTTCAAAAATACTAGCTTATTAGCTAACGAAGGTTACAGTGACTGGGCAAAATGCTGGTCGGAGGATGAAAATTCTTATGAGCATAGGTCTGCTACAGCCTCAATGATTTCTAGGAGAAACAGAGAAGGAATAATCGACAGACAACTTATTGAACAAACGGAACAAGAAATGTAGTATTGGCGGGACGTTCTGAAAAGAGTGTTAGCGGTTGTGAGTAGTCTTGGAAGTCACACACGGATTGCCCTTCCGTGGAACACAGGAGAAGTTTGGATCATCAGCAGGTGGAAATTATCTAATGTGCCTCGAACTGTTGGCAAAATTCGCCCCATTTTTGAACGAACACATTAGATGGTATGGAAATAAGGGCAGCGGTTCCACATCTTATCTTTCATACCAGTTGTGTGAAGAATTATTCGAAATAATGTCAGAGAGGGTAGTGCAAGACATCATAGGAGAAGTAAAGACGGCAAAATATTTTCCTGTGATCGTTGATTCAACACCAGACTGTGTCCATGTTGATCAGCTTGCTTCCATAATTCGCTATGTTCCGAGTGGAAGCAAGGAAGGACCGTTAGAAATTTTTTAAAGTTCATTCCGAATGCAGGCCACAAAGCTTCTGAGCTTATGGATACCATTTTGACTATGTTGAAGGACTATGGAGTTGATATATATAGAATTGCAGAGGGCAGTCATATGACAACTCGTCTAATATGTCGGGGATCTATGCCAGCCTTCAGGCAAAGATCAAGGCAATTAATCCTCTGGCTGTGTACGTCCCCTGTTCAGCACACTCCCTTAACCTTGTTGGTTTATGTGCTGCAGAGTGTTGTCTGGAAACAGTCACCTTTTTTAGGGTGCTGCAAGACCTGTACATTTTTTTCACGGCTTCTACCCACAGTTGGGATGTTTTAAGATCTATCAAAAATCTACATCTTCTACTGTGTGTGAAAAACTTATCTCAGACTCGTTGGTCAGTTAGACATGATGCATGCAAAGCTCTTTGCGAATCCTGGGATGAAAGTCTGCTTGCTCTAGAGTGCATAGTCTGTGATAGTACCGAAAACCTACAACACGAGCCGAAGCATCCGGGCTAATCAAGTCCCTCTACAACTTGGAGACGTGTAATGGCCCTGATTTGGAATGACATTTTGAAAAGGTTCAATGCCGTAAGCAAAAAATTGCAATCTGTTACTGTAGAACTGGGAACCATTGTTGAGTTGTACCAAAGTTTGATTGCATATGTAGAAGATATGCGTAACTTGTTCACAGTTTATGAAGAAGTGTGCGGAATACGTGTACAGAGAATCTGTGAATAAGCGGCAGCGGAAATGTAGAATCCAATTTGACGGAAGTAACAGGAAATGAAGCAGTACTTTCGCCTCAGAACAAATTTAAGATAACCGTCTTCAATGTCCTTGCTGATAGGCTAAGTACCGAATTAAGATGTAGGAGTGTTGCCTATCAGGAACTGAATGATAGATTCAGTTACCTTACACAGTTAACATCTTCGGATTCGAAAGCTATTATAAAGAAGACCAGCTACCTAAAGACTTGTTATCCTGAAAATCAGGATGATTCGTTTGTGAGTGAGTGCCTTCATCTCTGCAACCATTTGACATAATTGAATCTTGTTGCGTCTGCAGAAATAAAAACCCCAGGCCTTCAGCTGTACCAGATGCTAATGGAATGAGATTTACGGGAAGCCATATATCCAAATGTGCATGCAGCATTGCGCATGCTCCTTTGCAGGGGCGGCTAGTCATTAGGGGCCAGAGGGGCCGGGCACCACCTAAAAATTTCTATTTCTAGAAATATTTTTTTTGCCCTGATTCTTATTCTCTCTCTTAACTACATGGTGATAAACCTTTCCCGTCAAAAACCATTACCTAAGCGAAAAGTTTCCTTCAAAAACGAAAAACTATTCCCCGAGGAAAGAGATCACGTTCAGAGTGTGAGGTTATTGGGGCCAGCTCCAACAGGCCCCAGTAACATCACTACGCAAGCAAAGAGGAGACGATTTCCTCCCGTCTCATTCAGTATGAAGACCTACATACAACACTGTCTTAACCGCGTATGAAAAAAAGCTGTGGGGCCAGATCTATCTGGTCCCGCGCTAATTTGATTGGCCTGGAGAGTATCCATTTCCTTAACTCCGTGGGTTGACAGATAAGCTTACCCCGACCAAGCTCAAGGGTGGCGGGAGGGTTTCAAATGTAGCAAAGCTCAGTTAGTTGTTTTTTCTGTGTGTCTCTCTCTCGGTGACGTGTTGTGCCTTTGTGTCGTGACTTTTTTGCTTGTCGAGTACAATGAATGGAGTGGATATTTTGTTAAAATCTCCGTTCTTTGCTTTAAATGTGGAAGAAAAGCTTCACTTAAAAAAATTCAGTAATTATCACCCCAAGAATTTTTAGTTTGAGCTTCACTTAAAAAAACACAGTGCTCATCATCCCAAGAATTTGAGTTGAAAAGCTTCACTTAAAAAAACTCAGTGCTTATCAGCCCAAGAATCTAAGTTTCGAAGAGTATGAAGTTTACAAATCGCTTTGAAGAACTAATTTCAGTTTTAACTAAGATGATTTTCTATGTTAAAAATAAATAAATAAATGAGAAAACCTGTAAGTATAATTTGCACATGAGTACATATATGTTTCTAGGTTTCACAAATTCTTTAATAAAAAAAGGTTAAACCTTTCAAATAATGCAAATGGTAGTATGGTACTCATTCTATATGGGACGAAATTCATGAAACATTCCCTCCCTGCATATATTTGGAGTTATTATTTTTTCACTACATTTTTTTATCCTGTGAATCCTGTGATTATTCCTATGTTGAGAAATCTGAAGAAACACAAAGCACAACTAACATAAATGAATGCTCATATGTTTTAAGGTAAAAATTTTATTTAAGGAGTTTTAACATTTTTCTGTTAATAGTTATGCATTCTATTCTGAGGAATTTTTTTCGTGTACAATACAATAGTTGACACATTCCTACCTGATTTGGGCATTATTGTGAGTCAAGGGGGTAAACAGAGGCAGAGTAAAGGAATCTTGGGGGTGGGGTGGGGTGGGGTTCTGAATAGTTGGCCTAATAATGACAGTTTTTTTTTATTTCATTGTTTGACTTCGGCTACTGGCCCCACCTGTTTCAGTTGCCACGAGCCGCCGCTGCTCCGTTGTACCCCTGCGACGAACTGTTGAGCAGAGCGTGCCTTTTTGCTTTGAAGAGAGTGAAGAACTATCTCTGCACAGGAACAAAAGAACTGAGGTTGAATCTTCTTGCTATTTTGTATATTGAGTCTGCTGTGCTCCAGCGACAAGATTTCGATACTGTGATCAACCAGTTCGCCAAGAGAAAAATTCGTCCAAAGCAGTTCTGATGTAAGTCGTGTATTTAAATATGATGGGGTAATTAATAATGTAGGGGTAAAACATGCGTTTGAAGAATTTTTTGTAGTCTTCAACGCTACTCGACAGAAAAATATTATCACATGTAACATTCATAATTTCAATACTTTTATTTTGCAGCTAAGAAAATGGTCGTATGTGATGAGGAGGGAGGGGGCGTTAAAACTCCAAGTGCTTGGGGTGACATGAAGTCTAAATACGGCCCTGGAGACGAGCCGGCCAGCTTATACGTGCCAGGAGACGAGCCGGCCAGCTCATACGTGCCAGGAGACGAGCCGGCCAGCTCATACGTGCCAGGAGACGAGTCGGCCAGCTCATACGTGCCAGAAGACGAGCCGGCCAGGTCATACGTGCCAGGAGACGAGCCGGCCAGCTCATACGTGCCAGAAGACGAGCCCGCCAGCTTATACGTGCCAGGAGACGAGCCGGCGAGCTGATAAGTGCCAGGAGTCGAGCAGGCCAGCTCATACGTGCTAGGGGACGAGCCGATTAGCGCACGATGAATCTGACCCTACCGTGAAACGGCACACGGCTCGCACACCCGGAGTGAATGTCTCGGGAGCCATTTCCTACGATAGCCAGACACCAATTGTGTTGCCAATCATGTCGCAGCATTACCGACTAATTTTTCAACAGGATAATGCCCGGCCACACAAGGCGCAGGTCTTCTTGGCCTGCCTTTGTAATGTCGACACCCTTCCATGGCCAGCCCAATCGCCCGACCTCTCAACAATCGAGCCTGTTAGGGACGTGATGGGACGCCACCTACGCCAATCCCGGAATGTCCGCGACCTGGCTGGCAATTTGGACACCATCTGGCATGCCATACTATCCTTGAAGTGTATGCGTCTATGCCACGTCAAATAGCCGCATGTATCCGAGCCATAGGTTGCGCTACAACATATAGTGACTTGTTCCACTCGTGTAGCTGTTTTATCGGAATACATGGCCCAACTGCTCTGTAGTCGAAATCATTTACTTTCCTATAAATGTACATTTCACATACCAATTATATCATCTCCATTGGATGTTCGACGATTGCTACATTGTGTAATATCACACATTCTTTTGACTGAAAAGTGCACTTTACACCCAGTAAATTTGATGTGAACTATAATTTTCTTTTATTCGATTCGGATCAACGCGGACTACTTCGCAGGGTTGGCTTTGTGTGTTTTGCCGTCCTTCCCCATTTGCTGTTAAGCTTTTACATATATTTTCGCTTTTCAGTGTTCTTCCGTTTTCAGTTTTTTGATTAAAAAATAAAATAAAAACAGAACAGTTGTAATTAGTGAAATAAAACAATTCCCTGCTAGTGTGATCATTCAAATTTCACACCAACCACAATTACAAACCGTTTCGGTTCAGCTGTAGACTATAACATAGGAAGCGACTTTCCCGAAATCCAGTAGGCGCTCAAGCTTCGGATAAGTCCTTTTTGCACTGGAACGCAGAATATGAAGTCCAACCGGTGCCCGAACTCTTCATATACGAACACGCACACTCACAGCGGCGGCTCCTCTATTGGTGCACATGCGCACGTGAACCCCCAAAACAGAAAACGAAAGTAAGAAATTAAAATATAAAAAGTTAAATAAAATAAAACAGTAGACATTTCCAGGTTTTGCCAATTTCGAGACGAGCCCCCCTACCCTGGCGAAGCGCGACTGTAATGAATGGTATAAAATTTGAAAGTTAGCAGCACAAATCCGTCGGCCTTACGTCGATTGCACAAGGAGTCGCACGTGCGATAGAAGAAACTACTTGAAAACCAATTTGTCCTGTGGGAAGAGGAGGCAGTGTGTGAGGAATAAGTACCGCTCATAACCTTTCAATTCCCACAGTCTTCAGTGTGCGGGAAGCTCACGCAGATTGAATGGCAGTTTGTTATTCGTCCGGATTCTCCTTTAGTTTGCGGCAACAAGTGGTTAGTGTAGTTGTTTATCAGTTATTAATCTGTTTATCAGTTTTTATAGGTTAGTTTTATTGTGTGTAAGAACATGTGTAAACAGCTAAGATAGCACTTAGTAAAATCAGTGTTTCTGAGCAAAAGCAATTACATTTTTCAACGTTGCCGCTGGTAAGAAAAATTGTAATTAAAATGCTCAGGCCAACACCTAGGATTAAGCTGATGCAGATGAAAAATGTAAAACTAGAGATTTCAAAAGGGAATTCAAACCCGACTTATATGAGAAATATCCATGGATCTGTGGATGTGAATTAACTAACAGGCTCTTTTGTTTTCACTGTCTCCTGTTTGCAAAACAAAGTGGTGATTCAAGTTGGGTGAGTTACGGTGTTGCTGATTTATCACATCTAACTCAATAAAATTAACATCACTGCTCCCAATCACATTTAAACTCCACATTAGAGTTTAGTTTGCTGGGAAAGGTTGATATTCGCCAACAGCTTGACAGTGCATTTCGTTCGAATGTTAAAAAAACACAATGAGCAAATAACCAAAAATCGTTATGTTCTTTCCAAAATTATTGACTATATTCTGTATTGCGGTTTGTTTGAGTTCTCACTTCGAGGACATGATGAAAGCGATGATTCATTAAATCCAGGCGTTTTCAGAGGTCTTATAAACTTTTCAGCAGAACTTGATGCATCTCTAAAAGACCATCTCAATAATGCCACTGTTTTTAAAGGAACATCAAAAGAAATTCAAAACGTTTTATTAGACTGTATGCTCACTATTTTCCAGAACCACATAAAAAATGAAATCTCAAAAGCAAGTTTTGTAGTAGTGATATAAGATGAAACTGCTGATGTTTCATCTGCTTCCCAATTGGTTGTCGTTTTTCGATACATTTTAGGTAACTGACAGCCAGTCGAGAGATTCTGGGAATTTACTAATCCCCCTGGACATGATGCACAATCTATCGCTGATTGTATTTAAGCTAGTTTGGAAAAAGTTGTAGACAAAGCCGAGAAATTGATATCCCAGAGCTACGACGGTACAAATGTGATGAGTGGTCACCACGCAGGTGTTCAGGCTATTACACTGCCGGACAATTGCTAAGGACGGATGACAATAGCAATGATAGCAACCATAAAATGGAAGGCAGGAAAATGTGGAAATTAGCATAAGTGCGGGATACAGTAAGACGTGTTGTGTGTATGCAAATTTTGGATTGCCGAACTTGTTCGTGACGTCATAGCGCTGATAAGAGATATAAAGGATTTGACGCGTATTGACCGTTGTTGTTCAAACGCAAAGTTGAAAAGGAAAGAATCAATTGACGAACTTGCAATTTTCAGTATGTCTTCTCGACATCACCTAGATGATTTTACGCGTGGCCGTATTATTGGCAAGATTGAAGAAGGGCGAAAAATAACAGATGTTGCCAGGGAGTTCGACGTCAGCCACAGTGTTGTTTCAAGGCTTTGGAAATCATTTCAAACAAATGGAGAGTGTAGCAAACGTCACGGGGGAGGTCGTGTTCGCAGTACGACACCTGCAGAAGATCAGTACATAGTGCTATCAACAAAAAGACACCGGCGCAGCACAGCTAGTGAGGTAGCAAATGAGTTTATGGCTGCTACTGGCAAGCGGATCCCTCGAAAAACTGTCGCCAGACGTTTGCATGAAGGAGGACTATACGCCCGCTGTCCTGTTGTGTGCATCACATTGTCCAGACGTCACCGTACCGCCCGTTTGCAATGGTGCCATCAACATCGCAATTGGATTGATAACGACTGGTCTGCTGTCCTCTTCTCAGATGAGAGTAGATACAGTCTATCGTCTGATTGTCGACAACAACTGATCTGGCGTGATAGTGGTACTGCATATTGTCCAGCAAACATACAGGAAAGGGACCGATATCCGACATGTAGTGTCATGGTATGGGCTGGCATCATGATCAATGGCCGTACGTCCCTCTATGTGCTTCCAACTGGGACTATGACTGGCCAACGATACATTAATGATGTTCTGCTACCTCATGTTCGCATGTTCCGTGGTGCTGTCGGTGATAGATTCATTTTCATGGATGACAACGCAACATGTCATCGAACAGTCGCTGTCCAAGAGTGTCTTGAGAGCGAGGATATTCAATGCCTCGTATGGCCAGCACGTTATCCAGATCTGAATCCCATTGAAAATGTGTGGGATGCTTTGGGGAGGAGTCTTGCTGGTCGCCAATGCCCTCCAATAAACAAGGACACCCTCATCCGTGCACTGACAGAGGAATGGGATAAATTACCCCAACAGCTGCTTGATAATGTTGTGCAAAGCATGACACGACATGTGGAATCTTGCATCGCCCTCCATGGTGGCCATATCCCGTATTGACATCTTACGCCGGAACGCCTGCGGACGGTAATTGCATTTTTTTCACGTTTACGTATTCTGCACAAAATGGCCTGTTTGTCCCTTGAACACGTTCCAAAGCCTTCTGGATTTCAGAGCACAATACATTGTCTATTTTGTAATGTCCTGGCATTCTGACATTATTTTATTTCACTTGGCATCCAACCACACTTACTTTTTTATGCGGTATATAGCCGTTTATGATCCGTCCTTAGCAATTGTCCAGCAGTGTATTAAACGTACCTATAAGAATGCACATTTTGTGCATTGCTACGCACATCAGCTAAATTTGATTTTCGGTCAAGCAACCAGTCAGAATCAACAAGTTCGAGTATTTTTCCAACCTAAGTGACATTACTAACTTTTTCAGTAACTCTTCACAGAGGACTACTATTCCAGATGAAACTGTTAGAAAAAAGATACCTCGTGGTTTAGCCACCAGGTGGAATTTCAAGAGTCGAGCTATCAATACAGTGTATGAATACAGGGAACAGTTAACTGAATGCATAGAACAATATTCCTCATCGAAACAAGCTGTAGCAATAAATCAAGCAGGGGCTATTCGGTGTATGTTGGAAGGCTCGGTATTTGTGTTTTGGCTTAGTTTTTCACAATATTATGCCACATGTGGATGTGTTATACAACCAGCTTCAGAAAACACTAACTGATGCAGCACTCATTCGAAAGCATGTAAACACTTTCCAGCAATCAATGGAAAAAGAAAGGAAAAGAATGGACACAGTAACCATGAAGATATCAGAAACAGAAGAAACATCAAAGAAAAGGAAGAAAGAAAATATTCACGTAAATAAAACTGTGGGAGCTAAAGAGATATGTGATGTTATCACGAATCAAGTAAAAGATAGATTTTCTTTTATAACTCACTACTCTGTTGTTTCTCTCCTCCAAGCTGAAAAAATTTCAGGAGTACGAGAAAGTTTCCAAATCAGCTTGTTGAGCAAACAAGATGTTTATCCCATGTTACAGAAGGATCACCGGAAAACTGAACTAGGAGTAATTTACAGAAGACCAGATTTCAGAAATATGAATGGTGCCATTAGTCTTCTACAGTTCATTTCAGAAAATAACTTGCACACTACGTTCTCGGAGACCTACAAATTGTTGCTAATTATTTCTACTATTCCAATGACAACTGCTGAGGCCGAGAGATGCTTCTCAACTTTAAAACGAGTTAGGACATTTTTAAGAATCATCATGAGTGAGGACAGACTGAGCGCTCTAGCCAGGCTCTCAATTGAAAAAAACATGATAAATGACATACCTAAATTCAACGAAAATGTTATTGATTTGTTTGCCTGAAAAAGAGACAGGCGGATTGACTTAATTTGCAAAAATTGCACTTGAGTAATGAACATTCCTTTTGAATGTTTACCTTTGAAGTAAAGTGTAATCACTATTGTAATACACTGCTGGCCACCCAAAATGCAACACCAAGAAGGAAGCATCCAATTGGCCTGAAATTCGCAGCATGCGTCGCCCGCGAGAGGACATGCAAACGATTAGCATTGCAGGGCATATGCATATCACGCGCGCCCGGCACGCCACCGAGAAGCACTATAAGAAGGGTGCACAGAAGGCGGGGTGTAAGTAGTGGAAGTGTATTGTGCTGCCGGACCTGTGCGTGGGAAGCTTGCTGATGCCTCGTCGCAGAATATGGTAGTCATTCCAGCACGTTTCGGAGTTCGACAGAGGACGAATAGTGGCTTATCGCGACAGCGGTTTATCGTGCCGAGGCATTGGCGCCCGTGTGGGACGACATCCAGCCACAGTAAGGCGAGTATGAATTCGGTGGGTGCAGGAGGGACGGACGGACCGACGTGAGCGATTGCCGCAGCCGCGGCACACCAGCGAACAAGAGGACCGTCATGTTGTACGGCGGGCATTGACGGCTCGCACCGCCCCATCACGAAGGTTAGCACAGAAATCAGGGTGTGTTGTGCAACAACCGGTGTCTGAACGTACCGTTCGACGTCGTCTGCAGGAGCAGGGACTTGTCGCACGGCGTCCATTGCTCCGATTACCACTGATGTTACACCACCGGCGAGTGCGGCGGCAGTGGGCCGTTGAACGCCGCACCTGGACTACGGAATGGCACGACATTGTCTTCTCCGATGAATCCCGCTTTTGCCTGCAATACCACGATGGTCGGATCCGCGTGTGGAGGCACCGCGGCGAGAGACTGTATGACGCCTGCATTATGCATCGCCATACCGGTCCGTCGCCTGGCGTTATGGTTTGGGGCGGAATTGAATATGACACCCGCACCCCTCTGGTAGTACGTATCGCCGGTACACTCAACAGCCACCGCTACATCTTCGACGTTTTGGAGCCTGTAGTCCTCTCTTACCGACCAGCGGCCATGTTTCAACAAGACAATGCGCGCCCGCACGTGGCACGCACCGTGCAACAATTCTTCACGGCCCACCAGGTGTCACTGCTGCCGTGGCCCGCCTGTTCTCCCGATATGTCGCCCATCGAACACATCTGATCGGCAACCGAGTGGCCCGGCAAGCACCACCCGTGGCTACGCCTGATGAACTGTGGCAACGTGTGGAAGCAGTCTGGACCGACATACCCCAAGCCCACATCCAAAGCCTCTTTCGTTCGATGCCGCGGTATGTAGCGGCCATTATTGCCAGTCATGTGGGCCACACGACCTATTGATGTCTGCGTGTTCCGCAAGTCGCACGGGCCTGTAAGCTCAATCGTTTCATCTTTGTATCTGTTGTCATGTGTCCAGTAAATCTGGCTTTACTATCTCGTGTATTTCTTGGTGTTGCATTTTGGGTGGCCAGCAGTGTAGAATCTTCTTTCGTACAAAGTCGGAATGTTAGTTTTTCTACGTATGAGTACTTGCTTTTTTTTACTTGTAGAAACAGAAATGTATTTTAACCTGTACGTTATGTCGCAACTGAAAATTTAATTTTTACAATTTATGTTTTATGAACCCCCCCCCCCTTGAATAACCCACGAGCCGCCACTGCACTCACATCAATCACCTAGAGTGGAACATCGATTATATGCTAATATCGCTTATTATAAATCACAGTGACAGGATCTTAAAACTGGGACGGATGAATAACTAAGCCTGCCCTCAATTTTCCTTACGCTCTTTTCAGTCATACGTGCCTTAATTTTGGCCCATAAAGAACGCACAGCTAACGTGCCACTGTATTCTATTTACGTATTCATATGTATATGTGTAATAGTATGTTCCGGCAAAGCAGTTTTTGATATGAAGTTTTTTGCACCTCTTCCTTCATGTCTAAGTGATGTAATTCTAAATAAATGCCTTAGCGGTGAACAGATTATGAAAAAAAACCATGCACTTTTCATTTCATTAATTACTTTTTCAAATTAAACAATTTTAATATAAATTGATAAGTTTTAAAGAAAAGAATGTGAAAGGAGCCATATGGTAATTTCATCATTTTTTTATTTAAACAGCATTATGGTTCTACACAATTCTTCTAAGAAAAATATTTACAAGTTATACTGAACAGATTCAACTAACATAGCTACATCAATAGTGTGACTAATGCAATTTTTTCAAAGGTTACGAAAAATGGATGTAGAATATCTCTTCGGTGTTACCTATGAGGAATCAGAATGAACTCAGGGGATTACTTTTATTATAGCCGGCGACACAGTTTACTATAAATGCTCTTCACTACCTTAAAACACTTAACTCTCAGACCTCGTGATTAATTTTTTTTTTTTGATTGGAGGTTTAACGACCACCGTGAGCAACTCAATGGGCTATAAGCAGTCGCCCGTCCCTAATTTAGGGTCACTGGTTCCAGGGAAGGGAGAGAGCCTGCGCCGAAAGACAAACACAACGTCCATGCCTCACCAGGATTCGAACGCGGACCCTCTTCGGACGAATGATCAGCTGCCATTGCTTAGACTACTGCGCCACCGGGGCTGCTTTTTTTTTTTTTAGTTTAACGACCGACTACCATGAGCATCTCCTAGGGCTATAAGCTCAACCTGAATTTGTGGCTTGTTGTTCGTTCCAGGGAAGCGACAGCGCCTTCGGACAAACAGAGCATAGATGCTTCATTCGGGGCTCGAACCCGGGTCGTCTCGGGCAAATTGTCAGTAGCCAGCGCCTCACACCACCATTTCTGCCATATGAACATTTGGTTAAGATACCAATTTGTATACATGTACACAGAACAAGGTATTCCTTATTATTTCATACATGATCATCTCATCTAAAAAAAAAAAAAAAAAAAAATCCTTTTCCCCTGCTTTTCTTTCCACCTAATCATGAAGTGTGCCTTAGCAGCGCTAAGCCCCTTCTACATCACTCATCTCTCTTAAATGAGATTCTACAATTGGATTTTTGAAGTATTTCTTGAGCACGATAACTTGTTTTTTGTACTCAATTTTAGTCTTGTAATTATATGAGCCACGTAATCTCTCACCTCCCCAAACGGATGTCAGGAGACTTAAATATAAGTTTAGTTCACAATATACAAAGGCCGTTCCATAAAAACTGAGAGTAATTTTTTTTTTGAGTTGGCAACAGTGCGAAGGAGAAAAATAATCACGCAGAGGACTAACTGAATTAAGGAAGTAGCTATGGCAACAGTTATAAGCCGTGGTAGACGATTCTGGTTTTGTTATTGCGCACTTGTTTAAGGTACAGTAGCGAACAAAAATATTTGGCTAAACACTTCTTCGACCATAATTTTTTTTCTGCTGGACCAAATCGGGTCATATTTTGTGATATGATGTGTGT
Organism: Macrothele yani; assembly: GCA_039090855.1. Classification (NCBI taxonomy): domain Eukaryota; kingdom Metazoa; phylum Arthropoda; class Arachnida; order Araneae; family Macrothelidae; genus Macrothele; species Macrothele yani. Next base: position 105,701,084 of record CM077007.1, read on the forward strand.
TGATTCGTGGGTTACAATGCCACGTAGTTTGTATTTCGCTCAGAGCGAATTTGTCGTTCAAAATGGGACATATTCAAGTCGCCAATTATTACCCATTTGTTTGCTGCGTGTATTAATGTTTTTCTTGTGATTTTTGTGGGTTTTGTGATGTGTAGTGTGATAATAAATCAATCTTAAGTTTTCAGAAATGGGTAAAAAGGCGGAGATCCCTGTTGGAGCTCGCCAGGCGGCCGTGAACATGATGGAAGCCGGAATGCGCGTCACCGACATTGCGAGAGCCCTGAAAATCCGACACCAGTCCATTTCAGCTATCCTGCAACGTTATTAAAAGAAGACTGGGACTGTCGAGAACAGTCCGCGATGTGGTAGGCCTCGTTCCACTATGTTGCATCAGGATAGACGCATCCTCCGTCGATCTCGTGCTGATCCCACCTTGACTGCTGTGGACATCGGCACCGAATTCCGCGACAGCGACGACCTGAACGTCAGCCGAATGTCCATCTCCCGTCGTCTCATTGCTGGTGGATTGAATGGAAGACGCCCCACCAAGAAACCACTCATCGGAGTCAAGAATCGACGAGCCAGAGTCTCGTTCGCGAGCCATCATCGACACTGGACCGCGGCGGACTGGAGTAAGGTGCTTTTCACCGACCAGAGCATGTTCAACTTGTTCGGAAGTGATGGCATCCGATACGTACGACGTCCGTGTGGCCAGAGATTCAACCCCCAGTTCATTCAGCCGACTGTCAAGCACGGAGGAGGATCGCTCATGGTTTACGGCGCTTCTCTCCCAGTGGAATGGGCCACATCATCAAGATTGACGGAATAATGACCGGCCAGAGCTACACGAACATGCTTATCAACGATGTCTTCCCATGGGCAAACCAGAACATGCCACCCGGATCAATGCTGAGTATTACATGCAGCAAGACAACGACCGGAAGCACACCTCCAGAGTAGCGAAGGCTGCCTTCCAGTAGCTACAGGTCACACTTCTAGACTGGCCAAGCCAATCTCCAGACCTCAACCCCATCGAGCACATGCGAGAGGAGCTGGAGAGACGATGTGCGAAGAAAACCTGCCGGAATAGGGCCCAGAAGTTCGACCAGCTGTCTGCAGAATGAGCGCGAATTTCGCAGGTCACCGTCGAGAAGCTAGTGGACTCGATGCCGGCCCGTTGTGCAGCTGCTATTAAGTCTCGTGGTTAACCCACTAAGTATGAGTTATTGTTTTGTCGCTTTCTCGTACTTGTTTTCTGTTATCGTTGCATTAAATGAATGTGATACACACCTACTTTGTTGGTCAATTTGTATGATCTTTGCGAGTAAGCTCGGTACCTGATCTGTGTTAAGCCGATCCATCTGCATATGGGTCATGTTTACAACTGAATAACACATATCATAACCCAGAATTACCCGATTTGGTCGAGCAGAAAAAATATTATGGTCGAAAAAGTGTTTCGCCAAATACTTTTGTTCGCTACTGTACGTCTGCATTTCACCATACAGCTATGGAGGTGAGCGATTCAGAGTTAAGATCTGAAATGCGTTGTGCGATAAAATTTTGCTATCGTTTGGGTAAAACGGCTCCAGAAACAGTTGATTTGATGAAAAAAGCTTACAAAGATAAATATTTGGGTGAGTCAGCGATTTTTAGATGGCACCACGATTTCAAAAAAAGTCGTTTGTCGGCAGAACTCGCTCCTAGGGTGGTCGACCTGAAAGTGTTGTTGCGGAGCACATTTTCCAAAAACGTCGGCATTCCGCATTCTACGCGACAAATTACTGCCGCATCGTGTGTTCCAAATGGGTACCTCATCACCTGACGAGAGAACAATTGTTAGCCAGAGTTCAAGTGTGTCATGAGTGGAAACAAATGATTGCAAAGGATCCAAACTTTCTAAACACTAATAACTGCCGATGAAACATGGGTGCACTATTTCGACCACCTCACGAAGCGTGCAACGAGTGTCAGGAAACACACAGGCTCGACTTCTCCGAAGGAAGTACGCCACACCAAATCAGCAGAGAAGATGAAAATTTTCTTTTATCATAAAAGTGTAGTCTACCAGCGTGCTGTTCCCCCACAAATTACTGTCAATGCTGAGTATTACACTTCAGTCTTGAAGGATCTGCGACGACACATATCGATTAAGTGACTGGAACTGGTGGGCAAGTGGACTCTACACCATGATAACGCCCACTCACATGTGATGCTGCCGATTGCATTCTTCGCAATTTGCGAAAAAACAAAATCAATTCGGCGATGGGAAAAAAGGTTTCGCGAAAGCATTGGCGATTACCTTTTTGTACTTTTATACACAACACTTTGGCGCAAAAAAACGAATTTGGCGAAAGTGTTGGTGAAAACTTTAAAAAAGCCAGAGCAACCGATGAACATGTGCATAGCTTTCTGTGTTGATCCCTCAACAATCCTGCTTTTCCCCAGAATACTGGGAGTGTACCACTCACCCTTTTTAAGTTAACCGCTCTATCTTTATGTGCATCCGAAAACTGCTTCTATTAACTTTTCTTTTTTCTTAATTCAGCGGGACATACCGCCATACTTTGAAGATCATAAAATTGGGTTGGTGCGAATGAAATGTCCGGCTAAGGACCGTCACACGTGGACGGCGGAAACGGAAAAGTAGGACAACTTACCTGGGCAAAATAACCCCCCTCGGCATCGATACATAGTTGCCATCTGTCCGGCAAGGCCATGATCCCGGAACGAAAAATCTTGTTGCTGGGACCCGAAGAAGTCACCCACTGCACGTTAAACCTCGTTGTCGGTCGTGAACTGTTTCCTGGAGAAGTGATACAGGCGACGAAACAGATGATAGTCTGTTGGAGACAAGTCCGGTTAATAGGCACGATGAGGCTGTGCTTCATAGCTCAAGGCACTTAGTGTCAGCATCGTTCGTTGTGCGACATGAGAGCGGACGTTGTCCTGCAACAGAAGAACACCATGTCTGTTGACCACAGCCGGTTGTTTCTGCAGAAATTTCCAGTACAACTGGTGTAATTCAGCACAATAACGTTCTGCAGTGATGGTTTGGCCTCTTGCCAAGAAACTCCGATGAATTATTCCGGCTGTGGACCACCAGACAAGGAGCATCATCTTCTTGGTGTGTAGAGGTGGCTTAGGATGCCGTTCAGCAGGCTGTGAACGGCATGCTAAGCCACCTCTACGGCTGTTTCCGATTATCATAAAGGACCCACTTCTCGTCGCAAGTAATGATTCGATGCAGTAGAGGTTCCTGTTTATTCTTGGCAAGCAGCGACGTGCAGACTTCCAAACGCCTAGTCTTGTTGGTAGTTGCAAACTCATGCGGCAGCAACATGTCCAGCTTTTTGACCTTACCCAGCGCAGCCAGACGCCGAGCAACTGTCGTTTGGTGGACACCTAAGTACCTCTGCCGCTATCTCACGACGTTTTTCGGGGGTCCGCTTTTTTTTTTGGATTGGAGGTTTAACGACCACCGTGAGCAACTCAATGGGCTATAAGCAGTCGCCCGTCCCTAATTTAGGGTCACTGGTTCCAGGGAAGGGAGAGAGCCAGTGCCGTAAGACAAACACAACATCCATGCCTCACCGGGATTCGAACCCGGACCCCTTTCGGACGAATGATCAGAGGCCATCGCTTAGACCACTGCGCCACCGGGGCGCGGCAGGGGTCCGCTTCAAATACACGTAACAGAACATCGTCAGAAACAGCAACAGGTCGGTGACCCCGAGCTTCGTTTTGCGGGTCCGCATCTCCGCTTCGAAACTTCACAATCCATCGCCGAATAGTTTGTTCGTTGGCTGTATTCCCCCCAAACGCCTTGTTAAAGTTTTGAGCGGCAATTCCTGCAGAATTGCCCAGTTTAAATTCATACAGGAAAATGACTCAAAAATCCGGCGTCAGCATGTTTCCTTTACAAGCCACGTTAAGTCCAAACAAACTACGCCTGAACCTTGTTCTTCACGCACGTGCCAGCTATCAGTGGCGTATATTCGAGGCTAGCTGCGAAGCCCAGAAAATACACAAATAAAAGTTAATTAAGTATACACAAATAAAAATCAATTATCAACGGTATTAATATATGTCGATGCTTTCGGTGCGAAAAAAATACGAGCGGATTCGCTTCTTTCGATTATGAGAATCAGTCTGGCGAGCGATGATCAACGGCATCAACTGCGTAACACAAGGTCTTTGAGAGACTTCGCTGTTCTGATGCAAAGAGCTTCAATACTATCTGCTGCTAGCGTTTCCATGACAACATGAATGAGCTACGGAGCTCGTGAGTGGCCATTGCTTTGGCCAAGGGTTCGCTCCGAAAAAAGAAGACTTCGGACTACCACAGTACTTCCATGCTTCACGCGCGTATTTTACGAGAGTTCTTTTAGTTTGTTTGAAGTGTCAGCGAATTAAAATCAGTGATGTTATATCTTAAATTCGTGGCTTTGTTGGATTCGAATTGTTTTGATAACCTTTGGGAAAGCTTTCCTGAACTTCTACTGTCAGAGCTTAAAGAACTCTATGCTTAAAATTTTGATACAGCTCGATTTAAAAATGAACTGAAGGTGTTTCATTTCCTTGATGAATACAAAACAAATCAGTAAGAGACATTACTTGTTACATAAAGTTGAATAATTGGACATAGTGTTTATCGAGGTGTACGAATTAGCAGATCTAATATTAAACAGTTCATCACCAACTGAAACTGCCGAAAGAAGTTTTTCCGTATTAAAAAGGAATGAAGATATATCTTAGAGCCACACAAGAACATGCACATTCGAACAACTTGGCTGTTTTGTTAATAGAGAAAAACATTATTTTTTAATATGTAAAAGTACCCGGAAGAAACATTTTTGTGAAAACGTAACACTCAAGTTCACACAAAAGGAAAGAAGAATGGAGTTAGTGTACAAATTAGTGTTCAAATCCTAATCCTCATAATTATTTGGCATCATGTCAGCAACTGCATGTACCTAAAATTTAGAAAGAAAATGTTACTTCTATTACTTAACAATTAAAAATTAAACTTCGCAATTTAAAAAAAACAGTACTGTGGGGTGGGGCAGATCGGCCAGGTGTTGGACCCAAGATACGCCACTGCTAGCTATTTATAGTAACTCTGTGACATAATGCCCGCAACACCTGTGGGTGGTTCCGTTCCACTGTGGTGGGGACTAGAGCTAAGACGGGCTGAGCCCGAGCCCGAAGCGGGCTCTAAAATATTTACTGCGGTTCGGGCTCGGGCTCTTAGAGAGAGGGAGATAATTTTGTTTATATATAAATGTGATTTTGCAAATGAGACACTTTATAGTTGGTAAAAGGAATTCTTCGGCAACTGGTTCTTGTACGGGAGCGGGCATTCGAGATGGCTCTTTATTCCGGGCTTGGTTAGAAAGTGAGTTTCTGCAAAGAAGAAAAAGCTTTTTCAAGAACTACAGATATTGGATAGTTGATAGGGGGTAAATTGTCGTCGATATGCTATCTCCACGCAGTAGCTCCCTGCTAATTCTATTTGAAAACATACATATTGCAGCGCATTACGGAGCGATAATATTAGCATTACTTGAGCAACATACAATTGCAGCACCACCCGGCCTCCCGAAACACTTCAAGTGGAAGCGAACTGTCAAAGAAAATTGTACAGTTGCACTGTAAAAATAGACAGAGGTATCTTTCCCACTCCCCATTTGAGAAATACATTGGTTAATTGCACAAGGAGGAGAGAGTGGGAGTGTGGAAAAGGAGATGTTTTTTTATTAATGGTTGAACAGGTTAGCCAGTTTTTGGTTTTGGGCTCATTCTGGCCCGGGATCTTGCAATATAAAATTTGGGCTCGGGTTGATATACCACGGGCTCGGACAGGCTCAGGCTCTGAAAATTGAGCCCGAACTCAGCTCTAGTGGGGGCCTGTCTCCACTGCTCGTTCGCGTTGGCCATTTGATTCGCATCAACCCAGTATGTATCACGAGACACGAATTTATGAAAACAGTAGAAGATCCAGATAGTGAAGTAGTCTTTTAATTGGTTTTACACCAATCTCTTTTGAATGACAGTGGAACAATTTTATTTCATCATTCAATTAGCTTTCACGTAGACATGTGACACTTTCTTTGCCGTTCCCATAAACTATTTACTACACATGGAAGAAAATTCTTTCCAAAGTATGATGTTCTTGACAAATGTTGAACCATTTCATTTCGTGTTTTAGCACACCGAGGTGATATGGAGAAAAATGTGTAGATGGTAGCCAAACTGGTAAAGAATATTCTGTTATCATGTGTGGTCCCATTGACCTCAAACTCAACGTGTTAAGCTAATAAGTGTGTTACCACTAAAGCCTGGATGCTGAAGCATTAAAAACCTTCAAAATCAGCAAGCGTTTATGCACTAAAAATCAAGAAATATGCACTAAAATAGTAGAAATATGCATTCAACATACCTGCATGTTTTACTGTATGATTCGTGTATTACATGATGTAGATGTATGTACATTGTACTCTTGAATATTTTTTACGATCGCACATAAATGCTACTTTTATATTTTTGAATGCAAAAGCATAAACTCTGTCAGTGAAAACATGCTTATATATACACTGGTGTGCAAAAATTAAGGACGAACAGGTGAAATGAGCATAACAGCGGAACGAGCAGGCAGAACGGTACGGTAGGGCACGCACATATATGCAGCATGACGTAGGGGTGGTGAGGAGTGTCGGAAGGGTATAAAGCACATGGGCGGTGTACGCTCAGCAATTCGGTGAAAGCTATTGAACGGTGTACATCGGTTTGAAGGACGTCAAGTTGCTGCCACCGTGTGATATGGCCAACAGACAATCCAGTAGACGACATCTGGATGACTTTTCCCGAGGTTGCATCATTGGGAAGTTGGAAGAAGGTCGAAGTGTGACCAGTGTGGCAGAGGAGTTCGGGATCGCTCACAGCATTGTTTCATGAGCTTGGAGAGCATTTCAAACGACAGGAACAGCAGTGGTCGTCCACGAGCAGCCACGGCGGCGGACGACTGGTATATTGTCCTATAGGCAAGAAGAGACAGACGGCAGACAGCGGGAGAAATCGCAAGGTACATGCAACAGACCACTGGACACCTGTTATCGTGTTTTACCGTGGCCAGGAGGCTGCACAAAGGTGGTCTATTTGCACAACGACTAGTACGGTGTGTGCCATTAACGCCTGCTCATCCCAGACAGTGGTTTCTGTGGTGCCAGGAACACAAGAGCTGGACACATCAGAAATGGGGTCGAGTTCTCTTTACGGATGAGAGCCGATTTAGTCTGACAAGCGATTCTGGACGTATACACATCTGGAGAGAGCAGGGAACACGCAATCACACCTCCAACATCATCGAAAGGGACCGGTTTGGAGGTGGCGGAGTTCTCGTTTGGGGCGGTATCATGTTTGGTAGCTGTACTGACCTACACATCTTCCAAGGAGGTTCAGTCACTGGTGTCCGCTATTGTACCGAGGTTCTCCTGCCTCACGTGCGTCTGTTTAGAGGTGCGGTGGGTCCTGAGTTCCTTTTCATGGATGACAACGCTACGCCTCATCATACAGTGGCTGTCGCAGAGCTGTTGGAGAGTGAAGATATTCAACGCATGTATTGACCCGCAAGGTCCCCGGACTTAAATTCAATCGAACACGTGTGGGACCTTCTCGGAAGACGCTTGGCAGCAAGTCACCAGCCGCCAGCAACGATTCCGCAGCTGCGATTGGCGCTACAAGAGGAATGGGCCGCGATGTCTCAATAGCTCCTTGACAACCTCATCCTCAGCATGGACAGACGTTGTACATCCTGCAACGCAGTCAGGGGTGATCATATACCCTAATAAAGACTGGATTTTTCTTGGCAGCCGCCTGTCACATGGACGTTTCTGTCTTCTGTCCAGTTGTGCTCGAAGCTACCTTTTCAATAAAGTGCCTTTGTATCCTTTGGATTCCTTGTTTGGACGGTTTTGCTAACTTGTCCCATATTCTTACATCTTGGGGATCTTATGGTACGATTTGAGTCGATGTGGAGCACTTCTGCACGACGTTACATTCGAAAAACCGTCTCGTCCTTAATTTTTGCACGCCAGTGTTTTAGGGTGTCCGAGAACTATTGGACACATTATAAAATTATATAAAACAAAACATTAAACAGATAAAAAGGAACTGACTGTACTAACTTACAATGTAACTACACAAGTTAATAAATTTCGATGTGAGATCCCTTGATTGCTCGTAGAACATCCAAGCAATGCTTGATTTCATGCCATATATTGGCAAGCATCTGAGGAGTTATGGAATTAATAGCAGCTGTGATACGCTGCTTCAGTTCCTGCAAATCAGTACAAGGCGTCTGATAGACATGATCCTTCACATAACCCCACGAAATAATCCAATGGAGTTAGATCTGGAGAGCAAGGAGACCACGGAATGGGACCACCACGCTCCATCCATCTGTTGGGGAAATGCTCATTTAGGCACTTGCATACACACGTTGACCAATGCGGAGGCCCGTCTTGTTGGAAAACGACGTCATATCTTTAGGTCTGGGGTATAGCCAAATTTTCTAGCATATCCAAGTAAATGTCATCATTTATGTTTTTTTTTTGCAGAAGAATGGGCCGATCACTTCTCTTTTTGATAGGGCGCACCACACATTAATTTTTGGAGAATCACGATCCAGTTCAATAGCAGTATGAGGTTCACTGCCCCATATCCTACAGTTGTGACAATTCACAATACCTGATACGTGAAATGTGGATTCATCACTAAAAACTACAGTACTGAGAAAGTTTTCGTCGTTTTCCACTCGATTCAGCACATCCATAGCAAAATCGTATCGCAGAGTGTGATCATTTACATGCATCTTTTGCACTATTTGAATTTTATAAGCATGAAACTTTAATTTCTTGTGCAAGATATTGTGAACTGTCGATTTTAGAATGCACAGTTCTCTGCTTGCTTTACGAACGGATTTTCTGAGGCTTTGTCAGAAACTTTCATTAACTTGGTCAACCGTCTTGCCGCTGACGCTAGGCCTACCGGCTCCTCCACGATTTTCCACATTGCCAGTTTCTTTAAACTGTTTCATCTACCGCTTAATTGAATTCATTGACGGAGGATTACAACCATACTCTAAACGGTATCATCTTTTAATTTTAATGACAGACTTTAATTCTGCAAGCCATAATACACACATCGCCTTCTGCTGTACCGATGACATGGCTACTGATTGCGCATTTCTCATACATTCCTCATCAGGCCACACCTAGTGCCATCTATCGGATTCTGGGAATAACAATTCAGCAAAACAAAAATATAGAAACCGTGTTAGTAATATGTGACATAGAAAAACAGACAATGCTCAGAGTTTTTTGTACATAATTTTGTAATGTGTCCAATAATTCTCGGACACCCTGTATATAGAAAAAGTCCATTCCACATTTACAGAGGTTTTTGATGCATTTTTAAAGCATGCAATTTATAAGTGGGAGACATTCTTTCACATTTTCTCCTTCAACTTTACATATTTTCCCCTTTTGACTTCAAGGATAACCAAAGACTAATGTCTGGTCATCTCAAGACATTGGGAAACATTAAATCTTTTTCCACTGGAAAAATGCTTTTCACACACTTTACAAAACAATATCGCTCTATCCATTGTAAATACATTTAGACCAACATCTGTCACAAATTTCAGTTTTGTGTCATTGCATACTTTTATTTTAGGCATGTCAAATAATATAATGAAGTTACCAGTCAACAATAATCATTGAGAGTCACGGCATAGAAATCCTAATCTTAATTTGATGGATCAATGAAAATCTAAAGCTCAATTGCACATGTAGTAGTTCCAATTGCTTGTTCATGAAATGCCAGTAAAAAAAAAAAAATAGACATACGACCTTTGAGAAGTGGGCTTTGGTCAGATACCTACCCTATTCCCAAGCATTGTGTGTGTGGGTGGGCGTGGGGGGCTCACTTACAGCGTGCAAACAAATGAGAGACATGACATACATCAATGAGCCATCACATTATGACCACCACCAGCCTAAAGAAATGAGCTCGCCTGGATACAGAACGGTGGCGCAGGTAAAGTTCACAGAGCAGTATTTATACAACTTGAGGACTGGCTTTCAGTTAGTAGAGTGTTCGGAGTAAGAATGTAAAAAAGCTGCCAATTTATTGGAGTTTGATAAAGGACAAATTGTGATGGCACGGCTCCTTAGAACTACAATCTCGGAAACTGTGTGGCTTGTTCACGTGCCGCTGCAGTGAGTATGTATCAAAAGTGGTGCACAGTAAAGATGAGTTCCAGCTCAATTTTAGGAGCTCGGGCCTGGCCCGCTTTCTTTGATTACATGTGTTTGCTGAGCCTGGGCCTGGATTCTTGGAAAATTTTGCTTATCAAGGCTTGTATTTATGCATTATACACTGGCCAAAGATATGGCCCAAGGAAGGATTAGTTTAAAAAGTTTAGTTCAGTTAATCCACTTCACAATATTAATATGTTTTTAGAAATACTACGCATAAAGCCAAATGTTCAAAAATGTGGATTTGAAAATATATAAATAATCAACGTGCCCTTTGACTGTATCAGGAGAAACAGTAATTTTGGTAAAAGCTGAAGAAAAGAAACTCATTTAGAAACAAAAAATTCCATTCGTTATTTCTTTTTGATTTCTAAATTTACTTTTATTTTGAATAAATTGCATTATAAAACGTACAACGCTGTACAGACAGTTGCAAGTGTTTGAAATTTTGACTCTAGAAAACTAATCTTTGCAATATAATTTACATATATGCTAATTGGTAAAGGTAGTTTAGAGTGATGTAGCAGAATACATAAAAAAAAAAGCATGTAGGTAAATTAAAAAAAAAAAAAGAATGTAAAAGCATTCCAGACCAGATTATTCTGCATTTTGTAACATTAACAAAGCTTTGCGCTTAATAGTATAATAATCACAATATTATCATATGTGTGTGCAGTTTCCAGATCAAGTTCTTGAGAGAGAGAGAGAGAGAGAGAGAGAGAGAGAGAGAGAGATTGCATCTAATGCCTCAGCGCTTCAACTTGATCTTCTTTTCTCTAAAACTTGACCTGCTGCACTAAAAACCAACGTCACCCCAAAAATTGCGGATGAAGAAATTTAAAAAAATAAATAACAATACTTCTAATGGCACAATTTTGGAAATTAATACATCATTTTAAAGATAAGATTCTTGATTTTTAATAAAATACAAAACATGGGAATGTGATTTTTTTCCCAGTTTTTCGATACTAGACCTCCTTAAACTAATCCTTGCTTGGGCCATAGCTTTGGACAATACACATCTTGCTAAGCAAAATTTGTCTTGCAATGGCAGCTAGCTTAGGAAATTGAAAATCCTTCCACCATGGTAACAAATTCACAATGAAATTCAACACGTGTAATTCAACTGGGCTCGGAATTACACGTGTTGAATTAATTACAGTAATGAAATTCAAGACGTGTAATTCCGAGCCCGGGCTTTTCGGTAATTAATGAATTCAGAGCCCATCCGAGCCCGGGCCCGAGCTCATCTCTAGTGCACAGACAGTCGCACATTGTTCACAGTGACCTCAGGACCACAGTGCGACAAATCGGTCACAACTACAACAGTGATCATCAGGGAAATGTGTCACAGCACACAGTTCAGCGTATATGGGCCTGCGTAGCCGAAGTCCCAGCAGGGCCCCCATGCTCACTTCACTGCATGTCATCGCCAACAACGCATAAAATGGGCCAAAGATCATCAAGATTGGACCATGGATGATAGGAAGAAAGTGGCCTGGTATGACAAATCAAGATTCCTGGTGCATCACGTAGATGGCCGAGCGCGGATATGCTGCTTACCAATGGAGGCTATGGCACCTGGATGCACTGTTGGGTGGAAACAGTCCGGCAGTGATTGTGTTATGCTGTGGGCAATGTTTTCTTGGGACACTTTAGGCCCCATTATTCCAATAGCAAAATCCCTGACAGCTGTCAGATATCTAAACATCGTTGCGAACCAAGTTCACCCATTCTTGGCAACAGCATTCCCTGCTGGTGATGGCCATTACCAACAGAATAATGCGCCATGCCACACTGCCAGAATCATCAAGGATCATGCTGGTGATTTTCTGTTAATGTCCTGGCTTCCAAATTTACCTGACATGAACCCAATCGAATATTTGTAGTTCAACTTGGAAAAGCAGGCTTGCGTTAAATCACCATCACCCTGAAATGTACGGGTACTAGAGGACCTGCTGTTGACATAGTACCAGATACCCTAGGATACCTATCGCCACCTCATTGAAACGCCTCACCGAGTGGTTGCTGTTTTGCGGGCTGAAGGGGGTCCTACAGCTTATTAGTTAGGTGGTCGTAATGTAATGGCTCAAGGGTGAATGCTCCCTTCATGACCTGATTTAAACAGCCATTGGCAAGCTGACTTTGCAGATGACACAACTTGTACCATATCTACCATAAGCTTGACTTTTCCCTTGCTGAGAGTTTGATCGCACTTTCGATAAACAATTTCTGGTTCATGGATTTTGATGAACAGGAAAAGTTCCCCGTTAATCCTTATAAATCTAAACCCTTATGAATGGACAGCTAAAACTTCAGTAAAAGTAGTCTTTCTACTTAAATAATAATCATTCACATTGCTGGTGCAGTCATTTATTGGAGAGTAAACTAAACATTACTTCTTTTTTTAATTGGAAGTTGATTTGTTAATGTACAATGATGCTCTTAAGAGTGGAGTCTAAAAAACGATAATTTCATTTTTCAAAACTGCCTTTCAACAAAATTTTCAGGATATAAGCAAAAATATGCACTAAATGTGAAAATAGGCTTTCATTCCTCAAAGTAGCTAAATATGCGAAACAAGCATTTTGCTTGAAGATCTGAGCTTTAGTCATCACACATGAGAAGTCAAAGAATAATGCTGCTTAAAATGAATCTGAATTCCATTACTCTTTCCACTCATACAAAAATTTCATTATGTTCAGTGGCATAAAACTTTCATTCCTTGTCATTTATGTCTGAACAAAGCAAATACCTTTTTAACATTAAGGAAAACATCTGCTTTCTTATTAACAATGACAGCAACAAAAAGTCAGAGCATTTTATTTCTTGGAAAGTCTCTCATCGTGGATTACCCAAGTCCAGCAGTAATTGTGGAATATTTGTGAAATCTAATGGAAAACTAGTTTGCCTATATACACTGTTAATAGATGCTGGTATATTAGATCATGAAAGCAAAGATGATTCTGAGGCAGAAGCAGATTATGTCATAGTGAGAGATGGGAGCACTAGTGGTATCTCAAGAGAAGAGGTGTGTAAAGCTCTAAAATCTCTTCACAACGGTAAGGCTTCGGGAGTAGATGGCATATCTCCTGAGATGCTAAAATATGGTGGTGCTGACTGTGATTGACTGCTTAACTGAAATTTGCCAGTTATGTTGGGAGCTAGGAATGGTCCCTCAGGACTGGAGAGATGCTATCACTGTTCCCTTGTACAAGGGAAAGGGTGATCGGACTGAATGCAAGAACTTTCGTGGTATCAGTTTGCCGAGTGTGCCAGGGAAAGTATTTGGAAAGATTGTTATTGATAGGGTACAGGGTCTTACATCAGAGAAAGTGTGGTATGTGCAGAGTAGCTTTATGCCTGACAAGGGCTGCACTAATCGCGCATGACGATTGAAAAGTATCTGTCTGTTGGCAAAAAAGTGTTTGCAGCCTTTATAGATTTAGAGAAAGCTAATGACAAAGGAAATAGGACTCTTCTGTGGAAGGTACTGAAAAAATATGGTATTACTGGGGATCCACTTAATAGTGTGAAAGCCATGTACACTGGCAGTAGAGCTTATGTACGTGTGAATGGTGTTTCATCAAAATGGGTTTCTATAGGTGCAGGAGTCGGGAAAGGTTGTGTAATGTCACCCTGGCTGTTTAATATATTTATGGATGCATGCATGCATGATGCCAAAATGGATAATACTGGTTTGTGTCTTGGTAATACACGTGTGTGCAGATTGCTCTATGCTGATGACACAGTCCTGTTGGCAGAGAGCAAAAGTGAGTTTGCAGTGTATGTTGTCCCGGACGTGCGAAGTTTGTATGAAATTCAAACTGAGTAGGCCTATAAAAATAAGGGAAAAACCAAAGTTATGGTTTTTGATTGAGGAACTGTTCATACTGAATGCAAGATGAGTCTTAAGGCACGGAGATTGACCAGGTGAATGAGTTTGCATAATTAGGAAGTATGATAGAGAGAACAAATTATACGGCAAAATTAACAGGCGAGTTAATTTTTCATTGAAAGTCGTAGCTGCCTTAGGAGAATTTCACAGGAATGATGGATTCTCAAGAAAGTCCCGAATGGCTGCGTATGAAAGTGTAATTGTTTCTACTCTGATGTATGGCAATGAAAAGTGGGTACTGCAGAAAAGACATAGGAGTCATTTGTGTGCTGGGGAGATGCATTACTTATGGGGGTCTGTGGTAAGACACGCTCTGATCATGTGAGGAATGACGATGTGTTGCAGATGTGTAATGTGAGGCAAAATGTTGTTAGTAAGGTGGAGACTAATATTCTTAGGTGGTTTGGCCATGTTGAAAAGAATGAGTGATGAGGTGCTGACTAAGAAAAATTTTTCAGCCCAAGTGACAGGGAAAAAAGTAGAGGAAGGCCAAGGAAATCGTGGGAGGACCAGATTCAGCAATGTCTGTTTGAGAAAAAGATTATGAGTATGAAGTATAAAAGGTCTTGTGTGCTGCGTGCGATTGATGTTAATGAAGCTCGGGTGGTATGCAGAGATCGTTGCAAATGGAGACATTTGATACACCAACAGTAAATAAATTTTTGTTCTATCAGATAAATGTGTACTTGGCACATGGTCTTTCTTTGAGGAGCTAACCTTTGAATCTCAGAGAACAGCTTAATGATATGTATGTATGTATAGGTGCTGGTTATTTGCTATGGAGACATATCTGTTACACTTCTTCCTTTGGCACGTAAAGACGACATTTGTATTTTGGTGACTCTGTGGCTACATTTTGATTTTTGAACACAAAAAATGAAAAAATTTAACTAAATTCATCCAATTAAATTTCCTGGTGATTCTCCCAAATGTTGTAATGCATTGTGCACCAATACGATAAACTGGTTTCAGCTTCAAATTTCAGGCATTTGCACAATTGCATAACTTTTCTAGGGCATTACAAGACGTTTTCTATACCTTGATTAATTTGAAATATGAAAATGCATATAAAGTTTATATTTTGAAGTTTAGCCAGTAAAATGAAATAATCTCAAGTTTTAACCTAGTATAACTAAAGGCAGTAACTCTGTCAAAACATCAAGCCTACATTCTTCATATTTCACACACAAACTAGTTAACTCAGGTTTGGTCTGCCTTGTTTCGTAATTTGAAGTCACTGAGTTAGCCTTGTCGCCAAGTGGTATGAAATGTTGGCTTATCATTCATCAGAGATGGGTCTGGGTCAAACCCTGGGTTAGACACGGATGGTGTATTTTGTCTTTCTTGAAGCATTAGTTCTCACCCTTCCCGAGAACCAATGGTTCTAAAGTAGGGATGGGTAACTGCTGTTGCCCATTGAGTTGCTCATAATGGTGGTTAACCTCCCAACATAAAACTGTTTCTGCAGCACATTCCTTTAATTACTAATTCTTTGAATCCATTCTTAAGAGAATTTTATCCTTACCAAGTAAAACCTAATGCATAAAAGTTTGCACAAAAAATAAGAAAAAAAAATCTGTTAACTATTTGCTAAACTAAAGAAACAAACCTCACAATAACTCTCTTAAAGACCTTTTTTTTTTACATAAAAAGCTTTCAAAAAAAAAAAAAAAAAAAAAAAGAAGTTCCACTCCCTCAAAGAAACTGCAGAACTGTATCAAGAAATTGACATATGATTACATCATGTCACATTTGTAATACATGGAATAAAGTAAATGATGCTCATTTGTGATCTAAAAAAATTATATAATTTTTGTATTGCTGACTGTTTTATCACTTTACAGTTCAGCAAACATTAAATTTGCATACCAAGTGTTACTGAATGTTAAGCTTGGAACAATGCACACTTTGATTTAATTTTCCATTTCCTACTGTTAATGAAAATAAATCAGGGTGATTGCAAAAAGCTCAAACACAACATTTAAGTTTCTTTTAAGTGCACCAACAAAGCAGCAAAAAATAACTGGATTCCTCTTCCCCACTTTCCTCCCGAAGATGTAAGATTGTTTTGACACTCACTGGAGAGATAGCAACCCTCTCTGCCCTTCTGAAGGGTACAGTACGCATATGAATGAAACAGCCACTAGCACACTCCATTAGCGACAGCTAGTAGTGGCCCAGTTAAAAAACAGCAGCAGAAGAAGATACCAGTACTCCAAAAATACTTTATTTAACGGAGTAAAATTGAAGTTTCCAATAAAAGGAAATTTTTGTACAATATGCATTTGAGTGATGCATATAATAAGAGAAAATACAACTATGTACACATCAATGGGCTACTATTTTCATTGCGTGGGATGTAACCATCGTTCGGCACCATTTGCCTCTTGGTACTGAAGAGTAAAAACTTATCGCCTGTTGTGTTTTGACCTTTTCTCTTGCTGACCATTTTCCCTGGGTGGGGAGCGTGACCTATCAAGAGAATAAATAAAAGGAAAATCAAAGAGGTGTTCAATTATGGGTGCTTCATAAATTTGTACATTTCATATTTGAGAAATAATTATTATAATATAAAGAACCTTACTTAGCAAAATAAAAAGTGCTATTGTCAAAAGTTCAAAGGCATCTGTCAGCAAGTTGATTGACACCTCTTCAATACCATTCTTGGCCTTTGAAAGCAAAAATCATTTCTATATGTGTTCCCAATTTCCTCCAAAGTTCTAGATAAAATGAGCCAGATTATGTGAGGCATGGAAGCAGCTTATATGCCGACTCTGTGAGATTTTATTTGATTTGAAACATGATGTGAAGTTTGGTGTTGTCTTGCAGCAGGATTATTAGCTATTTGTTTACCAATCCCAGGTAATGTAATAGTTAGTGGTTATAACCGGGAATCCTTTTTTTCCACGACTACACAAGGTTATTTTGTTTTTGTGATGTATATCTATCTTTGGCATCAAAAAACTTCCCTGGACAAAGCAAAGAAGTATTAAAATGGGTTGCTGAAACATTAGATATTGATATTTTCACAAATCTTGGGTGCACCAAGGTGATTCAGATTATATCTACAAGCAAAAATTCGTAACAGGCAAAACAAAGAGATACATACAAACATGTGTTTCATGGTTGCAATGACTGACTTTA
This sequence comes from Macrothele yani, assembly GCA_039090855.1. NCBI lineage: Eukaryota > Metazoa > Arthropoda > Arachnida > Araneae > Macrothelidae > Macrothele > Macrothele yani. The sequence goes on from CM077007.1 coordinate 105,718,445, forward strand.
AATACACTGGTTTCCATAAATTTAGTAACAAACTAAAAAATCACGATAACTGGGCAAAACAGTTCAAACTGTATGTAATTTTGCATATGTTACGGGAGAAGGCATAGAGCATCGATGTATGGAAGGCAAATGAGTGGCACTGTCAGCACTTTATGCAAATGCGCTAGAGCTTAAAACCAGCTGTTTTGGAGGGAGTCGCCAATTCATGTGTGGTGGTGAATGACAAGATTTTGAGGTTGCGATTTTGTTAACATGGTTTCGAGACGCCATTTACCAGCAGAGATATGATACAGAGCGATAGGCCAACTCGAAGCAGGGCAATCGCAGGTGAATATCGCAAGACGGCTCAACGTCGATCGTTCTGTGGCAGCAGTTCCAAGCCATGGGTGCAGCTTCACGAAGGTACAGCAAAGGCAGGCCAAGGGCAACAACCTTCATGGATGACTGGTATTTGCAGCTTTCGGCACGGCGGAACACGATGGCTACACCGACACCGACTCATCTCAGATCTGTGCTAGCTGCAACCACCGGATAGACGGTATCAGCTTTGACAGTACGCAGAAGGTTACATGTAGGAGGACTGTATGCTCAGCGACCGGTATTATGCATGCCCCTCAACCCTCGCCACCGGAGGGGATGTTTCAATTGGTGCATGTGAACTGGACTCGAAATCAGTGGAGGTCCATTCTGTTCAGTAATGAGTCACGATACTCAACTGTTTACAGTGTGATTCTCGTAGAGTTTGTATCTGGAGAGACGCCGGTACTTGCCATCTTCCCTCTATCAAGGAAAGGGACACCTATGGTGGAGGTAGAGTTCTGGTGTGGGTAGGAATATCGTTAGGCGGCTGTATCTACCTCTATGTGTTGCCGCATGGAAACCTCAATGCTCAGAAGTATGGAGACGACATCCTGGACCCTACTGTTTGTCAGTATGCGGCTGCAATTTGCGATACATTTGTACTGCAGGCGGATAATGACCTTCCTCACACAACTTGCCTTGTGCACCAGGACCTAGAACAGGAGACTATAGTCCATATGGAGTGGCCACCACGCTTTCCCGATCTGAATCCCATTGAGCATGTCTGGAATACTCTTGGGAGGCGTGTTGCTGATCTCCAGCCCTCTCCCCGAACCCAGCAGGGGCTCCACACTGCTTTGCTCGAGCAATGGACCCACTACCCACGGAACTGCTCGACACGATATTTAACAACATGGAACATCGCTGTCAGGCCTGTATTGCTGTTCAGGCTCCGCATTGAAGTATTTTTTCCCTATTTCATCTTAATACCAATATTTCTGTATTTTTATATTTGCATCACTCATACAAAATGTAAATACTTTGTATCATATGTTCTTAAGTTTTGTTGTTGTTGCTGCATATGGTCTGATAAAGCTTACCACTTAATTTCATCCGAATCGATTGCATACTTTTTGAGTTATCAAGATTTTTCCATTTGTTGCTTAATTTATGGAAATCAGTGTACATGCTTTAAACAAGAAAAACTAAAAAAAGGAAATATTAGACAATATACATAGACTTTAACAAGGTTAAAATTATTGCATTATGGAAGAAAATACTGAAGGCAAAACTGAGCAATTCATTTAAATGCTAACAACTATACTAAATGATAAAAAGAACTAATATAAAAAAAAAAAAAGTAAAAGTAAACTGTTAAATTTTCTTAATAGTCATTACTGCTGTTACCATTATGACTTCATGTTATATCACATTCGACTTGGTGACTTGTCAATATACAAACTTGGCATAGCAAAAAAAAGCATAACCTAAGTTAAATCACTTACTTAAGGCTTTACCCAGATACACTGAAGAGCAATTGAATTAGAGATACCTGTCTACTAACGTGTAGCACCACCTTTCGCCATGATGACGACGGCGATTTGTCTCGGCATGGACTCAACAAGACACTGAAAGCGTTGGGAAGCCATACGGATCTACGACCCCTGAACAAGTTCCCACAGATCATGAAGACTTGGTGGAGGGGGGTCAGAGCCTCGAACATCTTTCTTGATGGCATCCCAGATGTGCTCGATGGGATTGAGGTTAGGTGACTTAGCTGGCCAAGGAAACGAGGTCACGTCGGTGGAGTGTTCATCCAACCATTTGGATACAATTCGAGAGCAATGGCACGGTGCATTGTCTTGTTGCAGGATGAGGTCCCAGTGGGATGTTGAAGACGCACAAACGGGAGCAAATGGTCGTCCAGGATATCCCGGTAACGTTGACCTGTGAGAGACGATGTCACATGTACCAGGGGTCCCATTTCAGCCCACATAAACAGTCCCCAGATGAGAATGCCACCCCCACCAGCTTGAAGAGTACCCTGCTGGCAAGAAGGATCCATCGCTTCATGTGGTTTACGCCGCACTTGCACCCTGCCATCTGCATGTACCAACGTGAATCTCGACTCATCAGTCCAGGCAACATTTTTCCACGTGTCTAGGGTCCAGTGGCGATGTTCCCGCGACCATGCTAATCTTTGCACCCTGTGATGTGCGGTCAGCAGCGGTACCCTCGTGGGACGATGGCTTCTGTACCCCATAGCGAGGAAATGGTTCTGGATGGTGTGGCTGCTTACACGTTTTTGTGCACTAGCGTTAAATTGCTGAGTGATTTCTTGCACTGTGGCCCGTCTATCCGCTGTTACAATGCGAGCTAGCCGACGATGACCCTGCTCATCCATACGCTGTTGTCCACAGCAGTTGGCCCTTGCACGGATGGTTTTACCGGATTCGATGTACTCACGGTGCACCTGTGACACAGTGGCTCGTGAAAATCCCAATGCTTGCACGACTTCCGAGATGGAGTGACCCATTCTTCGGGCCCCGACAATTTGCCCACAATCAAATGTGCTTAGATTCTTCGTCTTACCCATACTGCGTCTGACTCTTACTGATTCCTGTCGCATCACTCTGTGTATTGTCGGATTGCTGCATACGTCATGTCGTTTCCATTTACAGGGCTGCCCACAGCGCCACATTTGCATAACACCAGCTGTCTCTAATTCAATTGCTCTTCAGTGTATATTCCTTTGGTTTTAGTTCCACTTGAAAGAAATTTTGTTTAATCTTCCTTCCCTCAGAGTTCTTTTTGATTTTTACAGACGTTTCTGGCCTCTTGATGTTGGTCAAGGTCTGTTCTCAATGCATAGAAGGATTAACAAAAGTTTTGTTTACTTCTTAAGAATTTGAATGTTGTTGCCAGGTTCCTCATACTGATTTTCCAAGTTCCTCAAACTATTGCCAGTTACCAAACCGAAATGTTTTTAGTGTATATTTTGTAATTCTGTTGCTGTTGTTGTAATTAAGTTGTTTAAAACACCACTTATTAGTTTAGAAGGCTCATTGATGGCACTGTATTTTTGGATGTAATAACTTTCTTTAATTACTCTCTCGTTTTTATGAGATTCACAGTCCAATATTTTGATTTCTTCCCATAAAGGCTCGCGTTTGCAAAACTGCATATGATTTGCTAATACACTGTTCTGATCTTTGTTATTAATAGCCATTTGATGTTCTTTAATTCGAGAAATTTGCCCAAAATAATTACTGTTGCAATTAAGTGGAATTTGATACACAACATTTTTTCTTTTCATCTTGTCTATTGTATTTCTGTATGTCTCTTTATTAGCTAAATATGCTACTTTGCTTTCTGCTGTAGTGGTTACTTTTATGTTATTCTTTATTAAATGTTATTAATTTTGGTATTTAATTTTCCACAATTGACCATTGGTACATACTTGATTATTTTATCAGTTTTTTCAATCTTTTCATTGTTCCTTTTAGATTGTTTTTGTCTGACATTTTGCACAATGTTAATGATAGTTTTTTTTTTTTTTTTGGAAAATCATTGTCTATTAACTTTAATGGCATTTTTGTCATTGCTTCTACTTGGTTTTATCTGATGAAAGTAATTTAGCTCTCATTATTAAATTTCTTGCTGTGTTAATTTTCACTGCTTTTGAGTGGTACGAGCCAAAATTCAGTAATATGTTGGATTTCTCTTTCTTGAAATTATGAATAAATTCCAAACTTTCTGTATCTTTCACGATCTTTATGTCTAGATACTGAATTCCGCTGTTCTTTTCTTCTAATTTAAAACTAATGCTGGAATCCAAAGAATTAAAAAAAAACCCCAATGTTTTGTGCTGAATATTTTTTTATTAGCTGCTTGAATCATAAAATATAAATATATCATCCACATATCTGACATAAAGATCCAAGACAATTTCAACATAACCTTAAAATGCATAACCTAACCTTATCACATTGGTAAAACTAAGAGCACAGCCTTCACCAAATTTTTAATTTGACATAACTACACGGTTATTAACAATTTAGAAAGTACAAGTGAAAAATGGAACTTTCATACGACTTTAAGAATTTATTCTACTAGATGACGTGATTGCAGACACGTTTATTACAGCATCCTCAAAAAAGGAATCTCACTTGACCATTTGCACATAGTCTCGGAACAATTAGAACAAAGTTTCAGTGCACGATTTCATGCTGATGGAATAATCAGAGTAGAGATCGTCACGGTATATCGGAGCAGAGTGATAATATTCACTCTGTTTATTTTCCATCTCAGAAAATTTTGGAACACAGAATTTCGCCTCAGACCCCCCCCCTAATGGAAAAAGTGGGAATTCCTCAAATCTCAAATTCGTGGAAGAATCTCATGACTGAGGTTACAGTGAAATTTTCACACGTCATCTAACTTCAGTTTTCGAATATTGTTGCCTACAGTTTGAAGCTAAAATACAAATATTTATGGAATGGAATATTTTAACAGCAGTGGACAGAGACATTGCGAGACAGAAAATTATGATTACAAGAAAAATTGTCCAAAACTATGGCCAAAATGTTCAACCATTATTTTTCAATCTTGCAACAGCACTTTTAAGCTCACCATGAGTAGTGCATCACCTGTAAACATGATTTATAAATTTTCTTTCAATTATTAAATCATCCATCTGTAGCAACACAATTGTAATTCCCCACCTTGAGAGCCAGCTATTTCACTTTCTATCATATAACTAGGCTGTTAACCTGAGTGCTTTTATAACAATTACAAGTAAAATCAGTTTTTCTCTCTCAACACTCATTTGACTAACATTTCACTTACAGTTTAAGCTTTCATTTTGTTTTGCTTATCATCTTTCCAGCATTATGATATTTTAATTTTACACACAATGGAATGAGAATTTTTTAATTGAGCATCGGCGTTACATTGGATAGTTTTTGCTTAATCATTCCAGGTCTGAAATGATCTTCACATTAAGACTAATTTCTTATGCACTTCAGTGTTGATGAGCATTAAAAGAAAATAAAAATTTCCAAGTTCAGTCTTTCATGAACAGTTCCAACTTATTTTGACAGTAAAGGAAGATGCTTGGGATCCAGTTTCCTCCGATCTGACTGACTTCCAACCCTTCCACATACAGCTCTGACTGAAAAAAAAATGGACAAAAAAAAAAAAAAAAAAAACTTTTTCTCTCTCCCAAACACAACTACAGTTAGAAAAGAAAAATAACTTTACTTGTAATCAAGGTGAAGGTACCACAGGGTGTCTACCATTTTCAGGAGACTCAATTTCTTGACCTTTTCTTGACTTTTACGGAACATTTCTTGACCCTAAAGCTAAGTTTTATCGACAATTCTTTCTGTGAATAGTGTAGGAGTTTGGCCATTTTAATTAATTAAATATAAAATCTGATTATGTAATTAAGAAATTAACAGGGTAAATTGAGTATATAAAATGATTTCTAAAAAGTTAAAATAAATAGCAATTTTTTTACCAATAAGCTTGCATTTAGTGAAAAACTCAAAATATCCTACTATAAAGAATTACTTGTAACCAGGAAACCACATTACACAAAAGTATGTTAAGCAAGTATAGGAAGTACATTTATAAAGGTTTAGACTGTTATCAACAATTAAAATTAATAGCAATTTATTTTAATTTTTGATAACACTATTTACTCAGCAAATAAATGCTATTCAAAGCAAGGTTCACACTTGCACAAAGTATCCAAATATATACACAACTGAAGAACTGCACTCAATTAGGGCCACACTTATTTACAAGCTGTTCTATGATTTTTAAAGTTTTATCGAGAATGTTTGCTAGTGTAGGTTTTCTTTAGTAGTTTATTCAACTGAGTGGAAGTCTTCTTATGAACCACTTTCTTTGACCATGTTTCCAGTTTAATCAAGCCCTCAGTGCTAAGTCTTTCATTGTGTGAGGCTAACAATTATTTCACATCATCAGTTTCCAAATCAAGCTTTTCAGGTAGCTGGAGAATTTCTTGAACAATATTATTAATCTAACAGTTGGTTTAAATCCTTTCAAATCAGCCACAAATTGTGGACAAAAAGTTTATGTCAAAGTTCAACCATGCATTACTGTGTCATCATTTCTCATGAACTATCGAAGTTCCTGTGATACGCCATACAAAATATTATAATCACGACTAAACTGTTTAACAGTTGCCTTATCTTTACTAACTGTTACTAAAATAAGCTGTCTTCAGATCATGATGCGATAAATACTATTCAAAAGTGGCAATAGCTCTTTGATCCATAGGTCAAACTTAAGGTGTGTTTGTTAGGCAGCAAAAGAAAAAAAAAATTACATAAGGGGTGGTCTGTTGCATGTGTAGAGTGGCTGGGACCATTTCATGGAGTTTGAAAGTTTAGTTATAAACTTACCAGCTTCATATTTATTATGTCCACTTTTTCTTGTAATTTTATGGATTTCTGTGACATTTTACCATTATTTCACTTTCAGCACCACTTTTTCTTTTATGGGAAGATATTTTTAAAAGAATGTCCTTAGTAAATGAATAAAAAAAACAATACCAATGAGAATTCCCCCTCCTCCGATAAGGAAGCCAGAAACAAGCGTAGCGTAAACTAAGATTTCTACACTTCAAAGTATGCAGCTTCCAATTGGTGGAAATTTTCAGCATGGTGTTGATAAGTTATGACAGGAATGGGTAAAAATGTTGTACGTACATTATAGCAAACGTGCATTAAGTAGATATATGTAAGGCTCGGTATTGCTGTGCTCACATAAAACTGAAAAAGTTATCTAAATCAAATACTTCCTCACTGTATAACATTTAGCCCCCACAGCAATAATGAAGAGCTTTAAAAATCCAAATGCAATGTATGACATAGCTTTAACTCTGCAGTTTATGTGTGCGTGTGTATGCTGCTTTAATTTCTGTTTATATTGCATTAGCTTCTTCAGCCTGTTCCAATAACTTTTTCTTAGAGTGGAAGTGCACTGACTGACATCCGGAAAATTATACAGATGTAATTTTAAATGCCCATACATCTCTTTATACTGTTTTGCTATAATGCGAACAAAAAAGAAAACAAGATGGCATCAAATATTCGGTTGCAATGAGCATGTCCTTTGAATCTTTTCTGATGCAAATTAAATTTATCAAAGCTATTCAAAGTCAATGCAACCGGTTAAAAAAATACCAACTGGATTTCTTCAATTGACAAAACATCCAGAAATAGAAATAGCTACTTACTTCCACCAGCGGCTAAAAAGTATGTAACAAAAACTAACAAACTGTGCACAAAAAGTTTCTCACAGTAAAAGGAAGTTATCGGAGACAAACAGATTTTCAAATCGAACAGTTAAAAGAGAGAAATAAACATGATATAACTCTATGCCTGCTAGTGGAATAATTTTGCATAATGGCAAAGTTGAAAAATATCCATGGTAAAAGCTATGCTAAGGAAAAAGAACTTTTCAAATATGTCTCCCAAAAGAGACAGTGAAAAAAAGGTATTGACCTTTACGCACCTTAGCGGGAAATCTGTGCATCGTTTAAATGTACCACATCTCCATTGTGGAGAATGGCAAACAGTAGAAAAAAGAAATCTCAATAGAATTTTTAGAAGCAGAGATACGACTGCAAGCAGAAGTACACAAGCACCACCTAGTGGCAGAACTGTGAACTATAAAAATTCCTCAAATAATAACCAAGTGTTCTACAAGGTAAATGGCATCTGGTGTTGAAAGAATTTTTGAATCATACATTTAGAAGCAGAGATATTAAGAAAAACAGATTAAACATTGGTTCCCCCCTAGCAGCAAAATTGGGCATTATTTTGGGAAGAAAATACACACAAGAGTTTTCATAGTTAGTAGAATCTGACTTAAAAAGAATCTTTTATATTGGGTTTTTAATCCCACAGATATTGTAAACGGAACTGTGAGTTCACACCCTCTAGTGGCAGACTTGTGCATTAAGAAAAATTTGAAATTATATGAGAAGCATTTCGCAATAGAAACGCTCTCCAAAAAAGAAAGAATTTTTCAAATCAGACTCTTAAGAAGCAGGGATATTGACACAAATAAGATATACATCTGCGCCCCCCTGGAGGGAAAACTATGCGCTATTTTAAGCAGGAGGTGTTCTCAAAACATTTTCCTAGGTGAGCGGTATCGGTCTACGAAAGAATTTTTTCAGTCAACTTTTTCAGAAACTCGGATTTTGCTGCAAATACATCAGAAGAAGAAGAAATTAACGCTTATACCCCCTGGTGGCCAAACCATACTTTAGCAAAATTTTGAAATTGTATGCAAAACATTTCTCATCATGAGCAGTATCCGATGCAGAAAGAATTTTTTAAATCGGCAGGGGAAATGCAAGTTACCTTTACGCCCCTAGTGGAAAATCTATGCATTACTTGAAACTATATGAGAAATATTTCGCACCAAAAACGCTCTGTAACAAAGGAAGAATTTTTCAAATTGAACTCTGAGAAACAGAGATATCGTCAAAAATAAGATATACATCTACGCCCCCTGGCAGGGAAAACTATGCCCTATTTTAAGCAATAGTTTTCCCACCAGAGAGCATAGATATATATTCCACTAGAGGGCGTAGTAGACGTACATATATATTTTCCGAGGTGAGCGGCATCGGTCCATAAAAGGATTTTTCAGTCTACTCTTTCAGAAGCTCAGATTTAACTGCAAATACATCATAAACAGAAATACACATTTACGCCCTCTGGTGGCAAAACCGTTACTTACTAAAAATTAGTTAATATATGCAAAACATTTCCCATGAGAAGCTGTTTCTGATGCAAGAAGAATTTTTCAAATCGGACTTTTAGAACCCGAGATATCGGGGGAAACACAATTTACCTTTGCGCTCTTAGTGGAAGATCTATGCATTACTTGAAAAAGAAACTGTGCCTAAAATAGTCTTCATTATAAATGGTATCAAAAGGAAGAAAGAACTTTTTCAATCGAATATTTAGAAGCAAATATATGCAGTAAAATGCATTTTAAATTTGATCTTCATTTATGCCCTCTAGCGGTGAAGTTGTGCATCCGAAAAACTCGGGGGGGCAACAAAGGATTATCATTCTCACATTTCAATCTTGCCAATGCAAAAAATATTTTAAATCGGACTAATAGTTGCAGAGATATGATGTATGATGTCCACGGACGGACGGACGGACAAACTGATGACATAAGCGCAATCTTTTTTACAAACGACCAATGTGTGGCATCGATCGTCGACACGCGGCGGCCCGATAAGAACAGGTTTGAACATTGCGTTTGCTTTGTGATGGATTCCTATCATATGTGAAGAAGCTCCAATGTTCACGACGCCATCGTGTGGTTTCATCAACATCGTACTTCATGATACATCGTGTCGTGATATCGCAAAGGACGACACATCATAGTACAGTTAGCTAAAAAAACCCGGAGCGTCGATGCAAAACTTAAACCAGTTTTTTGCGATATACCGGTACATCGCCAAGCCCTAATTGACCCACAACGATTTTTTCTGTGAAGCCAACAAGCAGGTTATCGGTAGCTTACGTTTGGCAAAAAGGCCTTACCGTCGGCCTACAGTTGAAAGAACCGGGGTTGGCAGAGTGCCAACAGGAGTCCATGAACGCTGAAGAAGATAACGCTATTACGGTGTGCCCCTTCAGAACTCGTCTGAAGGAAGGAAATGATGTCATTCTCTTTGCCAAAAACTTCTTTTCAGCTCAAAGCTGAAATTTGATTTTTACAGGGTAAGGCGGGGCGGGGGATTTGACCGTGACCTTTCACCTTTCCTTGACATCCGTGACTCTTTCCTCATTTCGTGACCTCGTAAGACACCCTGTACCAACACAAGCCAGCACCTTCTTTTTTTGGTAAACATCCTTGTGCCCCCTTGCTCAAACACACGAGGTCAAGAAAATTAAAATAAAAGACGAGGAAGTGCTGATTACAATAAATGCTTATGTGCTCTCGTGCATTTAATGAGTTTATTGAGGACATAATAATAATTTTGATAACATTAACCAAATGATAAAATTATCTGTGATCGCATTAAGCAGCATACACTGTGTACATACTGAATAAATCAGCCAATTTACATAGTATGGTCCATTCAACAAAAGAATCACAAATTTCATTGACATCAATGAATCCTGTGGTTCCTTAGTTACATGTATATTTGATATAACAGTGCAAGGGCACTTATTTATTCAAAAATCATACTTACCCTTTACTCGTTTTCAATTTAAACCTATTACTTCAGAAGTCAACTTCATAACAACATAACACAAAACAGAAAAAGATACAGACCAGGGTATCCAATGAAAGCAACATGGTCAACCTTGTAATTCTGCACAAATTAAGCCAAAATCAACATAACAGAACAGAAATGCACATTGCATCACTATTTATAACAAGACTCAGATGAGTCCAAAATTTTCCTTTAACACCACAAATACTTTATATTTGCTGAGCTTTTGCCCTCCGCTGGCAGCCTTCGTCTGAGCTTAATTTTCAGACTGTAGAACAGTAGTAGACAATGCTGAAACGACTACCCTCCCAGCAAAATGTGAATGCTCTGCAAATATTAAGTATTTGCGTTCATGCCATTAATTTTTTTTACACATATTCATCTTAGTCTTGTGTTACATTACGTTGAAGGTGTAGTGTATGAACAATAATTAAGAGAATTATTCTTTTAGATCTGAGATACTGTCATCAACTGTCATGCATGTTTGATATAAGAATACTGTTTCTATACACAAGAAGGGGGATAGAATGTTATGTAATTACTATGAGTTTTGGAGACTGACTGAAGCAGAGATCCAACAACAAGGAGTAACAGCAAAACTCCACAACGACTATTATATTGTTCAGTTCATAAAGTCTGAAATACCAATATAAAAAGAATTTACTTAATGATGAATCTGGGTAGTTCTAAATTTCTCTTTGGCTAAACCTAATACAACAGTTTGCAACAGCAGTGTAAGGTAACTAATGCCCAGTAAAACAACAGATCACCAGAATCATACATGGGAATACAAAATATTGCACACAACTGTGCTGAAGCATTAGAACTTGGGGTAATGTATTTTTTAAAATAATCACCCTAAACTCTGGGGTATAGCAAACATCTCTTGATGCAAAATATACACAAAGGTAAATTTAGAATGTTCTACAACATCTCAAATTGTATAATCCAGACAATCTGTAATTGTTGTAAAACTGTGTCCACAAGCACATCACACTAAGTTTAAGTTTGATTATTTTATTAACTTTATTTTTTGAAGAATTTTTAGTGTAGATTCTTCAAAAAATAAAGTGAATAAAAAATCGGTAAAAATACTGATTTTTTTATTCACTTTACCTGGTAAAATACTGCATGTTAAAAAAAAAGGGGGGGGGGAGAAATTGGAAAATCTTTTGGACACGCCTAGCTATCTGATATTAAAAAAGAAAAAAAAGTTAATGTAATCTGGATAAGAAACAAAGCTATAAAAAATACAAATATTTATGAAACCTAGCACAAAAATTCAGCACCAAGATAAAAAAAAAAATCTTGCCTCTGATCACTGTGCCAGCCACATGAGACTGGGTTTATCAGATACTTATTAACATCGAGTAGCACATACACACTGCTGAGATGAAACTTTTGCAAACTTTTCCTATTTCATCAAAAAAACATGCCAAATTTTTTTCTGACACAAGAAACAGACATTAAGTCATGTTCTACTAAATTAAACCAGTTACACCCCATGAAACTCTACAGTTCCTCCTACCCTGCAATTTTCTAGTCAATGAAAATTTAAATTAGTTTAGAATTTATTTCTGTCGACAGAAATAGAAAGAAAATTACTTTTATTACTGATCACCTTAGAAGCATCATTCAGATCTACATACCAACAGTGTTTGGGAACATTACTGCATGTTAACAGATAACTTAAAATACTAATATTTACTTATTAGCAAAAAGCATTACACTTCCTCCATATCTTTCTGCTCATTGCAAAATTTTCTGCCTCTAACATATCACTACTTTGATCCCTAATGGCTCATTCATTTCACAACTTTGATCCCCTCTGAGCTGCATCTGCACATCCATATGTGGCTTGATTCCACAAAACATAACACCTATTTAGGAAATCTCTTGTCTTCCATGTGACAAACATGTCTGAACCACTACAATGTGCTCTCACTAATTTTCTCTGGTATCGAAGAAGTATCCCAGGCAGTTCTAATGTCTGCACTACCAATTCTTTTCTGTCACTGAATGCATTTATTCTCCCTTGGTATTCTTTTTAACACTTCCCAGCCAGCGCCTTCTAACTCGTAAACAAACTCTTCACTTTGAACCCAACTTCCATTGCCATACAAGAAGGCAGGCCTAAGTAACACACTGTAAACTGCCATTTTAGTTTTCTGCCCCCCCCATCTTTTCTTAGTTAAAAATTATTTTATACAGTGTGACAAGACTTCACTTCCCTGCTTGGTTGATTTCATTGTCATTCTCTCACCAGGCATTTTCTACGGTATTTTACTTACAGAACTTTTTTTGCTGTTTTGAAAGAAAACGTCATGCATAATAATAATAATAATAATAATAAAATAATAATGTAATTCAGCTGCCCATTAAATCTGCTAAGACATAACCAATTATGAATCTTTATCATTTAAACAAGAACTATTTTCTACTTCTACTTGAAAAAATTGAATCACAAAAAGAAATTGAAAAACTAACATCAGTTTCTGAGGACTACTCCTGATAATAATCTTACTAATGTTCCTTTCCTTTTGCCATTATCTAAATTTCATATAAAACCATGAAACATCCATAATTATTGCAAGTGGAGTAAAAAGTCATAATGCTTTGGCCTTCAGTTGAACAGTACCCTATAAAAGACATTACATAAAATGGCAGAATTTTTTATTAGATACCATCAAGCTTTCGGGACTCTTTTGAGAATCCATCATTCCTGTGAAAACCTCCTAAAGCAGCTATGTCTTTCAATGAAGAATTCACTCTCCTACTAATTTTGCCATCTAATCTTGACAGAGAGAACAGATTAGATGGCAAAATTAGTAGGTGAGTGAATTTTTCATTAAAAGTCATAGCTGCTTTAGGAGGTTTTCACAGGGATGATGGATTCTCAAAAGTCTCGAATGGCTGTGTATGAAACTGTAATTGTTCCTACTCTGATGTATGGCAGTGAAACATGGGTACTACAGAAGAGACATAGGAGGGAGTTTTTTGTGTGCTGGAGAAATGCGTTATGGGGGAGGGAGGGGGGGACACACGTTCAGATCATGTAAGGAATGAAGATGTGTTGCAGTTTTGTAATGTGAAGCAAAATGTTTTTAGCAAGGTGGTGACTAATATGCTTTGGTGGTTTGGCCATGTTGAATGAATGAGTGATGAGATGCTTACTAAGAAAATTTTCTTGGCCCAAGTGGCAGGAAAGAAAGGCAGAGGAAGGCCAAGGAAGTCATGGGAGGATCAGATTCAGGAGTGCCTGAATGAGAAAAGATTATGAGTACGACGTATAGAAGGTCTTGTGTACGACGTGTGATGGATGTCACTGAAGCTCGTGTTGTGTGTCAAGATTGCTGTAAATGGAGAAGTTTGATATGGCAACAGTAAGTAAATAATCAGTTAAAAATTTATCTGGTGGTTTGTATTATCTGTTGGATGTTTATTTGTCAGATGGTCTTTCTTTGAGGAGCTAACCTCTGAATATCAGAGAACAGCTTAATGATATGTATGTATCAAGCTTAAGACCAGCAACTTGAGAGAACTGAAATACTACAAACTAGAAAATGCACTGTTGCAAAAGCTCAATGGTCTTAGCATTTTAAAGCTTCACTTGGTTTCTTGGTGAGATACACCTCACCTACCTTTTATTTATGCTCTTCATGTTTTAATATGTTTTGACCTACTTACATGGTGAATACTTATCTATATATTCAAGAAATTTATATTGTTTATTAATCTTTCCTTTTACTTACATATACATATTTTATGATTTGCACTTATTTTCATATTAACTATGGACATTATGAGAACACACACAATGCCTTTATCCTTTTTGCACTCATCTGAATCTGGAAAGCAAATGATTTTTAATAATATCTGATGGCTTGTCCCCCTTCTTGTGTGTGACACACATTTTTCTTTCCATATCACTTATTCAGTCAGGAATAGACTGACCTTTCACTTTCCCCTTTTCAGTTCACTTTATTTCTAAGTGTTTTTTTTTTTTTTTTTTTTGCTTTTTTTATCACTGCATATTATAATAATACTCAGGATAAGTTTTTTCAATATTCATTTACCTAAACACATGTTGCACATTTTCTTTTGGTTTACATCTGTAGTTTGGAACTGCATATTAATGGAATTTAAATTTGCTTTAATCTCCTGATTTGTTACACATGCAAGTTAGTTCAAAATTTTCTGGCATTTCCCTTTCTGATTAATGATCCAATGCTATCTCCTTGTGATGAGACGGTGCCTAACCTTTAACTCTTCAGTTCCTTACAGATATACGGTGAATTCAGAAAGTCCCTTAAATTGCAGTGAACGTGCTAGGTATTAATGGAAAACATACATATTTTCATTTTTATACGACTTTATATTTTGACTATATTGTGTTTTATAACCAGAGTACATGGATATTGCTGTTTTCAATTGCTCAATTGTTTTTGAGCAGTTCTTGTGCACAACTGCTTTTGTTACTCACCAAAAGTAAAAGTTGGGCAGCGAAAGGTTTGATGGCATGGAGAGCTAAGTCCACTTGCAATTATGCTGTAATTCCCACAGACATCTCCAAGTAATGCCACTGAAGAATGAGCATGGCATGCAGTGGCACCTTCTTGTTGAAAGTAAGCATTTGATATTTCATTTTTGTCAAGCTGTGCAAATAATAGATACAGAATGCCTGAACAATATCACTCTATGCCCATGAAAAAAATTGGACCCACAATTCCTTGTCTTGAAATTGTCACCCAAACATTGATGTCACCCAATGTAGTGCAATGCTTTTTTATGAACTTTGTGTGGATTTTCTGAGATCCATAAATGAGTGTTTTGGGAGATAATGTATTCTGAAAACTAGAACCAAGTCTCAGCTGAGCAAAATGTTTCTTCCAGCACTTCAATTTACTTACCTTATACAAAATTCTGGAACAACTCACAATAATGCTTCCTCTTCTCATGATCTGCTGGTTTTAATTCTTGCACAGCCAACACTCCACATGGAAATAACTGGAGTTTAAGGCCTACAGCTGAGCGTTCAGTTCCTATTTTGAGTTCATTCCCCTGAGTTAATTTCCTTAATGATTTTGATGGGTTTGCCATCATCTTTTGAGAAATACTAAGAAGTTTTTTATCACACAAAACACTGGACTGACCAGTTCTTGCTCCATTTCTCACTGAACCAGTAATCCAAAATTTGACATACAGGGTTCAATTCCCTGACAGTGACCGAATAACAATTTTTCGGTTGCTGTGCGTTGCTAAAATGTGGAAAGAGCGATGTATTTGTTTATTCACTGACGCCATATATTTGGAGGATTTTCACTTTGGATTTAACTTCTATAATTAATATATAGCCAGTGCCGTTAATGCCCACCAGATGAAGACATCTCAGTAGCTGAGCCCATCTTATGGATTTATGATGTCAGAAGCTGACTGAAATACACACAAAGCGCCGTGGATTGTTGACCACCGTGGTGTAAGGCTAACGCGCTCGGCTAGATATAATGAGATTCGGGATTCAATTCCCCGACGGTGACTGAATAAACATTTTCCGGTTGCTGTGTGTTGGTAGAATATGGAAAGAGCGATGTATTTGTTTATATTAATCCAAAATTTGTTGAATAAATCCCGTACAGTATTGCGATGTGGAACAACAGATTCTGGAAACCCCTCTGTACTTTTGTTTCACATTATCGCTGTACTCAAAACATGTTTCACTGGAAATATTCATTCTTTGGTGGCTACTCTACTAATGTCCGCTGATAAACACTGACTACTGAATACTCAAAGTAGAAGCCAGCTTTGAGCATTCCGTCATGTGTGCAGTGTAAGGGATCAGTTTCAGTAGGTGTGGTGCTCCATAATCAGTGGGAAGCACTTTCTGAACATTCAGTACTTTTTGGTCTCACTGTTATAGCTTTTGAATTTCCTTTGCTGCACTTTACGCATAGATATTTTTTTTGGTGTCAGTAATTTGTGTGTGTAAACAGGTAGATGGAGAGAGATGATGGAGAGTGAAGCACAGACATTATTACAGTTACAACTGCCCTAAAGATAATATTCTGAGATTATGGGAATTTTGTATATGGGAATATTATGGGGAAAAAAATTCTGGTCAATGCACTCCATAAACAAAAATGCAAAGTTATTTTAAAACAGGTAAATCACCTGTGTCTCTGCCTTTGGTCTCTGCTGTTGCGCTTGGAGGAACTAGACTCCTCTTCATAATAAGACCGCTTATTACCATACTTTGGACTATAGCCTTTGAAATCTGAGTCTTCTTCCATGTGATTGCTTTCATGACGAGCATATCTAAATTCTTTATCTAGTATTTTCCCAATGTGCTTTTGTTGAACTGCTTCCTGAAAAAAAAAAAAAAAAAAGTAAACACATTTATATATATATATATATATAAAAAAATTCAGAAAAATAAGGAAATAAAAACACCATTCTTAAATTCGTGCGTGCGTGTGCGTGATACAGAACATTTGATGATGAAATACTGAAATATTTATTGCTTAAAATGCTGACACAAAACTTGAAAGTAATTCATACAGTGTTACTAGTTGCACACACGGAAAAGATGTGACTAAACATTTTCTAGTTTTCAAGCTAACAAGTTTCAATTGAAATGAAAACAAAATTAATTTCTTTTTAAACTGCTGGTGGTGATAATTTTATTAACTTTTTACAAATGTGCTGCGAACTTTCAAGTTTTCTGATGAGATGTTACATGGTGTGACCAGCAAACTACAAGCAATTCAGTATAAAATTCTGCTTGCTGTGAATAATCTAGTGGATTTCTCATGCATTTATGAGGAATTAACTAGATTATGCACATTTACGAAATTAAGAAAGTATTTATGCTTCTTTAATTTCTATATTTGAGGTACTGGTAATTTATCCACTCTTGGATTGAAAGGGTCATATATCACTCCCGGATTTGAAAGGGTCATTGATGCTATACGCAGAAGTGCACAACCTTTTTTGGGTAGTGGGCCAAAAAAATGAAAAAATATCTTATCAGGGACCAATGTAGTTATTGCAATGGCTGAGCTTGAATTTTTGATATTATTTTCTTGACATTTGGTTCAACTGTTGACGTAGCAATGTGCAAAATAGCAGAAAGGTTTCCATCGGTAAATCTTTCTTGACTTAGCTTTTTCAGATTCATTAACGAAAAAGTTTTTTTCACAGATATAGGTGCTAGCATTAAACATTGTGGCACACGCAGCTGCATTACATTTTAAACATGAAAATTCATCTGGTAATGATGCATAGAAGTGAAGTATTGAATTCTCTTTCAACTGATTTTCGTAAAAATCTGAACTCTGCAAGTCAATTAAACTTAGCTGCATATTTTCTGGTACTGAGTTCACAGACATGGAGAATGGATTGTTAATACATCAGTTTTCATATGACATTTCTCAAAATCTGAAAATAGCTCATTGAATGATTTAAGTAAAATATTAATTTGAGCTCCATATTCCATTTTCACGTGAGAAAATTTTTCCTTCATTTTTTTACAACAGGGAAAATGCGCAAAGTTTTGGTTTCGTAGCTGTTGTTGAAATGTTAATTTGCTTTAAAATGCATTTATGTTGTTCACCAGCTGAAAAATGAACTGATTTTTCCTTTACAGTTTCATGTTTAAATTATTTAAATGTCCTATTATATCAGTAAGAAACACTAAATCGCATTGAAAACTTGTTTGTTTCAAACGCTTTGTGTTTTTTCCATCTTCATGTGGAAATATAACAATGTTATCAAATAATTCCATAAAATGTTGAAGTGCAGTTCCACCACTAAGTCCTCTTAATTCTGTGTAGTACACAACATCACAAGGAAGATCTTTGAATTCTGTTAAAAATTCCTTAAACTCCCTGTGCCATAACGCACTAGTATGAATAAAGTTAATCGTTAATGTTGGTTGTCGCTCACAGCCAACATTAACTGCTGAAAACTTAATTTTCCAGTTGTTTGACCTTTCATAGGATACATTCCAAGAATTTCCTCAGTAATAGAGAAATTTTTGTCAATACCACAAATAAACACAAGGAATTGAGCAACTGAGGTGTTGTCAGTTGATTCATCAACAGCAAGGGAGAAATATTCAAATTGAGTAGCTGCCTGCTTCAATTGCTCGTCAACATCATCATTTAACTATTGCACTCTTCTTTGAATAGTCATCCTATTTAAACAATTTCTGATATTTGTTTTTTGCTTCAGG
Organism: Macrothele yani; assembly: GCA_039090855.1. NCBI lineage: Eukaryota > Metazoa > Arthropoda > Arachnida > Araneae > Macrothelidae > Macrothele > Macrothele yani. Next base: position 105,737,263 of record CM077007.1, read on the forward strand.
ACAGTTTTTCTGATGCAATCAGTAAACAGTCTTTCACAAAATTGCCGTCAGTAAACGATTGCTCGCATTTTGCAATTAGCTGGGCAACGCTCAAGCTTACTTCAATGCTAAAATCCAATGTTTCTGAAAATGACTGGTTTGGTTCGGAGATTTCATCAGGCGCTCAATTTTTCGAGAATGTTGATATCCTTGAACTAATGTGATGTGCTTCTTTTCATACCCTGTTTCACATTGTATTCCTTCAATACCACTACTGTAGCATTGCATAAAAGACACATTACTACGTCATCGTTATTAGCGAAACAGTATTTATATGTCCAATCATAAAGGAACTTCCGATTTCAGAAATCACCTTTTCTTTTCTCACTACTCATCGTTCTTTACCACCCTTAACTTTTCTATTTTACCTGTTTTCACAAAACTAAAACCCTAAAACTGATACTTCATTCCTTGCGGTACGAAACATGGGGCTCTGAAGACAGATCAAGAACAAATAAGCACTGCCAGAAGATCAACAGCCAATGGGAAGAAAATAAGCAAAAGGAGCGTTGGTGCCAGACTTGCCATTCGCTGGGGCTGGCAAGAGCATTTTGCTGCATGTGTGCAGGTTTGAACTAGAGTTCAGCGTCCAGCATGGAGAAAAGTTATTTGGTGGGTGATTACGAAAAATTTAGGGTTTTGCTGGTGTCGTGCCAACGTGACTCTTGTCGTGGGCCATAGGCATTGCATCATTGCTATAAGGAAGCATAAGATTGCTTCGACTGGCAAAATCTGAGGTTGTTCAGATTCCTAGGCTATAATTGCTTGACTTCAGTTACTTGGATTTCATTGTCCTGGGTGGTGTAATGACTAGCATGCTTGAACAGAAAATTGGAGATGCAGGTTCAATTCCCCTTCCAGGGAGATGTAATTTTAAAATTTTCTGATAAGATGTTGCACGGTGACCAGTAAACTACAAGCAATTCAGTATAAATACTGATCGTTGTGAATAATTTTGTAAATTTCCTATGTATTTATAAGGAACATTTTCTTAGTTTCTAAATGCATTAAATTATTTCCTAAAGGGTTTGTTATTTGTTTGTGGGGCTTTAACGATCAATGTGAGCAACTCAATCGGATATAAGCAGTCACCCATCCCTACTTTAGAGACACTGGTTCCAGGGAAGGAAGAAAGCCAGTGTTGTAAGGCAAAAACACAGCATCCATGCCTCACTGGGATTCAAAGTCGGACCGATCTCTGACGAATGGTCAGAAGCCAGCACTTAGACAACTGTGCCACTGGGATGACTTCCAAGGGGTCTGAAATATTTTGTAATCAACATTGTCTTATGGGTATTGCTCAGTACTGTTTAAGAGATTTTCTTTCACTTGAGTTGTTGCAGATTTCTGAATCTTGACAATGCTACATAAAGTTGGCCATGAGAAAAGACAGGTCCATCCAAGTAGATGCCAACATGTTTGAAAGTTTGTCCTTGAGATTTGCTGATTGTCATGGCATATTTGGAAATTGACGATGCTTAAAAATGAAAGGGAAATTTACATTGCTCGGTGGCAAGCTGATTCTTGGTATAAAGACTGTGGCACCACAATTGTAGCTTCAATCACATTTCTGCATAGTGCTGTGATGCAAAGGTGTGTTTCCTTTACAAAGCCCTTTATTCAAATCAATGTTTCTTAGCAATGTTATGACCACTCTGATCTTGAGCACTAAAATATGGGGCAGCATACCAGATGGGTTAGTTCATGCAAAAACTATGAAGAATAATTAGCTGCATCATTAGGTTCTTCAGAGACAATTGTGTCAGTGCTGTACTGTTATTTCCATTTCTCCAGGAAGTTCATTTCTTAGTTTGTCAGTGCAATAATGACACATTTCACCACTTTATGTGGAATTTTGTTCAAATTTGGTTTATAAATGTTGTCGATGAAATTTTAGTCTGAAAGCACTTGTGTAGAGACTCCAATTAAGAATCAAGACACACCTGGAATATCCTGCATATTGGTTGAAAACAGCAGGCATCATGCAACAATACAACAATAACCACCACAGAATCAAGTGAGAATACACAGAGTTATGCATAGTTACTATACATAATGTGTGTACTCATTTAATTCTATGGTGGTTATTGCTACTGCATATTGCTGCATCCAATACTGAGCAGGGCCATATGTTAAGCACATTTTGTTGTACACTTCACGTTGGTTCTCAACATTAGTTTGACGAAATACTGCCACAATGTGCACAATTTAATGAAGCACTCAACAAAATTATGCAGACCTGCCAACTTTCAAGAACAGAAATCCATAAAACTTTTTCAGTGAATGTTTAATCAATGTGTTGAATTGATTAATGCAACGAATGTATCTATTAAAATTGATTTATTGTACAAATGAATTGCCGGTTTTAATCAATCTTATAATTACATTATTTTGCACTATTTCACACTATGAGCAATTAGAATGAAGTGAATACATTACTATCGTATTAATATGTTTAACCAATATGTTCGATTGACTGAAGTATCGAATGTATTGACTAAAAGCCAATTTATTATGCAAATGATTTGCTGATTTTAATCAATTTCATATGCTATATTAGGTGTAGAAATTAATTCGTGGCCCTTTTTCTACAAAGTCAGTGTTTATTTTGTAATGATTAACGTACATTTTAACATGTGAAATAATCTCCATCGGCATCTATACACTTCTGCCAACAATTGGGCAGCTGGTGAATCCCATCCTGGTAAAAGGACGGTGGTTTGGATTCGAAGAAATGGGCAATGCTTTGAGCAACATCATCGGGTGTTTTGAAGTGCGAATCCACTAAGTGGTGTTGGAGGGACCGAAACAAATGGGAATCCAATGGGACTCAGTCTGGAGAATATGCCGGGTGTGGGAGAATTTCCCAACTGAATGCAGTTAGGGTGTCCTTGGAGGTTTTCGCAGTGTGAGGCCTTGCGTTGTCCTGCAGCAGTATCACTTGCCAAGTCCCATGGCCGGTAAACGGTCTTTTCTGCTCCATTGCGCCCTCAAACAATGAAGTTGCTGTTGATAATGCACAGCATTGACGGTTTCACCTGGTTTAAGCAACTCATAAAACAATACACCCTTCATGTCCCACCAAATGCACAATACGAGTTTTTTTGCCACGAATATTGGGTTTTGCAGTCAATGTTGATGCTTCACCAGGGTTACCCACGATTTTCACCTTTTGAGATTGTCTTATGACACCCACTTTTCATCACCAGTCACTATTCTGTACAAAAAATTATTCTCGCTGAACCTGGACAGCAGGGAAACAGCTGTGTCGTAGCGTCACTCTTTGTTGTCAGGAGAAAGCACATGAGGAAAACTGCGGCCCGGCTTGTGAATTTCCCCCAGCTTTTGTAGGTGAATAGAGATTGTTTGTTGGGTTACCCCAAGTGCTTAAGCAAGCTCTGACTGTGTCTGACACGGATTTTTGGCCAACAACCCTTCCAAATCGTCGTTCAACTTTTTGTGTTGGTCAGGAAGTGCATCATCTGTGAGATTGAAATTTCCTTCCCAAAACCTGTGGAACCACTTTTTACACATGCTGTAGGGCACAGCAGCTTCCCTTAAAGCTGAACAAATCATTTCCTTAGCCTCTCTAGCTTATTATTATTTTTTTTTTTTTTCAGCTGGAACGTGAAAAGCATGCAATGCCTCATATGCTGCTCTGCTTTTTACCTGCTTTGTGAGGTTCTGTCAGCTGCAGCGTTGGGTTTCATGGTGTTGTCTGTTGGTCTTGCACAACCTTCACATGGCTGCACCATGCGTTCAATTTACTTAAGTGCTACAGTGGATTATATTTAGGAGTTGAGAATTAATTTGTGACATCTAATAAAATTTAAAGTGTTTTGACCTTAAATTTTTGTGCCAATGTGTTAGTATACCTTTAAAAATGCAACTTTAAGTATAATATCAGGCTTCTCTCTCTCTCTTTTTTAGAAGTTACACAAATCCTAATCCTACAGCAGAGTTTTCACCAAGTCTTTTAGACTAGGTGCGAGCAGAGATAGTTGGGGACTTAGAAGAGGGAATAAGGTAAATCAGAATATACAGGCTCCATGGTCCTTGAGGGCTGCTATTCTCCCCTCAAAATTGTGTTTATCTGGGGACACATACACGCATGGCCGTCCCTGTGGCGCAGTGTTCTAATACTGGATTCTGACCATTCATCCGAGATGCGTCCGGGTTGGAATCCTGGTGAGGTACGGATGTTGTGTTTGTTTCACGGCACTGGTTCTGTCTCTTCCCTGGAACAAGTGACCCTAAATTAGGGGCAGGCGATTGCTTATAACCCATCAAGTAGCTCACGATGTTCGTTAAACCCTCAAATGAGAAAAAAAAAGGATGCAATGGAAATCTGTAAAATATGTGATTCATAAAATAACAGTAAAACATAGAATTTCTATAAATTTTATAGGTAAACCGTACAACTTGGCAGGTATGACTATGGCATTTCAGGAGGAAACAAGTGGCCAAAGAAATCATGTAACTATACTATAAAACCAGATGTCCCTTTCCCACTCCCCAGTTGAGATAGATATCCATTAATTGCAAGGAGAGGAGAGAATGGAAATCTGTGAAATATTTTTTGTTGCTGTTGTTAAATGCCAAAACTAGTCAGTTTTGGGGCTCAGGATCTTAAAATATGAGCCCAAACTCAGACACCCCTTTAGCCTTCAGGCAATGCCCTCCTCCTCATTACACTAGTTTCAGGTGTAACTCGCTCTGCATAGGGGTAATTTGTAATGCAGTGAGCACTTAGTGTATGCATTAGTACAATTGGAAAGAGGTGAGATTCACATGGAAAGTAAGCTACAACTGCTTAATTCAGTAAGTAATTAGGAAAGGTTTTTCATGAACACATCTCAAACAAAAACATTATATACTAAATGACATTAGATTATAATATATGAACCCAAAACAGAAATCCCATCTTGTATAATTACCTCTAATCCTTTTACTTTTTCACGAATTGAAATAAATCCCAGATGAAGTTTCCCATTGAAATGGTCAGCTAATCTCCTGTCATTATCATAGATGCCCAAGTATGAGGAACAAACTTCGCAGACTCGTAGTTTCTGTTGTTGAACAATTGAAGCGGGGATACTATTTCGATATTCTTCCTAAAAAGCAAACAAGTATGAAGCATAAGAAAAATTGTTACTGATTAACATATGAAACATACTAAATCCCCTAAAGTTTGTTTCATGCAAATCACCATCACTATTATTAATGTTTTTACTATGTAGACTCCAGTAAATGTAGGGATTAATTCAAAAGTAATAACCATTTTCTGCATCTACAGTGATGAATTCATCTGTCATAATTAGTATAATAATATGGGGAGAAGGGCGGTGAATGAAAAGAAACACAAGAAATCTGACTTAAAATTTCAGATAAATTTGCAATGATCTGTTTGCATTTTACATATCACAACAAATGTAGAAATGTCATGCTACTCCAGCATTCAATCTAGGTTTTCAAAGATAACCCATTTTTGTGTTTAGAGCAATTTTAACTTCAGTAATTATTATCCTGATAGTGATTACTTTCATTTTTCCAGTTGTTTTTTTGTTGTTATTTTGATTTATTTTTATTTTATTACTAATCATGGTTCACAATTTCAGGGTTTGCAACAAGTTTTCTGTTCTGATGATTGTGTATGCAGATAGTATTTTTTATATATAATTCTGTGATTATGCTCCAGATGAGATCACCAAAATAATAATAATAACAACATTCTTGGCTGTATTAAACAAGGAAATATATCAAAAGTCAAAAGTTTTAAGTGATGGAGGAAAAGAAATTAACTGAAATAACAAAAAAAAAAACAAAAAAACTTACTGATATGTCACAAACTGGATCCTTCATAAAACAAATGGTCAGCATCTTTCCATCGTACTCTTCTCCTCATAATTATAAATACTGTACATTTTCTGGGATACCGGCCGATACAGCAAAAAAATTAATCTGAGTAGGGATGGGCAAAAAAAAACACTGATGTCTTTGAGCATTGATCTTTGAAACTGCAAAAGAATATTTTCTACGTGAAGTAAATGAATTATTTCTCTGTTGCATTATTTTAAAGAGAAAAGGAATATCTTTTTATGTCATAAATTAGCTACTTTTTCGCTGTTTTGTTCAATGTTTCATTGGTGGCAATCGGGTTCTTATCCTTAGTATTACAGGAGCCGATACATCAAAGAAACATAAAGATTCCCACCAGCATGTCAAGCATTTTAACAAATACTACTGGTTACTTGATGTTGAATTCAGAGTTTAAACTGCGATCACATTTTTTGCAGTTTGCGAAAATAAATGCGATTTTGCTAAAATATTTATATTTCTTTTAGCATAAATGCGAAAATGTTTAAGTAACGCTGTTTCTTAGTGAGCGCCATTAAAATTCTGCGATTCCATCGTAAGCATATGAAATATCGTCGTGGTGGATTTTCTCTTCTTTTGTCATGTGACGTCAAATGATGCATAGAAACTAGTAGCTAATCCAGTTTCTAAGATGTCATAAACCGGGTTTTTGAAAATTGGCAACACCTAGTCGGCAACCGTGGTCATCTCTCTCTCACGTGTTCGCTTTCGCTGTATTCTTTTTCAAGTGGCCTTATTCGTGTGTGTTGAACATTTTTTCATAGTCTAAATATGGATAAATGGTTAGGAATAAGTTCCAAACAAACAAACAAAAAAAAACAATATTGAAAGTGTTACTACTACACAACAGCCAGCTAAAAAACCTAAGGTATCCAAATCTTTAGTGAAGAAGTGCCTTTCACTTTATAAGTGGGCCAAAGTAAGATGGCATGACAGTCAACCTTACATTTTGTGTGATCTATGCCAGAAAGAAGTACAAGAAAAAAATATCCTTGCAACTGCTGAAGGTAATTTTTTTCCCTCTTTATTTACTTTTTTTTCTTTTGGTTAAATTAATTTTTTTTCTTTGTCACGTCTGATCGGCATTCAAAAACAGTGTGTTCAAGATGGGCAGTTGCACTTGGCAATCAATCGCACACGCAATCAATCTACGAAGACGAATTTCGAAACATCGCCATGTTTACAAATTTCAGAATAAATTCCACAAATTTAGTTTCAAATCTGAATCATTATTTTTTGTTTTTGTTTACATAGGTTAAATGTGCAGTTTAGTGCCCTAAATTATTTCGCCGCAAATGTTGAAGGATTTTGAAAAAGTGAGACATACAAATTTTAAAGTATGTAACATACTTGCCAACTTTTACAGATTATCCATAAAATTTGTGGATTTCTGCTTAATTTTACTGATTTACGGATAAAGGTCTTTTTACGGAATTTTTAATATTTCGATTGCTCAATCAAAATATTTCAATCTCCTGCAACCATCCACTTCGTTCTATCAGACCTTATGAGCGCTGTGTGCACTTATTTTCCTGCTGACTTAACGAAAAGTTTGTCAAAAAACACCTGTGAGCGTTCTCATGGTTGATATATACTATTATGTGTCTTCTTTTCTTTCAGTTAAAGCATAAAGTAGTGACTTCCTTTCTTTTTTTATACTGTTTTGTTTGCAAAGATTGGCAAAGAACACCTGCGTGCGTTCCCACATTTTTCTCATGCCTGTAATTACTGCGCTTGCGCGCCAGCTGTAACGATACATTTTCTCATGCTCCCGTCGCTCCGTAACATAAACAAACACATTCTAGAGTAGCTCGTAGTGTGTTGTTTATGTTACTTCGAAAGATTCGCAAAGTACTTTTCACATTTTTTTTTTTCGTTTGCTGCTATCGGAGGAAAGTTGTATTTTTCTTGACAGTTGTACTGTGTACAAGTAGCTCTCTTCCTTCCTCACTTTTTAGGATTTGTGTTTTTACGTATTGTATTTCGAAACATTTAATGCATAATAATTTACTCGTTTCTTTTTCATTTTTTGTGTGCGAAAATGAGAATTTTATGTTTGACATTTACAGAACGGATCAAGCTTTTGGTTTTCGTTGTTTGCATGCAAAGTGATTTTATTTTATTTATTTTTCTTTTGTTTTGTCCCCCACCCAAAATTTCCGTGAAATATACTTGTATGCTATAGTGCCCTAACTGAGACCGTAGATGGTGTTTGGAAGGGGGGGGGGGGGGGCAGAGCCCTGGGTGGGTGGGAGCCCGGGTCAAAGGGCCCCATGCAAAATTTCTGTAAAATCTAGTTTTCAATTTAGAACCAACAAATTTGGTATACTTTTTCTTGGCACCCTAACTATGACTAGACGGTTTTGGGAAGGGGTCGGAGCCCGGGGTCAAGCCAACCCCTACAAAATTTTTGTAAAATATTTTACAAAGTTAGGGTGCCAAGAAAAAGTATACCAAATTTGATGGTTCTAAATTGAAAATTAGATTTTACGGAAATTTTGCGTGGGGCCCTTTGACCCCGGGCTCCCACCCAGGGCACTATAGTATACAAGTATATTTTACGGAAATTTTGTGTGGGTGCCCTTTGACCCATGGCTCCGACCCCTTCCAAAAACAGTCTGCGGTCTAAGTTAGGGTACTATGCTATAGTATTCCAAATACGGTGGTTCTAAATTGAAAACTGCAGATTTTATGGAAGTTTTGTGTGGGGCCCCTTGACCCCGGGCTCCGACCCCTTCCAAAAACCATCTACGGTCTAAGTTAGGGTACCATGAGATAGTATACCACGTTTGGTGGTTCTAAATTGAAAACTGTAAATTTGTTTAGCAGACATACATTCAATTCTATGTATATAGATTTGTTATTTTTTTCCCAAGACCGTTTTTTAGGCATGTTATCGCTCAGGGTAGGGTGAGGTGGACGGATCCAACGCTCTCATTCAGGTAAGAGAATACGTGCTTAGCGCCTGAGATTTTTCCAAAATCGCGCCTTTAGAACACGGAGAAATCGTAGGTTTTCAAACCAAATTCAAACGCGTCTAACTCGGAAACGGGCGTTTTTAGGTCCGTGAAAATTTACACAGATATTCTCCTGTTGATCATAAAACAGGGATTTAATTTTCAGAATTTAAAAAAAGGATTTTTTTGAGAAAATCGTTGGCAAAGTTGGAGATTTTTTAAAATCAGCTGTTTTTAACGCTGCGGAAACTAGCAGTTTCACGGACACATAAAAAATTGCAAATAAAGTGCATATTTGTATGTCTTTAACAAAAAAAAACGAGTATAGAAAAAAAAATTCCATTTGAACCAGTTAAAAAAAATCTTAAAAATTTCAATTTAAAAAAAAAATCAAAGCTTACGATTTTTTAAAATTTTAATCATAAGATGTGTAAAAAATATTAGCGTCAAATATTATTATACGTTATCATCATCATCATCATTGTCAACCATTATCAATCCACTGCTGGACGAAGGTCTCCCCAAGTTTCCTCCACAACGGTCTGTCTTGTGCCAGTCTCCTCCATGTCACTCCCGCATATTTACGAATTTCATCCACCCATCTCCCATGTGGTCTTTTTCTGGGTCTTTTCCTGTCCCTTGGAATCCAATCTAAAATTTCGGCTGTCCATCTATGGTCTGTCCTTCTGGCAGTATGTCCAGCCCATTGCCATTTCAGGGATTTAACTCTGATCATGATGTCTTCCACTCTCGTCATTTTTCGGATCCACGAGTTCCTCTTCTTATCTCTCCTGGTTATACCAAGCATGCACCTCTCCATGCTTCTTTGAGTTGTCTGCAGCCTTTGTATGTCTCTTTTAGTTAAGGTCCACGTCTCTGCACCACACGTAAGCACTGGAAGGATGCATTGATCAAACACTTTTCTTTTAAGACATAACGGCATATTGCTCTTGAAAATTATGCTGTTTCTTCCAAAAGCTCTCCAGGCAAGTTTTGTACGCCGATTAATTTCTTCATCAATGTGACCCTCACTTGATATCTGCTGTCCAAGATAAACATACGTATCTGTTATCTCCAGTTTTTCTCCATCAATCGATAAATCTTCATTTCTTGTAAAAGCATTGAACATCACTTTTGTCTTCTGAAAGTTCATTTTTAATCCCACTTCTTTACTCTTGTCAGCAAGTTCCTGGATCATACTCTGCAGCTCTGATGGGGTAGTTGCAAAAATGACTACGTCATCAGCAAAACGAAGGTGGGTTAGATAATCTCCATTAATCTTTATCCCTTTGTTTTCCCAGTTCAATGATTGAAAGACATTTTCCAATGTGGCATTAAAGAGCTTCGGAGATATGGTGTCACCTTGTCTCACTCCCTTTCCAATTTTTATGTGTGTTGTATTTTCAAACAGCCGAATCTTTGCACTTGCATTTTCATAGATGTTATTAATAATATTAATGTATGCATCTTCAATACCGCAGGATTTCAGAGCCGTGGTAACTGCTGATGGTTTCACCGAATCAAAGGCTTTTTCATAATCGATAAAAGCCATGCACAATGGAAGTTCATATTCCCTCGCTCTTTCAATTAGTTCTCTCAGTACGTGGATATGATCTATTGTGCTGTAGCCACTCCTGAATCCAGCTTGTTCTCTCGGTTGAGCCATGTCCAGTGTTACCTTCAAGCGGTGTGAAAGAACTTTAGTGAAGATTTTATAAACCACTGATAGGAGGCTGATAGGTCTGTAGTTCCTGAGATCCTCAATGTCACCTTTTTTATGTAGCAGGATCATTGTAGCATTGTTCCAATCCTCAGGAATCTTCCCTTCATTAAGGCATCGAGTGAAAATTTGGGCGAGTACTGTTTCAATTTCTCCACTTGCTTCTTGTATGATGTCTATAGTAATTCCATCTTCTCCTGGAGCTTTCCCCCGCTTCATGTTCTTGATTGCATGAGCAACTTCTGCTGGGAGGACTGGAAGAACTCTGGTACCTTTCATGATGTCTGGAGTACATGTATCATCCCTTTCATATAGTTTGGAGTAGAAATCTTTCACTCTTGTCAAAATTTCGCCTCTATTTCTTGTTATAGAACCATCTTCTTTTCTCAGAGCCATAATCTGTTTTCTTCCCTTACTGAGATGTCCCTTTGCTATCTTTAGGCTTTGGTTGTTTTCAATTGCTTTCCTCACTAGCTCACAGTTGAATTTCCTTACGTCTTCAGTGATACTTTTTCGTGCTGTCTTGCATAGCTCTATATATTCCACTTTGGAAGTCACATCTTCTTTAGTTGTCCTCATCTCTCTTCTTTTTTGCATCAACATTTTGGTTTTTCCTGATAATTTGTTTACATGCAACTTGTTCTTAGACCCAGCTAATTTTGTTGCTGTTTCCATAAGAGCTTTGGTTACTTTTCTGTTAACTTCAGAAATATCCACTTCTTCCGATGTTAGGCCTTCTAAAGCAGAGAATCTGTTCTTCAGTTCCAACTTGAAAGTATTATGGTGTTTTTTAAGGTTGGTTATGTCAATACATTTTGTTTGTCTTATGAGCTTGCCACGTTCCAGTTTAGTGTTGAGGTGCATCTTACATCTCACCAATCTATGGTCACTACCTGTGTTGAACTTGTTTAGCACACTGCAGTCTTCGATGACAAATTTTTTGTTACACATAATAAAATCAATTTCACTTGTCGTCCCAATTGGATGTCTCCATGTCCATTTCCTGTGTGGCTTTTTCTTGAAAAAGGAATTCAAGATGAAAAATCCTTCTGCCTCTGCAAACTCAACGAGAGTATTTCCACGCTGGTTTCTGTTGCCGTGACCGAATTTACCTACTGAAGTTTCATTCTGTTGCCGGTGCCCTATTTTTGCATTGAAATCTCCCATAATTATCTTCAAGTGCTGCTTACCTTTATTATTTAGATGACGAATTTCCTCATAAAATTCTTCAATTTCTTCTTCAGGATGACTTGTGGTGGGTGCATAAGTTTGAATAATCTGAGCCTGGTATCTTCTTGATAGTTGGATAACGAGTCGTGCAGCTCTGTCAGAGGAACTTTCAACTTCTACCACTTTATCCTTCAGTTTCTTGTTTATTATAAATCCAACACCACTAGTTCTGCCAGTATCTGTCCCACGATAATAGAAGAGATGTCCACTTTTCAGTTCAATGAGATCTTCTCCTTTTCTCCTTACCTCACTCAGCCCGACGATGTCCCACTTGATCCTTTGTAGTTCCTCTTCCAATTCAAGAAGCCTTGAATCAGAAGATAGGGAGCGTCCGTTGTAGGTAGCCAAGGTCAGCATCAAATGGCAGCCTAGTCCGGTCCTCCGGGGATTCTTAGCACCCTCTGCCTTCATGTTGCACTGGCCGCTGCCTTGGCCAGGTACATTCCAGCTGCCGGAGACTGAGGGCCAAGATTTAAGTTGTAGAGTCATTTTGGAGGTGTTTGGCCATAACTCACCACGCTGGCCAAGCGGGTTGGTGAGTGTGGGATAGCATTTCCTCTTATCCCGATGGTATAGTTATACCGCTATTTGCGGTCGTCAGAGCCCCTTTAGTGGGAACAGGATGCACCACGAGAAGGCGGGGTTGACATTTGTCAAGGAGAGGCTGTGATGTTACGCATCACCTGACCTTACATCCCTATACGTTATACACACAATGTAATAAAAAATACCAGAACAAAATATCTTTTTTAATTCTGCTGCAATGACTCGCTGAAGTTAGGAAAAATAACCGTTTTTTAGAGAGCTTGTTTGACGGTGGAAGATTTGAAACCCTCTGTCTTGAAGGGAAAAATTTTTCTTGCCGAAAGAAAAAATATAGGTCTCCTTATTTTAATCAAGGAACACCCCCTTAATTAATTTTTTTAGAGAAATCTGAGACCGTAATGGTACGACCCTGCCAGAGTTGAAATGGAATCCCTCTCTTGTTACCAGCCAACTAAGTTGAAACATTTTTGAAAGCTACCTAGCTTTGAGACACCTCACCACCACGTAAGGGGTGTGTGTGTCAAACTCCCATCGATCCAGGATTATCTTATAAAAGAACAGAAGACACGGGCAGTGCATGGTTTATCGTGGCCCAGGTAGAAATCACTGGAACACAATCCCCCCCCCCCCTTTAAAAAAATTTAAATCTTTGAATATGTTTTAAATAGATAAAAATATTTACAACATTATAAGCGCATAAGTTGTATATGTATTCTACTTGTAAAATCAGCTGATTGAACAGGAAATATACTCAACTTACATTTTATGAATAAGCATGCACGCGTATGTGTTAATTGTTATTTATTTAGTAGATTAGACAATTGCCATTACGTTTCGGAGAGGAGGTATGCAGAGTTTGGGTAGCGACCAGCGCTATCAACCCAGCAGCGAGGTCAAGAGCATTGCACCTTCTCCCCCTTTCGCAGAGGACAAAACTCTCCTGAGCGAATATTTTACTATTACGAAAAACTGAGAAGTTAATTTTAGCAACTATAAGCCAACAATTAGCAACTCCCAGAAAAACTTGAGGGTGTTTAGCCATCGAAAATTAACTTACAGCACACGTGCCTGCACTCTTTTTCTTAAAATTATTTCACAACAGTTTTCTACTCTTTCATAGTCTTTTCTTATGCGATGTTTATGTATATACGTAATAAATAAACAAACAACTGCTGCTGCTGTCTTTCGCAACTCGACTTTGTTAGTGTAGCAGCAAGAATTTTCTTTATGTATTTGTTATCCCCCTCCGACAGTTTTATAGGCATGCCATCACTCGGGGAAGGGTGAGGTGGACGTATCCAACCAGGGCCAGCTGACGCAATGCTCTCATTCCATCATTCGGTCAAAGAATATCTAACGCTTTGATTCGGGTAAGAGAATACGTTGCGCCTTAGATTTTTCCAAAATGGCGCCTTTAGAACACGGGGAAATCGTCGGCTTTCAAACCGAATTCAAACGCGTCTAACTCGGAAACGGGCGTGTTTAGGTCTGTGAAAAGTTACACATATATTCTCCTGTTGGTAATAAAACAGGGATTTAATTTTCAGAATTAAAAAAAAATGGCTTTTTTGGGAAAATTGTTGGCAAAGTCGAGATTTTTCAAAATCGGCTGTTTTTAACGCTGCCAAAACACGGAAACTAGCAGTTTCACAGACACACAAAAAATTACAAATAAAGTGCACATTTGTATGTTTTTAACGAAAAAAAACTAATATAGAAAAAACTCCATCCAAACCTGTTTAAAAAAAAACTTAAAAAATGCATTTTTTTTAAATCACAAAGTTTACAATTTTTTTTAATTTTAATCATACGATGTGTGGCAAATATTAGCACCATATATTATTATATGTTATACACACAATGTAAAAAATAATACAAGAACACGATATCTTTTTTAACTCTGCTGCAATGACTCATTGAAGTTAGGAAAAATAACCATTTTCTAGAGTGCTTGTTTGACGGTGCAAGATTTGAAACCCTCTATCTCGAAGGGAAAATTTTTTCTTGCTGAAAGAAAAAATATGGTTCTCCTTATTTTAGTCAAGGAACACCCCTGAATTTTTTTTAGAGAAATATGAGACCATGATGGTACGACCCTGCCTGAGTTAAAAATGGAACCCATCATGGATAAACCTTTTGAGAATACGTTCTTCCTAAAATAATGCATGGTTTTCCCACCAGGGGACGTAAAGTCACATCTTATTTTTGTCGATATCTCTGTTTCTAAGAGTTCGTAAGCTCACGATTCCATTTACAGCAATATCTGATGACATTCCCAAAATTCGATGAAATTAAAATGCTAAAAAAGAATAAAAAATCGGAAAGGCAAATGAGGAGGGAAGAAGCAATATTAATCTATAAAAATAAAGCAAGGGTATGTAACCAGAACGACCCTAGCACATTATCTGGCCTGTGGAAAGAACTAATAAGACAAGAAAAACAACAACAAAAGAAAAACCGGCAAAAAAGACAAGAAAACCAGGATAGGAGAAGAAAATAATAATAATAATAATAATAAAAAAGTTGTTTTAATGAAACATAGATGGCGCCAGCCGGGCTTGATAACGAAATATATCCGACGAATGGCAACATGGAGTATCGGACTCCATTAGCGCGAAGTTAACCACAAACATCGGTGGTAAAGTCGCCACGCTCCTGAGGATGCCCAGAGTATGGGCGAAAATTTCGAGTATAAAGAACGGTAAAAATTGATGTGTTTGAATCCTAAGGCAAAGATCCAATGAGTATACCCAGCGAAAAGTGTGAGAAGTAAAGGCAGTCATCGCATACAACGGACTTTAGGACAATAACATCAACAAAGACCGGAAAACATGTGTGTGAAATGTTCCCATCGCTAGAAAGGAATGCCAAGGTAAGCATTATCCGCTAGAATTTTGTACAAGTTACTTTAATATCTGAGGGATTAAAAACCCGATTGAAAATCTTTTTTCTTTCGTCAGATCTATTGTTTTCTATACCGGTTCCATTGACTTTGAATAGCTTTGATAAATTTAATTTGTGTCAGAACGGATTCAAAAGACGTGCTTATTACACCCAAAAATTCGGTATCATCTTTCTTGTTAGATGTTGTTTGTAGAAGGCAAATGACTTGACGCTCCAGACCTTTTGCATACTTTGTCTGATCAACATCCCGCAAAATTTATTGCTCCCCATAAAGATATCATTAAGTATAAACTTGCCACCCTGGTGGCACAGTGGTCTAAGCGATGGCTTATGAATATGATCCTTCGTCTAAGATGGGCCCGGATTCAAATCCCGGTGAGGCATGGATGTTGTGTTTATCTTACGGCGCTGGCTCTCTCCCTTCCCTGGAACCAGTGGCCCCAAATTAGGGACAGGCGACTACTTATAGTTCACTGAGTTGCTCATGTGGTCGTTAAACCTCCAATAATAATTAAAAAAAAAAAAAGTATAAACTTGCCATTCGCCGCAGGATGAAAAACGATGTTGACAAAAAAGTGTTACAAAGATTTTATATGCGCACGCAAAATCTCCAATTATTTTCCGTGAAGTTAATATGATACTTTTTCTGTAGCATGGAAACTAAATATGACCTGCGAGAAAATTTAATGTTTGCGTCACTGATGTAAACCAATCAGTTCTAAACTTTCGGCTTTTGGAAGTTTATTAAATGTAGCCTCTTAAATAAAAAAGCAAAATGGCATTACATGACTGTTAGTTTTTGTATTAATGGAGAGCAGCAGAAACACGCATTTTGGAATTATAGTTGAAAACGATCAGAGAGATTCCTTGTCAGGTTACAAACTGTACTTCATAAATAGCCTTATGAAAGAGAGAAAGATACAAAAAAAAAAAGAAGACCTAAGTGAGCTAAAATTGCGTAGAAATAGCATACCTGCCAACTTTCAGAAACTGAAATCCGTAAAAAATTAATCGAAAAATTTTAATCAATATATTCAATGAAATTCTCTGTCGTGCATATTGATTAAATGTACTGAACATATCGATTAAAAAACGATATGTTACCTTTGAAACAAGTATCAACTTTTAATTGATATGACTACAGATGTTTGAATTTATCGGCACATTTATTTCGATTAAAATAGAATCTATACATAATTTCTCATTACTATGCTATCATTATGATCTATAAAGAGATAAACATTTATTTTTATGGAGGTTTGCATCTCAAGGGAAGGATGTACCACCCTTTGACCCCCAAATCCAATAGGATCATATCCCACACCGTCACGGAACAAACTAAAATGTTTTCAAAAACGAACCATTTTCATGCTAGGATTATCTTACGGAGAGACGGACGATGAGACAGTCAAATGAAATAAATGAGTGACTGAGGGACACCAATTGGTAAATTATGCTCAACTAAAAACGAAGTGAATAAACACTTTGTACGAATCGCATCCAGTTCATCATAACTTTTAACAAAGGAAGTTAATTTCATATTATTTTTTTCACGCAGTCAACATTAGATTTATGCTTGGCACTATATGATTAGCAATATCATTCCTTTCACCACGCGAAACGCTGAAATTACATCGACACGTAGAGCAAAAAGCATATTTTTCATTTTTTGAAGATTTTGCAGTACACAGGAAACTCCGCAGAATATGCATTTTTATATTGCTGCTCATAGCAAATCACTAATACTAAATTTATTGACACTTGAAAAAAAATGCAAGTAAAACTGCTACAGTAAAACAGTAACAGTTTAAAGAGATGCAATTTGCAGAGGAAAAAATAGTACCACTACATTAATTTGGTTGAATCAAGGCAAAATACTTTTATGCACGTTATCGAGAGACGAACAAAGCACGGTTGGAAAACGTACAAACTTACTAACGGACGAGCAAAATAAATCATTGCTGGAGAAGCACTGGCTACATTGGACTTAATTTTTTTCTTTTAACTTCCTAGTAGTATTCTTCCGTTAGGTCAAATTTATTACCAGAGACGAAGTTACGAAACCATGACCCAATGCATTTTTAATTTCACAAAACTGACAGTTTTTGCTTAATTTCATCATGTTGGGTATCGATATGGGCTTAAAAATTACACAGATTTAAAATCTGTTTGAATATTTTTTCTACAATAACTACGTTCTGAGATTGCATTTTGAACTAGGAGCAATAAAGACACCTACTCCCAAGTGTGTGCTGCAATGCAAGTCACACCCACTTTGGCCTCCTCAGAAGTTGCGACCCGGGGGACGAAGAATGCATTACCTGAAAAGGAGGGGGGGGCAGCGAGAGAGAACCAAGCCCAAGGTTAAACAAGCCCAGCTGGTTGTTATCCTTATCAGTTTACGTGCAGTGCAAGTTTTAATGTTTGAAACAACACAAAACCTAACACATGGGAAAACTGCTGCAAATGTTCCCACAAACACATTACAAATATGCTTATTTATAATAACTGAAAAGTTGTTCGTAACTTACATCGGCACTTTACTTTGAATGGATTAAGTTAAATAAAAAAGTTTTAATAGCGGGTGCAAAATCATCAAAAAAAGGAAAATAAATCTCAGGAAACCAAATCCGTAAAATTAACATTTTGCCCGTAAAACCGTACAAGTCATGTTTCTGTAAATTTTACAGGAAAATCGTAAAACCTGGCAGGTATGAAATAGTAACCTGCCATAGAAAATTGTATCCATGGTTCCCATACTACATACGTTGAATAAATACTATGTACAGTATTCACTTGAAAACTTTTTTTGACTAGGGATGACATTATAGCGGCGAGTCAAGTGCACACGAATGGAATTTTTTGCCAAAATTTCTGCCAAACACTTCAAAGTGTGTGCCTCCTCTTTCATCACGTTTAGCTCCCTCCCCCTTCCTTAATGGCCCACCCAGTTCTGAGCGGCTAGCGTTGCCACTGCCCTGCATTTGTTAATTTATTTGCCATTATGGTATAACGTTTTCTGTTCGCCACAGATGTAGAACTGTAGTAAATAGTAACGCTGTACTAGTGATCCGATTTATTGGCGTATAAAATAACACAGATTTAAAATCTGTTTGAATTTTTTTCTACAATAACTACGTTCTGAGATTGCATTTCGAACTAGGAGCAGTAAAGACACCTACTCCCAAGTGTGTGCTGCAATGCAAGTCACACCCACTTTGGCCTCCTCAGAAGTTGCGACCCAGTTCTGAGCGGCTAGCGTTGCCACTGCCCTGCATTTGCTAATTTATTTGCCATTATGGTATAACGTTTTCTGTTCGCCACAGATGTAGAACTGTAGTAAATAGTAACGCTGTACTAGTGATCCGATTTATTGGCGTATAAAATAACACAGATTTAAAATCTGTTTGAATTTTTTTTCTACAATAACTACGTTCTGAGATTGCATTTCGAACTAGGAGCAGTAAAGACACCTACTCCCAAGTGTGTGCTGCAATGCAAGTCACACCCACTTTGGCCTCCTCAGAAGTTGCGACCCGGGGGGACGAAGAATACATTACCTTGAAAAAGCCATCTGGTTGATGTGCGGAAGCTTGAAAACGCTTATGTGTTTATTTTATACGCCAATAAATCGGATCACTAGTACAGCGTTACTATTTACTACTTAATTGGTGTATTGTTCCTCGTTATAAATTTGATGTAGAACTGTTTATTTTTCTTACAGACAATTTACTCTTTTTATCCGTGCTATGGCCGACACGCTTGCTTCTAGTTTTTTGTTTTGTTTTTTTCCTCTTTTAAAGACAAGATGGCCCCAAACCTCGAACTCCTCAGATCCTAATTTACGATCTCTGGCAAACAGAGAACGAGTTTCTAAGAGAGCGCGGCAAGTGGAAAAGTTCCGTAGTGTATTTTCTCAGATCTCTTTTATTCTCTTGCGATTTGAAAGTTGCTGCCTAGTTTTTCAGCGTCTTTGTGCATTGTGAACGTGGCATAATGCGTTAAACAAAAACAAAACAAAAAAAAAACTAATTCTCAATTCAAGAGACAGCTAAAGTAACTTGTCAATATGAGGACGATAACTGCGTTGCTACTGATAAAGAGAAACAGAACCTCATAAAACAGAGCAGACAAATTACGATTGCTAAATAGTAACACAAGTTCCATACTTGTCTTTCATAAATTGGTAGTCAATAATTGTGATACATTGGGCATTAACATTAACGAAAATGTACTCATACATTCAAGGTCTGTTAATGTTTCCCATTATTCCTAAATTTATTGGCATGATTAATAAAAAAATAATAATGGAAATAAATCCAATTGCTACCACTCTGACACCGGGATGTGATTATAGGAGGCATAAAATTTTTTGTTCAGTGTAACCGTCAAACTGTATTTTCCTATTTTGGGGCTACACCACGAACAGTTAAACTGCGTTTTCCTTATTTTAGGGTGCTGTGGTGCGTTTTGTTTCATATGAGCTCTTGAGTGTTTCGTGAGCTCCCACCTGACGTGTAATCTTTAAATAAGCAACTGAAATAAAAAATAAATAAATAAAAAACAGGCAAGATGACAACTGCGAGATATATTCGTTCATTTAAATACCAGATCTACCAGAAAATAATGATAAAATTTTTCTAACCCGACGCTAAGCCTTGCTAACGTCATTATCTGTGATCGTCAACTGTCAAGTATCTGACGTTAACTAAAATGCAGTATATATCTCCTCTACCTCGCAAGAATAGGCACCAAGATATATATCCCCGATTACTTTATTTCTCAAACTGTCATTCCTTGATCATTTCCTCTTATGGCAGGGGTGGACAACTAGAGAATTTATTAATTCCTGAAATAGAACTATTTCATGTCTAAAAATTCTGTCGGATATTGCGTGGTAGAAATCATTAATCAATATTCCAAAAATTGTATTCAACGTCAATTGCATAATTTATAAGCGTCAGTAATGTATATCGTTAAGCTATACGGGGAGAAAAAAGTTTATACTAGTTCTTCTCGTCATTGAATGGCTAAGAATACCAATATATTTTCGACGTCTGTTGCATAATTTTTATGCGTTATTTGTGTGTAACCTTTTTCACAGTATAAGCTCATATTGGTAAGCTGTACAGAGAAAATGGTTTATATTAGTTTTCCTCGTCGTAAAATGGCTAAGAATGTGGTAGATAGCATTTGACGATTTGGCGTGAAATGATCCTTTAGTAATATTTTAATTATATTATTTGAAATGACTTTAAACATAACATTAATTCACTACCCTTCCTCCTTCAAGCATCAAATCAAATTATCGTGCGATCTGACCAATGCGTACAATGGTATCTTGATCTGCCGCCCGCCCGAAGGCCAACATTCACTCTCGCTGCCGTTTGGCTGCCTGCCAATGCTATTCGCAGCGCGCACACGAAAGCCCAAGTTTTTTTTTTTTTCTTCATTTGTTAGACTAAACTTTTCTTTAAAAATGGAAAACAATTGTGATCTTTTAACTACATTGCTTTTTTACGTTTTGAAAAAGGGTCTCCCGTTGCACATAACTCAAAAACTAAAGAAGATAGAAATTTGTGCAATGCACCAATCAATTCCTTGGGGGACATTACGAAGGAGTGGCGACTTTGATACTTTTTTTTAGCCAAACAACGGAGATGGAGATATTCGCCATGCACCAGAATTCGAAAATTAATATCTTCTAATCTATGGGAAATAAAATAAATGAAACTTTCGGGATTTTCAAATATTGGGGTGATCTATTCATGAAAAAAAAAAAATCTTAAGAATCAGAGATGGTGTGGTGGATAGCATCTGACGATTTGGCGTGGAATGGCCCAGTATCCACCAACGTTTCTCACTGATGTGAGCGCCCATCCCTACTTCTGAGTTAATCTTGAAAAATTCATGCAAAGTACTATAATGAAGGCTCTGGGCTGCCAGAGGGGGAAATGTTTCCATATTGCTTC
Organism: Macrothele yani; assembly: GCA_039090855.1. NCBI lineage: Eukaryota > Metazoa > Arthropoda > Arachnida > Araneae > Macrothelidae > Macrothele > Macrothele yani. The sequence goes on from CM077007.1 coordinate 105,758,508, forward strand.
GGGATTCCTTTCAGTGAGCATCGCCTCAGTTGCCAGTAGTAATGACCTGAAAGGCATTTGTCAGAGACCCTTTTACTGAAAACAGTTCATAACAAAAAAAAAAAAAAAAAAAAAAAAAGAGGCAAATTTTAAACACAATATTTAAGATGCCTCTTACAATAAAATATTGTTGTTAAAATAAAATTTTTACTGAAAGTGAAGATACCATCACAGTTCAAATATTTTTGTGAAGATACCACCCAATGGTATCAAATTCTGCCTGAATCAGCCCCTGTACTCTCAACAAAAAGACATTCAATTTTCTTCTATACTTTACAATTACATTGTACTTACCCAGGTAAGTCATACACAGCTACCAAATGTGTAGATGTGGTCTTAGAATCTGGGGTTGGTGTGGTGGGACCTGTTCAAGAGAGCATTATGTCAGCTGTTATTTTTATAGCACATATATCTCAATGTTGCAGCACTCCGTGGGCCAGCACATTGATATAGTTTTGAATAGATGGATTCCTTTTACAAAGATTTAGGCATGGCAGTTAAAACTTGATGACAAAAAAGCACGTTATTCCTGAGGATTTGAATAATAGAGTTAAAATATAACAAGGGCTCACTCCACGGAAAATCGCCCAAATTACAAAAAAGTGGTTGCTGACAGATTTTTAAAAAATTTGGTTTTTGTCCATCAGGTAACGGCGTATGAGAAAGAGATCTCGGCTAAGTGAATGTAAGATTGGTGTATGGAATACTAGAGGTATAAATGGCAAGATGAGTGAGGTGATTGAGGAGATGAAGTATAGACTGGATGTGCTGTGTGTAAGAGAAACCAAAAAGAAGGAAATTGGGGAAGAAGTAAATGGCACGGTGAGTGTGTGGTCTGGAGTATTGGATAATATGAGAGGACAGGCTGGTGTAGGTGTGATTTTAAGTGAAAAGATGAACAACAACTTGATTCACTATAGTTGCGTAAGTGAGAGAATTCTCTGGATTCGTTTGAAAGTGAAACTTCAGAGAATTGTAATTGTTGTAGTGTATGCTCCCTGTGACTCGGAACCTTCTGATAAGAAGGAAGATTTCTGGAATGAGCTAAAAGCTGTTTTGAGCCAGTTTGGTGCTAAAGAAAAAGTTATAATAGCAGAAGATTTCAATGCTAGAGTAGGTGTGCAGAATGCAATTTCTGACAATGTTCTGGGTAAGTTTAATGATCCTTGTGTGAATGATAATGGTGAAAGATTAATTGAACTCTGCATTGAGAATGGTTTGTGTGTATCTAATACATTTTTCAACCACAAGTATATCCACACATATACTTGGGAAAAATCGTACTCTTGGTCAAAAGAGTTTGATAGATTTTGTTGTGTACGATCAGCGTTTTAAACGCTTAGTTGTTGACACCCGTGTGATGAGAGGTGCAGATGTTGGTTCTGATCATTACTTGGTAGTGTCACAAGTGAAACTTAATGTTGGTTGGAGGAAAAGGAATAGGAAGAGACCCAGGATAGAGAGAATAAAGGTTGATAGGCTCCTTGAAAATCATCAGCATTATTCTGACTTACTCAGAGAACGACTGAAGGATCTGAAGTCTGGTGAGAGGGATGTAGAAAAGAAGTGGGAATGTTTTAAGAACTGTGTTGTCACTGCTGCTAAAGAGGTCTGAGGCACCACAACAGTGGGTAACAATAGAGGTGATGCTTGGTGGAATTGTGAGATTGAAGAGGCAGTAAAGAGAAAGAAGGAAGCCTATTTGGGGATGTTGCAAAGTAGAGTCTCTGTGGATGAATATCACTGTAAGAAGCGTGAAGCTGCTAAGCTGGTTCGCCACAGGAAGGCAAAAGATAGGGAGGAGAAAGTGGAAAGGCATGAACTGGCTTTTTGGAAAGATAGGAAGTCCTTTTGGAAGTACATGAGACTCAGGAAAAATAGGGGGAAACAAAGTTGTAAGTTGTGTGAAGAATGAGATTGGGGAAATGATATGGGAGCCCAATGAATTAAGTGACAGATGGGGTGAATACTTCTGTGAGTTATTAGATCAGGAAAGCAAAGATGATTCTGAGACAGATGCAGATGATGTCACAATGAGGGATGAAAGCACAGGAGGGATCTCAAGAGAAGAAGTGTGTAAAGCTCTAAAATCTCTTAAGAATGGTAAGGCTCCAAGTGTTGATGGCATAACTACAGAGATGTTGAAATATGGTGGGGACTCTATAATTGAATGGTTAACTGAAATTTGCCAGTTGTGCTGGGAGTTAGGAATGGTCCCTCGGGAGTGGAAGGATGCTATTATTGTTCCCTTGTATAAGGGAAAAGGTGATCAGACTGAATGCAAGAACTATCGTGGTATTAGCCTACTGAGTGTGCCAGGGAAAGTGTTTAGTAAGGTTGTTATTGAAAAAGTATGGGGTCTTACATCATTGAAAGTGTGGGATGTTCGGAGTGGTTTTATGCCTGGTAAAGGCTGCACTAACCAGATTTTTGCATTACGCACGATGATTGAAAAGTATCTGGCTGTTGGGAAGAAAGTTTTTACTGCCTTCATAGATTTAGAGAAAGCTTACGACCGAGTGAATAGGACACTTTTGTGGAAAGTATTGAATGAATATGGTGTTATGGGGAATCTACTTAATAGTGTAAAAGCCATGTATGCGGGTAGTAGAGCTTGTGTACGAGTGAATGGTGTTTTATCAAAATAGTTTTCCATTGGTGCAGGAGTTAGACAAGGTTGTGTAATGTCACCATGGCTGTTTAATATATTTATGGATGCATGATGCCAAAATAGATAATAGTGGTTTATGTCTTGGTGATATCCGTGTGTGCAGATTGCTGTATGCTGATGACATTGTCCTGTTGGCAGAGAGCAAAAGTGAGTTGCAGAGTATGTTGTCCCGGATGTACGGAGTTTGCATGAAGTTCAAACTGAGTATTAATAAGGGAAAAACCAAAGTTATGGGTTTTGAGCGGGGAACTGGTAGTACTAAATGTAACATAAGTCTAATTGGCACCATGATTGGTCAGGTGAATGAGTGTGTGTATTTAGGAAGCATGTTTGACAGAGAGAACAAATTGGATGGTGAAATCAGTAGGCCAGTGAATTCTTCTTTGAAAGTCACAGCTGCTCTGGGAGGTTTTCACAGGAATGATGGGTTCTCCAGAGAGTCCCACATGGCCGTGTATGAAACTGTAATTGTTCCTACTTTGATGTATGGCAGTGAAACCTGGGTATTGCAGAAGAAACATAGGAGTCGTTTGTGTGCTGGAGAAATGCATTACTTACGTGGGATTTGTGGCAAGACACGGTCTGATTGTGTGAGGAATGAAGATGTATTGCAGTTGTGTGATGTGAAGCAAAATGTTTTTAGCAAGGTGGAGACCAATATGCTTCAATGGTTTGGCCATGTTGAAAGAATGCGTGATGATATGCTTACTAAGAAAATCTTTTAGCTGAAGTGGCGGGAAGGAAAGGCAGAGGAAGGCCAAAGAAGACATGGGTGAATCAGATTCAGGAGTGTCTGCATGAGAAAAAGATTACGAGTATGAAGTATAAAAGATCTTGTGTACGGCGTGTAATGGATATCAGTGAAGCACGAGTTGTATGTCAAGATTGCTGTAAATGGAGAAGTTTGATTTGATACGACAACAATAAGTAAAAATATCTGGAAGTTTATATTTCTTTTTGGAGCTAACCTCTGAATCTCAGAGAACAGCTTAGTGATATGTATGTATGTATGTAGGAAAGACATATTTTGAGAGTTCAAATCTGGGGTTTATTTTTTTCTTTTTTTTTTTACATTTGTGTCATTTTGGATTTAAAAGCCAAAATGGCCACTGCAGTGCAGAAAAATCACACCCAGACAACCTGTTTGCTTTTTTTTTTTTTTAATGCACAAAGCCATAGATAGTAGAGAGCTCCAATTGGTCCATATATAAAGGGAATATGTAAATATTTAATAAAAATTAATACAATGAGAAGAAATCATTAACTCGAATCCACGATCAAGTTGTTGTTTTTTGTTTTTGTTTTTGATCCATTACCATTCTTAGAAGGGATTAAATTTTTTTTTTTTTTTTGGTTTACTCTTAGTCTACAAGGAATACTTTAAGCTGAAATAAATAAGAATAATACAAACCCTTCGTGCTAAAAGAGGAGTCTGACATTTATAGTTTTTGTGCAGTTAAAAAAAAAAAAAGCACCCCGAGAAGGTCGTTCGTACCTGATGAAACTCCGCATGCAAGTACCTCAGGGCTGAATATGCAAATGATTAAAAAATAGCAATCAGTGACTAAATAGTGGCCAGTCACAGTGCATAGGAACTGCGCATCGAGGAGGGTATATCAAGAGCAAGGCTCGCATGCAGGAACAATTGTGACGGTGGATTGCCGTTGCATTAACTGCAGTCACTGTCACAGTGGATTGTGTATTAATCAGTTAATTTTTTTTAAGTTCTGTTGTTGGGATGGAAAATGTTTTTGCCCTAGTGGTAAGATGCACTAGTTTTTGGCTAGTTGCTCAAGCCAGGCCTGGGTCTGAATCCTGTAATAAGCATGGGTGATGTACATGCTCTATGGTTCTGGCTCTCTCCCTTCCTAAAACTAGTGGCCTCAAATTAGGGAACAGCAACTGCTCAAAGCCCAGAGAGTTACTCATGGTAGTTGCTATAACTTTGAAACAGCCATAACAAAAAAGTTTTCCCCATGGATACACACACACACATACTTAACAGAATAAAAGTGATGACCCCCCCCCCCCCAAAAAAAACAACCCCTCCTACTCCTTAATATTATCCAAAGAAACTTCATCATATAAATGCCACAAAACAGAAAAGAGGGATAGTATCTGAAACAATCATTTGACATTTCTGAATATTTCCGTTTCACACGTTATGTTCTGTGAAAGTTCGACCGGCTGATACGTTACATCCGACAGTGAAAATTATCTATGTACCAATTGACCATTATAGTTAAAAAATACATATTAAACGTATTAATGCTTACCAGTTGAGAACTACCCCACTTTCCTTCACTGTCAGTAGAAGCCACGCTTTCGGTTCATCGTCCTTATCAAAACAAGGTTAGGCTTATCGTGGTTAGGTCTGTTGCACAAGAATACCGGCACATGCTTAGTTCCATCGTCTTTCGGAAAAATGTTGAGATGAACATTAGGGTGATAGATATTTAAAGGTAGTGAAAGATATATGGAATTTGTACACTGTTGAATGGGCGTTAACGAAATGAAATGACTTGAACACAAAGGATAGCGAATGGGCTTCGAATTTAACATTAAAAGAACGCTTACAGAAGTTAAAAACCTGTATTGAAAGATGATGAAATAAAATAGAATGAAGTCGTCACAATAAAATTCTTGCAAAAGAATAAAAGATTGGAACCACACTGTCGACATTCCCGACGCGTTTTGGCACACATATATCGTGGCCATTCTCAAGGTTGTTGACTCTGCAATGAACTCCAAGGTCTGTCCCATCATTCCACTATAGCCAACCTTACTACGTCAGTTATCATTTGTGTCACGTATATTGGAGGTCCCGCCATCTGGTGTTTGTCTAGTTCTTAATCTAAGTTGATATATTTTTGGTTGCTTAGCACGAATGGATTGATGTTTTTCGTGCTCGATTACATTCTTCCATGCACTGGATAATTCGACGGGCGTATTTGAATTGTAATTATTTTCCTTGGTCTTTTCAATTAATACAGCCTCGGCTGTGAGGATCTTTCTATGGGTGTTATGAAACAATTTTATGTTGTCCCAGTCGGGGACAGCATTATTATCTTGGCAATAATGAATGAGCGATGTTCATGTTTCGTTCTTTGTCCAGTTACCAAGATGTTTCCTCAATCGAGATTTTATACTTCGTTTTGTGCTACCAATGTATATTGATTTGTTGTGTGAGGAATCATTGTTGTTGAATATTGGAATTTGATACAGCTTTATTTAGTATACTGATATTGTCAGTATTTCTCTGAAGTGTTCTGCTATTATCAATGACTGTATCTGCAATAAGTAGATTAGCCTTACTACATTACATTCCTTTTTAATAATTCCAGATATTGGTGGACAATAAGGAAGTTTTCCACAAAACTTTTTTGGTCGCTAATTGGCTGGTTTGGTTTCTTTCTGTCATTAATGGGACTGATGGTGTATGTGGTCGATTATATTGCTATTATATCCGAAATTTATGGCGAGGTCTCTAATCCATTTAATTTCTTTATTTGTTGCTTGCTGGTTAGATGACATTGTGATGGCTCTTCTAATGAAATATCTAAAGGCTGCCATCTTATATTTCCATGAATGATTTGATTGAAATGGTATAATGTTAGGCACATATGAAGGCTTACGATACACTTGATATTCAATTTTGTCTATTGTTGTCGATTAGCAAAATATCGAGGAAAGGCAATTGGCTGTTATTTTCCCCATTCGATTGTCAATTTAATGGTTGGATAAAAACTTGAGTTCTTGTTTGGTATGGCTCCAAAAGACAAGGATATTGTCAACATATCGAATGAATAAGTCGGGTTTTTTGATATCACAGTAGTTCCCATTGAGAAGTTTATGATCGATGTCTTGTAGAATTACCTCCGCAAAAAAGTCCGGAGGGGGTGACCCCATAGGGGTAATTGAAAGTTGCTTGTAGATGGTTTTATTGAAGAAAAAGAAATTATTATCATTAATAAAATTCAGTGCAGAAATGATACTGGTTATTTCAGGGTCACACCTCTCAGTCCTTTTTGTGGAGGTAATTCTACAAGATATCAAGCATAAACTTCTCAATGGGAACTACTGTGATATCAAAAAACTCGACCTATTCATTTGATATGTTGACACAATATCCTTGTCTTTTGGAGCCATACCAAACAATTACTTAAAGATTTCACAACATCATACTCAAGTTTTTATCCAACCATTAAATTGACAACCGAATGGGAAAATAACAGCCAAATTACTGTTCCTCGACAATTTGGTTATCAACAACAATAGACAAATTGAATATCAGGTGTATCGTAAGCCTTTATATGTGCCTAATATTATACCATTTCAATCCAATCATCCATGGAAATATAAGATGGCAGCCTTTAGATATTTCATTAGAAGAGCCATCAAAATGTCATCTAACCAGCAAGCAACAAATAAAGAAATTAAATGGATTAGAGACCTCGCCATAAATTTCGGATATAATAGCAATATAATCGACCACATATACCATCAGTCCATTAATGACAGAAAGAAACTAAACCAGCCAATTAGTGACCAAAAAATTTTTTGTGGAAAACTTCTTTATTGTCCACCAATATCTGGAATTATTAAAAAGGAATGTAGTAAGGCTAATCTACTTATTGCAGATACAGTCACTGATAAATAGCAGAACACTTCAGAGAAATACTGACAATATCAGTATACTAAATAAAGCTGTATCAAATTCCAATATTCAACAACAATGATTTCTCACACAACAAATCAATATACATTGGTAGCACAAAACGAAGTATAAAATCTCGATTGAGGAACATCTTGGTAACTGGACAAAGAACGAAACACGAACATCACTCATTCAATATTGGACAACATAAAACTGTTAACATCTCATAACACCCATAGAAAGATCCTCACAGCCGAGGCTGTATTAATTGAAAAGACCAAGGAGAATAATTGCAATTCAAATACTCCCGTCGAATTGTCCAGTGCATGGAAGAATGTAATCGAGCACGAAAAACATCAATCCATCCGTGCTAAGCAATAAAAAATTTACCAACATAGATTAAGAACTAGACGAACACCAGATGGCGGGACCTCCAATATACGTGACACAAATGATAACTGACGAAGTAAGGTTGGCTATAGTGGAGCGATGGGACGTACCTTGGAGTTCATTGCAGAGTCAACAACCTTGAGAATGGCTAAGATATATGTGTGCCAAAACGCATCAGGAATGTCGACGGTGCGATAAGACGACGACGGTGTGGTACCAATCTTTTATTCTTTCGCATGAATTTTATTGTGACGACTTCATTCTATTTTATTTCATCATCTTTCAATACAGGTTTTTAACTTCTGTAAGCGTTCTTTTAATGTTAAATTCGAAGCCTGTTCACTATCCTTTGTGTTCAAGTCATTCCATTTCGTTAACACCCATTCAACAGTGTACAAATTCCATATATCTTTCACCCCCTTCAAATATCTATCACCCTAATGTTCATCTCAACGTTTTTCCGAAAGACGACGGAACTAAGCATGTACTGGTATTCTTGTGCAGACCTAACCACGATAAGCCTAACCTTGTTTTGATAAGGACGATGAACCGGAAGAAGCGTGGTTTCTTCTGGACAACGAAGGAAAGTGGGGTTGTTCTCAAGTGGTAAGCATCAATACGCTTAATATGTATTTTTAAACTATAATGGTCAATTGACACATAGATAATTTTCATTGTCGGACATTACGTATCAGCCAGTCGAACTTTCACAGAACATAACGTGTGAAACAGAAATATTCAGAAACATCAAATGATTGTTTCAGATACTATATGTTCCACATATAATGGCATGATTTTGTTAATACCATAATGTGCAACTAGAAAAGAGGGAGATTCAGAGAGGCGGTTTGGACGGGAGGGCTGGCATATAAGAAATAAGAACATCCTACCCTTGAAAATGCATACTGCCTAAAAAATAATGAACTGATTGCTCACACCTTATAATGCACTTAAAATCTAATGCTGCTTATACCACATACAAAAGGAAGATTCCAAATAATACAGTTATTTCTTTAGGGTATGGCACACTCTTACCTCTGCCTCAAATTTTTCTCTACGCAATGCTTCAGTTTCTTCCATAAGCAGAAGAGATTCTTCCACTCGACCTTCCGCACCAAGCTCTTCAGCTTTATTTACATTCTGGCCTATCCTTTCTACGAGAACATGTATTCTGTTTACCTATACAAAACAGAAAAATAAAAGAAGTTACTTTTGCCACAACTGGAGAAAAAAGTAAATTTTTTTAATTAAATAAATAAAAAATCACCAATTTCAATTGCACAATAAAGTTACCTAAGTATTTCAATGAAATGTTCGTTTTTAAACAGTCTCTCAGGTAAAGCACAATATCTAACTTCATGTCACACAAATAGCCTACTTCTTGGAAGTCCTCTTCTTTTATTATTTTTGTAGTTAACAGATGGTTTTACACCCTTAAACTTTAAATTTCAGTGTTTTGTCATGTAATGCAACTTCCCACAAAAAGAAAACAGCATTTTCTATTTAACAAGAGAATACATGTGTTCCTCCTACTTTTTTTTTTTTTTTTACATTTGTTAAGACTAAATTCTGCTAATATGTGCATTTCTACTCACCACCTAACATGTAAGTAGTTTTGAAACCCTTTCTTGAAATATTTCACTCAGTAAATTAGTGCAATCTTGAAATTTTAACGGAACAAACACAGCATGCAAATTCTTTTGTTCCATGCACTGAAAGTGCTCATGCAATGATCAGCAGTATATGGCAACATCTGCTGATGACAACCACCAGAAGTATATGTAAAACATTTTTGTGAAACCACTGTTTTAGCAGGAAAGGTGAAATCAACTTAAAGTGTGGAAGCTTCTTTCAGAGACGGTGAGTGATCAAACCACCAGCAACTGAATGACTATGAAAGATATCACACTTCACAGCTTTGTGAAACAAGGAATTCCATATGTACATGTGGCACTGTTTCGGATGATAAGCCAACACGACTTTTAAACCTGTAATAGTCCTCTGAAATGCTGAAACAGGTTTAGGGAAAGAAGACTAATGTCAGTTAACTGCATAAGCATGGATAATGTATTTCTCACTATTTTACAGCACAGATGGCAGGTAACAAAGCTGCAAGGCATTTTCATGATTTTCCATGAGAAATCATGAATTATGAGTTGCTACTCTAACAGGTCTTATCAAAGTGCTCTTTTTTCTTAGCAACGGTGCCAAGAAAAAGAGTGCTTTGATATGAACAAGCAGAAAGTCCATGTTTCGCTTTCATCACTACAATGATTGCTGATGTACCTTACCATTACGCAAAAGAGTAATGTAACTAATACTCTAAAGCCAAAAACTAGGGGCTGCCACCCCTAAGATGACCACTAAAAATGGCCCAAAAATTGGCCAATCTGCGACAATCACTGTAATTTCCATCATATAATTCATGAATTATATGTCAATGAAAATATGATTTTAAGATTCTGTGAATAACGTGCAGCTGTAAAAAAAAAAAAATTCTTGCAGCACTTTAATTTTTGAAAAATCAGTGAGGTAATTGTGCAGGAGAAGTAGTAGTAGTTAGAAAAGTACCAAAATACATTAACAACAGAAAACTTTAACACAATAAGAAGATAAAGGTCAAAAAATGAGCTGGAAAGTTTTGCTTTTTCCACTTACAAGCATTTTGAAATAAAATATTATAAATGTGAAGCAGCTCTCATTATTATTCTCAATATATGCTCCAACTATTATTTGCTCACATGAGAGTGCAGCTGAGCTATTCCACAGCACGTAATCATTCTCACCAGTAATCACTTCGTCAATCTCACTCATTAATTTTTGGTGTGCGCTAATTGCATAGCAGTTAAGGCTTTTGTCTACTCTTTAGTCAAAATATTTTCAAAGATACCAAGTACTACAGACTGTCCATAATTTCTACATATTTTGAGGCTAACTAAAGTAATGCTGAAAAAAAAAACATGGATCTTTGCACACTTTTTCAAAAACTACCGATTTTTTCCTCTTTACTCCCTTTAAGAGAGAGAGAGGGGGGGGGCATCGTCAAAAATATTCGAAATGTGGAAATGGAAAACCACTCACATTTTCACAGCTGCCAGAGCGGTAACTTCTAGCAGTTCCAAACATCATCAGCTGGTGGAAGGAAATTTTGTTAAGATTCTACTGTCCCGGTTCTCCTAGTTGTTGGTCACTCAATCCCAATTTCCCAACTTTTCTAAAAAATGTTTATTGCAAGAATTTCAAAACCTTTCACAAAAAAAAAAAAAAAAAAAAAAAAAAAAAAAAGGAAAATTGAGGGCTTTCCCAATGTCTGGGGGAAAAAAAAAAAGGAATAAAATTTCAGGATTCCAGGGAACATGTGAACTCTGCCACATGACCAGATGCTCAAGATATCCAAAATAAATATCGGAAGTACACATCAAAGAATGTCTCTGAAACATAAAAATATACTTTACACAGATGTTTAAATGCATTATTTCATCGATATTTTTTTATATTTTTGTAGTGACTATTGATAATCTGTAGTACAGTCACTGCAATCCAAAACACAAGACACAAGAATTGCAAAATCGGGAAAGCTTCATGCAAATGCAACTAAACTTCACATTTTAATAGAAAGTATGATTATACTCTAACAACTGATTATTTTCAGTATGCAGTACTTGCAGCACTGCTCTGTGTCACATGCATTTCCTCCTACTCCTTCTGATTTTTTTCTTGTTTCTAGAAAATTCACCTTTTTTATGTCCTTCCCTTCCCTTTTCAAAATCATTACTTTACTGGCAGAAATGTATAATTCCTGATCCACTGTCTCTTTTTTTTTTTTTTTCTCTTTCTTCCTTTTTTCATTTCAAGGTAGAAGTAAATAAAAACATTTATCACAAATTTTACAATTCTTTTCCACTGTTGCCTAACCCGAAGTGTTCAACTTTTGCTCTAAAGGTACATATTAACTTGTAATACAAAATATATGATTCATGATTCTATGTGTCATTAAATACATGCAGGCAGGCTGTTATTCCACCCCTAAATGTTCTTTCTTTCTCTGCTTATGTTCATTAATCTGTAAAAGTCTTGATTCAGTTCTGTTGGTGCAGAGAACAAATTTTGTTTTACATAATTGTACTTCAATGAGTACACCATTAGATGCTAGAAGGCCCACAAACTTCACCTTGTTTCATAGAGTACAGCTCACTTTCAACTAAAAACACATGTAAGACATAAAAACTCAGAAAAATTTAGTCAGTACCTATTTCTCCCCTTCAGCACACAAGGCTGTATTTATTTAATTTTACAACATCTTTGAGCTCCAGTTTGACACTCTTTCTATTACTGCTACTTTATTTCTGATAATTCCGGTTTTGAAATAATATCTTTAAGTACCTATAAAACTTACTTTTCCTTTCTCTCCCATGAAAGTGCATTTCTTTTAAGCAGATCAAATTCTTTTACCACTATCAGTGGGCAAGATGCAGCAGCACAATTTTTAGTGTCACAGTGCACTGAAAATTACTTTCAGCAACTATTTTATGCAGGTGACAGATTTTGCAACTGCCTATAAATTTCATGAAATGCAGAAATTTCAAAACAAAAATATTCCTGCATGAAAACTAGTAATTTAACTGAATCGCTGAGAAACAAAATTACTGAATACTATGCTGCTAAAAATTATCTTTGAAAACATACAACATGGGACTCAAAAAACTGATTATACATATTACAAGACGTGAATCTAAGCAATTAAAAATAAATTTGGAGTGCTGAAATCAAGAACAAAGTTTTTCACATGTTTGAGATAGAAAGATTTTCTTAATTGCTGATTACTAACATGACTCGAATAATTAACTTTCAACAGTACTGCTAATACACTGTTACAGGTTTTGTAGACATCATCTGCACAACTACGAGAAGTGAAACCCAGATCATACGTCCCCGCATTTTCCGTTTTGAGTGACATTTTTCTAAAGTTCCGATGATTCTCCTACATTTCCTCCCGGGCGGTCTTAGTGAGAGATAGGTTTGCCTCCTCGGGGCACTCTGTGGTAACAATGGCACACACAACAGCAACTAGGGCCTCTGTGAATCTTGGAGAGGTGCCAGCTAGTTCCATGTGACATTGGCAAAAAGGCCCGAACTCACTGGGTTTTATTCCAGAATCCTTAGGTTAAATGTCCAACTGGTACCATCAGTTGTGGGCTAATCCCCCACACTAATGTACTTACCTGATTAAAAAGACAAAAAGAAATATTAAAAATGATTCAAGTGTGGGATATGGTGAACCTACCACACTTGAGAAGGACGGTCCACCACGGAATCGACCTGGACTTTCTAAACAGCATATGAGAAAGAGATCTCGGCTGAGTGAGTGTAAGATTAGTGTATGGAAAACTAGAGGTATAAATGGCAAAGATGAATGAGGTGATTGAAGAGATGAATAAGTATAGAGTGGATGTGCTCTGTGCAAGTGAAACCAAAAAGAAGGAAATTGGTATAGAAGAAGTGAATGGAACGGTGAGTGTGTGGTCTGGAGTATTGGATAATGTGAGAGGACAAGCTGGTGTGGGTGTGATTTTAAGTGAAAAGATGAAGAACAACTTGATTCACTATAGTTGCATAAGTGAGCGAATTCTTTGGATTCGTTTGAAAGTGAAACTTCAGATAATTGTAATTGTTGTAGTGTATGCTCCTTGTGACTCGGAAAACTTCTGATGAGAAGGAAGATTTCTGGAATGAGCTAAAAGCTGTTTTGAGCCAGTTTGGTGCTAAGGAGAAAGTTATAATAGCAAGGGATTTCAATGCTAGAGTAAGTGTGCAAAATGCAATTTCTGACAATTTTATGGGCAAGTTTAATGATTCTTGTATGAATGATAATGGTGAAAGATTAATTGAACTGTGCATTGAGCATGGTTTGTACGTTTCTAATACATTTTTCAACAACAAGTATATTTACACATATACTTGGGAAAATCGTGCTCTTGGTCAAAAGAGTGTGATAGATTTTGTTGTCTACAATCAGCATCTGAAACACTTAGTTGTTGACACTTGTGTGATGAGAGGTATGGATGTTGGCTCTGATCATTACTTGGTAGTATCACGAGTGAAGCTGAATGTTGATTGGAGGAAAAGGAATAGGAAGAGGCCCAGGATGGAAAGAATAAAGGGTTGATAGGCTCCCTGAAAATTATTAGCGTTATTCTGACGCACTCAGAGAACGACTGAAGGAGCTGAAGTCTTGTGAGAGGGATGTAGAAAAGAAGTGGGAATGTTTTAAGAACTGTGTAGTCACTGCTGCTGAAGATATCTGTGGCACCACAATAGTGGGTAACAATAGAGGTGATGCTTGGTGGAATAGTGAGATTGAAGAGGCAGTAAAGAGAAAGAAGGAAGCCTATTTGGGGATGTTGCAAGGTAGAGTTTCTGTGGATGAACATCACTGTACGATGCGTGAAGCCACTAAACTGGTTTGTCAGGGTAAGGCAAAAGATAGGAAGGAGAAGGTGGAAATGCGTGAATTGGCTGTTTGGAAGGATAGGAAGTCTTTCTGGTAGTACACGAGACTCAGGAAAAATAGGGGAAACAAAGTGTTAAGTTGTGTGAAGAATAGGGTTGGGGAAATGATATGGCAGCCTAATGAGTTAAGTGAAAGATGGGGTGAATATTTCTGTGAGTTATTAGATCAGGAAAGCAAAGATGATTGTGAGACAGATGCAGATTATGGCACAGTGAAGGATGAAAGCACAGGAGGGATCTCAAGAGAAGAAGTGTGTAAAGCTCTATAATCTCTTCAAACTGGTAAGGCTTCAGGAGTTGATGGCATAACTGCCGAAATGTTGAAATATGGTGGTGACTCTGATTGGTTAACTGAAATTTGCCAGTTGTGCTGGGAGATCCTTTTTAATTGAATGTCCTTGCTTCAAATCTTATGGTTCTTTGTTTTTATCCATTGACTACCCTAACTTTTAGTACGAGGCCACTTTCATTTTTTACATCTCAAGCGACAACCTACAGGACCAGTTTTTCAACATATGACAACCTCCAGCACAGGATTTGAAGAATAATAGATTTTTAACAGGATGGCCTCAGTACAATAAGGTACGTTTTAAATATTTTCTAGTATTTTTAACAAATAGTACAACTGAAATAACATAGAGGTCGTGTTGTCAACGAGTATAAGTCAGCGATGTCTGGGCTACGGCCGTTACACCTAATGTGTTGAACAGAAGCAAATAATGTGTATGTTTGAAAAATCACCTTTTTAAGCAGACTCCATGACATATAGCTTACAAACCACGTATTATACAATATATATATATATATATATATATATATATATATATATATATATATATATATATATATAATGATTATTACTCTACGAGAATTTAATATTTATATTCTGATTTAACTAAATATCATCAGATATCTGAAATATTTCATACCTTTTTTTAACTATTAAAAGAAGAAAAAAAGAGAATACAAAAGGAAGAAATACCATGAAGTAATTTTTTTCATTGTGCTCAAATTCCAATAAAAATCAGCCCCATTTTACATAAAATACGATCATCATTGTTTGATTATTGCAAGTTGAGTTGCAATAATTACTAAAGTGTTACTTAAATGTTGCAATAACTACTTTAAAATTTGCAGTAATTATTTAAATGTTTAATTTTTTGTGTCTTGTGCTTAAAGTATTCTAGGCAAATATATTAGCAAATTTCATAGAGCGATACAAAGCACAATTTTTCACATTCAACAAATGCTTCTTTTTTATTGCACTGGATGCAATTTTTGACGAAAATGAGGCTAATTTAAAACTTTTTATTGCATTATAATTTTCAGTGTGGTTATACATATAGGTTGACTTATGCCCATGTTCCCATTTCTCAGTTGATTCAAATAAACTCCCAAAAGTGTTAAAAATCTGATAATGAAAGCCGCCTATTATTTAATTATGTTTACATGAAATGCTCACGCTGCGAATTAGCTCAACAATGCGGTACAATAAACTACAATTTATTTCTATAGGGCTCTTCTTTAAAAATATAATGTTTCATATTAATAAAGTAGTACGTTAAAATACTTAGTAAATAAATGTCTTTTTGAGGAATTGCGAATTTATTTCCGCTTGCCACTTTTCTAATTTAAATATACGAGATTGTTTTTTCAGTTGAATAGATACATTACTTTCCACCTATGCCTTGTTCTTTCCTGTTCCATGACCACGACTGTGTATAAACAGTGATGTATTTGTGTTCTTGAAATCTGAAAAGCAACCTAACAATCTGAATTATATTTAAACTGTCTATTTAATGTCCTCCCAAATGGGATCTAGATGCTCCCCAATGTCCGTTATAGGCAATATCCCAGAAATTTGACTTTCTACTTTAGGAATGTTAACATCAGTTAGATCCAGGTCATCTTCATCGAACCATTTAGCAACAGTCATATTCATGTCGTACGGCAAAATTGCCATAAGCTCACTCTGTCGGCACGCAACAACTAGAGCAGGGTCTTCTTTTAGTTCTACTTTAGCTTGACTACACTGAGCGGTGTGCAATTTTGCATGAGCCTTCATGTTGCAGATTGAAGAAAAATACTTTTTGTAAACCTTACAAATATGGGAGGAAAGTTTGGACTGCACCGATGGACAGTAGAGGTCGTAAGGTGTTGGCCTGGAAGCTCGGCAGGAGCATGGCAGCATTTTTTAAATAGCCAGAGAAGGATTTACGAAGAGTGATCTATATTGATGCAGACCTGTTTCTTTTAGGTCTGCAAACTTTACCCCATCCGGTGTTTATGTCAGAGGAACAACAGGTGGTGGCAATTTTGAAAGATGAGGAAGAGTGAACTTCGACAAGGCAGACAACATTTTGTGTCCTGACATTTTACTATTTGC
This sequence comes from Macrothele yani, assembly GCA_039090855.1. NCBI lineage: Eukaryota > Metazoa > Arthropoda > Arachnida > Araneae > Macrothelidae > Macrothele > Macrothele yani. The sequence continues at coordinate 105,775,161 of CM077007.1, forward strand.
AAAAGATACTGGCTTTCAGCAACGTGTTTGTTTCTACAAGAAGTATCTTTTTCAAGAAGGGGTTCAACTAGCTCCGAGTCCGTGGGATCTACATAATCTGTGATAGTTGGATACTCATTGATTACAGTGTTAGACCAAATTTCTGAAAGTGTTTTTCCAGCGAACGCAAAGTTAATTTTCTCTTTTTCGATATCAATTGTTCAACCTTGCGCATCCAAGTGGCTTCCATAATGATCATGCGGTAAAATCAAACCTGCGAGTTCCCTGCTTAAAGGAGCCATTCTTCGTTCGATTCTGTTAAAAGAACTTCGACCAGCAGCATTGCAGGTAACGAATACAGCATTCAAATTTCTTGTTAAAAAATTATGTATACTTATCTTGATAACTTTTTCGTAGCGTGGATTTTCAACAGGGCCACCATCAACAGTGATTATGAGCACTAGTTTTGGTAAATTTCCTGGTACAGTTCTCATGATGTTTCTAAACTTTGGAAGATCATATACCCTGTTCAGATCACTTGCGAGAGATGATGCGGTGGATGATGAGCGTTTTCCCGACCTTACTGCTATGAATGTTGGACCAGAGTAGCTAACAGCTTCTCATTCTCCAAACAGACCGTCTTCAATAATGATACCTGCAATAGTTTATGGTAATTTGCAATTACCCAGTTATGATCAGGCAAAGTAACTCGATATTCCACGTGCATCAGTATCGGTGCTTGCTTACCAGCTGCTAATAACCCTAGAGGTATGCGTGCTTTATCACCTTGGCTCAGAAAAGACACTTTCTGTGACCAAAATAATGAAGCAAACTGCTCAAGAAACAACACTGTTGCCATTGCAAAACAGGTATCTATATGTTTTGCATGTGATGCAGCTGTTACTCAAATTAATTTTACAGGTACAGTACGAACATGGTGTTTCCCTTCTGATGACAGGCTTTGGCATGGAAGGAGCTGTAAATAAACAGGGCTTCTACTAACATCATATCCCTCCTCCTTTAGCTTTTCCGTTAACTCAGATAACGTTTTTACTGAATGATACGATTCTTCACGGCACTTCTCATGGGCAGCAGAGCCAAACATAGCTATATCCGTATTGCTTTCAAAAGCAATGGCTGGTTGTTTTCTAAAGAAGGACGGCCTATTTTTTCCCGGACTTTAAACTTGGATTTTAGTTCAGAATATTTTTCATAAAGTTCACGTACCTTAATTTTCTTTGCAGCAGGCTCTCTTTTCTTTTTCTCTGCATTTTCTTTTTAAGTTCCTTTAGCTTCTGCTTTTTTATGGTTAGTTCTTTTGTCTGTACTTTGGTTAACATTCCACTTTGTTTCTTTTTTTTTAGTAGTCCAACTACATCTGCATTTAAAACTTTGATTTCATAATTCAGAGCTTGTTGCACTGGTGCTAATAGAGTGTATACTTCTGGCTTAATTTTTGCCGAACATGGGTTTTGTACTTCATAAATTTTTTTATCAGATGAAACAACAGCATTTTTTGATGCTGTAGATGTTCCGGGAGGACAATTGGCTTCAATACTCGAAAACGCATCTTGAAAAGCATCAGAAGATGCAATTTTTATTGCAGCTTGTTGGGATTGCTTTCCTCAGAATTACAGCAGTGAAGTTTTTCTCTGTAACTCTTTTGATTTTCACTCACTTAAGTATTTTTTTACTAATTCAGGTAAATTTAAATCTGCCTTAATGGAGTTCCAAATGGATATGTCGCCCTGTTGTTGTTTCCCTGTTTTATTTGGATGTGCTGTTTTATACCCTGCCTGCAGCTACTGAAATAAATTCTGCTTATCCATTCAGAATTAAGAAGCCGCAGACATATACAACTGTACTAAACCAGCACTGAATTCACTTTGATGGTGTACTTTATTGAACATACTCTGCTGAGATGAAATGACATGTAAATCGCCTCAAGTGAACGGTTCTGTCATAGTGGCGTCAGTTGTTTGTTTTTGTTACACCACAGCAGCGATAAAGTTTTACTGATGTTTAAACTATCCCACCTAATCCAAACTTCTTGCGACTCATTTACCTTGGCTTGGTGATGTTTCCACACCGCTACACTAGGGTGCACAACCCTTCTCAAAACATCTCGGTCGACAACACATTAGCCATTTTTTACTTTTTTTTTTTTTTTTTTTTGTAACTCGAAGCAACTAAGATTTTAGGCAAAGAATACAGAATGGGGTCAGGGGACACTTCCCACCCTGAAAACAAATACACATTGCAGACATATATTTCAGATAAAATATAATTAAGCAATGAACATTGTGTTCTCTCAATAAATTATGTTAAAAGAGCTGAATTCTAAGAAACATAAAATATATTGTAGACCATGTTGTAAAGGACTGTGAGGGAAAAAACAAACACTATCCCCCCCACATGATATAAAGACGTATCTGCGAACATATTTAAATTCCAATGTTGTTCACATTGAACAAACGGGGAGTTTTTAAACATTATGATTCCGCTATATTTTTGCTGCTGGAAGTCCAAATTACTACCCCCCTCCACCATGTCACATTTGGTCCGGTTGTCAGGAAGTCCAAAACCCGAATTTGCCCCCTGTAATCTCGGACCGTACTTTATGGATGGCCCCTTACCTCTAAATGCCAAGCTTGAGCAGCAAATGTTCAAACAAACTCTGATATAATGGATTGTTCATCAAAAGAAGATAATGAAAATGACAATGTAGCAGAAATTTCAGAACCTATGCCTTCATTCAAAGTGGCATTAAATGGATTAAAACTTGTGGAAAACTTTTTACTTAGTCACGATTCTCAAGAAAAACACTTGCAAAGCCTTTGAATTATTCCGAAAGCTTTGCTTGAGCTAAACATTAAAAATAGTTAAAGCAAAAGGAAACTATTGATTTTTTCTGAACCAAGATCCCATAATGTTAAAAGTATGTACGTGTGCGTACATAGTTATACTTTATTTTTTGGTTCTTACATAAATGTGTCTGCAATACATATTATGTACTAGTATAATATTGTACTACTAGTGCACATTGGTTTCTATTTTTTGTACACATTATGTATGCCTGTAAAATTTATTTTACCTCAACCTCGGTTTTATGTTTTCCCGCAGCGTACGACTTTTTATGCTGGTCTCCTGAAAAGCATAAAATCGGGGTTTCACTGTATCAGAATTTTAAGTCAAATATTATGTATAGTAAATTTTACAAAATAAAAATGCTAATGTGCCAGGGTGAGTCAAAAGTTCATCCTTTTTTGAGATACACATAATGTTGAGCCTACATTACTATGCGAAATGCGCACCAGCATTGACAGGGTACTGCAATAACATGGAACAATTAGGTTGATGACATGCATTAGGCATGGAGCGACATTGGTTTATCAGGTCAGCCGAGGATGTAGGTTGATAAGAATGCTGCTCAGGTGCTCCTATGCTATTATAAGAAGGAAAAAAAAAAGGATTATTAAATACTACAGCAGCAAGAGAAATTTGCACGTTTAAAGATGACGAAACAGTGGGCAACAGCACAGCACGAAAATGGTTCTGGCGCTTCAATGTTGGGGAAACCAGTCTAGCAGACAAGCCAACGTCAGGACGTCCAACAATAACCATCACTGACACCATGGTCAAAGCTATGACAGCAGACCCTGATACCTGTATATGCCAAATGGCAGCTGCTCAGGTGGGATCTTCCCAATCCACCACAGTTCACCACCTGCACCAGCTTGGTTTCTCCTTCAGGTGTAATTAAATGGTTCTCCATGAACTGACACCCCAGCAGGCAGAAACTGCGCATCTCTGTCACAGATTGCTGTCAAATCCAGTTTTCACATCACATCGTCACAGGTGATAAAAAGTGCAGGATGGGAAATAATGCTAGCCTTCTTGCCATTGGCAAGTGGATTTCCTTGATTTTTAGGCCTCTTAAAAATTGCAGCTTATAAAATACATAAAATAATAACATCGTAGGCTTTCAATAATTTTTATTTAAACATTATGCTTCTTGATTTATAGGGCAGGAAGGTATATTCTAGTCCAAAACCCGAACTGTGAATTCATGCCCTGCTAGACACAGAAGAATTCTATTTTTAGACTGACCCAGCTGTTCAATCGCATGAGAGAGCAGAGCTGATATCACTCCTGCTGGTGGAATAAATTGATTTTTCCACTGCAGAATGCTGTATAACCACCAGCAAGCATTACTGATGTTTAAACCTTTCCAAAATTTGGTTCTTATCTTTCTTCTCGGAGCATGAACTAAATTGTCTTCACTCAGTCACTTAGCCTGACTGTGTGAAGGAAACATAAACAAGGTTTTGGTGGACAAAGAGTTTCTGCAACATAAAAATTGCAGGCAACACTGAGTTACTGAAAATCAATCTGTAATTTCTACATGTTTAATTCCAAACAATAAACTTTAGTAACATTTTTCTAATGTAAGTCATCCGGTAGCAATGTAGCAGTGCAACATGATTCATCCTATACACCATGTGTTTCTGTTTTGGTTGATAGCAATGTTGTGATACAACATGATTCTGAATTCTTTGAATAAAGCTCATGTTGAGAAATGGCTTCCTAGTTTCTTAATTCAATTACTAATCTAAAGCAACTATTATGGGAATTTTACTAGGAAATTTTTTCATTAATAGCAAATTTTCGGAGAAAACTCTTCTCCTTCTTCAGGCTGTCTTGTTGTTTCAGACAAGACAGCCTGAAGAAGGAGAAGAGTTTTCTCCGAAAATTTGCTATTAATGAAAAATTTCCTAGTAAAATTCCCATAATAGTTGCTTTAGAATTCGAAAATGTTATGCTTAAAAACAAAAATGATGCAAAAAATTCTGAAAAGCTACAGAAAAGGAAATTTCAGAAGAAATGGGACAGAATTCCCTTGGATTGTTCATGAAGATGGTTTTGCAAAATGTGGATTTCGCTGCAATGCAGATGTGAAAGTCACATAAGTTTTCACAGAGATTTACAGCCCTTTTCAAACATGTAACTTTTAAATTCCAAGATAAATCTGTGCAGCATAGCAAAAATGTTTATATTATTGAAAATTCATCACACAGGGTGTCTACTGATTTCCAATGAACCAAATTCATGACTTTTCCATTATATCTTTAGTTAAATTCATGGCTTCTCGACAATGCGTGGCACAATGACAACCATTTTGGACTTATAATCTAGTATCCTTGGCTTGAGATCCGAGGTAATTTTTTTATTTTTACAAACACTGAAATTCATTCCATGCGACAATTAGTTTAGGCAAAACTGATGTGTCTATATCTATAATATCATTGCTGCTAAAATGGCTATAGGGGTGGGGGTGAACCCCTACCTGAAGGCCAGTTGAAAGGCTGAATGTAATTCTTATGTCACTAAAATTGCTTGTTAACATGAATAATGTAAGTATATGTATGACTTGCACTATGCCACTCACCAAATTCTATGTGTTTAAAGAAATAAAATAATTCAACTCTCTTCTAGGATGGGGTATGGCTATTTTCAGAAATATTTGTCATTACATCTATTAATACACAAATTCTTGTAACATGGTAATGCTGTAAAAACTTACAAGTTTTTATTAAGTCAATATAAAAACTATGAATGTACAAAATTTATGGAGACTGAAATTTCACAGTGAAAGACTCAATGTTTAAGTATCTTAGCTAAACTTATTATCTCAAAATCTAGAACTTCAGCTTCTTCTTTTGCCATTTCTAAAAGCTTTCTTTTCTATCTTTGAGTTATTTCTGTACTTGGACTGCTCTCATTTTACGATTGGCCACTTCATCGTCAGATTTCTTCTTTTTTAAGGCTTCTACTCTTTTTGATGAAGCATTTTTGACAGCTAATATAATTGATTTTGTGATGTCCACATTCAGTTCTTTCTCACTATTAGCTAAGCAACCTAATGATTGTATTGCACTGTAAACACTTTTTTCTGCAACAACTGCATCTTCTAAGTTTTCAATTAAAAGTTCTTTGTTAACAGAAAAGCCTCTTTCAACTGCTGTATTGCCATGAAACATGTATAGCAGCTTCTGTAAGAACTTGATAAAGTCATGGTTTGCACTTTGTAGTAAATGCATCAGGGAGTGATCAAGTTTGTCCTCCTTAGGAGTGAACTGTTTCAGTTGTATTTTAGAAGATTCACGAAATTGCAAATATTCCCTCTTTACAACATCAGCTTTTGATGAAGCCATATGATTTTTTGACACAAATTTTTGCAATGCAATTGTCACTCGAGTCTCTCAAAATGGAACTCTGCATAACTTCAGGTGATAAACATGAAGCCCCTTTCACAAACTTGTCTTCATTCAGGTGCTGATACAAAAAAGACAATTGCATGACCACCCACTCAATTTCATTACTTTTTCATTACTTCATGACCACCTGCTCAATTTCATTACTTTTTCATGACTTTCATGACCAGTAGACACCCTGTCACAGATTCTTGTTAACACTCCATTGGCCAAATGAATTAAAAAGTTGGGTGAAAAAAATATTTAAGCAGCTCAAAGTACAACATATTATTCAATCTGAGCTACATATGGCAGAAACCAATAAGCCATTTTTTGACATTGAATCACTCCCCATGTTTTCCAGGAAGTTATGAGGTTGATGTATGAAACCAATATGCAAACAGAGATGCTTGCAGGGAATTTATTTCTTGCATATCGGAAGTCATAACAGAATCAGTATTGAAGGAACTAAAGTAGTCTCAGTTCATTAGCATTATTTTAGACACCTCTGCAGACAAAGGCACAATAGAGGAAATGATCATGTATGCCAGATATTTGAAAAGCAGTAAAACTGAAGAATGTTTTTTGGGCTTCTGGAATTAGAAAATAGTGTATCTCAACCATATTTTTCTGCTATTGAGAAATAGTTTGCTACTCTTGGTTTAGATTTAAAGAAAAATTCTTGGATTGTTGGTTTAGCAACAGATCGGGCAGCCAACATGGTTTGTGAAATACCTGCTTTATGTGCCAAATTTAAAGAATGTTTACCTCACATATTATCTGTGCATTGTGTTGCTCATCAACTGCAGTTAAGTGTACTTTATGCACTGAAGAATGTATCATATTTTATATATTTTATGGACATTCCAGTAAAAAAATCAAGCACCTGGAAAACATAGCCAACTTATTAGCTCAATTTTTTTTTAAATTCAGAAACTGCACCAAATTAGATGGGTGTTGTATTTAGAAAATAAATCTAATGAAAAACAAGGTAGCAAAAATGCAAAAGGCTGGCAACACTCAGTTTTCTCTTAGATTTTCTTCAAATCTTTAGAAATTTGCCCCTTGTTTCCCAAAAATATCATTTGCTTTTATGTCAAGTCAACAACGAAATTCCAAAAGCACAAAAAGAAATAGGAAAAATATGAAGAATGATCTTTTAGTTCTTACAATGGAGAAACTTACCAAGATGTAGTTCTGACAAATATTGCAAATGCGAAGTTCTTCAAATCTGACAGAAATACTATAATGAACTTTGCAAAAAAATATTTAATGGAAAGATTTTGTGACATTAATTCCCCTGTAATCACTTCAACATATGTTTTTGACACATTCACTTGGCCCACTGGAAAAGACTTCAGTGACTTTGGAGACAATGAAATCAAAATAACCTTACATCACTTTAAGGAAATTATCAAACATAAAAACACTAAAGAAGATGTCGAAAAAAGTGTGGTAGAAGAACGGTTCGACTTCAAAATAAGTAGCCAGAACTTGAAAGTTGATGAGCTACTTTTAAAAATTACTGAACATAAGGAGAAGTTTTTTTTTTTTTTTTTTTTCCTTTTACATAAGTCAGTTGTTTTCACTTCTTTGTGTAATACCAGAATCAATATCAACCTGCAAACATGGCTAAAGCTAGATGAATCTGTCAATAATCACTTGAGGACCTCATTAGTTAACAGAAGTCTGAACAATCTCCTAAATATACACATTAATGGGAAATCGTCGGAAAATTTTGATCCAGCAGACTCTATGGATAAGTGGTAATTTGCAGGAGGAACAAAACATGTACAAGAACATAAGAGAAAAATTTGTGATGCTGAATAATTGAAAAGAAACACAAGCTGAACAATCATAACTCATCATGTATGCAGTGGTTGCTCTGGCTTTTTTTTTAAGCTTTTGCCAACTCAGTTGCCGAATTCAATTTTTTTTTTTTTTTTTTTTTGCCAAAATGTTATAATGGTACAACCAAATCATCAATTTTTTTCCAAAACCTTGTTTCCATCACTAAGATGATTTTTTCACAAATTGTGAAGAATGCGATCTGAAGTGTAACCTGGGTATGTAATATTTAATTATAAATTAATAATAATAAATTGGTGTCATGCTCTCCCTTATAAATCAAAGGTCTCATGGGGATTTTTTTTCAAAATCTAGTATAGTGTGTATATGTATTCATATTACATAGGGGCAGAAATTTAAAATTTGTGTCATATCCCTTCCCTGCACACTATTGTAACGTAAATTACGTGCCTATGTTGCATCTTCTTGACTAGTGGTAAAACATCCCTGGCTGGTAAGATTTTTCAGGAATTTCCCAATTCTGGAAAAGTGGATATTCCTATGTTATCCTACCACTGCAAACCAGTGGCTGAGGAAATGCCAGGAAGCACAGCCAGTGATGCAAAAAGGGAGGTTTGAGAGGAAATTCATGCTGTACATTTGGTGGAATTATTAGGCTCCTGTGCACTGGGAATTTGCACCAGATGGCCTGACTGTGGATGTGAACCTTTATGCCGAACTACTGCAGTGGGTACCTGATGCTTTGTACCAATGCTACGCAGTACTCATCAACAGGAAGAGGGTGTGGCTTGCAAGTGGAAAATACCCATGCCACACCTCTAGATTGAGATCCACCCAAACATACAGGAACTGCAAGGAATTATTGAGATCCCCCTCCCCCTCTATCCTCCACACAGTCTGGACCTTGCCCCCATCTGACTACCACCTGTATTGCTCCACGGACCACTTCCTACAAGGATGGCACTTCACTTCAGTGATAAATGTAGAATCTGGCATCCCAGAATTTCTGTTCTCGAAAACTTCCGAATAGCACTGGATGGGATCATGGTTCTGGTGGAACAGTAGCAAAGGACTATAGAAAACAACAGCCTATAGTTTGTAGAATCAGGTGAGTGTGCATGGCTTATGAACTTTTGACTCATCCTGGTACTGATTTAATCTTTGACAATACCAATCTCCAACAAGATTGCTGTTAGCCTGAATATTTGAAACAGGCTCTAAAATATTAACAGCTTACATACACATTAAGAATGCATTCTGGGCCTTGATGAAGAATTAAAAAATTACATCATGCAACAAAAACTATAATTTTCCATTGCAAAATGCCTTGGGCAAAAACACTTAACTACATTTTTGTCTATCAATGTATAAAGTTCTGATATTCTGATTTGAAGCTTGAATTCCATAATTTAATTTAATCACATATAAATTAACAGATCAAGAATCCACTGTAATTACATTGGTGGATCTAACAGAAATTAATATTTTCTTTTGTCTTAAATGCCAATATTTACCAGTACCCACATACCCTTTTGGATGAACAAAGAAACCCAATAAGCTACTTTCATCCTTCTGCAGATTAAATACTATGTAACAAATCTGTATTCTACCCTCCTCCATTCAGAAGGAATTTAAATATTAAAAAAGTGTTTACAAAAATATTTAAAATTCACACAAATTTTCAAAATGAGTTTCTTACCCTGTCAGCTTCTTCAGCAGTTAAAGATTCTTGAGTTTCAGCGAGACGCCTTTTGGCAATTTGAGTTCGCCTGTCACTTTCAGCTATGAAACTTTTCAAATGTTCTAACGCCTATATAACAAGTACACAGATTTAAACACATATAAATAACCAACTCATTTCATTATATTTACAGGGTACATAAGTTATTACTGCAGGATCAAGGCACATCATTTAGTACCATTGTCATCAGAGTTATGGGTTTTGTAATTTAAATTTCATACCATGATTATTTCTTATCGTACCAAAGAATTTTCCATAGAACTTACAACTATTTTAAATAATACATGGCAATATGCCACTTCTTTCTAACTTTCTCAACTCATGGGTGAAACTTTAACATGTTAGTAAATAAATAACACATACAGTATTAAGTACTGACATGAAAGCTTTAAGAAAAAAACTAGCAGAAACAGCAGTTTAAAACGAACTGTTATGTAAATTCCACTAGTATGAACAATTAACATCAGCATTGTAATTTCTTTTAAGTTTTAGGGCAACCAAAAGATGAATTAACATGACAGGTATTAAAAGGTGACAAGATATTAATGCACTCAGATGAAAAAACAACAACAACAAAAAAAACAGGATCTTCAAAGGTTATATGCCACAAATTATATTTACAGACTGTCTATAGAACCAAACGAGGATATCAAAGAAAGAAAAAAACAGCCTTTTAGAATTTCACTTAATCTCTGTACTGCACCCATTCATTGTGTAAAATGTGTTAGGTTCTGGTTTGCAGAGCACAAGGATGAGGTACAGGAGCTAACCTGGCCACCTCAATATTACTGAACATTTGTGGGAATATCTGGAGTGAAAGGTCAGATCACCCTTTCTACCTCCAACATCACTGACACAGTTAGGACATATTTTACAGGAAGAATGGTCTCAAATTCCACTATCGTACATGCATGACTTTTAAAATGTATTCCAAGTCGAATTCCTTCTATTCTGAAAGTTTGAAGTGGGCTTACAGCTTATTAATAAAAAGTTCTCCATAAACAATAAGTGTTTCCATTATTTTGATAAGCTCCTGTATATCATAATGACTGCTGCAATGAATGTGTTCCACTGAACATTGCCAACAAGGGTGATGTAATGCCATCTACTTGTTGAGAATACAAAATGGCATGGTAAAGGGCAACTTTTCCCAAGAAGAGGAGCAATTTAAAAAAAAAAAAACGTGTGACCTACAGGACAAAGTTTGCATCTGTTCTGAGCTATCTCATGAAAGAAGAATAGTTTCTTTCTCTTGTAGTCCCTGTGCAGAAATAACTAAAAAGGATAAAAAAAGTGTCAGACAAGGAGAGAAGAGGAGAAGTGTGTATATGTCTGTGTAAAAATGAGAAACACAGAGAGATACACATAAAAAGTGTAGCCTAGTGGATTTCACAGAATGATCATCATAATCTATTTAGATTAAAGCAGTAGATGGCTCTCACAACAGATAGAGCTTTGTGTGGCAATTCTGATTTTGACTTTTACTAACCTGAGCACATTGTATGGCTATGTAAGGTAATCAGGACTCTACTGTACAACACAACAGATTGTAAATATTATTTTAGATGCTAGATAGATAACAATCTCCTTTTTATCCACAATGATGATATAATACTTTTCCAGTATCTGGTATATTCTCAAAGTTACCTGCTGCATGTTTATGTTTTGTTGCTTTTACATCAGAAATCAACTGCCAGTATTTTTTTCTTAAACAAAAGTACCATTCCATTTTTTACCACAAATAAATTCTTTAACTCCTCATGAAAATCAAAACAAACTAATAATCGCTCATCACATAAAAACAAACATTACCAATTCCTACATATACAGGGTAAGGTGGCAAAACTTGCCTGATCTGGTGTATCTCTTTCTAGTATTAAGAATAATAAAAGGCAAACCATTTTCCCTTCCCTTTCCACTCCTTAGCTTTACATTTCATTTTAGCACAAATATTGTTGTCTTGCTCCTGAATAAATTACATTAATCAAGTCAATGTTTTATAAAATCACTGATGAATGTGCAAAAGATTTACAACAGTACATTCATCTACTAACATGGTGATTTTCACTTACAGAATTGCCACGTCTCAAATTCACTGCAGCACAGAGCTGGAAAGATACCAGGCGTCAAGTCGCCCTCATACCTAGAAATTAGGCGTTGATGCCAGAGTTTTGTTTTTAATTCAAATTTCGTAATTTACTATTTATTTATGGTATTTTGATTGACAGCAAGAGATGCAAAGTTAATTCTTAACTCAAGTTATTACATGATCTCAGGCACAATGAAGTTACAGGATTACATTTGGCACTACTGCACTGCAAATGAAGTGACAGCATTTAGCTTTTCTGACTATTGCATTAGTAAATGAAGTAAACACAAAAGCACACTGGGACAACATTTACCTAGCTCTTTCTGTACATGAAAATTGCCAAAAATTAAGTCAGCTTGTCCCAAATTGAGAAAAAGTTGCAATTCCATGGTGCAATGGGATAAAGTGCCCCCCCCCCGTACAGCTACCAACTGATTAAGGGTTACTAGTGGATTTTATTTATCAAAAAAACTTTAGCATTTATATGATGTTGACACCCATATGCATGTGTTATTTTATTTATTGCTATTGTTTTCTGAGCAAAAATATTAACAACTTATTTAAGATTAGATCAGGTTCCTCTCCTCCCTTCTTTTACCCTCTGCTGTTGCTGCACTGCAGAGTTGTGATGGGACCTTCAATGTACTGATTACTCTAAGGGACTCGCCAAAAAATAAAATTTTAAATGCTTTAAACAACAAAAGTCTAGCATTAAGCAGCATCAAATATACAGAGATGGTGTCCTGATCATCTAGGAATTTCAAGAGCTGCACAAATCTGCACATCATTTTTTAAGTACACATCCAACAATAAGAACACAATCATAAAAATATAAAAAACAAGAACATAATCAGGATGATAATTGAGGCTTGATCAGAAAAATTCAAAATTCCAAAAATCATGGAACATTTTTATCTCTGGTAGAACAATAACTTCTAGTGGCTCCAAACATTATTTTTGGCCAACAAATGGCATGAAGGTGCCCAAAAATATTGAAGAAATGTCATGATATTAACAGTATCCAATAAACAATTCTAAAAATGTTTGATAAATGTTAGAAACTTTAAAACATGAAAATAAACTTTACACAATTGTTGGACACCATTATTTCACCAAGATTTTTTATTTCTGTAGTGTATTCAATTTCTCATACTCCATAGTAGATAAATTATTTCTGTGTTGACTATAGAGAAACCATAGCACTTGGAGCATCTGGGTCCTCTGTGAAACGATGATGAGGCATGTGCTGAAGTTTATTCAATCATGCTTGTCGTTGAACCCACTGGAAAAGGACCAAGTGCACATTCGCTGGGAAAGGTGAACTCAAAATAGTTTCCCGTAGGTGAAGGGAAATCGTTTAGGAAAAAAAAAAAAAAAAAAAAAAAAAAAAAGAGGAAAAATTCACCTCCCACTCACTAAAGGGGCTATGGAAGACATCAAGAAAATCCAAAGTACAATAATTTCCGGGATTCATAATTTTTCACCAGAAGTCAATATTAAGTTTCATGGCTTTTCCAGGAGTCAGAGAGGAAATATAAAGGAAAAGGCCCACTTAAGGATTTTTTAAATTCCAGGAGGTGTACAGACCCTACACATAAGTCTTCAGTTAAGAGAAAAGGTAACAACAATAAAAAGTACTTTCCTCCCTTCTTTTTAGTGTTTACACAAGGAAGAACAAAAAAAAAAAAATCAAATTAGTACCTCGTTTTATATAAGAAACACTAAAAAAAAAAAAGAAACTTAAAGACTCATCTGCAAGTTTACATAAAAATTGGAACAAAAAAATAAAACAGCATTAATACAGTACTGCTTAGATAATACACTCATTTTCATAAAAATCCACACACCAAGAAAAAAACCAATGCGATTCACATGAAACTCGACGAATAGCTACGGGAAGGGCAGACATGCAAATGATTAAAGTTTTGTGCGATTCCACATGCCCATGCATCCAAGACCGGCGTTGCAATTGCAATCCTTGGGCCTTATAAGGCAGCGCACAGGGGACTCCACATTCATGCCGAAGTGCACGGTAAGAGTCAGATGAAATCCCCAAGTGATAAGACATGCTGACGAGCCACCATAGATGTGCGTACGGGCAACTGAGTTTGAACGAGGCTGTATTGTCGGGATGAGAGAGGTAGGGTGGCACTCTCCTGTCGGTGCACCGAATCTGCCGCCATTTGGGCCGGTCAGACAGTATGGTGCGATCATGTTGGGAGCAATGGACACGGGAAGGCACCCAGACATGGCGGACTGTCTACGGATGACCCAGACACACTACCAGCAGAGAAGACCGTGGGATTGTGAGAGCAGCACGCACAGATGCAACGATGTCCTTGTCCAATATCCAGAGACGCGGCGGTTGTACAAGGGACTCCTGTGTCAGCCAGAACCATTTCCAGATGCCTAACAGAGGCGAATCTGCACTATCAACGGGCCTTACATTTTCTGCCATTAACACCTGACCATCGTCAGCGTCGACTGCAATGGTGCCAGCAGCAAGCAATGTGGAATGTTACAGACTGGCAACGTATAGTGTTCAGGGATGAAACCCACTTCTGTATGGGAACGGATGACCACTGTGTCAGAGTGTGGAGGGCCACAAGTGAGTACTACAATCTCAACCTCACTGTACAAGGGCACACGCCCCAAACTGCAGGCATGATGGTCTGGGGAGCCATCACGTATGACAGCCGGACTTACCTCGCAGTGATCTGAGGGACGCTGACAGCCCAGCGCTATGTACAAGAGATCCTGCGGTCCCATGTGCTGCCTTTCTTGGTGGGACAGCCCGGACCCATTTTCTAACAAGATAACGCCTGTCCGCACACAGCTCGGGCTTCCCAGGACTGTCAACGTCATGCTTCGTCATTTCCGTGGCCTGCAAGATCACCTGATCTCTCGCCTACCGAGCATAAGTGGGACCAGATGGAACGCCGGCTTTCTCCATGTCCCAAAGTTTGTGATTTAGAGCGTCAGCTGCAAGAAGTGTGGGCCAATCTGTCCCAGGATAACATAAGGCGCAGCATCTCTTTGACTTCATGCCGAACCGTATCACCACATGTATCCGAGCATGAGGCAGTTCGACACGGTACTAAGGATGACCATAATGTGTACCGTATGTCCGCAGGAAATCGTCCTGCTGCTGTGATATTGTAACCACTTCTGTCCTTGGTACGTACCATTTCACTACTAAAATCTCATTTCAATCCGACGCCTCCTTTTTGGTGAGTGGATTTTTATGATAATGAGTGTACAAAGAACTTTTTTTTTTAAAGAGATTCATGCAATAACAGAATAAAAATGGAACACCAGAGCTCCAACTCTGAGAAGCTATCACATCAGGTGACAGTGCAAATCAATTTGCAATGCTACTAGAAAACTGTTACAGTAAGACTTGATATGCAAGCCTGAAGATGCTCCATGCACTAAGTGAAATGGATTTCTAAAGAGCTATTTTTTCTTCCTTTATATTTTCTGAATATTGAAACTTTTCACCACAGAAACGATCCATCCTCGTTCATGTAGAAACTATGTAATTTGATTTTCACTTTCTTCAAAAAAGAAGACTTACCACCAAAGCATCAATAATATTATGTGAAATACCACAGCCACACAGTGCAACAAATATAAAACACTTGGAGGTGGGACTGATCTTCCGATCTAAACTAAAAATATTTTTAGAAGTACAGCAACTGAAAAAGAAAGTTAGTGCAGTAGAGTTAGTTTAAAAAAGAAAATGTCACTGAATAAATGACGAAAAGAATAAGATTAAACAAAAGTAAAAAACAACACTGCAAATGCCAAGATTTTGATTTTTTTAATTTGATGTATGATATGTGCTTTTCAGAATATCTACATGAGCAGCACATAAGACAGTCTCATTTAAGTTGCCATATCCTGGTTTTACCAAATGAAAACCAAACACATGCATAAACCACAAACTTTCTTCATGGTTCTTTGGGTATAAACAGACTTTTGCATGCCACTTTTGAAATGGTTTAGCAGTGCTGCAGTAACCCCCCTCCCCCCAAAGATGTTTAAAATGCATTTAAATGTTTTTTTAGCTGTTCAACATTCATAACAGAGGGATGTAAAAAACGAAAAAATGCCAACCAACTTTGAACTTTGATTTGACTTTAAAGGTTACTTCCAAAAGCTTCTATGACTATGAGGAACTGCTTGACACTAATTTAGGGCTACTGTCTCTAGAAAAGAGTCAATCCAACCAGTTCATTAAATACACCGACACAGGGATCAACTACATCAAGGGAACTATTTTAATAACTGCTTACAAAAAATCTGAAGAAAAAAAATACAAGTTCAAGAAGGTAGGTGACAATTTGTACAATTCAATGCAAGACAAAAACAAGATTTCCACTTGAGTGAGGCACAGCGGAACAAAGTGGAAGAATTTGTGAGCTGTAGCGTACTAGTGATCATAATAGATTGAACAGCAGTCCAATGATCTATGCTGTGTATATGAATGTGATGTCACATCTCCAGTAAAAGCAGACTGAAATGCTATCACTGAAAAATAATAAATTTTATATTAATTTGGAGAAAGCTTCAGATTCAACTAAAATAAGTTCTAAATGGTAGTGTCCCATTCCTAAAATAATGTAACTGACTGCAAGAAACGAAAAGATCCAGAACAGAGAAGCAATGCTCTGTGGGAAGTAAGCTAACAAATATTTGTTAATGGTTTTTTAGGTCAATTAAACAGAGCTCAATGTGTAGTACTGGCTGAACTGTGATAGTAAAAAAATTTAAAAAATGAAGGTGAACTTAAGGCAAGTGAAAGTGGGATGCAGTCAGTTGGTGATTACCACAGTGTCAAATGGCAAACAACTTAAGCATCTGAGAGTAAACTACAGCAACTTTTTGTTTATTGGCATAAGGAATAAAACAAATTTTTGCCAAGCTTTCGCACATCAACAGATGGTTTTGTGAAGGCTCACAGCAACTACAAACTGAATGCTAAAAAATTTAACAATTTAAATATGAGCAAGACTTGACTAGACAAAAAATAAAGAATGATTAAATACAGAGAGATTTCTGTATTTGAAGTTACAAGATATGCTAGGTTGGGCACATGGCATTTTGGAAGGGAAAAAACATTAAGGCATTGGATCTAAATTTTGGTAACTCTAAAGAGATGCTGTTGTTGCACTTGTCACAAATATCAGCAGCCTCACAAGATTTCTCGGAAGACTTTTGATTTAGGGCTGGAGTAGGGAGCTAATTGTTTTAATAATGTCCTACATAGGGGCAGTGAACTTGAATTTCACTTCTCTGGAGAGGACCATGGATGCTCTATCTTGCTTAGCATATCTTTTGTGTTGAGATATCTTTTCTGGCATGTCTCCAATCACCAGCCTTATTCGTGATTTGGAGATCTGCCAGAGTATTATGCTGATACTAAGGCATGCCCTTCTTATGGCATTCTTGTTCTTGGGGATGTAGAAAACATTTGGAACATAAGGGATTGATCCCAGGTATTAGATGTGTGAGATGGATAGATTTGTGCATCTGTGAAGGGGTGTGTGTCCTTGGTTTTTTTGTTCAAGGTGTATCCTGTTTCAGTGGCTAGTTTTGTTATATTATTTAGTTCGGATTGTCTAGACAAGACATCAAAGCAGACAGCAAAGAGACCTCAAAAACGGCATGCTTTTTTTTTTTTCAGATCATGGGTTTGAAAACCTAAACTTAAGTTAAAAACTGTTCTGTTATTAACTTAAGCATTACTAGGTTAAGTTCACTATTGGGAAAAGGGTTCAACATCAGCCGAATGTAACAAGAAATGGAGATCGCAAGGCCATCTCAAGATAAGTACTAATAGCTTGAGTTGGACTTCAAGCCACCACTTTATAATTAATGATGCTGTAATATATATACAAGTCTACAAACAAACATAGGAAATATCTTCAGCATTTAATCCAGACTAAAATGTTGAACACTGGCTGAATGCAAAACCTGGAAATCAACTTCTTGACAGCCACAAAGAAAAGTCACACTCATACTAAATATTGTGTTGTGTCCTGGGTGATGGTACAACTTTCATTTTTGAGTTAAGCACACCTGCTTTACTAAATGTATTTAAAATACCTTAGGTAATGCTTCAAAATGAGATGGGACAAAAATGGCACAAATAAAAATTTGTGGAGGATACAAAATGTATCCATACCCTCACCCTGATTTTTTTTTTTTTTTTTTTTTTTTTTAGAGAGAGAGATTTTCTAAGCCATGTGATGGCATTGTCCATTGTCTAATCACATTTAATCTGATTATGAAGTCAAATTGTTTTGGAACAAAACAATGGCTGCTGTACTGCTATGGAAGCTTACATAACTCTTTCAAGCCATATGAACCTCACCTGTCATGGAAGATGATATGTAACTGGAATTTTTCATTTAATAAGCAACTGCCTCACATGTTTAAGAACATCCTTATCACAGATATTCAAGGAGTTTTTATCCTACTTACTATTTGGTAGAAATCATGGTTGCAGTTATTTTAAACTTTTTATTAAAGTTTTAGAAATTTAATATTTTAAACATTTAAAATTTCTGAAACTTTAGCCATTTTCTCAGATGTGTTCAAGGCTTCATCATGATCACCCATTAAATCTGAAATGGAATTCACAAAAAATATCAAGTATGAAAAATTAAGATCCCAGATTTTAAGTTGATAAACCTCTAATATCAGCAAATACATGGATACAACACACACACAAAAGAATTACTTGTGTATGGCAGAATTAACGAGTAAACACACTTGTGTGTAAGTACAACAAATTTATATTATTTATAAATTTTAAGCCTATGGAATAACAATATTCTGAATGGTTTACATACAGCCTGAATTTTTTTTACAGTGAATCATAAAAAAGTACGACCAAACAGACTTACAACCACCAATCAGAAAACAAAAATTCTTCTTTTCGAGATAAAGCTCCCCATCACAGGTTATACTTCCAAACCAATTTTACCAGTGGAATCTAGTAGTAAAATTGACTTTATTATACAAATTTGCTTGCTGTATGATAAAGCATATAACTTTTTAACAAGCATTTAAATTAGGATCTATAGATAATGCATGAGTACTTGAATCTATTATATGTGTTTTCTACAGTTAACAGTCCTACAGTGAGATCTAAATTCTGAAAGATAGTTTGAAGTATTCACATATTTTTATGAAAATAATTAATGAAGCACATTAGGCTCATATATGAAAACACCACACAAGATCATCAAATCCATTTATCACCTTTATTTTTAGAAAACAATATACTGACAAACACACACATTCTGGAAGTTAAAAAAAATTTACTTACCAATAAAACTCTTTTTAAAGACACCACCATTGTCAATGTTCTTTGAGGGAGCAATATAAACGTATCAGAGTATTAAGATGACATATTTCACACTAAAATTTTTATTAAGTAAAAACACTACAGGATTGAAAATTATTAATGGAGCTTTTTTTTGTTTGGCATTAGCTTGATCACACAGAGAACTGAGAAATGATACCAAAGGAAACATAGTGGAATTTTTCTTGTCAGTAGCCAAAAAAGATTTCCAAAGAATACTAACACTGAAGCTCAGAATTTTGTTCATGGTGATACAGGTAGGACTAAAGAAAATTTCTCTCAAAAACTTCAAATTTCAGATTTTGATGTTATTAAAATACAATTTACTAAAGTTAAATTTTGTCCATACAAACTAAAAGTACCATATTTTTCTTCACATAATCTGCAGACTGTGAAATTCAGAAAAAAATAAAATAAATAAAATAAAGTCATACGATTGGCATCTGTAATGTTGATCCTGAACCGCAATTTCTGACCGAAAAGTTGCGGTTTACAAGATGACCCAGATGTTCAAAGAAATTAAGTAATGTTCTTCTGTTAAAAAAAGCAAGTCATTTTTTTAGTACTTTTGTCTAACTTTTATGGGAATAAAGAGCAGAGATCTCTAGTTTTTTCAGCATTATCATAGACCTAAATATCAGTAGGCACACTACAGACAATCTGTAGCATCGGGCAATTTTCAAAATGTTTTGACTAAAGAGTGAACCTTAACTAATGTGATTAGTACAGCAAACCTAACAAATACGATTTGCCAAGTGATTACAGGTGGCAAAGATTATGTGTTGTCGAACGGCCCTGCAGGCTTTCCACAGCACGCAGTCTTTTGTAAGCACAAATAGTACCACCTTTGCAGCATCATATTTGCTATCAAAATGGTTGTTAAGTATATACATATTAAAAAATTCTTTGCATCTCTTTACACTCCCTATCATCATTTTGTGTTACATTTTTTCAGTGGTTAATGCATCTTTGGTGCTTTTCAAATACCTCCAACCTCTCCTGGAAATTACCACACCAATTTAAAAAAAAAATAAGTACTGCAAAACCATTTCTTACTTTTCATAGAACCTGCACTTATTTTTTAACATATATAGTCTGTGGATTACATGGCAGAAATTATGGTACTGTATTACTACAAATTAAAAATTTTGAAATAAAAAAAATTGTGCACCAGGACCTAATTTCTACAAGGGGATGCTGAAAAGTTATCGGCCTAACTCCCTGTAATTGTAGCATTATTTTGTCACTACAGCTCGAAAGAGTGTTCCTTTCGTATCGTAAAGTGCCAATTTTCAGACTAATAGCTCTTTTTTTGCAGATGTTTGACGTCCTGAACTGACTCATGTCAATGCAAAGTGTTGAATTTTTGAGTATGGAACTCTGAGCTGTTATGAAATTTCTGTCCCTGCAGAAGAAAACTGCAGAGGAAATCATGAGGGAATGATGCAAACATTAAGTGATAAGTGCCCTTCATATTCCACTGTGAAGAAATGGTCTGCTAACTTTCAGTGTGGATACTTTTGAGACCAAAGATGCAGCAAGATCTGGGAGGCCTTCAACAATGACAACACCCCAAAATTGCTGATCGTGTTCATGACTTGATTTTGTCAGATCGGCGAATCTTGGCCAAAACAATAGCTGAGACACTGGAGATATCCAGGGAACGTGTTGGGTTCATAATTCATGAGCACTTGGATATGAAGAAGATGTCAGCAAAGTGGGTGCTCAAATGTTTGAACGCCAATGAGAAACGAAAACGAGTGGACACTTTGAAATCGGTTTTGCAGCATTTTGAGCGATCTGGCGATAATTTTTTGCAGTGACTTGTTACAGTTGATGAAACGTGGTTACATCACTACGATCCAGAGAAGAAACAACAGTCCCTGTGATGGCAGCACTCGGGTTCTCCACGGCCAAAGAAATTCGAGACTCAAAGGTCTGCAATAAAGGTCATGGCATCGGTTTTTCGGGATTCGGAAGGCGTTTTACTGACTATCTCTCGAAGGGCCAAACAATAAATGCTCACTACGATTCCAACTTAACTTGCTGTGCCAATTAAAGGAGGTGTTGAAGAGGAAAAGGCAAGGAAAACTGCAGAAAAATGTTCTCTTTTTGCAGGACAATGTGCCAGCTCACAAGGCTGGCAAGACAATGGATGTTTTGAGGGATCTGGGATTTAAGTGCATAGGCTATCCACTCTACTCACCACACCTTGCTCCATCGGACTATTTTCTGTTCCCAAAGCTTAAAAAGTTTGAAAGGGAAGCATTTTTCGAATGATTCAGAGGTGATATCAGCACCAAAGCAGTATTTGAGTGATCAGATTTCAGAATTTTTTTGGAAGGGTTATAGAAACTCCAAAAACGGTGTGCCAAGTGTGTTGAACTTGGGGTGAATACGTGGAATAGTCTGCAAGTTTCATGGCTCTAGCCCATTTCCTTCTTGGTGAGGCTGAGAACTTATCAGCATCCCCTCGTAGGTACCTGCAATTAGTCCAGCCCTATGCTAACCTGATATTCAACTGCCATCTCATTTACAAAGGGTTTTTTACATTACTCCAACATAGCAATGCAGAGGTGGAGGGAGAGAGGGAATACATGAAATTCCATTAATGTCAGATTTATAATCTACATCCATATCATATGGAAATTTTTTTGGGCAACTAATAAGAAAAACACAATATGAATCCTAGAACCGTTACTCCATTCCGATCGTGTTCAAGGCTGGTATCCAATTGCAAAAGCCCTACTCATTTTTTTTTTTTTTCTTGAAAGTTTTACATAAGATTTTTTTTTTTTTTTTTTTTGAAGGAATAAGAAGTTTACCTCATGAAATACCTTTCTCTGATTATGAGTCAGGAATTCAGTTTGCAGCAAATAAAATGACAATCGACACATGCATATTTTACTTGTCCCCACTTTTAATAGTCAGATGATAGTTTCCAATTAGAATATGCATGACAATTTACAAAATTTCTATCCCATAATAAATAAGGAAAATATCTAACAGTGACAAATTCAGACTTTACTGCTTTTTTCGTCACTAAATGCTGGATTATGTGTAAACTTTAAAATGATAAACATGTACCCTTTCTGTTTCTGGTGATCTGCTTTTGGTGAAATAGACTACATAACTCGGGAATTAAAAAAAGCAACATTTAAATAATTTATTTCATGAATATTGATAATATTAATAAAACGTATTTCAAAGAACATTTTATGTGTGACACAGATCCTAACACGTGTGAATTGTTCCAGGTACATTATTAATCTGTTAAAATAATTAAACAGAAAAGATTACATTTAAAAGAAATAAATCATTTAGTGATATCAACTATTCAAAAGAATAATATTTTCACTAAAACAGGGGTTTTCTTCTAACCACTATGGCTTTGGTAAGGATTTTATGGAATGCAATTGGAAGGTAAACTTAATTTTAAGGCAAACTAATTGGAAGGAAAATTCTTAGTTCAAGCTGTTAAAATAGACACAGATGGCAGAATGCAAGAGTGGATTAATTTATTTCTTTTTGTTAAGTTCATATTCCATGCTAAAGATTAAATAAAGGCCATCTCAATCACTTTTAGATTCAATAAAAACTCTCATGAGGAAATGCAGTCAGCAGATGTTTCTAACCTGAAATGTTGACATTTTTATTTACAATAAACAATGGCACTTTAACCTCCTTCAGAAATACTAGATGAGACACGACACTGAAATGTATTAATTCTTTGAATAAAGCTCATGTCGAAAACTGGCTTCTAACTGAATTGTAGTTTGCAAGTTAACTCGCATACTCTTAGATTTAGGAAAACTTTTAACAAGAAAGCAAAGAATTGGCTTTTTCTCTGAATGTTTACCCAACAGTTATGCAGGGACAATTAAATAATCATATGTTAGGCTGTACATGTGTGTGTAATCAATGCACTGAATGGTCTATTTGGGCAACTGCTAGGTTTTAGAGGAAAAACTCAATGATACGAATTTAAAAAATAAATAAATAAAAAATTAATTTAGAGTTCATGTTTCAAAGATGCTGAACTCCTTTTACCAGTCCACCCATCTGTGAACACAAATCAGTTGCAAGGGGGCACAAGATCCACGAATAACCAATTTATTTATAACTCTTATTTTGCAGTATTAAAATACATGGTCATTTTATGTCAAATCAACCAATAGGACATTTTTGACACTGATGTCATAGATTTAATTTATTTTGGGCAAAGAACATCTTATGCAGGCCATAAGTTCCAACATGTGAATGTTTTAGAAACATTATTAATCTATTAAAATAATTAAAAAACAAAGACCACATTTAAAAGTTATAATAAATCACTTACTACTATGAACTATTCAAAACAACGATATTTTCACTAAAGCAGTTTTCTTCCAATAACATCATCCATCACGCTGAAAGAACTTTCAGTTGGTAAGGACTTTATGAGATAATTTTTTCCCCCGACTGCTTGTTTTAGAGTTGGAATTTTCAAAAATGGCAAAACTGCTAAAAAATTACTGACCATGTTAGCTTTAAAATGCCATTTCCTAAGGACCTATAAAAACTAGACTTGGGTGAGATGTCATTTTAAAGCTCATGAAATGGGCTTTCATTGGATGTGTAATTCGTGATGTTTTGGATTAAAAGAACAAAAAAACAAAAATAACAATTTTTAATTTTTTTTTTTAATTTCACAAAAGAAAATTAATTTCAAAAATTGGAATTGTTGGTATAGATTTACATACCTGCCAACATTGGCGAGAGACTTGTCAGCAGTAACTAGTATTATTGCACTGCATACATACTTTTTTACAAAACGATCCATCTCTTTGTGAAAACCTTTGTGACACACCAAAACAAAACATTACGCCAAACAAGGACACTAATGAAACAAATTTAGCATGTGCGAAACACAAAGTTGATTCCCCTAGCAAGGGCACGATAGGTAACATTGCAAGATTTAAGTTTGAAACTTCCACCAGTAAAAATCAGCGAGATGTGTTCAGAGTTCCACAGCGCTTGACAGATGGTAAATCCAGACAGATGAAAGCGTAGTGCACGACCCTCCCACTTTCCATATGATCATACTGCCTCTAAAATTATAGTTTATGTCAAGATCAGACCAAAAAAGGAAAAAAAAAAAGCAGAATGTTTTAACTGGGTGAAAAATCAAAATACACAGCAATAATGAGTACTACTGTCAGTTTGTCTTTTGTTGACTCTGCAGTTGCACAGCATCCATTGCTTAATTTTTCTTTTTGCTGATATCTTTCTCTCCCTATTTTTTCATTGTCACTTTTTTTTCTTTTCTTTATGCCCTCTGATAACAATAACTCCATCCATCATGCTAAAAGAACTTTCAGTCTGAGGACCATAAGTGCATGATATCAAAGCTTTAACTATTTCAGATTAACGGTATAACTTTGAGAATATTAATTAATGCCTTTGAACACTATGAATCAATTTTTACAAATTTTCAAACTTTGTCACTTCCATTTTCAGGAATCCCCCCCCCCCCAAGCTTCAATGCAAAAACTTATGGGACAGGGGATATTTAACAATGCAGGAGAGTGGGAACATGGGGGTAGGGGTGCAATTACGAGAGAAATCTTTGCTCCATCCGACTTCCGGTTTTGGAAATTATCCTATTTTCAAGCTGAAATATAAATAATTATGCAGTAATATGTTATATAACAATAATACTAGACAGAGGCAACGTCATGAGAAAAATGAAATTATGATTACGGAAAAAATCAGAACTTTGTCAACCTGTCGACCTTCCGTTTTTCGTAACAATGTAATTCCGTCCTCCAACGACCCCCTCCCACACACACACACATTTCTTTGTTCACTTGTGCAGTGATCTCGTGAATGACTAGAATAACGAAAAAGGTGAAATTCCTCGAATTCAATATCTCACATGCCTGAAGATCACAGGGAAATTTTCGTGGCATCTAACTTCCGTTTCCACAAATTGTTGCCTACAGTTTCAAGCTGAAATACAAACGTTTATGCAATAAAATAATATTTAACAAGAATACTGAGCACAAAGGCAACATCAGGAGAAAAACATTTGATTACGGCAAAATTTTTTACTCCGTTCAACTACCATTTTCTAAAGTTTTGAAACGCGAAATACCGTCAACAGCCCAAATCAAATTCTCTTCAATTTTGCATTGATCTTGAGATTGATCTAAATGATGGCAAAAAAAAAGGGGGGGGGGGGTAAGAATTTCATGTATATCACAAAATGATAGCAAAACGAAAAACAAATTTAACAAAATGAAAATTCGTAGAACCGGTAGTTTTAACAGTAAGTTCCGTAGTCAGACAACTAAATCTGTAGAAACTACAGACATTCCATAGTAGTTAGCAGGTATGGATTTACAGTCCAAATTTTAATATGGTATCTCCATGGCATCATGTAAAATCATTTTTTATGTGCTATACAAGCTAAAACATGTCCTAAATACTTATAACACAGTAAGTTACTTTCAGGACATATAACCATCGTTAAAGAGCCTGTTGGGTTTTCTTATCCAATATCTGGTTTTTCCATTTCATGCTGAGTTACCTGATATATATGACTTGTAGCTGTTGCTAGTTTCACTTTGGGAACAAAGAAGTTTGCTGGTACTTTAAAAACAATAAATTTACGGTATGAGAATGAAAGTGCAGGTCTAACAGCAGAGTTTGAATTACCCAGTGGTCCGCAGGCCATTGGCCAGTAAAACTTCCGCCGGACCACTGAACTATTGATCTACTGGCTCGGATGGCCACTAAGTTTTTTTTTTTTTTTTTTTAATAAGTTGTCACAAGTTAAGAAATGAATTTCTATGTCTCTTACTTTGCTGTACGATTTTCTTTTTAGCCTGCAAACTAACGATAGGTTCATGTAATGCTATTGGATAACAGCTGTTCTTTTTATCCCTCATGATTTGTAGGGTGGAAAAAACAACAAATATACAGAAAGGCAGTTTCCCAGTCCTTATCTTGTAATGGCAATGGCTACATTTTGTTACCCCTGTCTCCACCATTCATAAGGAGCAGAAGAAAGCACAATAAATATCCTGCTCTTCCTTGAATTTGCCCACCCTAGTGAATGCAGCAGATACTGACACTAGACTTTGTTCCTGCCCCAAGAAAACACGCTAATGGAGGATGTCAACTGGATGCATGAAGGTAATTTTTGTAAAAGAGCAATTCACATGAAACAGTGTTCAAAGAGGGACTGAAACTAACTTCATGGAAAAGTACGAGGGATGAGCAGTAAGAGTAAAATAAGGAAAAAGAAGCTAAACTCTAAACAATAAAACATATAAAAAATGTTGCTAATGTATAAGAATTTTTGTACCCTTGAAGTCTCCTTGTTCCCTTCACAATTCTATCGCCTCCCCTAAAGCAATAGATGTTCACTGGCTACACTTGCATGGTCGCCCTCCGACACGGATCACATTACCAGAGATCATAGCATACTTCTGGAAAATTTTAGGTAGGAATTTTAGGAATTTTTAGAAGTGTATTTCAATAAAAACCAGATGTATATTTGTATACATCTAGTAAAACAACTTTGTATACATAGTAAAGAGTTTGCTTCACACCCTTTAACCATATATACTGATAAACTGCGCATGGCATCAAAATTTCTGTCTCCAACATAAAATCACATGACATCAGTCAAAAAGATGGGTTACACCTGCTGTGTTTATGGTTGCTCTGAGTGATATAGTAAAGGAAGTTCTATGATTTTTCATGATTAAGAAACGAATTAAATACCTAAGTCAAAAAAGTTCAATTACATAACCAGAAAACTTGCAGCTATTGATATAAAAATATAGTAACTTAAGAAAAAAAAAAATGGAATGCATGTTCCAAATTCTTCGTAAATGTTCATCCCATTATAAATCACGAAATGTTAACAACCCGATCATGCATGTATATAACTCATAAGTAAACTTACCTGAAGAGTTTTCATTATATATGAAGCGCATTCACATAATACACCGAAAACACTAAAGTTCTGCATCGTAAATTAGTAATCATAACAGCATTTTTACATGGAATTTCGAGTCTGATGATGACGTGTCCAATGTTGGAGCCACGGCGGCTTTGATGCGGCTATTGCCAATGGGCAGTCCATTAGTATATATGGTCGAAGTTAACACCCAAATTTTTTGCATAACGTCTAATGTTTAAAGTTTAAGTATGATTTACTTCTAATGTTCAGTTCTTATCTTTTCACG
Organism: Macrothele yani; assembly: GCA_039090855.1. NCBI lineage: Eukaryota > Metazoa > Arthropoda > Arachnida > Araneae > Macrothelidae > Macrothele > Macrothele yani. Next base: position 105,802,648 of record CM077007.1, read on the forward strand.
TGTTATTATCATATTCAAGTATATTTACCACATTCAAGTTTCACTTTGAACATTAATATGCTGTTGAACCAGAAGCAATTCACAATTTTCACAGTAAAGTTTTCAGGTTTCACATTAAATTATAATATCCTAAAAAGGTAATTGAAAACCGAGAACTATGTACAATTGTTCACTGAATTACTTTTTTCATATTATCGTTTTAACCTTTTCCTGATAAGCCTATCTTTTTCTGCTTCCACCACAACTAATTTACTTTCAGTTTTCTTTATTTCAGCTGAACCTTGTATGATCAAGTTAGAGGCAACTGCTATTTCAACAGTATTTTGTTTTTCTACAGCTTTTCTCATCTTTTCTGTTCCCTCTTGAATTACTGCTAGGGAGGTTTCTTTATCTTTTTTAAGTCGATTTATTTCTGCATCCTTTTCTTTTATTTTGTCATCAAACTCAGCTTTTCTTTTTTTTTCTCTAGCTGCTTTTCCTTATTTTACCTCTCCTTCTGCTTCCTTTCTTTTACCTTTTTTTATTCTTTTTTCTTCAGCTTACCAAATTACTCTTTATAAAATTTATGTGAATCACAAAGACTATTTAACAAATTTCTTGTTATGGGAACTTTACGTACACATCCATAGTGTTTAATGGCCCCTTTAACTATTCTTAATGATGTTATAGTTGAGTTTTTTAAGTTAGCCTTGTCCTTCCTCAACAGAGCAGTGTTAACCGAAAATCCCCTTTCTGCATCAGCATTACCATGAGGTAAAACTAAAATTGACTTGATGAGTTTAGCAAGATTTGAGTATTTTTCTTTTCCGCTAGAGTCTTTAATACTAAATATATTATGGCAGTAATGATCAATTCGCACTGGAATATGCCCTTCCTCTGAAAATTTCAAGAGTTCATCTAAAGTTGGCTTATTGCAATTTAAAAGTTTCCACTCTTCTCTTACTCTATCAATCTGTTCCTCAGAAAGATGCAAAACACTTGAAAGTCTGGTTATTTCCGAAAGTCCTTCAGTGACTGAAAGTTGAGTTGACTCTTTCTTTGGTTCTTTTACCTTTAAAACTTTAAAGTCTCTTAGCTTTTGATTGCAAAATGGCAAATTTGACTTTAAATATTTTGTGGTTGCAATTAGTGATGATCTTACATCTAAGAGAAATAATTTCTGCCTGGTCTCCTGAACATTTCTGAGGAAATTTTTTGTCTTCATACCAACTTCTAACTCCCCTAGTTGTTTTCCATGAATTTTTGTTTTCAAAATCTACATTCTTTAGGTCTTCTCCAAATTTCCCTGCAATAACATCATCTTGGATAAACTGAGCCATAACATTCCTCATTAAAGTATTTAATCAGAATATAAATGATGTATTTTTGGTTCTTCACTCTGATAACATAATGAAAACTTTTCAAAATGTTGATGTGAAAATGAAATTAATGCTAAATAGCAAGGAGTTAGCTCATTTTTCAGGAAACTGAATTCTTTTATACCTTGCTGAATTACTTAGTTGTTTTTCAAATATTTTTTGAAATGGCAAGAAGTTTAAAAAATATTCTGTAATATGTAGCCATTGATCCAAGAGCCTCTAGGCTACAGAACCAACAGTTAACCATTTGTTGCTGACATGCCGCAAAAGAAATTTGGCTGTGACTAATGTTATACCCTCGACAGATTTATTTATAATCCTCTCGTCTTTCAGCACTACTCTTTAAAAAGTAATGCATATCAGTAGCAAATTCATCGAAATCTATATTTAAGCTAGTCAACAAAATTTTAAATGCATTACTAACAACATGCAGGTTGCAAAAACCTAGTTCTAAAGATTTCTCGCCTGTTTCTTGTTTTACAACTTCATTGAATTTGCGTAAAAAGCACTTATTTACATTTGGGCTGTCCATGGATACACAAATAATTCTGTTCAATGAAATATTGAAGGATGATAACACATCAAGAATTTCTTTTAGCAAAATATCTGCTGTTGCGTGACCCAGAAAAACGCTTGTTAGGTATCGGCAAGAAACTTAATTTATTTCTGAAGACCAGTACCTGAGATACACATCCAACTGCCGTTTCACTTGTGTATTTGTAGTTTCATCAAATGTTATAGAAACCTTTTCTGGGCTGCAACTAGATGCAATGCCTTTTTTCAAATCCTCGTCAAAATATTTTGACAGTCCATGTGATATCACATAAGCAACTTTTTTTCTTTAAGTTGCATTTTGGCTGCAATAGCAGAATCAGGAAACATTTCTTTGAAAAGTTCAACTGTTTCAGTGCATGAAACAAAAGACATATTGTCCTTAGCAACTTTTTTTATGGCCCATAATGCTTCAGCTTTAGCCAGCTGTAAATCATGACTCAGTACTTCACTAATATTTGTTTTGGGCTGAAGATCCCATCCTCCAAAGGCTTTCAGGATGGACTTATTTTGAAATTTACTTTGGAATTTCTGCAAATGTTTTTTTTTCCTTTATAGTGTGCTTTTACTTGTAAAAAGCTACTATTACAAATATTGAAAATTTCTGAACACAATATACACTTAGCAGAAAATATTGTTTCAGTTGCAGAACACCATTCTTTCAACTTCACTCCATCCAATTCTTTGGCGAGCCACGCATCTTGAAATTTCGTTTTGGATTTAGGCATCTTAAACACTTTTATTACTAAACTGAAAATGAAAGGGTAGTACAAAAACATGTTCCAATATTGCAAAACCAGAGAACTTCCCGAAGTTTGGCTGCGAGGATGTCAGAAGATAGAAAAAAAAGAAAAAAGCTAGTCACTACTAGAGAACTGAACCTGCACACAGCACAGATAACAAAATAAAAGCCGCAAAACCAGAAACTATCATACACATCTCACGCAAGTTCAGTTAAAGCGAGTCGGAGCCGAGATATATTGTGCATCGAAGGTCGCCATCGCAGGATCAAAGGTCAATGATCACGTGCGCTACTGCCTGCCACAATAACACTCAGCTACCATTCCATCGTCATTACCGGAGGTTACGGAAGGAGACCACATGTTTCCTCTTTGCTTCCACCTACCTGCGGTTTACAATAACAAAACATCAGCAGAAAGAGGAGGGTCCACGAGGCATGTACAAAAATAAAGTATGATCTTCTGCGTGCCACGGAGTTCTTCTGCAAAGCGCAAACCAGTGGTGAAAATGACCCCCCCCCCCCTTTTTTTCTTTAGATCTCCGTTACTCTCGAAAACTGCCCAAAGACACAAAAGTGAAGCCCCTGGAAGCATGTGCATCTCGATGGCGTCATTTTCCCTCCCTTCAGCAGCGCAGCATACAGGCTGCGTTTCTACAATAACAGGTCTTTTTATCTTACCGTAATGGTAAATTTATTGGCGTTAATATCGGCTGTATTTTTAATAAATAATTTGCTTACGAAAATTTTAGGAAGAATAGTAAATTTTAGGTATAATATTAGGAATTTAAGGAGGGTCACAAAATATTAGGAATTTTAGGAGCCTTGCAAGACCAGACTGCTTCTACTGCTCAATGCCGGGCTGACATCCGTCACATCTACTCAACTTGCCTGATATTACAACCTCTCTTCTTTCTCATGTTGACTCTCCAGCAAAGTCTGCCATTCGTCTCACACTATGCATAACTTCTTTCTCCATAGCCAGCCTCAATAAAAAGTATGCTTTTTCCTTCATTCAAGCAAAATATTCAATATATCTATTTCACTTACAGAATATCACCACTAACTCTCCAGCCTCCTACATTAATGCAAGACGCAAACTGTAATATATATAAACTATCTATATGGTCAGTGCTTCAAACAGAACTCAATCAAGCACTTACATCAGGCAAAATCTCTGATTTCTACAAGAAATGGACACCTTATGAACATTGGTTTCAGGTCATTCTAAACAGGATTGTTTTCTAACTTTTTTTCTCACCAGAACATTTTTTTGTGAAAATTATCTTTTGCTTTACTGCTGTAATTTTTTTTATTCGACAAACTCTGAATTTTTAGAACTCTCATATAATATCAAATTTGAAACTTTGATTTCTGCACGCCAATAGGCGTTAGTTGTATTTTGTTTATTGTTGTTATAAAGTGTTATGTTGTTGTTTTTCGTTTGTTTTGTGCATGTATTATTTCTTAATTAATAAAGTCATGTTTAAACTCCTTATTCCCTTCTTACTTAAAAACAGAACACTGTTACTCTGCTATATCACCCATCTATCAGAATCTTATTCTGGAAACATTCTTTGCTTCGAGTTGCACTTTCAAATTTGATGTTTTAAAACAAATAATGGAGATAATTCCATTGAAATGATACATTACTTTCTGCATATACTGTAAATGTCTAAGTTTTGGGGGTTTTTTTACAGACCAGTGAGCATTTTGGTGGACGAGTGGTTTGCAAATTCTAGTGCTGGGCCAGTAAAAGATTTATGTCTAATTCTAACCCTGAACAGGTAGTAAAAATGTAACCTTGATTTCCCAATCTGCATTTTTTGCCCACAAAAAAAAAAAAAAAAAAAAAACACCAGGTCCCACTGAAGCAGTGGTAACATGATTTTTCAGACAACCATTCATTTTTCTACAAGATGAGATTTAGTCTTTTCATTGCAACAACTCCATGGCAACCATTCATCCATTTGTTGTCTACTTTAAGGATTCTAACGAACTAAAATTTCAGAACTTTGTTTTCATATCGGACTGTTTACAGCATAACAATATTCTAATACATGCTTTTCAAAAGAAACTACACAATTGAGTCACATTATCGTGACCACCTTCTACTTCTGACGTCAACAGCACATAGCCAATGAAAGACAGCGCCTGTCATGAGCTGGCTTGGAGGGTATATAAGGTGTGCTGTAGGCATTCTGAAAACATATCGCTTGTTGCTGTCATGGATAAAAGGAGCAATTTATGAGATTTGCAAAAAGGGATGATTATCGGCTTTCTGGCCAAGAGTGGCAGTATTTCTGAAACAGCGCAGTTTGTGAACTGTTCAGTGCTGCTGTGGTTAAAGTGTATCCTGATTGGAGAAATGGCACCATTGCGAATAAGAAACATGGAAACTGCGGAGAACCACGTGCCATTGAAGTGAGAGGTGAATGTCGGCTTCGTAGGTGTGTAAGGGCCAATCGACAGGCTAGTGGAGTAACTCACTAGCCGAATGAACCTGGGGGCTGCCGGAAGTGCGTCTAAAACAACAGTTCAGCAAACCATGCTGCGTATGTGGATCCAATGCAGATGGATGGTCACTGCACCTTTGCTAATGAAGGTGCATCGAGGGAAAAGGCTTACATTTGCACAGCAGTATTGGAATTGGACCACCGCTGATTGGCAAAAGATTGCCTTCTCCAATGAGTCACATTTTCTGCTTCATCAAATGGATGGATGCTGGCGTCTAAGGTGAGAAACATCACAGAAGAAGCACTCTTCAACCATTGCTGGAAGAACACAAACTGTTGGGGGCAGTTTTATGGTCTAGGGAATGTTTTCGTGGCATTCTCTGGGTCCACTCATACCTGTGGAAGGCACTATAAACCAAATTCGTTATGAATCCATCCTTGCAGACCCCGTAACCCATGCATGCTGATTGTCTTCCCTGAGGCAGAAGGGATCTTTCAGCACGATAATGCCACGTGTTACACAGCTAGAAATGTCCGAGATTGGTTGGAAGAGCACGATGAAGACTTCAAAGTACTTCCCTGGCCCCCTTATTTCCCAGACTTAAACCCAATTGAGCATCTGTGGGACCACCTCAATCGTGATGTTCGCTCTATGGATCCTCCACCACGCACCCTCCAGCAGCTGTCAGATGGACTACAGTCAGCATGGCTTCACATACCTGTGAACACCTTCCAGCACCTTACTGAGTCACTCTCAGCCCGTCTAGCTGCTGTGCGCGCTGCACACTGTGGTTACTCTGGATATTAGCTGGTGGTCACAATAATGTGACTCAACCATGTATAACTATTTTTGAAGGAAGAATCGCTTCCACAAGAGTAAAAAATTCACTATCTTTTTGAAGGATCAGCAGCCCAGCATAAAAACAGGACGAACTTTGCCAATTTGTGTAACCACCAAAATTATTTTGGTATGGAAGCCAAGTGGTACAGTGGTACATGAATGTCACTGGCCATAGCAAAGGGGTAAAATGATGGCACTGTCAAAAGACTAGAAGCCGAAAGAAGTCCACAGAACTTTTTCAGACCAAATCGTGACACCTAGACAATTATTTGATTAAAGCAGGAATAACATCCCAGCCATCACCTTCTTCTATGTTACTAATGATAAGTACGTATCTTGAGAAGGAGAAACTTTTGTGATAAAGATTCAATGAATCAAGAGGTATTCCAGGAATGCAGAAGTTTCATGCTTCCTCCCAGAATCAACAGAAAAATTGAAAACAAAAGTATTTTGTGTTTCTGAAAAACCTGTTGTACACTATGCAAAATGCAGGGTGATTCATAAAGAAGTATAGTTTCAATGCACTATAAAACAAGAACAATGAAGGATATGTTATGATACCTGTAACAGAATTGTAGGGGAATGTTTCAAGTTTTTTTAGAGACAGTCACAGATGTTCTATGTGTGCACCCTTAGTCACACGACACACATCAAGCCGGTAATCTATTTCCGCCCAAATGCAAGGTAAGATATCTGAATCAAGTGCAGTGATAGTGGCTGTGATACGCTGTTTTAGCTCCGCTTGATCAACAGGAAGGGGAGGGGTGAATACCTTGTCCTTTACGTAGCCCCACAGGAAAGTCACAAGGTGTTAAGTCAGGACTTCTGGGTGGCCATTGGGTCAGTGGCATGTTGTAGTCTGCGGCTCATCCAATCCATTGGTGAGGAAGATGTTCATCGAGATAATCTCGCATGTGGCCTAACCAGTGCGGTGTTGCACCATCCAATTGGAGAATAAAGATGCCACTGTAGTCCTGCAACTGTGGCATCAACCAAAGACTTAACATATCCAGAAAAGAGCTTCCCATGACAGTTTTCTTGTGAAAAAAGAAGGGGCAGTACACTTTCTTTTTGGACACAGCACAGAACACATTTACCTTAGGGGAATCTTGCACGTGTTGCACTGTAAATCTAGGATTCTCCGTTCCTCAAAAGTGAACATTGTGCTTGTTTACCTGACCACTCATGTTAAATGTAGCTTCATTGGTGAAAACTAAGTGATCAGCAAAATCGTCATTTTCAAAACGGTGCTGTATTTCGGCACAAAATTCAAAGCGCTTTGTCTTGTCAAGGTCAGTGAGATTTTGCAACATCTGCACTTTGTATGGAATCGTTTTCAGCTTCTTTCTCAAAATTCTCCAGACAGTGGGCAGTGAAATCTGCACTTCACGACTCACCCTCTGCCTTGATTTTCCCAAACTTCGTTGAATGGCAGTGCAAACACTATCAACGACTTCTTCAGAAACACGTGGTCGTCCAAGACTTAAGTTTGCACAAACAGCCAGTAGTTTCAAATTTTTTATGCCAATCGTAGATAGATTTTCTGGTTGGAGGTTCTTTCCCAAATTGTGATCGAAAATGCCGTAGCACAACAGTTACAGATTCCATTTTGCTCAATTCAAGAACACAAAACGCCTTCTCCACTGCAGACGCTGCCATTTTGACTGACTAGTCACGTGACGTGCGCACTATCACCTATGTCACTTCCCTCAGTAGCGGGACACAAACTTTATGAGTTCATCTACCTAACGGTTCACAGTTGTGGTCCGTGTCTTCAACTGTTAGTGTTTTACAGCATCTGGAAACTGTATACTTCTTTATGAATCAGGGTGTACAGCAGAGAGGAAAACATTCTATTTAACCAAATAACTGAATTTGTCTTGTGTATGATTTGTGGTGGTGGGAGATGTGTGCTTTCAACAAACAACTTGGAAAGTGAAGATTTCATTTTTATTTTACAACCTGCTGGACCTGCACCTTAATTCTCCTACCCTCATAAACCCAGAGGTGCCAACCTTTTGCTGTGCCTATCAGTAATCACCATACGAAGCCTCATCGTTTACGCGTGGGAAGGGCATTTCATGAGAAATTAATGTGTAAAATGCCATATAACATGACCCTTCTATTTTAATGGTTAATATTTTTTAATAACCCAAGGGGGAATGAATATCGGCAAGATATCGAGCTGATACTGGTTATGATGGCTGAATGTCGGTTAATATCGGACACATACCTGCCAACCAAAATTTCTCTAAATCAAAAAGATTGCTTGCAAAAATTAAGATTTACCATAAAATCAATAAGATTTTCCCTAAAATGAAGATTTGCAACAGTACCAGAACTTGTACAAAAAACTAGCGGATAATGCTTACACCTTGGCATTCCTTTCTAGCGACGGGAACATTTCACGCACGTGTTTTCCGGTCTTTGTTGATGTTATTGTCCTAAAGTCCATTGTATGCGATGACTGGCTTTACTTCTCACACTTTTCGCTGGGTATACTCATTGGATCTTTGCCTTAGGATTCAAACATCAATTTTTACCGTTCTTTATACTCGAAATTTTCGCCCATACTCTGGGCATCTTCAGGAGCGTGGCGACTTTACCACCGATGTTCGTGGTTAACTTCGCGCTAATGGAGTCTGATACTCCTTGTTGCCATTCGTCAGAAAAACTTTCCTGGATATATTTCGTTATCAAGCCCGGCTGGCGCCATCTATGTTTCGTTAAGAACACTTTTTTTTTTTTTTCCGTTTTTTATTTTTATTTTTATTTTTTATTTTCTTCTATCTTGGTTTTCTTGTCTTTTTTTTGCCTGTTTTTCTTTTGTTGTTGTTTTTCTTGTCTTATTAGTTCTTTCCACAGGCCCGATAATGTGCTAGGGTCGTTCTGGTTACATATTTCAAGTATAAGAACGCCATGCTCCTGAAGATGCCCAGAGTATGGGCGAAAATTTCGAGTATAAAGAACGGTAAAAATTGATGTTTGAATCCTAAGGCAAAGATCCAATGAGTATACCCAGCGAAAAGTGTGAGAAGTAAAGCCAGTCATCGCATACAACGGACATTAAGACAATAACATCAACAAAGACCTGAAAACACGTGCGTGAAATGTTCCCGTCGCTAGAAAGGAATGCCAAGGTAAGCATTATCCGCTAGTTTTTTGTACAAGTTACTTTGAAATATCGCACGTAAAAGAGAATAGTACAATAATTAGAGCTATATAATAGTCAGAATTAGAACTACTAAGTGGAAGTACCAGAACTGTTAATTTACAATTATCTATTATTAGGGGAGAGTGGTTATGTATGGGATGTGCTAGCAGTATGTTTGATGATACTTGTTTTCAATTATTTTTCTGTATCAGTCACTCATAGATGGAGTTCAGAAATTGTGATGATTTTCAAGGTTTTGATTTTCTTTCTTTAACTGAATGATGCAATTTTAGAAATAACTTGATTTCATTTAAGCAATGACAAGATAGTGACCTTTCTTTTTTTATTATGCCCTTGGATGACAATTTTATCCATCATGAAAGCATGACAGCATTGTTTTAGATAATGGATGAATAGTGTAACTTTGAGAATATGAATACTTTTGAACACAAATTTTCAGCTTGGTCAATTTCGTTTTCAACCCCCCCCCCCCCCCCCCCCCCACACACACACACACACCACCACCACCACCTCTCTTTATCAAGCTGAAATGCAAACCTTTTTTTTTTTTGGCGGGGGGAGGGGGAATATTTAAGAATACAAGATGCATGTTTAAAACATCGTTGGGAAAAAGAAAATACAGTTACGGGAGAAATCTTTTCTAAGTTCGATTTCCATTTGCGAACATTACCCCTCCATTATTTACAAGTTGAAATTCAAATATTTATGAAATAAAATGATATCTAACAACACTAGGCAGAGGAAACATTGCGTGAAAAATAAAATTATGATTATGGGAGAAATCTTCACTGCGTCTAACTTCCGTTTTCGAAAGTTTTTAAAGACAAAGCTTCCGTTTTCAAGTTTCAGGCGAAAAACATTCTCCCCCACTACCAATTGCCCCGAAATTTCTGTTCAGTTATGCATTGATCTCGAGGATAACTCAAATTATAACGGAAAAGGAGAAATTCCTCGAAGCGGTTGCGCACTCATGCCTGAAGATTACAAGGAAATTCTTGCGCCGTCAAATTTCAGTTTTCAGAAATTTTCCCTCCGCTTTCACCCTGAAATACAAATATTTCTGGAATAAAGTGATGTATAACAACAATACTGGACAGAGGCAACATCGCAGGAAAACGAAATTACTATAACGGAAAAAATCTTTATTTCATTTACTTCCGTTTTTGAAAGACAAAATACTGTCCCGATGCATATTTTTACGCGTTGGTAAAATTTTTCGATGCATATTTATACTCGATGTGTATTCTGAGCGTTTCCTGATGCATATTTTTAAGTGTTGGTAAAATTTCGATGCGTAAACACTGTTTGATTCGTGCTAGACTCATAATTATGCATTTTGGCGAACTCTGCACGACGCAGAATTGAAAAACTTTCAAACTTTGGCGCAATTAGCGCAGCTATTCCAACACAGTGACAGGGAGTTCGGAAGGATTAGCGGGGGAGGGGGGTGCGATCTATAAATAAATATCGCTCAATGCTAGAAACATGAGATAACATAAGGTTCAAACGCTATGAGATCATAAAAAAAAAAAAAAAAAAAAAGGCAAGAGTTTACATTAAGCGACAATAACAATGATATCGATTTCCATCAATAATAAAAAAAAATTCACGAGCCGTTTTGGCGAAAATCTGGAATAAACTATCTTCCGACCGTAAAACCACCCCAAAATCCGTTCCGGGCAATCCGCAATACTTGGCAGGCATGCGAACGTCATTGTGCGGATAACGGCTTTTCCAACATATTACGCAATATCGCCTTGCCGTTCTTCACCCGATATCCGTCCGATATTGGCTTTACCGATGTATCCAATATCTGAAATTCAATGGCGCTTACTTAGAAACAGCACCAATTAAACGTTTTCGCAGTAGCGCGAAAAGAACTATAAAAGTATTCACAAAATGCAATCGCAGTTTAAACAGTGATTTTAACAAAAAAGGACACAAAATTCAGAACTTTTACGAAATACACTGAAATCCGTAATTCTTCCAACCTGTCCGTAATTCCGTAATCAGGCAGCCGAAACCGTAATAATTACGGAAAATCCGTAATGGTTGGCACCTGTGTAAACCTGATATTCTTACTGTACTAGCCTAATTCTTTGGAAAGCGGATCCAGTAACAGATACAGGCTGTTCATATCAATCATTTAAAACGTTCGCTGCAACCGTACTATATCAGCGGCAAGCACGCAGTGCCGGTATGAAACACGTGCAAATCTCCCACGATGCCAAAAGGCGGCACCACGATTGAGCTTTTATGCGTTTTGACCAACCAGCTGTGTGTTCACATCTCATAGCTTTGCATGACTTAGCAATTCTAAAATACGAGAAAATTTATCCATAATTGATTTTCATAATTATAATTCTTCCAGCAATAAAATATTATTCCGATACTGAAGTAGACATTTACTGGATACATATTTCGAACATTGTTGCATATAAAACAAGAGAAATAACACTTACAAACGCCAAAGAATTCCGTAAATAGTGCCATGATGCATAACTGGATAAATACAAAATCCATACACATACCTGCCAACTTTCAGAAACCGAAATCCGTAAAAAAAACAAAATAATCGATATGTTCGATGAAAATTTTAATCGATATATTCAATGAAATTACTTGTCGCGCATATTGATTAAATGTACTGTACATATCGATTAAACAAGGGACAGGAAAAGACCCAGAAGAAGACCACATGGGAGATGGGTGGATGAAATTCGAAAGTATGTGGGAGTGACATGGAAACTGGCACAAGACAGACAGTCGTAGAGGAAACTTGGGGAGACCTTTGTCCAGCAGTGGATTGATAATGACTGACAATGATGATGACACGTACGCATATTATATAATATGAGGGAGAGCACATGCACACATATATGTTTACTTCAAAAAATATTTTTCGTCATATATTCAAGACTCCTGCCACAAGTTGTCAAAGTAAAGGTAAATATACAATTCTGTCACTGAGAACACTGACAAAGAAAGAACAACACTCAAGACAAAAGTCCTCAAGAGGATGAACTTCAGTGCCTGCATATGGTCTCCAGCAATACTGACAAGCCCCCTCTTTTCAACGAGGCAGGTGCGTATGTCATCTCTCTATAACATCTGGATGGCTCCAAGTGATACTACATCAGAATGACAAAGGATCGAAAAATGCGGCCACCTGGTCAACCAGGGTGACCAAAAGAATTGTATGGGCCACAACGGAAAACATCACTGAGAAACATGTACCATAATTTCCGTCATATAATCCACTGGTTATCTGCTAAAACAGTTAAAACTTTTTCTGTGGATTCTACACTGATCTAAAAAAAAAAAAAAACCTTTAATTTTTAAAAAAATCTACAGGGTAATTGTGCAGGAGAGGGGGTATAATTGGAAAAGGAACTCTCTTGGAAATTTTTTCTCAGTTCAGGAGTTTGTATGGAGTGAAGAAGATGGGGGAGGGGTGTCATAATGAAAGATCAGGAAAGTTGTAGGGAGGGATGGTGGGAGTCATTTTGTGTTGTTGAGAAAGACAACGCTGACTGCTTATGCTCTCCCTTTGTCAACCAGCCAATGAAAATGTGTGCACAGAACACGCTGCATGAACCTTACATACGCATGCCTCCTTTCAAAGTTCCTTGTTCTGGATCTTGTGTTTAGTTTGTCCTTCACCATTTTGACCAACACCTTTGCTGTTATTTTCCTTCATTGCTATTTACAATGTCTTTGAAGGAGAAACATTTCAGTTACACTGCCAAATTTAAACTTAAAAAGGGGGGACACAGCTGAAAGAGAGAAGATATGATCATGTTACTGTGCAATAATTTTCAAAAGGTCAGAAAACTAGTGCGCAGTGACATGCAAAAAGCAGCAGTCTAATACGTAAAGTAACTCATCTGTAAACTCTGTGGGAGAATTCACGGAAGTTCAGCCCTCTTTTTTTCACTGACCTGTGTGTAAGCTGACTCCCCAACTTTGAAAGCAGGATTTCTTCGAAAAACTTTCAACTTGCACGCGAGTATATACGGTATTTCTATTAATTGTTCTGTATCAGCGTTTCATTATATTCTAGAGCTGCATAGGCATGATGAAATTTTGTGCTCTATGGATAACACGCTACTAAGCTTTATTTGCCGTCTGGAGATAAAAATATTATACAGCAATTTTTTTTTTCCTGAATGTCAAGGTCTGCGGATTGTACAAAGGTAAGAAAAAAAAAATTGTGTGAATTCCAGGGTTTGACGATCATACGCTGATGTGGATAATACAATGAAACTTACAATAATTCAAGAATTAGCCCCAGAAAAAAAAAATGTGGGAGTACCATTCCTCCCCCCCCCCCCCTGAGAGATAAGCTAAAAAGTCTGAGGGCAACACATTATTTTTTAGACAGAAGTGTGCACGACTCTGATAATATATATACCACCCCCACCCCACCCACCCCCCGCTGGTCCAATGTTTTGATTCTGGCCACTAAATAATTTAGCTGGCCACCAGATTTCAGAATATTTTCTTACTCCTGAGAATGACCAAATGTTCATTTAGAATTAGAATCAACGAGCATTAAAGAGGCACAAAGGATGTAAAAGTAACCACTGCCCTATTAAAAGAAGTCATGTTCAAGTATGCTGCTCCTATGTGGGATAATATAAAGAAATTAGCTTCCTACACCACCCCTAAATCTACTGCCATTCAAGAAACCTTGGAAATCAGTACCAACAGTGAGAATTGCAGTGATAGCATCTTTCTAAAGTTGCCATGAATTTGGAACCAGTTCTTCAAATAATGACTTTTTTTTCCTCCTAGTTACCACACACCCAATCAAAATCAATGCCTCATTTCATTTCTTTGAATAAAAAATTACATTCGCATTTCTGTTCATTTATTGTCTAGTCAAGTCACCACATTCAAATTGTTGAAGTGTTCTATTATTCAGTTTACAGTCTACCTTCCTTGAAAAAGCCATCTGGCTGATGTGCAAAAGCTCAAAAACTTTCATTTCGATTTTACACAATAAATTTCAATTACTAGTATAGCATAATTGGTGTACGGTTCATTATTAACTTCTTCATTATTCGTCAAACTAAAGACATCTTCAAAAGCATTTTGACTGAACATTTTTTTAAATCATCTTCAGCTGAAGATGATGGAGGGACAGGCAAAATGCATCTGAAGATATTTGCAAGTCTGACACTATTTACACAGCAATTTCTAACAAGATTGTTTATTTTCTTCACAACACCAGAAGAAATCTTGAAAGCATGACAGTCATACTACAAAGCAAACATTTTAACAAGGTAAAGACAAGGTAAAGGTCTGCAACAGTATTTTGTTTGACTTATTCTTATTTTTCACAAGCCAACGAAAATGGATGCAGAACTCAAAGGATGAACAATCTTGTAAAAAACTCATTTTAAGTATTCAAAGGACTATGTGAATAGATAGAACAAGAAAGATGACACCGAATTTTCGGGTGTAATAAGCACGCCTTTTGAATCCGTTTTGACGCAAATTAAAAATTTATCAAAGCTATTCAAAGTCAATGGAACCGGTATGGAAAACAATAGATCTGACAAAAGAAAGAAGATTTTTAATCGGGTTTTTAATCCCTCAGATATTGCTGCAAATGGAATCGTGAGCTTACGAACTCTTAGAAACAGAGATATCGACAAGATGTGACTTTAGGTACGCTGGTGGGAAAGCCATGCATTATTTTGGGAAGAAAGTATTCTCAAAAGGTTTATCCATATAAGCGGTATCGGTCCAAGAAAAAAAAAATTAGTCGAGTTTTCAGGAGCCCAGATTTTGCAACAAATACTTCAGAAGCGGAAATTAACATTTATGACCCCTGGTGTAAAGATTAAAATTGGTGATTTTTCGAGTGGCCATTGGCCAGTGGGTGGACAAAATCTAGTGGCCACTTTCCTTATGGCTATTTCGTGTTTTATACACATTTTATCACTGCACTGTATACCTTTCATTTATTTAGACATAGTTAAATTTAAAGTTAGTAGTTACAAGGGCCCACTGTCTATTGCCCAGTGCATTTAAATGAATAAATATAATCTTAAAAGTTTTTTTTTTTTCAACCACATCAACCAAATTTTCTAGACAATTTTTATTGGATAGATAATTTGATCATTTTTATTTGGTCTCTCGCTATGTTCACAAATAAAATCTCTCAATCTTTCCACCATAAATTGATAGCAGTGGATGGGTCAAAATTTTCAAGCAGTACTTACTTTTGTTTACTTTATTTAATTTGCTCTATTTTCTAAAGTCATTCTTCGCATGAATATTGTCTTGTCATCAAGAACATTGCCCACAACGCTTGCATTCTCATAACTTTTGCATTGCTTGGCATAACAGTCAGCAGTATTGAGTATTTCAACAATTTGTGCTATGACCTTCATGTGCTAAAAATTACTTGTTTTTAGTTTCTGTAGCAGTTTTTGGTGAGTTATTGATGGTCAAAAATGTTTAGACCTGTTTCGAAGCTACTTCCATTCTGCTAAATTTTTCTTTTCATTCCATTTATTTTTGGTTAGGTTCTTCTTGGTGTCAAAATGAAAACTGGCTGTATAGCTTTCAAAAATAAATTTGATATCTTATAGCAGAATCATTTTGTGGTACAGCTGAGATTGGGAGAAATGTGATACCAACCTGGTCACTTTATTTAACAGACTCGCAATGATTCCTGACCACTAACAGAAAATATTCAGCAATTTCCTGGGGGTGTTCTAATAAATATTACATTAAAAACATTGAGAAACCTTCACAGGTGTTGAAAAAATAGTCATGACGAAATAAGAACACTTGCAGAGTATCCTAGTTCCATCGGATTCTGTCTGGTTTTCGAACCCCCAGTGTCATGGTTTTTTTTTTTTTTTGTATTTTCAGAAAACGTTCAGTTTTGGTAGAATCTTAATGATTTGTCATTTTTCCTGTTTGCCTACTACAGACCTTCCAAATACTATGAAATTCTCCATAATCCCAACGAAAATCGTTGATCGCTGCGGAGTACCGGAAACATCGAATATACTACGGAAATAAAAAAAATCAGGTTTTCGGGGGAGGGGGTTCCCCTTCAGAAAACGTTGTTTTGGTAGAATTTTAATGATTTGTAATTTTTTTTTTCCTGTTTGCCCACCTCAGACCTTCCAAATACTATGAATTTTCCATAGTCACTACGGAAATCGTCGATCGCTGCGGACTACGGAAAACATCGAATATACTACAGAAATAAAAAATCTGGTTGTCGGTCTTTTTCCCCTTCAGAAAACGTTGTTTTAGTAGAATTTTAATGATTTGTCATTTTTTCTGTTTGCCCTCTACAGACCTTCCAAATACTATGGAATTCTCCATAGTCACAACGAAAATCATCGATCGATGCGGAGTACGGGAAACATCGAATATACTACGGAAATAAAAAAAATCTGGTTGACTGGGTTTTCTTTTCTTTCAGAAAATGTTGTTTTGGTAGAATTTTAATGATTTGTCATTTTTTCCTGTTTGCCCACCTCAGACCTTCCAAATGCTACGAATTCTCCATAGTCACTACGGAAATTGTCGATCGCTACGGAATACGGGAAACATCAAATATACTACGGAAATAAAAAATATCTACGAAATAATGTTATTCAACATTTATTCACAGTTTATTTTCATGTTTTTAAAATTCTAACATTCATCAAACATTTTTGGGACTGTTTATTGAATGTTTTTAATGTTGCGACATTTGTTCGGTATAATTTAGGCATCTTCATGCCGTTTGTCTCCTGAAACGATTGTTTTAGAACGGATGAAAATGTCCCGTAGTTTTCTAAATTTCGAATTTTTCTTACCCCAAGATGCGCTTTTTTTTTTTTCATTTTCTGGTTACATTCTTAATGTTATAGTTTTTCTGATTTTGTTTCTCACTTTTAGTAGTTTCAGTAATAGTGAAAAAGAATAACTTCGTATTTTAAAAGTTTTTTCTAGTGAAGCGCAGTTTTTGTTATTCTAATAGCCTGTTCTTCAAAACCAATCAATACCAGAAAGTTTTTTTCTTTTTCGCTTTTTTAAAGCTAAACAATTTCAAAATCGGTACTTATTCCGCCCGTGATGGAATCGGCCGTTTCCGAGACCCCTAAAATTACTATCACGGCAGAGTGAACAATACAGTATTGGTTTTTGATATTTCATTTCGCTGAAAAACTTGTGTTTATCCATTCCTTAGTAACATTTTACTGTATTAAGGGGCAGACAAGAGTTTTTATTTTGTTTAAAGCGAACTTCATATGTTCAAAGGAAACGCGACTCTGCGTGGAATGAAAGACGGCGCGCGGCGGCAGAAAGTGAAGTCCCGATTTTCTCCCTTTGATTTCTTTTTGTAAACAAAAGGGAAAATGCTTGCCCATTTTGTTTGATGATAAGCAAGTGCCTAAGCAATGGAAAATTGTCCGTTTTCAGAGAAACTAAACTTTAAAAAACGAGCTGCTGAAGACGAGTTGTGATGCCATAGTTCCATCTAAAGCCACAGGTGTCCATTCCCGATATGGTTACTTTGTGCACCAACTTAAGTGGAAAAACAAACAGCCGGCCCCGTTCTTGAAGAGTGAATCTATAAATAAATCGTACCCACTGATTTGCGGAGGAAGGCACCGTTTTTCACCACGCATGAGTTGGATGATTTGAAAATGCAATTCCTATAGCAGGAATGTTTTCAAAAATGCAAATCAATTCTTTAGCAATGAAAAAAAGCAAATTTTCGGGCGTGGCGACTAAGGTAAATTTTACTACCGGACATTTTATTTTATCCAGTCGCCACGTGGCGACTAAGGTAAATTTTACTACTGGACATTTTATTCTATCTAGTCGCCACGTGGCGACTGGCGACCGCTAATTTTAATCTTTACCCTGGTGGATAAATCATTCTTTACCAAACATTAGAAATTATGTGAAAAACATTTTCCATCAGGTTTTGTATGCGATACAGGAAGAATTTTTGAAATCAAAGTTTAGGAGCAGAAATAACGCAGAAAACGCAATTTACCTTTGTGCCCCATAGCGGAAAGTCTATGATTTACTTGAAAATTTTGAATTTATAGGAAAAACATTTCGCATCGGAAACTCTCCAACAAAGAAGGAATTTTTCAAATCGTACTCTTAGAAGTAGAGATATTGACAAAAATAAGATATACGTCTACGCCCCTGGCGTAGAAACCATGCATTTTTTTAAGAAGAAAATTTTCCTAAGAGGTTTGTCGACATGAGGAGTATATAGTATCATTCAACAAACGACTTTTTTTTCAATCAAGATTTTAGAAGCTCATATTTTGCTGCTAATACAACAGAAGCGGAAATTAAGACTTACGCCACCTGGTGGCCAAACCATTTCTTACAAAAATTAGAAAGTATGTGCAAACGATTTCCCATCAGGAGCTGTATGCGGTGCAGAAAGAATTTTTCAAATCAGAGATTTAGACGCATAGATATAGGGGGAAACGCAATTTACATTTACAGCAAAAAGTCTATGAATTACTGGAAAATTTTGAAAATATATGAACCACATGTCACACTAGAAACACTATCCAACAAAGAAGGAATTTTTCAAATCGGACTCCTAGAAGTAGAGATATTGACAAAAATAAGATATACATCTACGCCCCTGGCGTAAAAACCATGCACTATTTTAAGAAGAAAATGTTTCTAAAAGATTTGTCGACATGACTAGTATCGGTCAACAATAGACATTTTTTTCAATCGAGAATTTAGAAGCTCTTATTTTGCTGCAAATACAACAGAAGCGGAAATTAAGATTTACGCCTCCTGGTGGCCAAACTATTTTTTTTACAAAAATTAGAAATTATGTGCAAACGATTTCCCATCAGGAACTGCATCCGGTGCAGAAAGAATTTTTCAAATCGGAGATTTAGAAGCAGAGATATAGGGGGAAACGCAATTTACCGCTACGCCCCTAAGCGGAAAGTCTATGAATTACTTGAAAATTTTGAAATTATATGAAAAACATGTCACACAAAAAACACTATCCAACAAAGAAGGAATTTTTCAAATCAGACTCCTAGAAGTAGAGATATTGACAAAAATAGGATGTACATCTATGCCCCTGGTGGAGAAACTGTGCAATATTTTAAGAAGAAAATATTCCGAAAAGGTTTGTCGATGTGAGTGGCATCAGTCCACGAAATAATTTTTTAAATCGATATTTTAGAAGATCCGATTTTATGGCAAATACATCAGAAGCAAAAATTAACACTTACGCACCCTGGTAGCCAAAGTATTCTTTACCAAAAATTTGAAATTATATGCAAAAGATTTTTTTATCAGGAGATGTATCTGCTGAAGAAAAAAATTTTCAAATCAGAGTTTTAGAAGAAGAGTTATCGGAAAAAATGTAATTTACTTTTACGCCCCCTAGTGGAAAATCTATGCGTAATTTGAAAAAAGTAACTATATCTAAAATACTCTTTGACATAAATGGAATCGAAAAAAAAAAAAATTTCAATCGGATGTTTAGATGCAAATATGTGGAATAAAACGTATTTTTGAATTCGACATCATCTGCATTTACGCCCTCTACCGGCGAAATTGTACATCATAAAAAAAAACAAAAAAAAAAAAAACGAAATGAAGGATCGTCATTTGCATATTTCAAGCTTCCGAATGCAAAAAGAATTTTTCAAATCGGAATAATAGTTGCAGAGATATTGTGGGTACAGACAGACGAACGGAGAAACCGATAACAAAAGCACAATCTTTTTTTTTTTTAAAAGACGTGCTAAAAATACTATTATTCCTTTTAATCTCAGTTGATTTCCTTTCTCACATATTTCACACCTCCACATATTCTTCAAGAACTGGTGTCAGTGGTGAATTACTTAATGCAAAACAAGGTATTCAAATATCAGAGTATTAACACTACAGCATTACAAAATCCTGAAATAAAACTATTCAAGTTCCAGCAGTCATATTAACTTATTCACACCAGTGTCCATTATTACTTGACATACCCTGAGGGCTGTTATTGATCAAACTATTATAAATGAGGCTTCTAAATTTTGCAGATTCATGTTATCTTTTATTTAACACACTTTTCTATATACCCAGAACATAAATAAAACTGTATCTTAAAGTGGACGTCTAGTGATGTTGCTTCCTATACTTCCTATACTTCCAATGAGCAAACTTCTGTACACATTTTCTTCCCAATTAATGCATTCCCAAGAATGAAAATTTGGACATCGATTAAAATAACTTCATATTATAACTTGAAATACTTAATATTTTCTAAAACATAACCATAATTAAGCAATACAGCATTTGTTTGTCTACTGATGTCATCAATGTACAGGTCGTGCCATCTTTTTTCTGGTCTCAACACCACCAAAGGAAAAGTTATTGATTTTTAATATAATTAAGGTTATGTTTTAGAAAATATTAAGTATTCCAAGTTATAATATAAAGTTATTTTAATCGAAGTTCAAATTTTCATCCTTGGGAACACATTAATTGTGAAGAAAATGTGTACAGAAGTTTGCCTATTGGAAGTATAGGAAGCAAAATCACTAGATGGCTGCCTTAACATGTGATCTTTAAAATTTAAAAACATATTTTTCTCCTTCAAATCTGTTCTTTTATTGAAAACAGCTTGGTGTAAAGAAGAATTGCTGCATAGGGACTAAAGTCTGAATGTTTTTGCATAAAAACTTTCTTGGGCTTTTGTTATGAAACATTTTTCATATAAAATTATTTGTTTACCACTACAAAGCACATCCACAAGATTCTGTAAGCTACACTTGCTCTGCTACACTCACCCTTTTCAGAGCACTGGAGTATTTTTAATTCTTAAATTGTTTGTCATATGCAGAATTCACTTCTTATCAGAAGAAAGACAATATAGGATAAAGAATTAGGATAAGAAAAGTTGAAACAACCACACCATGCTGTTCTATTTGCAATTTGTTGGTAGATGTGCTCTTAAAGATTTGTAAAACCCTCTAGCTACTGAAAACAAAACAGTGTTTGAACTCAAGATATCAACTGGATTATAAAAGTGGAATTTTTTTGCCATACAAAAATCCTGGCATTGTAGTTGTGCTGATACTGAAATGTAAAATTGTTTCAGAATACTATGGCTACAGAAAAATTCTTGACCCAGCAAAGACCATGGAACATGTGAATATTAACATTAAAAAAAAAAAAAACTGCCCTTAAGTTTTTTTGAAGCTTTTTCTTTCTCATTCTTTACTTTGAAAGAAATACTGTACTGCTTCATCCTTTATCAAAATTTCATTCCAGTTACATAGTAACCTGTCATTACATAGTAACCTGTCATTCGCATTCAGCAAGAATATCATGTCAAAGCCACTGAAAATTACTTGAATTTCAGAGAAACTGCTATTCACTCTCTCTCTCACTCTCTCTCTCTCTTAACCAGCATTTCTGCATCTTGATCTTAGCTGAAATCCAATAGTTCTACACTTTTTCTTTTTTCAATTTTCTGCTCAAAACATAAGTTTTTTTTTTTTTTTTTTTTTTGGTTTTTTTAATGTTATGAAGTTTCAACACCAAGGGAAATTATAATAAAATACTGCATATGGGCTCATAGGAGGCTGAATATATTTTCACGAAAGCTGATTTCTAACAAAAATAGCACCTGATGACATGCAGAGGGTAATGTTTGTTTAGCCAGGCTTACTACAGGTAAATAATGTTTTTGGTCCAGATATAACTTGCTACATTCCCAAACAATACTGGGGAATATAACAGTTCTCTCGTGCAATTATGAAATATTACTTTGTTAATGGTTTTATGCTTGAACCCATGGATGTTATAAAACACAGTTGGTTCGCATTCAGCAAAGAATATGACCATGACATTATTTAACAATCAAACCAACTGTGCTGTCCATGCACAAAAATGGTAAGAAATAGAGTACAATAAAACTACTCTGTGTGTGTGTGTGTTTGCAAGTGGAGAGGGGAGGCATACTATTGCTCTTCTAATTGAAAGCTGCATTTTAAAGATAAAGACAAAGTTATACATACAACCCTCAATTGATTCAATGAGTTCACTACCTTGGATAATACTGTTGTGGTTCTAGATCAAATCTGCCAAACAGCAAAATTGGGGGGGGGTCAAAGTGGTGTTTTCCCTATTCTTGTCACACAAATTTTCAGAATTCTGCAAAGTACTGAGTCGAAAGAGAGAATCGCAATCACTTTCTCTATGGAGGCTCCAACACAGCGACGCATTTGCACACAGCTGATGCTTTAGAACAAGAGAACCAGCATTGCATTCATGACAGTGCATCTCTTGTATATCACATGGCCACCACCTTTACTTTTAATCTACAGCTGTACAAGCAGAGAGTGGCTTCAGAATAACAGTCAACAAACCCATGTTCTGACAGTCTTCTATTATAGGAGTCATTCTAAAAGTTCTGAGGAGAGAAAAAAAATGTTTTGCAATATGGCATGTTTACTTGAATATGTTTGAAGTTTCTGCATTCAAAGTGTTAGTGCACTTCTATAAAGCAAGTTTGCCACAACACATATTGAAATGCTGTAAAAAAATGGATTTAATAAATTCAATCAAATCTCCTGATAAGAATTACCATTTTGGGATTTATTTATTTTTAAGCAGTAACCACATATCACCAAATCGTAAAAAACGGAGGGGGCTTGATAAGTACCAAGTACTTTACCTACAAGAAATCAAAGATATTGCTGAGTCTGAAGGTGTATTATCTTGGTGCAACATTAGAGTTCTAATTTAGAGGTTCTTGCAGAGCCACAGGCAGACATTTAGTAGCCTACCATTTAGGAGTAACTGTCTGCTGGTTACTTTCAGCTCTAAAGCTTTCACTACATCTATACTTAAAAATATCATGGTACACTAATTTCCTTCACTGTATATAGTTTTTTCATTCTTGAGAAGGCAGTGGTTGCCATTTACGCAATACCTGTAAAAATTTAATTTTTACATGAGCTGCTCTTTAAAATGCCAAACTGTGTAGAATTTAATAAAAGGCAATTTTTTTTCAAAATGAAGAGCATTGTGCTAAAAGGTAAGCCTTGCTACTGATTTGACGTTCAGGACCTCTTACATTATCTCATACATCCATCTTGCATTGGCTTCCATCATTCTTTTAATGGCAGCTACATTTTAGGAGATCATTACAGCAAGGTCTTCCACTACAGAATTTCTTCCTGATCAAGTTACTGCCTATCTGGAATTGCTCAAAACAACATAAACCTAATTGGATGGGAAGAATTATAATCATCAAAGGCTGTTTGAAGATGGCACATACATTCATACCTACTTTAACATCATAGCATATCATTGTGCAACACTGTTCCCTAGATACCTCACATTTACTTACATAACTACTACTGTCAACAAGACAAGTCACCAAGAGCTCCTGGTTCCAGGAAAGAGAGAACCAGTGGCAATAGGACAAACACAACGTTGATGCCTTGCCCTTGAATTTGAACACAGATCCAGCAGCAACAATAATTTACAAAACCCTTGTTTGCTCAATCTGTATAATGCTGGTAGTATCTAACACTTTCTTTTCACATGGCAGAATATTCACAGTGATTTTAACATACGCCACTTTTCACTTACTTCAACTCAGAAATACATATATTTATGGACATGCAGATTTTATATTTTTACATTAAGGTTTATCAATAAAAGGCAAATCGGAAAGAGATCTTGGCTGAGTGAGTGTAAGATTAGTGTATGGAATAGTAGAGGTATAAATGGCAAGATGAACGAGGTGATTGAAAAGATGAATGAGTATAGATTGGATGTGCTGTGTGTAAGTGAAACCAAAACAAAGGAAATTGGGATAGAAGTTAATGGAATGACGAGTGTGTGGTCTGCGGTATTGGATAATGTGAGAGGACAGGCTGGTGTAGGTGTAATTTTAAGTGAAAAGATGAACAACAACTTGATTCACTATAGTTGCATAACTCAAGAGAATTCTCTGGATTCATTTGAAAGTAAAACTTCAGAGAATAGTAATGGTTGTAGTGTATGCTCCTTGTGACTCGGAACCTTCTGATAGGAAGGAAGATTTCTGGAATGAGCTGAAAGCTGTTTTGGCCAGTTTGGTGCTAAAGAGGAAGTTAGCAGGGGATTTCAATGCTAGAGTAGGTGTGCAAAATGCCATTTCTAATAATGTTTTGGGTAAGTTTAATTATCCTTATGTGAATGATAATGGTGAAAGATCAATTGAACTCTGCATTGAGAATGGTTTGTGTGTATCTAATATGTTTTTCAACCACAAGTATAGCCACACATACACTTGGGAAAAATCATACTCTTGGTCAAAAGAGTGTGATGGATTTTGTTGTCTATGTTCAGCATCTGAAACACTTAGTTTTTGACACTCGTGTGATGAGAGGTGCGGTTGTTGGTTCTGATTATTATTTGATAGTATCACGAGTGAAACTGAATGTTGGTTGGAGAAAAAGGAATAGGAAGAGGCCCAGGATGGAAAAAACAAAGGTTGAAAGGTTCTGTGTAGATCATCAGCGTTATTCTGACATACTAAGAGAATGACTGAAGAAGCTGAAGTCTTGTGAGAGGGATGTAGAAAAGAAGTGGGAATGTTTTAAGGACTGTGTTGTCACTGCTGCTAAAGATGTCTGTGACACCACAATAGTGGGTAACAATAGAGATGATGCTTGGTGGAATAGTGAGATTGAAGAGGCAGTAAAGAGAAAGAAGGAAGCCTATTTGGGGATGTTGCAAAGTAGAGTTTCTGTGGATGAATAACGCTGTAAAAAGTGTGAAGCAGCTAAGCTGGTTCACCAGAGTAAGGCATGAATTGGCCTTTTTGGAAAGATAGGAAGACTTTCTGGAAGTACATGAGACTCAGAAAAAATAGGGGAAACAAAGTTGTAAGTTGTGTGAAGAATAGGGTTGGGGAAATGATATGAGAGCCCAATGAGTTAAGTGACAGATGGGGTGAATACTTCTGTGAGTTATTAGATCAGGAAAGCAAAGGTGTTTCTGAGGCAGAGGCAGATGATGTCACAGTGAAGGATGGAAGCACAGGAGGGATCTCAAGAGAAGAGGTGTGTAAAGCTCTAAAATCTCTTCAGAATGGTAAGGCTCCGGGAGTTGACGGCATAACTGCCAAGATGTTGAAACATGGTAGTGTGTCTGTAATTGATTGGTTAACTGAAATCTGCCAGTTGTGCTGGGAGTTAAGAATGGTCCCTTGGGATTGGAAGGATGCTATCATTGTTCCCTTGTATAAGGGAAAAAGTGATCAGACTGACTGCAAGAACTATCATGGTATTAGCATACTAAGTGTGCCAGGGAAAGTGTTTAGTAAGGTCGTTTGAAAAAGTACAAGGTCTCACATCAGAGAAAGTGTAGGATGCTCAGAGTGGTTTTATGCCTGGTAAAGGCTGCACTACCCAAATTTTTGTATTACGTAGGATGATTGAAAAGTATCTGGCTGTTGGTAAGATAGTTTTTGCTGCCTTCATAGATATAGAGAAAGCTTATGACCAAGAAAATAGGGCACTTTTGTGGAAGGTATTGAATTAATATGGTGCTACTGGATATCTACTTAATAGTGTAAAACCCATGTATGCCGGCAGTAGAGCATGTGTACGTGTGAATGGTGTTTTATCAAAATGGTTCTCCATTGGTGCAGGAGTCAGACAAGGTTGTGTAATGTCACCATGGCTGTTTAATATATTTATGGATGTATGCATGCATGATGCCAAAATAGATAATAGTGGTTTATGTCTTGGTGATATCCATGTGTGCAGATTGCCTTATGCTGATGACACTGTCCTGTTGGCAGAGGTCAAAAGTGAGTTGCAGTGTATGTTGTACCGGATGTACGAAGTTTGCATGAAATTCAAACTGAGTATAAATAAGGGGAAACCAAAGTTATGGTTTTTGAGACAGGAACTGGTAGCTCTGAATGTAATGTAAGTCTAAATGGCACAGTGATTGACCAGGTGAGTGAGTTTGTGTATTTAGGAAGCATGTTTGACAGAGAGAACAAATTGGATGGTAAAATTAATAGGCAAGTGAATTCTTCTTTGAAAGTCATGGCTGCTCTGGGAGGTTTTCACAGGAATGATGGGTTCTCAAGAGAGTCCAGCAGGGCTGTGTATAAGAGTGTAATTGTTCCTACTCTGATGTATGGCAGTGAAACCTGGGTACTACAGAAGAAACATAGAAGTTGTTTGTGTGCTGGAGAAATGCATTACTTATGGGGGGTTTGTGGCAAGACACGTTCTGACTGTGTGAGGAATGAAGATGTGTTGCAGTTGTGTGATGTGAAGCAAAATGTTGTTAGCAAGGTGGAGACTAATATGCTTTGGTGGTTTGGCCATGTTGAAAAAACGAGTGATGAGATGCTTACTAAGAAAATGTTTTTAGCCGAAGTGGCAGGAAGGAAAAGCAGAGGAAGGTCAAGGAAGTCATGGGAGGTTCAGATTCAGGAGTGTCTGCATGAGAAAAAGATTATGAGTATGAAGTATAGAAGATTTTGTGTACTGTGTGTCATGGATGTCAGTGAAGCCCAAGTTGTATGTCAAGATCGCTGTAAATGGAGAAGTTTGATCGGCAACAGTAAGTAAAAATTATCTGGTAGTTTGTATTTCTTTTTGGAGCTAGCCTCTGAATCTTAGAGAACAGCTTAATGATGTGTATGTATGTATGTTTATCAATGAAACCCTGCTTTCCTGTTGGTATATCTTTAGTACAATTGTGAAATGTAACCTTGTGTTGTCACTGCTGCTAAAGATACATTACCTATGTAATGTAGCAATCCACTTCATAAATAACCAATATACAGGCAAAACTAGATTAAGACAGAAGAACAAAAGGGAACTGCCTCAATAAATACATGATTTGGGCAACATATGGTATGGGAATTAAATCAACCACTGGACCCATCTGCATCATTTTAAGTGCTTAAAATGCAATCAAATCTCTCTGTAGTATAATAGGAACATATGCACGTTCAAAAATGAAGTGAGTAATATAATAACATGAACAGCTGAATCAATTTTTCACTTGCAGTGTGTGTGTGTGTGTGTGTGTGAGAGAGAGAGAGAGAGAGAGAGAGAGAGAGAGAGAGAGAGAGAGAGAGAGAGAGAGAGAGAGAGAGAGAGAGAGAGAGAGAGAGAGAGAGAGAGAGAGAGAGAGAGAGAGAGAGAGAGAGAGAGAGAGAGAGAGAGAGAGAGAGAGAGAGAGAGAGAGAGAGAGATTAAAGTAATCTGCCCAGAAGCTGTAATATTAGGCAATAAGGTACATAAACAATAGTCTGAAAATAAATACTCTTAAAAATGCAAAAAATAGCTATGATGGATGAAAAGAAAGAATACGGCATATGAAAGGTTTTCAAAAATGAGTACCTGATATACAAAAAATTTCAAAGTTACTACCATTTTATAATTAGAACACTTTATGTTAACAAAAATTCAAAATGCATTAAAATATGCACAGTACAGAAACAATTATGTAAATTAACTTAAGGACTACACACCTCTGCATGGAAATTATAATCTGTATGTTTCGCAGCTGCTTCATAATCTGCTCGTAAGGCAACATCATGCAATTTTCTACATTCCCCAAGGTCACACCTCTATGAGAAGGGGGAAAATATATAGTACTAATATAAATAATCTTACAGGTTACATCAAAATTTAATATTTTAGAACTAAATTTGGAGCACATCACTAATTTAAAGCCATTGAAATGTTTTTGTATTACACAGTTTCAAAAGCATTTTTTGCACTGTTGAGAAATATGAAGTTTTATGCGAATTTTGCATTTAGGTTTTTTTTACCTGTTATGCAGTAATTACATGGTTTTATTATTTGAATTTTAGAGTGTTTGCATACTTTCTTTATTCTGTCCTTCACATATATTTTCTTTTGAAAGGCAATATACGACCAAATAAACAATTAATCATTTGTAGTATTATTGTTTCTTGACTTCATTTATTAAATATGAACATATTAGATTTACCATATTAGATTTTGTTTGCTAAAGCTGCACTGATTAGCAACAGAATTTAAAATCTTCCATATGACAGTGGTAATGCAGAGAAGCAAAATGTTTTTTCCTAGCCAAAGTTACTTATGCACTAAGCATCAATACTAAGGTGGATCAAGAAGAAATCTTAGTCCATGATACTTCTGTTGCACAAAAACACAATGAAAAGTTCGTTCAAAGCTATGTTTATTTAGCCATTCCCCTAAAAGTATTCCTACTTTTCACATGACATTTTACATTCTAACTTTAATGGTAGAAACTCTCAAGAAGGTCATATATACTTCATTGTACCATATCAAATATGAGCTCGATATTATTTACAGAACTCTACTTTGAAACACTTGGGTCTGTATCAAAGTAACCAATGAAACAGAAATTTTCAGCCTTACCTCTTGATTTCTTTGCAATATGGTTTGATTGTTATGCATGAAGACTTATGCATAGATTCTTAATTTTAGCTCTGTCCACCTACAGGGTTTCAAATTGCATGACTTGACCCCTTGAAAATTAGAAAAATGTGACCTTCGGACAAACTTTGAGTAATTGTATCTCATTACATAATTGGGCTACATGGTTGAAATTTGTGTCTTTTTATAGCATTTTATGAGCTTTTATATCATGAGCTGAAAAATAAAATAAAATTATGTTGACCTTTTACAGAAATAACCTTTAACATTAAATATTTTCAAAAAACTGACTTTTAAAATTTTCATATAAAATTAGGCAGCATTCCTTAAAGTTTTGAATACTAGTACACCAACTTTAAAGTTGGAACAGCAATGAGAGAACACTCTTCACAAAATATTTAACTGAAGTGAATTTCAACTGGCTAGAATGTTAAAATATGAAAATGGGTGATTTTGTAGCCAACTTTTATTTATTTTTATTTTTCGTGTCCTTTACTAGCACAGGTTTACAAATTCCGTGATTTTTCTAGGCTTTTAGCAAAAATATCCATTTTCCCCGAAGTTTCACTGATTTTTTGGCACCAATTTTTTTCCTTATATTTTGCTGTTTTCCAGGATGGAAAACAGCAAAATGGTCGAAGGATTACTGGCCGAAGCAATGCTGGCCAAAGGATTACTGGATTGCTGGCCGAAGGATTACTGGCCGAAGCAATCCTACGACCCCTAGAAGACCGGATACTCAGCGCACCTGGACCAACCCCATGTACATGGCTACGATACGCAGATGACGTTTTCTTCATCTGGAAAAACACCGAGGAGGAACTAAATCGGTTTCTCACCACAATCAATTTGGAACACCCTGCAATAAAGTTCACTATGGAGAGAGAAAAAAATGCATCTCTACCGTTCCTGGATGTTTTGGTCAAGAAGTCTCCATCCAGGTACCTCAGCACTAGTGTCCACTACAAACCTACCTATGTTCCTAATGTCATACTGCCTTCCTCATCGTGCCCCAAGGAGAGAAAGCTAGCACTTTTCCGACACAGGGCTAGGCGAGCTTTTACCCACTCATCAGACAACGCCGCACTCCACGCCGAGCTTGACACCCTAAGATCTTTAGTTTTTTCTGCAGGACACTCACCCAGCATGGTAGATCAGATCATACACCAGACAAAGTCTAAACTTGCATCCCGTGGCACCATATGCCCCACCCAAAAACTACAATATATAGGCTCATGCCAGTATGTACCAGGCTTCACATATTTCCTAAAAAATTCCCTAAAAAAACTTGGTTTCGGCATAGGGATTACTGCACCTA
Organism: Macrothele yani; assembly: GCA_039090855.1. NCBI lineage: Eukaryota > Metazoa > Arthropoda > Arachnida > Araneae > Macrothelidae > Macrothele > Macrothele yani. The sequence goes on from CM077007.1 coordinate 105,832,529, forward strand.
GGACAATAGCATCTTGTCTTGCATCAACAAAAAACGGCGGCGTGGACCTGGAAGATGCGGGAGTATACACTATACCCCTCTTGTACCCGGACGGAACAAACAAGAACTATGTGGGCATGACCAAGAGGTCTCTGAGGCTAAGACTCCAGGAACATCAAAGAGATGTCAAAAGAGGACTTCTCACTACGGCACTAGCGCGTGAAGTAGCCAACAACTCTGCAACACCTCTTTGGGGACAAATAAAGAAAATGGCACGATACACAACCGCCAGAGCCACCCTCCTCAGAGAAACTATAGAAATCCTATCCAGTCACGGGATATGTAACGAGGAAACTTCAATGGACCTCCCACATGTATGGCGCACGCTCATTAATACGCGCGCTCCTAATCACACATCTCGAGTATGATGCGCACGTTCTGTAATAACTATAACAAACTTATATTTTTGAATTCATAACTGAAACTCTGTTTTTTGTTTGTTTTTGTTTTTGCATTGGAATACTTATGCCTGAAGAAGCCACCCGTGGTGGTGAAAGCTAGCGTGTTTGTACTAGTGTTTCTAATACTACACCAATAAAATGGATTTCAGCGTTTTTAGTTGGTTCTTTGTGTTCATTGGCCTCAGTAGGACAAGAACATAAAACAACCTGTAACTCCTGTTTGTACATTAGTGTCACCACACAGCCAAAAGAAATACAGGGCAACCTGTCACACCTTAGATAGCTATATACACTGCTGGACAATTGCTAAGGACGGATCATAAACGGCTATATAGCGCATAAAAAAGTAAGTGTGGTTAGATGCCAAGTGAAATAAAATAATGTCAGAATGCCAGGACATTACAAGAAAGACAATTTATTGTGCTCTGAAATCCAGAAGGCTTTGGAACGTGTTCAAGGGACAAACAGGCCATTTTGTGCAGAATACGTAAACGTGAAAAAAATGCAATTACCGTCCGCAGGCGTTCCGGCGTAATATGTCAATACGGGATATGGCCACCATGGAGGGCGATGCAAGATTCCACACGTCGTGTCATGCTTTGCACAACATTATCAAGCAGCTGTTGGGGTAATTTATCCCATTCCTCTGTCAGGGCACGGATGAGGGTGTCCTTGTTTATTGGAGGGCATTGGCGACCAGCAAGACTCCTCCCCAAAGCATCCCACACATTTTCAATGGGATTCAGATCTGGAGAACGTGCTGGCCATATGAGGCGTTGAATATCCTTGCTCTCAAGACACTCCTCGACAGCGACTGTTCAACGACATGTTGCGTTGTCGTCCATGAAAATGAATCTATCACCGACAGCACCACGGAACATGCGAACATGAGGTAGCAGAACATCATTAATGTATCGTTGGCCAGTCATAGTCCCAGTTGGAAGCACATAGAGGGACGTACGGCCATTGATCATGATGCCAGCCCATACCATGACACTACATGTCGGATATCAGTCCCTTCCTGTATGTTTGCTGGACAATATGCAGTACCACTATCACGCCAGACCAGTTGTTGTTGACAATCAGACGATAGACTGTATCTACTCTCATCTGAGAAGAGGACAGCAGACCAGTCGTTATCAGTCCAATTGCGATGTTGATGGCACCATTGCAAACGGGCGGTACGGTGACGTCTGGACAATGGGATGCACACAACAGGACGGCGGGCGTATAGTCCTCCTTCATGCAAACGTCTGGCGACAGTTTTTCGGCAGATTTGCTTGCCAGTAGCAGCCATAAACTGATTTGCTACCTCACTAGCTGTGCTGCGCCGCTGTCTTTTTGTTGATAGCACTATGTACCGATCTTCTGCAGGTGTCGTACTGCGAACACGACCTCCCCCGTGATGTTTGCTACACTCTCCATTTGTTTGAAATGATTTCCAAAGCCTTGAAACAACACTGTGGCTGAGGTCGAACTCCCTGGCAACATCTGTTATTTTTCTCCCTTCTTCAATCTTGCCAATAATACGGCCACGCGTAAAATCATCTAGGTGATGTCGGGAAGACATACTGAAAATTGCAAGTTCGTCAATTGATTCTTTCCCTCTCAACTTTGCGTTTGAACAACAACGGTCAATACGCGTCAAATCCTTTATATCTCTTATCAGCGCTATGACGTCACGAACAAGTTCGGCAATCCAAAATTTGCATACGCACAAAACGTCTTACTGTATCCCGCACTTATGCTAATTTCCACATTTTCCTGCTTTCCATTTTATGGTTGCTATTGTTGCTATTGTCATCCGTCCTTAGCAATTGTCCGGCAGTGTATTAATGAACATGATTTATGTATTCTTAATACTGCATCAGAAAGGCAGTCAGAATAACCATGTCTTACCTGGAACTCCAATCCAAGTACTCACCATAAGAAATCACCACATAGCCACAACCAATTTAAACAGAAATCATAATGGCTAGTGGTTGTCTTATGAAACATTCTGAGTCTGCCTCTGATGCATGTATTTCTGTATCGGATATTTTCTTTTCATCATCAATGCTAAAATATGCTCAATCAGCTAACGACAGAATGTTAATTTTTCCTTACTTTGGGTAATAATTATGATTTATATGTTACACTATTACATAAAGCCTGCATACAAATCTTAAACAGTATCCTTAATTTGGTAAAAAATATGTATGGATATTCATGAATGCCTTCTGTAACATATATAGGTCACACTGAAAGTAATGAGCAAAACTGCATTACACAGGCAGTGCATATTGGGTGAATGATTGTTTGTGGACAGGCAGTGCCATCTCTTGTGGCCATGAATGCCAAATGAAATCATCAGCATTAGTCATGTGACCAAACAGACGCAACAAAAGATGACCGACAGTGATACATTGTTTTGGCAGGGTGCTGTGATTCAATTCCTTGTGAAAGAAGAAATTCTGGTAGCCAATATTCCCAGGCTTTAGTGTGCAGCAGTGTGAGAAGGTGGGTGAAACATTTTAAAGATGGTTTCGGGTCATTCCATGTCAAATCACCAAGCATTTTCACGAGATGTGACCAACTCACCTCAGATTTTTGTGAAAATTGGCACAAAGTATTGTACTGGTGAGACATGAAACAAGTTAACATTTTAGGTCAGTCGGTCCAGTAGATCTTGAGTAATGCCACTTTAAAAATTGGGTAGCTTGCCTTTGAAGTTTTCACATTATGAGCTTTCACAACTACACTGTAGGACAAAAAAATTCATAACTTCACAACTAACTGTTGCAGCCACATATTTTTTTTTTTTTCTTAAATGATCTACATGATCCATATATTTGGGAACAACTTGTTTCTGCACATTTTCAGAATTAAAAGAACACTTTTTTTTTAATTTAATGACAAAAGACATGGAAAAATGAGGCCACATTTTTATTAAACAAAACATTTTTTTTTCAAAATGAGCCTCCACTTCAAATTTGCTAAAAATATTTTCATGTGTGTATTATAATGTAACCTTTCATTAGCAGAAAAAAATACTTTGGGCAATTCGCAATTTTGGCGAGGAAAAAAAAATCCAAAATGCCGTGTTTTATATGCGGAACATTCCGACACTATATTACCCAATTTTTTAATTATGTGGTTGCTTGACTATTTCATACCCCCCCTAGTTTGACCCTATCTGTGAGTAGCTCAAAACAATTTTCATTTTATTTTTATGTGCCACCATCTTGGATATACGTTCATTTTTCTTTTTTGCGGCAGGCCAAAATAGGACCTCACAATGGTTTTGAAAAAGGCAATTGTTTTGCTCTTACTGTAGATCAAAAGTTTTGGTTTTCACTATCTTTGAAGAGGACATTTTAGGCTTACAGAAAATGTGCAAAAATGATGGAAAATATTTTTTTAACCTTGCTTAAAATGGCATTGAAATCTGCAATACCTGCAAGCATAAATCACAATTTTTGATGGACTGTTAAGGTGACTGGGAGTTGGAACCCCAAGTTGGGAATTTTTGTGTAATAACTATGGCTAGTAGTTTTCAGTTATGGAGAACTGAAGTCTGATAGAACACACACATGCACGCACACACACATGTACGTTTCAGATCATCAGCAAATAAAATAATTTATTTTGGATCTTCAGATTTTTTTTGTAAGTACATAGTACCTAAACTCAACAAGGAGAAATATTCTACTTTCATATTTAAAATGTGCAATCAAATAAAAGTAATTTAAGCTGTTGAATGTAAAGCTGTAACAAGGTACTGGAATTTTCTTTAGTTAGTTTTTCATCGAGTGCATGTAAAATACTTTTATGAAAAAAAATCCAACCTAAATTTTTTTGTATCAATAATGAAATGCTCACCATAAGTACTAATGAATGTTGAGTCCCCTTCCCCAAATCATTCCTCCTCACAGGACTTCAAAATAAAAGTTCTATCCTCACTTGCTATCTCTGTTTTTGCCTCCTACTAAAATTTCTAGTCATTGTGGATGTTTCTACTTCCTTCAGTTTAGAAAAAAAGTTGTGCATTACCACAGACTGTGAGAAATATTGAGTATTTCACTGATGGTTGTTCTGCACAATATAAAAACTGCAAGAATTTTCTGAACTTGCGCATCACGAACAGGATTTTTTTAGATTGGTAGGGAAGTGGTCATTTTTCTCAGCAAGCCATGGCAAGTCACCATGTGAGGGTATTGGTGCAGATCGTAAAAAGGCTAGTAACAAACCCCAGTTTGCAGCGACCTTTACTTCAACAAATAACATCTGCTGCAACAATGTATAACTTCTGCAAAGATAATATAAAAGAAATTACATTTTTCTTTGTGTGTGCAGAAGAGATGAACAAAGTGAGTAATCAGCTTAGTCTCTGTTCTGAGAAAGCAAAAGCTCTTCCTGGTACACACACACTGCATCACTTTACACCACTTCCCAATTTCATAATTGGTGCTAAGTGATTAAGTTCTGATACATATTACAGGGTGCCACTCTTTTTCAGGGAAGGACATGTCCTTGAATGTCCTTTCAAGGACCTTCAGGAAAAATTCAAGGATGAATATTTCAATGTCCTAAACTGCAACGAATATATTATATATCAAGAATTATGTGTGTTATATTATGATACTCAACAGTATTTGTAATTGGTAGCCAATTATAAAAAAAATCTTAGCAACAATGCATCTCCAAATTTTGCAAAAGTTCTTTACTGGATAACAAACTTTCTTCAGGTGAAAATATTTAAGAAATGAAAATACTGTAATCAATTTTTAAATAATTAGAATGTTTTCTACTCAAATATCAGTACTTTTAACACATTAAATTTATCATTGTTAAAATATAATTAACAAGTATATTAAAAAAATATTAAGCAAATGGGTGAATATATTTACAATTATTCACTAAATCCATTTTTTTCTTGAGTTTTAAATCTATTTCTTTTATCAATGATTGTTTGTCTTGAGCTGTCTTTCTAAAGCTATTTGATTTAGCAATGCAGTTAAAATTATGAGTATCTTCTGCTTTTGTTGCCAAGTCATCAGCTGATTTTAATAAATCTAATACTTCATTTTCTACATGTTTTTCTTTTTTTTTCATACTTTCTATTTCAGCCAGTATTTGGTTTCTCTTTTGGGCTACAGCAGAATTAGCCTTGTCTCAAGCTCTTTCTTCTAAATTTATTACATATCTTTGCCTAGCACATCTGACATTACTCAAAAGCAATTTTGAAAACTCTACTTTTTCCATGCCACCAATGTTACTTAGATGGGCATATATTATTCTTTGTGAAACAATAGAGTTTTCTTTCATATTGTCAATTATTAGTTCCTTATTAATGGAGAATCTTCTCTCCACTGATGCCTGTTCATGCGAGAGCAACAGCAGCTTTTTAGTTACTTCCCACAACAGATCATAGTTTTTACTTGAGGATAAATGTTCATAAAATAACACATCTATTCTCAATTCCTCATAATTGTTATCAAAAAGTTTAAAATCTGAAGTTACTGCTGCAACACTACTTATAAAATCCTTTACAGCATAATAGTGTCAACAACACCAGGTTTCAGATTATTTGCATCCACGAGAATTTCTAGAATAATCTTGAAACTTTTTAAGCAAAATTCCTTCTCAGCACTCATTAATTTAGGATCTAAACACTTCATGTGCTGCACAAGAGCATACTGCAGTGGGCATTTAGTGAGCAATTTTTTTGACAAGGTTTTGCAAAACTGATTTGTATTTCATACGAAATTCCATTATCTGCTTTTCACTTGCATTTGATGGCAAAGTCTTCACCTCTTTTTCGGCATGGAATCCAATATGAATCATCCTATAAGTGGAACAATTTTTATTATCAGTTGGATCAATTTTTAGAAGTGTCGTAATGGTCTTTGTTTGTTCTAATACATCCATTTTAACAAAGAGACTCATCAGATTCCTTAACATTTTCTCTAAGTCTTTAGCCTTGAATAGCAGCATTGGCTTATCTGCCTGATACTTTTTTAAAAAAGGGACTCAGTCGCTTTGCAATAGAATGAAAAAAATATAATTTGGCAAGTGCCAATGGATCCTTCACCTATTTTTGGACAATATTAAAGAAAACTGTGCAAGGATTATTTACAATTTTCTGGGCTACCAAAGTTTCATACTTCAAATTAAAGAGCCAAATTTCTATAGCACGTTCACACACAGGAGAATTTTCAACCTACCTGTATGAACAGAATTTTAGTGGCATTTTTACAGCATTATCCACATTTAAATAATCCTCATGCCATGCTGGTGAATCTTTAAAAAACCCGTATAGGCTTGAGAGAAATTTTTCTATTTCCCAATCACTCACAGTAGTAGCATGTCTCAATGCATTATGCACTATGTGCAATCCACAGGTACCTGTGTTTAAGAGAGATGCATTTGAATTGGCTGATAAATCATCTTGAAATAAAGAAAAAAGCTTTAAATTCACATTCAGCCCATCCATAGAAAACTGAACTGAATTTTTTAAAGGCAAATCCTTCAAAGATTGCTGAAGTTTGTCTAATAAAATTTCTGCACTTGTGTGGCCTAAAAACACAGAAGTCAGATACTGTGATGTTACTCTGTTCTTGTCCCAAAATCTTATATGGTTGTCCATTTGTTTTTGTTGAGAGTATTTATTTAAACTCTCATCAAACAAAATAACAAAATCTTTGCTTTCATTAATCTGTTGCAACAAAAGTGATTTAAAATGGGGTGCCAAGCCAAAGCAGCAAATGTATGAACATTTTGTTTGCCCACAAGAAAAGTTGAGAGCCATTTCACTGTCTGGAAACATCAATCGAAACAACTTATCAATTCCAGCACATGATCTGTACGAATAATGGCTTTCTACCACTTTTAAAGCCCATAATATTTTGGCTTTTGTAGGATCTTTTCTGGGTAAACAACCTGCTGATGATGAAGAAGATGGCTCTGGTGATGATGGTGTTTGTGATGCTGGTACCGGTACTTTTTCAAACAGTCCATCTAAGGTGGAATTCCAACTTTTGTTTTCAGAACGGGTCACGTGCTTTTTACTTTTCATGTGTCTTCGCAATGCAGACTCTCCCATGGAAGAAATATCGATGTTCTTTAAGCATAACAAACATCTCCCAACATGATTATTGCCGCAATCCTTACCAACCCATGTGGAACACTTGGGATTGTGCAACCAAATATCACTGAAATTGCACTTATGGCTTATATTTATTAAACACCAGAACAAGAAAATTCCAATATCTAACAATTAGATGACAACTAGAGACATCTCAAAGCAAAACACTAAGCCAACAAAAATCAAAGATTTTTTTTTTCAGTCGCTACACGCACCTTGCAAAGAACTTTCCGGAAAAGCAATGTAAGGAATTCCTACTCAGTAATGCCATGAGCATTGTGTGTAATCCTATGCTATTGTCAGATACATAAGAGTAATATAATACTCTGTGGCTAGAAAAAAGTGCAACCAAAATATGGAAAATGAACCAACACAAACAAATAATTTCAACTTTTTGTTCTCATGGAACAACAGCAGCAAGTCAATCACCTGTTGGCATGCACATTTTGTCAATCACATCTACCATTTCATTTGCAATACCGTGGACCACCTGTTGAACTGCCTCCTTCCCTAACTAATGATAAAAATGCAAAAAACATAATTTTCCAAATTTTCATTTAACATAGCTGAATTTTTGACAGATACCATAACTTGGTCTTATAAGGTTACCCTGCAAATTTTGCTTGGATCCAATGAAAAGTTTTTAAATTATGCACTTTTGTTTTTATTAACCCTCCGAGCGGTTTGAACGTGCTGTGCACATTCAAGGTCACCCCTTTCTAAAACTGCTCGACCGTGGTGGAGGTGGGGGGGGCTGGTGAAATGCACCTATCAACTGCATCGAATGAACCCGCTTTCAAGCAGATAAAGAAGTAACAATGGGGAAATCCCCGCCTTGCCATAAGGAAAATGAAAGAAACGATACAATAGTTTTCCCCGTTGCAGAACAAGTGCTCTGGGGTAGCAAACGCGCAACTCCTCTCACAGTAGATGGGGGGGGGGGGGTCCAATCTTGACCTACTTAACTCCCCGTTAGACCCCATTGAACCCTTTCTCCTAGTGACGCAGCTGCTTTGAAGACTCCTTTTGACTTCTGATGTCAATGGGGGATTGCAGAAAAAAAGTGAAAAATAACAAAAGGAAAAAGATAGAAAATTTCGGTCGAAATTTTTCGGCTGTGGGATTTTAAAATTCAAGGACTTTCCAGGCTAATTAAAGGAATTCAAGGACATTCCAGGCCTTGAATATTTTTTTTTTTAATTCAAGGGCTTTCCAGGTTTTCAAGGACGCGTGGGCACCCTGATATTACAGTGTTATTTCCGAAATCAGTGTAACTAATTTTCAAGGTGAGTTACAGTTACATGTTAACTACTGCGTAGCATGTGTATATGATTCCTGTTGGTATGTGGGATTTGTTGAAGGGATTAACTATGATGAAGATGATGTGACTGGTCCATTCACGCACCCATATGAGCCTTCTCCATCTTTTTATTGGCCTAATAATGATTGTGAAGTACCTCTGACACATATATTATGTTTGGTTCTGCAACAGGAAGAATATACCGCCTATCCAAATAGGCTGAAAACCTGGCTCAGTCAAAGTTCTTTTTCATATGAAAATTAGTAATTGTGTTTAGTTTTAATTCAAACTGACAGAGAAAAGAATTCATTTTTCTCTTATGTAACCAAGGAAAAGTTCATTTATAAATCATACATAAACTTATCATTCAATGTCAAAATAATTCATAAAATGGTTTATTTCAACAGACTGTAGATGAATTTCGTGTTACAAGTGATATTCGTATGGGAGTAGACATCTGTCATACATAACACGATATGCAACTTGTTCATTAACCACCTTTGACGAAATGATGAAGAGCACTTACACATTTAATCAAATTAAAAATGGTATTAACAAGTTAAAACATACGATAGGTAAAAACACTAGATCTTTCGATCACACTAGTGATCTTCATCAGGTCACCCACCCAACATATATAGGAATTTTAAGGCTTACTCACTACATGGACAATTCACAAGAACATATCATCCTATTACTGTTGATCACTCGCTGATTATTCTGCTTATAAAGAGTGAAACTGAATCACAGAACATACGTCATATGACTAAGCCAGGGCTCGACAAATCCCGGGCGCCAGGTGCCCAGGCGCCTAAAATTCGGGCTGTGGCGCCTACTTTTCGTCTTACTTGAAATTTCGTAATTTGCAGTAAATACTGTAATTTCTGTTGTATAATCCATATATTATCTATTAAAAAGTTATAAATTTAAGTATGCGGACACCGCTAAAGGGAAAAAAACAAAAAATTTAAAAAACGATGCGGCGTTTTAAAAAGTCCACGAGGTAATTGTCAGGAGAGGTGCTGTTATTGGGAAAGCACTGAAAATGCGGTAACAGAAAAAATGTAACGTAACAGCGAAATAAAAGACCGCGAGGAGATTGTAAGAATATATAAATTTATTTATTTATTTATTTGTACTTTAGAAGCATTTTGACAGAAAATATGACGCAAGGAAGGCATTGTCACTATTCGCACGTGCGGAAGCCTACGTAGTGTGAGAATCCGCTACTCTCGGGAATCCCGCAAAGCTATTCCGTAGCATGTAACCTTTCTGCGAATCGCATTGCCTAGTTTTGGTGTGCTAATTGTGTTAGTTAATTTTTTTTTTACTTTTGGTATTCAGTTAAAACGTATCCACAAATAAGACGATGCGGACTGTCCGCAATTTCAACGGAATTTTTTAGTGTAACTAATGAACTACGGTAATGCTGCAACAGCTAGCGATTTTAGTTCTTTATTTACTTAAAAGTAGCACAGAAGTACTTCAAAATGACAGTTACTTTTTCAATAGGACGATCATTTCTTTCTTATATTTTTGGATTTCTGAGGCGGTCCTGTGAATCGCAGTTTTCTGTCGGAAATTACTATTCACGATTAACATGATAGGTGCGGATTATATGACTGTCGTACATGCTAATTATTACGGAATGTCTAGTTTCTACGGATTTTGTTGTCTGACTACGGAACTCACGCTCGAAACTACGGATTCTACGAATTTTCATTTTGTTTAAAAACAATTTTTTAGGGGGGGGTTATATTCCGTCTAGAGACGGTATTTCTTTCAAAGCTTTCAAAAACAATAGTTAAATGGAGTAAAAAGAATTTGCCCTAATCGTAATTTTTTTCTCCCTGTTTATTTATAAATTCTTGTTAAATATCATTTTATGGCATATATGTTCGTATTTCAGCTTGAAACTGTAGCAAGAATTTGTGGAAACGAAAGTTAGACGCCGCAAAAATTGCCTCCTAATCTTCAGGCTTCTTCCGCGAATTCGAGAAATTCCGTCTTTTTCGTTATGTTGGCCGGCCACTCAGGAGATTGATGCACAAGTAAACAGAATTTGAAGGGGGGGGTCGGAGGGGGACGGAATTCCGTCTTTACGAAACTTTCGAAAACGGGAAGCCGACGGAGTTCAGATTTTTTCCGTAATCATAATTTCTTTTTTTCTCGCGATGTTACTTCTGTTCAGTATTTTTAAGTATCATTTCACTGCATAATTTTTTGTATTTCAGGCTTGAAAATAGAAGAAAAAAAGTAAACCAGAAGTCGGACGGATTTCCCGTAATCGACCCCCACCCGCGATGTTCCCACTCTCCAGCGCTGTTAAATCTTGTTAAAGGAAGAAGGAAATTCCCGAAAACGGAAGTGACGAAAATTTTAAAAATTGATGCATGGTGTTCAAAAGTATTAATATTCCCAAAGTTACACCATTTATCTAAAATAGTTGAAGCTTTGAGATCATGCACTCATGGTCCTCAGACTGGTGGTTTTTATCAGAGGGCATAAAAAACAAGAAAAGTGACAATGAAGAAGTAGAGAGAGAATGATATCAGCACAAAGAAAAATTAAGCAGTGGTGGTGTGAAGTTGCAGAGTCAATAAAAGACAAACTGACAGTAGTACGCATTCTTGCTGTCTGTTTTGATTTTTCACCAGTTAACAGTTAAAATATTCAGCTTTTTTTCCCCGTTCTTTGGTCTCATCTTCTCCTTAAACTGCTATTTTATATTTTAGGGACAGTATAATCATGTGGTATGGACTATTTTTTTTTATATATATATATCATGTTCTGCGACATGCTGTTGCAGATTATGCGAAGGAAAAAAATTGCTTTTCTCAGAATTTCACGATCTACAGATCATATGCTGCAGCGGATTATACGTGGTATTTTTTTTTTCACAGCCTTTGGATTATATATACCCTTGTGGATCTCACAAACAAAAACTTTTTTCTGAATTTTATGGTTTACAGATTATAAGAAAAAGAAAAAATGGCACTTTAAATTAATATGTAAAAAATATGACTTCCGCAAATAGTAATTTAATAAAATCGAAATCTGAAATTTTTTGAGATCATCTACTGAAAGAACATAAAAAGAAAATTATGAAGCAAATTGGAACTTTATTTTGCAATAAGTGGTTTGGGTAAGAAGAAAAAAAAAATGACAACAAATATGGTTTACCACTTTTCGTTCCAGCGTCATAACCAAACATGTGTTCATGCGTTATTGACTTTGTTTCACCTGGCGCCTAAATTATGGAGCTGGCTCGTAGATCTAGAACATATTTGTCGAGCCCTGGACTAAGCTCCGTGGCCTGGTGGCTTCGGAAATCCAATCTCGACCCATTTGTTTTGAAAGATCTAATCAACCAAACGGACACGAGCCCAGAATGTATGTTAACTTAAGCTCTACCAAACTCTCAGATGTTCAGAAGAACGCTCTGGAGCGGGGATTTAAATTTTGCTATCCGAATACTAGACCGAATCTTTGTCAGCTTGTGCCACAAGCTGAAAGTATCATCCGGACATTGCCTACAGAACACCAGGATGACGCAAGAACTAAATTTGTTAAGTCGCTTCGGCATGGGTCTGCCCCGAGCCAACGAGATTCACACCAAGGCGCTACCACAACATTGAATCAAAGTCAAGCCTATAAAGAGGAGAGGCGTCAACTATCTGAATTACAAAAAAAAACACTAACTTGGCTATCATATCCGGCGATAAATCAAATAGGATAGTAATATTGGACCGTGATGCATACCACCTAAAGATGCAAGAAACTATAGAAGCAATTCCACATAAAATTTTGAGATTTGATCCTCTCCGTGTCGCAACGACCGTTGCGTCCGTCGCAAAGTTGAAGAATCATGGCCACTTACCTAAAGAAATTTCCGATAATATGAACCCTCCCAAGGGCCCCAGAGTCCCCGAAATCTTCGGGAAGATCAAGCTCCATAAACAAAATCACCCCTCCGCTTCTTAGTTTCTTCATATGTGTCTCCTATCTGCCCATTTGAAAAAGCCCTTGCAAAATTTCTCTCCCCCATCCTAAATCCTTCTCAGTTTTCAATTAACAGCCCTCTACAAGCTATTAATCTTATAAAATCCTTTAGTTCCCAAGGCAAGCCGTTTATAATGGCCTCCTTGGATGTTGTGTCGCTATACCCCAGTATCCCCCTTCAAGAGGCACACATCATCATTTGTCAAAAATTATATACTTATAACCCACTTCTCCCACCTTTGGAAATAGAGGCTGTCCTTTCAGCTTAAAAGCTCGTTGAATCCAGGTCATATTTTAAATACAACGATGTTATTTTCCAGCAGAAAGAAGGCGCCACTATGGGCTCACCCCTGTCAGCGATTCTAGCCGAGGTTGTCATGCAAACCCTCGAGAATGAGGTACTTAGCGTGTGTACGCTCAAACTTCTTCTCTACACCCGCTATGTGGATGACGTTCTTGTCTTTTGGCCACATCTGCATTCCGACCTGCTGCATTTTCTCAGTATGCTAAACTCCAAATATGGCTCCATAAACCTCACTTTGGAATTGGAAAATAACTTAAAACTTCCGTTCTTAGACTTGCTCATAGAACGATACCCCCAAAACTTCACTCTAAAATACTCAGTGTACCGTAAACCCACATCCCACCCAATTATGGCCCCATACAACTTAGTGCAGCCTTTATGTGTTAAGCTGGCTTCCCTGCGCTACCTGGTACGATGGACATTTACACATTCGTCATCTGTACTGTACGGCGCATCGAACTCCAATGAATCTTTGCCATTGCTAGCGAATTCGGGTACCCGAAAGACCTGGTACACGCCATTCTCTGCAGGCATCAACGACTTGCGTTTACCGCGTTAGAACGAACCCGCACCCTTACCAAGTACGTAGGATCCATGAGCTATTTTTTTGGCTGCACCAGCGTTTTAAAACATGCATGTGCCAGGTTTAATATAAACTTTGGTTTACAAACACGTAATTTGTACACTCTAATTAAACGTGACAGGGATCCCGTTGAAACCAAACACACAGGTACGGCGTCTACCTCATCCCCCTGAGAGCTTTAAACCCTAATGAAATAGATCAAGTGTACATAGGCTCAACCCTACGTAATTTAAAAACCTTTTTGCTTGAACACTCACGCGATGCCAGAACAGGCTCACATTCGACAGCCCTAGCTCAATTGGTAGCTAGCGGCACACATAGACCATTATAGGATGAAGTTAAAATCCTCATAACGCACAGCACCAAAAGCATGACCCTCTTTGCAGAAACCTTGTATATCTACCATTATAGAGGTATTTGCTGTAATGACGATATACCCTCTCTCCTCCCACGAACATGGACTGCTCTACTTGAACATTGCGGAAATAATAATTACAGTGGAATTATTAATACTTGTGTAACATCAACTTTCATAGGCATGCGCTGTACCCATTTTTGGGTCATCAAAAATTCCTAAATACTATGTTGCGTGTCGACGTACTTTGATGCCATTGGGTGGGTGACCTGATGAAAATCACTAATGTGATCGAAAGATCTAGTGTTTTTAGCGATCGTATGTTTTAAGTTGTTAATACTGTTTTTTATTTCATTAAATGTGTAAGTGCTCTTCATCATTTCATCAAAGGTGGTTAATGAACAAGTTGCATATCGTGTTATGTATGACAGATGTCTACTCCCATACGAATATGGTTTGTTCTATTAGTTTATATTTTTATTAAAATTAGTAAGAAATTTAGAGACACCTAATCTTTGCAGTTGCTTGTATTCTTAAAAAAAAAGAAAAGAAACAGCTTGGAATAGCATAAGTGGCCCTGTCAGACACTTTTTTCACAATTGGGACATTCCACGTCAGATCAATAAAAAAAAAATAAGTTTTTGACCTCACCACTTCTGATTTTGATGAAATTTGGTATGAAGCACACATATGACAAGGTAAGTAATTCTGCCAATTTTCAGATTTTTATTTTGAAAATTGTCCAAGATACACACATAATAAAAATTGAAATTTTCGTAAAAAATGACAAACTCGCACACTTATAAATGGCTGTAAATTTTTTCCTAATTGTAGTAGAGGACAATTCAAACACAGTTGCAAAGCTAAAGGATTGAGCTTTCTATAGATACCATACATGACCTTCTTACAACAGATTAAAGTTTCAAGGTCATCCACTGTGACCTTGAATATCTCAAAACATACCATCTTAAAAAATTACAAAAATATATATATATTTTATTGCTACAACATTCTTCTACCCGTGTGCCAGATATTAGGCTGGCACCGCTATGGCAAGGCAGTGTAGGATTAATAGGAGTGTCATGCTGCACCCTTCTGTATGTAAGGCACAGAGACATCATCATCATCATTGTCAACCATTATCAATCCACTGCTGGACGAAGGTCTCCCCAAGTTTCCTCCACAACGGTCTGTCTTGTGCCAGTCTCCTCCATGTCACTCCCGCATATTTACGAATTTCATCCACCCATCTCCCATGTGGTCTTTTTCTGGGTCTTTTCCTGTCCCTTGGAATCCAATCTAAAATTTCGGCTGTCCATCTATGGTCTGTCCTTCTGGCAGTATGTCCAGCCCATTGCCATTTCAGGGATTTAACTCTGATCATGATGTCTTCCACTCTCGTCATTTTTCGGATCCACGAGTTCCTCTTCTTATCTCTCCTGGTTATACCAAGCATGCACCTCTCCATGCTTCTTTGAGTTGTCTGCAGCCTTTGTATGTCTCTTTTAGTTAAGGTCCACGTCTCTGCACCATACGTAAGCACTGGAAGGATGCATTGATCAAACACTTTTCTTTTAAGACATAATGGCATATTGCTCTTGAAAATTATGCTGTTTCTTCCAAAAGCTCTCCAGGCAAGTTTTGTACGCCGATTAATTTCTTCATCAATGTGACCCTCACTTGATATCTGCTGTCCAAGATAAACATACGTATCTGTTATCTCCAGTTGTTCTCCATCAATCGATAAATCTTCATTTCTTGTAAAAGCATTGAACATCACTTTTGTCTTCTGAAAGTTCATTTTTAATCCCACTTCTTTACTCTTGTCAGCAAGTTCCTGGACTCATACTCTGCAGCTCTGATGGGGTAGTTGCAAAAATGACTACGTCATCAGCAAAACGAAGGTGGGTTAGATAATCTCCATTAATCTTTATCCCTTTGTTTTCCCAGTTCAGTGATTGAAAGACATTTTCCAATGTGGCATTAAAGAGCTTCGGAGATATGGTGTCACCTTGTCTCACTCCCTTTCCAATTTTTATGTGTGTTGTATTTTCAAACAGCCGAATCTTTGCACTTGCATTTTCATAGATGTTATTAATAATATTAATGTATGCATCTTCAATACCGCAGGATTTCAGAGCCGTGGTAACTGCTGATGGTTTCACCGAATCAAAGGCTTTTTTCATAATCGATAAAAGCCATGCACAATGGAAGTTCATATTCCCTCGCTCTTTCAATTAGTTCTCTCAGTACGTGGATATGATCTATTGTGCTGTAGCCACTCCTGAATCCAGCTTGTTCTCTCGGTTGAGCCATGTCCAGTGTTACCTTCAAGCGGTGTGAAAGAACTTTAGTGAAGATTTTATAAACCACTGATAGGAGGCTGATAGGTCTGTAGTTCCTGAGATCCTCAATGTCACCTTTTTTATGTAGCAGGATCATTGTAGCATTGTTCCAATCCTCAGGAATCTTCCCTTCATTAAGGCATCGAGTGAAAATTTGGGCGAGTACTGTTTCAATTTCTCCACTTGCTTCTTGTATGATGTCTATAGTAATTCCATCTTCTCCTGGAGCTTTTCCCCGCTTCATGTTCTTGATTGCATGAGCAACTTCTGCTGGGAGGACTGGAAGAACTCTGGTACCTTTCATGATGTCTGGAGTACATGTATCATCCCTTTCATATAATTTGGAGTAGAAATCTTTCACTCTTGTCAAAATTTCGCCTCTATTTCTTGTTATAGAACCATCTTCTTTTCTCAGAGCCATAATCTGTTTTCTTCCCTTACTGAGATGTCCCTTTGCTATCTTTAGGCTTTGGTTGTTTTCAATTGCTTTCCTCACTAGCTCACAGTTGAATTTCCTTACGTCTTCAGTGATACTTTTTCGAGCTGTCTTGCATAGCTCTATATATTCCACTTTGGAAGTCACATCTTCTTTAGTTGTCCTCATCTCTCTTCTTTTTTTGCATCAACATTTTGGTTTTTCCTGATAATTTGTTTACATGCAACTTGTTCTTAGACCCAGCTAATTTTGTTGTTGTTTCCATAAGAGCTTTGGTTACTTTTCTGTTAACTTCCGAAATATCCACTTCTTCCGATGTTAGGCCTTCTAAAGCAGAGAATCTGTTCTTCAGTTCCAACTTGAAAGTATTATGGTGTTTTTTAAGGTTGGTTATGTCAATACATTCTGTTTGTCTTATGAGCTTGCCACGTTCCAGTTTAGTGTTGAGGTGCATCTTACATCTCACCAATCTATGGTCACTACCTGTGTTGAACTTGTTCAGCACACTGCAGTCTTCGATGACGAATTTTTTGTTACACATAATAAAATCAATTTCACTTGTCGTCCCAATTGGATGTCTCCATGTCCATTTCCTGTGTGGCTTTTTCTTGAAAAAGGAATTCAAGATGAAAAATCCTTCTTGCCTCTGCAAACTCAACGAGAGTATTTCCACGCTGGTTTCTGTTGCCGTGACCGAATTTACCTACTGAAGTTTCATTCTGTTGCCGGTGCCCTATATTTGCATTGAAATCTCCCATAATTATCTTCAAGTGCTGCTTACCTTTATTATTTAGATGACGAATTTCCTCATAAAATTCTTCAATTTCTTCTTCAGGATGACTTGTGGTGGGTGCATAAGTTTGAATAATCTGAGCCTGGTATCTTCTCGATAGTTGGATAACGAGTCGTGCAGCTCTGTCAGAGGAACTTTCAACTTCTACCACTTTATGCTTCAGTTTCTTGTTTATTATAAATCCAACACCACTAGTTCTGCCAGTATCTGTCCCACGATAATAGAAGAGATGTCCACTTTTCAGTTCAATGAGATCTTCTCCTTTTCTCCTTACCTCACTTAGCCCGACGATGTCCCACTTGATCCTTTGTAGTTCCTCTTCCAATTCAAGAAGCCTTGAATCAGAAGATAGGGAGCGTCCGTTGTAGGTAGCCAAGGTCAGCATCAAATGGCAGCCTAGTCCGGTCCTCCGGGGATTCTTAGCACCCTCTGCCTTCATGTCGCACTGGCCGCTGCCTTGGCCAGGTACATTCCAGCTGCCGGAGACTGAGGGCCAAGATTTAAGTTGTAGAGTCATTTTGGAGGTGTTTGGCCATAACTCACCACGCTGGCCAAGCGGGTTGGTGAGTGTGGGATAGCATTTCCTCTGATCCCGATGGTATAGTTATACCGCTATTTGCGGTCGTCAGAGCCCCTTTAGTGGGAACAGGATGCACCACGAGAAGGCGGGGTTGACATTTGTCAAGGAGAGGCTGTGATGTTACGCATCACCTGATTTCTTACGTTGAGGATTTGTGTTTATTATACATGAAATGTGTATATATTATAACAGATCAACAGATTTATCAGAAATATGCTATGTGACAGCAATTTTACTTGATAGACACAATTTTCAGCAGTAAATAATGTCAACAAATCTTTGAGATCAGAGATTGAAACTCCACCCATTTTAGCCAATGGCAGGGCTTCTTAGCCAAATGACAAAGCTTCTTATTAGAGCCAATGACAGGGTTTCTTATTAAAGCTAATGAGAAATCTTACTGGTACACCATTTTACATTTGCTGTTATTTCAATTCTGAGCTTGTGAGTGTGTGGTTACCAATTTATCTGTAACATTGTTAACTGTTTAATTGTTATTTTATTTTATCTTTATTGTTATCTTTATTTAATCAATTTCTTTTTATCAAACTATATTTATTTATCATTTTCTTTGCAGGTGCAGTTTCATTAACCAAAATGGACTTTAAAAGTCAAATTTTTTGTTGCAATCCTCTGGGTAAAAGTGGACACACAAGGTTTAGAAAGAATCTGAGAAAAGTACAGCCTTGGATGGTTCAGAAATGTCAAAATATAACATTAGAACAGAAAATATGTAGTTCATGCAGAAAATCTATCTCTGAAATGCCAGGTCCTTCATGTATAATTGAAACAGATGCAGAGGCAGAACAACCTCGGTTAAGTGAAGATAATTCAGAAGGAGTGGTGAAGAGTGAGATATGGACTGACAGAGACACAACTTCGGATAGTCTGAATGATATGTTACTTTCTCTAGGCGAATCTCCTGTGGAAAAAAAAAAGATTAGGTGTTGGACAGTGCAGTAAAAAGAAATATCAGAAAATTGGTGAAGTGATAAAAGACTACATAGGTGTTCCAGAATGTGATAATCCTGTGACAGTGTCTGATGAATCGGTCATGATTTCACAGTTGAAAGATTGACAAAATTCTTCCTGTTCTTATAGTGTGAGGCTGCACCGTCTGAGAAGTAATAGATGTGTTCTACTTTCTTATCAAAATGTGATGATATAAACTGCAACAATTGGCTCTGGAAAAGGTGAACACTGATAGTGTCATGCTTAAGACATTCTGAGATGACAACAAAAGAAACATGATCCAACTGAAGTGTGTGTGAACTGTTGCAGTACACGACGAAAGGGTGAATAGTAGCTTGGGAATTGTTCCAGTGGTATCCTTGGACTGCATCCTGCAGTATGAAGGAATAATTCTCAGCAAAATCGCACAACACAACACACTGATTATCATCAAGGTTTTCTTTCAGATTTGACAGAAAGTATGACTGCTGAATAGCTATAAAAGAATGTGGCAATAGCAATTTCACTTTTGATTCAAAGGTCTCGAAGAATTCTTCTACAGTGTTACAGACTGTCATAAGTGTTGTGCGATCAGTTGTAGTCCACAATTTATATACAATTTCATCAATCCCATTCATGGTGAATAAGCTACTTATTTGCTCTAGTAAGTGTGCTATACCAGGACAAGAATCACACTTGAAGAAGAAGCATTCTGGAAGAGGAGGGTTACAAGTTATTCTTGCAAGGCAATCTTTGTATGTCCTAACTGGTAATTCATCATTACGAGTTAAGTCTTGCAATTTGCACCCTGCTAACATAAGTTTTACATTTTCATGAGCACAACACACACAGACACAGTGTGTTCCACTTGCACCAGCCAGCACACAATTCTTTGGGCGTAAACCACAGAACTTTGAAAACCCTACTTTGACATTAGGATTCTTGTCTTTAAATCCTTGAAATATCTCTTTCAAATTTCCTAGAATAAGACGTTTCTGTTTTTGTACTTTTGATCCTGATTCCATCATTGTAACAAAATCTTTTTTCCTGGTAAACAACGGCTCACTTCATCACTATTATAGTATGCAATAACGTTTTCAACTGTGCTGTCACTGAGAGTTTTCCCAGGCCTAGGATTTGGAGTTGCTAAAATACCCTGTTCTTCCACAAGATTTTTAGACTTCCGTGCCATGTAATATGTTACACCAAATTCTTCCTGAATTTTACGAATACTCCAGGTTCTAGGTAATATTGTTAGTATTTGGACTTTAACACTGCTAGAGTCTGTTTCTTGAAATTTTTCTTTCAACTGTGAAATCATGACCGATTCATCAGACACTGCCACAGGATTATCACATTCTGGAACACCTATGTCGTCTTTTATCACTTCACCAATTTTCTGATATTTCTTCTTACTGTACTGTCCAACACCTAATCTTTTTTTTTCACAGGAGATTCGCCTAGAGAAAGTAACGTATCATTCAGACTATCCAAAGTTGTGTCTCTGTCAGTCCATATCTCACTCTTCACCACTCCTTCTGAATTATCTTCACTTAACCGAGGTTGTTCTGCCTCTGCATCTGTTTCAATTATGCATGAAGGACCTGGCATTTCAAAGATAGATTTTCTGCATGAACTACATATTTTCTGTTCTAATGTTATATTGTGACATTTCTGAACCATCCAAGGCTGTACTTTTCTCAGATTCTTTCTAAACCTTGTGTGTCCACTTTTACCCAGAGGATTGCAACAAAAAATTTGACTTTTAAAGTCCATTTTGGTTAATGAAACTGCGCCTGCAAAAAAAAATGATAAATAAAAATTGATTAAATAAAGATAACAATAAAGATAAAATAAAATAACAATTAAACAGTTAACAATGTTACAAATAAATTGGTAACCACACACTCACAAGCTCAGAATTGAAATAACAGCAAATGTAAAATGGTGTACCAGTAAGATTTCTCATGGGCTGTAATAAGAAGCCTTGCCATTGGCTTTAATAAGAAACCCTGTCATTGGCTCTAATAAGAAGCTTTGTCATTGGCTCTAATAAGAAGCTTTGTCATTGGCTAAAATGGGTGGAGTTTCAATCTCTGATCTCAAAGATTTGTTGACATTATTTACTGCTGAAAATTGTGTCTATCAAGTAAAATTGCTGTCACATAGCATATTTCTGATAAATCTGTTGATCTGTTATAATATATACACATTTCATGTATAATAAACACAAATCCTCAACGTAAGAAATATTTATTGCATGGTATGTCCCTGTGCCTTACATACAGAAGGGTGCAGCATGACACTCCTATTAATCCTACACTGCCTTGCCATAGCGGTGCCAGCCTAATATCTGGCACACGGGTAGAAGAATGTTGTAGCAATAAAATATATATATATTTTTGTAATTTTTTAAGATGGTATGTTTTGAGTATATTCAAGGTCACAGTGGATGACCTTGAAACTTTAATCTGTTGTAAGAAGGTCATGTATGGTATCTATAGAAAGCTCAATCCTTTAGCTTTGCAACTGTGTTTGAATTGTCCTCTACTACAATTAGGAAAAAATTTACAGCCATTTATAAGTGTGCGAGTTTGTCATTTTTTACGAAAATTTCGATTTTTTATTATGTGTGTATCTTGGACAATTTTCAAAATAAAAATCTGAAAATTGGCAGAATTACTTACCTTGTCATATGTGTGCTTCATACCAAATTTCATCAAAATCAGAAATGGTGAGGTCAAGAAGGTGATTGATCTGACATGGAATTGCTCAATTGGCAATTATTGTTAAGCACGGCAACTATAAAAAAACTTTGGTGATTTGACTGGCGATTGTGAGCACGGCTTTGCAGGTTAGCATTTTCATCAATTACATATTGAAATTGGTCAAAATATTAAATTCAACAGTAACAAATATAGTGAGTTGCAGTACACTCACAGAAGTAAGGCAATACATCTAGACAAGTATTGCTGCTAAAGTTTGTTAATCGCAAGCTGTACAATATGCTCTGGTAAGGTTTTTTTTAACCTTATGTATAAATATGCTCTGGTAAGGTTTTTTATTTACCTTATGTATAAATTGTACATATAGTATTTGGTAGTTAAAGGTGTTTAAAATATAATTCCATAAGACTTAAAAAATATTTTGAAAACAGAAATAAGCATAAATGTTAATCAGTTTCTGCGCATTTCGGAGTGCTGAAATGTTACCATTTATTCACAAATATTTCAGAGCCTGTAACTTCTAAACCAGTTTGAACCATAAAATGAAACTCACAGGTTTTGTTGAGTACCAGTAAGGGTATGCTTGGTGAATTTTTTTTTTTACCTGGTTCCTCTTTTGAGATTTGTAACCTTGGAATCTGCAAAAGTTGAAAATTTTGCAACTTACTTTAAGGGGAGGGGGCAAACCCAGACTTAAGTTCTCCATAGCTGAAAATTCTACTAGCCATAGTTATTACACAAAAATTCCCAACTTGGTAGTCCAACTGCCAGTCACCTTATAAGCACATCAAAAATGGTGATTTATGCTTGCGAGTATTGCAAATCTCAACACCATTTTAAGCAAACTTAAAAAATAAAAAAATTCTATCATTTCTATACATTTTCTGTAAGCCTAAAATGTCCTCTTTAAGGTAGTGAAAACCAAAACTTTCGATCTACAATAAGAGGAAAACAATTGCCTTTTTTCAAAACCATTGTGAGGTCCTATTTTGGCCTTCCGCAGAAAAGAAAAATGAACGTATATCCAAGATGGTGGCACATAAGAATAAAATAAAAATTGGTTTGAGCTACTCACTGATAGGGTTAAACTAGGGGGGGGAGAGAAGGTGTATGAAATGGTCAAGCAACCACTTAATTAAAAAATTGGGTACTATCATGTCAGAATGTTTCATATACAAAACACGCCATTTCAGATATTTTTTTCCTCGCCAAAATGATGAATTGCCCAAAGTATCTTTTTTACCTAATGAAAGGTTATATTATAATACAGACATGAAAATATTTTTAGCAAATTTCAAGTGGGGGGCTCATTTTGAAAAAAATTGTTTTGTTTAATAAAAATGTGACCTTATTTTTCCCTGTCTTTTGTCATTAAATTTTTAAAAAGTGTCCTTTTAATTCTGAAAATGTGCAGAAACAAGTTGTTCCCAAATGTATGGATCATGCAGATCATTTAAGGGGGAAATATATGTGGCTGCAACAGTTAGTTGTGAAGTTATGGATTTTTTTGTCCTACAGTGTAGTTGTGAAAGCTCATAGCGCGAAAACTTCAAAGGCAGAGCAGGGTGTCCACAGAATTATCAAACCTGATTTCCCTGACCAAATATATAAGAAATCCCTGACCTTACACAAATAGGTTTATTTGAGTGTTTCAATATATGTGCCATGATAATAAATAAAATTGAATGGGATAATTGAGAAACTTATAATTACTTAAAAGTGTTTTCGTTTGACGTATAAAGTTTCCCAAATAACTGATTCATTTAATTTTTTTTTTTTTTATCGACCTCCACCTTACTCACAGACGTCCAAACTCACACCTTTTTAATTTTAAGTTTATTCTTTTTTTCATGGTTTTGCATTTATTGAAGAAACATTCAAACAAACCCATACACAATATTCAGAACAGTTACTATAAAAATATTACAGTAGGAACACAGTCACTGTTTTTATATTACACACCACTTTTCTTCTTTTCCCAATCTAAAATCTTCGCCTGCAATGCTGCTTCTTCCAACTCTAGTTCCTTCCGTACTCTTTGTCTTTTTTCCTTCAATTCCTTTATTTCATGATCAATTTTTCTTTTTTCCTTCAGTTTTCTTTCTTCTTCGTTTTGAAGAACACTTTTTTTCTCAAGATAATCCTGATATCTTCGTCTGGAGGCTCTTACAGAAAGAAGGAGCCTTCTATTGATGGCAATGTGTTCCACTCCTCCCACATTTTTAATGGCATCAAAAACTGTTCTATGACAAATCAGGGATTCTTCCAGGAGATTTTCCACAAGAAGAGACTTATTGACAGAAAATCCACCTCCCACTGAAGCATTTCCATGAGACATAATGAGACAAATTGTTATTACATCCCAAAGTTCACCAAATTGTTTTTGGTTGTCAAGTAGAGCACTGTAAAATTTGTCTAATCCAGTGGAATCATCATGACTGTCTAAAAATTCATCAAACTGAGACTTTAAAGCAGATTGAGCTTCTACACACAATGAAGCGTACTTTTTATTAGCTTTTTCAGCTCAGTCATCTGAAATCCTGTTTGCACTAAGTAAAACTTTGAGCACAATTTCCACTCTCTTCTTGCCTAGACTTGGCTGCTACACTATTATATTTGGGTCCAAATAAGTTATCCCACGGACAAACTTAAATTTTAGTGGGCTTTTCTCATGAAGTTTTTCAATCATACTGGTCACAAGATTCCTAAATTCAAACTTAAACTCTAATTTCTCCCTTTCTGAGCACTTAACTTCTTTTAATAGCATTTTAGCACTAAATCCAAAATCAACTTTCACAATTGAGAGAAGATTTTCACTTTTTGATACATCTAAAGCTAACAGTTTTGAGACACTATCAGCTTCGCTTAATTTGTCAGGCTTCAAGCTTTGTGACATCAAATTTTTCATCAGACCCAGCAAATCAGTGTGTAAGAAAGGAATTAAAGGCTTTGGGCTCTGGAATCTTCTCAAAAAAGATTCACACTCTGAAGCTATAGTCCTAAATGCAGCCAATTTGCATTTCAACAGTGGACTTTCCATGAATTCTGCAAGAAACATGTGCTGTTTGCTGGAATCCGATGATTCTTGAACATATTTCTTGATATGATCATAGACAAGCAATGCCCTAGTCAAACAATTAACATTTTCCAACCACCTTACAGTGCAAAATTTCAAAGGGAAATCTTTACATCCAGTAATCATAGTATAATTTGCACAGCGAGCAGGACTATCTTTCAAAAGGTAGTACAAGTTACGCAGAAAGTGATGTATATTTCATTTCACTACTTCAAGTCCAGTTTCCATAGCTCCATTGACCACATGAAGACCACATACTTCAATGTCAAATAATAATTTACCATCTGGATTTTCAGTTCTAAGTTTATCTTTCAGCTTTTGAAGAAAGCTGAGATTAATGTTGGGTCCATCCATTGACACTTGTAGCATGTTATCCAAGGGAAGAGGTGCACCTTTAAATGAATTTCTCTAAAAGGTCATTAGCTGTTGCCCGTCCTAAAAACACACTACTTAAGTATATCTAGTGGAAACTTTTTGCAGATTGACGTCCCAATAACAAACAAACTGATCCATTTGCCCACGCTGAGCAATTTTGTTTAGTGATTCATCAAAACAAATTACTAAGTCAGTGCACTGCTTCAGATCGTCCATTAAACACTCTTTAAAATGTGGTGCCAATCCATGGTTTATCACATAAGATGCTTTGCTTTTGCCTAAAGTAAATTTTGAAGCTATCACACTGTCGGGAAACATTAACTGAAATGTTTTGTTAATCTGTGTACAAGAGTTCAGAGACATTCGCTTGGACAACACTTCCATTGCCCATATTATTTCCAACTTTGTTACATCATCTTTCACTGCATAAGCATTAAGGTCACTGGGCTTCACATCATCTTTCACAACATAAGTATTTGAGTCATTAGACAATATTTTCTAGAAGTACTGATTCCACGTTTCCTGAGCTTGTTGATGGCAAGAGTTCATTATTACAAAGAGAGTTCTTTTTCACAGAGGAAGTGAAAGAAGCAAGACTGGGCTAAGACATTTTAGAATGGATGTTTTCAAATGAATAGGGCCATTTCCGTGGCTGGAGACTGCCCGACACTCCATGTTGCTAAACTTGAAAGTTTTACAGCACACTTTACAAAATGCTGATTCATTGTCGCCGTTTACAGCAGCTATCCAACCAGAAAACTCAGGATTTAATTGTTCGTCCAACCACTGTTCATTAAACACACAACGCTTTGACATTGCTGCAGTCTTAATTGCCTTTTAACAAGGTATAACTTATATCACAAATTTTCTTCTACTCCTTTGACCTAAAACAAAAAGAGAAATGTTAACATGTAACACAACTTACAATAATAGGTAGGAAATGCAAGGTTACATTAGTAGGAAGGGAAAGTTAGTGACTGTCTGCAACACCAAGTGCAAGTGTGTTAGGTGATGAGGGCGTCACTCCCCGACGCTGGGTTAAAACTAGTTGTAGTCTAACTGTGATTGAAATTTTCCGACTTTTTTTAAATATTACTGATTTTCCCTGACTTTTACCAACATTTCAGGCATTTCCCGGACTTTCCCTGACCAATTTTCATTTCCCTGACTTTCCCCGGTTTTCCCTAACTTTCCAGAATGTGGGCACCCAATTTTTAAAGTGGCATTGCTCAAGATCTACTCAGCCGACTGACCTAAAATTTTAACTGGTTTCATGTCTCACCAGTACAATACTTTGTGCCAATTTTCACAAAAATCTGAGATGGGTGGGTGACATGCCCTGGGTGATCTGACATGGAATCACCCTTCACAAACATAAACAACCAGCCTCGCACTGGAAACCCCGATGAGCTTCTACAGAACACAAGGGAAGGGTTGATGCATTAATTCACAATGACAGACATGTAACATCGAAGGAAATTGCGGTGAACTTAGGCCTAGGACACAGCACAGTTCAAAAAACGATTAGCAGCTTGGGATATCAGACAATTTGTGCCCATTGGGTCCCACATTTACTGACAGAAGACCACAAAGGCCAGCACAAACACATCACGTCACAACTGCTGAAGCAGAATCGAAATGAAGAGGCTGAGTTTTTTGCACAGTGTTGTGATGATATTTTTTAGATCGTGGACAAACCATAAATGCAGCTCATTGTGTCCAAACTTTAGAAAAGCTCCCCTCCGAATTGCATGATAAATAGCTAAGAAAGTCATTCTCTAGCACGACAACACTAGGCCTTACTCTGTTCATTTGACCTTGGAAAATCCAGATAACTTTTACCTCACCCTGCTTGCAATCCAGATCTGGCAACCACCAACTATAATCTTTTTGGATTCCTAAAGGATGCGGCCAACACTACCAGAGCACGAAAGCAATACAGCAAACTGTATGCCGGTGTCTTCACGCAACTGGAACAGAGTTATTCAGCAAGGTTATCTTTAAACTATCAGAACAAAGAGGAAAATGTGTCTAAAGTAACAGGAATTTTGTAGAAAAATAGATTAAAGTATGTAGCTTAAGATGTATTTATTTCTTCAATCATTACAACATGCAATTTTTAAAACATTGTTGCTCATTAATTTCAGCATAGCCCTTGTACAAACATGGCAATCAAATGATGTCAACAGATATTTTCTGCTCTTTTGAGTTTAAACTCCAGAAAAAAAGGAACCAGCACTGTAAAAACAAAACAAACAAACAAACAAACAAAAACACACAATATTCACCACTCCACTCCACTGGGATTTAAACCCAAGCACAGTGGTATGTGGTGCCTGAAGACAAGCACAAACTTTTCTGTCAACATTGGCTTTTAAAAATAAACTTTATCTTTCAAGTGTCTGACTACTTGCTTAAAGAACAGTTCTGAAAAAAAAAAAAAAAAATAGATATCAAGAGACAAGAGAAAACAAAACAATGATAGACATCAAGAGAAAAAAGAAACCAACTTACAGTTGCTGAAAGAATTTCATGTGGACAACAATTCAACAAAAAGCTTTTGCATACTCGCGGACTTGCAAAATGTGTCTTTTTCTTCGTCTCTTCCCCTACAAGTAAAATTTAAAACTGTACACTTATTTCATCATGCTATAAATCTGAATAAAAATGCATAAAATTCTACAAATAAATAGAAAACATTTCCTGGACATAGAAAACCAGGAATCTTAGATGTTGAATAACACTCAATATTTTGAAGGAATTTACCAATGAATTTCACTTTTACTGAAGGCTGTAGGAATATTATCTATGTATGATGCTTTCTGATTAAATGCTGAAGAGTAAAATATAATTTTACAAATACACAGAACTTGGATGCTTCCACCTCCTCAGCATACAGACAAAATTTGCCTGTTAACCAGGGCTTGAAAAAGGTATTTTTCAAGCCCTGGTTAACAGGCAAGTTTTGTCTGTATGCTGAGGAGGTGGAAGCATCCAAGTTCTGTGTATTTGTAAAATTATATTTTTGCCCGAGATGCCAGGGGCATGTAAATTATTGGCCTGGGCAGGTAAATGAAAAATCTAGTTGCCTTGTCTGGGCAACTAAATTTAAAAATAAAAAATAAAAGTTTGGAAAGGAATTTCCTACTACAAGAAAAAAGACATTCGCCGCATGTCATGTTTCATTTCACTGCTAATCACAGGAAGTTGTATTATTGTTACCGAGTGCCAAGAACAGAAGAATATCACTTCTTTAATTATATTATGCTCTAGGTCCAGAAATCGGAACCATATGAAGTTTTGCTCCAAATGCCAGTTATAATCAGCAATGGGATGCATGCCTCTGATGGAACTTAAGTGACAAAGGGCGAAAACTTCAACATATGGAACATGGCAGAATCACTTAATTTTCTCAGATACCAATTTTACCATCATACCATTTCACCAATTTCAGCATCATTATCTTAAAACTTGAGATACATGCTTTTGTGCATTGAGCATTTTGAATCATCATCATCATCATCATCATTGTCAACCATTATCAATCCACTGCTGGACGAAGGTCTCCCCAAGTTTCCTCCACAACGGTCTGTCTTGTGCCAGTCTCCTCCATGTCACCCCTGCATACTTTCGAATTTCATCCACCCATCTCCCATGTGGTCTTCTTCTGGGTCTTTTCCTGTCCCTTGGAATCCAATCTAAAATTTTGGCTGTCCATCGATGATCTGTCCTTCTGGCAGTATGTCCAGCCCATTGCCATTTCAGGGATTTAACTCTGATCATGATGTCTTCCACTCTTGTCATTTTTCGGATCCACGAGTTCCTCTTCTTATCTCTCCTGGTTACACCAAGCATGCACCTCTCCATGATACTTTGAGTTGTCTGCAGTCTTTGTATGTCTCTTTTAGTTAAGGTCCACGTCTCTGCACCATACGTAAGCACTGGAAGGATGCATTGATCAAACACTTTTCTTTTAAGACATAATGGCATATTGCTCTTGATAATTATGCTGTTTCTTCCAAAAGCTCTCCAGGCAAGTTTTGTACGCCGATTAATTTCTTCATCAATGTGACCCTCACTTGATATCTGCTGTCCAAGATAAACGTACGTGTCTGTTATCTCCAGCTTTTCTCCATCAATCGATAAATCTTCATTTCTTGTAAAAGCATTGTACATCACTTTTGTCTTCTGAAAGTTCATTTTTAATCCCACTTCTTTACTCTTGTCAGCAAGTTCCTGGATCATACTCTGCAGCTCTGATGGGGTAGTTGCAAAAATGACTACGTCATCAGCAAAACGAATGTGGGTTAGATAATCTCCATTAATCTTTATCCCCTTGTTTTCCCAGCTCAGCGACTGAAAAACACCCTCCAATGTGGCATTAAAGAGCTTCGGAGATATGGTGTCACCTTGTCTCACTCCCTTTCCAATTTTTACGTGTGTTGTATTTTCAAACAGCCTAATCTTTGCACTTGCATTTTCATAGATGTTATTAATAATATTAATGTATGCATCTTCAATACCGCAGGTTTTCAGAGCCATTGTAACTGCTGATGGTTTCACCGAATCAAAGGCTTTTTCATAATCGATAAAAGCCATGCACAATGGAAGTTCATATTCCCTCGCTCTTTCAATTAGTTCTCTCAGCACGTGGATATGATCTATTGTGCTGTAGCCACTCCTGAATCCAGCTTGTTCTCTGGGTTGAGCCATGTCCAGTGTTACCTTCAAGCGGTGTGAAAGAACTTTAGTGAAGATTTTATAAACTACTGATAGGAGGCTGATAGGTCTGTAGTTTCCGAGATCCTCAATGTCACCTTTCTTATGTAGCAGGATCATTGTAGCGGTGTTCCAATCCTCAGGAATCTTTCCTTCATTAAGGCATCGAGTGAAAATTTGGGCGAGTACTGTTTCGATTTCTCCACTTGCTTCTTGTATGATGTCTACAGTAATTCCATCTTCTCCTGGAGCTTTTCCTCGCTTCATGTTCTTGATTGCAAGTGCAACTTCTGCTGGAAGGACTGGAGGAACTCTGGTACTGGTATCTTTCATGATGTCTGGAGTGCATATATCATCCCTTTCATATAATTTGGAGTAGAAATCTTTCACTCTTGTCAAAATTTCGCCTCTATTTCTTGTTACAGAACCATCTTCTTTTCTCAGTGCCATAATCTGTTTTCTTCCCTTACTGAGATGTCCCTTTGCTATCTTTAGGCTTTGGTTGTTTTCAATTGCTTTCCTTACTAGTTCACAGTTGAATTTCCTTAAGTCTTCAGTGATACTTTTTCTTACTGTCTTGCATAGCTCTATATATTCCACTTTGGAAGTCACATCTTCTTTAGTTGTCCTCATCTCTCTTCTTTTTTGCATCAACATTTTGGTTTTTCCTGATAATTTGTTCACATGCAACTTGTTCTTAGACCCAGCTAATTTTGTTGCTGTTTCCATAAGAGCTTTGGTTACTTTTCTGTTAACTTCAGAGATGTCCACTTTTTCCGATGTTAGACCTTCTAAAGCAGAGAACCTGTTCTTCAGTTCTAACTTGAAGGTATTATGGTGTTTTTTAAGGTTGGTTATGTCAATAGATTTTGTTTGTCTTATGAGCTTGCCACGTTCAAGTTTAGTGTTGAGGTGCATCTTACATCTCACCAATCTATGGTCACTACCTGTGTTAAACTTGTTTAGCACACTGCAGTCTTCTATGACGAATTTTTTGTTACACATAATAAAATCAATTTCACTTGTCGTCCCATTTGGATGTCTCCATGTCCATTTCCTGTGTGGCTTTTTCTTGAAGAAGGAGTTCAAGATGAAAAACCCTTCTGCCTCTGCAAACTCAATGAGAGTATTTCCACGCTGGTTTCTGTTGCTGTGACCGAATTTACCTACTGAAGTTTCATTCTGTTGCCGTTGCCCTATTTTTGCATTGAAATCTCCCATAATTATTTTCAAGTGCTGCTTACCTTTATTATTTAGATGACAAATTTCCTCATAAAATTCTTCAATTTCTTCTTCAGGATGACTTGTGGTGGGTGCATAAGTTTGAATAATCTGAGCCTGGTATCTTTTTGAGAGTTGGATAACAAGTCGTGCAGCTCTGTCAGAGGAACTTTCAACTTCTACAACTTTATCCTTCAGTTTCTTGTTTATTATAAATCCAACACCACTAGTTCTGCCAGTATCTGTCCCACGATAGTAGAAGAGATGTCCACTTTTCAGTTCGATGAGATCTCCTTTTCTCCTTACCTCACTTAGCCCCACGATGTCCCACTTGATCCTTTGTAGTTCCTCTTCCAATTCAAGAAGCCTTGAATCAGAAGATAGGGAGCGTCCATTGTAAGTAGCCAAGGTCAGCATCAGATGGCAGCCTAGTCCGGTCCTCCGGGGATTCTTAGCACCCTCTGCCTTCATGTCGCACTGGCCGCTGCCTTGGCCAGGTACATTCCAGCTGCCGGAGACTGAGGGCCAAGATTTAAGTTGTGGAATCATTTTGGAGGGGTTTGGCCATAACTCACCACGCTGGCCAAGCGGGTTGGTGAGTGTGGGATAGAATTTCCCTCTAATCCCGATGGTATAGTTATACCGCTATTGGCGGTCGTCAGAGCCCCTTTAGTGGAGCATTTTGAATACAGACACTTAAAACGGAAATGCAAAAAAAAAAAAAAAAAAAAAAATGCCCATCTTATTTTTTAACTTAAAAAAAATGAGAGTTCTCATTTGTTATCTTAAAAGATAAATTTTCCTCTGGGAATCCAGTGTTTACTACTTGGGCAGGTAAATAATTTCTGCACATGCATGCCCAGCTGGGCACATGACTTTTCAGATATTTTTCAACCCCTGCGGTAACCACCGCCCTCCCCCGTCTTTTATGACCAATGTCTTTTATGACCTCTCCAGTTCAGTTTGCAAATCTGCCTCTAAGTCTAAGGGCACTCACTTTAAGCTGATTGCATTGGCCCTCTGTCACTGAACATTAATCCTGTTGGTTCAAAATCTTTATGAGCAACCATTCATCTGTGAAGCAGCTGGTGAATGACTTTACTTTAGAACACCCAATATATCTCCGTAAGAAAGTGCTTCTGTGGCCTTATCTTTATATGACTTTTCTTTTTTTCATCAAAATCAAAGACAGAATAAGTTCTGAAACATCATGTTTGTATGCATATGCACTCAATGAACAAAAAAATTAGTTACTGCCTGATTGCACTTGGGTTTGCCTCTAGCACAAATACGAGGGTTGTACTGAAAGTAATGCAAAAGTGGGCATAACTTTTTGATTAACAAAGGTCATTCAAATGGCACAACATAGTCTCCATCACAAGCGATGCATTTGTGCTATCGTTGAACTCAACTCTAGAACCCTCTTCGAAAAATTTCAGGTGTGGACTGTTGTACCCACTTCTTCACAGCCACTTTCACCTCGTCTGTCATCAAATCGTTATCCCCGGAGACTATCCTTCATTGGACCAAACAGGTGGAAGTCAAAGGGCACCAAATCTGGGCTGTACAGTGGATGTGGGACCACCAACCAGCCTAATTTGCCGATTGCCTGATTTGTTGCCACAGATGTGTGTGGTCTCGCATTGTCATGGTGAATGTGGATCCTTTTCAGATTCTTGTTCAGTCTTTTCCTCTTTATGGCTTCTCTAAGCTTCTTGGGTGTCTCGATATACCGCTGACTAGTCATGGTACGGCCACGTTCCAGAAAATCAAGGAGAATGAGACCCCTGTCATCCCAAAAAACAGTCACCTTGACTTTCTGTGCTGATCACTGGCTCTAGAACTTCTTTCTTGGGCCTTGGTGAAGAGGTGTGACCCCATTCCATGAATTGATTCTTCGCTTCCGGATTGTAAAAGCACGCTCACATTTCATCCCGTCACCAGATCAAAAAACAACGGGTCTTCATTGGCTTTAAGTGCTTTCAGTAGATCGGAGCAGACTTCCACTCTTCTCTGTGTTAAATTGGGAGTCAACTGCCGAGATACCCATTTTGCACACGCTTTTCGTTACCCTAAGTCTTTCACTATGTTTTGTACGCATTGTGACCACAGTCTAGTTGTGCAACAAGCTTACGGATTGTGACTCGTCTCTCCGTGCGAATCAATTCATCCACTCGCTGACAATTCGTGTCAGTGGTCGCAGATGATGGTCTCGCACTGCGTGGTTTGTTTGCAATGCTGGTTTCCCCTTCTTTAAACTTCTTCATTCATCTGTGCACATTGCTCTTGGCAATGGTGTTATATCCATAAACATTTTGTAGCCTTCAGTGGATGTCGGACAGCCTGCAACCTTCCTTCATCAAGAACTCAATGACGGCATGTTGCTTCTGCTTGGAATCCATTATTTACCCACGATGAAAAAGAAGGGTTACACTATAGAGGAAGAGTTACTCTACCAACATGTGCAATTTGAATGACCTCTGTCAGTTAACAAAAAAGTTATGCTCACTTTTGCATTACTTTCGGCACAACCCTTGTTATCAGGGCTCGATAAATCCCGGGCTCCAGGTCACCCAGGTGCCTAAAATTTCGGTCGTGGTGCCTAATTTTTTTCTTACTCGAGATTTAGTAATTTGCAGTAAATACTGTAATTTCTGTTGTATAATCCATAGATTATCTATAAAAAAGTTATAAAGTTAGGTACTGCGGACACTGGTAAAGAAAGAAAGAGAAAAAAAAAAAGAGGTGCGGCGTATGAAAAAGTTGCGAGGTAATTGTCGGGAGAGTTGGTGTTACTGGGAAAGTACCGAAAATGCGGTAACAAAAAAAATGTAACGTAACAGTGAGATAGACCGCAAAGAGATTGTAAGAATATATATACATATATATTTTACTTAGAAGCATTTTGACAGAAAATATGACGCAAGGAAGGCATCACTGTTCGTGCGCACAAAAGCCTACGTGTGAGAATCCGCGACTCTCGTGAATCCCGCAAAGCTATTATTCTGTAGCATGTAACCATTAACTGTGATCGCATTGGCCAATACTGTTCACTTAATTTCCTTCATGAAATCGGTGAAATGCGAATCGCATTGCCCAGTTTTGGTGCGCTAATTATAATAGTTGAGGATTTTTTTCTCTCACAGTATTCAGAAATCAGACAATGCTATGGACTGTCCGCAACTTCAGTTGATTTTTTAGTGTAACTAATGAACTACAGTAATGCTGCAACAGCTTGCGCTTTTAGTTCTTTATTTACTTAAAAGTAAACATAAAAGTACTTCAAAATGACAGTTACCTTTTCAATAACACAATCATTTGTTTCTTACATCTTTGGATTTCTGAGTCGGTCCTGTGAATCGCCATTTTCTGTCAGAAATTATGATTCACGATTAACATGATAGGTGCGGATTATATGACTGTCGTACATGCCAAATACTACGGAATGTCCATATTTTCTACGGATTAAGTTGTCTAACTACAGAACTCACTCTCAAAACTAAGAATTTTCAATTTTCATTTTGTTTAAAAAAATTATTTTGTCATTATGGGGGGGGGGTTGTCATCATTTAGATCGTTCTCAAGATTTATGCAAAACAGAACTTGGGGGTGGGTCATTTTCCATCTGGTGAGGGTATTTCGTGTTTCAAAGTTTTCGAAAACAGTAGTTAATTGGAGTAAAAAGAATTTGCCCTAATTGTAATTTTTTTCTCTCCCGATGTTGCATTTATGTCTAGTATTCTAGTTAAACATAATTTTATGGCATATACGTTCGTATTATAGATTGAAACTGCAGGCAAGAATTCGCGGAAACGTAAGTTAGACGACGCTAAAATTTCCTCCTAATCTTCAGGCACGAGATTATTCTGCCAAATTGTGAAAATCCGCCTTTTCCGTTATTTTGGCCATACAGGAGATCGATGCATAATTAAACATAGGGGGAGGGGGGGGGGTAGATGTTTGTCGGAGGCCGGAATTCTATCTTCAAGAAACTTTCTAAAACAGAAAGTAGACAGAGTTCAGATTCCACCCCCCCCGTAACCGTAATCTTTTTTTACTCGCGATATTGCCTCTGTTCAGTATTTTTAAGTATCATTTTACTGCATAATTTTTTTTTATTTCAGCTTGAAAATAGGAGAAACATTCCCAAACCAGAAGTATTTCCCGTAATCTCACCCCCCCCCCCGATGCTCCCACTCTCTAGCACTGTTAAATATCTCCCACCCCCATAAGTTTTTTCACTTAATCTTGACAAGGGAATAAGGAAATTCCCGAAAACGGAAGTGACGAATTTGGAAAAATTGATGAATGCAGTTCAAAAGTATTAATATGCCCAAAGAGCCAGTGCCATAAGACAAACACATCCATGCATCATCGGGATCCAACACTAACACAAAAAGTGAAACATGGTCGTTACATAATGCGAAGTCTTTACAACAAATGTGGTCTGTGTTGTTTACTGGATATGTTTTGACCAGGAAATTGCTTTAAAACTGTGATTCTTAATTACATTAATTAAATGTGAACCCTTAACCCTCAAGTGAAATCACACTCGGTTTGGGTGCCCTTATTCCAATAACAGAAAATTAAATCTGTGTAGAAATAATGTTTAATAAAGTTATTAATGGACACGGCGATTTCGTATACAATAAAGCTAATAAACTGCTGCGAATTCTGTCACAGTAACATGAACAATCACAAAAACTGAAAGCCCCAGTTTCTAGCATTAACAACATGAAATCCGGAAAAGCATGCATATTAAGACACCAGCTGTGCAAACCATATGTGCCTGCTATATAAATAAATACAAATGAATCCATACCATTTCGCGCTGTTCCCATAAGTTCGTCCAACATTCGTCTCATCTGTTCCGTCGCAGTCATTTTCTACAATAGCTTTCAAATAAACAGATTGATAAACTTATCTCTATCAATTAAAACTTAAATTTACAAACAAAATTATCCAAAGAAACACAACACCACTTCAACCACACATACTCCGTCTTTTTCATCTAAACCAGACCTCCGTTCCGAACAAACGAAACATCACATTAAACAGTGTTGCCTAAAGCCTATCTTGCCGCGCTTATTTTTGTGAGGACCAATGTGAACTGTGTCTAGCAGTCTGTTTTCTATAACACCGCTACAAAAATGCGAGGGCCGCCCCGGTGGCGCAGTGGTCTAAGGCGCTGGCCTCTGATCGTTCGTCTGTAAGGGGTCCGGGTTCGAATCCCGGTGAGGCATGGATGTTGTGTTTGTCTTACGGCACTGGCTCTCTCCCTTCCCTAGAACCAGTGACTCTAAATTAGGGACGGGCGACTGCTTATAGCCCATTGAGTTGCTCACGGTGGTCGTTAAACCTCCAATCAAAAAAAAAAAAAAAAAAAAAATGCGAGGTCAAAAAGCAGGATGAAGTGAAATCCACGTGAATAAGAAACAATCAAAAACAACCACAGCAATTAATGTATAATTAGATGGCTACTTTAGGTTCATATTAGATCAGTACTTTTTCATGAGCGTCGTGCCGTCGGGAGGCCGAGTGGTCCGAAAAAATGTGTCAGTGTACTTTAAAATTGTGTCAGTGTACTTTACTTTGCATCTTTCCTGATATTCTGAATGTTGCCCGTTGGCATCTTAGCTGACTCGTCTGTCCAAATGTGTCGGTGTTATTTTGTGTTCCCGCTGCGTTGATTGATTGATCAAGTGTGATTTTTTGTTGTGTTGTACCGGCAAGCTGTCGTTGCGCTTTTTTTCTCCTTTTTTCCCTCTGTCATCTTTGGCAGTGGGCGGAAGGCTTTTTTTTTTTTTTTTGATTGGAGGTTTAACGACCACCGTGAGCAACTCAATGGGCTATAAGCAGTCGCCCGTCCCTAATTTAGGGTCACTGGTTCCAGGGAAGGGAGAGAGCCAGTGCCGTAAGACAAACACAACATCCATGCCTCACCGGGATTCGAACCCGGACCCCTTACGGACAAATGATCAGAAGCCAGCGCCTTAGACCACTGCGCCACCGGGGCGGCAAGGCTTTTTTTTTTTTTTTTTTTTTTTTTTACCGTGTGTTGCATTTCGTTGTGTGTTTCAGCTTTTCCTCGCGGCCTTCTGGCCTTGCGGTGGCCAGTTTTTTCTTTCCTAAGTTTGTCATAGAATTTGTATTGTTTGTCATAGAATTTGTATTGTATTTATTTTGCGCCCGTTGGGCTTTTTTGTGTACTTTTCATGCTATAGTTCTATTATGCCTGCACAGTGTTTTTTTTTTTGGCGTTTTTTTCCTTACGTTAACCTTTTATTTTTTGTATTGATTGTGCACTTTAGAGTTGACCTTGCGTTGTGATAGGATATTGTTGTTCGCATTGCATTTGTGTTTAATCTTTCGGGATTTTTTTTGTTGTTGCCTAAAATGGGTTACAGTCGTTGGTCAACGATCTTCCTTATACTTCACAGAGCGGGTGATCGTTTTCTTACTACCAAAGTTTCAGTTCTTTTGGTAGAGCCGTTTGGGATTCCTATGTGTAATGGGTGGGTTGTCGGGTGTACTTTTTTACTTTCGATTTTACGACTTTGCTAGTGTACTTTACTATGCATCTTTCCTGAGATTTTTAATGTTGCCCGTTGGCATTCTACTGGTTCGTCCGACCAAATGTGTCGGCGTTATTTAGCGTTCTCACAGTGTTGAATGTTTGCTAATTTGTGCTTTTTTGTTGTGTTGTACCGGCTAGTAGCCGTTACGCTTTTTTCTTTTTTCTCCCTCTGCCAACTTTGGCAGTGGGCGGAAGGCATTCTCACTGTACGTTGCATTATGTTGAGTGCTTTCGCCTTTTTTCGCGGCCCTCTGGCCTTGCGGAGGGCAGCCCTTCCCTTGTCTTTGGGTTTTATGGTATTTTCATAGGCTGTACCGTGCGTAGTATCTTTGTGTATTCTTGTGTACTTTCTACACTCTTAGTTATACCGTGCCTGTGCTGTTTTTTTTTTTTTTTTGTATCAAGTGTGCTTTTGAGAGTTGACCTCGCGTTGTGTTGTTATTGTTGATTGCATTGTATTTGTGTATAATCTCTTTTCCTGTTGTTTTGCCTTAACTCGCGTACAGCCGTTGGTCAACGATCTTCTTAATACCCCATGGCGTGGGTGTTTAGTTTATTACTAATTATGCCTCAGATGCAAGGCAGCGTTTTTTTTTTTTTTTTTTTTTTGACTTGCTATTCTAATAGTGTTATCTCATCTGTGTGTCGTACTATGCATCATTTTCTCATCAATTTATTTTGCGCCCGTTGTTTTGGCGCCTTGTTGACCATTTTTTTCTACATGTGTTGGAGTTCTATTGCGTTCTTGAAGTGCTGCCTGTTTTATAGTGTGTACTATTTCGTTGTGTAATACCGGCTCGTAGCCGTAATGCGTCGGTTGCTCTGTTTTACGATCAATTTTATTGGTTAATGACCTTTTTTTTTCCAC
This sequence comes from Macrothele yani, assembly GCA_039090855.1. Lineage (NCBI taxonomy): Eukaryota > Metazoa > Arthropoda > Arachnida > Araneae > Macrothelidae > Macrothele > Macrothele yani. The sequence goes on from CM077007.1 coordinate 105,871,306, forward strand.
CTCACAGAAGGTTTTTTGTTTTGTTTGTGCATTACTCAAGCCTGAGCTATTTAGTTTTGATTTTTGCAGTCTCTATTGACGTATCATGTTACTGGTTGCTTTGAACCGTGATTCGAACTCGTGAGCCTAAAAGGTTTGTTATATTCTCGGCGACTGTTTCATATGTAACATGTCTTTTAGCTTTTATTAAAGATTATTTTGAAGCCGAAGCAATCGAGCAGGTCCTTTTTTATTTTTTTTATTGGAGCTTTAACGACCACCGTGAGTTATAAGCAGTCGCCCGTCCCTAATTTAGGACGTCTGGCTCCAGCGAAGGGGATAAGACAAACACAGCATCCATGCCTCCAGTGTAGGGCCCGTTAATCGGCAGGGAAAACGGGGCACTTGCCCAGGGCCCACTAATTTCAATGGCCTAGTTTTATTTTTTATTCTTGTATCACACACATGCTACATTGGTAGCACTTCCCGATCCATCCCTCAGTGTATCCTCAAACATCGAAAGGCAGTTAACCAAACACTTAATAACAAGAGAACACCACCACAGTCATCATTAACAAACTATTTGAAAAACCATCCTACTGCCACTCCAATGTAGAACCAAACCCTCCGTTTAAGATGTCCACCATTTTCTAATAGAGAAAAACTATACTTTTTAGAAAGCCTTGACATTTTCTCTTCTATTAATTGTACAATTGAACCCCACAATATATTCACCAATGTTGGCAAGCTTTAAATACGTTTTTCAATATTTTTATTTATGAAACTGGCAACAACATACCTTCTTCATGTGACGTCAAAATTGGATTTCTGCGGACCAACATAGCTGCTGATTCGATGTTTTTGCTATTTGATTATTCCTTACTGTTAGCTAATTTTTACAATCCTAACGTCATGGATTCTGCCGAGGAATTAATAGAGCTACAGGGCGAAGAAGAAGAAATTAACTTCTTAGAAGAACAAATCAAGGTTTTTTTTGTTTTTGTTTTTGTTTTTGTTTTTGTTTTTGTTGGAGGTTTAACGACCACCGTGAGCAACTCAATGGGCTATAAGCAGTCGCCCGTCCCTAATTTAGGGTCACTGGTTCCAAGGAAGGGAGAGAGCCAGTGCCATAACACAAACACAACATCCATGCCTCACCGGGATTCGAACCCGTACCCCTTACGGACGAATGATCATAGGACCCCTTACGGACGAATACCCGGACCCCTTACGGTCGAATAACCTTAGACCACTGCGCCACCGGGGCGGCGAAATCAAGGTTGCAAAAATATTCCAAAACAATTTTGTGTTCGATGTGTATTTCTCATGACGCAGGAGAACATCGTTGTTGTCCGTAAGGGGTCCGGGTTCGAATCCCGTCAGGCATGGATGTTGTGTTTGTCTTACGGCGCTGGTTCTCTCCCCTTCCCTGGAACCAGTGACCCTAAATTAGGGACGGGCGACTGCTTATAGCCCATTGAGTTGCTCACGGTGGTCGTTAAACCTCCAATCCATCCAAAAAACATCGTTGTTAGTCATCATGAAGTTTTTAATGCATCATTTCTCGTACACGGTATATTAAATTTTTATGTTCTTATTATCAGACATGGGTGAAATATCTGAAACATAAACTTGAGTACTTTCTTTTGCAAAACAAAAACATTTAGAAGCTCAGACAAATACATAATAAGAAAACAAACTAGGGTTCGCACGCTAGGCAATCTGCTTAAAAATTAAATGAATGCGTAACATTAAATAAAAGAGAAATTATAGACATGTTTGTTTTATTCTTTGAGCAAAGTAGAAATTCATAATTTACCAAACATGCCATCAATTTTCTCCTACCTTTTTTCTTTTTTGAAATTGAAATTCCAAGGAATACTACAAGGTTTGAACTGCCTTTGATTCGTAATGTCATAACATCCAAACTCTTTTTCGTTAAAGTGGACAGAACATATGGGAGAGTGCACATTGCAATGGAAATCACCGCGTTTCATTTTACACAGCAATTCCTTTAATAATTTCGTCTTTTTCAGACGAAAATTAAGGAATGTTTTTCTTTCGTCTACACAATTTAAGTTGCAGGATTTATTAGCACAACCATACCATGAGCAAAAGTTAGACATGCCATTAATAAATTTACGAAAATCGCGATTTCCCTGAATCCTTGCAACGTAATACAAGCCACGGAAAGGTTTTCCCATGATGCAATGCGAGGTGAATAAGGTCCATTCCAAGATATCCTCCTTGGGTTATTCATTCTGATTGTGTGCATCTCGCATGTTCACAAAACCTGCGAAGATCCTAAGATGTTAGCTGAAAATCCGTGACGCCGCCCGGTGGCGCAGTGGTCTAAGCGATGGCCTCTGATCATTCGTCCGAACGGGGTCCGGGTTCGAATCCCGGTGAGTCATGGATGTTGTGTTTGTCTTACGGCACTGGCTCTCTCCCTTCCCTGGAACCAGTGACCCTAAATTAGGGACGGGCGACTGCTTATAGCCCATTGAGTTGCTCACGGTGGTCGTTAAACCTCCAATCAAAAAAAAAGAAAAAAATCCGTGACGTAATTTTCATCTTTCTAGATACTGGTCGTACTCGTATCAAACATCATACTGACAACATTGACAATGGTGTTACTGTTGACTGAGAATTTATTTCGGTGGTTTTCAAATGTAAAATTGTCATGTGTTTTTTTATCGAGTATTGATACCAACCACGGTGTATGATAAGTCAGGTGGTAAAACTCTTCGTGCTGTCAACAGTTTGATAAACGGACTGTTAATGTCACAGCTCGTCAGGGGGCAATCAGGAGCTGTGGGCCGATCGTTCACGCTAACAGTCAGTCATAGGATTATATGGTGTTTATGATTTCATCAGTGCAAAATCGGTATTTATCTTGAGTATTTTCTATTTATTACTTTGTGTAATTATATTGTACGGAGTTCCAGAAAATTTGAAGTTTCTATGCAGAAGGTGAAGTACGTCAACTCTGTTTTTACTTAACGGGAGATAAATTTATAGTGTAGCTAAATGTCGGACTAGAATCTGTTCAGTTCTGTTTTAGGTATGGGCGAAAGTGTTTTGTACCAAACAATAGGTTATCGGACAGGTTATGTAGCATATAAAGAACTTGTATCAACCTGTATTGACCCACCTGTAATATAATAAAGAATTACTAGGGACGTTGGGGGTTGTGGCAAGGAGGTACGTATGGTAATGGCGGAGTTGTCGTGAGGGACGAATGATTGTTGTTATGAAATAATAGTTTATGTTCTCTAATGTAGTTCGTTACTGCTTAAAAGTAAGTTCGTGTCTTTTATTAAGGCTTAATATGTATAACCAACAGAGTTGGAAAAATGGCGGCAAGCATTAGGATGTGATGTATTTTTCCATAGCTTACAATGTGGAAAATTTTTACGTTAAGAGCATTAACCGTTGTTTAAATGTAAGATCACAAATTTTATCCCTTAATATCAAATATGTTCATCATACTATATGCACGCAGGTCGGGAGAATCTCCGCCGAGAAAAAGCAGCCATTTTACCACGATGCACTTTCTCTGCCGTTATCGCCAGCACAGATGGAGGAAGCGCCTTATTCATTAGTTTGATTTCGTACAAAAATAAAACAAATGTGTAAGATATATTGTTTATTACTAAATGAAAACATCAATAGTGAATGATTTCTCGCGCTGAAAATTAATAAAAATTATTTTTGCAAAAATTTCGATAAGTTTTCAAAATCAGCAGTTTCCGTTAACGATGCTCCAAAGACTTACACAAACACTGATACTCCATGTTAAAATTGCTCCTCCGAATGTACAGCACCATCTCATTTTACAAGAAGTGCAATTTTTTTGACGATAAAGGGTCTGTTCTCTGTTGTCTCAGTAAAAAAATCAGCATCCTCTGCTCAGAAATCTTCACGTTAGAGTACTCCCTCTGTAGCCAATTTATTGTGTATATCATCATCATCATTGTCAACCATTATCAATCCACTGCTGGACGAAGGTCTCCCCAAGTTTCCTCCACAACGGTCTGTCTTGTGTCAGTCTCCTCCATATCACTCCCGCATACTCTCGAATTTCACCCACTCATTTCCCATGCGGTCTTCTTCTGGGTGTTTACCTGTCCCTTGGAATCCAATCAAAAATTTCGGCTGTCCTTCGATGGTCTGTCCTTCTGGCAGTATGTCCAGCCCATTGCCATTTCAGGGATTTAACTCTGATCATGATGTCTTCCACTCTTGCCATTTTTCGGATCCACGAGTTCCTCTTCTTATCTCTCCTGGTTACACCAAGCATGCGCAACTGCATGCTTTTTTGAGTTGTCTGCAGCCTTTGTATGTCTCTTATAGTTAAGGTCCATGTCTCTGCACCATACGTAAGCACTGGAAGGATGCATTGATCAAACACTTTTCTTTTAAGACATATAGGCATATTGCTCTTAAAAATTATGCTGTTTCTTTCAAAATCTCTCCAGGCGAGTTTTGTACGCCGATTAATTTCTTCATCAATGTGACCCACTTGATATCTGCTGTCCAAGATAAACGTACGTGTCTGTTATCTCCAGCTTTTCTCCATCAATCGATAAATCTTCATTTCTTGTAAAAGCATTGAACATCAGTTTTATCTTCTGAAAGTTAATTTTTAATCCCACTTCTTTACTCTTGTCAGCAAGTTCCTGGGTCATACATACTCTGCAGCTCTGATGTGGTAGTTGCAAAAATGACTATGTCATCAGCAAAACGAAGGTGGGCTAGATAATCTCCATTAATCTTTATCCCCTTGTTTTCCCAGTTCAGTGATTGAAGGACATTTTCCAATGTGGCGTTAAAGAGCTTCGGAGATATGGTGTCACCTTGACTCACTCCCTACTCGCTTTCCAATTTTTATGTGTGTTGTATTTTCAAACAGCCGAATTTTTGCACTTGCATTTTCATATATGTAATTATTAATATTAATGTATGCATCTTCAATACCGCAGGATTTCAGAGCATTGTAACTGCTGATGGTTTCACCGAATCAAAGGCTTTTTCATAATCGATAAAAGCCATGCACAATGGAAGTTCATATTCCCTCGCTATTTCAATAAGTTCTCTCAGTACGTGGATATGATCTATTGTGCTGTGGCCACTCCTGAATCCAGCTTGTTTTTTCGGTTGAGCCATTCCAGTGTTACCTTCAAACGGTGTGAAAGAACTTTAGTGAAGATTTTATAAACCACTGATAGGAGGCTGATAGGTCTGTAGTTCCTTAAATCCTCAATTTCACCTTTTTTATGTAGCAGGATCATTGTAGCGTTGTTCCAATCCTCAGGAATCTTCCCTTCATTTAGGCATCGAGTGAAAATTTGGGCGAGTACTGTTTCGATTTCTCCACTTGCTTCTTGTATCATGTCTACAGTGATTCCATCTTCTCCTGGAGCTTTTCCCCGCTTCATGTTCTTGATTGCATGTGCAATCTCTGCTGGGAGGACTGGAAGAACTCTGGTACTGGTACCTTCCATGATGTCTGGAGTACATGCATCATCCCTTTCATATAACTTGGAGTAGAAATCTTTCACTCTTGTCGAAATTTCGCCTCTATTTCTTGTTACAGATCCATCTTCTGTTCTTGGTGCCATAATCTGTTTTTTTCCCTTACTGAGATGTCCCTTTGCTATCTTTAGGCTTTGGTTGTTTTCAATTGCTTTCCTCACTAGTTTACAGTTGAATTTCCTTACGTCTTCAGTGATACTTTTTCGTACTGTCTTACATAGCTCTATGTATTCCACTTTGGAAGTCACATCTTCTTTAGTTGTCCTCATCTCTCTTCTTTTTCGCATCAACATTTTGGTTTTCCCTGATAATTTGTTCACATGCAACTTGTTCTTAGACCCAGCTAATTTTGTTGCTGTTTCCATAACAGCTTTGGTTGCTTTTCTGTTAACTTCAGAAATATTCACTTCTTCCGATGTTAGGCCTTCCCTTCTAAAGCAGAGAATCTGTTCTTCAGTTCCAACTTGAAGGTATTATGGTGTTTTTTAAGGTTGGTTATGTCAATACATTTTGTTGGTCTTATGAGCTTGCCACGTTCGAGTTTAGTGTTGAGGTGCATCTTACATCTCACCAATCAATGGTCACTACCTGTGTTGAACTTGTTTATCACATTGCAGTCTTCTATGACGAATTTTTTGTTACACATAATAAAATCAATTTCACTTGTCGTCCCATTTGGATGTCTCCATGTCCATTTCCTGTGCGGCTTTTTCTTGAAAATTGAGTTCAAAATGAAAACTCCTTCTGCCTCTGCAAACTCAACGAGAGTATTTCCACGCTAGTTTCTGTTGGCGTGACCGAATTTACCTACTGAAGTTTCATTCTGTTGCCGTTGCCCTATTTTTGCATTGAAATCTCCCATAATTATCTTCAAGGGCTGCTTACCTTTATTATTTAGATGACGAATTTCCTCATAAAATTCTTCAATTTCTTCTTCAGGATGACTTATGGTGGGTGCATAAGTTTGAATAATCTGAGCCTGGTATCTTCTCGAGAGTTGGATAACGAGTCGTGCAGCTCTGTCAGAGGAACTTTCAACTTTGTAACGTACCAGGAGATGTGACGTACCTGCCAGAAGGACGCACATGACATAAAGGCAGATAGGAATCAGAATAAAACGTCCGCGTAGCTCAATTGGTAGAGCAACTTATTCCGGAATGAGGGGACCCGGGTTCGAATCCTGGCGTGGACAGAAATGACGGAGAAATTCACTTCGTTATAATGGCGCCCGAACTATCCGGATGACCCGACCGTTCAAAATCTCGCAATGGTGTGATGTTATTTCCACACCGCGAGATAGGAAAAATAAGAGAATCCCTTCTGCAGCATTTCGAAAAAAAAAATGAAAAATAAAAATAAGGGGGAGATTATGTAACGTACCAGGAGATGGGACGTACCTGCCAGAAGGACGCACACGACATAAAGGCAGATAGGAATCAGAATAAAACGTCCGCGTAGCTCAATTGGTAGAGTGACTTATTCCGGAATGAGGGGATCCGGGTTCGAATCCTGGCGTGTACAGAAATGACGGAGAAATTTACTTCGTTATAACTTCTACAACTTTTTCGTTCAGTTTCTTGCTTATTATAAATCCATCACCACTAGTTCTGCCAGTATCTGTCCCACGATAGTAGAAGAGATGTCCACTTTTCAGTTCAATGAAATCTTCTCCTTTCCTCCTTACCTCACTTAGCCCGACGATGTCGCACTTGATCCTTTGTAGTTCCCCTTCCAATTCAAGAAGCCTTGAATCAGAAGATAGGGAGCGTCCATTATACGTACCGAAGGTCAGCATCAGATGGCAGCCTAGACTGGTCCTCCGGGGATTCTTAGTACCCTCTGCCTTCATGTCGCACTGGCCGCTGCCTTGCCCAGGTACATTCCAGTTGCCGGAAACTGAGGGCCAAGATTTAAGTTGTGGAGTCATTTTGGAGGGGTTTGGTCATAACTCACCACGCTGGCCAAGCGGGTTAGTGAGTGTGGGATAGCATTTCCTCTAATCCCGATAGTATAGTTATACCGCTATTGGCGGTCGTCAGAGCCCTTTTAGTGGGAACAGGATGCACCACGAGAAGGCGGGTTTGACATTTGTCAAGGAGAGGCCTTGATGTTACGCATCACCTGAATTTACATCCCATTGTGTGTATATATATATATATAACGCTTATTTGACGAATTCCATGTGATAGGCGCAAAAGTGCATGTTTGCGAAGCGTTCCAGGTTATTGTTTTTTCAATTCCAAGCCAAACAACATGCGTAAAATACGAATGTTTCTACCGCTTCCTCCCATAAGAAAGCATAGGTTGTATCAAATCATCTGCCCACACGTTGGTCGCGCCATCTAGTGAAAAGTGACATTAACGGGCGATTTTTGTTTCCAGAGTCTGACTATCATACACCGTCATACCAACCAAGGTAATGCTTTAATCTAGTAGATTTATGTGCAGCAGCTAACTGACTGCCGCTTTACAATGATGTAATAATTTGAATGCCAACTGGGGCTCAAATATAGGCTTACCAGAAGTCCCAATTTTTATTCTGATCTAAACCGCTTCTTCTCAAAAATATAAAGAACGTTAAGATGTTTTGGATGTGCTGCCATCTATCGGCAGATTTATAATCGCAATAAATAAAAATAATTAATGGACATAATGCCGCAGTTGGAAGTATAGCCAGGAAGTGTAGAAGTACTACCCGAAAATTTGACTTAAAATCCTCTTTACTCCTCAGTAAAACCTTTAAATTTGAGATATTTATTATACCAATTTAGTTTTAGAGGGATCCTTATTATTTTATCCGCAAAAAACTTAATTCTCTCTCTGAACTTTCAATCCATATTATGGTCTTTTTCTTAAGCTTAAAGCAAATACTTCCTTTAGATAACATACTCCGGAGTAGTACAATCGAAATTTGACAGCACCACTGGCGCTCTCAAATTTCGACTGTACTTGTTCTGAGTTTCTCCAAAAACTTTGGCAAAATGAAAAATTCGCAATGCAATCACTATGGTGTGCAGCCTAATTTTAATTCGGCGCATGTACCTAAGGTAAAACATTTTACTTTTGCTAATATGTTCTCGTCATCATAATTCTACCTTTTCAATACAAATTACCAACATTCTGCAAGATATATTCTTTTAAGACACAAAATTTCATATGTAATATCACACTTATTGAAGCAATGCAGTTTTGTGACAAAAAGATTTGCATATTTATTTGAGTACGTATGTGTCCCCAAATAAATTACCGATTTGGGGAGGCCACGCCCTTTTGTCCTTAAATCGGTGTCCCGATATCTGGTCATCTTAGCCATAGGAAAGAATTGAAAATTTGGGATTTTTAGAAGCTCATATTTTTTGTTAAGCTGGTTTGTCAGCGTAGATTTTTTCTTTGTTGAACAGCATACTTCAGCTTGTTCATATTTAGTTTCCATGGGATCCTGCGTGGCATTCAGCTGTGCAAATAAATTTAAAAAGAAAATGCCAGGTATGTCATTCCACCGGTGAGTATCACTTTATTTTCCGTTTACCAGGTTTAAGTTCTTTGGGATTCAATCGTCGATTGTAATTTACTGTGAATGGCTACTGTATATTTTGCTGTGATTTGCTTGCTTTTAGCTTATTATATAATGTTCTAAATTTATAGCAAAATTAAGGAAGTCGCTAGGTTTAGGTAGGTTATACAGAGCTGTTTACGAAAATTGTATCAAATTTTTCTGGAATAATGTCGGTTATGTAATCGAAAAGATATTCACAACTAACCACATTTGAAAGGATGTTAAATATAACTATATTATTAAGATAATCGCCTTTGAATTATTAATAACCCACCTATAATGATGACAGTGTTCATATCCAAAAATTTTGCACTATAAACAACAACAATAGGAGTTAGGAATTAGCTACATTTACCAAAAGTTCATCTTTTCTCCTCCCGCCCCCTGTTTTAGGGGTCGACCAGTATACTAGATTGCAGATTGGACCCTAGTTAATAAATAATACTCATTATAAACTAATAGGCAAGGTGTTTTTGATAGTGTGCTACAAGATCAGTTAATAAAACTGAAGCTCCTTTAATTAAAACCGAACATCACAGTACACAAATACAGATCTCTGGATTAACAGATGACATTAAAACAGGGACTTTTGCATGTGAGACACTGCACAGCACTGCACTCACCGTTTCTCAGAATTAGGTGACAACGAAAAACATCACTGTTAATATCTCCTGATTCACAACAAAACCACTTCGTATGTGAAACGTAAAATGATTGTGATACTGAGCACAGTAGATGAGAAAATTGAAAGCTGAAACACAAGGGATGCACAGATATTTAAAAGATTAAAAAAAGAAATGAAGTAGGAGACAAATGAACAAGAAAACATTTGAAAGTGACCGAACATAAGTACCTTACAGTTAAATGTTTCGCCTCTGGCTCCTCTCAAACTATGACTTTGTAAACATATTTATGCACATTATGATTTTGGAAGAAACATTCTCATAATACATGAAAATACATTAGAATTATTAACACAGCAATCATGCATCTCTGGATTGCCTGTATTTACTGTTCATTCCAAAAATAGATTTGATTCTCTTCGGCCACCACATTTCTAGTCATTGCACATTTTTGGTATTCTAAAACTTCATGTTTTCTTATTCATTTTACAGAGCAGTAAACATTTTAGGATCATCAGTTACTTTGATATTCCGTAAATAAGCTATCAGTCGAATATATTTCATTCACTTCTGGTACCAAATGTTTTCTTTACCTGATTTAGTTGCTATTCTGTAATGCATGCATATGTTCTGAGATTAAACATTTTTTTCATGCATTTAACTTTCTCATGAATAATCTGCTTTTTCTGTCTAATATTAATTACAGCATTAATGCTCTACAGCATATACGCTCTTATTAAACTTTTCACTTTTGGTTCTCTGTTGATATTTAAAGTCCTTCTTGTTACCTTTTCTTCCTTTACATCATATCTCCCAGGTGCTTACTTTTTTTTGGTAAAATCAGCGAGATGAAGATAAAAGTTCATTCCTTGCACAGTAGGTGTGGCATGTGTGTTTTGTCTATCAAGCTTATGACAGTTTTATCAACAGATTGTAATTTAAGAAGAAGGTAGTGTAGAGCAACTTAGCGTGTTTTACACTACCTTTTTCTTAATTTGTTTGTTAGTTACGTTCATTGCCTACCACTCATTTAAAATTGTAATTTCTTCAAAGCCGAGGTATTTGTGGTAGCTGAAACATTCAAATATTTATTGTGGTTTATTTGCTCACAGTTCATGTTCTGATTAGCTCAGTGTAATTAGCCTGTACTGTTTTGCACATCAGTGTAAATCTCTTGTACCCAATGCTTTGATAGTTGTTACAGATTTCCTGTATTGTATATTCTTATTTTATATTCTTTGGTATTCTTGTTGTGTATCCATGCATCCCTCACCCTTCATTTTTTGTTTTTCCATTAGGACTAGAGGACTAAGACTTTTAAAAGAAAAGACCACTCATACCTGCTATGGCATCTATTGTATGTGAAGGAAAGCATTTTGCTGCTGCTAGTGAAGTTTACTGAAGATGAGATTTGACTATTTGAGATAAGTGTTTTGTAGTAGGTTTTATATATAAATTTCCAATACACACATTTGCCTTTGATGGTCTGATTTACAGCAGTAAGCTAAGTTCCAGCTAAAAATACTGTTGGGTAAGCTTTTCTTTTCTCTCATATATAAAAATGACTTCAAGAAGTTTAATATGTATGTGGACATCAACTCATAATAATATTTCTTCATGTTCTAACTAGCTCATTCTCTTTTGTCATGTGTAACTAGAGGTACATTGAACCCCCATTAGAAAATGATAGTACTGGCATATTTTTTACAGCTTACAACGTACATAATTAGTGTGAAATGCAGCTCACAGCTAGCCTTTTTGATGACCGAAATGGGAGAAAATCTTGAATTCAGCTGAAGTAAAAATATAACAGCATAAAAAATATATATAAAGATATTAATTGCAATATATGAAAATGTATAGTTATGGTAAACAAATAAATCACTTGAGTGAAAGCTTTATTATGTAAGTAATAAGATGAAATAGGCTGTCGTAAGTTCTTGATCAAAAGGTCAGCATTCTTTCCGGAAATCAGATTTTGGTACTGGAGATGTTACATGGATAACAGTGAACTAAAGATGATGTACTATGCGATGGCAGAAAATTCGTACTTCTGTATTTCTCATGCACTTCTGATTAGTTCTCCACTCATTTTTGTGGCCATAAAATGTAGGTTAAATGTGCACTAGCATATGGGCTGCTGTTAGCAATGTTCTCTGTCATTAGAGCTAAACTTAATCACCTTGTTGTGTTGATTAACACACCTTATGTGGTCAGATTTTCCTATTTTTGAACATATGTTGTGCTAGCAACAAACTGCAGGATTCATCTTGAATGAGTTTTTTATAAATAAATATAACTTTGGTCATAAATGGTATATATATATTTCAGAAACCAAATTAAAAATCATTATATACATGCGTCTGTTTCATTTACTATTTAAAAGCTATTACATTATGAATTTTTTTTTTTTATTGAAGGTTTAACGACCACGGTGAGCAACTCAATGGGCTATAAGCAGTCACCCGTCCCTAATTTAGGGTCACTAGTTCCAGGGAAGGGAGAGAGCCAGTGCCGTAAGACAAACACAACATCCGTGCCTCATTGGGATTCGAACCCGGACCCCTTTCGGACGAATGATCAGAGGCCATCGCTTAGACCACTGCGCCACATTATGAATGTGTCTCTGTTAATAGTGGTGTGTATTGGAATTATGATATTTTGAAGGCAGTTGGATTTATTTTTAAAGAGATCGTACAGTGAAATTATTTCTGCTTCCTTTGTAAATCTGTTTTTAGCAAGACATTTTGTCAACTCAGATTTCCTTTACTATCAGCAGGACTTGTAAATCCTATTTCCACAAACTAATAAATTATATATTTTCTTGCTATATTTTGAAACTTCACCGTTTTAAAAAGACCCCCCCCCCCGCCTGAAAAAAGTTTCCTTTGTATTAAGGCTATGGCATTCCCTGCCCGTAGTTTTCAAACTATTTACATTCATTTGAAGCCCACCACAGTTTTAACCAAACCAGTAGGAATTTTCTACCTCCATTAGAAGAAACTAAAATCAGTCAAGTGCTTAAAGCAATTAAAAAAAATAAAATGAAAGTACAGTAACATCATATTTTGTGTCTGATTTTTAAAATTTCTTTCAACAAGCTCTTAGATCCCCCATTTTTCAATAAAGGCTTCGAAATAAAATTTGGATTATTCACGAACTTTTGTTTTTTTGGTAATAATGTTCAATGAAAATATTCTCCCCCGCCCCTCGTTTATTTGCTTAAGAACACTCGTAATAGCTCTTCAAGTAAAACATACGTGGACTGTCTTTGCTTACTTTAATTTTCCTCCTGACAACAGGGCAAAAGTGTTCCCTCCCTTTAAAGCTCGATTTTTAAAAATTCACTCATAATACAAATTACCTGAAATTCGACTGTTACTATTTCTATGATAAATAATATTTTACGATAATCCTCTAAGACAGAGAAAGATTTTAAACGCTTTATAAAATTACGTTTAATCTAAACACATTTTAAATCGTCAGTTCATATACGTCTCAGTCGTTACGAATACGCATTTTTAGATCTCTTTTCCTCAATGAAAATCTAAGTTTTTGTACTAAAATTACTTTCATGTAAGCCTAAGAGTTTATTAAACCTATTCCACTGCTTTTCCATTTCTCTTATACTTTAAGACAATGTAAAATCTTACGAAAACGAACTGCGTCCCACTACCCACTAATGTTTTCCTACGGAAAATCGTCTGCTTTTGCATCTTGAGGGTAACCCCGCCAAAGCTGGCGGTACTACTTTCACAGCGGAAGCGTATAAACCCGGTTTCACTTTGCTGCCATGGGAAGAATTGGCGCCATCGTCTCCTCTTATTCCGACCTCCATGGTAGTGCCTGTGCTATAAAAGATATCAAAAAACGATATACAACCATTCGATAAGGTCTTCATCAGATGGTGCAACGTGGAGCGGAACCGTGGAGGTAGGAAATATAGCAGACGCCTTAACCGCAGATTTCTGAAGCCGATCTGTTTACTGTTATGATATCCCTCCGCGTACTTGGTTACCCTCTTGGTCGTGTCTTCCATAGGAAAGCATTGAAAATTTGTGATTTTTAGAAACTCATATTTTTTGTTAAACTGGTTTGTCAGCGTAGATTTTTTTTCTGTGTTTGACAGCATACTTTAGCTTGTACATATTTAATTTCCATAAGATCCTGCGTTACATTCAGCTGTGCAAATATATTTAAAAAGAAAATACCAGGTAACGTTATTCCACCGGTTAGTATCACTTTATTTTCCGTTTACTAGTTTTAATTAAGTTCTTTGGGATTCAATCGTCGATTGCAATTTCCTGTGAATGGCTACTGGTATGTAATGTTCTAAATTTGTAGCAAAATTAAAAAAGTCGCTAGGTTTACGTAGGTTATACAAAGCTGTTTGCGAAAGCTGCAGCAAATTTTTCTGGAATAGTGTAGGTTATGTAATTGGAGGGGTATTTATAACTGAACCACGTTTAAAAGGATGTTTAATATAACCACATTATTAAGATAATCGTCTTTGAATTATTAATAACTCACTTATAATTATGACAGTGTTCATATCCAAAACCTTTGCACTATAAACAACAACGATAGGAATGAGGATGTAGCAGACACGTGACTCTCAGCATGACAACGAGCCTTAGTAACGTGACTGAAGGACAACTAGCCTCGCTGAAATGATGGCTTCTTACTTTGAAACTTTAACTTCCGAGTACAAAATGCGGTATTTGGAAAAAATTAAAGAGATTGAAAGAAAACATCCTTATGTGCTGAATGCAAGTATCTTCGAAGGTGATGCGAAAAGTTTTCCGAAAGTGCAAATAGTAAATATTTTCGATTACTTCGTATTTGGTCGAAGCGCCCCTTTGCTGCAGAACAATTCGAGTCATGTAAAAGTTTCGAAGCCTATAACAATTTCTCGTCATCGGTATTTTTTTACAGGGTAATTTAAAGCGATCAAAAATTCGTGAGTAATCAGTAATTTATGGAGAAAATAGGTACGCTGCCTTAATAAGTAAGGTTCTCTTCCCTCCCAGGTGCGGAGATCTGAGTAAAAAAAATATAGGTTTTCTTTCTTTCCAGGAATCGCTGATTTTGGACAAAACTCACCCTTGAAAGGTTCCATGCCTTTTTGACAGTTTAACTCTTCAAGAAAAAGTGTCTTTTTCAGCTCTGGGAAGCGGCATCCAAGCCTTAGAAAAATGAGCAAAATCTTTTAATTTTGCTGGGATTTGTGCCCTATTTATCCGTAAATAAATTTAACAGCATAACACCGACCTGTAAACAGACGTAGACACCAAAAAGGATTTTATTTGGACAATAATTTTAGCCATTATTTGCATTTTTCTGCAAAAGTGTGCTTCAGCTCCAGGTAAAAATTCAGGTGTACTAAAAAAAAAAATTAACGGTATTTTTGGGGGGAGGGGGAATATATCATATAGAACAAAGTGGTAAACTAAAAAACCCCAACAACGACAGCCAAATAACATTAAACGTGAAAAGCCGAAAACTCGCATAAAAAGTGAGTCAGGTTAACGGTGTGATCGAAATCTAAAAAATACAGAAGAGCCAGACATTTGAATCAGACTAAAAGTCAGGTTTGCTAACAAATTAACTTTTAGCCCTATAAAAAGTTTCAACCTCCCTAGATCAATAGATCAACCAGGAACTTTCTGAAAAAAAATCCGGAGAAAAAAAAAAACGTGCACAAAAGTTCCGATTGGGGACCGAAGCATTTATTTAATAAATATTTTGACTGAGAGACAAACTCTAAAAGATGTTCTATAAGAAAATAGTCAGTAGTAATAAAACCTACGCAAAAAACAGCCAACACGTTTTAAATTCAACTTGAAAACTTTGAATCAAGGAATGAAACGCCTGGCTGGCCCAATAAGTGCAAGCACTGCACTCCAATAGCGTTTGAACAAGTAAAAGATGGATTCTCAGCTTAACTAACATTTAAGAGATTCTCTGCCTTTGAAGAGTCTAACTCTTAAAAAAGTGTTTTCTAAGCTCTGGGAAGCGATCTCCCTTCGCAGTGCCGGATCTGGGGGGGGGGGGGCAGCCCCTGCCACATTGGCTCTGCGGAAAGAAAAGAATTTTCGAGAGGAACGAAAAAAAAGCGGAAAATAATTTTTTTATTATTCAAGAAAAAAAAAAAAGAAAGAAAGAAAGATTTTTTATTTAATAGACTTTTAGATTTTTTTTGCTTAAAGAAAGAAAGATTTTTTACTTAATAGACTTTTAGATTTTTTTGCTTAAAGAAAGAAAGATTTTTTACTTAATAGACTTTTAGATTTTTTTGCTTTAAGAAAGATAGATTTTTTTTGCTTAATGGAAAAAAATGGAAAAAAAGAAAATACCTCAGAGAAGGAAAACAAACGTTATCCCTTTTGTGTGAAACGATGTCAGGTCAAATCGGTAACAAAAGTAGCATTATCGGAAAATTACGTGAGAACTGTTGGCAACACTGGCGCTGGCCATTCCAGTTCGCATGTCCAGAAAATGCACCATGGTTATCTTATAGGGATTCCACTCAAAGTTGATAACAAAGCCAAGTAAATTAAAAGATTTCCAACCCCTCGGTGGCGCAGAGGTCTAAGCGCTGGCTTATGACCATTCGTCTGAGATGGGCCCGGGTTCGAATCCCGGTGAGGCATGGATGTTGTGTTTGTCTTACGGCACTGGCTTTCTCCCTCTTTTTTTTCAGAAATAAGAAAATTATAGAACCCTAAAATCACTTTTGACTCCCTCGGTGGCGCAGAGGTCTAAGCGCTGGCTTATGACCTTTCGTCTGAGATGGGCCCTGGTTCGAATCCCGGTGAGGCATGGATGTTGTGTTTGTTTTACGGCACTGGCTTTCTCCCTCTTTTTTTTTTTTTTTTCAGAAATAAGAAAAATATAGAGCCCTAAAATCACTTTTGACTTTTCCGCGCAATTAATTTCTTTTATCTTTGATTTTGATTCAACACTTTATACCACTTGCCTACCGGGGTGGTTACAAAAGTATAAACTAAGTTTTTTACAGAAAGAAAAGAAAATTAAAGAATCTAAACAGCACCTCTGCCTTTTCCGCGCAGTTAACTTCTTTTATCTTCAGCAGATTTTCATCAACTTCATACTTAAAATTCTCTGGGAAAATCAACGACGATAAATCCATTTTTAAGCAGCCAAAAGACCTTTGCTAAAGACACACTAAAGTCAATAAACTTGCTTTGCCTTCGAGAGTATGGTACTTCGGGGAGCTCGTGCTTCGGGTTGTTTCCGATCAAATCGTCTCCCTCTCTGAACAGCCAATCACAGCCTTGCGTGGAACCCGTATAACATTGCCGTGGTGCATTTTCTGGACATGCTTCCAGTTCAGCCTTGCGCTGGCTAAGCAAGGTTTTTCTTGCGTCTACTCTTTTGCACGTGCGCGGTAACATAGGAGGTAACAGCCTAGGGCTCTCCCCACACGTGCAGTGCTAAACTAAACAAAACATTTTTTATTCCCCGCAAATCCTAACGAAGAAGTAAGATGCTGTCAGTGAAAAGAAAGTTGTCAGGAAGTCAAAATGCTAAAAGAGCTCAGAAGAAAATGGAAATTCAACAATCAGCAGAAATGTTTTCAATGTGGATGAAGTCGTCTGATCGTACTGACCAGGTCAGTGAAGAAGGTAAGGAGAGAAATTGTTATCATCTTATATTGAAAACGTTAAAAATAGCCCATTGTATTTTAAATAGAGACCCGTGTAACCCCTCTGCCGGGGCCATAGTAATGGTTTTTAACCCTTATTAATATAATTGCCTTGCTGTTGATTTTTTGTTTCAAAATAACTTTTATTTTGTTTAATGTGATCGGAAAATATGTTTAACTCTGTAAATTTTCGCAATTTTTACAAACTGCCGAGTTGTCGTGTGGTAACTTTGTCGCTGATTTTAACCCTTTATTTGCACTGTGTCCGTATGAAACGGACAATGGAAAACTATGGACGTGATCAATGCGTAATCTGGGTTAATATTGTAAAAACAAAAGTGGCCTGACAATTTATTAGATCCGGGTTTGTAATGGGGGGGAAGGGCAGGTTTCTAAAGACGTTAAATCGAACAAAGTGTTTCGCAAGGTATTTTTATTTAGATATTTGTGTGTGTGTTTTAAACGGCGTAACTGGAAGTGATGAACGAGCTTTTTTAATGGCCGCTTGCGTGTATTAAACAGTTGTATTTGCAGGCTGAATTTTTTTTATGTGGTGCTTGTGTTTAATTTATGGATGATTTCTTGATGTGTGTTTTAAATGTTCAGTGTTTTTATTAATGTGCGTGTTTGAAATGTTCAGTTATTACGGTGTGTTTAAAACTATGTTTATTAATACTCGTAATCAGTGATCGCGTTACCCCCTGGACAGGCGTATTTTACGCATCAGAAACGGAAAAGATTTCCTAAAAAGAAGCTGGGACGGAGTTTTATTTCTCCAAAAATTTTGAAAACCGAATCTAGGTTGTTGTATTTTATTATCATCATTAGTCATTACTATATATACCCCCCCCCTTGAGTTGACTGTTGAACACAGAAAAGTTACGCCATCGATAATGTAATTCCTTCCTCGTTCCCCACCCCAAGCTCCGCCACTGTTCTCGGTTTCGCATATCTCGGGCTGCGGGAAAACACGACCTGAAAGGCCATGTGTGGACAAACGACTGTCTCTGTCACCACTTGGGAAGAGAAATGCCAGTGACCTTGATCTTTGCTGCCGTTCCCGGTGAACAACAGAGCTACAAAAACGCCGTAAATAGAGGGAGGAAGGCAACTTTTTTTTTCGAGAGTTCTGAAGGGGAAAAAATAGCTGTTCTGTATAAAAAAAACTTGGGGGGGGGGGGAGATTCCCGCTATTTACAACTGAAATGTTTTCTGTTGTACTTCTTTTTGGGGGGGGGGGGGGAAATCTAAAAATATGAGCTAGTAAGCGTGTTATATAATATTTTACATATATTCTGCGTATTTTTATACTTTAAATTTAATGGAATTCATATTTCTTACGATTACCACAATACTTCCTTCATATAATTATCGTTATGATTTACATGCTGCATTTGTAGGAATCATACAATAGAACTTTATTTCATTTGTAGGAAAACTTCCTACTTCCTACATAACGGTATTTTATTTCATATCTTCCCATAGATATTCCCAGAGAGCTGACGCAAATTGAAAATGAAGGAACGCACAGTAAGCACCACGAGGAAGATTAGATAGTTGTAGTTAAAGAAGATCAGAACAAGGTCCGACTCCAAGAAAATGACATGAAGGAAAACGAGAAGCGTTCAGATCAAATGCAAGATGACGAAGAGGGTATAAATGCAGATTTGCGTATTGGTGGCACAGGAAAAATATTCCGTCAACTTCTGGTGAATTGGATGTAGATTATCATGATCCAGGAAGTTGGCCTGAAGAAAAGTTTTGTGATGCCCAAAGATGCAATTTGATAAGGATGAGAGCTGAAATTCGAGATGTCGATGAGCCTAATGATCTTGCTAACAGTCTAAGGAATGGTAAGAAGCTTACCGAAGAATTGTTTTGCAAACAGCTTCCAAACAATTTCAGAGTTCGGAGATAATGGTTAGCGTACAGTAAGTCGAAAAAGGCACTTTTCTGTATCCCCTGCATATTATTTTCAGATTCCATTCCCGATCAAAAGTTATCAACTCTAGCTAAAAAAGATGGGTTCACTCAGTGGAAGAAATTAAGTGATCAAATTCCAGAGCACGAAAACTCGTTAAATCACAAACTGTGTTTTTGTTCATTGAAGATGCTGGAGTCATCATTGGTAACAAGAAAAGGCATAGATAAAGAGCTTCAAGAGCAAATCAGAGAAGAGGAAAACCATTGGAAAGTTGTGTTGCTATCTATTGTTGATGTCATTGTGCATTTGGCAAAACAGGGTAGCCCGTTTAGAGGATCAGAAGAAACCAGTGACTTTGGTGACCCTAGCAGTGGAAAGTTTCTCAATACCATAGAGCTCGTTCCACATTACCACGCCCCTTTACGAAAACATATTGAACGCCATGAAAAAGGTCAGCTTACTTATTTTCCTCACGCAATACGAGATGAATTTTTGAAAATAATTTCAAGAAAAAGTAGGGAAAAATACTGAACTACATTAAGGGAGCAAAGTATTTTCCCATGATGTTTGACTGCACTCCCGACGTAAGCCATCAGGAGCAGATGTCTCAGATTATAAGGTACATACGGGTTGATGAGAATGGTCCAGAAGTTGTTGAGAGCTTCATTGATTTCTTCACTGTGACGGATGAAACTGGTTCAGGCCTGTCAGAAGCCATCATAGATAAACTGAAAAGGGATGGGTTGGATATCAGCAACTGCATGGGCCAGTCGTATGATAATGGTACTAATATAGCTGGAAAGAACAAGGGTGTTCAGAAACGTATTTTGGATAAGAATCCCTTAGCCTTTTTTCTACCATGTGCAGCTCATTCACTCAATTTAGTGGGTTTTCATGCTGCTTGTGTGGTGGTAGAGGCAGAAACATACTTCGGTACACTTCACCGCCTCTACTTATTCTTTGCTGCATCAACTTCAAGGTGGGAAGTTCTTCAGGCTCATGTGATAACCACACTGAAATCGCAGACACAAACCAGATGGTCAGCCAAAATTGAAGCCGTGCGAGTTGTTTTTTTCCAACTGGAAAAAGTCGTGAAGGCCTTAGATAAACTTAAAACTACAGTGACTCAAACTTGGAAACGAAAGATGGGGCCAAAAATCTTTTGAAAGACCTATCAACATATGAATTTATTGTGATGACCGGTTTCTGGTTCAAAGTTTTGAGTCATATTCACCGGGTCAACAAACTTCTTCAAACAGAGGATACAACAATTGAATGTCTGCAAAGCACATCCGTGGACTCATCAAACTTCTGGAATAGTCTCGAGATACTTGTGCAAATGATGCAATCACTGAAGCTAGAGAAAAGGCAGAGGAACTTGGGTTGACCCCGATTTCCGTAAAGTTCGAATGAGGAAAAGGAAGACATTTTTAGATGAAGAAGATGAAGAGGTTCAAATGTCTACAGAAAAAAAATTCAAGATCCTTCTTTTGGAAATAATGGACAGGGTGCTTTCAGAACTGATAAAAAGATTTGAGGCAATCGAGGAACTAGATAAAAAATTTAGCTTCCTTCATGGCTCCAAGTTCCAGTCACTTTCTGCAGAAGAACTAAGGTGGAAGGCAGCTCAGCTTGGGGAGACGTATTCAGATAATATCTGTAAAGCTGAGCTTGAACTAGAAGTAGAGAGCTTTAAGCATCACGTTTTGAGCCTGGACAGTAATTTGAAAACTGCATCTCCTAAAGCTCTCCTAAATTTCATTTTCAAATGTAGACTTGAAGATGCGTACCCAAACATTACAACAGCATTTAAGATTTTGTTGACACTTCCAGTGACTGTTGCATCAAACGAACGAAGTTTCAGCAAGCTAAAGCTGATTAAAACGTACGTACGGAACACTATGAGACAGGAACGTCTCTCAAACCTAAGTATAATTAACATTGAACACAAAGTGGCATCACAAATATCATATGATGGAGTCATTAAAACCTTTGCAGCCAAGAAAGCTCGCAAGATAAAGTTATATGAATTTTTTTGCAATCAATTTTGTACACTTTTAGTAGAATTTTTTATGTTCACACCATAAGTGTAATTAAATAATACCTTCATTTTGACAATCTGGTAAAAGGTCTCCTGTATAAACTTTTTTAAATAATTTTTTTGCTCAAACCATAACTGTAAATAAGGTTTTGCCCCACCAAAGAAAACTTCTTGTTCCGGCACTGTCTATATATTCCGCTTTGGAAGTCTCATCTTCTTTAGTTGTCCTCATCTCTCTTCTTTTTTTGCATCAACATTTTGGGTTTTCCTGATAATTTTTCACCTGCAACTTGTTCTTAGATTCACCTAATTTTGTTTCTGTTTCCATAAGAGCTTCGGTTACTTTTCTGTTGACTTCAGAGATGTCCACTTCTTCCGACATTAGACCTTCTAGAGTAGGGAATCTGTTCTTCAGTTCCAATTTGAAGGTATTATGACGATTTTTAAGTTTGGTCATGTCAATACACTTTGTTTGTTTTATGAGCTTGCCACGCTCGAGTTTAGCATTGAGGTGCACCTTACATCTTACCATTCTATGGTCACCACCTGTGTTGAACTTGTTCAGCACACTGTAGTCTTCCATGAAAAATTTCTTGTTACACATAATAAAATCAATTTCACTTGTCGTCCCATTTGGATGTCTCCTTGTCCATTTCCTGTGTGGCTTTTTCTTGAAAAAGGAGTTCAAGATGAAAAACCCTTCTGCCTCTGCAAACTCAACGAGAGTATTTCCACGCTGGTTTCTGTTGCCGTGACCGAATTTACCTACTGAAGTTTCGTCCTGTTGCCGTTGCCCTATTTTCGCACTGAAATCTCCCATAATGACCTTCAAGTGCTGCTTGCCTTTATTATTTAGATGACGAATTTCCTCATAAAATTATCAATCTCTTCTTCAGGATGACTTGTAGTGGGTGCATAAGCTTGAATAATCTGAGCCTGGTATCTTCTCGAGAGTTGCATAACAAGTCGTGCAGCTCTGTCAGAGGAACTTTCAACTTCTACAACTTTATCCTTCAGTTTCTTGTTTATTATAAATCCAACACCACTAGTTCTGCCAGTATCTATCCCACAAAAATAGAAGAGATGTCCACTTTTCAGTTCAATGAGATCTTCTCCTTTTCTCCTTACCTCACTTAGCCCGACGATGTCCCACTTGATCCTTTCTAGTTCTTCTTTTAATTCAAGGAGCCTTGAATCCGAAGATAGGGAGCGTCCGTTATACGTAGCCAAGGCCAGCATCAGATGGCAGCCTAGTCCGGTCCTCCGGGGATTCTTAGCAGCCTCTGCCTTCATGTCGCACTGGCCGCTGCCTTGGCGAGGTACATTCCAGCTGCCGAAGACTGAGGGCCAAGATTTAAGTTGTGGAGTAATTTTGGAGGGGTTTGGCTATAACTCACCACGCTGGCCAAGCGGGTTGGTAAGTGTGGGATAGCATTTCTTCTAATCCCGATGTATAGTTATACAGCTATTTGGCGATCGTCAGAGCCCCTTTAGTGGGAACAGGAGGCACCACGAGAAGGCGGGGTTGACATTTGTCAAGGAGATGCTGTAATATATTCCGCATCACCTGACCTGACATCCCATTATATATATATATATATATCATCATCATCATTGTCAACCATTATCAATCCACTGCTGGACGAAGGTCTCCCCAAGTTTCCTCCACAACGGTCTGTCTTGTGCCAGTCTCCTCCATGTCACCCCTGCATACTTTCGAATTTCATCCACCCATCTCCCATGTGGTCTTCTTCTGGGTCTTTTCCTGTAACTTGGAATCCAATCTAAAATTTCGGCTGTCCATCGATGATCTGTCCTTCTGGCAGTATGTCCAGCCCATTGCCATTTCAGGGATTTAACTCTGATCATGATGTCTTCCACTCTTGTCATTTTTCGGATCCACGAGTTCCTCTTCTTATCTCTCCTGGTTACACCAAGCATGCACCTCTCCATGATACTTTGAGTTGTCTGCAGTCTTTGTATGTCTCTTTTAGTTAAGGTCCACGTCTCTGCACCATACGTAAGCACTGGAAGGATGCATTGATCAAACACTTTTCTTTTAAGACATAATGGCATATTGCTCTTGATAATTATGCTGTTTCTTCCAAAAGCTCTCCAGGCAAGTTTTGTACGCCGATTAATTTCTTCATCAATGTGACCCTCACTTGATATCTGCTGTCCAAGATAAACGTACGTGTCTGTTATCTCCAGCTTTTCTCCATCAATCGATAAATCTTCATTACTTGTAAAAGCATTGAACATCACTTTTGTCTTCTGAAAGTTCATTTTTAATCCCACTTCTTTACTCTTGTCAGCAAGTTCCTGGATCATACTCTGCAGCTCTGATGGGGTAGTTGCAAAAATGACTACGTCATCAGCAAAACGAAGGTGGGTTAGATAATCTCCATTAATCTTTATCCCCTTGTTTTCCCACCTCAGCGACTGAAAAACACCCTCCAATGTGGCATTAAAGAGCTTCGGAGATATGGTGTCACCTTGTCTCACTCCCTTTCCAATTTTTACGTGTGTTGTATTTTCAAACAGCCTAATCTTTGCACTTGCATTTTCATAGATGTTATTAATAATATTAATGTATGCATCTTCAATACCGCAGGATTTCAGAGCCATTGTAACTGCTGATGGTTTCACCGAATCAAAGGCTTTTTCATAATCGATAAAAGCCATGCACAATGGAAGTTCATATTCCCTCGCTCTTTCAATTAGTTCTCTCAGCACGTGGATATGATCTATTGTGCTGTAGCCACTCCTGAATCCAGCTGGTTCTCTCGGTTGAGCCATGTCCAGTGTTACCTTCAAGCGGTGTGAAAGAACTTCAGTGAAGATTTTATAAACTACTGATAGGAGGCTGATAGGTCTGTAGTTTCCGAGATCCTCAATGTCACCTTTCTTATGTAGCAGGATCATTGTAGCGGTGTTCCAATCCTCAGGAATCTTTCCTTCATTAAGGCATCGAGTGAAAATTTGGGCGACTACTGTTTCGATTTCTCCACTTGCTTCTTGTATGATGTCTACAGTAATTCCATCTTCTCCTGGAGCTTTTCCCCGCTTCATGTTCTTGATTGCATGTGCAACTTCTGCTGGAAGGACTGGAGGAACTCTGGTACTGGTATCTTTCATGATGTCTGGAGTGCATATATCATTCCTTTCATATAATTTGGAGTAGAAATCTTTCACTCTTGTCAAAATTTCGCCTCTATTTCTTGTTACAGAACCATCTTTTCTCAGTGCCATAATCTGTTTTCTTCCCTTACTGAGATGTCCCTTTGCTATCTTTAGGCTTTGGTTGTTTTCAATTGCTTTCCTCACTAGTTCACAGTTGAATTTCCTTACGTCTTCAGTGATACTTTTTCTTACTGTCTTGCATAGCTCTATATATTCCACTTTGGAAGTCACATCTTCTTTAGTTGTCCTCATCTCTCTTCTTTTTTGCATCAACATTTTGGTTTTTCCTGATAATTTGTTCACATGCAACTTGTTCTTAAACCCAGCTAATTTTGTTGCTGTTTCCATAAGAGCTTTGGTTACTTTTCTGTTAACTTCAGAGATGTCCACTTCTTCCGATGTTAGGCCTTCTAAAGCAGAGAACCTGTTCTTCAGTTCTAACTTGAAGGTATTATGGTGTTTTTTAAGGTTGGTTATGTAAACAGATTTTGTTTGTCTTATGAGCTTGCCACGTTCAAGTTTAGTGTTGAGGTGCATCTTACATCTCACCAATCTATGGTCACTACCTGTGTTGAACTTGTTTAGCACACTGCAGTCTTCTATGACGAATTTTTTGTTACACATAATAAAATCAATTTCACTTGTCGTCCCATTTGGATGTCTCCATGTCCATTTCCTGTGTGGCTTTTTCTTGAAGAAGGAGTTCAAGATGAAAAACCCTTCTGCCTCTGCAAACTCAACGAGAGTATTTCCACGCTGGTTTCTGTTGCCATGACCGAATTTACCTACTGAAGTTTCATTCTGTTGCCGTTGCCCTATTTTTGCATTGAAATCTCCCATAATTATTTTCAAGTGCTGCTTACCTTTATTATTTAGATGACAAATTTCCTCATAAAATTCTTCAATTTCTTCTTCAGGATGACTTGTGGTGGGTGCATAAGTTTGAATAATCTGAGCCTGGTATCTTTTCGAGAGTTGGATAACAAGTCGTGCAGCTCTGTCAGAGGAACTTTCAACTTCTACAACTTTATCCTTCAGTTTCTTGTTTATTATAAATCCAACACCACTAGTTCTGCCAGTATCTGTCCCACGATAGTAGAAGAGATGTCCACTTTTCAGTTCGATGAGATCTTCTCCTTTTCTCCTTACCTCACTTAGCCCCACTATGTCCCACTTGATCCTTTGTAGTTCCTCTTCCAATTCAAGAAGCCTTGAATCAGAAGATAGGGAGCGTCCATTGTAAGTAGCCAAGGTCAGCATCAGATGGCAGCCTAGTCCGGTCCTCCGGGGATTCTTAGCACCCTCTGCCTTCATGTCGCACTGGCCGCTGCCTTGGCCAGGTACATTCCAGCTGCCGGAGACTGAGGGCCAAGATTTAAGTTGTGGAATCATTTTGGAGGGGCTTGGCCATAACTCACCACGCTGGCCAAGCGGGTTGGTGAGTGTATGATAGAATTTCCTCTAATCCCGATGGTATAGTTATACCGCTATGGGTGGTCGTCAGAGCCCTTTTAGTGGGAACAGGATGCACCACGAGAAGGCGGGGTTGACATTTGTCAAGGAGAGGCTGTGATGTTACGCATCACCTGACCTTACATCCCATATATATATATAAGACAAACAAAATCTATTGACATAACCAACCTTAAAAAACACCATAATACCTTCAAGTTGGAACTGAAGAACAGGTTCTCTGCTTTAGAAGGCCTAACATCGGAAGAAGTGGACATCTCTGAAGTTAACAGAAAAGTAACCAAAGCTCTTATGGAAACAGCAACAAAATTAGCTGGGTCTAAGAACAAGTTGCATGTAAATAAATTATCAGGAAAAACGAAAATGTTGATGCAAAAAAGAAGAGAGAGGACAACTAAAGAAGATGTGACTTCCAAAGTGGAATATATAGAGCTATGCAAGACAGTACGAAAAAGTATCACTGAAGACGTAAGAAAATTCAACTGTGAACTAGTGAGGAAAGCAATTGAAAACAAACAAAGCCTAAAGATAGCAAAGGGACATCTCAGTAAGGGAAGAAAACAGATTATGGCACTGAGAAAAGAAGATGGTTCTGTAACAAGAAATAGAGGCGAAATTTTGACAAGAGTGAAAGATTTCTACTCCAAATTATATGAAAGGGATGATACATGCACTCCAGACATTATGAAAGATACCAGTACCAGAGTTCCTCCAGTCCTTCCAGCAGAAGTTGCACATGCATTCAAGAACATGAAGCGGGGAAAAGCTCCAGGAGAAGATGCAATTACTGTAGACATCATACAAGAAGCAAGTGGAGAAATCGAAGCAGTACTCGCCCAAATTTTCACTCGATGCCTTAATGAAGGAAAGATTCCTGAGGATTGGAACACAGCTACAATGATCCTGCTACATAAGAAAGGTGACATTGAGGATCTCGGAAACTACAGACCTATCAGCCCCCTATCAGTAGTTTATAAAATCTTCACTAAAGTTCTTTCACACCGCTTGAAGGTAACACTGGACATGGCTCAACCGAGAGAACAAGCTGGATTCAGGAGTGGCTACAGCCCAATAGATCATATCCATGTGCTGAGAGAACTAATTGAAAGAGCGAGGGAATATGAACTTCCATTGTGCATGGCTTTTATCGATTATGAAAAAGCCTTTGATTCGGTGAAACCATCAGCAGTTACAATGGCTCTGAAAACCTGCGATATTGAAGATGCATACATTAATATTATTAATAACATCTATGAAAATGCAAGTGTAAAGATTAGGCTGTTTGAAAATACAACACACATAAAAATGGGAAAGGGAGTGAGACAAGGCGACACCATATCTCCGAAGCTCTTTAATGCCACATTGGAGGGTGTTTTTCAGTCACTGAGCTGGGAAAACAAGGGGATAAAGATTAATGGAGATTATCTAACCCACCTTAGTATTGCTGATGACGTAGTCATTTTTGCAACTACCCCATCAGAGCTGCAGAGTATGATCCAGGAACTTGCTGACAAGAGTAAAGAAGTGGGATTAAAAATGAACTTTCAGAAGACAAGAGTGATGTTCAATGCTTTTACAAGAAATGAAGATTTATCGATTGATGGAGAAAAGCTGGAGATAACAGACACATACGTTTATCTTGGACAGCAGATATCAAGTGAGGGTCACATTGATGAAGAAATTAATCGGCGTACAAAACTTGCCTGGAGAGCTTTTGGAAGAAACAGCATAATTTTCAAGAGCAATATGCCATTATGTCTTAAAAGAAAAGTGTTTGATCAATGCATCCTTCCAGTGCTTACGTATGGTGCAGAGACGTGGACCTTAACTAAAAGAGACATACAAAGGCTGCAGACAACTCAAAGTATCATGGAGAGGTGCATGCTTGATGTAACCAGGAGAGATAAGAAGAGGAACTCGTGGATCCGAAAAATGACAAGAGTGGAAGACATCATGATCAGAGTTAAATCCCTGAAATGGCAATGGGCTGGACATACTGCCAGAAGGACAGACCATCGATGGACAGCCGAAATTTTAGATTGGATTCCAAGGGACAGGAAAAGACCCAGAAGAAGACCACATGGGAGATGGGTGGATGAAATTCGAAAGTATGCAGGGGTGACATGGAGGAGACTGGCACAAGACAGACCGTTGTGGAGGAAACTTGGGGAGACCTTCGTCCAGCAGTGGATTGATAATGGTTGACAATGATGATGATGATGATGATGATATATATATATATAGCACCGACGCTGAAACTCTGGGGGTCCTGATCCCGACCCCCACCCCAGTGGTTACGACTATGCATGCATCACTGGGATTCAAACACCCGGACCATCACGAACGAATGGTCCAGCGCTAAAGATTGAACCTGCGCGGCCACCGGGTGTGCAGCTTCAGTCGTACGAGATGGGCCCACTTTTCAGCCCCAGATGAGGCATGGGTAACCAGAAGCCCCGACATTTTGAGGACAGTCTTCGAATTTATTTTACCG
The DNA here is from genome assembly GCA_039090855.1 of Macrothele yani. Classification (NCBI taxonomy): domain Eukaryota; kingdom Metazoa; phylum Arthropoda; class Arachnida; order Araneae; family Macrothelidae; genus Macrothele; species Macrothele yani. The sequence goes on from CM077007.1 coordinate 105,899,786, forward strand.
TCCCGAAAAATGTCCGATGCCTTTGGGGACGCAAATTGCCCTTAAATTTTGATGTTTGTCCTCAAGTACCCTCGAATTTACACTTCCTTGTTACCTTGTTCGATTTCTAATGAAAAAATGTTCTTAAAAATAATCTTCGTTGTTCTAATTTTCCAACACGCTTCTTGAGAAAATAAATGCTGATTGTTTATTTTCTTTGTCCGAGTTTAACTACCACTGTGAGCAACTCTAAAGACTGTAAGCAGTCCTCTGTCCCTAATTTGCGAACATTCGTTCTAGGGAAGATACGAGAGAGTGCACGTGCTGTAAGCACGGTCATCACTGCTATGGGGATTCGGGGACGCGTCCCCTCCAATATCTTGCCAAATGGGTAACCGAGGGATAGGCTACATTGACGTGGGAAATTTTTTTTACAAATCAATTAAAACATTGAGAATATTTTTTTACAAATCAATTAAAACCCTGAGAATTTCTTATTACTGTACTAAATACACTAATACGGCTTGTCGCGCCCAGTGACGCAGTGGTCTAAGCTCTGGCTTCTGATCATTTGTGCGAGAAGGGTCCGGGTTCGAATTCCTTGAAGCATGGATGTTGTGTTTGTCTTACGGCACTGACTCTCTCTCTTCCCTAGAGCCAGTGGCCCTAAATTAGGGACGGGTGACTGCTTATAGCCCATTGAGTTGCTGACGGTGGTCGTTTAACATCCAATAAAAAATCGGCTTAGTAACCACATAGCGTTGTCAGGGCCGTAGCCACGGGAGGGCCAGGCCGGGATGCATATAGCCGTTTCGTTTATTACAACAACGATTGAGTGATTTCAGCCAGTCACGACGACAATAGTGATTATCGGAGGGGGGGGAGCTTCCCTGCTGCTTCCGGTCATCCCATGGGAAAGGCAACGTCATAAGATAGCGCTGAGCATAACCAAATGTCTGTTCCTCCTATCCTCCGTGATTCCCACAACGTTTCAATGTTATTGGTGAAATGTGCTCATATTTTGCAGTTTCTTCATTTTTTTGTGACAATTTCAAGCTAATTCAACGTGGTGAAAATTCTGTGGTCCTCTCACATCCAGTCATTTTATTATGAAACACATCGACGGAATCCATAGTCGGTTAGTATTATCCTCATCTTGTGCTTTCTTGATCTTCAGAATACATGGTAGTAAGTTTTTAATTTGTTTTATATTCTATGAGGTTGTAGCAGACACGTGACTTTAGCATGGCAACGAACCTTAGTAACGTAAGTGAAGGACAACCAGTCCCTGTTGAAATGATGGCGTTTTACTTTGAAAGTTTAACTTCCGAGTACAAAATGCGGTATTTGGAAAAAATTTAAGAGATTGAAGGAAAATATCTGTATGTGCTGAATGCAAGTATCTTCGAAGGTGACGCGAAAAGTTTTCCGAAAGTACAAATAGTAAATATTTTCTATTACTTTGTTTTGGTCGAACCACCTTTACTATACAACAGCTCGAGGCATATAAAAGTCTTAAAGCAAATAACATTGTATTATCGTGGATATTCTTTTACATGGTAATTTAGTGTGATGACTAACTAGTCAGTAATTAGGAACTCTTCAATAAAAAGTGTCTCTCTTAGTTCTGGGAAACGTTTTCCAAGACTTGGAAAAATTTAGAACAAAATCTGTTTTTTCACGCAAAATTGTAGTAAAAAAACCCCAATAATTTTGATTTGCGCCCTACGTTATTTATCCGTAAATGAATTTAGCAGCATAATCCCAGTCTGTAAACAGACCTAGACAAAAAAAAATTCATTTGGAAATAATTTTATCCATTATTTGCATTTTTCCACAAAAATGTACTTCAGATCCAGGTTACTAAAAATAAAATCAACGGTGGTTTGGGGAGGAAATATATAGAACGAAATATTAAAGTAAAAAACAAAAATCTCCCAAAACTGAGAGCCAAATAATCTTAAAAGTGAAAATACTAAGTGAAAAGCCGAAAATTCGCAAAAAAGTGGGTCAAGCCTCCTAAAAAATCCAGAACAGCCGAAGAGATTTGATTCTGACTAACAGTCAGATTGGCTAACAAATTAACTTTCAGCTCTATAAAAAGTTTCAACACCTCCTTGATCAGCCAGGAACCTTCTGAATAGAAATCCCTGAAGGTGAAAAACCCAAGCGCACAAAAGTGCAGATTGGATACCGAAGCGTTGATTTAGGAATTTTTTTGACTAAGAGACAAACTCTGAAAGGTGTTCTAAGAGACAAACTCTGAAAGGTGTTCTAAGAGACAAACTCTGAAAGGTGTTCTAAGAGACAAACTCTGAAAGGTGCTCTATCAGAAAATAGTCAGTAGCAATAAAACCTACGCAAAACAAAAGCCAACACCTTTTAAATTCAACTTGAAAACTTCGAATCAACAAGTGAAACGACTGGCCCAATAAGTACAAGCACTGCACGCCAACAGCATTAGAACAAGTAAAAGATAGGTTCTTAGCCTTACCAGAAATCACTGACTTGTAGATAAAACTAACCTTTAAAAGATTTTTTTACCTTTGAAGAGTCTAACTCTTCAATATTTTTGTTAACATTGATCGCTAATGATCGCATTTTACACAATAACTGCAGGACAGTCAGCTGTGTTTGTCCTTCAGGAATTTGCAAGGACTGTTGCCACTTAACTGAAACTTCTCGATTACGTCACGTGCTACATCCTCAATAGTTGATTTAGCATTAGTGCCAAGTGAAATATTCCCAAATCTTTGCTTGTTTCAGACAACTGTTAACATCGCAAAAAAGAAAAAAACGGATCTCCATAAAAGTTGTATCAGTACAATCTTCAGTTCAGTGGAAAGAAGGCTCATACAAAACAAAATCAGATAGACAAGGTATTTACCTTTTTTAAGCACCAAAAGTAACCCCACTCGCTTCAGCAGCGAAAGCGAGCCTCTACGTTAAGCCTAACCGTCTGCTATCGTTAAGTTACTTTCACGGCAAAGCTTGCTTAAGCAGACTCTTCTACGGAAAAATGAGAGGACATTTCTTGTAACGTAAAGACTCCGAGGCTGGCGATTCGGTTGAAAAATCCTCACAGTATCCGTCGTCTGGGTCCAGAGTATTGTTTCCCGCGACGATGACCATGCATTATCGGCGAACTTTTAATATGCCGTAGATATTTTTTTATCATTTTTGCCTCTTCAACATTGTGAGAAAGAATTCCAGGGTGAGTCACTGTCTGGGGGAAATATGCAAGCTAAAATGGCGAAGAAATAATTAGTCTTTAAAAGCCATGCATTTTTTCAAGAAATTAAATAGGTCAGATCTAATATATAAAAGTTGAATGTTTGTTTGTCCGCTTTACAAATCTACAGTTTACAATTTAGAACCATCAAATTTAGTATACTATATCATGGTACTCTAACTTAGACAGTAGGCGGTTTTTTGAATGGGGCGGAGCCCGGGGGTCGTGGGCCCCCTATACAAAATTTTCGTAAAATTTTCTACAGTTTTCAATTTAGAACCACCAAATTTGGTATACCATCTCATGATATTTTAACTTAGATCGTAAGCGGTTTTTTGGATGGGGTCGGAGCCTGGGGGTCAGGGGCTCCATACACATTTTGGTAAACAATTCTACAGTTTTCAATTTAGAACCACCAAATTTGGTATACCGTCTCATGGTACTCTGACTCAGCCCGTAGACGGCTTTTGGGTGGGGTCGGAGCCGGGGGGGGCTCCCCATACAAATTTTAGTAGAATGCTCTACAGTTTTCAGTTTAGAACCAAATTGGGTATCCCGTCTCATGGTACTCTGATTCAGCCCGTGGACGGTTTTTGGATGGGGGGGGAGCACGCAAAATTTTCGTAACAAGTTCTACAGTTTTCAGTTTAGAACCACCAAATTTGGTATACCATCTCATGATATTCTAACTTAGATCGTAAGCCGGTTTTTGGATGGGGTCGGAGCCCGAGGGGTCATGGTCCCTCATACAACATTTTCGTAAAATGTTCTAGTTTTCAATTTAGAACCACCAAATTTAGTATACCGTCTTATGGTACTCTGACTCAGCCCGTAGACGGTTTTTGGATGGGGTCGGGGACGGGGGGGGGACGGGGGGACGAACGGGACCCCCATACAAAATTTTCGTTGAATGCTCTACAGTTTTCAATTAAGAACCACCAAATTTGTATACCATCTCATGGTACGCTGATTTATCCGTAAGACGGTTTTTGGATGATGTTGATGCCTGGGGTGAAGGGGCCCCCATTCAAAATATTCGTGAAAATTTCTACAGTTTTCAATTAAGAACCACCAAATTTGGTATACCGTCTCATATTACTCTGACTCAGCCCGTAGACGGTTTTTGGATGGGGTGGGAGCCGTGGGGGGGTATACACATTTTCGTAACAAGTTCTACAGTTTTTAAATCAGAACTACCAAATTTGGTATTGTATCTGATGGTGCTCTGACTTAGCCGTAGACGGTTTTTGGATGGTGTTGGGGCCCGGAGTAAGGCCCCCCCCAAAAAAAATTCGTAAAAAGTTCTACGGTTTTCAATTTAGAACCACCAAATTTTTTTGTACTCTCTCATGATACTGTAACTGTAATCCTCCCTTCCACAACAGGTTTCGTTGCACATACCCTCAGACAATCTATATAGTTGTAGTTTGCAAACGCTGAAAATCTGCTCCCGATCGGACCAGAAATTATTTATATATATATTTTTGGTATTAGCCCTGAGAAGTTTTCTGCGTTTACACATGCCCGCAGAAAATTTGTAGGCTGTAGCAATTGTAAACGCTAAAAATTGCCGGATCGGACTAGAAATCCTTTATGTTTTATACTTTCGGTATTACGTCCCCTCCCTTCCCGATAGGTTTCCTGCGTTTGCACATACCAGCCGAGAATTCGTTGACCTGCAATTTATAAACCCTGAAATTCGTTTGTTGAGTTGCAGATTATGAACATTTTCTATAATGAATTGTATTAAATATGGCAATTAAGAAAATGGCGCAGGGGTCTAAGGGATGGTTCTGTTCTGATCATTCGTCCGTGATGGGTCCAGGTTCGAATCCCGTGAGGCATAGATGTTGTGTTTGTCTTACGGCACTGGCTCTATCCCTTTCCTGCAACCAGTGGCCCTAAATTAGGGACGGGTGACTGCTTATAACCCACTGAGTAGCTCACGATGGTCGTTAAACATCCATTAAAAATATTAAGAAAATGCGAAATTACGGAAACTTTATGTGACTCAGATAACCAACATCTGGAGACGTGGCATTTCAGAACGCAATTTTCATGCGGACCCTTAAAATATGTGCGGCCAGTTCTTCACCATTTCATAAGAGAGAAATGATCCTGTAGAGGATTTTAGGAAGGGAGTGTTTGACCCCAGGTCTTAAACAACCCTTAGAAATAGGATTTGGACTGGAGTGCCCGATACGAAAGTGACAGGAAAGCGAGGTAGAAAAAGGAGTAAGACGCCCTTATTTATTACCTGGGGGCCGACGGCTTAACGTGCTCATCCGACACAAGGTGGATATTCAGTGGTTTTTCCGTTCGCACCTGCCTGGGATCAAACACGAGGTCTCCTCCGTGGCAGCCACGAACGTTGACCACCAGGACATCCGCGGCCTGAAATGATCCTGTATACCACGTCAGTGCTATTTATCTCCCAGCAATCCTATCACGGCGCCCGTTGTGCAACCGGTAACTTCCGACTGTCATTTATGTTAGGGGTGACTAATTTTTTGTCCGGTGTGCTTATTTCGATGGAGTTTAAAATTGAAAACACATTTCATAAATGACATTGACAATTTTTTCATATCTCAGCTTAACACAGGAATAAATTCATAAGTATAAGAGTACCCCTGGAGAAAATAATTTTTTTGTAAGGCCCTGTAAAGTACGTGTGTTTCCTAAAATCATATGGATGTGGATTAACGTGTGTTTATGTATTACATATGTGTGTTCTGCTTGCTTCTAAGGCGATAAGGTTGTGAGTTTTGGCGCATTTAAAAGTGCACTGATGGAAAGCAGCAAATAAATAACATTTACAAAAAACAGGGGGATGAGTTATCGAGGCTTGAAATGAAACAGGGAAATGAAAGACCGAAGTTTTCGTATGAAACAACCAGTGGAAGAATTTTGCTTTTGAAAAGTTACATACATTCGCGGAGACTTTCGCTTTTTAAATGATATATAAATAATAAGGTTTTTTACTGTGAGTCCTATTCTGAGAGAACGGCTGAACATGGATATGGTTGAGGTATCAAAATAAAGGTCTTACCATGTAGATGTGCCAGTCGAAGAGAAAAATGAGATTGGGGCAACGGTTCGGGCGTTGTGGGGTGGCAAAGTTCCCATGTAAAGTCTATGGGAGAAGCGTGCGGTTGACATTCAAAGCAACGCTAGCAGGCATTCGTATTAAAGTTCTCATCGGAACAGCGAACACTGTCGTAGACCTGATTGTGTTATACCGTTGGACTGTGTAATGTACATATACAATTTACTATTCATTCAATCCAGTTAATTCACGTATGTAAGACGTTTCCCATTATATGAAAAAGTAAATAAGCATTCCGTTGACCATTGTTAATGAAAATATTATGGGCTCATTGAATTGTTCACGGGGGTCGTTAAACCTTTAGTCAAAAAAAAAAAAAAAAAAGTCACGAGCCTGGACTATTGTCTTTACTGAAGTGGTTGAATAAATTTGTCAATCAAATAAAGTTTACATTTATTGTTTCATATGAGTTTATTCTTTTCAAAACAACAACAACAACAAAACTAACCGTCGATTCCGACGGGTTTCATCTAGTACCTTGTTAAACTAATAAAAAAGAAAAAAAAGAAAAAGAAATTCCCCCTTTATTTTCAGGGATCACTAGAGATAGAATTTCACAGATTATCGCATTTTGCAGAATTGGCTCGCATCTCATAATATCTAGATTCTGATGATAATAACACTCCATGATTTTTTCTTTTTTTTTTTTTAACCTGACAAATTCCAGTAAAAAAGATGTTGAACGATGCTAATGGAATAAGCGACGTGGATTGAGGGTTGACCCTGTGGGATTGCGGGGGTGGGGGTGATACAGATGTTTGCGATGAAGCTCGGCAGAGGTGTTCCCACACACTGTGTTATTGTCGTAAACAGCCTCGGGAACTTACAGCGCCATATGGTCGACTTGCCCGAATCTAGGTAAAAAAATTCCGAGACTGTTGATAAACGCGGAAGAAAAGACCGGGAAAAGAAGTCCGAGACTGTTGATAAACGCGAAAGAGGCCAGGAAAAAAAGTCCAGGGGAAAAAGTCCGAGGAAAAAAAAGGCCAGGAAAAAAAGTCCGAGATGGGCGTTTTGATTGTCATCATGGGCATACTAATAAGTCGATTTGACATACTGTTTGAATGTCGGAGGTGTGGGTGGAGGGACATACTTTCATTATTTACCTAGAATGGTGGGGTTGCCGGAAAACCGCCACACAGGCAAACTGCCACACATCTTTCATTAAAGGGTCGGGCACAAAGTGCTATTCCTCCGAGGAACAATTTGAATGTGTGGCAGTTTTCCGAGTTTCCTAATTATGTGTGGCAGTTTTCCAAGACACCTAACGACGGGAAGGAGCTCCTTTGTTTGTCTGAATTTTCACGCCGGTTCATATTAGTTTAGGGTGACTGGCCACAAAACAAAAATTCAACTGGAGGGAGGGGGGTATAAAGATCGCAGTACGTTTCTTAAAACTACATTGTTCGACGAAACAACAGAATTACACATGACTCATGCTGTGTTCAGAAAAGGACGATAAGGTGGGTTTTTTTAATAACGCTGCACTTGTGCTTAGGCACTAAATATTTACATAACATGTCAAGTTTGTGATACTTTTCTTTTACTTAAGTAATTCACAGGCCACCTTCGCCTTTTTAATAGCTTTTAATCCACCGACTTCATATATACATAATGTTTACGTATCAAATCAAGTCAATAACATTGCGCTTTTACTTAGGCACTGAATATTAAAATCATAGGCCCCAGGCCGGGGCCTTTTTAACAGTTTTTATTCTGCCAATGCCATATTCACAACGTTTACACATAAAATCAAGTTAAATATATTGCGCTTTTACTTAGGCACTAAATATTGTTTCATAATCCCTTGGCCGAGGCCTTTTTAACAGTTTTTATTCTAACGATGTCATATTCGTAACGTTCATGTATCAACTGAAGTTAATCATATTGCACTTTTGCTTAGGCACTAGTTATTAATTCATTGGCCCTAGGCCTAGTAATTAATATTGAATGTCCAAGTAAAAGCGAATGCTATTAACCTGACTTGGTAGATAAACATTATGAATATGACATCGGTAGAATAAAAAGTATTAAAAAGGCCTAGGCCTAGGGCCTATGAATTAATACTTAGTGCCTAAGTAAAACCGCAATGCTATTAACTTGAGTTGATAAATAAACGATATGAATATGAAGTCGACGGATTAAAAAGCTTCAAAAAAGGCCTAGGCCTAGGGCCTATAAAGTATTATTTTGTGCCTAAGTAAAAGCGCAATATTATTAACTCTATTTGATGTGCAAACGTTGTGAATATGACATCGGTGGAGAAAAACAAATAAAAAGTCCTAGGCTTAGAGCCTATAAATTAATATTTCGTGCCTAAGTAAAAGTTCAATATGATTAACTTCAGTTCATACATAAACGTTATGAATATGACATCGATAGAATAAAAACTGGTAAAAAGGCTTAGGCCAAGGGATTATGAAACAATATTTAGTGCCTAAGTAAAAGCGCAATATTATTAATTTGATTTGATGTGTAAACGTTGTGAATATGGCATTGATAGAATAAAAACTGTTAAAAAGGCCCCGGCCTGGGGCCTATGATTTTAATATTCAGTGCCAAAGTAAAAGCGCAATGCTATTTAGACTTGATTTGAAACGTAAACATTGTGAATATGAGTTCGGTGGATTAAAAGCTGTTAAAAAGGCGAAAGTGGCCTGTGAATTAGTTAAGTAAAAGAAAAGTATTACAAACTTGACATGTTATGTAAATATTTAGTGTCTAAGCACAAGTGCAGCGTTTTTAAAAAACCCCCCACCTTATCGTCCTTTTCTGAACACAGCATGAGTCATGTGTAATTCTGTTGTTTCGTCGAACACTGTAGTTTTAAGAAATGTACGGGGATCTTTATACCCCCTCCCTCCAGTTGAACTTTTGTGGCCAGTCACCCTAAACTGGTATGAACCGGCGTGAAAATTCAGACAAACAAAGGAGCTCCTTCCCGTCGTTAGGTGTCTTGGAAAACTGCCACACATAATTAGGAAACTTGGAAAACTGCCACACATTCAAAGTGTTCCTCGGAGGAATAGCACTTTGTGCCCAACCCCTTAATGAAAGACATGCGGCAGTTTGCCTGTGTGGCGGTTTTCCGGCAACCCCACGACACTAGGTAAACAATGAAAGTATGTCCCCCCACCCCACCCCGAACATTCAAACAGTATGTCAAATCGACTTATTGGTAGCCCATGATGACAATCAAAACGCCCATCTCGGACTTTTTTTCCTGGACTTTTTTTCCAGGACTTTTTTTCCTCGGACTTTTTTAGCGATCACCGACTTGCCCAGTGAGCAGAATCCCCTGCTGAAAGTGGTTCAATCAGTCACATCGTTCTTCATATCTTGGCTTCGTAAGATGGCATGCCGAGGATGTCGAATAACATTTTTCAGTCCTGGTCAAATGGAAGGCGTGGCTTTAACGGATTTTCTAGTTAGCCACCATATTTTCAGTGAAAATATAAATTGTCCCAGATGTAGACGACTCCTAACTTTAAATAGGAAAAGTATGCTATACGGTTCACCGTAAACCGCCACGCAGGAAAACTGCCACACAAGAAAACTGCCACACCGGAAGATTGCCACACAGGAAAACTGGCACACGCTTTTCATTAAGGGGCAGGGTACAAATTGCTATTCCTCCGAGGAACACTTTGAATGTGTGGTAGTTTTCTGGTGTGGCAGTTTTCCAAGTTTCTGAATTGTGTGTGGCAGTTTCCCAAGGTGCCTAACGATGGGAAGGAGCTCTTTTGTTTGTCTGAATTTTCATGCCGGTCCATACTGAGGGCAACTGGCCACAGAAGTTCGAGGGGGAGGGGGTATAGAGATTGCAGTTTCTTGGTTTATATTGAGAATTGAATTGGGAACTCCAAACAAATTTCGGGAAAACGTTCTATGTAAGCCAGGCAAAAATTGCTGTGTTCAGGAAAGGACAATAAGGTCGGATTTTTTAATAACGCTGCACTTTTATTTAGGAAATAAATATTTACATAACATGTCAAATTTGTAATATTTTTCTTTTACTTAATTAATTCATAGGCCCTACACCTCGGCTTTTTTAACAGCTTTTAATCCGCCGACTTTATATTCATAACGCTTACGTATCAAATCAGGTCAATAGCATTGCGCTTTTACTTAGGCACTAAATATTAAAGTCACAGGCCGCAGGCATAGGCGCCTTTTTAACAGTTTGTATTTTACCAGTGTCATATTCACACCATTTACACATCAAATCAAGTTAATAATATTGCGCTTTTATTTAGGCACAAAATATTTATTCACAGGCCTAGGCCTAGGCTTAGGGCCTTTTACCAGTTTTTATTCTACCAATGCCATATTCACAACGTTACACAGATAATCAAGTTAATAATTATGGGTGTTTTCTTAGGCAGGAGATATTAATTCATAGGCCCTAGGCCTAGGCGTTTTTAATAGTTTTTACTTTATCATTGTCAAATTCACAACGTTTACACAACAAATAAATGTAATAATATTGTGCTTGTACTTAGGTAGGATATATTAATTCATAGACCCTAGGCCTAGGCCTTTTTGGCAGTTTTTATTCTACCAATGCCATATTCGCAACGTTTACACAGCAAATCAAGTTAATAATATTGGGGTTTACTTAGTCACGAAATATTTATTCATAGCTCCAAGGCTTTTTTAGTAGTTTTTACTTTATCAATGCCATATTCACAACGTTTACACGACGAATAAATGTAATAATATTGCGCTTTTACTTAGGCACGAAATAATAATTCATTGGCCCTAGGCCTAGGCCTTGTTAATAGTTTTTACTCTATCAATACCATATTCACAACGTTCACACACAAAAAATAAATGTAATAATATTGCTCTTTTACTTAGGCACGAAATTTTCGTTCATAGGCCCTCGGTCTGGGCCAATGAATTAATATTTCGTGCCCAAGTAAAAGCTATAACGTTGAAGTCTTTTCGTACTTCTACGTTATTTTAAAAACATAACCATAAGATGAAATAGTTCCTAAATTAAACCTTAACGGCCAGACGAAACATGTAAACAACAGAAGTCAAATTTACGGAAAAGATGCTATATTCAAGGTTTTCTCCAACACATCGTAACATAACATAGAACTTCGCATTAAACGCTCCACGCACCACACAGCTTTACACTGCTCCTCAACACAATGCTCTCCAAGCAACAGTTTACTCGTAGTTTATATCTCTTGTTCTTATCATAACAGGCATACGTCACGTTCATTCAACCTTAATTATGTTGCCAAACGTATTCGTTTGAGAGAAAAGATATCACTTAAGTGTGAAGTATAACTGAGAATAAACTCAAGATTTACATGGGGAAAGAAACTAAAAAGGAAAGTTAATTTAGAATATACATCACAAAGCGTAATATTATTAACTTGATTTGCTGTGTAAACGTTGTGAATATGGCATTGATAGAGTAAAAACTACTAAAAGGTCTAGGCCTAAGGCCTATGAAATAATATTTCGTGCCTAAGTAAACGCCCAATATTATTAACTTGATTTTCTGTGTAAACGTTGTGAATATGACATTGGTAGAATAAAAACTGGTAAATGGGCCTAAGCCTAGGCCTAGGGCCTGTGAATAAATATTTCGTGCCTAAATAAAAGCGCAATATTATTAACTTGATTTTCTGTGTAAACGTTGTGAATATGACATTGGTAGAATAAAAACTGGTAAAAGGACCTAAGCCTAGGCCTAGGACCTGTGAATAAGTATTTCGTGCCTAAATAAAAGCGAAATATTATTAACTTGATTTGATGTGTAAACGTTGTGAATATGACACTGGTAGAATAAAAACTGTTAAAAAGGCTTATGCATGTGACCCATGACTTTAATATTTAGTGCCTAAGTAAAAGCGCAATGCTATTGACTTGATTTGATACGTAAGCGTTATGAATATAAAGTCGGCGGATTAAAAGCTGTTAAAAACGCCGAGGTGTAGGGCCTATGAATTAATTAAGTAAAAGAAAAATATTACAAATTTGACATGTTATGTAAATATTTAGTGCCTAAGTAAAAGTGCAGCGGGATTAAAAAATCCCACCTTATTTTCCTTTCCTGAACACAGGAATTTTCGCTTGGCTTACATAGAACGTTTTCTCGAAATTTGTTTGGAGTTCCCAATTCAATTCTCAATATAGGCCAGGAAACGGCAATCTTTATCCCCCCTCCCCCCCCTCTCTCGTACTACTGTAGCCAGTTGCCTTAAGTATGAACCGACATAAAAATTCAGACAAACAAAAGAGCTCCTTCCCATCGTTAGGCACCTTGGGAAACTGCCACACATAATTCGGAAACTTGGAAAACTGCCACACATTCAAAGTTCAAAGTGTTCCTCGGAGGAATAGCAATTTGTGCCCGGCCCCTTAATGAAAAGCGTGCGGCAGTTTTCCTATGTGGCAGTTTTCCTATGTGGCAGTTTTCCTATGTGGCAGTTTTCCTGATGTGTGGCGCTTTTCCGAATGTGTGGCAGTTTTCAAAGTTGCTGAAAGATTTGTGGCAGTTTTCCTGGGTGGCGGTCTACCGCCACCATGCTATACCGATGCGGAGGATCGTTTTTGGCTCCTGCACCGAGGAAGCAGGAAAGAGTTATGAGTCCAATGCAGTTACAAGGGATCAGCAAGGATGGAAACGTTTTTCGCGTCTCGCAAGTTAAGTATTGAGAAAATATTTAAATTCATCTGCCTTTGGTTGACTCTGGAGTTTCCAAGGCCACTGTGGTAGATTGGTCCAGTTATTGCCGTGAGATGTGCCTGCATTGGGAGAAAAGGAATAAATCAGCAAAACTAAGTGGACCCGGCAAGATAGTCGAAATCGACTAATGCCTCCTAGGTATAGAAGGAAAAATCACAGAGGTCGAATCCTTAAAGGAACGTGGTTATTTGGAGCAAAAGAAAGGGGGACTGGGTGATTTCGTATTCAGCCGGTTAAACGCCGCTATAGAGTAACACTCTTAGCCCTCATTAAGAAATAGATCCGGCCAGGCACCACAATCATTTCCGATTGTTGGAAGTCCTATCAGTCTTCATCGGCATAGGTATAGACACTTCACGGTAAACCATCGTTACTATTTCGTGGATCTAGTCTCCAGAGCTCATACAAACACTGTGGAGCGTCTCTGGAGAGACGTTAGAAGCAAGCTGCCACGTTTTGGAAGAGTCAAAAAACATTTGAAGGGATATTTAGCAGAGTTTTCTTTTAAGAAGAAGTTCGACAAAGAGCTAGAAAGACCACATCATTTTCTCAAGGCAGTTTCTGCTTTATACCCGCCGAAATAGGTCACCACCACCATCATCATTGTCAACCATTATCTATCCACTGCTTGATGAAGGTCTCCCCAAGTTTCTTCCACAATGGTCTATATTGCGTCTGTTTCCTCCATGTCACTTTCGAATTTCGTCCGTCCATCTCCCATGTGGACTTCTGGACATTTTCCTATCCCTTGGAATCCAATGTAGAATTTCTGTTGTTCATCGGGGCTCCGTTCTGTCAACATATCCATCCCAAGTTGCTATTTTAGTGATAGGTAGGTTTACGTAAGTAATTTTTTTTTTGCATGAGCTGTTTTTTGTAAGAATCAAAACTAAATTGCCATTCACTGAAAACCCTTACTGTCCAATTCATTACTTCCTTAAATATCGTTTTTTCCCCCTGCTATGTCAGAATGAATCGCATGTTATGCTCCTGAAATTTAATGTGCAAGTATAAAATGCGCGTTAACAATTAGCATGAGAAACTTTTCTCCTAGGGAGGGTATTAATGAACAGCATGAGAAACACTCCACCCATGCTGGATCTGTACTTGAACTCGGGCCCATCTAACGGCTGCAGCATCTTGCCTGTCCTGGCCAGTAACAACTAGCATTTCCTTGCACTATCTTACTAACCTTACAAATTGTGATCTGCGGTTTTTAAAAGAAAATTAATAATTTCAATAGTTTCGTAAAACATTTCCTCTGTGGTCGCTTCAAGATAATGAACAGTGAATGTACAGCTGGAATATACATTTGCACGATAAAATTGGCAAGAGTGCATGTCTGCACGAAAAAAAAAAAAAATAGTAGCAATGCACGTCTGCACGAAAAAAAAAAATAGTAACAATGCACGTTTTAATGTCTTTCCATATCATATACAAAAAATAATGCATGAACTCTTATTCTACATTTTTGCTATTAATTCAACTTTACAAATCGTTACGTACTAAAAGAAAAAGGATCGAAGAAGTGCATATTTTATTCTCATTTTCCCTATTTTTATTACGTTGAACAACTTGTTTATTTTCTTGGTAATTTATTTTCCTATATCGCTGCTTAATAGATTTTATTATTAAAAAAGCATTTCATTTATTATTACTATGTGACAGCGGAAAATAATTAATTCTTAAAACGCAGTGAATCCTTTCTGTCTCTATTCCTTAGTATTCATTGGCAAACGTTGCATCAATGCACAGTCAATCTGGCCCTGCATTGTTGTTAGGTATAAAAGGCACTGCTAACAGCAAGTGGAAAAGGAAACAACTGACGTGTAGTTCTCTTTGTTCCCTATTATAATGCATACCAAATTTTTCCTCTTCCTTTTAATATTATGATCATCCGGATCAGAACGCAGTGGTTTTTGGGAGGCTTAGTCCACCCCTTAGAACCGCGTTTTGTGAAGCCACATCAAGTTGCCATAGGGCCGTCTACTGGTAATGCACCTTGAAACAGAAAAAAAGTGGCCACAAGCAGAGAGTTCTCCTCTGCACAGAACGCACGCACACGCTAACACAATAAAAATTTGAAACACTGATTTGTTGGGGAAGCGATGTTGTCGTATCACAAGAGAAACGATCGGTTTTACACTGCATGCATGAAATTCTGTGACAGAACATTTTTCTATGTTGGACGAAAAAAAAATGAAGAGAGAAAAAAAGCTAATTTATGTGTAAAAGTATGCAGCGGAAAATTATAGTAGACCAAAAAGTGGAAAAGAAATACTTTTTAACATGTTTCAAATATTTCTAACAAAACCAAAAATTTAAAGAACTTCAAGTGAAGATTGTTCATAACATGCTTTTCAGGAGGTGGCAAGCGGAAAGTGTAAATACAAATAATATTAACAAAAACTATATGCACAGATTCACTGTGACTTCTCTGTAGTCTAACAGCTTTTACTACACACGCCACATAAATTTCATAAAAAACCACAAGACCGAACAATTGCATAAAACAGCTGGTACAGGAAATTTGGCGGCATATTGGGACAACAGGGAAATTTATTTGCTATTCGTTTGGGGGTTGTGCCTTAGGCCAGCAGGCCCTGTTTAGGCTCACTTGTTATTTATTTATTTTCCTATATCGCTGCTTAAGTGAGCCTAAACAGGGCCAGCAGGCCCTGTTTAGGCTCACTTGTGCCTGATGTGCTACGAAAATCCAGCGATCACTCAATCAATACTCAAAAAATTAAAAAATCTCTTCAAGATTAAATTCCGGGAGAAACTTCGGGAGACTTTTTGTCCAGCAGTGAATGGCTGCTGCAAATGAGCAAAAATTTCCCCATTTCTTCGCCTTTGATACTTTTCCATACTACAGTATGTACTCGTACATACTGGGTGTAGGACTATACTTTTGCATACGAGGATATAGGAGAACTGGTCACCGGAGAAGTGGCCACCAGGAGAACTAGCCACAACAGTGTTAAGGGACCGTACAAAAATTGCGTTCATGATTGCTACCTGGCCACATCAGTCGCGGCTTGGCGCCGCCAGGGCACTTTTTTCAAACCCTGGCAGCGACAGACTACTTTTTGCCGAACTGAATCAGACTTTTTAAAATTATTTATTCAATCGTCGTCTCCAATATTGGTTCGGAACAACATATTGAAATTTGGACCAATCCATGTATTTTCCCCCAAGCTATCATGCAGGAGATCGGGAAATAAATCCCGGACCTCTGTTCTGACCTTTGATCCCATTTCGACCATTTTCAATAGCTTTCGTGCCCAGTTGCTCGAAACAACATACTAGAATTTCATCGAAATCGTACGATATTTACACGAATTAGCGTGCAAAAGGTTAGTCAAACGGACAAAGCAGGAGCATATAGGCTTCTTCAACTAACGGTTGAGAAACGTAAAAAAAAAAAAAACTGCATTGAGCCATGTGCAATAGTTTAAAAATTATACACTTAAAATTGGCAAACTGCATGCGAACAATTTTGTCGTTTATATTTCGACGGAAATTTAATGACGGTTAGTTATAATTCCGCTATTATAGTCGGAAACTAGAGCTGTCGCTCTCCAGACTCTATAGAGTACTGTAAAAACAGCCCATGATTTTTATTTAGGTGTATTGCATGACTTTTGAGAGACCACTTTGCTAATTTTAGTCAGAGAATTTGGGAAGGTGGTGCTTGCCCCTTCGAAGGGATGCCCTTGATCAAAGTAACCTCCTGTGTTTCTAATAATAGACAGTATTGCAAAGTCTGAAATTTTAAATTGCGGTTGACCCACTGCTTCAACTAACTCACCCTCTCCGTACTTTGGCAGTGTTTGACATTGCCAGACCGGATGTAAGAGACTGCCAGAGCACGTTTTTGTTGTTTTGGACTTTTAGGGGACTGCACTAATATACTATATATATATATATATATATATATCATAATAAAAAACGCACTATCAATCCACTGCTGGATGAAGGTCTCCCCAAGTTTCTTCCAAAACGGTCTATCTTGCGCCAGTCTCCTCCATGTCATTCCCGCATTCTTTCGAATTTCATCCACCCATATCCCATGTGGTCTTCTTCTGGGTCTTTTCCTGTCCCTTGGTATCCAGTCTAAAATTTCGGTTGTCCATCGGTGGTCCGTTCTTCTAGCAACATGTCCAGCCCATTGCCATTTTCAGGAATTTTACTCTGACCATGATGTCTTCAACTCTTGTCATTTTTCTTATCCACGAGTTCCTCTTCTTATCTTTCCTGGTTACACCAAGCATGCATCTCTCTATGCTTTTTGGACAGTGGAACCCGGTATAATCGTGCTCATGCTGTTTCACCCCATTATATCCGTATATATATATATATAATAGAATGTCTGTAAATATGTTCTCTATCCAATTCTACACCGCTTGACAGATGTGGACCAAATTTTGCATAGTTGCTCTCTAGGAACCTGCGGAACAAATAGGCTATATACAAAATGTCTGTCTATCTGTCTGTCTGCCTCTGTATTATGTCCCTCTTTACTCTTAAAACTTTTGATCGATGTGGACCAAATTTAACATAGTTACTCTCTATGACCCTGCGGAAAAAATAGGCTACCATGAAACCGACAATCAACTAGTCAAATTACAATCTCAGCGATCTGGACTAAATTTTACATAGTTATTCTCTAGTACGCTGCGGGAAAAATAGGTTGCCGCGAAACATGAGCAATCAATTAATATAACAAGGAAATGAGAAGGGAGCGATCAATGAACCAATCAAGTAAATGAGAAGGAATCAAACCACCAGCCAAGGAAATGGGAATAAATCAATCAAGGAAATGGGAATCAATCAATCAAGGAAATGGGAATCAATCAATCAAGGAAATGGGAATCAATCAATCAACGAAATGGGAATCAATCAATCAACGAAATGGGAATCAATCAATCAACGAAATGCGAAAGGATCAGTCAATGAATCAAGAAAATGAGAAGGAATCAATCAAGGAAATGAGAAGATATCAATCAATCAAGGAAATGATTAGAGATCAATCAATCAAGAAAATGATTACAGATCAATCAAATACATGGGAACAGTTCAATTAATCAATGCGGTAAGTGATTAAGAATCATATAATTTGCTCACACAACGTTCCAGACGTCTCGGCATGGAGTTGTACAAGTTCCTAATGGT
Organism: Macrothele yani; assembly: GCA_039090855.1. Classification (NCBI taxonomy): domain Eukaryota; kingdom Metazoa; phylum Arthropoda; class Arachnida; order Araneae; family Macrothelidae; genus Macrothele; species Macrothele yani. The sequence continues at coordinate 105,917,987 of CM077007.1, forward strand.
GTCCTGCGATACGCCATCCCATGCAGCTTGAATCTGCTCACACAGTTCCTGCAGATTTTGCGGTAGGATGGAGTGTAAATAGCGCGTCAAATAGCATGGGTGTCGGACAAAAGCCCACCGGCAAGATGCCCACCCGGACATTTTCCCACTTGATACGAGCTAACTGAACTTGAGCACACTTAGCACACCAACTTTAGTAATCATCGCTACCATATTTTCGAAATTTAAGCGTCATAACCTGCTTTAATTTCGGGAAATGGTGTACACGCGCCGAAAATTTAATTTTGTATACCGTGTGACCCAACGCACGTTTGGGATATGATGTACGCCCACCAGATTTATACACCCGTCGAAATTTAAATTTGTATGCAGTGTGACCCAACGCACGTTTTGAATTGGTTGGCGGAAAACCGCCACACAGGAAAACTGCCACATGTTTTTCATTAAGCTGTTTTTCACAAATTGCTGTTACTCCAAGGAACACTTTGAATGTGTGGCAGTCTTCCGGTGTGGCAGTTTTCCAAGTTTCCGAATGATGTGTGGCAGTTTTCCAAGGTACCTACGACGGGAAGGAGCTCTTTTGTTTGTCTGAATTTTCATGCTGGTTCATACTTAGGACAACTGGCCACAAAAGTTCAACGGGGGATGGGGATGTAAAGATTGCCATTTCTTTGCCTGTATTGAGAACTGAATTGGGAACTCAAAACAAATATCGAGAAAACCTTCTGTGTAACACAAGCGAGAATTGCTGTGTTCAGAAAAGGACGATAAGATGGGATTTTTTAATAACGCTGCACTTTTACTTAGGCATTAAGTATTTACATAACATGTCAAGTTTGTAATATTTTTCTTTTACTTAATTAATTCATAGGCACTACACCTTTGCATTTTTAACAGTTTTTAATCCGCCGACTTCATATTCATAATGTTTACGTATCAAATCAAATCAATGTCATTGCACTTTTGACTTAGGTATTGAATATTAAAGTCATAGGCCCCAGGCGTAAGCCTTTTTAACATCCAGTTTTTATTGTATCAATGCCATATTCACAAAGTTTACACATCAAATCAAGTTAATAATATTACACTTTTACTTAGGTACAAAATATTAATTTATAGTTTCTAGGCCTACGCCTTTTTAATAGTTTTTACTCCACCAATGTCATGTTCACAACGTTTATACATCAAATATAGTTAATAATATTGCGCTTATAGGCACAAAATATTAATTCATAGGGGCAAGGCCTTTTAAACAGTTTTTATTCTACCGATGTCATATTCATAACGTTTTTATATCGAGTCGTGATAATAATATTGGCATAACTGAGAAGCATAAGAAGAGGAACTCTTGGATCAAGGAAATGACAAAAGTGGAAGACATCATGATGAAAGTACAGTCCCTAAAATGACAATGGGCTGGACAGTGGATATTTTGTAAGAAGAACGGACCACCGATGGACAACTGAAGTACACTGACGGAAAAAAATCCCAACACCAAGAAGGGGTTGTGTTAGATAAACGAAAGTTGGTAAACGGTGAGAGTACATCTGTAAGATGACGTCTATGCAAATTTCGCGCTCGGCGCATACGTGTGGCGCTAGTAGCGCCCCTCGGAACATGCAAAGCAGGTTTGCTGTAAATACGCGCTGTAACGTTCGTGAGCGTTAGTTATCGTTGAGATTCGACGTAGTGTGCTGATGTTAGTCAAGAATGCCTTTAAGAAGACGAAGAAGCCATTATCAACAGCTCACGGAGTTTGAACGAGGTCGTGTAATAGGGCTACGAGAAGGTGGATTTTCTTTCCGCAATATTGCAGAACGACTTGGCAGGAATGTAGCCACTGTGCATGATTGTTAGCAGCGGTGGTCAAGGGAAGGTACTGCCTCAAGAAGACCGGGTTCAGGCCGGCCACGTGGCACTACTGAGAGGAAAGACCGCCGTGTACGGCGTATAACCGTGGCGCATCGTACCGCGTCTGCGGCAGCAATTCGAGCTGCAGTTGCCACCACAGTGACACAACGAACTGTTACAAATCGGTTACTTGAAGGACAGCTCCGAGCCAGACGCCCTGTAACGTGCATTCCACTTACTCCAAACCACTGCCGTTTGCGACGTCAGTGGTGTCAAGCTAGAGCTCATTGGAGGACGGAGTGTAGATCTGTTGTGTTTTGTGATGAAAGCCGGTTCTGCCTGGGTGCCAGTGATGGCCGTGCGTTGTTTAGAATGAGGCCAGGTGAGCGCCTGCAACCAACCTGTCTGCGGCCGAGACACACTGGACCTACACCTGGAGTTATGGTCTGGGGAGCAATTTCCTATGACAGCAGGAGCACTATCGTGGTTATCCCACGCACTCTGACGGCACAGTTGTACGTCGGTCTGGTGATTCAACCTGTTGTGCTGCCGTTCATGAACAGCATTCCAGGGGGTGTTTTCCAACAGGATAACGCTCGCCCGCATACCGCTGTTGTAACCCAACATGCTCTACAGAGTGTCTACATGTTGCCGAGGACTGCTAGATCACCAGATCTTTCACCAATCGAGCACGTATGGGACATCATTGGACGACAACTCCAGCGTCACCCCTAACCAGCATTAACCGTCCCTGTATTGACCGACCAAGTGCAACAGGCATGGAACTCCATCCCACAAACTGACATTCAGCACCTGTACGACACAATGCATGAACGTTTGCGTGCTTGCATTCAACATTCTGGCGGTTACACCGGTTATTAATGTACCAGCATTTCACATTTAAAATGGCTCTTCTCGCGCTTACATTAAGCTGTGATCTTGAAACCTTAATCGATTAAATATGTTACCGCTACAAATGTATTGCTGCCATTTCATTCCTCTACAACTATTTTTTCGTGGTGTTGGGATTTTTTCCGTCAGTGTATTAGACTGAGTACCAATTTATAAAAAACCAAATGCAAGAGAAAACAACGTAGGAGATGGATGGATGAAATTTGAAAGCATGCCGGAGTGACACAGAGGAGACTGGCCCAAGGCAGACAATTTTGGTACCAACTTGTGTTGGTGCAGTAGTCTTCTGATCATTCAGCCGAGTTGGGTCTCGTTTCGAATGCCAAGAGGCATGGATGTTGTGTCTGCTTGACTGCATTGGTTCTCTCCTTCCCTAGAATCAGTGGCCCTAAATCAGGGACGAGCGAATACTTACAGCTGGGAACGGCAAATTGGTATCCGGCAAAGCTCGTCGATCAGTTCACAGAGGTCGTTAAACCCCCCAAAAGAAAGAAAAACAGAAAATAATCAAAATTTTATTTGAACCCATAATCTTTAAATTAATCACAGAGAGAACGCTCATAGCCTAATTGAGAACGTTTTTATTATTGTCATTTTTAATTATTTCATTTCGTATTTATTTGGTGGACGGAAGATTCCCCCACTTTTTTCAGTCAGGGAATGTGCACAAATTGCGTTTTACACAAAATATCGAATGTGGGGGAGATTTCCGGGGTAATCATTTCCATTTCCACGCTGTTTAAAACAAGATGCAGCCGAACAACGTTCACAAATATGTGGGGGGAAATTCCGAGCTCGGCATTTCAAACATTTATCACTGTTTATAGTAAAAAAACTGTCTTGCAAGTACCTAGGGGAAATTTCCGGGTTAGTATTTCCACACTTACCGCGGTTTTGAATGGAAAATGGTCTTGCTGTTAGCAAGCTGGCAGAGTGGGGGGAAATTCCGGGTTAGTATTTTGACCGTTACCGCGCTTTTTCGTGAAAAACGGTCTTGCAATCAGCAGGCTGACAGGGTAGGGAAAATTCCGGGGTCGGTATTTCGATTTTCAAGATGCCGGGTGGGGGAAATTTCCGTTGTCATCATTACTATTTTCATCCACTTTAAAACAACATTCAGCCGTACAAGTAACACAAATATGTGGGGGAAATTTCCGTGGTTGGCATTTTAAACCTTTATCGCAGTTCAAAGTACTGCAAGTAGCTGGATGAGGTGGGGGAAATTTCCGGATTAGTATTTCTACTCTTACAGCGCTTTTTCGTGAAAAACGGTCTGGCAATCAGCAGACTGATAGGGTGGGGGAAATTCCGGGGTCGGCATTTCAACTTTTTGGATGGGGTGGAGGAAATTTCCGGCTTGCTTTAAAGACGGTACCTTTCCTGCCTGTTTTTGTTTGTTTGTTTGTTTTTTGTTTTAGGTTTAACGACCACCGTGAGCAACTCAATGAGCTATAAGCAGTCGCCCATCCCTAATTTAGGGCCACTAGTTCCAGGGAAGGGAGAGAGTCAGTGTCGTAGGACAAACACAACATCCATGCCTCACCGGGATTCAAACCCAGACACATCTCGGACAAATGATTAGAAGCCAACGCTTAGACCACTGCGTCACAGTGTTTTTATTTCCTTGTTTCCTTTTTTTTTTTTTTTTTTTTTTTTTAATGATATACGTATTTTTAAACGATCAAAGCTGAGCACATATATGCTTCTTCAGTCATAGGCTAAAGAAGCGTATATGAAATGTTAAGTTACGTATTATCTACAAATCACCCAGCACGGGGATAACTGGTTTTCCAGTTATTTGGGGAGCGGCGCCCCCACGGCCCGAGCTGACCTTGTGACTGGTCAACATCTGATGTCATGCCACCGCTTGTTTTTTATTTCGGTGCTGTTGGAGTTTGCAGGGACGGCTGTTCATCCAGCTGTTGGGGAGTCGCTGCCCCACGTTCCCGAGCTGGTCTTGTGTCTCGCTTTTTCGTTTTTATTTATTTTCTCCACTGGCTAGTTGCCCGTGTTGTATACTCTACCTAATCGCTACCACGCTATGTACTAACACCCCGGTCTTGTGGTTTTGTTGCCCTCCACCACTAACTGTTTTATATTAACCGCTCAGTTCGTAGGTTGCTGAGATTCCGTTTAGGTTCCCTTCCAGGATTTGTCTTCTTTGGATTTCTTTTTTCCTTTTAGCTGGTTTGGGTGCTAGACCTACCTGCATGTTTGCCGCGTGCGGAGACCCGTGAGGCGGAAATGGGATGTCTGGCGGCTGAGGTCGCAGGAGACCGGAGCAGTGCCTCCTGTGTACAAACACTCCTCTTCGACCCCGGCTTCGCTGTAAACGGGAGGCTAGAGACTAACCCACCTCTAGTCAGAAGTCTTGTACCAAGTTGTGTACAGGGCTTTAGCGGCTTTTTTGTCGTATAGCACGGCAGGGTAAGCCCGGGGGCTGTGGGATCATGCCAAAGGCGTTGGCATGACGGTACCAGGAGGCCGAAGTGTCCGCCGAGTGCGTGTGATCACAGCCAACGGACTATATCTGCAACGTATAAGCTCCAGAACTGTGTCCAGCGTCATTTTCTTGGCTTGCAGACCTCCAGTTCACCCTTGTAGGGCTCGGTGGTGGGTGGAGTAGTCTGCAGACGAATCCTTCTCCTTTTTTCCATGGGTAAAACCAAAAACAAACATTCCAAATTCAAGTCACCTGAGAAAATGATAGTTGACAACGACTCTCCTTCGTCTTCTCAACCTACCAAGTCTCATAACCTTAAACGATCTTTCGACTATGACCTGGACCAAGAATGTGGAACCTCTTCTTCGGCAGCTGTACCAGTCGCTCCGAAGCGTCGTCTCCCCTCGATTGCTGTGAATACGCATGGTACACACTTAGTTGTAGAATCCATCGATCCGAATGAGAGACTGTCCACCAGATCTCCCTTTTTCATTTCTAAAGCTTTGGACGCTGCGGTTGGCCCCTTGAAGTCTGTGAGGAAGCTTCGCTCTTAGGACCTGCTTGTCCAAACTTGCAGTGTTTCTCAGAGTAACACTCTTCTGCACCTCACTAGTCTTCAAGGCATTCCTGTCAAAGTGACACCTCACTCCGTTTCTTAACACCTCTCGGGGTGTTATTTCGGAGTTTGATCTCTTGCCGTGCAGTGAGGATGAATTGGTGAGTGAACTTGCAGATCAGGGTGTTATTGCTGCACGTCGTATGATGTTCCGGCGCGATGGTTCTTTGATTAAGTCTAAAAATGTAATCTTGACTTTTAACTCCCCGAAAGTTCCGACCGAAATCAAGGCTGACTACTTAGTCTGTGGAGTTCGCCCGTACATTCCCAGTCCGCTGCGCTGTTTCAGGTGCCAGAGGTACGGGCATTCACAACGTTCATGTAACAGTTCCGCTCGTTGCGCAAATTGTGGCTCCAGTGAACATGACGGGGAAGGTTGCACTGCTGCGGCCTGCTGTGTTAACTGTGGTGAGGCCCATGCAGCTTACTCCCGCAACTGTATGGAATGGAAGGACGAGAAGGCGATCCAGCGCCTCAAGACCCTGGAGGGCCTCTCGTACCCTGCTGCCAAGGTCAAGTTGGGTATTCCCAACAACCGACAGCGTACTTTTGCCGCAGTAGTTCAGTCTCTGCCACAACCCGTGCAGCCCTTTGTTCCGCGCCCTGTAGCTCTCGCCGCACTTGGCAAGAGATCTACAGCTGAACAAGCGACACAGGTGGATTTCAACGAGCTCCAGCTTATTCGACCAGCTGAGTCTGCGCCTTCTCTTTTGAAGACGACCGACTCTTCCAGTTCCCAGCAGAAAGCCTGCACTTGTGGAAGACCCGGCCCTCAATCCGCAAAGGTGTGCAGTGTCCATCCAACTGTCGCGGTCCAACTGACCAACATTGCAACTGTCTCAGACTCAGCGAGGTCCCCACCCTCAACCAACATTATAGAGGAACATAGGGGGAGGAGAGTGACAGTTCGTCCCCACCCTCATCCAACATTACAGAGGAACGTAGGGAGGAGGAGAGTGACAGTTCGTCCCCCTCCTGGTGACTCATCCTATGTGTAGTTGTGTTCGATTTCGTGATGTGTTTTATCATTCTCATTCCTCAGTTTTACTTAATCGGCTTGTTTCTCACCATTGTACCATGTTTTTCATACTGTTTGTTTCATTGTCTTTTTTGGCCCTTCCTTCGTACTCATGGTTCGGTTTTACTTGGTCAGCCAGCTTTGGGGATTTATGCCACGTTTTTTAATTCTGTCTGATTGTCTTGTGTCTGGCGCTCTTTGGCCAACCATGGCCCTTGCGCCAATAAAATCTACTAACCAACCAACCAACCAATCTACAAATCATCCCTAGTGGGCTAGTGTCCGGTGGGCTTTTGTCCGGATCCCGAATAGCATCCCACACATTTTCAATTGGCGATAGGTCTGATCATGCGGCTGGCCATGGCAGAGTGTCTCTTTTGTCATCCAGCCCTAATTCTTGAAGTAGTCATTTTTATACTTAAAAATGTAACTGGCTACCTTACCTTTTAGTCCCAAGAGTTATTTTCAGTGGTCGTTGGTCCATGTGGGTTTTTAATATTACCACGTATTTACGAATGTGGATTCCAAACATTGAACGCCATTTCATAACCCCTATCCCAAAATGAAATTTCGGGCAAAATAAAATAAAAATAAATACATAAAATGAAAGCCATTATTTTGTGTTCTTTGTAGACATTCTACTTATCCAAACCACATGCGGAATCACACTATGTAAATAATGAAAGTATGCCCCTACCTCCACCCCCCCCCACCCCCAACATTCTTGTGAGTACGAAGATCAAACAGTATGTCAAATCGGCTTATTAACATGATGATGATGATAATCAAAAGGCCCATCTAAAACCTTTTTTCCTGGCCTTTTTTTCCGCGTTTTTCAAGTCTAGAACTTTTTTACCGATTGCCTGGAAGTGGTGACCGCCGGAAATCTTCCCCATGTCCGATATTTTGTGTCAAATGTAATATGTGCATGGTCCCTGACTAAAAAAGGCAAGGGATTTTTCCTGTGGGGGAGTTTTCCGTCCATCTACCGTAATAGCTATATTTGCACTGTTTTGCAAAACGTATTCAAAAAGTTGGTACATAACTTTGATTATAAACAAGTTCGGGTTTTTGATTTACCCCACTTTCCAACAAAAATGCTGCCCTTCTGATTTTTTCGTGTTCAAACGAAAATGGATATAAAGCGAAAATACTTGTGTTTATCGGATTGAAACGAAGCGTACGGTATCCGTGAATATTACGTTTTCATTGTGGATACAACAGCTTTCGTTTCACCGGCCTCCAAAAATTTAAAATTGTGTTTTTGTAATAATCTCTAAATCACCTTAAATAATCTTCATCTTTTTTTTTTTTTTTCAATGATCTTTTTACTATTAATATCTGAAATCACTGAAAGGAAGCTATGGCATTTTTTGTGAAATAATTTCCATGTAACAAGGACTTTTCTCGAAATTTAATTCTTTTTTTAAGTATCGCCATTTTATATCCCCAGTTTTACACTGATTATGTTGAATTCTTCTTCTTCTTCTTCTTTTTTTTTTTGAAGAGTTTGGGACGAGGATTGCGATTGGGGTTGTGGTGTAATTCGAACTCCGTCTCCTACTGCCTGCTTAAAGTAACACCTCTCCTCCAGTTTCCCCCCGACTGTCAATTTATTGTCTCTGTGTTGGGAGAAACTTCTTATCCTTTCTTTCCTTCCCATAGCTGGACAACATTATCCAGAAGCAACTTTTCCGAAACTCACCCTATCTCATAGGATTTATTTATTGTTTTATTGCGTCGTAGGACAGACGCGGCCGTCGGTGTGTACATACGATATTTACTGGGAACGCAAGGGGACAGGAAAACCGCCTTTGAGATGGAAATCGCTGATAGTACTATATGCAATGATGCCGAAGCTGTTTTCTTTGATGGTGACACTAAACCCCATTAGTGCGGATACATTTTGAAAGACCTTGAGATGAGGTCCATTGTGAAGGAGCATTTCAACTTTGAGCAAAAGTCTTTCTATTTTTTTTTATTTTTTTTTTTTTTACTTCAGGTAACGGCCATAACAATATTAACTATAAAGTATTAAAATTCTGTAATCCGCAAATTTTCCCCTAAGGAGCGATCAAGGGAATTGATTGTTTTACTAAACCATTCTGTACAGGGGGTGGGAAATGGGCTAAATAAAGCTGAGAACTGTTTTTTTTAACGCATATGCAGCTTCGTTTAAAAATCAAAATTACCTGCACATAAAAATCTTATTTCTTAATTTCTATTTTTGTGATTATTAACATCCTTTATTTTACATCATTATTTTGATTTTTAGAATTATTTCAAGGAAAAGTTTTAGGTTTTTGTTCAGAAATGTAGTTGGCAAACGTGAAAGTAGGTAAAAATACCCCCGAAGAAAATACCCCTGAAAACTCAAAAAGCGGTAAAAAATACCCCCAGAACAAACGGTTCACCATAAACTGCCACACTGGAACACTGACGTGTGGCAGTGTTCCGATGTGGCAATTTACCGGGGTAATCCTGCCACACATCTTTCAGCAACTTGGCCACAAAAGTTCAAGAGGAGGGGAGGGGATATAAATATTGGCGTTTCTGGGCCAATATTGAGAACTGAATTGGGAACTCCAAACGTATTTCGAGAAAACGTTCCATGTAAGCCAAGTGAGAATTGTACTTTAATTTGAAGAAATAAATTATCGAGGATCCGAGGTACACTTGGTTTGGGGAGTCGACCCCAACTTCCGTAATATTATATTCTGGGCCGTTGGAGTCTGTCAGTGGCCCAGAATATAATATTACGGAAGTTGGGGGTCGATAAATTTGCATTAATTAGCATTGCTTTGCACATTTCAACTAACGATCGATTTTTTCTTTCGGCAACTCCATTTTGAGCTAGTGAATACACTATAGAAGTTTGATGAACAATACCTTCTTTTGTTAAATGCTCTTCAACTTCTTTGCTGCAGTATTCTAGGCCATTACCTGTTCTCAAAATTTTTACTTTTCTATTAAATTTATTTGTAGTAGAACTAACAAATTCTTTCAACCTTGCCAATACTTCATCTTTTCTACTTATTATATATACTGTTGCATATCTACTGAAGTCATCTATAAAAAACAGGAAATATCTTTTTCTTCCCAAGCTTTCAACTTCAAAAGGCCCATATACATCTGAGTGTATTAGTTCCAACGGTTCTTTCGCTCTGTAAGATGCCTGTTTCGGGTATGGTTTCTTTGTAAGTTTCGCTCTAATGCATGAATCACAATAAAAACTATGCTCACAATTATTTATTTTCATACCTTTAGCTAAATTTTGATTTGCCATTTCTTCAATTGCTTCAATACTTCTGTGTCCTAGTTTGAGATGCCATTTACAAATGCAGTTTTCATTTTTACACATATTATTCCCCAATTGTGTTACGCAGTTTGTAACTTGTTTATCTTTATCTTTAACAAAGATGAGTTCAAATAAACCATCTGTGGCAGTGGCATTTGCAAGTTTTGCAACTATGATTTGACCTTTGTTTATAGTGCAAGTATTTTCTTTAAATAGTACTGCAAAGCCTTTACTAGCAAGCACTTTAACTGATAATAGATTTCCAACTAAGTCTGAGACATACAAAACATTTGATAGACTAAGGGTATGAACATTTCCCTCTACAGTTTTCACTAGTACCTTACCTTCTCCAAAACCTTTTGACTTCAACATATGACCATTTGCTATGGTTACATATTCATTTGATTTTTCTGTAATTCTATAAAAGAAATTTATGTCACTACACATATGGCTAGTTGCTCCTGAATCTACAATCCAAGACATTGAATTGTTTTGTAGTACTAATGCTCTTTGTGCATCATTCTTTGTAATATCAAGTTTTGCATTTTTGCTTGTAACGCTAGCACAAAAATCGTTCTCCACATTTTCATTTTTGCTACATATGTTCAACTTGTGTGACAGGCTGTTATTACTTTGTACTTTACCGTTATAAATCGGCTGCTTAGAAGTAAACATTGTTTTAGCTCTGTGAATATTAGTTTGCTTATTATTAGCATTCAGATGCCAACACTCATTTCTAACATGATTTGCCTTGTGACAATAAGTACAATATCTTTTGGCTTTAAAATTAGGGATAGCAAAAGTGTTCTTTGTTTTATAAACTTAAAATTGTGTTTCAGAGTGTGCAACTGACCCCTCCTTAATATGCATTCTTCTCTCATATTCGTCAATTAATTTAGATTTCACATAATCCAGTGATACTTCCTCTTCATTTTTGCTTTCCAGAGCTGTTATCAATGCACTAGAACTTTGTGGCATACTGCACAACAAAATTGCAACCATATGGGCTTCCTTTATTTGTTCCCCAATATTGTTTAACTTCTCTCCCAGTTCGCTTACTTCTTTAATGTGTGATTGCATTGGAATAGTTCAGTGTATTTTATACTGTACAATTTTCTTAACAGATACAGTTTGCTGGATAAATCGGTTCTTTCATGTACTCGTCTGAGTTTGTTCCAGGTATCCTTTGCACTGGTTTCGTGTAACACGTGATACAATTGAGAATCACCGATATACAAACAAATTAATACTCTGCATTGCCTGTCATTTTTAACCCATGTTTCATCTACAGTTTGGGGTTTGGGTTCAAACACTACATCACTTAGGTTTTCTCTGATTAGTAACATTTCCACCCCAAATTTCCATGTTGCACAGTTAGTTTCTGTCAGTTTTTCTATGTGAATATATCCTTTCGACATCGCCATTTTGCTGACTGTTTTGCTTTGTACTTAGTACTTGTGCCTTTCCTTTTCACTTATTTCCAAAGCTGCGATATGAAACTAGTTTTCAGTCTCATAATCAAAAATAATGATGGTATAAGTTAAAAAAAAACTATGAAATGATTTGCAACGGTAACTATGTTCATAATCGACAGACTCCTGATTTAAGTTTTTAGTTATTTATTCTTTACTAAACACACAACTAAGACGCTGCCGAAAGTTGGCGGATATATAATAAACATAGAACGAATGAGTTATTGTTAACAATAATAACACCGTGCTTTAATGTTATTTCGTCTGTTTTAAACAGTCTTACCATGATTAGTATTCTTTTAGGAGTTCATACAACACACAGCTTATTCCGGCGAGAATCCTTTTAGGTCATAAAACATGTACTCTTTTAGAGCACTTTTTGTAAGAACAACAACACAGCGTGTTCACACACAGCAAAGGGACACTAACATCTCCTCTCTCCTTCTCAACAATTGTCCAGGGTCGTGATCCCATAATTTTTTGCAACACATCGCTGGCTGGCTGCTCGGCATCAACGCAAACGTAAACACACTTGCAGCAGGTGTCCGATGAAAAATAAAAGAAACGAGCAAAGGACGCTAACATCTAACAATACTAAATACAACAAAAATAATTGATACAATAAATCAATAATATCTTATTATTTTTAAAAATGCTTTAAAAAAAGGTTTCTTGTGTTTTAGTGTTTTAAATTTTTCAAGAATTTGGCTATACCAGGATAGGGGGCTCGACCCCCCCCTATGTGTGCCTTTTGACTCTCATGTTTGAGTTTGCTCAATCTGATTTTTGAAGCGATTGTACCTGTTCTTCGAATTTTGCATTTTCCTGTTCTAAATTGTTATATTGTTGTCAAATTATATAATCTTATTTACTTACAACCAAGCTGCCAAAGTTTTTGTTGGCCTACAAAAATGTCTAGCTGAGTGCAAGTAGAAATTTTCAGAAGTTCATAATGTCGGGCAAACGGAAATGTAAATTTAATGATGCTTTGCCCATCAGGGACTTTCCCTTTATTAAAAAAAACAAAGAATTATAGTGGTTGTGGTTTGTTTTGTATTACGTGCTGTTACATTTACCATAGCAACTGGTGGAAAATCACATATAGCAGCACATATTCAAACAGCAAATCACAAAAAGGCCGTGCAGTCTTCTGCCTCTGATACAATTATAAAATGTTTACGTGGTTTTTCTGGAATAAGAAAAAAGGAAGCTGAATTAGCAGCTGCTGAAAGTGCGCTTGCGTTTCACGCTGTAGAGAAAGTTTTAGTTTGCGGTCAATGGACTGCAATCAAAAGTCAAGAAAAGCATTCATGATCGCCAGTTTTCATGTGGTCCGTGATGTGGTCGAACTAAAACGCAAGCAATAATTGAGAGTGTTCTCACTCGCTTTGCAGAAGTTGAACTTTGTCAGGAACCTGATCAGGCAAGCTATATTTCGTTCTATACCGATGCATAAAATCATAAAGATGTCAAGTTATTTCTAAAACTAGTGCGATTTTTCAATCCTGAAACTGCAAGGTTCCGTCCTCAATAATGTCCTAATTTTGATCAGAAACTGTCCTCAGATTTGCTTTGAAAATGAGGAAAGCGCGCCGTTTTGTCCTCAGTTTCATTCTAAAATATCTGGTCACCTTAAATACGGGCAACTTAATATTTAATGAGCGTTGCCAGATCAAAAATAGTAGCTTGATGCTTCCGCTACATCTTGGCGGAGCTGTTTTAGTGCTCCGCTGTCTTAGCTGTGAGAAATGAGCCGTGCGCCCGTTTGTGGAAGTATAATAGCCAAAGTCATTTCCGAGAGAGCAGATTAGAAAATTTCCTTGGGCGCTGCTTTCTTCTTAAATCGACCGTCATTTAACGGATTTTTTTAAGATCAACAAAATTATTATTTTTCGCTAACATGTTCAAAATACCGATTTGTAATTTGTAACTTAAGGCATTGAAGAGATATTGCGTTACAAAGGTGTGGGCACACAGATGGACTGCACGAGAAAAAAATCACGCTTACATATCTCTTTCATATAAACAAAGTATATGAACGGAAACTAAAAGTGCAGGACATTGCATAAAAATATTTGTGAATGATTATTTTTAATAACAGTATAAATGACTTCATAGCTTCACTTGTTTGCGAAAGTAGACAAGTGAACTCTCTTTGTCGTTACTCTAATATTTCAGCTAACAAAAAAGGTCTCGGACCTGTTGGGTCCATTCCTGACTGCGCTACTGCATACACATAGACGAATCGGACCAGAGGCGTACCCAAGGGGGAGGGGTACACAGGATCTGTACTCCTTGGGTCCAGATTTTTTGACTTCCGGGTGGTTAGAAAATACCCGTGCTGTCTCTCTCCATGCTTTTCAATGGCTGCTGATGCTGCAAATAGAGTTAAAAAACCTGTTCTTCCTGACAAAGTTTTCTTAATGCGGTGGAAATGCAACGTTGCGAAGAAAAGCTTAGAAATAATGTCATAGAAGATTCACATGACATACCAGAAAGATATTTTTATCGTCTGGAAGTTTGTCTTGCTACGGACCTCCCTGATCTGAACTATTACGATATTTATGCATTTAATAGGCAGTTTTTGGTGTTATACCGGAAAAGCTCTAAAAGCTTATAAAAGCCTTGATGCATATAAATATTTTATCAATGGGTGTGTTAGAAATGTATTAATTCTGAAGACTGAAAACGAAAAATTTCTTATCCGGTCTGAGGTAAGTTGTTACATTTCTGACTGGTTCCAGTGTGTATTGCAATTCAAAAAAAAGAAAATACCGACTTATATTCCGAAAAACGGACTATTTTTTCACAAAAAAAAATCAATAAAAAACAACCAAATCCGGGAAAACGGACGCCACAACAATGTATGACAGCACCCTTTAATTCTATGTGGACGTACATCCTTAAATTTCGATTCGCGAAAAAAAACATCTGTTTCAGTATTTAGAAATCAGTAACAGTACAAAATCTTGAAAGTTCACGAAAGCTTAGCAATTTCCGATTCCACAGCAAAGTTAATCCGTCATGCATTCAGAGCATTTTAAACAGAATAACAAGGATTTACGTAAAAACTTGAAAATAATACATAAGAGTGAGCAAGAAAATGTACCGATATAAATTCGACTATTAACGAAGTAAAATATACCAATTTACGATACCTGAAATGAAGTGTTTACTGCAGATCCTATCATACGCCTGGACGATCATGCTTTCCAATTTACGGCTATTTTCCACATAATCAAGCGTTTTTCTACCTTTGGAAAGCAATAAAAGGAAATTTCACTACCTCACTCGTACTTTGAGAATCACCCATACGCCACACAGCCTTTAATAATTTCTAAAACTTCAAACAATCGAGTGACAGAGGGTCCAGAAATCGCTTTCCGACGTTAATCCTATGGGAATCTTAGCAGCCGAACTTTCTCTTAACCAAACGGAAGTAACAGTGACGTCAAAAATGACAAAGGCTCTATTGCATGGTTTATCCAAGGAGGTTAGAATCATACTTCTGGAGACAAGGAGGTTCGAATAGATGGAGTAAGGGTGACGTCACAAACTTGAAGCACTTTGAGCAGACGACGCGGAGCTGATGGCCACGCCCAGTGAGACGTTACTAGAACTTCTTTACCATTATGGGAATAAAGAATACAGTTTTTCATCAAAAAAAGTAATACTTTTTTAAAATGGGATCGTGCTGTGCCTTTGCATAGGTCAACTCATCAACTAAAGCACCTGCTGGTGTAATTTTCATAGGAAATTGTGCGTAGAGTATTAATTTTTCTCTAAATTTAAACTTTTTTTTGGAAAGCATTGTAGTTTGATAAAGAACTGACGGTTCGAAACTGACCAAATTTTTAGCAAATCAGAATTTAGATTACTCTTCCCCCGAGAAATTGTCCACAGTAATATTCTCATTTACTAATAATTGATATACCTTACATATCTGTGTTATTTTTATACTTAATTGTACTAATGTATCAGTATCTCAATCTGTGCTGATGGCAGCGGAGAGTGCGTCGCGGCAAAACGGATAAATTTTCTCGGCGGAGCTTTCTTAGACATGCATGCATAAAATACGATGCCCGCATGTTTCACATAAAGCGATAAGTTTGTGATTTTACTTTTAGTGCTCTTTATGTAAATAAGTTCCAGCAGCGTACCCAGGATTTGTTTATAGGGGTGGCTCAAATTATTGAAGTTGCAAATTAAAACACTCTGAAGAAAACATCTCCCAAAGTAATTGGGAAGCGATAAGAATAGCTCCGCCATATTAAAGGAAAAATATATATCCAGAAACATAAACAAAATATTTAAAATTCCCATTGTTGGTAAAATATATATTCAAAAACAAAATACATTTAAAAATAAGCAGCCAATACAAAGAACGAAGGATCAAGTGATACCTCATGGGGAGGTCCGGGCTATAGCGTCTAAAAGGGGAAGTGTGCCGTGCGAACTCAAAATCTGCGTTCGAAATATGTCCCACGCCGCATCGCGGCACTACGAACGGCGTCTGTGTCAAAGATTGTGTGTACTGTTGTGCAATGTGAACCAAACAACAGGGGTTGGATTAGGATATGTACGATTTTCTTAAGTGTGTGATTATGGAAACACATTTTATGGTTCAGTGAAATGTCTACGTCTGGCGCAGAGTGCAGCGTCGGCAAATGTAATTGAAAGTATAATTATGCGTGATTTAAATTGATATGCTACCTCCTCGAAGAATGCCTACCAAAAGGCTAACAAATGGCTTGTATGTGCCAAGTAAAGAAGTGCTGTTTGGAAAATTTAAATGTATGTCACTTAGTAGCGGCTAGTGGTAAGCTGAGTCGAATCTGACGAAAAAGACAGGCTACGGTGCGAAATAGTCACGTGCACAACTTAGTGCTGTCGCCAAGTCAATCGGTTGAACAGCCATTGCGTTTCATTGTTGGTTCACATTTGTTTGTATTGAGTGAGTGTTCCGTTTATTGCCATTTGGATACACGTATAGTTTTGTAAGGTAGGTATTATTATATTTCTAAGGTAAGGTTAATTCTTAGTAAACGTTTTATTTAGTTTTAGTAATAATTATAGGTTTAATGAGTAGATCTTAGTTTCACACGTGTTGAAATCTGTTCATGTCTCGTGAATAGTGAAGTATAAAGAAGTGAGTTATTCTGTAGTGTTGAATTCTTATTTCAAATAGAATAATTAATATATTTTGCCAATGCCGATTCACATAGAGCTTGAATATTACCAGAAATCAGGGCAACTTTTCAGGAAATTAGCCTTCGTAATTTGTATAACATTTGCATCTCCAACAATCGTTAGCCCTTTCTTTACGAAATTAATGCTTGAACTGTTGTTGCATTGTAATGTGTCTCTGAATTAAAGAGTACATTTTTTAATTTCGTAACTTAATGCAACTGTGATATAGCATTTGTCTGATTGAATTTACTAAAGCTGTCTGAACAGTGTGGACAGATTATGTTGAAAAACTTGCATGATCAACTTTATTCTAACTGTACAAAACATAGGGAACTACTTTCGATTAAAAATTTCATATCTAGTTCTTCACTTGTATTAAAAGGTGTAATTCTTTTTACAGGAATTGCCAAAATTTGCCATGCCACAGTGTTGCAGTGTTAGTGGCTGCTAGTTAAATTATAGAAGTCAAAAGGAGACTTACAACTTTTGCCATACCAATTGTCTTATACAAAATCTGCTGCATACATTTAAACAGACAAAGTTCTGATTTTAGATTTCCTTGTTCATTTTCCGTGGAATGTTTGTGTATGAGTAGCTTGAAAACTAAATAGGAAAACATAACTCTCCTCAGCTGGAAAATACTCTTGAACAACTTAGTGAAAGCCAAACATGACAACTGAAATTATTTGAAATCACGTGAAAGGAAAATTAAGAAGTTGAAAGTCTGAACGCTTAGTTTTGTGTGCCTCTCCTTAGTGCATAGTGTGCACAGAGTAAGTCCTGAGATAGGAAAAAAGAGTTCAAACTTATCAAATATTTTATATGCAAAAGTGTATAGCCAGGTTGGTTAAAGTATTGAAATGTATTTTTCTTCTGTAATAAATGAAGATAACATTTCTGAAAAGTTATCTTTGAAACTGGAAAGTAAAGATCCGTCATATTTGGTTTAATTTTATTTGAAACTTGTATACCAGGAAGCAGTACTTCAGTTAGCTTCTCGTAACATATTTCCAATCTTTTTTCTGCTTCATCACATATTCACACAGTGATGCGGAGTGGTTGGTGGCATTCTGTACTGAAGATTTGTATTTAATATTTGGTGGTGTCTTTTTTTTTTTTTCAAATTGGAACTAATACTGTTTGTGCAGTGGTTGCCCGTCTTCAAAATGGACCAGAGGTCCTCATTTACTAGCAGGTTTGATTTCATCTGTCAAAATTCATTTGAAAATCTATGGACTATTTTCTTTCCGTGGAAGATGATGCTGTACTCCTTCGCGTCATGGGGTCCGGCTAGTCCCTCAACGACACCATACCCGTACGAGTTCCATGTCACTTATTTTCAGATTAATAAATGTTAGCAGTAATATTGTAGCATTTTTGTTTATGTTTCAATACTGTACCAAAAAATTCCAGGAAATTTCTCTTATTTTTCATACTTACCACTATGACTTCATTGCCATAAAATTTTTGATAAAAACACCTGTGAGAAATTAACTGAAGTGTTACTGTGTGTGTGTGTGTCAGAGCTGAGTTCGGGCTGAATTTCAAGATCCTGAGCCTGAAGTATGTCAGCTCGAACGAGCCCGAAAACTATGATTAACCTGTTAAGCATTGAAAAAAAGTCTTCCAGACTTCCACTCTTTCCTACCCATGCAATTAACTGATGTCTTTCTCAACTGCGGAGTGGAGAAGGGATGTCTATCTATTTCTATAGTTACCTTTAACCATTCATTTATTCCCGAAATGTTTTTTTGGGGGAGGGGGGGGGACATCTGGAGGCACAACAAACTATGTCGTATGTTGCTCAATAGAATTAGCAGGGAGCTGCCCCTTTGAGGTAGGGAGCAAAATTCCGTCAGCTTGCTATCTACTATCTATGCTTCTTAAAACTTATCCTTGGCAGAAATCCTGTAATTCATGGCCTATGGTATTTTGTTATCCAAGCCCGGAATGGATAGCCCTGCAGAATTCCTACTCCCCATTTGACCCAGTTGCTGAAGAATTCTCTTTCACAACTAGAAAGTGTAAAAAAAAGTCTCGTGTGCTAAATTATATAAAATCACATTAAAAGAAAAAGGAAGAAAATTCTTCCCCTCTCTCCAAGCCCGAACTCCAGTAAGTATTACACAGCCAGCGCCCGGTTCGGAGCTCGGCCCGTCTCAGCACTGGTGTGTGTGTGTACTAGTGCTTAGCTTGACATTTATAGTAGGTATATTGAAAGTAAAAATTTAATTTTACTATAATGAGCAAATTTGGCTTCTAGTAAAGAATGTTAGTAAAATGTATAAATTCCCTAGTGTTATGAAAAACTACTAACCAATTCTGCTTAATTCCTTTAGAAATGTGTGGGAAATATTTATTTATACTGTTAAAATGTTGTCTAATCTAAAAAGTGATATCAAATATGTTTTATAAAAAAGTAGATCACAGGTATGAACATTACAAGAGTAGATTTTAGGTAAAGAAAATAATTGACATAACTCATACATAAAATATTCAGATGGTAACACACACTGGAGGATCTAAAGCTGAGATAATTTTGATGTAACTTGTGATGATTCAAACTATTTGAAACAGATGTCTTAATTTCTGCCATTGGTTAGCAAGAATTCTTTTTTTATTTTGTTGTGTGTATCTATAACTTTGTTGCAGATGCTATCACATAAAGGAAGTTTGGGTAACAATCTGAAGCTGAATACTGTTTAGCTTGTGATGACTTCCTTCTTTCAAACTATTTGAAACAGACATTTGAGGTACATTTATGTAAAAGAATGGACCCATTTGTTTATTTTTAATAGTATTTTTTACTTTGTTCCGCTTGAAGATACAAGACAAATTCATAGTCAATAGGTAAGTTGATACTTTATCCAAATGTAGTATTTATGCTAATTTTTAAAACAAACTAAAAAATTAATTTCTGAATTGTAGCAAAGTGCTTTAATAATATGAGGGTGGATCAAAAAGTTAGTTACACTGTTGAATAAAAAAATCAAGGATATACTCAGGGGGATGTATGTTGGTTTACAACATTAATTCATTTTTCGACATAGTCGCCTAAGGACTGTAAACATTTATCGGAACGTGCGATTAACTTTCCCATACCTGTACAAGAAAAGTCCAGTTTGGTGCAACTAGTTAAGGACCGCACTTTTCACAGCCTCATCCGTTGGGAATCATTGTCCACTAAGCTCCTGTTTCATTTTACCGAACAAATGGTAGCCGCATGGGGATAAGTTGGGGCTGTAAGGTGGATGCTGCCACAATTCCGACTTGAATTAATGCAGCAATTCCCTTAGTTTTCCGTGCTGTGTAATGTTCTTGGACATCAGTGTGACACCTTCGCTCAACTTACCCCGGCATCTGTCCTTAATTGAATTTCGCAAATTTAATGGTGTTTGGCAATATGAGTCACTTGATGGTTGTCTCTTTTGACAGAAATTCTGTGTAAACAACAGATTCACAGTCATCATGACCACTCCCGCAGACAGAGACAGTTGGACTTTTCACGTCTTCCTTGTTGGGGAGGTGACATGTTTCCATTCCATGGACGATCGTTTGATTTCAGTTACGTAACAGTAAATATGTGATTTCAGATTGCTTATAGAGATATATTTCCCACGTATAATAAGAAGAAATATTTCTTCCCCAGTGTTTACCTGTATAACTGGGAATTTGCTAAGCATCGACCTGACTCTAAATAGCTGAGCTACGATGAAGCAAGGCTCGCTTTGACTGGCGAAAATCTGATATGAAATGTAAACTAGAACAATCTGTAGGATGCATAATGCTGTATTTAGTTCCAGAACAGTCTGCTGATATACCAAATGTCTTCCACATATTCCTGGTCCAAGAAGCCCCATCACACGTAATGAAATTAACAAACAGACCTGCATTTTCAGTGAGAATAACAGCTTTAATAATTAATTTTGCTAGCAAAGTTCCACTTATATTGTTACTTGTGGCAAAAACACCAATTATTTGGGTCCAATCTCCATTTAATGGCTGAAACACCATTACCAGTCCGTGATTACATGGGGTATACTTAACAGTTTTTGAAGTGTATGGCCCAATATGAACAAACCCTAATATTTCACCAGATGATTTTGCATGCAGTTTTTCTGTAAGCTTCACTTCATCTATTAATATACCACCATGTCTTGCAAAAGGCTCCATTTCACTTGTTTTCTTTGAAATAGTTTCAAACGTCAGTGCATTGAATCCAAAACTGCTGTTGTAATTTGAAATATACTTTCTAATAGTTGTTCTATTAGGTAGGATCATGATTTTGTGTTTCCGTATGTGCTCGTACAATTTTGGACTTTTTATGTGCATTAGTAAGCATTCAAGTAACCATTCTTTGGTATATGACATACCTCTTGCAGATTTCTTTTGCTGCCTTATAACAATGAATAACCATTTGCTGCTGCTTAATGCGTAATTCTGCTATTTTTTCATTAATGGAAAGTTCTGTAAAATTCCTTTTTTTTTTTTATTTTTTTTTTTTTTAAGTTTAATTAGAGAGCGAAATAACTAGTTTCTTCAGCCTGTTGATTTTCCGAACTGTATTTTGATACTTATTTTTAAATGTAGCCTTTCTTCTATGATAAGCTATTTTGTGCAAAAGTAAGCCCTGCAGATACTTACACATCTGAGGCAAGTCTTTGTTGTTCCTTTCGTTACACAATTTTTGCTGTACAAATTATTCTAAAAAATAACTCCACTTTCAAGGTACTTCATGTTATTTTCAAATTCTGAAATGGAGCCTGTGCCATGACATACTGTTAGCCTATCAGTGTCTCGAATAATGGATTTTGATTCATCTTTAGAAGTAATATTAGAAACTGAGTTAATTTTTATTCCACGTAAATACACTTTACAGGTAACCTCTGGTTAACTTTTGGTAACAACAACCAGTTTTTCTGTTGTCAATGAATTTGACAATTCACATTTGAATGAATGAACATGGAAAATTATGCACTTTGAATTATTTGCAGGAATTTGCTTACCCCAAAATACTGAAGGCTGTGATATTCAGAAGGCAGTTCCGTGTAACTCTTTGGGAAGTGAATTCCAAGCTATTTAAATTACCATCAGGCTTATCATCGGTTTCCCTAACTTTCCTGTATTTTGCCAGAGTTTTTGACAAATAATGGGGAAGGTTTGGAAATATTGTTGGAATTGCATCTGGTGTCAAGATGGGCCGATCTCTGGGTATTAACACAGTCTCCTCATTTATTTTATGCACAAAATTTCGAACCACAAATCTCTCAAAGTGCAGTTCACATACAGCACTAAATTTGTCGTAAGTTTTTATCTGCACATCTGCACCGGGAATCAATCTTTGCCACTGCTGTAAAAGTTTATCATTTTTGGGTATTCCAAAGAGTGACGGCTTACTGTTTTTGTACTGAGTATTGCAACCTGGCACAAAACTATGGTTATTTCTCTTCCGCATAATGAGCTAAGTATAACTTATATACAATATTTAGGTAATCCACATTCCTTCTAAAACCTAAAACATAACACGTTTTCGTCTAAATTACCGTTCTTTTCACAGTAAGCAACACGAATTTAGTTTCCCGCTCCCATCACAGTAAGAAAGAGGGAAGGGAAGGCGATCGAAGCGCCATCTACGAAGGGGACAAATTTCGGTATCCACGCCAATCATTACGTACGCTAGGCGCTCGGCACACTTTCCCTTCTAGACGCTATATCCGGGCCGCGTATTTCACAAGTGAATGTACGGAATTGCGATAAGGCCATTTTCGCCACGCGATTGGTTCAGAGCTACTTTGGAGATTGTGAGTAGGCGGGGCCTATGAGGCTATGAGGAGAGTCATGGACGGAGGCATGTTGAATTATATCTTGGGAAGTTCTGCTTCCTAAGAAATTCACTGTGAGGTTACTTAACATATGTGACAGATGATCATATTGACTATTAAGGTAAAGTAATTTTGCACACGATATCATGAGGAATATCTGCAGTTTCTCAGATGTATACAAGTCGAAATCTATCTTAATATTAAAATTGAGGACGACTTCAATAAATAGCTATACCATACTCCATATCGGCCAATACATGGCAGCAGGTCAACCTAGTACCCGTTATGATTTGTGGTGTTGTGAAAGTACGTCTACAAGGATACTAAAAAGTACCCTTTTAAAGGTCCTTTCTATTACCCTTGAAAGGATCTCTAACAATGAAAATTATGTCTCCACACCGAAATATTCAATCTGAAGATCAACTTTTTTTCCTCATTAATGTGCAGAGGTCCAGCTAGAAAAAAATCAAATAGAGTGATTTTGTATTAGCAAAGAACTACCTAATGACATGAAATAAGACCTCAAAACAGTGTTCTGTTGGAATAATTACTCCAGAATGTTGTTTACCATATATTGTGTCTGATAAAATAGTAAGTGATCTGTCATTTATATATTTTTCTAATGTTTAGGAAGTTCCTCATATTTTTGTCCCTTTAAACTTCAACAAAAATGTTAATTTCACCTCCCGCCCCCTTAAGCCTCTTCTCTCCGAAAATTAAAAAAAAAACGTTAAGCAACTCATGAATTCTCCATACAAAACACATCAGTACTAATCATAGCTAAAGGAGGAATAAGCGCTGACGTGCTGACATCTTTTGGGCTCAGTGAGAACTATAAAGGTATTTCGGGAGACAAATCACAAGTCCATGAAGCTATGTTGATATAAAAACTCAAAAGTTCCCGTACCAATAAAGTACACTCTCTATTTATCTCCTGTCGCATTCCGACTGTACGGGTAAAACAACTGAAGGTAGCCATTTTGCAAAGAAAACACCCGAACTTTAAAATGGCTTATGCCTTATCGGCGAGTGCAGTAAATCCTACATGTCTCAGTCACATGACTCTCCTCATAGGCCCCGCCTACTCACAGTCTCCAAAGTAGCTCTGAACCAATCGCTTTACGGAAATGGCCTTAATCGCGATTCCGTACATTCAATTGTGAAATACGCGTCCGGGCCCCTGAGTCACTCCCATTGAATTCCAGTAAACGTTTAAACGAAATTTTCATTGTGAAAATTTTAAAATCCAGAGAAAGTTTATTCGATTGCTTATTTTTCATTCTGAGCGCTGTAGCTCATACTTTCTTAAGAGTTCGATTTTGCAAAGGTAGGGACCCATAAACTGATACGTAAAAAGTATTCTCATGGGTAATTTATGCGGTACTACTCTATTAAGCAAGGGCATCTCCAGATATTTTGTTCTAACCTCCTTGGGTTTATCACAGTTCGTTTGCGAATAATTCCGGATGTGCTGCCATCACCTGGATTTTTTTTTTTTTTTTTTTTTTGTAACCATGACTGTAAATATTTGCAGCGTTTCCGGAACAACATTTAATCCTCCGTCCTCGATATCGTTTGCTTTCGGATATTTGGTACTGTTGTAAATAATTTTCAGTATGTCCTCTCTAATAATTTTTGCTGCTGCTTCAACAACTCTTCTTCGTCTACAAACTTAATCTTTCTTTCTCTCATTGCAACTTGATCAGTCAGCAATTTATTATTAGCATCTGTCATACATACAATATTCTTCTTCCCAGAAATATTTATTTATCACAGTCCTGTCTCCGAAATGCTGTAACAATCACGTTGCTTCAAATATTTATCAGTAACGGGTGTAGAAAGGCCATGATGTTTTGTAAATTATTTAGGAAGTATTGGCATTCAACTCTTTTTTCAATGTAGTCACACAATAATGAGAAAGCAGTTTCAGTGCTCTGACCTTGTGGCCTAGCTTTCTTTTCACAGAATAAGCAGTCATTTTTAAAGTCAAAAGTTTGTTGAAAACTCCGTAAAAGTGGATTTAAAGACGTTGATGCTGAAGAAATACTTACAGCATGTGAAGCCGCAATATTACTTTCTCATGTGTAATTCCGCAGTCAAATTGGGTGAACCATAATTAAAGTAACATACTCTAATTTTTCATGCAAACTGCCTTTTCTTTTCAGTCTAGAATCAATTATCCGTTTTAAACCTTTGGTGACAACTACTGATTCTCCATCACAGAGATGGTTATCGCAAATCATGCATTTGTTAATTTTTATTCAGTTAAGTAAACCGGTACGGGAATGCATTAAGATAACAGGCATGCCGCCCCGGTGGCGCAGTGGTCTAAGGCGCTGGCCTCTGATCATTCGTCCGTAAGGAGTTCGGGTTCGAATCCCGGTCAGGCATGGATGTTGTGTTTGTCTTACGGCACTGGCTCTCTCCCTTCCCTGGAACCAGTGATCCTAAATTAGGGACGGGCGACTGCTTATAGCCCATTGAGTTGCTCACGGTGGTCGTTAAACATCCAATGAAAAAATATATCAGGCATAGAAAGCCTGCCTATCGCCGATGAGTTTTCATGGAAACCCTCAGAGCCAATGGTCTCAAACTCGCGGCCCGCATGAACGATTACAAAATAAAAATAAATAGTCCTTTTCCCAAGTATTATTACAATATATTAAATGTAATATAAACACAGCAATGCCTAGAAAAGCCATTCTCTTCGTAAGTAACAAGTTTATTTACGAAGAATATAACTATATTAAGCAAAATACTTTCAATATATTTAAGTCTTCATTTTCCTAAAATGCTGACAACGCAACTGAAGGACTTCAGCTTGAATTAACAGACTTTCAGTGTGATTCTTTTCTAAGAAAAACATTCAGCAGCTGCAATATAACAGAGTTTTACTAGTTAGTCTCAAAAGATAAGGACGTAAACTTTCATATCCTAGCTGCACGTGTTCTGTTTGTGTTCGGAACAACATACTCACGTGAAAAGTCGTTTTCAAGAATTAACCAAGTAAAATGTCTTGAAAGGAATGGTTAAGTAACAGTCACTTCCCACACAGCACAATCACATTTAATAGACGTCCATTTTACGTTCACCACGTTACGTTTGGAACTTTCATGGACATCCATGAAAGTCCAGATTAAGTCTAATAAACGTAATCGAGAGAACCAATGGCGGCCCAATGTAATGTCTTACCAAATTACGTTTAATCTACGTAATCTCGATGTTACGTATAGCTGCTATAAATGGATGTTAAATGGACGTGAGTCTAGATATATCCATCCCACGTCATGACTCATGTGTGCTACACCGTAAAAAATAGTGGCGGGAATTCACGGGAAATTCCCCCGTCCACCGTACCAGTCTGACACAACTGAACCTTCCTCACTCCCTGCAGCGAGACTTGAACAAGGGACTTTGCGATTGTGAAGTCGGTGTTTTACCATGGGGCCACAAATTCCGCCTAATACCGCTCGCGTGCAAGGCACTACACTATTTTCGCGATGCTTATTTATTTTATTATTTATTTAGTTGTTATTAATGTGGGTGACTTGTTCGTTTTATTTTCTGTTGGGCCTTGTTATTTTTCTGAATACGTTTGTAATCATTTTATTTTTTTCTGTAGGAGGATTTATTACAAATTAAGTATTTTTTAACCGTGATTTTTTTCTTTTCCAGATAACGAATGCTTTGGAACTCGAGATCTTTTTAAACTAACAATGACTCCCATTATCTTTTAAGAAAAGGGCAAATGCACTCCCTTATAGTATTTCATAAAACTCCTAAGTATGAAATTTACTCTTGATAGCTATAATAACTGTTGTCATAGAAGGACCTCAGACATACATAACATCGTATAACTAATTTAGTAGCTAATCAAACTTCAAGTATTCCCGCGAATCGATCCTGTTAATGGAATTTTTTACATCATGTGGATACAGAAAAAGTGATAACAGAATTTTCCGTTAATATATGAAAAGAATTGCTGAAAAGTTTCTGAAATTTCAGAATTGTCCGAACATCTCTTAGTAACGACAGTTTACTGTAAATATAGGAAAGGAATTGCACAAACATTTCCAAAAATTCCGAATTTTCTTGGCATGAAATTCATACCCCCTCCCTCATTTCACGGAAAAGGTTACATCCAAAATCATCACCATCATCATCATCATTGTCAACTATTATCAATCCACTGCTGGACGAAGGTCTCCCGAAGTTTCCTCCACAACGGTCTGTCTTGTGCCAGTCTCTTCCAGGTTACTCCCACATACTTTCAAATTTCATCCACTCAACTTCCACGTGGTCTTCTTCTGGGTCTTTTTCTGTCCTTTGGAATCCAATCTAAAATTTCGACAGTCCATCGACTGTCTGTCCTTCTGGCAGTATGTCCAGTCCATTGCCATTTCAGGGATTTTACTCTGATCATGATGTCTTCCACTCTTGTCATTTTTCGGATTTACGAGTTCCTCTTCTTATTTCTTCTGGTTACACCAAGCATGCACCTCCATGTTTCTTTAAGTTGTCTGCAGCCTTTGTATGTCTCTTTTAGTTAAGGTCCATGTCTCTGCACCATACGTAAGCACTGGAAGGATGCATTGATCAAACACTTTTCTTTTAAGACATAATGACATATTGCTCTTGAAAATTATGCTGTTTCTTCCAAAAGCTCTCCAGGCAAGTTTTGTACGCCGATTAATTTCTTAATCAATGTGACCCTCACTAGATATCTGCTGTCCAAGATAAACGTACGTGTCTGTTATCTCCAGCTTTTCTCCATCAATCGATAAATCTTCGTTTCTTGTAAAAGCATTGAACAACACTTTTGTCTTCTGAAAGTTCATTTTTAATCCCACTTCTTTACTCTTGTCAGCAAGTTCCTGGATCATACTCTGCAGCTCTGATGGGGTAGTTGCAAAAATGACTACGTCATCAGCAAAACGAAGGTGGGTTAGATAATCTCCATTAATCTTTATCCCTTTGTTATCCCAGTTCAGTGATTGAAAGACATTTTCCAACGTGGCATTAAAGAGCTCCGGAGATATGGTGTCACCTTGTCTCACTCCCTTTCCAATTTTTATGTGTGTTGTATTTTCAAACAGCCGAATCTTTGCACTTGCATTTTCATAGATGTTATTAATAATAGTAATAATATTAATGTATGCATCTTTAATACTACAGGATTTCAGAGCCATTGTAACTGCTGGTGATTTCACCGAATCAAAGGCTTTTTCATAATCGATAAAAGCCATGCACAACGGAAGTTCATATTCACAACGGAAGTTCTTCGCTCTTTCAGTTGCCGCCCCGGTGGCGCAGTGGTCTAAGGCGTTGGCCTCTGATCATTCGTCCGAAGGGGTCCGGGTTCGAATCCCGGTGAGGCATGGATGTTGTGTTTGTCGTACGGCACTGGCTCTCTCCCTTCCCTGGAACCAGTGACCCTAAATTAGGGACGGGCGACTGCTTATAGCCCATTGAGTTGCTCACGGTGGTCGTTAATCCTCCAATCAACAACAACAACAACAACGCTCTTTCAGTTAGTTCTCTCAGAACGTAGATATGATCTATAGTGCTGTAGCCATCCTGAATCCAGCTTGTTCTCTCGGTTGAGCCATGCCCAGTGTTTCCTTCAAGCGGTGTGAAAGAACTTTAGTGAAGATTTTATAAACCACTGAGAGGAGGCTGATTGGTCTGTAGTTCCTGAGATCCTCAATGTCACCTTTTTTATGTAGCAGGATCATTGTCGCATTGTTCCAATCCTCAGGAATCTCCCCTTCATTAAGGCATCGAGTGAAAATTTGGGCGAGTACTGCTTTGATTTCTCCACTTGCTTCTTGTATGATGTCCACAGTAATTCCATCTTCTCCTGGAGCTTTTCCCCGCTTCATGTTCTTGATTGCAACTTCTGCTGGGAGGACTGGAGGAAGTCTAGGACCTTTCATGATGTCTGGAGTAGATGTATCATCCCTTTTTCATATAATTTGGAGTAGAAATCTTTCATTCTTGTCAAAATTTCGCCTCTATTTCTTGTTGCAGAATAATCTTCTTTTCTAAGTGCCCTAATCTGTTTTCTTCCCTTACTGAGATGTCCTTTTGCTATCTTTAGGCTTTGGTTGTTTTCAATTGCTTTCCTCACTAGTTCACAGTTTAATTTCCTTACGCCTTCAGTGATACTTTTTCGTACTGTCTTGCATAGCTCTATGTATTCCACTTTGCAAGTCACATCTTCTTTAGTTGTCCTCATGTCTGTTCTTTTTTGCTTCAACATTTTGGTTTTTCCTGATAATTTGTTCACATGCAACTTGTTCTTAGACCCAGCTAATTTTGTTGCTGTTTCCATAAGAGCTTTGGTTACTTTTCTGTTAACTTCAGAGATGTCCCCTTCTTCTGATGTTAGGCCTTCTATTGCAGAGAACCTGTTCTTTAGTTCCAACTTGAAGGTATTATGGTGTTTTTTAAGGTTGGTTATGTCAATAGATTTTGTTTGTCTTATGAGCTTTGCCACGTTCGAGTTTTGTGTTGAGGTTCATCTTACATCTTACCAATCTATGGTCACTACCTGTGTTGAAGTTGTTCAACACACTGCAGTCTTCTATGTCAAATTTTTTGTTACACATAATAAAATCAATTTCACTTGTCGTCCCATTTGGATGTCTCCTTGTCCACTTCCTGTGTGGCTTTTTCTTGAAGAAGGAGTTCAAGATGAAAAACCCTTCTGCCTCTGCAAACTCAACGAGAGTATTTCCACGCTGGTTTCTGTTGGCGTGACCGAATTTACCTACTGAAGTTTAACTCTGTTGCCGTTGTCATATTTTTGCATTGAAATCTCCAATTATCTTCAAGTGCTGCTTACCTTTATTATTTAGATGACGAATTTCCTCATAAAATTCTTCAATTTCTTCTTCAGGATGACTTGTGGTGGGTGCATAAGTTTGAATAATCTGAGCTAGGTATCTTCTCGAGAGTTGGATAACGAGTCGTGTAGCTTTGTCAGAGGAACTTTCAACTTCTGCAACTTTATCCTTCAGTTTCTTGTTTATTATAAATCACCACTAGTTCTGCCAGTATCTATCGCACGATAGTAGAAGAGATGTCCACTTTTCAGTTCAATGAGATCTTCTCCTTTCCTCCTTACCTCACTTAGCCCGACGATGTACCACTTGATCCTTTGTAGTTCCTCTTCCAATTCAAGAAGCCTTGAATCAGAAGATAAGGAGCGTCGATTATACGTAGCCAAGGTAAGCATCAGATGACAGCCTAGTCCGGTCCTCCGGGGATTCTTAGCACCCTCTGCCTTCATGTCGCACTGGCCGCTGCCTTGGCCAGGTATATTCCTGCTGCCGGAGACTGAGGACCAAGATTTAAGTTGTGGAGTCATTTGAAATGATGGCATCCTACTTTGAAACTGTAACTTCTGAATACAAAATGCGGTATTTGGAAAACATTAGAGAGACCTTATGTGCTGAATGCAAGTATCTTCGAAGGTGATGCGAAAACTTTCTGAAAGTGCAAATAGTAAATATTTTCGATTACTTCCTCTTGGGTCGAAGTGCTTTTATCGCAGAACAGTTCAAGACATATAAAAGTTTCGATGCTTAAAACAATTTGTCGTCGTCGGTATTCCTTCACAGGGTAATTTAGTACGATCACAAATCCGTGAATAATCAGCAATTTATGGCGAAATAGGTACGTTGTCTTAATAAGTAAGGTTCTCTTCCGTCCCAGCTGCGGTGACTTGGGTAAAAAAGAGATGTTTTCTTTCTTTCCAAGAATCGCTGATTTTTGATAGAACTCACCCTTGAAAAGTTTTATGGCTTTTTGTGAGTTTAACTCTTCAACAAAAAGTGTTTTTCTTAGCTTTGGGAAGCGATTTCTAAGCCTTAGAAAAATGAGAAATTTGTTTTTCTTTTTTTTTTCCGTAAAATTGTAGTGAAAAAACAAAATAACTTTGTTGGGATTTGTGTCCTATAATCTATTTATCCGTAAAAAAATTTAGCAGCATAACACCGGCGTGTAAACAGACCTAGGCACCAAAAATAATTTTATTTGGACAATAATTTTAGCCATTATTTGCATTATTCCGCAGAAGTGTGCTTCAGCTCCAGGTAAAGTTGCAGGTGTAGTAAAAATAAAATCAACAGTAGTTTGGGGAGGAAATATCATAGAACAAAGTAGTAAACTAAAAAACTTCAACACCGACAGTTAAATAACCTTAAATATGAAAAGCCGAAAACTCGCAAAAAAAAAAAAAAAAAAAAGAAAAATGTGAGTTAGGGGAACGGTGTACTCGAGCTCGAAAAAATACAGAAGAGCCTGAGACTTGATTCTGACTAACAGCCAGGTTCGCTAAGAAATTAACTTTTAGCCCTATAAAAAGTTTCAACACCCCTAGATTAACCAGGAACCTTCTGAAAAGAAGTCCCTGGAGATAAAAAAAAAAAACCACAACACGTGCACAGAAGTGCCGATTGGGGACCGAAGCGTTTATTTAAGAAATATTTTGACTAAGAGAAAAACTCTAAAAAGGTGTTCTATAAAAAAAATAGTCAGTAACAATAAAACCTACGCAAAAAGACAGGCAACACCTTTTAAATTCAACTTGAAAACTTTAAATCAACGACTGAAACGCCTGGCCCAATAAGTGCAAGCACTGCACCCGAGTATCGTTTGCACAAGTAAAAGATAGATTCTCATCTTTACCAGAAATCACTGATTTCTGGATAAAGCTTACATTTAAAAAGCTCTCTGCCTTTGAAGAGTCTAACTCTTCAATATAAGGTGTTTTCTAAGCTCTGGGAATCGATCTCCCTTCGTTTGGTATATAAGCGAATTTTTTCGGTACTGCCTTTAGAGCACGGTGCCTTAGAGACGGAAGCTAGTAGCCTGAAAAAGACTTTCGGTCTCGATTTTCTCTATTACCGCAATTCAAAATGCCACAAAATCTAGGCATTTTGGCTTAAATTTTTTATAAACACCGATCGCTAATGATTTTTTTTGATTGAAGGTTTTTTTGTTTTTTTTTATTGGAGGTTTAACGACCACCGTGAGCAACTCAATGGGCTATAAGCAGTCGCCCTTTTCCTAATTTAGGGTTACTGGTTCCAGGGAAGGGAGAGAGCCAGTGCCGTAAGACAAACACAACATCCATGCCTGACCGGGATTCGAACCCGGACCCCTTACGGACGAATGATCAGAGGCCTGATTGAAGGTTTAACTACCACCGTGAGCAACTCAATGGGCTATAAGCAATCGCTTGTCCCTAATTTAGATTCACTGGTTCCAGGGAAGGGAGAGAGCCAGTGCCGTAAGACAAACAGAACATCCATGCCTCTCGCCGCACCGGTGGCGCAGTGGTCTAAGGCAATGACCTCTGATCATTCGACCGAAAGGGGTCCGGGTTTGAATCCCGGTGAAGACAGCCAGCTATGCTTGTCCTTCAGGAACTTGCAGGGACTGTTGCCACTATTATGAAACTTCTCGAATCGAAGACGTTACACTTTCACTTCTTGTTATTAATTTGAAGTGCCAAATTATTAATAATAATAATGAGTAACTGAATTTCAAATGGCGTAAAAATAAGTAAAAAAATTAAACACATTTAAAATCTGATTTTCAGGGACTTTTTTTCACTTTTGTAGACTTTTTATCACCGATTTGGAGATTTTTAGAATGAGTGAGTTGGCAATACTGCTGCTGGCATTTGTCTCTTCTATCAATCATTGCGGGAAACGAAACGTGGTGGTACGTAGTTGATGGTTGGTCGTAGTGTGTTGAGTCAGGGCAAAATTGTAAATTGTGATATTATTAAGTTTAGCCTTTGTTTTGTAACACTTGGCTTTCGCAGGGTAAGTGTTTGTACTTTTACATATGCATATATATTTTACAGAAATGTTTGACAGTCGTAAAATTGCAAATTTCATGAGCTGCAAGTTTGTGTAATATTTTGTAGTTTATATATATTCAGTGGGCCGGTTTGATTTGAACGTAGCTATCGTTGATTGAAAACTCGTCCTTCTCTCTCTCTCTCTCTGCAGAAGGATTCATAACCTTTGTTTGTTTTTTTTTTTATTTCTTTCACTGTTATCTGTTTGAGCTTTGAAAGTTCTCTGGCTGAGAGAGGTAAGTTTAAAAATCCAGACCCACGTGGAGCGCTTAAGGTGGCATCCGGCGTGTGAGGTCCGGGTCTGGTGTTCCAACCTGGCGCAAGACAAGTATGCAATGTTTTACAGCGCAAAGTGCCGCCCCGGTGGCGCAGTGGTCTAAGCGATGGCCTCTGATCATTCGTCCGAAAGGGGTCCGGGTTCGAATCCCGGTGAGGCATGGACGTTGTGCTTGTCTTACGGCACTGGCTCTCTCCCTTCCCTAGAACCAGTGACCCTAAATTAGGGACGGGCGACTGCTTATAACCCATTGAGTTGCTCACGGTGGTCGTTAAACCTCCAATAAAAAAAAAACAGCGCCAAGCCTCATTTCATACGTGAGATTCTTCCGTGCATTCGTGAAATTCCTTGCCTCCCCGGTGGCGCAGTGGTTTAAGCGATGGCTTCTGATCATTCGTTGCCGCCCCAGTGGCGCAGTGGTCTAAGCGATAGCATCTGATCATTCGTCCGAAAGGGGTCCGGGTTCGAATCCCGGTGAGGCATGGATGTTGTGATTGTCTTACGGCACTGGTTCTCTCCCTTCCCTGGAACCAGTGACCCTAAATTAGGGACGGGCGTCTGCTTATAACCCATTGAGTTGCTCACGGTGGTCGTTAAACCTCCAATCAAAAAAAAAAACAGCGCCAAGCTTCATTTCATACGTGAGATTCTTCCGTGCATTCGCGAAATTCCTTGCCTCCTCGGTGGCATAGTGGTCTAAGCGATGGCCTCTGATCATTCGTCCGAACGGGGTCCGGGTTCGAATCCCGGTAAGGCATGGACGTTGTGTTTGTCTTACGGCACTGGCTCTCTCCCTTCCCTGGAACCAGTGACCCTAAATTAGGGACGGGCGACTGCTTATAACCCATTGAGTTGCTCACGGTGGTCGTTAAACCTCCAATAAAAAAAACAAAACAAAACCGCCAAGCCTCATTTCATACGCGAGATTCTTCCGTGCATTCGCGAAATTCCTTGCCTCCCCGGTGGCGCAGTGGTCTAAGCGATGGCCTCTGATCATTCGTCCGAAAGGGGTCCGGGTTCGAATCCCGGTGAGGCATGGATGTTGTGATTGTCTTACGGCACTGGTTCTCTCCCTTCCCTGGAACCAGTGACCCTAAATTAGGGACGGGCGACTGCTTATAGCCCATTGAGTTACTCACGGTGGTCGTTCAACCTCCAATGAAAAAAAAAAATCATTCGTCCGGAAAAGGTTCCGGGTTCGAATCCCGTCGAGTCATGAATGTCGTGTTTGTCCTACGGCATTGGCTCTCTCCCTTTCCTGGAACCAGTGACTAAATTAGTGAATAGCGATTGCTTATAGCCCGTTGAGTTGCTCATTCTGGTCGTAGTTAAACCTCCAATCAAAAAATAAACATGAACTATCATTTGGGACATTTGTGAAGATATTAATTTGGAAGGGGGGGGGGAGGGTGGTAGTGGGTTCGGGTCTGGTGTTCCAACCTGGCCCAAGACCAGTATGCAATGTTTTACAGCGCAAAGCTTCATTTCATACGCGAGATTCTTCCGTGCCTTGCGAAATTCCTTGCCTCCCCGGTGGCGCAGTGGTCTAAGCGATGGCTTCTGATCATTCGTCCGGAAAGGGATCCGGGTTCAAATCCCGTTGAGTCATGAATGTCGTGTTTGTCTTACGGCATTGGCTCTCTCCCTTCCCTGGAACCAGTGACTAAATTAGTGAATAGCGATTGCTTATAGCCCATGGAGTTGCTCACGGTGGTCGTAGTTAAACCTCCAATCAAAAAATAAACATGAACTATCATTTGGGACATTTGTAAAGATAAATTTTTTTATGGGGATAGGGGGGGGTCCGGGTCTGGTGTTCCAACCTGGCCCAAGACCAGTATGCAATGTTTTACAGCGCAAAGCTTCATTTCATACGTGAGATTCTTCCGTGCATTCGCAAAATTCCTTGCCTCCCCGGCGGCGCAGTGGTCTAAGCGATGGCTTCTGATCATTCGTCCGGAAAGGGATCCGGGTTCGAATCCCGTTGAGTCATGAATGTCGTGTTTGTCTTACGGCATTGGCTCTCTCCCTTCCCTGGAACCAGTGACTAAATTAGTGAATAGCGATTGCTTATAGCCCATTGAGTTGCTCACAGTGGTCGTAGTTAAACCTCCAATCAAAAAATAAACACAAACTATCATTTGGGACATTTGTGAAAATAAATTTTTGGATGGATAAGGGGGGGGGGAGTGGTCATTTTACATGTGGGGACTGTATTTCGTCTTCCTTAAGTTTCGTAAACGGAGTGAAGATTTTCCACATAATTGTCATTTCTGTATTATATGCATAAACGTTTGTATTTCAGCATCAGTGGCATGCTGTCACGACACATACGTTGCATGCCCGAAATATGTGCACAAATTTGTTCTATGAAAAAAAAAAACTACACAAAGAAAAGCTTTGTGCTGAAGTGTTTTTATGGGGAAATTTCAACTATGTACCCCTGGTTTCAGAATATTTTTATTTTAAACAAAATTCACCTATTTGCAGGTGTTTTTAGACAAAGTGCTAATGTGCAAACTACCTTGCAAACTACCTTCGCATCGTCATTGAGCCCATAGTCATGTGAGATTGTGCCATGTGAAGGAGCTGAGCATAGGCAGTAAACTATCAACATCAATGAAGAAAGCACTGCATGCTAAGTCTCGTTCCATTTACTTTTCAGACCTAAACTTATTAGGTACTTTCTCCCTGTCCCCTCTGTTTATTCACATGTATGATGCACCTGTGTAAACTACTGCCAAAATTTGAAAAAGCGTAATGCATTAACCAAAGAAAAGCAGAATTTCTTTCGATGGTGACCTTGTGTGGGATGTACTGTCCTATGCGTAATTTCAGAATGATCTTTTGATACAGTTGGAAAAATGAAAGGCTACTTTTTTGTTTATCTTTACCGTTTTGAAGCTCATTAATGCTTCAAGATAATTTGTTTTACAGAAAAGTCCAAATGTGTAAGCACTGAAAGGCCAACCTCAAACCTGAGTGGCTTATTACCATCATTAAGTTTGCAGGTAAAAATCATGTTATTACATATTTCAATGTTTCTATTTGCCAGACAGGATTTGTAGTATTTAAAAACTCCAAAAGCTGTTTTGTTGGCTGTGTTTATTTTGTAGTGAAATTATGAGAAACTTTTTACCCTTTTTCTAAAGGAAAAAAAAAAAATGTAAAATTCAAAAAATAGTCAAAATTCATGTGCAGTGTTTGAATTAGAAATAAATCTTCTACTGGCCCAGCGGACCACTAAAATTTGCAAATAACTGGTCCACCAAAACACCCACCGGTCCATAAAAAAAAAGTTAGAATTTTTTTTTAAAAACTTCTTTATATATACACTAGCGTGCAAAAATTAAGGACAAGACGGTTTTTTGAATGTAACGTCGTGCAGGCCGCCCCGGTGGCGCAGTGGTCTAAGGCGTTGGCCTCTGATCATTCGTCCGTAAGGGGTCCGGGTTCGAATCCCGGTCAGGCATGGATGTTGTGTTTGTCTTACGGCACTGGCTCTCTCCCTTCCCTGGAACCAGTGACACTAAATTAGGGACGGGCGACTGCTTATAGCCCATTGAGTTGCTCACGGTGGTCGTTAAACCTCCAATCAAAAAAAAAAAAAAAAAAAAAAAAAAAAACGTCGTGCAGAAGTGCTCCACATCGATTTAAATCGTACCATCAGATCCTCAAGATGTAAGAATATGGGACAAGTGAGCAAAACTGTCCAAACAAGGAATCCAAAGAATACAAAGGCACTTTACCGAAAAGGTAGCTTCGAGCACAACTGGACCTAAGACAGAAACTTCCATGGGACAGGCAGCTGCCAAGAAAAATCCAGTCTTTAGTAGTGCATATGATCACCCCTGACTGAGTTGCAGGATTTACAATGTCTGTCCATGCTGAGGACGAGGCTGTCAAGGAGCTGTTGAGGCATCGCGGCCCATTACTCTTGTAGATTGCAAATCTGCTAAAATATTCAGAGCAGATACCAAGGCCGCTGAGCATTTGAATCAGGAATTTGTCTGTTTAGGCACGTTTAGGAAAAACCTGGAAGATCTTCCGTCTGGTTTCTCCCGTATCCCACCTTTCCTGCCATTCAGCTAGGGTCTGACACAAGTTTCGCTTTAGCGCTCCTGCGCAGTGTTTTGCATTGCACCTCAACCACCTCTTTCAGCGTGGCTGCCTTCGCCAGCTGATCTGCTCTTTCGTTTCCCTGGGTACTGACATGGCTTTGTACTCAGTGGAAACTGACCATCCCATTCCCTTCTGTCCTTAGGAGGGTTTTGATTCGTTTAACGATGGGGTTTTTGCTTCTGAATTTACTCAGAGCCTTCAGTGCTGCCTCACTGTCTGAGTAGAGCTAATTTCTTCCTCACTGCACCTGGGGAGAACCCAGGTGAGTGCCATTTCGATCGCCAAAAGTTCCGCCCAGAAACCAGACACATTCTGCGATAGTTTGGAACACTCTGCTGTCGCCATCTGAGAGGGCACAGAAACCTGCTCCTCTGCCCCTTTAACTTCGAGCCATGCGTGAACAGCCCGTGCCCCACTCCCGAGGGCAAAGCCTTGTCCGAAGGTGGACAAATTTTGTTTGCTTGGTGGATGGTCTGGCAGGCCACTCTCTCTAGTTCCATGATGGAGGCTCGATGTGGGTGTGGCACACCGAGAAGGTAGGCATCCTCGCCTGACCTTAGGCAGTGCAATAGCTGCCTCCCTCTCCACTACTAAGTCAGCCAGTTCGCACCCAGCCAGCACTTGGAGTGCTAAGTTCAAGGTAGTGCGGAAGCAACCGGTGATTCCTAGCAGGGCCATCCGCTAGATTTGATTCAAGCCCTGTCTCATTCTGACTGTGGGCTCCAACCATGCCCCACATGTGTATGTCAGAATCCTCTCTATGCCTCGCTGATAGACGTCCTTCTTGGTTTTGCCCGACAACCTCATGCCATTGAGCCTATTCAGTTTCAGTGCACATCTCGATCTAAGTTGTATTAGGTGTGGTAGACCCGAGAAGTTTTGGTCAAGGACCACACCTAGGTACCTCATTTCTTTCACCACTTTTATGGTGCATCCTTGGAATCTGCGCTTTGGTCGTGTTTTGATTATTACACTCTTGGCTATCGCTAAGAGAGTGGTTTTCTCTGGGGCAAAGCAAAGTTTGCTTCCCCTGCTCCAATTCTCTAGCATAGCTAGGGCACTGTGCGCCTCTCTTTCGATCACGTGTCTTCCCGACGCTAAGACCGTTAGAACGAAATCATCCACACAGGCTCGTATTTCCACTGCAGTCCCTAGGTCTAGATTCAAAGCTGCATCTGCAACTATGTTCCACCATAGAGGCCCCGAGTTGGATCCCTGCTGACACCCTTTCCCGTATGAATGCGAGAATTGCCCATTTCCCGCTTCGAACTCTACTTTCTTATCTGATAGATAGGTGCTAATGAGCCAGAACAGGTTACTAGGACAGCCGAACTCTTTTAGGCAACTTAGTACCATTTGCCACCAAACGCTGTTGAAGGTCCCCCTTACGTCTAGTGAGATGAAGCAGGTAGGGAGCTTTCTGCTCTATTAAGTTCTGCCTTCTCTCCAAGACACCTAATTGCTTGCATGGTGCAATGCTCCGGAAGGAAACCAAATTGGTTCCTGTTTAGCTTTCCCTGCCCCATGTTGGTAATGATCTTGTCCAGCACTTTGCTCCATGCTGAGATAAGACAGATGGGCCTATATGCTACAGGATCAGCCTTGTCCTTTCCGGTCTTGTTGAAAAGTACTAGCACCTTGGTTTTCCACCAGTCTGGGAATATGCTTTAGTAACCTAGACCCTGTTGTCCCCCTCCTGAGGCATTCGTTGAGGAGCGCAACACAGTACCCTGGATTTGCATAGTAGATTTCTCCAACTATGCTGAGGTCTAACCCATCCTTGCCCAGTGCTTTGCCAGTGTTTAGGCACGAGAGGGCATCCTCTACCTCCTCCCTCGTGAAAGGGGAGTGCTTGGAGGGATCCTACTTTCATTCCTCATTTTCTTTTGCTGTGGGGAGTCCTCATCTCCTTGGAAGTGGTAGTCCAAGAGAGTCTCTATGGTACTATCCAGCCCTTGCGAATGTCAGTAGTCAAATAGGGAGCAGATATTTTGTAGTGGCTAGTAAAATTTTTAATATAGTAGCCAACGATGGCCAGTAGACATTTTTTCCCCCAAGTGAGCTACCATTTTGTCCAGCTATTCCTGCCACTTGTGAATGAATATTGAGTTCAGTTTTCTTGCCTGTGTTCCTGCAGCTGCTTCGAAATTGAATGGAAGTGAAGGTGGGCTTCGAGAAAAACTTTAATTTGCTGACAGATCAGCTGGAGCGACAACAGGGTCTAGGTTACTAAAGCAAACTTTGCCATGGATGTATCTTTGCCATGCCAACCCTTGGCATGGTACACCTTGCACAAAGTATGCCATCTACAGGTAAAAGAATTATCTTCAAATCTCTGTTTAGCCACATAGACATATATGCTGAACAAAAAGGAACTGTTATGGCAATGTTTTTCAGATGATGCAGCTGCTACATGTAACACTGCTGCTTGTGAGCGTGGCTTTTCAGCAATAAACCTCATAAAAATGAGTAATAGGGCATGTCTGAATAGTGACACTTTAAATGACTTAATGATGATTAGATGCAATGGCCCTTCAATTGAAGATTTTAATCTTCAAAATGCTATCAGTTGTGGTGGGCAGAAACCTCTGATGGAAGACCAGACACAGTGCATATCAGCAGTAAACTGTATCAACATTATATTAGTTCCACTTTATGTATATATTTCGTAGTTTTTGTCCCTTTATCTTAAATATTATTAAAGAAATTGTACATCTAGTTTCAGTGGCCTCTCAAAAATAAATTGTGTGTGTAAATTAAGATTGTAAGAGTAACGATATTACAGCACTGAAAGTAAATTGTCAAAAAATCAATGATTTTGGAACAAAAGCATGTGCAATATTTGCAGTCAATGTAATGGTCCTATGCAGTAACTGCTTTGCATCTGTTTTTTTTTTAATGAAGTTAATGGAGGAGCGGTCTCTCATTAGAAAGAAAAGAAAAAACATTCGCCCATTTAATTTAATAGAAACGTAAGTAGAGAAGTTACTTAATTGTAATTTTTTTTTAACTTTGTATGGCCAGTAGATTTTGTCATTTGGCTAGTAAAATTTTTATTCCACTAGCCACATTGGCTAGTAGAAATTTCAGCATTCGCAAGGGCTGGTACTATCTAGGGTTGTTGACAAACCTCCATCCGCCCTTTCTACTGCTGCCAGCTGAAGCGGAGCAGTGATGGCATAAGTAGAAAGGCAGCAGTGAAGCGGAGCTTTTTTGTGTGTTTTTGTGTTAAAACAGTCCTGTGGTGTCTCCTTTGCTCTCTGCAGATCTCTTCTGCCTTCCTAACTCCCAACAAGATGGTGAGTTTCAACTTAAAGACCAGCCAGTCTAGGTTCTGCAACGAGTACCTTTTACGCTTGGGTTGGATGGGATGTTCCGATCCTATATCGAAAGTTATCGCCAGGTGGTCACTGCAGCTTTCATCGTCCATTACTTGCCAATTCTGGACGAGGCTGCTGCTCGATACCCTTGTCAGGGTGGCATCGATCCACGATGATCCCCGAGCTCCTTGGAAGGTCGGGGGACTCTGGATCGTTCAAAATCCTGAGGTCTGCAGAGTTAGCAAAGTCGTTCAGTAGCTGACCTCACTCGTCCTCCTGCTGGCCCCAGAGTGGACGTTTAGCGTTGAGGTCACCCGCTAAGATCGTCTCGTGGCTCGGGAATTTCCTTAGTAGAACCAATAGCTCGTTCAGTGTGTCTCTCAGATTAGCCTTGGGGCGGCTGTACTTGTTCGCCACCAAGCATTTCTCAACAGTTTCGTTCCCCAGGGCTACCACATAATCGGTGCATCACAGCTCCAGTACCGCTAGGGCTGGGTCTTTGATGACTGTGGCTACCCTAGGTTTCTCTACCTTAGAATGGTAGATACAGTAGGAGTTAGGAAAGCCCACCACTCTTCCCCCCCTGAACAAATGGTTCCTGCAGAAGCAGATGAGCTTTTAGCTCTGTTGCTGTCACTAGAACCTGCGCTGTGGCAGCTCGTGCATTAAGTAGATTAAGCTGCAGGGCTGCAGCGCTTTGATGCCTCTCTTTGGCTTTTCAGCCATAGTGAGTGCGCTCTTTAAGGAGAGCTAGCTCTCTTGCAAGGCATGTGCTATCCTTGTCCAGACTAGTGTCCTACATCCACTCTACATCTAAACTTCCTATTACTGTCCAGGCAATTAGTGCAACGTGGGCTATTGTTACACTCCTGGTATTTGTGCCCGGTTTCTCCACACCGGGCACACCTGTCTTGTTCTTCATATCATTTAGACCTAAAATGTCTGAAGCCATTGCATCTGAAGCAATGAACTTCTTTAAGATATTCCCTGACTGATTGGATAGACCACTCTACACCAAGTTTGCCTCACTTCAGGAACCCATTTGAAGGCTAGTGGGTCGGTCTCTGCTACCCAGTGGCGTTTCCCACCTTTTGGGCTTCATTGAAAACTTTAGTTGAAAGCTGTTCTCTTCCAGCTCTGGGTTCTGATCTACGAGACATTTAGATAACCTGGTCACGGGTCAGGTGTTCATCGATCCCGTATAGGATCAACTTAGGATTCCTTTTTTATCGGCAACTGTGACCTAAGGTTCTTAGTCACAGGGTTGTTTTTAAGCTCAGAATCCAACTTTTCTACGTCCCTAACTGAGGAGGATTCCACCATTACTCCTCCTTTGTTTATCTTCCTAATATGCTCCTTACCCTAATTTGGAGCTTGGCAGGGCAGATCTGAGATTGCATGGCAATCTTGACTTCATCGGATGTAGGCTTTCCTTCGTCCGATGCCGGGTAAATGAGAAGCACATGCTTCTTCTCGTCCCTATTTGACTTTGCCACTGACTTAGGCCTAGGCGCCATGCTTCCCTTTTTTGGTTTAGTCTTGGCCACTTCAGCATAAGACTTAGGTGCGGGGCTTGGCTCACCTCTCCAAGAGTCATCCTTGGATGAGACTCATCTTGATGACTTGTTTGGTACGAGCATCCTGTAGCCTGTTAGCTGCTCTGTGAATCTTTGTCTTTGTACTCACCAGTACTTTGTTAGAGGGATTCTCAAGAATCCTCTAACTCCTGGAAAAAGGAGCTGACTGCGCTGGCGAACTCCGACGGAGTCTCCAGATCACAGTTTGGCCTTTGTGGGCCTGCACGGACTGGGGTTCTGAGCAGCCCTTGCGAAACTGCTGAAATTTCTAGCCAATGTGGAATAAAAATTTTACTAGTCAAATGACAAAACTACTGGCCATACGAAATTAAAAAAATAATTCAGTAACTTCTCCATTTACATTTCTATGAAATTAAATGGGTGCAAGTTTTTTTGTTTTTGTTTTTAATGAGACACCTCTCCCATTAACTTCATAAAAACAGATGCAGAGCAGTTACCACATAGGATCATTAGACTGACTGCAAATATTGCATAGCTTTTGTTTCAAAATGATTGATTTTTAGATAATTTATTTTCAGTGCTGTAATATCATTACTCTTACTATCTTAATTTACACATACATAATTTTTTTTTGAGAGGCCATTGAATTTAGATGTCTAATTTCTTTTAATAATATTTAAAATAAAGGGACAAAAGCTATAATATATATACATAAAGTAGCACTAATAAA
Organism: Macrothele yani; assembly: GCA_039090855.1. Classification (NCBI taxonomy): domain Eukaryota; kingdom Metazoa; phylum Arthropoda; class Arachnida; order Araneae; family Macrothelidae; genus Macrothele; species Macrothele yani. The sequence continues at coordinate 105,960,473 of CM077007.1, forward strand.
ATTGATACAGTTTACCACTGATATGTACTGTGTCTGATCTTCCCATCAAAGGTATCTATCTGTCCACCACAATCGAATAGCATTTTGAGGATCAAAATCTTCAATTGAAGGGCCATTGCATCTAATCATCATTAAGTCGTTTAAAGTGTCACATTCAGACATGCCCGATTACTTGTTTTTATGAAGTTAATTGCTGATGCTCTACATCAATGTGCTCTTGCGTCGCTGCCGCCGAAGTGCTAGCGTCCTGCGCCGCAGCAATTTTCTTTCGCTCCCGATACGTTCTCATGCATTCTGCCACTGACATTGCGGTGTTTATCGAAAGCTGACTAGCTGCTCTTCCGCATAGACTACGTTCGATATATTTCTGCTTGGCTTTTCAATGTCGGGATGTACTTTTCGACGAGTATATGCCGACATTGTGAAATGTTTAAAATTTTTCAACTGTGATCTAAAGTTTCACAACCAACACTGTATTTGATTTCACATGTAACGTCTTAAATCGACAGATCTGGATGTTAGCTTTCGTTTGAGACCAATTTCGATGTCGCTTATCGCTGCACGGTAACTCATGGTCACTAACAAGTCTTTGACCCCTTAGCTATCGAACGACAAGGTTGGTTTGGTTAGTGTTGATAATATAGAGATTTTTAGACCAAACTCGATGCCCATTTTTTCGTAACTCTCAACTTTCCGTACTGGCCACCTAGTACTGGTCTGATTTTAAAGACTTATTCACGTCAAAAAAACCCTGCCACGTACTTCCTATTGTTCCTAAACAGTGGTGAGTTTCCGAGATCCAATGCGTGGAACACGCTGCCTTTTCATCGTTGACGCATGGAGGCCCGATAAGAAACCTGTTTAAACATCATGATAGGACTCCGGATGGGATCGCTCACAAAGCTACGATGTTCATCATTACTCGCATGGCGGGCGAATTTCCGATGATCAATGCCCCGATGTAGCATCTGGAACAAGACACAGTGAGAAACTGCATCGGAGACCCGTGTGGGCATGAGGATCATCCGATATTTACGTGTCTCTGACTGGGAAAACCGGTTTGAACAACAGTGCTTGGTGGCGCGCGATGGCGATTACATAGTGAGCATTTACATCACGACAGTGACGAATCGTAGTTTCGTCAGTCGAAACACAGTAACGTCAATGTTAAATTCACACCGGTTTTTCGCGATGTATCGATACATTGCCGAGTCGGTGTGTGTGTGTGTGTGTGTGTGTGTGTGTGTGTGGGGGGGTTGTTGAACAAAATAGTTGCTCACTTGGGAGAAAAAAATCTATTTGCCATCATTGGCTTCTAAAGGCCTGGTTCTGAGTCCCCATGTCCGCTGGCATTTCCTACACAACTACAGTTGCTAACAGAGTGCAAGCCGATACCTGGGTCAGTTAGACTTACAACCTTCGAATCAGCTAAATGTCCAGTGGCACGCTGAGGCTCTCTGCTCTGACCAAAACGTAGCTGCGGTTGAGTGTGGGCTTTGGCCTAATCCGTAGACTAGGGGGACCGGCACTGCATCGAAGTACCCGCTGGTTTGTCAGGTTTAAGCACAGCCAAACTTTGCCTTTAGAAGGGCAGTTTTCGTCTAAGTCCAGCAACTGCACCAAAACACTTTTGGATAAAAATGAAAATTTTGAGGGGATTTAAGGATACTTACCTAAATCTACTGCCAGAGTCTCAAGGAAGTTTGCAGTTCAAAGCACTGTACCCACTCAACTGGCACCTGACAAATGGCTGGTTATTCTTCTGGTAACACAATCTTTTCACGCTTTCTTTTTACGTTTTTCTATCAAGCCGAAGCGCCATAAACATGAACTAATCGGGGCACAAACGAGGCAACTCTGGAGCTGCCTCCTTGTTGCATCGAATAGATGAAGGGGACATGAATGTATCTTGTATAACTTCCTAACAAATCAACGGAGCTACCTCGTTCTTGCACCAGTCGATCGAGCATCCTTTTGTTAATATATTTCACTCTAAAGTTGCAATTTGCATAAAATTGGAGCTGCCTGCTTTTTGCAGCGGTCTTCAATGGTCAGATGACTGATGTTAGTTGTCCCAGAATGGTATTCGAAAGTATTCGTATTCTCAAAACTATACCATTTATCTAAAATAGTGAAAGCTTTGATATGCATTCATGGCCCTTAGACTGAAAGTTTCAGCATGATGGAGGAAATTGTCATCTGAGGGCATTAAATAAAAAGGCCACTAGTGAAATAGGAAGGGATTCCGAAATGATATCAGTAGAAATAAAATTTAAGCAATAGGTTCTGTGCAGCTGAAGTGTCAACGGAAGACAAGTATGGCTGTGAACTTGCTGAGAAGAATGCAAGGCTTGTTTGCAAGAGGAAACTTAAGTTGTTGGTCTAGCAAGTACAAGAAGAAAAACAACTGTTTAAAGCAATGTCTTAAAATCATATTTTGTTTCAAATTTAGTAATTTTATGTTGTGAAAAAGTGATATGCTCAAGTTTCCCATTGCAGAAAGTTCCTGGTCAGTCTGTGACGGATATCATGGTGCCACAAAATAATCTACGAGTGGTCAGTGGGCACTTAACTAGATGTGAAAAACAATGAAAATTTGGGCGGGTAGAAACTAAAAAAAACCACCCCGTATACTACAGCAGTTGCAATGATAACTAAGATTAAGAACACTGTGCCCTCTGTACCTGGAATTTCGTCTTCATTTGCAAGCTGAAACACTTAAGATTTATGGAATATATAATTTTATACGCAGGACAGAGAGAGCAACCCTAGAAAAAAACTATGATCGTAAGAGAAATCGTTCCTCCGTCCTACTTCTGGTTTTGAAGTTTTTTTCTCAACTTTCAGTTTTAAGTACAATCATTTATGTAATTAAATGATGTTTAAACAGAAATACGGTGCAGGGGAAAACACCGCGGGGAGGAAAAGAGGAAAACTATTATGGGAGAAATGGCATTTATAGAAAATTTTTTGCTTCAATTTTATGATTACAAGATGCATTTCTGCTCCATCCAACTTTCATTTTTGAAAAAAAAAAATCTTCCATTTTCACACTGAAATGCAAATATTTATAGAATAAAATTATATTTAAGAACAACACAGAGCAGAAAGGACACAGCGAGAAAAATAATTTAAAATTGCAGGGATCCAACCAGCTTCAGTTTTCGGAAGTTGTTGCCTCCATTTTCAAGCTGAAACACAAAAATTTATGCAATAAAAGGATATTTAATGATACTTAACAGAAGGCACACTGCGAGAGAAAAAAAAAAAAATATATATATATATATGATTACGGGAGAAATCTTCACTCTAACTTCCATTTTCGGAAGTTTTGAAAGGCTGAATTCCGTTCAAAGATAGGAAAACTTGAATCCACTATCGGGAGTCTGCAAGAGAGGATTGAAAAGGGTTCTGGGGATATTGTTTTTTGTCTGCAGGACCAAAATAAAATCTGCGACGTACGTCCCGTCTCTGCGATTCTGCCATGGGGCTAAAGTTTAATACCAGATCTTCCGGAAAATAAGGGCGGATTTGGAGGGTAAAAATGAAAGAGACATACCTCATAGCGCACAACCTCGTTTTATTCAAAATGGGCACCTTCAGCAGCCACACACCTCTGCCAGCAAGTGCTTCATTCAGTGCCAGTCTAAGTGAAATGGCTTCCTGGGTGCAAGGAAGTCCCAAAATGCAATTTCGGCCTCCTTGGTTTCTGAAGGTCCTGTCCTTGAGGTAATTGCTGAAATGCATTAAGAGAAACTGGTAGATGCTAAGTCAGGTGAATAGGCTGAATGTGGAAGAGTTTTGTTCACAGTGGTTGAGCCATTGTCCAGATGGCTTATGATTGCCATATAGCAAATACTTCTCTCATCACAGGGTACAGCGTGATCAAGTAAGGAGCTTCTTTTCTTTGCAAAGCAGAAGGTTATGGCACATCTCAAATGGTTGTTTATGATGCTCTGTCAGTTCGTGTAGAACCCACGTGTCATTCTTCTTGACCTTTACCAATTTGGCGAAGATGTTCAGAAATGGTTAATTGGTTGACACTGACATGTTGTACTGTTTGGCGAGTTCTCTGACTGTGACCTGAAGATCTTGTCTCCGTATTTGCCTTCAGAGCATTGTTATCAATGACTGAATATTGTCCTTGACCTTCCTCATCGTTGTAGGCTCGTGTCACCAAAATGAAACTTTTGAAACCACTGACGAACAGTACGTTCAGATGTTGCCTCCTCGACCACTTGACGGTAGGTTTGTGCTAGAGATGAGTCAAAAGTCACGTCACTTATTGAATTGAAAAATTACTCACAGTTGTGACCAGTGAAAAAAGTAACAGTTCCAAAGGCACTATAAGAATGTGAATGGCATTGTTAGCTGCATCTGAGCAATGCTTGATTGAGGTCCAAGGTTACCATGTCACCATGTTGTTTCAGTTGAAACCCTTGAAACATCACAGTGGTCACTAGTGATGCTAGCTTTCTTCAGAAGAAACTGGTTTTTCATGCTTGTCTCTTGACGAGGAGCCTTTAGGAATGGACGTGAATGATAATAAAGTGTTAATGCTGTTCAGCATTCAACATAATAGAATGTCTGACACCAAGCATGAAAAAACCAGTGAAAGGGGGAATTATTTCATTGTCGTTGGTAAAAGTTTTGCTTCATTTGATATTTGTAAGCAAAAGCTTTCTTACAAAAGGTCGATTCGCTGTTCAGTTACTAGTCCGTTGCCCCTGTCATAAAAAAGTGATTTTGTCAGTGATACTAGTAAGACCGTGACACGGCTGTTTCATTATGGCTCCTTCATCCCTATCGTAAACGTTGATTTTGTTACTGCTTAAAGTCACAGTTACTTCCGTAGAACTGTCAGTGTGACAGAAAAATCACTGTTAAGCCCACCTCCAGTTTGTGCCACATTACGATCAAATTTGAACTCTTGAAGCAGAATCCCCCGCAACTCACTGCTCTGTAATATGTTGTACAGACCACTCTCACGCGAGTAGCAACGACTGCAGTTCAGCTGATTACGGCATGCCTATATTACATTATCTACGTTGAATTGAGCATACTTTTTTGTGTGGTTCAAAGTATTACTATATTAACGTATAAACGTTTACTGTTCACCACGTTATTGTTGGTGTAAATATAGCTCTCCGACGTGACGTCCAACATATAATGTGCCGTAAAAGTTATTCATGTCGTCATACACTGAACATTGTATGAACCGTAAAAGTTATTCATATCGAAGTATAAAGTTATTCATGTAGACATACCAAGCAGCTCACTCTGAATTACATATATATAAAAAAAAGTGCTCTACCTTCGACATCGATGAGTATGTCCCAAAAATCATCCACTGCCAATGCTCAGTGTAGGCCTAGTCAAATATTCCTCTTTCTTTCAACATCCAGGAACGCTGGTGGTGAAATCGAATGTATGATAAAATATGCGTTCCCACTGGACGAAGTCAGAATTAAAACGAGACCCTACAAACGACCACAAGACAATGGGATCACAAGAATACAACACCCATGGTGCCATCTATGGTGAGATCAAGAACTTATTTTTCTTCTGGGTCTTTTGTATTCTTTTTTTTATTACAATAACGTTTCTTCATTTTCTCTTCAATTTCTATCAAGTACTTCCAGGCATACAGTAATTCAACTGGTATATTATTGTTACAATTTCTATTTTTCATTTTTTCGATTACAACTACTTCTGAAATAAACTGCTGGTCGTATTTTTTTTGTGATGTTATTAATTTGATATTTGACCAGTCTGGTGAAAAATTATTTTCAGAACAATACTGCATCAGAGACGTCTTCATCTCTCCTTTGCGCCAATTTGAAATATGTCCGTTCAACCTGCATTGTAATAGTCTTTTGGTGCTGCCTATATATGATTTCATTTGTACTCCCTCTTTGTTAATCATTGGAATAGAATACCTGAACTTTCTAGGATGGAAGTTTTATTGGCAGTCAGTAATTTCCCATTGTCAATTAATATTGTGATCTGCTAACTTAATATTGTGATCAACACACTCCTTTTTAAGGATATCACTCACGGGTGGTAAGTATGGGAATTTTATAAGACATTTATTTTCAGTTTCCATAATTACTGGTTTCTTATTCTTCACTTCGTTTTTAGCATTTGCATACATTGATCTTACCAAGCGTTTATTATTATCCAAACTCTTGGGCAATCGATTCAATCCATTTAATCTCATTTTCTTCAGCCTCTTTCGAAGATGACATATTAATGGCTCTTCTAATGAAAAATATAAAGGCTGTTGTTTTATATCTCCATGGATGTGAAGACCCATAAGGAATGATCGCCGGAATATATGTATCTTTCCTGAATACTGATGTTTCTATGCAGTTCTTATTAATGTTATGAAATAAAGTGATATCAAGGAAGTTGTTTGTTATCAATTTCTTTTTTGACAGTAACCTTTATAGTAGGATAATAACTATTGTACACTTGTATGAATTTATTTAGATCCTTTTCAGAGTGACTCCAGAAGATGAGTATGTCATCCACGTATCTTGGAAAAATTTATGGTAAGGGAGTGTTATCCAACGAAAATACCCTTTTCTCTATATCATGTAGCACCACATCGGTTAATAAGCAAGACACAGGTGAAATAATTGGTGTGTCAAACTGTTGTCTAAAGATGGTTTTATTATATTTAAAGTAACTATTTTATACAACAATAATGTGATGAACAGTAAACATTAAACGTTTGTACATTAATATGGTAATACTTTGAGCCACGAAAAAAAGAATGCTTGATTCAGCACAGAGCTTTGTGCTGATTTGAGTAGATAATGTAATAATTCACGAAACTGGTGATTAGTTTCCAATGACTGAAATTAGTTATTCATGGTGGTGTACCCTATTGGAATGAAAATGGCGTCACGCTTGGTGAAACGATCAGCTAGGATATTTAGACAACATCGTGGTAAATTGGGCAAAGAGGTTGAGCATCTTAATTTTCTTACCACTTGTAAGGCTAATGGCCTAATACCAAGGTTCTTGGAAATTAAAAATAAAAGATATAGTCTCGGCGACAAAAATATAATAAGCAATTGTGAGGTCAAAAGATTAAGATCATTTATTCGAGAGAAATGGAAGAAAGCTGACCACCTAAGTACCAGATGTTATAACCTGTACAATAATTATATCAGTAAAGAAAATGAAGATATATTAAGAGTTAATAAAAATATTCAACACTGTAGATAGGCAGATACAGCTTTGTAAAGGCAAGCATTTTAAGAAAATCGAAAGATTGATGGATAATAAATTTAAAACAGTCAAACAAAATAGAGGCGTAGTGAGTGGTCAACGGTACGTCAATAAATCGTGTTAAACTGACAAATTTACAACCGATATCGTTAAACCAAGGTATAAAGTTTGCATACCCACAGATAATGCCTAGAACAGAAGATATTATACCGCCTATAGAGGTGGTCATCAAGAAATTGACTATTTGGAAGAGGAATCCGGTCTGTTTTAAACTTATGAGGACTATTTGTAAAATGTATGATAAACCGAATAACCAGCGTATAAAATATGAACGTGATGCATTAATGGAGTTAAAGAATAATCCTGCAGTCAAGTGCATTGAGGCTGATAAAGCTAAAACAGATAGTCGTATTGGATTACGAGGTGTACTACGACAAGATGATGACAGCTATTGATAATTTGAAAGGTATTGAAGTTGCGAAGGATCCCACTGAATCAATTCTGCGACAGTTGGCAAAACTTAGAAACCATTCTCAGTTACCCGAAGACAAAAAAAAAAGCGATACCACCAAATGGGGCCAACATTCCATATTTATTCGGAAAACTGAAGACACATGAGAGCGAAAATCCTGTCCGGCCCATTGTTAACAGATGTATGGCCCCAGCCTTAGAACGGGCATTGTTCAAATATTTTGGAACATTTATTCAATGAACATGTGTACACAATTAGGAATTCAATGCAAGTGATTGAGAGGGTTAGGAAAGTGAGGACAACCAACCAATTCTACAATGTTGAGCCTAGATGTAGAGTCACTATATCCAAGCACTCCTACTGAAACAGCAATTAAAATTATTGATAGTAGGTTAAGAATGTTGAAAATGATTGATACTGAAAGGAATAGCATATCATCATTAAAGTTAAACAGCCAAAATAATTACTTTAAATATAATAAAATCATCGTTAGACAACAGTTCGGCACACCAATGGGTTGACCTGTGTCTTGCTTATTAGCCGAGGTGGTGCTACAGGATATAGAGAAAAGGGTATTTTCATTGGATAACACTCCTTTATCTTTCATTTTTCTAAGATACGTGGATGACATACTCATCTTCTGGAGTCACTCTGAAAAGGATCTAAATAAATTCATACAAGTGTACAATAGTTATCCTACTATAAAGGTTATTGTCAAAAAAGAAATTGATAACAAACTCAACTTCCTTTATCACTGTATTTCGTAACATTAATAAGAACTGCATAGAAACATCAGTATACAGGAAAGATAAATATATTCTGGCGATCATTCCTTATGGGTCTTCACATCCATGGAGATATAAAACAACAGCCTTTATATTTTTCATTAGAAGAACCATTAATATGTCATCTTCGAAAGAGGCTGAAGAAAATGAGATTAAATGGATTGAATCGATTGCCCAAGAGTTTGGATAATAATAAACGCTTGGTAAGATCAATGTATGCAAATGTTAAAAACGAAATGAAGAATAAGAAACCAGTAATTATGGAAACTGAAAATAAATGTTTTATAAAATTCCCATACACACCCGTGAGTGATATCCTTAAAAAGGAGTGTGTTGATCACAATATTAAGTTAGCAGAGACGGTAATTGACAATGGGAAATTACTGACTGCCAATAAAACTTCCATCCTAGAAAATTCAGGTATATATTCTATTCCAACGATTTACAAAGAGGGAGTACAAATGAAATCCTATATAGGCAGCACCAAAAGACTTACAATGCAGGTTGAACGAACATATTTCAAATTGGCACAAAGGGGAGATGAAGACGTCTCAGATGCAGTATTGTTCTGAAAATAATTTTTCACCATACTGGTCAAATATCAAATTAATAACATCACTTAAAAAAATACGACCAGCAGTTTATTTCAGAAGCAGTTGTAATCGAAAAAACGAAGAATAGAAATTGTAACAATGTACCAGTTGAATTACCGTACGCCTGGAAGTACTTGATAGAAATTGAAGAGAAAATGAAGAAACGTTATTGTAATAAAAAAAAGAATACAAAAGACCCAGAAGAAAAATAAGTTCTTGATCTCGCCATAGATGGCACCATGGGTGTTGTATTCTTGTGATCCCAGGATATTTTGCGTTTAGAAGATCAAGGGTGTGGCCTCAGTGTCTGACGAGTTTGGCATTTTTGATGTGTGCACGTTCATACAATGAAGAAGCACTGTTGGGAGTACCGCTGATGATAGCATGAAACTTGCTGAAACCGGTCTAGTGATGTAGTTTGACGACTGTGACCGTCCATCCGCTTTTAATTCGTTTTAATCTTGGTTCCATTTTATTTTGTTATGTCTTTGTTTGTCTTGTCGTCGTTTGTAGTGTCTCGTTTTAATTCTGACTTCGTCCAGTGGGAACACATATTTTATCACACGTACGATTTCACCACCAGTGTTCCTGGATGTTGAAAGAAATTAGAATATTTGACTAGGCCTACATTGAGCATTGGCTGCGGATGTTTTTTGGGACATACTCATCGATGTCGAAGGTAGAGAACTTTTTTTTATATATATGTAATTCGGAGTTAGCTGCTTGGTATGTCTATATGAATAACTTTTACGATTCATACAATGTTCAGTGTATGTTGATATGAATAACTTTTACGGCACATTATATGTTGAACGTCACTTCATATGTTGAACGTCACTTCAGAGAGCTATATTTACACCAACAGTAAAGTGATGAACAGTAAACGTCTATACGTTAATATAGAAAGCCATTAAATGTTCTACAGACATCAAGAAGTTTTAAAGATGATTTGGGTACTATATCCTAAAAATACTGTGATCAGGAGTTGGATGGATTTGGGATTTTTATGTCAAGCAATGAAAGTTGCTTGCTCTCTCAGAAACCATTATTTGTTTTGTTTTTTCATTTCACTCAGTATTTGTTTAGTTTTTCTGTATTATAAACTTATTACCTTTTTATGTATGTGATTGAAATCTATGTTAATATTTCAGCAATGGGTGCCCAAAAGACTCCACATCAAGAACAGGGGAGATTTCTGAATTGGAAAGCAAGATAATTCAGCAAGTAGAGGTAATAATGGCTATTTTTTGATCAAAGTTGTAATAATCTATGCGAGCTTGGCTAAAGTAAGCATGCAGCAGTGTGATCATTAGGAACATTTGCTAATGTGTGGTATCGCCTTGCCTACTGCAAAAAGTGTTGCTGATAAACTACATACTTGGTTAATTCATATTTGGGTAAACTTAAGATCATGTGGGGGAACAAAGATTCAAATCTAGATTGTTCATCATAAAGTAAAACACTAAAGAAAAAATGTACTGCATAAATAATAGGGCTGGACAAACGTGTGCTAGAGACCTAAAAGCCAAATGAAATGTAATACATAATTGTAATGTGTGCTGATGATTATGGAATAAAATGTGATCTAGTATATTTATTATATCTAGTATATTTGCTGTCCTTTGTATCCAAATCACTTATTGCTAAATAAAATTCCAATCCCCCCTTTCTGGTTATATTATTTGTTTTTCTGATTATGTTTTTTGTTCTTAATACCTTCAATAATAGTGAAATAGAGTGACTTCACATTTTAAGAACTTTTTCTAGTGAAGTGGCGTTTTTGCTATTTCTAAGAGTGTTCTTCAAAATCAAATCAGTACAGAAAATATTTTTTCCCTTCTGCTTTGTTAAAGCTAAATTAAATTTCAAAATTAGTACTAATCTGTGTGTGATGGAATCAGCCATTTCTGTGACCTGTGAAATTATCATGACAGAGTGAACAATGCAGTACCAATTTTTGATATTTAATTTCGCTGAAAAACTGGTTTCCCTTCATTCCTTAATAACATTTTGCTGTATTAAGGACAGTGTTGGCTCGTGGGTAACATTTTGCTGTATTAAGGACAGTGGTGGCTCGTGGTGTAAAATGTTGGCGAGGCAATGACCCAGCCCATAACATATATGCTATGAAAAGTAACTAAAATTAAATATTGTAGAGAAGCAATTTGATGTATATATATATACTGTACTTAGTATATTTTATATCTATATACAGTGTTTGAATTACCCAGTGGTCCGCTGGTTAATACAGTGGGTATACAGTGTTTGAATTACCCAGTGGGCCAGTAAAACTTTTGTGTGACCACTGAACTATTAATTTTACCCGCCCGGATGGCTAGTAAGTTTGTTTTTTCTTCTAATTTGTCAAATGCCAAAAAATTTATTTCTATTTCTTTTAGCTTGCTGTATGGGTTTCTTTTTAGGTTGCAAACTAATGATAGCTTTGAAAACAAATATTGGAAATAATTCTATGGAAGTGATACGTTATTTTTAAGGTTTTTTATAATTATTTTATTTTACGGACCAGTGGCCATTTTGATGGACTGGTGGTTTGCAAATTCTAGTGGTCTGATGGGCCAGTAGAAGATTTATTTCCAATTCTAACACTGATATATATTATTCGATGATAGTTCAACAAAAGCATAAGAAGACATCAAACACTGCAAAGTGGAGAGAAGTAGACTTCTCTCCCCTCCGCAGTGACATTGGAAACAGTTTCGGAGGGGGAAATATATATTTTAAGAAAAAAAAAAAAAAGAGGAAGAATAAAGTAAAACGGGAAAACAGGTTTTACTTTATTCTATATTATCCTTCCTGAGCATAAACACACATTTTGCACTTTATTTTTTTATCTAGCGATAGTTAATGAGTGATTATTGCATCGCGCACAACACGAATCGAACGTTCACTCACTAAAAATTCAAAGGAAATAATTTTAATAGAAGAACAACTTTTCTCAAAAAATATTTCCGAGTCCAGAATAAAAGCAACATGTTTGTTTGTGAAGGTGCACCCTTCATGTAGATCACATTTAAGGCCTGCAGGTCACAAATTAAAGCCCTGACCTGTGGGTACGGTGTCTAGGAGAAATCAAGCTGGAGGCACATTTCTATATATCTTGTCAAAACAGGTAATGTAACTTAAACATGGCAGAAATCAGAACAGGTTACCCACCTGTAAAATTTGTTTTCCTCCCAGCAAAATGCATTCAATTTATTTTTTATTAATCAAATAAATTCTAAAAATATTTTTTTTATTATTACTAATAAATAGAAATTTATGAGTAATAACACTAAGAAAGAAAAACTGAGCACATTTATTGCCCAGACAGAAACTACAGAAGAAACACATTCCAAAAAGTCAGCACTCAAATATAGAATACAGTGCACACTTTGACAAAAAAGCTGTGTTGATTATACCCTGTAAGAACAGAAGTGCTCTCACTGAGGCGAACTGTATTGCCGCCTCAGTAACTACTTTGCCAAGCTCTCGTCTGCCCGCTCCCATTGGACAAAATTCCTGCCTTCCTCCGACTGAAACATAGATGCTAGTCGATTTTAAGTGGCATTCGAGTTTGGCCTCAAAATCTGTAGAGGAAGTCTGGGGAACTTCCCCCCATCTTCACGCTGTCTCCTGTCTGTTGTAACAGAGACGATTCAGATGATCGCTTCTCTAGGCAATCAGCGTATGCTCGTTTCCACCTCTTTGCAAAAATAGTGTTTAAACTTTATAAATTTAAGGCTCATAAATTCAGGATTTCACTCTGTGGTTGAGGCCTCTTTTTTTTTTTAACAAACATTACGAATCACGAGAATTTCAGAGTATCATTTGGCATGCACAATTAAAGGCATCATCATTGCCAACCATTATCAATCCCCTTCTGGACGAAAGTCTCTCCAAGCCTCTTCCACAACGGTCTGTCTTGTGCCAGTCTCTTCCAGGTTACTCCCACATACTTTCAAATTTCATCCACTCAACTTCCACGTGGTTTCTTCTGGGTCTTTTTCTGTCCCTTGGAATCCAATCTAAAATTTCGACAGTCCATCGACTGTCTGTCCTTCTGGCAGTATGTCCAGTCCATTGCCATTTCAGGGATTTTACTCTGATCATGATGTCTTCCACTCTTGTCATTTTTCGGATCCACGAGTTCCTCTTCTTATCTCTTCTGGTTACACCAAGCATGCACCTCCATGTTTCTTTAAGTTGTCTGCAGCCTTTGTATGTCTCTTTTAGTTAAGGTCCATGTCTCTGCACCATACGTAAGCACTGGAAGGATGCATTGATCAAACAAGTTTCTTTTAAGACATAATGGCATATTGCTCTTGAAAATTTTGCTGTTTCTTCCAAAAGCTCTCCAGGCAAGTTTTATACGCTGATTAATTTCTTCATCAATGTGACCCTCACTTGATATCTGCTGTCCAAGATAAACGTATGCATCTGTTATCTCCAGCTTTTCTCCATCATTCGATAAATCTTCATTTCTTGTAAAAGCATTGTACATCACTTTTGTCTTCTGGAAGTTCATTTTTAATCCCACTTCTTTACTCTTGTCAGCAAGTTCCTGGATCATACTCTGCAGCTCTGATGGGGTAGTTGCAAAAATGACTACGTCATCAGCAAAATGAAGGTGAGTTAGATAATCTCCATTAATCTTTATCCCTTTGTTTTCCCAGTTCAGTGATTAAAAGACATTTTCCAATGTGGCATTAAAGAGCTTGGGAGATATGGTGACACCTTGTCTCACTCCCTTTCCAATTTTTATGTGTGCTGTATTCTCAAACAGCCGAATCTTTGCACTTGCATTTTCATAGTTATTAATAATATTAATGTATGCATCTTCAATACTGCAGGATTTCAAAGCCATTGCACCTGCTAATGGTTTCACTGAATCAAAGGCCTTTTCATAATTGTATCTTATTTATGTAAAAACTTTCTTCACAGGCGAAAAATTTCTGGTGAGGCGGCGCCTCGCAAGCCACCCATGATTAAGGGGCAAAACAAGAATTCTTTTGCTTTGTTTAAAGCAAAATTAATGTTCCAAAAAAAACAAAAAAACTACTGCATGCAGAGAGATCAACTGTATGTATAATGAAAGATAGTGATGCAAAGTCCCAATTTTGAACTTTTAATTTCTTTTTGTAAACAATAGAAAAAATGCTTTGCTCATTTTGTTTGTTGATACAAGAAGCATCCTAAGCAATAGGGAACAATGCATTTTCAGGAAAACTGAACTTTAAAAGACGAACTGCTGAAAACGGCTTGTGGCGTCACAGTTCCGTCTAATCGTGTCCATTCTTGATATGGTTACTTTGAGCCCCAACTTAAGTGGGGAAACAAAAATAATTGCCCCCTTTCTTCATGAGGGAATCTCTAAATAGACTACACCCACTTATTTGTGGAGAATAGGGCTGTTTCTCACAACATGTGATTCGGATCATTTCAAATGCATTTCCTGATTAACAGGAGTGTTTTAAAAAATGCTAATAAATTTTTTGGCAATGAAAAAGTAATTTGGCCAGCCACCAGTCCATGCTGACGGGCAAATTTTTTAGTGTGGCGACTAAACTATTTCTACGGGCCACTTTGTTTAATCCAGTGACCAGATGGCTAGTGGCAACTGCTAATTTTAACCCTGTAACCCTTTGACATGACCTGTTTTGAAAGCAATGACTGTTGGAGAGGATTGTACTAGGTAAGAGAGCCTACATTACGTGAAGTAACTGTGGCATCAACACGAGAATTTTAGCATACACAGTTCATGGTGAATGGGCTATAACAGCAGACATCCACCCTGTGTACCACTCACCTCTGCTAAAATCTAACAAATTCATTTGCAGTGATCACAGGAGCACCAAAACTTGACCAAAGAGGATTGGGAAAAGATTGCCTGTTCCAATGAATCACATTACCTAGTACATGCAGATAATGTGCCATGCCACAAGTTTTGGATCAGCACACAGTAGTTTTAGGAGAATGACAGTGATCTTAAAGTGGCACTGAATGATGTCCAATTCCCAGATCATGATCTAGTTTGAACTCATATGGGATGAGACCAGAAGAGCCATTCGTAATACAGGTCCTTCAGCAGACATTCGGCAGTTGGTGGACACCATCACGTGCTTGGTTGAATGTACCAGTAGAATGATACCAATACATCAAATACATGCCACACTGAAATAAAATGGCAGCTCATCATGTTATTAAGAAGGTGTTTAGTTATTTTCTACTTCTGTATGTAGGTCAAAGTATACAGGGTGCCCAGTAGAGTATTTTCTCAGCCCCGCAACTTTCAAACGCCGACAGCTATAGCCATAAAAACGGTGTCTAGGTATCGTAAAGTGGCTATGCGCTATTCGATGAGACCGCTTACAGCGCCTTCTAGCGACAAAGCCAGGAGTTAGCGTGCCAATCTCGAAAACTGTACGAGATACAGGAAAATAGTCAATTACAAAGTTGTAGAGCAGCATCGATTTAGTACGAAAAGACACCTTGCGCACATGAATGCTAAGAATATAACGCATACAACGCTCGTTTGTTCGTTCGCGATGTCGAGCACTGTTACGTCACGAAACGCGTCAGAAAGGAGATATCGCCTTCCGCAAAGCACTAGCCCGACTCGTGGCCCAGTGGTAGCAAGCGCTCTTCGCATGCGATAGGACCTTGGTTCGATCCTCGTCGGGTCCATGCTATAGTCACTGTCTGTAAGAAACGAGTGGACTCAATGCCAATCATGACAATTCGTATCGCATCGCCTAACCAACTCAACTCGCGATTGGTGTGCAAGTCGCATGCAATTTCTGTGATGTGCAAATAAATGAAACGTAATACCTTTTCGGCAGGTATAAAAGAGAGTTCCTGAGGTGTATGTCGAATCTCGCGGTCATGGAGAAATATTCCAATGATGAGTATTGTGAGATGTTGCTCCTATATGGTGAATGTGGTTGCAAAGCAAGAAAGACAGAACAGCTATATCGTGAACGTTTTCCTGCAGAACCGCATCCGTCATGGAAGACCGTCCTCAATGCTGTTAATAGGTTAAGGGAGACGGGCTGCGTGACCAACCGACCTCGATCCGATAGACCAGCTGCTGTAGGCCGTCAAGTGCAACCACAGGATATCTTAGCATACGTCCTCAACAGTCCTGAGAGCAGCACAAGAGAGATTAGTGCTGAGGGTGGCCTCTCAAAAGGCTGCGTATGGCAAATCTTGTGGCAATCAGGTGCTCATCCGTTCCGTCCAACACTGTTGCAGGCACTACAGCCAGGGCATGCTGAGTGACGTTACGACTGGTGTAACTTCGTCATGAAAAATTGCCGACATTATTTGAACAGATGAGGCGTGCTTTAGGCGTAATGGCGTCTACAATAGGCAGAACACCCATTACTGGGCGCTGGAAAATCCTGCACGTGGTCTAACAGTTCGTCATCAGGTGCGGTGGTCCATTAATGTTTGGTGCGCCATTTTCAAGGACTGCCTCATCGGACCTGTGTTTTACGAGGGTACGTTATAGGAAGCCCGATACTCGGAGCTTCTGCAGTACGTATCGCCTGATCTTTTGGACAACCTGCCGTTGTCTCAACTGCGGAATGTTTGGTTCCAACATGACGGCGCCCCTCTGCACCAGCCAGGAAACGTAAAAAGGTACCTGGTCGAGACAATCGCATTCGAGCAACAAATCATCGGCTATGGTGGTTGCATTGATTGGCCTGCACGCTCTGCGGACCTCACCCCATTGGACTTTTTCTTGTGGGGCTACCTCAAAAAGCAGGTGTATCAGACCCCTCTGACAACGTTGCAGGACCTTCGACGCCGTATAACTGATGCTTGTTCCAGCGTGTCACCTGACATGCTGCAAAATGTGAAGTGTGAGATTCAATCTGGAGTCCAAATGTGTATTGTGGCTAATGGAGAGCACATTGAGCACCGGCGGTAAATGTGCCTAGTGATAACTAATTGCTCCTTTCTGACGCGTTTCATGACGTAACAGTGTTCGACATCGCAAACAAACGAGCGTTGTACGCGTTCTATTCTTATCGTTCATGTGTGCAAGCAAGGTGTCTTTTTGTACTAAATCGATGCTGCTCTACAACTTTGTAATTGACTATTTCCCCATACATCGTATAGTTTTCGAGATCGGCACGCTAACTCCTGACTTTGTTGCTAGGAGGCGCTGTAAGCGTCTCATTGAATAACGCATAGCCTCTTTACTATACCTAGACACCGTTTCTATGGCTATAGCTGTCGGCGTTCGAAAGTTACAGGGCTGAGAAAGGACTTGACTGGGCACCCTGTATGAATGAAATATGGTATTACACCAAAATAACCTCAGATTTGCTAACCCTCCAGATTCGCTAGACATGAATTCCAGTTGCTTCGATTAGCGAATCCTGTGATGGTTTTATTCAAATTTATCAGAAACTTGAGACTTGGTCGTTCTGGGTGGTGTAGTGGTTAGCATACCCGGGCGCTATCTGGGAGACGTGGGTTCGATTCCCACTCCAGGACTACGAAATTTTCAAGTTTTCAGATATTATCTGACTTACCATCCTTGTCATATTTACACCAAAAAATTAATTGCCATCTTCAAAATTTGCAAAGTATATGATTTAATTCTTTTAACACTCCTCTCTTTTTCCATTCAAATACAACCTTCAGGCTCTAGTGTGCAGTTTACATTTTAGAAAGATTTTTTTGGCCATTTAGAATTTGCAGGCTCTCCCTAACTTTGACGATAAATGTGTCTGTATGCTATTCAAGTGTTTTTGAGCTACACGCCATGCAAGTAGAGTATGTAGAATAAGAATCTGAACCTGTTTTCTTTTGCATTTCTGTTCATTTGCCATTAAAGTTAATCATTTTGGTTTTATTGCAGTACTACTTTGGAGATTACAACTTGCGAAGAGATAGATTTTTGAAGGAACAACTGAAGCTAGATAATGGATGTATCCTTTTGTGTTATTTTGCTTTTGCCATTGTTTTGTTTTTGACATACCGAGGTGTGAAAAAATCTGATTGCCAAAATGATGAATGCATCATCAGATGTTTATTAGTTTCACTATGTGAAACGCTATAAATTGCTAAATAATTTGTGTGTAATGAACTTATAAGTTACCTTTTCTCTACCTTGAAAGAATAAATTGTTAAATTTTTGTTGGAGGCAGTTGAGTTGACAACAAATAATCATGCATTTTGCTAGTTTTCAAAAGTAAGGGTTATGTATATTTTATAGATGCCACTAGCGTGGATTTTCCGTAATTTTGCAGAGTTTTGGTTGCTATTACAGAAGTATGAACATAACGAAATTACAAAAAATCATTTTGTTTTTGTGATATGTTTTCATCAACTTAAGATTTTTTTGTTTGTTCTTCAAATTTATCTGGGGGAAAAAAATTTAAAGCTTTGTTCTGCATAATATAGATTTCTGTATATTAATTGATAATCCCATGAGCTATTTATCTACATTAAGGAAATCCAATGACAGGGAATAATAGCAGCTGCTTGATGCTGGCTCAGCATTTTACCCCTCCCATGATGCTCTCCGTGCCACCTGCAGCTTCATAGAAAACGTGTGTTGCATGGATGCTGCTCCACTTGAATAGCCTTTTCTTTATACTCTCTTGTCTCTGCAGCACGTGCTACTGTCATGTAGAAAAGTGCGGTTGTGCAATTGTGAAGTTTTTTATTATTTATTTAAAATGAAGCATTGTTCAGGCCAACCTTCATCTAAAAAATAGTGTATCATGGAAACCTAGCATGGACACTGGCATTGTTTTTAAGTCACAGGTTTCTTTGAACCATGTGTTTTACAGCATTTGTAGATGTGATTTTAGTATCTCTCGAGGTGGGCGACCCACTGGCTTGGGCGCTCCTCATCAGGTATCATTTGGCCCTTCGTTCTTTGTTATAGTGGTTATTTGTAATTATACTTGTATATGTTTTTAAATATATAATTTACAAATAATTGGAAGTGCACTTTAACGTGATGGAGATATCACTTCTCAATATTTTGAGATGTTTACTCCAGGGTATTTTCATTTGCATCTTTGCCATTTTATGTAGTTGTGTTCGTTTTTGTAATCTTCGTTTTCCCTGTTTTCATTCTCATTTGCTGGATGACGGTGCAGCTATGCTTCAGAAGCTCTTAGGCGACCACTATGATACTTTTGCAGTTTTTTCATTTTTTGAAACATTGACTTTTTAAAACTTATCTAGCTTTTATAGTTTTGATCATTCTCATTTTAAACTTTTACCAAATCAGCCTGCTCTTAACCATCACACACTTTTTTAAAGCTCTTTCTTTGATGGTCCTGTGTCTGGTGCTTTTTGGCCAAACATTGCCCTTGTGCCATAAAAATCAACCAACTAACCTATTTTGGGCCACCCCCATAAAGAAATTCTGGGTGTGCCACTGGAGGGCGGGATGACTGCCGAAGGCACACAGAATCGAAGCATCAACATTCCAAGAAATGATTTTCCATGTCTGGAGGTAATCTTTTATATTTTATCTGGCAGAGAGTATTTTTAATTTTGTTTATTATACCCAGTAGAATCACATTATTGTGACCACCTTCTACTTTTGACGTCAACAGCGCATATCCAATGAAAGAAGGCACGTGTCGTGAGCTGGCTTGGAGGGTATATAAGGTAGTGTTCACCCTAGAAACTGAAAAGGGCAGGGTAATTTTCTGAAAAAGAGCACATTTGTATAAAAATAGAGGCACACTATGCGTGCAAAACGTTGCAAGATCTAAAAAAGGGCACTTTTGTATCACAAAGGGGCACTTTATGCCTACAAAAGGTTATATCTGAAAAAAAGAGCACTTTGTGTATGTATAAGGTATAGTTTGACCCCCCCCTGAAATAAACCTCCAACACTATTTTCATCCTAAACATAATAACTGTTACATACAGTATTGAGGTAGGAATATTTCAATGAGCTCTCTATGGTTTTTGTAAGTTTTTGTTTTGTTTTTTAATTTAAATACTATTTTTATAGGAAAACCAAAGATTATAAATTTTAAATGATTTGAATGTATTGAAATGGTTTTGTTAACAATATTCATGTACTCAGTAATTGCAGAATTAGATCTACTTTTTCATTACCAAAAGAACGTAACTTTTTTATTTGCATGGATAACAAGTAATAAAAGAAAATGCTGCTTACCATACTTTTAATCAATGGATTATTAAATACATCAAAACATACAATAAAATTTATTGAAAATAACTTAATTGAACCGAACGGTTAAAATAAAATTTTATTTACTTCCAATGTTTTGCTGCTTCAAGTAGGTAAGAAACTTCATTTAATTTGATGGCCAACAAATTGCCCTTATTTTCTAACTTTAGTTGAATTCACCGGGTAACCCAGATGAAACCATGAAATTAACTTTTCTTTTGAACCGTCCGTTGTTTTGCTACCTAACAAAAACAAAAGTCTTTCACCATTCAATTTGATTGCAATCATCTGAAAAGAAGCCCTAGGAGCGAGAAATCCTGAAAGTGTCAGGAAACTGCTGTATGAAGTGTTCATTGCTATTTTAAGAGGTACTTACTCCCTTACTGTTTTTAGACATTTTAACCATGGGAATTAGTGTGGCTTTGTAAAAGTGTGGCTACCCACAGAAAAACTATGAAAATAACCTTTTCTTTTGAATCATCCAGTGTTTTGCTGCTTCACGAAAACAAACTTCACCCTTCAATTTGATTGCCAACAAGTTGTCTACATTTTCCACCTTAAGCCGATTTCTGTGATCAGTCAAAATGATTTTAACCAGCGAAAATATTCGTTCGACTTCAGCAGTGGACATTGGCAAAGTGCAAGCAATGCCCAGCAGTTTTTGGATGTTAGGAAAGCCCAAACCAATTATTGGTTCATATTGCTTTAACACTTTGCACAGGTGTGATACTGAAAGATTCTGATCATTTTCAGAGTAGAATACTGATTTGAATGAGTCCTATTCTGCTAAAAGTTCGTCTTCATCTATGCTGTAAAATCCTGCCAACTCTGACAGCCCACAAAAAGCAAGTGATGGTCCCTTTGCTAGTGATAAGTCAAAAACACTAAGATGAGTTATCACTGGAATATTTTCTAGCCTTTTGGTAATATTTTCTGACAACAAATCAATGAATACTGTAGCATTTCTGATAAAATCCTGATCATCATCAAATGGTACACAGATTCCCATTTTTCTGGCACGATTAGCCATATCTAGACAGTATAGCCCACCAGGTTTTCGTTTGTCTTTTCAGCATATCTAAAGTAGTTGTCACTCGACCTTCCACGCAAGATAAGTATGTCCCTTTTCTCAAAAGCTAAACTCAGCTTAGAAATGACAGATAACACATCACAAAGAAAATGGACCATTTGGAAAAATTTGTATGTTTTGATAATTTTCAAAAGGCCTTCTGCAGTGGGACCACACATGTACCTGGTACTACTTTGACCTTCCACTTGCTACTGCATTTTCCAAGTCTATTAATATACTATCCATATTAATTCGAACTGAATTGACAGCATTTTCATGTAAGAGCCATCTTGTATGAGCAGGCTTTTTATGTTTGTACCCTCACCCTTTGACAACAGCTTCTGCACTTCCGACAAGCTAGTACTATTGACTGTGCTGTACTTGTAGTATTTAAATAAACTGATTAAAATCTCATCCACTTGAAGAAAGGTTCCGTTTTGAAAACTGTCTTTAGTTGCAAGTACCAGACGATGATTATGGCAGTGAATTGAAATTATTTGCGCATTTTCTCTTTTAACTTTAGCGGCAACACCATCTTTGCAACCAATCATGGCACTTGCACCATCACTACCAAATCCAGTTAATTTCTTGAAACCACCACAGTTTTGAACTTCTTCTGATAGTGCTGCAATTATGGTTTCAGCTTTGCCATCTGGGATTTGTTTGTCTTTAAGAAATACAGTTGCTGGTTCTCCATCTTTCAAATATTTAACTGCAACAGCTAGATGTTTTCTATTGCTGATGTCTGTTGTTTCATCAGTCATTACAGGAAAGCTGGGACTTTCATTCACAGACTTTAAAATCTCATTCTTCTGAACAGTTGCCATAGAATCGAGAAACTCTGAAACTGTCCGGTAGCTGCTGTATGAAGCATTATTTTCTCTCTTGAGAGGTGCAAGCACAGGGAATTGCAGTTCATCTGTGCAGAAATCCAGAAATGGTTTAAAAACTGTTGTGTGGGGAATATTATGCTGAATTAAAAAATTTAAGCATTTCATAGCGTATTCAACAGACTTGCACAAATGCAAATCTTTGACCTGCTCACTGTCTTCTGCACTGATGTGCTGCTCCATCTCTATTTCAATTGTGTGATTATGCATTTCTGAAGATTAATGTTCTTTCACTTTGTCCAGTCGCACAGTTGAAATGCCTTTTGTTACTCAAGGTGAATTTTGATATGTTGCCGTTGCCAATAAGTTTTTTATGCATAATGTGCAAACTAATGTTTCCTTACCACTTGTTTTCAGACATTTTAACCATGGGAACTTTATTTTCAATTCTGTACAAAACTCAGTCTTATGCTTGCTGTTTTTTTTTTTTTTTTGTAGTTTTCTCTTTTTGGGCAGTGGTTTGGTCTCCAGAAGGTGTAGCATCTTTTGTATGTAGGTTGATGTTGGCACTTGCTGTCTCACCTCTCACCTTGGCGATGCCAGACATCCTTTCTTCCTTGAAACTGTTATCTGGGATGATGGAAAGGGTTTCAGATGTAACAGCACTTACAGATGCATTGGAATTTTCTTCATAAATCTCCTCACAAGGCACTTCATGTAGTATTTCAGCATCATAATCAATTGCAGTCTCATGTGGGATTGTGGTGGTACACACTGCTGGATTGTCTTGATTTTTATCATTATCTGGAATTGCTGTAGCAGCTACAGGTGGGTCATCTGGGTTTTCATCATTTTTGGAGCTGTTAAAATATACTTCATCAGGTTGCTTTTAGCATTGTTACTCATTTCAGCTGGGGCATCTTGCTGGAAGGTGTCTTTTACTCTATGCAAATTATATATATATATAAAAAAAAAAAAAAACAGTTTGAGTGAAGAGGAAACACTTTTCATGGGCCAATTAATGCTAGTACGGTACATGTTACATGTTCCAGCTTTATGAACAATTCGATTTAGTATTTAATGTTAATTTAAAGACTAATATATTTTCCATTAGCAAAATAACAGGTTATGCAGCATGTAATATTTGCAGCCTTTTCAGTGTAAGCAATTCTATTTTTAGGATATTTTTTTTTTGTACCTAGTGCGACTACCAGTGTTCATTGTAAATCGATTGAATGACTAAGAGAAAAAAGGAAATGAATAAACATAAATCAGTAAAATTACTTGCAACTAACAGATTTTTCTCGATTTTCTTGTGGCAAAATCTATTATACCACACGTCAGTCACAATGTTTGACATTTGTTCGGAATGACAAAGTCCTCCGAACATAAGTTACGTATATACTCTTCACAGCTATATCTGAATAGTGAATATTTCATAACTGCCTATTCTTCATTAATTTTTGAACAAAACTGATCTGCAAGGCTTTTGAAATACTGTACCAAAACTTGTGTTGTCTGTATTGTTTTATAGATTCAGGTTCCACACACTCAAAGTTCAAAATAAGTTGAAGAGGAAGGAAATCTGCAGTCCATTTCATTCACAAAAGATGAAATAAACCTTGACTTGACATTGTCATGTCCAACTTTTTAGTATTAGAAGGGTTAACTAATTTATTATTTTTGAACATGTTTCCTTTCAGTTCTGAATAAAAAACCATCTCTTCCTAAATACTACATGATGTTTGCATTCACATAATCGTGACTTGGTTGATTCAACCATTCTTCTGATATGAGAAATATCTAGATTTTCTACTTTGCAGCTATTTATTGGGGAAAGGGATAACATTTAACAATAATACAGACAGTGGGTAAAAAAAAAAAAAAGAAAAAATATTTAACAATAATAAAGGGCAAAACATCCTAATATGCACTATATTGACAAAAGTCATCAGACACCCTTTCAAAAGCAAATGAACAGATTCACTGTGTTGTTAAGATGTGCGGTACAACTGCAAACAGTATAAAAACAAGCCAGCAGCTGACTGCAATCGCATCGCATTGTGAGGTTGAGTAAAAATGTCGCAGCGGGAGAGAACCGACTTGGTGAAAGGAAAGATTATTGGGTGTTATATTAGTAGGTTGTCCATAATAAGAGAAACCAAGAAGCGTTTAAACATACCCAAGGCAACTGTTTTCGATGTACTGAATAAGTGGAAGACACATGGGGTGTCTGAAGCAGCAAAACGTACTGGCAGACCAAAGAAAATCGGTGATAGAGGATGTGGAAGCCTCAGGAGAGTCATTACAGCTAATCGACGGAGTACTGCACAGGACCTCAGTGTACAGGTGAGTAAAAATGCTGGTTCCTCAGTATATACACGTACTATTCGCAGAGAACTTCATTCCATGGATTACTGTGGTCGTACGGCTGCTCATAAGCCTTTAATCTCCACTCGGAATGCTACTCATCTATTAGCATGGCGTAAAGAACATTTATCGTGGACTGCAGATCAATGGACTGATGAATCCAGAGACATGATCCATCAGTCTGATGGCCGTGTGTGGGTATGGCGGTAGCCAGGGGAACACTATTTACCACGGTGTACTGTTCCTACCGTCAAGTTTGGAGCTAGCAGTGTACTCTTGTGGGGGTGTTTCTTGTGGTATGGTCCCGGCCCATTGGTTATCGTGGACAAACCTGTTAACCAGCACGTCTACCTCAATATTCTGGAAATTATACCCTGTGGCAGTACTGTTGAACCGAGCCTTGGTGGTACCAGCAGGATAATGTACCGAGCCATAAAGCAAGGACTGTTACGGCGTGGTTTGATAAGTCTGTATCGTGTGTGGTCTGGCAAGCACAGAGCCCTGATCTTAATCCCATAGAGCACCTATGGGATGAATTAGAGCTTCGCATAAGAAGTTTGAAACCAAGGCCTACTACTAAGCAACAGTTAGCAGCAGCATTATGTATTGAATGGAAGCGCATACCTATCGCTATATAATTGCCACTTGTCTTACAGTGAACATTTTCTCAATCAAACTCTTACTATAGGGCCACACTTGTTTTTCGCGCACACTATGTTTTTACGCAGTGCAATTTTATTGCTTTAATACGGAATGTGTCCAAATGTCTGAACCTAGTTCGCTTAATGGTTGAACCGGCCCTGACTAAATTTCTGACATGAACGATGTATTTGATGGCAATTTTTGGAACTCTGAAGTTACCTAACATACTTAATTTTACGAAGGATACGTTTTAAATGATCGAATTTTATGAGTGGTCCGAAAATGGACCCAAGATTTTTTAAAGCGGGATACTCGCTCCTAACAATTTTATTTCGGCGGGAGTTTAAAATTTTTGTTGGCAATCCCACCCAACCCTCCCTGAATATTAAGCCCTATTCAATGGAAAAATTTGTTGCACTTTTTTCTTTGCCTCAATAAAACTACCACGATTCTTTACAAAAAAGTTGGGCCAGAAACACTTGCTCTTCCAAAAATAATAAACTTTCTCCGTCCCCTTATACAGGCGACAGCCACAAACACACTTGGCTCACTGCCAAACCACCTGCATGCTTTAGGGCCGATTTTAAACGCACTTGACTTCGGGAGTTTTCGTTTTCACTCACAGTAATGCACTGCTACACAGATTTAGCCCACTGGACTTAAATCACGCCACAATGAGAAGCTAGCTGCAGAAAACTATTGAAGGGAACGATTTAAACATTTGTTGCATCAATCCATACCTGCCAACTTTCAAAAACCGAAATCCGTAAAAAAAAAAACTACATGTATTCAATGAAATTACTTGTTGCGCATATTGATTAAATGTACCGAACATATTGATTAAAAAACAATGTTACCTAAATCAAGTATCAACTTTTAATTGATATGACTGCAGATATTTGAATTTATCGGCACGTTTATTTCGATTAAAATAAAATGTACAGAATTTCTCGTTACTATGCTATTATTATGATCTGTAAAGAGATAAAAATTTATTTTTATAGAACTTTGCATCGAAAGGGAAGAATGTTCCACCCTTTGACACCCAAATCCAATAGGATCGTATCCCACGCCGTCACGGAACAAACTAAAATGTTTTCAAAAACGAACCATTTTCATGCTAGGTTTATTCAAAGTCTTTGGGTTTACCTTACGGGGAGACTGACGATGAGACAGTCAAATAAAAAAAAAAGAAGAAATAAATGAGTGACTAAGGGACACTAATTGGTAAATTATGCTCAACTAAAAACAAAGTGAACAAACATTTTGCACGAAGCACATCCAGTTCATTACAACTTTTAACAAAAGTTAATTTCGTATTTTTTTCCCCCACGCAGTCAACATTAGATTTATGCTTGGCACTAGAAATATGATTACTGATATCATTCCTTCCACAACGCGAAACGCTAAAATTACATCGTCAACACGTAGTGCAAAATGCATATTTTTCATTTTCTGCAATACACGGGAATTCCGCAGAATACGCATTACGGAATGTTTCATAATACTTTTCCCCCTTTTTATATTACTGCTCATACCGAATCACTAACACTAGATTTATTCACTTAAAAAAATACAAGTAAAAACTGCTAAAGTAAAACAGTAACAGCTTAAAGAAATGCAATTTGCAAAAAATAGTACCCCAACATATGAATTTCGTTGAATCAAGCCAAGACAGACCAGCAAAATAAATCATTGCTGGAGAAAAACTGGCTCGATTGAACATTGGACGTACTTTTTTTATTTTTTAACTTCCTATTATACCGCATTTTTTCTTTAGGTCAAATTTATTGCCAGAAAAGAAGTTATGAAACCATGCCCCAATGCATTTTTAATTTCACAAAACGGGCAGCTTTTGCTTAATTTTGTCATGTTGGGTATCGATCTGGGCTTAAAAATTCCACAGATTTAAAATCTGTTGGAATTTTTTTTCTACGATAACTACGTTTTGAGATAGCATTTTGAACTGGGACTAATGGAGACACGTGCTCCACGCTGGCCTATTGAGAAGTTACGACCCGGGAGATGAACAATGCGTTATCTAAAAAGGAGAGGCGGGATACATAGCGAGAGAAAAAGAGAGCGCGCCAAGCCCAAGGTTAAACAAGACCAGCTGGTTGGTGCGCCGCACGTTTTAGTGTCTGAAACAATAAACGTAACACGTGGGGAAACTGCAGCAAATGTTCCCATATAAACACGTGTAACTGAAAAGTTATTCGTAACTTGCTTTGAATGAATTAAGTTAAATAAAAAAGTTTTAATAGTGGGTGCAAAATAATTAGAAAGAAAAAATCTCAGAATCGCCAATTCCGTAAAATTAACATTTTGCCCATAAAACCAGTCACATTTTTCGTAAATTTTTCGGGTTAATCGTAAAAACTGGCAGGTATGCATCACATTACTTAAAATTAACAATAAACACTTTAAAAAGTTTTACAGAAATTATAAAATCTTTCACGAAATGAAAATATACATTACACGAAATAAGACATCTTTTTTGGGCAATTTTTTTTCCAAAAAAAAGATTAAATGTAACTCGTTACATTTAATCTTTCAGTGCATTCACAGTATATACTTTACACAATAAAATAATTAAAAAAAACTCAAATAGAGCTTATCTTGTTCTGCAAACTGAACATGTATATCTTCTGACATTTGAAGCTTGCTTTTACTTTTTCCCTCTCTCTCTCTCCTTAAGCTTTCTTTTCGTTTGTAGGCATTGTGTCCAATGTTCGGTAATGAGCAAATAAATTGGTGCGGAGTTGAGAAAAAAACCCCGACAAAAAAACAACAAAACCACATCCGGGAGTTCCAAGTCGGATACCAAAGAAAAGACAGTTATGGAAATGTTCCTCCGTTTATACCACTGCGTCGGCAATTTCCACGTGATCTTGTTAGCCGTAAGGTTTGCGGGTAACATCGGTAGCAGGTAATAACAGGGGTACGTTTGAGACTGCCGCTGCGATCGTGGGTGTGGAAAGGAAGGGGCAATACGAGACTAAGGGCAGGGTAAAAATTAAGGAAGGGCGGCCGGCCTTTTACTGTCTAAAAAACGGGGCAGGGCGGATTTTAACATGCCATAAATGGGCAGGGCGCTGTGCCCCGCTAAAATGGCCTAGGGGGAACACTAATAAGGTGTGCTATAGGCATTCTGAAAACATATTACTCTTTGCTGTCATGGATAAAAATAGCAATTTATCAGATTTGCAAAAAAGGATTATTATTGGCTTTCGGGCCAAGGGTGGCAGTATTTCTGAAATAGCACAGTTTGTGAGCTGTTCACGTGCTGCTGTGGTTAAGGTGTATCGTGATTGGAGAAATGGCACCATTGCGAATAAGCGACGTTGAAACTGCGGAGCACCATGTGTCATTGACAGACCTGCCAACTGTTATGATTTTATCATATTTAGTATGATAAAACACGCTGCACTACGATAATACGATTTTGCCGCCAAAAGCACTATTTTTTTTTTAAAAAAAGTAATGTTTCCTCCTGTTTTTCCCCTTTTCAGACAAAAGTAGAGAAAAATTTACGTTTAATCTTTTTCCCCCTTCGAAAGTTTTTTTTTTTCTCGGAGTGGTTTCCAATATCTCTTAACAAATTCCCCTGCCTCTAGTTTCCCAATGGAAATAAAGTAAGTCAAGTGCAGTCGACAACCAATAGATGAATCCAGGGATCGCATTCCTCCTAAAATTCCTAAAATTCCTAATATTTTGTGACCCTCCTTAAATTCCTAAAATTATACCTAAAATTTGCTATTCATCCTAAAATTTTCGTAAGCTTATTTATTAAAAACACAACCGTTATTAACGCCAATAAATTTACCATTACGCAGGGTGCGCACGCGTGCTTGAAAACCTGGAAAGTCCTGGAAAATCATGATTACGTTTTCAAGGCCTGGAATATCCTGGAAAAACGGTGTTTTTTTAATGCCGTCTTGAAAAGCCTTGAAATTTGAAATTAGTGCTTAAAAAATGCCCTTTTAGGAAATCGTGTTACTGTTACCCCTTCATTTTTTAAAGTTCCTTTTCTCTGTTCTCAAAGAAACCACCGGCAGCGGTTTCCGATGTGCACCAAATCCTAATTTGGCTGGGGGGAAAAAAAGAAAAAAAAAAAGGCACTACTTCCAGTGCAATAAAATTGGATGATTACTAGTAGGTCGAAGGGGAGCTTGATGTCCGTCCGACAATTGAGAACAGAAGGGGAAAGAAGAGGCATTTAGCATTTGCAGGGGGTCGCGTATGTACCAAGTCAGCTGGCATCCACCAGTGAGGAGTATGCCTGAACAACACAGTCATCTGCTTCTTGTTTATGTGCATGCCACCCTCCCTACCCTCAAGAGACTTCCACTACTTATGATAAAAAATAAGAAAACTATCTTTGCGAATTTTTCACGAAAGTGGCTGAAATTTTTACATTCACTGTAATTGGATTACAGAAGCTCACTTCCAAAATTCTAGTTGAATCGGTTTAAAACTTTAAAAGTTAGCATTGGTAATTTTTATTATGGACAAGTATGTGTGCCTCTTTGGACAGAGTGAGCCTCCAGCAGAAAGGGTGTTACCATAGCAACGGTTGATTGACAGCTGGGAGCGCTGATCTGAAGCCCTTGGTTGGGAAGAAAGCAAACACCTGTTTATCACTTCCACAGCACAAAAGGACTAGGAGAATATTTTCAGAAATCCATTTTTCTGAATTTTGAAAATAACACAGTGAAATTTTTACAGTAGTTAAGATACATCACAATAAAGTTCTAGTGCAAATTTCGCCAAATTCCGTTAGGAACTTTAGCAGATGCAAAAAAAAAAAAAAAAAAAAAAAACGTTGCATAATCGGATTGAAAAAAAAGAAACAGTAATTATAAATTACGGGAAAAGCAAGTGAATTATTTTTTAGATGCCATGGTTTATTTAAACAGAGTGATCCTTAAATTTTTTTCTGTGATGATATGGACTCTATTTGAATTACAAACACGTTTTTATTCAGACGTCTGAGCTACTGTTTTAATAAAAAAATCATCTATAATTAAAAAGTTTTCAATGGATTTAAGCAATATTCAGCAGATAAACAAACGTATTTTAGTAAATTGCAACATCATGACGTAAATTTGGTAATTTAATTTTGTCGAAAATTGGGGAGCATTTTTTTTTACAGTTTCTATTATAGTCAAAGTGAAGGAGGAAGGATGCAACTTGACAGTTCAGTGAGCTGCAGGTGGTGATTTATGGCGATGTGCCAAATGAAAAGAAGCCATTCCATCAGGTAATTCCAAAGGTTGTGTTGTGTGGACGGGTCCTCCTGCTGTTTGATCTTAATTGGAATGTTTTTGTGCATGGGGGGGGGGGTCGAGAGAAATATCCGTTTCAGCTTTACAGCTTTCACGGCTCTTTATTATTTTTTTCTTGCTAATAAATAAAAATCATAGTTGCTGCATTCACCATTGATCCACGTTTGCATTTCTTGAATATAAACAGCAGACAATCAGAAACATAGTGTTGGGCGGGTCTTGATGATCTTCATTTTGCATATGCTGAATTCAGTTCTGTGGAAATAAGGAATGACTTATACTGTGAATATATACAAAACTACATATTTTTGAGCTGAAAAAATAGGTCTACTTGTACACAGTAGCTAAAGTGTGAACTCAGATGAAGACAATCAGACATACGGACGTCTGATTCCATAAAAAAAATCAACATAGTTTTTTTATTTACACTACAGGTAAAAAAGCAAAAACATGTTTTTAAACGTTATAAAGGAAAACGGATTTTTGAAACGCATGACTTGATGATCTTAATTTCTGAAAGTTTCTTTTTTCCACATCCTTTTTTTTCAATTACAATACACTGTAACAGGATACTGTGTGTTATATCACTTAGAGATATGGCAGATTTTCGGTTGCTGATATCCGCGATCGTAAGCGGTAGTTGCATTGCGATTGTTGATGATGACAAGATAAATACTGGAGTGATGTAAAATGTTGCATAAACTAAAAAAATAAAAAAAATAAAGCCCTCCCCCCACCCCGAACTTTTATGCGGTCATCATAGCTGATCAACCATTTCATTCCATGAACATCAGCACATTTCAATCATTTGAACATTGGGGGTATCTGAAGGAATTCAGCCGTGCTTAAGCGCCCTAGCGCAACGAAAACATGCTAATTTTGGACAGTTCTATTCCCTTCCCCTCTACCATCCCTAATAATTGAGAGTGCATACATTGAGAGTGTTTCAAATATTCTATTTATGAGCTAGTTTTCGCGCTGTTTGTTATGCTTTTATTTTCGAAGAAAGAGAGGGAAAATAAGGAAAAGCAGCTAGAGAAAAAAAGAAAAGCTGAGTTTGATGACAAAATAAAAGAAAATGATGCAGAAATAAATAGGCTTAAAAAAGATAAAGAAGCCTCCCTAGCAGTAATTCAAGAGGGAACAGAAAGAATGAGAAAAGCTGTAGAAAAACAAAATACTGTTGAAATAGCAGTTGCCTCTAACTTGATCATACAAGGTTCAGCTGAAATAAAGAAAACTGAAAGTAAATTAGTTGTGGTGGAAGCAGAAAAAGATAGGCTAATCAGGAAAAGGTTAAAACAATAATATGAAAAAAGTAATTCAGTGAACAATTGTACATAGTTCTTGGTTTTCAATTACCTTTTTAGGATATTATAATTTAATGTGAAACCTGAAAACTTTACTGTGAAAATCGTGAATTGCTTCTGGTTCAACAGCATATTAATGTTCAAAGTGAAACTTGAATGTGGTAAATATACTTGAATATGATAATAACACGTGAAAAGATAAGAACTGAACATTAGAAGTAAATCATACTTAAACTTTAGACATTAGACGTTATGCAAAAAATTTGGGTGTGAACTTCGACCATATATACTAATGGACTGCGCATTGGCAATAGCTGCATCAAAGTCGCCATGGCTCAAACATTGGGCACGTCATCATCAGACTCCAAATTTCGTGTACAAATGCTGTTATGATTACTAATTTACGCTGCAAAACTTCAGTGTTTTCGGTGTATTATGTGAATGCACCTCATATATAATGAAAACTCTTCAGGTAAGTTTACTTATGAGCTATATACATGCATGATCGTGTTGTTTACATTTTGTGATTTATAATGTGATGAACATTTGCGAAGAATTTGGAACATGCATTCCATTTTTTTTTTCTTAAGTTACTATATTTTTATATCAATAGCTGCAAGTTTCTGGTTAAGTAATTGAACTTTATTGACTTAGGTATTTAATTTGTTTCTTACCCATGAAAAATCATAGAACTTTCTTTACTATATCGGTCAGAGCAACCATAAGCACAGCAGGTGTAACCCATCTTTTTGACTGTTGTCATGTGATTTTATGTTGGAGCCAGAAATTTTGATGTCATGCGCAGTCTATCAGTATATATGGTTGAAGGGTGTGAAGCAAACTCTTTACAATGTATACAAAGTTGTTTTACTAGATGTATACAAATATACATCTAGTTTTTATTGAAATACACTCCTAAAATTTTCCTAAAATTTTTCTAAAAATTCCTAAAATTCCTAAAATTCTTACCTAAAATTTTCCAGAAGTATGCTATGATCCCTGTGAATCCCGACTTGTTTTGTATAACGTTTGAGACTGATTCATATTTTCGACTCTTCATTGTACTTGAAGCTGCTGATCGGTCAGTGCTGGAAGGTGGATGAGCATCTGTTTATTTGAAGCAACCTCCCTCCCCTTACTCCTGCAACCATCAAGAATTTATATTGCTGAAACAGGCTTGAAAAATTATCAGCACGCGTCATCTTATGATTTTTCTATTTGAGTGTTGCGTTTTTTGGTTCTGTAATGTTGGCAGGTCTGCAATGATGCGAGAGGTGAACGTTGGCTGCGAAGGTGCATGAGGGCCAATCGACACGCTATAGTGGAGCAACTCGCTGGCCGAACGAACCAGGGGGCTACCGGAAGTGTGTCTGAAATGATAGTTTAGCAAAGGTGCATCAGCAGAAAAGGCTTACATTTGCATGGCAGTTTCGGAATTGGACCTCCGATGAATAACAATTTCTGCTTTATTGAACGGATGGACGTTGGCATATAAGGCGAGATACTTCGGACAAGAAATACACAAAAATTTAAGGTTAAAACCTCAGTTAATGTAAAATACTATTGCAATATATTGCTATAATTTTGCAGTTGTAAATGAAATTTACACACACACACACACACACACACACACACACACACACACACACACACACACACACACACACACACAAATGAGCCATTATATTATGACCACCTACCTAATTAGCTGTAGGATCCCACCCCCACCATTTAGCCCACTCGGCTAGGTATTGATTCGATGAGGTGCTGATAGGTATCCTAGGTATTTGTACCATAATGCAGGGCTGGAAAAATGAGCTCCAAATCAAGTAGCCAGCTCCAAAATTTTAGGAGCCAGGTGAAACGAAAGCAAATTTCAAAGTATCTTGCACAAACGTAATGCAATGGTGGTAATGTCGGAACAAAGAGTAATAAGATAAGTGTATTATTAGCACTGCATATTACCCAAACTACTTACTAGTAGCTAAATGAAATTCAAATTTGGTCTATAAATCTCAGGGTTCTATAGTTTTGATAAAAATCTGAACATAAAAAAGAATGTGATATTCCAGGATAAATTAATGACAGGTTTTTGTTATTGTACAACACAAATTAGAAAACCATAAAAATGGCAGTTTAAGGAAGTTACCTTTTAAAATTTCCTCAATTTTAAATATATGGAATCGCAAGTTTAGTTGAATTTTTCTTTTATCTAAAAACAAAAGTTGTTTTACAGAACCAAAATACTTACAAAAAATATGGAACAAATAATCTGTCATAGTTTCATAACTGATGACTTAGAATTATAAAATAATAAATACCTTCCTTAAAATACCCCCCCCCTTTTTTTTTTTTTTCGTCTTCATGGTAAAACCTTCACAAATTCAATGAAATTGGCGGTAAGATCTTCCAATTCTTTCTTCTGCTCAGAACTGACATGAGTTCTTGGAAATATTAATTATTCAAAATTCAATAAAATACCTGCTCATTTTGTAATTATGTCAACACATAAGAGAGTTATGTCAGTTATTCTGAGTGCTGCAGAAGGTTTACGATAGACGGAACGAGTAATGCAGAGATCAGCGTTTCTGCAGATAGATACATCCAGGAAATCAATTTTGTGGTTTACTTCCTTAGATATAGTGAGATTAATGGAAGGAAATTTTTCCGCAATGGAACCGCTGATCTCCCCATTACTCGTTCTGTTTATTGTAAACCTTTTGCGGCCACTAACATCATTCCCTACAAATCTTTCACCCTGCATCTCTACAAGCTTGCAGCATTGAAGTCCTACATCCACAGGGCTCATATCATTTGCAACAACCAACTCTCTCTCCAAGAAGAACTCTCAAAAATTTCTACAATCCCTGCTCTTGCGGTCAACTCCCTCATAAAGAAATATGAAAACCATTCAAAAATTGAATGCCTCCTTCCTCAAAAGAAAGAAAACTTGAAATTCTGTGGTTCTGTTCCTTACCATCCTTCCTATGCTTATAAGTTACAGATTCTTTTTAGAAGTTTTGGTTACCATCTTGCCATTAAATCTACCCCAAACATCTTGAAACTTCTACAAAGGGATAGGGACAAAGTTGAAAGCCTGAACCTCCCAGGAGTTTACTGCATTCCTATCTCTTCTTCTATTGGGGATAACTGATACATTGGAAGCACATACAGGAGCATTAACCATAGAATTTTAGAACATAAAAAAGATGTTTCGAAAGCCAATCCTAATACTGCCTTGTCTATTTTGACAATGGAAGACACATCTGCAGTTCCCCACTGGAACGAAGCAAAACGAATTGCTTCTTTTGACAATCGTTTTGCCCTCCGTTACTGTGAAAGCCTGGAAATTATTTTCAACTCAATGACTTGCAATTCCGAATCTCCTCTCTACATTCCGATGATCTGGAGATCAATTCTAAGTTTTGACAACAAAAATAGGAAAAATTCAAATGTAGAATCTGGCAACAATCTTAGTCCTCCATTGGCGTGATGAAGACCTAAGATAAGGTCGAAAGCTTCCAACTTACAAACCTTTTTGTAAAAGTTTTCATTTAACGTAACTAGCGTGATCAAGTTACCTTTATTTGTTAATATTGTTACGTGTTTTGCCCATCGTCACACGTTCGATTCATCAGTTAGTCAAACATTGATTAAATATTTGCTGAAATATTTTTTGGATTTGAATTCTTTAAAGCTGCTAGGCTGCATACTGCATCATCAATAGCTGGTTAGTGGAGCATAAAACTATGTTTTTAAAAGAAATCGCCACTTCACTGGCTATCCTAGCATTGGAGAGCACTTCTGCTTAACCTCTTTGGACTGGTATCAAATGAATAGCCACGCTCGTTAATCATTTTTTGATTTCCTTATTGGGAAAGTTTGGAAAATTTTCTCAGCCCCTAAAACTATAATTTTGATTCTTCTTTTTTAATTCCATTAATATAGAAATAAATTTTATAAGAGAAATAAAGACAACTTTACTAACCTGGCAACCGCATGCCATCATCCATCCCAGTTTGAAAAAGAATGAAGTTATCAGTTGAAAAGCTCCCCTTAACCCCTTCAGTGGTGTCTTCATTATTACCATGGCACACCTACCAGGGTGGGTTGTTAAATGGGCTGAAAATTTAAATTCATCTTACAAGAATTTATTAAAGAATACAATAATCAGATTAGATATGGTTTTGTCATGAAGGCAGAGTATATTATAACAATTTAGGTGAATTACTGTAAAAATACATAATTTGAGCAAAAGTATATAAACAAATTCTAATATTTTTTTTTTTGGTGTGTAAAGTTTCAAAGCAGCCTTCTGGATGTAATGGGATGTTCCCACACAGCTTACATTCCCATCTCGTTTCTTTTCTTCCAGGACAAACTCGGCACACTCTACTGGGGACCTTCTTTCCTGTGGTGAGGATATAAGTTGGGAAGTGTCTTTCAGTAAGACGAGCAGGTGGGTCTGTTTTTGAGGGAGGGTTTTCCTCCCTTGAATGATTTCCTTTTCATTGCATACTTCTCTTA
The DNA here is from genome assembly GCA_039090855.1 of Macrothele yani. Taxonomy (NCBI): domain Eukaryota; kingdom Metazoa; phylum Arthropoda; class Arachnida; order Araneae; family Macrothelidae; genus Macrothele; species Macrothele yani. Next base: position 105,996,777 of record CM077007.1, read on the forward strand.
AAAGCCCATGAATGACTGTCTAAATTGCAGGAGACTGCATTTTTCACCACCACTTTTCCCATATAATATATAATATGGACATTCACAACAGTGATATCCATCAAATGAAACAATAGTTTCCTATACCATCTGTCACTCTTTCTGAGGTACTCGTACAGTTTTATTTTTTGGTCTAATCTGTCTACTCATCCCATGTTTGCATTGTACTCTATAACTGCCTCTGGTTTCTTCACCACGTCTTTGGTCTACCTCTCAATTTTTCCTGTGTCGCACATTCTTCCCCTGTGAAATGTGGATAACATTGCCACATCTTTTTTGTCCCGTCATTTGATTGCTGAATAAATTCCTGATGTATAGCAAAGTAAATCTCCTTTCTTCATTTTAGCAGCCTGCAGTTCTTTTGGCATTTCTTTCCTTCGTAAGTCAACTGTTCCACAGGCTCCGAAACCATGCTGTTGCAGCTCATGGAATAGTATAGGACTTGAGAACCACCGGTCCATGTAAACAGCATACCCTTTTTCTTCCAAGTTCTGGGCACAGAACAAGTTTGGTCACTGAAGCATGGCTTATGAGTTTCTGCAAAGTACTCTCTCTCTTCCACCCACCTTTCTTCACCTTGGCCAGTGTAAGTGAAAAAGTCCCAGGCATATCCTGAGATTGTGATTCACATATAAAAAATATTTTTATTCCAAACCTGGCTCTCTTTAGCAGAATATATTGTTTCATTAGTAGCCTTCCTTTGAATAGCATAAGGCTTTCATCTACGGAAATATTTTGCTCCGGCATATATGTTTTTCTAAAAGAAGTGCGAAGCATTTCCAGCAGTGGCCTGATTTTCCTGAGACGATCGTTGTTGTCTGCATCTTCATCATTGACAAAGTGCAGGTAACGGAGTAACAACTGAAATATTTTTAGCGATAAAGTTTCATGAAAAATTGGTGTCTGAAGTATATAGTCTCTGGTCCAAATACAGCTTCACTTCAGGCTTGCTAATTATACCCACTGCGAAAATCAAAGCAATAAAAAGTCTTGCCTCTTTTTCACACACATAGTACCACAATCTAATTCTTGCATTTGAACCTACACCTGAATTTAGAGCATCCTTCAGGCATTTATTGCATATCATTTACAAATTCAACCTAGTAGTGAAACACCCTGTACTATGAGGAAATTCAGTGAAATTTGAAAAAGGAAAGTGAATTTGAGCTTGATAGCAGCAGTGGTGACCATGAATCTTGTGAAGAACTGTTGGTAATTCATTTACCAGGTCAATCTAGTAGTGAAATACCCTGTACCTATGAGAAAATTTCACTGAATTTCCTCATAGGTACAGGGTGTTTTAAATTCACTTTCTGAAAGGCTAATATCACTTACTGATTCGTCTTATCTTTCCAAGAAAGCACGAATGTCATCAGCACATAGTTTCTTTTCTTTTGGCCATCATTCAGTGTAACTCCACACACCGTGCAATACTTTAGCTGTGGTAAGATCGTCACTAAAGGATACCCAAAATTTCCACAAGGGTCACTGTAAGCTGATTGGAAAGGTTGTGCCATCATTCTGCCAACATATGAACTACTTTCAAATTAGTAAAATGTCCCCGGAAATGTTTCGTGCGTCGCATTGAGCACTAAACAGACCACGGAAATCTTCCGGGATAGAACAGTATGGGCAGTAGAGGTAGCCCCGGAATTTTCCCGGGCATACCACTTAAGAGGTTAAATGATTTTTTTTATGTAACTTAAGCATGCTTTTGAAGTTTTTATACTTGGAAACAAAGAAATTTTCAGGAAAATATGATTGTGCTAAAACGTAGCATTACTGCACCTATCAAACAAAATTTCAAAAGTTGTTTGATGGCAATACCATAGGCTCTAACAGTATTTATTGTTGGGGGAAAAATTATTTTTGCAATGCAAAAAATAACTAATCAGTGATTAATTACTATTACTCATTTATTCCTTTAACAAAGTGATAAGGACTTTATTGCCCCTCTAGTTTCCTGGTACTGCCAGTGGCCTCATTTCAGGAGTAAGAAGGTATGATATTCTTAAAAAGGTTCATCAAATAACATGTGGATCTGATGAACCTAAAGATTTCCATATTGGTTACTGAACATGTAATGAATATCATTTTTGTGTACATGATATGAAAAGTGCAAGAAAGGACTATTTCATTTCTATATCACCTGGTGTTTGAGAGCTTTTGGAGTGTTTTATAGCTTTAAACTTTTTTTTTTTTAAAGTGTTATGAACAGAAGATATATCAACATAGAAAAGTAAAAATAACTTAGAACACTACTGATGATGAACAATTAACTGTCTCTTGACTGTAACTTAGCAAGTTATCTTCCTCCAGTTTTCTGTCTCTTGCTTCCTACTTCAATTCTTAATAGCTTCCTGTGAAAACTAAAATCTCATTTTTTGTTTTCATTTTTGAAAAATGGAATGAGCACTAATCAATTCATAGAAGCACTTCATTTTATTTTTCACAGTTACACTGATTTGTATTATTTAATGCTTGTAAAATTTAGAAATCAGTTTGCTGAAATTTTCATAGCATAAAATTTGGGTAGCATGTAATAAGTTCTTTTTGCTTGTGCATACGATGGCTAGCATTAAACTTATCTGTGATGTATAAGTTTCTTATAAAGTTAATGAATATTTGCTTGTTGATTAAAAAACACCAACTGAACTTTTTGAAACGTGGCTGATTTTCCTTAATTAGTTGTAGGGGTTCCATTAGAAGTTATGGTTAAATTCAACCGCCTTAAGGTAAGTTATTTTGGCTATGCTTTTTGTTTTGCATATATGTATTTTTGGGGACAGCAGTACTTACTGTTCACATAACTAATGTAACTGATGAATGCCAGCATGTTCCCACCGTACGCCCTATGAATTGAATATTTTGAACATGTCTGCTTTTGAAATGTATGTTTGTTAAAAGTATGGCTTGATTTTTAAATTTCTTTGTTTTTTTGAAAGGGTTTAAAGTTAAAGTTTAAACATTTGTTATAGAAAGATGATCACAAAAGGCAAAGTATGTAGTGCAGTTTTTTGTTTTTTTCAGATGTTAAGTGCTTAATTTGTTTTCATTTCATTTGAGAGCTTGTTCTACACCAGTGCTTCCCAAACTTTTCCAAACCATGACCCAATATTTAGGATGGCAAATTTTACCAATCCACGTTGCTTTTAATGCACTGGGGGAAGGGGGAGGGTATTTTTTATTTATTTAATTTTTACTGCTGTCATTTTAATTGTAATATAATTTTGCAAAAATCTGATCAAATTTAAAAATTTATTTCCTTACTGTTTTTAGTAGCTTTTTTTTTTGTGAAAATAAGCTCTCACAGTTTCACTTCGTCTGTGGGCATCATATCTCTTCAATATCATTTATAATGATGACTATTTTGGGTACAAATGCATTTTCAAGTAGTGCCCAGTTGTTCTGCTAGGGGATGTAAAATGAGATTGTGATTTCTTTGTTTCTTAAAAGTCCGATTTTAAAAATTCTTTTTGCATTGGATAGAGCTTCTGGTGGGAAATGTTCTTCATATAATTTCCAATTTTGGGATTTCTATTTCTAATGTACTTGCAGCAATATATGCACTTCTGAGAACTTGATTTAATATTTTTATTATTTATTTATTTTTTTGTGATCAGATACTGCTGACCATGAAAGACCTTTTGAGAATACCTTCTGCTTAAAATAAGGCAGTTTTTTTCTGCCAGAGGATATAGTTACATATATATCATATATTTCTCAGTATCTGCTTCTAATAGTCTGACTTGAAAAACATTTTGTTTGTTGGAGTTTGCCACTAGAGTGCATTAAGTTCACATTACATTTCAGTTTAACAGCAATATCTGCACGTCTAAGTGCCCAATTTAAAAATCCCTTTTCAGTCAGATACAGTAAAGCACCGTTTATACGTCTCTCAAGGGACTGTTCATAAAAGACATAACCGAGAAAGACGTATAACTGAAATTCAAGGCTAAATTGCAAAGCGAATTTCTTTAGTACATACATATAATATGTACAATACTACGGTAGTACCTGTTACGTGTAATGAATATATATTTTATGTATAGTCACATTTATTATGTTATACAGTATTTTGAAGAAATTTTAAAGCTTAATTTTTAAAAATCAAATTGTACTCAAATTATATGACATACAAAGAAAAATCATACCTGTATTTCAGTATCACATCTTAATTAAATATGTCAACTTTCTTTCGAACAAGAAAAAATGCTGGATGATCACATCGACCGTTAATAAGCACTTTTAAATTCATTTGAAAAAGTCTTTTAGTGACGTTTGCCTGGTTGCTTGATTTTGTGTTCTAAGGAAAGTACTATGGATTGAAATGAGTTCTACAAATGTTTTCTCACTGGTGTTGGCATGAAAAACAAAGAAATTTCTCAGTGTATCAATACTATGCATTGCATCTTGAAAAGACGGTTGAACTGGTTCTTCACTTTCTTCATCACTGCTGCTGGAATGTTCATTCTCCAAATTGGTGTCTATTAATTCTTCTACTGTGCATAGTTTTGAAGTGATCATATCAGCATCAATTTATATACTCCTCAAAGGTTATGCCTACTCCCAGGAGTTTCCAATCCTCATCATCCAAAATCAGTTTCTTCATCGCTTTCGTAACCGTCGGAGCTTTCGTTTGCTTCTGAGATTGGAAAGCCTTTTTTGACGAAACAATTTTTAATTGTTTCTGATTCTACTTGAGTCCATGCCAGAGATATCATGTTCATTACGTCAAGTATGTTTATTTTTTGATGAACTCTTCCTGCATTGATGTTTTGAATTGCAAGTTGAACTAAATTCTTTCTGTAGTGCACTTTAAAGTTTTGGATTATTCCAAGATCTAGGGGCTGTAATAGACTAGTGCAATTTGGAGGGGGGGATAACTTTAACATTTTTCAAGAATTCGGCTACTTGAGGATGGGCGGTGCATTGGTCCATAAACATTAAAATCTTTCGGTTTTGATGTTTCATCATTTTGTCTATGTTCTTGGGCCATTCAGTGAAAAGGACACTCGTCATCCACGCTTTTTTGTTTGCTTGATACGATATTGGCAAGCTTTTCTTATTTTTAAAACACTGGATTCTGTGACTTGCCTATAACTAACAGAATCGGTTTTTCAGTTCCATCAACATTAGCGCAAAGTAAAAGAGTGAGCCGATCTTTACCCCCCCCTCCTTTACATTGGTCACCTTTAAATGCTAAAGTTCTTGTAGGCATCAGATGAAAGAATAACCCTGTCACATCAATGTTAAAAATGTCTGGCAGTTTGTACCCATCTATTTTTCTGGATAAATCCTGGAACCAATCTTCTACAGACTCGCTGGAACATCTTTTGACTCGCCACTTACAACTTGGGATGAAATTCCACGACACAACTTGAATTTATGTAACCACCCTGTAGAAAAACACGCTTCCTTCACATCCAGTTTCAGCTCAATTTCTTTTGCCTTTTCCATCAGCATTGGCCCACCGATGGGGATATTCAAGGCACAGCATTGATTAAAAAATTCCAACAAAATGTTTTCAACCTATGGCTGGCCCACTGATGGGGATATTCAAGGCACAGCATTGATTAAAAAATTCCAACAAAATGTTTTCAACCTATGGGAATTTCCCATATTGGGCGCACAATTTTTTTGACACAGATTTTCCACAAGCTGCAGCTTTACCTTCTATTTTCTCTCTGTTGTACACTATTGTTTTCAGTGTTGACACAGGTACATTCAGCATTTTTGCAGTCTCTACTGTCAATCCAGTATTCTTGTCAAATTCTCTTAAAATTTTAACTTTATCTGTTAATGAAAGTGTCTTTCGTTTTCTTGACATGTTTTACCAGCAATCGTAAAGACAGCAACAAGCAATCATAGAAAGGCAATTACCCAAAGGCACCTGAAATAGATGTGCTGTATGGAGGGTGTCTTATCAATAAACTGGTCCAGTAAGGTCAGAAATCTGTCTATTCTTTTCTGACCCCTCGTATTTTCTGGCGAAGTTCCCGGTTCCTTCAAAGAAGGAACCTACGGCTTGCTATTGGTGGGGAGCAATCTGATCTCCCTCATTCAGGGTCTTCTGACGGAAAAGGGGAGCCCCCCGCATCTTCATGTATACCCCAATCTTCTTAGCCCCCACAGGTCAATGGACGGTTTTTCTGTCTGCTGAAAAAACAGGCCTCAAGTCTGCTTTCAAAAAGGGTGTCAAAGAATGACTCAGATAAGAAATATTTGACCTCAGTGGCAAACTTCGACTGACGAATGAGGGAAAACGATGTATAATCGAAGTTACGCATTGTATGAACGAAATGTTTTACAATTAAAATGAATGGAAATTAATCGGGACCGACCTGCAATGACGTATAAATGTAAAAGACTTACAACTGAAAAACATAAGAATGATGCTTTACTGTACTACTAATGACAAAAGCATTTTGTATGCTTTTCTTGCTTTCCTAAAGCTTCTTATTTTTGATAAATAAAAAAGTCCTTAAAAACTCCTTATTTTTGATTTCTATTTCTAAGGCCCTTAAAAGTCCTAAAGAAGTCCTTATTTTTTAAAACAAGTGCTTATATTTTTCCCCCGTCTTATTTTTGCTTTGCAGTAATGGGCATCACAGCTCTACCCCCATTTTGGTTTGTGTGTCTGTAAATATGCTAATGGTTCACCAGGGGCTTTCTTCTAGCTCATTGAAGGGAAATAATCTCCTGGAATGTTCTTAGAAACGATCTCCCTTCACCCCCCCCCCCACCTCACTTTTCCCATTGTAGCTTTCATGACTTACCTTGTGTGACCTTACCAGTGGGATCAACACAGGACTTAGTAACACAAGAGCTGGCTCATCACATTGTGTTTCTGGTCGTTGAAGCGGTCTCTCATCTGCGCCGCTCAGTGACGTCACGGGGATGCATGTCACTTGTCAGTGCGTGATGTACAGCGCTCAGTGAAAGCTGTTAGCCTACGTTTGTTGCATTCGCATTAGTTATCTGCTGTTTGCTTGGTTGTATTTCTGACATTGAATTCTTTTTATTTAATTTCTCTAGTACATCGTTTTTGTACAATGGCTTCCTGCGCTGTTGTTCCGTGCCGAAATACCAGCCGGAATATGAAAGGGTTAAACATAATTTTTTGCAGTTTCCCTTGAAACGACCCCATAGTTACAAAAGACTGGGTTAACAGGTATTACAGAACGAATTCTTTTAATGACAAAAATGTAGAATTTTGAGTGCTCACAAAGACTTGCGATGAATTGCCTGCTTGGTTTGCCAATGAAAAAGATATTGAAGTCGTCGGCTACACTCACAGTCAATTTATCAAGATCAAACATTGAAAAGGTTCTTAGAAACGAGGTGAAAGACAAAGAGAAGTGAGGTGAAAGACACTGCAAGAGGACACTGCTGAAAAACAAAGAGAACGAGGTGAAAGACACTGCAAGAGGTGAAAGACAAAGAGAAAAATTACCGCATGATGCTTTTGATAGACTTCAAAATGTTATTTTGAAGAGAACGTGGCCGCTATTCAATCTGCATCAGATGAAGAGACATTTTTCTGCGTGAAATGTGATACCTTCCAAAATAAATAAATAAATGACAAATTGTCAATAATGGAAAAAGGACTGAACTTTTTGAAAACTGGGAAGAAAAAAAAAAGGATATTTTAAAGAGCTTTTTTTGCAAAGCCAGAAGATGGAATAGTTGATGCCAGCTTTTACTGAAACAAATCGGAGAACTAAAAATTAAGATAAAAACCAAAATAAGAAAATTCAAAAAATGAAAAAAAAAAAAAAAAAAACTTTCGAAACATACTTACAAAACCACACAAGTAGACTTGCTTGTAAAGGGTAAAAGTTGAATAAAATGGACACTTGAATGTCCAAAATGTTGAACAAAAATTACAGTAGCCGAGGTTTTGTTATTAACGAAAACGCATTATTTTCGTATCTGATTTGATGGAATGTGTATCATAAATGAGTGGTGGGCAATGCACCTAACTAACAAACTAATTAAGAAGGTAGTGTAGAACACGCTAAGTTACGTGTAAAAGCTTAATGCAAATATATTTCAGCCATTACTATGGCCTTCATCAGTGCGACTCATCCTTCTTCTTAATTGGAATGTGTATCACTGATTGTTTCTCATTTTACACATATATAAAATGAGAAACAATCTGTGATACGCATTCTGCTTCACTCCTTTTGTTTCTTTAATTCATTTCACTATTTTGTTTCAAATTCGGCAACTCAGTAGTTGTATTTATCATTAGAGTTCCCCGCACAGAGTAGAGCAAACGTGCTTCCTAACACTCAGCGATGCATCCCAGCTACGTCACTAGCCATGAATTTCGGGGACAACTAAAATCTTCAGTATGAGCCAGCCCTTGTATCTAGAGCCCTGGGATCAACATCTGTGTTGTCTTCTCAGGGGTCAGAGGATTAAAGCAAAGGTGGGTGGAGGGGGGTTCTGTGTTTGACTTCACAATTTATGGTGCCAGTTATCTCATGTGGTCTGATCTATCTAGTGTCTACTGTTCTACTCAACTCACCTTGCTTCATTGTCACTGTGTCTCCTGCTTGCCTTTTTTTTTTTTTTTTTTTTTGGTGTGCATTTAATTTTGTTCTTTGTAGGCAAAGTAGTTTATATTTGGGGCAAAATGCCTGGCAAATGGCCACTAGCGCTGTTTAATCTCCTACATACGCATATAAACATACACACACCTGGTGATATTCGAATGACAAGATATCAATTGGAGTGATATGCCTTTGTTTCTTTAGCTGTTATAAAGTTAGATTCAAAATATGTAAAACTAAGCTCAGATTAATAAGTTACCTTTTGAAAATCAGATATCAATTTTTTCAAAAAGTTAAAACTGCTTGTGTGATTTTTTAGTGCACCTGATTTTCAGGTTTTTTATTTTTTAGTGCATTTTTTATCCATATATAGTGCATAGTTATTAATTTTCTACTGAAATAAAGTTTAATACAATAACAGTACATTTTAATATATTTTTTAATTTTGAATTTCTAGATTTTGTCTGATGATATTGCTGTCATAGCAAGTGCATTGAAAAAGTCAACTAATAAACTGCTTGAGGTATTGGATACTTTTATATGTATTTTTTCTCATGTATATTATATCAACTTATGTATTAATTTCCATTTTTCTTTTTCTGTGTGCATCATTGTGCTGTTTTTTCTTCCTGCTTTAAGCAAACCAGGTGTTATGGAGCATGTCTAGCCTACCATATCACTTTATTGTTATTAATTTTGAATTTTTCACAGTGTGTATAGTGTTAAGGCTCCCCCCCTTATTTACATAAGTTAAATGAATTTGTATTCTTGGAAGTCTACTCACATGCTTCTCAATATGACTTTTTGTAGCACTGTGAGTAGTAATGAACAAACAGCTATATTCCTTTTATAATAGTATTTCATATATCAGTCAGGTTAGAGTTTGGTAGATACATGCAATCATGTTGTCAACGGCTTTTTAAAAGCATTCCTAATGTAATAAAATATTCCTAGCTATTGAACTCAAACCTATTCCAATGAAGTGTTCTCTTCTCCCGATGTTACCTTTATGCTATCACATGATAGGATATGGAGGCTAGTTCATTTCAAGTCATTGAATCTGAATCAGCTATTACAGTAAAAATAGAGAATAATACTCTCTTTGTCACCCCAGTGGTTGAGCATCAGAGGTATAGACTTTTGAGTAGTAGTCCAAACTGGGCCTGGCTTCGAGTCCTGGATGAGGGATTGGTAGCATTTCTTTTTAAGGCTCTGGCTCCCTCCTTTTCCAGGAACCAGTGGTCCTAAACTGGTGACAGGGGACTTCTTGTACTCCATGGTGATCGTTAAACCCTGAAATTAAAAAAACCAAAAAAAAAAAAAAAAACCTGATAATTTTTGTAAGCATAAGCTTATGCGAATAAACACACTTACCCTATGTTCTCAGTAGGATCGCCACTGTATGCATCACATTGTTGACTCGTGATACAAACATTGTGCACCTCACTTTATTCTTTATTATATATATACATACTGTATATACACTATCTACCAACAAGTAATTGGACACCCCTGCAATCGACTATATCTGCGGTCCTGATACACGCCGTCGCCGTTAAATATCGTGTGGGAAACAACAACGCAACCAGTCGCATGCAAGATGCCACGCAGTTCGGAGCTCTCTGATTTCGAGAAAGGTGTAATCGTCAGGTATCACAGAAATGGCCGATCCATAAGTGACATATCCAGCAAGTTGAATTACCCAAAATCAACAGTGGCCTACGTGATTGGCAAGTGGAAGATGAGAGGTGACTGTTGGAATGTGCCCTGACCTGGCAGACCCACAAAACTGGGAGGTAGAGACCGACGGGTGCTGGCCAGAGAAATTCAGAAGAACCGCACCAAATCGATGGGCCACATCCGCGAGGAGTTTCAACAGGCATCCGGGAGTGTTCTTTCAATGAATACCATCGGTAAGGAAGCCCATCTGCTCGGTTATCATGGACGTGCTGCCGCCCACAAGCCTTTGATCACCAAGTCCAATAGCGCTGCTCGGCTAACGTGGTGCAAAGAACGTCGACAGTGGACCGTTGAACAGTGGAAACAGGTTCTCTGGAGTAACAAATCAAGGTTCACCCTCTACCGTTTGGATGGCAGGGTCTGGGTTTGGCGTCTGCCTGGAGAACACTTCCTGCTGGAATGTATTGTGTCAACTGTGAAGTTTGGCGGCGGTGGAATTATGCTATGGGGGTGTTTCTCCTGGTATGGCATGGGACCCTTGGTCGCAATTCCTGGTAGACTCAATGCCGAGACCTACTGCACCATTTTGGATGACCATGCACTTCCTACGTTGTGGCAGTTTTACGGGGTGGACCCATGTTACTTTCAGGATGACAATGCCACCTGTCATGTTGCGAGGTCCACCATGGCTTGGTATGGTGACAATGGGGTTAATCGAATGGACTGGCCTGTGCAGAGCCCGGACCTTAACCCTATCGAGAACCTCTGGGATGAGTTGGAGCTTCGACTTAAGGGCCCCCACCGTCCGAAATCGGTGAAGGAACTGACCCGTCTTCTCCAAGCCGAGTGGAAGAAAATACCGCTAGCCATCGTACAACGCCTGGTTGAGAGTATGCCCCGGAGGGTCGCAGCTGTAATCGCCGCTCGTGGAGGCTCCACCAACTATTGAAGGTGAATAAACTTAGTTTTGCTTTGCTATCACAGGTGTCCAATTACTTGTTGGTAGAAAGTGTATATATATATATATATATATATTTTTTTTTCTGTAGGATTGTTATTTAACAAGTTATTATACTGTAATTAAGCAATGTATGTGCTTATGGAAAATAATGCTATTATTAATTTTTTTTTTATCTTACCTTAAAAACAATGTGGTTAGGTTATATGACATCGCTCACTTGTTATTCAGTTGCCAAATCTTTAAAAAAAATATTTTTTTTAAATTTCATGTTTATATGCTATAGTAATTATAAATATAAGGATGGATAGAAGAAGTACAGAAGTTCCATTGGAAGTATAAGACTTCCTACAGTACATTGAACCAGGTTTCGATGCGCAGTGTGGCCTAGTCTTCAACGTCATTGTCATGTGTTTTCGCACACGTAGTAAGAAATTGCTGATGGCGAGTGTTTATCCTCACCTCCATGTCGAAAATTTGTTTCCATGTATTATAAGAAGTCTTATATTACATATATTACATGTGAACTTCTGCGTACCTGCCAACTACTATGGAAGGTCCGTAGTTTCTACGGATTTAGTTGTCTGACTACGGAACTCACTGTCAAAACTACGGATTCTACGAATTTTGATTTTTAAATTTTTTATTTTATTTTGCAGCTATTTTATGATACACATGAGATTTTTAAGCGGATTCGTGCAATTCCCCTTTTTTGTCATCATTTAGATCATTCTCAAGATCGATGCAAAGCTGAAGGGAATTGTTCGTTTTTGTCTGGGGATGGTATTTCGCGTTTCAAAACTTTCGAGAACGGTAGTTAAACGGAGTAAAACATTTTTGCTGTAATTGTTTTTGTTTTTCTCTTCTCCCGATGTTACCTTTATATCCAATATTCTTGTTAAATATCCTTTTGTTGTATAAATGTTCGTACTTTAGCTTCAAACTGTAAACAACAATTTGTGAAAACAGAAGTTAGACGCCGCAAACACTTTCCCGTAATCTTCAGGCATAAGATTCTTCCATGAATTCAAGGAATTCCTTCTTTTTCATTATTATTTTGGTCTTTCAAGCGATCGACGCCCAAGTGAGTGGGAAGGGGTAGGGGAGTCTGACGGAATTCCATTTTTACGAAACTTTCGAAAATTTAAGGTCAACACGGAGTTGAGATTTTTTCCATAATCTTAATTTCTTTTTTCTCGCGGTGTTACCACTCTCCAGTTTCATTGTTAAATAATATTTTACTATGTAAGTATTTGTATTTCAGCTTGAAAATAGGAGGAAAATTCCAAAACCGGAAGTCAACTAGAGCAAAAAAATTTCTTCTGTCATCGCTGCCCCCCCCCCCCTAATAGTTATTACTGACAAGGCTCTTACCAATGTTGGCAGGTATGCTTCTGTACCTCTTCTACCCATCTGTATGTTTATAATTAGTATAGCATATATACATACATACATATCACTAAGCTGTTCTCTGATATTCAGAGGTTAGTTCCTCAAAGAAATACAAATTACCAGATAATTTTTATTTACTGTTGCGGTATCAAACTTCTCCATTTATAGCGATCTTGACACAACTCTGGCTTCTGTCACATCCATCACACGCCGTACACAAGATCTTCTATACTTCATACTCATAATCTTTTTCTCATGTAGACACTCCTGAATCTGATCCTCCCATAACTTCCTTGGCCTTCTTCTGCCTCTCCTTCCTGCCACTTGGGCTAAAAAAGAATTTAGTAAGCATCTCGTCACTCATCCTTTCAACATGGCCAAACCACTGAAGCATATTAGTCTCCACCTTGCTAACAACATTTTGCTTCACATTACACAACTGCAACACATCTTCATACATACATATCACTAAACTGTTCTCTGAGATTCAGAGGTTAGCAAAAGAAATACAAACTTCCAGATATTTTTATCTATTGTTGTCGTATCAAACTTCTCCATTTACATCGATCTTGACACACAACTCGTGCTTCACTGATATCCATTACACGCCGCACACAAGATCTCTTATACTTCATACTCATAATCCTTTTCTCATGCAGACACTCCTGAATGTGATCCACCCATGTCTTCCTTGGCCTTCCTCTGCCTTTCCTTCATGCCACTTGGGCTGGAAAGATTTTCTTTGTAAGCATTTCATCACTCATTCTTTCAACACGGTCAAACCACCGAAGCATACTGGTCTCCACCTTGCTAACAACATTTTGCTTCACATCACACAACTGCAATACATCTTCATTCCTCACACAATCGGATCGTGTCTTGCCACAAACCCCACGTAAGTAACGCATTTCTCCAGCACACAAATGACTCCTATGTTTCTTCTGCAGTACCCAGGTTTCACTGCCATACATCAGAGTAGGGACAATTACACTTTCATACACAGCCATGTGGGACTCTCTTGAGAACCCATCATTCCTGTGAAACCCTCCCAAAGCAGCCATGACTTTTAATGAAGAATTCACTCACCTACTAATTTCACCATCCAATTTGTCCTCTCTGTCAAATATGCTTCCTAAATACACAAACTCATTCACCTGGTCAATCACTGTGCCATTTAGACATATATTACATTCAGTACTACTAGTTCCTCTCTCAAAAACCATAACTTTGCTTTTTCCCTTATTTATACTCAGTTTGAATTTCATACAAACTTCGTACATCTGAGACAACATACTCTGCAACTCGCTTTTTCTCTCTGCCAACAGGACAGTGTCATCAGCATACAGCAATCTGCGCATACGGATGTTACCAAGACATAAACCAGTATTATCTATTTTGGCATCACGCATGCACACACCCATAAATATGTAAAACAGCCATGGTGACATTACACAACCTGTGTGACTCCTGCACCAATAGAGAACCATTTTGACAAAACACCATTCACTCGTACACAAGCTCTACAGCCAGCATACATGGCTTTCACATTGTTAAGTAGATCCACAGTAACACCATATTCATTCAGTATCTTCCACAAAAGTGTCCTGTTTACTCAGTCGTAAGCCTTCTCTTAAATCTATGAAGGCAGCAAATACTTTCTTACTAACAGCCAAATACTTTTCAATCATCATGTGCAATTCAAAAATTTGGTTACTGCAGCCTTTACCAGGCATAAAACCACTCTGAACATACCACACTTTCTCTTATGTAAGACCCTGTACTTTTCAATAACGACCTTACCAAACACTTTCCCTGGCACACTCAGTAGGCTAATACCATGATAGTTCTTGCAGTCAGTCTGATCACCTTTTTCCTTATACAAGGGAACAATGATAGCATCCTTCCAATCCCAAGGAACTATTTCCACTCCCAGCACAACTGGCAAATTTCAGTTAACCAGTCAATGACAGAGTCACCACCATATTTCAACATCTCGGCAGTTATGCCATCAACTCCCAGAGCCTTACCATTCTGAAGAGATTTTAGAGCTTTACACAACTTTTCTCTTGAGATCCCTCCTGTGCTTCCATCCTTCCCTGTGACATCATCTGCTTCTGCCTCTGAATCACCTTTGCTTTCCTGATCTAATAGCTCACAGAAGTATTCACCCCATCTTTCATTGGGCTCCCATATAATTTCCCCCGATCCTATTCTTCACACAATTTACAACTTTGTTTCCCCTATTTTTCCTGATTCAAACATACTTCCAGAAAGTCCTCCTATCTTTCCAAAAAGCAAAGTCATGCCTTTCCACTCTCTGGTTCCTATCTTTTGCCTTACTCTGGCGAACTAGTCTAGCGCCTTCACTCTTCTTACAGCGATATTCATCCACAGAAACCTTGCAACATACCCAAATAGGCTTCCTTCTTTCTCTTTACATCCTTTTCAATCCCACTATTCCACCAAGCATCACCTCTTTTGTTACCCACTATTGTGGTTCCACAGACCTCTTCAGCAGCAGTGACAACACAGTTCTTAAAACATTCCCATTTCTTTTCTACATCCCTCTCACAAGACTTCAACCCCTTCAGTCGTTCTCTGTGTAAGTCAGAATAATGCTAATGATCTTCAGGAAGCCTTTCAACTTTTATTCTTTCCATCCTGTGCCTCTTCCTATTCCTTTTCCTCCAACCAACATTCAGTTTCACTTGTGACACTACCAAGTAATGATCAGAACCAACATCTGCACCTCTCATCACACAAGTATCAACAATTAAGTGTTTCAGATGTTGATCATTGACAACAAAATCTATCACACTGTTTTGACCAAGGGTATGATTTTCCCAATTATATATATGGATATGCTTGTGGTTGAAAACGTGTTAGATACACACAAACCATTCTCAATGCAGAGTTCAATTAATCTTTCACCATTATCATTCATACAAGGATCATTAAACTTACCCAGAACATTGTCAGAAATTGCATTCTGCACACCTACTCTAGCATTGAAATCCCCTGCTATTATAACTTTCTCTTTAGCACCAAATTGGCTCAAAACAGCTTTTAGCTTATTCCAGAAATCTTCCTTGCTATCAGAAGGTTCAGAGTCTTACACACATACATATCACTAAGCTGTTTTCTGAGATTCAGAGGTTAGCTCCACAAAGAAATACAAACTACCAGATAATTTTTAGTTTTGCCTTATCAAACTTATCCATTTACAGCAATCTTGACAGGCAACCCTGGCTTCTCTCACATCCATCACACACCTGTACACAAGATTTTCTATACTCATAATCTTTTTCTCATGCAGACACCCTTGAATCTGATCCTGCCGCCCCGGTGGCGCAGTGGTCTAAGGCGCTGGCCTCTGATCATTCGTCCGTCTGGGGTCTGGGTTCGAATCCAGGTGAGGCATGGATGTTGTGTTTGTCTTACGGCACTGGCTCTCTCCCTTCCCTGGAACCAGTGACCCTAAATTAGGGATGGGCGACTGCTTATAGCCCATTGAGTTGCTCACAGTGGTCGTTAAATCTCCAATCAAAAAAAAAAAAAAAAATATATATATATATCTGATCCTCCCATGACTTTTCTTGGCCTTCCTCTACCTTTCCTTCCTGCCACTTGGGCTAAAAAGTTTTTCTTAGTAAGCATCTCCTCACTCATTCTTTCAACATGGCCAAACCACCGAAGCATAGTAGTCTCCACCTTGCTAACAACATTTTGCTTCACATTACACAACTGCAGCACATCTTCATTCCTCACACAATCAGATCATGTCTTGCCACAAACCCCACGTAAGTAACGCATTTCTCCAGCACACAAACGACTTCTATGTTTCTTCTGTAGTACCCAGGTTTCACTGCTATACATTAAGAGTAGGAACAACTACACTTTCATATACAGAATACAGCCATGCGGGACTCTATTGAGAATCCATCATTCCTGTGAAACCCTCCCAAAGCAGCCACGACTTTCAATGAAGAATTCACTCGCCTACTAATTTCACCATCCAATCTGTTATCTCTGTCAAATATGCTTCCTAAATACACAAACTCCTTCACCTGGTCAATCACTGTGCCATTTAGACATATATTACATTCAGTACTACCAGTTCCTCTCCCAAAAACCATAACTTTGGTTTTTCCCTTATTTATACTCAGTTTGAATTTCATACAAACTTAGTACATCCGGAACAACATACTTTGTAACTCACTTTTGCTCTCTGCCAACAGGACAGTGTCATCAGTATATACAGTAATCTGCACACACGGATATTACCAAGCCATAAACCAGTATTATCTATTTTGGCATCATGCATACACACATCCATAAATATGTAAAACAGCCATGGTGACATTACACAACCTTGCCTAACTCCTGCACCAATAGAAAACCATTTTGATAAAACACCATTTACACATACACAAGCTCTGCCAGCATACATGGCTTTTACACTATTAAGTAGATTCCCAGTAACACCACATTCATTCAATATCTTCCACAAAAGTGTCCTATTTACTCGGTCATAAGCTTTCTCTAAATCTATGAAGGCAGCAAAAACTTTCTTACCAACAGCCAGATACTTTTCAATCATTATGCTTAATTCAAAAATTTGGGTAGTGCAGCCTTTACCAGGCATAAAACCACTCTGAACATCCCACACTTTCTATGATGTAAGACCCAATACTTTTTCAATAACGACCTTACCGAAAACTTTCTTTGGCACACTCACCAGGCTAATACCACGATAGTTCTTACAAGGAGCATACACTACAACAATTACTATTATCTGAAGTTCCACGTTCAAACGAATCCAAAAATTATCTCGCTTATTCAGCTATAGTGAATCAAGTTGTTCATCTTTTCACTTAAAATCACACATACACCAGCCTGTCCTCTCATATTATCCAATACGCCAGACCACACACTCACCATTCCATTAACTTTTTCTATCCCAATTTCCTTCTTTTTGGTTTCACTTACACACAGCACATCCAATCTATACTTATTCATCTCTTCAATCACCTCATTCATCTTGCCATTTATATATCTTGTATTTCATACACCAATTTAACACTCTCTCAGCCGAGATCTCTTTCTCATTTGCCGTTTAGAAAGTCCAGGTCGATTTCGTGGTAGACCATCCTTCTCAAGTGTTGTAGGTCCACCATATCCCACACTGGAGTCTGGATATTGATTTCTTTGTCTTTTTAATCAGGTAAGTACATCAGTGTGGGGGATTATCCCACAGCTGACGGTTCCAGTTGGTCATTCAATCTAAGGATTCTGGAACAAAACCCAGTGAGTTGGGGTCTTTTCGCCAATGTCACACAGAACTAGCTGGCACCTCTCAAGATTCACAGAAACCGTATTTGCTGTTGTGTGTGCCATTTTTACCACAGAGCAGCCCGAGCAGGCAAACCCATCTCTCACTAAACTGCCCGCATAGCATATACATAGCTGCCAATCTGTCCGATTTACACGGAAAGCTTCTGATTTTTCCACTTTAAAAAATACTTAACACGAGATGATCAAAAAGAAAAAATGACTGTGACGAGAAAGTACGTGCAGCATGGTTATCTGCTCACAGTGTACTTTTGGATGGATCACTACTAATGAAAAGTCACATGCCCAGCCTCACCTTCCATTTGCGCAAGCTGCACAATGCTGGTGACCTCAGTTCCCATCATGACCTTGCTCTGCGTAACGAAGGGTTACAATCACGTTCTCCTCGGTGTTTCCCCCGTTTTCCTTTTCAGATAACACATTGTTCAGCCCCCGGATCGGGGTCGCAACTTTTTGGTAGGCCAGTGTATGGTGTGTCTTGCATTCGAGCACGTGTTATTACTTCCAGTTCGAAATGCTATTTCAGAACGTAGTTATTGTAAAAAAAATTCAAACTGATTTTAAATCTGTGGAATTTTTAAGCCCAGTTCGATACCCAACATTACGGAATTAATCAAAAGCTGCCAGTTTTGTGAAATTAAAAATGCGTTCAGGCATAGTTTCGTAACTTCTTCTGTGGCAATATATTTGACCTAACGAAAGAATGCTAAGTAAGAGGAAGTTAAAAAGAAAAAAAAAGAAGAAAAGTCCAGTGTTCATTTAAGCCAGTGCTTCTCCAGCAATGTTTTTTTTTGCTGGTCTATTAGTCAGTAAGTTTTCTACGCTTTCTAACCGTGTTTTTTTTTTTTTCGTAGCTCGATAACTTGCATAAAAGTGTCTTGGCTTGATTCAACAAAATTAATATGTTGGGGTACTATTTTTTCCTCTGCGAATTGCATCTCTTTAAGCTGTTATTGTTTTACTATAGCAGTTTTACTTACATTTTTTTTTCAAGTGTCAATAAATTTAGTATTAGTGATTTGCGATGAACAGCAAGATGGGGGGGGGGGGGTTACTATAAAACATTCCGTGATGTGTATTCTGCGGAATTCCCGTGTATTGCAAATTCTTCAAAAAATGAAAAATATGCATTTTGCACTATGTGTCGATGTAATTTCAGCATTTCGCGTGGTGGAAGAAATGATATTACTAATCATATTTCTAGTGCCAAGCACAAATCTAACATTGACTGCGTGGGGAAAAAATAAATGAAATTAACTTCCTTTGTTAAAAGTTACAATGAACTGGATGCGATTTGTGCAAAATGTTTATTCACTTCGTTTTTAGTTGAGCATAAGTTACGAATTAGTGTCACTCATTTATTTTAATTTTTTTTATTTGACTGTCTCATCGTCTGTCTCTCTGTAAGACAATCGTAGCATGAAAATGGTTTGTATTTGAAAACATTTTAGTTTGTTCAGTGACGGTGTGGGATACAATCCTATTCGATTTTGGGGGTCAAAGGGTGGAACATCCTTCCTTTTAGATGCAAGCTTCCATAAAAATAATTTTTTATCTCTTTATAGATCATAATGATATAGCATAGTAATAAGAAATTATGTATGGGTAATCGAAATAAACTTGTCGATAAATTCAAACATCTGTAGTCATATCAATTAAAAGTTGATACTTGATTTAGGTAACATATCGTTTTTTAATTGATATGTTCAGTACATTTAATCAATATGTGCGACAAGTAATTTAATTGAATATGTTGTTTATTAAAATTTCATCGAATATAAGGCTTTTTTTCTTATTACTGAAAGTTGGCAGGTATGCATATATGATATACATAATTTAAAAAATTTTGTTAAAGATTTGGGTACTGAATAACAAGTGAACGATGGACATATAACTTTAACCACTTGGTTTTAAGGTAAGATCAAAAATGTTTTTAAATAATAGCACATTCCATAATTATTTAATTCCAGTATAATAACTTGTTAAATAACGATCTTTCTAAAGAATATATATACAGTAGAGCATCAAATCCAAACTAATTGGGACCATTGGTAGTTCGGATTTTCGACGTATTCGGATTATTGGACATGTAAAAAAATATAAATACGCTAAAATTTCTACATTATATTATCCAGATACATGTACCAAAAATAAGCAACTGTATACAACAAAAATTACATAAGATAATTTTTTTTTTCTGTTATTATACAATACAAACCAAGAATGCCATTTATACTACTGCTGTAAAATTTTTAAACATAAGTACAAAATTCCAAAACTTACCAATTATATACATTTGAAGAGCATATTTACACTGGGTTAAAAAATAAGTGCTGAAAAAAGTTCCTGCAATTTTTTTTTTTTTAGAAAAAATAATCACTAATTTTTTCTTGCACCATTTTCGAACTTTGCTGTTTTGCCGCTAAATCCCCCATTCTTTTTAATAAGAGAAGTAGAATTAAACAGCACGCAGTGTGTTGTTCAAACCAAGCCATGGCAGTCTCCAATGCAGTGAATGCTTCAGCATGAGTATGACCGATGTTGATGTCCGATTCATCATCTGCATCACTTTCAGGAGCGGTGCTTTTCGTAACGGATTTTATGATTTCATCTTCATTCAGAGTGGGATATCCCGTGTCATCAATATCATTTCCTATCCACTCATTTGCATCGTTTTCATCACATTCTTTAAACTCAGAAATTGATTTGAATAAATCGGATATTTCATTCCCATCATCTTCATCTCGGCTTAACTCTTCCATAGGCCACAATTTTTTCCAAGCATTTTTTAAAGTCTGCTGTTTGACTGAGGGCCATGACTCAGCTAACATATTGCAATAGTCCTTAAGGCTGTCTTTGAATGAGTCTTAGGATTCATCTTCTGTGATAGATGGCACAAAATATCACTCCTTGGGCATGACTTTTACCTCTTGAGGGATTGTCCCAGAAGTTGGCATCAGCGAATGACTAAAGATCTTACCATATTCAGAATGGAAGTGGTCTCTTGTTGGCTCCACAATGAAAAGACAAAATATGCGTTGTTGCATTTTAACCAATGACATTGTTTGGGGGTGGAGCTTAGTAGGTAGGCATAGTTTCTTTCTTAAATTGAAATGTTTTCTGGTAATGTACACATTTTCTCTTCAAAAAATGAACGTACAGTAGAATTTAAGATAATCTATAGAAGACAAGATGCCAATCTCACTTCAGCGCGCATTCTTTGATTTTTATTTGGCCTAGATAATTAAAAAAATCAGACAGAAATGAGAGATTTCATTTCTTCCACACAGAAACACTGCCAGGCTAACTTCTAGCGCCAAATTAAAATACTTTCGAGTCAGATAAATTGAATTTAAAAAAAATTCTAACAATTTTTTCTGAAAAATAACTGCGACACGTGTTAGCTATGGGTCGTTTTTATTTGTGCTCAAAATTTCAAACTCTACAAAGTAATAGTTTTCAAGGAAATGTGTATAAAAGAATTTGCATTACAGATATAGGATAGAATTCCTGTTACACTCATTCAAAGACAGCCTTAAGATGAAGTTTTTTTTTGGAAAACTCAATACTAAGGGGGTGGGACTGCTGTGGTAATGGGTCATAAAATCTTAGCTCCGCAGGGAACAAGTGACTGGGGAAGTTTTCGGCTTTTGTCTGAGTGTCAGAAGTCACCTCTACCTTTGACGCATTGCCCCCCAAATGTTTGCACCCCAAAAATTTGCCGATTCCATTATCAGTGCCAAGTTAAAATGAACAGACTAAAACTTTTCACCACCACCACAACAACAACAACAAAAGGGGGGGGGAGGAGAGCTAGTTCAGATTTTTGACATTTAGATTTTTGATGCTCTACTATATATATTTAAAAAACAACAAAAAAAAAAAAAAACCCCAAGATACAAACCATATCGTGAGTCGAGAACAACACGCTACACATAGTGGTCTTCCTACAAAGAAAGTATAGTAAGTGTATGTTTATTCACATGAGCTTATGGTTACAAATATTATCAAGTTTTTTAAGCACATTAAATTTACCTAAAAAACGTTTTTAAGCATTTTTGACTTGGTATCATTGAGTCAAAATTATTTGTTACTCAAAAACACTTTGCTTTTCGAGAGTAAGCTTTAATGGGAAAACAAAATGCATCCTATCAAAATCACTGCAGCAACTGAAGATTACAACTCTTGTAGTGAAATCATACACATCAGCCATAGCACCATCAGATTTTAAGTTATTTGGATTGCTGCAATAGTTATTTGGAATGTAGAGAGATAGCAAAGAGCAGTGACGATCTCATTATTTTTTATTGATTTAAAACTTACTGCAAAAGTACTGGATCTAGAAGATGGAATTTTGTTGTGGAATAGGACAGCAGTTATATCTGTGAGAATTCTTCTTTGTTCCCCATGGTAAACAAAAAATTTGATGCCAACATTTTGTGAGTCGTACCAAATAAATCAGATGGGGTAACTGTTCACTTAGGTGTATATTTTGGATGTAATATTGGGGATCATTGCACCTTAAAAGAACCAGGGTCTCTACAAACTTAATGTTTTCAGTGTGTACAGCTTAGCTGATATTTGATTTATGTTTCATTGTGATTTTTCTATAGCTAAACAAAAGTATTGCTTTTCACTGAAAGAATTGTGGTGAGATGTTTCTACTGCCTGTGTGGATTTTCAGTGTTTTACTTTTTATGATGCATAACTGAAAAAGAATGTGCTTGCATTTTGGATTGAAATTGTTTTTCTTTCTGCACAGCTTGACACTGTAGAAGGGGGAATGTGGGTTTTCTCATTTATTTTGCTATTGTTTGGTCATTTTTTAAACTTGGTAATGTTTTTTTTTTTTTTTTTTTTTAAATCTTTGCACAGGTCAGTGAAGATGATACGAAAATCAGGAGGTGTGCAGATAAACCTGTCGAAGAATTTTCCGCCGCAGTCAAAACAGATCTTGAGAGTAGGACAATTTACTGTGTAAGATATATTTTATTAAATTTGCAAATGTCATTTTGTTTTATTTTTTGAAGTTGTTTTAAGTTTTTGAACATTCTCAGTTCAAGTGACAAAGATGTGTAATTCTTTAAGAATTCTAAATGAACTTAGTACTTTATGTAGGTTGCTGTGTGTGTTTGTAGCACTTGTTGTGACATGTTTGTCGTTGAAATAATTTTGTCTTAAAAGTGTAAGATTAGAAAGCCCCTCCAAGTTTTTAAGTCAGGAAATATAGCATTCGCATATCCTTTCACTGCACTTTGCAGGGAGTTTCTTTGTGTTTTAGACCACAGCTGTCCTTGTGTCAGTAATAGTTTTCTGATACTTTCTGTCAGTTATATCCTCAGCCGTGTCCCTCCCCCATTAGGAGACAAATAACTGGCACAGTTATTCTGCTCTCAAGACATCATAGAGAAATACCATTCCTTTTGTCAGTTGAGGAAGTATGTGCTCCACAGAAGGATACATTGATTTCATACTAAAGAATTAGGAGGAAATTATGATTTCAGATATTTTTCAAATTCTGTTCTGTGTGTTTTACTTGTTTCATTGAAATATATATACAGGGAGTCCAAAAAATAACTTTGCACTGAAAGTAACACTTAGCATGTCGAACTGGTTCCTACAGGATGTGTTGGAAATGGGTCGTACTGACGTCCAAACAGGTCCACACATGCTTCTGCATGTTGATGACCTTTTTCAGGGTATGTGGTGTGATTTGTTGTATGTAGGTCATTATCGCAGCCTGTAGCTCTTTTGAAATGTATGTGGATTACCTGCATATATGTTACTCTTTAGTGCTCCCCACAGAAAAAAGTCGGGCGGTGTCAATCCAGTGACCGGGTGGGCCACAGTTTCTGGGAGATGATGCGATTTCCGAAGAATTCCTCCAGAAGCTGTATCGACGCACCAGTGGTGTGAGCAGTTGCACTGTCCTGCTAGAACCATCTTCATTGATTTCCCATTTCATGAGTTTGGATGTGAATGGTTGGATAATATGGGCATGGTACTGTTCTGAGTTAATGGTTTCACTGAAGAAAACGGGTCTAATAATGTGTGTACAAGTCCTGGCACACCAAACACCAACCTTCTGGTTGTGGAGAGGCACTTTCTTTAATTCATGGGGATTTTCAGTACCCCCACAGGTAAGTGTTTTGGCTGTTGATGTACCCAGACAGGTGGAACCCCCTGCAGTACTGAACCTAGCTAGCCTCCTGGTCTGTTTCTTTCAGCTGATGCACGACAGACACTTTGTATGGATGGAAATGCAATTTCTTTTTCAGAATGTCATGGGCTCTTTGGCCCATTAAGGTGGGTGGACACCCTAAAGAATTTTTTGTTCATTTAAAAAAATATCTTTTCAATATTTGTAATATTTGCTAAAACAAGTTATAAAATGTGCAGCTAATTAATTTTAATTAATTAATGGTATATTGTAACACTAATAACTTGAGGAATTTTTAATGCAGAATAATAAATCTTTTTCTAAACAATAAATAAAGATACTTACTATGCAATAAACTACAGCTGTAGTTGTGACACAATTATTCAAAGTGATATAATTTTTTTCTGAAAATTTAATGAAAAAAATGAAGTTCTACATTCGATGTCATATATCTCCAAGTGTATTTGTTCCAAAGCAGTGTTCATTGCACAACAGACATAATAGAGATGAAATACACCCCCAAAAAATTGAGATCGAACCATTTTTTATTAAGATATCACTGTTATCGTATTTCAAAACATGAAAATTTTCAAATTTGAGAAAATAGCAAAATAAGAGTTATTCTTGTTGAAAACAATGGATAATATTTGAATGAATTTAAAAGCCACTATATTTGTAGGTCTCTTCATTTGTCTGGTGTATGTCCAGTTTTGCCTTTGGGTCATTCCACGTGAAATCAGCAAATTTCAGAATAAATTGTTGCTTGACCAATTTATATATTTTTTATATTCCCATCGTAATTAGTACCATTAGTGAGTAGACCAAAGCAATTTTTTTTTATCTGCCACCATTTTGGATCTACACCTATTTTTACCGGCAGAGAAAGGCAAAAAATTAGGGTTTGTTTTCAAGGGTTTTTGGAAATGGCTGTTACTCGATAACTACTTGAGATAACTAAATAAACCTTTTACCCCTGAAAGTAGACATTTTGAGGTTTCATAAAAGGTACTTACTTCAAATGTAGCTTTTAATCTAACCAAATGAAAATGGACTTATATTCAGCACATGCGATTCACAAAATCACCATTTTTAGGAAGCTGTAACCCAGAAAGGGCTTAAAACCACAAACTAAAACTTTTTCCTTACCTACTACGGATAGTTAGGTTTTAGCTTATTAAGAAAAAAAAATCATGTTTTTTAAACCCCTTGCTAAATTTTTTAACCCTAAAGTTGCCAAATTTGCAAAAAAATGCAGATTTTGAAGTAAGTACCTTTTATGAAACCTCAAAATGTCTACTTTCAGGGGGTAAAAAGTTTATTTAGTTATCTCAAGTAGTTATCGAATAACAGCCATTTCCGAGAACCCTTCAAAACCCTAATTTTTGCCCTTCTCGGCCGGTAAAAATAGGTGTAGATCCAAAATGGCGGCAGATAAAAAAAACAACTAAAAATTGTTTTGGTCTACTCACTAATAGTACTAACTACGATGGGAATATAAAAAAAATATAAATTGGTCAAGCAACCCACCCTTGCTGGTTTCACATGGAATGACCCCTTTCTTTTTTCCCTCAAGATTTTTCTAGCCATTTTTGCTTCATGTGTTGCAGCACAGCTGGCTCAGGATAAACACTGAATATCAAGGTACCGCGGGCGCTTTGTTGTGTAAATAGCCTGGTGTGCAACAAAGTGGTGTAAAAACTTCTTGGAGCCCTTCATAACCCTCACTAAAGGTGATAACTGCATCACTAACACCAAAACATAGTGTAGATAGGCCAACAAAAGTCATCTTTGGTGTTTTCTGCCATATAAAAGACCATTAAAACACTCATTCGCCTTTTGGGTTTTCCATGGAGGCACTTAACTAAAAGCTTTTCCCTGCACAGTTCCATGTATGCAGTTTTCACTTGATTTAGTACATCATTTGGAAGACTTCCCATCCTTTGAAATGGACATTTGGTGTAACTAAGGATTTTTGGTATCCGCACCAGTTGTTCTCGCCTTTCAAGCTCTGTCCATGTCAAACTTAACCATTTGATGACCTTTTGACAATGTACATATGTTTTTAAAAGAGTAAAATACACAAAAGCAAATGCAAAACAATCTGGATGGATTTTCAATAAAAAGCTAACATGCCAACAAATCAACTTTCGACTTCTCATGCGAATAGAACAAAAAGCACCGACAACAGTTGATGCCAAAACAGTTACGGTTAAAACGGCCCTGTTACAGTTACAAATGCCATGTTGCCACTTCAGAGACAAAATATTATTACTTAATAAATATTGAATAAAGGAAATTATAGTTAAATACAAAATCCTAACTGAATTTGACAAAATTGTATAACTTTCGGTAAACATGGAATACCACTTCCGGTGAAAATATTGAAACACCACAACTTTTAAAAAATCATATCTTATGATCTACTCGATCTTTTTGCATAAATTTAACATTTTTGGAAAGAAGATATGCAGGAGATATAGAAAAAAATCAATTTTTTTTAACAAAAAATGATTTTTTTAGGGTGTCCACCCACCTTAACTTGTGACAGCCACCTCATGGACTTGTGTGGACTCCTGTATCCTGTCCTGGATATCCTGTACTGTCTCATCTGCCTTGGATGGCCTACCAGGGTAGGAGGCATCCAAAACAGTGCCAGTTTTCTGAAACTTTGCTATGAGCTTATATACCGCATTATGATGGGGGACATCTGCATCACGAAATTTCCTAGTAAACTGTTCTTGCACTTTGTCCATGCATTTGTCATCATGGCGAAATATATGTTCCACCAAAAACACTCTGTTCAACCCAACTGTCAACATTATTGCCCTTGTGCAGAGACAAGTGATCCATTGACACGTCTGCCTCCATCAACCAAGCACATGGGAATGATCTTTGCTCAGAATAACAGCTGCTAGCTGTTGGGAGACATTAAGGTTATCAGACACAGAGCACCTCCACTTGGTGGGTCACTTCTACTGTAATTCCATTAAAAAAAAATCTTTATTATTACATTACTGCAATTTGTATATTCAGTGCACAGTCATTATTCAGGCACCCTCTATATGTATTCTTTAAAAAATATCCAACCCTGTTTTACATTTCACCGTGGAACTTATTTAGATTGCATAGTGATACATGGAGAGCTGCCATCTCAAAAACACACTTGCCTGCAAATGCTGTGAAAGGATACAAGTAACACTGCAGAATTATTTCCTGAACTACTGTCGTCATTGTTATTCCCAGTCACGTCTAGTACTAGGAAGCTCAGTCCAATGTCCTGTACTTGCTAGGTGTTATCTAGTGAATATGTTTTCAGTAAATGTGTTTGTGCATGAAGCGTTCTGTTGGCTGCCAATTTGTGTAATTATAATGGCTGCATAGAAACGTAATAGATATTAATTGCCATGCAGATTGTATTTTGAAATGATCCAGACCTTATAAGAACTTACAGGAATTTAAAAACGTAATCAGGAAAATTGGGTATGCAGAGATGCCGTTACTACGGATTCGCTGTAGTTTCTACGGTTAACAACCACATACTACGGACTATGCATTTATTTAGCTTTTCTACAGAGAATGTAGTATAATACAATTTATTTTCATTGCCGATTACTACGAACAGCAGCAATCAAAGTTTTGAGGCTGTGCTAAGAGCAGAGAAGCAGACGCTCCCTAAGGCTTAATTCGCCTGCAGCGTCGCGGTCCCTCACGTACCCGTTCAGATAACTGAGCCACCATCTGTGTGCACCGAAAGCACGCTGACCCACACAACAGCATTACATGTAACCGTCAGATTTGCGCCTCATGGAGCTTTCCACTTACTGCGCTTGTGCGTAAGAATACGATAACCTTCAGATCAGGAAACAAGGAAAACGTGTTAGCGGTGAACGACACGTGCGATGCATAGTCACATCTCGACTCGATTGTAATTTTTTTGTATGGACGTGAACAGATATAATTACTAATTATGGATAACTGTAATTTAGAGCCACCAGCTAAAAAGATAAAGAATTGCCAAAGATTCAAGGATTCTTATTCAAACGAATTTCCATCCCTGAAGCAGTCGAATCTATCCCCTAACATTGCTTTCTGTAGCACATGCTCGAAAGATTTCAATATCGCTCACGGAGATCGCGATGACTGTCGTCGTCATGTTTCGTCTACAAAACATATGGAATATGCCAAGGCCATTGAACAGACTGAAAAATTATCTGTTTTCTTCAAAAGTGAAGATACTTCCAGCAGTGTAAAGAAACTTTCAGAGTTGAAGAAATATTCTTCAAATAATACGTGGTAAATACGTCATGATAATTAACACAGCAATTGGACATTGCCGAATTGACTGTAATTACTGTTTCACACGTGAATTAAATCACATCAGAAAACTTTAAAATTTCGCCGCTGTGGAGCGTGAATTGAATCCACATCTCCCGATTTACGTTCGAGCATGCTATCCTGTTGTACCACCCACGACGGCGAATTCACAAGTTTCTGTGTGTTAAGAGTATCGGAATATTCTCCGACCGCGTTCAGATTCATGCAGATTGTGCAGCCATCTAGCGTTGTTAAGAAAATCTCCAGTTGTTTAGGTATTCAGAGTTGAAGAAATATTCTTCACATAATACAAAATAAGAAAATCTCCAGTTGTTTAGGTATTCAGAGTTGAAGAAATATTCTTCACATAATACATGGTAAATACGTCATGATAATTAACACAGCAATCGGACATCGCCGAATTGACTGTAATTACTGTTTCACACGTGAATTAAATCACATCAGAAACTTGAAAATTTCGCCTCCGTGGCGAAATTTTCAAGTTTTCTGATGTGATTTAATGGTGCAACGGATAGCTCTCGAACGTAAATCAAGAGATACAGGTTCAATTCCTGCTCCACGGCGGCGAAATTTTCAAGTTTTCTGATGTGATTTAATTCACGTGTGAAACAGTAATTACAGTCAATTTGGTGATGTCCGATTGCTGTATTAATTATCATGGCTGAAACGTTGTTCGTAAGATTTCTGATAGAGCACAATCTCCCGATCTCGACTGCAGATCACGCTAAATCTCTCTTCTCCGCGATGTTTCCGGACTCAAAGATTGCCAAGAATTTCAGCAGTGGCCATACAAAAACTGCTGAAATAGTTAAGTCAATGGCTAAACGAACTACTGAAGACGTCATTTCTTCACTGACATCGCCATTTTCCATTAGCATAAATGGAAGCAATGACTGTTATGAATATAAATTATATTCCCTCCTAACAACATTTTTCGAGAAAAAAAGGGGAAAATAGTTACCATGTTAATGTCATTACCCACTTGCACTGACAATACAGGTGAGGGCATTTTCAATGCCATATGCAGTAAATTTGAAGAAAAGAGTGTGTTTTGGGAAAATTGCATTGCCTTTAGTTCGGATAATGCAAGCACAATGGTGGGCAAAGTAAAAGGCATTTCTGCGTTTATACAAGAAAAAAATCCGTCAACAGTCATGAGGGGCTGCCCCTGTCATTTAATACACATTGCAGCCAAAAAAGCTGCATCTGAATTTAGCAATGTGATAAACATAGAGATGCTGTTGGTAGACATTTATTTCTTCCTTGATAAAAGTTCCCAAAGAAAACATAACTTCAAATTATGTCAGCAACTTTGTGGTCAAGAAGGGAAACCACATAAAATTTTGAAATACACCAACTACAAGATGGTTATCTTTAGTTGACTGTCTAGACCATATTTTAAACAGTGGGAACCGCTGAAAACTTTTTTTTGCAAAGCAAGAAATATGGATGACATCCAAAATAAGAGATTTAAAAATGTTAGTGCTTGTTTAAGTATTGACAAAACAAAACTTTACATTCTGTTTTTAAGCAGCACTTTACCCATCTTTAATAAGTTAAATGTCACCTTGCAACAAGATGCACCATTTATCCATAAGTTGCATCCTTTGCTTCGGCAGCTCTTTATTTATCTACAGCCATTGACAATGTAGGTGAATTAAATTTGTCACATGTAGATTACAAGAAGAGAAGCAAGCAAAAGGACAAATAAAATTTGGTTATAGGTGTTAAAACAAGAATGCACCTCAATTCTTCCAAAATGAAAATTGCACAACAGGATATTGATGAGTTTTATAGGTGCGTCAGAAATTTTTTTGTTGAAGCCTACAATTACATTCTTAAGAAGCTGCCACTCGAGGATGAATTTGTAAAACATGCCCAGGTTGCAGATATTGAAAAAAGGGCCAAAGCCTCTTTTAACTCTCTGCTCTACATTGTTCAGTGTTTCCCATCACTAGTTTGTGAAAATGATCTGGGAAAGCTTGAGATTCAATTTGCAAAATATCAAAGTGACAGTCTAAAGGAAATTTCTGAAATTTCTCGTGCTGATGAAGCTTGGTTTCAAATATCCAATTTGAAAGACTATAATGGGGAATATAAGTACAAAATACTCTCCCAGGTTATGCTGGGTATTCTTGTTATACCACACTCAAATGCAGCAAGAGAAAGAATATTCAGCATTGTGAGAAAGAAATGCACTAATTCCAGACCAAATCTGGGACCCAAACATTAGAAGTTCTTTTGATAGAAAAAGTTAAAATGTCTATGTATGGTGAAGTATGCTTTGATCAAAAAAATTTCAAATGAAGTGTCATTGCATAAAAAGCTTTTTTTTTTTACTCTACATTCAGTAGTTATTAAATTTTTCTTTGCTGTTTCAATTATCAATTAGTAGATAACTAAATATCTAGCAAGAGGGTGCTCATTTCAAGAAATTCTGGGATTATTTTGTCTACCTTTTTATGAAGATTATTTATTTTGTTAAAGGTCAACAAGTAAATAGGTAAGTTTAAATGTTAATTTTGTCAAACATTATTTAGTTTACACAAAACACTTGTTTTTTAAATACCTAAATCCAAATATTTTGATTTCTTTATTTGACTACTGAAAAATTGCAAAACCACTGATTTTCACCTTGTGCACTACTGATAACTTCAGTTGTTAGGTGGCATCTCTGGGTATGGCATATTAATCAAGCTAAAATGGAATATTCAAAAGTTGCAAGGGGCATTAATAATCATGGTACAAAATGTTTTCTAGTGGATAGTTATTATTTTTAAAATGTTTTGTCTTTTAAATATCTGGGAACCCTTATGAAAGCAAATAATAAAATGCATACTAAAATTCATGTCAGCTATAGAGCTTTTCATATATATATATTAATTAGTTAAAACAATGCATCATATGCTGTCTTCCTAAAATTTTATCATACAAAAACAAATTAGACATTTATAAAACTTATAAGCCAGGCATTTTATGTGAACTTGGAGCCTACTGGACAACAATAAAAAGTAATTTCATTGATTTCAAAACTAGGTTCTAAGGGAAAATTTTAGAGCCTACAAAGGAGGTATAAACCTGTACCTTTTTTGTGGGATTTATTTAATAGTTAATCTAGTCAAAGCTTCAAGATTGAGGTGATTTCGGCATGTTCGGAATTTCAAATGAAAGCAATTGCTGGAAAACCAAGACAGTAATCCTGAAGAAGATAGAGAAAAATTGTGGAACGGGATCTTGCAGAACTGAATACAGAAGAGCAGTCCATTTGTGGTTGTGCTAGGTAGATGTGAAAATTGGAGGAACATTAATTGTGCTTGTAACCAACATTCTCTGAAGGTTCATTGTGATAAAGATAACTTTCAGTGTTTACTAAGTTTTTAAAAATGGATTGGGCAGTTCTGTTGCTTTTGTTCTTGAATATATGTATTTTTTTTATTGATTTTAAATGCTCTTTGTATGTAATAATTGTACTCTTCAATGATACTGCATTCATGTTCTTTTTTTTTTTTTTTTTCCTAACCCATAGAAAAGGTTTCCTGTAACAACAACTTTAGATGAATTATTAAAGTTTTTTAACGGTTTTGGAAATGTAGAAACCATATACATGAAAAAGAAACCAAATAAAACATTTAAGGTAAGTCTTTCGTTTGAGATTGTATAAATAGTTCACTTGATTAACTGTTGTGTATGGCAGCATTGTAAGGATTCTGAATGCAGAAATGACTTTTTCTTTTAACTTTAATTGTTGTAACCATGTGAATTAAAATGTGCAGTGAAATGATGTGGGAGAAGATTCTCTTGTATGCTGCCTTGAATGATTAGTATTTCAGTGATTGTATGATTCCCTTAGATATGAGAACCGAAGTTTACCTTGCAGAGCCTTTTCCCCCACTTCTATCCTCATTAGAGTTCTGGTTTTGGGTGATTAAGATAAACTAATCTAAAAATTAAATGTGCAGAAATTTTTTGTGTGATTCTCACATTGGTGTTATAGTGTAGAATGTGCATACCACAGGATAATTCAAAATGATTGCCCAGATTGCAAATGACAGTATTGTGCTTATAAGGATAGACAACTGTTATCCCTACACAAAAAAGAAGGAAGTTTGGAATTTTATTGGAACCCACTGCTTTGTTGCTATGGTGACATTGGAATATGTATGTTCGCCAATTTTTTGAATGAAATTCTTCCGAATCGTTGGATTGGTTGTTGTGGACAGGACGATAGGGTTTTCTGCCTCTGAACCTTACTGCTTGTGACTTTTTTTTGTTTGGGTATGTCAAGGACCTTGTGTATGTGCCACCTTTGCTGAGAACACTGCAAGAACTAAAGATGTGCATTCATAATGTATGGCTTGAAATGGATTACCGTTTAGATGTCTGCGTGACCCAGGGAAGTCACATAGAACATTTGTTGTAAGGTATGGAAACAAAATTCTAAACTTCCTTCTTTATTGTGCAACAATGTGATTTCTGTATCTATGTTCATAAACCAAGTATTATTCTTTGTAATGGGGGCAATCATTTTGAATTACCTTGTATAATACAGAAATTTCCACTTGGCAGATTTTCTTGGTGGGTTAAGATGAAGGAATAGCAGTAAGCCTAATAATTGTCATACACAATGCATGCACTTTTGTTTTCTTTGGTTAAATAGCAGGTAAACACCTGGGAGCAGGAACTTGGCGGCATGGCAAATTGCATCACAGATTTTTGAAAAGTTTTGCTGGTTGTTTTTTCGAGTATTTCTTTAAAAACAATATTCTTCAAAACAAATGGGTTTTATTTAAACAAATTTAGAATATGAGGGCTTGTCATTTAAAAACAGCACAGATAGTAGAAAAAAAAATGTGGTTGTGTGAAATCTTGTTATACTGCAAAAAGAACATTGATGTTAATATACTACCATACAACAGGTCATCACCAAGTAAGACCAACATCAATCACCTCAAAACACCAAGTCGTGCTTTATTTCTTGGAAGGACAAGCAGGAGAATCTGGTAACACTTTTTGGCACCTTCTCGAAGTCATGTTGAAAAAAGGCGCAGCACAGAATTCTACAAAAACACCCCACTGGGAGCCCACAAACAATTTTTTTTTACTATTTTGGCTGCAAAACACTTCGTTTCAACTATATAGTACTGCTTTCTTTCAAGTTTGAATCTAGGCAGTGAAATTTGTGTGCCCCCCCCCCCACGCTCGTTTCCATTTGCAGGACCATTACACTGCACGACAGGAGACTTAAGTACTGTATCATTTTTTTCTATTTATACAGGTACTAAGTGAAAGCCCATCATTAATGACAGAAGAATAAGATATGTTTAGTAATTTTTCAAATAATTTATTGAGTCCAAAGATGTATGAAAGAAACAATCATCTTATTAAAAAAGTAACTCATTTTTAAGTACTAAGTGTTACTTTTAAGTAAATAAAAAAACTAAATTCTAGCTTTTACAGTAGTAATGTAGTTCATTAATTAGACCTAAAAATTCATAGAAATTATGGACAATCTATATAATCATGGTCTCTTCTCATGTTTCAACTAAATAGTGAAAAAAACAACAACACATAACTGATACAATTAGCACGGTGAAACTAACGAATGTGATTCACAAAATGGTTTTGCCGTGCACGAGATAATAGCTCTGCAGGCTTCTCACAGTAGCAAGGCTTCCATGTATGCAAATAGTACTGCCTGCATTGCATCATATTTTCTGTCAGAATGCTTGTTAAGTAAAAAAAAAAAATTTCTCACAATCTCTTTGTGGCCGTCTCTATGCTCTGTCTCCGTGTTGCAGTACATATAACTTTTAACAGATAACCTACAGATTATACAACAGGAATTATGGTATTCACTGCAGATTACAAAATCTGAAATTCAAAATAAAAATAAAAATTGGGCATCAGGGATCCGATTTCTAGGTGCCCGGGATTTTTGAGCCCTTACCTCATGTTTTACACCAGTGTCATAGTCATTGGTTTGCACACTTTTAAATTTAGCTTATTGGTCTGAACAGGATATTGCATTCTTTGCTCACTTTGTGTGTCCATTGCTTTTTGGTGGCCACAGTCTATGTGATGTCCAGTAGCTGATGCCTGCAACAAATATTCCACCTCCAAGATGGAAGTTCAAACTGTCCTGGTTTGAAAAATAATTTATGGCATTCTGTTAAGCTGCACAGCACTGTATGCTTTTTCTTTATTACTGTCCACTGTCACTTTATTTCCTGACTTATTAATTCTCGGCTTTTGAAGTCACATATCCAGTTATGTAACACTTTTAATTAGCAGGGCTGGTGGTGGTCTTAATGCAGTGTCCAGCAAATGTACTGTAACGTGTGTGTGTGTGTGTGAAAGAAATGTTTTGACGGTAGTAATCTAGTTAATGATTTAATCGTATTCTACAAATTTAACCTATATGCAGCCATGTTCTTCAAACAATATTTAGGTGTTCTTTGTAATTTGGTATTTAAGTTATGTTTGTGGTAATGCAAAAACAACATTAAAATGTGATTTTTACATGACTAAAAAATATAGTAAATGCTAGATTTCAGTTAAAACACAGTTGTATTAACGCAACAATTTGTCATTTCTATTGAACTTCAGTGTTTGTTGACTAATGTAATTTCTACATTTGTATATTTCTGTGTGAGAAACTACAAATAATTTATATAATATTTTTACACCACACTTTAGGGATCAGTACTTGTAACTTTTGTTACAAGGGAAGAAGCACAGAATTTGCTGAAGTTAACAAATGTGAAGTATAATACTGTTGTTCTTCTAATGGAGTCCAAGTAAGATTTACCATTTTAAAATTTCTAAACTTGTTTTTGTCCTCATACTTAAATGTAAATGCATGCAGTGTTTCATAAAGAGTAACAAGCTTTCCCTGTATAATGAGAGCAGTTGTCATATTTTTTATTTTTGGAACCACTTCATATTTTCAAAAGAATTTTATCATTTTTAAACATTGTTTTCAATGTTTATGACAAATGTAACTTACATGTTGGAATTAGTTTTTGTAGTTCACTGAGCTGGTGGCTATGATACAAGCTTCTTTCCTTTTGAGTTTGCATTTAAGTTATGGATGAGATGTGACAATTGTTTTTGTCTTGATTGGTTCTCTTATCTGGGGCCATCACCTTAAATTATGGTATAACATAATTAAATTGTGGGTGTGGAAAATCTTTCAAACTGTTCCTGACAAACATATTTATTTAAAAAACCTTTTGATGTAGATACAAATTAGATATAATATCACATTATTATATAGCACCAAAGTACTGAGAATATCAAAAGTGAATTATGTCGTACACCACTTTCCAGATTTTTGTGAAATTTGTTTATGCTCATATAATTACCATCATTCAATATCTTTGAATTGGCATATAAAGTAGGTATACAATGACCAGACAGTACTTAGAATTTTGTGAAGGTTTTTATGCTTGTGTAATTATCATCATTGAAAATTACAAAAGCATAAAAAATATTCACAAAATTTCTGGCTAGGATATATTTGAGCATCACCTGACCTTGCATCTCAAAAAAAAAAAAAAAAATTAAAAAAAAAAAAATATATATATATATATATATATGCTTCGTCTTGTGGGTATCCCACAATAAGACAAAGCATATCAACAGGAGCCTAAAACAGGAAAAAAAAAAAAACACTTTGCAAACAAGCAGGAAAAAAACCCATGCAAGATTGCAGAAAATGCTGAGCTTTGGCTTTATCAAGGACCAGCAAGACACAGCATAAACTCATTTCTACAAAGACCTAGTTGAATATGGGTTTTTGCTATGTCGTGCATGTATTTCGGATAAATGACTCCACAGATCAAAAAACACCTAAGCCATGAAAAGGTAAAAATTAAGAATAAATTTAGCAATACATACATGACCCAACCCACAACGACTCATCGTCCACAAATTCAGGAAAACTTAGTACAGTCCATAAACGAAAAAAAAAAATTTTTTTTTTGGCTATTGCTGCGAGACATGTTGAGGCTTTTAAGGCAAATGAAATGTAATACAAAACCTGGAAAAAATTACTTAAATAAAAAAAAAGTTGCGATACGTACACAGTATTGTAAAAATGCTTTACCTAAAAGTATAAACTCCATAAAATGTTTCATCCCCTTACATGCAAAAGAGACAGCAAAGCCACGTGGCTCAACACACTAAGCATGCAACCAGAAAAAATTTAACAAGAAGCACGGCCAAAAAATTAATAATACAAAACCAAAGGCAAGAGGAAAAAAAAACTATGCCTGTGTAAGCATACGACGACACATTGTCCACAAATCCAGGAAGTCTAGAACAGAGACCATAACCTAGAAACAATTTTTTTTTTTTTTTTTTTTACCACAACCTGAAACTTGGCCCTCAGTCTCTGGGAGCTGGAATGTACCTGGCCAAGGCAGTGGCCAGTGCTACATGAAGGCAGAGGATGCTAAGAATCACTGGAGAACCAGACAAGGCTGCCATCTGATGTTGACTTTGGCAATGTTCAATGGATGATCTCTATCTTCTGATTCAAGGCTCCTTCAATTCGAAGAGGAATTTCAAAGGATCAAGTGGAACATAGTTGGGCTAAGTGAGGTAAGAAGAAAAGGAGATCTCGTTGAACTGAAAAGTGGACATCTCTTCTTCTATCGTGGGACAGCTACTGGAAGAACTAGCCCCTAAAAATAGTTCAAAGAGAAAAAGATATTTTAAAAATGCAAGGAGTAGTTTATGAAGTAAATTGTAGTTGTGGACTATCTTACATAGGTGAAACAGGTCGCAGACTAGAAACTCGTATAGCTGAGCATAAAGCAGCTATAAAAAATTGCTCCAACAAGACTGGATTAGATAGGCATGTTAGAGCAACTGGGCACAGCATGGATTGGAATTCCCTTAAAGTAATCAGTTTCCAAAGCAATTTCCAAAAAAGA
Organism: Macrothele yani; assembly: GCA_039090855.1. Lineage (NCBI taxonomy): Eukaryota > Metazoa > Arthropoda > Arachnida > Araneae > Macrothelidae > Macrothele > Macrothele yani. Next base: position 106,034,193 of record CM077007.1, read on the forward strand.
AAACTGAAAGAAGGAATAGAGATTGAGAAAAATCAAAATTCCATCATCAATGACTGCAAAGGATTTTCCCTGCCTAACATCTGGCAGGATTTGTTGAAAAATAACCTAAACCGTCAAGGTTAACCGTAACCGTCAAGGTAAACCGTAACCATGATAGTGACAAGCAAAAAGTGACAACAACAAGAGAGCCTGAAGAAGGAGAGTTTTCTCCGAAAATTTGCTATAAATGAAAAAAATTTCCTAGTAAATTCCCATAAGTTGCTTTAGATTATTAATTCAATTAAACTAGGAAGCCATTTCTCAATATGAGCTTTATTCAAAGAAGAAAATGAAGGTCAATATTCTAGAAGTTGTCCAACTCTCAAAAAGATACCAGGCTCAGATTATTTAAGCTTATGCACCCACCACAACTCATCCTGAGGAAGAAATTGAAGACTTTCATGAGTAAATTCAGCATCTAAATAACAAAGGCAAGCAAGCAGCACTTTAAGACCATTATTGGCGATTTCAATGCGAAACTTTGGCAACAACAACGGAATGAAACTTCGGTAGGTAAGTTCAGTGACGAAAACAGAAACTCTCGTGGAAATACTCTCGTAGAGTTTGCAGAGGCAGAAAGATTTTTCATCATTAACTCCTTTTTCAAGAAAAAAAAAAAAAAAAAAAAAAACACAGAGGAAGTAGACATGGAGGCACCCCAATGGGATGACAAGTGAAATTGATTTTATTATGTGTAACAAGAAATTTGTCTTGGAAGACTGCAGTGTGCGAAACACAGGTTCAACACAGGGAATTACCATAGAATGCTGAGATGTAAGATGCACCTAAACACTAAACTCGAATGTGGCAAGCTCATAAAACAGACAAAATGTATTGACATGACCAACCTTAAAAAGCATCACAATACCTTTAAATTGGAACTGTGGAACAGATTCTCTGTTATAGAAGGCCTAACATTGAAAGAAGCGAACATTTCTGAAGTTAACAGAAAACTCACCAAGGCTCTTATGGAAACAGCAAGAAAAATAGGTGGTACTAAGAACAAGTTGCATATGAAAAAAGTATTAGGAAAAACAAAAATGCTGATGCAAAAGAGATGGGAGAAGAGGACAAATAAAGACGTTACTTCCAAACTGGAATATATAGAATTATGCAAGACATTACGGAAAAATATCACTGAAGTTTTGTAAGGAAATTCAACTGTGAACTAGTGATAAAAGCAATTGGAAACAACCAAAGCCTGAAAAGAGCAAAGGGACAGAAAACAAGATTATGGCACGGAGAAAAAAATGGCTTTGTAATAGGAAATAGAGGCAAAATTTTGATGATTGTGAAAGATTTCTACTCAAATCTATTTGATAGGTATAATACATCTACTTAAAACATTATAAAAGGCACCAGTACTAAAGTCCCTCCAGTCCTCCCAGTAGAAGTTACACATGCAATTAAGAACCTGAAACAGGGAACATGCAATTAAGAACAATAATCCAGGAGAGGATGGAATTACCGTGGACATTGTACAAGAAGAAAGTAGAGATTGGAGGGACATTAGTGCTGATGCCTTTATAACAGGGTGCGCACGCGTGCTTGAAAACCTGGAAAGTCCTGGAAAATCATGATTACGTTTTCAAGGCCTGGAATATCCTGGAAAAACGGTATTTTTTTAATGCTGTCTTGAAAAGCCTTGAAATTTGAAATTAGTGCTTAAAAAAAATGCCCTTTTAGGAAATCGTGTTACTGACTGTTACCCCTTAATTTTTTTAAGTTCCTCTCCTCTGTTCTCAAAGAAACCGCCGGCTACAGTGGTGTTTCGGATGTGCCCAAATCCTAATTTGGCTGGGGGGGAAGCACTACTTCCAGTGCAATAAAATTGGATGATTACTAGCAGGTCTGTTAGGGAAGGGGAGCTTGATGCATTCTCTAGCCCTGAGCTTGATGTCCGTCCGACAACTACTGAGAACAACAGAAGGGGAAAGAAGAGACATTTAGCATTTGCAAGGGGGTCGCGTGTTTACCAAGTCAGCTGGCATCCACCAGTGAAGAGTATGCCTGAACAACACATTCATCTGCTCCTTGTTTATTGCATTAAGACGCTTGCTTCCGGCCCACCCCTCAAGAGACTTCGGCTACTTATGATAATAAATAAGAAAACTATCTTTGCGAATTTTTCACAAAAGTGGCTGAAATTTTTACATTTACTATAATTGGATTACAGAAGCTCACTCCCAAAATTCCATGTGAATCGGTTTAAAACTTAAAAAGTTAGCATTGGAAATTTTTATTATGTGTGCCTCTTTAGACAGTGAGCCTTGAGCAGAAAGGGTGTTACCATAGCAACGGTTGATTGACAGCTGGGAGCGCTGATCCGAAGCCCTTGGTTGGGAAGAAAGCAAACACCTGTTTATCACTTCCACGGCTCAAAAGGACTAAGATATTTTCAGAAATCCATTTTCCGCAATTTTGAAAATAACACAGTAAAATTTTTACAGTGGTTAAAATACATCACAATAAAGTTCTAGTGCAAATTTCGCCGAATTCCGTTTGAAACTTTAGCAGATGCAAAACAAAAAAAAAAAAAAAATCTTCCGTTGCAAAATCGGATTCAAAAAAGAAACGGCAATTATAAATTACGGGAAAAGCAAGCAAATTATTTTTTTTTAGATGCCATGGTTTATTTAAACAGAGTGATCCTTAAATTTTGTTTCTGTGATGATATGGACTCTATTTTAATTACAAACATACATTTTTATTCAGATGTCTGAGTTACTGTTTTAATAAAAAAATCTAATTAAAAAGTTTTCAATGGATTTAGGCGAAATTCAGCAGATAAACGTATTTTAGTAAATTGCAACGTTATGACGTAAATTTGGTCATTTTGTCGAAAATTGGGCAGCATTTTTTTTTTTGCGTTTTCTCCTATAGTTAGGGTGAAGGAGGAAGACACTTCAGTGAGCTGCAGGTGGTGATTTATGGCGATGTGCCAAATGAAAAGAAGCGTTCCATCAGGACATTCCAGAGGTTGAGTGTGCGTGGACGCGTGCTCCTGCTGTTCGAACTTAATCGGAATGTTTTCGGGAGGGGGAGAAATATCCGTTTCAGCTTTACAGCTTTCAGGCTCCTTTTTTTTTTCTTGGTAATAAATAAAAACCATAGTTGCTGCATTCACCATTGATCCATATTCGCATTTCTTGAATATAAACAGCAGACAATCGGAAACATGGTGTTGGGTGGGTCTTGATGTTCTTCATTTGTATCTGCTGAATTTTGTTCTGTGGGAATACGGAATGAGTTATACTGTGAATACATACAAAACTACATATTTTTGAGCTGAAAAAATATGTCTACTTGTACACAGTAGCTAACGTGTGAACTCAGACGAAGACATATGGACGTCTGATTCCATAAAAAAATCAACCCATTTTATTATACACGACAGGTAAAAAAGAAAAACATTACATGTTTTTAAACATTATAAAGGAAAGCGGATTTTTGAAACACCATGACTTGATGATATTAATTTCTGAAAGTTTTTTTTTTCGATTTTAATTTCTGAAATCTTTTTTTTCAATTACAATACACTGTAACATGATACCTGTGTGTTGTATCCCTTAGTTGTATGGCAGATTTTCAGTTGGCCGATATCCGCGATCGTAAGTGATAGTTACATTGCTATTGTTGATGATGACAAGATAAATACTGGAGTAATGTAGAATGTTGCATAACGTAAAAAAGAAATCGCCCCCTTCGAACTTTTATGCGGTTATCATAGCTGATCAACCATTTCATTCCATGAACATCAGCACATTTCAATCATTTGACCATTGGGGGTCTGACTGAATTCAGCAGTGCTTAAGCGCCTAGCGCAACGAGAACATGCTAATTATGGACAGTTCTATTCCCTTCCCCCTATCATCCCTAATCCATTTGCATCTTTCATTTTTATTACTTAAAACTGAAATTGCTTTTAAAAACTAATTTGAGCATGATACTGTAAAGCGTAGTAATCATCCTGGAATTTTTTGTATATGGCCTGGAAAAGGCCTGGAAAGTCCTTGAATTTTTTCCCCCAAAAAGAGTACGAACCCTGTTATAATGTTTAAAGTAGATGCATTTTTTTCCAGGTTTTCACTAAATGTCTCAATGAAGGGGAAATTCCTGAGGATTGGAACGATGCTATGATGATCCTGCTGCATAAAAAAAAGGTGACCTTAAGGATCTCAGGAACTACAGGCCCATCAGCCTCCTATCAGTGGTTTATAAAATCTTCACAAAGGTTCTTTTGTATCGCTTGAAGGTAACACTATACATCACTCAACCGGAGGAACAAGCTGGATTCAAGAGTGGCTACAACTCTATAGATCATTTGCATGTTCTGAGAGAACTAATTGAAAGAACAAGGGAAGCTCCCATTATGTGTGGCTCTTGTTGATTATGAAAAGGCCTTAGATTGTTGTGTGAAACCATCAGCAGTTACAATGGCTTTGATGAGATCCTGCGGTATTGAAGATGCATACATTAGTATTATTAATAACATCTATGAAAATGAAAGTGCAAAGGTTTGATTTCGGAGATACAGCAACAATAAAAATTGGAAAGGGAGTGAGACAAGAGACACAGATCTTCCAAACTCTTTAATGCCACATTGCAAAATGTCTTTCAATCATTGAACTGGAAAAACTAAGGGATAAAAATTAATGGAGATTATTTAACTCACCGTTTTGCTCATAATGTAGCCATTTTCACAACTGCCTCTTCAGAACTGCAAAGTATGATCCAGGAACTTGTTGACAAGAGTTAAGAAGTGGGATTAAAAATAAACTTTGAGAAGACAAAACTGATGTACAATGCTTTTCCAAGTAATGAAGATTTATCGATTGGTGGGGAAAAGCTGGAGGTAACTGATACCTACATTTATCTTGTACAACAGATATCAAGCAAGGGTCATATTGATGAAAAAATTAATTGATGTATAAAACTTGCCTGGAGAGCTTTTTGGAAGAAACAGTATAATTTTCAAGAACAATATGCCATTATGTGTCTTAAAAGAAAAGTGTTTGATCAATGCATTCTTCCCTTTCTTACGTATGGGGCCGAGATGTGGACCTTAAATAAAAAGGGCACACAAAGACTGCAGACTACTGAAAGAAGCATGGAGAGATGCATGCTTGGTGTAACCAGAAAAGATAAAAAGAGGGCATCGTGGATAAGGAAAATGACAACAGTGGAAGACATCATGATCAGAGTAAAATCTTTGAAATGGCAATGGGTTGGACATTGCCAGAAGGACGGATCACCGATGGATAACCAGACCTGTCAACTGTTACGATTTTATCGTATTTAGTACGACAATATGATTTTGTTGCCAAAAATACGATTTTTTAAAGAAAAGTCTCCCATTTTCTCCTTTTTGAGACAAACTGAAAAGTTTACATGTAATCTGTTTTTTTCCCTTCAAAAGATTTTTTTCTCAAAGAGGTTTCCGATTTCTGGATGCTTGACTTTACTTTTTAAAGAAAAGTGTTCTAATGAAAATGAAAAAAAGATTGGTTCCTCTCCAAGAACTGGTTTGTATACCATTCCAAAATTGGATCATTCAAAATCAGAAAGTTGTAAATCCAATGAAACGTTAAGAGGAAAAAAATGTGAATTTGACTTCTAATAAGAAATTTAAAATGACTGCAGTTAACATCGAACATGATAAAAAAATCTCAAACACATGCAATTAAAAACCGACAAGAACTGCATGAAAAAAAATCTTGTAAAAAATGTGTTAAATAAGCAAGAGAGGACTTTGTTTACCTTGAGTTCAACTGTGAATCAAACTTATGCACTGTTTCTTTGCCATGTTACAAACGTTTTTGAAAAATACAATATAATATTTCAGCAGGAGGAACCTTGTGTGCATACACTTAAATCTGATGTTTAAAATCTTTTTAATGAGCTAATTAGATTTGTAAAAGTAAGTATTATTAAGCAAGCAATATGAACATTTCATGTTAAATATAATGAAATAGAGAAACAAAGATACAACACAGAGTTATCAGTTGGTTTTGAAACCAAATAATTGATTAAAACAGTTAGCACTGAGAAGCGGAAATAATTTGTTTCTTAAGTTAGACATTTTTTTATTAAGGGCTGCGACTATATAATTTTTAAATTTCCATGGAGTTTAGAAATGTTAAATCATGTCCAAGTTGCTGATATTTGTAGAAGACAACAGTAAATTTTTTCATCAATTCAGTATGAAAAAGTAAGAAATTTTTCATCAATTCAGTATGAAAAAGTAAGAAATTTTTCATCAATTCAGTATGTGAGAATGAAGCAATTCTTGAAGCTGTTGATGCCATAGAAAGTTAATTTTTGAAATTTCAAGTAGCATCATTACCAGATAACATTTTACATAGCATAAGTATTAGTAAACAATGGTATTTATTATTAAAAGAAAAGACCTTTTATGGCAAATTTCTGTATATCAGACTTTGTAAAATCGTGTTACGAATTTTAACCATGCCTCATAGTAATGCCTTGTGTGAAATAGTAATGCCTCAGTTTAGTAAGGAGAAATAAGATTGAATGTAAGAGGCTCTTTGAGTACTTTCTACACTTGAATCACTTTTACTTGCAAAAACCAGCACGTCTGCGCCTTGCTTCCAGTAAAAATATTCTGTTGAATTTAAAAAAAAAAAAAAAAAAAGCCAAGTCAGCCACACATGTTGGTTTAAATAAAAGTTAGATTTCTTAATGGTTGTCATGTGTGAAATTTAATGTTTCCTTGTTGTAAATGGAAAGCAAAAATACATGAGCTACATTATGATTTTCTAATAGTTTCACATTAATATATTTTCCTGAACAGTGAAGATTTTTGTTTAAATTTAATAAATGTTTGAAATGTTAAATATTGAATTTAATTATTAACAACATGGAAGTGTTTGCTGATTAGATTTAATTAGTTTCTCAATGAAATTTTTATGTTGGGAAAAAATACCTACATTCTGATCATCAAGAATTTATATAGCTGAAATAGGCTTCAAAACTTATCAGCATGTGTCATGTTACGATTTTTCTATCTGAGTGTTACGTTTTTTTTTTTTTTGGTTCTGAGAGGTTGGCAGGTCTGGGTAACTAAAATTTTATACTGGATTCTGCACATGCAATCAAGAACATGAAGCGGGGAAAAGCTCCAGGAGAAGATGGAATTACTGTAGACATCATACAAGAAGCAAGTGGAGAAATCGAAACAGTACTCGCCCAAATTTTCACTCGATGCCTTAATGAAGGGAAGATTCCTGAGGATTGGAACAACAGTACAATGATCCTGCTACATAAAAAAGGTGACATTGAGGATCTCAGGAACTACAGACCTATCAGCCTCCTATCAGTGATTTATAAAATCTTCACTAAAGTTCTTTCACACTGCTTGATGGTAACACTGGACATGACTCAACTGAGAGAACAAGCTGGATTCAGGAGTGGCTACAGCACAATAGATTATATCCACGTACTGAGAGAACTGATTGAGAGAGCGAGGGAATATGAACTTCCATTGTGCATGGCTTTTGTCAATTATGAAAAGGCCTTTGATTCGGTGAAACCGTCAGCAGTTTTACAATGGCTCTGAAATCCTGTGGTATTGAAGATGAATACATTAATATTATTAATAACATCTATGAAAATGCAAGTGCAAAGATTCAGCTGTTTGAAAATACAACACACATCAAAATTGGAAAGGGAGTGAGACAAGGTGACACAATATCTTCGAAGCTCTTTAATGCCACATTGGAAAATGTCTTTCAATCACTGAACTGGGAAAACAAAGGGATAAAGATTAATGGAGATTATCTAACCCACCTTCGTTTTGCTGATGACGTAGTCCCCCGAGTGATGACATGCCTATAAAACTGTCGGGGGGGTGATATTTGATAACCAATACATAAAGAAAATTCTTGCTGCTCCATTAACAAAGTTGAGTTGCGAAAGACAGCAGCAGTTGTTTGTTTATTTGCGTATATACTTAAACATCGCATAAGAAAAGACTATGAAAGAGTAGAAAACTGTTGTGAAACAATTTTAAGAAAAAGAGTGCAGGCACGTGTACTGTAAGTTAATTTTCGATGGCTAAACACCTCGAGTTTTTCTGGGAGTTGCTAATTGTACGCTACTGTCAGAAGAGCAGTTGCAGTTGCTAAAATTAACTTCTCAGTTTTTCGTAATAGTAAAATATTCACTCTAGAGAGTTTTGTCCTCTGTGAACGGGGGGGGGAGAAGGTGCAATGCTCTTGACCTCGCTGCTGGGTTGATAGCACTGGTCGCTACCGAAACTCTGCTTACCTCCTCTCCAAAACGTAATGGCAATTGTCTAATCTACTAAATAAATAACAATTAACACATACGCGTGCATGCTTATTCATAAAATGTAAGTTGAGTATATTTCCTGTTCAATCAGCTGATTTTACAAATAGAATTCATATACAACACTTATAATAGTGTAAAGATTTTTATCTATTTAAAACATATTCAAAGATTTCAATTTTTTTAAAGAGGGGGGGGCGATTGTGTTCATAGTGATCTCCACCTGGGCCACGATAAACCATGCACTGCCCATGGCTTCTGTTCCCTTAGAAGATAATCCTGGATCGATGGGAGACCAGCAGAGTTTTGACACACCCCCCTCACGTGGTGGTGAGGTGTCTCAAAGCTAGGTAGCTTTCAAAAATGTTTCAACTTAGTTGGCTGGTAACAAGAGAGGGACTCCATTTCAACTCTGGCAGGGTCGTACCATCATGGTCTCAGATTTCTCTAAAAATTAAGGGGTGTTCCTTGATTAAAATAAGGAGACCCATATCTTTTCTTTCGGCAAGAAAAAATTTTTCGTTTGAGACAGAGGGTTTCAAATCTTCCACCGTCAAACAAGCTCTCTAAAAACCGGTTATTTTTCCTAACTTCAGCGAGTCATTGCAGCAGAATTAAAAAAGATATTTTGTTCTGGTATTTTTTATTACATTGTGTGTGTAACGTATAATAATATTTTGATGCTAATATTTTTTACACATCGTATGATTAAAATTTTAAAAAAAAATCGTAAACTTTGATTTTTAAAAAAAATTGAAATTTTTAAGATTTTTTTTCAACTGGTTCAAATGGAGTTTTTGTTTTCTATACTCGTTTTTTTGTTAAAGACATACAAATGTGCACTTTATTTGCAATTTTTTATGTGTCTGTGAAACTGCTAGTTTCTGCAGCGTTTAAAAACAGCCGATTTTGAAAAATCTCCAACTTTGCCAACGATTTTCTCAGAAAAACCCTTTTTAAAATTCTGAAAATTAAATCCCTGTTTCATTATCAACAGGAGAATATCTGTGTAAATTTTCACGGATCTAAAAACGTCCGTTTCCGAGTTAGACACTTTTGAATTTGGTTTGAAAACCTACGATTTCTCCGTGTTCTAAAGGCGCAATTTTGGAAAAATCTCAGGCGCAAAGTACGTATTCTCTTACCCGAATGAGAGCGTTGGATCCGTCCACCTCACCCTATTCTGGGCGATAACATGCCTAAAGAATGGTCTTGGAAAAAAAAATAACAAATCTATATATATAGAATTGAATGTATGTCTGACAAACAAATTTAGTTTCTAATTTAGAACCACCAAACTTGGTATACTATCTCATGGTACCCTAACTTAGACCGTAGACGGTTTTTGGAAGGGGTCGGAGCCCGGGGTCAAGGGGCTCCACACAAAACTTCCATAAAATCTAGTTTTCAATTTAGAACCACCAAATTTGGAATACTATAGCATGGTACCCTAACTTAGACCGCAGACTGTTTTTGGAAGGAGTCGGAGCCCTGGGTCAAAGGGCCCCCACACAAAATTTCTGTAAAATATACTTGTATACTATAGTGCCCTAACTGAGGCCGTAGATGGTTTTTGGAAGGGGGCAGAGCCCTGGGTGGTTGGGAGCCCGGGGTCAAAGGGCCCCACGCAAAATTTCCGTAAAATCAAGTTTTCAATTTAGAACCATCAAATTTGGTATACTTTTTCTTGGCACTCTAACTTTGTAAAATATTTTACGAAAATTTTGTAGGGATGGGGGCTTGACCCCGGGTTCCGACCCCTTCCCAAAACCGTCTTGTCAAAGTTAGGTGCCCAAAAAAAGTATACCAAATTTAATGGTTCTAAATTGAAAACTAGATTTTACAGAAATTTTGCGTGGGGCCCTTTGACCCAGGCTTTCCCCTTCTAAAAACCGGTCTAAGTTAGGGTACCATGAGATGATAGTATACCAAGTTTGATGGTTCTAAATTGACATACATTCAATTCTCTCTCTCTATCTATAGATTTGTTATTTTTTTTTCCAAGACCGTTTTTTAGGCATGTTATCGCTCAGGGTAGGGTGAGGTGGCTGGATCCAACACTCTCATTCGAGTAAGAGAATACGTACTTTGCGCCTTAGATTTTTCCAAAATGGCGCCTTTAGAACACGGAGGAATCGTAGGTTTTCAAACCAAATTCAAACGCGTCTTAACTCGGAAACGGGCGTTTTTAGGTCCGTGAAAATTTACACAGATATTCTCCTGTTGATAATAAAACAGGGATTTAATTTTCAGAATTTTAAAAAAGTGCTTTTTTGAGAAAATCGTTGGCAAAGTTGGAGATTTTTCAAAATCAGCTGTTTTTAAAGCTGCGGAAACTAGCAGTTTCACAGACACATATAAAAATGTGCACTTTATTTGCAATTTTATGTCTTTTAACAAAAAAACGAGTATAGAAAAAAACTCCATTTGAACCAGTTAAAAAATCTTAGAAATTTCAATTTAAAAAAAAATCAAAGTTTATGATTTTTTAAGATTTTAATCATGCGTTGTGTAAAAAATATTAGCATCACATATTATTATACGTTATACACACAAGTGTAATAAAAAATACCAGAACAAAATATCTTAAATTCTGGTGCAATGACTCGTTGAAGTTAGGAAAAATAACCGTTTTTTAGAGAACTTGTTTGACGGTGGAAGATTTGAAAACCTCTGTCTCAAAGGAAAAATTTTTCTTGTCGAAAGAAAAGACATGGGTCTCCTTATTTTAATCAAGGAACACCCCCTTAATTTTTTTAGAGAAATCTGAGACCGTGATGGTACGACCCTGCCAGAGTTGAAATGGAATCCCTCTCTTATCAGCAGCCAACTAAGTTGAAACATTTTTGAAAGCTACCTAGCTTTGAGACACCTCACCACCACGAGAGGGGGCGGGGTGTCTGGTGTCAGAACTCCGCTGGTCTCCCATCGATCCAGGATTATCTTCTAAGGGAACAGAAGCCATGGGCAGTGCATGGTTTATCGTGGCCCAGGTGGAAATCACTAAGAACACAAATCGCCCCCCCTCTTTAAAAAAATTGAAATCTATGAATATGTTTTAAATAGATAAAAATCTTTACAGCATTATAAGCGCATAAGTTGTATATGTGTTCTACTTGTAAAATCAGTTGATTGAACAGGAAATATACTCAACTTACATTTTATGAATAAGCATGCACGCGTATGTGTTAATTGTTATTTATTTAGTAGATTAGACAATTGCCATTACGTTTTGGAGAGGAGGTAAGCAGAGTTTCGGTAGCGACCAGCGCTATCAACCCATCAGCGAGGTCAAAAGCATTGCACCTTCTCCCCCGTTCGCAGAGGACAAAACTCTCCTGAGCGAATATTTTACTATTGCGAAAAACTGAGAAGTTAACTTTAGCAACTATAACAAAACAGCAACTGCTCTTCTGACAGTAGCGTACAATTAGCAACTCCCAGAAAAACTCGAGGGTGTTTAGCCATCGAAAATTAGCTTACAGTACACGTGCCTGCACTCTCTTTTTTCTTAAAATTATTTCACAACAGTTTTCTATTCTTTCATAGTCCTTTTCTTATGCGATGTTTAAGTATATACGTAAACAAACAAACAACTGCTGTCTTTCGCAACTCAACTTTGTTAGTGGAGCAGCAAGAATTTTCTTTATTTGTTATCCCCCCCTCCACAACTGTGTTTTAGGCATGTCATCACTCGGGGAAAGGTGAGGTAGACATATCCAACCAGGGCCAGCTGATCTAATGCTCCCATTCCATCATTCGGGCAAAGAATATCTAACGCTTTGATTTGGGTAAGAGAAATACGTACTTTGCGCCCTAGATTTTTCCAAAATGGCGCCTTTAGAACATGGGGAAATTGTAGGCTTTTAAACCGAATTCAAATGCGTCTAACTCGGAAACGGGCGGTTTTAGGTCCGTGAAAATTTACTCAGATATTCTCCTGTTGATAATAAAACAGGGAATTAATTTTCAGAATTTTAAAAAATAGCCATTTTGAGAAAATCGTTGGCAAAGTTAAGAGATTTTTCAAAATCGGCTGTTTTTAACGTTGCCGAAACGCGGAAACTAGCAGTTTCACAGACACACAAAAAATTACAAATAAAGTGCACATTTGTATGTCAAAAACGAATATAGAAAAAACTCCATCCAAACCTGTTTAAAAAAAAACTTTAAAAAATTCAATTTTTTAAAAATCACAAAGTTTACGATTTTTTAAAATTTTAATCATACGATGTGTAGCAAATATTAACATTAACACCATATATTATTATATGTTATACACACAATGTAAAAAAATACAAGAACACGATATATTTTTTAACTCTGCTGCAATGACTCGCTGAAGTTAGGAAAAATAACTGTTTTCTAGTGAGCTTGTTTGACGGTGCAAGATTTGAAACCCTCTATCTCGAAGGGAAAACTTTTTCTTGCCGAAAGAAAAAATATGGGTATCCTTATTTTAGTCAAGGAAAACACCTTAATTTTTTTAGAGAAATCTGAGACCATGATGGTACAACCCTGCCTGAGTTGAAATGGAACCCATCTAAGTTATCTTAGATGGGTTCATGTATATTTCCAGAAATGAACATGTATATTTCCAGAACATGTATATTCCTGTATCATGTATATTTCCAGAAATGAACAGAATTGTTCAGGATTACTGTTATGAATCGGATGCTATGTACCAAATGATGATTTTATGCACTGTGTTGCATGCAGTGTAAATCTCCTTTTGAAAGATTGCCCTGAAATTAAGATTTTCCAAGATTGTTCTTAAAATATATGCAGTTTTCTGTCATTTACCCTGGTGGCAAAGACTAGATGAAATGCTTGCTGATGATAAGTTCATTAAAAAAAACTTTGAATGAATTACTATCCCCAGCTGAATGATCCTCTTGTTTCGATTTGCATGTTAAGCACTGAAATACATTTTTTAAATCTGTGGTTAAAAGTTTGTCAAATATCATTCTGCAAAATATGCATTAAGATCAGGAGCAATTTTTCTCAAAAAAAGCAACAGTTTTGTTGATTTTATTTTGCTGCTTGTTTTAATGAGTGAACTACTTGAAAATGTCATCTCAGATATGTTACAAAGGGACAATTTAAGTGCAGCATTTTCGCTATTAAAAGCTGAACTTGTTAAAAACAAAAAATAATTTTGACTATTTTGTAGAAGAATCGTCTAATGTAGATAGCTATTGGAATATCTGACCCAAGATAAAAGTGAAATATTGACTTAAAAAATTCTTTGAAGTTACCTCTAACAAGTGACTCAAAAACATTTCATTGAAATGCTTCCAAGTCACTGTTTTTAATACATCACTTGATATAATCATTAACCAGCTAGATAAATGATTCATAGGTATCAATAATATTGTAAAAATATTTTTGATCCTCTGTACTATATCACTTATTTTACTTTGAGAAGAACAGAAACTATGACATTTTTAGAGAAATAATTCATGTGTCAGCTGCCATTGTGAGCCAAGTACATACTTTTAAAAATATCTGTGTAGAAAATAAAAAATAACTACTGTAAAAAAATTGCAGAACTTTTATTAATGACCCCCCTAGTTGTGTTCTGTGCAGGCAGTCTCCCTGATTAGTACATATTTTCTGTTATATCTAACTCCTTTTGTGATGACAGCTTTAGCTGAAAGATTGTTTTCAAAACTGAAACTGATCAAGGACTACTTAATCATGAATCATGGTGAATCATGGATTAGTGCACTAGTAGTGTTAACTGTTTAATGTGAAAGCATTTGTGTATTAAATAAATTCTATACGAACAAGTCGTGGAACTTAAAATTTTATACTGCCATGGTATATGCATATATTTCTGATTTCTTCTAATATCTACCCAGACCTTTTGCACTGGGTAGTGGCATTCCCATTATTCAGATAGCAGAATAAGATTAGCAAGGTAAGTTTTTAAAATAAGTTTTCAGAGCTGCCAAGTGTCCTGGTTTACCTGGATTCTGTCTGATTTTGAAAATATTTTCCAGAAATCCAATTTTTCTACAAAAAATCCGGTTTTGTGGTTTTCTTTATTTTTTACTTTTATTTATTTATAATCCTTCCGTATGATATGAGATTTTTTTTTACTTTGTTACTAGTTATGGATGACCTGATTATTAAGTCAGGGGATGGGGCAAAAGCTTTTTTTTTTTTTTTTTTTTCACCGTTGGATTATACAGCAAGTATTTACCAACATTTGACATTTTTTCTTCAGAGTAAATGGAAATCAGAATTCCTCTAAAAAGTCACTACATGTATTGCTGTCTTGTGTTTTCCTTCTGAAAAAACTTAAAATTGGTTTTTAATCTCCTGTGCATTTTAGCGATTTACAAAGTCATTTTGAAACCTAGTGATGGCTTGCAATGCAGTGTAATGTAATGTAGTATAGTGGATCAAAGTGAGTCTGGCAGTTCTCGGAAATATTTCTAAGTTGGTTTGAAAAAGTTTAAGATAAACTGAAAGATTAAAATTAATGTATTAAAATTCTGTACAACCCATTTGCATTTTTGCAGTTTTCCTCTTCATCCTCAATTATGAGTAATCCACTACTGGTTGAAGCTCTTTCCCTGGATGGTTCTACTTCATGATTTTTGCCTGGCTGTTCTTAATTGCACATACTGCACTCTTACCATCCATCACTTTTCCATCACATCTTTTGTCTTTATGTTGTAACTGTTCAATTACCATATTTGCTATTTTATTCATATTTAATATCCATATAGTGATGTATTTTGCCTAAAGTTCTTTGTGTTGTAAAGGCTGAATGGAACAAAAATTAAATGCAGTTAATTTTTATAAATGAACTTTTAACACAGCTACATTATTAAAGTGTTTTGCTGCTAGAATATAAATAACCTCTCCTCATGGATATTACTGTGGAGAAAAGGATTAAGGAAACAATTAACAGTAGTATTACGTGTGCTTCGATACTAACTAAACAATGTATTTCCAAGAACTTCACATTTTTAATGTGCGATTCATTCCACAAGCTTTTATCAATGAAATTTGCTTCAGTGTTTTATATCTAAATGCATTTAATAACATCTTGGTCATAATCTGTATAGCTGAAATTGTGTTCCAACAATCCACTCTTTTTTTTTTTTTTATTTTTTTTTTTTTATTTGTTTCATGCGTTTTACTAGAATATTCTGGTGAGATGTAGTTTTTTTTTATTTTGTTTTTAGGGAAGCTTATTCAAAGAGAAAATCTGATGAGTTTCAACAGAGACAATTGTGAGTATTATGATTACTCTGATTTTAATATTTTTGAATATTTGTTGATTCTTTACTCATTTCTTCTTGCCAGAAACTATGTATGACTTCATAACAGAATTGGTAATCTATGATTCAATTAAATAATATTTAATTGAATCATAATTACCAATTCTTGTGGAAATTCTTTCAAACTACACAAGCATAATACAACCTGAAGATGTAATCTTAATAATTTAGTCATGCAGAGAATAATTTCTGGTAAAATATTCATCCTGAGTAGGTGAAGAGGTATGGCTGTTCCAGAGGTGCCAACCATTACGGATTTTCCATAATTATTATGGTTTAGGCTGCCAGATTACGGAATTACGGACAGTTTGAAAGAATTCAAATTTCAGTGTATTTCATAAAAGTTCTGAATTTTGTGTCATTTTTTTGTTAAAATCACTGTTTAAACTGCGACTACATTTATAGTTCTTTTTGCACAAATGCGAAAACGTTTAATTGGTGCTGTTTCTAAGTAAGCGCCATTGAAATTCAGTTATTGAATACATAGGCAAAGCCAATATCTAGTGAAGAACGGCAAGGCGATATTGCATAATATGTCGGAAAAGGCGTTGTCGGCACAATGACGTCCGCATACCTGCCAAGTATTCCGGATTTCTCTGAACGGATTTTGGGGTGGTTTTAAGCTCAGAAGATAGTTTCTTCCGAATTTTCGCCAAAACAGCTCATGAATTTTTTTTTTTTAATTGATGGAAATTGATATAGTTGTTACTGTCGCTTAATGTAAACTCCTGCTTTTGTTTTATTATGATCTCTTAGCGATTGAACCTTATGTTATCATCTGTTTCTAGCATTGAGCGATATTTATTTATAGATTGCACACACACCCACCCGCCAGTCCTTTCAAACTCCCTCTCTCTATGTTGAAATAGCTGCGCTGAAGTTCGATATTTTTAAAATTCTGCGCCGTGCAGAGTTCGCCAAAATGCGTAATCACGCGTCTAGCACACATCAAAAATGGTGTTTACGCGTCGAAATTTTACCAACTCTTAAAAATACGCATCAGGAAGCGCGCAGAATACAAATCAGTTCGTAAAAATATGCATCGAAGAATTTTGCCAACACGTAAAAATGCACATCGGGACGGTATTTTGTCTTTCCAAAACGGAAGTAAATGAAATAAAGATTTTTTCCATAATCGTAATTTCATTTTCGTGCGATGTTGCCTCTGTTCAGTATTGTTGTTATACATGAATTTATTCCAAAAATATTTGTATTTCAGTGTGAAAGTGGAGGGAAAATTTCTGAAAACGGAAATTTGCTGGTGCAAGAATTCCCCTTGTAATCTCCAGGCATGAGCGTGCAACGGCTTCGAGGAATTTCTCCTTTTCTGTCATAATTTGAGTTATCCTCCAGATTGATGCATAACTGAATAGAAACTTCGAGGCAATGGGCAGTGAGGGAGAATGTTTTTCGCCTAAAACTAGAAAATGTAAATTTCGTCTTTCAAAACTTTCGAAACGAAAGTTAGACGCAGTGAAGATTTCCCTCTTAGTCGTAATTTTATTTTTTACGTGATGTTTCCTCAGCCTAGTATTGTTGTTATTTCATTTTATTTCATAAATATTCGTATTTCAACTTGTAAATGGAGGGATAATGTCCGAAAATGGTAATCGGACTTAAGAAAGATTTCTCCCATAACTGTATTTTTCCCCCCAATGATTTCTTGAACATGTATCCTGTATTCTCAAATATCCCCCCCCCCCCCCGAAAAAGTTTGCATTTCAGCTTGATAAAGAGAGGATGTGTGTGTGTGGGGGGGGGGTCGAAACGAAAGTGACAAAGCTGAAAATTTGTGTTCAAAAGTATTCATATTCTCAAAATTACACTATTCATCCTTTATCTAAAATAATGCTGTCATGCATTCATGATGGATAAAATTGTCATCCAAGGGCATACAAAAGAAAGGGGGAAAGGTCACTGTCTTGTCATTGCTTAAATGAAATCAAGTTATTTCTAAAATTGTGTCATTCAATTTAAAAAAAAAAAAAAATCAAAACCTTGAAAATCATCACAATTTCCGAACTCTACGAGTGACTGATACAGAAAAATAATTGAAAACAAGTATCATTAAACATACTGCTAGCACATCCCATACATTACCACACTCCCCTAATAGATTATCGTGAATTAACAGTTCTGGTACTGTCACAAATCTTCTTGATTTTAAGATAAATCTTCTTAATTTTAGGGAAAATCTTGATTTTTGCAAACAATCTTCTTGATTTGGAAAATGTTGGTTGGCGGGTATGTGTCCAATATTAACCAACATTCAGCCATCATAATCAATATCGGCTCAATATCTAGCCAATACCCACTTGGGTCATTAAAAATATTAACCATTAAAATAGAAGGGTCTTGTTATAAGATATTTGAATTTATAAGGTTATTACACATTTTGCACGTTAATTTCTCATGAAATACCCTTCCCACGTGTGAACGATGAGGCTTCGTATGGTGATTACTGATAGGCACCGCAGAAGGTTGGTATCTCTATCTCTGTGACATGAGGTAAGTACAATATTGATAATTTAATTTCACAATTTTTTGTCAGGATAGTGTAAACATATAAGGTTATTACACATTTCACGCAGTAATTTCTCATGAAATACCCTTTCCACGCATTAACGATGAGGCTTTGTGTGGTGATTACTGATAGGCACCATGTACAAGTATTACAGATTACACAGTAATACTATAATATTGTCCTTAACTTTGAAGAAAAAAATGGCTTGTTACATTACTGAAAACATTACTGAAAGTTTGTGTTCCATTACTGAAACATTACTGAAAAATACCCTATTGATTACTGATAGGTTCTGCTAGAGGTTGGCACCTCTGCTGTTAATTTTTTAAGCCACTATAGATTGAAAAAGCAAGTCATATTTTTGTTATTGTTGAAGTTTTCATAGAAAAAAATGTGGTGCAGACTAGATTTCATAAAAAATGAATACAGGTAAAGTTTCCTATAGTCGATGGCTGTGTACATTTGGACATTCTTTTGCCAACTGATTGAAGATGACGGGGGGGGGGGGGGGGTTAAAGCTATATTTTAATATGAAATCTGAATTTATCTAAAAAATCTGCTGTAGGTCATCATCCTGGTGATCATGTACTGATAGTTAGAATAACCACATTCACAAGTTAATTAAAACATGTGTGCATGTAATGGGGCTAATGATTTAAAAAGCATTTCCTGTGGGAAAGATTGCTCTGTACCTTGAATCCTTTGTATTATTTTACATTGATAATTAATTAAATTAAGTTTGGGCTTATTGGAGAATATAACTCTTTGCATGATTATTTAGTTCGTAAAGTGCCACTAGTCTTTGTATCATCCTCCTAACACATACTGATGTCTCTATCCCTTAAGCTATATTTAAGGGATAGAGACACATACTGATGTCTCTATCCCTTAAGCTATATTTTAATATGAAATCTGAATTTATCTAAAAAATCTGCTGTAGGTCATCATCCTGGTGATCATGTACTGATAGTTAGAATAACCACATTCACAAGTTAATTAAAACATGTGTGCATGTAATGGGGCTAATGATTTAAAAAGCATTTCCTGTGGGAAAGATTGCTCTGTACCTTGAATCCTTTGTATTATTTTACATTGATAATTAATTAAATTAAGTTTGGGCTTATTGGAGAATATAACTCTTTGCATGATTATTTAGTTCGTAAAGTGCCACTAGTCTTTGTATCATCCTCCTAACACATACTGATGTCTCTATCCCTTAGTTAATGATTAAGCACTTAGAGAGGGATTGAGCAATTCCCTCTCTGGGAATACAGTTTGACCTCATATGTTTTTCACTTTTATATGGAATTTTGTGTTATTTCCTGATATTTCATTGCGGTTTCTACCGCTTTTTCAATTTGGCTATACATAATCCACTTATCTATTTTTTGCAATGCAATTATACTTTCAAATTTAAATTTCAGATTATCAAAAACACATGGGTCATTGATTCTTATATGTAACCTGGTATGTTACAACTGAGAGAATCAAGACAGTGTTGCTGTGTTCCTTCTTATTAATTTATTTGTACATTGCTCTGTTTATCTATTATCTTAAATTTCCCCTGCAAAATTGCACACTTATTTGCAAATTGAATATTGTTATAAATTAGTATAAAAAGTTGCAATTGTGCTGATATTTTTCATTTCTTTCCTACTAAATTTCTCTATGAAACTGCACTTCAATTTAATGAATTTAAAAGATCTGCACTGGGAAATAATTCTTTTGGTGTAAATTTTTTTTTCATTAGAATGAATGATCACAGATAAAAAAAAAAAAAAAAAAAAAAAACCATAAGGAAATTCAATTGTGAACTAGTGAGAAAAGCAATTGAAAACAACCAAAGTCTGAAAAGAGCAAAGGGACATCTTGGTAAGGGAAGGAAACAGATTATGACGCGGAAAAAAGAAGATGGTACTGTAACAAGAAATAGAAGCAAAATTTTGACACAAGGGTAAAAGATTTCTATTCAAAACTGTATGAAAGGGATGATACATCTATTCCAGACATTACCACAGATACCAGTACCGAAGTACCCCCAGTCCTCCCTGCAGAAGTTGCACATACAATTAAGAACATGAAACCGGAAAGAGCTCCAGGAGAAGATGGCATTACCGTGGACATTATACAAGAAGTAAGTGGAGAAATTGAAACTATACTCACCCAAGTTTTTACCACATGTCTCAATGAAGGTAAGATTCCTGGGGATTGGAACAATGCTACAATGATCCTGCTACATAAAAAAAAAAAAAAAAAAAGTGACATTGAGGATCTCAGGAACTACATGCCCATCAGCCTCCTATCAGTGGTTTATAAAATCTTCACTAATGTTCTTTCACATTGCTTGAAGGTAACACTAGACATGGCTCAACCAAGAGAACAAGCCGGATTTAGAAATGGCTGCAGCACTGTAGATCATATCCATGTACTGAGAGAACTAATTGAAAGAACGAGGAAACATGAACTTCCATTTTGCATGGCTTTTATTGGTTATGAAAAGGCCTTCGATTTCGTGAAACCATCAGCAGTTACAATTGCTTTGAAATCCTGCAGTATTGAAGATGCATACATTATTAATAACATCTATGAAAATGCAAGTGCTAAGGTTCGACTATTCGAAAATACAGCAACAATAAAAATGGGAAAGGGAGTGAGACAAGGTGACATCATTTCTCCCAAACTTTTTAATGCCACAATACAAAATATATTTCAATCATTGAACTGGAAAAACTAAGGGATAAAAATTAATAGAGATTATTTACTTCACCTTCTTTTTGCTGATGTAGTCATTTTTGCAACTGCCCCTTCAAAACTGCAAAGTATGATTCAGGAACTTGCTGACAAGAGTTAAAAAGTAGGATTAAAAATAAACTTTCAGAAGACAAAACTGATGTGCAATGCTTTTATTAGAGATATGCAAAAGTTTCTGCCATTTTAAAGAGAAAGGAGACAGGAACAAGCAGGAAACCAGTACACATTTATTCAACGAAATATTGGCCGTTAGCATCAGTGATCTTTTGTGGGTTTTCAGGCAACAAATGAGTGCCCCTGTAATAGAAGTCAAATAAAACTTATCGTCAAGTGTATCGCAGTATGTGTAGTAAAGAATGGCCTTTTTATGAAGCATCTAAAGTTTTGCTGAATCACATTTTATAGGCCATGTGGCTGTGATTTTAGCCTGTCGCAAGGCAGTTGCGATGCTTATAGGCGTTATGCGAAGAGCAAGACGCACAAAGATCATGTCAAAAGATTAAATGGAGATGTGAGTAAAATTAATGTAACCAAAAAACTTCTGACAGCTTATAAAGAATCCTGGAAAAAATATCAAGAGCAAATTAGTGCTGGAAAAATGCAGCAAAACAAGCAAAAAAGAGAAGAAATTGAATGTTCACGAGGTGATTTCAAATGGAAAGAAGCTGAACATTTGCAGCAGTTGGATTCCCTCATAAAATATTGAGATGAACATTGAATGTGGCATAAAAAAAAAAAGGCATGAGTGCAATAGAAAGTGGACAGATACTTTTAAAAGAAGCGAAACAAAACATTGCTAACTATCTTAAAAAATTAGAAAAGAATAGAAGTGAGCAACTAAATATTGAAAAAAGCAGCGAAAAAGTAAACATTTATTTGTAAAATAAATTATTAATAATGGGATCCTGTTATGATTACAAATTTTTTGATCTATTTGAAAACTAAAATGTTTGCATATGTGTGTGTGTATTTCAATGCAAGATGTTTTAAATTTGAGTAGGGTGCATCTATTTCCAAAACATTTTCTGCTTAAGAGTTTGTTCTATCTAGTAATATTTTACCTGCTAAACAATGTTTTTTCTTACACCAAAAATGTATTTTATCTGCTCCAAAAATGTGTTTTGTTGCTTCAAAAATGTGTTTTGTTGCTTCAAAAATGTGTTTCACCTGCTCCAAAAACACATTTTGCTGCTCCACAAATGTATTTTACCTGTTCCAAAAATGTATTTTACCTTCTCTAAAAATATATTTTACTTGCTCCAAAAATGTGTTTCACCTGCATTTTGCTGCTCCAAAATTTATTTTACCTGCTCCAAAAATGCATTTCGCTGCTCCAAAAATGTATTTTACCTGCTCCAAAAATGGTTTTGTAACTTTCCATCACTGACTCTAGTATTTCAGTTGTCCAATGGTGGTGAGTTTTTCTTCCAGTATATCTAGCCTATTGCTGCTTTGAGGGTTGACCATGGTGTCATCAACTCATGTCATATTCCTGATCCATTTTCCTATCTTTCTTGGTCACACCTAGCATGCATCTTTTGAGTTGTCAGAGGCTAGCTGTGATTTGTGGAAAAGGGGGGGCAGGTTCTGCACAAGAATGCAGCTGATGACACTTTCCATAGATCTGACTATGCAAAGTTGTAAAGCCATTCCCAGGAGTATGTCAGTTAACTTTTAGCTATTGTTCCACACTTAAGTGTCGTAAGGAAAATGCACCCAGCATTTTCCACATTTAGCTCAGGTCCCAGTGCTCCAAGGTTATATAACCTCTTACCCACTGGAGTGCTTGATCTGCTGTTTGAAGATAGAATAATAGAATAATCAGAGCAAACTTTACCCCCTCCCCCTCTGTTAAAACACTTCACACAAGCATGAAAGATAAAAAAAACAACAGCATAAGGTCTGACTTTTTTTAGCTTTGCAGCAGTGCAGAACCTTATGTGTCTGCTAACAGAAAGCAAAGTAAATTTAAACAATTGAAAATTAAATCCAGCATTTAGAGTTGTTAGGTGGTATCTAAATGTAGCATTTAAGGTAAAAGTGGGTTTAAAATATAGCTATGTGCATTAAAAATGCTGTGATCACATTAGGTAAAGTGATGAACACAATTTTTTTTGACATATGTTCAAAATCATGATTAATGAAGAACTAGTGTATTTTAATGAAACATTTCTTTTTGTTAGAAGTGGATTTATTTTATCATGAAATAGTAATATTGGATCATGTAATAATTTTGTAGAGCTTAAATATAAATGGGTCAATGTTAGTGTTTTTTTAAAAACTCTTTTACACTTAATGAACTTTCACCAGTGGAATCAGATTACTTTCTTGAACAACTGTCAACACTTAATGTTTAAAATGCCTTCAGTGTTAATTATTTCTGTATAAAGCTGAAGATAAGAAATATTTGCTAAAGTTTTTTTAATTTGTTTTTCATTAAGTATTTCTGCTGTATTGCATTCTGATATTTCATTTTGTCAAAATTCAATTCTTTTTTGACAAAGCTTTGTAAAATCAATGTACATGCTTTATATGAATGTGTGAAACTGCAACATGATTACAATGCAAAATTTCCGTAGGTTAAAAGAAAAGAAACAGCAGATGAATGCACAGTTTAAAAAAGAAGCAGAGGAGAAGCAACAATCGGAGGTAATATTGGGATGAGTAATTTTACAGTTTCCATGAACTAATTTATTTTCTTTTATTCTTCATGAATTAAAAACTGTTTAAGTATGAAAAAATGTCTTGGGGAATCTTGTTCTTCAGAGGCATGTAAATTGAAGGGGAGGGACATTAATTACATTATTCATTTTAATGAACAAATTTAGGAGTAAGGAAGGTGCATCAATATTCCCCATTCCAGCCTGTGCAATTTTTGCTGGGTTCATAAAGTGACATGTGGACAAGCGTTATTTCAGTGAAAAATAACTCTATAGTGATTAATCAATGCTGGGCTCTTTTCTTGCAGTGCAACATGAAGACAGTGCAACTGTTGGATGTTAGCATCCTCTGTGATGATATTGTTCTGCGGTAAGAGTTCATAGTGAATCACAACACGGCAATCCCACCAGCAACTCAGTATCACCTTCCATCCATGAAGGGATGGCTTAGCGACCTTCTGTGGGGGTTGTTCCTTCTTGGTCCAGGCTCTTTGTCGTGTAACATTCACGTATGTGACCAATTTTTTGTCCCCCATGACCAACCGATGCAAAAGCCCTCTCATTTTTCTTTTTCATACAGAGCAACAGCAATGGAGTAGCTTTGCACCTGATTTTGGTCAGACAAAGCATGGGGTACCTACCCATTTGCACAGTTTACACAAATGTCCCAACTTCCGAAGCTGTGTGTTGATGGTGGTATGGGAGATCTTCAGTTCCTCTGCCAGTTCCCGTAGTGTTGCATCAGGCTTGGTTGATAGCACGTGTTGCAGTGTATCATCTTCAACCTTATTCGGTCTCCCACTTCTGGGTGCATCAGACAAATTCCATACACCAGTGCTGGGTTTAAAATTCAAATTTGAAAAGGAAGTGAGTTTCCCCACTTGTGTTTGTAAATGGAGAAGATTGAAAATTTGGGTGGGGAGTTTTGAATATCTGACTTAATATTAAGACTGGGAAAACAGTAGTAATTTTCAAATAATATGAGCTATAATTGGTTTTTAAAACAAGCAGGTTAATTAAATCAAAAAGTTTATGACATTCAATCTCATAAAAATTACGATTCATTTTATGAAAACAGAGTTGTTTGTTTTATTGTATATTGATATCATAATATGTTGCATTGATATCATAATATGTTGCATTGATATCATAATATGCTGCCTAAATTATTTGTCTTTCATTCCTTGCCACAGTTAGCAAGCTTTGATCAGCTGGGTTTTTTTTTTTTTTTTTTCTGAGAGTTAAGCTGGCCCAATTTCAGAAATATTTCACTTTTGTTGCTCACCGAGTCTAAATTTTGACTTAATTCTGCTTTGTATCTAAAGTCACGTTCACATGGTACATTTGGTAAGCGTAACACAAGACCTACTTGCAGGAGAACCTTTGACACAAATGGAAATTTGTGGAGACAGTTGCTTATATCACTCTTACAAAACTTTGGAAATTAGAACATAGTTTTTGTTTACAGCTATGTTTGAATAGTGAATATTCCATTACTGCATCTTCATTAATTTTTGAGAAAATCTGGTCTTGCAAGGCTCTTGAAAAGCTGTACTGAAACTTGTGTTGTTTGTATTGTTTTATAGGTTCCACACACTCAAACTTCAAAAAGAGTTACAGTGGAGGAAAGAAATCTGCAGTCCATCTCATTCACAAAAGATGAAATAAACCTTGACTTGACATTACCATGTGCAAGTTTTGGCATTACAGGTGTCAACTAATTTATTTTTGAGAACATGTTTCTCTTCCCTCTTCAGCTCTGAAAAAAACATATCTTCTTAAATACTCCAAAGATGTTTGCAGTTCGCATAATCAAGAGTTGGTTGCTTCAACAATTCTCCTGATTTGAGGAATGTCCAGTTTCTCATTTTGCAACTATTTATGGGGGGCAAAATGACATTTAACAATAATACAGACAGTGGGTACCTCAGGGAAAAAATTATGATTACAGAAAAATCTTTGCTTCGTCCAACTTCCGTTTTCGAAAGTTTTAAAAGACTAAATTCAGTCCCCAGCCAGAAAAATGACAACCCCCTCTACCACCACTGCTACACACACACACACATACACATCAGTACCTCCTCCTAAATGAAAAAAAAAAAAATCTCTTTAGTTTTGCATCGTCTTTGAGAATGATGCAAATGATTACAATAAAGGCAGAGTTCCTTGAATCCGCGGAAGAAAGTAGTGTCTAAAGTTTACAAGGAAATTTTTGCTCCTTCGAACTTCCCTTATTGGAAATTGTTGTCCACACTTTCAAGCTGAAATACAAACATTTATTCAACAAACAATTGATATCTAGTAACAATACCGGACAGACAACTTCGTGAGGAAAAGAAATTACGATTGGGGAAATTTTTTTCACTCCATTTAACTTTTGTTTTTGGAAGTTCTGAAAAATGGAATGTCGTTCCCAGATGGACCCCCCCCCACACACACACACTAATCCTCCAAAAATAAAACATTATCTTCAGTTTTGCATCTATCTTGCTTGAATATAATCAAAATGATGGTAAAAAAAGCAGAATTCTGCGAATCCCAGGAAGAATCTCAGGCCTGATTCGTTACAGTCCACCATGTGCAAAATGAACTGCTCATGCGGCTACATATAGAAGCCAATTCCTGTGTCCATAAACTGATTATGTTCCTGACATGAACGATGTATTCAATTGCAATTTTCGGAACTCTGAAGGGTCCGTTTCTAACTTACGTAATTTTATGAAGAATGCATTTTTAATGCTCAAATTTTGGGAGTGGTCCAAAAACGGACTTGTTTATATATATTTTTTCTTAAAATTTCATAAGGCGGGAGACTCCTGCAATTAATCCCTCCTGAATTTTAACCCCTGCAGCGTTGAATTTCCTGTACCAGTCATAGCAAGTACTGTGTCCATTAATATTGTCGCCAAATGCATTTTGCAATTTTCCAAGTGCTTCCGTAGCTTTCACACCATTCAAATATTTATAGAGCAATATTGCACGCACCCCTTCCTTTGATATCGCCATCATATCGTTGCCACGTGCAACTAATCTTCACAACTGTGTACATTCTATCCTTAGAATCTATTCTTTTCCGCACAACACTCTGGGATGTTTACTGCAGGCACGCAGTATCTTGCATTACACGCTCCACATACGATTTTCCCCTGGAAGCTTCCTTTACAACCTGATATAATAATAAACTGTCTTTCAGTTGCCACCACTACTGAACGTAGAGGTTTGAAACGAAATTTGGCAGAAATCTGATGAGGCATGTGTGTGTACTTTTGGATCCCTTGTTTTGAAATTCAAATATCCAAAATTTAAAGTTATTTCTATGGAAAGATTTTGACTTGGTTTCTTCAACCGTTTTTTTCAAATTTGATGTAATGCCACAATTTACAATTTGATCTTACAGTTTACTGTGTTAAAAGCTCATGCAACAGTTCTGTATCTGTTTTCATTCTCATCTATTGTCATTAATCACATAAATAAGTGTTGTTACAGTTTAATGGTTTGGCAGATATTAGAATCACTGATACAATTGAGTCGTGAATGTATCAAATTTTGTTTAAAACTTGGGCCGTAGAAACTTTTAAAATGGTACAAACAGCATTTAGAGAAGAAGCTGTAAGCTGTTCGAAAACTGTTGATTTATTTAAGATACATATAAATAAGGTTAAACATTGATAGTAGATGATATATATGTACTCTGGGTACTTCCGTAACTTGATTGACTGTTACGTAAGTATTAAGCAAAACTGGCCTCTCAGTTGGGTCATGTTGTGCGTTATTGACACAGGATTTGGGAACGAGAGGAGTGACAGCAAAGTTCTTGCTTAGGCTTATCACACAAGATCAAGAGAAGCATGTTGTTGCAGTTTGTCAGAACCTTAAAAATCGTGCAGTAATGGACACACTGTTTATAGAAAATGTCATAGGTGGTGAATCCTGGATCTGTGGTTATGGCCCTGAAACAAATTTTCAATTTTCTAATTGAATACAAAAGTTTCTCATTGACCAAAAAAAAAAAAAAAAAGAAAAAAAAAAAGAAAAAAAAAGCTGCATGTGAAATCAAATGTGAGAGTGATGCAGACTGTTTTCTTTTTATGTTAAAGTTCTTATGCATTTTGAATCAGATGGGCAGGTTGAATCAGACTTAAAGAGGTTTTGAAAAGAAAATCTGGCCACAAGGATGGGAGTCCTGGCTGTTTCACCTCCACTTTCAGTACTACTGATCTACGAGTTCCCGACCAAACAGTAAATATCAGTGGCATTACACCAATCTAATTCACCTGAATTCGTCCCCTGCGACTTTTTCTGTTTGTATCGGGTGATCTTAGTGAGAGATGGGTTTGCCTCCTCTGGGCGCTGCACTTGGCAGCAATGGCACACATGACAGCAACAAGGGCCTCTGTGAATCTTGGGAGTTGGCAGAAATTTAAGCTTCAGTGTAAATATTTTTGAGGTACCAGCTAATTCTGTGCAATGTTGGCATAAAGGCCCAACTCACTGGGTTTTGTTCCAGAATCCTTAGGTGGAATGACCAACTGGAACTGCCAGCTGTGGGCTAATCCCCCACAATGGTGTACTTCTCTGATTAAAAAGACTCAAAGGAAATATATAAAGGACTCAGGTGTGGGATATGGTGGGTCTACCACACTTAAGAAGGATGGTCCATCACAGAATCAACCTGGAATTTTTAAACAGCATATGAAAAAGAGATTTTGGCTGTGTGAGTGTAAGATTGGTGTATGGAATCCTAAAGGAATAAATGGAAAGATGAATGAGGTGATTGAAGAAATGAATAAGTATGGATTGGATGTGCTGTGTTTAAGTGCAACTAAAAAGAAGGAAGTTGGGGTAGAAGAAGTGAATGGCACGGTGAGTGTGTGGTCTGGAGTATTGGATAATATGAGAGGACAGGCTGGTGTAGGTGTGATTTTAAGTGAAAAGATAAACAACTGGATTCACTACAGCTGCATAAGTGAAAGAATTCTTTGGATTCGTTTGAAAGTGAAACTTCAGAGAATAGTAATTGTTGCATCCTTGTGACTCTGAATCTTCTGATACGAGCTGAAAGCTGTTTTGAGCCAGTTTGGTGCTAAAGAGAAAGTTAGTATAGCAGGGGATTTCAATGCTAAAGTAGGTGTGCAGATTGGGATATCATATAATGTTCTGGGTAAGTTTAATGATCCTTATGTGAATGACAACGGTGGAAAGTTAATTGAACTCTGTATTGAGAATGTATTGTGTGTATCTAATACATTTTTCAACCATAAGTATATCCACACACATACACTTGGGAAAATCGTACTCTAGGACGAAAGAGTAATAGATTTTGTTGTGCACAATCAACGTCTGAAACATTTTTAGTTGTTGACACTCTTGTGATGAGTGGTGCAGATGTTGGCTCTGATCATTACTTGTTAGTGTCACGAGTGAAACTGAATGTTGGATGGAGAAAGAGTAATAGGAAGAGGCTCCTGATGAAACAAATAAAGGTTGAAAGGCTCCCTGAAGAGCATCAGCATTACTCTAACTTACTCGGATAACGACTGAATGAGTTGGAAGTCATGTGAGAGGGATGTAGAAAAGAAGTGGACATGTTTTAAGAACTGTGTTGTAACTGCTGCTGAAGAGGTCTGTGGTGTTGCAGTGGTGGGTAACATTAGAGGTGATGCTTGGTGGAACAGTGAGATTAAAGAAGCTGTAAAGATAAAAAAAGAAGCATATTTGGGGATGCTGCAAAGTAGAATTTCTGTGGATGAGTATCGCTATAAGAAGTGTGAGGCAGCTAAGCTGGTTCGCCAGAGTAAGGCAAAAGATAGGAAGGAAAAGATAGAAAGGGACGAATTGGCTTTTTGGAAAGATAGAAAAGCTTTCTGGAAGTACATGAGACATAGGAAAGATAAGGGAAATAAAATTCTAAGTTGTGTAAAGAATAGGGTTGGAGAAATGATATGGGAGCCCAATGAGCTAAGTGAAAGATAAGGTGAGTACTACTGTGATTTATTAAATCATGAAAGCAAAGGTGATTCTGAGGCAGAAGCAGATGATGTCATAATGAGAGATGGAAACACTGGTGGGATCTCAAGAGAAGAGCTGTGTAAAGCTATAAAATCTCTTCAGAATGGTAAGGCCTTGGGAGTGGATGGCATTTCTGCTGATATGTTAAAATATGGTGGTGACTCTGTAATTGACTGGTTAACTGAAATTTGCTAGTTGTGCTGGGAGTTAAAAATGGTCCCTCAAGATTGGAAAGATGCTATCATTGTTCCTTTGTATTAGGGGAAAGGTGATCA
This sequence comes from Macrothele yani, assembly GCA_039090855.1. Lineage (NCBI taxonomy): Eukaryota > Metazoa > Arthropoda > Arachnida > Araneae > Macrothelidae > Macrothele > Macrothele yani. The sequence goes on from CM077007.1 coordinate 106,064,059, forward strand.
GACTGAATGCAAGAAAACTATCATGGTGTATCAGCTTACTTAGTGTATCAGGGAAAGTGTTTGTTAAGGGTTTGTTATTGATAAGGTACAAGCAGGGCATGAACTGGCTTTTGAAAACCTTTAGCATTTTAGCTAAAATCTCCAGAAACATTTTAGCATTTTGAAATTTCTTCTAGCATTTTTTATAAACAATTTGGTATTTATTTAGAAAGATTTATTTAGAGACCAATAAAAACACTAGAGTTTAAAAAAGAAATTATTAAATTTTTTTCATTAATTTACAATGTGACTATGTTTTTTATTTAACCAATTTTCATATGCAATTCTAAAATTAAATTTCTTATAACCTGGCCTTTCTATGTTAATGGTTAATATGTGTTTTACATTTTCTGTTGATAAACGATTTCTGATAAGAAAATTTCGTACGAAAAACAGCGGAAATGTAAAGACAAAACAAAAGAAAAATAAATAAAATAAAATCACTTTGAATGCAAACAACGAAAACCAAAAGCTTGATCCGTTCTATGAATGTCAAACATAAAGTTCTCATCTTCGCACCGATGGGCAGCAAAAAAAAAAAAAAAAAAAAGTACTTCGTGGATCTTTTGAAGTGACATAAACAATACACTCCGAGCTGCACTAGAGTGTGTTTATGTTACGGAGCATGAGAAAATGTATCATTACAGATGGCGCGCAAGCGCAGTAATGATAAGCAGGAGGAAAACGTGGGAACACACACAGGTGTTCTTCGCCAATCTTTGCAAACAAAGCAGTATAAAAAAAGAAAGGAAGTCACTACTCTGTGCTTTAACTGAAAGAAAAGAAGACACGTAATATATATATCAGCCATGAAAACAACACTCACAAGTGTTTTCTCGACAAACATGTCATTAAGTCAGCGGGAAAATAAGTGCGCGCAGCGCTCGTAAGGTCTGGTAGAACTAAGTGGATGGTTGCAGGAGATTGAAATATTTTGATTGGGCAATCGAAATATTAAAAATTCCGTAAAAAAACAACCACCTCTATCCGTAAATCAAAAAAATTAAGCAGAAATCCGTAAAATTTGGCAAGTTTTATTACATATTTTAAAATTTGTACGTCTCACTTTTTCGAAATCCTTCAATATTTGTGGCGAAATAATTTAGGACACTAAACTGCACATTTATCCTATGTAAACAAAAAAAATAAATAAATTCAGATTTGAAACTGAATTTGTGGAATTTATTCCGAAATTTGTAAACATGGCGATGTTTTGAAATTCGTCTTTGATTGATTGCGCATTTGATTGCCAAATGCGATTGCTCATCTTGGACACACTATTTTTGAATGCTGATCAAGCATGACAAAGAAAAAATTAATTTAACCAAAAGAAAGAAAAAAAAGTAAATAAAGAGGGAAAAAACTTATTTCAGCAGTTGCAAAGGATGTTTTTCTTCTTGTATTTCTGGCATAGCTCTCATTTGGAATTTATTCCTAACCATTTATCCATATTTAGACTACAAAAAAATGTTCAACACACACGAATAAGGCCACGTGAAAAAAGACTACCGCGAAAGCGAACACGTGAGAGAGATGACCACGGTTGGCAACTAGGTGTTGCCAATTTTCAAAAATCCAAAGCGGGAAGAACGTAAGGAAGAGCTCGGTTTATGACATCATGGAAACTGGACTGGCTACTAGTTTCTATGCATCATTTGACGTCACATGATGAAAGAAGAGAAATACCACCATGGCGATATTTCGTATGCGTTCGATGAAACTGCGGAATTTTAATGGCGCTCACTAAGAAACAGCGCCATTTAAAAGTTTTTGCATTTATGCGAAAATAAATATAAATATTTTAGCAAAATTGCATTTATTTGTGCAAAATGCAAAAAATGCGATCACAGTTTAAACCCTGGGCACAAGGTCATACATTGGAGAAAGTGTGGGATCTACAGAGTGGTTTTACATCTGGTAAAGTCTGCACTAACCAGAATTTTGCATTATGATGATCAAAAAGTATCTGTCTGTTGGTAAGGAAGTTTTTACTGCTTTCATAGATTTAAAGAAAGCTTATGACAGTAACTAGGATACTTCTGTGGAAGGTCCCAAATAAATATGGTAGTATTTGGAATCTACTTAATAGTGTGAAAGCCATGTATGCTGGCAATAGAGCATGTGTACAAGTGAATGGTGTTTAACTGGAGCCAGACAAGGTTGTGTAATGTCTCCATGGCTGTTTAATATATTTATGGATGCATGCATGATGCCAAAATGGACAATACTGGTTTATGTCTTTGTAATTTCTGTGTATGCAAATTGCTGTATGTATGCAATTGCTGCACAGTCCTGTTGGCAGAGCAAAAGTGAGTTGCAGAGTATGTTGCCCCAGATGTATGAAGTTTGTATGAAACACAAACTGAGTATAAATTAGGGAAAAACTGAAGTTATGGTTTTTGAACGAGGAACTGTTAGCATTGAATGTAAGATAAGTCTAAATGGCATAGTGATTGACCAAGTGAATGAGTTTGTGTATTTAGCAGAGGTGCCACGTTGCCCATTTAGGTTGGGTGTGCATTGTTACAGGAAAAACAACACGCAAACATTTAATTATGTAACCCATATCATCATATCACACTAAGCTGTTCTCTGAGATTCAGAGGTTAGCTCCAAAAAGAAATACAAACTACCCGATATTTTTACTTACTGTTGTCGTATGAAACTTCTCCATTTACAGCGATCTTGACATACAACTGGGGCTTCACTGATATCCATTACGCGCCGTACACAAGATCTTTTATACTTTAATTATGTAACCCGAGCTGAAAAATTACCCATTGATTTTGAACATACAAAAGCATTTTTTTTTATTTAGCAGTAGTTTAATAAAAAAAATAAAATAAGAAGGAATTTTTGTTATCCTATCCTATATGGATAACAAAAATTCAATTTCTGTTTTTAAATCTGTGCTCATAAACACAGATTCACACTGCGACAAAAAGACACAAAAAACAAACTGCCAATCCTGGCAGAACGTTGAATTGTATTTACAACTCCACACGATTCCAAACACAAAGTCAAACATATAACCAGTAGTGTTTTTTTAGGCGCGCACACTCTGGGAAGTTTTTAGCCTCTTCATTGAAACCTCAAGGAGATAAAAATGGGACTTGCAGCACCACCTGGAGAGCTTTGTATCGCAGTTGCTTTACATGCCTCAGGTGTCGGTTGGCCGAGCAGCACACCTATGGATGCAAATATTACTTACTATGTTTTGTTTGCTCAATGAGGCAACACAATTTTTGCACTTTACAAAAACATTGTACAAGGGAATTAATTTTAGCCACTATGTGAAGCCTTAGGACAAGCTTTGGTGAGTTTTGTTATTCAAGACTCTCCAAAGCTTGTCCTTGTTCAAAAACATAGTATAGTTAGTTTATTTTAATGGTGCAAGGGCCAGGCTTGGCCAAAGAGCACCAGACACAGAACTATCAGAGTAAGACATAGTATGTATAACAGCAACTCGTTTCACAACATTGAATTGTGTTGCTCCATGGAATTGCAAGCTGTGACCTATTTGGCTAGCACACCCTGAGAGATCAGCTGTAATGTTTGAAACCACAGCGAAATAAGAATATGACCTGCAGCGCCATCTAGGGAGTGTTGCTGCATCATCGTTGGATTGCAAACGGTGCTTTATTTAGTGGTCGGTCAGTCCCTTTCAAATCATTTAATGTAATAGATCATAATTTCTAAATTATGATTTATTACATTAAATGATCATAAATGCATGAACACCAACCAAGTTCATCATAAATGCAATAACTGTTCCACATCAAATGTATGTAAAAATAATGGTGTTTATGAAGTGGCAGAAATGATAACTGCTACATTAGCTTATGAAGAAAGCATTTCTCATTGATTAGCATGTAGTTTTGTATTTATAATTATATTGTCCTGGTACTTTTTGAACATACTTCATACATTAAGGGAACTGTGTAAACTATAAAAATCATCTGCAGAAATGAAAGTGGAAGAAAAAAAAATCAGAAACCAGAAAGACTTTGACTAAAGACTAGAAAGAAAAAAGAAACTAGTCAAGGGAAATGGCAAGATAAAATATTATATCCTGTTTAAAATTCCCTTGTGTTTGCATAACTGGTCAGCTGTATAAGGATAAAAAAAATGCTTATTCTAAAACGTAAAGAGAGAATGTCATGCAAATAAGTTTATTTTGTGATTTTTATTTCCCTTTTGAAGTGATCACTAAAAATCTGGTTTGTTGGGATGAACTCTAAAGAAAGTTGTGAGTGCTTTTGGCATTTATCATAAGTGTTTTGAAGAGAAATAAATCTTGGGGTAAATGGATTAGTTCTGGTTGCTTTTATGTATTCAAATAGAAAGTCTAGCAGCAAATTATAACGAAGGCTGAAGCTGATCTTATCGTGAATATTTCCTCACGAAATTATGCACTTGATCAGGATGCAGTGATTTCGATAACATTCATGATCACAGTAAATGAATGGCATCCGCTATAATTCTCAAGCTTCATTTCCACAAACTTTCAAACATTTATTTTGTGATCATAAATGAGCAAAGTAGTTATTACATTATTTTATGGTAGTATTTTAAATGCATGCATGCGTGAGGCCAAAATAGATAATAGTGGTTTATGTCTTGGTGATATCAGTGTGTGCAGATTGCTGTATGCTGATGACACTGTCCTGTTGGCAGAGAGCAAAAGTGAGTTGCAGAGTATGTTGTCTCGGATGTACAAAGTTTGCATGAAATTCAAACTGAGTACAAATAAGGGAAAAACCAAAGTTATGGTGTTTGAGAGAGGAATGAGTAGCACTGAATGTAATGTAAGTATAAATGGCACTGTGATTGACCAGGTGAGTGAGTTTGTGTATTTAGGAAGCATGTTTGACAGAGAGAACAAGTTGGATGGTGAAATCAGTAGGCGAATGAATTCTTTGAAAGTCATAGCTGCTCTAGGAGATTTTCACAGGAATGATGGGTTCTCTAGAGAGTCCCGCATGGCTGTGTATGAAACAGTAATTGTTCCTACTCTGATGTATGGCAGTGAAACCTGGGTACTGCAGAAGAAACAGGAGTCGTTTGTGTGCTAGAGAAATGCGTTACTTACGTGGGGTTTATGGCAAGACACGATCTGATTGTGTGAGGAATGAAGATGTATTGCAGTTGTACGATGTAAAGCAAAATGTTGTTAGCAAGGTGGAGACCAATATGCTTCAGTGGTTTGGCCATGTTGAAAGAATGAGTGATGAAATGCTTACTAAGAAAATCTTTTCAGCCCAAGTGGCAGGAAGGAAAGGCAGAGGAAGGCAAAGGAAGACATGGGTGGATCAGATTCAGGAGTGTCTGCATGGAAAAAGATTGAGTATGAAGTATAAAAGATCTTGTGTACGGCGTGTAATGGATATCAGTGAAGCACGAGTTGTATGTCAAGATCGCTGTAAATGGCGAAGTTTGATACCACAACAATAAGTAAAAATAACTGGAAGTTTGTATTTCTTTTTGGAGCTAACCTCTGAATCTCAGAGAACAGCTTAGTGATATGTATGTATGTATGTATGTATTTTAAATGCTTTGCTGTACTATATCAGTTTCTTAACGTAACTTTTTTTCTTCCCTCCTTAGAAGCCGGATCCTGAAATAAAGTTTACCAAAGGTTGTATCCTGAAGTTGTCTGGTCTCTCAGAAACTACAACAAAAGAAGATTTTTACAAAGTATTTGCTGAATCACAAGGTGATATTGCATATCTTGATTACAGCAGGGGTCAACCAGAGGTAAGTACTTTAAATAGAATATAAAACAAATTTTGGATTTAAAAAAAAAAGAATTCACATTTGTATGCTGTTAATTAATTGCACAACTTGTTCACCTGTATTTCTAAAAAGAATATGACCATTAATAATGAAGAAAAATTTTGTACATGCTTTATTAGATATTAAACATTAATCTCTTGGCTGAAACACATCAGCCTTGTTCACACTAGCAGCAAGCACTCACTTGGTTGACATCATTTCTGTAGCTGTTGCTGGTAGAGATTTCCAAGTAATTGGAATAATGAAGGGCGAGTCCAACAGGAGTTTTTACTGAATAGAATTTCAATGCTTTCCCGATAGCGTAATGAATTTTTTTCTTCACTATTGTTTTCATCATATTACATTAAATTGCCTCTCTACCAAATATGACCCAGTGTTACAGTTTGTCTCTTGAGCTGCACTGCTGTGATTTGAAACTGCATCACTTGATGTCTCATGTCTTTGCATTTCCTGAGCAATTTAAGGTAGTCATCAGGTGTTTCATGGCTAAGGACACGATTCACTGTGCAATACCTACCTACCAGGTTTTGTGATTTACCCATAAAATTTATGGAAATGCAATTTGTAAAATGTTAATTTTATGGATTTAGTGACACTCCCAGATTTTTTCTTATGATTTTGCTCCCACCATTAGAACCTTTTCTATTTAATTTAATCCATTTAAAATAAAGCGGCGATGTAAGTTATGAATGAACCTTTCAGTTATATGTGTTTTTGTGCGAAACACTTGTCTGTAGTTTGTCCACATGTTTTAAGTTTATGGTTTTGCGTCATTTCAAACACTAAAGCTCGCGCCACACATAACCTGAACTACCCCAGCTGGGCTTGTCTGTCTCTTGCTATGCTTACTCCCTCTCTCTTTTCAGATAATGCATTGTTCATCCTCTGGGTCACAACTTCTCAGTAGGCCAGTGTGGGATGTCCGAGATTGGAGCACCTGCCTTTATTACTTCCAGTTTGAAATGCTATCTCAGAACGTAGTTAGCATAGAAAAAAAATTCAAAAGGATTTTCAATTGGCCGAATTTTTGAGCTTAAATCAATACTGAACATGACGAAATTAAACCAAAAACTACCAGTTTTGTGAAATTACATGCTTCTCCAGCAATGATTTATTTATTTTGCTGGTCTGTCAGTTTTCTACGCTTTCCAGCCGTACTTTGCGGAAGTGTAATATGCTCCAGCTTTGTCTGTCCACACGATGTCTTGCATAAAAATGGCTTGGCTTAATTCGACAAAATCGGTATGTTGGGTATTTCCTTGGGATGAACACTACTGAAAATGGTCAAATGTCAGGAGGATGTAGGAGCAAGATTCATTCTACTGCCCTTCTGAAGAATTATTTGTAGAGTGTAAAAAAGTGTCAATTGCAATGAAATTTTAGTATATCATTCCGGAATGATAATGGGTGAAAATCATTGAAATGAGGTCAAATATCAGGACATAGGAGTGGGATTCATTCTTCCACCCTTTTGCGTGATGACTTGCACAAAATCGAAGCATGATTGCGATGAAATTTCGGTATGCTATTCAGGATTCATAGTGGACCAATCCTATTGAAAATGGTTGTCAGTGTACACATGCGTGAGATTTGTTTGTCAGAATTTTTGCACAGTAATTTCCATGGAAATTGGCCAGTTTGGATAGAATTCTTAATTATGAAATGAAGCATGTGTGGTAGCTTTTTATTATAAAAATTAATAGGTGCAAAAATAATGTTCTATACTAAAGCAAAACTATGCAAATTATACAACCTTTGAATTAATATATACTAAAGGATTCATAAAGAAAACGAAGCATTTGTAAAGAAAACAATGTATTGCAGAGAACAAACACTGTTGCTTTTGTAGACCCACATTGTTTGGACGTATGAAATTTTGGATGTTTAGAAAATAACTCTGAATTTTAAGATATCCGGATTTTGACAGCATGAGTCTAGGGATACGTCTTTTTTTTTTTTTGTTCTTTATTTGTATAATAACTTTGAAAAAAAAATACCCTATTGGTTTTGCAACTTCTGTCTGTTGAACCGAATTGCGTGATATTTAGGGATTTTTCTTTTCTAATAGTAAAATACACAATTCTAAATTTTGTCATGCTAGGCCTTTTTTTTTTTTCTTCAGAGGTATACGATTGGAATTAAAACCCCAGTTTCAACTTATTGTGTCATTGCTGCGCGCAAAGGGAGGGGATAAGATGGGAAAGAAATCGCTGACAAAGTGACTGCATCATTTCCCATGATGTCTGGTGTAAAAAAAGACTTGGTTTTTTTTCCTGGCATAGCTACATTGTTTTAGTTTACTGAAGGAGAAAGTTGGTGGTCCAGAAGGTGATGGGCTGAGATTGTTTTTGTAAAGGAATAACTAAATAATCTCTATTTGGTAAGATTGGGGGTTGGGAGTGACAACTATAAAATCAGTGCCATTTGGAACTATAAAGGATGCCACTAAAGGAGTCAGATTTAGTAAAACTTTTAGTGGTGCTAAAAGTTTTACTAAATCTGTGAGGAATGAGGGGGAGATGAGAAACCCCCAGAGGATGACATTCATAACTGAAACCTAAACCTTTGTTGCTAGATGAAATGTCAGCCTTTCAGTTGATCTCGTTGTTGCCAAGTCTCCTAGCTGACTAGCTTGATCCGATTATATTGTAATTGGTATTTCTTTTGTCCTGTGAACTGCAACTCTTTAAGCTGTTACTGTATTAATATAGCAGTTTTTCTTGTTATCTTTTCAAGTGTTAATGAATTTAGTATTAATTTTTTGCTATGCGCAGCAATATGAAGTGAGAAAAAACAGTCTGATCAAATATTCCGTACGGTAATGCATATTCTGTGGAATTCTTGTGTATTGCAAAATCTCCAAAAAATGGAAAATATGCGTTTTGCGTTATGTGTCGATGTAATTTTAGCCTTTTGAATGGTGGAATGAAGGATATTACAAATCATATATCTAGTGCCAAGCATAAATCTAATGTTGAATGCGTGGGGAAAAAAATACGTAATTAATTTCTTTGTTAAAAGTTATAATGAACTGAATGTGATTCGTGCAGAATGTTTGTTCACTTTGTTTTTAGTTGAACATAATTTACCAATTAGTATCCCTCAGTCACTCTTTTTTATTTAATATTTTTTAATTTGACTCCCATCTGTCCTTAGGATAAACACGTTACTATGAGACCACAGCATCTGATTTGAAACAAATATTCTCATCACCCTATCCTGAATCACTCTTTGTTTATTTCATTTTTTTGTTTGTCACTACATGTTAACAATTATAGGAAACATTTTTTTCACTATCCGTATTCATGTCGTAACTCAGACTCCATTCTAGCTTATTGAGATAACTAGCATGAAAATGGTTTGTTTTTGAAAACATTTTAGTACTACATTCCATGATGACGTAGGATACAACCTTATTGTAATTAGGGGTCAAAGGGTGGAACGTTCTTCCCTTTAGATGCAAACTTTGACAAAAAAAATTAATTTTTATCTCTCTATAAATCATAGTGATCGCATAGTAATGATAAATTATGTATAGACTAGACAAAACCTGTCTGAAATGATGCTTAGTTTTTTTTTTTTTTTTTAAAGAATAAACTCATATGAAACAACAAATGTAAACTTTATTTGATTGACAAATTCAGTCAGCCACTTCAGTAAAGACAACAATCCAGGTGGTGCTTTTTTTTTTTTTTTTGGACTGAAGGTTTAACGACCATCGTGAGCAACTCAATGGGCTATAAGCAGTCGCCCATCCCTAATTTAGGGTCACTGATTCCAGGGAAGGGAGAGAGTCAGTGCTGTGAGACAAACACAACATCTATGCCTCACCGGGATTTGAACCCGGACCCTTCACGGACGAATCATCATAAGCCAGCGCTTAGACCATGGCGCCACCGGGGCGGCCAGGTTCGTTATGAGCATCACGACTGCACTCTTTTTCAGTCTTAAAATGTGAGACAAAAGTCCACTCATCTCGATCCTGTGCAAACATTCAACTGGGTAGCGCTCTCTTTCACTCTCATCTTCAGTCACAACTTTGTTTGTAGATGTTGTTGGAATGAGATTCATGTTTGCGAATACTCTTCACCTTTCGGAATCGACGGTTATTTATTTATGTTTTTAAAAGAATAAACTCATATGAAACAAGAAATGTAAACTTTATTTGATTGACAAATTCATTCAGCCACTTCAGTAAAGACAACAGTGCTGGTTCGTTTTTTTTTTGACTAAGTTTAACAAGGTTTAGCGACTACCGTGAGCAACTCAATGGGCTATAATCAGTCTCCCGTGATATTTTTACTAACAATGGTCAACGGAATGTTTATTTACATCTTTACATAATGGGATACGCCTTACCTACTTGAATAAACTGGGTCGAATGAATATTAAATTGTATATATATACATCACACAGTCCAACAGCATAACGCAATCAGGTCTTCAAGAGTGTTCACTGTTCCGATGAGAAGAGACTTTGGACTATCTCAGTACCTCCGTACTTCCGCCTTCAACAGCGCATGAGTTAAGCGCACACTTCTCCGATAGACTTTACATGGGAACTTTGTTGCCCCAATCTCATTTTTCTCTTCGACTGGCACATCTACATAGTAAGACCTTTATTTTGATATCTCAACCATATCTTTACGTTCAGCCATTCTCTCAAAATAGGACTCACAGTAAAAACCTAATAGAATTAATATATAGATTCTACTTGAATCGATATAAATGTGCCGATAAATGCAAACATCTGTAGTCATATCAATTACAAGTTACTTGTTTGAATAACATTGACTTTTAATCGATACGTGTCCTACATTTAATCACTATGCTCGATAAGTAATTTAATCGAAAATATAGATAATTTTTTTATGGATTTCAGTTCCTGAAAGTTGGCAGTTATGACTGTATCTAAATATGTCCATGTGGACAATAATCAGTTTTAGGGGATATCTCGCTTTCTCTATATAATAAGCTGTTTTCAAGTCTATTGTAATTTCCCATGAGGTATGTTTAGTGACTCCTATTTTTAAATGCGCTGCATTTTTTTCTAATCTTAGTAATTTTGTTTCAGGATGACAAAAAGTCATCCTGCACACTACAGCTTTGAATGCTTCAACTATTGCCAACCTGAAATAACATGATGAATTTAGACATAAATAAGTAACTTTAATAAATATTAAAACTTTAAAATCCGCTTAAGTAACGTAAAAAGTTTTAAGGCAAGAAAGCTTTCAACTGATAACAGCTATTTATTGGAACACAGAAACAATGTCCATAAACGAAACTGAGACTTCACTGGCGTCGTTTTTGGAGGACATTTCTTCTGAGCGTTCTCCTCTGGGCCAAGACTGGTATTACCTTATTTTCCAAGAATAATGCTGCACTGAGTGTAACGATGCAGTTTCATTTGTTTCCTTGTTTTGTTACAGGGAGTAGCGCCTCACCGAGTTATTTTCCAAGAATAATGCTGCACTAAGTGTAACGATGCAATTTCATTTGTTTTGTTGTAGGGAATAGTGCCTCACCGAGTTCAAAGCCACAGGTAAGAGTACCACATGGAATTTTTATTTGAAAGACCAGCCTCGCCCTACACCATTAGTTAGATACAGTCAGCTTTCATTATAAAGAATTTCAGGAGGGCATAGTATTCAGTTAGTTGAAAATTATGTCTTTATTCCTACCAGTGGTAGCAGAATACATTGCAGGGGTGAAAGAACATGAAATTCGTTGACTGGGACTAAAATTTCGTTATGTGAGAAGGTGTATCTACTAACTAGTCATTAAAACTATAAAAGTCACAAATTAAGAAAGAAAAATTCTCCAAAAGTAATGAAATGACATTTGGCAAGTGTTTGACAATTCATTAACAAGTTCAACCAGTTATATTTATAAAACACAAAGTTTATCCACCATGTGATACAATAAATGCATCCTTTCGTTGCAGATGCTTTGTGTGTGAGAAAGTAAGACTGCGTGGAGTAAAACTGAAAGTGCTATGCTAAGAGTAGAACATTAAAATAAGTTTTTTTGTGGTAAGTTGCTTAGTTGCTTGCCCCCCCCCCCCCCCCGTTCCTTCTTAATTGCACATAAGTATGAGTCCCCCGGTATTTTCAGGTTTTTAGCCAAAACGTTATTTTGTCTAAAAACTAGTAATGACCTGAAATTCATTTCTTAGAAGTGAAGGATGTAAAGAATTGTGTTAACACTGGATAGGTATAATTTCCAAGCTTTATGAAGACTGGGAAAACTTTCTTTACTACATCATGGTCTCTCTCTCTCTCTCTTTTTTTTTTTTTTTTCCAATTCATGTGGATGTTGCTAATTTTTGTGTTGAATGTTTTAAGCATTAAAAAAAAATGCTTGTGCTTTGACCTATTACTAAGCAGATACAAGGGTCATCACTAAATTTGCTCTGGAGAATTTTATTTTTAGTAATCGTTCATTTTGTGCCAAAAATCTTAAGTAACTCTCCATTCACCAACCACATAAGGCGTAGATGTGCTTTTCATCTAACGATTCAAGTGACAAGAAAGGGGAACTTGTGCCCTCTTCCACATAGAAAACTGTTAAAGCAAAAAATGTCTTAGCATAGAAATGCATGTAAGTAATGTTCTTTACAAAATTTTGAGATCAATTTAGCAATTTAAATTATGCTACTTATAGAATCAGGATTTTTCAGGTATAAATGTTAAAGAAAGGCATGTAATAAAATCTTTTAGCACAGTGGTGAGCATTTCAACTAATATGGTGAGCATTTTAGGTGTACAACTAAGTTTTAAAGTGTTTTTTGTGTGATGTATAATACCGCTGTTTTACATATCCGACATTGCCCCGTGTTGTCATGTGACCGTAACTGGTCCAGAGTATAAAATGAGACACAGAAGTTTGCCCAACAGTCAAATGCACTTGCACATCGGTAGGTGAAAGATGGCAAGCGATACTGCATTTATTCGACACTGCATTCATTACGAATTTCATCAAGGAAAAGGTTCTGCAAAAGCATGTGCATCGATATGTTCTGGGGGAGAATATTGTATCGAAAAGCACTTGTGAGTTTTGGTTTAGACTGTTTAAAGCAATCGAGAACGTAGCGGTGCCCCACAGAAGGTTGCACATGATGATGAACTGCAAGCATTGCTGGATAAAGATTCGTCTCAAACGCAAAAGAACTAGCTGAACAACTGGGGGTAACTCAACAAACCATTTCCAAACGTTTACGCGCAATGGGAAAGATTCAGAAGGAAGGAAAATGGGTGACACATGACCTGAGCACAAGGATGAGCATGTCATGAAGTGTTTGAATCTGTTGAATAAACAACACAGAAAGTCTTTCCTGTGGAAAATCGTTATGGGTGGTGAAAAGCGAGTGTCGTGTGACAATCCCAAACACAAAAAAACTGGGTAGACCCCAGTGAAGCAACGACTTTGACACTGAAATGCAATATTCACTCCAAGAAAGTTCTGCTGTGCATCTGGTGGGATATGAAGGTTGTGCTCTGTTATGAACTATTGGATCAGAGTCAAACTGTTCCTGCTGATCGCTACAGGCGACAACTGCTGCGATTGAACCATGAAATCTGTCGGAAATGTCCATTCATAAGCAAAGGATTGCGTCCCGTGAAATTACTGCACGGCAACGCTTGGCTGCATGTCACAAAATTGGTCAAGGAATCGTTATTGACGCTTGGCTGGGAAGTTTTGGAGAACCCGGCGTATAGTCCCGACATAGCCCCTTCAGACTATCATTTGTTCCGATCGATGCAACATGGTTTGTCTGCTGTACGATTCCGGACATGTGACGAAGTGCATAAATGGGTTGACGACTTCATCGCATCTCACGACGAAGTATTATTCATGGCTGGAATCCTTCAGCAGCCCAACCGATGGCAGAAGGCGATAGATAATGACAGCACATATTTTAATTTATAAAGGTATTGTTGTTTTCTCTCAAATTACATGTTGCATTGTCTTAAAATGTGTTAAAACTTATTACATACATACATATCACTAAGCTGTTCTCTGAGATTAAGAGGTTAGCTCCAAAAAGAAATACAAACTTCCAGATATTTTTACTTATTGTTGTCGTATCAAACTTCGCCATTTACAGCGATCTTGACATACAACTCGTGCTTCACTGATATCCATTACACGCCGTACACATGATCTTTTATACTTCATACTCATAATCTTTTTCTCATGCAGACACTCCTGAATTTGATCCACCCATGTCTTCCTCTGCCTTTCCTTCCTGCCACTTGGGTTGAGAATATTTTCTTTGTAAGCATTTCATCACTCATTCTTTCAACATGGCCAAACCACCGAAGCATATTGGTCTCCACTTTGCTAACAACATTTTGCTTTACATCGCACAACTGCAATACATCTTCATTACTCACACAATCAGATCGTGTCTTGCCACAAACCCCACGTAAGTAACGCATTTCTCCAGCACGCAAACGACCCCTATGTTTCTTCTGCAGTACCCAGGTTTCACTGTCATACATCAGAGTAGGAACAATTACTGTTTCATACACAGCCATGCGGGACTCTCTAGAGAACCCATCATTCCTGTGAAAACCTCCCAGAGCAGCTCTGACTTTCAAAGAAGAATTCACTCGCCTACTGATTTCACCATCCAACTTGTTCTCTCTGTCAAACATGCTTCCTAAATACACAAACTCACTCACCTGGTCAATCACAGTGCCATTTATACTTACATTACATTCAGTGCTACCCGTTCCTCTCTCAAACACCATAACTTTGGTTTTTCCCTTATTTATGCTCAGTTTGAATTTCATGCAAACTTCGTGCATCCGAGTCAACATACTCTGCAACTCACGTTTGCTCTCTACCACCAGGACAGTGTCATCAGCATACAATAATCTGCACACACGGATATTACCAAGACATAAACCACTATTATCTATTTTGGCCTCACGCATGCATGCGTCCATAAATATATTAAACAGCCATGGTGACATTACACAACCTTGTCTAACTCCTGCACCAATAGAAAACCATTTTGATAAAACACCATTCACTCGTACACAAGCTCTACTACCAGCATACATGGCTTTTACACTATAATTAAGTAGATTCCCAGTAACACCATATTCATTCCATACCTTCCACAAAAGTGTCCTATTGACTCGGTTGTAAGCTTTCTCTAAATCTATGAAGGCAGTAAAAACTTTCTTCCCAACAGCCAGATACTTTTCAATCATCATGCGTAATGCAAAAATCTGGTTAGTGCAGCCTTTACCAGGCATAAAACCACTGAACATCCCACACTTTCAGTGATGTAAGACCCCGTACTTTTTCAATAACAACCTTACCAAACACTTTCCCTGGCACACTCAGTAGGCTAATACCACGATAGTTCTTGCATTCAGTCTGATCACCTTTTCCCTTATACAAGGGAACAATAATAGCACCCTTCCAATCCCGAGGGACCATTCCTAACTCCCAGCACAACTGGCAAATTTCAGTTAACCAGTCAATTATAGAGTCACCACCATACTTCAACATCTCTGCAGTTATGCCATCAACTCCTGGAGCCTTACCATTCTGAAGAGATTTTAGAGCTTTACACACTTCTTCTCTTGAGATCCCTCCTGTGCTTTCATCCCTCATTGTGACATCATCTGCATCTGTCTCAGAATCATGTTTGCTCTCCTGATCTAATAACTCACAGAAGTATTCACCCCATCTCTCACTTAACTCATTGGGCTCCCATATCATTTCCCCAATCTCATTCTTCACACAACTTACAACTTTGTTTCCCCTATTTTTCCTGAGTCTCATGTACTTCCAGAAGGACTTTCCTATCTTTCCAAAAAGCCAGTTCATGCCTTTCCACTTTCTCCTTCCTATCTTTTGCCTTACTGTGGCGAACCAGCTTAGCAGCTTCACACTTCTTACAGCGATATTCATCCACAGAGACTCTACCTTGCAACTTCCCCAAATAGGCTTCCTTCTTTTTCTTTACTACCTCATCAATCTCACTATTCCACCAAGCATCACCTCTATTGTTACCCACTATTGTGGTGCCACAGACCTCTTTAGCAGCAGTGACAACACAGTTCTTAAAACATTCCCACTTCTTTTCTACATCCCTCTCACAAGATTTCAGATCCTTCAGTCGTTCACTGAGTAAGTCAGAGTACCGCTGATGATCTTCAAGGAGCCTATCAACCTTTATTCTTTCTATCCTGGGTCTCTTCCTGTTCCTTTTCCTCCAACCAACATTAAGTTTCACTTGTGACACTACCAAGTAATGATCAGAACCAACATCCACACCTCTCATCACACGGGTGTCAACAACTAAGTGTTTCAAACGCTGATCGTAAACAACAAAATCTATCGCACTCTTTTGACCAAGAGTACGATTTTCCCAAGTATATGTGTGTATATACTTGTGATTGAAAAATGTATTAGATACACACAAACCATTCTCAATGCAGAGTTCAATTAATCTTTCACCATTATCATTCACACAAGGATCATTAAACTTACCCAGAACATCGTCAGAAATTGCATTCTGCACACATACTCTAGCATTGAAATCCCCTGCTATTATAACTTTTTCTTTAGCACCAAACTGGCTCAAAACAGCTTTTAGCTCATTCCAGAAATCTTCTTTCTTATCAGAAAGTTCCGAGTCACAAGGAGCATACACTACAACAATTACAATTCTCTGAAGTTTCACTTTCAAACGAATCCAGAGAATTCTCTCACTTATGCAACTATAGTGAATCAAGTTGTTCTTCATCTTTTCACTTAAAATCACACCTACACCAGCCTGTCCTCTCATATTATCCAATACTCCAGACCACACACTCACCGTGCCATTCACTTCTTCTACCACGATTTCCTTCTTTTTGGTTTCACTTACACACAGCACATCCAGTCTATACTTATTAATCTCCTCACTCATCTTGCCATTTATACCTCTAGTATTCCATACACCAATCTTACATTCACTCAGCCGAGATCGCTTTCTCATACGCCGTTTAGAAAGTCCAGGTCGGTTCTGTGGTGGACCGTCCTTCTCAAGTGTGGTAGGTCCACCATATCCCACACTTAAGTCACTCTTAATATTTCTTTTTGTCTTTTTAATCAGGTAAGTACATCAGTGTGGGGGATTATCCCACAGCTGAGGGTTCCAGTTGGTCATTCAACCTAAGGATTCTGGAACAAAACCCAGTGAGTTGGGGTCTTTTTGCCAATGTCACACAGAACTAGCTTGCACCTCTCCAAGATTCACAGAGGCCTAGTTGCTGTTGTGTGTGCCATTGTTACCACGGAGCGCCCCGAGGAGGCAAACCCATCGCTCACTACGACCGCCCGCGTATTTGTACACCTAATATATATATATATCATCATCATCATCATCATTGTCAACCATTATCAATCCACTGCTGGACGAAGGTCTCCCCAAGTTTCCTCCACAACGGTCTGTCTTGTGCCAGTCTCCTCCATGTCACTCCCGCATATTTACGAATTTCATCCACCCATCTCCCATGTGGTCTTTTTCTGGGTCTTTTCCTGTCATTTGGAATCCAATTTAAAATTTCGGCTGTCCATCTATGGTCTGTCCTTCTGGCAGTATGTCCAGCCCATTGCCATTTCAGGGATTTAACTCTGATCATGATGTCTTCCACTCTCGTCATTTTTCGGATCCACGAGTTCCTCTTCTTATCTCTCCTGGTTATACCAAGCATGCACCTCTCCATGCTGTTTTGAGTTGTCTGCAGCCTTTGTATGTCTCTTTTAGTTAAGGTCCACGTCTCTGCACCATACGTAAGCACTGGAAGGATGCATTGATCAAACACTTTTCTTTTAAGACATAATGGCATATTGCTCTTGAAAATTATGCTGTTTCTTCCAAAAGCTCTCCAGGCAAGTTTTGTACGCCGATTAATTTCTTCATCAATGTGACCCTCACTTGATATCTGCTGTCCAAGATAAACATACGTATCTGTTATCTCCAGTTTTTCTCCATCAATCGATAAATCTTCATTTCTTGTAAAAGCATTGAACATCACTTTTGTCTTCTGAAAGTTCATTTTTAATCCCACTTCTTTACTCTTGTCAGCAAGTTCCTGGATCATACTCTGCAGCTCTGATGGGGTAGTTGCAAAAATGACTACGTCATCAGCAAAACGAAGGTGGGTTAGATAATCTCCATTAATCTTTATCCCTTTGTTTTCCCAGTTCAGTGATTGAAAGACATTTTCCAATGTGGCATTAAAGAGCTTCGGAGATATGGTGTCACCTTGTCTCACTCCCTTTCCAATTTTTATGTGTGTTGTATTTTCAAACAGCCGAATCTTTGCACTTGCATTTTCATAGATGTTATTAATAATTTTAATGTATGCATCTTCAATACCGCAGGATTTCAGAGCCGTGGTAACTGCTGATGGTTTCACCGAATCAAAGGCTTTTTCATAATCGATAAAAGCCATGCACAATGGAAGTTCATATTCCCTTGCTCTTTCAATTAGTTCTCTCAGTACGTGGATATGATCTATTGTGCTGTAGCCACTCCTGAATCCAGCTTGTTCTCTTGGTTGAGCCATGTCCAGTGTTACCTTCAAGCGGTGTGAAAGAACTTTAGTGAAGATTTTATAAACCACCGATAGGAGGCTGATAGGTCTGTAGTTCCTGAGATCCTCAATGTCACCTTTTTTATGTAGCAGGATCATTGTAGCATTGTTCCAATCCTCAGGAATCTTCCCTTCATTAAGGCAATCAGTGAAAATTTGGGCGAGTACTGTTTCAATTTCTCCACTTGCTTCTTGTATGATGTCTATAGTAATTCCATCTTCTCCTGGAGCTTTCCCCCGCTTCATGTTCTTGATTGCATGAGCAACTTCTGCTGGGAGGACTGGAAGAACTCTGGTACCTTTCATGATGTCTGGAGTACATGTATCATCGCTTTCATATAATTTGGAGTAGAAATCTTTCACTCTTGTCAAAATTTCGCCTCTATTTCTTGTTATAGAACCATCTTCTTTTCTCAGAGCCATAATCTGTTTTCTTCCCTTACTCAGATGTCCCTTTGCTATCTTTAGGCTTTGGTTGTTTTCAATTGCTTTCCTCACTAGCTCACAGTTGAATTTCCTTACGTCTTCAGTGATACTTTTTCGTGCTGTCTTGCATAGCTCTATATATTCCACTTTGGAAGTCACATCTTTAGTTGTCCTCATCTCTCTTCTTTTTTGCATCAACATTTTGGTTTTTCCTGATAATTTGTTTACATGCAACTTGTTCTTAGACCCAGCTAATTTTGTTGCTGTTTCCATCAGAGCTTTGGTTACTTTTCTGTTAACTTCCGAAATATCCACTTCTTCCGATGTTAGGCCTTCTAAAGCAGAGAATCTGTTCTTCAGTTCCAACTTGAAAGTATTATGGTGTTTTTTAAGGTTGGTTATGTCAATACATTTTGTTTGTCTTATGAGCTTGCCACGTTCCAGTTTAGTGTTGAGGTGCATCTTACATCTCACCATTCTATGGTCACTACCTGTGTTGAACTTGTTCAGCACACTGCAGTCTTCGATGACGAATTTTTTGTTACACATAATAAAATCAATTTCACTTGTCGTCCCAATTGGATGTCTCCATGTCCATTTCCTGTGTGGCTTTTTCTTGAAAAAGGAATTCAAGATGAAAAATCCTTCTGCCTCTGCAAACTCAACGAGAGTATTTCCACGCTGGTTTCTGTTGCCGTGACCGAATTTACCTACTGAAGTTTCATTCTGTTGCCGGTGCCCTAT
This sequence comes from Macrothele yani, assembly GCA_039090855.1. Lineage (NCBI taxonomy): Eukaryota > Metazoa > Arthropoda > Arachnida > Araneae > Macrothelidae > Macrothele > Macrothele yani. The sequence continues at coordinate 106,083,674 of CM077007.1, forward strand.
TTTTGCATTGAAATCTCCCATAATTATCTTCAAGTGCTGCTTACCTTTATTATTTAGATGACGAATTTCCTCATAAAATTCTTCAATTTCTTCTTCAGGATGACTTGTGGTGGGTGCATAAGTTTGAATAATCTGAGCCTGGTATCTTCTCGATAGTTGGATAACGAGTCGTGCAGCTCTGTCAGAGGAACTTTCAACTTCTACCACTTTATCCTTCAGTTTCTTGTTTATTATAAATCCAACACCACTAGTTCTGCCAGTATCTGTCCCATGATAATAGAAGAGATGTCCACTTTTCAGTTCAATGAGATCTTCTCCTTTTCTCCTTACCTCACTTAGCCCGACGATGTCCCACTTGATACTTTGTAGTTCCTCTTCCAATTCAAGAAGCCTTGAATCAGAAGATAGGGAGCGTCCGTTGTAGGTAGCCAAGGTCAGCATCAAATGGCAGCCTAGTCCGGTCCTCCGGGGATTCTTAGCACCCTCTGCCTTCATGTCGCACTTGCCGCTGCCTTGGCCAGGTACATTCCAGCTGCCGGAGACTGAGGGCCAAGATTTAAGTTGTAGAGTCATTTTGGAGGTGTTTGGCCATAACTCACCACGCTGGCCAAGCGGGTTGGTGAGTGTGGGATAGCATTTCCTCTGATCCCGATGGTATAGTTATACCGCTATTTGCGGTCGTCAGAGCCCCTTTAGTGGGAACAGGATGCACCACGAGAAGGCGGGGTTGACATTTGTCAAGGAGAGGCTGTGATCTTACGCATCACCTGACCTTACATCCCATATATATATATATATATATATATATATATATATATATATATATATATATATATATCATCATCATCATCATCGTCAACCATTATCAATCCACTGCTGGACGAAGGTCTCCCCAAGTTTCCTCCACAACGGTCTGTTTTGTGCCAGTCTCCTCCATGTCACCCCTGCATACTTTCGAATTTCATCCACCCATCTCCCATGTGGTCTTCTTCTGGGTCTTTTCCTGTCCCTTGGAATCCAATCTAAAATTTCGGCTGTCCATCGATGATCTGTCCTTCTGGCAGTATGTCCAGCCCATTGCCATTTCAGGGATTTAACTCTGATCATGATGTCTTCCATTCTTGTCATTTTTCGGATCCACGAGTTCCTCTTCTTATCTCTCCTGGTTACACCAAGCATGCACCTCTCCATGCTACTTTGAGTTGTCTGCAGCCTTTGTATGTCTCTTTTAGTTAAGGTCCACGTCTCTGCACCATACGTAAGCACTGGAAGGATGCATTGATCAAACACTTTTCTTTTAAGACATAATGGCATATTGCTCTTGAAAATTATGCTGTTTCTTCCAAAAGCTCTCCAGGCAAGTTTTGTACGCCGATTAATTTCTTCATCAATGTGACCCTCACTTGATATCTGCTGTCCAAGATAAACGTACGTGTCTGTTATCTCCAGCTTTTCTCCATCAATCGATAAATCTTCATTTCTTGTAAAAGCATTAAACATCACTTTTGTCTTCTGAAAGTTCATTTTTAATCCCACTTCTTTACTCTTGTCAGCAAGTTCCTGGATCATACTCTGCAGCTCTGATGGGGTAGTTGCAAAAATGACTACGTCATCAGCAAAGCGAAGGTGGGTTAGATAATCTCCATTAATCTTTATCCCCTTGTTTTCCCAGCTCAGCGACTGAAAAACACCCTCCAATGTGGCATTAAAGAGCTTCGGAGATATGGTGTCACCTTGTCTCACTCCCTTTCCAATTTTTACGTGTGTTGTATTTTCAAACAGCCTAATCTTTGCACTTGCATTTTCATAGATGTTATTAATAATATTAATGTATGCATCTTCAATACCGCAGGTTTTCAGAGCCATTGTAACTGCTGATGGTTTCACCGAATCAAAGGCTTTTTCATAATCGATAAAAGCCATGCACAATGGAAGTTCATATTCTCTCGCTCTTTCAATTAGTTCTCTCAGCACGTGTATATGATCTATTGTGCTGTAGCCACTCCTGAATCCAGCTTGTTCTCTCGGTTGAGCCATGTCCAGTGTTACCTTCAAGCGGTGTGAAAGAACTTTAGTGAAGATTTTATAAACTACTGATAGGAGGCTGATAGGTCTGTAGTTTCCGAGATCCTCAATGTCACCTTTCTTATGTAGCAGGATCATTGTAGCGGTGTTCCAATCCTCAGGAATCTTTCCTTCATTAAGGCATCGAGTGAAAATTTGGGCGAGTACTGTTTCGATTTCTCCACTTGCTGCTTGTATGATGTCTACAGTAATTCCATCTTCTCCTGGAGCTTTTCCTCGCTTCATGTTCTTGATTGCATGTGCAACTTATGCTGGAAGGACTGGAGGAACTCTGGTATTGGTATCTTTCATGATGTCTGGAGTGCATATATCATCCCTTTCATATAATTTGGAGTAGAAATCTTTCACTCTTGTCAAAATTTCGCCTCTATTTCTTGTTACAGAACCATCTTCTTTTCTCAGTGCCATAATCTGTTTTCTTCCCTTACTGAGATGTCCCTTTGCTATCTTTAGGCTATGGTTGTTTTCAATTGCTTTCCTCACTAGTTCACAGTTGAATTTCCTTACGTCTTCAGTGATACTTTTTCTTACTGTCTTGCATAGCTCTATATATTCCACTTTGGAAGTCACATCTTCTTTAGTTGTCCTCATCTCTCTTCTTTTTTGCATCAACATTTTGGTTTTTCCTGATAATTTGTTCACATGCAACTTGTTCTTAGACCCAGCTAATTTTGTTGCTGTTTCCATAAGAGCTTTGGTTACTTTTCTGTTAACTTCAGAGATGTCCACTTCTTCCGATGTTAGGCCTTCTAAAGCAGAGAACCTGTTCTTCAGTTCTAACTTGAAGGTATTATGGTGTTTTTTAAGGTTGGTTCTGTCAATAGATTTTTTTTGTCTTATAAGCTTGCCACGTTCAAGTTTAGTGTTGAGGTGCATCTTACATCTCACCAATCTATGGTCACTACCTATGTTGAACTTGTTTAGCACACTGCAGTCTTCTATGACGAATTTTTTGTTACACATAATAAAATCAATTTCACTTGTCGTCCCATTTGGATGTCTCCATGTCCATTTCCTGTGTGGCTTTTTCTTGAAGAAGGAGTTCAAGATGAAAAACCCTTCTGCCTCTGCAAACTCAACGAGAGTATTTCCACGCTGGTTTCTGTTGCCCTGACCGAATTTACCTACTGAAGTTTCATTCTGTTGCCGTTGCCCTATTTTTGCATTGAAATCTCCCATAATTATTTTCAAGTGCTGCTTACCTTTATTATTTAGATGACAATTTTCCTCATAAAATTCTTCAATTTCTTCTTCAGCATGACTTGTGGTGGGTGCATAAGTTTGAATAATCTGAGCCTGGTATCTTTTCGAGAGTTGGATAACAAGTCGTGCAGCTCTGTTAGAGGAACTTTCAACTTCTACAACTTTATCCTTCAGTTTCTTGTTTATTATAAATCCAACACCACTAGTTCTGCCAGTATCTGTCCCACGATAGTAGAAGAGATGTCCACTTTTCAGTTCGATGAGATCTTCTCCTTTTCTCCTTACCTCACTTATATATATACCATAATACCTTCAAGTTGGAACTGAAGAACAGGTTCTCTGCTTTAGAAGGCTTAACATCGGAAGAAGTGGACATTTCTGAAGTTAACAGAAAAGTAACCAAAGCTCTTATGGAAACAGCAATAAAATTAGCTGGGTCTAAGAACAAGTTGCATGTAAATAAATTATCAGGAAAAACGAAAATGTTGATGCAAAAAAGAAGAGAGATGAAGACAACTAAAGAAGATGTGACTTCCAAAGTGGAATATATAGAGCTATGCAAGACCGTAAGGAAAAGTATCACTGAAGACGTAAGAAAATTCAACTGTGAACTAGTGAGGAAAGCAATTGAAAACAACCAAAGCCTAAAGATAGCAAAGGGACATCTCAGTAAGGGAAGAAAACAGATTATGGCACTGAGAAAAGAAGATGGTTCTGTAACAAGAAATAGAGGCAGAAATTTTGACAAGAGTGAAAGATTTCTACTCCAAATTATATGAAAGGGATGATACATGCACTCCAGACATCATGAAAGATACCAGTACCAGAGTTCCTCCAGTCCTTCCAGCAGAAGTTGCACATGCAATCAAGAACATGAAGCGGGGAAAAGCTCCAGGAGAAGATGGAATTACTGTAGACATCATACAAGAAGCAAGTGGAGAAATCGAAACAGTACTCGCCCAAATTTTCACTCGATGCCTTAATGAAGGAAAGATTCCTGAGGATTGGAACACCGCTACAATGATCCTGCTACATAAGAAAGGTGACATTGAGGATCTTGGAAACTACAGACCTATCAGCCTCCTATCAGTAGTTTATAAAATCTTCACTAAAGTTCTTTCACACCGCTTGAAGGTAACACTGGACATGGCTCAACCAAGAGAACAAGCTGGATTCAGGAGTGGCTACAGCACAATAGATCATATCCACGTGCTGAGAGAACTAATTGAAAGAGCGAGGGAATATGAACTTCCATTGTGCATGGCTTTTATCGATTATGAAAAAGCCTTTGATTCGGTGAAACCATCAGCAGTTACAATGGCTCTGAAAACCTGCGGTATTGAAGATGCATACATTAATATCATTAATAACATCTATGAAAATGCAAGTGCAAAGATTAGGCTGTTTGAAAATACAACACACGTAGAAATTGGAAAGGGAGTGAGACAAGGTGACACCATATCTCCGAAGCTCTTTAATGCCACATTGGAGGGTGTTTTTCAGTCCCTGAGCTGGGAAAACAAGGGGATAAAGATTAATGGAGATTATCTAACCCACCTTCGTTTTGCTGATGACGTAGTCATTTTTGCAACTACCCCATCAGAGCTGCAGAGTATGATCCAGGAACTTGCTGACAAGAGTAAAGAAGTGGGATTAAAAATGAACTTTCAGAAGACAAAAGTGATGTTCAATGCTTTTACAAGAAATGAAGATTTATCAATTGATGGAGAAAAGCTGGAGATAACAGACACGTACGTTTATCTTGGACAGCAGATATCAAGTGAGGGTCGCATTGATGAAGAAATTAATCGGCGTACAAAACTTGCCTGGAGAGCTTTTGGAAGAAACAGCATAATTTTCAAGAGCAATATGCCATTATGTCTTAAAAGAAAAGTGTTTGATCAATGCATCCTTCCAGTGCTTACGTATGGTGCAGAGACGTGGACCTTAACTAAAAGAGACATACAAAGGCTGCAGACAACTCAAAGAAGCATGGAGAGGTGCATACTTGGTGTAACCAGGAGAGATAAGAAGAGGAACTCGTGGATCCGAAAAATGACAAGAGTGGAAGACATCATGATCAGAGTTAAATCCCTGAAATGGCAATGGGCTGGACATACTGCCAGAAGGACAGATCATCGATGGACAGCTGAAATTTTAGATTGGATTCCAAATGACAGGAAAAGACCCAGAAGAAGACCACATGGGAGATGGGTGGATGAAATTCGAAAGTATGCAGGGGTGACATGGAGGAGACTGGCACAAGACAGACCGTTGTGGAGGAAACTTGGGGAGACCTTCGTCCAGAAGTGGATTGATAACGGTTGACAATGATGATGATGATGATGATATATATATATATATATATGGGATGTAAGGTCAGGTGATGCGTAAGATCACAGCCTCTCCTTGACAAATGTTAACCCCGCCTTCTCGTGGTGCATGGTATAGTTATACCGCCAATAGCGGTATAACTATACCATCGGGATTAGAGGAAATGCTGTCCCACACTCACCAACCCGCTTAGCCAGCATGGTGAGTTATGGCCAAACCCCTCCAAAATGACTTCACAACTTAAATCTTGGCCCTCAGTCTCCGGCAGCTGGAATGTACCTGGCCAAGGCAGCGGCCAGTGCGACATGAAGGCAGAGGGTGCTAAGAATCCCCGGAGGACCGGACTAGGTTGCCATCTGATGCTGACCTTGGCTACGTATAATGGACGCTCCCTATCTTCTGATTCAAGGATTCTTGAATTGGAAGAGGAACTACAAAGGATCAAGTGGGGTAAGGAGAAAAGGAGATCTCATTGAACTGAAAAGTGGACATCTCTTCTACTATCGTGGGACAGATACTTGCAGAACTAGTGGTGTTGGATTTATAATAAACAAGAAACTGAAGGATAAAATTGTAGAAGTTGAAAGTTCCTCTGACAGAGCTGCACGACTCGTTATCCAACTCTCGAGAAGATACCAGGCTCAGATTATTCAAACTTATGCGCCAACCACAGGTCATCCTGAAGAAGAAATTGAAGAATTTTATGAGGAAATTCGTCATTTAAATAATAAAGGTAAGCAACACTTGAAGATAATTATGGGAGATTTCAATGCAAAAATAGGGCAACAGCAACAGAATGAAACTTCAGCAGGTAAATTTGGTCACGGCAACAGAAACCGAATTGAAAACACTCGTTGAGTTTGCAGAGGCAGAAGGGTTTTTCATCTTGAACTCCTTTTTCAAGAAAAAGCTACACAGGAAATGGACATGGAGACATCCAAATGGGACGACAAGTGAAATTGATTTTATTATGTGTAACAAAAGATTCATCATAGAAGACTGCAGTGTGCTAAACAAGTTCAACACAGAGATGTGAGATGTAAGATGCACCTCAACACTAAACTCGAACGTGGCAAGCTCATGAGACAAACAAAATGTATTGACATAACCAACCTTAAAAAACATCATAATACCTTCAAGTTGGAACTGAAGAACAGATTCTCTGCATTAGAAGGCCTAACAGCTGAAGAAGTGAATATTTCTGAAGTTAACAGAAAAGTAACCAAAACTCTTATGGAAACAGCAACAAAATTAGCTATGTCTAAGAACAAGTTGCATGTGAACAAATTATCAAGAAAAACCAAAATGTTGATGCAAAAAAGAAGAGAGAGATGAGGACAACTAAAGATGTGACTTCCAAAGTGGAATTATATAAAGCTATGCAAGACAGTACGAAAAAGTATCGCTGAAGACGTAAGGAAATTCAACTGTGAACTAGTGAGGAAAGCAATTGAAAACAACCAAAGCCTAAAGATAGCAAAGGGACATCTCAGTAAGGGAAGAAAACAGATTATGGCACTGAGAAAAGAAGATAGTTCTGTAACACGAAATAGAGGCGAAATTTTGACAAGAGTGAAAGATTTCTACTCCAAATTATATGAAAGGGATGATACATGTACTCCAGACATCATGAAAGGTACCAGAGTTCTTCCAGTCCTCCCAGCAGAAGTTGCACATGCAATCAAGAACATGAAGCGGGGAAAAGCTCCAGGAGAAGATGGAATTACTGTAGACGTCATACAAGAAGCGAAACTGTACTCGCCCAAATTTTCACCCGATGCCTTAATGAAGGGAAGATTCCTGAGGATTGGAACAAAGCTACAATGATCCTGCTACATAAAAAAGGTGACATTGAGGATCTCAGGAACCTACAGACCTATCAGCATCCTATCGGTGGTTTATAAAATCTTCACTAAAGTTCTTTCACACCGCTTGAAGGTAACACTGGACATGGCTCAACCGAGAGAACAAACTGGATTCAGGAGTGGCTACAGCACAATAGATCATATCCACGTATTGAGAGAACTAATTGAAAGAGTGAGGGAATATGAACTTCGATTGTGCATGGCTTTTATAGATTATGAAAAAGCCTTTGATTCAGTGAAACCATCAGCAGTTACATTGGCTCTGAAATCCTGCGGTATTGAAGATGCATACATCAATATTATTAATAACATCTATGAAAATGCAAGTGCAAAGATTCGGCTGTTTGAAACTACAACATACATAAAAATTGGAAAGGGAGTGAGGCAAGGTGACACCATATCTCCAAAACTCTTTTAATGCCACATTGGAAAATGTCTTTCAATCACTGAACTGGGAAAACAAAGGAATAAAGATTAATGGAGATTATCTAACCCACCTTCGTTTTGCTGATGACGTAGTCATTATTGCAACTACCTCATCAGAGCTGCAGAGTATGATCCAGGAACTTGCTGACAAAAGTAAAGAAGTGGGATTAAAAATGAACTTTCAGAAGACAAAAGTGATGTTCAATGCTTTTACAAAAAATGAAGATTTATCTATTGATGGAGAAAAGCTGGAGATAACAGACACGTACGTTTATCTTGGACAGCAGATATCAAGTGAGGGTCACAGTGATGAAGAAATCAGTCGGCGTACAAAACTTGCCTGGAGAGCTTTTGGAAGAAACAGCATAATTTTCAAGAGCAATATGCCATTGTTATGTCTTAAAAGAAAAGTGTTTGATCAATGCATCCTTCCAGTGCTTACGTATGGTGCCGAGACGTGGACCTTAACTAAAAGAGACATACAAAGGCTGCAGACAACTCAAAGAAGCATGGAGAAGTGCATGCTTGGTGTAACCAGGAAAGATAAGAAGAGGAACTCGTGGATCCGAAAAATGACGTGTGGAAGACATCATGATCAGAGTTAAATCCCTGAAATGGCAATGGGCTGGACATATTGCCAGAAGGACAGACCATCGATGGACAGCCGAAATTTTAGATTGGATTCCAAGGGACAGGAAAAGACCCAGAAAAAGTCCACATGGAAGATAGGTGGATGAAATTCGAAAGTATGCGGGAGTGGCATGGAGGAGACTGGCACAACGGTCTGTCTTGTGCCAGTCTCCTCCACGTTACTCCTGCATACTTTCGAGTTTTATCCATCCATCTCCCATGGGGTTGTCTTCCGTGGCTTATTCTGTCCCTCGGAATCCAGTCTAGAATTTCAGTTGTCCATCGGGGGTCCGTTCTTCTGGCAACATGTCCAGTCAATTCCCATTTCACTGATTTCACTCTGGTCATGATGTCGATCCACAAGTTCCTCTTCTCATCTTTCCTGGTTACACCTAGCATGCACCTCCCCATGCCGCTTTGAGTTGTCTGCAGCTTTTGTATGTCTCTTTTAGTTTAAGGTCCACGTCTCTGCTCCATACGTAAGCACTGGAAGCGTGCATTGATCAAACACTTTTCTTTTTCAGACATAATGGCATATTGCTCTTGAAAATCATGCTGTTTCTTCCAAAAGCTCTCCAGGCAAATTTTGTATGCCGATTCATTTCTTCATCAATGTGACCCTCACTTGATATCTGCTGTTCAAGATAAATGTAGGTATTGGTTGTGTCCAGCTTTTCCCCATCAATAGATAAATCTTCATTTCTTGTATAGTGGTCATTAATACACTGATGTGCAATTTCTTGTAAAAGCATTGTACACCACTTTTGTCTTCTGAAAGTTCCTTTTTAATCCCACTTCTTTACTCTTGTGAGCAAGTTCCTGGATCATACTCTGCAGCTCTGATGGGGTAGTTGCAAAAATGACTGTCATCAGCAAAACGAAGGTGAATTAGATAATCTCCATTAATCTTTATCCCTTTGTTTTCTCAGTTCAGTGATTGAAAGACATTTTCCAATGTGGCATTAAAGAGCTTGGGAGTTATGGTGACACCTTGTCTCACTCCCTTTCCAATTTTTATGTGTACTGTATTCTCAAACAGCCGAGTTTTTGCTCTAGCATTTTCATAGAGGTCATTAATACACTGATGTGCAAAAATTAAGGACAAAGAGGAGAAATTAGCATAACAGCGGAACGAGCCGGCAGAATGCACCGAAACACCACTCGGGAGGTAGACTAAGGTCCGGTAGGGTAGAACATGCGCATATATGCAGCACGACGTGTGTGTGTGTGTGTGTGTGTGTGTGGGGGGGGGGGGGGGGGTCTGAAGGGTATAAAGCACACGGGCGGTGTAAGCTCAGCAATTCAGTGAAAGCTATTGCATCGTGTACATCGCTTTGAACGACATTGAGTTGCTGCCACCATGTGATATAGCCAACAGGCAATCCAGTAGACAACATCTGGATGACTTTATCCGAGGTCGCGTCATTGGGAAGTTGGAAGAAGGTCGAAGTGTGGCAGAGGAGTTCGGAATCGCTCACAGCATTGTTTCAGGAGCTTAGAGAGCACTTCAAACGACAGGAACAGCTGTCAGAGAGTTTAGCAGTGGTCGTCCATGAGCAACCGCGGCGGCGGACGACTGGTATATTGTCCTACAGGCATAAAAAAACAGACGGCAGACAGCGGGAGAAATCGCAAGGCATATGCAACAGACAACTGGGCGTCCGTTATCGCGTTTTACCGTGGCCAGGAGGCTGCACAAAGTTGGTCTATTTGCCCGGCGACCAGTACAATGTGTGCCATTAACGCCTGCTCATCGGAGACTGCGGTTTCTGTGGTGCTAGGAACACAAGAACTGGACACATCAGCAATGGGGTCGAGTTCTCTTTATGGATGAGAGCCGATTTAGTCTGACGAGCGATTCTGGACCTATACACAACTGGAGAGAGCAGGGAACACGCAATCACACCTCCAACATCATCGAAAGGGACCGGTTTGGAAGTGGCGGAGTTCTCGTTTGGGGCAGTATCATGCTTGGTAACCCTACTGACCTCTACATCTCCCAAGGAGGTTTAGTCACTGTTGTCCGCTATTGTACCGAGGTTCTCCTGCCTCACGTGCGTTTGTTTAGAGGTGCTGTGGGTCCTGAGTTTCTCTTCATGGACGACAACGCTACACCTCATCGTACAGTTTCTGTTGGAGAGTGAAGATATTCAACGCATGGATTGGCCCGCAAGGTCCCCGGACCTAAATCCAATCGAACACGTGTGGGACCTTCTCGGGAGACGCTTGGCAGCACGTCACCAGCCGCCAGCAACGATTCCGCAGCTGCTATTGGCGCTGCAAGAGGAACGGGCCACGATGCCTCAACAGCTTTTTGTCAACCTCGTCCTCAGCATGAACAGACATTGTAAATCCTGCAACGCAGTCAGGGGTGATCATATCTCCTTCTAAAGACTATATTTTTGGCAGCTGCCTGTCCCATGGACGTTTCTGTCTTCTGTCCAGTTGTGCTCGAAGCTACCTTTTCAGTAAAGTGTCTTTGGATTCCTTCTTTGGACAGTTTTGCTCACTTGTTCCGTATTCTTACATCTTGGGGATCTTATGGTATGATTTGAGTCGATGTGGAGCACTTCTGCACGATGCTACATTCAAAAAACCGTCTCGTCCGTAATTTTTGCACGCCAGTGTAATATTAATGCAGAGATGCCAAGTACTACGGATTGTCCATAGTTTCTACGGATATCATGTTCAAACTACGGACTATGGAGAAGGTGTGAAAAACTACGGATTTTTCCAAAAATCTCAAATATTTCCGGAAAACTTTTTTTTTTTTTATTATTTGAAAAAAAAAGTCAAGCATAGTCAAATGTAGTGTTTTTTGCGGTTACGTCACGAAGCTGTTACAAAGCAAGTATGTTTGGCTGGCCGACAAGCAAGCGGAAATGTTGCAGCGGAGATTGTTCTGTATGATCACGTGACTTTGTATCTGGCTTGCCGTGGAAAGGCGTTCGTAATGCACGACGTCTGTTACCTTCGGGAAAACCTTAACTGCGTCCTGAACTAATGTAAGTTGTCGGAGGATGGAGGTAGACTAGAGTCGATTCCATGTTTTCTGTTCTTGTTGTTATAAGTTGATTAGTTGTGGTGTGACATGAATTGCTGTAGTTATGAAGCGTGCTTCAGTGGCTTCCAGTTCCAGTGGTGTGAAAAAAAATAAAAATTTGCAGCAGTACAAGGAATGTTATTCGTTGGAATTTCCATGTTTGCAGCGGTCGCGTGTTTCCGTGAATTTTTTTTTTTTTTTTTTTGCTGAAATTTAATTTAAATAGTTAATTGCTATTGCCTATTTGTTTCACCAAATTAAGGGGCGGGCGTGGTATCAAAAAAAAAAAATGCTCTGAGCAAATAGCCATCAGATCGAAGGAAATAATTGTGGATCAAAGAAATCCTGAATGTTTGTTTTTTCCGGCGGAGCGCATAACTAAGCTACCTGGATGTGTGGCCGCTGTTATTGCCTGTTTTTATGTTACCTACCCGGGAGTTTGTTCTTCGCGTGCAGTATGTTCTGCCCAGGGCAAGAGAAAGTCTCTCCATGTGTCTTTGGCAACCAGCCAAAGAAAACGTCTAGCAGCAGTTGCGATGAGAAGCTTCTGGGTGTGTGCGCACAGTCGTGACCTATTTTCCCACGCTCCTCGCTGTCGGTAGAGAGCTTAATTGTTTGTTACTTTGACATATTTGCGAAGTGCAGTTCTTTTTTTTTTTTTCTCTCTTGTAAAAATGTTCTGCTAAACAAAGGGATGTTTTATTTTTTTCCTTTTTTTTTTTTCCAGAATTGATTGATTTATGCAATTTAAAATACCTTTTTGATTACTTTTTTCGTATCATAAGCATTTAATGCTAATTTTCTATTTATCCGCATAATAAAGCTATGAAATCTTTCAAAGTTAATTGTTCTTTCTTTGCTCCCATTGTGTTTGTCATGTACAAATTTACTTGCAAAAGCGTCGGGTAAAGGGCCACCTGTCTCTATTAATATTCTTGGATCTAAAACGCAAAAAAAGTTGTCAAAAATTCTAGGAGCGTTATTTGCAAAAATTTCCGTGTCTAAAATCGTCTCGGGTATCCGAAAACCATGGGTTTTGTTCCCCGTGTGCTGTTGATTTTTCAATCGCACACGGCGGAAAAGACGATTGCGGTTGGCATTTTCACTCTAAAAAACAGGAGGAATAACCATAAGTGTGTGGCATCACACACTTATGACATAACATATTTATTAAAAGGTGGAGTTCAAATGGTAGTATTTTTTGTGTATTTACTCAAGTTTTTTTTTTCCCCCATTTTAAGGGGACTTAAATATGTTGCAAAATTTATCCAAGTATTGTCCCCGATCAAGATATATTGCTAAAAATGTAGCAGTATATTCTGGGAAATACGTATGCTACCCTGCAAATTTTAATGTGGGAACTTGACTTGACTTGACGTCACTACGGAAGAACTACGGGTGCTGCGCATATGGACTACTGATGACTTCCTTCAGAATTTGGCATCTCTGTTAATGTATGCATCTTCAACACCGCAGAATTTCAAGCCATTGTAACTGCTGATGGTTTCAGTGAATCATAATCAATAATGCACAATGGAAGTTCACATTTCCTTGCTCTTTCAGTTAGTTCTCTCAGTACGTGGATATGATCTACAGTGCTGTATCTACTCCTGAATCCAGCTTGTTCTCTCAGTTGAGCCATGTCCAGTGTTATCTTCAAGTGGTGTGAAAGAACTTTAGTGAAGATTTTATAAAGCACTGATAGGAGGCTGATGGGTCTGTTGTTCCTGATATCCTCAATATCACCTTTTTATGTAGCAGGATCATTGTAGCGTTGTTCCAATCCTCAGGAATCTTCCCTTCATTAAGGCATCGAGTGAAAATTTGGGCGAGTACAGTTTCGATTTCTCCACTTGCTTCTTGTATGACGTCTACAGTAATTCCATCTTCTCCTGGAGCTTTTCCCCACTTTTCATGTTCTTGATTGCATGTGCAACGTCTGCTGGGAGGACTGGAAGAACTCTGGTACTGGTACCTTTCATGATGTGTGAAGTACATGTATCATCCCTTTCATATAATTTGGAGTAGAAATCTTTCACTCTTGTCAAAATTTCGCCTCTATTCCTTGTTACAGAACCATCTTTTCTCTGTGCCATAATCTGCTTTCTTCCCTTACTGAGATGTCCCTTTGTTATTGTTACGCAGGGTTAAAAATGAGCTGGGAGAAGCAGCAATTTTTGGGAAGACCAGTAAAATGATGAGTATGCCTTATTTCCCCATTCGGGCCTCTAAGTGGCGACTTTGTGAAAGTGGCAAAAACATGGTATTAAATTTCCTTATGTTGACTCTCTCGGCGTTAACCGAATTCCTGTGTAGAAACTTCGGATAACGCTCTTTGGGATGCGAAGCTGCTGACCAGGTTAGGCAGCGCGCTTGTTCAGGGGCCGGTCAAAAATCTACAGTTGCAGGGTGGGTGGGGGGGCGACATCATGAGAAAGACCAGATGACATTCAGCAACGTTGTGCAGAGACCGACAGCTTTACGAGTTTGAGCTTGGGATGAAGTAAAGGGGTACACTTAGCAACATGGAGAGACCGTAGACACACGCTTGAGTGGAGACGCTGATATTTTCGCTCTGATCGCCATGCAGCAGAAAACAGAAGGAACGAAGGCGAATAGCAGATGCCAGGTCCAATATGACCAGCCAAAGTCGAGTAGCAGGAACAAGCTGCGATATTCCGCAACCTTGTTGAGGGAACAAACTGAGAAGTGAAACCACTGCCGTCCGATCTCAGGGCAAAAGTCAAGTCATCAAGGTGAGCGCGGAGGAGACTGTTGAGACCAGCAGCCTTTACAGGTGCAGAGGGGACCACTCCTATGCTCCACCACCCTCTACCCCTTGCAATCAGTGAGAAGAAGAAAATAGGGGTAAGATAGACGCTATCTCCTGGGGGAAAAGATTCCTAGGTCATCAGACAGATTGGCCCACACAGGTGACACCCAGAGAGTGCGCCATCCCCCATGATTACTTGCGCGTGTGCGTTTCTCCAAAGCGCTAAATTGTCGCAAAAATGTTAAAATGTTACCTTAAGGGCATGTAAGTACATTTTTGTTTCTAATTGTAAGAACTCGGTGAGTGGATCTCCGAAAACTAACTCCGGACACATGATGTGTGAACTCCTTCGCAGAATGGTCATCTGGTTAGGAGTGATGATGATTGAATTCAGATTAAGACTAAATAATAATGGGTAGGTTATTTCTTCTCTTTACTTTTTATCCAAACTGTTAAGAGTGTAATTAAATGTTGTGTTTGTGCTAAGTTCTTCTGATCATTATTGTGAGTGTGTGTTGCATGTTTTCCGGCCAATCAGCGGAATCCAAATTGCCTCTTTTTAATTCTCGCTGTATTTCAACGAATTCATGCTCAGGGACGCAACCCTGGTGTGTGTGTGTGTGTGTGTGTGGGGGGGGGGGGGGGTAACACTATCTTTAGGCTTTGGTTGTTTTGAATTGCTTTCCTCACTAGATCACAGTTGAATTTCCTTACGTCTTCAGTGATACTTTTTCGTACTGTCTTGCGTAGCTCTATATATTCCACTTTGGAAGTCACATCTTTAGTTGTCCTCATCTCTCTTCTTTTTTGCATCAACATTTTGGTTTTTCCTGATAATTTGTTCACATGCAACTTGTTCTTAGACCCAGCTAATCTTGTTGCTGTTTTCACAAGAGCTTTGGTTACTTTTCTGTTAACTTCAGAGATTTCCACTTCTTCTGATGTTAAACCTTCTAGAGTAGAGAATCTGTTCCTCAGTTTTAATTTGAAGGTGTTATGATGCTTTTTAAGGTTGGTCACATCAATATACTTTGTTTTATAAGCTTGCCACGCTCGAGTTTAGCATTGAAGTGCATTGATATGCATATATATATATATATGTATATATATCTATATATCTATCAGGGGAGAAATTTCGAGATCAAACGCACTCGCCAAAAAAAAAAAAAAAAAAACCACTCGCCACTCCTTAGTGCATACCTGCGAACTTTCAGAAACCAAAACCCATAAAAAAATTAATCGATGTATTCGATGAAATTACTTGTCGCGTGTATTGATTAAATATATCGAACATATCAATTAAAAAACGATTAAAATAGAATCTATACATAATTTCTCATTACTGTGCTATCATTTTGTTTTATAATGAGGTAAAAACTTATTTTTATGGAAGTCCCACCCTTTGACCCCCAAATCTAATAGGATTGTATCCCACCCCGTCAGGGAACAAACTAAAATGTTTTCAAAAATGAACCATTTTCATAATAGGTTTATCTTACGGTGTGGCTGACAATGAGACAGTCAAGTGAAATAAATAAGTGACTGAGGGACACTAATTGGTAAATTGTGCTCAACTAAAAACGAAGTGAACATTTTGCGTGAATCACATCCAGTTCATAACTTTTAACAAAGGAAGTTAATTTCGTATTTTTTCCCTACACAGTCTACATTAGATTTATGCTTGGCACTAGAAATATGATTATAATATCATTCCACCACGCGAAACGCTGAAATTTACATCGACACATAGTGCAAAATGCATATTTTTCATTTTTTTAAGATTTTGCAATACACGGGAGTTTCTCATCACGGAATGATTGATAGTACTCCCCCCCCCCCTCCTTATATTGCTGCTCATAGCAAATAGCGAATCACTAATACTAAATTTATTGACACTTGAAAAAAAAATGCAACTAAAACTGCTATAGTAAAACAGCAACAGCTTAAAGAGATGCAAATTTGCAGAGGAAAAAATACCGACTACGGAGTTATCCGATCAAGCTGGTCAGCTAGGAAGATCAACTGAAAGTTATCATCAAGAAATAAAGGTTTGGATTTTAGTTACGAATGTCATATGACGAATTAGTATGGACCACAACATACTAATTTCGTTGAATCCAGCCAAGACATCATGCAAATTATCAGGCGGGCAGACAAATCTGGAACATATTACACTTCCTCAATCTACGGTTGGAAAGTGTAGAAAACTTACTGACTAAAGGACCAGCAAAATAAATCGTTGCTGGAGAAGTACTGGGTCGAACGAGCATAGGATTTTTTTTTTTTTTTTTTTTTTTTTACTTCCTATAATACTGCATTCTTTCGTTAGCAATTGCCAGAGAAGTTACGAAACCATGCCCCAAATGGATTTTTCATTTCACCAAACTGGCAGCTTTTGTTTAATTTCGTCATGTTGATTATCGATCTGGGCTCAAAAATTCCACAGATTTAAAATCAGCTTGAATTATTTTTCTACGATAACTACGTTCTGAAATAGCATTTCAAACTAGGAGTAATAAAGAGGTGTTCCAATGGAGGATGCCCGCCTGCCTGTCAACACGTCGAGAGATAAATAAGCCCAGTTGCAGCTGTTTACATACCGTTTACTCGCAGTGTAAGTTCTTTTACGTTTGAAACAACCCAAAACATGTGGGGAAAACTGCAGACAAATGTTCCCAAGTAACTGAGAAGTTTATTTGCAACTTACATTGGTGCTTCAATTTAAATGGATTATGTTAAATAAAAAGTCTTAATGCTGGGTTCATAATCATCAGGAAAAAAAAAAAAAAAGATCTGGAAGAATCAAATCTGTAAAATTAACACTCTGCCGGTAAAGCAAGTTGCATTTCCGTAAATTTTACGGGTAAATCATAAAACCTGGCAGGTATTTTAGCATTTCAAACCCTTGTCCACCAAACGACAGATAGCATTGGTTTACGCAATTATACAAGCATGGTTTCATAAGAAAAATCCAATAAGATACATCACTTGCAAATTTATTTAAGGATTTCACCAATTCAGAAAGAACTTTGATAGCTCACAATACGTGTGAAGGCTTTGCAAAGGTTGTGATCTCCAATCAAAGATCATGACGTCACATGAAAGGAGAATGGTGCTAGGGGAAAAAAAGCAGCATTTTACATACCGTATATACTCGTGCATAAACCGAGCCTCCTAGTTCAACGGCAAAAATTGGCAAAAACCAGGACCTGCATATAAGCCGACACTTTCACTTTAAAAAAAAAAAAAAAAAAAAAAGAATTTCTTCCAAAAACTTTCAACTTTTATGCGAGTATATATGGTATTTATAATAAAATATTAAGGTTTTGCCGAAGTGTTAATTTAGTCATCTTGGGAGCAAATGTTGCCGTATGTGCCGCACACACGTTAGCAGCTGTAACCGTACTAAACTGGGGACGCATAGAAAACAGTAATTTTATGAGCCAATCTCTAAAGTTAAACCATTTGGCTATATAGGATAGAAATACTGTGCTTAAATTCACATTTTTATCCTACTATAATTTTTTATTATTCATTCACGTCTTCCAAATTTTTTTTTCTAATTAGGTAAACATTTCATGAATTTAACAATGACAGTGAAAATCCTCCGATCAACCATTGACAGTGAGCAGTTTTCTTAGAAAATTAGTATTTACAGTGATTCACACTTTTTTAACAGTAAAATACTTACAAAAACTGTTTTTGCAAAGAAAAAACACTACTCTTCCCAGTTTCTAAAAGTATGATTAAAATAGTGCATATTTTTATTTTTTCCCCGTAAATGAAGTTTCTCTGTTATGTCTTTGCTATCAAAAGTAAAGAAAAAAAAATGCGGTGCCGAAGACCCGTTGTTTTGTGTTTTCGGGCACTGCTTAAAAGTTCGTTCTAGTAGCTCAATTGCGGGTGTCATAAATCTGAGGGATGCTTGTTTATTTTTTGCTTTTCTTTGTTTGTTTGAGGGATTGTCTCTGCTGTGGCCTGCCTGCATCTCTTGATGGGATCCCCCCCCCCCCCCCGCTGATCGAAGTTCATTCGAGTGAGTCAGTAGTGGCAGATAAACAAGCCTGCAGAGTAAGTAGAACACGGCAGTTTATGGAAGAGAAAAAAATGCTTCGAGAAGGTTTACTCATCAGTGTGGAAATTTCAGAGGGGAAAAAAAGTAATTACAGAAAACAAATTCAGCATATCAGCAGCACCACATATGTGCCACATTAAAAAAAAAATATCATAATAGCTGCGGCTGTTAATAATGAAATTGCGGTAATTCAATGAGAAAAGTTTCACACGCCAATGACATTCCTTCACTCTCCAATGGCGAGCTGGCGACCGGAAATTCCGTGCCCTATATATATCAATCAGTATTTGTATATACATACACAGAAGTCTCTTAAAAGTGGTCATGAAATTTTCTTATTGGTCATGAAATTGCATTTCTCAAATTTGGTAGACACCCATTTGTTACAATGATTTTAATTTTGATAGCTTTCTTCATTTTCGTTTCATTTTATGAACAGAATCTTTGTGTATATTTTGTTTATTTAAACACTATACATTCATTATTTAACCACATCATGATTTCATTTCTGTAAACAAAAGTTTCATTTTTTGGCCACTTTGTGTATTCTGTGGATATGTCTTTGTTACAAACTTATAAAATGAACTTCTTGTATATTGTGTTTTAAGTTTCCAATCACCTACTTGTCTTTCCTCTTCTATGCTACTGTGTTTTCTGTTGCTTAGCAATGCAGACTAATTTATACAATTTAGTAGTCCTTTTTCTTTGCCAAGGTTTCATTCAGTTGACATTATTACACTAAAATTTATAAATGTACTGCATATGTATAGGACTTCGCAATTCATTCTTTTTACTTCGCCCGTGATACATAATGTATCTTGACTTCAACTTACCTAAATTAGTATGACTTACTGTTATACAAATCAGCCAAGTGAAATTAAGTACTGTGACCAGTTTTTCAAACTAAATTTCAAAATTATACTGAAAAGTAGCTGAAAAATCCCTGCCCTTGGATAATTCAGAAAAACTGCAGTTTTATTACAAATATTGTTACGATATTCATGATATCCAGTTTAATTACTAGTATACCCCATAAACAGTAGAGTTGTCAAGTAGACAGAAGTAATTTTTTGTTTGCTTTTCTCAATTGACAGCTAACTTTATGGCCATAAAATCTCACTCAGTCTCAGGAGCATGTTATATTATATAAAATATTACATTTCTTGAAAATGTTATGACACCCTTTTGCATTTTAAACATTTTCACAAAATGGTAGGCATTTGACTTTTAAGTTATTGTTTTTATGACAGTGTTTTTCATGTATTAATTAATGTTTCCTGAAAAGCTCAAGTAGGTATTAAAACAAGTGTGTAGTAAAATGTGTATCCTCTTTGATTTTAGGCACATATCCGGTTCTCACAAGGTATAGCTCAATCAGTTTTAGACAAATATTCCAAAAAAAGTGGTGATGATGATAAAGATGACAGTGACGAAAAAAAGATGACAGTGACGATAAAAAAGATGACAGTGACGATAAAAGAGATGACACTGATGATAAAGATGACATTGATGATAAAAAAGATGACACTGATAAAAAAGATGACAGTGATGATAAAAAAGAGGACAGTGATAAAGATGGTGATGAAAAAAAAGAGGACAGTGATAAAGATGGTGATGATGACAAAAAAGATGAAGAAAAAGATGAAAAAATTGATGATGGTGAAGTTGAGACAGAAGATAAAGAGCAGATCAGCTGTAAAACAATATGCATCAATGGTGTTGATTGCCTTGCCACAGTACTAGAAGGTAAAGTGCTATAATTTTCATTCAGTAGAATAGCTTTGTTGTTTTCAGGTGGTACCCTTTCAAAAAGAAACTTTCATTTTTGAATATTATCATTCTATGAAAAGGTTTGAAAGTGATGTTAGCACATACTCTCCTCTCTTCCTTTTGACATGTTTTATGTTCTCTTCTATTTCTGATGCAGAACTATTATAACTTACACTGAAGAGCAATTGAATTAGAGATACCTGTCTAGTAACGTGTAGCACCACTTTTCGCCCTGATGACGGCGGCAATTCGTCTCGGCATGGACTCGACAAGACACCAGAAGCGTTGGGAAGCCATACGGATCCACGACCCCTGAACAAGCTCCCACAGTTCATGAAGATTTGATGGAGGGGGTCAGAGCCTCATACATCTTTCTCAATGGCATCCCAGATGTGCTCGATGGGATTGAGGTCAGGGGACCTAGCTGGCCAAGGAAGCGAGGTCACGTCGGTGGAGTGTTCATCCAACCATTCGGATTCAATTCGGGAGTGATGGCACGGTGCATTGTCTTGTTGCAGGATGAGGTCCCCAGTGGGATATTGAAGACGCACAAACAGGAGCAAATGGTTGTCCAGGATATCCCAGTAACATTGACCTGTGAGGGACGATGTCACATGTACCAGGGGTCCCATTTCAGTCCACGTAAACAGTCCCCAGACGAGAATGCCACCCCCACCAGCTTGAAGAGTACCCTGCTAGCAAGAAGGATCGATCGCTTCATGTGGTTTGCGGCATACTCGTTTCCTGCCATCCGCATGTACCAACGTGAATTTCGACTCATCAGTCCAGGCAACATTTTTCCACATGTCTAGGGTCCAGTGGCGATGTTCCCGCGCCCATGCTAATCTTTGCACCCTGTGATGTGCAGTCAGCAGCAGTACCCTCGTGGGACGATGGCTTCTGTACCCCATAACGAGGAGATGGTTCTGGATGGTGTGGCTGCTTACACCTTTTTGTGCACCAGCGTTAAATTGCTGAGTGATTTCTTGCACTGTGGCCCATCTATCTGCTGTTACAATGCGAGCTAGCCGACGATGACCCCCACTCATCCACACGCTGTTGTCCACGGCAGTTGGCCCTTGCAGGGATGGTTTTACCGGATTCGATGTACTCACGGTGCACCCGTGACACAATGGCTCGTGAAAATCCAAGTGCCTGCATGACTTCCAAGATGGAGTGACCCATTCGTCGAGCCCCGACAATTTGCCCGCGATCAAATGCGCTTAGATCCTTCGTCTTACCCATACTGCGCCCAACTTTTACTGATTCCCGTCGCATCACTCTTTATATATTGTCGGATCGCTGTATACGTCGTGTCGTTTCCATTTACAGGGCCGCCCACAGCGCCACATTTGCATAACGCCAGCTGTCTCTAATTTAATTGCTCTTCAGTGTATATCTGCTACAGTATTTTTGATTTGCCCTTGTCATTTATGAAGTTTAAATTCAAGTGAAATAGACAATTTACTTTGTACTCTTATCAGTGGCGGCTCAGTTATGGCAGCACAAGGGAGCATGTGCTCTCTCTACCCACTATTTTTTCTGGAAATTTTATTAATTAATGAAAAACAGTTCTATGAGTGTGAAGATTAGATTGAATTTTTTTAGAATTAATATATTGTATTGTGTTCTGAAAAGCACAATTGTAGCAGTGATGACATCTTGCATTTCCATGCAGTTACACATTCAAGATTTTCCATCCTAAGCTCATGTTCAACCTTGAGTTCTGCCTCCTATAAGCACAATCACCTGTGGATCAAGTTCAGTAGTATGTGAGCATGTGCTGTTAAGTGCTGCCAGAACCTAGCTGGTATTTCATAGAAAAGCATCGGAGTACATTTCTTGTTGCCGATTCTAGTTTTGTTGCTGTAGGAGAATGCAGTCTTTCACTTGCTGCTCTGTCTTGCATTAGTTACTGGATTATTTTTAGGTTCATTTTTCTGTTTCGTCGGTGGAACAGTGCCAACGATAGCTTAATATCCTTACATAAAGAATGAAACATGAGAAGCTAAATATGTTTGTCTTCTTAATAAAAAATACCATTGTTTATTTGTTGAAACATCCATTCTCCTCATTCGGTGAAAGAGAAAATGCTGTGCTTTTTTTCCTATGGGGTTTTTTCGGGAACTTTCATGATGTGCAACTGGTTCGGTGAGAGATATTCAGCATTTTGCTGACAAAATTCATAAGCATGGCTTGTCCTTCTGCACACAAGACTAATGTACTGAATTTTGCTGTACTCGGTTGAACAAACATAAGATCGCAACTCGATTCTAGTTACAGTATAGATGGCAAATTCAACCATAAAATGAAAAAGTATAAAATATTCTACATATTTTGCCTCATATTATAATCCAGGTCTTTTTAATAGGTATGGGAAGAATCAGAAAAAAGCTGCCATGTTTTTACTCACACGTGGGTGGCTTCATCAAGACAAGAAGCAACATGCAGACTAAATAACTGGCAAATTCTAAACAAAATTAAAAGTGAACAATATAAAGTTTGCATAAAATTAATGCTGTCATGCTGTATGAATGCAGTTCCGCAAAATATGATTTAGATGTAGTTCACCTGGAATCCAGGTTTAATAGACCAGTCCATCACATTGTAATTTGGTAGAGTAGTAATTATTACATGCCTCCCTGGTAAAAAAGTACATATTTCAGTGGGCTGCTCTCTTATTAGCATTCATTTTATGGAAGTATACAATGAACATGTGCCAAGTTATACCAGACCAGGTTTGCTCCTTTCTATGAAAATTCCCTTGACAACACTGTGGTAAGCTTGCCAGACAAGCTTTCACTCTAAACTCCAAACTGATCGTTGTTCTAGTGGAAGTTCACCTTGATAAAGTCTCCTGTTGGAAGGCAGAAACTTGGTACAATTAAATATTTTGATATATATCATTCTCACGGAATATACGACCTTGTTGTCTCCTTAGTTATACGTTTGGCTTTTTCAGTAATTGTATGGACTTGATTTTCCTCATAACCTGTGGAAATGATAAGATCAAGAAGATTTTTAATCTCAGCTGAGCTGTTATTCTGAAAGACTCAATATTAACAGGTTTGAGACAAAAGCTGAAATTGATAGTGCCGCCCCGGTGGCGCAGTTTTCTAAGGGATGGCTTCTGATCATTCGTCCGAAAGGGGTCCGGGTTCGAATCCTGGTGAGGCATGGATGTTGTGTTTGTCTTGTGGCACTGGCTCTGTCCCTTCCCTGGAACCAGTGGCCCTAAATTAGGGACTAGTGACTGTTTATTGCCCATTGAGTTGCTCATGGCAGTCGTTAAACCTCCAATAAAAAAGAAATTGATAGTTGGCAGGCCTGCATCGGGATGCTGATATGTATGGGTAAAGCACTTCCAAGTTTTGCAATTTGGATTTCAGAGATACCAGATGAGCTCCATAAACAGGATTATTAAACAAGGAATGGTCAATTACAAATGGATATTTCTTCATGTTTTTTTAATTGTTTTCAAATATGCCAATAAATGTACATGTTTGGCTTTCAGACTTTGAAATGATATGTTCATGATCCAGTGTCAGTAAGCATTACTGTAGCTATTGAGTGTTTATTTCTCCAGTGTCATCCAGTTACTGCTATCAGAATACCTCTTTATATAAACATGTACTCTTTACAGGTGCAATTGAAACTGAGTATTGGCATAAATTTGCAAGACCAAGGTCTGACCGAAAACGACAACCTTATTTCAAAAAAGGTATGTTCTGAAATTGCCTTATTTAATTTTTCTTTCAACTTTCTCTTGTTTTGAATTTCCAGTATTGATAAAAGTTATCTTGTGTTTATTTGGGCAGAGTTCATATTTGAAATATATTTGCTGGTAGAAAAGTAAAAGAAATCTATGTTAAGGTATGCTGGTTAAACCATCAGTAATTTATATCTATTACTGAAATTGTAAAATGTGTTCTTAGTCGTAGTGTGTAAATATAAAAGAAATGGCTATTTTTGTTAGGATGAACTGATATTATGTTCAGGAGATAAAATCTGTTCCATGTAAGGTTGAACATGCTTTTCGCGAGCATGACAGGACCTGCACTTTTGATCAGTAAATCCGACTACACATAAAATTAGGATTTGAAAAATCCATAGAAAATGACAAATATAATAACTTATGTGTAAAATAAAAACTACATAATAAATAGCTGCCACTAAATGTGAAGCAATAAAGGAAACAAATATGTATTGAGTACACATATAATGGTTCGTACGTGTCCTGGAAATGTCCTAAAACTCTGTTACATATCCTGGAATTTTATCCATTCCTGCCTTTTTGTGTCTGTGTGATGTTTTGTAGTTGAGGATTTTTCTAATGATATAACTTATGTCTCACAAATTTTCTCCCCGCCCACTGCAAAATTAGCAATACTGAAGTTGTGTTATCAACACATCTTTTGTAAAAAAATAAAAATTGTGTGTATGTTATCACTTTGTCTGTTTGGCCAGGGACACCATATCTCTATAGTGTGTAAATATAAAAGAAATGGCTATTTTTGTTGGGATGTGTAATGTCAACGCGATATGAAAATTCCTGCCAAACACGGTCTAATGTGTCATTGGTAACTGTTCTCATAGATTTGTGGGCAAAGGAGGCACAACACCTGGTCTTTTACATACCCCTAAAGGAAGAAGTCATCAGGTGACCAAGGAGGCCCAGCTGTGTAACACCAAGTCATTTGGTCCACTCCGACCAATCCAACTGTAGGGTAGCTCTTGCATGTAAAGGCAGAAGTTCAGTCGTTGTCTTCAGTTATTAGCTCATCTTAAGGCTTCAGTGCATGCAAGTTATGCAATTTGTATGCAGGGCTTGAAAAATACCATGCCCGAGATGCCCGGCGCATGTAAATTATTGGCCTGGGCAAGTAAAAATGAAATCTAGTTGCCCGATCGGGCAACTAGATTTAAAGAAAAATAAAAGAAGTTTGGAATGGATAATTTTCTGCTCTAGAAAAAGATGGTCGTCGCACGTTTTTCATTTTACTGCAGTTGTATTATTGTTACGGAATAAGTGCCAAGGCCAGGAGCATAACGCTTCTTTAATTATATTATGCTCTACATCCAGAAATTGGGGCTGTACGTAGTTTTGCTCCAGATGTTGTTTACAGTTAACGACGAGATGCATGCAGGGTATGAACTGGCTTTTGAAAACCTTTATCATTTTAGCGAAAATCTCCAGAAACATTTTAGCATTTTGAAATTTCTTTTAGCATTTTTTATAAACAATTTAGCATTTATTTTGAAATATTTATTTAGAGACCAATAAAAACACTCGAGTTTAAAAAAAAACATTAAAATGTTTTCATTAATTTACAATGTGACTGCCTTTTATTTAACCATTTTTCATATGCAATTCTAAAATTCAATTCAATTCCTTGTAACCTGGCCCTTCTATGTTAAATCTTAATATGTGCTCTACATTTTCTGTTGATAAATGATTTCTAATAACAAATTCCGTACGAAAAGCATAAAAAATGTAAAGACAAAACAAAAGAAAAATAAATAAAATAAAATCAAATCACTTTGAATGCAAACAACGAAAACCAAAAGCTTGACCCATTCTGTAAATGTCAAACATAAAATTCTCATCTTCGCTCAGGTGAGCAGCAAACAAGTAAAAAAGTACTTTGCGGTTCTTTTGAAGTAACATAAACAACATACTCCGAGCTCCCGCTAGAGTGTGTTTGTTTGTTACGGAGCGTGAGAAAAGGTATCATTCGGCTGGCGCGCAAGCGCAGTAATGACAAGCAGGAGGTAAATGCAGGTGCTCTTCACCAATCTTTGCAAACAAAACAGTATAAAAAAGAAAGGAAGTCACTACTCTGTGCTTTAACTGAAAGAAAAGAAGACACAGAATGTATATATATCAGCCATGAGAACCGACAAACATTTCGATAAGTCGGAGGGAAAATAAGTGCACGGCGCTTGTAAGATCTGGTAGAACTAAGTGAATGGTTGCCCGAGATTGAATAATTTTGATTGAGCAATTGAAATATTAAAAATTCCATAAAAAAAAAAAAAACCCCGACCTATCCGTAAATCAGTAAAATTAAGCAGAAATCTGTGAAAGTTGGCATGTTACATACTTTAAAATTTGTATGTCTCACTTTTTCAAAACCCTTCAACATTTGCGGCGAAATAATTTAGGACACTAAATTACACATTTACCCTATGTAAACAAAAACAAAAAATAATTCAGATTTGAAACTAAATTTGTAAACATGACTATGTTTCAAAAATCAGTCTTCGTAGATTGATTATTTGCGCGATTGATTGTCAAATGTGATTGCTCATCTTGGACACGCTGTTTTTGAACGCCGATCAATCGTGACAAAGAAAAAAATTAATTTAACCAAAAGAAAAAAAGAATAATAAGGAGGAAAAAAAACTTACTTCAGCAGTTGCTAGGATGTTTTTCTTTTTGGATTTCTGACATAGCTCACATGAAATGTAAGGTTGACTGTCATGCCATACCTTAGGTTTTTTAGCTGGCTGTTGTGTAGTAGTAACTTTTTCAATATCGTTTTTTTGTTTGGAACTTATTCCTAACCACTTACCCATATTTAGACTACGAAAAATGTTCAACACACACAAATAAAGCCACGTGAAAAAAGACTACCGTGAAAGCGAACACATGAGAGAGACTAGGTGGTGCCAATTTTCAAAAAACCCAAAGCTGGAAGAACGTAAGGAATCGCTCGGTTTATGACATCATGGAAACAGGATTGGCAACTAGTTTTTATGCATCATTTGACGTCACATGATGAAAGAAGAGAAATTCCACCACGACTATATTTGGTATGAGCTCGATGGAATCGTGGAATTTTAATAGCGCTCACTAAAAAACAGCGCCATTTAAATGTTTTTGCATTTATGCGAAAATAAATATAAATATTTTAGCAAAATTGCGTTCATTTTCGCAAAATGAAAAAAATGCGATCGCAGTTTAAACCCAGGATGCATGCCTCGGACGAAACTAGCCTCTGGTGTTTAGTGACAAAATGCATAAACTGCCATGAAACAGGAGGACGCAGACTGTTGGGCAAAAAAGCTGTGCCTTATGGGAGGGAGTGACAACGTAATATTTGTTGCACAGTCCCGGGTGGGTCTCGATATAACCTGCATGCGTGAGGGAGGTGGAAGCTTCTGTGCAAAAAATAAACACACATACACTCTCTCTCTCTCTCTCTCTCTCTCACACACACACACACACACACACAGGTGCTCCTGAAACAAAGGCTAAGTTTCATTTAAGAACGAGCCTGCGCAGTGTGTTCCACTTAACTGGGAGAAGAGTGAAAATTACCAACGCCGATAACTTAGTTTATCTGAGAGAACAGAATTTGTGTTAGTTGTGGTTCATGTTAGCTGTGGATATAAGTTGTATTTAGTAATGGAAATACCATGTTTTTTTGGAGAATAAAATCCAGCAATGAGAGTATATCTCACAGTAAGCAATTATGTGAAATTCCTGATCTGTCAGCAGTAGTTACAAATTCGTCTTCCGCACTGTTGAGTGACGTAATTTCAGAATCGGAATCTACATGGTTGGCAAATCTGAAACTTATGCAAGCGGACTATGATAAAGTGTACAAAAAAAAAAAAAAAAAAAAAAGCTGTTGCACAGTTGAAGAATCTTGGATAAAAACATTTATCTGGCTAAAGTCAAATGACAAGACTGTTATGTTGTGTACTGTTTGCAAAAACCATCGTAAAATTGCTGATACCACGAGTAACTTTTTCAAGCAATGTGGGGTGTCAGGTGATAATATAGTTTAATACTTAAGTGCACACAACAGTAGTCTAAAACATAAGATTTGCCTTTGTTTCTAAACAACAATTCTTAGGATATTTTATGATGCAAAATTACTTTGGTTTATTATATTTGCACTTTTAAGGTATTAACCTCTTGCAAAGTGCGCATAGTTTACGTGCAATTCATAAATGAAAAAACCATTAGAAAGTACCAATCACTCAACCTAAAGATCATGGTAACCTCCAATGACAACACACTTCCAACACGTCAGTCATCGTGATGTAACTGGGCTTCCAAGGTTTACAGACATCTTGCTTACGCTTCTTACTTCCGGGTGTGAAACATCATTTTTTTTTTTTCTTTCTTTCTTTCTTTCTTTCTTTCTTCTCCTTAGCCTTCTGAGATGTTACTATAAAGCTTGTCAATTCCATAAAAAATCACACATACAACTCATTCATACAATTCAAGTAAAAACTATGTACATAACCTTACATTCATAGGTGGTTAAACCTTTGTCAACTGTAATTATCAAACTGCTCCTTCTGTTTCACAACCCCTGCCACTCCCTCTGCAAGTGTCACACTCATTCAGCCCCTCACATCCAATCCTCTAGTACTTTCAACAGGCCTCTGTCATCTTCAGGAGGCAGGTGTGTCTCACCCGCCCACCACAGCTCAAGTGAGCAGAGCCATCGAGGCACGGGCCCCAGTCGCTATCTCTGAATCATTGTCTCTGGCGCCATCTATTGTCCCTGCTGCTCTTTTTCCCTCTTTCTTTCTATGCTGCTGTTCAATTTTTATTAGGGCTTTCCATTGTTCGTTTAGGTTACTTGGCTCATAAATGTTGCATAATCTTGATCTGTTTTTTTCAATTAACACTGATTCTGCAATTCTTAACTGCCTTTCGTTTTTACAGCTCTTAATAATTTTAATATCTTCAAACCTTGGACATTGTTGATTTTCCATACAGTATTGGGTCAATGCTGTCTTAGCTTCTTTTTTATTCCAATTATTAATATGCTGGTTCAATCTATACTTTAATTTATTCTTGGTGCTGCCTATATATGACACAGGTGGTTGCTGGTTTATTGGGATTTCATAAATTCCTGCTCTATCTAATCGGCTAATTTTTTCATTTTTTAATCACTAAATTTTTTACAGTAAGTACCTGATTTCCTACCTGTATGTCATACTTGCCACAAACTTTATTAATTTCTGCTGAAACATTTTCTATGTATGGTATTGCTCCTACATATTTTACAAGTTTTTTATCAGTCTTGACCTTATTGTAACCTTGAGTTACTTCATAAATCCATTTTTTAATATCTGTTTAGGGTATCCAAAATCATATGCAATTTTTTCAATATATTCAATTTCTTCTTTTCTATACTGTTCAGTTGATGAGTGTGTTAAACTTCTTTTAATTAGTGTTTTAACACTATTTCTTTTATGTGTTAATGGATGCGATGACTGAAATGGTATAAGTACTGGGATATATGAAGATTTTCTATGCACTCTGAATTGCATATTCTCCTCTGTTTTAACAATCAAAACATCCAAAAATGCCAAAGTATTGTCATGTTCTTGTTCTGCTGTCAGTTCAATAGATGGATAAATTTCACTATACTTTTTTGTCAAGTCCTCAAGTTCATCATTTTTTAGCCTGGACAACATAAAAATGTCATCAACATATCTGCAGTATATCAGTGGTGGATCCTCGAGTTTACTTATTATTTTTTCCTCAATGTCACTCATTATAATTTCAGCAAATAAAGTTGACAGTGGTGACCCCATAGGTCCACCATGATTTTGTTTGTACATCTTGTTGTTAAACTTAAAAATGTTATTTTCAAAAAATTGAACAGCAGCATAGAAAGAAAGAGGGAAAAAAGAGCAGCAGGGACAATAGATGGCGCCAGAGACACAATGATTCAGAGATAGCGACTGGGGCCCGTGCCTCGATGGCTCTGCTCACTTGAGCTGTGGTGGGCGGGTGAGACACACCTGCCTCCTGAAGATGACAGAGGCCTGTTGAAAGTACTAGAGGATTGGATGTGAGGGGCTGAATGAGTGTGACACTTGCAGAGGGAGTGGCAGGGGTTGTGAAACAGAAGGAGCAGTTTGATAATTACAGTTGACAAAGGTTTAACCACCTATGAATGTAAGGTTATGTACATAGTTTATACTTGAATTGTATGAATGAGTTGTATGTGTGATTTTTTATGGAATTGACAAGCTTTATAGTAACATCTCATAAGGCTAAGGGGGAAAAAAAACAAAAAAAAACGATGTTTCACACCCGGAAGTAAGAAGCGTAAGCAAGATGTCTGTAAACCTTGGAAGCCCAGTTACATCACGATGATTGACGTGTTGGAAGTGTGTTGTCATTGGAGGTTACCATGATCTTTTTAGGGTGAGTGATTGGTACTTTCTAATGGTTTTTTCATTTACTTTGGTTTGTACAAAAAAAAAAAAAGGTAAATAATTTTTACATTCAAAATTGTTGTTAAAAACTACTTAAACTGCCATACAGTTAACTATGATTATTTTTTTTTTTTTGTAAAGCATAGAACATATAAATTCTTGAACATGGCATCAATAAATTTCTCCAAATGCCATCGATTACCTTTCTTAAAACTTGAGATATATGCTTTTGTGCATTTTGAATACAGACACTTTAAACTGGTGATGCAAAAGATTTTTGAAAAGTCTATCATAATTTTTAACTTTAAAAAAAAAAATGAGGCTTCTGTTTTGTTATCTTAAAAGATAAAATTTTTCTGGGCATGTAGATTTTACTTCTGGGCAAGTAAATATTTTCTGCACGTGCCCAGCTAGGCATGTAACTTTTCAGATATTTTTCAAGCCCTGGTATGGCTTGTAACACAATTTTTTCTTGAACACAGCGAAAAAGTTGGCTGAGGAATCCCCAGTTATCGACTAGTGTGAATGGTCGATCTCTTCGGGCTGCGTAGAAAAGTCTCTTACTCTTTCAACATTCTCTGCAGATACGCCTGGTTGCCCTGGACTTTTTCCTTTACAGAGACACCCAGTGTCCTCGAACTGATGATACCACCTGCGAATACTCTGAGCCATCATTGGATTAATTTGGTACTTTCTACAAAATTCATGCTGAACGGTGATTACCGACTGACATCGTGCAAACGAGAGCACACAAAAAGCTTTCTGCCGACTAGATGCCGTTTTCACTTATTCACCAAAAGAGCTTTATAAATGACACTAGCACCATCTATTATTGTGCATAATCTAAAACTTAGACATTTCCCCTTTACATTGATGTATTACTTATCATTCTGTGTTGTTAATTTTTTGAAACTTAAATTCTTGAAATCGGATGATTCTTTCTGAATAACCCTGTATTAC
This sequence comes from Macrothele yani, assembly GCA_039090855.1. Lineage (NCBI taxonomy): Eukaryota > Metazoa > Arthropoda > Arachnida > Araneae > Macrothelidae > Macrothele > Macrothele yani. The sequence goes on from CM077007.1 coordinate 106,115,035, forward strand.
TCTTCCATAAAGGTTATGTGGTGACCATGTTTGTAGCCCACAACAGTATTGTAGAATTCATTAATATTAATTTAATGTATTTGCTTCCTCTTCTAAATAGGCCTGTAATAGGTGTCTGATGTATTTTGAACTTTTTCTGTGCCTCTTTTGTGTGTCAGTTTGCTTCTAATTGTGCCCATTGCATGAAAATTTTATTGCTGTCTCTTCTAGATTCAAAGAAATTTTGATTTTTTGTGCACTTCGAAGCTAGTGTGAATGAGTTGGAGATTCCATGTGAAACTCATCATCATCTATTATCGTCTGCCGACACATGGTTTTTTGAACTGTGTGGTGTCTCACTCACAATGTCTTCTACAATGGGAAAATCAGATCACATCATCTTCAACACAAACATAATTTTCAAATTCAGTGATCAATTTCTTAGTTTTGCTGTGACAAAATTGGGTCATCAATTTTTTCTTTGGAGTTCGTCTTTGGAAATCTGCAGCTCAGCCCTACACAAGCAATTTCTGATAGACTTTTTGTCACATTTTCCCATGCACCGGTCATCAAATGAACTGCTTCAAGTACATTTATGTAAATCAAGATTAATTACTTTCCAATGTTATTTTTCAAGCTTCTTATAACCCATGGGCTGTATACAAAAGTCAAATTTTTATTGGAAAAATTCAATCTATGTTAGTGATTCTTTTGGTGATGGAATGTGCTGAGCAATTGTGTATATGAAGCAGAATTTTGTACTTTTATTTTCTAAGTTGCAACTTAGAAATGTAACTTGAAAAAGTGTTCAAAGTCATCCTTACTTTTTACTATTGTCGTAGTTGACTAGAACGTTTTTTTTTTTTTTTTTTAATCCATTTTCAGCCATCCTGGTTGGTTTTTTTAGCCAGTTTAACGAGGTTCAACTTATCTTTCCTGCCTGTAGACTTTGCTTGCCTGCAAATTTTTCCAAAATAAATGCTATGTCTGTTCTTAAAACTATGAAGCTACCTGTTTGAAGATGCTACATCTGAATATTGCAGACATATAGCAAATTTCTATGCTTGAAATTATAAAATATGGCTACTTACTGTATATTTTTGTAGGTTTTGTTTAGACTGATTGTGTTTTTCTTCTCCTATCTCTCAAAAAAATGTGCTGGCTCCTAAAAAAAAGAAGCTGGCACCTAAATATTTTGGAGTTTTGTGTATCCCTGACCTAGATGCAAACCTAACGTGTCTCTGTGTAAACACTTCGTAAAATCACAAATATATGTTGAAAACCGCTAAAACTGAATTGAGCCCAGTTTTAAAAGACTTTCTTCAAAGACAGAGAGAGAGAACATAATGCCTGATAGCAGGTTTAGTGTTCTCCCTAGAGTATTTTTACAGCTGGGTGGCAAGACATTTTAGCTGGGTGGTACTTTAAACGACCCCTTCCTCAGTCGAAAAAGAAAAAAAGGATCTTGTTTTGCTTAACATGATTGTACTTATTAAATTCTTACTGACAAATCATATTCAACCCAGATTTCAGTCATTTTCACCAATATTTATGGTGTATGTGGAAGTAAGTTTTTCAATCTTACTATCATGTGTGTTGTAAAAACATTCATTAAAGGAAATTTTTAGCTGGGCGGCAGAGAAAATCAGTAGCTGGGTGGGCCGCCTAGTAAAAAGGCTCTAGGGAGAACACTAAGGTTTATTCTCCCCCCCTCTCTCTCTCTCTCTCTCTCTCTCTCTCTCTCTCTCTCTCATTGTAAATAGGCAATTATTACAAAAAAAATAAAAATAAAATATTTTAGTTGGTGTAAGTTGTTTAGGATTTTTGAGTAATTGTGTTTGTGTTTTTTAATGTGCACTTCTTGTTTTCTGTGTATGTTGTCATGCATTGTCCTTCATCATCCTATCTTAGTAGGCAAAGGTCGTTTCAATCCTAGAACAGCAGGTAAAGACAAATTTCGATGTGGCAAGAGAGGGCATTGGAAAAGTGATAGATCAAGTGAAAAAGAAAGTTAGTAGACATTTTTATACAAAATATTTAATATGTGTGATAATATGAAGTAAAGTGTGTGTGTGTGTGTGTGTGGTATGACATGGAAATATCAGCATGTACACTGAGTTAACTTTGCACTAGGAACACCTACCTAATGACATGCTGTTCCACATTTCTGTGCGATCACAACTTATAGACATCTATGAATATATTCTACAAGGTGTTGAACATCCTCCATGCGTAACTTGACCCATATCTGCTGCAGCAATTCCGTCAGTTTATACTCATTTCGTGGAGGAGGATCAGTAGCTCTCACATCCAAGCGCATATGTAGATTTTTTTCAGGGGGAGGGGAGGGGGCAATGAAAAAAAGAAGTTTTTGAAATCCATCAGAACAAAATGACAATGAAAAATAGAAGAAAAAAATGAAGCCATTTTCTTCTAATCTAAGGTGATGCATTTTTATTAATTTAAGACATTTTTTTTTCTATGAATGTAAGCTGCATTTTAACCAAAAACATTAAAAGATTTTCAGTGGAGGCATGCTGACATTCCATTCTACAAATTTTTGACATTCCCTGACATTCCGTTCTACAGATTTTCAGATTTTCTTGCTGAAATTCCATTCTACAAATTTGTAGCATATCCCACAAATGTTCATTTGTGCTAGTCAGGGGAATTTTGAGGCCAAGTCAGTGTGAACTTGTTGTTTTCCTCCAACCACTCAGTAGTTATGTCAGGGATGGGAATTCTGCACCAAAACAAAAATCTTGCGCCATCTTGGTACAAAAAAAAGGCAGATTTTGTGCCATTGTGCACCAGAACCGTCGTCATTGTTGGGACTTTGGCACGGTAAATTTTCTGTGTGCACTCTTTCGCTTGATGCTCTGTAAGACCATGTGGTGGGAAGAAAGATTCAGCGACTCCAAGTACTACGGGTTTTACGTAGTTACTATGGAAATTGTCAGTCCGCTACAGAAGACTGAAGTTAAATGGAGTGAATATTTTCCCCATAATCCTAATTTCTTATTTTCGGGATGTTTTTTTCTGCCCAGTATTGTTGTTAAATATCATTTAAATGCATAAATATTTGTATTTCAGCTTGAAAAATGGAGGGAAAATGCCCGAAAACGGAAGTCGGACGGAGTGAAGATTTTCCTGGCAATTGTTATCCCCCTCGTGTGACGTTCTCTTTAACCTGTGTTGTTGTTGAATGTTAGTAATTTTATACTTTGGCTGCAGCGATGTGCTCCAGTTTAATATTTGCATATAAATTTCAGTGAATAATTCTGTCTTGCTCATGCTGCCTTATATTTGCCCTGTTGGAGCTCCGCACGTTCTGTTTCATAACCCGGTTAAAAAGCTGAGCCCCCTTTTTTTTTTTTTTTTTGTCGGTCTCATGTATGCTTAGTACATGAGTAGACTGAGAAAACATTTTATTGTTTTGCAAGTGAAATTAAAGTTAAAAAATGCTACTATGCGTGTATTGTATAGAGAAAATGACATTACAGAGAACAAAAGACTGCAGCAGGGAATTGAAGCTCTGAATTTGAATTCCTTTTTAATTATGCCCAAACTCAAACGTAAGTAATGCCTTTGTGTTTGGGCATAATTAAAAAGCACAAATACTAACTCCATTGACTGATAAAAGAAAGTACTGTAAGGAATAAGAAAAGTGCATTTCACCAGGAAATTTTTCTGAAAATATTAGGTGTACAAATAAGTTTTAAAGTGTTCTAAGACAACACAACGTGTAATTTGAGAGAAAACAACAGTACCTTTATATGAAGCAGAATATTTGCAGTCAATTATCTATCGCCTTCCGCCATCGACCGGGCAGCCGAGGGATTCCAGCCACGAAGAATAGTTCGTCCTGCGACGCGATGAAGTCGTCAACCCATTTTTTGCACTTCGCCACATGTCTGGAACCGCACAGCAGGCAAACCATGTTGCGTCGACCGGAACAAGTGATAGTCTGAAGGGGCCATGTCGGACTATGCGCCGCGTGCTCCAAAAACTTCCCAGCCAAGCGTCAACAACGTTTTCCTTGACCAATTTCGCGACATGCTGCCTAGCTTTGTCACGCAGTAATTTCATGGGACGCAATCCTTTGCCTGTGAACATACATAAGATTCTTGCGTGGGTTTGCTGCGGAATCCCCCCCCCCCCACACACACACCATCGTTTGGGTCATTCTCGATATTGATGTGAAACAAGGTGCAGTGCCATCGCAATTTGTCCTTTATCAAACTCCAATAAATCGGCAGCTTTTCCATTCTGACTCTGAACAGTCTACTAACAGAAAGCCGGTCTTTGGGTTGTGTATATATATATATATATATATACTGCTGTGTGAACTTCACCTGCGCCACGGTTCAGTCTCCAGATTCTCTAGGCTGGGAGGGTGGTCATAATGGGAATGGCTCATCTGTGCATTACATGGTTCACATGTTCCTTGAAAAGTACTTGAAAAAGTTTTGACTCCGTAAATAGCACTTGAAAAATATTTTGTGTTTTAAGTAATGATATGAAAGAGAATACAACACACATAAAAATTGGAAAGGGAGTGAGACAAGGTGACACCATATCTCCGAAGCTCTTTAATGCCACATTGGAAAACGTCTTTCAATCACTGAGCTGGGAAAACAAGGGGATAAAGATTAATGGAGATTATCTAACCCACCTTCGTTTTGTTGATGACGTTGATGACGTAGTCATTTTTGCAACTACCCCATCAGAGCTGCAGAGTATGATCCAGGAACTTGCTGACAAGAGTAAAGAAGTGGGATTAAAAATGAACTTTTAGAAGACAAAAGTGATGTTCAATGCTTTTACAAGAAATGAAGATTTATCGATTGATGGAGAAAAACTGGAGATAACAGACACGTATGTTTATCTTGGACAGCAGATATCAAGTGAGGGTCACATTGATGAAGAAATTAATCGGCGTACAAAACTTGCCTGGAGAGCTTTTGGAAGAAACAGCATAATTTTCAAGAGCAATATGCCATTATGTCTTAAAAGAAAAGTGTTTGATCAATGCATCCTTCCAGTGCTTACGTATGGTGCAGAGACGTGGACCTTAACTAAAAGAGACATACAAAGGCTGCAGACAACTCAAAGCAGCATGGAGAGGTGCATGCTTGGTGTAACCAGGAGAGATAAGAAGAGGAACTCGTGGATCAGAAAAATGACAAGAGTGGAAGACATCATGATCAGAGTTAAATCCCTGAAATGGCAATGGGCTGGACATACTGCCAGAAAGACAGACCATAGATGGACAGCCGAAATTTTAGATTGGATTCCAAAGGACAGGAAAAGACCCAGAAGAAGACCACATGGGAGATGGGTGGATGAAATTCGTAAATATGCGGGAGTGACATGGAGGAGACTGGCACAAGACAGACCGTTGTGGAGGAAACTTGGGGAGACTTTCGTCCAGCAGTGGATTGATAATGGTTGACAATGATGATGATGATGATGAAAGAGAATGTGAAAAATAATTGTTTGTGCTAAAAAGTTGTATAGGAGATTTCCGTGTAGTTTCAATAAAATCGTCAAGCTGATCAAATAGCGCAGAACTTAATTTCAACCCAGAGATGTGCTTGAACAGCTGGTACCTTGGCTGTGGCATCACTTCATAGTAAAAAATCAGCCATGGGAGTAAAATGAGAGGAATGATGTATTCGCAAATTGTGATGGACTTCAGTTGACTGGGGTTAAAGGATGCATTGCCGCCAGAGGGTGGAACTTCTAGGAATTGCTTGTGCTTCGTGCGTGGACCCTTCCTCTCCTGGCTGCATCAAAGTCGTGCATCAAAAATAAAAAGTTCAAGCAAAATATTCTACAAGATAAAATTATTTTGATAAACACCAAAACAGAGGAGCAATTCAAAGTTAATACAATAAACTGACTTGGGGGTAACAGGTGGGTCATTGAAGGTGTCCCGGCAAAGTTTAATGGTCTGAACTTGCAAAAATACCTACCTACTGACTGACTGACAGACAGCACACACATATCTTTTGGTTTTAAAATGTGCTTGAATTTATTTTGCTTCAAAGAGTACAAACCTTGTTTTAGAGCCCGCCCCCTCGTGTCTAACTCAAAGATTGTCTTTCAAAAATTTTTTTTAAGAGTTTCTGTTAAAAACATCTTAAAAAATGAGATATTGTATATTGATAACATGATGTACGTAATTTTTTTTATCTTCGCTGCTGCATGGAAAAGAAACATTCACAAGGTGTCCAAATTCAGAATGTGACACTTGTCCATAACAACCAACCTCTGGAAGTTGTTTTCAGTAATAAACATGCTTTTTTCCCCACCCAACACCTTTTTATTTTCATTAATCCACACACAGCAGGAAATTTGGGTAACTCTGTCAACAATTATCGCAGAAAAAAAGAAACACAAATACATTAAACAATTTGCTGGTGGTAAAATTAAAATGCTCTCTACAGGAAAGATCTAAACAATTAGCTTTAGTAATCTTCCTGTTTTTTTTACTTTCCTTTCTCTCTTTTAATGCCCTCAGATTTGGGCATACTTGGAATCAACTGCTTCTTGTATGTAATCCATTGTACTGAAGAACTCAACTGTAGATTTATTTACCTGTGTTTTAAGTTTGCACTTCAGTTTGTATAGCCAAACAGATTTTGATGGTCATTCTTCATTACTTAATGACTATAATTTCATCCATCATGCTGGAAAAAATTTCAGCCTGAGGACCATAAATCGTAATGAAAAGCTTTCACAATTTTAGATAAATGGTGTAACTTGGAGAATATGAATACTTTTTGAACACCATGCATCAATTCTTACGAATTTTGTAACTTCGTCATTTCATTTTTGGAAAACTTCTCATCCCTAATCAAACTGAAACGCAAACATTTCTGGGGGAAATAATATTTGACAATAATACATGACAGTGGAAACATTGCAGGGTGGGATACAATTATGGGGAAAATTTGCTCTTTGCCCAACTTTCATTTTCGGAAATTTTCCCTCCAATTTCAAAATGGAATACAAATATTTATGGAATAAAATTATAGTGATTAATTTATTCATTGCTAAGTAGCATGAAGTATGAATAGTTCAGGCAAACTTGGCCAACCATTCTTTGACTTACCCTTACCAAGGGTTTGTGATAAAAATGACTTCCTTTGCAAAATACACTCATTGTCATGAAAATCCATGCACCTAGAAAAACTGTGATTAACGCGAAACTCTGCAAATAGCTACCAGGAGGGCAGACATGCAAATGATAAAAGTTTCGTGCGTCCACAACCGGTTCTGCAACTGCAACCCTCAGGGCTTATAAGGCGCTGCGCAGGGGACTCCACATTTGTGCCGAAGTGCACGGTAAGAGTCAGGTGAGACCCCTGAGCGATAGATATGCCAAGGAGCTGCCGTAGATGTGCGTACGGGCAACTGACATAGTTTGAACGAGGCCATATCGTCGGGATGAGAGAGGCAGGGTGGCAGGCGCCCCGAATCGGCCGCCATTTGGGCTGGTCGGACAGTACGTTGTGATCGTGTTGAGATCAATGGACTCAGGAAGACACCTGGACATGGCGGACTGGCTCTGAATGACCCAGGCACACCACCAACAGAGAGGACAGGGATCGTGAAAGTGGCACGCACAGATGCAATGACATCCTTGCCCAATATCCAGGGGCATGTGGCGGCTGTACAAGGCACTCCTGTATCCGCCAGAACCATTTCCAGATGCCTGGCAGAGGCAAATCTGCACTCTTGACGGCCTTTACGTTTTCTGCCATAAACACCTGACCATCAAATCAAAAGATTTAGAGAAAGCTTATGACCAAGTAAATAGGATTCTTCTGTGGAAGGTACTGAATAAATATTGTATTAAAGGGAATCTACTTAATAGTGGGAAAGCCATGTACGCTGGCAGTAGAGCATGTGTACAAGTGAATGGTGTTTTATCAAAATGGTTTTTCTATTGGTGCAGGAGTCAGACATGGTTGTGTAATGTCACCATGGCTGTTTAATATATTTATTGATGCTGAAATGGATAATACTGGTTTATGACTTGGTAATATCATTGTGTGTGCAGATTGCTCTATGCTGATGACACAGTCCTGTTTGCAGAGAGCAAAAGTGAGTTGCAGAGTATGTTGTCCCGGATGTACGAAGTTTGTATTAAATTCAAACTGAGTATAATAGGGGAAAAACCAAAGGTATGGTTTTTGAGTGAGGAACTGTTCATACAGAATGCAAAATAAGTCTTAATGGCATAGAAATTATCCAGGTGAATGAGCTTGTATGTTTAGGAAGTATGATTGACAGAGAGAACAAATTAGATGGCAAAATTAGAAGGCGAGTGAATTTTTCATTGAAAGTCATAGCTGCCTTCAGAGGATTCCACAGGAATGATGGGTTTTCAAGGGAGTCCCAAATGGCTGCGTATGAAAGTGTAATTGTTCCTACTCTGATGTATAGCAGTGAAACCTGGGTACTGCAGAAAAGACAGTTGTTTGCGTGTTGGAGAGATGCGCTACTTATGGGGAGAGGGTAGTGGTGGTAAGACGCACTGATTATGTGAGGAATGAAGATGTGTTGCAGATGTGTAGTGTGAGGCAAAATGTTGTTAAGGTGGAGACTAATATTATTAGGTTGTTTGGCCATGTTGAAAGAATGAGTGATGAGGCACTGACTAAGAGAATTTTTTCAGTCCAAGTGGCAGGAAAGAAAGATAAAGGAAGGCCAAAGGGAAATCATGGTTGGACCAGATTCAGGAATGTGTGCTTGAGAAAAAGATCATGAGTATGAAGTACACAAAGTCTTGTGTGCGGCGTGTGGTGGATGCAGAGGTGCCAACTATTACAGTTTTGGCTGTCAGATTACGGAATTACGGACAGGTTGGAAGAATTGCAGATTTCAGTGCGTTTTGAAGTATCTCAATTTTTTATCCTTTTTTGTTAACCCTTTTAGTGCAACGCGGCCGATTCGTCAGCGTTCGATTTTGATCAGAGTGTTTTCCGAATCAGACGGCAGATATCAGTGTCGATGATCATATCATTTATCAATCATATCGTTTTGAAATGGAATCGCCATGAATCATATCGTCAAACAGCGATATTATTGAAAGAATCGTAATATGCCGTAAGAGTCTTATCGTGAAATAGTTTGCGCTTGCTATCGGGCTTCCCACGCGCTTTCTCCGTGTGACGGGAGAAAGGCTACTTTAGCCAAAACTTTTCCTACTGCAGTTGAGGCAGGGCTGTTCACTTGGCCTTGTTGGTGAATTTTAAAACGTTGTGCTATCGGAATACACTTTTTCGAACCCCGTTCGAAGTGCAATAATGCGCAACTCGTCGCAACGCATGGGTCCCGCTATAGCGGGGTTTGGGGGGTACTTTTGCCGGTAGGGAGAATGAAATGCGGTGTTTTATTACTAGAAGCTCTTCACATTATTCATTTCTTTTTTCCCAAACAAACAGACACAATCTCAAAACTCCGTGAATTACGAATCCCCCTCTTTTTCCAAACTAGTGTTAACAGAGGATGACTTTATTGACAGCTTGTTCCTCAGACTAGCAGATGTGCTTTTTCCTACTGCGTGAAATGTTTTTAAGGTTATTTGAAATGGCTTGTTGTAGTGAGAGTGAATGTTTGCCAGGTGATAGTGATGATTTTAAATCATCTAAGAGTGATATTGGCCAAGCAACATCAAGCCAGAAAACTAGCCACCGTGTCACGCACACAATATCTTCCAAAAGTAAAGATCTTGATAGTGAATCTGCAGGTCATGAAAGCGAATAGGAGGATGGTAATAGAGGGAAGTGATGAACCACCTCAGCATCCTTTTGATTATCATGAAATGCAGGGGCCCAAACATGCTCCTGCAACTGATGTGGCACCTATTGCATATTTTTACTTGTTTTTTACTAATTTCATCCTTGGGATTATCATTTCTGAAACATAAATATGCAAAGAGGTTTTCCAAGAACATCCAAATCTTTCTGCCAAATCTCGAGCTAGGAAATGGAAAAATGTTACAAATGCTGAAATAAAGGTTTTCTTGCGTGCCTTCTAATATGGGAGTAATCGGTAGCACATGTAGGGCAAGATGATTGCCGAAGGCATATCCAGTCAGCAAAACACGAGGATTATGTAAAATGAAAGACTCAATAAAATCCTTTGGATAATTTTTTTGCAAAAAAGAATGAAAATAACATGATAAATGCTGAATCGCTGTTTACTACATTCGTTGTGGAGCATAACCTACCTATAGCAAGCTGTGATCATGCTGGTCCCTTGTTTCATGCTATGTTCCCAGACTGTGATATTGATGAAGCTGGATATCCTAGAGCAGATGTGGCATGGAATGAAATATCTAAGATGAAGGATTCATCTGGCCTTTCCAAGTATTCTGCATTGCCTAAACTAATGTTGGCAATAATGACTATCCCTCACAGCAATTCCTCTACAGAGAGAATATTTAGTATAGTTAGGAAAAACCTCACATACTTCTGGCCAACAATGAGCCCCAAAACATTAAATGCCCTTCTTGTACAGAAAAGTAAAGCATTTTCCTCAGGTGAGTCATGTTATATAAAAAGAAGTTTTCTGAAAAAGAATATACCACTGCAAAACAAACAAGGGAGTCTTTATGTCAGCAATGACATGACATAAAGACTCCCTGTAAGTACAATATTGATAATTTAATTTCATGATTTTTTATCAGGATAGTGTAAACATATAAGGTTATTACACATTTCACACAATTTCTCATGAAATACCCTTTCCACACGTTAATGATGAGGCTTCGTATGGTGATTACTGAAAGGCTCCTCGGAAGGTCGTCACCTCATTACAAGTATTACAGGTTACACAGTAATACTATAATATTGTCCTTAACTTTGAAAAAAAAAATGGCTTGTTACATTACTGAAACATTACTGAAAAATCCCCTATTGATTACTGATACATTCTGCTAGAGGTTGGCACCTGTGGGATGTTAATGTAGCTCGAGCTGTGTGTTGAGATATAATTGTAAACAGAGACATTTGATACACCAACAGTAAGTAAATTCTTGTTCTACCAGTTAAAAGTGTACTTCGCACATGATCTTTCTTTGAGGAGCTCACAACCTCTGAATCTCAGAACACAGCTTAATGATGTTTGTGTGTGTGAATAAGTGAAGTTTTGGAAATGATTCAGTGGTGCTATAACCAAAACAGTTTTCCTGTACTCTGACAATGCTGTGATTAACATGATTGTATGTACTTTCTTAGTGAAATCGTTTTTATCAGATTCTACGTAGTGCTGTATGAAAGGGTCATTTTAACATCGTGTGTTGTAACTCATTTCAGAATCAGATGAGGTGACTGAGCCACCAAGAAAGATGATGAAAACAGATCGTGGCAATGATTCAGATTAATATGTTTATTCTCAGAAAAAACAAAAAAGTTTATCATTGTAAAACCAACTTTCCAAATCATGTGTACATAGTTTTTTATTATTATGTTGTAATATATGTATGTGCTTTCTGAAAGTAGTAAAATCATTTTGTTATCACAGTACCCGTGTGTGAAAATTGTATCTCTTATTTAGGCATGCCTTTTTTCATAATTTATAGCAGTTCGATGTCTGTTGCATAGATATTTATGCTGTCATTGCTGCTTCCAGATTGACTGAATACTATGGCGCATTTGTGTAATGCCTTGGCCATATTTATTTTATTATGAAATAAAATTTCATTATGTTAATATTATGAATATATTCATTCTTGTGATTTTGCAACTTTGTAAAATGCACTTGCTGAGAAACATTCAACTTAGTTTTTAGCCTTATCAATTCATGCTACACCAACTAGCTATTTATATTAAAAGTAGCTTAAATGTACAAAATTATATAATTAGCATAGATGAATTATGGAAATTAAATTACATATGTAAAAATTTACTTCCTGTCACATATTCACAGCACATGGACACATGCTACCTCCATTTATATACGTATTACTGAAGACTCCAACTACTATGTATTATCTGTAGTCACTACAGAAATTGTCCGCCCCTAAGGATTATGACATTCAAAAATTTTAGTGAAGTAATCTTTTTAGTGATGTCCTTAAAATTTATTTTTGTGTTTTTAAGATTCTAACATTCATTCAACATCCTGGAGAGTGTTTCTTGGATTTCAATAGCTTTTTTTTATGTTTTTCAATATGTTTTGGGGGTCTGGAGCATCTCTGGCACATGACAGAGTTATGACCCCTGAAATCCCAGAAAGTCCTGAAATTTGTTTCCCCATCTTTCCGGATCTTGGAAAGCCCTTTATTTTTCGTATTTTTTTTCATCAAACAGGGTTCATACGCAGCCTTGAAAAACGAATTTTTGCTTCAAGGCCTTTAGTGTTCAGGAATTTTTGCTGGTTTATATATACACTGACGAAAAAAAAAAAAAAGTTGTAGAGGAATGAAATGGAGGCAATACATTTGTATAGGTAACATATTTAATCGATTAAGGTTTCAAGATCACAGCTTATTGTAAGCGCGAGAAGAGCCATTTTAAATGTGAAATGCTGGTACATTAATAATCGGTGTAACCGCCAGAATGTTGAATGCAAGCACGCAAACGTTCGTGCACGTTCATGCATTGTGTCGAACAGGTGCTGGATGTCAGTTTGTGGGATGGAGTTCCATGCCTGTTGCACTTGGTCGGTCAATACAGGGACGGTTATTGCTGGTTGGGGGTGACGCTGGAGTTGTCGTCCAAAAATGTCCCACACGTGCTCGATTAGTGAAAGATCTGGTGATCTAGCAGGCCACGGCAACATGTCGACACTCTGTAGAGCATGTTGGGTTACAACAGCAGTATGCGGGCGAGCGTTATCCTGTTGGAAAACACCCCCTGGAATGCTGTTCATGAATGGCAGCACAACAGGTTGAATCACCAGACCGACGTACAACTGTGCCGTCAGGGTGCATAGGATACCCATGAGAGTGCCCCTGCTGTCATAGGAAATTGCTCCCCAGACCATAACTCCCAGGTGTAGGTCCAGTGTGTCTCGGTCGCAGACAGGTTGGTTGCAGGCGCTCACCTGGCCTCCTTCTAACCAACACACGGCCATCACTGGCACCCAGGCAGAACCGGATTTAATCAGAAAACACAACAGATCTCCACTCCGTCCTCCAATGAGCTCTAGCTTGACACCACTGACATCGCAAACGACAGTGGTTTGGAGTAAGTGGAATGCACGCTACAGGGCGTCTGGCTCGGAGCTGTCCTTCAAGTAACTGATTTGTAACAGTTCGTTGTCACTGTGGTGGCAACTGCAGCTCGAATTGCAGACGCGGTACTGTGCGCCACGGCTATATGCCGTACACGGCGGTCTTTCCTCTCAGTAGTGCCACGTGGCCGGCCGGAACTTGGTCTTTTTGAGGCAGTACCTTTTCTTGACCACCGCTGCCAACTATCGTGCACAGTGGCTACATTCCTGCCAAGTCGTTCTGCAATATTGCTGAAAGAAAATCCACCTTCTCGTAGCCCTATTACCCGACCTCGTTCAAACTCCGTGAGCTGTTGATAATGGCTTCTTCATCTTCTTAAAGGCATTCTTGACTAACATCAACACCCTACGTCGAATCTCAACGATAACTAATGCTCACGAACGTTACAGCGTGTATTTACAGCAAACCTGCTTTGCATGTTCCGAGGGGCGCTACTAGCACCACACGTATGCGCCGAGCACGAAATTTGCATAGACATCTTACAGATGTACTCTCACCGCCTACCAACTGTCGTTTATCTAACGCAACCCCTTCTTGGTGTTGGGATTTTTTTTTTCCATCAGTGTATATAGATAGAATGAAAATATTACAGAACAAAAATACAAAAATTTCCAAATAAGTGAAAACTGAAACAGGTTGCCGTCATCAGGAGAGCATCAACCTGTAGGAGTGGCCTTTCTAGTACCAACAAAACGACAAGGCAAGCCAAAATTGTCGGTTGGTCATGCTCCCTAGGCCACAAAACCAAATTCTAATAAGCACAAACATTCCAAGAATCAAATTTATAAAACTAAAAAAAGAATTAAAAGCTTACCGGCAGAACAAAACCCGCCATGACAAAAAGTCAAACAAGACTGAACAGAGCACCCACAAGAACCCAAATATATACACTGATAAGAAAGGTGGTCACGGTTAATCAACTACCTGGTAAGCCAAAAAATGTGTGAATTGACAAGATGCAAAACTGTGTATATAAATAAGATCTTCAGCTATTAGGGACCCACCAAATAGCACTTTGTTACCTCTATATTTAAAATTGTTAGGTCCTAGGTTAATAAAGCATGTCAATGTGTAATTTGAAACTCTTGGACATCAAATTATAGTTCAAAATTAAATGGTTAAAATGATTGTCTTAAGAATTCTTTATATATACATACACTGACAGAAAAAAAAAAATCCCAACACCACGAAAAAATAGTTGTAGAGGAATGAAAAGGCGGCAATACATTTGTAAGTAACATATTTAATCGATTAAGGTTTCAAGATCACAGCTTATTGTAAGTGTGAGAAGAGCCATTTTAAATGTGAAATGCTGGTACATTAATAACCGGTGTAACCGCCAGAATGTTGAATGCAAACACGCAAACGTTCATGCATTGTGTCGTATAGGTGCTGGATGTCAGTTTGTGGGATGGAGTTCCATGCCTGTTGCACTTGGTCGGTCAATACAGAGATGGTTAATGCTGGTTGGGGGTGACGCTGGAGTTGTTGTCCAATGATGTCCCATACGTGCTCGATTGGTGAAAGATCTGGTGATCTAGCAGGCCACGGCAACATGTCGACGCTCTGTAGAGCATGTTGGGTTACAACAGCGGTATGCGGGCGAGCGTTATCCTGTTGGAAAACACCCTCTGGAAGGCTGTTCATGAATGGCAGCACAACAGGTTGAATCACCAGACCGACGTACAACTGTGCTGTCAGGGTGCGTGGGATAACCACGAGAGTGCTCCTGCTGTCATAGGAAATTGCTCCCCAGACCATAACTCCAGGTGTAGGTCCAGTGTGCCTCGGCCGCAGACAGGTTGGTTGCAGGCGCTCACCTGGCCTCCTTCTAACCAACACACGGCCATCACTGGCACCCAGGCAGAACCGGATTTAATCAGAAAATACAACAGATCTCCACTCCGTCCTCCAATGAGCTCTAGCTTGACAACACTGACGTCGCAAACGGCAGTGGTTTGGAGTAAGTGGAATGCACGCTACAGGGCGTCTGGCTTGGAGTTGTCCTTCAAGTAACCGATTTGTAACAGTTCGTTGTGTCACTGTGGTGGCAACTGCAGCTCGAATTGCAGACGCTGTACGATGCGCCACGGCCATACGCCGTACACGGCGGTCTTCCCTCTCAGTAGTGCCACGTGGCCCGGCCGGAACTCGGTCTTCTTGAGGCAGTACCTTCCCTTGACCACCGCTGCCAACAATCGTGCACAGTGGCTACATTCCTGCCAAGTCGTTCTGCAATATTGCGGAAAGAAAATCCACCTTCTCGTAGCCCTGTTACACGACCTCGTTCAAATTCCGTGAGCTGTTGATAATGGCTTCTTCGTCTTCTTAAAGGCATTCTTGACTAACATCAACACCCTACGTTGAATCTCAACATTAACTAATGCTCACGAACGTTACAAGAAAAAGCCACACAGGAAATGGACTTCTTCTTCCTCAAGAAAAAGCCTTCTTCAAGAAAAAGCCACACAGGAAATGGACATGGAGACATCCAAATGGGACGACAAGTGAAATTGATTTTATTATGTGTAACAAAAAATTCGTCATAGAAGACTGCAGTGTGCTAAACAAGTTCAACACAGGTAGTGACCATAGATTGGTGAGATGTAAGATGCACCTCAACACTAAACTTGAACGTGGCAAGCTCATAAGACAAACAAAATGTATTGACATAACCAACCTTAAAAAACACCATAATACCTTCAAGTTAGAACTGAAGAACAGGTTCTCTGCTTTAGAAGGCCTAACATCGGAAGAAGTGGACATCTCTGAAGTTAACAGAAAAGTAACCAAAGCTCTTATGGAAACAGCAACAAAATTAGCTGGGTCTAAGAACAAATTGCATATGAACAAATTATCAGGAAAAACCAAAATGTTGATGCAAAAAAGAAGAGAGATGAGGACAACTAAAGATGTGACTTCCAAAGTGGAATATATAGAGCTATGCAAGACAGTAAGAAAAAGTATCACTGAAGACGTAAGGAAATTCAACTGTGAACTAGTGAGGAAAGCAATTGAAAACAACCAAAGCCTAAAGATAGCAAAGGGACATCTCAGTAAGGGAAGAAAACAGATTATGGCACTGAGAAAAGAAGATGGTTCTGTAACAAGAAATAGAGGCGAAATTTTGACAAGAGTGAAAGATTTCTACTCCAAATTATATGAAAGGGATGATATATGCACTCCAGACATCATGAAAGATACCAGTACCAGAGTTCCTCCAGTCCTTCCAGCAGAAGTTGCACATGCAATCAAGAACATGAAGCGAGGAAAAGCTCCAGGAGAAGATGGAATTACTGTAGACATCATACAAGAAGCAAGTGGAGAAATCGAAACAGTACTCGCCCAAATTTTCACTCGATGCCTTAATGAAGGAAAGATTCCTGAGGATTGGAACACCGCTACAATGATCCTGCTACATAAGAAAGGTGACATTGAGGATCTCGGAAACTACAGACCTATCAGCCTCCTATCAGTAGTTTATAAAATCTTCACTAAAGTTCTTTCACACCGCTTGAAGGTAACACTGGACATGGCTCAACCGAGAGAACAAGCTGGATTCAGGAGTGGCTACAGCACAATAGATCATATCCACGTGATGAGAGAACTAATTGAAAGAGCGAGGGAATATGAACTTCCATTGTGCATGGCTTTTATCGATTATGAAAAAGCCTTTGATTCGGTGAAACCATCAGCAGTTCCAATGGCTCTGAAAACCTGCGGTATTGAAGATGCATACATTAATATTATTAATAACATCTATGAAAATGCAAGTGCAAAGATTAGGCTGTTTGAAAATACAACACACGTAAAAATTGGAAAGGGAGTGAGACAAGGTGACACCATATCTCCGAAGCTCTTCAATGCCACATTGGAGGGTGTTTTTCAGTCGCTGAGCTGGGAAAACAAAGGGATAAAGATTAATGGAGATTATCTAACCCACCTTCGTTTTGCTGATGACGTAGTCATTTTTGCAACTACCCCATCAGAGCTGCAGAGTATGATCCAGGAACTTGCGGACAAGAGTAAAGAAGTGGGATTAAAAATGAACTTTCAGAAGACAAAAGTGATGTTCAATGCTTTTACAAGAAATGAAGATTTATCGATTGACGGAGAAAAGCTGGAGATAACAGACAC
The DNA here is from genome assembly GCA_039090855.1 of Macrothele yani. Classification (NCBI taxonomy): domain Eukaryota; kingdom Metazoa; phylum Arthropoda; class Arachnida; order Araneae; family Macrothelidae; genus Macrothele; species Macrothele yani. The sequence continues at coordinate 106,132,406 of CM077007.1, forward strand.
GTACGTTTATCTTGGACAGCAGATATCAAGTGAGGGTCACATTGATGAAGAAATTAATCGGCGTACAAAACTTGCCTGGAGAGCTTTTGGAAGAAACAGCATAATTTTCAAGAGTAATATGCCATTATGTCTTAAAAGAAAAATGTTTGATCAATGCATCCTTCCAGTGCTTACGTATGGTGCAGAGACGTGGACCTTAACTAAAAGAGACATACAAAGGCTGCAGACAACTCAAAGCAACATGGAGAGGTGCATGCTTGGTGTAACCAGGAGAGATAAGAAGAGGAACTCGTGGATCCGAAAAATGACAAGAGTGGAAGACATCATGATCAGAGTTAAATCCCTGAAATGGCAATGGGCTGGACATACTGCCAGAAGGACAGATCATCGATGGACAGCCGAAATTTTAGATTGGATTCCAAGGGACAGGAAAAGACCCAGAAGAAGACCACATGGGAGATGGGTGGATGAAATTCGAAAGTATGCAGGGGTAACATGGAGGAGACTGGCACAAGACAGACCGTTGTGGAGGAAACTTGGGGAGACCTTCGTCCAGCAGTGGATTGATAATGGTTGACAATGATGATGATGATGATATATATATATATATATATATATATATATGGGATGTAAGGTCAGGTGATGCGTAACATCACAGCCTCTCCTTGACAAATGTCAACCCCGCCTTCTCGTGGTACATCCTGTTCCCACTAAAGGGGCTCTGACGACCGCCAATAGCGGTATAACTATACCATCGGGATTAGAGGAAATTCTATCCCACACTCACCAACCCGCTTGGCCAGCGTGGTGAGTTATGGCCAAACCCCTCCAAAATGATTCCACAACTTAAATCTTGGCCCTCAGTCTCCGGAAGCTGGAATGTACCTGGCCAAGGCAGCGGCCAGTGCGACATGAAGGCAGAGGGTGCTAAGAATCCCCGGAGGACCGGACTAGGCTGCCATCTGATGCTGACCTTGGCTACGTACAACGGACGCTCCCTATCTTCTGATTGAAGGCTTCTTGAATTGGAAGAGGAACTACAAAGGATCAAGTGGGACATCGTGGGGCTAAGTGAGGTAAGGAGAAAAGGAGAAGATCTCATCGAACTGAAAAGTGGACATCTCTTCTACTATCGTGGGACAGATACTGGCAGAACTAGTGGTGTTGGATTTATAATAAACAAGAAACTGAAGGATAAAGTTGTAGAAGTTGAAAGTTCCTCTGACAGAGCTGCACGACTTGTTATCCAACTCTCGAAAAGATACCAGGCTCAGATTATTCAAACTTGTGCACCCACCACAAGTCATCCTGAAGAAGAAATTGAAGAATTTTATGAGGAAATTTGTCATCTAAATAATAAAAGTAAGCAGCATTTGAAAATAATTATGGGAGATTTCAATGCAAAAATAGGGCAACGGCAACAGAATGAAACTTCAGTAGGTAAATTCGGTCACGGCAACAGAAACCCGCGTGGAAATACTCTCGTTGAGTTTGCAGAGGCAGAAGGGTTTTTCATCTTGAACTCCTTCTTCAAGAAAAAGCCACACAGGAAATGGACATGGAGACATCCAAATGGGACGACAAGTGAAATTGATTTTATTATGTGTAACAAAAAATTCGTCATAGAAGACTGCAGTGTGCTAAACAAGTTCAACACAGGTAGTGACCATAGATTGGTGAGATGTAAGATGCACCTCAACACCAAACTTGAATGTGGCAAGCTCATAAGACAAACAAAATGTATTGACATAACCAACCTTAAAAAACACCATAATACCTTCAAGTTGGAACTGAAGAACAGGTTCTCTGCTTTAGAAGGCCTAACATCGGAAGAAGTGGACATCTCTGAAGTTAACAGAAAAGTAACCAAAGCTCTTATGGAAACAGCAACAAAATTAGCTGGGTCTAAGAACAAGTTGCATGTAAACAAATTATCAGGAAAAACGAAAATGTTGATGCAAAAAAGAAGAGAGATGAGGACAACTAAAGAAGATGTGACTTCCAAAGTGGAATATATAGAGCTATGCAAGACAGTAAGAAAAAGTATCACTGAAGACGTAAGAAAATTCAACTGTGAACTAGTGAATAAAGCAATTGAAAACAACCAAAGCCTAAAGATAGCAAAGGGACATCTCAGTAAGGGAAGAAAACAGATTATGGCACTGAGAAAAAAAGATGGTTCTGTAACAAGAAATAGAGGCGAAATTTTGACAAGAGTGAAAGATTTCTACTCCAAATTATATGAAAGGGATGATACATGCACTCCAGACATCATGAAAGATACCAGTACCAGAGTTCCTCCAGTCCTTCCAGCAGAAGTTGCACATGCAATCAAGAACATGAAGCGAGGAAAAGCTCCAGGAGAAGATGGAATTACTGTAGACATCATACAAGAAGCAAGTGGAGAAATTGAAACAGTACTCGCCCAAATTTTCACTCGATGCCTTAATGAAGGAAAGATTCCTGAGGATTGGAACACCGCTACAATGATCCTGCTACATAAGAAAGGTGACATTGAGGATCTCGGAAACTACAGACCTATTAGCCTCCTATCAGTAGTTTATAAAATCTTCACTAAAGTTCTTTCACACCGCTTGAAGGTAACACTGGACATGGCTCAACCGAGAGAACAAGCTGGATTCAGGAGTGGCTACAGCACAATAGATCATATCCACGTACTGAGAGAACTAATTGAAAGAGCGAGGGAATATGAACTTCCATTGTGCATGGCTTTTATCGATTATGAAAAAGCCTTTGATTCGGTGAAACCATCAGCAGTTACAATGGCTCTGAAAACCTGCGGTATTGAAGATGCATACATTAATATTATTAATAACATCTATGAAAATGCAAGTGCAAAGATTCGGCTATTTGAAAATACAACACACATAAAAATTGGAAAGGGAGTGAGACAAGGTGACACCATATCTCCGAAGCTCTTTAATGCCACATTGGAGAGTGTTTTTCAGTCGCTGAGCTGGGAAAACAAAGGGATAAAGATTAATGGAGATTATCTAACCCACCTTCGTTTTGCTGATGACGTAGTCATTTTTGCAACTACCCCATTAGAGCTGCAGAGTATGATCCAGGAACTTGCTGACAAGAGTAAAGAAGTGGGATTAAAAATGAACTTTCAGAAGACAAAAGTGATGTTCAATGCTTTTACAAGAAATGAAGATTTATTGATTGATGGAGAAAAGCTGGAGATAACAGACACGTACGTTTATCTTGGACAGCAGATATCAAGTGAGGGTCACATTGATGAAGAAATTAATCGGCGTACAAAACTTGCCTGGAGAGCTTTTGGAAGAAACAGCATAATTTTCAAGAGCAATATGCCATTATGTCTTAAAAGAAAAGTGTTTGATCAGTGCATCCTTCCAGTGCTTACGTATGGTGCAGAGACATGGACCTTAACTAAAAGAGATATACAAAGACTGCAGACAACTCAAAGAAGCATGGAGAGGTGCATGCTTCGTGTAACCAGGAGAGATAAGAAGAGGAACTCGTGGATCCGAAAAATGACAAGAGTGGAAGACATCATGATCAGAGTTAAATCCCTGAAATGGCAATGGGCTGGACATACTGCCAGAAGGACAGATCATCGATGGACAGCTGAAATTTTAGATTGGATTCCAAGGGACAGGAAAAGACCCAGAAGAAGACCACATGGGAGATGGGTGGATGAAATTCGAAAGTATGCAGGGGTGACATGGAGGAGACTGGCACAAGACAGACCGTTGTGGAGGAAACTTGGGGAGACCTTCGTCCAGCAGTGGATTGATAATGGTTGACAATGATGATGATATATATATATATATATAAAGGTCAGGAAAAGCCTTAAAAATGGCTATCAGCAAATTTTAAATTGTTTAATGTCATAATAAAAAAAAAAGGCTTTAAAAAATGAGTGTCTGAAAAACAGTTTCTTATAGTAAAGGTATCTTTGCAGAGAGTGTGTTATTAGATTTTGCTCATCGCAGTCGGTCTTCGCTGAATCACATAAAATGGGTGCGTTTGCACCCAGGCTCCTGTCGGCACAGCGAGAATACGATAACATGTTTTCAGCATGTCGTGTGTTTTTGCGGGAAGGAAGAGAGTGGTGAGCGTCGCAGCTTTCAGTCCTAGGAAAAGTGTCTTTGATTTAAAGAATTTGGGGAATTTTCAGGTAGTCAGGCTTTTTGTTTATCTGCCAATCAGAGTTTGCCAAAATGCGTAATTACGCGTCTAGTGCATGTCAAAAAATGTGTTTACGCATTGAAATTTTGCCAACGCATAAAAATACAAATCGGAAATTTTTCTCGACGGGAGAAAATATGCATCACGAAACGCTTAAAGTACACACCGAAGAGTTTTACCAACGTGTAAAGATACTCATCGAGGCGGTATTTTGTCTTTCAAAAACAGAAGTAAACGAAATAAAGATTTTTTCTGTAATCATAATTTTGTTTTCTCGCGATGTTGCCTCTGCCCAGTATTGTTGTTATATATCATTTTATTATTTAAATATTTGAATTTCAGTTTGAAACTGGAAGAAAAATTTCTGAAAACGGAAATTCGACGCTGCAAAAATTATCTTTAGGCATGAGAGTGCCACGGCTTCTAGAATTTCTCCTTTTCCATCTTAATTTGCGTTATTCTCGAGATGAATGCATAACTGAACAGAAATCTTGGGGCAATTGGTACTGGTAAAGGATGCTTTCCACCTGAAACTTTTGACAACGGAAATTTAGTCTTTAAAAACTTTGGAAAACGGAAGTTAGATGCATTGAAGATTTTTCCCCATAATCGTAATTTTATTTTAAACGTGATGTTCCATCTGCCCTAGAATTGTTAAATATTTTATTTCATAAATATTTGTATTTCACCTTGAAAATGGAGGAGGAAATGTTCGAAAATGAAAATCGGACGTAGCTAAGATTTCTCCTGTAACTATTTTTTTTCGCCAACGATGTTCGGAACATGTGTCCTTAAATATTTCCTCCAAAAAGTTTTGCATTTCATCTTGATAAGGGGGGAGGGGGTTCAAAAACAAAAGTGACTGAGCAGAAAAGTTTGTATGAATTGATGTATGGTGTTCAAAAGTATTAATATCTCAAAGTTACACTTTATCTTGTCGAAAATAGTGAAAGCTATCGTGCATTCATGGTCCTCACAGACTGAAAGTTTTTCAGCATAATGGATAAAATTGTAATCTAAGGGCATAAAAGAAAAATAAGTGACAATAAAGTGAAGGGATGGGTAACAAAGATATCAGCAAAATGAAAATTTAAGCACTGGATGCTACTTAGCTGCAGAGTCGACAAAAGACAAATTTTTCTGTGGTACTTGCTGAGAAGTTTATTAGATATTTTTAGATGTCTATAAGAATCTCAAAAGTGCAATGTATTCACTTCTTGAACACATTGCTGTTGCATGTGGTCTTTACAAAACATGATAAATTTAACGTTATTATTCTAAAATACGAATATTATTTTTATTACTGAAACAAGAAGCGAAATGAATCCAAATTCTAAATACATTGAGTTGTAGTGAAATATTTTTTATTATGAAAAAAAAAATCCGGATTGATTTTTCATAATCGCCCAGCTTTCTCTCTCTCTCTCTCTCTCTCACACACACACACACCTGTTAATATTTCTAAAATACTCCCCACTTTTAAAAATTACTCCCTAAATTTTTTCAAATGAGTAAAAATACTCCTTTAAATTTTCTTTTCGGCAAACTCTGCTGCTGATACTGGAAACTTTTGTAGGATATTTACATACATTGTGGATTCACTGCAATTACCAAGCTTCTCACTTCTATCGTGTGATTTATCAACACCTGTTCTTTCTCACCTTTTGTTATTACAAAAAGAAAGACTTATCTTCATTAAGCTTCACAAATCATTTACGTTGTCGAAATGGGAAAGTCTTCCTTTCAAGAACTGGTTGAAAACCCCATCATATGCCACAAGGATTGCAAAGGAAAATAATTATATTGCAAAGTGTATTTTGTGTTGTAAAAATGTGGATATTTCTAGCATGGGGAAATCTGCTTTGAGAAGTCATATGAAGAGTAAAAAAGCATGTTTCACTCTCACAAACTTATAGAAATATGACTGTAAATGAAATGCCACTTGGGATAGATAATAAATTTGCATATGTGTTATCACCAACTTTAAGGATTGCCGAGAATAACGTAACTATTAAAGCGGACATTTTGTTGGCGTTGAAAGTTGTAAAATCTCATTTTTCCTACCATTCATGTGTTGGTATTGATGCCTTATTTTGACTTGTGTTTTCAGATAGTGTCATCACAAATAATTTTTCTTGTGGAGAAAAGAAATGTTATTACATCTGTTGTTTTGGATTAGCACCACATTTCAGGTAGCTCCTGATTCAAGAAATTAAATATGAAAACAGAAACTTCGATGTTTTGTTTGAAAGCCTCAACAAATTTGCACAAACAAAGCAAATGGATGTCCATGTCAGATTGTGGCAAGACTGCAAAGTAGTGACAGTACTTTTCATTCATGTTTTTAGGACGTTCAACAGCTGAAGTAATGATGACTGAATTCCTTAGGTGCATTGAACCCTTGCCATTATGTAACATTTTTTCAACTTTCAATGGATGGTCCCAGTGTCAACTAGAAATTTTGTGGGATGATCCAAAATAAAATGTCGGGTGATCATGATGTTTCACTGTTGAACACTGGAAGTTGTGGTCTTCAGATAAATGAATAATGCTTTCAGTGAGTGCTGCTGCTAGTGAGTGGGAACTTGAAAACTGTTCTCTAGCCTGTATAGACTGTTCAAAGATACACCAGCCAGGAGCAAAGTATTTACCAAAATAACCCCTGAAGCAAAGATGCTACTGAAATTTTGTCCCCACAGATGGCTTGAGAATTCAGTAGTATGTGAGCGTACTTTGGAAATTTTGCCATATGTTCAATATATCATCGTCAAGTGACAGTAAAAAAGCTGAAAGATCTTGGTACCACATTGTTTGACAATGAGAAACAATTTTTGAGAGATCCCTTAATAAAAGCAAAACTGCATTTCTTTCACTCTATGGCTATGCAACTGTCTTCTTTTTTAAAAGTTTATCAAAGTGCTCCCATTCATTGCCAGAGACTTGGAGAAATTTTTAAGAAGCTTAATGAGTCTCTTTCTAAAAATAGATGTTTTAGATGATGCTACATCTGCTTTAAAAATACTTCGTATAAATGTTACAGATGTCAAACAGTGCTGCAATTATAAAAAAAGATTGACATTGGGTTTCAAGCTGAAAATGCTGTAAGTAATGTAGATCATGTCACTGAACGGCAAATCATGGAGTTCCGAATGCAATGCAGGGCTTTCTTACAAAAGCTAGTTTTTAAATTTCTAGAAAAAAAATCTGTTGAATCGCCCCTTTGTTTGTCACATGAAATGCTTGGATCCATCTCTGATTTCTTCTTCTAGTGATGTATATATTGCAGATTTAAAGTCTGTTTTGAAACTTCTTGTTGATGCAAACAGGCTTCAACCTAAACACTGTGATGCAGTTCTCTGGCAGTTTCAGGAATTCATCACAACTGTAGCTAAAGTAGAATCAAGCTTCATAGATTTTGAATCCTCCAATGAGCAGTGCAGGGTAGATGTATTGCTACATGAACACATGTCTTCCAGCACATCTTTCTAGGACTTATGGAAGGTAAAGTCTGTTGAAAGAGGGTTTTTCGTTAACAAGCAGCTAATTGTTGAAAATATGGGTGAAAATTCTATCATTTCTCAAAGGCTGATTTATGATCATCTATCAAATTTTGGAGTTGTTGAAAATGTCAAGCTTTGAAGCATCTTCTACTTAATGTCAGCAATGCCAGGCAAAAATATATGGCACATTTGGATAATCAAGATAAACAAAAATCAGCATTAGCGGCTAAGCAAAAAGCAGCACAAGATGAAATTGATGAAATTAAGAATAAGAAAAAGTGGATTGAAAAGGAAGTTTTATTGTTGCTGAAGTCAGCAGATGAACTTGCTTTGGAAGCTGAGAAAAAAAAAATCAGGATTTTATGTTAATCACGACATCTAACAATTTTCGCAAAACTGCTGAAGTAAAGAAAGTTCTGAAAGAAACGGAAGAGCAACTTAGTGCAAAAATCGATTTTGCTAAGAAGATGTAAGATGAAATACACTCAGTATGTACATATGCATTTATAGATGCCCCATGATTCTCTGATTATTTTTAACAAATTCATCTTGTTTTTAAAGAAAGAATAAGTAATTGATAAAGTATTTGCAGTCTTGCTGTAAAAAAAAAGTAACTTGACTATATTCGTTCTGAACCAGTGGTTATAATAATTACATTTTAGTGACTCAGGCATAAGTGTATCATGGTTCAGTAGAAAGCAGTGTACAAAAAAAAAAAAAAAAAATTGCTTGTAGGTAGGATTTATTTATATCCTGTAAGATTAAAAATGTTCATAATGTTTTCTTGGCACTCTTGGTGTTTCTTGGCAACAATGTTTTTCTCTGCAAACTTTTCGCCTAGGAGCTTTCACAATGTAGGTCGGAAATTATATTTATTTTTCTTGAAAAACTCTAAATCTAGGATTCAACTTTTCTTATAAATAAAACAGATTGCAAGTTAGCGTATGGTTTAACAAGTCAGGATATTGTACCATGCTCAACACATATTTATACCCTGTCATGTTTCACCGTAATGACTGGCAAGATAATTTCAACTTCAGAACTTATGTTATGTTGAGTTTGAAAAATGTGTCAGTCAAATGTCTACTGTCCTATTCTACTTGTTCTTTTATTGAAGTATCAGATTTCAATTTTCAAAAACTGGAAGTAATTCTTGAATTTCTTTATTATAATAACTACCAAGGAGGTTTTTGACAGTTCACTGAACGGTAAGTTTACATCTGTATATTTTTGTTCTCCATATATCATATTGTGTTATTCAGGGTCATCCTCCCAAACAGAATTCATATTCAAGCATTATTATGTACTGTGACTATTAATAATATCATAAATTATTAAACTTTTATTTGTAAGGGGTAATCATCCTAGCAACTATTTTTTCTTTGTTTGGTCAATACAGTTGTATTGTCATTTGCCATATTATGAAACCAATAATTGCCGCCTCGGTGGCGCAGTGGTCTAAGCGATGGCCTCTGATTATTCGTCTGAAAGGGGTCCGGGTTCGAATCCCGGTGAAGCATGGATGTTTTATTTGTCTCCCCGTCAGGCATGGATGTTGTGTTTGTCTTACGGCACTGGCTCTCTCCCAATTAGGGACGGGCGACTGCTTATAGCCCATTGAGTTGCTCACGGTGGTCGCTAAACCTCCAATCAAAAAAAAAAAAAAAAAAAAAAATTGGGAGAGAAAGAGCAGAAAGAAAAATTAAGCAATGGATGATGTGCAGCTTCAGAGTCAACAAAAGACAAACTGATAGTAACCGAAACCCGCATTCTTGCTGTGTGTTCTGATATTTCACCCAGTTAAAATGTTCAGCCCCCCCCCCCCTTCTTTGGTCTCAACTTGACATACGTAAACTACAATTTTAAAGGCAGTGTGAGCATATGGTGTGTGGAAGTGTGCGCCCTGCACTTTCACTTGCTTGGATTTCCCTTGTGTTAAGCGTTGTGGATTCTGAACGCATCTTATCCATCTCTAGGTGAAAAAGCGTCTATGTATGCCGTGCACTGTTACTAGTTACGTACTACTGACAAGGCTCTTGCCAATGTTGGCAGGTTTGATGGTGGGCAATTTTTCAAACAAAAATTTGTTTTTTTACGAATTAACTTTCATTTTGCTGCCCTGACAAATTTGTTTGTTAAAGAATGTGTAATGTACAGTTTTATTCACTACTACTGAAAAATGCTAACTGATTTTTGTAGTGTTTGCTACTAAAAATTTGCAGTTAGAGTTGGAGTCTGTATTGCACTGAGCTGTTCTCTGAGGTTCAGAAGTTAGTTCCCCAAAGAAAGATAATCCACCAGATAAATGTTTAACTGATTATCAGCACGTCTTTTGTAAAGAAAAGATCGTACTTATATTATCGGTTTGTCCGTCCGTCTGTACCCACATATCTCTGCAACTATTAGTCCGATTCGGAAAATTCTATTTGCATTGAGAAGCTTGAAATATGCGAATGATGATCCTTCATTTCGTTTTTTTTTTTTTTTTTTTTTTTGCGATGTACAATTTCGCCGCTAGAGGGCGTAAAGGCAGATGATGTCGAATCAAAAATACGTTTTATTCCACATATTTGCTTCTAAACATCCGATTGAAATAATTCTTTTAACTTTCGATTCCATTTATGTCGAAGAGTATTTTAGATATAGTTACTTTTTCAAATTACGCATAGATTTTCCGCTAGGGTGCGTAAAAGTAAATAACATTTTACCCGATAACTCTTCTTCTAAAATTCGATTTGAAAATTTTTTTCTTCAGTGGATACACCTCCTGATGGAAAATCTTTTGCATATAATTTCTAATTTTTGGTAAAGAATAATTTGGCTACCAGGGGCCGTAAGTGCTAATTTTTGCTTCTGATGTATTTGCCATTAAATCAGCTCATAAAATATCGATTGAAAAAATTCTTTCGTGGACTGATGCCACTCACATCGATAAACCTTTTCGGAATATTTTCTTCTTAAAATATTGCATAGTTTCACCGCCGGGGGCGTAGATGTATATCTTATTTTTGTCAGTATCTCTACTTCTAGGAGTCAGATTTGAAAAATTCCTTCTTTGTTGGATATTGTTTGCAATGTGACATGTTTTTCATATAATTTCAAAATTTGCAAGTAATTCATAGACTTTCCGCTAGGGGGCGTAGAGGTAAATTGCGTTTCCCCCTATATTTCTGCTTCTAAATCTCCGATTTGAAAAATTCTTTCTGCACCGGATACAGCTCCTGATGGGAAATCGTTTGCCCATAATTTCTAATTTTTGTAAAAAAAAAATGGTTTGGCCACCAGGTGATGTAAGTCTTAATTTCCGCTTCTGATGTATTTGCAGCAAAATATGAGCTTCTAAAATCTCGATTGAAAAAAAAAAAGTTGTTTGTTGGCCGATACTACTTATGTCGACAAACCTTTTAGGAACATTTTCTTCTTGAAATAATGCATGGTTTCTACGCCAGGGGCGTAGATGTATATCTTATTTTTATCATTATCTCTACTTCTAAGAGTCCAATTTGAAAAATTTCTTCTTTGTTTGATAGTGTTTCCGATGCGAAATGTTTTCCCTTTAAATTCAAAATTTTCAAGTAAATCATAGACTTTCCGCTATGGGGCACAAAGGTAAATTGCGTTTTCTGCGTTATTTCTGTTCCTAAAACTCCGATTTGAAAAATTCTTTCTGTATCGCATACAAGACCTGATGGAAAATATTTTTCACATAATTTCTAATGTTTGGTAAAGAATGGTTTTGCCACCAGGGGGCAAAAGTGTTAATTTCTGCTAATGATGAATTTGTAGCAAAATCTGGGCTCCTGAAAACTCGACTAAATTTTTTTTTCTTTGACGATACCGCTCATATGGATAAACCTTTTGAGAATATTTTCTTCCTAAAATAATGCATGGTTTTCCCACCCGGGGACGTAAAGCCACATCATGTTTTTGGCGATATCTCTGTTTCTAAGAGTCCGATTTGAAAAATTCTGTGTTGGAGAACGCTTCCAGTGCGAAATGTTTCTCATATAAATTCATGTTTTTCTTAAAGCACAGGTGTTCAACCAGAGGGCGTAAGCTCACAATTCCGTTTACAGCAATATCTGAGGGATTAAAAACTCGATTGAAAAACTTTTTCCGTCAGATACTATTGTTTTCCATACCGGTTCCATTGACTTTGAATAGCTTTGATAAATTTAATTTGCGTCAGAACGGATTCAAAAGACGTCCTTATTACACCCGAAAATTTGGTGTCATCTTTCTTGTTTATTGTTATCAAACGTCTCCATTTTCACCAATCATGGCATACAGCTCAAACTTAACTTACATCCATCACACAACGTACACAAGAACTTTTGTAATTCGTACTGATAATCTTTTTCTCATGCAGACACTCCTGAATCTGGTCCCATGATTTCCTTTGCTTTCCTCTACTTTTCTTTCCTGCCACTTGAGCTGAAAAAGTTTTCTTAATAAGCATATCATCAGACATTCTTTCAACATGGCCAAACCACCTAAGAATATTAGTCTCCACCTTTCATGACAACATTTTGCTTCACATTACACAACTGCAGCACATCTTCATTCCTCACATGATCAGAGAGTGTCTTGCCACAAACCCACTTTAAGGATCACATCTGAACTTGTGCGGAACCATTCGCGGACGTATGGAGTGAAAACCGAGCTGGCCTCCCCGGTGGCGCAGTGGTCTAAGCGATGGCTTCTGATCATTCGTCCGAAAGGGTCTGGGGGTTCGAATCTCGGGGATGCATGGATATTGTGTTTGTCTTACGGCACTGGCTCTCTCCCTTCCCTGGAGCCAGTGGCCCTAAATTAGGGACGGGCGACTGCTTATAGCCCATTGAGTTGCTCACGGTGGTCGTTAAACCTCCAACCAAAAAAAAAAAAAAAAAAAAAGAATTTTTGGATCGGCGACATTTTAGGTATAAATGCGAAAAACGTAAAAGTGAGAAGCATAAAAACGAGGTTCTACTGTTACACTATTAACAAAAGTCGCCGAACACCCCTTCAAAAGCAAATGAACGGATCCGCTGCATTGTTAAGGCGAGCGGTATAAAAACAAGCCTTCAGCTGACCGCCATCATATCGCACTGTAAGGTTGAGTGAAAATATCGCGGCGGGAGAGAATTGACTTTGAGAAAGGAAAGGTTGTTATATTAGCGGGTTGTCCATAAGAGAAATCGAGAGGCGTTTAAACATACCCAAGTCAACTATTTTAGATGTACTGAATAAGTGGAAGATACATGGCGTGCCTGAAGCAGCAGTGTACTGTTCCTACGATCAAGTTTGGAGTTGGCAGTGTACCCCTGTGGGGATATTTTGCGTGGTATGGTCCCGGCCCATTGGTTATCGTGGAGAAGCCTGTTAACCAGCACGTCTACCTCGATATTCTGGACAATTATGCCCTACCAACTCTGTGGCAATACTATGGAACCGAGCCTTGTTGGTACCAGCAGGATAATGCACCGAGCCATAAAGCAAGGACTGTTACGGCGTGGTTTGACGATAATTCCGTATCGTTGTGTTGACTGGCCAGCACATAGCTCTGATCTTAATCCCATAGACCACCTATGGGAGGAATTACAGCGCCACATAAGAAGTTTAGAACCAAGGCCTACTACTAAGGAACAGTTAGCGGTAGCATTATGTACTGAATGGAAGCGCATACCTATCGCTGTGTTTCAAAACCTTGTCGAAAGCATGTCTCTAAGGGTCAGTGCATGCATTAAGGCCAAAGGTGGTTTCAGAATCGCTTTAATGTAACAAAACAGAGGAGACGAGCAAACATGGAATCGTCTCAAAGAAAAAAAGAATAGGAATGATACATACTGATAAAAGCGATGATATGTACATTGAATGAGTAATGACAATATACAACGCAGTGCGAAAAAACAACAAAAAGTTAATGCAGAGTCTTAACTCACCGGGAGATGTAACAGCGAACCACAGGGTCACTGGTGACCACGTATCATAGAAGGAGCTTTCACGGCATGCGGAGATGGCAGACTGATACTCCTGCTGTACCACCGTGCACAGAGTAACGGAAAGCTTGGTGAAAGGTGAATGAAGTCCCAAGTGCGCCAACTATGAAAAAGTGCCGAGGAGTGGCAGTTCACCTCTTGCAGAAGGATTAAGTCTGCCCCAAGAGGCGAGATATCTTCCAGAACGAGAGCGTTAGCAAATCCCCTACAATTCAGAGTGGCGACCTTGAATGGGTAAGTCCGACGTCAGATGAAGGGCAGCTGTGGCAGCTTTCTGGAATGTGTCGAGGCGATTGATGATACCACGACACCACAAGACGAAGTCGAGTTGCTTGGCATTATGCCGAAGGAATTTGAGGATGGAAGTTGCTTGGTCGAAGACCTTGGGAAGAACTGCTTCAAACTGCTGTAAAAAGATGAGAGAAGCCTCCCAATTTGTTTTATGAGTGAGAAACTTGTAAAATTCTTCAAAGGAGACAGGTTCTGAAGGAATAGAGGCATTGGTAAGCAGAGTCGAGAAATCTTCAAACGTCAGCAGAAAGTTGCTTACCTCTTTTCACATTTCACCACCCGTTACATTCTTTCTGCCCGTCATGCTTGGTCCAGGCTTCCGGTGCGGTGGGACCCTTGGACTTGGATGAAGAAGAGCTAGAACGTGACAGGGGTGACTTGGAGCCTGCTACACGTGTGAAACGATGTCGGCGGCCAGTCGGAGAGGGTGACTTCTTTTTCTTCCGGGCTTCGGTACTGGTAGTAGAGCGATGTTTGCCCTGGATCGAAGACACACGAGATGTGGAATCAGAGGAAAGGTCCACCTCATCCCCAGGAGCAAAAGTGCCGACGGTGAATGAAGCTTGAAGATCAGCCGTGATGTCATCTGATGGAGAGAGAACACGGGAAGGAAAGAAGGAGTGAAGCGAAGGAAAATCCGACAGAGTGGAAAAAGCAACATCGGAAGACGCGTGTTGATCGAAGGCTGTAATCAGATTTTCGGCAGAACTGGGTCCAGAAGGTGCAGACGCAGGAGGAGGCATGGCAGCAGAAATGAGGAAGAAGTAGAATGCTGTCTTGGAGCTGCAGGAGGAGGCATGGCAGCATAAACGAGGAAGAGGTAGAATGCTGTCTTGGAGCTGCAGGAGTCAGTGGCTCTGCATGGGGGCATTGAGCCTGCTGATGGCCGAAGCCTTGCAGCGTGAGCAATGAGCAGAGGTGAGGAGCTCAATCCGGCGGCGCTGGTTACTGCAACGAACATCGAGGAACCTTGGAAACTTTATGAGATGCTCTTCCGACGGGAAGATGATGTGAGCGGTTCTACGGAAGCCACAGATATGTTTGTCAGAGGGGGAAGAGGAGAGAGTCTTCACTGGGCCGACTACTCTGCCGCATCGACTAAGTGCATCACACAACATATCATCAGAGATCTCCGGGGGTACCGGATGTAGAGAGACCAGAACAGAACGCTGGGTGATGGATTCGGCTAAGAGGTGACGATCGCAAATTGATAGGCCCCTTGACAAGACAAGCTCGGCATATTCTTTCTTCGAAAAATAAACAATCACAGTTCGTGGCTTTCGGGGGAGGTGGGTGATGGCACCAGAAGGAAGCATCTTCTTGAGAGCAGAGCTGTACTGCTTCAAAGGAGTGTTGGGCAGCGCATCAAAAGAAACCCCCAACTCGAGGGTCGAATGAAGACGTTGACCAGCAGGAGAGTTCTCGGGAATGTCTAATAAGATGGTGTCCCCATTGAGAGTAACGTAAGAATCCATAGGGGCAGACGAGACGAGAAGAAAGCCGGTGGAATACCAGAGGCAGCCGCAGAAAACGTGCGTGCAGAAGCGCCTCCTCTGGAAGGCATTGATGCAGTATGAGACAATGTACTGGAAGCAGAGGCAGTAGAAACTGTAGAGGGCAGATTAGCGAGGCCAGTAGAGACGTCCATGAATTCATCATCGTCAGCAGAGGCCAGGGACGTCACATCTACGTTCTCAATGGCAGAGTCTGAGACCTGAGCAGGAGAAGACGTGCAAATGACAGGAGGAAAATTAAGAGCCTCTCCACTAGCAAGCGAAGATGATTGATCGGCTGCGTCTGTCCTTGAAGAGGCGACGCGAGGAGCTGCAGCGATGCGGGCGGGAACAGCGCCCTCATCGGCAGATGCCATAATCAATGGCAAGGGTTAACGAAGAAAAGGACCAGCTCGTTGTGGAAATTAAAACTGATAATGAAACAGAATAAGCACTCACCAACTCGTGAGGGATCTTAAACGAAATTACAGATTTTTAACTTCGGCATTCGGCATACACACAGAAGAACAATAATGGGACACAAAACACGTACGTGAAGCATTCAAACACGAAGCTCGTGAAGACACGTGTAGGCCAAAGGTGGACCGACATCGTACTAATGTATGTCAATTAATGCTATGTTGTGTTTCTCTTCGAGGTGTCCCGTGACTTTTGTCAATATAGTGCATATTACAGAAACTGCGAGAAACTGAATGAAGCATAGATATATGCATGCTTGGTGTAACTAGAAAAGATAGGAAGAGGAACACATGGATTTTTTTTTTTTTTTTTTTTTGATTGGAGGTTTAACGACCACCGTGAGCAACTCAATGGGCTATAAGCAGTCGCCCGTCCCTAATTTAGGGTCACTGGTTCCAGGGAAGGGAGTGAGCCAGTACCATAAGACAAACACAACATCCATGCCTGACCGGGATTCGAACCCGGACCCCTTACGGACGAATGATCAGAGGCCAACGCCTTACACATGGATTAGGAAAATGGCGTCATGATCGAAGTAAAGTCCCTCAAGTGACAACGGGCTGGTTATATTGCGAGAAGAACTGACCTCTGTTGAACGACTGAAATACTAGATTGGATACCAAGAAGGCAGGAAAAGACCCTGAACACCACTTGGGAGATGAGTGGATGAAATTTGAAAGCATGCTGGAGTGATTTGGAAGAGTCTGGCTCAAGACAGAAAGTTGTGGAAGAGAGTAGAGGAAGCCTTCATCCACTAGTGAATTGTTGGTGGTTATTGATGATTATGATATGTACACAATGGCGTGGTATCACGTGGCATCTCCTACGCTACACATTGAAGAAAGGTTCGAAACAAACCTTTAGTTTTGATGAGGACTCGCCATTTCCTGGCCGTGGTGTCTCCGCCAGGCCTTAATTAGGTACGTGGACTTAATAAACTGACCACTCAGAAGTTTTTTAACCTTAAAATATGATTAAAATCATGATGAATTTGTGTGGTTCAACATTGGTGAAAAACAGTTTTTACTTGCAGTGGTTGTTTTAGTATTTGGACCGCTGAATTCACCGACGAAAGGTGAATAATGGTGCTCCTAAAAAACTGGCCAATCAGTATATGTATTTACATTGTAATATGTGTATAAAATTTACATTGCAGAAATGTGTAATTTCTCTTCCCTGCAGATGCCGGATAATAATTTCTGCTTTATGGAATCAATATAAGATTTCTCACAGTAATATGCGTGACGTTTGCATGATTTACGTAATTTTTTTCTTATCTGAAAGTGCTATTACGATGAAACAAAAACCGCAAGTCGCCGGCTGATCAACATCGCAATTAGAAAGCAAACTCTCTACCCAATGAAAATAAGGAAGCCGGAGTTTTTCTTCCGAGTGAATTAGTGGGGAATGGATCGTTTCCATTCTTTCGGCGTTCTTGAATATCAGCTTTTTTATTTCTCTTTCGACCTCTAGTAAGTGGCTGAACTTGCAGTGTCGTAAGCTGGACTCACGGAACCAGATCTACCGGGCGTGATTGTTAGTAACCCTGCCGGCGGAAGGTGCTGCGGTATTCCGTCCTCGGGGCAAAGTAGCCCGCTGCCTGCCAACCTCTTCGCTCGACCGAGACGCCCCGCCTCCGAGCCTAGCGAAGGAGCGCACTTCTTCAGAATGCGCTTGGAGAAATATACCGCGTGTGAGTGCGTGCTATTATGGTGATACGCTGCATCTGTCGCCGAATTTAGGATATTGAGTGAATCAGGTCATTTATTAGGGTCACTTTGTGAGGCCTGAATCGGTGTGGTCAGCTGGCATCTTCGGTTTGCCCGTAGGAATTCGAGCGTGCGTTCCTGGAGCTTCTGGTTCCCACTGTTTCTCTGTGTACATTCACGGTCGTCATTTTTTATTACACATAATTATATCCAGTCTGGCAGAGATGTATCGTTTGATTACCTCATAGGAAGATGAGGGGTCTAAGGTGATGACTGAGGAACTAACATTATTTAATTTTTGAACTAGCGTTTTGTGGAATATGCATTAACTCCGGAGGATATTTCAGTAAGTGAACTCATTTAATGTATTACTTACTTTTTTGTTTACTTATAACTCAAAAAATTTATGTTTTTAACGGAAAAGTTTCGATATCATGTTCTCATCGGTGTTGAAGTCAGTGATCAAGTTGAAACAGTAAGAACGAGCAATAATCATCATGAAATGGGAGAATTGAGGGAAGTAGTTCTTATTAATACATTGTGAGTTACAAATATGGAAGATGTGAATCCGGTTATTGGTGTAAATATGACATGGGTCAGATAATATCCGAAAACTTGAATATTTTGTCGTCCTGCAGCTGGAATCGAACCCGCGTCTCCCGGCTAGCGCCCGAGTATGCTAACCACACCATGGAGGTTTCGGTGATGGAGATTTGGTGATGAGCTTTGTGAAAACCATCACAGGATTCACAAAGCTCATCACCAAATCTCCATCGCCGAAACCTCCATCAAACCTCCATCACCGAATCTGGAGGTTTTGAATGAATTCAAAACCTCCAGGTTTTTTTTTTTTTTTGTATTGGAGGTTTAACGACAACCGTGAGCACTCAATGGGCTATAAGCAGTCATCCGTCCCTAATTTAGGGCCGCTGGTTCCAGGGGAGGGAGAGAGCCAGTGTCGTAAGACAAAAACAACATCCATGCCTCACCGGGACTCGAGCCCGGACTCCTTTCAGACGAATAATCAGAAGCCATCGCTTAGACCACTGCGCCACCGGGGCGGCAAACCTCGAAATTCGCTATCAATGTCGGTTGCTTCGACTAGGGAATCCTGCGATGGTTATATTAAAATTAATCAGAAACTTGAAGCTTGGTCGTTCTGGGTGGTATAGGGATTAGCATACTCGGGCGCTATCCGGGAGATGCGGGTTCGATTCCCGCTCCAGGGCGACGAAATTTTCAAGTTTTTTAATATTATCCGACTTAACATCCATGTCATATTTACAGTAATAAATGGATTCACATTTTCCAGATTTGTTTTGTACAATGGTGTAATCCCGTATTTCATTCATTGACATTGTGAGGTTTTATAGACGCCTCGGTGGCCGAGAAGAAAGAGGCGGAGGTCTCTAGCTAGCCGCCAGAGCTGGGACCGGGTCTGAGTTCCGAATAAAGTACGTTCCCTGAAACCGTGGCCCATTAGAGATGGGTGACTGCTCATAGCCCTTAGATCAGCACATGGCGGTAATTAAACCCCCCCCCCCAAAAAAAAAAGACAGAGAAAGAGACAGAGATTTCCTCTCGCGGAAATAAGTTTTGTACGTTTTCAATTGAGCTTTAACAATATCAGTTATTTTATAACGGTTGTCTATTCGTGATGTCAGAAATGCGACATCTGCCAGTGGTTCTCAAACCTTTTCGAGTTCACGACGCTAAAAACAGTCATTTAGCAAATCCTGCGATTTACGATTTTGTGACGTATGCATCTAATTTAACTTTCTTTTTGAGTTTCTGCGTTCTTATGTAAATTTGGTTTCTCCCTGTAAAATATATTCTAACTTAACGTCACAAAATTCTTCCCGAGGAGCTGGTAAAAGTTGACAACCTCATAGCGGGTCAAAGATCAATCAACGTAAATAAAGTGTGCTGAGATAAGAGCTCAGTGTGCAGTGTTGCTATGAGCAGAGAAGTGAGCGAATCTTGTAAGAACAGTATTCAATGAGCAAGCTGTATTCACGTTGTAAGACCGATATGTGTTGAGAACGGTATTGTCAAAGTAATCTACTGAGTGATACTCATGTAAATCATATTCTAAGTACACGCTGTTATTTGATATATGAAATCAGAGGCGTAACTATGGCAGGACAGACGTTGCCACGGGCGCAGCCCTAGAGGGGGCGCAAAAATTACCGTTTGGAATCTGATTACAATTGGAACTGAAATTTTTACACACGTTTTTGGCACCATTAAAATTAGAATTTCCTCCTCGAAATGTCCAGGGGTTGTTAGTTGCTCACATTCAGTAATGAAGGCGTGGTTGTATAGTTCGTCCAACTGAAGAAGAATCACGGGCATCTTCGACAACAGTGGGTGCTCGCAGTACTTCTTTAGTTGGATAGACTATACGTACGTGGCATGATGAAGACATCGTTCACATTTCTGAAGATTCTCTGGAGGTTATTCAATCTTCATTGTGGCTGCATGCCACGAATGCCAGCGACATTCGGACTGCTTGATGTGTTGCCGGAGGTCCGAACTCCGAAGCAGTTGCAAAAAGCTGTAAATACAGTCACATTTTTATTGTGCCTTTTTACGCCTAGTTTCGTTAGAACTTAGAAATGCCTTTTTATGTATAGTTTCGTTAGAAAGTGTTTGTGGCATTGTTATATTTTTGAAATTGTATCTGCTCTTTTGCTGTCTTTAATTAAAGCTATTTTTCTTGAAAATACTTCTCTGCTCTGCAGCTTGTGTTCGCTTAGATGTTCAATGCTGTTGTTCTTTTGGTATATATATATATATATATATGGGAGGGGGGAGGAAAACTGGGACGCAATATTTTGCAGTTTGCCCAGGGCGCAGAAATGCCTAGTTACGCCTCTGTATGAAGTCGTATCGTCTTGTTGCAAACGAAGTGAGATATCTCATGTGCTGAATTACTCAGTAAACGCGGGTTTTGGGTCGTTAAGTACTGTCTGATAATTCAACTCTGGCCGTTACCTTGAAAATGAGTTACATGTCCAAGTAAGATTCTCAGCAACGATACGAACGGCCGAAAAATAATCTGGGTGTCAAAGTGAAGCTAATTCACTAAGCTCTAAGTGAAGTTAGCGTGCAGTTCAATTCTATAAATCCCAATAATAACTCTTATTTTAGAAGTTTGCTGTAAAAAATAAGTTGTGTGAATTCACAGAAAACTCCTGAAAATAACATGCAGCAAAGTTGCCGAGAGGTGTCTGTCTTTTAACGAAATTTCCGTTTTTAAAAGTTTCCGTTTCTTTTAACTTCGCTATTTTGACAGATTTTCCGTAATTCCGTTAATTTCAGAAAAGTCCGTTTCAGGATTTTCCGTATTTATACAGAAATTTCGAAAAATCGAAAAAAAAATTTTTTCAGCCCTTTCGCCCGAGATTCCTTTCCATTTCTTCTTGGTGGGTTTCGATCGGAGAACGTTTGGGTTGGCTCATCAGAAGCCGCGTGTCTTTCCACTGAGCCAGAAAAACACAGAAATCGTGCACACTTTCAAGGTAGAACTCTAATTTCGCGATGATGACATGTTTTCGTCATTAATGCGGGTGAATTCATTTTATTTTCTGTTGGAGCTTATTATATTACCACATGTATAATAATTTAAGCATCCGATTTCTTACGTTAATATAATATACAATAGCTGGGGCACAAAATGGAGGGGAGGAGAAGGAATGTCTGGTGCCACAATAACCCAAATTTAATGCGACATGCTATACACAATATCCGATCTCGCTACAGAACTTCAAAATCAGATCCTCCGACAGACGGTTGAAATTTAGCCGTTAATCAAACCTCAAGTATTCCGTGAATCGCTCCGGAAATTTTTCGTTATATGGATACGGAAAAAGTGAGAACAGAGTTTTCCCGTTAATATACGAAGAATTACGGAAAGATTTCTGAAAATTCAGAATTTTCCATTAATATATCTTAAAAACGGAAATTCACCGTCTATATAAGAAAGGAATTGCAGAAAGGTTTCTGAAAATGCAGAATTTTCCGTTAATACAACTTAAAAACGGATAAGAAAGGAATTGCGGAAACGTTTCTGAAAATTCAGAATTTTTCGTTAAGATATCCTAAAAACGGAAATTTACGATCAACATAAGACAGGAATTGCGGAAAAGTTTCTGAAAATTGAGAATTTTCCTGGCGTACAAAAAATCCTAAAATTCAAGTTTTTTTCTCGTCATTTCCAGGGAAAAGGTTGTGTCAGAAATATGCTCTGTTAATTCACAAAAAAAAAAAAAAAAAAAAAAAAAAAAAAAATAAATAAATAAATACGGAAAGTGGTTCGTGAATTTCTGAAAGTTTTTTACATTGGTTTTACAGTGAAGCCTCGGTTATATATACGTTTTCCAGTTATATGTTTTTCACTTTCATACATAATTCTGCTCTAGTCCCTTTATTTTACTATAGTTTTCATCACTTTTTTAATTCGGTTATACATAATTAATTTATACATTTTTTGCAATTATAACTTTAATTCTGAATTTCAGGGTATTAAAAATTAAAAATACACGTTTCTTTAGTTCTTTTATAAGTAACCCAGTAGGTTACAGCTTTGAGAGTACTAAGACAGCGCCTTTCTTCAGCTATGAAATAGGTGATGAAAATAAAAATTTGCGAAATAAAGTACTCAGTTCTCTATTTTCTCTGAATTTAAGGAATTTGAAACAAGCAAAGATTAATGAATATTTACTGGGCACTAATGCTAAACCAACTAGTGGACAAATTGCTTTAAAAAGAGCTATGCTTATAAGTTAAGAATGTGTATAGGAGTACTGAATATAAAATTAAATCATATGCTGATTTACTACCTAATATTTCAAAGGTAAGAGTATTTTTTCCTTTCATACATTGAAAATATGAGATCGAACAGGATTTCTTAATTTTTACAATGAAATTAGAATAAAAAATTTAATATAGAAGTCAAAGCAGACATAGGCTTAAGGTTAGAAACAAAGCATTCATGCATGTCTTACATTAGAAATTAACGTAATCTAAAATTACGAGTTCTCCCCCTCTTTTTAGCACGTCTTTTGTAAAAAAAGATCGTGCTTATGTTATCGGTTTGTCCGTCCGTCCGTCTGTACCCACGGTATCTCTGCAACTATTAGACCGATTCGGAAAATTCTTTTTGCATTCGAAAGCTTGAAATATGCGAATGATGATCCTTTATTTCGTTTTTTTTTTTACGATGTACAATTTCGCCGCTAGAGGGCGTAAATGCAGATGATGTCGAATTCAAAAATAGGTTTTATTCCACATATTTGCTTCTAAACATCCGATTGAAAAAAAGCTTTTATCTTTCGATTCCATTTATGTCGAAGAGTATTTTAGATATAGTTTCTTTTTCAAAGTACGCATACATTTTTCGCTAGGGGGCGTAAAAGTAAATTGCATTTTTTTCCGATAACTCTTCTTCTAAAACTCCGATTAGAAATTTTTTTTTTTTGCCGCGGATACATCTCCTGGTGCATAATCTTTTGCATATAATTTCGAATTTTCGGTAAATAATACTTTGGCCACCAGGGGGCGTAAGTGTTAAATTTCGCTTCTGATGTATTTGCCATAAAATCTGAGCTTCTAAAATATCGATTGAAAAAATTCTTTCGTGGACTGATGCCACTCACATCGATAAACCTTTTCGGAATATTTTCTTCCTAAAATATTGCACAGAGTCTCCGCCAGGGGGCGTAGATATATATCTTATTTTTGTCAATATCTCGACTTCTGGGAGTCCGATTTGAAAAATTCCTTCTTTGTTGGATAGTGCTTTCCGTGTGACATGTTTTTCATATAGTTTCAAAAAATTTTCAAGTAATTCATAGACTTGTCCGCTAGGGGGCGTAAAGGTAAATTGCGTTTCCCCCTATATCTCTGCTTCTAAATCTCCGATCTGAAAAATTCTTTCTGCACCGGATACAGCTCCTGATGGGAAATCGTTTGCACATAATTTCTAATTTTTGCAAAAAAAAAAAACCGTTTGGCCACCGGGGGCGTAAATCTTAATTTCCGCTTCTGATGTATTTGCAGCAAAATATGAGCTTCTAAATTCTCGATTAAAAATAACGTCGTTTGTAGACCGATACTACTCATGCCGACAAATTTTTTAGAAAATTTTTCTTCTTATAATAGTGCCCGGTTTCTACGCCAGAGGGCGTAGATGTATATCTTATTTTTGTCAATATCTCGACTTCTAGGAATCCGATTTGAAAAATTCCTTCTTTGTTGGATAGTGTTTTCCGCGTCGCATGTTTTTCGTATAATTTCAAAATTTTCAAGTAAATCATAGACTTTCCGCTAGGGGGCGTAAGGGTAAATTGCGTTGTCTTCTATATATCTGCTTCTAAATCTCCGATCTGAAAAATTCTTTGTGCACCGGATACAGCTCCTGATGGGAAATCGTTTGCACGTAATTTCAAATTTTTGTAAAAAATTGTTTGGCCACCAGGTGGCGTAAGTCTTAACTTCCGCTTCTGAAGTATTTGCAGCAAAATATGAGCTCCTAAAATCTCGATTGAAAAAAAGTCTTTTGTGGACCGATACTACTCATGTCGACAAACCTTTTAGGAACATTTTCTTCTTGAAATAATGCATGGTTTGTACGCCAGGGGCGTAGATGTATATCTTATTTTTGTCAATATCTCTACTTCTAAAAGTACGATTTGAAAAATTCCTTCTTTGTTGGATAGTGTTTCCGATGCGAAATGTTTTTCCTATGAATTCAAAATTTTCAAGTAAATCATAGACTTTCCGCTAGGGCGCACAACGGTAAATTGCGTTTTCTGCTCCTAAAACTCCGATTTGAAAAATTCTTCCTGTATCGCATACAAGACCTGACGGAAAATATTTTTCACATAATTTGTAATGTTTGGTAAAGAATGGTTTGGCCACCAGGGGTCATAAGTGTTAATTTCTACTTCTGATGTATTTGTAGCAAAATCTGGGCTCCTGAAAACTCGACTAAAAATCTTTTTCTTGGACCGATACCGCTCATATGGATAAACCTTTTGTGAATACTTTCTTCCTAAAATAATGCATGGTTTTCCCACCAAGGGACGTAAAGTCACATCTTATTTTTGTCAATAACTCTGTTTCTAAGAGTTCGTAAGCTCACGATTCCGTTTACAGCAATATCTGAGGGATTAAAGACCCGATTGAAAAACTTTTTTCTTCCACCAGATACTATTGTTTTCCATACCGGTTCCATCGACTTTGAATAGCTTTGATAAATTTAATTTGCGTCAGAACGGATTCAAAAGACGTGCTTATTACACCCGAAAATTCGGTGTCATCTTTCTTGTTTTTTTTTTTTCCTTTTTAAAGGCATTCAAAATTTTACAATATTTCACATTTTGAAATTTCATTTATACGTTTTTTGAGGCCATTCCCCAGAAAAAGATATAACCGACGTTCCACTGCATAAATTAATTATAATAAAGAAATTTGATGTGGCCAACATATGGCTCTGGCACGTAAATGTCATGTTTTCAGTTGGAAGTCGTTAAAATGTAACCATACTATAAAATTTCTGATGTGTATATGTAAAATAGAATATATTTCAGTAAATACCTTTCGAAAAGTACAACGTTTTTTCAGTGGCTGCGATAATGTTCTTCATTTTGTGGACGAACTCTGCGAGTCTCTGTTTTGTGTTGAAAGATAAAGTACAATCCAAGACATGCTTAGAATTCACAAGGTTCCTTGTTTCACTTTTAATTGCGAAATGACCCAAAAATCCTCGTTCGCAGATGTACGAAGGCTGTTCCGAAAGTACTTGGACTGAGGTCACTGTTCCGAGTCTGTGTCACATGAAGGCTTGGTGTGGGTTTCCTTTTCGAAATAGCAACCTTCACATGCTACACACCATTTACAGAGGTCCACAAGCTTCAGAATCACGTATTGCAGTGAATTTTGTGAAAGTCGCATTAAGGTAGCTGATGTGACAGCCTTCACTTCCTCATTTGTCTTAAACTTCCTTCCTCTCAACTCTTTCTTAAGTGTTTGAAGAAGCCCAGAAATGGAGAAGTGAGAGGTCTGGGCTGTACAGAGGATGTGATAGACGTTGGCCACCCATTTTCTCCAAAGCTTGTGCCACATGCGGCATCGCATTATCCTGAAGAAGAAACCATTCTTGATTAAGCAGTTTCTGTCTTTTCCTGCGCATTGCTCCCTTCAGGTGAATTAGCAAAATGCGAGCACAGTATTGTTCATTAGCACTTTATCTCTCGGGAGCCCTGTGCTGCAATACTATCCCACGGGCGTCAAAGAACAAAATCAACACCAATTTAACTGAAGAACCACAAATTCAGAATTTCTTGGAGGAGCGGTGAGACGATGTGTTTCCATATGCTTGACTGTTGTTTCGATTCTAGATCAAAATGTTTTATCCAAGACTCGTCTACGGTGACTACTCGATTCGGAAAGTCATAATCTGTTTCCACTCTTTGAAGAAAATCATGACAAAGTTCAACGCCGCTTTGCTTTTTGTTCTTCAGTAAGATCACGTGGCACCCATCTTGCACCAACACTAGACATCTCCGGGTGCAACTTAACAATTTCATAACATCTTGCTACACCAACATTCATCTGCAGTTCCAAATCACGAATCGATAAACGTCTATCGTCTTTCAATAATTTTTAGGCTTTCACAATGCTTTCATCGGTAACTGATGTTATCGGACGTCCGCTTCGCGGGTTATCCTGCACGCTGCGTTTGCGGTCCTTGAAACGCTTCCACTGATTGAACTCTTACCAACACAGCACAGATAGGAAAAGAGAAACTGCGCCTTGCTGTCACTCTTACTAACACAGCACATCGGAAACACTTGACCCGTTTTCACAGCAACGGAGCAGTACTGCCAGTCTACGTACTTTCGGATTATTCTATGTGCATTGTGGGAAACCAGCTTGCTAATGGGCTTAGCCATTTGCTAGGTCCAGTTTTCTGAATGTGAAAAGCTTTCAAAACGTTGCTTCTGCACTTGATTTACTTGGAATTTCACCAGTTCTTGAAATCCTGAGATATAGTCTCCAACTTCTGTCTGGCATTCACACTGAATGCACATTACTGTTTGTGAAAATTGCAGCACGAAGAAAGAATCTTGCTATTCAAATCTAATTTATATCACAGGTTCCTCATGTTACAAGAGATAACTGATTACATTTGTAGAGAGCTGTACAAGATTTTTCGCTTTAAAACTCAGTATCGTGTGAAACCACCTCGAGCAACAATAACACGGCGTGGCATTGAATGGAAGAAGGTTTTGATATCGTCCTGGGGAAAGGCTGCTTCTACGTGAGACCAGAATTCATTTATGGTGACTGGCGGAAGCGCTCGACGGGCCAGTAGCTTAGCTACCATATCCCAGACATGTTCGATTGGAGACATATCAGATACCCCTTGTTCCTTGCAGGCCAGGGAAAAAGGGGTATCTGCCGTGTATGGAAGAGATCATTGACATTCCGCGCCACATGTGGCCAAGCATTGTTCTGCTGGAATATAGCGCCAGGACAACTCTAGAGGAAGGGTATCCACCTCTGCCTCTTAAACATCCCCGATACAGCTGGTGTTGAGAGTTCCCTCGATTTGTATCGGGCAAGATCGCGAATTGAACGCAATAGCGTTCTAAACCATGACGCTGCAAGGTACCGTGCATGGAAGAGATCTTTGACATTCCGCGCCACATGTGGCCAAGCATTGTTCTGCTGGAATATAGCGCCAGGACAACTCTAGAGGAAGGGTATCCACCTCTGCCTCTTAAACATCCCCGATACAGCTGGTGTTGAGAGTTCCCTCGATTTGTATCCGGAAAGATCGTGAATTGAACGTAATAGCGTTCTAAACCATGACGCTGCAAGGTACCGTGCATGGAAGAGATCTTTGACATTCCGCGCCACATGTGGCCAAGCATTGTTCTGCTATAATATAGCGCCAGGACAACTGTGGAGGAGGGGATCCACCCCTGCCTCTTAAACATTCCCGATACAGCTGGTGTTGAGAGTTCCCTCGATTTGTATCGGGCAAGATCGCGAATTGAACGCAATAGCGTTCTAAACCATGACGCTGCAAGGTACCGTGCATGGAAGAGATCTTTGACATTCCGCGCCACATGTGGCCAAGCATTGTTCTGCTGGAATATAGCGCCAGGACAACTCTGAAGGAGGGGATCCACCTCTGCCTCTTAAACATTCCCGATACAGCTGGTATTGAGAGTTCCCTCGATTTGTATCGGGCAAGATCGCGAATTGAACGCAATAGCGTTCTAAACCATGACGCTGCAAGGTATCGTTCACCATGATGTCTTCGAACACGTATGCAACCATCATGGTGCTTCAAGTTGAATCGTGACTCCTCGGAAAACACGACCTGTTGCCAATCAGTGCGCCAGTTAATGTGTTCGAGACCCCATTGCAGCCTGAGGCGTCTGTGATTCAGGGTCAAAGGAATGCGCAGCTAGCCACAGGTCCTCTGTTAAGCAGACGACTTCAAACTGAGCTTGAAGACAAAGTCTGACCTGTGACAGTGCTCTGCTAACACTGTGGATGTCGCTGTGCGATCTGTCGCTCCTACGCGGTAGAGGTGCCTGCCATTCCGTGCGGTCGTGCGGATGTCGATTTTTCTGTGCGTCCGAGGCTCATCTGTTCACCGACGCCAAGTTCACTGGCATTTGGTCCCATACGAGTAGCAATTTTGCTGTAAGAAAATCCAGCTTCTCTCATCCCAACAGTCCTTCCTCTCTCACAGTCCGTCAGGTGTTCATACTGCGACCTTCTTCGGCGACGGGGTATAGTGAGACGCAAGAAACACCCTTTCGACTTAATGTCGGCTCTTCACTGATTGCAACATCCCTCGTCGACTCATGCTGGCATTTGACGGAATGTATTCCTGTGCGAAAGACAGCCAGGAATTTTCATGTAGGTCTTTCGTCCACAGGGAAGGTTTAGGCCCAAACCTCCTACAGCGGGTCCGCCGTTTGGGTAGGGCACAGAAACGAAAGGAGTGAAAGCAAGTCTAACGACTATGACCGAACAGTTTGTAAGTGAGAGAGAGCACAATAGATGGCGCCACCGTACAAGTGCGATGCTACTCATAGAGGGGTGAGAGAAAGTCAGGGGAGAGTAGGAATGGATACCCAACGTAACCGGGGGGGGGGGGCAACCCGGTGGACGTCATTTTACAGACTCGTCCGATGCACGGCGGATATTCAGCGATTGTTTGCAAATCACACGATCTCTGGAAGATCAGCCCAGGATTGAACCTGAGGTCCCTCCATTGACAGTCTGACTCGCTAACCACTAAGCCATCTGCGGCTCCTGATTGCAACATCTCGTTTGGGTCAGCTCTTTATACCCAAGATCGGGCAATTCAAAAGGGCACTGCTCCAAAAGTCCCAACCTGTTGTACATATCCTGTAAGTTTCAAGCTAACACCGAAAGTCCTTAATGGTGTCGCACTTTCACAAACAGTAGTGTATTACTGACCCAGTACGATCAAACGGAGAATAGATCAAGTTAAACAGCAGTAATGGATATTCGATACTATGCATATTTCCCGGCAGTAGTGAAGTAAATCCCAAGTTAAAAAATTTTGATGTAACGAAATAGGTAAAGTAAACAAAACCACGTGGCGCATGCTGTCCATGAAGTGACGCAACAATAGTTTTATTTCATTGTTACTCAATAATATACACTGCCGGACAATTGCGAAGGACGGATCATAAACGGCTATATAGCGCATAAAAAAGTAAGTGTGGTTGGATGCCAAGTGAAATAAAATAATGTCAGAATGCCAGGACATTACAAGAAAGACAATTTATTGTGCTCTGAAATCCAGAAGGCTTTGGAACGTGTTCAAGGGACAAACAGACCATTTTGTGCAGAATACGTAAACGTGAAAAAAATGCAATTACCGTCCGCAGGCGTTCCGGCGTAAGATGTCAATACGGGATATGGCCACCATGGAGGGCGATGCAAGATTCCACACGTCGTGTCATGCTTTGCACAACATTATCAAGCAGCTGTTGGGGTAATTTATCCCATTCCTCTGTCAGTGCACGGATGAGGGTGTCGTTGTTTATTGGAGGGCATTGGCGACCAGCAAGACTCCTCCCCAAAGCATCCCACACATTTTCAATGGGATTCAGATCTGGAGAACGTGCTGGCCATACGAGGCGTTGAATATCCTCGCTCTCAAGACACTCCTGGACAGCGACTGTTCGATGACATGTTGCGTTGTCGTCCATGAAAATGAATCTATCACCGACAGCACCACGGAACATGCGAACATGAGGTAGCAGAACATCATTAATGTGCCTCCCCGGTGGCGCAGTGGTCTAAGCGATGGATTCTGATCATTCGTACGAACGGGGTCCGGGTTCGAATCCCGTTCAGGCATGGATGTTGTGTTTGTCTTACGGCACTGACTCTTTCCCTTCCCTGGAACCAGTGACCCTAAATTAGGGACGGGCGACTGCTTATAGCCCATTGAGTTGCTCACGGTTGTCGTTAAACCTCCAATAAAAAAAAACAAAAAAACATCATTAATGTATCGTTGGCCAGTCATAGTCCCAGTTGGAAGCACATAGAGGGACGTACGGCCCTCTATGTCGGATATCGGTCCCTTTCCTGTATTTTGCTGGACAATATGCAGTACCACTATCACGCCAGATCAGTTGTCGACGACAATCAGACGATAGACTGTATCTGCTCTCATCTGAGAAGAGGACAGCAGACCAGTCGTTATCAGTCCAATTGCGATGTTGATGGCACCATTGCAAACGGGCGGTACGGTGACGTCTGGACAATGGGATGCACACGACAGGACGGCGGGCGTATAGTCCTTCTTCATGCAAACGTCTGGCGACAGTTTTTCGGGAGATCCGCTTGCCAGCAGCAGCCATAAACTGATTTGCTACCTCACTAGCTGTACTGCGCCGGTGTCTTTTTGTTGATAGCGCTATGTACCGATCTTCTGCAGGTGTCGTACTGCAAACACGACCTCCCCCGTGACGTTTGCTACACTCTCCATTTGTTTGAAATGATTTCCAAAGCCTTGAAGCAACACTGTGGCTGACGTCGAACTCCCTGGCAACATCTGTTATTTTTCGCCCTTCTTCAATCTTGCCAATAATACGGCCACGCGTAAAATCATCTAGGTGATGTCGGGAAGACATACTGAAAATTGCAAGTTCGTCAATTGATTCTTTCCCTTTCAACTTTGCGTTTGAACAACAACGGTCAATACGCGTCAAATCCTTTATATATCTTATCAGCGCTATGACGTCACGAACAAGTTCAACAATCCAAAATTTGCATACGCACAACACGTCTTACTGTATCCCGCACTTATGCTAATTTCCACATTTTCCTGCCTTCCATTTTATGGTTGCTATCGTTGCTATTGTCATCCGTCCTTAGCAATTGTCCGGCAGTGTAGAAAGGGATTGAATAACAGAATCAGAGGTTATTTTCATTAAATTGGATCCCCGAACTAGGATGAACCTCTGTACTTGAATGCGGAATAAGAAATAAACGAAGCATTTAAGTAGATTTGGAGGAGGTGTAATATGAAGAGTGAACTTCAACAAATAAACTCAGCAGCAAATGAATACTAATTCTAATTTAGAGACACCGTGAAGAATGAACTTCAACAAATAAACTCAGCAGCAAATGAATACTAATTCTAATTTAGAGACACCGTGAAGAATAAACTTTAACAAATAAACTCAGTAGCAAATGAATACTAATGATATAATCTTTCCTTTTCTTTTGCAATGAACTCATCGTTAGCACAGAGAGATGATCAATAAATGAAATCTTATGACCTGCGACGGCACAAATTGATTATATAAATTGACTATTTCTGGCCACACCATCACTTTCTCAGTGTATAGCTTTACTCTGGGGCTTGTATTTGAACAAAATGGTGAAATGATGCGGAGCAGAATAAGTAAACACTGCTGGAAATACAGGTCCGTGAAACTAAAGAAAAGCCATGGATTTCAGTGTTCTTAATGAGATCTATGGATCTTCTTTAGTTGGACGGACTATACTGTGCAAAAGTTTATCTGGACACGAACGTGATGACCAGGCGTGTTCACGCGAGGATTGACCATATTTTCCGTAACAATGTGATTCCCAAAATTGTAACTCTTAGAGGAATTCCCGCGTTATCTATTGTTGGCGGGAAAATAATTAACCATTAAAGTGGACGCCAAAATTATATTAGAAGAATTGCTGTTTGCAGGTTCCTATATCATTGGAGCAGGAAAGCAAGTAAATAAGTACACAAATTGAAGATAAAAACAAGTGAATTTAGTCGCACGTACTATCTCAATTCCTCTGATTGGGGAAATAGGAAAATATCGATCTGTCAAAATACCGGGTGATCGTAATGAAAGTACCTCTATTCAACCCGGTCTAGAGAGAGATTTAGCAGTCCAAACGGAACCAAATTTGGTATGGTGACATTTCAAGACATGCGATAGACATTTCCGTCAAAAAAAAAAAAAAAAAAAGTACCAAAACACATCACTATGGCACTTGTGGCGCTGCGAGCAACGGAAAAACAATTTCATTTGCATAAACACACATGTTGCAGCGAAGTTCTGGGTATAAAAGTGGCCACAACAGCTGAATCTCATTCTTAGTGATTAACATTCGTGACTGCTACGGAAAAGTCTCAGATTCGATCCACTAAATATCCGCCGTACATCGGATGGGCACGTTAAGCCGTCGTACCCCGGGTACTGACCCCTCTGTTATAAATAAAGGCGTCTTCCTTCCCCTTTCTACCTCGCTTCCATGCGACTTTCCTATCGGGTACTCTAGCCCAAATCTCTTAGCTTCCTACTTCTAAGGGTTGTTTAAGACCTGGGGTCAGACACACCCTTCCTAAAATCCTCTACATATGATCTGATCGAATATGAATGTCATTCTTATCAGCTACGATGACCATCACCATGCACGAACCCGCATTTCTTGTGAAGCTGTTTTATGAAAACAACAGCAATGCTGCGGCTGCACTTCTGGAATCTCGCCGTCGTAAGAAATTACGTCGAGGATCATTGACTCCACAGGCTCTCAGGAGAATGATCACTCCTTCGAGGAAACCGGACATCTAGGAGTTAAACCCGGTCAAGGGCGCAAACCCATCACTTCACAAGTCGTTGAGGATGTTGCCACAGCTGTTGTTGAATAGTCAATGAATAATGTCGCAGGCTCCAGTATGGCACGTGCAGTGTCACGGCAGTTGAATTTGTCATATAGCACAGTGTGGGCACCTCGTTCTCCAGAACTAAATCCTTGTGATTGCTGGTTATGGGGACACTTAATAGGTGTAGTTTATCAAGGACATGCTGAAAATTTGGCAGCCTTGAAAGACAGTATCACATTGCTTGTGAGAAGCATCATAGAGAATCAGTTAAGGTCGACCGTCCCGGTGACGTAGTATTCAAAACAATGGCTTCTGATCCTTCGTCCGAGCTAGGTCTGGGTTCGAATCCCGTTGGTGCATGGATGTTGTGTTTGCCTTACGGCACTGGCTTTCTACCTTCCCTGGAACCTGTGGCCTTAAATTAGGGACGCGCGACTGCTTATAGCCCATTGAGTTGCTCATGACGGTGGTTAAACCTCCAATCACAAAAAAAAAAAAAAAAAAAAAATGGTCGGCCGTTGAACAGCGTTCATCGCCTTCAGGTTTTACAACTTCAGAATGGGGACCTCATCCCTTTCATCGCTAAAGTCAGCATCTCTGTATAGCATAAGTGTATTGCACAAATAAAATATTTGTTGCTTGCAGCGCTATAAATGCCATAGTGATGAGTTTTGGTGTGTTTTGGGCCGCGGGTGGCCTGGTGGGCAACGTTCATGACTGCCGCGGAAAGGACCTCAGGTTCGATCCCAGGCAGGTACGAACGCTCGATCCACTAAATATCCGCCGTGCGTCGGATGGGCACGTTAAGCCGTCGGATCCCGGGTACTGGCCCCCCGGTAATAAATAATGGCGTCTTCCTCCCCTTTCTACTTCGCTTCCGTGTCACTTTCCTATCGGGCACTCTAGCCCAAATCTCCTAGCTTCCTATTTCTAAGGGTTGTTTAAGACCTGAGGTCAGACACTCCCTTCCTAAAATCCTCTACATATGATCATGATCATTTGGTGTGTTTTTTTGTTTTGTTTTTTCACGGAAATGTCTTTCGCATATCCTGAAATGTCACCGTACCAAATTTGGTTGCATTTGGACAGCTAAATATCTCTCTAGACAGCTTTAAATAGGGGTGCTTTATTTAAAATCATCCTGTATATACTATTTCCAGCGGGGAGATTGTTATTTAATTTCTTTCTTTATTTTCCCCGCCAAAATTCGTTCCTTTTCCTTCCTTTTTTTTTTTTGATTGGAGGTTTAACGACCATTGTGAGCAACTCAATGGGCTATAAGCAGTCGCCCGTCCCTAATTTAGGGTCACTGGTTCCAGGGAAGGGAGAGAGCCAGTGCCGTAAGACAAACACAACATCCATGCCTCACCGGGATTCGAACCCGGACCCCAGACGGATGAATGATCAGAGGCCAGCGCCTTAGACCACTGCGCCACCGGGGCGGCTCCTTTTCCTTCCTTGCTATGCCTGAGAGAATCGTTCTACTCCCTTCGAAGTCCTAAGTAAAACTCCATTTTACAACCATCGTGTATTTCCACTTTCCATCCTTTCTCCTCGCCTCTTGAAAGAAGATGCTGTCCCTGACATAAGAAGTTGTTAATTGGTAGGGGTCCAATTCTCAAGCGGGGCATCTCCGAGAAAGTTTGTGCTTCCTACAGCTGGGATAAAGAATGAGGAGGGAGCGTCGCGTCGTTGTTTTTCATCCGTGGATGGTCCCGGTCAACGAAGGAATCGTTATCCCGAAGGATCTGTTAAAAGCCTTTTTTCTCTGAAGGCGAATTTCTATCTGCTGTTCTCGTTCTGTAAACCCCAGTCACTATTTAATGATATTTCAAATACATATTTCTATTTAACACTATTCCGCGTATGGACCGGCCCTAGCGTTCAGCAGTTTTCATGAGTTTCGTCTGAAACACCTTGGAGGAAAACATTTTTGCAGTGATTCCGAAACGGTAGCAGAAATGACCTGTCTTTTTTGTGCTAACTCTTTACGCTGATTTCTTCCAACACGGATTTCAACAGTATATTTATCACTGGAACACATGTCTCAACCGTCACGATGATGATGTGGCAAAAGTAAGAATTGTGTCATCCATTTCGGGTTCTATAGCGAAGTAAATTTCTCCGTCATTTCTGTCCACGCCAGGATTCGAACCCGGATCCCCTCATTCCGGAATAAGTCGCTCTACCAATTGAGCTACGCGGACATTTGTTCTGACTACTATCTGCCTTTATGTCGGGTGCGTCCTTCTGGCAGGTACGTCACATCTCCTGGTACGTTACATCATCTCCCACTTATTTTTTTTTTTTTTTTTTTTCGAAGTGCTGGAGAAGGGATTCTCTTATTTTTCCTATCTCGCGGTGTGGAAATAACATCACACCAATGCGAGATTTCGAACGGTCGGGTCATCCGGATAGTTCGGGCGCCATTATAACGAAGTAAATTTCTCCGTCATTTCTGTCCACGCCAGGATTCGAACCCGGATCCCCTCATTCCGGAATAAGTCGCTCTACCAATTGAGCTACGCGGACATTTGTTCTGGCTACTATCTGCCTTTATGTCGTGTGCGTCCTTCTGGCAGGTACGTCACATCTCCTGGTACGTTACAGTTCGGACAACTGGCCATAGGACAATTGACCACCCGGACAACTGGTCATAGGACAATTGACCACCCGGACAACTGATCACAGGACAATTAGCCACACGGACAACGGGCCTCAAAAGTTTAGGGGCCGTATAAAAATTGTCGTTTCTTTGCCCTACAGCGAGAATTGAATCGAGAAACCGTCCTACGTAAGCCAAGCGAGAATTATACTTGAATTTAGGAAAACAAAAGTACATTCGCGTGAATACAAAATGGATTACATAGTACATTTCTTAAACCGATCCCGGACGATTCCTCCAACGACGATTGGTCCAATGCCGATTCGTCCAAAGGGACGATTGGTCCAATGTCCGATTCGTCCAATGCCGATTCGTCCAACGCCGATTCGTCCAACGCCGATTCGTCCAATATTATCATCTTACCAACGGTAAACTTTTTTATTTTCCAGAAAGCAATAATAATTTAAATTATTCTCCTCTTTATATCCTTTTGAAAGATAATTTCCGTATATTTGGTAATTGTAAACATTTTACATAAACCTGGTAAAAGGCACTCAATGGAGCATTTCTCGGTTGTTTGCAAAGCACCTAGGCCGCGGGCATTTTTAGAAGATTTTAATTTACAACCTAGATATTTGGTATTTGTAAATATGTTATAAAACCTAATAAAAGGCACTCATCCTATCATTTCTCAGGTCTTTACGAGGCACCTAGGCCACGGGCCTTTTTAGAAGATTTTGAGTTACAACCTAGATATTTGGTATTTGTAAACATTCTATAAAACCTTATAAAAGGCACTCATCGAATCATTTCCCAGTCTTTACAAGGCACCTAGGTCGCGGGCCTTTTTAGAAGATTTTAAGTTACAACCTAGATATTTGGTATTTGTAAACATTTTATAAAACTTTATAAAAGGCACTCATTGCATCATTTCTGAGGTCTTTGCAAGGCACCTAGGCCGCAGGCCTATGAATTAATATTTCGTGCTTAAGTGAAAGCGCAATATTATTAACTTGATTTAATATGTAAATGTTATGACATCGGTAGAATATAAACTGTTAAAAAGGCCTAGGCCTATGGCCTATGAATTAATATTTCGTGTTTAAGTAAAAGCGCAATATTATTAACTTGATTTGATATGTAAACGTTATGAATATGACATCGCTGGAATAAAAACTGTTGAAAAGGCCTCTGTCCAAACATCGACCAGTTGTTTCCATTGGGCAGTTGGCGGAACCCCACTGCATTCTACAAAAAGAAACGGAAAACTAGTATTTTTTTATTATTTCATGCAAAAGAGAAACATCGAAGTTGATTGAACGGCTCGTACATCAGTAACTTCATACGGCAGCAAGGACAGTATAATAAAAAAAACGCGATTCCAAAAAAAATCTGTAATCATAATATTACGTATGAAATGTAACATTATGTTACATTCTTTGGACTACCGGTACTTTCGTATAACATCGGAGATAGAATCAGAAGACATGAGACTTTTATTGCACGAGTAGCACTTCGGACAGATAGGACGAAATTGGACCAATCATTCATTGAACGAATCGGCATTGGACCAATCGTCCCATTGGACGAATCGGCATTGGACCAATCGTCCCACTGGACGAATCGGCATTGGACCAATCGTACCATTGGACGAATCGTACCTTTGGACCTATTGTCCATTGGACGAATCGTCCCTTTGGACGAATTGGAATGGGACCAATCGGCATTGGACCGATCGTCGTTGGACGAATCGTACCAGACCCTTTTTAAACATACAGTGTTCAACGAAGCAAAGGAATTACATCAGAACTCATACTATGTTTGGAAAACATGGTGGGACTTTTAATAGCGCTGCACTTTTACTTAGGCATTAAATGTTTACACAACATGTCAAATTAATGTTTCTCTTTTACTTACGTAGGCACTAAATATTAATTACTATTCCTCAATCCTCATGCACAGGCCCTTTTGATAGTTTATATTCTACCGATGTCATATTCATAATGTTTACGTATCAAATCAAGGTAATCATATTGTGCTTTTACTTAGGCACTAAATATTATTTCATAAGCCCTAGGCCCAGGCCTTTTTAACAGTGTTTATTCTACGGATGTCATATTCATAACGTTTACATATGAAGTCATGGTAGTAATATTGTACTTTTGTAAACGTTACGAATATGACACGCGTAGAATAAAAACAGCTGAAAAGGCCAAGGCCTATGAAATAATATTTAGTGCCCAAGTAAAAGCGCAATATGATTAACTTGAGTTGATACGTAAAGGTTATGAATATGACATCAGTAGAATAAAAACTGTCAGAAGGGCCTGCGCATGAGGCATAGTAATTAATAATGTATTTAGTGCCTAAGTAAGTAAATGAGAAATATTAATAACTTGACATGTTGTGTAAATATTTAGTGCCTAAGTAAAAGTACAGCGTTATTAAAAAGTCCCACCTTGTCCTTTTCCGAACATAGTATGAGTTATGCTGTAATTCCTTTGTTTGTTGAACCCCGTAGGTTTAAGAAATGTAGTAACTAATTTAT
The DNA here is from genome assembly GCA_039090855.1 of Macrothele yani. Lineage (NCBI taxonomy): Eukaryota > Metazoa > Arthropoda > Arachnida > Araneae > Macrothelidae > Macrothele > Macrothele yani. The sequence goes on from CM077007.1 coordinate 106,170,379, forward strand.
TTTCTATTCACGAATGTATTTTTGTTTTCCTAAATTCAAGTATAGTTCTCGCTTGACTTACGTAGAACGTTTTCTCGAAATTTGTTTGCAGTTCCCAATTCAATTCTCATTATAGAGTCAAGAAATGGCAATTTTCATATGGGCCCCTTAAACTTTTGTGGCCAGATGTCTGGTGGCCAACTGTCGATCTTGTCTTTAAGACAGAAAATTGGAAATATTAATATTTCTTAATTTCTTAACAGTAATGAGATATGAGGGGGAAATTTTTGTGCACACCAATTACTCAAGTAGGGAGAAACATAGGAACACTGCAATTTTTTACGTAGAGTAGTTTCATGTCTCTAAAACTGAATGTGGCTGGTTGTCCGTGTGGCCAATTGTTTGGTGGCCAGTTGTCCTAAACTCGTGCAATCATCGTTCTTACTGGTTTGCATTTTTGTGATATACATCGGATGCTACTTTCTGATCGTCCTATGTACTTCGAATCAATTGATTAGTTCCTTCGAGGGAAGGGAGGGGGGGGAGTTACGGAAGCAGCCTGTATAAGCCACGACTACAGCAAAACAGTTTCGTCGTAGTCACACGAAATCACCTCGGAAGAATTAGTGATGCATGGGTTCCTGTCAGCGAAACAAAAGGTAGAGATATTCGGAACGACAGATAAACATCAAAAAATATTTCAGAACGTTTAATAACCATTCAGGAGGAACGAAAAGGAAGTTCATTTTATCTGGGTCTACAATGTGTCATCATTCGATAACAAAAAAAAAAAAAAAAAAAAAATGAAAAAGCACCGCTGTAGCAGTTGTAGGTTGTAGATTAGTGTTAATTTGTTTCGGCACGATCATTTGTGTTATTTGCTGTGAAGAGTTAAAGTGGAATACCGGTCTTGGTGGTGTGTGGAGATCATTCATCCACATAGATGGCGTGAGGACTGACGAAGTAAGTACGATGTCGATTGTTTTGGTTTCTCCGTCAATTGAAGCATAGCCAACGTTCCGCTCAAGACGATTGACCGGCTCCTGACCTTGGCGTCCGACCACACCATTCCTCCTGGTTGAGTCAGGGCACTGACACCAAACGTTTCACTGCGGTCGTTTATCCACGCGTGTAGGTTAACAACATTTTTGCGAGTCCCTATTTTTTTTTTTCTGTTTACACCTCACTGAGCGAATTCACTTTTCGCTAACAAACGTTAGAGACTGTTATGAGGAGAGGTCTCTCCCTTTTATTTATTTACTGCAAAAGGATACACGTTTACATTCGCGGTTCCTCTTCAGCCCGTCTTCTAAAGAGCAAGGCGTGCTCACGTTTTGCTTTCTCCCCGTATGTCTATGGAAATATGGAAATCTTTGCTTGTAGAATATAGATTGGAAATCGTGTAAAACAATGAAAAAGAAAAGAGGGGGGGGGTGTTCGGGGTTTAACGATATGAGCAACGAAGGGCTATAAGCAGTCGCCCGTCCCTAATTTCGGGCCACGGGTCACAGGGAAAGGAGAGAGCCAGTAGCGTAAGACAAGACACACCACCCATGGCTAACCCGGGGCCCGAACCCGAGCCCACTAGGACGAAGAAAAATTATTGAGCACTGCGTATTGTCTCAGAACGGACAGTTGGAGGTAGGAGAGGATAATCAGCAACTGAACGCAGGGGCGGATTTCCCGCTAGGCGCAATAGGCGCGCGCATAGGGCCTCACTGTTTGAGAGGCCCCGAAAACATGTAATTGGATTTTCAGTTTTGTTTTTGGTTTTCACGGACCGAAGCAAATCAATCCTTAAAGCGACCACTTTATATTCTCAAGTGATATTTTACTTCTCATATGAATAATAATATATTTTTTCTTGCTGTTGCTGATATTCCGAATTTTCGAGTTCCTATCGATGTACTTATTTTGAAAGGAACGGTTAAAATAATTTTGAGTCCCTTTTAGTGGTAGGTAAAGGAAGTATTCACGCTTCCCACACTTTTCATTGTTTAAGGCGAATTTTTAATTGGCCTGATGTGCTATAAATTGCTTTCATGCTACTTCAAGTCAAGGGAACACATCTGTGTTGGAACCTTCCCACTTTTTCCTCCGAGTTGCGATGAGGAGTACTGGTAAAAGCTTTGTTGTTGTTGTTGTTGTTGGATTTTATTGGCGCAAGGGCCAGGTTTGGCCAAAGAGCGCCAGACCAAGAACTATCAGCCACAGATTTTTAAAAAACGTGGAAAATGATTAAGAGCAGACAGGCTTGGTAAAAGTTGAAAAAGAGTATGATGAAAGCTGTGAAGACAAGGTAGTTAATTAGGTTTATATAAAAATTTATTAATTGACTATTATAATTATATTTTTTTTTTTTTTTTTTTTTTTTTTTTTTTTAAACAGAACTACACAAAGGATGAGTCACTCTCCTCCCCCCACACTCCCCTGCAATGCTGGCAGAGGGCGGGGACGAACTGTCACTCTCTTCTCCCCCATGTTCCTCTGCAATGTTGTTTGAGGCTGGGGACGAACTGTCACTCTCCTCCCCCGTATGTTCCTCTATGATGTTGGTTGAGGGTGGGGACCTCGCTGAGGCCGAGACAGTTGGATGGACACTGCACACCTTTGCGGATTGAGGGCCGGGTCGTCCGCACGTGCAGGCTTTCTGCTTTAAACTGGAAGAGAGGGTCGGCTGCAAAAGAGAAGGCCCAGAATCAGGTAGTCGAAAAATCGCGAGCTCGGGGAAAAACACCTGTGTCGCTTGGTCAGCTGTAGATCGCTTGGCAAGCGCTGCGAGAGCTACAGGGCGCGGAACAAAGGGCTGCACGGGTTGTGGCAGAGACTTAACAACTGCGGCAAAACTACGCTGTCGGGTGTTGGGAATACCCAACTTGGCTTTGGCAGCAGGGTACGAGAGGCCTTCCAGGGTCTTGAGGCGCTGGATCGCCATCTCGTCCTTCCATTTCATACAGTTGCGGGAGTAAGCTGCATGGGCCTCACCACAGTTAACACAGGAGGCCGCAGAAGTGCAACCTTCCCCGTCATGTTCACTGGAGCCACAATTAGCGCAACGAGCGGAACTCTTACAGAAACGTTGGGAATGCCCGTACCTCTGGCACCTGAAACAGCGCAGAGGACTGGGAATGTACGGGCGAACTCCACAGACCAAGTAGCCAGCCTTTATTTCGGTCGGAACTTTCGGGGAGTTAAAAGTCAAGATCACATTTTTAGACTTAATCAAAGAACCATCGCGCCGGAACATCATACGACGTGCAGCAAGAACACCTTGATCTGCAAGTTCAGACACCAATTCTTCTTCACTGCATGGTAAGAGATCAAATTCCGAAATAACACCCCGAGAGGTGTTAAGAAACGGGTGAGGTGCCACTTTGACAGGAATGCCTTGAAGACTAGTAAGGAGCAAAAGAGTGTTACTCTGAGAAACACTGCAAGTTTGAACAAGCAGGTCCCCAGAGCGAAGCTTCCTCACAGACTTCAAGGGGCCAACCGCAGCGTCCAAAGCTTTAGAAATAAAAAATGGAGATCTGGTGGACAGTCTCTCATTCGGATCGATGGATTCTACAAGTAAGTGTGTAGCATGCGTAGTCACAGCAATCGAGGGGAGACGACGCTTCGGAGCGACTGGTACAGCAGCCGAAGAAGAGGTTCCACATTCTTGGTCAAGGTCTAAAGACCGTTTAAGGGTATGAGACTTGGTAGGTTGAGAAGACGGAGAGTCGGTTGCAACTATCATTTTTTCAGGTGACTTAAATTTGGAGTGTTTATGTTTGGGTTTACCCATGGAAAAAAGAAGGAAGATTCGTCTGCAGACTACACCACCCACCACCGAGCCCTACAAGGGAGAACTGGAGGTCCGCAAGCCAAGAAAATGACGCTAGACACAGTTCTGGAGCTTATACGTTGCAGATATAGTCCGTTGGCTGTGATCACACGCACTCGGCGGACACTTCGGCCTCCTGGTACCGTCATGCCAACGCCTTTGGCATGATCCCACAGCCCCCGGGCTCACCCTGCCGTGCCATACGACAAAAAAGCCGCTAAAGCCCGGTACACAACTTGGTACATGACTTCTGACTAGAGGTGGGTTAGTCTCTAGCCTCCCGTTTACAGCGAAGCCGGGGTCGAAGAGGAGTGTTGGTACACAGGAGGCACTTTATCCGGTCTCCTGCGACCTCAGCCGCCAGACATCCCATTTCCGCCTCACGGGTCTCCGCACGCGGCAAACATGCAGGTAGGTCTAGTACCCAAGCCAACTAAAAGGAAAAAAAGAAATCTAAAGAAGACAAATCCTGGCAGGGAACCTAAACTGAATCTCAGCAACCTACGAACTGAGCGGTTAATATAAATCAGTTAGTGGTGGAGGGTAACAAAACCACAAGACCGGGGTGTTAGTACATAACGTGGTAGCGATTAGGTAAAGTATACAACACGGGCAACTAGCCAGTGGAGAAAATAAATAAAAACGAAAAAGCGAGACACAAGACCAGCTCGGGATCGTGGGGCCGCGACTCCCCAACAGCTGGATGAACAGCCGTCCCTGCAAATACCAACAGCACCAAAATAAGAAAAAAACAAGCTGTGGCATGACATCAGATGTTGACCAGTCACAAGGTCAGCTCGGGCCGTGGGGGCGCCGCTCCCCAAATAACTGGAAAACCAGTTATCCCCGTGCGGGGGGTAAAAGCTTTACTGATGATGGGGGATTTTGCTGTTAATTGTTTTTTTCCTTCGTGGTAGGCTTATCAATGAAGAAAGAAATATTCTCCATCGGGTAATTCTTCTAAGGACAATCAAGTTCTTTATCGGCCTTAATCCCTCTAAACCAGGGGTGCACAACCTTTTTATAAGTGGGGGCCAAGTTTATTTTTACATAATAAGTGGCGGGCCGCAAGTTACCTTTTCACATAGGCACTTGCCAAACCCTACCGCTAAAGCTAATTTTACTATTATCCGAATAACCTATTTTACCAGCAGACAAAAAATGTGTTTCAATACCATTTTTGTGTCCTCTAAATGGTTTAAATCCATTTTTGAAGTTTTTTGGCAAATTGCGTTATTAAGTTATCAAATTACTAATTTACAATCAACTTACTCCTAATTGGAAAAGGTTTAGGGGTATATAAAATAAAACAATACTATCACAAGGTTGTAAAATTTTTATTTTTACAAAAAACAGAATTCTTAACATCAAAGTATATAAAAAATTAAAATCAGTATATCGTCAAACTGACCATCAAATCAAGTAGTAGCCTAATGCTCCTAATGAGATGCTTGGCATTGTTTATTTTTCAATAGTCTGTCAATATCAGGTTCAATGTTAGAGATGGTAATGCGCAAGTTTCCCTCCAATAGTGTATCACTTAAACGGGAACGACACTTTGACTTTATTTGTTTCATCAAAGAAAACGATTGCTCGCATAAGCAGGTACTTCCAAACAACGTTGCCGTTTTTAAAGCATGATCTTTGAGCAATTTCATTTCTTTCGGTAAGTAATTTTTGTAAAATTCTAGGAGAGAAACTTCAGAGTATTTTGTTTTTAACTCATTGTTACACTGAAGATCAATTAATTCCATCTGGAAATCTAGTGGCACTGACGCAACGTCAGTAGTGAATGGTAGAGAAAACATATAAAACAAAACCTCAAATTTTCTTATATCTTCAAATCGTCTTTTAAACTCATTGTGAAGGTCTACTACGAGAGATGCATATTTAGCCACATTTACATGGAATTCAGAACTTTCAACAAAACTTTTCATTGTTGGAAAATTTGCTAGTTAACGAAACATATTTATAATTTTCTTATTTCAACTAGGGCCTACAATAATGGGAAAAAATCTCATCATTCACAATATATATATATTCACGTTTTCAATAGTATAAAATATTTATCCGCGGGCCGCATAAACTGACTTTGAGGGCCGCAAGCGGCCCGCGGGCCGCGGGTTGTGCACCCCTGCTCTAAACCATCTTAAACCAAAAGAGTTATTAATATTTAGGCTGAAAGGGTAAAGAAATTTGAGAATATCACACTGTCTTATTTAATAAGTGTTAAAAGTAATTTATATTGTATTGCAACAACATTTTCTCATTACTTTCTGCTCCCTGGTTTAATACTGATAATTATCAAGTATTCTCACCTTTTCTATTCCTTAAATCGACTTAAAACTAGCTTTTGAAAAAGCAATAAAAAGTTTCAATGATACTCTTACTCAAAAACCTGCAGTTCCTATTTTTCCATTTTCAAACCGGATCTTTTGCATTTAATTCGTATGCTTCTATTTCTGATAATTGCAGTGCAGGTATAAATGGAATACGGGTATTTAAAGTGCCAGAATCAAAAAGTTCGATGTGCACGGATAGACAAAATTATTACACTAGCATTGTTTCTTACAGAACGTTCTAATAATAGGAAAATACACTGGCGGAAAGTGAAAAAAGAACACAAAGAAGGAGACGTCTGATACGAACGAAATTTATACAGCATAATAACGGAATACAGAGGATAACGTGATCAAAACATTATGGCAAAATACAGCTGTATTTGCTGGTAAACTGAAAAATAACATTTCCATGTAACATGGTTAGTACGAGGTTGAATCGCCATGAACTGCGTCACACTGTGCAATTCTGGCATGGAGTCTGTCGTACATATGTTGGATGTAAGTTTGGGGTATTGATTTCCAAGCATCCTCAACCTGGACGCGTAAATCGGGGATGGTCGTGGCTGGCCGTGGCGACCGGATAAGTTGTTGTCCCATAAAACCCCACACGTGCCCAATGGGGGACAAATCCGGTGAACGTGCAGGCCATGGAAGTTGTCTCACACCCTGAAGTGCATGTTTTGCTGCACGTGCCGTGTGTGGGCGTGCGTTATCTTGCTGGAATACACCACGATGGACCGACCTTAAAAATGGCACAACAACTGGCTGAATGATGTTGTTGATGTAGGAGGTGCTGTTTAACGTACCCGGTACAAACACTAGTTGTGTACGGGAGTGATAGCTGATCGCTCCCCACACCAGGAGATCAGGTGTCGGCCCTATGTGTCGCTGGCGGATGCAAAAAGGGTGTAGACGCTCCCCTGTGCGTCTGCGAACATGCATACGGCCATCGGAGGCTCCCAAGCAGAATCTGCTTTCATCGCTGAACACGACAGATCGCCATTGCGTTCTCCAGTGCAGACGTTGGGGACACCACTGCAGCTGTTCCTGACCGTGGGCTGGAGTCAGAGGTACACATGCCAAAGGCACACGTGCACGTAGCCCTGCATCCAGTGGACGGTTGCGGATTGTTCGCACAGTCACCTCAGGTGCAACGACAGCTCGGATTTGCGTCGAAGTGGATGTTCTGCTTGACAACGCCGCTCTTCTTATGCGTCAATCGGTCCGCTCATCAGTCCGTCTGTGACTCCTGGTTCCACGTCTTCTCGTGTGGGAATGTTCCTCGGACCATCTACGCCACGCCACCATCGTACCACCACCGATACTTTCCGTCCAATTCGCTCCGCAATACGACGATACGACCACCTGGCCTCGCGGAGTCCGACTAGACGACCTCGCTCAAAGTCCGATAACTGCTGAAACCGTACACGTCTTCCATGTCCAGGCATTGCAGCTTCATCAGGGTCTTTGCACGTGTCCGTACGCCGACGACTGATTACATTCACTTCGCCGTACTCCTTAAATACCACCGACGATAATTTGCATATTATGCCGTGCTGTGGCGTAAGCGCTCACCGGTTGGTCCCGAAATTAACATCACACCTACGTAAACTCGACCCCATTAACATACGTAAATTTCATGATCGTCCGCCAATTCCTTCTTGGTGTTCGTTTTTCACTTTCCGCCAGTGTATAATGGCATTTTAAAAAAGTTAAAAAACTTTTTCTTGCCCCCTTTTTTTGTTAATCTGATGCATTAAAATTTTTGAGGGGATAAGAAGGGGAGGGCCCCTGAACCTTTTAGCGCCTAGGGCCCCAAAAAAAAGATCTAAAGTCGCCTCTGACTGAACATGCAATGGTACTCAAAAACTTTACAAATTGGTTAAAGCACTTTAACGTTTTGAGTGTGAGCAATGCATCTAGCATGTGCAAAGCTTTCTTTTGTCCAGTGTCAGCGACGGGTGTAGCGCTTGCAAACGTTTCTGCAACTCAGTGTCATGGACGCTTCGTCCATGACACTGAACGCGTCGCTGACACTAGGTAAAGGAAAGTTAGATGAGGGCAGTGCTGAATAAAGGAAGTACTAGACGCGCCGCTGACACTAGGTAATGGAAATCTTTGCACGCGCTAGATGCGTTGCTGACACTGGGTAAAGGACCCTATAAAAGGTTAAGCAACATAAGAGACCAAGCGAGCTATTAAAGCTAAGCTTCTTTATGAAATTAAAACTTTAAAGCAGTTAATAAAAAAAGCTTTCTGGCTGGGCTGGACCAATATTTATCAAGCCTTACTTTTCCCCTCTGGTATGTGGCAATGCGTATGAATTTTGGGCCTAAAAGCTGAAGCTGAGATTACTCTCTATTTCCCATTCTGATCTTCCTTGAGGGACACCTTGGCCCTCCCACTTTTCTTTTTCGGACAGGGGATACAGTAACACAGCAAAGGTGCGTAGCACCTCTTACTAACTTGTAATCGTTATCTTTGTCAGTACTATCTCAGAAAATAACTCATGTATAAACAGTAAAAAGCGTGTTGTTCATAAAATAATAAAACCATTTATAATGCTACCCAAGGCTCGACATAATTATACTAAAGTAAACTTGATATCAAAAAATGCCTTTCTAACTGAGTTCCCTTTGAAAATTTTATTCTAACAGCTACGGACGAAGTTTTACACAGCAAATTCAAGGCATAACAGTCGTTTGTCGACAAGGACGATGTCACATAATCAAATAATTAGTTGTTCGTTTGAACGAAGAGCGATGATATAAACTTTTACACACTATTAGCATGGGCGCCCAGTGCTTGGTTTTTCGGAGGAAAGAAAACCAGAAACTGTAACTACTAACAACGTTTAAAAACGCCATATGCAAATTTCCCTGTGCCTTCTTGTTACCTAACCGTTTTTAAATGTTAGACAGGTTAAACTTAACTGGAAACCAGAAGACTCAAAAACTACATAAAAAAAGATGGAAAATGAAATTAGACAGCATGTTAGGTCAATAAGGAAATTTATTTGCCATTCTTTTCGTTATTTTGGCCACGTGTGTAACATTCGCCATGAAACTCCGGAGAACACTCTATTGACCATCAAGAGTAAAAAACATTCCTTCAAGGCAAATTTCTGGAAAAAATGTCGAGAGATTTTTGTCCATTAGTGAATAGTTAGTTGCTGCATAGGATGATATATGTTTCATTTCTTCGCTTTTCATACCTTCCCATACGTGTATGCTGTCATCCAACATGCAATGGCAAATTTCATTATTGCTTTCTACTGTAAATTTCCAACGTTTTTCCTTTTTTTTTTTTTTTTTTTCTGCATAAACGCGCATCCAGTAATTGTACTGAAAAATTAGGTATCAGAATTTATAGCGAAAATCTCTGTAGTATGTTCCAGAGACAGAAAAGGGTACGATCTGATTTCCAGGGGGAAGGATATCCCCCCCCCCTTCGGCGCTCATGACTATTTGTAAGATAGGATACGGGGAAAACTGTTAACAGCGGTTATTCCACCTTTAACACGAAAAAACTGTTTTGAAGCTGCTCCTCAGAGATGGTGACAATGGCTTTTTGTAATTCATCATGGGTACTCAGCAGTGATGCAGTTCTTCAAGAGCCTTAACGGTGATCGGATTGGTTAAAAAAAAAAAAAAAAAACTCCCGGAAAGGAGACCCTCAAAATTTTCGAAACCAGTTTAAAATTTGATTTATTGCTTCAGTCACATAATATTTTTCATTAATAATTATTTTTCTTTAACCTTTTGTTAGAATTACAGTGAAACCTTCGAATAACGGTCACTGATCGGACCTGGAAAAAGTGACCATTATTACGAGGCGGCCATTGTTTGGAGGTTAGGCCTAAGTTAACATTGCTAAGCCGTTTTCCTGCAAAAGGAAAATAAATCTATGAAGCTTATGCACAATAAAGAAAAAGTTGCAGTGCTTTTTCCAAATACTAACTGCTGAATGAAACTGAATATATTAGGTGTGCAACTAAATTCTCGGCTACAGGCACGACACGCTGACAGCAAATTATAGCAAATCGAATACGTACCTAATCAGGGAAATAATCCCCATCGTGTTGGATACATTTGAGTCATCGGTCAGGGAGCTGCCGAATGCCACTGCGGAAAAAAGAGGACTGTTTCGAGTTGATAAAAGTCATCAATACTTGTGTGGACCTCCTCGACACAAGTGAAGTGCGTATCACTCAGGTGATGTTGCAGGGAGCGAAAGAGGTGATAATCCGACGGGGCGAAGTCTGGAGAATACGCCGGGTGGGACAAAATCTCCCATCCCTGGTCGGTGATCGTGTTTAAAGTCGTTTTCCCGGTGTGAGGACGCGCGTTATCCTGAAGCAACAGGACCGACCTTCTGCCCTTGCCGGTGCATGGCCTTTTCGCCTCCATTGCGTTACTCACACGAATGAGTTGCTGACAATAACGCTCAGCACTGACCGTTTCACCAGCTTTGAGCAACTCATAGTGTACGACACCACGCTGATCCCACCATATGCACAGCAACAACTTCCTGGCATGGATACTCGGTTTGGCGGTACTGGTGGTAGGCTGACCTGGATAAACCCATGATTTGCGCCACTTAGGATTATCGTAGATGATCCACTTCTCATCACAGGTCAAAATCTTGTGGAGGAAATCCTTCTTCTTGAAACTGGAGAGCAAGGACACAGCAACGTCGTAGCGCCTAGACTTGTTCGCAGCTGTGAGTTGGTGGAGCACCCAACGGCACTCCTTGTGAATCCGCCCAAGCTTGTGCAGGCGCTTTGCAATGGCCTGCCGTGTTACTCCGAGTTCCTGGGCGAGCTCTGACTATGTGCGACAGAGATCCGCGTCCTATAGTTGTTCCAGTTCCTCATCGTCAACTTTCTGTGGCTGTCCCGGACGTTTTGCATCACGGAGATCGAAATTTCCTTGCTTAAACTGCTGGAACTACTCCTTACACGTACTGCAGGACATAGCAGTCTCACCCAAGGCAGCACAGATCATTTGCTGGGTAGTAAAGTGTAAATGCACAGTTAGCTGGCTGCCCGTAAATCAGGAACAGATCCCACAGGTACGAATTAAGGAAACATCGCTCAAACGGCAAAATTTCAGACCCCAAAGGGAATATCTGAATTAATTTTGAATAATGCAAATCAATCACCCTGATACATATAACTTGTACGCTGCTCTTGCTAGGAATATGGAGTGGGAGTAGAGAGATCTTTTGTATTTTTGCTTGTTTTGCTTTGCTTTGCTTTTTTTTTTTTTTTTTTTTTGTGTTCCTTTTGGGATATAACGACCATCATGAGTATCTAAAGCCATAGGCGATTGCCTAACCCTGATTTGGAGCAGCTGGTTCCGGGAAAGGTTGGAGCCGTGAGGAGGACATCCCATACCAAGCGCTGAAGTGATTAGCCGGCAGCCAGCGCCTCCGACCACTCACCACTGGAGTGCCCATTTTGTGCTACTCATAAAGAATTCGAGAATGGACTCAATTGATTACTTTTGCTAGAGGCGGTGGCGAGTTTAGTAGAAATGCCTTTCTCAACCATTAAACACTTGTCACTTTGCCTATATACTTCTTTAATTCTTCTGTTATGCTTTCTAGCTCTGCAGTCTAAGGGAAAGCCAAAGCCTATTGATCTTTTCTGTTTTTTTTACGCTTTCCAACCGTTGGTTGAAGAAGCGTATATGCTTTAGCTTTGTCCGTCTATCTACCTGTCTGTCTGTCCGTCCGCACGATAACTCGCGTAAAAATGGTTCGATCTCGATGAAATTTTAATATGTGGTAGGGGACTACATGGGGACGAATCCTATTTAAAATGAACGAAATGGGGTCAAAGGTCAGGACATAGGAGCGGGATCCATTCCATTGCTCTTATGCGTCATAACTTGCGTAAAAATGCCTTGATTTTTATGGAATTTTAGTATGTGGTAGGGAACCACATGGGAACGAACCCTGTTGAAAATGGACAAAATGGGGTCAAAGGTCAGGACATAGGAGCGGGATCCATTCCATTGCTCTTACGCGTCATAACTTGCGTAAAAATGGTTCGATTTTGGTGAAATTTTAGTATGTGGTAGGGAACCAATAGGAACGAACTCTATTGAAAATGGGCGAAATGGGGTCAAAGGTCAGGATATAGGAGCGGGATCTATTCCATTGCCCTTCTGCTTCATAACTTACGTAAAAACGCTTCGATTTGGATGAAATTTCAGTATGTGGTAGGGGACTACCTGGGGACGAATTCTGTTGAAAATGGACGAAATGGGGTCAAAGGTCAGGACATAGGAACGGGATCTATTCCATTGCCCTTATGCGTTATAACTTAGGTAAAAATACGTCAATTGCGACAAAACGTCATCATGTTGTTCCGGAAGTATGCTGAACCTGTTCTGTTGAATATCATCAGGGTCAAAGGTCAGGGCACAGGAGCGAGATTTATTCCACATATATTATCTTCATAACTTGACTGAAAATGCTTCTATTGCGACAAAACTTTAATATGTTGTTTCGGACATATACAGAACCGGGTCTGCTGAATATAATCGAAATGGGAGTCAAAGGTCAGGACACAGGAGCGAGATTTATTCGACAGCCATTATCCTCATAACTTGAGTAAAGATTTTTGGTATGTTGGAAAGCGTATATAATCAATGCATTGCCTGATTTTACTAACTTCTTTACTTGTTTTTTTTTTTTTTTTTTTTTTTTTTTGGTCATTTGGTTATTTTGAGGACTTCTTTCTAACAAAGGTGTTTCGGTTTTCCTTTCACAGAACCTCTGTGCTCGTGAGACCTGTTGGTTAAGTCTCATTCCTGCAATGTTAACATTCGTTTAAGATACGAGTTTGCTTGAATATAAAACACATTATTCCCCATTTTTATGTGTGTTATAATATAAAAAATGTTACCGTATAATATAAAAAAAAATCTTTTGCCCTGCTCTTTTTTCCAGCCTGTGATGCAGTTTTAATTAAAAAAGTACCTCAGCGGTGAACTGATTAGGTAAAAAGCTTCGGAAAGAAGACTCAACTTTTTTAAAAACATTGTGAATTCTGATATGCTACTTTTACGGGTGTTCAGTATATTTTATAAAAAAATTATTACTAATTATTTTTATTGAAATCGCTTAATTTGAGTAGGTTTTGACAGCAAAGTGGATTCTCTTTTTCTCATTCTGATCTCTCTTGGGGTGCCCTCGCACTCTTCTTTTCTATTTATAGGCAGGGCATATATAGTGAGACCGCAAAGGTGTGTGAAACCCCTTACTAAATGGCAATCGTTTGATTTGTAGTTGCTTAATTTGAGCAATTTTTAATAATGAAAAAAAAAAACTTCGTTTGTTAGTCACATCCTAAAAATATGCAGCTTTTTAAAAGTAATTCGCTGTCATTTCACACTATTACTAATGTTCAGTGTGATTATTGAGTTATACTGAATAGATGTAACTAGTCACACTGAATAAATGTAACTACGAAATATAGTCACACCTATTCAGTGTGATTAATAGGCATTTTTCCCTAAGATTCTGCGGTAAATGAAGGAGATAATTGTTGTGTTTTCCGTAAGGAATAAGAGAAAGAGTAGCTTAGTAAAAGTATTCTTCGCACGCATGAAACTCTTAACACTTAGCCTGGATCACTGCATAATTTTTCTCTTCAGGGTTTTCTCCGAGGAGTGAAATAATTTTGAGGACTACCGTTTAGGCCAGTGGTCGTCAACGTGGTCCCTACCGCCCACTAGTGGGCGATTTAAGCTTTCATGGCAGGCGGTTGGGGGAAACTGTTGTTCCGCCACATATCGAATACATTGCTAACAACTTCGTGAGTTTGACTTTTTAAAACATGCTTTTGCAATTTACTTTTGAATTCCATCTCTAAACTTTGAATATAGATAATAATTAAAACAAGGTAATCCGTAAATAGAGTGTTGAGGATAACACAAAACACGTTTTATTAATCATGTAGATCACGCACGAAATAATATAAGAAGAAATTAAATGCGAAAAAACTTTTAAAACTTTTTCTCTTCTTGCCGGGAATGTTATCTGCAGAGCTAAAACAACACAACGTTAAACAAGAGAGCAAATATATTTTCGATAGTGGTGGATATCGAAAACACTGGCAAAAAAAAAAAAAAAAAAAAGCCTACGTTATATCCAAATATGTGGAAAATGGTACGTAATTTATTGATACCTTTCCCTACCTCTTATCTTGTAGAATCAGGATTTAGTTAGTGCTGTTAATCATACTATCACCAAACAGAGAAACCATCTGAATATCACCGAAAGGGGAGACCTTAGTTTGTTCCTTACGAAAATCGAACCAGATATCAAATATTTAGTCACGCAGCATCCGCCTCAAGGATCTCATTAATCATTAATTAAAAGCAAATTCAATAAACTTTATTGTTTTCACATTTAACTTTCATTTTCTTCAATTTAAGCAGCTCCTGCACTAGTAGGCGCTGTATCAATGGAGATGCAGAAATTCATTAAATTAAAATTATCTATTTATAAACATGCAACAAGTATAAATAAAGAAATAAATTTAAGTACATATTTTTTACACCCCCCCCCCCCTTCTAAAAATTACTTCGTACTTGCGCTAAATTGAGTTACAGCGGCACTGGTGGGCAGGCAGTAATGAAATTTTACCATCAACAAATATACACAAGTTAGTAAAATCATGCAACGCATTGATTATAATACGCTTTCCAACATACCAGAAATCATTACTCAAGTTATCACTCAAATTTATGAGAATAATGGCTGTGGAATAAATCTCGGTCCTGTACCCTGACCCTTGATCCCATATCGATGATATTCAACAGAACCGGTTCGGTATACCTCCGAAGTAACATGATAAAGTTTTGTCGCAATTGAAGCATTTTTACGTAAGTTATGATGCATAAGGGCTATGGAATAGATACCGCTCCTGTGTCCTAACCTTTGACCTCATTTCGCCCATTTTCAGCAGGATTCGTCCCCAGGCAGGCCCCTACAACATACTAACATTTCATCCAAATCGAAGCATTTTTACGTAAGTTATGACGCATAATGGCGATGGAAGTGATTCCGCTCCTATGTCCAGACCTTTGACCACATTTCGCCTATTTTCAATAGGGTTTGTGGCCAGGTGGTCCCCTACCACATACTAAAATTTCATCGAAATCGAACCTTTTTTACGTTAGTTATGACGCATAACAGCAGTGGAATGGATCCCGTTCCTCTGTACTGACCTTTCACGCCATTTCGTTCATTTTAAATAAGGTTCCTTCCCAGGTGATACCCTACCAGATACTAAAATTTCATCGAAATCGAACCTTTTTTACGTTAGTTATGACGCATAACAGCAGTGGAATGGATCCCGTTCCTCTGTACTGACCTTTCACGCCATTTCGTTCATTTTAAATAAGGTTCCTTCCCAGGTGATACCCTACCAGATACTAAAATTTCATCGAAATCGAACCTTTTTTACGTTAGTTATGACGCATAACAGCAGTGGAATGGATCCCGTTTCTCTGTACTGACCTTTCACGCCATTTCGTTCATTTTAAATAAGGTTCCTTCCCAGGTGATACCCTACCAGATACTAAAATTTCATCGAAATCGAACGATTGTTACGCGAGTTATCGTGCGGACGGACATACGCACACAACGCGTGACGTAATGAAGCAGATGGGAATCCCGACCATCTGCTCGCAATAGTATGACGTCATAAATCTTTAATAGGATCCAAACACAACGCGTGACGTAATGAGACAGATGGCGTGACTGCGCGCCAACATTCTCAAACGCGAGATTGTGACGTCATAAGATTTCTAAGCATTGGAAGCAATAATGGAACGACTACATGACAATAAAAACGTTATAATTCGGGGTGGTTATTTAACCCACTAAACGAATACTCCTAAAGTCGAGATCAAGCTAAATCGATTTCTAGTACCAGAAAACAGTAGGTTAACGACTTTCAGCAAAATTCTTAGAGCCGTTTTCAAAATAAAATGTACATACATACATACATACAAGAATTGCTACTTTAAGGTGGACGTCAAGTAATTTTGCTTCCTATACTTCCAATGGAAAAAGCTTCTGTATACATTTTCTTCACAATTAATGCGTTCCCAAGAATGAAAATTTGAACATCGAGTAAAATAGCTTCATTTCATAACTTGGAATACTTAATATTTTCTAAACCATTACCGTAATAATATTTTGTAAACCATAACCGTAATTATGCAATCCAACATTTATTTGTCCACTGACGTCATCAAAGTACAGGTCGCGCCATCTTTTTTCTGGTTTCAACACCACCAAAGGAAACGTTATTGTTTGTTAATATAATTATGCTTATGTTTTAGAAAATGTTAAGTATTCCAAGTTATGGTATGAAGTTATTTTAATCGATGTTCAAATTTCCATCCTTGGGAACACGGTAATTGTGAAGGAAATGTGTACAAAAGGTTTTTCATTGGAAATATAGGAAGCAAAATGACTTGACGTCCACCTTAATAGTGTGGGATAAGGGCGGATGGAATGGATCCCGATCCTAGGTCCTGACCTTTGACTCCATTTGTCCCATTTTCAATATGGTTCCTCTCCAGGTGGTCCCTACCACATACTAAAATTTCATCGAAATCGAACCATTTTTACGCACCTTATGACGCATAAGGGCAATGGAATGCATCCCGCTCCTATGTCCTGACCTTTGACTCCACTTCACCCATTTTCAATAGGGTTCGTCCCCAGGTGGTCCCCTACCATATGCTAAAATTTCATTGAAATCGAACCATATTTACGCAAGTTATGACGCATAAGGGCAATTGAATGGATCCCGCTCTTAGGGCGTGATCTTTGACCCCACTTCACCCCTTTTCAATAGGGTTCGTCCCCTGGTGGTCCCCTACCACATACTAAAATTTCATCGAAAGCGAACCATTTTTACGTGAGTTATCGTGCCGACAGACGGACAGAAAAAGCTGGACCATATACGCTTCTTCAACCTACAGTTGGAAAACGTAAAAAGAGCTGGAGGCATATACGCTTCTTCAACCTACGGTTGGAAAGCGTAAAAAGAGTTGGAGCATATACGCTTCTTCAACCTACGGTTGGAAAGCGTAAAAAAATGGCGGTAGGTATTAAAAGGTTGACGATCCCTGGTCTAGACAATTAAATTTATCTTCTCTTTACGCCGTCTAGGTGGCCGAGTGGTCAGAGATGTAGGTTTCTGGTTAGTGGTCTGAATCCGCAGGAAGCATGTGTGGTTCACCTCCCCCGCCCTAAATCAGGAACGCTAATGGCATATAGCCCTTATACTACTTAAAACAGAAACAAACAAACCACATTCTCTTTACCCTTATAATCCCTGAGGTGTCCTATTGTGTGGTCCGACGTTTTAATCTCATTCTTACAATACGAATGTTTCGATTATAATTGTATATATAAAATACAGTATTCGCTATTTCAGAATATATGATCATCTAAAAAAATTTGTTTACCCATCATCTGCAACCACCTAACTACGAAAAGTACTTTAGCGCCGCTAAACTTATAAAAATAGTTCCTTAGCGCCGCTAAACTTATAAAAATAGTTCCTTAGCGCAGCTAAGGCCCTTCTACTCCCCTGTTCGCAGCTAACCACAGAAGAGGAATTAGCTCTGCTAAGTCTCTTCTACACCACTGGTACTCGGTTATATCCTCGCTCTCTGGTGTTAACATTGTAGTACATTACCGCGTTGAAGCACGACATCAATCCTGCCAAATTGTAGACTAATGTTCTGGTTTATTCATTCATTTGTATCCAGAGCTACGAAGTACTTGTTAGTTGTTACTATGTTTTTAATGTACGTGTTAAATGCGATGGCAATGTCATTTGTTGTTCGACCCTATTACCACTCTCCTACTACGATAATTTGGAAAAAATGTTTCCGTACGGTAGATTTTCCCACTTCATTTTTAACTGTTTTGCAATCACCAGTATATAACTTTTTTGGTATAACTTTAGGATAAAAATCATTCATATTGTAATGCGCAAATGGATAAAAAGAGTAACTCAACTTAAGGGATGAAAGTTAAGTTCAGGCGACAGTAACTACTATTAGAAAAGCTTTTTTAATTTGTTGTTTCCTTGCCGCCTTCTACACAATGTTTGGTTTAACCAGGCATTCTGAAATACCGGGGGCGAACTTCAAACCTTAAGAGGCCGGTTTCACACAGACGGAACAAATCCATCGAAGCAATAGATGTACCGGCTGTCCTACCGCTGGTTTTCAAGCGGACTATTTCATCTGGGGAATTTACTTTGATTCGCACTTCAACTCCCATCATATCCCAGAGCTATTCTTCACGACATAGTCAAACTGCATATCTTTATCCACACTCTCTACGTCCTAATTTGTAACATATTTTTTCTTCTCCTGTGCATTACATTTCAATGACAAATTTATGACACTAGCGGCTTTTCCTTTTCCCCTTCCCATCTGTTTTATTGCGAATGATTCTTTTGAGAATCGAGGTCGTCTTCTCTGATGTGTCCAAGGGCAATTTTAGCTGGCCACTGAACTGAGTGTCCTACTGCGTCTGTGCGAAGGTGGAGTTCCCTAATCTCTATATCCCCTGCCTCAACCCCCTACTTTCCTAGGCTAACTACTCTCTTTTTATTCATGGATACACTGCAGGAAAAAACAACAACAACAAATTGCTCTTCCTAAAACTCAGAAAAAACAAAACAAAACAAAAAAATACCGGAAAAGAAAGACTCAATCAATATCTAATATAAAACGTCTGTTTGTTTGTCTGAAGCAGCAAAAACTCTCGAACGCGGAACTGTGACATCGTGAAATTTGCATAGTTTATTAATACTGGAATTTCTAGGTCAACGCAGCTGTTTTAAAATCTCTAAGTTATTCCGTTCGCTAGTTATGAATTAATTAATAAGCTAATCAATACAGTCAGCGTCGTTTGCTACGTCATCGTTATCGTTACCAAATCTGAAAGCACGTGACTTCATTCATCGCCGCGGCACATCAACGCACATCCACGAGTGTTTGTGTTCTTTGAGAACTGTGCATAAAAAAAATGCAAAAACGAACTTTGCGAAATTTTAACGAAACGGGCTGAAATTTTTATCAACACCATGAATTGGTAATAAGAGGAGTCCATCAAAATTTCACCGGAATCCGGTCAAAACTTTTTAAAATAGGCATGGAATTTTTAATTCATCGGTAAACAGAAATATATACGCAGAAACAGTTAATAAATTTTTGACGGCTAATTTAAAAAGTTATTTACTGATTCTGGCGAAATTTGGAGGTCTTGTTCCTATTAACGATTTATGGTGTTCATTAAAATTTCAGCCAGTTTCATAAAATATTCGCAAATATACGCTTTTAACTTTTTTATCCCAGAGATTTGTCCCTCAAAGGCGTCTGAAACCGAAAGCACGTGATGCATTTGATCGTCGATAACAAATTGTAAACGACTTTTGTTCGGTCAGTGTTCCAATGCTGTGTCTCCTGGACGCGTGTTAAATGATTCGTAACGCTTTTGGTCCGTTTGATTCTACAGCTGTATGTTGGAGTGTCAAGAGCAAAGGATCCAACAAAATTATGTATTGTCGCCGATGAAGGAGAAACCAAAAATGTTGTGTACGGGCAAGTGCTGAAATAATCACACTATGAATAAATAATTTGTAATGACCGAATTTGTGAAGTCAGCTTTTTTCTTTCTTGCAAGCATCAATTTTTTTCCCCGATTTTTTCAGTGACTTATGAAGGAATATGAAATTAATAAGCCTAAATCCCGGGCAAAGCCGGGTAATAAAGCTAGTTTTAACATAAAAAAGAAGCCCGCCCGAGATGTAATTAATTCGCTATTCGTCCCTCGTCCGAGCCCGAGATGCAACTAATATGCCATTCGTAGCACGTCCGAGCCCGCCCGAGCCCGAAATGAAACTGATGATGCTATTCGTAGCCCGTCCGAGCCTGTGGACTTGGGCTCTGGCTTTCGGGCTCGGGCCCAGCCTGTCTCATCTCTAATAGAAATGCCACGCTAGGAAGCATTTGTCGATGCGCAATGCGAACTCATGAATATGTGTCGATAGTTGAGTTATGTAAATTATCGCAGTTGCGAGCCAAATATGTGAGAGAGATAATAGGGTAAAACGGTTCGGAGTGTCCTCACCAGGACGCGTGGATCACCGCATCGGAGTGATCTCCGCGGTGAAAGCACGTGTAAGGAGTCAGAATACCTAGGCGGCGTTATCGGGATTCCTACCATCGCACAGACAAATTACCAGAGGCTTCATCATAGGGATACCTACGGCTGGTTGGTCCCTGAGACGCATCGTGACGCAACAATTGTCGGCCGAAGTTGGCGACAGTGGTTGGAGAAAAGTAACGGGCGTCGCAGTATTGGGACTATTGCAACATAGGCAGACGTTCGAACGTCTGCATCACAGCATTCGAAATCAAGCCGTAGCAATCTCATAATCCATAACGGACGACATTCTATGAAGTGTACAGGGGGACTATTCACGCAGGCAGAAGCTCGACGCTTGCATCACCGCATTCGATGCAATCCATAGCAGTCTCACAATCCACAACGGACGACATTCGGTGAAAAATAATAATAATAATAATAATAAACTGAAAAAAAACCCCAAAAAACAATGGAAGGAATTTTCTTCAAATCAAGATCAGTTATGAAAACGTTTTTGAATTAATTTCCTTACGAGTAGAATAATTGCGACTGTTATCCTCCCAGAATGGTCATTCCAGGGGCATAAATTCATGGTCTGGGGGATGTAAAAAATAGAAATTGTACCTACAGAAAAAAAGCTACACCTTTCAGTATTTTCTTTTTAAAGACTTTAGTTAGTCTCACACAGTTCACTGAGAAAAACGTTTTGTTAATTCAACAAAAATTTCGTTGAATCAACAAAATTTTTTTGTCGATATACATTCAACAAAAATTTTTGTTGAATTTGCAAAAGTATTTTGTTGAAAATTATTGTTGATTTAACAAAATTTATTGTTATCATGACAAAACGTTTTGTTGATAACAATAAATTTTGTTAAATCAACAATAATTTTCAACAAAATACTTTTGCAAATTCAACAAAAAATTTTGTTGAATGCATATCGACAAAATTTTTTGTTGAATTAACAAAACGTTTTTCTCATTGTTCCATGTAGTTAACCAGGGTACAGAGTAACATACATTATGAGGTGTGAGCATCTCATATCCACGAATGGAATTTTCCAAAACAGTGAATGGAGACGTAGAAAACAATATGCTGATATGTCTAACCTCCATGACCTTTTCGAACATGTTATTGAGATGAAGAGCTAACTGATCATCTGTGCTCTGTCGCAGAAAGTTCTCTGAGCGTTTAACCTAGAACGGAATTTTTCCAAGCCCTATCCCTAAAGCTTCTTCCTATTGTTACGTTCACTATCCGATACATGTTCGTTCTGATCAGTTTTGTTTTTCGTTCTGCATTTCTGTGGATTGTTGTGTTGTCGGCTTTCACCTAACATTTATGCTTTACTTGGTATTTGCGACCTGTGGATTTTTGGGTATTTACCTAGTTTTTACATTTTTAATAATATTATGTCAAAAACTTGAAGTGTGAATTTTGAACGATTATAATATTTTCCTATAACAGTGGAGTGTGAGAAAGTAAAAACCGCGTATTATTTGAGTCGAACTTGAAGGAGCGTAATTTTGTACTCGAAGGGACGTAATTTCAAGTCTCACCCTCCCAGTTAACAAAAGCTTGCCACGATCCTGCATACACTCAAAGTAAAAATAAAATAAAAACTAAATTGCGTAAAAGCTAAGTGAGGTAACAGTTTTATGGGTTCTGTATATTTGACTTCAACGACGAACTGCATTCAGTGCTTCGGTATTTACCAGAACTGAACAACAATGAGCTTTCGACACCAGTAGTAAATTTTAAATCCAGTGGGGGCTTTAAAATTTTTGGGACCCTAGGTCAGCCTTGCTTGGAAGTCCTCTTCCCCATTCAAAATTATTTAACTAACTTAAGTGCATCATTGATCGCTTAACCTATTTACAATTATTTTTCACGAACCCTCCCTTAAAATTGCACATGAATGTATTTTATCATATAACTAAAGCCCGGATGTTCAACCATTAAAACCCTCCAAAATAAGCCAGAACTAAAATATCAGGAAATGTCATTCAAGATACCTGAAAGTTTTACTGAACGATTAATATATTTACATGATGTAGATGTCTGTACATTTTACTCTTGAAAATTTTCACTATTGCGCATGGTTACTAAATGCTTTCTAATTTTTTCGAAAGAAAAAGTATGCCTTCTGTCTGTGAAAAAATGTGTATGTATAGAAAAAGTATTTAAATCAAGCAATGTAAATAAGAGACAAACTTTCACAATCGGTATTTTCCCCTTGAAGAATTTTATAAATTTTCATTTTTTTAACAGTATTACTAGAGAGCACATTGAAATATTTTTTGTAAAGCTTGTGCTTGTACGCCAGGTATATTTTCAGTATCTTTTTTACGCTTTCCAACCGTCCGTTGAAGAAGCGTATATGCTCCAGCTTTGTCCGTCCGTCCGTTCGTCTGTCCGCACGATAACTGGCGTAAAAATGGATCGATTTCGATGAAATTTTAGTATGTTGTAGGGGACCACCCGGGGACGAACCCTATTGAAAATGGGACAAATGGGGTCAAAGGTCACGACGTAGGAGCGGGATCATTCCATTACCCTTATGAGTCATAACTTGCGTAAATATGGTTCGATTTCAATGAAACTTTACTATGTGGTAGGAGACCACCTAGGGACGAACCCTACTGAAAATGGATGAAGTGGGGTAAAAGGTCACTACGTAAGAGCGGGATCATTCCATTACTCTTATGTGCCATAACTTGCGTAAATATGGTTCGATTTCAATGAAAGTTTACTATGTGGTAGGAGACCGCCTGGGGACGAACCCTATTCAAAATGGGTGAAGTAAAGTCAAAGGTCAGGACATAAAAAATCGGGATGCATTCCATTGCCCTTATGCGTCATAACGTGCGTAAAAATGGCTCGATTTCGATGAAATTTCAGTATGTAGTAGGGGACCACTGGGTACGAACCTTATTGAAAATGGACGAAATGTGGTCAAAGGTCAGGACATAGGATTGCGATCCATTCCATTGTCCTTATCCCATATTATTAAGGTGGACGTCAAGTAATTTTGCTTCCTATACTTCCAATGGAAAAACTTTTGTACATATTTCCTTCACAATTAATGTGTTCCCAAGGATGAGAATTTGAACATCGATTAAAATAACTTCATATTATAACTTGGAAAACTTAATATTTTCTAAAACATAACCATAATTATATTAAAAATCAATAACTTTTCCTTTGGTGGTGTTGAAACCAGAGAAAAGACGGCGCGACCTGTACTTTGATGACGTCAGTGGACAAAAAAATGTTGGATTGCATAATTACGGTTATGGTTTAGAAAATATTAAGCATTCCAAGTTAGGAAATGAAGCTATTTTAATCGATGTTCAAATTTTCATCCTTGTGAACGCATTAATTGTCCAGAAAAAAGATGGCGCGACCTGTATTTTCATGACGTCAGTAGACAAACAAATGTTGAATTACATAATTATGGTTATGTTTTAGATAATATTAAGTATTGCCAGTTATAAAATGAAGATATTTTAATCGATGTTCAAATTGTCATCCTTGGGAACGCATTAATTGTTAAGAAAATGTGTACAAAAGTTTTTCCTTTGGAAGTATAGGAAGCAAAGTTACTTGACGTCCACCTTAAAGTAGCAATTCTTGTATGTATACATTTTATTTTGAAAACGGCTCTAAGAATTTTGAGCCGCCCCGGTGGCGCAGTGGTCTAAGGCGTTGGCCTCTGATCATTCGTCCGTAAGGGGTCCGGGTTCGAATCCCGGTCAGGCATGGATGTTGTGTTTGTCTTACGGCACTGGCTCTTTCCCTTCCCTGGAACCAGTGACCCTAAATTAGGGACGGGCGACTGCTTATAGCCCACTGAGTTGCTCACGGTGGTCGTTAAACCTCCAATCAAAAAAAAAAAAAAAAAAAAAAAAAAAGAATTTTGATGAAAGTCGTTAACCTACCGTTTTCTGGTACTAGAAATCGATTTAGCTTGATCTCGACTTTAGAAGAATTCGTTTAGTGGGTTAAATAACTACCCCGAATTATAACGTGTTTAGTGATGGCTTTGTTCTATTAATGTTACCAATGCTTAAAAATCTTATGACGTCACAGCTCGCGTTTGAGAATGTTGGCGCGCGGTCATGCCATCTATCTCATTACGTCACGCGTTGTTTGTGGATCCTATTAAAGATTTATGACGTCACACCTTGCTAGCAGATGGTCGCGATTCCCATCTGCCTCATTACGTCACGCGTTGTGCCCGTATGTCCGTCAGCACGATAACTCGCGTAACAACCGTTGGATTTCGATGAAATTTTAGTATCTGGTAGAGGATCACCTGGGAAGGAACGCTATTCAAAGTGAACGAAATGGGGTCAAAGGTCAGTTCATAGGAGAGGGATCCATTCCACTGCTGTTATGCGCCATAACTAACGTAAAAAAAGGTTCGATTTCGATGAAATTTTAATATGTGGTAGGGGACCATCTGGCGACAAACCTTATTGAAAATGGGCGAAATGGGGTCAAAGGTTAGGACACAGGAGCGGGATCTATTCCATAGCCCTTATGCATCATAACTTACGTAAAAATGCTTCGATTGTGACAAAACTTTATCAAGTTATTTCGGAGGTATACCAAGCCAGTTCTGTTGAATATCATCGAAATGGGATCAAAGGTCAGGGCACAGGACCGAAATTTATTCCACAGACATTATTCTTATAACTTGAGTAATCATTTCTGTAATGTTGGAAAGCGTATTATAATCAATGCATTGCATGATTTTACTAACTTGTTTGATGGCTTCTATCACCTTAGTAAACTTTCAAAGTTTCATTCTTTTTTTTTTTCAGAGCAGATATAGCTGTCAGAAGTTTGGAAAAATAAATTTCAATAAATGCCAGTTCACAGTAGATAGTTGATTTTCCTAACAGTTGTTTGGCTCTAACGATTATAGAGGAATTCTCATTTGGAAAGGCATTCACAATATCTGAAATTCGTTCCATGTGCGAAGCATATAAACTGCAGCAAAAATCAATGTTCCGCACCTCATTACAACTGGCTGTGGTAGGAGATTTAAATCTGGAGCCATTTCCTTAAATAACTGAATTCGAGAGGGAGCTTTTAAGAAAACTTTTTCGCACTTGCTATCAATCCGTTAGCGTCAGGAAATAATATCCCCACTTCTTATGGAACTCTGTGTAATGCTTGAGTCGATCTCATTGCTGACATAGTCCTTTAGTAGAGAGTAGACAAAAAATTCTCTTTTGATTGGAAGTGGATTTATTTGAATATCACTATTCTATAATGGGGGACATGTTTTTAACAAGGGGTTTTGCTATTGTACCACGATGCTGTTAAGAATTAAGTCTGAAAAACGGAAACGATAATATCATTTTCAAAAGCGCTTTTTTAGAAAAATTTAAGGATATATGCAAAAATTTGCACTAAATGTAAAGATATGTTTTTATCTCTCAAAGTAGATAAATATGCAAAATAATCATTTTGCTTGAACATCCGGGTTTTAATCATAACGAAAGCCTTACAGGGAAAAAAATTCTATATTTATATGAAATATTAATAAATCAGCTACAAACTGAAATAATTTTAACCGTAAAAAAATTAAAAATTCTGACTGCACTAAAGTTTTAAAATTCTCCTTGAACTATTATTATCAATATTAATTTTTTAATAATGTCTTTTCTTACAAGTCCACTTTGCGTGCTTTCATGGCAGCAATGTCTTTAATGATATGTTCAAAATTAAGTTCTTTTGCAAATTCAGCATTGCAACAAAACTAGCCAAAATCGAGAGACTCAAATCCCTTCATGAGTTCCTAAGACAATTTTTCGTTGTTTTAAGAACACTAAAACTTCTTTCACCAGATGCATTAGAAGTTATCATGCTCAGGAAGATTCTTAGCGCAATATCTAGGTTAGGAAAGAGTGAAGTTAATTACTTTTCACGAAGTACTTTTAGGAATTCGCGCGACCCCCACAAGCCTGGAGGTCCTAGGCAGGCCACTGCCTAGGTTGGCCTAGTTGTAAATCCGCCCCTGCATGCATCTTGATTAATGATGAAAACGTTCGTCTTAATATTATAATTACACCCAAGCAACCAGAGCAATAAACGCCTTTCTTTTATGTCTTATCTACCACCGTCAGGTATATTTTTACTGTTCATTGTAATTCATTTAATTTGCACAAGTAAAATGTTACGTTTCAGTTCTACTCACCCAAATACATAAACAATTTATTCTCACAAAATATTTTCCGTATTGTCTCCTTTTCCTACTTCGTCAGTCTTGAATTTGTCTCTGTTGCTGAGTACTCTCCCCTTTTTTTTTTTTTTTTTTTTTTTTTTTTTTTTGATTGGGGGTTTAACGACCACCGTGAGCAACTCAATGGGCTATAAGCAGTCGCCCGTCCCTAATTTAGGGTCACTGGTTCCAGGGAAGGGAGAGAGCCAGTGCCATAAGGCAAACACAACATCCATGTCTCATCGGAATTCGAACCCGGACCCTTCACGGACGAATGGTCATAAGCCAGCGCTTAGATCACTGCGCCACCGGGGCGGCAACTCTCTCCTTAACCAAAGTTTAATGTATGAAAGCGTATCCCATGTTTTTTTTATTTTTAGTTTCGGGGTTTAAAGACCACTATGAACAACTCTAGTGACTATAAGCACTTGCCCGTCCCTGACTTGGAGCCATTCGTTCACAGCGGTCCATAGCGGTCCATAGCTTAGTTTACTGGAGGGGGCAAGCAGAAATTGTGTGCAACTAAAAATAACACATACACAAACACCATATACAGTACACATTTCCATTGTACCTTGTTATGTTTAACTGAAAACAAGAAGACCCCAAAATATAATAAAAGAAATTAGACAGCTTGTTGGGGCAATAAAAATATCTTCTTGTTTTTTGAGCCTTGCGCCGTTTGGCTACTTGTATTCCATACGCCATGAGTTCCCAGCGATCACTCAATGGGTCACCAAGAAGAAAACAAATATCCTCAAGACTCTGGAAAATACTTCGAGAGATATTTGTCCTGAAATAAATAGCTGCCCCAAAGAATGATACAATACTTTTCATCTTTCCAGTGACGTAACGGAAAAACTCGAGGACCCCCGCAAAAAAATTTTTCGAGATTCTTTTGGAAAAATCCATTAGTTTTCAATTACTAAAGATTTTAACTTCCATTAAGGCTTTATGGATGTTTTAATAAATCAAATTCTTTGGAACCTACGATTATTTTTAGTAAAATAAAACTTATTTCACTTTACTGCGTGAAACACAAATGAGTACGTTATATCACGATATAATACATTAATCTGTATTTTAGTTTGATTCGTTAATAGGCGTAAAAATTGCAAAATTACAAAAAATTCGCAAGCTTTCGCTGCCAACGGGCAGCTTCTTCAGGATGCTGAATATAAACAGTTAACAGAACACATTAAGAATAAATGCAAATGTCAGGAATAAATGTAAAATGTAAGAATAAATGCAATGTGTAGTTAAAGTCAAATCCTTCCATTATAGGTGGAAGATATGGACCTAATAATGCAATGAGCTGAGTCGCCTTCGAATGGTCACAAAATCCCCAAACAGCTCTCACTGCAGAAACACGGACACAAGAAGGCTGAGATTCCTGCAAGCCACTCACAGTTGCTTGTAAACATCTTTGAATCAGATCTTCACTCATAACCATTGTATATTTGCTAGCAAACCATAAACATCGACCCAAGAGGAAAGGTGATGCTGCTGAGTTTAGGTCCTCTAGAACAACAGACTGTAGGAAATTGAAAATATCAAATCGCAAGTTATTGCTCCTAATTTGGTTAACAATGAGATCTTTCAAGCTTCCAAGTGCAAGCATACAAGATTCACGTATATATTTTCCACCAGTGAGGCTGATCAGAATTTTTGTCAGTTTCTTGAAGATGTCTAGCAATTGCTTCACACAGTCCCAATGCTGTTTCATCTTCAAACTCCTGACCAAATGTCAGAAATGCAAAGAATAAGAATAAATCCTCATTTGCATTTATTCTTAATCTGTTCTGTTAACTGTTTTCAATCAGCAGCCTGAAGAAAGTGGCCCGTTGGCAGTGAAAGCTTGCGAATGTTTTGTAATTTTGTTATTTTTACACCTATTGACGGATCAAAATAAAATACATATTAATGTATTATATCGTGGTATTATAAATGGCGTATAACCCGCAGTCCAATCTTCTACCTATTAGTACGTTATAATTAAAATGATTGTATTGCTATTCAGGTTTAAATGCTTTCTCAGGCGAACTTGGCAATTTGTTATTGCTGAACATTATTTCTGATTCATTATGTCACTCTTACAACTTGAGTTTTCTATAATCATCTTCTTTCTGTTTAATAGTAACAGATGAAGAGCATGGGTCGGGCCAGGAAAGTTATGGATGCAAGCTAAATTGTTAACTAAAGCTTGGTCATACAACTCTGTGGAGGTCATGACATATATATATACTTTTTAAATTTTTTTTGGTGGGCTTATTACTTGCATCTATGACTTTGCAGAAACCCATTTCCAAATAGGTCTTTGTGGAAGTGAGAAAATGCAGAGTTTTTGCTGGTCCTTGATAAAGCCAAGGCTCAGTATTCTCGACACTTTCTACATTCAGTTGTTCAATTTTTTTCTCTTTTTACTCACACCGGTCAATACATAACCTTTTCTATGTTGTACTTGGTATGAGTCAAAACATTTTTTTGCTTCAGTCTCTTCTTAATAGAATGTGAATTCTGAATTTTCATAACTGCTGCGTTGCGCGTTTTGATCTTCAGGTTATTTTGCAACTTTCGTTTTAAATTCTAAAGTTTTTCTTATGTTTTCGGCTTTGCTCTTTAATATCATCATCATCATCATCATTGTCAACCATTATCAATCCACTGCTGGACGAAGGTCTCCCCAAGTTTCCTCCACAACGGTCTGTCTTGTGCCAGTCTCCTCCATGTCACCCCTGCATACTTTCGAATTTCATCCACCCATCTCCCATGTGGTCTTCTTCTGGGTCTTTTCCTGTCCCTTGGAATCCAATCTAAAATTCCGGCTGTCCATCGATGATCTGTCCTTCTGGCAGTATGTCCAGCCCATTGCCATTTCAGGGATTTAACTCTGATCATGATGTCTTCCACTCTTGTCATTTTTCGGATCCACGAGTTCCTCTTCTTATCTCTCCTGGTTACACCAAGCATGCGCCTCTGCATGCTTTTTTGAGTTGTCTGCAGCCTTTGTATGTCTCTTTTAGTTAAGGTCCACGTCTCTGCGCCATACGTAAGCACTGGAAGGATGCATTGATCAAACACTTTTCTTTTAAGACATAATGGCATATTGCTCTTGAAAATTATGCTGTTTCTTCCAAAAGCTCTCCAGGCAAGTTTTGTACGCCGATTAATTTCTTCATCAATGTGACCCTCACTTGATATCTGCTGTCCAAGATAAACGTACGTGTCTGTTATCTCCAGCTTTTCTCCATCAATCGATAAATCTTCATTTCTTGTAAAAGCATTGAACATCACTTTTGTCTTCTGAAAGTTGATTTTTAATCCCACTTCTTTACTCTTGTCAGCAAGTTCCTGGATCATACTCTGCAGCTCTGATGGGCTAGTTGTAAAAATGACTATGTCATCAGCAAAACGAAGGTGGGTTAGATAATCTCCATTAATCTTTATCCCCTTGTTTTCCCAGCTCAGTGACTGAAAAACACCCTCCAATGTGGCATTAAAGAGCTTCGGAGATATGGTGTCACCTTGTCTCACTCCCTTTCCAATTTTTATGTGTGTTGTATTTTCAAACAGCCTAATCTTTGCACTTGCATTTTCATAGATGTTATTAATAATATTAATGTATGCATCTTCAATGCCGCAGGTTTTCAGAGCCATTGTAACTGCTGATGGTTTCACCGAATCAAAGGCTTTTTCATAATCGATAAAAGCCATGCACAATGGAAGTTCATATTCCCTCGCTCTTTCAAACTTTCAATTAGTTCTCTCAGCACATGGATATGATCTATTGTGCTGTAGCCACTCCTGAATCCAGCTTGTTCTCTCGGTTGAGCCATGTCCAGTGTTACCTTCAAGCGGTGTGAAAGAACTTTAGTGAAGATTTTATAAACTACTGATAGGAGGCTGATAGGTCTGTAGTTTCCGAGATCCTCAATGTCACCTTTCTTATGTAGCAGGATCATTGTAGCGGTGTTCCAGTCCTCAGGAATCTTTCCTTCATTAAGGCATCGAGTGAAAATTTGGGCGAGTACTGTTTCGATTTCTCCACTTGCTTCTTGTATGATGTCTACAGTAATACCATCTTCTCCTGGAGCTTTTCCCCGCTTCATGTTCTTGATTGCATGTGCAACTTCTGCTGGAAGGACTGGAGGAACTCTGGTACTGGTATCTTTCATGATGTCTGGAGTGCATGTATCATCCCTTTCATATAATTTGGAGTAGAAATCTTTCACTCTTGTCAAAATTTCGCCTCTATTTCTTGTTACAGAACCATCTTCTTTTCTCAGTGCCATAATCTGTTTTCTTCCCTTACTGAGATGTCCCTTTGCTATCTTTAGGCTTTGGTTGTTTTCAATTGCTTTCCTCACTAGTTCACAGTTGAATTTTCTTACGTCTTCAGTGATACTTTTCGTACTGTCTTGCATAGCTCTATATATTCCACTTTGGAAGTCACATCTTCTTTAGTTGTCCTCATCTCTCTTCTTTTTTGCATCAACATTTTCGTTTTTCCTGATAATTTATTTACATGCAACTTGTTCTTAGACCCAGCTAATCTTGTTGCTGTTTCCATAAGAGCTTCGGTTACTTTTCTGTTAACTTCAGAGATGTCCACTTCTTCCGATGTTAGGCCTTCTAAAGCAGAGAACCTGTTCTTCAGTTCCAACTTGAAGGTATTATGGTGTTTTTTAAGGTTGGTTATGTCAATAGATTTTGTTTGTCTTATGAGCTTGCCACGTTCAAGTTTAGTGTTGAGGTGCATCTTACATCTCACCAATCTATGGTCACTACCTGTGTTGAACTTGTTTAGCACACTGCAGTCTTCTATGACGAATTTTTTGTTACACATAATAAAATCAATTTCACTTGTCGTCCCATTTGGATGTCTCCATGTCCATTTCCTGTGTGGCTTTTTCTTGAAGAAGGAGTTCAAGATGAAAAACCCTTCTGCCTCTGCAAACTCAACGAGAGTATTTCCACGCTGGTTTCTGTTGCCGTGACCGAATTTACCTACTGAAGTTTCATTCTGTTGCCGTTGCCCTATTTTTGCATTGAAATCTCCCATAATTATTTTCAAGTGCTGCTTACCTTTATTATTTAGATGACAAATTTCCTCATAAAATTCTTCAATTTCTTCTTCAGGATGACTTGTGGTGGGTGCATAAGTTTGAATAATCTGAGCCTGGTATCTTTTCGAGAGTTGGATAACAAGCCGTGCAGCTCTGTCAGAGGAACTTTCAACTTCTACAACTTTATCCTTCAGTTTCTTGTTTATTATAAATCCAACACCACTAGTTCTGCCAGTATCTGTCCCACGATAGTAGAAGAGATGTCCACTTTTCAGTTCGATGAGATCTTCTCCTTTTCTCCTTACCTCACTTAGCCCCACGATGTCCCACTTGATCCTTTGTAGTTCCTCTTCCAATTCAAGAAGCCTTGAATCAGAAGATAGGGAGCGTCCATTGTACGTTGCCAAGGTCAGCATCAGATGGCAGCCTAGTCCGGTCCTCCGGGGATTCTTAGCACCCTCTGCCTTCATGTCGCACTGGCCGCTGCCTTGGCCAGGTACATTCCAGCTGCCGGAGACTGAGGGCCAAGATTTAAGTTGTGGAGTCATTTTGGAGGGTTTGGCCATAACTCACCACGCTGGCCAAGCGGGTTGGTGAGTGTGGGATAGAATTTCCTCTAATCCCGATGGTATAGTTATACCGCTATTGGCGGTCGTCAGAGCCCCTTTAGTAGGAACAGGATGCACCACGAGAAGGCGGGGTTGACATTTGTCAAGGAGAGGCTGTGATGTTACGCATCACCTGACCTTACATCCCTTGCTCTTTAATATATACAATCATATATACATACTATATAAAATAGTTTGGACCCCCCCCCACACACACACACGCCGGAGCAAAACAATTGCTGAGGCGCGATCTAACGGGCACGACATAAGCGCCTTTGTTGGCGAATCGTTGAACTTTGCGAACACAACTGTAAAACTATGATAGATAGGGCAGAAATGTAAATTACAAAGTTGTAGAGCTGATTTTGCTTACAGGAATCGATATCGCTGTTTTATTAAGTACACGTTTTACACGTGTTTACATTCTACGAAAAATCACAATCTTAGGGGCCATCCATAAAGTACGTCCGTGATGATTTACTATTTTTAGACCCCCCCCTCCCCATGTCACATTTTGTCCGATTGTTGCCCCCCCCTTAAAAACTACGTCTTAATTCCCGCAACCTCCTTTATTTTGGACGATTGCTTTTAGAAGTCCGTTGAGAAACAGAACGAAAACATGTAATTATTTAAAGGAATCTTCCATATATTTACACGTTTGCTTCAGAAAATATTTATTAAATATTTAGGCATTAATTTATTCCCAAATGCTACCTGGCCTTTATCATTCTGAAATAAAGATCTACAGATGAACGCACGCATTCAAGGTTGTGCAACACTTCCGATTATACCACCTACAAAACACGATAGATTTGGTAGTATAAATACGAGAACTTAATATTAATATTCTGATTTAGCTAAATATCATCAGAAATCTGATATATTTCCTACCTTTTTCTAACTATTAATAGAAAAAAAAAGAGAAAACAAAATGAAGAAATACCATCCACTATATTTTTGCCGCTGGACGTCCGAATTATTGTACTAAACCTCCCCCCTCCCCCATGTCACATTTGGTCCGGTTGTCAAGAACTGGACCAAATGTGACATGGTCCCTGTAATCTCGGACGTACTTTATGGACGGCCCCTTATATTATTAAATTTAGTCGGTTCACATCACACACACACACACACACAAAAAAAAAAAAGTGTGCACTATATCATTATATTCCAGAAAATTTGGGAGGATCCTTTACATTGGGGATCCCCGGCTCTGAAAATTTGGAGGGGTCCTGACCCTCCCCAGTGATTATGCCTATGGTGTTTAATGACTTTTCCGATTTATACGAAATGCCACAACATAAGTAATCAAATAACTAAGTAATGATTAAGAATTGTAGCACAGAAAACGTAAATCTACTTAAATTATTTACTCTGGAATATAACAAACACACTTAACATTATGCCAAAATGTTTTGCACATAGAAAAAAATCTTTTGACTCTGTTATAAAAACGAAGTGACACAGGTCTCTGATTTTTCGCTTTCGCAAAGAACACCTTTTAGTTCATTATTTTCGGAAGGATGCATAGTTATGTGCAGACAACCAACTGTAATACGTAACACCTTATCTTCATTGGTATGAAACTTCCGCTCATTGAACTGGTATTTTTTCACATTCTCTTGTTAACATACCTGCATAGAAACTATTGCAAGGGCTGTAAACTTGAAGCCCCTTCTAACTGCAAGGACTATTACAAGGGGCCTCAAGTTCTTTTGAATAGCTGCTTTCTCGTCATACAGTTTTCATGAACAAAAGCAGCGAAAATGATTTTTAAAGTTTCTACGTATTTAGTAGATAGTAAAAAATGCTTTTCTGCTTAATACTTCATTCAAAGATACCTTAATTCTTTGAATGAAAGTATAAAACTGGTTTTTTGAACCAGTTTTATACGAAGTTTCCGCAAAAAATTTTGCAATATCTTTATGCTCAGGCTAGAGGCACTTTTAATCATGAGGCTCCCCCGCATTACGGGGGTTGCGGGGGCTATCAATACGCCGCTGCATCTTTGATCTTTTGTAACCTGGGCGTCAATGTTTGTCAGGAGTGAATTGAGGTAACCATTTCGAATATAGTGAATTTGAATCATCTTCCTTTTCGTTAGTGCCTTTACCGCACTTTTGATGCAGCTGGACAGCGGCCTGGCTTTCGCCTCTCAGCGTCCCATACGAGGTAAAGTTAGATTTATGGGGCTTTGTAACTGTGCGAGCGAGGAACTGGATAGCAATCTCTGGGGGTTGAGAGGAAGGCAATTAAGGAACGTCCGCGCCTTCTTGGAAAAGATGGACACTCTTCTGGCTTTCGCCTCTCAGCGTCCCATACGAGGGAAAGTTAGATTTATGGGACTTTGTAACTGTGCGAGCGAGGAACTAGATAGCAATCTCTGGGGGTTGAGAGGAAGGCAATTAAGGAACGTCCGCCCCTTCTAGGAAAAGATGAATACTCTTTGAGTTTTCTCAAGCGTGGACTTCACTCTTCTGCTGGGGGATTCGGTGGGAAGGCAGAGCGCGAGGGAGGTGTCTAGATTTAGCTCCTCGGTGCGAACCGATATAATGCTTATGATGAAGCGAGATTGGAAAAGGAGGAAAGTGAATACTGGCCGCGAGAGAAGAGGATCCAACTTGTTACTAATATAGAGAATGAATAAAAATCCGGACAAAGCTTGAAACCTTTCCCATATCAACAGAATAAACGCTTTCCTCACTGAAAGAGCGAGTTATAACGTTAGTTGATATTTTATTTATATTTTATTTATCTGCCAGAGTTTGGTAAAATACGGGTTAAACCCCCGAAACAAAAACCCACTGCAAACGAAGCATCAACGAACCCTTCTCACAGGGGATTGAAATGTAACTCAGTACAAAACCCGGTAACATTTATTTATTAATAATAATATAGAGAATGAATGGTAATCACGGACAATGCTTGAGACCTGCCTCATATCAACTGAATAAACACTTTCCTCACTGCAAGAGCGAGTTGACTTAAGTCGATATTTTATTTATATTTCATTTATCTGCTCCAGTCGGGTAAAATACGGGTCTCTCTCGATACAAAAACTCTCTCCAAGCGAAGCATTATACGAAAGCTTCACACAGGGCACTGATATATAATTCAGCACCAAGCCCTGCAACACTTTCATACTTTTCCATACTGTACGTATTGTGACGTACTACAGAAGTAAAGCAAGTGTCAAGACGACAAATCTGCAGCGATACATTCCGTCCGTGTAGCTTAGTTGGGAGAGCAACTTACTCCGGAACCGAGGGGGCGCGGACTCGCTTCACGTCGCGGACAAACTTGTGTTTTCACAGTATGTATGCGGTGCTCCAACATTCAATGCAAAACTTTTATGTTATTACCTTCTACAGTAAATTCCCGATGTTTTCTTATTTTTACTGCATACACCCTCAGGGGCGTATTTACGAGGTGGGGGATTTGCCCCCGAAAGGGCTTTGTTTTTTTTTTTTTTATGTTTTTTGTTAAAATGCGATTTACATTAGTAGATAAAAATTCTTTGATTTAATAAAAAACGCACGAACTTGCATTACAAAAAATGCTTTAATGTTTTTAACTTTTATTTTGTCCTGGTGGATTTCAAAACTTCCATTTCTGTCCCCCCCCCCCCCAGAAAAAATTCCACATACGCCCCTGTACACACGCATCCAGTAGTTCAACGGAAAAATTAGCAACCAGAATTAGTGTTATGGCATCTTTCAAAACAGAATAATGTGGTCAGATTTTCAGAGGAGGGCAAATGCCCCCTACATGGTTGCCTAAGCATCGGTTCCAGGCGAGGGCGAAACTCAGTGCCGTAGGACAAACCCACCATCTATGCTTCATCCGAGACTGGGCCCACTCGTGCAAACGGTCAGAAGCCAGTGCTTAGAAAACCGCGACATCGAATTTTTCCCAGAGGGGGGCCTGTTCAAGTGTATAACCTATAATGAATTAGTTTTTTACCGTTTGTTGTGTGGTAATTAATTATGAATAAAGTCTTATGCTGGTTGTTAATAGTAACACTTAATGAAAAGAGACCCAACGGCCAGACAGAGGTCTGACAGTACTATGAACTGAGAAAAACGTACTTACTTAAAAATCTTTTATTAGGAATCTCCTGGTATCATCCAACACACACACTACTAGTCACACTAATCGTATCACAATAATGAAGAAGAACGTAACCACATAGAACGAAGCTCTCGGCACAAAATAACGTAGCTCTTTTCACATCGAACAAAACCTCTCCACATATAAACAAAAAGCTCTCCTCGCACATAAACAAAAGCTCTCCTAGGTATCGTTGAACGCGCCTATTTATACTGCCTACCACCACGTCATGACTACACTCGTTGCCACATATCATTCAGCGGGAGAAATAACATCTCGTTAAGTAAGAAGATAATTTACATAGGAAAATAAAATAACGAGAGATAGTGAAATCAAAAGGAAACTGAATCTAGAGTATACGTTACAAACCATAACTGATGGCAGATGCTTCATTTAGAGACGATTTCGTGTTGACGTACCTACCAGTCAGATTTGTGCAACTAAAGCCTGTTCCCACTCATCAGATCTGCATGGAAGGATCTTTATGCATTGCATTGAGGACCCCAAAGTTTGGGGGACTTTCTTTCCTCAAAGATCAGTGTAATCCCGAAACCCATTCAACAAGCTCCTTTCGTTTCTCAGACGGAACGTTTAAAAAAATGCCTGCTGATGTAATCTTTACCTCATAAACTATTAAAATCACCGGTCAATAATCAGGATTTAGGACATCAAAGTCTTTCATCAATCATGAGTATTTACCGACATTATTCGTAGCCCTGGCCCATCTTTGCTGCATGCTGAAAAATTGTGTAGTTAAAAACAATCTCTAGAGGCTATCAGCAATACTGGTTAAAAGCTGTCAATTGTTGATACTAATTAATCTTTTACTTGTAAGAATAACACCATTGAAGATCCCGTCTAATACGGCTTTTTCTACTGATTTGATGTGATCGCTTCGTGTTGTCTTGAAAGATTCTATAATTTGAACTGTTCTTCTAATAAGTTTATCACGATGAGATTAGTTGCGGTTTCTATCTTGGAGCTGTACAGATATAAGTTTGAAAGCTCTTCTAGCACATCGTACGGTATAGATGAATCCTTTAAAAACTCTTTAAACTCCATTCTTGATGACAACCCCAATAAGTCGAGATCTTTTTGCCCGTGTTCTGTGTTCTTCTGTAGAAGCTTCTTGAAAATGCTTCGTTACAGCAGAATATGTATTCCAGACAGCAGAGTCTGCTAGTTGCACTTCAAATAATCTTCCAATTTTAATGATCTGTACCTATAGCTCTAAAGTAGCATTAAATTCCCGACAATTTTTGGGATACTGTACCAAGAACAAGTTCTTCGGTAAAAGACTGGAAATGATGCACATAATTTTGATCTGTCTTGTGGAGCATCACTTACTGCCAATTATACTCTATGACGTACTATAGAGGTGAAGCATCACTTACTGCCAATTATACTCTATGACGTTCTGTAGAGGTGA
Source organism: Macrothele yani (assembly GCA_039090855.1). Classification (NCBI taxonomy): domain Eukaryota; kingdom Metazoa; phylum Arthropoda; class Arachnida; order Araneae; family Macrothelidae; genus Macrothele; species Macrothele yani. The sequence continues at coordinate 106,208,180 of CM077007.1, forward strand.
AGCATCACTTACTGCCAATTATATTCTATGACGTACTATAGAGGTGAAGCACATGTCAAGACGACAAAGTTGCAGCGATAAATTCCGTCGGAGTAGTTCAATTGCTAGAGCATTCAGCTCTGGAGTCGAAGGGTTCGATTTCCGTCTCCGGCGAATTTGTGTTTTCACAGCTCTGCTAGTCGCACTTCAAATAATCTTCCAATTTTAATGATCAGGTAATCATCTGTAGAATATCATCTTCAAGATGTTTTCCAACGCTTGCGCCGTTGTATGCTAAGCATATTTTTTCTTTAAATAACGCACTGCTATTCAATATGATTCCAAGCATTTTCACTGCGATTCTCGTGTAGTAAAAGCTTTTTAGTCGTCCAGTTTGACGACATTAAAGAAATGTTAAATCTTGTGATTCAATTATTGTCCGAATGTAAGCAATTAGCAATGATTTGTTGCTTACTCAAGTAGATTCTTCAGTTATAATAAAATTTTCTTTTTTACCTTCTTCTATGGTTTTAGTCAATTTTGTTTTTAATTCGTCTGCTATATAACTTGTTGCCTCAATGGTACTGAAATGCGACTGTAGCGATATTCCAACATTCAATCCATTTGTTCTTTGTAATTTTAACGGATCGTGGCAATCAGAAAACGGTCTGTTTTGCTTAGCAAGATAGTACACCGCTTTAAAAAATTTCACTGTACAATCTACACGATGCGCCAGCTGTTTCTCTAGATTGGCCTCAAACACCTAATTTTTACTAATTTGTCGAATACAGAAAGCTTTTTTCTTGTGTGTGGGCATTAGAATGTTTGATGTACAGAAATTTTTCTCCTCAAGGATTTTAATTGATTTTCTTTTGTATTTCCTGTGTATCTAACTGCTAAAATAACCCCATTTGGTCTTATTTACAGATCTTGCGATTTGAATGTTTGTAACTTCTGAATTTGCGAAGGAATAATAATCTTTTGTGCAAAAACGTGACGAATTTACCGTATCATTTTGTCCGTCCGTCCATCTGTTTACACATCTCTGCAACCATTAGTCCAATTTAAAAAAATCCTTTTTACATTTGGAAACTTTAAATATGAGAACAATTATCCTCGCTTTCCGTTTGCCTCTAGAGAAAATGCAGATGCTACCGAATTCAAAATGCGTTTTATTCTACAGTATTTCATTGCTTCGAAAGGTCCGACTGAAAAAATTATTTTTACCATGTGACACCATTTAGCGAAGATTATTCTGGGCACAGTTTCTTTTTCAAGTAGTGGATAGTTTTCTACTACGGGAACGTTAAGTTGAATTGCAATTTCTCTGATATCTCTGTTTCTAAAAGCGCGATTTGAAAAATTCGTTTTGCATCGGACAGAGCTCCAAGTGGGAAATGTTCTGCATATAATGCCTTATTTTCGGTAAAGAATGGTTTGGCCACTATAGTGTATATTTCTGTTTCTGATGTACTTGCAGAAATATATACGCTTCTATTAAATCAATTAAAAGAATTCATAACTTGAATTCTAAATCCGTTTTAATGGTGTAGAATCATAAAGTAATCAGACAGCAAGCTTTCACCACTCACGTGTGTCTTCATCAGGCATAACTGAAACCCTTGAGTGGTGAAAGTCTGTCTGTTTACTCTATGATTCTACACCATCAAAACAGATTTAGAATTCAAGTTATGATCATTTTGGTGTAATCTATCAGATTCTTATTGCTTTAAAAAGAATTCTTTCGCGGTCAGATACCGTTCACTACAACAAACCTCCTGGGATTACCTTCTGCTTAAACTAATGCATAGTTTTTCCGACAGGAGGCATGGATATATCTTATTTTCGTCTATGTCTCTGCTTCTAAGTCCGATTTCAAATATTCTTTATTTATCGGAGAGCGTTTCTGGTTCAAAATGTTTTGCATTTAATATCAAAATTTTCTTAGCGCACAAGTGCGCGACTAAGGGCATAAGTTAACGTTTCCATTTGCAGTATATTAGTAACATCATTTGCGCATCTAAAAACCCTATTGGAAAAATCTATTTTCAGTCATATGCTACTAACTACCAAAAAGTTTTGTGTACTTTTCCTGCTAAAAATAAGGCACAATTTTCTCCCTAGGGGGCGCAAATGTTTAATTTGCTTTTGTAGATGTCTCTGCTTCTAGAAGTCCGATTTAAAATTTCTTTTAACATCGGATACTATTTACTGTGTGGAACACTTTGCCTGTAAACGTGGGTTTTTGTAGTTTATAATTCTAACGTCAGGTGGTGTTAATGTGTATTTCTGCGTGCAGCTGTATCTCTGCTTCTAAAAATAAAATTCCTATGTAAAAATTCCTTTTTAACTGTATACCATTTGCTGCAGTAAAGATGGAGAATATTATCCTCTTTAAATAATGCACGGTTTTCCCTCTAGAAGGGGTAAATGTCAGAATATTTTTCTCGCTATCTCTGCTTCCAGAGACGGATTTAAAAATCCTTTTCTTTAGCATACCTTTTGCTATGAAGAATGTTTTTCACATGCACTCACTGTCAAAAAAATAGTTGCACCCAGAAGGAAGCAACCGACAGGAACGAAACTTGTTGGGTAGGTTTGACATCGTGAGACATGCAAATGATTTAAGTATCACACTCGGCCGCGCATGTTACGCAAGCAAGAAGGTCGTAGCGCTGTGCCTGACCGGCTGTATAAGGTCTTTCCGTTGCTCGTGCTTACCATTCTGACTCGTGCTGTTGTGTTAGTTGCTTCCTTTGCAAGTGAAGTATGCCTCGGCGAAAAGTTCGGAAGCAATTCGAGCAGTTGGAGTTGTTCGATAGAGGCCGCATCGTCGGGCTCCGGGAAGCGGGATGGTCTTATTGCCGTATTGCGCGCCATACCAGTCGTACGGATATTATCATGGCACGCTCTTGGTGGCAGGGGATAGAACAAGGCACGCAACAGCGACAGGAAGGGCCTGGGAGACATAGACGAACCGCGGAGAGAGAGGACCGACGGGTTGTCCGACATGCGCGGAGTGACCCAACAGCACGATTGCGGATATTCAGCGAGCAGTGGTGCCCTCCATACATCGTCCGATTAGTGCCAGCACCATTGGCAGACGGCTGCACGACGTAGGAATACACGCACGCAGACAGTTACGACGATTGCCCTTAAAGCCATTGCATCGTAGCCAAAGACTGCAATGGTGTCGTGCCAGACTGTCATGGAGACGCTCAGAATGACAGCGGGTGATCTGCAGTGACGAGTCCCGCTTTTGTCTTGGAGGAGACGACCAACGAATCCGTGTGTGGAGGCACCTTGGATAGCGCCAAGATGAACGGTTTGTTGTTGAACGTTACACGTCCAGAAGGCCTGGTATCATGGTGTAAGGGGCAATTACGTACGATGCCAGATCACCTTTGGTGTTCATTACAGGCACTTTGACAGCCCAACGTTACGTTAATGAGGTCCTGCAACCAGTGGCCCTACCTTTTGAAATGCTCACTTCGGAGCGATTTTTCCAACAGGACAACGCTCGCCAGTATACTGTTGCTGTCTCGATAGCTTGCTTTTAAGACACTGACTCTCTGCCGTGGACAGCGGCATCGCCAGTATACTGTTGCTATCTCGATATCTTGCTTTTAAGACACTGACTCTCTGCCATGGACAGCGGCATCGCCAGACGTATCGTCGATTAAAAATGTATGGGATGCTATTGGGCGAGCTATCCACACTCCACCCCTATCGCACAATCTGCAGGAACTGCGTTGAGAAAATTCAAGCTGCATGGGATGGCTTATCGCTGGACACCATTAGGAACCTGTACAACTCCATGCCGAGACGTCTGGCATGCTGTGTGAGCAAATATGGTGGTCCGACGCCATACTGAGAGACACTACTTATTGGCGTGTAGCTCAATAAATATTGCCCATATCAGGCTCAATGTTTTATCATTTATTGTTCCTGGTAACCTTTACGTTCCTCTTGAATGGCACTGCAATCCGACACGTCTTTCTGGGTGCAACTATTTTTTGACGATGGGTGTATTTTCCATTTTTCTATTATTCAAAATTCTTCCGCTCGGAGGCGGAAAGTTATATCATGTTTTCCTCTATATTTCTTTTAACTGTTCGATTTGAAAATCCTGATGTCTCCTTTCAGCTATAAGGAAGTTTTTGAGCATGTTTTGTAATTTTAGTAACACTTCAGTCGCTAGTGGCAGAAAGTAACTATTTCTATGTTTAGATATTTCACCGATTGTAGGAATCGGGTTTATTTATTTAATAAATTTATTTATTTTGCTAAGCGTTCCATTGACTTCATTTAGTGATTTATTTTGCTGCGGGTTCAGAGTTATTCATATAACTTTGAAATGCTTTATTCGTTTCGGAAAGGATTAAAAAGAAGTTCTCATTACAACCGAAAACTCGGTTTCATCTTTCCTGTTTCTTTTTTGTGGAAAAGCTCAAAATAATTCCAGAATAATTTAGAAGTTTATCCCTTTATTCATCAAACGCAACACGAAAATGCGATTAAAAAAATGTGGCAATCTTTTTTGTTCAGCTTTGTTTCATGGAAAATAATAAAGAAAAGATGTTTTTTTTTTTTTTTAAGAAAAGGCTTCCAGGACGACAGATGGGTAATTTTAAGGACCAAGGTTTATATTACCTATCATTTCGCCCGAATTTCTTTCCGTCAGTGTAAGTGTTTTGCATTCGTATTTTTGTTTCTGCCTAAAAGGAAAAATATGCACTTTTTCCATTCAAGTTTATAACTTCGCTCGATCTTTCCGTCAGGAAAATTTTTTTGCAGGCAGCATATTTTTGTTACTATCTAAAAGAGAAAATATGTTCTTCTTCCATTCAAGTTTATCATTTCGCTCGAATTTCTTTCCTTCAGGGTAAGTCTTTTGCAGGCATATTATTGTTTCTGTCTTAAAGAGAAAATACGTTCTTTTTCCATTCAAGTTTCGTGCTGCTTAGCAATTAAGTATGTGGAAAAGTGAAAGCCGTGAACGTCGAGTGAAGAAACGCATCGTCGTTCAAGGTCTAGCGAACAAGAAAGAATTCTCCTCCATTAATTCTTCGTAAAACAAAAGTCAAATACGGAAGTCAAATGACTCAACCATGACTTTCAGTTACTTAAATCTTTTCCGTTGCATTGTTACCTGCTGTTTCTTTGTGAAGCCGATATTTATTAAGTAGGAAACGCTCTTTCACATAATGTAGTTTTTCAGGGCAAGCTTTCAGTAATTACGTTCGTAACTAAGAAAAAGTGCATTGTAGTGTGTAAGAGGTTACATTCATCAGATAACAATGAAAATTGGAAATCGAAGCTGAAAAAAAAAAAAAAAGGATAATTTTTCATGTATCTATATTTGGTGTGAATGAACATGTTATCACGTCTTATGACTGATACATACAAGTACCTAAATACGCTGGTGTCCAAAATTAACGCGACAAACACAAAAACATGAATAACAGAAAATCCACACGACGGAGTTTAATGACAGTTGGTACAGACATACAAGGTGCGATCAAAAAGTATTCACACTGGATTCATTTAACACACACACACACACACACACACACACACACACACACACACACACACACACACACACACACACACGACTTACAGATTTGAAACTTAATCGCCTTCGAAGTAGTCCCCTTCCGACGCCACACACTTAGCCCAGCGCTATTTCCACTGCTCGAATCGTTTTCTGAAGTCATCTTCTGAAACAGCGACCAGCTGCTTCATCGCATTCTGCTGTATCTCCTCAGTACGTTGAAATCTTTTTCCGTTCAAGTGGTATTTGATTTTTGGAAGAGAAAGTCGCAAGGAGCAAGATCTGGCGAATAAGGTGGCTGTCGGGCACGCCCGACGCAGTGCTTAGCAACAAACTGCTGCACAAGTTGCAATGCATGGGCAGGCGTGTTTTCATTTTTGAGTTGCCACTCTCATGCAGTGCCGGCCCTTTGCGACGATTTGCGTCCCTCAAACGCCGCAAAACTTGATATTGCTGCTATCTCGTGGGTCGTTATCTCACCGTTAACCACTAAAATGTTACGGTACCGGGGCGAGCTAGGTTAAGCATTCACCGCTCTCCACCAAAATGATGCGACAGTGGGTCATTATCCCACCGCGGTCAATCAATTTAACAACCGTAGCCGAGCAATTAGTATATTTCTTCTCTGAGATCCTTCGACGTAGTTCTTGGCGCGAAAACTGTATTATATGGGCATACATTTAAACAATTTGAACCAATCACATGCGTACACATAAATAATGTGTTCTATAACTGCGCTGACTGCCTAAACAAATATTTAATTGGCTACAAAAACATAACAATGGCACACATACGAATAAAATTTAGCTGTCTTCTGAACATTGGGTCAACTTGGACCAAAATCAGTTCCCGCGAGATAGTTTTAAGGAACTTAAATTCCACAGTTCAGTCTTACTATTTCTCAGTTCAGTTTTTGCAATATATTAGTTCAGTTCCTCACTTAATTGCGTAGCAAGCAGATGTAACAATAAAAACAAAACGTTTCTACTTACATGGATGCTGTCAAGAATAAATCTAAATTGTGATTTAGCTTTTCACCTGTATATTTGTTAGGTATCCAAGCCACCGCTCTCACGCTATCAATTTTCCTTTGCGCCGCGCCGGCTTTATCCCGTCGCACTTACCCGTAGAGGCTGCGCTGCTTATGTAGCCACACACACACACACACACACACACACACACACACACACACACACACACACACACACATGGGGCCTCGCTTCGCCCAGCAGGACCAGAGCGCATCCTTCGCCGCTTCAGGGAGAGGATGGTGATTGCGCACTGCCGTAGTTGGACTCGAACCCGAGCTCGCTTGGCTTCGCTTCTCATTGGAATGACCACTGTCCACTCGCAGACTTCTTAATTCCTCTGTAGCTTTGCTTTCATTGGGCCCACCAGTCGCTAATTTCCATTATGCTCCCAGCCTAGAAATTGCTGCTTTATAACGCGGATTTAGGCATTCCGCTGTCTTTATGGCAAACTAGCATATCCAGAGCTGCCTCGAGTTGTCGTCTCCATTTCTTACCAAATGCAGGGAGTTTAGCTCTTCATTGCCCAATTCATATAGCAGATCCAAGGCATCCAATCCAGCCTTTCACACCGGAGAGCGTACAGACAACTAAACTTTCTTCCTTATTTTCACGCTAAGTGCGAAATCTTATTTTTCTGCACGGACCACACAGAGAGCAATTGTTCTCGAAAATGCCCCAAACAATCGACGAATTTACGATTACTCGCTAAACCTTTTGTCCCCCATCTTCATTCATTTATACTCAAGTGGCCCCTCTTCGAAATGTAACTCCTTCCCTGTTTAGACTGGCCGTCAGCTGCGCCCTGATACTTATGACCTAACAGCGTGCTAGGAACTCTAGACCACCCAGCCAGAGGGAATGTTTCGTCTTCTTTCTGCCCTATCCCCAGATAAAACTTTCTCTGCTGTTTACACTTTTAAACTCCAATCAAGTCTCGAACATAATTAATACTTAATTAATTTCATACATCCACCACGCCCATTAATTCCTAAATTATTGGCGGGGGTGGAGTCGTAACAATATTAATACTTTTTGTTGATTGTCTGATCTGATGGAGCGTGTTCATGATGCACAATTTCCTCATGATTTAAAGAAACAATAAGCATCGTCTTGACACTGGTGCGTCTCTGTCGTGCTCTCTTAGGTCTGGGGGTGTTTGAGGTCTTCCATTTTGAAAACCGGGCCTTAGTTTCGGGTCATACCCATAAACACACTATTCATTATCAGTTATGATAGTTTTTTAAAAGGTTTCGATGTTTTCGACGCAATCAATCACGTCACTAGCAGCTGAGACACGGGCCTAATTTTGCTCAGCTGAGAGCAATTTTGGCACAAATTTGGCTGAGACGCGTCTCATACTCAAATTGACCATAAGAATTTACTGGACTGAAGCGAAATCTATATATTAATTGTATAAGGGTTTTTACTGTAAGGCCAGTTGTGAGAGAACGGCTGAACGTAAACATAGGGTTGAGGTATCAAAATAAAGGTCTTACCATGTAGATGTGCCTAGTCGAAGAGAAAAATGAGAATGGGGCAACGGGTCGGGCGTTGTTGGGCAGCAAAGTTCCCATGTAAAGTCAGTGTGAGAAGCGTGCCGTTGACATCCGATCGCCTGCGGTTGACTCACGCGCTGTTGAAGACGGAAGTATGGAGGGACTCAGATAATCCAACGTCCGAAGTCTCTCTTCTCAGTGAACCGTTGTGCAATACAACGTCAGGAGGATTTTGTTTGAAAGTTCTTATCGGAACAGCGAACATTCGAAGACCTGATTGCGTTGTGTCATTGGACTGTGTGATATATATATACAATTTAACATTCATTCGATCCAGTTTATTCACGTAGGTAAGACATTTCCCATTTATTCTTTACAAAAAACAAAACAAAAAAAAACTTATCGTTGATTCCGACGGATTAGGTCTACCGGGTTCGAATCCCGGAGAGCCATGAATGTTGTGTTTGTCTCACGCCACTGGCTCTCTCTCTTCCCTGGAACCACTGACCCTAAATTAGGGACGGGCGACCATTGAGTTGCTCACGGTGGTCGTTAAACCTTCAGTCATAAAAAACAAATAGAATTATGAACCTGGATTATTGTCTTTACTGAAGTGGTTGAATGAATTTGTCAATCAAATAAAGTTTACATTTGTTGTTTCATGTCAGTTTATTATTTTCAAAAAAAAAAAAAAAAAAAGCTTACCTTCGATTCCAACTGGTTTTGTCCAGTTAATGTTGAATTCTTCAGATAGCTCACGAATAGTGATTCGGCGATTTTCCCGCACAGGTGTGCGCACACGTTCGACATTGTTTTCACTTTTGCTAGTTGCGGACTTCCCAGACCGTTCATCACTCTGCTATGGAGAAATATTTTTGGGTTTACGGTATTAAAATGTTGTATAGATTATTTGGGGTATTACCAAATGAGATGTTTTATGCTAATATGGCAATTTATATGTAAATTATGGAAAATTCGAATTTGGGAGATGGGTGGATGCATTTCGAAATAAAACTTAAATTTTGAATAAGGCCATAAAACAAAATAGAAAAATAAAATGCACCACTGAATTTGGTAACTCCCAAAAGTTACTATTGTATTGTTTGCGTTGTTTGAGTTTGATGAGTAGATACACCTGAAAGTGGAAGAAAAGGTAACTATTGTTTACATGTGTACCAAATTTGTAAACACTAATATTTAATAGTATACAATGTACACGTGTAAATAACTTTTGGAGGTAAAGAAGTCAAATATAATGGTTAGGACAAAAACATTGCTTTTATACCACAATTAAGTAACTCAGATTTCGTTTCCCACCTCAGTCACTGCTGAAAGGGATGCAGTTGAACCATGTGATGAAAATTCACCCTGAAAATATCTAAAACTTCACTGCACTAAGGTTTAGGTTTTTGAAAGGCCACTTGGCCTATATTTATTGCAAAACTTAACAAGTGTGAGGTTAAATTTTGGACACAATTTTAAACCCGGCCACTGGGCCTAAAAAAAAAACAAATAAATAAACATCTGACAGCTTAGTTGTCTTGAATGACATTATTGCACCAGTCACAGTACAAAAAAAAATATAAATACCAGAATTTCACAGCACCAACACTTGGTTTAACATGGTGTGCAATTTAAGTATTTGAAGTGAAAATATCTCTCACTCTCTCTCGAAAAAGAAATTTTATAGGCATATGTGTACACAATGTTGTTCTAATTAATTCCGTCGAACAAACCTTCTCAGACCAGCCTTCTGAATACACTTTTAATTTTAAACTATCATAACAACTGCCAAAATTTTAAGTATAATGAAAGTTATTTTATACCAGGTTCTACACTTCCAGGAAAAATTTGTCTTAAAATCAACAACCTTGTCTTAAATCAACATTTGTCTTAAAATCAACATATCTAGCATTACCGAATACTCAACCAATTCTATACACCATACAAAACCTAATACACTACCTATCTTATTCCATTTACTCAAAGTTATCATTAAATTGCTACACCGACAAGAGAATTCTAATTCACACCATCATCATGAAAATCCAACGTTTCAAAATTCCATACCATAAGTTTTCCAATCAACTGGCACCCATGTAATAATCAATTCGGGCATAAAAGCCAAACAAACATCTCAACCAATGAGTCCCACTTCTCACGAAAAAACACGATTTCTCTGGGAGAACAACAAAGTTTGAGTCTGAAGGCGAGAATGGGTAGTGAATCCATTCCCAGCCTATACAGTGTAGTGGAGCAAAGTGCGACCTATCCCTTTACTGTTCCTTCACTCTGATTTGGGGACAACCCACATCACTCTTTCGTAGGAACCACTTCCTATGGGCCAACGAGCTTACTCGGGCAGAAAACAAATCCCCCAATTTGTTTCGTGCACCCTTTCAGACCCGAGGCATATCTACATAGGGTAAAGTATCACGCAAGAGTTCACTTGCCCCCAAAATATCTCAACATCTATTTTCCAGAAAGCTAACTCACCATCCTTATTTCCAGAAAATTCAATACATCACTTTTTATCCCAGAAAATTACTTCATATCCTATTTTTCCCAGGAACACAATTCAACTCTCAACACTTTCACGACCGCCTTTAAAACGTTTATACCACTCATAAACATGTGCACGACTCATACAGTCCTCCCCATAGACTTTCTGTAACTTTAAATATAAATCTTTGCAAGTTTCTCAAATTTTTGACAAAATCTGATGCAAATTCGTTGATCAATTTTTCCTGATATGGCAAATACAACGAACAGCTTCATATACGTAAGAACAAAACCACAACTGTAAAAAAAACAACAACAAAAAAAAACCGGATGAGCAGGGTTACATGACTCACAGCACATGCGTAGTGGGTTCCAAGGTCAACACATGCCAAACCGCTTCCTGCTGTGTCACGTGATTCCCAACTTATGCAACCAGTTTGGATACTTTTTTTTATAACACTTCGTACACATATCTACAATCCAGAAATGCAAAACAGAAAAGGAATGCCATCACCGCATGAGGAGGAAGCATACGTATTACAGCATAGCAGTCTAAAAGAGATGCAGCAAATGGTGCAGCTGTCAAGGGGCTAATAGGGAGTGTGATTACCCCGAACAACGATATGCAGTCTGCACAACGAGCCCTCATGCTTTTACAAGACTGTGAATGAGAGTTTGGAGTAATAAATGACACTACTCCACTAAAGCGCATCGGAGTCCCGGGTGAGTTCCGAAATGGGGCGACCTGCTTGCAATTGCACTTCTCAGGGCATCGCAGATATGCTCTATCGGGTTCAGGTCTGGAGATCTCGCGGGCTACTCCATCTTTCAATATATCCTCACTCTCCAGGTATTCGCCGACAAACCGAGCCTCATGAGGACGGGCCTTATCGTCCATAAAAAGGAACTGGGGGTCAACAGCTCCCCTGAAAAGCCGTTCATAGTGTTCTAAGATGTCATCCTTGTAGCGTGAAGGAGTCAAGATGCCTGCTGGAAATTTGTGTAGCGGTGTGCGTCAATCCAACATGATGCTAGCCCAAACCAGGAGTCATCCACCACCGTAGTGGTCAGTTTCTCTAATGCTGGAGGAAAGATTTGACTTCCTGTATATCTCCAAATGTACACAAGTCGAGAATTCGTATTTAAGCTCTACCACGACTCGTCACTGAAGAGAATACAGTCCCATTGATCAGAGATCCAGAGGTGATGTTGCCGGGCACAGTTCAGACGAACCCTCCTGAGCGATGCGGCGAGTGGATGCAGACCATTGGCCTTCTTGCATACAAACCTCTCTCGTGTAGTCTTATGTAAACTGTTTGCATCGATATCGCAGTTCCCGTAGCAGAGGAGAGCTCCTGTGAGAGTTGCCTGCTTGTTGACTCCCTATGGCGCGAACTGTTAGAGACAAATAACGTTTCCACTTGTTGTGGCTCGTGGGCGTCCTTAACCCATCCTTCTGGTTATTATTCCGGTTATTTGGAACTGTCTCCAGAGAGTGGAGACCAATTGCGTCGACACATTCAGCCATCTTGCTACTTCGGCTTGCGATTGCCCTGCTTCCAATCTACCGATCGCTCTCCACCGTAAAGAGTCTTTTGAGCGATGGTTCACAGTCATTCTTCCACTAACAGTCCGACTTAAGCTTCAAATCCGCACTCCGCTCAGCGCTACGTTTACCAAGGCCGCGTGCCTTCCAGCTCGATGGCGTAGGTCGTCATTTGCATATTTCCATAAGAGCCAGCACAATGTTGCCTGGGTACGTCGACTTGGCGTTTACCCTTGCACATGTCTCTGAAAAATCTTTACAATCGGTCATCTCGTTTTGGACACATTCTCGAATTTGTATTTGTCGCCTTAATTTTGGGCACCAGTTTAATTAGTTCACTTATGTTAACGTCTTTTCCATTCGTTTTTCCGTTCGCCTTGCAAGAAACGAACGCTATTTCTATTAAATCGGAATGGGGAAAAATCACGAATTCTGGACCCCTTAAATCTAGACTACAGAATCTTTCAAATGGCGGGTTGTCAATACAATGTTTTATTGTTGATGAACATTTTAAAGAAATTTAAAGGGGACACGTTATAAGAAATGTAGATACGGAAAGCGAGGACGACAACAGAAAGTATCGTTCGGCCAACTAAACTCTCTTTAAATCACGAATTTTGTCGGACTTAGAAATTTCGCATTTGATAGGTCCCATTCGTTTTTTGCTTTGGGTGGCTGTAAACATTACCAAATTAATCCGCATACAGTCTCTAATTATCCGACTCTATACCTTTCGATTATATGATTTCATCGGTTATACATTTTTATAACTGAGACAATCATACGACAGAGAACACCCTTAATTTCACCAACACGTTTTTAACACGTCTTTTTTAAGAACAAGTACGTGCTTACGGTATCACTTTGTCCGTCCGCTTGTCTATGGACACCATATCTCCTCAACTGTTAATTAATTCAAACACTCGACGTGGATCAGGAACACCAAACAGAAGTCATCGCTCTTTCACACGTTAATAAGTGTGAATCGGAAAAATTCTCAACGGCCGCCATAGGGAATCGAACCCAGGGTCACCCAGTGTCGCGCCGGACATGCCGGACAAACTGGAAGACCTGGAGGTTCAATATCCGGTGGCGACCGATGAGAATTTTTCCGAGACTCACTTATTAACGTGTGAAAGAGCGATGATTTCTGTTTGGTGTTCCTGTTCCACGTCGAGCATTTGAATTAATTATCCATTCGCCTCCTAATTATTTGTTCAGTTGCTGCTTTCCATCTTTGGTGGATCCACAGCATTGTGCGGGACTCCATGAAGCAACCTGTCATGTAGTTTGGCAGTTAATCACATGTGAGTCTGAATAATTCGAGGCCGCTGTGGTGCAGTGGTAGCATGTTCGGCGCGAAAATGGAAGACCCAGGGTTCGATTCCCGGTGGCGGCCGATGAGAATTTTTCTGAGACTCACTTATTAACGTGAAAGAGAGATGATTTCTGCTCGGTGTCCGCAACTATTAGTTCGATTTAAAAAAATATTTTTGTATTGCGAATTTTGAAATGTGGGAACGATGATTCTTGCTTTCCGGTTTTTCTACGATGCGTTACTTTACCACTAGAGGGTGCAAACGCAGATGCTTTTGAAATCAAAATAAATTTTATTTCATTTATTTGCTTTTAAGTATCCGATTTAAAAAGTTCTTTCTCCACTTTTTGATGCCATTTATGAGGAAGACTATTTTGAATACAGTTTCGTTTTTAAGTAATGCATAGATTTTCCTCTAGGAGGCGTAAAGATAAATTGCAATTTCCCCGATATATCTGCATCTAAAAGTAGAATTAGAAAAATCATTTTCTTTCTGCATCGGATACAGTTCCTGCTGAGAAATCTTCTTTATATGATTTATAATTTTAGGTAAAGAATGGCTTAGCCACCAGGGGGCGAAGTGCATATTTTTGACATATCTGCAGCAAAGTCTACACTTTTGAAAATTCAATTAAAAAAAAAATTATTTCCTGGACTGATATCAATCGTCATGAGAAACCTTTTGAGAATGTCTTCTGCTTAAAATAGCGCATAATTTTTACGCCAGTAGGCGTAGATGTATATCTTATTTTTGTCGATACCATATCTCTGTGCCGCCCCGGTGGCGCAGTGGTCTAAGGCGTTGGCCTCTGATCATTCGTCCGTAAGGGGTCCGGGTTCGAATCCCGGTCAGGCATGGATGTTGTGTTTGTCTTACGGCACTGGCTCTATCCCTTCCCTGGAACCAGTGACCCTAAATTAGGGACGGGCGACTGCTTATAGCCCATTGAGTTGCTCACGGTGGTCGTTAAACCTCCAATCAAAAAAAAAAAAAAAGATATCTCTGCTTTCCGATTTGAATTATTAGAGAGCCTTTCTGGTTAAACATATTTGCATGTCAAATTTCTCGTAACGCGCAATTGTGCCATTAGAGGGCGTAAGTTCACGTTTCCGTTTATAGCACTGCGGGACTGAAAACGAGACTGAAATTGTTTTTTTTTTTTAGATCAGATACTACTAATTATGAAAATATTTTGTGCGTATTTCCTTCCCAAAATAATTCGCAATTTCCCGTTAGAGGGGCGCAGATGTGTAATCTGTTTTTCTTGATATCTCTGCTTCTAAACAATCGATTAAAAAATTCTTTGAACACCGGATACCATTTAACTCGCGGAACACTTTGCTTGTATTTCTGGAGTTTTTTTGTAGTTCACAGTTTTGTCGCTAGATGTTGTTTGTGTACTACTACTGTTTGCAGCTGTATCTCCACTTCTAAAAACCCTTTTGAATTTTTTTTTTGTACTGTATGCCATTCGCAACAATGAAGATGGAGAACATTATCCTCCTTAAATAACGCAAGTTTTTCCGCTAGGGGCATAAATGTCAAAAACTTTTTTCTCTATCTGTGCTTCCAGGAGATGTATTGGGAAAATTCTTTTTCTAGCATAACTTTTGCTATGAAGAATACTTTTCATATATCTTCAGCTTTTCCATTATGCAAAATTTTTCCGCTTGGGAGCTTAGAAGCATATCACGCTCTTCCTTCTATATTTCTTCTTCTAACTGTTCGATTTGAAAATCTCTTTGTCTCTGATTTCTTTCTTCAGCTAAAAGAAACATTTTGTGCACAATTTGTTAATTTTATAACATGCTTTTTAGTCGCTAGGGGAGAAAGTAGCTGTTTCTATTTCTGAATGCTTTATCGATTGTAGAAATCCGGTTGATTTTTTTCTATCCTGATCCATTAAGTATGTATTACCGCGTCAAGTCCCGTTCGGGAACTTGAGGGCATAAATTTTAAATTTTGCTATTGAATTTCGATCGACTAAGTGGCAACAATGACATTGGGTTTCCTAGTATGGGCGACCCAGTCTCATCGTTGAGGCTTTTTTGATTGAAGGTTCAACGACCACCGTGAGCAACTCAATGGGCTATAAGCAGTCGCCCGTCCCTATTTTAGGGTCACTGGTTCCAGGGAAGGGAGAGAGCCAGTGCCGTAAGACAAACACAACATCCATGCCTGACCGGGATTCGAACCCGGACCCCTTACGGACGAATGATCAGGGGCCAGCGCCTTAGACCACTGCGCCACCGGGGTGGCCGTTTGGGGCTTGAAAGCGTTGTGTTTCATATGAGCTCGTACGAGGTTGTCGCAAGAACTCATATGCCGCAAAGAAATTAAGTTTAAAAACTAACATTTCAGTATCATGCTTGAAATCGGGGTATCTTCAAAGAAAGACTGTTTATTTTAAATTAACCCCAAACCCGACACTTGTACTCATTTGCAGGACATCGAGAAGAAAAACACGTTTTTTAAAGAAACAAATATAGAATTTATTTTAGCATATTTCTTAATTTATGTACAAAGTAATGGTGGGATCCATAGGCGCCGACTTTTCATGAATGCCACGGGGACGAACCAAAAAATCACGAGAAAGTAGCATTCACTTTTAAAATTGATCGTCGTTTAACCACACACATATACAAGCACATGCGCACTAAAGCAATAACATATAGTACAAGAATAATAATATATTTCAACTTCATGTTCGATGGAATTTTAAATTCCCAGATTAATTATACTTTATTGTTCATTGTCAAATTCTTAAATTACAGCAAACGTGTTTGCACGGACAGAACATTTACGGATAAAGTCATTACCAATATTTACTAAATTTAAAGACTCTGACGCAGTATCATAGCAGTTAAATACTGCCAATTGATTTAAACGTGGTTGTGACATCGCTCTTTGCAAGTATGTTTTCACTCTTTGTAACATGGAAAATGAGCGTTCACTGGTGCATGTTGTTAATAGCACACTTTAAAGCAGTTGCACAAGTTTTTGCAGCTCTGTTAAGTATATAACAAGATGCTGTTTCGTCTTGCATATTTCCACATCTCCAAAACACGAGACAGTTAACTCTTGTCCGTTAAATGTGTCATGGAGCATGTTCCTATGTAGTTTTAAAATATCAGAGTTCAAATCATCCTTAAAAAAATCGCAAACAGTTTGGGGCGAAACGCTTGTATCAATTAAGAAGTTTTCAGTATATCGTACCAATTAAGAAGTTTTCAGCATATCGTAAAACTCTTTGGTTTCAGTACTGAATGTGGTTTGCAAACCGGTTAGCACATGGTCAATAATTTCTTTATAAATTCTGTTATACCGATCTTTTGCTGTGAAGACATTCAATCCCTGTGACCCCTGTTTACAATTTCGTAACCGAAAATAGCTTGCGGTGGTCGCTCGAGCACCCCAGTATCTCCCCTTCTCTGTTTGTAGAAAGAGCACAGTTAAACTAAAAGAAAAAACTCAGCATTGTTAGATAAAATTAAAATGTTGATACAAAACCAACATATTTAAAAAAACATGCATTTCCAGAGAAGACCGAGGGGGCCAAAACATTCTTTTGCCCCCGCAGTCTAATCACTGAGGGAGAGATCGCCCTCGTTGCCCTCGCGTAGTTGGCGCCTGTGGTGGGACCAGATTAAGTTATATTAAGACATCGATACAAGTTACGGTTTAGCCTGAGTTTTATAGAAATAGAAGCGTTCCTATCAATCCAACTAGTTCGAGGTGAGCAATAATATTTCATTTCTAAAATTACAATGAATACTCGGCATGCAAGGGATTGAAATATTTGGATGATGTCTTACCCTAAAAATCTTCTGATGTGCAACACCGATCCGGGGGTTGAGGAAGGAGCTAGTCTACTTACGTCCGTGGTCTTGGGGCTGGTATCCTCCGGGGATAAAACGCGGCCCTGGAGCTCTCGACAAATGTCTTCTCTACTTTCCTTAGGTATCTAACATCCTGCCGGATTTGGGTCCGACGTCTTGACCCACGTACAGTAAGGCATTTTCTTGCCAACAACTGACGACCAACTTCTATCCTTCTACCGATGATAACCACTAACAACAACCATAACTGCAACCACGATTTCTCCGTTTTTCATTTTATTTTAGCTTCGCATTCGCTTACAGCCATGCTGCCAGGCGTGTCCCTCCTTCATGGAGCAATCCCTCGCACCATCATTGGTTTCTGCCCCCCCCCCTCCCTCTCGTTCGCAAGTGGCCTGCCGTCCGGTGGATGCTGACCAGTGACTACTTCGAACAGATGTTCTCCTGGTCAGGTTACCATCTGCTGAGCTAAGCCCTTTAAAAATTTATGAAATTACCAGATTTAAGATTCTTTCTTAGACGTCCACCGTATAGTCACCACTGACCCATTGTTAGCTAGGGTTGCATTATGTAATCCGCAGTGCTGCTGCTTCGCAAATGCCGGGAAATAAAAAAAAACTCTTTCGCTTCGTTTGCGGGATTTTGCACCTGGCCTAGCGTTTGCGTTTTGATCTTCTTCCCACGTGAAAGGAAAGCAAGGAGGAAAAAAAAAAAGAGAGAGAGAGAGAGAGAGAAAAGAAACCAGCTAATCCTTATGCGGCCTGGGTCGGGATAATACTTCTCACACCTAATTAGGAATTACTCTAATTAAGAAATAAATAATTATGTTAATAATGAACATAATTAACACAATTAATTATCTAATTAAATCGCGAATTTGGGTATTTCTTTACCAGAAGCAATGTGCCCGAAATTAGAACAATTTTCGCGGCAACATATGAATAACTGTGATGAATTTAATTCGTGTCAGAAGGATTCAAAAGACGTGCTCATTACAACCGAAAATTCGGTGTCATCTTTCTTGTTTCAGAATTGCACGTTTTTTTTTTTCTCTTAAAAGACCAATAATCTGCGTTCCATTTTTGATTCTTTCCTATTTTGATTTTTGGATGCATAGGTTTTCTGTTAGTTGTTGAAAGTATGAATAACGAAATCTGCGAGTAGATTGATTTAACGTTTTTTTCAGGGAGATAATGTTTGAAGCATTATATGTAGCGATGCAGCGTGTCGTTATATGTATTAGCAAAGGGACAGTATTCGCGGTCAAATAATTGCGGTCATTTGTCATATTTTTGTTGGAGATTGCTGTTTAATGTGAGAATACACGTGTTTCCAGCGTGCGCATATTATCTGCTGACTCTTAGCCATGATGCTCTTAAAAGAGAGAACCGTACGTAGGAGAAACGCACAGACAGTAAAGCTGATAGTAAAGCGTTGTTCCTAAGTGTCTGCCAGGCTGAAAAAGGAAGCAGCAGCGATGCGATTAGATCAAGGTCGCATTTGCAGATAGAAGTGTCTGTGTTGCGTGAGTAAAAGTGTTTGAAAACATTACCACTTTATTTTGTCTGTGTAACGTGCTTTTTATCAAATACCCTGATTCTTTTATGTTCAACTCCACAATCCATATATCGCATTCTTATTAAAATCGCGGGAAAAATGCGGTAAGAAAACTTTTGTCCTTTTAGATTTAGCGCCCTTTTCGTTTTCTTACGGAGTGAAAACATGGGACTGCTACCAGAAGCATTTGTCTTTGCTGAAAACATTTGATGTTTGTTATTTATTGTGAACAATAATTTTCGGATCGAATAATTCTCGTATTCTCGACTTGTGGACTCGTTTTTTAGTTAAATTCCCACTACTTCTTATAAATAAAAAAATCAGTTATTACGCAGTTATCACTTTAACGCGTGATACATAATAGTTAGCAATGAATACCCAGAATAAAACTTAAAATGCCTCATGAATTAAGTTTCTGAGACACTAAATGTTCAAAGATAAATTCTTTTGATATTTCGCCTGAATTGGAAGTTTTAATCCTATCTCATGACATCAAGTTTTCTAACGATTTTACGGAGTTGTTAATGGCCGCAGGCCCATTAAGGAAGGTGTTTCAAATTTAAAATAGGAAAAGAACAATCGTTAATGCGAAATTTTACGTGAATCGCAGAAGACAACGAGATAAACCAACATTTTCAGCATTCTTTACTCGGTGATTTTTGTAGCTTTTATTTATTTCAGTTTTCAAACAAACTGCGCATCTATTATTCAGAGAAACAAATACGTAATTTGAGCTTTTTTTTCTTTTTTGTTTTACAGAGGGTGAGCTGAAAGATTTGCAATATTTGGATCATTTTCTGTCTTCATACGTACCTTTACGACGAAAGCTGACTAGCATTCAAAGTATAGGTCATCGTGTTGCCCCGTCTTTAGCCATCTGTCTGCAAGTTCTTCCATTCCGCGGCGGTCCCATTTCTTGTGTTTCGAGGCGAAGAACACCTTTACCCCAGCTGCCACCTGCTCCTGGTTGTTGAAGTGCCGCCTGCGAAGGAAGTGGGCCATGGACCGGAGCTAGTAATAATCCGATGGGGCAAGGTCTGGACTATATTCTGGGTGTGGCAAAGTTCGATGCTCTCAAGTCCCGGAGTTTTGCAAGGGTCATTCGCGTGATATGAGGCCCAGCGTTGTCTTGCTGTAGGAGAGCACGCTTTCTGTTCACTAGTGCCGGGTACTTCTCCTCCAAAACGGCATACATCCGCTCCAGCTATTCAGAGTACAGGTTGCCATTGATGGTCCGACCATCTTGAACAAATTCGTAATGGATTATCTCATCGAAATTCCACCAGACGCAGAGCATCTCCTTGTGCTCGAAGCTCCCACGTTTGGCAACAGGTTCTGGAAGCTGGCCCAGGCTCAACCACTGCCGTTGTGTGTTAGGATTACAGAAATAGGCCCACTTTTCATCACACGTAATATTTCTCTTTATGAAACGTACATCGCGCGGGTTTTCTAGGAGTTTCGTGCACACGTCCACTCGGCGGTTTGCTTCTTCCGCAGGAGCTTGCCGAGGTCCTGAAGGTGACGAACCAAGGTGGTCGGTGATATGCCCAGCTCGCCTGATAATCTCCGAGTGCTGGTGTCGGATTTGCTTCTACGGCTTGGCGCACAGTCTCCGAATCAACGGTTCGCGGCCTACCTGACATTGGCTGATCGTCGAGGTTTCTGTCAACTGAGCGAAATTTCTTGAACCATCTGGTTGCGGTGCTGTGGTCCACGGAGCCTTCCCCTTTCGCATGGCAATTGTTTCTTGTTGCTTGAGCAGCGTTATGGCCGAGTTCAAACTCGTGACGCAAAAGTTTCCTAATTAGCAGGTTGTAGCTGTTCATCTTTTAGTCGTCCCAACCACAGACAGAACGACGACATGCAATGCTGTTCACAGCAACGACTACCACTCTATATCACTTTTGACTGACTGCAGCGCGTGACTGGAACTAGTTTAAAAATTTTGCAATATTTGCTTTAACACAAGTGTTCATGCAAATATTTCAAAGCTTTCGACTCACTCTGTATTTCCCAACAGACTGCAGTTCTTTATGTGTTTAGATACGTTCCCATGTTCTGTATCCCTGCAACATTTTAGAAGACAATACGAAGTTTTTAATGCATGTACAAAAGTCACTACGTTTTTTAAAGTTCAATAACTAAGCTGAGTAGTTAATTAAATTGTAAACACTGAAGTATTTTAAAGACAAATTGTATTTACAAATTTGGAAACCATATAAAACAATTTCATGATTAAAATTAATCTAGGGAAAGGGGAAAAGCTGGTTCCCAGTGTACCCATGTACAGTATACTCTGTATCTCATACAATCACAAAGGTCTTAATCGTCTGGTTCGGTACATCCCCCTTCTGTGACGTGATTGTTGAAAATCAAACCAGTAAATTTTCTTGATTACAATATATTATGTGTGCGTGTGTTAAAAATTTCTGAAGGATACGAAAAATACAGTTTTAAAAACCTTTCTTAAAGACCTGAAAACGAACTTTGAACAGTGGCATACTGGAAGATAATGTTAGTCAGTCTAAATTGAAGTACTAAAATTTGTCTTTACGTATGCTAGTCTACAGACGTGATATCTTTGTATCTGCAAACCTGCTTCAAAAAATTATTTTTGCATCAGATAGCTAACAACTAGGACGACGATTCGCACACTTCGAATTTCAGCTTGGTGGAATAAACATATTTTTATATTTGGCAAAATATAAGTCTGATTGCAGAATTCTGTTTACATTCGATAGCTGCGGTTATGATTAAAACTTTTCATGTATTACCTTCCCCCTCCCCTTATACAATGCATAATTTTGCACCTAGGTTGCGTAAATTTAAAATTCTGCTAGGTGAAGTAACTGTAAATTGATGAACATGGAAATCGCAGCACAAAAACGTAAAGACATGCAAATTATATGAGTCAATGGGTTGCGTGAGACATGCGAATGATAAAAGTTTCGCAGTGACCGATCACGTGGACTTTCGCTGAGGAAGGTTTAAAGACAGAGCACGTACCTTCAGCATAGGCGTCACTGCCTTCTGATTATGGGGGGGGAGGGCACAGATATATCTTCCCTTACCTTCCCAACTCTTGTTCTTCTCACTATAAAACAATGCATTATTTTTAATTGAGAGCTCCTTCTTCCCCCACCCTGTCAATTTATCCATCTTTAGATATTTCATGATGCAATAACCAGAATTTATGTCAGCTGTATTGTACGAGTAATTAGGGGTAAAATCATTACATTGAACTCTTTTAAAGGTGAGTGTCAGCAATGTATTTATTCAGTTAAAGTAAATTTTTTTGTTATTGTTGGAGGTTTAACGACCACCGTGAGCACCTCAATGGGTTATAAATAGTCGCCCGTTCCTAATTTAAAGTCACTGGTTCCAGGGAACGTAGAGAGCCAGTGCCGTAAGACAACACAACATCCATGTCTCACCGGGATTCGAACCCGGAACCCTTCCGGACGAATGATCAGAAGCCATCAGATAGGTTTGATTATTTGTTACATGACTAATGATTACACATTAAAAACATATAACTTGAAATAACCTTTGTGTATGCAGTTTGAGACATTTTTCAAACAACGTGTCGGTTACACCCAAGGTTTCGAAGGCATATTTCTTGTTGAAAACTTGAAATGAGAAGAAACTTCACAAACGGAGCTTTTAAATTCGAGAAATTTCAGCATTGCTTTAGAAAATGTTCTCTTCTAAGAATATAAAAGTCAAATGAGAAAAAGCGTAAAATGCAAGCCTGTTATTTCAGAAAACACATTACATTTGTACTTGGCAGAATATCTCCGATTTACGAAAGTGGTATATTAACACTGATTTTGTACCGGATAAAAATAAACAAAAAAGCGGAAGCAGCAGCTACTTAAATATATTTTGGCAATAAAAATGGGAAAAGTATAGATGTTGAAGAAGTGATTTACCGCTTTCTCGAGCTCTAGCGGACAACAAGAAGAACGTTCTAGCGACAACATTTTCCTTAAAATTACTGCCTTTTTAGAACCTGTCATGCAGAGTAACCCGGCTCCCCTGTCATTTTCATACATATTTTTATTTTGTTTTAAAACAATTACAGTCTAAACAAACAAAAATGTGCAAGACATCTTATCAATCAGACAGGCGAAAACAGTTGGGTGGTATTTTCAAAAACTAGGGCACAAATAGACAGGTTCCTTTATAAATCCCAGAAAACATTTAACAACAGAAACATTTTTTTTAATATTTTGTTTCACTTGAATCCAAATTAGAGAATCAGACGTACTTTTATTTGTGTGATAACATATAATAAAGGACAGGGGAAATTTTTTTCGATCTGTGTCTGGTTTTTTTCTTGTGCATATAGTTCTTTTTGTTTTATTCTATTAAATACATAAAACTAAAATGTTTCTAAAGGTAAAAACATCAGCCTATGATTGTTTACGAAAAACTTTTATAACTATTTTCAACATTGTGCAATTTCGTGTTTCTTGTCTGTTTGTACAATCCTTTGAGACAGCCGGTTAGAAGGCGCAGTACAGGCCAAAGTTTGTAACCGAACAGATATTGCATGCGCAATATACCACAAAAACATTGAACTATTTTTTAATTTGCCCTTGCAAGGGGGAAGGGGAGTAGCCATTTTTCTTTCCTTAAAACAGTTGGTTTAACGCAAAGTAAAAACATATATAGAAATGACGGGGAAAGGGGCTGTCCCGGGTCTTTCTTCTGTATCCGCGTCTGAAAATTAAAAAAAAAAAAAAATCTGTCAAAATCCTGTCCCTCCCCTATCAAAAATGTTTGGATGATCTGTAATTCACAATCCTAGCCTTTGAAGGTCATGATATAATCGAATTACATCTGGCTTTTAAAAGTGATTTAAAGGGAAATGTAACATTTACAGAAAAAATATTCACACAGTTTGTTCGCTTTTAGTTAAAGTTACATGTGAGTTTAGCTTATATCAGAAGCTTTTTCCTTTCTTTTGTGATGAACGGTGGCATGCCCTTTTCTGAGTCTGATTGTTAACGTTTGCAAAACACAAACCTCAACGCGTTTTCTTTCAGGCACTTCCATATTCGCTGATAACAGTAAGCGAATAGCCTTTGTTCTTAAACGCTGTTGTGTACGATTTTTAGTTTTGTCAGCAAAATATGCGTTTACCGGCGTTGCCAAGGTCATGAAGGCGGCAGACATTCAGTAAGTCTTTCTCTCGCTCCAGTCAACTTCTGCATCTCATGTCAATGAAGGTCGTAGGGAGTATTGCGCCCTCTCTCTCTCTCTCTCTCTCTGCAGGGTGAAATTCTCAATATCTGATGCTGTGCGCTGGCATCATGATTGAAGAGCTTCAGTTACCCGTGGGAGGAGAGGGTTCAGCAAAGGTGGAGGTATCAGGACACGCTCCGTCAAGTGTATCTGCATAAACTCAGCGAAACTGCAACATTCTCTGCGAAAGCGCTTCGTGAAGAAATATTTCAGGGGGAAACTGAAAAGGATGGGGGATGGTGCCACTTACTCCTTCCACTTTGATCGCTGGGTAAGTACGTTTAAATTATGATCCCGTTTTGAAGTTTTTTTATTTCTTGTTTGTGTGAGCGCAACGTCGAACACGAAGAACCTGACGCTCAAAATTATGTGTGAAGTTGGTGAACAGAATGATGAATTCATTCGTCAGGCGAAAACTGTCGTTCTACGAAGAAATAAAATATAGCGAGGAACATTTTATTTTGTACTACAAAACTGAACGTAGAATTAAACGTAAATTATGAACTGTAAGCTTGCAAAGCATTTATTTGCATTGTGCGTAAATTTAATTTCCAATTTTTTGGTACTTGAAACTTATAAGGATAAAAGGCTGGGAGCAGTCGTCCATCTTTGATTTATGGATTCTGGTCTTAGGGAAGGAAGAAAACCAGAGCCATTTGCCCGTACCTCACTGCTATTCGAACTACTTGAAGTATAGCTCTTAGCTTCAAAACTACGCCTCTACTAGAAAATTAAGTTATAGGCGTACACTGGTGAGGGATCTATCTATACGAAGGCTTTAAAGTGGTAACATTCTGGAAATGAAAAATTAATATTCAGTAGCTATTTTTCCTGAAATTCCATTAATATCTGTTTGTTTAGTAACAAAAATAAATCGCTCATGACAAAGACTGACACTCAAAATCCAGAATTCGAAATTTTGTAGCCCCAGTGGCCAGAGCTTGAGGGAGGCGTATTTGACAAAAGTGTCTAGTGCTGCTATGGACAAGGGCAAATAAAATCTTCGTATTTGTGCGGAGTCTACGGGAATCATGAACAGAAAGATCGAATGAAGTTCGATAACCGTACTTCCCTCCTTCACTAGAGTAATCTGCGTTTTAACAAGCACAAAAGATTGTGTTATTAGATTTTTTTTTCAAAGCATATATTCACCTCATTTGAAATTATTATTCTCTTTTTATCCCCCGAATTGCAAGAACGTTTCCAGAGCTATAAGAAACCACTCCCAATTTATTTATGATACTATTGATAGCGATCAGAACTAGAACGTGCTGAAGAATTTTTTTCCATTCGACATGTAGGATCCAATGTAAAGTCGAATGAAAAATATAAATTTACGCTATTTAGAGCTAAGTTTACAGCACTTTTAACCAAAAAAGGAAAGTTACGGTCTTAACCACAGTAAAAAAAGATTTTTGTTTTGTTTTGTTTTTTTCAAATTCGACTATCAGAACTATCAGAAGTTCAGATACAAATGCGAACATACACTTTTGGTCCAAGCCATTAGAGTGTGTGAAACACAAATAATAACTCCTAGTGTGTGAAAAATAAATTTTCCGGTAGCGAGACTCGATCCCGCATTGTTCTGCTCCGCAGCAAAAATGCTTTCCCAATTAAGCTACACCGACAAGGGCTTTTTCACTGCTACTTGCCGTCTTGGCATGTACTTCACCACTGTAGTACGACACATATATCCTACCCCTTGAGAAAAGGTTGGGACGGAATCCTGGGTTTCTAAGTCAGCCGGGAAACCGCGCTTGAAGGAATTCACTGTAGAAGAAGGAATTCTCATTTAATTCCAGACGATGTGTGGAAGAAGCATCACTTTTTTTTTTTTTTTGAAGAGAGGAAGGAATTGTTATTAATTTCAGACGATATGTAGAAGGAACATCACACATTTTTCGAAGAACCTAACGGCCAGTAGATCCACTTGTACGTTCGCGCGTCAATGTGAAACGCAAATTTGCCAGCTGCACGGCTGAACCCCCTCCCCAAACATGCTTCTGCTCCGGAGCCGAATGATTTCCCAATTAAGCTACACCGACACGGGCTTTTCACTGCTACTTGCTGTCTTGGCATGCACGTGCATCTGTAGTTCATCACAAATGGATGCATCTCACAGCACCTAGGAGTGACATCACCGACCTACGCGGAATATATACATATACTGTATATACAGACGGCAAGAACCGGGTATGCCATTTCACCAGTACAAAACCCGCGCTGGGGAAAAGGGAAGGACTTCTCGGAGTTTGAACGGGGAATGATTATGGTCCGAAGATGAACACATATCCACACAAGGTGCCGGGCAGCAGAAACCACTAATCTTTGACAGTTGAAGTGAACGCCGGTTGGCACGTACTTCCCGGTATAACATACGGCTCACTATCCCTCAGTTAGTAACCAGGGCTCACAGAGAAACGTTTACGAGCACACGATCTACAGACGCACTTGCGGAGTGCCAGTGTTGATCGACCGTCATCGACAGCTCCGCCTTCAGTGGTCACGCGAGCACCGTTACGGGACAGTGGATAACTGGAAAAAGGTCGACTGGTCCGATGAGTCCAGGTTACAAGTCCAATATTCCGATGGACATGTCTATATTCGACTCCGCGAGGGTGAACAGCTGCAACCAGACTTCCCAGCTGGAAAGGAAATGCCTTTTGCCGGATAAATCATGGTATGTGTATTGTTGTTCTCAGACTGCATGGTGTCTCTTCATCCTCGTTTAACATTCCTTCACCGCCAGATCCTGCCTAGGCACTGTTTCTGACCAAGTGTAACTCTGCACGGTGTCCGTGTATGCAGATGGTACTGGACGCTTTCAGGAAGACAAATCCCTATGTTGAAGGGCAGCAAAAAAGTTCGATGATCATGCCCAAGCATTTCTTTTGCTCCCCTGACTGACACCCCCGGCCTGAATCCCATCGAACATATGTCGAATGCAGCGGAACGCAACATTCGCTGTTCCACGGCAATGTCTCACTCCATCGTTGAACTCTGGGATACCATTCTGTCCATCTGATTTGGAATATGTGAAGACATCTTATGCGGTCTAGTGGAGTCGATGTCACCCTAGGTGCAAGCTGATACAGCTGCTAAAAGTTTCCCAATACGCTATTAAGCCATCATAAATATGATGACCCATGGGTGTATGCATAGCACGACGCCCACCAGCGATAAAATGCAGCATCTGAAACAGCATGTATACATTTATTTTATTAATCATGGTTTAAGCTAGCTAGCGTTAATTTTTTTTTCAGGTTTATTAACGGAAATATAATTGAACTATAGATCTATTTATAGTGTTGATTAAAAGAGTAAGATATCTAATTCGCCCTGTGACGTTATCAGTTCGGCTAGCTGCTAATATAATGGCATGGCATTTAATTATCGGACTAATTTCTGGAATTAGTTTGGTTTCTTTTTGGGGATTTGTGACGTCGGCTGTTTTGCAGATATTTTTAACGACACCAGACAGTGCACTTTTTTAATTGGAAAAGGTTCAGAAATGCATGAAAACCCGTATTCGTAATTTCAGCTATCATTCGCAAAAATAATTTCTCGAATCAGCGAAGTACAGTGCTAGATGATAATTTAAAGTTAAAATGTAGTGTAACGTACCAGGAGATGTGACGTACCTGCCAGAAGGACGCACACGACATAAAAGCAGATAGGAATTAGAATAAAAGTCCGCGTAGCTCAGTTGGTAGAGCTGCTTGTTCCGGAATAAGCGTACTCGGGTTCGAATCCCGGCGTAGGCCAAAAATGACGGAGAAATTCACTTCGCTTTAATGGCGCCCGAACTATCCGGATGACCCGACCGTTCAAAATCTCGCATTATTGTGATGTTATTTCCACACCGCGAGATAGGAAAAATAAGAGCAGCACTTAAAAAAATAAGGGGAGATGATGTAACGTACCAGGAGATGTGACGTACCTGCCAGAAGGACGCACACGACATAAAAGCAGATAGGAATTAGAATAAAAGTCCGCGTAGCTTAATTGGTAGAGCAACTTATTCCGGAATGAGTGGACCCGGGTTCGACCCCGGCGCGGATAAAAATGACGGAGAAATTCACTTCGTTATAGTAGCTGTAAATGAAAGCTCAAAGCTAAGATATAGCTCTAAATGAAAATTTAAAGCGAATATACAGTGCTAAATGAAAATATGCGTTTACATCACTTTGCATGAACGTATGTTTTTGCCACCTGGCGGTAAAATTGCGTGGAAAATCTTGCACACAACTCCAGTTACCTGAAGGGGAAAAAAAATTCTAATTAGATAATTAGAAGCGAAGATATCGTGCCAAACACGAAGTTAACGTTTACGCCATCTAGTGAAAAGACGGACCACAGAAATTAAAAAATACACGAATCATCTGTGAAACCACAAATCTGCCGGTGACGAGATCGAGCCTGCATCCTTCTGCTCCGGAGCAGAATGTTCTCCCAATTAAGCTACACCGATGGAATTTATAGCTGCAATTTGTGCTGTGTTGACATGTGTTTCACCTCTATGGTACATCATATCTATTCCCCCTCCCCGAGAAAGGGCTGGGGCGGAATCATGGGTTTCCGGATCAGCCGACAAACCAAGCTTGAAGGAGCTCAATGTAGAAAAAGTAATTCTGATTTAATTCCAGAAGATGTGTGGAAGGAACATCACACAATTTTCGAAGGATCCAACGGCCAGTAAATTCATTTTCACAATTGGGCGCCCATGTGAAAACACAACTTTTCTTTTTTTTTTTCTTCCGGTGACGGAGTCGAAATGCTTTTCCAATTAAGGTACACCTGCCGAATTTATCGCTGCAGCTTTGCCGTCTTGACATCTGCTTCACCTCTGTAGTACGTCACATATCATCTTTATATTGTGCGATATTCACCCAGAAACGAATTTTTCAAATCCATTGTATATATCCGGAAAAATCGTGCTTACTGCCAAACGGACAGACAAAACAGTGATACAAAGTTGATATGCTTGTTTTCTAAGGACATACTAAAAATATATTTCGCGTTAGTAGAAAGATCGCCGTGATTAAAATAAAAAAACAACATATTAATCCCACTATAATAAATAAAAGTAAACGCATAATCACCGGGTGTTATTAAATATCACCTACTCGAATTATACGTAAGGTTAATTTGATAGGAGTCGCACCGTTATGTTTACAGTAATTTAAAAAACAAAATTGGAATTTACAAAATCACCTGTACTTAAAACAAGAATTAAATTTGTGATCAGTCTGACCACTAATCAGGGGCACCTCTTGACTAAGAACATCGGGGGTGAACAGAGCATGATGTTTTCACCTGGGGGTGGGGTGGGGGGATGAATAGAGCTTTATTTCTTCACTTTCTTGTACTCACCCCACCTCCCCGTCTTCCATATTGAAAAAAATAAAACTGCAGAATTTAAAAATCGATAGTTGTCACTTTTAATCTAATTGCGTTTTAAATTTAAAATAATTAATTTAATTTCGCGTACAACCAATGTAGTCCTTCAGTTTTAGGAATACTTTTAGCGCAGCATTAATATAATTAAATGTTGATTTCCCCCATCTTCAGTGTGTTTTGGGGAATATGGAGATGGTCCCCAGCTGTTTTTCTGTAATGAAGAGTATTCAGCAGCGCTGCAGTGGAGTTAAAGATAATTAAGATTAATAAACAGAGAGAGAAAGAGAGAGAGAGACCCACAGCAGGACAAGAAAACTAGCCCTATAACACCAAATCCAGCGTACGAGCCGTCTCAAAAATCTCAGAAGCTCCACGTCCACCTGGAGCATACAGTGTTGCCAACTCTTGAAAAGAACCTATGGCTAAAAAGTAAAAAATATATACGAAGAGCGTTACACACCCGACGATCCGTGGGACGTGTCCTTAAGTAAAAGGCGGTTCCTTAGGCGTCCTTCGATATCATATAACTGTCAAATGTAAATTTGCCTTTAACTTCTTTACTTATTTTTTGATGGTTGATTTTTAATAATAATATTCCGAACTTAGTAAAGATTTAGAAATTCATTTTTTTTTAAACTTAAGAGAAAAGTTTATTTAGAGATCATTGTAAGAAGATTGTTGTGGCGGCATCGTCCTTCTCCCTTCCCCGTCAAATGGTCTAGTGATGGCCCTACCATTCAATTCGCCTAATTAAAGCAGAATTAGTTTGCTATTCATTGAAACATTAATCCCGCAGTGACAGGCACGCATCCAAGATTTCTATATTTATATTGGTGAGAGGGGGTATTTTGTGCACACACACACACACACACTACCTCCCTCTCCCAGACAGAAATACTAGATGTGTATACATACATGCATATGTACGTATGTGTGTGCAATATATTGTTTTTCTAATTCCATGAACACATAGAGAGAAAAAGAAGTATTTCTTCACGCCGTTTAGAATTGTTTAAAATTTTACAAAACGACTTCTTCCTTTTAATAGTAACCAATCATTACGTATAAATTTTGTTCTCTGCTTATCTACTTACCAGTAATTCAATAAATGTTAATAATTTTGTACAAGAATATTTTAAACTACTTTTCATCTTCCATCCCGGTTACTTATGCTTCACTTTCTTCGTACCTGAACCCAGCCCGATCAGTGCCGATGTCTATATCTACATCAACACATAAATATTTACATCAATTTAATAATTTGCAAAAATTCATGTTTATATGCATTGATTTTACGATTATTCAAGAGTAATGTCTGTTTTACTGCAAAAATTATCTATCTATAAGATGCATATTTCAACATTGGGGGGGGGTCCGGGCTCCCATGAACTTCCCCCTATATAAGTGCCTGCGCTGTAACGAAATAACAATGAAGTTGGGATAAATCGATCTGATTAATGAGCCGTTATTGAAACCATCTGTGTTAAATGCGACTATGCGTTGTAATATACAGGGGTTGCCCAAAATAATGGTAACACCTTGAAACAATAGGTTTTACGCACCTAATATGGTGTGGGAGCACCCTTGAAATTTAAAACTGATTGAAATCTCCTTGGAATGGACGCATACAAGTCTTCGATGGTGATAAGTGGTATGTGGTACCATCCTTCCTGCAGAAACTGCTCCAATTCCTTGAGAGACGCCCGAGGAGGATAACGGGATCGCACTCTGTTTTCCAGCACAGACCACAGGGGCTCAATGATGTTTAAGTCCGGTGATTGTGCAGGTCAGGGAAGGTGTGCAACTTCATCCTCATGTTTCTCAAACCGTGATTGAACAATTCGACTTCTGTGAATCAGGGCATTATCATCTTGAAAGGTGCAATCCCCTGACGGAAACAATGTCTGCGACATTGAATGCACATGGTCGGCCAAAAGAATGACATAGTCACCGCTAGTGATCCGTCCGTGTAAGGTGATAATGGGACCTGCTGCAAACCACGAGATCATGGCCCAAATCATTACGGAACCGTCCCCAGGTTTCACTGTAGGAAGGAGTCAGTTTGGGTTGTAGGCTTCTACAGGGATTCTCCACACGTAAATCCGTCCTATGGTGAGGAATAGTGAGAAACTTGATTCATTGGAGAACAAAACATGTTTCCATTGATCCGCAGTCTACGTTTTATGTTCCTGGCACCACTATAGTCTCCGTTTCATATTCACCTGTTTGTGACACCAGGGGTTTTGCAATCGCAGCTCTGCCGTGAATATTGTGCTTATGCAATTCCCTTCGCACGACATGGGTCGATACTGGGTTTTGGACATGTGCATTAAGCTCAGCAGTCCCTTTCGTCGCCGTGGTCTTCCTCCTTGCAGTCACAATCCTCTTTGATGTCGTCTTGTCTCTCGCAGTGAGTTTTGTTTTCCTTCCACAGTTGTGTCTTGCAGATGATGTTGTGCCATGAACATTGTATTCTGTCATGACCTTCGACACGGTACCTCTCGATACCCCCAATACCTGTGCCACTGCGGTTACCGACGCACCAACCAAACGGGCTCCTACAATTCGCCTTCTTTGGATCTCCGACAGGTGCCTACACCTGGAACAAAATTATGGAAACACCGATTTGCAATGCAATCACACAGACCCTTGAGACTACAAGCAACACTTAAAAAGAAATGTAGCTGCATGTTCATTTTACTCAAAAAGTAGCACATACCAAAGTCACTGTTTTCTGCGAGGTGTTTCCATTATTTTGGACAACCCCTGTACGTTATTTTTTTAAAATAAAATGTTCTCCCCTGCCCAGTATAAATGCACAATAATGTATGTGCATTGGCTATATTTGGAAACTAATGTATGAGTTGCTTTTTTAAATTTGATACAGTCATTTAGATTCAGTTAATTTTCTGAAAGTTTTACAATAAAGTATAATTTAAAATAGTGATGATAGTTTTTTAGAGCACAGAAAGAAATAGAAAAATTAAAAAGTGGTACTTTTAGAAGCACAGGTAATAAAGGGGTCTAAATAATAATAATAATGATGAAAGTAAGAACTCTCTAGAAATATAAGGTCTTTTCTAGTCGGGCTCAAGCATCCAGCGATGTAGTATCTATCTACAGACTGACTGACGCACGTAATTTTTTTTTCTTTTTTCAAAAGGCGCATTAAAAGATGTGGGAACTTAATACATGTGACTCTTCGTAATCCTTGTAGTTTTCAGTAACGAGGCGAGAGCTTTTGAGTCTTTTCTTTTTTAAGCACTCGTTTTTCCTTCTGCGAAACCTGTTGGTTCTTCAGGCATTTCCTCCTCTGAATTCTTTGGTTTGTATGTAATTAGTTTAAGAACTTTGCTGGAGTGCGAAGTTATTCTCCAGGAGAGATAGCACTGCAGAGATCGGCCGAGAGAAGGAATTATGCAAATAACAATGTAGAGGCACAAGGTCACAAGTAATTGGGCTTTTTCTCGAGCAAGCTATCGGGTCAGGAGTAAAAGAAGTGGTTCGTTCACCAGACCAGGTAGGCAGTGCTTTGTGTGGGAAGCCCCCTCTTAAAACGGGCGCCTACGCCTTTTCCCATTTTTAGAACTACTTGATTGAGGCGTGTGTCCCTACCCATGCACAGGACTCACTCAATGTCATCGGAAATACGAGTTTTGATCATGAGATGTTTTTTATTTCATTTTATTTATTTACTTACTTATTATCGTGATGAAAAGACCAAATCAAAACTATTTAACCAAACCACATCTAAATTGTATAGCCACAGTCTGCGTTCACGCAGGGGTTCTTGAAATAGTTCGTTCCATCCTCTTATCTCATGTTTTATTTTAAGTTCCAGATTGGATTTTTGATTTTCTTACTTTCATTTCTGCAAATAGTTTTACCACTACTTTTTGTTTTTCCAAGATCTAATTTTCATTCCCGTTTACTTTCTCCTGGAAAACGTCACAAGTGCTTATTGCCTTTTTTCAGAAACTGTATATCTCAGGCAGCTCTTGTTTTTCTTTAAGTTTCAAAAAGGCCGTACCCGGTGTTGCCGTATTCAGTGACACAACCCTCTTCTCGTGCGATAAGAATTTTATTTATTCCTGATTTAAAACTATAGTTCGCAATGACAAAAAACTTTTCTTCGAGGAAAGACATCAGAGTCGTGCAGAACATTTTATAAAAATATGAGGGAAGATATATCACACGGTATGTAAGATTTTATAAAGATACCAGCTGTACCCTACGCATCATATGGCCATCTAGCGGTAATAAAAGTTCCTCAACTCACACATCGATCTTTAGGAGTGAGATTTATTAATCAGAGTTCTGTGTACACAGAGATTGTGCGCCTGTAAGGGGGGGATACTACTTCAAATAACTTTCATAGCATCATTCTGTATATTTATTTAAAATGCTTAATTCATCATTATAGTATGCTGATACACAAAATGTACATTTACTTGATAAAGAGTACCTGTCTTATCTTTACTGACTTCTTTCTGTGCGTATTCCTTTATTATTGTAACTGGGCATTTCAATATTTAATCTCTCTGGTTTCCCTTTTCCTTCATTTGAGTTTTTTTTTCTTTTTTTTTTCCGTGTTTATTTGTTCGGTTTCTTCCTGCTGTTTCATATTGCTCATTTTTGGGCATGTAGTGCTCAATTATCATTTAATCCTTGGTTTCTTTCTTCGGTTTTTTTTTTCGTTTCCCTTCAGCTGTGAACATTATAATTTCCTGTTTTGAAACGTCATTACTTGGTTAGATTTATGAACAACAGCGCATGAGAGGAACTACATGCCCAAGCTGAAAGAACAGGCCAGAATACACTCAGTGATCACTGAATTATATGACCACCCCTATCAAAAGTGGATGCGGCATGTTGACCACGTGATTTCCAACAGGGCGATATTACTCGACTGACGTAGCATGCATAAGATGTAAGTGGAGGAGTAGGTAGTAAAATTCGGAGCGTGATGGGTAAATGGAAGGATTTATCGGACTTTGAGAAAGGGAAGATTGTGGGAGCTCGGAGAACGGGTGCCTCGATTTCCCAAACGGCTAAAATGGTGGATTGTTCGCGAGCCGCCGTAGTTAAATGTATCAGGACGAGTGAAAATGGTCAAACAACGACCCTGAAGAAAAACTGCACCGAACAGCGAAAGGTTGATGCGAGAGGTGAGCGCCGGTTCCGACAACTCGTGCAGTCCAACAGACGTAGCACTGTTCAACAGTTGACTACCCAATACAACAGAAATCAATGCGGAACAGTGTCTGCCATGACCATGCGTCGCAAGCTCGCACGTATGGGCTATAACAGCAGACGACTCCGACGACATCCTCTCCTAACCATGTTTCATCAGCGCAAAAGACTCTCCTGGTGCAAAGACCGTGCAAATTGGATGTCCGATGACTGGGGAAAAGTGTGCTGTCTGACGAATCGTGTTTTTTTTTACTCCACTCCGTGGATGGTCGTATGCGTATTTGGCGCAAACAGCATGAGGCAGTCGTTCCATCCTGCATGGTCTCCACAGTGCAAGCCAGTAGAGGTGGTTGTATGGTGCGGAGCATGTTTACCTGGTAACTTGGACTTCTGGTGCATGTGGAACAACGTATGACTGGTGCCCACTATCGTGAATTGCTTGCTGACTCTGTACACTCAATAATATTGCACTGTTTTTCCGAATGGCGACAGTGTCTTTCAAGATGACAATGCGCGAAGCCACAGGTCCAATGATGTGAAGGAATGGTTTGAGGAACACAGTTCAGACTTCCATCATATCGATTGACTTCTGAACTCCCCGACATCAATCCCATAGAGCAATTGTGGGACACTGTGGAACGGCATATCAGGCTTCTGGATGCACCAGTCACCTGCATTGAAGGCCGCATTACACACAGCTTGGTAGGCCATACTATAACGAAGTAAATTTCTCCGTCATTTTTGGTCTACGCCGGGATTCGAACCCGAGGCCGCTTATTCCGGAACAAGTTGCTCTACCAATTAAGCTACGCGGACATGTATTCTGATTCCTATCTGCCTTTATGTCATGTGCGTCCTGTTGGCAGGTACGTCACATCTCCTCTCCTGGTACGTTACATCATCTCCCCCTTCTTTTTCTTTTTTTTTCTTTCGAAGTGCTGCTCACATTTTTCCTATCTCGCGGTGTGGAAATAACATCACACCAATGCGAGATTTTGAACGGTCGGGTCATCCGGATAGTTCGGGCGCCATTATAACGAAGTGAATTTGTCCGTCATTTCTATCCGCGCCAAGATTCGAACCCGGGTCCACTCATTCCGGAATAAGTTGCTCTACCAATTGAGCTACGCGGACATTTTATTCTGATTCCTATCTGCCTTTATGTCATGTGCGTCCTGTTGGCAGGTACGTCACATCTCCTCTCCTGGTACGTTACAATACCTCCCGACTGCTTCTGGCATCTTATTGAATCGATGCCACGTCGGATAGCTGCTGTACTGAGTGAGAAAGAAGGACCTACGAAGTATTAGGTAGATGGTCATAATTCAGTGAATACTCCTCAGTCCTCAGTATATACTGTGGCATCGCTATCACTTCCGTTTGTAAAAAAAAAAAAAAAAGAAAATAAGTTACCTGCCTGAAGTGAAAGGAAAGTAGTAAGTACACTCACTACAGGCCCTGGAGGCACCATCACTTCACGAAAGCCCGTGAAGAATTGGCTTTCGTGAAGTGACTCCAGATCCTGAGCTGCAAGCCTCCAGCTACATGTACTTAAACTGCTACAGCTCATGTGGAACAAGGGATTGAAATGATTGAGAACAGCCATCCTTGCTGCATTTTATGCAGAATCCTCAACTATGTCTAGATCCTTATTTGTTGCTGCTGTTTACAAAAACCTTGGTGTAAAAAAGCTTTTGGCGATTTTATTGAAAATTTTCGACCATCGGTTTAATCTTCATCCCTAATTCGATCGAATTAATTTCTTCGAAATCGATTTTTATTGGATGCATGAATTTTCAGTGTCGAAATATTTCGCAGTTTATACTTCTGAATCTGAACAACAAAGACACCTCGAAACTTGGTCCCATTTCAGCTTTCTTCCTCTTCTTTCTTTTCTCTTTTTACTTTTTATGAGAGCATTTCCAACCCTTTGACTTCATAAGTCATTTTTTTTTCGTTAAGCAACTGCGTGAATTTTGATAAGCCAGTATCTCCTACCAGGCGGAAAGTATTATTTACTTAAAGAGATATTTTGCTAATCTTTTTCATTCTTCTTTTTATTTATTTTTTCAGAGAAGATGGCTTAAGCTCGTGGGAAGTACCACATCACTGTATATGGGCTACTTGGTGTGCAACTACAATTAACCAAAACTTTTTGATATTCAACAACTTCAAAAAATTAAATAAATATTATTCACATAATTTGATATTCAATAACGCCTAAAAACATCAAATAAATGTTTCTCACATCTTTCAAACTCATCAAAGTTTAGAGGACTGTAATTTCAAATTAATACAAATCGGTATTAAATAATATTTCCAAATAATTTTTTGTATTAGAAACTTGCAATGAATCCTTTTTAATGTTTTTCGTATTTTTACCTAATTTTCATTGCACTTAAACTTGAAATATGACGAAATCAATTTACAATCGTAGCACGACTGTAGACGAGCGAAGTCAAATATTCACTATCAATACAGTGTCTTATCATGTACTATTTAAAATATCTGGCTAAATTTTAGAATATTTTTCAACAGTTTACACAGGTTTGTAGAGTTTTTTTTACACTGAAAGTTTTGAGTTTTATATTTTCATCAAGCACGGTAATTTTTTTTTTCGTTTGCTTTTTGTTTTTAATGTGTTCTCAGGTTCAAGAAAAATCCTATGAAGTGTTAGCTAGTCACTAATGACCAAGTCACTTCACTTGAGAAACACTACAATAAAATAAAAGTTTCAGCTAGTCACTAATGACCAAGTCACTTCACTTGAGAAACACTATAATAAAATAAAAGTTTCAGCTAGTCACTAATGACCAAGTCACTTCACTTGAGAAACACTACAATAAAATAAAAGTTTCAGCTAGTCACTAATGACCAAGTCACTTCACTTGAGAAACACTATAATAAAATAAAAGTTTCAGCTAGTCACTAATGACCAAGTCACTTTACTTGAGAAACACTATAATAAAATAAAAGTTTCAGCTAGTCACTAATGACCAAGTCACTTTACTTGAGAAACACTATAATAAAATAAAAGTTTCAGCTAGTCACTAATGACCAAGTCACTTTACTTGAGAAACACTATAATAAAATAAAAGTTTCAGCTAGTCACTAATGACCAAGTCACTTCACTTGAGAAACACTATAATAAAATATTTTTTTTTGTCAGAGCAAAAGGTTATTACTACCTTTCCATAAACTACGTGAAAATTGTCAAGATTTTATAGATTTGTTTTATTGTTACTTTCTCTGTTTTTCTTGTCGAGTGTATTATTTGAATCAATGACCATCAATAAGAAGTACAAAATAAAAGAGAACAGATAGACAATGGGCACATAAAAAAATACGATGATTTTCTTTTTCTTTTTGATTCTTATAACTCATATCAGTCGTTTTAATTTGGATATTAATAGTTTCCTCAAAACTTGGTTCAATGAAACCAAATGATTTAACAAAATTTTTGATTTCAAATGACTATTATATAGGACACTATTATTTGACGTATTTATTAGTAATTGCCGCCCCGGTGGCGCAGTGGTCTAAGACGTTGGCCTCTGATCATTCGTCCGAAAGGGGTCCGGGTTCGAATCCCGGTGAGGCATGGATGTTGTGTTTGTCTTACGGCACTGGCTCTCTCCCTTCCCTGGAACCAGTGACCCTAAATTAGGGACGGGCGACTGCTTATAGCCCATTGAGTTGCTCACGGTGGTCGTTAAACCTCCAATCAAAAAAAAAAAAAAAAAAAAATTATTAGTAATTTGAGTGCTTCTGCGTTTGAATCTTAGATATTCTTGACGCAGAAGATCACCGGTGGTCCGAATAATGTACACCAAAGATTATCAGGATAATTTAAAATCCATATATAAATACACTGCAGGACAATTGCTAAGGACGGATGACAATAGCAACGATAGCAACCATAAAATGGAAGGCAGGAAAATGTGGAAATTAGCATAAGTGCGGGATACAGTAAGACGTGTTGTGCGTATGCAAATTTTGGATTGCCGAATTTGTTCGTGACGTCATAGCGCTGATAAGAGATATAAAGGATTTGACGCGTATTGAACTTTGTTGTTCAAACGCAAAGTTTAAAGGGAAAGAATCACTTGACGAACTTGCAATTTTCAGTATGTATTCCCGACATCACCTAGATGATTTTACGCGTGGCCGTATTATTGGCAAGATTGAAGAAGGGCGAAAAATAACAGATGTTGCCAGGGAGTTCGACGTCAGCCACAGTGTTGTTTCAAGGCTTTGGAAATCATTTCAAACAAATGGAGAGCGTAGCAAACGTCACGGGGGAGGTCGTGTTCGCTGTACGACACCTGCAGAAGATCGGTACATAGTGCTATCAACAAAAAGACACCGGCGCAGCACAGCTAGTGAGGTAGCAAATCAGTTTATGGCTGCTACTGGTAAGCGGATCTCCCGAAAAACTGACGCCAGACGTTTGCATGAAGGAGGACTATACGCCCGCCGTCCTGTTGTGTGCATCCCATTGTCCAGACGTCACCGTACCGCCCGTTTGCAATGGTGCCATCAACATTGCAATTGGACTGATAACGACTGGTCTGCTGTCCTCTTCTCAGATGAGAGTAGATACAGTCTATCGTCTGATTGTCGACGACAACTGATCTGGTATGATAGTGGTACTGCATATTGTCCAGCAAACATACAGGAAAGGGACCGATATCCGACATGTAGTGTCATGGTATGGGCTGGCATCATGATCAATGGCCGTACGTCCCTCTATGTGCTTCCAACTGGGACTATGACTGGCCAACGATACATTAATGATGTTCTGCTACCTGATGTTCGCATGTTCCGTGGTGCTGTCGGTGATAGATTCATTTTCATGGACGACAACGCAACATGTCATCAAACAGTCGCTGTCCAGGAGTGTCTTGAGAGCGAGGATATTCAACGCCTCGTATGGCCAGCACGTTCTCCATATCTGACTCCCATTGAAAATGTGTGGGATGCTTTGGGGAGGAGTCTTGCTGGTCGCCAATGCCCTCCAATAAACAAGGACACCCTCATCCGTGCACTGACAGAGGAATGGGATAAATTACCCCAACAGCTGCTTGATAATGTTGTGCAAAGCATGACACGACGTGTGGAATCTTGCATCGCCCTCCATGGTGGCCATATCCCGTATTGACATCTTACGCCGGAACGCCTGCGGACGGTAATTGCACTTTTTTTCACGTTTACGTATTCTGCACAAAATGGCCTGTTTGTCCCTTGAACACGTTCCAAAGCCTTCTGGATTTCAGAGCACAATAAATTGTCTTTCTTGTAATGTCCTGGCATTCTGACATTATTTTATTTCACTTGGCATCCAACCACATTTACTTTTTTATGCGCTATATAGCCGTTTATGATCCGTCCTTAGCAATTGTCCAGCAGTGTACAAATTGTACACAATATAAGTAGCGCATCCGTATGAAATAGTATGTAAATAAATAAATAGTTTTAATGGTTTTGTTCTCAAATGAGGATGATGCGCTTTGAAATATAAGAAACCTTTCAGTTGAATAGAATTGTGTTTGTTTGCTATACCTACTGTAGCACTCAGTTATGATATCACCCAAGGTCTGCAACATTCATGAACGTTACATCCGGGTGTCGTCTTAACCGGGACTGACTTAGATCAGAATACAATGCTTGGCACAAACGCTTGAAATGAAAGCCTATATGAACATCCGGATTAATTATTAGAGTTTTGAAAATAAAGAAAAATATTACGTACCTGTCAGTGGCGTAAACAACCTGCAGCCCACCGCGATTTGATAACGGCTGGATTGTAAGGGGGGGGGGGGTGAGCAATAATGAGCAGTAAAGCGAAGAAACTCAAAGATCTCATAGCAAGGATTCCCTAAAACATCACATCAGGGAAATAACAATCGCATCAAAGTAGACGTGATCCTTCCTCCTGAAAACTGAGTGTTCTAAACTTCAGTGGCCCGCCTTGAACACCAATCGGGCCGCGGGTGGCCTAGTGGGCAACTTTCGTGACTGCCACGGAAAGGACCTCAGGTTCGATCCACTAAATATCCGCCGTGCGTCGGATGGGCACGTTAAGCCGCCGGACCCCGGGTGCTGGCTCCCCGGTAATAAATAAGGGTGTTTTCCACCCCTTTTTACTTCGCTTCAGTGGCACTTTCCTATCAGACACTCTTAGCTCAAATCTCTTAGCTTCCTATTTCTAAGGGTTGTTTAAGACCTGGGGTCAGACACTCCCTTCTTAAAATCCTCTGCATATGATCGCATTTTTGAACACCGATCACCAACTCCGCGGAGTCTCCAGGTGTTTTATCTACGCCACTAATACCAGTGCATTTTTGCCTAAAGTTATTCAAGAGTGAAAGTTTATGTTTTAATTTCGAAATTATGTAGTAAAATATTAATATATATCAAATACGTGGAGATAATGTAAATAGACGATGTCATCGCTCTTTCCACGTTATTTTTTAAACTTTTCAAAACAAACTTTATTTACAATTTAAAGATGAAATACATTCGTGGCTGACAAGGCGAGAGAGCTTTCGCTCCTCAGGAAATTGATGATGGTAAGAGTAAGGTGAATATTTACATATGCAGTGAGTATTTACAGTTGTTTTGCTCATTTGAGCAGCATGTGTGTATGTTGGCTGAGATATAACATGAGAATAGGTGTGTTGAGGTGCAGTTTCACAGATGAACATACATTATTTACAGAGGATGATTTCGCTGTTGTTAGAGTTGGGAGTGGTGCGTTGGTTGGTGAGTCCAGAGTCTTTTTTACAGGTTGGGTGAGATCTGAAAGAGATGGTGCAAATTGTTAACAGACGGAAAGATGCTTTTTACAGACGGTTGAGTGCAGTCATAGTTCCAAACCTGGTTTGCAGTGTTGCTTCCCATTGTTTGGTGCAGGTGCTGGCAGATGGCTCTTTGGAGTGGTGCACAGCGTGGGGTTTTGCTGTAGTTTCTTGAGCTGCTTTTAGTCGAGACGGACCTGGTCGTCGCTGGTGATGGTGAACCAGCTGATGTGTGGGTTCCACCGCTTCCAGAACTCGCTGAGGGTCGCCGTCCTGTGTGCTTCTGTGTAGTCTGCCTGGAGGCGGGCGACGACCCTGTTCCTGAAGTGGTGGAGCAGGCTGGTGCTTGCTGGTGGGTCTGTGAGTGGTGTGTTGTTGGTGTGTTGTAAGTAAAGTTGGTAAATGACATACTTCGCCAGGACGAAGAAGTATGCGCATGTGCTTGAAATGTGTGGTGTGGTGGGTGCAGTGTTGAGGAATTGGTAGTGTTCCATCTTGTGTGTGATAGGGCAGACTTTGGAGGCAAGGGAGAACATCAGATGGAACATCGGGAGAAGGGCTGGGCAGTGGATGTATGTGTGTTGTATGGAGCCAGGCTCTGCGCAGAGGGGGCAGAGGGGGGAAGATAGAATCTTCATCTGGTGTAGAGTGTTTAGAACTGGCAGACGCGGGTGGAGTAATTGCCACTGAATGTTGATTTCGTGTGGGTGGTTGGTGAGTGTGGTGAGTGTGGACCAGACTGGGGTGGATTGGGAGGGAGTGAGTGAAAGAGTAGGGTAAGGTGTGAGGGTAGAGTTCCTGAGGAAGTGGTAAAGTTGTTTTACACTGATAGAGTGTATGTGAAGAGCAGCAGAGAGAGTATTGAGAGTGAAGGGGAGGGGGATTGGCGCTGCCTGGACAGTGCGGATCCCATTGGGGGAGGTGAGGGAGGGGAAGAGGAGGGGACGAGCTTCTTTAATGAGGGTGAACTTATGATTGTTTGAGGTGGATCCAGAGAGGGTGGGAGAGAGCTCGGAGACATGTTTCCAGGCGAGGTTGGTGTGTACGAGCTGGCGTACCGTGACCACCCCCGCTCGGAGCCATGTGGGAAAGTGAAAGAAAGGAAGGTGAGGGGGTGAAGGGTAGAGGAGAAGAAAAGAGGTTCAGAGAGAAGTTCGAGGGTAGAGGTTGGAGAGATCCGGGTGGTGGGAAGAGAGCGAAAAAGGGTGATAGCCTCATGGTAGGTGCGAGAGAGGCGAGTAGGAACTCGGGGTATTGGTCCATGAGGAGGAAAGTGTGGAGAGTGAGAGAGGGGTTCCGCGGAGAAGAGATTACGTTTAGAAGGGTGGAGGTGGCAGGGTTGGAAGAGGTCAGGGCAGAGAAGAAATTGTATTCCGGCACCGCTGGGATCGAACCCCAGAACTCTCGATAACTAGTCGAGTGCGTTCGAATTTACGCTACGGCGCCAACAATTCTCAGCGCCATGCGTGGTTTATCAGTCAGCATCTGACTACACGAATAGGTATTGATGGTCTCAGCAACTGAGATGGCGTCATCTGGTGGCATTTAACGCAACAGCTATTTATGGCATTTAACGCAACAGCTATTCGTGTAGTCAGATGCTGACTGATAAACCACGCATGGCGCTGAGAATTGTTGGCGCCGTAGCGTAAATTCGAACACACTCGACTAGTTATCGAGAGTTCTGGGGTTCGATCCCAGCGGTGCCGGAATACAATTTTTCAGTCGCTATGCGTTGTTTAAAAAATAACGTGGAAAGAGCGATGACATCGTCCATTTAAAATATTAATAATTTTATGTGACGGTAAATACGAGTAATACTTCAGCAGCTTTCAGGGGTGAAAATAGCTATGATGTTAAATCGCGAAATTTTTATGTGCTTTCCTTCTGAAAACCAATATCCGCGTTTTGCTTTACCTTCAATATCAGCGATTTTTTTGCAATGTTCGTTGATAATTTCCTCTCGCTACAGAGTTTTTGTTTTTTTACTATCTACAGAGCTTTCAAAGAAACTTCAGGAAGTGCTGTCTAACTTCTATAGAGTCACGGGCCAAGGTTTTTAAGAGATAGATGGCAGGCCACAAGATTTTTTTTTTTTAAATATATGTGAGATGATGTAAATATAAAGATGTTCTGCTTAATTTATTAAGCCTTCAAGCTATTTTAATGAATATCAGAACAGTTGGAATTTGAAATTTGGAAACGAACAAACAAACGTACATTTAATGAGGGCACTCTGGACAATTAACTCCACTGAACGTTGCTGCATGTCCACTTCGAAGTTAGTCGTTGAAAATCAAAGTAACGGTAACTACTCAAGTGTAAAGTCATTCATACAGTTCTTGTGTCTTGACTTTATGTATTTCATATCGGAAAACGCCTTTTTGCATGCATAGGAACTTCCAAATATTGAAATAATTTTTAATACCAAATCTCTTATGTTTAGTATTTCTAGGTGAAAAAAGTTTAAACAATTAATTATCCTCCAGTTTGTGATCGAACTCTAATAAATTCATCTGTTCGAAATTCACGTTATTGAATTTGATAAGTGGGGTTTGTGCTTTGAATATCAACATTTAGTGGATTGCTGTATGCTTGGTTTGAGTTCAGATTGTTTATACATATCATCAAAATTGTTAATAAGAGTTGTGACGTACTACAGAGGTGAAGCACGTGTCACGACAACAAATCTGCAGCAATAAATTCCGTGCGTGGGAGTGGTTTAGTCGGTTAGAACAGCTGGCTCCGGAGCGAACATCCCCGTCACCGACAAATTTGGGTTTTCACAGAGTGTGGAGCTGTGGAACATTAAAGTCTATAGTTTCACTAAGTATCGTCATTTAATCAAAAAGCTCCTTCCAGGATTTGAAGTGAGTCAAATTGTTTCTTCCTAGATTTGATTTTAACAATAGCAGCTTGTTGCGAAAACCAGCTATATACCTATAAAGATTGCAGATATTTCATCTTTTCCTTGCAAAGCAGTATTTAACGCCGCATTCAAATGCTGCGTGATATCATTTAGGAAAGCTAGTGAGCTAAGGAAAGTGACATCACTGAGACTTAGAGCAATATTACACTTTATTTCTTCCAAATAAAGAGAGATGAAGTTTTTTCCAAAGTTGGATAAACCTCACTAAATATTTTCCAGCACTCAACCAACGGATTCGCGTGCACAGAAGCAAGTCACCATATTAGGCATCAAGTTCATCTAAAAGTCGTTTTGAATTTTCTATGCCCAAGAGCACAGTTTGG
Source organism: Macrothele yani (assembly GCA_039090855.1). NCBI lineage: Eukaryota > Metazoa > Arthropoda > Arachnida > Araneae > Macrothelidae > Macrothele > Macrothele yani. Next base: position 106,252,901 of record CM077007.1, read on the forward strand.
GCTCCCGATTCAATTCGTTATCTTCACTACTTTATCCATTGTACACTGAAGAGCAATTGAATTAGAGACAGCTGGAGTTATGCAAATGTGGGGCTGTAGGCGGCCCTGTAAACGGAAGCGACATGACGTATGCAGCGATCCGACAATATAAGGAGTGATGCGAAGGGAATCAGTAAGAGTCGGACGCAGTATGGGTAAGACGAAGGATCTAAGCGCATTTGATCGTGGGCAAATTGTCGGGACCCGACGAATGGGTCACTCCATCTCGGAAGTCGTGCAGGCACTGGGATTTTTACGAGCCACTGTGTCACGGGTGCACCGTGAGTACATCGAATTCGGTAAAACCATCCCTGCCGAGACGAATCGCCCCCGTCATCAGAGCGAAAGGTGGTGCTGCACGTTACTAGACAGGTATCTCTAATTCAATCGCTCTTCAGTGTATATTTGATAGTTCCAGAGAAGACCCACATAATGCTTGTTGATGTACAGTGCAATGTAACATTTGACATTTAATACCATAGCAAACCAGCAAGTCCAAAATTTTCCGTAGTCATACATTTAGTTCCATCAATTACAGGTGCATTTATCGAATCCACTGCACTCTGTTATTTTTAGGATTTAAGTTGGTTATAAATGTCTTCTGGCAGCCCCGGTGGCGCAGTGGTCAAAGTGCTGTTTAATGGCCATTATTCTGAGAAGGTGTGACGTACTACAGAGGTAAAAGCACGTGTCCAGACGACAAAGCTGCAACGGTACACTCCATCTGTGTAACTTAGTTTTAAGAGCAACTTACTCCGGTGTGAGAGGGCGCGAACAAACTTGTGTTTTCACATTGGCGCCCGAACGTAAAAATGGATATACTGTATAACGTAACCCTTTTTCGTGAGCAAGTTTGGTGTTACGCTATGTCTAAAACCATGTCTAAGGAAATGTTAAAACAAATGAGAATACGACGCAATAGTTCCTAACTAAGCTTTTACGGCCCGCCGAAACATAAACAGAAGTCAACTTACGATAACCTCTTATTGGTCCAGCAAATTGAAGACATCCACAATATAGCCACTACAAGTTGTAAATTTCACATTTATCTTAACAGCGATCGAACATCTCCACACACACACATACATTGAGCAACTGCTGTATCGTCGTTTTTTATCTATCGTTCTTATCACATTCATACGTCACTCACTCTGACCTCAATTGTGTTGCCAACCTCATTCTTGTGAGGGAGAAGATATCACGTTAAGTTTGGAATGTGTAAAGGAGAACAATTTTAAATTTGCATAGGAAAAGGAACTAAAAATGAAAGTTATTTTAGAATATACGTCACAACTGGCCGTTGGATTCTTCGAAAAATGTGTGATGTTTGTTCTGAACATCGTATCTAGAATTAATGAAAATTCGCTTTTCGCTTCAAAAAACAAAAACAAAAAAAAAATTAAGAGGGAGATGATGTGACGTACTACAGAGGTAAAAGCACGTGTCAAGACGACAAATCTGCAACGATCCATTCCGTCCGTGTACCTTATTTGGAAGATCAACTTTCTCCGGAGTGAGGGGGCGCGAACAAACTTGTGTTTTCACGAAGTATCCGGGTTCGAATCCCGGTGAGGCATGGATGTTGTGTTTGTCTTACGGTAGTGGCTCTCTCTCTTCCCTGGAAACAGTGTCCCTAAATTAGGCACTGGCGGCTGCTCATAGCCCATCGAGTTGCTCACGGTGGTTTCCCTTGTTAAACCTTAAAGAGAAAAAAATGTCTTCTGCTTTACTTGTTTCACGTAATGAAGCCCATTTTAAAAGCTCGTTGGAACACTTAAAGTTGTTATCTACTGTTCTAATAAATACTAGTGTCAGACACATCAGTAAACTCATCTATAATACTATAGAAAAATAAGAGCAATCCTGAATTTCCTTTTTAGTTTGCTACTAACATATTTATTCATCTCTGGCACACGTCAACTTATAGTTTCATGTAAAAGTGAACACTTTCAAACGTTTTAGCTAGTTCATCTTCACTAAAAGCTTTAGTCACATCAATAGCACAATTTTTTATTAAATTTCCATCAAAAAATGGTTACTTCACTTCAACTATTTTTTTAGAAACGGCAAATCAAGCGATTAAAGAAAACTCTTGAGATTTTGTTACAGGTGTAAATACATATATTCCTCTGCTTTGCAAATCTGACTTTTCAAATTCTATATTAAAGTAGTTCTTCATTCACCCGTGTGATTCAGGTGCTTTGTTTTATGTAAAGAAGTATAGTGGCCCTTAAAATGTTATTATGTGCTAACTGCTGCAATCTGAGAACGAGTCAAACAGCACGGTTTTACTTTGAATATGATAAACAAGTACTCTCTCTTTATCTCTCTCTTTCTCTCTCCCATCGTTCTTGAAATTCACGATTTTCACACTTTGGACTTCTTTTCTTTTTAACTACACGCATTCTCGTCTGTTTTAAGACTACAAGGTTTTATGTACACTGCTGCTGTTTGTTGAAAATGCAACACCGGGAAAAATGTGTGCGATCGGACTGAAAGTCGCAGGATGAGTGAGGAGATGCAAATGCTTGCAACCAAATGATTTGCACTAGGTGGCCGAGTGATCTAAGATGCTGGTTTTACTTAATTCGTCCGAGATGGGCCTGTATTCCAGCCCCGGATGCGGCATATGTAGTGCATTTGTTCGATGGCTCTGGCTTTTTCTTTTCCTTGGCCCTAAATTAGGGACGGTGATTGCTTGTTGCTCATGGTGGTAGTTAAGTTCCCCCTCCCCCGCAATAAAAATTATGCCCGTTGTCTTTTCTGTTGCTTAACTTTTGACTGACAACGTATATTACATTTTAATGTCGCATATACAGAGGGTGAGTTGAAAGTTTTGCAATATTTGGATCACTTTATGTCTTCATACGTACCTTTAAGACGACACCTGAATAGCATTCAAAGTATAGGCCGTCGTGTTGCACCGTCTTTAGCCATCTGTCTGCCAGTTCTTCGATTCCGCGGCGGTACCAGTTCTTGTCCTTCGAGGCGAAGAAATCCCTACCCCAGCTGCCACCTCCTCTTGGTTGTTGAAGTGCCGCCCGCGAAGGAAGTGGGCCATAGACGAGAACAAGTAATAATCAGACGGGCAAGATCAGGACTATATGCTGGGTGTAACATCAGTTCGATGCCCTCAAGTTCCCGGAGTTTTGCCAGGGTCGTTCGCGTGGTATGAGGCCGAGCTTTGTTCTGCTGTAGGAGAGAGCGCTTTCTGTTCACCAGTGCAGGGTGCTTCTCCTCCAAAACTGCAGTACATTGGCTCCAGCTGAACACGGTAGAGGTTGGAATTGATAGTCCGACGGTCTGAAGCAAATTTGTAATGAACAGAATTCCACCAGACTCAGAACATCACCTTGTGCTCGAAGCGCCTACATTTGACAACAGGTTCAGGAAGATAGTCCGGGTTCAACCACTGTCATTGTGTGTTAGAATTACGGAAAGAGATCCACTTTTCATCGCACGTAACAATTCTCTTGATGAAACGTACATCGCGCGGGTTTTCTAGGAGTTTCGTGCACACTTTCACTCCGCGGTTTGCTTCAGCTGGCGTCAGTTCGTGAGGGATAATGCGGCAGCTCCTGTAGACCTTGCGAAGGTGACGAACTACGGTGGTCTGTGATATGCCCAGCTCGCCTGATAATCTCCGAGTGCTGGTGTCGGATTTGCTTCTACGGCTTGGCGCACGGTCTCCGAATCAACGGTTCGCGGCCTACCTGACATTGGCTGACCGTCGAGGTTTCTGTCACCTGTGCAAAATTTCTTGAACCATCTGGTTGCGGTGCTGTGGTCCACGGAGCCTTCCCCTTTCGCATGGCAAATGTTTCGTGTTGCTTGAGCAGCGTTATGGCTGAGTTCCAACTCGTGACGCAAAAGTTTCCTAATTAGCCGGTTGTGGCTGTTCATCTTTTAGGCGTCCCAACCACAGACAGAACGACGACATGCAATGCTGTTCACAGCAACGACTACGACTTTATATCCCTTTCGACTGACTGCAGTGTGCGACTTGAACTAGTTTAAACTCGTGACATACCCACCACAGCACATGCGTTTATGCAAATATTGCAAGACTTTCGACTCGCCCTCTGTGTATGATGTTTTTTGCAATGCATGTACTATTTCCTACGTATGAATTTTATATTTGTGCTGCAACAGTATAATTTTTCTTTTATTGACTGAAAATGTAATTTTTCTCAAAGGCTATGACCGAGTTTGAAAAGATCCAGAGGACTTATTCGAAGAAAGGAGAGCTGTATGAAGATCCTAGCTTCCCAGCAACTCAGGTTTCTGTATTCTATCATCAAACACCACCATTTCAGTTCATCTGGAAACGACCTAAGGTATGATTATGGCATGAATCTGGTTTGCTTTTGGGGGGAGCGGATAAATGTGTATGAAAGACAAGACTTACAGGGCATATTATCAACACCACTTTTCTTTTAAAACGTGTAACTGCTCGAAAGCAGTTTTATTTTTGTCAATGCTTTAAGTAATAGGAGTAATGTTCATGGCAACTGAAACCAGGAAGAGAATCCCAAAGGTTTGAATGCAGAAGGAATGAATGAACTGCCAAAGCAACCAGTGAGACAATCAGCAGGGCACAATGTAGAGTACATAAGGGACACAGCTTCACAGGTGTTGAGAGCAATGCCGATGATGATATCGCAAAAGATTAACTGAGGTGTACAAAACGGATTGAAGAAAACTAGTGAATGCGTGGTTATTTATCAGACGAACTTCTCTTTTCTGTCAGGCATACTTCTTAATCATGTACCGTATAACTATAACATACAATAACTATAAGAGAGTAGTTCTGTTAAATAAATTTAGAAAAATATAACCAGGAAAAGAATTTCATCTACTGCTTCTTCTAATCTTTTAACTTTCTTGTACTGCAACATTACTAGTAATTGGATAAGAATAAATGTACAACAGTCAACCTCCTTCTTAATTGTTATAGCACCTGATTATTTTTCCCGGTAAATTTAGGGAGGGTCTCCCCCTTTGGGAAATTTCTGGGTGCACTTCTGGTCAGGCATCAAGCATATGTATTGCTAATTTTTGTGTAGTCATCAAAATACGAAGAGAGAGAGAGAGAGAGAGAGAGATTTTGAAGTTTTAAAAACAGATTTTACAGAGGGAGAAATGTGGCATTTTCTACGACAGGTTAGAATAATGCGTATATCAATAACAGAGCACTCACTACAGCGAGCTTTCTTGTTTCTTTTTATGCTTCTGGTTTGTTGCGTCACCTATCAATAAGTGTGCATTTCCATAATATATAAATGGAAACAATTAAAATATTACGCTTCCATTTATGCGAGATAACGTGGAGGAATGCTATAGGCGCAATGGTGACGCCGCCATACACACGTTCTTACCTTTCGTATAGTATAGTATAGTAATTTATTATAAAACATGTACCGCCAATTGGCTTCACGGGGATTAATAGAACCAATTACATGCGGGAATAAAAGCCCCGCTAATCCAAATACACATATTAATACAATCTTTCAAAAGAATGATGTTAAACGAAAAAAGTTTTCAACAACACAAAACTAAACTCCACATAATCACACCAATAATTGAACATCAACATTTTCCAACTCCCAAATCAGCTGACATCACATAGAAAAAAATAGAAATAATTAATAACAAATGTTATAAATTAAGTTAAAAGTCAAACCCAAAATGTTATATAATCAATGGTATTATAAAATCAATGATAAATTAAAATCAAACTTATGTACACCATTGAATCCAAGCTTATGTTGACCATTGAATTACTAAATCATATTATGTAATCCATTTCACTAAAAATTACAACATAATTCACTAAAAATTACAATATAATTCACAAAAAATTACTAAAATTACAACATAATTTGTTGCGCCACCTTTCGTATAGGTGATGCCATTTTAGCTCTGCTACTTGCTTGTAATAAGAACGGATCCTCACTGATCAAAAGAGTGAGAAGATTCAAATACACGGCATCGATAAATGACATAGATGGAGTTCTGAAAGCAGAAGTGAACATCCGAGTGCAAGCAAGATGGAATATTTGGAGAAAAAAGGGTGTGCTATGGGGTAGAAGAATACCAGTGAGACTAAAAAGTTGGAGATCGAAAGGGATAAGTGAACAGCGGAGTGCAAGCAGGATAGAATAACTGGAGAAAACAGATGTGTACTATGAAATAGAAAGATGCCAGTGAGGTCGAAAAGTTGAGTTTTCAATGATGTAATATGATCAGCAACATGGAAAGTAGTCCTGAGACTAGGCCACATATGAGATGTTTAGAGAATAAACTAAGTGTTGCTGAAGTGAAGATTATGAGGCAGATGTGTGGTGTCACCAGAAATGACAAAATTAGAAATGAGACGATAAGGGCAACTCTTAAAGTGACAGAGGTTTCAAAGAAGGCTCCCGATTGCCTTAGTAAGGTCATATCTTGAGAAAAGACAAGTAATGCGTGACGCGCAGAGTTATGGACATGGAACTTCTTGGAAAGCGAACTAGAGGAAGACGAAATGTGTGATTGAACGACTGTGTCAGCAGCAACATGAAGAAAAAGGAAACTGAAGAGCGAGTTGACACAAGGTAGAAAAAGAGTCCAAAAACTGATAATGAAATGCTTTTTCATTTGAACGTTTTTTCATAAATTTGAGTCCAGCGTTAACAGGTAAAAGCGGAGGTGGGGAGCATTGCCGTAGATCCCGGTATACTGAAGGCTTTGGAGTCGAGTTATGTAACGTAATAAACAGAAAAACTTTTCTGCGTAATCAGATCCGCGGTTGGCAAAGGTATACTGTATTTGCCTTAAATCTTTACTAATATAATTATGAATGTGGCGCTTTTAGAACAGTTTCTGTGAAACTCGTGCCAGCTTACCGGTAAATGCAGTCTTCCGGGTAATTTTGGTCGAATTTTCAAGAAATAGTGTTTTTGGTGATGTAAATGGAGCAAAAAAATAAATATGGAAGATATCAAAATGGTTTTAAATTGTCTTTAAATGAAAAGGGCTACGGTTCCAAATCTATGAAGAAAAGGAGGGAAGAGAATGCTTATAAAAGGTACCTTTTTGATACGTTTATTTACTTTCAGACCTAATTTTTCGGATTCTATATGTTTTATTTATCCATAAATATATTCAGAACACTTTCTTAATTTCATATGTATTAAACGATATATAATGAATAAGATATTTTTAAAAATGTATATGTATTCTATAAGCGAATTTATTGTATCCCATATTTCAAATACTGCGTCGTACGTTTTTGTGATGATAAATGCCGTTTTTCTTTCTATTTTTTATTGTTCCCCACGAGCTGCAAGGGATCTGCGGACAACAGAATGGAGCACGTATGCTGGGCTATTACTTTTTTTTAGATTAGCTACAGAATGGTTGTCCTACATACTGCAGTTGTCGAGGCATTTAGTCACCTACTTTTTTTCTGCAAATTTTTGTTTTGTTTTGTTCTACAAATGATTTCGTAGAATAAATGAGTCAATATCGTATAGAGGTGCGGCGATGTCCAAGACGTTTTGGTCTTCCTCGCAAGATTATCCTGTAAGAATAAGGTCACATGACGTGGAGTAGCTGGAAGATAAAATTCATGTACATCGTCTTCACGCGCAAAGGTTAGTGGGTTCATTGAAACGAAGGTCACGTTCCTATCTACGTGAAGGGTGTGAAATGAGGTAGGTTCAAGGGTGTAGGCCATTCCCTAAGCAAACGACCAATCCTAATACTACCACAAGAGAGATGCCACGGAAGTTTAGGAGGAAATGAGCACGGCTTCTGAATTTTTCTGCTTTTTTTTTAAGGGCCTCAATTTTGAATTCACAAAGTGCTGCAAATCCCGCGGAACCCTCTGCGAAATTTTAAAGCAACAGAAATATTATCACAGACAGACGATAACATGGGCATTTGTTTTTCTTTAGCTGCAGTATATTGCTGCTGCTGGGAGAGAAAATTGTATGCTAAGAAAAACTGGAAAATCTTAATAATTGTTACCCATGTACGACGTCAAATGAATTTCCTAGTTAATTTTCCAGAAATAGAGACATCACGGAAATGCAAGCAATTATGAATGTAGTTGGAAGATGTAGTAGAGCCTCGTAGGGGCGTACTGATAGTCACCGCAACCACCGCATTGCGACGAAAAGGGACGGGGGGGGGGGGGGTTTACAGATAATAAGAGGGTCTCTAATCTCAGGAAAGAGATTTTGCAAAACTTTATACGGAAACGACATACAAACCTGGTTATTTTTAAAATAACAAACTCATATGAAGCTTGAAATTTTTGACGGCAACTTTGAATGAAGTATTAAAAAGATAAGGAATTTTCGGTAGTTCTTTCAGTAATAAATAAAATACACTGCCAGACAAAAAAAATGCCACACCATGAAGGAATACTTGAAAACAGATTAAACTGCACACACAGATAGCCAAGTAGGTCCTGAACAAATGATTTAATTGTCACATACAGACTAGGCTTCAGTGGCCGAATATACAGGATGATCAATAAGGAGTGTGGCTCCCATTTTGGACGATACAGCGGTGAATCCGACGTGGCATCGAGGCAATGAGAGTCCGAATAGAGTCCTGGGGTATCGTGGACCATGTGGTGTTGATCCGAGTCCACAGTTCATCTTCATTTTGCAGGGGTGGGAGGGTACTCAACCGAAGCCCAATCGTGTCCCATAGATGCTCGATGGGCGAGAGGTCGGGGGATTGTGCTGGCCACGGAAGCATCCGCACACCGTGTAAAGCATTCAGGCTGATCAGAGCGGTATACAGCCGGGAGTTTTCCTGTTGAAAAATGACTTTTGGGATGCCCTGAAGATACGTCAGTGCAACGGACCGCAGCACCAGGTGAATATGGCGGCGTGACGTCAATGTGCCCGTAATGCGTACCAGCGGTGAGCGGTTGTTGGCGCTGATAGCACCCCACACCATGATTCCACGTTACGTGGCCGTGTGGCGCTCCACAATGGCGGAGGAATCAGCCCATTAACCACGTCGCCTCCAGACTTTCACACGACGATCATCCATGGTGAGACAGAACCGCAATTCGTTGCTGAACACCACACTGTTACATTCGCCCCCCCCCACCCACGCAGCTCTGGAGCGACACTACGCCAAGCAGTGACGACGGTGGCTCGCTGTTAAGGGTAGCCTTCGCAACGGACGGCTGGACAGCAAACCAGACGCAGCCAATCAGCGCGATACTTCCGCGTCGATATCGGAGCATGCAATCCTTCTCCGTACACTCCGCAAAATGTCGCCCGTTGTAGCCTGTGGGTCCGCTACGGCATGACGTCGGATGCGACGATCGCTACGCTCGTACGTCCGTTTCCCTGCTCCGGTCCCGCTACGACGTTGCACAGATCCTTCCTGGGACCACTGTCTCCAAATGTGACCGACAGTTGTTGCATCACGTTGCGTTTCTTCCGCAATACGACGCAAGGGCCATCTGGCGGTAAGAAAACCCGCGATGACACCTCTCGTGAACTCATCCGTTTGATGAAATCACGTACGACGTTGTCTTAACGGCATTGGCACCCCTTGTTCGTTCTCCAGACACGGTTGCAGCAGAACCACTCACTTCTCGAGGCAGTGACGACGTCTCGACTGATGGCCTCACGGGCTGGTTGTCCACTTATATCCCGCGCGCCGTCCTGCAAAAGCAATCATTTGCATAACTTGTCCATGTGCACCCACACTGCAATTTGCATGGAGCTGCGTTCACGTCTTCGTGGTGTGGCATTTTCTTTGTCAGGTAGTGTATTTGGAATTTTTTTTTTTTAGTTTTAGTTTGTAAAAAGTGTATGGCGGTAAAGCAGCTATTCTAGAAGATTTAGGCCCCTTTTCACAGCTACAACAATAGTTCTTATACATGTGAGAATGTGAAAAAAATATCAGTTCAATGAATGAAACTTTTATACCATTGAGGATAAGGTGTTATGTATTACACTTGTATGCACATAACTACGTATACTTCAAAATATTACGAAGTGAAAAGTGTTCTTCTCTGGGACGAAGAAACAGAGAATTGTATTATTTTTTTTTATTTTTTTTTTATGACAGAGTCAAGAGAAAAGCTTTTTACTATGTGCTAAATATTGTGGTACAATGTTAAATGTATTTTCACATTCAAGAGTAAATAATTTAAGTAGTTTTGCTTTTTTGGGGCCACAATTCTGAATTCTTACTTATTTATTTGCTTACTTATATTTTCGTATAAATCGGAAAAGGTCATTAGATACTGTTAAACAGCAGTTATATGTTTTGTGTGTGAGTGTGTGGTCGTGAGTCATTTCAAAGAGACTGTTTCTAGTTGTTTAAAAAATAATATTTGCATGATATGATTAACTTCTGCGTAAATGTTTTGTAGAACTTAATATTGGTATAAAACTAGGGCAATCATTTTAATTACAACATTCACATTTGTGTTACACGTAATAAAGTGCAATGCGTTTGGTTTTACGGAAAATACCCGTAGGTTCCGAAGAATTTGAACTATTAAAACGCCTGTAAAAAGCTAGTTAATAATTCGGAACTGAAAATTTTTAGTAATTAAAAACAAATGGATTTTTGCGAAAGGGTCTCGAAGATGTCTTTGGCGAGGGGACTCAAGTTTTTCCAGTACGCTACTGGAGCCTCGATTATACGTTTGTCTAAGAGATGGACTTAAGAAACGTACAAAAGAAATTTCAAAATGATAAATACTGTTGTAAAATTTTGAATGCCTCCAAAGAAGAAAAACAAGTTAGTAAAATCATGCAACGCATTGATTATAATACGCTTTCCAACATACCAGAAATCATTACTCAAGTTACTACTCAAGTTATGAGGATAATGGCTGTGGAATAAATCTCACTCCCGTGTCCTGACCTTTGATCTCATTTCGATGATATTAAACAGAATTGGTTCGGTATACCTCCTGAGCAACATACTAAAGTTTTGTCGCAATAGAGGCATTTTTAATCAAGTTATGAGGACAATAGCTGTGGAATAAATCTCTCTCCTGTGTCCTGACCTTTGACCTCATTTCGATGATATTCAATAGAACCGGTTCAGTATATTTCCGGAACAACATGATAAAGTTTCGTCGCAATCGAAGCATTTTTACATAAGTTAGAATGCATAAGGGCAATGGAATTGATCCCGTTCCTATGTCCTGACCTTTGACCTCATTTCGTCCGTTCTAAATAGGGTTCATCCTCAGGTGGTCCCCTACCACATACTAAAATTTCATCGAAATCGAACTATTTTACGCGAGTTATCGTGCGGACGGGCGGACGGACGGACAGACAGACAGACGGACGGACAAAGCTGGAGCATATACGCTTCTTCAACCTACAGTTGGAAAGCGTAAAAAAGGGGAAGGGTAGGGAAACCTCGTAGTTTTAGATAATGTAAGACATATAGACATGAATACTTTGTTCGCCATCTTAAGCTTATGCGTTTTGACTTTTGTATTATTTTTTTTATTGTAATTTCATTATTTTTACTAAGTTAAGACATTCTATACGATTTCATATTTTCAATCTGTGGAAAAAAACAACAACCTAACCTTTGAAAAATTAGGTAATAAATCCGAATACAGTTTTGTTGTATATTCAGTAGCCCTAACCACAGTATCTGTCATTTTCTTGTAGGACTTCCGTCCACAGTGAGTAGAGTTTGGGTCCCAGCCACCTACAGCGAGATCGCCTTTTGGGTAGGACACAGAAACAATGAGAGCAAGTCTAGCGACTTTGACAGAATTGTTTGTAGCGAAATTAGAGTACAATAAATGGCGCCACCGTACAAGTACGATGTTGCACACAGAGGGGGTGAGAGAATTTCAGGAGGGGGGCATATGAAAGGAGGCCCATTTAACCAGTGGGTCCAACCTGGGGGCCGTCACGTAACGTGCTCGTCCGATGCACGGCGGATATTCAGCGATTGTTAGTAAATCACACCATCTCCGAAAGATCCGCCCAGGTTCGAACCTGAGGACCTTGCATTGATAGTCTGACTCGCTAACCACTAGGCCATCCGCGGCTCATATTCAGTAGCCCTGTTGCACATTCTACACTTATAAGCATCGCTTTTTCCAAAGCAGTTTGTCCACTAGCAGATTTAGCATCCCTGCCAAGTAAAATTTTCACTAATCTTTGCTTGTTTTAAATTTCTTGAAGTCAGAAAAAAAGAAGAGAATTGTGAACGTTTTTTAGTAAATTTTTAATTGCATCATCTATTTCATGGGTGAAAAACCAACACAAAACAATCTGATCTGCTATATGTTTGTCAAGGATGAGAAGACATGATTTTGTTGATCCTTCGTCACAATGGCATAATCTGGGAAGCTTTCTTCTTCAGCCAAAAGTTTCCACATGGCAAGCGGAATATCATCTTCAAAATCTTCACCTCTCTGCGTAATCTCTGTTTTCTGAGTTCGAGATTTTTGAAAAAAAAAAAAAAAAAACAGGTTTATGAAACAATTTTGTATTGTTTTTGATGAGACTTGCAGCCATTGAACTGCTGTCAGTCATGACTTAAAGAATGTCGATTTTCAGATTATCTTGCTCATCGTTCTGCAAATAATCGATAGTCAACTGCACAAATCTTTCACTGTAAAAAGCTTCGAAATGTTTAATTATGGCCAATTCCAGAGGCTACAACCTGCTTGGGGGCGGATTGGCCCACCGTGATACCGGGACATTTCCCGGTGGATCACTGGAGAAATGGCCCACTTTTTCGTAATCTTTTTTGCCTGAATTTTTTGGAATGAACGAATTTTGGTACTTATGAAGAATAACGGTTAACTTCATTTGAACTTTATAACTGTCTGAAAAATGATTTCCTCAAAAAAGCTCTTTCATCTATTTATATGTTGGGCGTTTGCTTTGAAATGATAATCCAAAATTATCTGTACCTATGCCAAAAAAGAGCCATCGGACCAAGCACACAATTATAAATGCAAATTTAAAAGCTAACTACTGTTAGACATAGGTAGTTGACCTTTAAGCCTAGGGTCATTGACAGGCCCCACTATCCTTTTGTAATCTTGTAGGAGACACCACTACTTATTGTAATGGCTCATCACCCAACATATTTATATACAGACTGACATCAGCACAAAACGATTCTCCAGCAGAAATATTCCGCAATCCGTGTAAAACCCATAATTGTTTTAAACGAAACAACGATTTACCAGTATTGGTTCATGGTTCAAACTAATGGATAGACTTTTAAAAGGCGTCTACTCAAGGATGTACCATTGCGCAGTAAGCGTCCACAGAATCAAATAAATATACAAATTAACTGCGTAAGAAAATTGTTAAGAGACATGAGCACGTTTCGATTTCCACAACAAACTTTATCGGGACTAAGTCGGTAATTGGGGCTTCAAAAGAATCGTGTTTTATTTTATTTTTTTGTCAAAACCAAATTTTTAAAAAGAAAATTTTCTGGAATTTAAAAAATCCGCTCCTGATTGAATACAGCCTGATTCGACGCTACATTCACTTATGGGCGCATTTAAAATTCTTTCGACAACATTGCTAAAATTTGTTCATGACTAAATTTCTTTTGCAATGCATATTTCAACAGTTCTGTTTCACCCAGGATCTAACAGAATTTTTTTTTCATGAAGGAATTTATAAGGTGTTCTCATGTAGATACCTATGTTTTTGCAGTGGACTGAAAGACTTAAATTCCAGACCTGATCTAGTCGTCCCAGTCCGCCCCTGAACTCGCTTGTGTAATTTCGAGATAGAAACCTCTTCAACACTGACCAGAAAATCAATGTTTCTCGAGTGAGAAAGGTGTTGATAATATCTTACGCTTCTCATGCGTATCTGGTTCGTTTCTTTAAGCAGCCATTGGAAATATTCCTCGCCATCCAGGACTCTTTCTTCGTAGTGTAGTGCGTATTTCACTCTGTCTTATAATTTTAAAAGCAGTGCGGTTTTGCGTACTTCTCTATCGCTAATGGCATACGTTTCTTTTTCTTCTGATCCGTCAGCGTTTTTACACAATAAAACAGTCAGCTTTTTCTTGCTTCAATTACCAGCGTGGCATGGATCAGGTTTTAATGCGAGAGTCCTTAATGTCAATAAGGAATAAAAAATTCCAGTTTCATCAGCATTAAAAATATTTTTGGGTTCATATTCTTAAATTAGTTCCACTAAAGCATTTTTTCATTCTTGCACTATTTCAGGCACCATATTCTCTTGCAAACAATTTTACTAACGATGCCATGACGAACTTTTTAAACTTATAGGGTGATCCATTGGAAAATGAAATATAATTTTCTTCAGTGTTCATCTTTAAAGCGATTTCCTTCGGTTTTTCTCTCTTCATTGTTCCACCAATAAGAATTTTCGCTGCCCGATATAGATTAAAAAAAAAACAACTGTAAAAGAACCTCTTCAACTTAGTTGCATTTAAAACCTTGAACACAAAAGTTTTTTGAAGCTGATGGCCTGTGCTCAGGGGCGTTTTCCTCAGTTTCTTTCCTCTTGCGTAGGATGGTAGATACCATAGAAGCTGCCATTCCCAAAATTTTCCCCAAGTCGACTTTGCCAGTTTTGAATTTGCATCATATTGTTTAAAAGCATTTCATTTTCCCCTTAAAGACAGACATTTTCTTTTTTGTGACGCCATCCTTGAGTTTCAAAATGCGAAGAGGGTTAAAAAATTTACAGCTTTGATTGCGCAGTAAATGCAAAGATACTCTTAGACTGGTAAAGTCATTCTCCATTCCGTTCTTCCGCGAGTAGATGAAGCACCCTCTGTAAAATATCACCGAATGCGCAGTTTATAAACTTGATTTCTGGTGGGAGAGTGGAGGTGAAGCTCACTGTTTTTTCTGGCATCGTTACCCAGAGCGTGGAACGTGAAACCAATTTTTCACCCAAACCGAAAGTAAACAACATACTCGTCTTTGGTGGAATGAAGGGTCAACTTTGTCAGCACCAAGAAAGAACACAGTAAAGCTGCCTCGATTCTCTCAAAGCTGTAACATACCGGGTAACGTGTAGAAGAATCAAAGAACTGTTTATTTTTGATGATCTGAAATTCAAAATGTAACGTATAATCGCAAAAAGCGTATAAATGAATTACGCATAACCGAATTAAAAAAGCGATAGAAACTACAGTACAATATCGGGACTAACGTAGAATTCCGTATACAAATGAAAAATGAATAACTGCGAAACGTATAACCGAGGTTCCACTGTATGTGGGAAATCTTAGGCGTGTCTAACTTCATCTGAATAGCATTTCCAGTCCGTCTTCTAATTGTTACAGATATGTTTTCGTTACCTGAAGGAGAGTCTGTTCATCAGAAAATGCTGGAAATTATTTAGAAAACTTTTGCCAGTGTAAAGTGTGCAAAAGAAGAAATGAAAAAGGAGTTTGAGACCATAGAAATAAATGGGAAGAGAATCCCCAAAAGAAATAATTATTCATAAATAAACATGAAAGGCATATACACGTATATCATCATCATCATTGTCAACCATTATCAATCCACTGCTGGACGAAGGTCTCCCCAAGTTTCCTCTACAACGGTCTGTCTTGTGCCAGTCTCCTCCATGTCACTCCCGCATACGTAAATATTGCACCGTATTATCGAAGACAATACCGTATGGTACTAGCCAACAGAAGGGACACGACTCGCCGGTAATTTGAATGTTGGTAACGGAAGAAATGTGTTACAACACCAGAGCTGAGACAGGCTGAGCCCGAGCCCGAAAGCCCGAAGCAGAGCCCGGGCCCGAATCGGGCTCGGGCTGTAGAATTTTTACTGCGGTTCGAGCTCGGGCTGTTAGAGAGAGAGAGAGAGAGCGAAAAAACTGTTTTATATACATGTATAAATGTGATTTTATATGATTTAGTAAATGAGAATCTTTATACTTGGTAAAGGGAATTCTTCGGAAACTGGTTCTGGTTAAGGAGCGGGCATTCCAGACGGCTATTTATTCCAGGCTAGGGTAGGAAATGCCATAGGTTGCGCATGAGTGTGTTTCTGCAGAGAAGAAAAAGCTTTATCAAGAACTATAGATAATGGATAGTTGATAGCTTGCCGACGATAATTTATTCCCTATCTCCACGGAGTGGCTTCATGCTAATTCTATTTAGCAACTTACATATTGCAGCGCATTATGGCGCGATAATATTAGCATTATTTGAGCAACATACAATTGCAGCACCGCCCGATCATTTTGGACACCCGGCCGCCCGAACCACTTCGGGTGGAAACGAACGGTCAAAGAAAATCGTTCAGTTACACTATAAAAATAGATAAAAGTCCCTTCCCCACTCCCATTTGAGGAATACATTGGTTAATTGCAAGAGGAAGAGAGAGTGGAAGTGTGGAAAAGGAGATGTTTCTTATTAATGGTTGAACAGATTAGCCAGTTTTCGGGCTCGTTCGGGTCAGGGCTCTATCTTGAAATATAAAATTCGGGCTCGGGCTGATATACCACGGGCTCGGACTCCAAAAATTGAGCTCGAACTCAGCTCTACACAACACACAGTATATTGAACCCTGCTGAAAATGGGACTGCGTGGCCGCAGCCGCTCCGCGAAAGCGCTTACAATGGGCACGCGAACATCAAAACTGGACCTTAAATGTTTGAAGAAAGGTCATCCGGACCGAGGAATTTCATATCCTGTTGCACCATGTGGACGGCCACCTACGTGTGCGTTGTTTAGGGTAGTGCTGGCACCAGTATGCACAATGAGACGAAAGTAAGCCGGAGGAGAAAATGTAATACTTTGGGCAATGGCTTGCTGAGAAGCTCTGGGTCCAGTCATTCATGGGCAGGAAGCTATGACGTCTACCACCTACTTAAACATCATTGTAGATCAGGAACATCCTTTTATGGCAACGGTATTTTCCTCTAGTAGTGGTTTCTTTCAGCAGGATTATGCACCATGCCATACTGCTCGAATTGTTCTCGAATGGTTGGCGGAACACGAGTAAAACTTGCAAGTATTCCCTAGCGTCCAAGTTCTCCAGACATCAATCCAATCGAGCATCTGTAGTTTGTGTTGGGACAGCGAATTCAATCTGCGGCGACTCAATCACGTAACTTACAAGGGTTTAAGTATCTGTTGGTAACGTATTGGTACCTGATGCCACAAGATACCTTTAGAAATCTTGAAGTGTCTATACCTCGCTGGATCAGAGCGGTTTTGGCGGCACGTGGAGGACCAACATCATATTAGGCAGGTGGTCATAACATTTTGGCTCTTCGGTGTATGTGATCGACTAACAAGTGTTAATGTCATACGAAGGAGATCTGTATTCATAGCAGCGAGTGATATTGCATCAGTGATTATATTGATGCTCGTTTGAACTTCATGTGAGTGGATCAAATATTAGAAGAAATTACCAATATACGTAAGTCTTTTTGCTGATTCTTTTACTGGCCCTTAGCAGTAGTTGCTCAAGGAGTTTGAATATATATGTTAAAACAAGTTATTTACGAAGTTTTCTACAAACATTAGCTAGCTACGAGAGTACTTTGTTAATCATTAAAACTACTGCGTTGAAAATTTACAACTTCTGAATGAGAAAAAGAACAAAGGAAGTATGTTTAGAAAAACAACATTTCACTTAAACGGTGAACCGTGGAAGGTGAAAACGTGGAATATATAAATGAATAAGAGTCATGTTAAGATGCCAAAGGGAAGGAGTTAAGGGAATTGAAAGTCCACCCATCTGCGATGTATAGCATTCTACCGAGGACGAACAAAGAATTTAAGAAAACGTTCATTTATGTCCTCCATTCCTCCCCAAAAATTCTTTCGCAAATAGATGTGAGTTAGCCACAACTCATGCATTCTAAAACACCTGATCAACAAAGCAAAAGAAAATACTCTTTCATTAGTTGCACAAAATGCCGCTCGAGAGCAATATTACCATAAAGCATTATTACATATTGAAACAAAAGCACTTGTAGCTTGTACAACTATTTCGTGGCTCACATTTTATTTTCATAAGGTAAGGTGTTTAACCCTTTAGCCAGCTGGAGCGAATGAACCCGGGGTTAGTAAAATGGGCTAAAAATCTGCTCGAAGGAATATACTCGCGGTCAAAGACGTGGGTCAAACGCGGCTGGAACGAGTGAACTTGAGCATAAGAAATCATTGCTTTCCCCTTAGTTTTTTTTATTCAGAGTGGTCATTGAGAGGGGTGAAATCCTTTCTGATTGATTACCTACTAGAAGGGGCTTTAAGAATGGCGACGAACCAAAGAAACGAGAGATAGGACGTTTAGTCACTTGTTTGTACCCAGTGGCATGATGTCTCTGATAAGCGGACCAGCCCTTCTCCATCATGCTTTGGGTCATGGATTATAAGATTTATATCATAGTTTATAAGCCCTTTCCCATCATGCATTGGGTCATAAATTATAAAAGCTTAGAAGGGAACAAGTATTACCAGTGACAGGTTTAATGTCGATACTGCTGAAATGAGAGAAAGGATTTTTCTTTATTGAAGGTTAAATGACCACCGTGAGCAACTCGATGGGATATAGGCAGTCGCTTGACTCTATAATTTACGGTCACTGGTTTCAGGGAAAGGAGAGAGCCAGTGCCGTAAGCCAAACACAACATCCATGCCTCACCCGGATTCGAGCCCGGACTCTTCTCGGACGAATGGCCATATTGCCGGCTCGGTGGTGCAGTGGTCTAAGCGATGGCTTCTGATCATTCGTCCGAGATGGGTCTGGGTTCGAATCCCGTTGAGGCTTGGATGTTGTGTTTGTCTTACGGCACTGGCTCTCTTCCTTCCCTGGAACCAGTAGACTTAAATTAGGGACGGGTGACTGTTTATAGCCCATCGAGTTGCTCACGGTGGTCGTTAAACCTTCAAAAAAAAAAAAAAAATGGTCATAAGCCAGCGCTTGGACCACTGCGCCATCGGGCTAGGTGCAAGTGAACATGGCCCAATGGGGAACGCTGAAAATATTGGGCACCATTTGGTTCAGGTACATCGGCCACTTAAAGGATTAAAGGATGGGTGGATTTGAAATTTAAAAATCACAATATGGGAGCAAATATTCAACATTTTAAGCAATGAAGCTATTCCAGTCTTCTTATATCAAACAGTCGAAATACGAGAATGTACTTAGAATTATGAATTCGATTTGT
Source organism: Macrothele yani (assembly GCA_039090855.1). NCBI lineage: Eukaryota > Metazoa > Arthropoda > Arachnida > Araneae > Macrothelidae > Macrothele > Macrothele yani. The sequence goes on from CM077007.1 coordinate 106,272,100, forward strand.
ACTATTTCAACAAATATTGCCTATGGGAAACGAGGTTTTATGCCATGAGTTTTCGAAAAATAAATTAAAAAAATATATACTACACACTTGCATGAATTGAGAAATATAGAGCGTAATGGTGGAGATACATGTAAATAGTTATTGAATCCTAGATTTTAGTCTACACCATTTATGGGTACAGCTCTAAGGATGATATACGTAACGCAGTTTTGCTGAAAAGAAATCACCATTTACGAGATGATAGAAATTTATTAAGGGTTACAGAAGATGGGAAAACACCGACGCTGTCCTCTTTTCATTTGAAAGAAATGTTCTTGCCGTATCACTTTAGCTGTTTATTTGAGTTATATATTTTTCGTTCTACTCTCTCTCTCTCTCTCTCTAACACACACACACACACACAAAACAAGAAAAACAAGCACACAGGAGAAAAAAAACTTGTCACCCTAATTTCGCAATCATTGCCCTAAAAAAGTTTTATTACCTAATACATGGATCTTCAATCGCCCATGAAGAAGCTATAACAAAAATAAATCTTGTTACCTAAGTTTTCAGTGAGAAGCATCTTATTGCCTCTAGGCCCCAACGTGAGGAGATTCTAAAAATAAGTTACCCCATTTTTATTTTCTGTTTTGAAAAGCAAAGGAAAGATTTGGCCCTAGGAACAGGATATTATTAATGATAAAAAAATGTGGTTCGCTTTTTCAGGATATCAAGAAATAAAGTGATTTCCAGAAAGTGTGTCTGCTTTACGATGTAGTTAATGAGGATTTGTTTAACTTCGTTTAACGCAGAATCTTTTTAAAGCAGACTCTTATAAGTATTACAACTTTACGACAAGATAAAAGGAAAACTTACATATTAAACTTTCGTCAAGCCCGCGATAATTCATCATTGTTAGGTATAAGAAGCCATCAGTGATCAAAAATTTAATGATATTTTTGTGACTGCATTTGGAAATTTGAAGTCGTGAATTGCGCAGTGTTTTAGCACGAGCATATTTTCTTTATCTTTAGTGCTTCCTGCTGACACCAGATGTCAAAACAACTTGTATTAAATGGAAATATACAAGATTTTTTTTTTTGATTGGAGGTTTAACAACCACCGTGAGCAACTTAACGGACGATAAGCACTAAGCAATCGCCCGTCTCTAATTTAACCCATTGACTCCAGGGAACGGAGAGAGCCAGTGCCGTAAGACAAACACAACATCCAAGCCTCACCGGGATTCGAACCCAGACCCATCTCGGGCGAATGATCAGAAGCTATTGCTTAGACCACTGCGCCACCGGGACAGCAAATGTGCACACTAAAAAGTAATACATTCAAAAGTTTGATTAAAACTATAACAAATACATCAGTATCGGAAAGGTCAATTTAGAAATAATGGCGTAAATTTAATGTTTTAGTGACGTATTGTAATAATTATAATTTCAGTGCATTTCAAGTGCTGGGAAGAAATCATACCATTCAAAAATTCGTTGATAGCTTTTGATTGGTTCTTGTTTACAACGACCATGTTTCGGAAACATTTCACGTGAAGATTGATCTAAATTTTCACAAAACACGTGAAATTAAATCACGCAATTCTGGATAATCATATTTAGGGACGAAATTTTGGAAATACAGTCTGACTTCCGTATAACTAAGTCGCAAAATCCTCTTAAAAATATTAGCTACACTGAAACGAATATTTCATTTCATTATATATAGTGTATTACGATGCCCGTTAATTTCTTTAAATTAAGATATCTTAAGCAGGTTATTGTAGCTTACACAATCGTTTATACATACAGTAATCAACTATCTTATGTCTCGATTTATTTCTGTAGGAAACTTAATAAAAATATTGATATAGAACTAACTTATAGGGCATAGAATAGTCATTAAATTCCACTGTAGTACGCATGTTCCTACGTGTGACAAAAAGTATGACTATGTACGGGATATTGTACTGTGAATACCGTAAATCAACGGAAAGTAATAAAAATTACAGTAAACATCAACTAAAAGAAAGTTTTCCAATTTTAACTGTGTAACGTACCACGTGACATGACGTAGATGACGTACTACTGAGGTGACGCATGGGTATGTCGGCGTAGTTCAATTGGAAAAACAGCCGCTCCGGAGTAGGAAGATGTGATTTCGAATCACACTGCGGGCAAAGAAAAGTTAAAACTGACATGCTCAGCAGATGAATAGAATATTCCATTTTGCTTAGGCGGAGACATAGTCAGATATTCTTCGTTGATTATTTGAGTTTCCAAAGATAGCATGTTCTTAGAAAGGGAAAGAATGAAACACATCATCTGGTACATCGGCTTAAAACTGCGGTCCATGTTGAATCGTCCCAAATTCCTATTATTGTGGGCTTATAGATGTCGTACGTTTTACTGTTCCCCATGTAGCCACCCTTCAGTAAACTTAAAAATTAAATAGCCCTCCTAAACCAGTGAGATGCATATGCCTTTCATGCGTATTTGTGAAGAATTCCCGGAAGCGAATCCGCAGGAAGGATTCGCTTCCTATTAATTTCTATGGTCCTAAATTATTTTTATTATTTCATCGTTTGCAGGATTTACCGTGCCCTCACTTTAATTTTTCTCCCTTTTTTCATTGCTATGATTTCATGCTTCTGCCGCATGCTTTCGATAATATTCTCGCCAGTAGGACGTTCTCCTGTTGTAATTTTTTTCATAAAGTAGTTTAATTAGAAAAACATTGGAGTCGAAATTAAACTATTCATTTAAAAAATGAAATAGGTAGTTCAATTTCGAGTCCAATGTTGCTACGCTCTCGGAGCTTTTGCTAGTTTTTTTTTTAAATTCAATTAGCAGTAAATCGATATCTTCCCCCCGATCTGTTGCAATAGATTAATTAACACACTTTTTCTGGCATAAGGTATTCCAACGGTTTTAAGGTAATTTTGGAGTGCTGATTCAAAATCTGGCATCAGTTTTTGCCTATCACATCAGGTTTTTGAGATATCAAATATTGCATTTTCAATAAAAACAGCAAATTTATGCTCATATACGAATAGCTAAACAGACATATATACAAGAATAAGATAAAATACAATATACAATAATAATGAAACAAACATTTAATGAGCCGTAGCACAAAGTTGTGAGAGTGACTGCATATCAATGTGAGTGAATGCATATTACCATGTAAGAATTGAATTGTGAAGATAAGAAAAATATGTACAAAAAGGTTATTAACAATAGTGATGTTACATCTGCATAAATGACCTCTTCTTTGACGATCTCCGATGTACAGCTTGTAAAATGTCTCTCATCAAGGACCAGCAGTAATCTGCCGTCATGTTTGAGTCCCATCGGCCTTGGTAACGTTCTTCCATAACTTTAATGTCTTGATGAAAGCGTTCACCTTGCTCTTCGCTCATGTGACCCATGTTCTCTGGAAACTGGGCCAAGTGACTATGTAAGTAGTGAACCTTGATGCTCATTCTGCATCCAAGTGCTTCGAAACTCAAGAGCAGCTCCTCCACAATCTCTCGATAGTTGTCCGCTTTCCTGTTCCCAAGGAAATTCCGCACCACATCAGAGAATGCATTCCAAGCTCTAGCCTCTGCCGCAGTCATTGTTGTAACAAAGTGTGGATCCCTGATGAGTGTTCTTATTTGAGGGCCATCAAATATTCCTGCCTTTTTCTTCTCGGCACTGATACTTGAAAAGGTAGAACATATATAGCTGAAGCAGTCTCCAGTGTGATCAAGAGCTTTGACGAATTGCTTCATTAACCCAAGTTTTATGTGCAGTGGGGGGAATACAATTTCATTCCTATCAACCAGAGGCTCATTCTTGATGTTCTTGTCACCAGGCGTCAAACTGATTCTTGGTGGCCCGTTCTTTTTAACCCAGTGTTCTAATGTAGCCCTACTGTCCCATTAGCACAGGAAACAAGGGTATTTGGTGTGACCTCCTTGCTGACCCAGCAGAAAATTAACCATTTTCAAATCAATACAAATTACCCATCCATGAACATGGTATTCCAATCTATCCAGAACAATCTTGATGTTGGCATACTCTTCTTTCATTTTTACAGAGTGTCCTATTGGGATTGAACCATATATATTTATGTTGTGAAGTAACACACATTTCAAACTCCTTTTACTACCGTCAATAAAAAGTCTCCATTCACTTGAATCATATGCCGGTAGTCCCATATTAAGAAGAAGCCCTTCAACATCATTACAATAAACAAGTTGACCATCTGAATGGAAGTACTTTCGCAGTGCTGCTTCTCTGTTACGATAAAAGGGGACACTAGTGCCAGGTCTGAGTAGTCCTTTCTCTTGAAGCCTGGAAGCCAACAATTCAGCAGACTGCTTCGGCAAATACAAATCTCTTACAAGATCATTCAATTCAGGCTGACTAAACAGAGAAATTTTATCACAATCTGCATCAGATGGAGTATATTCGATCTGAGCATCATCATCATCATCATCATCTGTAGAAGCAGGTAAACTGAGGGATTCAACATCAATCTCTGGTAGCTCAGTAAATACAGGCACAGGTATTTCCTCACAGTGCTCAACTTGTCGTCTGGCAGATGGAATATCTGGGTATTGTAAGTGTTGTTTGTTTTTCATATTGAAACCTTTTACATTGACAAGGCAGAAGTAGCAGTTATCCAAATGGTTTGTAGGTTCTCTCCAAACTATTGGCACACCAAACTTCAGCTTAGCATTCTTTCCTTTAGACCATGATCGCAAAGTTTCAACACAGGTTTTACACACTTTGTGAGGAGCCCAATATTTGTCTTGGTCTCCAAGTCTTACTTTAAAGTAGACAAGATAAACCTTCTTGACGAAGGTATTGATGTTGCGCCTTTGATCCTGCAAAGTGAAGCTGCCACAGATGTAGCAGAAGATATCTGGGTCATTACTGCATTTCCTTCTTTCGGATGTTGTAGCCATTGTTAGATCCCGACCTGCAGAAGCAAAATATTAAATAAATGTGGATATCTACATAAAATGATATTATAAACACACTATCCTAAAAATACAACACCATATTTTAACACTAAAGCAGTCACTGACTCGCAACAACTTGCAATCATAAGTGACAAAGAGTTAATTTCGGGTAAAATCATTGAAAATGGGGTATACCGATAGCATAAAAATGAGATGTGATAGAGCAAATCTTAGATCAGATTTTGAATCACCACTAAAATTAGTCTAAAACAGCTGCAAAAGTCCAGGCCAGAATTTTTTTTTTTGTTGTTGACCAGTGTTGTAAGCAGCATTACAAATCTAGCTTTGAAAAAGCAGTTTTGGATGGTCTGGATGGTTGTTTTGCTATACTTCGCACGCGCGCGCACACACACACACATTGTCATATGCTTTTGCAAGTTTAGAAAAGCATTTTCACAGATTCACGACTATAGATCAGCCGATTGACTATTCCCAATGACTTTAATAAGTTGCTTTAATATCTGCCTCTCACAATCAAATCTGAGTCTTTGTAGTAATATCCTGATCCACTGTGATTATAATTTAGAGGGCTGTGACGTATACCTCTATTTAACCTTCCTTATGAATTTCTGTTTTCTTATGTAAATTTAGTTATTTCTTGGTTTAACATTTTCTCACTGAACGGTACATTACTTCACCAAACAGCTTGAACATTTTGGCAACGCTGACAGTGGGTCAGAGTAAAATAAATAGTTGACGCTGAATGTTAATAGTGTAGAGATAGTAGATAGAATGTAAAATAAATAGTTGACGATGGATGTTAATAGCGTAGAAATAGTAGATAGAATGTTAAATAAATAGTTGACACTGAATGTTAATAGCGTAGAGATTGTAGATAGAATGTAAAATAAATAGTTGACGCTGAATGTTAATACCGTAGAGGTAGTAGATAGAATGGAGATTTAAAGAGATTGAGGAGCGTTGTTATTACGAAATAGATTAAAGCCTGTTTGGTATATAAGTATTGTTATATGATTGAGATATATGTGATATAAGATAATTTTTGTGTCATAGGATCAATTGCAGCGTGAGAAATATATTGAGTGGAAAAATGAGCAACTCATTTGATGTTACACGTAACTGTTGATTCTTTTACCCCGGCCGTTGTTTTTGCTCTTCTCCTAGTTATTGCCGAAGTGAAATGTAATGCTCAACAAGTTCAGAGTTAGCTAAGAACATTAGTTCATTAATTAGTTAAAGAATTTAACACTTACACCAAAAATTGAAAACACTGCAAGCCATACTTGATAGAGATAAAAGAAGTTTTATGCTTCTCAGTCTTGAAGTTACAGCTTGAGAGTGAGCAGAACAGCTTTCAACAGTTGTCTACTTTACGACGCTGCTGAGCTATAAATACGCTTGTCTAGCTTTGATATCTATTCTTCAAAATTTTGTCCATTTAACCATTTTTTTCTATTAAATTCAAATCAACTTCTAACTTCTGATCTCAGATATACCTTGGATTTTTGCTTTTGCCTATTACTAATGGCTTCAATTTTCTTCTCCAGTCATATTTGCGTCGGTTATTACTCTATTATTCTTTCTTTACTTTGCTGCTCCCCAAAGCATTTATCACTTTTAAACGCCAAACTTTTTCTGGAATGGCACTTAAAAAATACACCTGTTTCACCTGCGTTATAAATTATCTTAGGATTATAGTCCTCCTACCTGTAGCGGATCAGAGCACAGGCACAAGAATCACGCGCTTAGGTGCTCAGTATCGTAAAAACCTAAAAAACAAAACAAAAAAAGGAAAACAGAAAGAAAACTGTATATATTTTTAGTTTTAACGTTTAAAAAACACACATAAAATAATAATAACGGTAGTAAAGGCAAACTGTGTTGCGTTCTGTTATGCCATTTTCACAGTGGTGACAGTTCCGCGAGGTATGAACATAACTGCGTTCCCTGTTTAGTGCACATTATTACTAGTGCAGCAGGCAGTTACCTTCATGAAGGCTTTAATGGATTTAACAACTAACATAACCAAAGCTGGTAAGAAAATATGACTGAAAGTATTAAGTCTTGCAGTCATTCGCCAATTCCTCGAAAAAAAAAAGATCATTATTTTAAAACAGATTCAGCTAGAGCTCGAATTTAACGCTTTCGTAATAATAAAGATAATGGGCATTTCATACCCATTATCTTCTTCTCATGCAGACATTCCAGAATCTGATCCTTCCATGATTTACTTGGCCACTTTCTCAGCCACTTGGGCTGAATATATTCTGTTAGTAATAATCTCTTCACTCATTCTTTCACCATCACTAAGCCACCTCAGAATATTTGCATACACTACGACCTTAATAACAACGTTTTGTTTCACATTACACAAATGCAACACATCTTTGTTCCTCACATGGTCAGAATGTATATTCCCACAAACCTTCCGTAAGTAATGCATCTCTCCAGCACACAAACGAATCCTATGTTTCTTCTGCAGTACCTAGGTTTCATTGCCGTACATCAGAGTGAGAACAATTATACTTTCATACACAGCCATTCGGGACCTTTTCGAGGACCCGTCAGTCTTGTGAAATCTTCCCAAGGCAGCTATAACTTTCAAAGTTGAACTCACTCGCCTACTAATTTCACCATCTGATTTGTTTTCTCTGTCAAAATATTTCTTCTTAAATATTCAAATTCATTCACCTGGTATATCTCTGTAGCATTTAGTTCTAACAGTTCCTCGCTCAAAAACTATATCTTTGATTTTCCGTTATTTATACTTAGTTTGAATTTTACACAAACGTTGTGCATCTGGAACAACATGCTCTGCAACTAACTTTTATTCTCGAGCCAACGGGACTGCGTCATTAGCATATCACCTACCCAAGAGAGGAAATGCGAAAATTATAGGGAATTTGCTAATCTCTTCCTTTTAGTTAGTCCCAGAAACGTATTGATGCAGTAAGATCTCTGGGAGCTGTTCGTGGAAATTTGATTTACGGTAATACAGGAAACAATGTTTTTATTTAATCTTTTCCTTCTCAGCGAATTTTTTATTCCCATCCGCCGAGCTTTTCCAACCTCACTTGCTATTATGCTGTTGTGTTTGATAATTCTTTTTGTATGCACCAAAACCTCGGAGGAGGTGAGAGCTGTACTACCTTACTGAGGGTGTTTTTGAATATTCGGAGTAAATTCTTCCCTCCCTCACACATTAGCTAAATGGTTCCAACCATTATGGCGGAGGAGCAAGAATTTAGTTGAAAAGGTGAACCTGTGGAGAAAAGGAAAAAAAAAAAAACAGGGTAAAGAAAATTAAAAAAATGTTCGCTGGAAGTGAAAAAGTTATTTGCAAATTCCAGTGTAAAGTAACTTACTTTGTCGGGAAATTTCTTTCCCGCCGTACCAAAAGTTAACAAGCTCTTCCTTATTCATCCCTGGTGCGATTTGAACCAGGGATTTTCGGAATGGGAAGCGCGTCGTGTCTTACCGCTGAGCCCGAAATTCTCGTTAAGACGTCTCACGTGTAAGGTACAACTCTAATTGCTCGATGATGAAATGTTTTGTTGTTATTAATGTGGGTGAATTAGTCATTTTATTTTCTGTTTGAGCTTATTTTTTTTCAGAATACGTTTGTATTAATTTTATTTCTTCTGTAGGAGACTTGGTACAAATTATGTATTTTTTCATCATGGTTTTTCGAATTAAGAGAATGCTTTGGAACTCGAGATCTTTCTGAACTGACAATGACTTTCCATTGCCTTTAAGAAAAGGACAAATGTACTGCTTTATAGTGTTATTTCACAAAACATCTAAATATAAAATTTACTCTTGATAGCTATAATAGCTTTTATCTTAAGGGGTATACCGACTGATATAAAGACATCATACAATCAATTTAATAGTTAATCAAACATCAAGTATTTCCACGAATTGTTCCTATTACCGAATTTTTCTGTCATATGAATACCGAAAAAGTAAGAACAGAATTTTCTGTTAATATACGAAAGCAATTGTGGAAAAGTTTCTAAAATTTCAGAACTTTCGGTTAACACCTCTTAGAAAAGGTAATTTACCGTTAATATAAGAAAGAAATTGCGGAAAGGTTTCTGAAAATTTGGAATTTTCCTGGCGTACGAAAAATTCGTGAAATTTAAGCCACTCCCCCTTCCCTGCTTTTACGGAAAAGGTCGTATCAGAAATGTGCTTCGTTAATTTACGATGGGAATCACGGAAAATAGCTCGTGCATTTCAGAAATGTTTTTACAGTGTGTTTAATGAAACAAGATGCTCGAAAACCTCACTAAGTTTTATTATTAAACCTCACTCATTGCGAACGTGAAGGATTTCAAATCGCTGTTTCAAAGGATTTGTGTTATACCGCTCTCTGAAAACAGAAGAATTGACGATTTTTTTATTATGCTTTAGGGTTTGAAGGACATGAACTGGTTACCCAGATAGCGCTGTAACAATAGAATTGTAGCTGTCAAAATCTGCGTTTACTGAAATGTGCTTATGCGCTCAACAAAGGTCTATGTGTGTGTGTGTGTGTGTGTGTGTGTGTGGAAAGTGGCCAATTTCCCTGTCTTTCATGTACGTTAAAGGTGGGAAATGGCCCAATATATCTGGATTAGTGTTTCAAAAAAACCAACTTAACTTTTCACAAGTGGTATTCAAAATCGCAGGTAATAAGCTATTTTCACTTTGTAAAACAGGTCTAGACTCAATAGGGCAAAGCATCATGCTCACGAGAAAGCGTATACATAGTACAAAGCCAAGAACTGGGTTTTAGTAAATTACGTGTATAACATTTCTCAGGAAGTCCAACGCGAATCTTGGTTTTGTCAACTCTGCAGCACACAAAGGGCCAGCGATTAGCTTGAGCTATGTTACGCCAAACGAAGGTGTTTAAAACCCATAAACCATGAAATTATTGTAGAGAAGAAATAACGAAACCGTATGCGAAATATTTTTTCCTCTGAAACATTCATTCAACCAGTTCGCCTCTTCTCGGAATCCATCCGTCCTGATTTCTGAAACGCTCGTAAATCTGCGGTTGTACGGAAAGGTTCTTCACGGAAGGAATGATAATACGCATAAAATTAAAATGCGAGTCACATAAAAACTAAAAACAACAGTGATGACCTTTTCTTAGGTTACCACTTCTTTTTTCGTATGCACGAAATAGCAGCTATCACATAAATTCGGAACACGACATTTTTATGCAGCTCGGATATCAGCTTAAAGCAAATGCACGGCATCTTGAAAATTCCGTTGCCAATTCTTTTGAAGACGCTTCCGCGTGACCTCCGCAGTACTGCGCGATAGTTGGTCTCACGTGCGACCCCGGCACTTCTGACAATGCAACTGATTTCAACAAACTACACAACCACACACACACCCAACTAGATTCTATAATGAGTGTGATACGTAGGCATTATTTAAATTTACGGCTCATGTTTGTTTGCTAAAAACATTTGTTTACAGAATATATTACTGTCAAACTGCGTTTCGCGATCAACCAAATACATTCTTTCGAATGCAATGAAGTTAATCTTCTCTCCCTTCCCCTATACCTCGAGCGAGGGCCCCCTGATGGCCGAGTGGACCGAGGCGCAGGGTTCTGACCAGTAGTTTGAACTATACTTCCACTCACCCTAAGATGACACTGAATGGGAAGGTACGTGAAACCTATCGCCGCGGCTAAAAGTAGTTCTCAACATTTTCCGTAAAAACCAACGCATTTATTGCCCAGAATTATATTTTATATTGTCCTAGCTGTTTACTTATAAGTACACATAGTTATTTTAGACAAATCTAAAAATGATCTATTTTTAAAAATTAAGTTTTAAAATTAGACCAACACGCATGCGTAGATATGCACAGTGTTTGGGAGACAAGATTGCCAATGAGTTGATGGGGGAAGTATTAGGTGTGCAACTTAATTCTCGGCCCCTAACCGCAAGCGATCATAGAACGTCGGCAAATGCAAATAGCTGTGTGCGATAATGGCTGATTGCAGTGCCATCCAACAGTTTTCCAGGCAACCGTAACCGCTCACAGCTGAAGTGACAGAAGAGACGAAAGAAAAGCAATGTCGTTCGAGAAGCAACATTTGAGGCACTGCCTCCTGTTCGTGTTTCAGCTGAAAAAAGTGCCGCGAAAGCCCAGCAAATGATCTGTGCTGCTTTGGGTGATGCTGATGTGTCCTACTGTACGTGTAAGAAGTGGTTCCAGAGGTGTAAGCAGGGAAATTTCGATGTCCGGCACAGAGCTTCCGGCACAGACGCAGAAAGTTGACGATGAGGAACTGGAACAACTGTTGGACGCGGATCTCTGTCGCACATAGTCAGAGCTCGCCCAGGAACTCGGAGTAACACGGCAAGTCATTGCAAAGCGTCTGCATAAGCTTGAACGGATTCACAAGGAGGGCCGTTGGGTGCCCCACCAACTTTCAGCTGCGAACAAGTCTAGGAGCTACGATATTGATGTGTCCTTGCTCTCCAGATTCAAGAAGAAGGATTTCCTCCACAAGATTTTGACCTGTGATGAAAAGTGAATTCTGTATGATAATCCTAAGCAGCGCAAATCGTGGGTTTATCTAGGTCAGCCTACCACCAGTACCGCCAAACTGAATATCCATGCCAGGAAGTTGTTGCTGCACATATGGTGGGATCAGCGCGGTGTCGTACACTATGAGTTGCTCAAAACTTGGTGAAACGGTCAATGCTGAGCGTTATTGTCAGTAACTCATTCGTGTGAGTGACGCAATGGAGGCGAAAAGGCCATTCACCGGTAAGAGCAGAAGGTCGGTCCTGTTGCTTCAGGATAACGCGCGTCCTCACACCGCGAAAACGACTTTAAACACGGTCACCGACCTGGGATGGGAGATTTTGTCCCACCTGGCGTATTCTCCAGACTTCTCCCCGTCGGATTATCATCTCTTTCGCTCCCTGCAACATCCCATCAGTGATACGCACTTCGCCGCCCCGGTGGCGCAGTGGTCTAAGCGATGGCCTCTGATCATTCGTCCGAACGGGGTCCGGGTTCGAATCCCGGTGAGGCATGGATGTTGTGTTTGTCTTACGGCACTGGCTCTTTCCCTTCCCTGGAACCAGTGTCCCTAAATTAGGGACGGGCGACTGCTTATAGCCCATTGAGTTGCTCACGGTGGTCGTTAAACCTCCAATCCAAAAAAAAAAAAAAAAAAAAAAAAAAAAAAAAAAAGATACGCACTTCACTTCTGTCGAGGAGGTCCACACAAGTATTGATGACTTTATCAACTCGAAACAGCCCTTTTTTCCCCACAGCTCCCTGACCGACGGCTCAAATGTATCCAACAAGACGGGGATTATTTCCCTGATTAGGTACGTATTCGATTTGCTATAATTTGCTGTCAACGTGTCTTGCCTGTGGCCGAGAATTAAGTGGCACACCTAATAACTGACAGCTGTTAACAGCAGGACACATTGGGGAGTGACATGGATGAACATAACTCTCGGCCTTCCCCGAAGTCTCAGTGAGTGCGTAGGCTTTTGTACCATAAACTACAGTGCCATTTTAGGGTGAATTGAAGCACAGGTCCCGGTTCAAGTCTAAGGTGAGGCACGGGTGGCGCACTCGTCCGATGGCGTTGATTTTGTCACCTTCCTGCAACCATTGGCCCTACGTAAAGGAATCGCGACTGCCTGTAGCCATATGAGTTGCTCATAGTGGTCGTTAAAAAACCCCGAAACAGAAAAAGACCCATGTCCCAAAAAAACTGGTATTCAATTACAATACTGCATTTAAGTTACACCATTGTAGATATGCTACAGGATGAGAACAAAATGATATGTTAATCTAGCAGATCAATCACAGCGCTTGGTTAATTACAATTACACTGATGTCCGAACGCTAAGATATCCGACAATATGAAAAATATGAGGCGATAGAATAACAATGGGTCATATAGTGCAGGTGAAATATGGAATGAAGAAATAAATGCGCGATATCATCATCATCATCATCATTGTCAACCATTATCAATCCACTACTGGACGAAGGTCTCCCCAAGTTTCCTCCACAACGGTCTGTTTTGTGCCAGTCTCCTCCATGTCACTCCCGCATACTTTCAAATTTCATCCACCCATCTCCCGTGTGGTCTTCTTCTGGGTCTTTTCCTGTCCCTTGGCATCCAATCTAAAAATTCGGCTGTCCATCGATGGTCTGTCCTTCTGGCAGTATGTTTCACGTGAAATGCAGGATAAACTGAGCAGCGCACAAGCAAAACCAAACATGTCACAAAAATGGGAATTATCAAGTAATAGTTGGATATCATAAAGGATGAGGGTCTGATTCCGTTTCTGTATCATAAACTTACCCAAACCAAACAGCTCCTACTCACTGCATAGGCGAAAAATGCGCGATTCGAACAGAAACGAACATGTCCCAGTAGCTGGCTCAAGCGAAATCAAACATGTCGAGTGAACCAATCAGAGCCCAGAATTCAGTCACGTGAAGAAGCTGATACGAGTGACAGAGTGGCATTCATGTTTTCAGACAGTCGATGTGCTCTATCAAAACGTGGAAGACCACTGTAGTCTACATATTTGATTTTTATTAATGTACTTGTTTTCTAAGTTTCATAAAAACCCTTTATTCTCAGTCAAGCATTTTTTATACCACCTATTATTATTTTCGCTAATTTGTAATAAATTCAGCGACATAAATTCATACCAAAATGTGACAGCAACTTTGGTAAATAATGAACAAAAAATACAAAAAAATATATCAACTGAAAAGTGAAAATGCTTCTCTTTCTCCATCAGCTTTTTCTTTCAAACCTTGAGATGTTTGTCAGATAAGAGGTACTCTATTAAAGGCAGGTTATTATAAATTAGATAGATAGGTAGCATAGATAGGTAGATTTAATTCAGACTATGTTCAAGCAAAATCCAACAAGTCACTAGGTCATCTGATCAAAAACAACATGTCACTTGAAGCCCGAAGAAAAACAAACATGTCAACAACAAAAAGTTTCATATTTTGATTTTAAAACATTTTTGATTCGAATCATACCCATAGACGTGTTTGGAGCATCAAAAGGAAAGTGGCTGATAGTTGAACAGTACGAAATTCATTGCGCGTATCTCAATGAACGTTTTTTCTGCCTACTGCAAATCTACACTGCTGGCCACCCAAAATGCAACACCGAGAAGGAAGCATCCGATTGCTTTGATATTCGCAGCATGCGTCGCCCGCGAGAAGCACGATAAGAAGGGTGCACAGAAGGCGGGTGTAAGTAGTGGAAGTATGTTGTGCTGCCGGACCTGTGCGTGGGAAGCTTCTTGATGCCTCGTCGTTGAATACGGCAGTCATTCCAACACGTTTCGGAGTTCGACAGAGGACGAATAGTGGCTTATCGCGACAGCGGTTTATCGTACCGAGACATCAGCGCCCGGGTGGGACGACATCCAGCCACAGTGGGCGAGTATGGATTCGGTGGGTACAGGAGGGACGGACGGACCGACGTGAGCGATTGCCGCAGCCGCGGCACACAACCGAACGAGAAGGACCGGCATGTTGTGCGGCGGATATTGACGGCTCGCACCGCCACGTCACGAACGTTAGCGCAGGAATTAGGGTGTGTTGCGCAACAACCTGTGTCAGCACGTACCGTTCGACGTTGTCTGCAGGAGCGGGGACTTGTCGCACGGCGCCCATTGCTTCGATTACCATTGACGTTACACCACCGGCGAGTGCGGCGGCAGTGGGCCGTTGAACGCCGCACCTGGACTACGGAATGGCACGACATTGTCAATCAAATTAGTTTAGAATTAACATTATACCCCAAAAAAGTTTCTGTTTTGCTCGTTAAATCTGATATCTTGCTAAATACGGGCTCGTTATAAGCAGGTTTTACCACAATTGCTTTTACTGTAAAACGCTTAACTGGAACTGTAAGCAGTACTTGTAAGATTTACTTGCTTAAATTTTAACGTTGCTTAAGCTACGAACTTACATAATAGCAATCACTAGTAACTATAGGAAACACTTGACTGCCAAGGTAGGGAATAAATCAACATAAACTTATGATTAATACACTCTTTTATTCTCTGCCATTGCGCTTCATCACAGGTATATCACATTATCCAGAAAACGAACTCGTTGCTTTCAAGTCATTTGTTAGTCACAGTATTTCGTAACATAAGACGTCGCTATATCAATGCAGTTCTAACAAGTCGCTCTCATGAAATGAATCTTTTATTTCATCGCTGTCACGAAATGCACATTTAACAAATCGTGATCACAAACTGTCCTCTTTTCAAATCGTTATCTCAAACTACATTCAGTGATTACGTTTTATTGACATCCAACGCATTTCCGGTTATGCCAAACTTCGAAAGTTTTTCAAGGAAAATAATGTGTCGTTAAGTCAGAAAACGTTTAACGAAAAGAAACCAAATTCACATAAAAACACGGAAACTCAAAAGCCAGGTTAAATCAGAAGTATACGTCACAGCCTTAATATTTGGAGCACGATGTGCAATGTCGATTTTTCCACTGCCCGCTTGTCCTTCCCTGAGTCCACTGACCGAGTTTCTCTCTCAAGCTTTTGTTGAATTAGTGTGTTGACTAAAAGACTTCCATGAAAAACTAACGTGTTTTTTTCTTACAAACTAGCTTGCTTGCCCAAAATTTCTTCCATCTCTCCCATGCTATCGGTCTTCCTCCCTGGAGTCGATAATAACCAAAGAGGAAGTCCATAACTGAGATCATCAAGTCAGTTATAGACTTCCTTTTTGATTATTGGAAGTGTTTCCGCTAATTATTGGCTTGGTTTCTTTAATTCCCTACATTTTATGAATATCTTCTCATGGGTGCTGGTTAGATCGCTGAAGGGCATTTCGTATGAATACCTATTGTGCTTTAACTGCTAACTTTTTGCTCGTATTTGAATCGAGTAAGAATTATCCTTAAATATTGAATTGTGACTATCGATTCTTGTTAAACTTTCCCTTCATTAATAGTGAGTCACTGTCTGTTTACTTAAAAATATACACTGCTGGCGACCCAAAATGCAACACCAAGAAGGAAGCATCCGATTGGCCTGATATTCGCAGCATGCGTCGCCCGCGAGAGGACATACAAACGATTAGCATTGCAGGGCATATGCAAATCATGTGCGCCCGGCACGCCACTCAGAAGCACTATAAGAAGGGTGCACAGAAGGCGAGGTGTAAGTAGTGGAAGTGTGTTGTGCTGCCGGATCTGTGCGTGGGAAGCTTCCTGGTACCTCGTCGCAGAATACAGCAGTCATTCCAGCACGTTTCGGAGTTCGACAGAGGGCGAATAGTGGCTTATCGCGACAGTGGTTTATCGTACAGAGACATCGGCGCGCGTGTGGGACGACATTCAGCCACAGTGAGGTTAGTATGGATTCGATGGGTGCATGAGGGACGGACGGACCGACGTGAGCGATTGCCGCAGCCGCGGCACACCAGCTAACAAGAGGACCGTCATGTTGTACGGCGGGCATTGACAGGTCGCACCGCCACATCACGAACGTTAGCACAGGAATTAGGTTATGTTGCGCAACAACCTGTGTCAGCACGTACCGTTCGACGTTGTCTGCAGGAGCGGGGACTTGTCGTACGGCGCCCATTGCTCCGATTACCATTGACGTTACACCACCGGCAAGTGCGGCGACAGTGGGCCGTTGAACGCCGCACCTGGACTACGGAATGACACGACATTGTCTTCTCCGACGAATCCCGCTTCTGCTTGCAACACCACGATGGTCGGATCCGCGTGTGGCGGCACTGCGGCGAGAGACTGTGTGACGCCTGCATTATGCATCGCCATACCGGTCTGTCGCCTCGCGTTATGGTTTGGGGCGCAATTGGATATGTCACCCGCACCCCTCTGGTACGCATCGCCGGTACACTCAACAGCCACCGCTACATCTCCGACGTTTTGGAGCCTGTTGTCCTTCCTTAGCTGCAGGACCTGCCAGCGGCCACGTTTCAACAGGACTATGCGCGCCCGCACGTGGAACGCATCGTGCAACAATTCTTCACGACCTACCAGGTGTCACTGCTGCCGTGGCCCGCCTGTTCTCCCGATATGTCGCCCATCGAACACGTCTGGTCGCTGATCGGCAACCGAGTGGCCCGGCAAGCATCACCCGTGGCTTCGCCTAATGAACTGTGGCAACGTGTGGAAGCAGCCTGGACCGACATACCCCAAGCCCACATCCAAAGCCTCTTTCGTTCGATGCCGCGGCGTGTAGCGGCCGTTATTGCCAGCCATGGGGGCCACACGAACTATTGATGTCTGCGTGTTCCGCAAGTTGCACGGGACTGTAAGCTCAGTCGTTTCATCTTTGTATCTGTTGTTATGTGTCCAGTAAATCTGGCTTTGCTATCTCGTGTCCTTCTTGGTGTTGCATTCTGGGTGGCCAGCAGTGTAATTATTATACTTTCTGTTTTCATGTCAAAGTCAGAACAATTTTTCATAGTTTTTTGTTTCTTGTCTTTTAGGAACTCTGTGACAATCCTGCATTTATTTTGGATGGTTCATCTCAGTATGACATTAGTCCTGGGAAGCTTGGTAAGCGAGATGTTTGATATTACACTTTCAATACTTCATGCTAAAATTGTAAATATTTGCTATTTTAGAACAATAAGTTTCCCCGTGGTAGAGTGGTCAGAGGCGTTGGTTTCTGGCTAGTCGTTCGAGCTCGGCCCGTGTTTGAGTACAGGATATAGGATGTGTTTATCTTATAGCACTGGCTCTCTTTCCTTTCAATAGAACCAGTGGCCCTAAATTAGGAAAGGGAATCAGCTCGAAGCTCATGGTGGTCTGGCTTTTTTCAGCTGTTCTGCCTTTTCTTTTTAAACATTATTTGTGTACTGTGTACTATTAACTACATGTTCAAAGATAGCGATCGTTTTGCACTTCCAATAATGCCTAGTTGGCAGCATGTGCAAACTTTTCTCTTGCTATATCTGCTTCTGAAAGTTGTGACGTTAGCCTCTAATTTAACCTTCCGTCTGAATTTCTGATCTTTTCTTGTAAAATCCGTTATTTCTTGTGGTTACGATTTTCTCACTGAACAGCACATCATCTCACCGAACAGCTTGTACATTTTGGCAACGTTGACAGTGAGTCAGAATAAAATGAATAGACGACGTTGAATGAAAAAGTGTCGATATATATATGAATATAGTGGATAGAGGAGCAATATGGTTGGAATATCGTGTTGTAGCTAAATGATTGAGATTTATATGTTCATACAAGAGCTTGTAAAGCGTTAGCTGACAGGTTACGACTTGTTGATTATAGTTTATTGGTGACCTGAAACTACTGTGGAAAATAAAGAACAAATTGCTGTTAACGTAAGTGTTGATTCTTTCACCCTGGCTGTTTTAATCACGCAGTTATTTCTATAGTGTGAGATACAGGGCAGGACAAAATGATATGAACACAATGATTATGGTGTTCACAATTTTTTGTCCAACCCAACACACACTACAAAAAAACGTTGTGATTATCTTTTGTGTATCGTTTCTTTGTATATATTACCTAGTTTGTATGCCAGTGTAGCACAAGTTGTGTTTAGCAGCGTTTCGTACGATCGGTCGGCGAAATGGGTGACATTTAAGACGTCCAAAGAGGACAAATTGTGGGAGCCCGTTTAGCAGGAGCGTCTGTAACCATAACAGCTGAATTGTTTGGTATTTCAAGAGCCACAGTTTCCACGGTTTCGACTGCTTGCACAAAGCATGGCAAGACTGCATCGGTGAAGAATAATAGTGAGCGAAAACCGAAATTGGATGAGAAGGACCGAACTAACAAGGATTGTGTTCAAACAAACACAGATCCGTTGCATCAAAAGTGACCGCAGAACTTAACATCCACCTGAAAGACTCTGTTTCCAGAAAAAACAGTCAGCAGAGAACTCCACAAAGCCAACATCCATGGAAGAACTGTAACTGCTAAACCTTTAATCACAAAACCAACACTACAATGCAAAATAATAATAATAATAATAAAATAACATATCACAGCAGCGTGCAGAATCCAACATATCACAGCACGGTGCAGTCCTCACACAGAATACACGAAAAGGCACAATTAAGTCGTCAAGATTATCCATCAGAAATTCGCAAGAAAGCACCACCTCATTACAACTGAGCCTCTCCCCTACTACAAGTATGAGCCAACAACGCTTCTAGAGAACAACACCCACAAAATGTACTGGGACTGATCGATCAGAACAGATAAGACCATCCCCCACAATCGACCCGACATCGTCCTAGTCGACAAGGAGAAGTCAACATATTTCATTGAGATAGCTGTGCCCAACACATGCAACATTCAGAAGACGCACGGAGAAAAGCTGTCAAAGTGTAACGACCTACGATACGAAGTCAAGAAAATGTGGCATATGGAGAACGTCACCACCGTCCCCATAGTAATATCAGCCACAGGAGTTGTACCTAAGACTATTCACAGCTCTATACAGACACTAAACTTTCAACCTAACACCTACATGGAACTACAGAAGGCAGCTATCCTAAACACTTGTAGGATAGTATGAGGAAGTTCCTGGACAACTGAAAGAAAGAAATACCACTTCCCAGACTTGGTACGTCGTGCCCGTCCCGGAAGGAAGAGAAGAATAACCTCAGGAAGAGGTGGGATCTCATAATAATAATAATAATAATAATAATAATAATAATAATGAAATAAAGATGGTGTCATGAGCGTAAAACCTGGACAGGTGATGAGTGAAAACGTACGATGAGTCCTCATTTACATTATGCCCAACAGTATGGTTGTTTATTTATGGAGAACAACCAAAGAAGCGTACAATTCGCAATGTCTGATTCCAACTGTCAAATATGTATGGAGGTGGATCTGCAATGATTTGGTCTGCCATATCTCGGTTTTCGTCTAGTTCCATCATCTCCCTAAATGGTCGAGTTACTGCCAGCGAGTACTTGGACATTCTACGTGATCAGGCGCATCCTATGGTTCAATGACGCCTTTTTTTCAAGATAATTCTGGATTCATCAGTCCCATTTCCATTGATCTACGGCTCACGATAAATCTTCATTACACCATGCTAAACGAGGACTAGCATTCCGAATGGAGATAAAAGGCTTATGAGTAGCCGCACGACCACGGCAACCCATGGAATGAAGTTCTCTGCGAATGGTACATGTACATACCGAGGTTCCAGCATTGTTAATTACCTATACACCGAGGTCTTGTGCAGTACTCCGTCGATATGCTGCAACGACTCTCCTGAGATTTTGACGTGCTCTATCGCAGAATTTCTTCAGTCTGCCGGTACGTTTTGCTGCTTCAGACACGCCATGTGTCTTCCACTTATTCAGTACATCCAAAACAGTTGACTTGAGTATGTTTAAACGCCTCTTGAGTTCTCTTATGGACAACACACTAATATAACAGCCAACAATCTTTCCTTTCTCAAAGTCAGTTCTCTCCCGCCGCGACAGTTTCACTCAACCTCACATGCGATATGATCGCGGTCAGCTGCAGGTTTGTTTTTATACCGTTTTCAGCTGTACTGCGCATCTTAACAACACAGCGGATCCGTTCATTTGCTTTTGAAGTGGTGTCCGGTGCAATGTAGTGTATTTCAAGAAGATCGGAAGCTGTATTAAAGGCAAATGGTGGTCCAATATCCTATTAATAAAGACATGTCACTTATTTCTCAGGTGTTCAAATTATTTTGTCCAACTCCTGTTTATGTTCAACGAATTAATTAAAAACATTAGTTTATTCATTCATCAACGAGTAGGTGTAGACACTAACTAGTAAATGCAACTACTAAAAAACACTACAAAATCATATCTAAAAAAATTTCCATCGCGCTATGAAAAATATTTTGCGTGTTTTCTACTTTTTATTACGGTACAGTTCTGTTTCTATGATGAGTCATCGTGTGAGAGTGTTTCCAATTTTGAAAATCCCGTTGAGAACCTGATTACTTGACGGGATATCCTTAACTATGAAGAAACATTTGTGCTCATTATTTGCTTCAAATAACATAAAGCTTTGCCGCTTTAGGAGACGAAAAATTATATTGCGTGTTCCTCCACCTCTCTGCTTTCAGTTGTTTGATTTCAAACATTCTTTTTGTTAAGCGATGTCTTCCGTTATGAGGTGAACTTTCATCACGGGATTTCTGCCGCTAGTGTGCGTAGTAGTCATTTCATCTTACCGATTCCAGGAATTCCATTGCAAAAATTCGTTTGGTAGCTTGTTTCATTCACTGCGGAGAACACTGCACACAATATTTCAAATACACGATGTGTACTTGAAATATTGCCCTGTTTGTGCACTTGGGGCTTGAGTGCATTTCCTTTTCACTGATTTTCTTCGGTTCTAAAAATGTGCTTTGAAAATCGTTTGTTAGGGGAAAAGGATTCAAAGGACGTGCTCATTACGCCGGAGAAATCGGTGTCATCTTTCTTGTTACCTCTGCGCAGTGGCGTAATAACGATTCAGCGCCATTAAGCGAATTTTTTGTTTGTTTGAAGGTTTATCGACCACCGTGAGCAACTCATTGGGCTATAAGTAGTTGCCCGTCCCTAATTTAGGGCCACTTGTTCCAGGGAAGGGAGAGAGCCAGTGCCGTAAGACAAACACAACATCCATGCTTCACCGGGATTCAAACCCGGACCCCTTTCGGACGAATGATCAGAGGCCATCGCTTAGACCACTGCGCCACCGGGGCGGCCGATTTTTAAGGGCTCGTGATGTTAGAGGACCAAAGAGGATTAGGAAAATAAAATTTTAATTCAAATACCCCGACAAAAAAGAAAGATGGTGAATGCGGAGGCAGTGATAACTGCAAACTACAAGCCATGGGGAGAGCAGAGATCTTTTCCTTTCGCTCGTCTGCATGACGTCAGCAGCGCAGGGAACGGCATTGGCATCATGCCAAACATTGGGTATACCAATTCCAGGAATCTCACTGCAAAAAGTTCATTTCAAGGAGGTGAAGACCATTCAGGGTAAATGTGTTTTACAGAAAATGATTTATCGGTAAGCAAATGTTTTTCAATAATTTCTCATTTTTGGAGTCTCAGAACTTTCATACACTGACGAAAAGTTATATTTTAAAATATGCAGATTGCAAACGATATATAATAAAGATCTTATAACGTTATTTTCTTTCCGCTGTAACTCACTGAGATAAAAGTTTGTTTGAAACAACAAAATAGTTTTGTTGAGCTGTTTTGTCGATTTATTTTGTTGCTTTAGCCAGACTCCATCGGAATTATTTTGTTGGCAACACAAAGTTATTTCGTTGGCTATAATTTTGTTAACTCAACTATATGGAGGTGGCATCGACCTTACGCCAAAGCGCAAGTGACTACTAGCTACTCCTAACGGGCACTACCAGACTACCACTGACCAGAATAAACTCGTTTTGCGCTTAAGATTTCGTTTTGAATTATGGCTGACTGCGAATTTTTATTTGTGATCAGGTGCACATGAGGTAATGAAAAGAGTTGTAATTTATGTACAGAGCTTGATTTCATGTATAAGCTATATGTACAGGGTGTTTCAAAATTCATGCGGCAACCAAAAATTGCATGGTGATAGTACCCGGGAAAAATATAAAACGTTAAGAAAAATATTACGATTTTTTTTTTGGTCAAACCAAAAATGTCAATAATTGATTTCATCAAAAAAACTAAGGAAAACATTTAAAAAGAAATCGGATTTAGAAACATGTTACACACGCACCAAAATAGTGTCAATACATCGTTATGTCAAGTATAAACCGTCCGTGAACATTCCAGAAGGTAATAAACCGACCTTGAAATGCTGAATTCGCAAATTTGCTCGTGAGAACAAGTATACCCGAGTGGTTAGCACGCCTATTTCCTAAACTGAAGGTCTCAGGTTCGAATCCGCTCGGTGAGAGATTTTTCGCTGGCGCTGAAAGAATTTTTTTATGACGTAACACCATCCAAATTCATTTAAATACCACTAGAAAAAAATGTGGCGGGGAAAAAATGACGGACACACAGGGTCAAAGAGCACCGCCTAAAATTACTGCACCGGCAAAGTGTTGCCATCGGAAAAAAATTTAGGGACAAGTGTCCCAGATACATAACTCTAAATTTTGTTGGGGCAAGAAATTACTGTGTCACCATAACAATATATTTGGTTGCACAAACAAAACGTTTTATCACGATAACAATACATATTGTTGGATCAAACAAATTCCCAAAAATCGACCTGGGCATTTTGTTAAATGAACAAAACGTTTTGTCATGATAACAATACATTTTGTAGAGTCAACAATAATTTTCAACAAAATATTTTTGGAAATTCAACAAACATTTTTGTTGACTGCATATCGACAAAAATTTTTGGTTGATTCAACAATTTTTTTGCTGAATTAACAAAACGTTTTTTTCAGTGCTTAGTCCTTACGACAGTAATTACGTATGTGTGCTAAATCAGTGCAGTATTAGAAGGTACCCATACACCTTACAAGAAAAAGGTCAAGTAGTACTTACAAATACTTTTATTTTGCTTGCATGGGTTGTATTGCGGCCACACACACGTCACTCTTGTTCCGACCTCAGTGTTGCCAACATTATTTTGAGGGAAAAGATTAAGGTTTGAAAATGTCTAAGAGAACAGACTCAAATGTACAGAGAAAACAAAGCTCAAAAGGAAAGTTAAAATAGAATATACCTTACAATCCAAGTGAAAATTTCGGAATTTAACTTTTTCAAATAGTTTCAAATAGCTTTATAAAAGAAGAAATTAAACGAATAAATTCAATAAAAGAACTCGCAGATTGTTTATAATAAAGTTTAACAATTTATTATGTAAATGGAAATGGAAATGGACGATGTCATCGCTCTTTCCACGTTATTTTTTAAACAACGCATAGCGACTGAAAAATTGTTTTCAGATAACTACATAATTTATTACATAATTTATTATGTAGTTATCTGAACGTCTCTACAGCATTTATTTTAGGTCTAACACATAGGCATAGCCAAGGGGGTGGTCCTCGGGTCCGGACCCCCCCCTTGAGGGGAGATTTAGTATGAATTTAAACCGATGTATATATGGGGCTATAACCAATGAACCAAACCCATAAACCTCTCCCCCCTTAAGAAATTTCTGGCTACGCCACTGTCTAGCATATACCTGTCACAGTAGCTACTTCTGAAAGATAATTCAAAAAGTTGAAAATAGTGGGAAATTATTTGTGAAATACAATGTGTCAGGAGCGACTGAAATGTTTTTCTCTAATTGACATTGAAGCCAAAGAAGCTGATAAATTAATCACCAAGGATTTAATTAAAGACTTTGCGATGCAAAAAGTAGGAAGAAAGATTTTTTTTTCTTTTGAGGATCTATACGCTATTGGTTGTAGATACTCTGTCATTAACAAAACATTCTTATATTTTTTACAGTAGATTGTATCTACCTATAAAAATATAAGAATGTTTTGTTAACGAAGTGAATGCTTTTGCAACTTGAAAAGTATGAACTTTAATTTTGATTTCATTTGTTAGTTTCGCTAATACAACAGAAGCGCGGGAGGGGAAGGGTGTGTGTGTGTGTTCATTTTGCTTAAGAGCCAAAAATGTGTAGCTACGTCACTGGTCTTGCGTGAGTATATTTTGCCTTACTTTTGTGTTTCCTGAAAGTTACCTTTTCTTAATTCATACTGTAATTATTGATACACTTGCCTTGTTTGTCGTCCACGAATAGGAGGAACCTTTACGCACTTTTTAACACTATGGACAGGGACGTCCTTAGATCACCAGGGGAGCTAAATTCCCCAATCGCATCAGAAGCTCCCCAATAATTTCGAAATAAGTTTTTTCTTTATTTAGAAAAATAAATTTTTAAACCTTTAGCAAGTTTGAAATGTTATTATTTATTTAAAATCAATGATCAATCATCAACAAATAAATAAAAAAAGAAAGAAGACATAAGAGTTTATGACAAATTTACATTTAACCATTACAAACTACCGAAGGACGCGCAAGGAACCTCCTCTGGCTTAAGGACACGCCCCGAGAATCGTCGGATGTGTAATACGTTTCTTGTCTCATTTTTTTTCCTTTTCAGTCACAGATCCTTTTCAACGGTTGGCAACACTGTATGCGGTTGATGTCATCGAACTTATATTAGATGGAGACACCACTGACTCTGCCGCCATAGGTCACAGCTAATCGTTGGCGTGACGTCACATACAGGCAAAAAAGAACTAAATTATACCGTTGATGAAACAGTAAGCTTGTGTATAATAGATAAAGATAATAGATTATTGAATTGCTCATTTTATCTATCTATACGCCTAGAAGCTTTTGTTCCATTTGTTTCAAAGCAACTTCTTTACTGCGGCTGCGTCGTGCCTGGATATGACGTCACTTGCAGTACGGACGGTGACTTATGGCGGCCGGTGCTGCGTGGGTAGGAGTGGTGTCTCCACCTGATATAAAGTCGATGGTTGATGTACGTGGCCATCGATTGGACGCTCAGAAATGTCGGGTCTCGTAGAAATGCGTCTCGTACGCTGGTGTTATAGAGCTAAATTTCTGAACTTACGGTGGGTCTCTCTCTTTATTGCACATAACTGCCCTTAATTTAGGGTACTTTGTCTATCTCAGAAGCCTACCATTCCGCGGCGTCATCACCACAATAAACCAGTTCACCCAGCCAGCACGAAAGTAATACATTTAATTCACTATTCGTCTCTTGTTTAGATGTGGAGGCTATACTGTATAACTAAAAGTTTTATCTTCCATAGTGCACACATACAGAATCTGTTGCTCGTCCTGAAAAAAGCCACGGATAAAAATCCTTAATAAAGGGAAAGCGAGCCCACTGAAATATTGATCAATATGCCTCTCGGAAGCAAAGCAACTAGGGACCATCTAAATATTCTCAAAATCCCACAGGTGATGGGGATAAGATCAACATTGAAATAATATTAATGCGCTAAACAGGGCCGCGCCAAGGGGTTTCGTCGCCCGGGTGCAAACTTTGATTTGCCGCCCCTCGATAATTAGAATTATTATATTAGTATACGTATTTTTGGCAAGACATAATTGATTTCATCAATTGTGTATTGGTGTGAGCACATACACATGAAAACAAACGTATGATAATCAAATCGAACATGATTCGAGACATTTTGACAAAAAACTGTATGTACGGAAAGTAATGGAAATTTTTCTATATATTTATAATAAAAAAATGTATCGAGTTGGCAATTAATTTTAAGAATTAATAAGGTATGTTTTAGTAATCAGAGTGCTGAGTGCAATTTATATACTGTATATAGTATTATTTTTCTCAAATGAAGTCGAATTTGCGTTTAGATACTTCTTAAACAGACTGTATATTTCATTAATACGCAAAATGTGCAAAATAATAATGAAAATGAGTATCTTACCTTGATAGGGCGTAGCTACAATCGCTGCTTTGTATTGGGAGCTTTTGAACCTATTAAGATTAGGGGGCCGCACCGTTGAGCGTCAAGAAGTAAAGGCTAAAATATCTCATGGGGTAAGGTCGTAAGGAGCCCAGTGAATCCCTCAGAAGATATTTGCACGGAGGACCCTAGTCCTAGTTTCCTTCCTGGACCAGTGTATCTTGATCTTGCTGGTTGCTGCGTAAAACTTTATCAGTTCTATAGAGATCAATCAGATCATCATCAATATATCACCTATTTCATCCATATTATAGATTAGCAGAAACATTTGACGTGTTTAACATTTACAGCATCACATGATACTTTTCGTAATTTGTTGAAATGTTGATTCAGCTAAAAATTAATAACTCGTTTTTGAGGTGTGTTCGACTTACTCGCAGCTTAGAATTGTTTCAAGTGTATTCTGCTGTGAATAAACATATTTAGATATTCATATTCATTTGTTGCATAGTACAACAAACTCCCAGTTACATAAAAAATAAATCAAATATGAAATAACATAATCTCCAGACTGCAGTCCATCTCGTCTGTCGTTTAAATTTTGATATGCTTAAAATCCACAGATACATTTCTGAAGTTACAATTTTTTTTACTAACGTACAGGTACCTTGCAGCCTAAGTGACAAACGTGAAAAATCGTGCAAGTATTACTGCAAAGTTAAATATAAAAATAATATTTCAAACTGTAAAATTTATTTTTCTTGATCTTCTACTTGAACATTCATCGACAATATCTTGTATGCCCAAATTTTCGCAAATTTCATTCTCAATTGATAACAAACTCAGATTTGTTAATCTCTCTGGAGACATGGCTGTTCTTAAATAATTTTTTATTATTTTTAATTTTGAAAATGCTCTTTCCCCAGATGCTACACTAATGGGAAGAGTTAACAATATTTTTAATGCAATAAAGAGGTTGGGAAACATTTCTATTAAGTCTTTTTTTATAATGTAACTTAATATTCCTTCGGGATTCGTGTCACTTGTTATGAATTTTTTTATTGTTTTTATTTCATCACAAAGATCATTTCCGTTAATGTCTTTCATTTCTAAATTTTTACATCTTTTAAGAATGCCCTGTTCATTCAAGTTACCTATTTTTTTTTTTATAGAAACATAAAGTCATCACTATGGAATTGCAACAAATCATATCTTCCTTTCACGGAAATAAGAGCTTGATATAATATTAAATAAAAAAGTTAACTTTATAATGATCCTTAGGATCAAGAATACTATCTTTTCCTTCGTAATCAAATTGCTGTTTTCTTGACCTTTGCCTGACTACATTTACTGGCGGAAATACATATATTCTCGGCATTTATCTCATCAGCTAATTCCTTGGCATCAGTAATTGTGCTTTCAGATCCGGATTGAGACCTGTATTGCTGTAAATACCTTTTTAGATTATCCAAATGTTCCCTGACTTCTTTCAGATTTATATCTTTTTTTCTGTAATATCTTTCTCACTACATTCCCTCTTGATAATACATTACGCCAAACAACAATAGAACATAAAAATTTAAAAGACTTAATTTTATTTAACAGCGCAGTTGCTTGGTGAGTAGTTTTGGCATCGTAGGTTTCAACATTAGTCAATTCAAATAACGAATCGTGCAACGAGCCAATATCATAACGAAGAAGTTTTATCGCCTCTATCCTGTTCTCCCATCTAGTTCCTGAAAGTTGTTTAAAAGTCAATAATGGGGTATATTGAAAAAAAAACATAATTTTTTTCAACGATTGAAAAAAATTCAATAGTCTGAAGCGAAACCTTAGCTGCATCGTTTATTATCAAATTTAAGGAATGTGCAGCACAAGGCACATAAAAAGCACGGGGATTTTCATCCCGAATTTTTTTCTGTAATGCGTTATGTTTTCCTCTCATGTTATATCCATTGTCGTATCCCTGGCCCCTAAAATCTACATTATTTCTTTTAAGAAAGTTTAATAAGTTTTTATAGTAGTCCTTTAAATCTACATTATTTCTTTTAAGAAAGTTTAATAAGTATTCTGTTAGACCAGATCCTGTTGTATCCTCGATTGGAAAAAATTCTAAAAAAGGTTCTCTTATCTCTACCTTTTTTTCTAATTTGTTGTAAGCAAATCTTAAAATAATCGAAATTTATTCTCTGTGGCTCAAATCTGGAGTACAATATATTATGACTGAATAATATTTTGATTCCCTTAAGCAATTTAGGATATTATCCTTTGTTTTATCTGATAAAATAACAATGATCTTATTTTGAATTTTATCACCCAAATATTGGGCATATTCTGAGTATTATTTTTGCAAATTGGAACGTGTTCATATAATATTGGATCAAATTTTGCAACCGTCTCTACTAACTGAAGAAAGTTTCCATTATTCTTTACGCCGAGAACGGAAGCTGACCCTCTAAAAGATAGATTTTGTTTCGCCAAATACAATATCAGGTAAATTAAACGTTTCGTGATAGCTGCCCAACGTTTCCTTTATTCATTAATAATTTTCTGATTAACGGAATAAATGGTTGTTTCAGTTTTTAAAGACTAAGTCCATCCACGTCTTATAGGACGCGATAAGAGTTGAACATTTTTGGTGCCTTACAAGCCCTCTGGATAAGTGAATCCGATCTCCGAAACCAGTCTCGTCTTTAAAAGATGTTTCTTGACCAGAAAATAATTTACAACAGAAGCAAAACGCAGAATTTCGGCTCTTTGAATAACAACGACAATTTCTCTGCAAAGTTTCACCGTTATCTAATTTCTTTTCATAATAACAGTTTGAAAAGCTCCTACCAGATTTATCTTTGGGATATATAACATATTTTTGCTGAATATTTCCAGTTTCTATTAAAGACAATATTTCGTTATCTGAAATATTTTTAGGCCAAAGTCCACAATCTATTATTTGAGATAAAACTGTATTGTTTTGCTCACCTACTTGTACTTCCTTTACATTTTTTTCTCTGCTGTCACATATGATTGCCTCTTTTTCAAAATTGGAATTTCTCTCTGAAATTCGTCCATGTATTCCTCCTGCTGTGATGAATTATACACTGAAGAGCAATTGAATTAGAGATAGCTGGCGTTATGCAAATGTGCCGCTGTGGGCGGCCCTGTAAACGGAAATGACATGACGTATGCAGCGATCCGACAATATAAGGAGTGATGCGACGGGAATCAGTAAGAGTTGGACGCAGTATGGGTAAGACGAAGGATCTAAGCGCGTTTTATCGTGGGCAAATTGTCGGGGCCCGACGAATGGGTCACCCCATCTCGGAAGCCGTGCAGGCACTGGGATTTTCACGAGCCACTGCGTCACGGGTGCACTGTGAGTACATCGAATCCGGCAAAACGATCCTTGCAAGGGCCAACTGCCGTGGACAACAGCGTGTGGATGAGCGGGGTGATCGTCGGCTAGCTCGCACTGTAACAGCGGATAGACGGGCCACAGTGCAAGAAATCATTCGGCAATTTAACGCTGGTGCACAAATGCGTGTAAGCAGCCACACCATCCAAAACCAACTCCTCGCTATTTGGTACAGAAGCCATCGTCCCACGAGGGTACCACTGTTGACCGCACATCACAGGGTGCAAAGATTAGCATAGGTGCAGGAACATCGCCACTGGACCCTAGACATGTGGGAAAATGTTGCCTGGACTGATGAGTCGAGATTCACGTTGGTACATGCGGATGGCAGGACACGAGTACGGCGCAAACCACATGAAGCGATGGATCCTTCTCGCCAGCAGGGTACTCTTCAAGCTGGTGGGGGTGGCATTCTCGTCTAGGGACTGCTTACGTGGACTGAAATGGGACCCCTGGTACGTGTGACATCGTCCCTCACAGGTCAACGTTCCCGGTGTATCCTGGACGATCATTTGCTCCCGTTTGTGCGTCTTCAACATCCGACTGGAGACCTCATCCTGCAACAAGACAATGCACCTTGTCACCGCTCCCGAATTGTATCCGAATGGTTGGATGAACACTCCACCGACGTGACCTCGCTTCCTTGGTCAGCTAGGTCACCTGACCTCAATCCCATCCAGCACATCTGGGATGCCATCGAGATAGATGTTTGAGGCTGTGACCCCCCCCTCCATCAAATTATGTGAACTGTGGGAGCTTGTTCAGGGTCGTGGATCCGTATGGCTTCCCAACGCTTCCGGTTTCTTATCGAGTCCATGCCGAGACGAATCGCCGCCGTCATCAGGGCGAAAGGTGATGCTACACGTTACTGGACAGGTTTCTCTAAATCAATTGCTCTTCAGTGTATGCTGCACTAGTCAATGACTTAATGAAATTTTTAGTTGTTTCGGAAAATTCTTCAAAAGCTTCTTCTTCTGTCAATGACTGCGGCCCTATTGGGTTTTTTACGTACTTGTCAGTAGAAGAAGTATGTTTCTTTAACTCATCTTCTTTCCTGGCCTTTCTTTTGCGATATTCTGCACCCGAAGGCTTTTTCCTTTTTCCTGACATCTTGATATTGCTTACTACTTCACTACGAATCTATGAGCACCGATTTTCACTCAAACCCTAACTCAAATAATCTAAGCAAGCAAGCGCGCAAATGAAAACTAGCAAGGCGATTAGGCCCATTTCCCATCACCCAGGGGGTGGAAAGTGGACACAACAGGAGCACAGGACAGGTGACACCGTGAGCGTGGGTTGACACGTGTAGTTTCTAATGGCAACAAACAGCTCTCCGACACCCACTCCCCCTCCCGCCGAGAAATGTTTTCTAAGCTGGTGATAGCAAAGGGGCTGACGGGACGGCTGACCATGTCCTATTCACAATCACATGTGCCTCTCAAGAACAAATTAAAACGGGGGTGGGTGCAAACTTGTTTCCCTGTCTGCGGAATGTGTTGACTTATGCCTCTAAGGAATTTTACTTCTCTCTCGCGTACACGAACATTTCAACAGATGGCGTTCAAAACAAAGGCGTAGGCGTAGCCAGCCCAGGACTTTTGAAAGCGGAGGGTTTCTGCTGTATAACTGCTACTGTATCTGTAATTCTGTATATGTCAGGTTCAGATCAGGTGTATTTATAAAAAAAATTGGGTATGGCGTTCTGAAAACAACTATTTTTTCATTGGTACGTACGCTGTACGTTACACACTTCTTGAACAATAATAGAAAACGAAGCACAAACGTAACTTAATGAAAGGAAGAAAACTGCAATAATTGTAGTTGTTTTATAAAAAAATTAATGAAGCAACAAGCAACTTCCTTGGCCGCTTTGCTTTACTTTCTCTTGTGTTATTCAGAAATAATACTGCTTTCCGCCGAGTTATATTAAAATCAATACAGTTTCAGAATCAATTTCAGTTTTATACCACGGCGACAGTCCGTAAGAAATCGTCTACAATAACGCCCTCACCAATTTTTATTTTATTTTATTTTTATTTATTTACACTGGCGGAAAGTGAAAAAAGAACACCAAGAAGGAGACGTCTGATACCAACGAAATTTATACAGCATAATAACGGAATACAGAGGATAACGTGATCAAAACATTATGGCAAATACAGCTGCATTTGATGGTAAACTGAAAAATAACATTTCTATGTAACATGGTTAGTACGAGGTTGAACCGCCATGAACTCACTGTGCAGTTCTGGCATGGAGTCTGTCGTACAGATGTTGGATGTAAGTTTGGGGCATTGAGTTCCAAGCATCCTCAACCTGGACGCATAAATCGGGGATGGTCGTGGCTGGCCGTGGAGACCGGATAAGTCGTTGTCCCATAAAATCCCACACGTGCTCAATCGGGGACAAATCCGGTGAACGTGCAGGCCATGGAAGTTGTCTCACACCCTGAAGTGCGTGTTGCGTTGCACGTGCCGTGTGCGGGCGTGCGTTATCTTGCTGAAAAACACCACGATGGACCGACCTTACAAATGGCACAACAACGGGCTGAATGATGTTGTTGATGTAAGAGGTGCTGTTTCACGTACCCGGTACAAACACTAGTTGTGTACGGGAGTGATAGCTGATCGCTCCTCACACCAGGAGACCAGGTGTAGGCCCTATGTGTCGCTGGCGGATGCAAGAAGGGTGGAGACGCTCCCCTGTGCGTCTGCGAACACGCGTACTGCCATCGAAGGCTCCCAAGCAGAATCTGCTTTCATCGCTGAACACGACAGATCGCCATTGCGTTCTCCAGTGCAGACGTTGGCGACACAACTGCAGCCGTTCTTGACGGTGGGCTGGAGTCAGAGGCACACGTGCACGTAGTCCTGCATCCAGTAGACGGTTGCGGATTGTTCGCACAGTCACCTCAAGTGCAACGGCAGCTCGGATTTGCGTCGCAGTGGATGTTCTGCTTGACAACGCCGCTCTTCTTATGCGTCGATCGGTCCGCTCATCAGTCTGTCTGTGACTCCCGGTTCCATGTCTTTTCGTGTGGGAATGTTCCTCGGACCATCTACGCCACCATCGTACCAGCACCGATACTTCCCGTCCAATTCGCTCCGCAATACGACGATACGACCACCCGGCCTCGCGGAGTCCGACTAGACGACCTTGCTTAAAGTCCGATAACTGCTGAAATCGTACACGTCTTCCATGTCCAGGCATTGCAGCTTCTTCAGGGTCTTCGCACGTGTCCGTACACCGACGACTGTGATTACATTCACTTCGCCGTACTCCTTAAATACCACCGACGATAATTTGCATTTTATACCGTGCTGTGGTGTAAGCTCTCACCGGTTGGTCCCGAAATTGACATCACACCTACGTAAACTCGACCCAATTAACATATGTAAATTTCATGATCGTCCGCCAATTCCTTCTTGGTGTTCTTTTTTCACTTTCTGCCAGTGTATTTATTTATTTATTTTTTTATTTGAAGGTAAGCTGATACCTGAAATCTTTACATACGAAGCAGTAACAGTAGCTGTAAAGATTGTCCATCTTGCGAGATACTGAGCACAACATGATCATTATGACTATGAGAAAATACATTTTTCATGTCATACGAAAACGATACCCTCCACCCTAAAATTTTTATCATGAGAACGGTAGTATCAGACTCAGAGCCTCAGTTTGTCCTTTAAAATGCACTAATAATTTGCGTCACACTTGGGAAGAAAATCTGCAATTTGAAATAAGAAAATTATTTATAAAATTAACTCAGAAAAAGCTAAGTGTCTCACCTACTAAGAGGAGGGTTCAAACCCCGAAGCCCCTCCCTTTTCTACGCCACTGGTCCAAAATAATATTAAAAATATTATATAGTTAAAATGGCGCCCCCTGCACCATGGGTTGGCGCGGCCCTGGCGCTAAAATTGTTGAACTAAAGCTTGGAGGTATTGGGTTACATTAGTTGTAAATGAAATTAAATTAATTATTTTAAATTTGAAACGCCGCACCGGTGGCGAACGCTGGCTTATTACTATTCGTCCAAGGTATGGTCCTGGTTCAGATCCTGATGAGGCATGTATGTTGTTTTTGTCTTACGTCACTAACTCCCACCCTTCCCTGGAGCCAGTGGCCCTAAATTAGGGATTGGCGACTGCTTATAGTCCATTGAGTTGCTCACGCTGTCGTTAAACCTAAAAAAAAAAAAAAAACTAATTTGAAACGCAACTAAATTTGAAGTTACAACTATCAATTTTTATATTCTGCAGAGTTTTATTTTTTCCATTACAGAAGAAGGGGCTGGTGTGAGGATGAGATAGTGAAAAAATTGAGTCCTGGTCATCCCCCCCCATCCTATTACAATGTTCTTAGTCTAGCGACGACCCTGACTATGGACAGAACCCCTCACCTTTAAACATAAGTTAGCTGTTTGATTTCCGTACATGTTTTCAGGAATGAATTATGTACAGAAGAGAGGAAGCTACCTATATATCTAAATGTTTTTTTCTTTTTCTTTATTTTTTTTTCTTTGTTTGATTCTGATGTTTTTCATTTTCTCATTGCAGGTGACTACTGGCTGGTGTCAGCATTAGGCTGCCTAAGTATCACTAAAGGCCTTTTTTATCGAGTGGTTCCTGCAGACCAAACATTTGCTTCTTCAGAAGGAGAGTATGTTGGTGTCTTCCGTTTCCGTCTCTGGTGGTGCGGAGAATGGCAGGAAGTCCTTGTGGATGACAGGCTACCCACAGTCAATGGCAAACTAGTCTTTGTTCATTCTCAGCACACAAATCAGTTCTGGGCGGCTTTACTGGAAAAAGCCTATGCGAAGTATGTTTTGGAGAATTTATTACACCTACACTCACTTTTTCAAATACAGCAATAAATGCTTTGTATTTTAGCTGAGTGACTGTAAACTCACACCAACAAATTTTAAATGTACTTTATTTATAATTCCTTCTGATATCAAGTATATACTTCCTAAACGATTAGAACAACTGAACGGCATCACGTTTAATCTTATTTGCTCACGTGCGTATACATATATCTACGATGATTGGTTAAGGGGTTCAACTCCCTCTCCCACCACCTTGAGGTTTTGCCGCTAATACTTTTGAAAAATAATCATTCTTGAGCATTCGCAGTAGTAAAACAGCTCCACAACGCAAAATCATGATTTTTCTTGCATTTTAATACACATGAAAAAATTCCTGCATTTTTAATACACTTGAAAAGATTGAAGCCCTAGTCCTACTTCTGCACATAAAAAAAAAAAAGAGTTTTGTGGTACAACATCCTTGGTAAGGTATCTTTAAACCAGAGTGTGATTTTTTACGCTTTCCAACCGTAGGTTGAAGAAGCGTATATACTCCAGCTTTTTCCGTCCGTCTGTCGGCACGATAACTCACGTAAAAATGGTCCGATTTCGATGAAATTTTAGTATGTGGTACGGGACCACCTGGGGACGAATCCTATTGAAAATGGGTGAAGTGGGGTCAAAGGTCACGACATAAGAGCGGAATCCATTCAATTGCCCTTATGCGTCATAACTAGCGTAAATATGGTTCGATTTCGGTGAAATTTTAGTATGTGGAAGGGGACCACCTGGAGAGGAACCCTATTGAAAATGGGACAAATGGAGTCAAAGGTCAGGACATAGGATCGGGATCCATTCCATCGCACTTATCCCACACTATTGAGGTGGACGTCAAGTCATTTTGCTTCCTATTTTTCCAATGAAAAACCTTTTGTACACATTTCCTTCACAATTAGTGTGTTCCCAAGGATGGAAATTTAAACATCGATTAAAACAACTTCATACTATAACTTGGAATACTTAACATTTTCTAAAACATACGCATAATTATATTAAAAAACAATAACGTTTCCTTTGGTGGTGTTGAAACCAGAAAAAAGATGGCGCGGCCTGTACTTTGATGACGTCTTTCTTTCTTTCTTTCTTTCTTTTTTTGAGGTTTAACGACCACCGTGAGCAACTCAATGGGCTATAAGCAGTCGCCCGTCCCTAATTTAAGGTCACTGGTTCCAGGGAAGGGAGAGAGCCAGTGCCGTAAGACAAATACAACATCCATGCCTGACCGGGATTCGAACCCGGACCCCTTACGGACGAGTGATTAGAGGCCAGCGCCTTGATGACGTCAGTGGACAAATAAATGTTGGATTGCATAATTACGGTTATGGTATAGAAAATATTATTACGGTTATGGTTTAGAAAATATTAAGTATTCCAAGTTTTGAATTTTTTTGTTAATTGGAGGTTTAACGACCACCGTGAGCAACTCAATGGGCTATAAGCAGTCGCCCGTCCCTAATTTAGGGTCACTTGTTCCAGGGAAGGGAGAGAACTAGTGCCGTAAGACAAACACAACATCCATGCCTCACCGGGATTTGAACCCGGACCCCGTTCGGACGAATGATCAGAGGCCATCGCTTAGACCACTGCGCCACCGGGGCGGCAGTTATGAAATGAAGCTATTTTAATCGATGTTCATATTTTCATTCTTGGGAACGCATTAATTGTGAAGAAAATGTGTACAGAAGTTTTTGCATTGGAAGTATAGGAAGCAAAATTACTTGACGTCCACCTTAAAGCAGCAATTCTTGTATGTATGTATGTACATTTTATTTGGAAAACGGCTCTAAGAATTTTGATGAAAGTCGTTAATCTACCGCTTTCTGGTACTAGAAATCGATTTAGCTTGATCTCGACTTTAGGAGAATTCGTTTAGTGGGTTAAATAACCATCCCGAATCATAACGTTTTTAGTGTCATGGCGTCGTTTCATTAATGTTTTCATTCCTTAGAAATCTTATGACGTCAAAATTTCGCGTTTGAGAATGTTGGCGCGGTCACACCATCTGTCTCATTACGTCACGCGTTGTGTGTGGATCCTATTAAAGTTTTATGACGTCATATTCTTGCCAGCAGATGGTCGCGATTCCCATCTGCTTCATTACGTTACGCGTTGTGTGCGTATGTCCGTCCGCACGATAACTCGCGTAACAATCGTTCGATTTCGATGAAATTTTAGTATCTGGTAGGGTATCCCTGAGAAGGAACCTTATTTAAAGTGAACGAAATGCTGTCAAAGGTCAGTACATTTTTTTTTTTTGATTGGAGGTTTAACGACCACCGTGAGCAACTCAAATGGGCTATAAGCAGTCGCCCGTCCCTAATTTAGGGTCACTGGTTCCAGGGAAGGGAGAGAGCCAGTGCCGTAAGACAAACACAACATCCATGCCTGACCGGGATTCGAACCCGTACCCCTTACGGACGAATGATCAGAGGCCAACGCCTTAGACCACTGCGCCACCGGGGCGGCGAGGTCAGTACATAGGAGCGGGATCCATTCCACTGCTGTTATGCGTCATAACTAACGTAAAAAAGGTTCGATTTCGATGAAACTTTAGTATGTGGTAGGGGACCACCTGGCCACACACCCTATTGAAAGTGAGCGAAATGAGGTCAAAGGTCAGGACATAGGAGCGGAATCACTTCCATCGCCATTATGCGTCATAACTTACGTAAAAATGCTTCGATTTGGATGAAATGTTAGTATGTTGTAGGGGCCTGCCTGGGGACGAATTCTATTGAAAATGGGCGAAATGGGGGTCAAAGGTTAGGACACAGGAGCGGGGATCTATTCCATAGCCCTTATGCATCATAACTTACGTAAAAATGCTTCGATTACGACAAAACGTTAACATGTTATTTCGGACGTATACCGAACCGGTTCTGTTGAATATCATCGAAATGGGATCAAAGGTCAGGGCACAGGACCGAGATTTATTCCACAGACATTATTCTCATAACTTGAGTGATAACTTGAGTAATGATTTCTGGTATGTTGGAAAGCGTATTATAATCAATGCATTGCATGATTTTACAAACTTGTTGTTCTATATGCGTGTTTGTATTCAAATACTCTAAGCGAGTTTATAAAGAGCTCAGTTACGTGCATTCAAAGATTAGCTAAGTACAAAATGAAATTTTCCGCATATTTACTGTTTCTCACGTAAAAAAAATGTCTCTGGAGTGCAGTGCCAAGTGCAAGATAAATATTCATTTATGCTTAATAAACAATTTTTTGGTAAACATCAGTCGTAATATATATATATATACACTGCTGGCCACCCAAAATGCAAAACCAAGAAGGACACGAGATAGCAAAGCCAGATTTACTGGATACATCACAACAGATACAAAGATAAAACAATTGAGCTTACAGGCCCGTGCGACTTGCGGAACACGCAGACATCAATAGTTCATGTGGCCCCCATGGCTGGCAATAACGGCCGCTACACGCCGCGGCATCGAACGAAAGAGGCTTTGGATGTGGGCTTGGGGTATGTCGGTCCAGGCTGCTTCCACACGTTGCCACAGTTCATCATCAGGCGTAGCCGCGGGTGGTGCTTGCCGGGCCACTCGGTTGTCGATCAGCGACCAGACGTGTTCGATGGACGACATATCGGGAGAACAGGCGGGCCACGGCAGCAGTGACACCTTATAGGCCGTGAAGAATTGTTGCACGATGCATGCCACGTGAGGGCGCGCATTGTCCTGTTCAAACGTGGCCGCTGGCAGGTCCTGCAGGAAAGGGAGGACTACAGGCTCCAAAACGTCGGAGATGTAGCGGTGGCTGTTGAGTGTACCGGCGATACGTACCGGAGGGTTGCGGGTGTCATATCCAATTGCTCCCCAAATCATAACGCCAGGCGAGGGACCGGTATAGCGATGCATAATGCAGGCGTCATACAGTCTCTCGCCGCGGTGCTGCCACACGCGGATCCGACCATCGTGGTGTTGCAGACAGGAGCGGGATTCGTCGGAGAAGACAATGTCGTGCCATTCCGTAGTCCAGGCGCGGCGTTCAACGGCCCACTGCCGCCGCACTCGCCGGTGGTGTAACGTCAATGGTAATCAGAGCAATGTGCGCCGTGCGACTAGTTCCCGCTCCTGCAGACGAAGTCGAATGGTACGTGCTGACACAGGTTGTTGCGCAACACACCCTAATTCCTGCGCTAACGTTCGTGATGTGGCGATACGAGCCGTCAATGCCCGCCGCACAAAATGCCGGTCCTCTCGTTAGGTGGTGTGCCGCGGTTGCGGCAATCACTCACGCCGGTCCGTCCGTCTCTCTTGCACCCACCGAATCCATACACGCCTCACTGTGGCTAGATGTCGTCCCACACGGGCGCCGATGTCTCGGTACGATAAAGCGCTGTCGCGATAAGCCACTATTTGTCCTCTTTCGAACTCCGAAACTTGCTGGAATGACTGCCGTATTCTGCAACGAGGCATCAGGAAGCTTCTCACGCACAGGTCCGGCAGCACAACACACTTCCACTACTTGCACCCCGCCTACTGTGCACCCTTCTTATAGTGCTCCTCGGTGGCGTACCGGGCGCACATGATTTGCGTATGCCCTGCAGTGCTAATCGTTTGCATGTGCTCTCGCGGGTGACACATGCTGCGAATTTCAGGTCAATCGGATGCTTCCTTCTTGGTGTTGCATTTTGGGTGGCCATCAGTGTATATCTACGACGATTTACATATCGTACAAATTTTCGAGTTTCTTGTGCTTACGGAAGTGATTTGAATTATTGCATTAGAACCTGGTCTTTTATGTTATCCTGAACCTGGTCTTTTATGTTATCTTTTATGTTATCCTGGTCTTTTATGTTATCTATAAACTCTGGATTTATAGCACGATAAACAATAGGCAAGTTCTGGATCCTCCCGGATATAAACTCTGGATTACAAGAATTTGCAGGAACAACGGACGGTGAGTTCACATTGTTTAATTATATTACGACTGATTTTTACCGAATTTTTATTTATTTATGCATGAATATTTATCTTGCACTAGGCACTGCACTCCTGAGACATATTTTTTAACGCGAGAAACAGTAAATATGCGAAAATTTTCATTTTCTGCTTAACTGTGCGTGTTTGTGTTTGCTAAAATGTCTCTTTTTCTAAGAGATGGATGAACAGAAGTACCCAATATTTTCCGGAGATTTTTTTCGCTTAGGTCAAATGTTTTTTAACTGAATTCCTTAGATCCCTTAAGGGTTGGTGGATAGGCTTCAGGATGGTCCGTTAAACTCTATCTAGCTTCAAAAATAACGCTAACTAACGAAAAGTTAAATGTGAATATTTTTATAAAACAAAAATTTAAAATTTTTTTCAATGTAAATTCCAATTGAATTTTATCCTATAGTGAATGGTCCTTTAATATTATGAGGTTGGAAAAGTTAATATTATTATTTATTTATTGACATTTTTCTAGGTGGGCAGGTCCTTTGCTTTCATTAGATTCTTAAAGGGATCGATTCGGTAGAAAAGGTTAGAGCCTCTGGGTTAGGTAAAAAAAAATGTCCGTTTGTATTTGTTGCAATATACGTGTATGCTTATAAGCATTAATTCGTAGTATGTTTCTGAAAAAGCTTTCTGATCAAACGTATTTCCATTTCTTCCTTCATCACTCTAAATTTAAATTTTTAAACCTGGGTTTTGGAAGTATTTCATGAGCACGAGTAGTTTATATTATTTTCACGGTAGTTTGCACTCTCATCACTGTATGAACCAAATAATCTTTCACCTCTCCAAAATTTATGTCCAGAAACTTAATTATAAGTTTTGTTTGCAACATACATTTGCGCTGTAACAAATCCTTTTATATGTATGATATATATATATGCAGCTGCATACACTAGAAGAAGATAATATAATAATAATAATTAATAACATCCTAAACAGACCGACAACTTCAATCTCTACAACAAAATTTAGTTTTGTGTTACTATATTTTGAAAATATAATTTGGCAAATAAGAAATTAATGAAGCACACTCATGAAACCTGAACTCTTATATTTTCTCAAGTGACACAGATGCTTTTCCATGAAGATTGGTCTGGGTTGCTTGAGTGTTTTAGTTGATGCATGTGACTAGTGTTTTTATTTGTACTTTTGTATTTCAGGTTTGAAAAGTAGGGAATTTTGTCATTTTTGAAATTATAAGTTTTGTGTTTAATTTTGGGGAAGTAGAGGTTGAAGTTGTCGGTCTGTTTAGGGTGTTACTAATTATTATTATTATCATATATATATATATATATATATATATATATAACAGACATCATGAAAGGTACCAGTACCAGAGTTCTTCCAGTCCTTCCAGCAGAAGTTGCACATGCAATCAAGAACATGAAGCGGGGAAAAGCTCCAGGAGAAGATGGAATTACCGTAGACATCATACAAGAAGCAAGTGGAGAAATTGAAACAGTACTCGCCCAAGTTTTCACTCGATGCCTTAATGAAGGGAAGATTTCTGAGGATTGGAACAACGCTACAATGATCTTGCTACATAAAAAAGCTGACATTGAGGATCTCAGGAACTAAAGACCTATCAGCCTCCTATCAGTGGTTTATAAAATCTTCACTAAAGTTCTTTCACACCGCTTGAAGGTGACACTGGACATGGCTCAACCGAGAGATGAAGCTGGATTCAGGAGTGGCTACAGCACTATAGATCATATCCACGTACTGAGAGAACTAATTGAAAGAGCGTGGGAATATGAACTTCCATTGTGCATGGCTTTTATCAATTATGAAAAGGCCTTTGATTCAGTGAAACCATGCGGTATTGAAGATGCATACATTAATATTATTAATAACATCAATGAAAATGCAAGTGCAAAGATTCGGCTGTTTGAGAATACAACACACATCAAAATTGGAAAGGGAGTGAAACAAGGTGACACCATATCTCCCAAGCTCTTTAATGCCACATTGGAAAATGTCTTTCAATCACTGAACTGGGAAAGCAAACGGATAAAGATTAATGGAGATTATCTAACTCACCTTCATGTTTGCTGATGACGTAGTCATTTTTGCAACTACCCCATCAGAGCTGCAGAGTATGATCCAAGAACTTGCTGACAAGAATAAATATGTGGGATTAAAAAAGGAACTTTCAGAAGACAAAAGTGATGTTCAATGCTTTTACAAGGAATGAAGATTTATCGATTGATGGAGAAAAGCTGGAGATAACAGATGCATACATTTATCTTGGACAGCAGATATCAAGTGAGGACCACATTGATGAAGAAATTAATCGGCGTACAAAACTTGCCTGGAGAGCTTTTGGGAGAAACAGCATACTTTTCAAGAGCAATATGCCATTATGTCTTAAAAGAAAAGTGTTTGATCAATTCATCCTTCCAGTGCTTACGTATGGTGCAGAGACGTGGACCTTAACTAAAAGAGACATACAAAGGCTGCAGACAACTCAAAGAGGCATGGAGAGGTGCATGCTTGTTGTAACCAGGAGAGATAAGAAGAGGAACTCGGTGATCAGAAAAATGACAAGAGTGGAAGACGTCATGATCAGAGTAAAATCCCTGAAATGGCAATGGGCTGGACATACTGCCAGAAGAATGGACCATCGATGGACAGTCGAAATTTTAGATTGGATTCCAAGGGACAGGAAAAGACCCAGAAGAAGACCACATGGGAGATGGGTGGATGAAATTCGAAAGTATGTGGGAGTAACATGGAGGAGACTGGCACAAGACAGACCGCTGTGGAAGAGGTTTGGAGAGACCTTCGTCCAGCAGTGGATTGATAATGATTGACAATGATGATGATGATGATGATAGACACACTATATTGACAAAAGTCACCGGACACCTAGAAGGGAAACACAACATAGCATTTAATGACATATATTAGTATGGTGTCGGTCCACCTTTGGCTTTAATACATGCACTGACCCTTTGAGACACGCTTTCGACAAGGTTTTGGAACACAGCGATAGGTATGCGCTTCCATTCAGTACATAATGCTGCCGCTAATTGTTGCTTAGTAGTAGGCCTTGGTTCCAAACTTCTTATGCGGCGCTCTGATTCATCCCATAGGTGCTCTATGAAATTAAGATCAGGGCTCTGTGCTCGCCATTCCACACACGATACGGAATTATCGTCAAACCACGCCGTAACGGTCCTTGCTTTATGGCTCGGTGCATTATCTGCTGGTACCAACAAGGCTCGGTTCCATGTCACAGAGTTGGTAGGGCATAATTGTCCGGGATATTGAAGTAGACGTGCTGATTAACAGGTTATTCCACGATAACCAATGGGCCGGGACCATAGCACGAAAAACACCCCCACACGAGTGCACCGCCAGCTCCAAACTTGACCGTAAGAACAGTACACTGTGGTAAATAGCGTTCCCCCGGCTGCCACCATACCCACACACGGCCATCAGACTGATGGATCGCGGTCAACTGCGGGTTTGTTTTATACCGTTTGCAACTGTACCGCGCATCTTAACAACGAAGCGGATCCGTTCGTTTGCTTTTGAAGGGATGTCCGGTGACTTTAGTCAATATAATGTATATATATATATACTGGTTGAGGCAGTAATTCGGCAATTGAAACAGGCAAGCGCTCTTTCCATTGCGCCACCAAAGTAGGACAAACGTTTAGACGTTCAGGCAAACGAAATTATATGGTTAGATTAGATGTACTGAAAAAAAAAAAAAAAAAAAAAAGGAAGCTAGAGTGTTTTGCTACTAAAAATTCGAAAACGGCCAATTAAAATTTTTTTCGGGGAAGGGAGGCATTTATTGTTATCAAGGACTTTATTGGTGCCTGGGCAACGCAGCGCCCTTGTAGTGGGCGACTGTGTCACCGTATTTCTTGTAAAAACAGTGTAGAAAAGTGACACATTGACACTCTCAGGAAAAAGCACCTTAAATAAGACAGGGCGAAAAATCCTTTTGCGATCGTATGGATATGAACATGACTGAATTGGGAATTTTCCTTCCAGAGAAAAGTAACATTATGCAATGTAGTCAAAAACACCAAATATTGCCTTCAAGCAAAAATAATTAATTGGATTTTTTTCTATAATGCGTAACAAACGAGAGATATTTTTTACAAGGAAAAACACACCAAAGCGTAAAGATAAATGAATGAATTTTAATATGTTTGCGATGAACATTTAAATAAGGTCGCTGAAAAATAAGTAAACGTCGTCAGGAAGAGGACAAAATTTTTAAGTGCTGCCGGGCCATTTCCAATGCTGTCGCCGTCATCAGTGGTAGGAGCCAATGCCGACCTGTTATGCGACATTCGTATTTCTTATGGTTGTATCATTAGTCCATTATTGTTTTTCAGAACCTGTTCGATTTTCAGTAGAAGTAGGGTGAAGAGAGATTCTTAGATA
The DNA here is from genome assembly GCA_039090855.1 of Macrothele yani. NCBI lineage: Eukaryota > Metazoa > Arthropoda > Arachnida > Araneae > Macrothelidae > Macrothele > Macrothele yani. The sequence goes on from CM077007.1 coordinate 106,316,149, forward strand.
TCACACATCTGATGCAGGTTACAAAAGCCTTTTTGATGATATGCATCGTTCCCGATAGCAGTAAAATAAATCCCAAGTGAAAAATTTCAGTGTAACGAAAACGGGTAACGGAAGTAGTCAAAACCATTGTTGAAAACTGATCGTGCCGCATGCTATCCTATTAAGTGACGCAACAACAGTTACTTGCATTGTTACTAAACTATCTCCGAACATTATTTCATCACGTTTTACATAAACGTAACAATATCTCATTGCAATCTGGGTAAATTACGAGAACCTCATGCTAAATATGAAAAAAAGCCATTACAAAAAAAAGAAAAAAAAAAAGTTAGTAAAATCATGCAATGCATTGATTATGATACGCTTTCCAACATACCAGAAATCATTACTCAAGTTATGAGGATAATGGCTGTGGAATAAATATCGATCCTGTGCCCTGACCTTTGATCCCATTTCGATGATATTCAACAGAACCGGTTCGGTATACCTCCGAAATAACACGATAACCTTTTGCCGCAATCGAAGCATTTTTACGCAAGTTAGGATGCATTAGGGCTATGGAAAAGATCCCGCTCCTATGTCCTAACCTTTGACCCCATTTCGCCCATTTTCGATAGGATTCGTCCCCAAGCAGGCGCCTACAACATACTAACATTTCATCCAAATCGCAGCATTTTTACGTAAGTTATGACGCATAATGGCGATGGAAGTGGGTCCAATCCCATGTCCTGACCTTTGACCCCATTTCGCCCTTTTTTAATAGGGTTTGTCCCAAGGTGGTCCCCTACCTCATACTAAAATTTCATCAAAATCGAACCTTTTTTACGTTAGTTATGACGCATAAGAGCATTGGAATGGATCCCGCTCCTATGTCCTGACCTTTGACCCCATTTCGTTCACTTTTAATAGGGTTCCTTCCCAGGTGTTCCCCTACTACATACTAAAATGTCAAAGAAATCGAACGATTTTCACGCGAGTTATCGTGCGGAAGGACATACGCACACAACGCGTGACGTAATGAGGCAGATGGGAAACGCGACCATCTGCTCGCAAGAGTGTGACGTCATAAAACTTTAATGGGATCCACACACAACGCGTGACATAAGGACACAGAGGGCGTAATCGCGCGCCTACATCTAATGGAACGACGCGATGACACTAAAAACGTGGTAATTCGGGTTGGTTATTTAATCCACTAAACGAATTTTCCTAAAGTCGAGATCAAGCTAAATCGATTTCTAGTACCAGAAAACCGTAGGTTAACGACTTTCATCAAAATCCTTAGAGCCGTTTTTAAAATAAAATTTACATACATAGAAGAATTGTTCCTTTAATAGTATGGGATAAGGGCAATGGAATGGATCCCGATCCTATGTCCTGACCTTTTACCCCATTTCTTCCATTTTCAATAGGGTTCGTCCCCAGATGGTCCTCTACCACATACTAAAATTTCATCGAAATGGAACCATTTTTACGCACGTAATAACGCATAAGGGCAATGGAATGCGTCCCGCTCCTATGTCCTGACCTTTGACCCCATTTTCAATAGGGTTCATTCCCAGGTGGTCCCGTACGACATACTAAAATTTCAACGAAATCGAACCATATTTACGCAAGTTATAACGTATAAGGGCAATGGAATGAATCCCGCTCCAATGTCGTGACCTTTTACCCCACTTCATCCATTTTCAATAGGGTTTGTCCCCAGCTGATCCCCTACCACATACTAAAATTTCATCGAAATCGAACCATTTTTACGCGAGTTATCGTGCGGACAGACAGACGGACAAAGCTGGAGCATATATACGCTTCTTCAACCTACGGTTGGAAAGCGTAAAAAAATGCATTTTGATGCTATTCATATTTTTCGACAGTAGAAAAAAATATGCGTCATAGCGAAATTTGGCTTCTTTTCCGCCCTATTCCCGGCGGGAGGCGGGGGGGGGATTTCCTGCTATTGACGTGAGCTATAACATGACGTATAATACGATCGGGTGTAACATGTAGATATCCTAGACCAAAAGTTACCAATTCCCCTCACTAACACACTTGCGAATTAGCTTTTCCTTCTTTCTTGAGGTCGGTTTTAGCTCGCGCATGCGCAAATGGACTTTCGTAGCTACATCGCATTTCTTCGGTGTCAGGGTCGTTTCTCACGTTCGCCTAAATTTGAATACTATATAACAATAATAAATATTGTTTATGAAAAACTAAACTTTCGAAATAGTTACTTTTGCCGTCGCCATAGTTTAGTATAAATATTTAATTTTATGACTCACGTATCTTCTTTCAGCGGTTTTACGACGATAATATTCATTAATCCACCTACCTATGTACCGCTCAATGTGAGGAATTAGTAAACCTTATTGTTTGTTGTGACTTAATTCCACTGAGTATGTACCGGAGTGTGGCTTGGTGCGGTCAGGAGTGGCGCCAATAAATGCCATGCGTTGTACGTAAATGAATGTATAACTCGTTTTATTTCACACCCATAAAGATCTTGGCATTCGAAAGATGCATGCCATAAATTATCTACAAAGAGTATCAGTATTCTCTCAATTTATTTATTTATCTTTTGTTACGCATAAAACAACTTTTTGAAGTCAAAATAAACTTGTAGCAGTATGATTATTTATTCTTGCCAAATTTTGTAAAATGATTCCATATTATCACCTTTGCAGACTCCATGGTTCGTATGAAGCTCTGAAGTACGCGTGCTCGCAAGATGGTTTGGCCGATCTCATGGGTGGCATTATTGAATCCTTTAACATACGACACGACCCTACATCATGTCTTCGTGTTTTAGGAAGGCTTCTCAAAACTACGTCCATAGCAACCAGTGTTGTTCAGCAGCAGACGAAGGTAACTACATGCTAGTTGTTATGTCCTTCAAGTGAAATTTAAAAGATTATATACGTACAGGGTAAATTAATATGATGTACCATAAGAGAATGGCTCTTATTTATTTATTACTCAAATAAAGCTAATAACCAGGCCCTGATTACCGACTAAGACCGTAAGGCACGGGCCTAGGGCGCCTAATTTTAAGGGCCCCAAATTTCCATTTTTTTTTTGGTTATATTTTTTTTTAGCTTTTAGGTTTTTTCGAGAATGTGTATCTAAACATAAAATTTCAGAGTGTATTTTGACCAATTTGGAAGCAAAGTTAATAAGACGTGTACTGGATCAAAATTTTAGACTGTTTCTTTATGAAGAGAGTGGTTCTTTATGAAGAGAGTGGTTCTTTATGAAGAGAGTGGTTCTTTATGATGAGAGTTCTTTATGAAGACTGTTTCTTTATGAAGAGAGTCTTTATGAAGAGAGTGCTTTAGTAACCTAGAATATACCAGTCCTGAGTAATGTAAGTTACCGTAAGCACCTGCAAACGCAAAAATCAGCGCGCGCCATGAAACAAAAATGGCCGCCATTTGAGTTACGAAAAAAATAAAAAATAAAAAAATATTCATTTTAAACTCTATATTCATATAGATAACCACAAACAAAAAATGATTTTTTTCTAAATTGGTCAAGCAACCTCTGTTGGATCACTTGACATGGAATTATTCCACTGCCATATGATTTCGAACTAACGTTCTCATCAGGTAGCCTACGTACCAACAAGTGGTTGCATACACATACGCCGGTATGTTTATGAAGGTGGTTGGGATAAAACGCTTGGGAAAACCACACGTGGGATAAAAAAAAACTTCTCTACCGTTGTCCTTAATCCCCGTTTGAAAACAAAATAGGAATAGCGGAGGGTATTGCTCAATACAATGATAGTCCACGTGAAATGGGTATACGTAGGTTTAGCAGAGAGAAAAAACTGAAAAAAGCAAACAAAAAAGACATCGGAAAGTGTAGTACCAAGCCGCCATCCATTCGTAGAAGTAAGATCGGAAGAGGATGAAGTTCCAACTTAAAAAATTATTAAAAAAAAAGCCAAGAACCAGCCCTACATAAGACCAACAGATATATTCATGGATGAAGTAGATAGTAATTGTGGACCCCCCCCCAAAAAAAAACAACAACAGGTAAGCGTGCGAAGTCGTTGTATAACAGTACCTCAGGTAGAAATGTAGGGTAATTAAATCTTCAGTAAATAAGACAGCAACATAAAGAACATTGAAAAGTGGACATCTCTTCTACTATCGTGGGACAGATACTGGCAGAACTAGTGGTGTCGGATTTATAATAAACAAGAAACTGAAGGATAAAGTTGTAGAAGTTGAAAGTTCCTCTGACAGGGCTGCACGACTTGCTATCCAACTCTCGAAAAGATACCAGGCTCAGATTATTCAAACTTATGCACCCACCACAAGTCATCCTGAAGAAGAAATTGAAGAATTTTATGAGGAAATTTGTCATCTAAATAATAAAGGTAAGCAGCACTTGAAAATAATTATGGGAGATTTCAATGCAAAAATAGGGCAACGGCAACAGAATGAAACTTCAGTAGGTAAATTCGGTCACGGCAACAGAAACCAGCGTGGAAATACTCTCGTTGAGTTTGCAGAGGCAGAAGGGTTTTTCATCTTGAACTCCTTCTTCAAGAAAAAGCCACAAAGGAAATGGATATGGAGACATCCAAATGGGACGACAAATGAAATTGATTTTATTATGTGTAACAAAAAATTCGTCATAGAAGACTGCAGTGTGCTAAACAAGTTCAACACAGGTAGTGACCATAGATTGGTGAGATGTAAGATGCACCTCAACACTAAACTTGAACGTGGCAAGCTCATAAGACAAACAAAATGTATTGACATAACCAACCTTAAAAAACACCAAAATACCTTCAAGTTGGAACTGAAGAACAGGTTCTCTGCTTTAGAAGGCCTAGCATCGGAAGAAGTGGACATCTCTGAAGTTAACAGAAAAGTAACCAAAGCTCTTATGGAAACAGCAACAAAATTAGCTGGGTCTAAGAACAAGTTGCATGTAAACAAATTATCAGGAAAAACGAAAATGTTGATGCAAAAAAGAAGAGAGATGAGGACAACTAAAGAAGATGTGACTTCCAAATTGGAATATATAGAGCTATGCAAGACAGTAAGAAAAAGTATCACTGAAGACGTAAGAAAATTCAACTGTGAACTAGTGAGGAAAGCAATTGAAAACAACCAAAGCCTAAAGATAGCAAAGGGACATCTCAGTAAGGGAAGAAAACAGATTATGGCACTGAGAAAAGAAGATGGTTCTGTAACAAGAAATAGAGGCGAAATTTCGACAAGAGTGAAAGATTTCTGTTCCAAATTATATGAAAGGGATGATACATGCACTCCAGACATCATGAAAGATACCAGTACCAGAGTTCCTCCAGTCCTTCCAGCAGAAGTTGCACATGCAATCAAGAACATGAAGCGGGGAAAAGCTCCAGGAGAAGATGGAATTACTGTAGACATCATACAAGAAGCAAGTGGAGAAATCGAAACAGTACTCGCCCAAATTTTCACTCGATGCCTTAATGTAGGAAAGATTCCTGAGGATTGGAACACCGCTACAATGATCTTGCTACATAAGAAAGGTGACATTGAGGATCTCGGAAACTACAGACCTATCAGCCTCCTATCAGTAGTTTATAAAATCTTCACTAAAGTTCTTTCACACCGCTTGAAGGTAACACTGGACATGGCTCAACCGAGAGAACAAGCTGGATTCAGGAGTGGCTACAGCACAATAGATCATATCCACGTACTGAGAGAACTAATTGAAAGAGCGAGGGAATATGAACTTCCATTGTGCATGGCTTTTATCGATTATGAAAAAGCCTTTGATTCGGTGAAACCATCAGCAGTTACAATGGCTCTGAAAACCTGCGGTATTGAAGATGCATACATTAATATTATTAATAACATCTATGAAAATGCAAGTGCAAAGATTCGGCTGTTTGAAAATACAACACACGTAAAAATTGGAAAGGGAGTGAGACAAGGTGACACCATATCTCCGAAGCTCTTTAATGCCACATTGGAGGGTGTTTTTCAGTCGCTGAGCTGGGAAAACAAGGGGATAAAGATTAATGGAGATTATCTAACCCACCTTCGTTTTGCTGATGACGTAGTCATTTTTGCAACTACCCCATCAGAGCTGCAGAGTATGATCCAGGAACTTGCTGACAAGAGTAAAGAAGTGGGATTAAAAATGAACTTTCAGAAGACAAAAGTGATGTTCAATGCTTTTACAAGAAATGAAGATTTATCGATTGATGGAGAAAAGCTGGAGATAACAGACACGTACGTTTATCTTGGACAGCAGATATCAAGTGAGGGTCACATTGATGAAGAAATTAATCGGCGTACAAAACTTGCCTGGAGAGCTTTTGGAAGAAACAGCATAATTTTCAAGAGCAATATGCCATTATGTCTTAAAAGAAAAGTGTTTGATCAATGCATCCTTCCAGTGCTTACGTATGGTGCGGAGACGTGGACCTTAACTAAAAGAGACATACAAAGGCTGCAGACAACTCAAAAAAGCATGGAGAGGTGCATACTTGGTGTAACCAGGAGAGATAAGAAGAGGAACTCGTGGATCCGAAAAATGACAAGAGTGGAAGACATCATGATCAGAGTTAAATCCCTGAAATGGCAATGGGCTGGACATACTGCCAGAAGGACAGATCATCGATGGACAGCCGAAATTTTAGATTGGATTCCAAGGGACAGGAAAAGACCCAGAAGAAGACCACATGGGAGATGGGTGGATGAAATTCGAAAGTATGCAGGGGTGACATGGAGGAGACTGGCACAAGACAGACCGTTGTGGAGGAAACTTGGGGAGACCTTCGTCCAGCAGTGGATTGATAATGGTTGACAATGATGATGATGATATTAACAAAAGTGTAGGCAGAAAACTGTCCTGAAAAAATATAGAGAGGTACTATTGAGAATAGGATTAACATTTTACTGCAGGGGCCCCGCAACGCTTACTGTTCCTAGGGCCACATAAAACCTTAAGCGGGCCCTGCTAATAACTGCGAAATATTTAAGAGCTGTCGTTAAGCAACGTTAGTAATTACTCTAAAGCTTCTGTTAAGTATTTGAAATGTGTCATTGTCAAACTAATTAGAAAATAAATGCATTTACTTTTTACTACTGAGGAAGTAATATTTACTATGAGGAATTTATTAATAACTTAAAAATTTGTCGTTAAGTGTCTAATAAATAAGTATAAAGTGTCTAATAAGTAAGTCGAGTATTCTGATAATTGCCTCTGTGACTTATACTTCTAGATCTGATTTTCCTTTTGAGTTTTCTTTTGTGTATAAATTGTATTATTTCTTGGTTACATTTTTCGCGTCACGTGCTGAAACCTTTAGTTTCTTTGTTACGTTTAGAAACGCAGATAAGTTTGCCCAGGTAAAAGGTCACGATACGGAATGATAAAAGAGACTGTAATAAGAGTTCATAGGAATTTGGTGAAATGTGGATGATGTTCTTTTGGTTGACTGTTGTAAAATACACTGCGGTAATCACTCTTAGCAGTTGTTGTTTACGAGTTGCACTAACATTTATTATTATTGTTCGCAATTAACGTCTGTTCTATTATTGTGGAAGTTATATTCTACTAACCAGCTTATTAGTTCAACAGCTGCGTTTCAATGTGCATTTATGTTAAGATTTAAAAATTCGTGTTTAAAGAAATGCGTGTTGTAAAGAATAAACGTGTCATTCACTAACGTTTCATTCAATGAACCCTATCGTTATTTTATTTATTGTGTTTTGTTGTACTTAGTTACTAAGTGAAGAAATAATTTTTATTGTGTTTAGGTACTAAGTGAGGTTAACATAGCGACATTCATGACCAAAACCTTACACCTCATAGTGTTAACTTTTGTGTGATTTATAATAAAATCATTAGTTCAATAACGACATATTGAAGTTACTTTCGTAAGTTAAAGTTTTCACTGCTGCCCTGGTGGCCTAGTGGTCAGAGGCGCTGGCTTCTGATCATTAATTTGAAATGGACCCGGGTTCGGGTGAGACATAGCTGCTGTGTTTGTCTGATGCCTCTGTCCCTTGCCTAGAATCATTGGTCCTAAATCATGGAAGGGAGACTGCTTTTACAGGCCTAAGACTGGCTAATTGTGGTAATTAAACCACGAAAAAAAAATAGAGTGGGAATTTGTCATAGGAAAGTGGTTTGAATTTGTCATATTTGATAATTATAAATGACAAGTTAATGTCAATGACACTTAATAAATGATAGGAAATGATAAGAAATAATGACATTTGCAAATTTAAAACTGCTCATTACTTAAGCAGTTAAGGAATAAATCGTCATAAACTAATCTTCTTTCGCCTGTTTACCAGTGAGTTATTGCGTACGTGTTTTTAGCTGAGACCACGTAAAGGGGAAAATCTGTTTTGTAATGAACTCTCTTCAAAGGACAACTGGCCATATATCAGTTCGGTGCACTGACCGGGCTGGTTCAACGCCGATGCCTCAACAATTATTTAAATAAAAATTTTACTGACAAACACATTGTGCAACCAAAAGTATGTGCAGATAACGACAATTGTATGTGCCTTCCATTTGATTTAGAAGAATTATTTATATATTCAAGATGATTGGTTTCTCATAAATTCCTATAAAGTGACTGTGTTTCGTGCAAACGTACTCATATCTCTTAACAATACGGAATACAGGAATGAAGTTCTTTTGGTTGGAAGCTAGGAGGATAAAACCTACCATTTTCGTACATCTTCTTGAATGAAAATAATTGCACAATTACTTAAACGTTGAAAAAAACGCAACTGAAGAATTTATGGCCTTTATATGCATACGTAAGCTTAAAAAAAAATTTTAGATTTCCTTTTTTTTTTTTTTTTTCAAAACATTTTTGGCGGTTTTGGGCTAATTGCAGATGACTGATATTTCATGCTTCATAAGACAATTCGAGCTCTTCCGGTCTTCATCTTTAATTCTGAGAGATATTTGTAGAAGCACTTTAGACTGAAGTACGCATTATTTCTTTTTTTGAAGGTTTATTGACCTGGTGGTACAGATACAGTGACAGGATAAACAGATATAGTTGTACAATATTGTCAGACAGACACAGACATTATATTCATTTTACATCAACAATGTACGTAGCGACCATAGTATACAGTATGCCAAATGAGCAAGTAACACAGAGAGGGCTAGTGCTGATCAAGTAACACATTGAGAGCTAGTGTCGGAAGACAAACACAAACATCCATGCCTCACCGGGATTCGAACCCAGACCCCTCCCTAGGTGAATGATCAGAAGTCATCGCTTAGAGCACTGCGTCTAAGGGGCGGCTTACGCATTCTGCTTCTTGACTAGAAGAATTTTAATTTCGGTAAAGGTAGAATTATTTTCTGTGTTTTAATATTTTCCCGAGAAAACTAATTAAACGAACACCGTTTGCCGAATGGCCAGACGCGCGGCCCTCTGAATAGCAGTTCGAATTGTGCTCCGGATGAGGTATAGGTAGTACCCCCCCCCCCCCCCACACACACACACCAGCACCATAAGGGTTCATCTAGAGCTGAAGAGAATGGAATTTCATGGCCGAGCAGCCGTACACAAGCCTGGTATCAGTAAGGCCAATGTCAGACTTGGCTGGAGTGATGTAAAGCTCGCAGCCAGTGGACTCTGGAGGAATGGAAACGCGTTCCCTGGAGTGATGAATCACGCTTTATCATTTGGAAGTCCGACGGACGAGTTTGGGTGTGGATGATGCCAAGTGAACGCTGCCTACCTGACTGTGTTGTGCCAACTGTGAAGATTGGTGGAGGAGGCATCATGCTCTGGGTCTGTATTTCATGGTTTGTGCTGGGTTCTGTAGTTCCAGTACCCAGTAATATTAACGCTGTGGCCTATAATGACATCCTCAACAATTCTGTGCGCCCAACATTATGGCAACAGCTCGGTGAAGGCCCTGTCCTTTACCAACAGAATAATGCCCCAGTCCACAAAGCGTGGTCCGTTCAGGAATGGTTTGATAAGAGGGGTATGGAAGAACTTGACTGGCCCAGCACAAAGCTCCGATCTCAACTAGATGAAATACTTTCGGGATGAATCGGAACAAAAAAAAAAAAAAAAAAAAAATCCAGGCCATCTGCCGTCATCGGTGACCGATCTAACTAATGCTCTTGTGGCAGAATGAAAGGTAATTACCAAATTCTAGTGGAAAACCTTCCCAGTAGAGTGAAGACTGTGATTAACTGCAAATGTGGATCCACTGGATAATAATCTCCTTCTTGTTACAGGGAGTTTGTGGTTAGGCAAGTGTCCGAATATTTTTGATCAGACAGTGTATATCTCCTAAACAGCAGTTATGTTAATATTTATTCCCACTGTTTATCATTATTCCAGACTTACTTGTAAAATTTTTTGCTTTCCTTTTTCGCTGATCATCATTATGATAAAAAAACTTTACAGACTAAATTATATCTTTCTTTATTAGACGAGGAATCAACCGGATAAACTTGCCAATGGTATTCTTCTTGGAACAAACTACAGAGTTCTCTCAGTAGAGAAGGTATTTTATGTATTTTCATTAATGACGGTATTTTCATTAATAACATTAGTGCATTTCTGTATTTTCATTTTGGTATTTTCATTAATAATATTAGAAGTTAACTGTTCCAACATTACTTTTTTTTTCCTGCTGTTGTTTTGACATATCCCATTATTTTATGTACTTTGTGACGTGCCTGCACCGCAGACTGCACATGAGGTAAAGGCAGATAGCAGCGAGAGCATAATTCCGCGTAGCTCAGCTGGGAGAGCGACTTACTCCGGAGTGAAGGGACCCGGATTCGATGCCGGTGCGAACAAAGATGATGGAGAAATTTACTTCGTCATATTGGGGCCTGAACTTCCCGGATGACCCGGCTGTTATATTTCTCGCAATGGTGTGATGTTCTGTCCACACCGCGAGACAGTAAAAATGAGAATCCCTTCTTCAGCGCTTCGACAAATAAATGTGTGTGATGTTACGTTCCACACACGAAATTAACAAGGATTTTTCAAATGCACGTTCTTCATGGAATGACTGCTTACAGCGACACATGGTCCTGGCTGAGCCCTGGACCATACCTCCGGCCCTCTTTCTGGGGAAGAGGAGGGGGGATGTGACGTGCCTGCACCGCAGGACGCACATGCCATAAAGGCCGATAGCAGCGAGAGCAGAAGTCCACGTAGCTCTGTCGGGAGAGCGACTTACTCCGGATTGAGGGGACCCAGATGCGATTCCCGACGTGGACAAAGATGATGGGGAGATTTACTTCGTCATAACGTATAGAAAGTTTTATAGTCCATCGATTTTCTCACACCTCCGGATGTACCCAACAGCTGTGACGTATACTCTAATTTAACTTTCCATTTTTTAGTTTCTTTCTCTATGTAAATTTGAGTTCATTCTCCTTACCATTTCTCAAACTTAACGTGATATATTCTCTTTCGCAAGAGTATGGTTGGCAACACCTTGAGGTCGGAACGTATGTCGTGTGTACCGGTATGTGTCGGATGAAAGCTGAACGTTATATAAAGTGTGAGCAGCAGCAAATTGGGGAGAGGGATGGCGGAAGTTATAATAATGATTGTGGAAGAGACGTTGTCTAATTGAAGCTATTTGAAGGTTGTGTGTTATATTCTAGTGTTGTTGTTTTCTTAACCAAGTTTTATTATTAACTCGCGTTCGCTTGATTAAGATAGTAATATTAAAAAAAAAAAGAGTTGTAGTTTCGCCTTGTTATGAGTGCCAAAGAATTAGTGGTTGAATAAAGACTAATTGTAAGTAACTTTGTGATGTATATTCGATTTTAACTTTCATTTTTAGTTCCTTTTTCTATGTAAATTTGAGTTTGTTCTCTTTTGCACTTTCCAAACTTAACGTGATATCTTCTCTCTCACATGAATGAGGTTTGGCATTATCCTAAGGTCAGTACGTAAGTGACGTACGTATGCAGGTGATAAGAACAAGACGAGAATATATAATGGATACGCAGTAGCTGTGAGAGGGGATTTTGATGGTGAACGTTAATGCTCCTTTTGGATACGAGGCTGCCCAATTGCCGTTTAAGTATTTGTGAAGGCTAGGTGTTCTACTTTAATAACAGTGTTGTGTTCTTGTGGATATTAACTCAAGTTCCAGTGCCGCCCCGGTGGCGTAGGTGTCTAAGCGATGGCTTCTGATCATTTGTCCAAGATGGGTCCGGGATCGAATTCCGGTGAGGCATGGATGTTGTATTGGTCTTACGGCGTTGCGTCTCTCCCTTCCCTGGAACCAGTGGCCCTAAATTAGGGACGGACGACGGCTTATAGCCCACTGAGTTGCTCACGGTGGTTGTTAAAACTCTAATCAATAAAAAAAAATCAAGTTCCAGTGTTGTGTTTCATAGTTAATTAATTGTGAATATTAACCCAAGTTTTCGTTGATCACCTTGTTGAAGTGCAAATGATCAAGTGCCTATTGACAGAAATAAAGTATTAGCTGTTGAGTAACAACTTCCTGAACTTTATTTGAGTGATTCGTATTTCACTGTAGGCTAAGTTTTTGATCTGTTTCGTGTTTTAGTAAGTCAGCTAAACACAAACGCTACACCTTTTTCTCGACGTCCTCTTGAACGACTCTTGTTTCACTGTAGGGGAAGTTTTTTACGCTTTCCAACCATAGGTTGAAGAAGCGTATATGCTCCAGCTTTGTCCGTCTGTCTACCCGTCCGCACGATAACTTTCGTAAAAATGGTTCGATTTCGATGAAATTTTAGTATGTGGTAGGGGACCACAGGGGACGAACCCTATTGAAAATGGATGAAATGGGGTCAAGGGTCAGGACATAGGAGCAGGATCCATTCCATTGCCCATATGCGTCATAACTTACCTAAAAATGCTTCGATTGCGACAAAACTTTACCATGTTCTTCCGGAGGTATACTGAACCAATTCTATTGTATATCATCGAAATGGGATCGAAGGTCAGGACACAGGAGCGAGATTTAGTCCATAGCCATTATCCTCATAACTTGAGTAATGATTTATGGTATGTTGGAAAGCGTATAATAATCCATGCATTGCATGATTTTACTAACTTGTTGAGAATTGATTTATGTAGTGATCAGTCAGCTCTATCTACACGAACATTACACAGGTCAGGACATGTAAATGATTAAAATGCCAGTGAAAATGCGCATGCGGTTTTGGAGCAGCACCCTCTGAACTGTCCGATCTTGGGTATAAAGAGCTGGGTCAAACGATATGTTGCAATCAGTGAAGAGCCGACACTGAGTCGAAAAGGTATCTTGTGTCTCACTATGCCCTGTCCTCGAAGAAGGTCGCATTATGAACATCTGATGGACTTTGAGCGAGGAAGGATTGTTGGGTTGAGAGAACCTGCATTTTCCTACCACGAAATTGTCACTTGTACGAGAGGAAACGTCAATACAGTGACACGAACGTGACGTCAGTGGACAGATGAGGCTCGGAAGCACAGAAATCAGGGAAATGGACCGCAAACTCGCACGACTGCACGGGATGTCTAACACCTCTACCGCATAGCAGTGACCGATCGCACAGCGACATCCACGATGTCAGCGCAGTAGTGAAGCTCTGTCACAGACCAGGCTTTGACCTCCCGCATAGATCAACGTCGTTTGCTTAACAGAGGACTGATCGCTAGCCACCCATTGCTGCGCATTCTTTGATCATCGACCACAGACGCTTCAGGCTGCAATTGGGTCTCGAATACAGACACTGCAGCTTTGATTGGTAACAGGTAGGGTTTTCTGATGAGTCACGAGCCAACTTGACGGCACCATGATAGTCGCATACGCGTTCGAAGACATCGTGGTGAACGGCGCCTTGCAGCGTCATACTGGCTCAACGCCAAGCGGCATGGTTAGGGGCACCATTGAGCTCATTTCGCAGTCTCGCCTGATACAAATTGAAAAAACCCTCAACAGCCAGCAATACATCAGGGATATTTTAGAGGCAGAGGTGATGCCTTTTCTTTAGAGTTGTCTTGGCGTTATATTCCAGCAGGACAATGCTCGGCCATATATGGCCCGGAATGTTCAAGACCTCTTCCATGGACGGCTGATACTGCTTCTTACCTGGCCTGCACGTTCGCCGAATATGTCCCCGGTCGAACACGTCTGAGACATGGTGTCTAAGCTACTTGCCCGTCAAGTGCTTCCGCCCATCACTACAAATCAACTCTGGTCTCGCTTAGAAGCAGCCTGACAGGCTATTTTCTTTTAATTTCTGAAACATATACCTATCTTTTATTTTTCCACCTAATCGCCAAGTTTTAGTAAACACTTTTCGGAACGAGAAATCAGTTTTTTAATACCGAGAAAGTGTAAGTTCGCTCCAAGTTCAAGGAGTATCTTCACATCTTCCTTGACTTCATCATCATTTGAGAAATTCTCGCCCCCAAGCTCCATTTTCATTTTTGGGGGCGAGGGATAATCGCAGGGTGTTAAATCAGGACTGTATGGGGAATGCGGCAATACTTTCCACTTGAAATTGCGAAGAAGATTCTGAATGGCGGCAGCTTTTGTATGTGGGTTGCGTTGTCGTGCAACAAAATGATTCCTTTTGACAATTTTCCTCATCCTCGATCCTTAATTGCTTTCCTTAACTTCTTCAGTGTCTCGCAGTACATTCCAGCATATATGGTACTACCTTTTGCCAAAAACTCTGTGTACACCGACCCCTCGTAGTAAAAAAAGACCGTTGCCATCACTTTTCGGGTAGACCGCACGACTTTAATTTCTTTTGTAGTTGGTGAGCTGGGGTGTTTGACACCATGGGTGCCGAATTGCTTCTAACGCGAAGTGATGCATCCACGTTTTATTGCCGGTGACGGTGCGCTATAAAAAATATGTGCCTTCTTCAGAATAACGTTCCGTGAACGCAAGACTGGACGCAAATCGCTGATTTTTGTGCTGTTCCGATAAAGATCGTGGAGCCCATCGTGCGCACACTTTTCTGAAATGCAGGTGATTGTGAATTATAGCGTGTACACTACCATATGACACGCCCAAATCTTCGACAATTTCATGGATTTTGCTGCGACAGTTACTCCTAATCAACTCCTCTACGCGCAAAATGTGATCAATGGTTTTCGAAGTCGAAGGTTTGCCTCTGCTAAACACATCTGTCAAATCCGTATGTCCTTCGAACTGCTTAAACCATTTTCCAATTGCCCGGCAAGACATTGCCTCTTCTCCATAATTATCCGGTAATTCACGATGGATTTCAGTTGGATTCAAACGTTTTGCCCGTAAAAAACGCACTCTTCCGCGAACTTCCAATTCCGAGTAACACTCCAACGCTGCGCCATAACAAACGACCATTAACAAATAAAGTACGCAGCACAATGGTGCCACATTCTTTCCCCTAGCAGAAAATGAAAAGTATGACGTCATTCTACAGCCGCGTTCCTTCCTTCATTCCATTTTCGATAGTCGCCCCTACGTGATACTTATTTTTTGATACACCCTGATACTCTCGCCACTTGCTCTCTCTCTACAAACACTTTCGTCTTAATTGTGCCATTCCATGCCTCATTCATCTCCACCCTGCATCAGCACTATCACCAACTTGGACTGTTCTTTCCCAACTCACCAATCTCCCTGCAGAATCCAACATCCAATGGTTATTTCTTCACTCTCGACTTTCATCCAGCCATCCTGCATCAAATGAACTTGATTTCTTCACCACTCTGCTCTTTCTTCTCATCACATGGCACCGTTCTCCATACATATCTCCACTGTCCAGTTCTCTTATCGTTGTTCCATCTTATGTTCTCCTTCGCTCAAAACGTGTGCCCAAGAAACCATAATCTCAACAATTATCAATTTCTTATCCGACCGACTGTACCAGCTCATCACATTCAAGCTTGCTTATATTTCTTTGTTTTAGCTAAATATATGATCTACAGACTCCATTGTGACCCCTCCACCAATTCTAGCACCGTCTCCTTGCAACAGGCAGAGAACCACCTTCTTCACCATTTCCAAAACAGTGTCTCGCTCAATTACAAGCTGACTATTCCGAAGCTAAGCGAACTGGAACCGTTCGAACATTTGATAATACCTAGCTCTCACATCACATTTGGCTCTCTATAAACAATGATAAAATCTCCTTTCGAAGAATCTAATTCAGCATCGATCTCCACCTACCAATTTACTTTTTCTCTGTTACATTGTGGACTTTTCCGCCCATTGACTTTTGCACATTTCCTTTTTGTCATTCGAAGGACCACGGTGGTCGTTAAACTTCCAATCATTCGAAGGACTCTATGTATTCTTAATTTGTCTGTACGATTTGCATCTCTTCTGTCAATCGCTGATGATTCAGCAGAACTGTAAATACATCTTTCATTGTACATACCGTCATTGATTCATAATGGGTCTTCAACCCACCTTGTAATTTTGCATATACATTTTTCGATTCAATAAACGATTTTTAAATCGTACCAGTGTGTTTGCATACAAAACAAAGTTCCCCCATTTTCACACACAGTACATGATTAAGTAAACAAATTATTTTGCCCAGCTTTTCTTTCTATCTAACCACAAAAAAGTGCCTTAGAGCCGCTAAGGCTGGCTAAACCTCTTCTGCATCACTACTGAAACGTTAACTCAATGCTGTAGTGGTGCTACAGTGTGGAAAATGAATACGCTTAAAATAAAGTTCACCAACATATTTGAATGTTCATACCGTTAAGTGAAATTACACGTTCCTTTTCCAGTACCGAACTGACGTGCAGTTTTGTGGATTATCTGATAAAACATTTTTATCTTCTCGAACCAACATACCAAAGAGATCGTTTACAAACAGGTCATTATGGGCAAGAGTTCGCAACACGAAAAAAATTGTGGCTGTAAAAGCCACTTCGCTATTGCATGTCGATAAATGCTTGCAAAACAAACGAGTAGATGAGCGCAAAAATATTCATTTATGATCTGTTTTTTTATTGTTCTTTTTCTTCTCCAGGTGGAAACAATTAATGGTGATCAGATACAACTAGTCAAGCTTCGTAATCCTCTTTCAACTTTGTCGGAGTATGTTGGATCCTGGGCAAAAGAGTAAGTGTTAATGAGCGGTTGTCAACGAGCTGAAAAAATAGTGTACTGAAAATTATCTTTTACTGCTTACTATACACATCAGCTGTGTAAACAACCGTTAATTGCTTTCTGATGTACTTATTTTGAAATGTGTGTGTTCAAAACTGTTTATTTGAAAAGGGAAAACTCGTTGGCAGCATCACATTCCATATCTGATTTCTAGTAGCGTGATACAGAAATTCTGATTTGTTTTTCTTTGCTGCAAAATTGAACGATTACTTTAAAAGATGTTTGAAATTTATTGCTGTTTTAATCTTACTTAAATTTCTTATAATGTTGCATAATAAAAGTGAGATATAAATTAGAAACCCACTGACAACGGTGTAGGTAAGTGCTCGTGATAACATCTATGGAAAAAGTCGCTTACTTCACGTGTTAAAAATTTGGGAAGCTGTTTTTATAAAGAACTATATGCAGCAAAGATGTTGGGCATTTTGAATTCAAACTTCGTTTTTGTTTTCTTATGTATCGTCACGTCCAAATTGGAAAATATTTGCTTCTGTTTTTCGTGAAGTTTAAAGAACTGTCCCAGAAACGTAAACTCGGCCAGCGAGCGAGCGAAAATAAATAAATAAAATAGTTACCCCAAACATAGTGAGAAATCTTTGTAAATGCTTTGTAAAGAAATTACTGAGAGCGAGAGAGAGGGACAGAGAGGTCATAAAACAACAAAGGGTTCAAAAGAAAGCAAATCAGAAACGAAGTGATTGTGGAAGTTTAAAGATTGCTTCTATGGCGAAATAGGCTTCGACTGTGTTCCAAGATGGATACGGGTTCGAATCCCGGTGAGGCATAGACGCTGTGTTTATCTTACAACACTGGCTCTCTATCTTCCCTGGAACCAGTGACCCTAAATTAGGGACAGGCGACTTCTTGCAACCTATCGACTTGCTCCCGGTAGTCTTTAAACTCCCAAACAAAAAGAAAACAACCATTCAAAGCCGGATTCTGAAGGGAGGGGTTAAAGTGAGCAACTCGATGCGCTGCAAGCCTGTCCCTAATTTAGGGCCACTGGTTCCAGGGAAGGGAGAGAGCCACTGCTGTAAGACAAATTACAAAATCCATGCCTCACCGGAATTCGAATCCGGCCCCGTCTGGGATATATGGTTAGTAGCCACGCTTAGATCATTGCGCCACCGGTAGCGGAAGCCGGGTTCAGTCGTGCTCTGAAACGCGCATGTTAACCAAAAGTTATAATGCTGTTTTTCTTAGTCATCAGAGTTTGACAGGAATTCCGCCAGGAAAAGGATCCCCCCTCACACACACACACTATCTCAGCCCCCTTCCCCTATCTCTTTCTCGTAGGATTGTCTTAGTGCCTAGTGTTATCACGTAATTATTCATGCTAAGAGATGATTATTTGTTATTCCCGTTTTCGAGATTACCGTCAGCAAACATCAAAGCCAGTAATGTGAAAATGAAGGGACACATCCATCGCTGTAGAAGAAACATAACGCTCATGCCTCATCTAAGTCCGGAAATCGGTTCGGACGATTAAACATTAGTTAGCAACTGTGACCACTCGATCTCCGGTCCGTTTGATCAGGTTGGAATACTTTCACAAAATGCTGTACTGAAGGTAGTTCAGAGTTTTTGGTAACGATTTCCTTGACCGAATGTGTCTTGCGATCAGTATGCAATTCAAATTGTAGGCTCTTACTCGCATGAATGTCGTTTTAGTGCGGAATACCGTAAACCATTATACGGTATTCCGACAAATACGATGCTCCCCAAAATACCCGAGTGGTTCATCACAGCCCGGTACGACCCGAAATATAACTATGCACAAATAATAAAAGCGTGCAGGGCTTGTGGATTCAACGTTTCGAAGAAAGGCATCTGTGGTGTAATTAGAGAGTAAAAGAATTTCGCACAGTGGAAACCTACCGATTGGCACGAAAGACCTCAATTCAAGGCCCAGCACAAGCTGCTCTGTGGCTCACATCCGGAAAGTAATGACGTTGGTGTCAGGTCGATGGCTCCGGTCAGGACCAAACCTTGCAACACAATGCGTCATTGCAATGGGAGCGTCCGTAGTAACCCTTAACACCGTAATTCCCCGACATTTATTTCTACAGAAGCGCCACAAGACCCGAGTACATGAGTTTCTTCTAAGGCATATTTCTGATAGTAGGACCGCCTGTAGTAAGCTGTATGAAACATTTCTGGCTAGCGAAAGTTGGTGAAAGTAGCCTACGTGGTCACCTTGGACGACGCTTACGTTTACCTATCAAACTACAACAAACCTATCGGCAGGGGAAGGACAAGGAATTTTCTGTTACAATAGGTTTCCACCTCTGTAAAAAATGCACTTGGTCTTTCGGGAAGTACGCGGGCACTTTTGTTGGCGTACATTTCGGAAAAAGTCTTTGTTCTTGTCCTGCTGATAAGAAATTGCACTGGGTTTGTAGAGCTCACTACAAGCAGGACCGCTTGTAGTAAGTAAGGTCTATGAAAAATCTCTGGCTGGCGAAAAATGGTGGAAGTACAAGTATGTGGTCATCTTGGACGACGCTTACGTTTTCCTATCATTAGATTGCAACAAACCTATTGCAATTTGCAATCGGCAGGACATGAACAAAGAATTTCCTATTATGACAGGTTTCCACGTCCGTAAACAATGTACTCGTATTTGGTCGTTCGTGAAGTATGCGGGCGCTTTTGTTGGTGTACATTTCGGAGAAACGAAGTGAGCAATACAGGAGATTTCTGGAGATTCTGTAGTTGGTACCTCGGATTCAGCTTTGTACCTCCTGATCAGTTAGTAAAAGTTGTAATAATGGTGGAGCAGCTAAGACAATCGGTGACAGTGTAAGAACAGCGTTTGTTTTTGTTTTCTGTTTTTAAGTTTTGTATCTTATTACAGAATTCAGAAAGCGTGGCACAAAGTCTTCTGCGAACACCAGTAGGTTAAACTGTCTTAAACAAAACGGCTGTGCACAATTGGATAAAAGAATATAAAGAAATGACTCCCCCTAAATATTATCTTGCTCTCTCTCTCTCTCTCTCTGTCTTACAAGTTGTCCTATCGGGAGTCGCTAGACTCTACCTCCTTACTTCTGCTTCTATCTCTTGCCTTAAAGCCTACATGGGCGCAGCTGGCTGGGAGTATAAACCCCTTTGTAGACAAAAGTCCTACACAAAAATAGTAATGACCCTGAATGCTCAAGTGTTCAGGTACTCCAGGATTCCTAAATGTGATCTAAGATGCTGTCGACCGATTTAGGCTTCCAAACAAGAATATTATCCTGCTCTCTCTCTCTCTGTGTCTGCCTGTCTTACAAACTATCCTATCGTGAGTCGCTAGTCTCTATCTACCTCCTTACGTCTGTTTCTATATCCAGCTTTAAAGCCTATGTAGGCGCAGCTGGCTGGGAGTCTAAACGCACTCTGTAGACCGAAGTCCTACACAAAAATAGTAATGACCCTGAATACTAAAGTGTTCAGGTACTCAAGGATTCCTAAATACGTATGATCCAAAATGCTGTCGAAGACCGATTTAGGCTTCGAAACAAGAATATTATCCTGCTTTCTCTCTCTCTCTCTCAATCTCTGTCTTTCTGTCTTACGAACTATCCTATCGTGCTAGACTCTGCTTCCTTACTTCTGTTTCTATGTTCGGCCTTAAAGCCTATGTAGGCGCAGCTGGCTAGGAGTCTTAACCCACTCTGTAGACCAAAGTCCTACACAAAAATATTAATGACCCTGAATGTTCAAGTGTTCAGGTACACCAGTATTCCTAAACGTCATCCAAGATGCTGTCGACTGATTTAGGCTTCCAAAGAAGAATATTATCCTACTCGCTCACTCTCTCTCTCTCTCTCTGTCTGCCTGTCTTACAAACTATCCTGTCGTGAGTTGCTAGACTCTATCTACCTCCTTACTTCTGTTTCTTTGTACGGCCTTAAAGCCTATGTAGGCGCAGCTGGCTGGGAGTCTAAACCCACTCTGTAGACAGAAGTCCTACAAAAAAATAGTAATGACCCTGAATGCTCAAGTGTTCAGGTACTCCAGGGTTCCCAAATATGATCCAAGATGCTGTCGACCGATTTAGGCTTCCAAACAAGAATATTATCCTGCTTTCTCTCTCTGTATGTCTGTCTGTCTGTCTGTCTTACAAACTATCCTATCGTGAGTCGCTAGACTCTACCTCCTTACTTCTGTTTCTATGTCCGGCTTTAAAGCCTATGTAGGCGCAGCTGGCTGGGAGTCTAAACCCACTCTGTAGACCGAAGTCCTACACAAAAATAGTAATGACCCTGAATGCTCAAGTGTTCAGGTACACCAGGATTTCTAAATGTGATCCAAGATGCTGTCGACCGATTTAGGCTTCCAAACAAGAATATTATCCTGGTCGCTCTCTCTTTCTCTGTGTCTGCCTGTCTTACAAAATATCCTATCGTGAGTCGCAAGATTCTATCTACCTCCTTATTTTTGTTTCTATGTCCGGCCTTAAACCCTATATAGTCGCAGTTGGCTGGGAGTCTAAACCCACTCTGTAGACAGAAGTCCTACAGAAAAATAGTAATGACCCTGGATATTCAAGTTTTCAAGTACTCCAGGATTCCTAAATGTGATCCAAGATGCTGTCGACCGATTTAGGCTTCCAAACAAGAATATTATCCTGCTCTCTCTCTCTCTCTCTCTCTCTCTCTCTCTCTCTCTCTCTCTCTCTCTCTCTCTCTGTGTCTGTCTGTCTGCTTTACAAACTATCCTATCGTGAGTCGCTAGAGTCTACCTCCTTGCTTCTGTTTCTATGTCCGGCTTTAAAGCCTATATAGGCGCAGTTGGCAGGGAGTCTAAATCCACTCTGTAGACAGAAATCTTACACAAAAATAGTAATGACCCTGATCGCTCATGTGTTCAGGTACTCCAGGATTCCTAAATGTGATTCAAGATGCTGTCGACCGATTTAGGCTTCCAAATAAGAATATTGTCCTGCTCTCTCTCTCTCTCTCTCTCTCTCTCTGTCTGTCTTACAAACTATCCTATCGTGAGTTGCTGGACTCTACCTCCTTACTTTTGTTTCTATGACCGGCCTTAAAGCCTATATAGGCGCAGCTGGCTGGGAGTCTAAACGCGCTCTGTTGACAGAAGTCTTACACAAAAATAGTAATGACCCTGATTGCTCAAGTGTTCGGGTACACCAGGATTCCTAAATGTGATCCAAGATGCTGTCGACCGATTTAGGCTTCCAAACAAGAAATCAAACGACGGACTTACAGCAGTCGTGTGGAGTGAACGTCAATTACCTTTCCTCACTGCTGAGTATTCCTCACACAACGGTTTATATCATGGTGTCGGAAGGCCTACTGAACAATCTAGCGACGTATGTACCGCACACAGTAACCATAACACAGGAGTACTGAATAATTCCACTACGGAATTGCACTATGTCACTTTGCGTGGTATCGCCGCAACAGTTGGGTATTCACAAAGTTCCCCTGTTTAGATGAAAGTTGGGTGAAATTTTACGCACCTCGGGAACGACATCAGTCAGGGCCCGAGGTGCGTAAAGCGGCATCTTTTACCTCGTGTAGAGTTGCATGAGCATAAAATCCTACTGGTCGTTGGCATGTATCTTCGCTGCTTGGTGTTTTTTTTTTTTTTTTTTTGGAAGACATATGATTGGAACACCACCATTATATCAGAGCGGTTCTAAGTCATTTCTAGAGGAGTGTATCGCAGTATGGGAACTGCGGCATCACTCACAGCGACCTGTACTTGTGCGGTCGCTGTTCAATGAACAGAACGAACGGTTGGGTGGAGCTGCCTCATCCACCATATTCACCGAAAATGAATTCCTGTCCCTGTGAGTTCAGCTGCTTTGGCCATTTGAAACGAAAGATGCCTGGTACTCGCTACAACAACAAACAGGATTTGGGTCTTCGAATCACAGACATTTTCCATAGATTTAAGGAAACTGAAAAACAAATGGTATTTTTAATGGTGTTTGTGAACTACCAGCAATTTAGGAACAAATTATTGATAATGAGGGCCAAAAATACCCATGTAATTACCCTCAAATGTTGTAGTTATTGCTTTGTTTTTACAGGAATTATAATCTGACGCCCCATGGTATCAGACACCTACAGGATTGTTACCCGTGGTTGTTGTTGTTATTACAGAAATTTTAGTTTGAAAGTGTTCAGGTTGCTTCTAGAACGACCTAACAGTTGACTAGTTTGTTTCCATATTAGGAAGTTTCCGTCTCATAGAGAGAATGTAGCATGAACTTTTTATACGTTTTACGAGGAACTAAAAAAAAATCCATCTTAAAAAGGTTTCCGTTTCGTACAGGGCGATATGAGGCAGGTTTCACTGTATAAATCAGCGCGATAGTTACAATTCGTAGAGATTAGCAGAACGCATAATGTTACACACAGAACTATGGCTTTTATAAGAAATCTAGAGCGCGGATGCATAAAGTTTAAATTTTGTATATGTGTCCTACCATGCCTTACTAAGTACGCAAAATTTGATTCAAAACGTTTCCACGGATTTTGAAGTACAGATGTACAAGCTCGTAGCCAGACAGAGAAGCTGAGAGGAATGGCTGATGATTAAGGTCGGGCAAAGAATACGCGGTGTATAAAGGAGGTCGGACACTGGACTGTAATGTGAGTTGCTAGGACAGGCAATAGCAGATGGGTTAATTATTCACTACAAAATAACCATGCAAAGAAATTATATTCTATACTTGAGATAATCAGGTGTTAATAGCATTCCAAGATAAAGCAATAGATCCATAAATAACACAGCACTGCTCATTGTCTAAGTGTTTAACAACATACTATATGTTTTACAAACTCTTTTACTAATCTAAAAACAAATCAGAAAGTGTAAACGAATAAAATTTTCATTTAAGTTTTAATTTTCATAATTGTTGGTAGAAATAAGTTTTACATCTTCATCTGTCAATTTATATACCTTTTTATGTCTTTATCATTTTTTGTTCTTTAATTTCGAATTTAGATCATCTGAATGGGATAAAGTCATTATGGAAGATAGGGAGAGGTTAAATTACAAAAATCTTTTGGAAGGAGAATTCTGGTTAGTAGTTTTTTCTTTCTTTTTTTCATGTAAAACTTCCTGAGTGAATTTTCTTGTGCTTTGTGCCTACTGTTACTGATATGCGTAAATATTCTGTTGGAAACTAATGCACTTATAGTTATTAATATATAACCTATGTAACACTATAGAAATTGATAACGAGAAATATTAAACCATGCACAATTAAAGCCTTAAGAGCATTCATTTTGAGAACAATTATTAATTTGACACAATTCTTTCACTCGTCTTGTTTAGAACAAACGCTAAGCAGCGTTGTAAGTGTTTGTTAACATTTTAAGCTGCGTTGTAAGTGCATGTTAACATTTTAAGCAGCATGCATGTGAACCAAGTAGTTCCCAAAATTTTCTGCACTTCCCAAACAGAAATGTTTACATAGCGGCCGGGTATTACGATACCTACGGCAAAGCAATTGCTTTCCCTCCAAATCTCAGCAGTACCGACCATAAACCTGTCACAAGTGACAAGCGCTTCTATGTTATTGTTTGTTTCATGACCCAAGGCTTTCAAGGAAAAGCTTGTCCCGCTGGCATGAACATCATGCCACTGGGTAGAAAAATTATTCAAATATATCTCCCTCTCCTTTCTTAGGCTCGTCGGCATTTATATAACCCCTTTGCGAGGTAATCATCCAGAAAGGATTAGTGAATCTTCCCGCTAAACGACCTCTTTGAATTAGAGCTAAGGGGAAAGCAACGTTTTCTGATGCGCAGGTTCACTCATTCATGCCGCGTTCAGCCCACTTCTTAGATAGCGAAGGTATTTGTTAGTTGTTCAATCTTTGTACGAATTTGTAGATCATTATTAGATTGACACCAAAATTGCCCCACCCGGAAAGAGTGAGCCGAATAGGTCAAAATCATAAGGAACATAAAATATGAGGTGAATACATGATTTAATTTCTAAGGTATTTCTAGTACATCAGTTTGACAGTCTACAGGATAGGATCAAGTGACGGTTGTCAAGTACCTTGTGTGACCATCATGTTGTGCAATGTCATCAGACACACGATACGGCATGGAGTGATACAGCATTTTAATGGTGTTCTGGGGTAACTGGCACCACGCAGCGTTTACTGGTTCTATAATTCAGCAACATACCGGGGCAACCGAGGTCCCATATAGGCTTCATGCTTGACAGATCTGAAGATCTCGATGTTCATGGATGCATATGGACCCTTAGTAGGCACAATCAAGAGATGTGCCTGCCAGGGTCATCCTTTGCAACACCCACCGCAATTGCCATATCGGTGGGTGTTGGCCTCTATGATATCACTCGAAATAGCTCAAACACGGAATGTAAAACGTCGTTCACGTCTCAATAGGCTGTCACCGTACCCGTTGTGCCTATCAGATGTGACAGGCTATCGTAAATAGTGGCACCCCATTTGAGGATGTCCGGTTGGAAAGCGGCGTGCTGCTTGCGGACAGTAGCAGGACCCACCCGTTGGCCACGTCGTCGCCACATGCGATTTCGACGATTGACAACACCGTGACGGAATTGGGACTCATCGCTGAACACGACGTGTGGCATTGCTGTCGCCACTCAGCTCTACTACGACACCACTCCAGTCGAGCTCGGAGATGTCCTACGATCAATGGCTGTCGACACAATGGATGCCGGTTGCGCATACCTCTCCTCCGCCAATTTTGAGTTCAACAATCGAGTCGTGACAAGGATGGCCATATTCGCTGCAACATTTTGTCGAAGGCTCTCTGCATTAACTTGCCTCCGCAATTGTCTGGCATCGAATACGCTGATCAATGAGTACAGACGTCCGCCTGACTACAAGTACAGGCCATAGCGTTAGGGTACCGGGCACTGGAACTAGGGTACCAAGCCACTGAAAATAGCCCCAGAGTATGATGCTTCCTGCACTGAACTTCACAGTTTGTTACATCACAGTCGGGAATGTAGCGTTCTTTTCACATCCTTCACACCTAGACTCGTCAGTCGGATTGCCAAATGGTAACGCGTGATTCATCACTCAGGAGAACACGTTTCCACTGCTCCAGAGTTCACTGGTGCTAAGCTTTGCACCACACCAACCGACGCTTGGTGTTGATCATGCTGATGTTAGTTTTGTGTTCGGGTTCTTGTCCATAGAAACCCATTCCCTTCAGCTCTCAACGAACCGTTTTGGTGCTGGCATTGCTTCTAGAGTCGTTTTGGAACTCGGTGGTGAGTGTTGCATCCGAGGACAGGCGATTTTGTCGCACCACCCGCTTTAGCACTCGGCGGTCGCGCTCTGTCATTTTACGTCGCCTATCAGGTCGCAATTACGCTGTTGTTCTTTCTTCACTGAAAAAAAATATACTTTTCTCTAACAACAAAAAAAATGTAATGGTAGCAGATTTTGCCAGTGAAAATAGCCACAGCAAAAAGCCATGCTATGCTATTTATACTACCTGGATTAACTGAATTCCATTTTACAACAGCAGCAAGATTTCTGGTGTCTGCGCAGCAATTTTTGCTGCCCTAGCAACTATTCTGCTAGGTCCAAGAAAATTTCTGATTTCTGTGGTAAGCAGTTCTTGGCGCAATTTTCCAGAAAATAACCGTTGCTACTTCAGAAAATATCATTAGCTGTTTTAAAATGCACTGGTAAAAACAAAACAAAACCAAAAAGAAAAAAGGCATCATTTATTGCGACCCTACTGTTCTGGCGAGTGTTGTTAATGCGATTAGGTTTCAGCTAAAATTTTGTGAAAACACAAGTTTGTCCGCGACGGGCATCGAACCCATATTCCCTCATTCTGGAGTAAGTCACTCTACCAACTGAGCTACGCGGACAAACTGTCTCGCTGCAGATTTGTCGTCTTGACACATGTTTTCATCTCTGTAGTACGTCACAAGTTATCAAAACCACCTGAAGTGCTGCATTTCAGTGAAGCCTGAAATATGTACAGACATAGGTTTAATCATCTTCAGCAACTCCCTACACGATACTACAAAAAATATCCAAATTTGACTTGAAAAATCACCACAAAATGCATTTGGTCGTCCCTACCTTCAAATCTCTAAATAATCTAACTTGGAAGGTCCCAGATCTCTGTTGCTGTTATATTTGACCTAGCCTTTCTATTTGAAAACTCCATTATTACCCTAATGATACGAACATATAGAGGACAAACAATCCCCAGCTCAGCCTACAACTCTAATATGGATGCCGCGATGGCCTGGTGTTGCTTGTGGCAATGTGTATAAGAAAGGCAAGGACATACGATTATGAATTGTATATGTAGCAAAATGTGTCAATTGCTTGGCGGAAGTTTCTGGTGTCAACAAGTCTGTTGTGCCCCACTATATGCTTAGTTAGATGTTTAGCTACAAGTTTGCAGCAATTGCAAAATTGTTAATGGTAGTAAACATGGTACACATAACAAGTGTATTTTGTTTTCAAAATCATTAAAATTACTCAAACATTTAGCTGCGTAATTTAAATTTTATGCACCTAGATACTATGTGTAAATTTTAATTATTTAAACATGTTGGAAAGTTCGATGAAGTGCGGGAAATTACTCAAGTTGTAAACGCTATCAGTTACTGAATATATTTGATATATGTATATATTTCCCTGATATTTTTAGGATGATGTATCAGGACTTCGTAAAGACTTTCACGTGCATTGAAGCAGTTCATCTGGACGCCGAAACAAGCAAAGACGAACCAACCTTGAGGAGTAAAATACCATGGCAAATGAAAGTATGGCATGGTCTATGGCAGAAAGGAGTCAGTGCGGGAGGTTGTAGGAACAATTTAGGTATGCAATCAACTTTTTCACAACATCAAACGAATTTTACCTTAATAGTCTTTTTTGTTGTGTTTTTCCTTATCTTAGTCATGCTACACCGATTTCCACAAATTACGAAAAAAAAAACAGAAAATCACGAAAACTAAAACAATACATGATGAAATGCTACAAAATTTGGTGAAAACCTGCGTCATATGGTATTTTAGAGAAAGACCCTGATACGTGTCGTACGAAACACTTCATTTTTCTTAATGGATCATATTCCAAGGGGGTGGTATTGCTGCTTATGTACACGAACAATGCTATGATTTCTCTGTAAACAATGATCTCACTTTACTTAACTATAATATAGAAATTTTAACGATTGAAAATCAATATTATATTATTATTGTCTGCAATCGCCCGCCTAAATCTAATATCAACGATTTTTTTTCCACCCTAAATGAAGTTTTTAATTATTCAAACTTATATAATAAGAAAACATTTTTACTTGGAGATTTAAATATCGATATTTCTTGCGACAATCCAGCATCTAAACAATTAAATCAAACTTTAAATATGTCTGTATTTACCAACACTATACTAACCTCAACTAAGATTACTATGCAGTCGGAAACCACCCTTGACCTATCACTTACTAATGCATCTCCTGATATGATAAGCCTTGGATGTTATACACTATAACATTAGTGACCACCTACCTATTTTTACATTCTATTACCATAATTTCCCAACAAAAAGAAATACTGTATGTTATAGAACAAGACAAATTAACAAAACTAATTTAGAAATATTTCGTAATATATTGTATACCATTAACTGGAACGAAATACTCTCACTCGATAACCCAAATACTGTATACAATGCATTTTCCAAATTATTAAAGGAATTATATGAACAAACTTTCTTAATTTCCTGCAGGAGTAATAGAGCGAGAAAGAAATGTCGTAAGCCCTGGATAACGAATCAGCTTCTGAATCGTATAAATAAAAAATAAGTTGTATACCAAATTTCTGAAAAGCAAATCAGTAATAGATTTTAATAACTTTAAAACTTATACAAATAAATTAAATCAAGATATACGAACACTCAAACGTAATTTCTATTTAACAAATTTTCTCTCTTAATGTATCAAAATTAATGTGGAAACACCTAAATGTGTTACTCGGAAAAAATAATACTCCAATAATGCCTGAACATTTAACAAACTCAGACGACCAAAGAATTACAGACAAAGATGAAATGGTCACCATTTTAAATGATTATTTTATATCTATCCCACAAGTTATCAAACAAAATTTGAATATGTCTAGCACCCACTTTACTCAATATTTATCCAGTACATACAGGTCTAATACATTTTACACGCAGGAAATTACAAGAACTGAACTCTTAGATATACTTAAACAAATTAACATCAACTCAGGACCAGGTTATGACGATTTTCACCCCAGGGTTATTAAGTTTGTTGCAGACGTCATTGTTGAGCCATTACTAACAATTTACAACTCCATACTTCATTCAGGAATTTTTCCAGATGCTTTAAAAAAATCACTCCTAAATTCAAAAATGGTTCAAAAAATGAAGCAAATAATTATGGTCCTATACAAATCTTTCAATTTCTGCCAAGATCCTTGAAGAATTAATTTATACTCGACTGATTTCCTACCTTCAAAAATATAAGATACTCAGTCAGTATCAATTTGGATTTTTAGCAGATAAATCTACAGAATTAGCATTGCTATACCTTCAAAATGCTATACAAAATAATTTTACTCAAAAATATACAACAATAGCTTTATTTTTGGATTTATCAAAGGCATTTGATACTTTAAATCATGATTTTTTTCTTTCTAAGTTACAAAATATAGGAATCAAGGGTAATACTTTGTGACGTAAAAGTAAGTCTTGACCTTTACGCTAACTTAAAATATCAACATACTAATAAATTGTTCCTAAATGAAACAAACCTTAACGGCCAGACAAAACATATAACCAGAAGTCAACTTACGGAAACAGTCCTTTATTCGGAATGGAATCACAACACTCTCCACACATATATCTCAACACTATTCAATTCTTTCGTACAGCACTTTCTTAACAACGCTCATCATAATCGCTCACAATAATAGCTCTCAATAGTCGCTCTTATCAACACACCTCAATAATCGCTCTCAATAATATCAACATCTATCTCCTACAACAGATCAGTCGTCGCTTTTCATCTCGTGTTCTTATCTTATTACATGCATACGTCACGTGCATTCCACCTCAATTGTGTTGCCAAACGTATTCATTTGAAGGAAAAGATATTCCGTTAAGCGTGAAGAATATTGAGAATAAACTCAAGAATTACATAGGGAAAGAAACTGAAAAAGGAAAGTTAATCTAGAATATACGTCACAACTTATTCACTTTTTAAACATTACTTGACTAACAGACAACAATATTCACAAATTGAGCATTATCACTCCTCATTTCAAATTATGAGATTAGGAGTACCTCAGGGTTCTGTCCTCGGCCCTTTATTGTTTAATATGTACATTAATTAATGATTTATTTTCGCTGTCAACTCATATGAATCTTTTTCTATATGCTGATGATACAGCTGTTCTTATTTGAATTTGAATTTGAATTTATTGAATATTCTGCCATTCATCAGAGCAATACCATACATGACAGAATTCAACACAACAATACATTATTACAGTAAATCTGTACTAAGTAGTTTAAACAAAAAAATACAGTTTCAGTAATGTATCCGTAGTATGCTATAACACAATTAAAATAAACATTCCATTAATTACAATTAAACCAAAATGTATGAAGTAGATGTTAAGAAATGTAAATGAATAATCTATGTCTACATATAGCACTGTATGTGGATGCCATGGAGCCAGGGAAAAAAGGCTTTAAAGAAAAAGCCTGACGAGACCCCCGGTCCCCAAGAAGTGTGTGACAGGCCAAGAACACAGTGCACAGAAATTCAGAGTGAGACACGAATCATCATAATAGTACAGGTAAGTTAAGGAATACATGATGATAATCAACTGTAATTAAAAATTAGGTGGCATATATAGACAGTACAGTTACAATACGTAGTAATCTTAACACATGCCAACATAACCACTGATAAGCAAAGTATAAAATAATAATGAATGATCTAGTTAGGATATTTATATATATACACCAAACCAATACAACCGGAAAATACACATCCCAAGAATATCGGTACAGCACATTAAACAATCACGCAGCGATAAACAAACCAAAATCAACAAGACAAAATAATGTGCCACTATATCCCAGAAAGAAATCAAGGCATCAATTCAAATCATATCAGCCAGCCAATAATTCAGTAGTTAATACTCTCCTGAATGCCCTGAAGCTAACAATTGATTTAATGTGCAAGGGTAATTCATTCTACTGTCGCGAACCGGCTGCAATAACACTGCAATATAAAATATTTCGAAGTTTTGCATTACCCCTGGTATGATGAGAATGTGAAAATTGGTGCAATTCCAGAAGACTCATGAACTTATTAGCATAAATTCTATTGTGCACAAAAAGTAATAATCGAAATATATAAAGTTTATTAAATGGGATTATTTCATATGAACAGCAAACAGCAGCCATAACACTATTACTATCGAACAAGCGAATGTTTTTCTTTGTAAAATATATATTCTATTGACATTACCCAACGTGGTCTGACCCCAGGACAGTAGACAATACGAAAAGAAGTGGATATATGAACGAGTAATACACTATTAGTTTTAATCTTATTGTCAACATACCCGAAATTCTATAAACCATTCCTATACGTGATCTAAGCTGATTTGCCAAATAATTAATCCCAACGTAGAGGCTCCTGAATAAGTACACCCAGAAATTTAACAGTCGTCTTAAATGTAATGGGAACTTCATTCACAAAGATACCAGTTGGGGCAGACGAACAATACGAACGACTTGAAAACAGGACGGCCTTAGTTTTATCTTGATTTATAGTTAAATAACTGCAACTGAAGCAATGAAAGAACTCCTGAAGATCACAATTAACTAAAAGGTACCAACTCCATTAAAGAATTACCGGAAAAGAATAAACTGGTATCGTCAGCAAATAGCACACGGTGCGCCCCTGAAATAACATTAAAAAAATCATTAATGTATATTAAAAAAAGAACCGGTCCCAGCACCGATCCCTGAGGAACTCCGCAACTTACTACACGAACCGAAGAACGAATGCTACGAATCTGAACATACTGCGATCTCTGTAACAAATAATTCCTAAAAAACAAAAGTGGAACTCCCCGGATCCCTATATGATTTAACTTTGACAATAGAATTTCATGATGCACACAGTCAGAAGTTCGAGTTAAGTCACAAAATATACCCAAGACACTTCTTCCTGAGTCAATATTTGGGTGCAAAAAATTAAGAACATCCAATATAGCCGTTTTTGTTGAGAAGCTTTTGACGGAAACCATGCTGACCGTGATGTAAAATTTTGTTCCTCTCCAAGTAGCCAGATAACCTCTTTAGTACTAGTCTTTCCAAAATTTAGCAAACACTGTAATATTAGTAATTGGACGATAATTTTCTACACTAGATCTCAAACCCTTTTTACTCGTATGTATAACAGTGACTCTACCTGTCGTTAATGCTAAAGGTAATAAACCAGTTTCTAGAATACGATTAAAAATATGTTCCAATGGTACCAACAGAAACTAAGCAACAGATTTAATCACCCTTGGATGAACATCATCCGGGCCAGCACCCTTAGAGGAATCCAACTGCTGTATAGTAGGCAACAGATCCACCGATACTGGGTCAAAAAAAAAAAAAATGACGTACACAAAGTTTGGTGGGACAAAAAGTCAGCAAAGTCACCAGACACCCGCGGAATATCGTTCTGTAGTTTCACAGGCAAAGAAACAAAGTAAGCATTAAAGATCTCTACAATACGATTCAAACCAGTGACGCAAGTTTCCCCATGATCAAGTTCTATTGGAATGTCGTCATCATTTGTTCTATGCAACAATTCACCAACCGATTTCCATAACCTTTTCCAATCCGTGGTACCAGTAAAACGATTTAAATAATAATTTTTTGTTGCGTTTTTTAATTTAGTACTAAACCAATTTCTGTATCTACGGAACTGGGATAAATCAGAGGCACTTCTGGACTGTATAAATAACTTGAACAGCCTATTCTTTTTGTTTAGACATCTTAAAAGGTTACGAGTAAACCAAGGTTTACTACACCTTAATGAACGTGTAAAGGTCTTAAGTGAAAAAGAACATTCATAAGAACTCCAAAATAATCTCCAAAATGCATCAAAGGCATGTGTGGGACTATCATGTTGTAGCACCGGACACCAATCCGTACCGTAACAGCAAGTATTTCACCAAAAGTTCTTAAGCTATGCTGATCGTACGAACGAATACGAATCGAAATCCTGTCTACAAAACCCGAGGTAGGTACACTACCCGACAAACAAAAAATAGGGAGGTGATCACTTACATTATATGCCAACACACCCGTTGTGCAACAAAAATCATTCGTAATACATAGATCAAGTATAGTTGAGGTAACATGTGTAATTCTCGTAGAGATCGTAACCGCACTTATACATCCAGAATAGCCTATGATATCACTGAATGGATATGAGACGCTATTAGTAGATGTCATATCAATATTAAAATCACCTAAACAATAAAACACCTTGCCACTCTGATTGACATCCTCCAAATAACTGGAAAAAAAAATTAAGAAAAACTGGCTGATTTCCAGACGGAGGACGATAAGCTGCATTTATAATGGTATTTTCAGTCTCTAAAGTAATAAACTCATAATTATCAGTTATAACTGTGTATTTGTCAATCTGCGAAAGTGAAATGGAGCGCCTAGCAAAAAT
This sequence comes from Macrothele yani, assembly GCA_039090855.1. Taxonomy (NCBI): domain Eukaryota; kingdom Metazoa; phylum Arthropoda; class Arachnida; order Araneae; family Macrothelidae; genus Macrothele; species Macrothele yani. Next base: position 106,349,999 of record CM077007.1, read on the forward strand.
TAGCAACCCTTCCACCCCTACCCCTGATCTAGAAGCAGAAAAAGTTCGAAAACCCGGTACATTACAAGTAAGTTGGTCCACACTATTAAACCAAGTCTCTGAAACGTAAATAAAGTCAACAAGGTAATCCAAAGACCCCCAAAACTCCAAGAACAGATCATACTTTCCAAATAAACTACGATCGTTAATGTGCAACAATCGTAAACTGCGATTTTTTGAAACCAGCAAATCACGCAAAAGTTCAACAGAACAAACATTGGGATTACAGGTCATAAAAATGAGTTATGTACAACCAATAGAGTTACAGAAACATAACATACCCATCAGAATCGACTAAGATCCAAGTCGTCTCTGCTCCTAATTGTAATTGCATTTCCACCCTCCTCCTTTCGGCAAAAAACACGCCCGTTTTTATACCAACAAAATCTGATATTGTTTTCTTTGGAAAATTTCCGCGCATTCCAGAATCAGAATAATTCTCTGTTATGCACAGTCAAATTCTCATTAACATAAATTCTAGTTTCCTGCAAATAATTAGCACCAATATCAGTCAATTTCAAAATCTTCCGACTCCTTGATAAAAGAATATCTCTTACTTTTCTGGTTTGAAATTGCAGAATGATTGGCGGGAACGCCGTGCCTCCCTTAGTTTTTATTCTATGAACGACGTCTATGTCATCGCACGAAAGGTCTCCAAAATCCAACCCGTTTGCAATATTAAGCACAATGTTCGAGAGATCAGCATTAGTCTCTTCGTTACTCTCAGGGATTCCATGTATTTCCAAATTTCTGTTTCTCATATATTGATCAAGGTTGTTCAAGTCCTGTGACAGTCTGGATATTTCAGAATCCTGGTCCAAAACCCTCTGCTGAAGAGCCACCACTTCCCTACGAGAGTTCTCAAGCAACGAACTTGATTTATTTAAAGCAGTTAAAATGTCATCATACTTCTGTGAAAAGAACTCACCTGATCTCTTCAAATCTAGTATCTCAATCTTTAATTCGTTAACAGCATCTAGCTTTATGTTGACAGATGCCAGAACCGACTGAGAATCACTGCCACTGGCACACTCTTTCACCAATTACACCTCGGAATTAATGTCTTTTTTTAGTGGAAGCCGCTCCCTCAGAATGGTCCCCGGAATCATGTAATGTACCACGTCGACAACTATCACATTGCCATTTCATTTTTTCTCTTTTGACATTCGTCGGTAAACGTTTTCTGTTATTGAACAACAAACATAATGATATCTGCCGCCGCATCTGCCGTAGCATTGAATCCCTCTTGAGCATGGATTACAGCCGAACACACATCAAACAAAAATTTTGTCTCATATCTATAAGTTAATAGTCAGTGAGCTCTCAAATATGATAGACACCCCTGGCAGTAAGCGATGTAGTAGAAAATGCACCTTACCAGTCTTCACTGATACATGAAATGATCACGATTCCACTAAATCAGTAGAGCTAGTATCGTCATCATCATCGGAATAGGAGCTATCAAAAGTGTTGTTCACCATGTAAATCTTATAAGACACAGTAACACATCTATAAGCTGTAACAGCAACGTATATTGTTCAAAAACAATGAAGCACCACTTCATGGACCTAAAATAACAAAACGAGACCCGTACTAGCTTAGAATATTGCTTTATTACAATCACAAATCTCACCTTCAAAGTACCTCAATGTTTCTATCGTGACTTGACATGAAAGGAAAAACCTTAGGTGAAATACTAACACAATGTAATAAAAAGTTGCTAACTATTTCTGACTGGTTAAATTCTAATGAATTAATAATTAATGTTAAAAAAACTAAAGCAGTGATTTTTTCTAATACGTTATCTTCTTTAACACCAAATGTACAAATCTCCCTTAATAATAAAATAATTGATATAGTACCTTCATTCAACTACCTGGGAACTACAATAAATTTTGACCTTAAATGGAATAAACATATTGATTTTCTTTTAATTAAACTATCTAGAAATATTGGTATAGTGAGTAATATCCTGACTGATCTAACAACTAAAACATTGATCTCATTGTATTACACACTATTTCAAACTCATATCAATTACTGCATACTATCATGGGGACAAACGACACAATACAATATTAATAAATTACAAATCCTACAAAATAAATTCATTAGACTAATTGATCTCAAATCACATCCTAATACTCGACCTTTAATAAATTTTAGAACAAAAGTATATCCTAAAAAGTTTAATATACTTACTATTACTCAGCTATACTATTTTAATCTTGGTAAAATTATGTTCAAACGAAGTAAATATAATTTATATTCAGATCTCATATTGCTTAATACACGCGCACATTCGTATGAAACAAGGAATAAACTATAATTACAATACAACCTATTTTTCCAAAAACGGAATCAATTAAACTTACTCTAAATTACAGAGGCCCTCAATACTGGAATTCTTTACCTAGTAACCTGACTAACTTAAGCAATTTTAATTTATTTAAAAAAAATCAAACTCTATCTTCTTCAATAATTCAAAAAAAGGAAAAGATTGGCAAAACGTCTTCTGATTGTCTGACTTGATGTGTCTATCTGTTGTTTCATTTGTTTCTTCTACGGGGAGTATAGGGCTATGTCAGGCCAGTTTGGCCTTTTCCCTTGTCTTCCCTGTTGTTACAGTCTATGTTCATCATTTATGCACTGTCAAATTTTTTTCCCACTCGTTTTTTTTTCTTTTTTCTTCCTTTTCTTCTAAGAGCATTTAACTACAAAAATAAGTAAAATAAATAAATAAATAAATAAAATTCCGACAAAAGTGACCGCATACAGAACCAGATGAAAAATAAGGGATCAAAATGAAATCTCCATTTCATTTTGACACCTTAATTTTCACCTCAATAAGGAGTGTGGTCATTTCCACCTCACAGCGATGTTTCATGCTGCCAATGATGATACCTAGGTGCTCAGTAGGTTAGGTGCGTCTCTTCGTGCAAAGCTTGTCTAAGACCTTTCAGGACTTGCGGAGAGAGTTCAGGGCAGCAACACATCTCCCTAGAGTGTCTCAGATACGTTCGATCGGATCAAGGTCTGTAGACCTGGCTGGCCAATGTACATATATGAACACGGTTCTCATCTTGGATATATTGTTCTACCAGCCTTGTTTGATGGGAACGAGCTTTATGGTCTTGTCCAAAAAATATATTTCCTGTAGCACCTGAATAAGGGCGTACGTAAAAGTCGAGGACATCATCCCTATTTGGTTCCTCTTGGAAGCACATAAAGGTCTGTGCGTCCACCTAATGAGATGCCACCTCAAACTAACATGCTGCCACCACTATAAGTGTCCCATTCACAGGTCATAGAGAGATGACAGTGTGTCCCTCCTTCTCTCCAGATTTGGAATCGCTCTGCGAAGCAAATCTAGACTCGTGTATGAAGAGTGCTGATCTTTATTTTTTCAGTCCAGTTACGTGTAGTCTTGCCCATTTTAAACGTTCCACCTGTTGGGGGGGGATTAAGGGGCATGAAGAGTGCTGGTCGCCTAACATAAATATCTCCTTCGTGATATTCTTTCTGTGCAGAGTGGAATCAGATACCACCGTTCCCGTAGCAGTAGCAAGGGCAGATCGCAGCTGTGTCGAGGTAGCCGTTCTGTTTCTCCGCCCAGTAAATCGGAGATATTGGTCATCCACGGGTGTTGTAGCCATAGGCCTTCCTTTGCTGTGCCTTCGGGAAGCTGATTGCGTATTTTAAAATTGGTTCCACAGTCTGAGGATCACAGAGAGACTCACATGCATACATCTTGAAAATTCCCCTTGACTTTGGCCAATCGCTCTTCACCTCAGTTGTCCTGTTAAATGATGTCTCACAGCCACTACAACAAATCTTCTATCTCAAATTCCTTTATTTACACGTCGCAAACGATGTGTCGCACATCCGCAACAGCCACTTTTGCGCTACGGCTCATTTGCATAAAATGGTCCATTTCCACTCATTTCCATATGATACTCTGACTCTGTTTTTTATTTCACATCATATACCAAAGTTTCATGCGCTTCCAAGACTTCCTTTACAATTATACACTGAGTGGCCACTTTATTATGACCACCCCCTCAGTACTTCTTTGGGCCACCTTTTTTTTACCTTTAATACTGCGTCGATTCTTCGTGGCATGGACTCCACGAGATGTTGATAGGTGGTTTGTGGAATCTGAGACCATGCTTGATAAATAGCACTTTCCAGGAGTGTGAGATTGCAGGGTGTGGACCCAGCTGTCCGATGGTTCGTTCAACTTCATCCCACAAATTCTCAATGGGGCTGAGATCTGAAGATTGTGGGGGCCACCTAAGCAAAGTAAGCTCACCGGCATGTTCCTGAAACCAATCCTGTACAATACGAGCACTACGGCAGGACGCATTATCTTGTTGAAAGTAGCCATCGCCATTGGGATAAACCATCCACATGACAGGATGCACTTGGTCCGCAACGATGTTTAGATATGATGGGCCAGTCAGACACGAATTAAAGGGCCCAAAGCATGCCAGGAAAACATTCCTTAAACCATAAGGTTGCCTCCACCAGCTTGAAGAGTTGTAGCAATGCAATCGGCGTCCATGCTTTCGTGCTGTTTCCGCCAAATTCTCACTCGGCCATCGGCATGGTGCAACTGAAAACGTGATTCATCGAAGCACATAATTTGTTTCCAATTATCGACTGTCCAATCCTTGTGCTCCTGTGCGAACTGGAGACGTTTTCTCTTGTTAACTGCAGACAGCAAAGGTGTTCGAATAGGCCTTCGGCTTCCATATCCCATCCGATGTAGTGTACGGCAAACAGTGCGTGCAGAGATCATTTGAGGGGATCCTTGATTAAGATGGTCTGTAATTTGCTGCACTGTTGCCCTTCTGTTGTCTGTTACCAGTCTGGACACTCTCCGTTCCGCCCGAGCAGTCACTAGTCGATGACGACCACACGTTGCACGTAGAGGCCCAGTTTTTTGGCTGACAGTCCAGTCTTTAAACACTTTAACGACAGCTGCTCTGGAACATTTCACGAATGCGGCGGTTTCGGTGATACTCGCTCCATGGCTTCGAGCTCCTACAATCATCTCCCGTTGAAAGTCCGTCAAATCGTATTTTTTACCCATCTCGTCACCCAAAAATCACTTCTACTACTGTCGCAAGCACTGAGCTTTCCCTTTTTATACTAGCCTCGCGCTCTGGCGGCAACAGCGTGCAGCCATAGCTCATTTGCTTAAAACTATCAGGTGGTCATGATAAAGTGGCCACTCAGTGTATGAGCGCGATTTTTCTATTTTTGTTCTTTAATTTATGGATACCAGAGTAGTTTCCTTCTTCGCAAACCCCCTGTGTTTGGGGACGAGAATGCACAGACGGTTCCCTGTGAAGTCGGCCCCCGGACGCACTTTGTCCTTGGTTGTTCCGACTGGGGATTGGGCGTGGGGCTAACGACCCCACCTCGTAAAAAATCTCTCGTCACGAAATCTCACAAAAATACTCCTTGAGAAAGCCAAGGCCTTCACATAGCTGTCGAGTCATTGAAGAAGAAGAAGAGTAGTTTCTATCCCATTCAAAAAGAAAACTTTTGCGTTCTAGAATATTAGGTCTCACCAATGACTAAGAGTAAATCTATGTATCCATAAAAATTGAAAAATAAAATCCTGGCCCTCTATCCGATCACAAAATATTTTTTTTTTCTGCTTCACAGTGTAATCAGGTTCGGGTCGAAATAACCTTTTACAAATGACCTATACCGTAATTGATGCCTGGACAAGTGACCTATAGTGTAATTGATGCCTAGGCAAAATAACCTATACTGTAACTGAAGTTTGAGAAAGTGACAAAAATTGCACATCAGTGCTTCAATTTATTTTCCTTACCTTACTGTGAAACAGAAACTTAAGAAATTACCATGAATGCTTTAATTAATATTACAGAGATTAACTATTTAGATATTCATTTAATATTTTTGTTGCTATGTATGTCTTTACTCGCTTTAATTAATTAAATATTACCGATATTGATCATTCAGCAATGAATTTAATATTTTTGTTGATATGCATGTCTTTACTCGTAACGCTAACGTTTCTTTTTTCTTTTCTTTTTTTCCTAGAATCTTTCCACATCAATCCTCAATTTCAACTGGTTCTACCAGATACTGAAGAAGTCGTTATTTCTCTTAGTCAGCATAGTATCTTAGAACCAAAAGTCATCGGCTTTGCTATATTCTTCGTAAGCATATTTCTGTGAAAAATAAGAATTTGGTATATTTTGTTTTTCAATATATATATATATCTGGTTGATCGATGAAAAACATTTATATTGTACTTCCATTAGGCAAAACGTTTCCTTCTGTGGTTCACATTGTTTTTACTTCTTATTTTACTGGGATAAGTAAAATAACATATATTTTCATGAATTCCTGCAAACATTTCATGCAAGAATATTCTTGTGGAAAGTCTCCTAAAATGTTGTTTTCGGTGCAATCCTAAAATATGAAATTGAAGAACTTCTACTGAGCGAGCATCTCCAAAAGATAGTTCGTACAAATGTGTCTCTTTATTTTCAGGATCATAGCTAAACACCTTTTCCCTGCGAAAGGAAAAATGAGCAACGCTTACGTTTACTTTTTTTAAGTAACCACACCAAAAACTCATTTTTTCTCTTCCTTTATATACTGCATTCTCAATAATTATTTCATAGTTGTATGATTTTGTAAATTCACTCAGAAGCATTTTCGAACATGTAAACGACCGAAAACCATAATTTCTTTCACTTCCAGCATAGATTCATTTAAAAATCTCGATTTACAATTCCTTCCTTTCTCTTTCAAAGCTGAATTAGTTTCAAGCTGGAAATCAACTATTAAAACTCATTAACTTTTATATCGAGCGTAATTCACTTCTACACTAAGGATCATCAGCAGAACAGTGCTTCCTTTCAGTTTTAATTTTTTTAGTTAGTGAAAAGAGCATACATATTTTCTTCATTTTGTTCCAGCGTAATTTTATTTTTAACTGTTGCTGCCAAGGGGCACCCCCTAGGTAAAAATGGCGCACATGACAGAAACAAAGGCTTCTATGAATCTGAAAAGCTGACGCAAAATTAAGCTTCGGTAGAAATATTGTTGAGATACCAGCTAGTTCTGTGTGACATCGGCCAAAAGACTGCAACTCACGGGGCCTGTTCCAGAGCCCTTAAGTTGAATAACCAACTGGAACCATCGGCTGGTGACTGATCCGTCACTCTAATGCATTTTATGTTTTTCAAATTTGAAAGAAAGTATCTGAATAACTTAAGTGTAGGATATGGTGCACCTACCACACTTGAAAAGGCTGGTCCGCCACGGAATCATCCTGGAACTAATAAACGGCGTATGAGAAAGACAGGTGGTGATTGAAGAAATGAATAAGCACAGATTGGATGTGCTCTGTGTAAGAAAAACTAAAAGAAAGCGATTGGAACAAAAGTGAATGGAATAGTGAGTACGTGGTCTGGAGTGCTGGATATCATAAGAGGAGGAGCTCTGGTGTAGATGTAATTTTAATTGAAAATATGAAGAACAAATTTTGAAGATGACAATCCGATTTTTGGTGTAAATGTGACAAGGATGGTAAGTCAGATATTATACGAAAACTTGAAAATTTCCTCATCCTGAAGCGGGACTCGAGTCCGCGTCTCCCAGATAGCGCCCGGGTATGCTAACCACTACACCACCCAGAACGCTCAAGTCTCAAGTTTCCGAATCCTGTGATGGTTATATTCTAATTAATCGGAAACTTGAGACTTGGTCGTTCTGCCTGGTGTAGTGGTTAGCATACCCGGGCGCTATATGGGATACGCGGGTTCCAGTCCCGCTCCAGAACGATGAAATTTTCAAGTTTTCGGATATTATCTGACATACCATCCTTATCACATTTACACCAAAAATCGGATTGTCGTCTTCAAAATTTGTATTATATGGTGTAATCCCATATTTCTTTCATGAATTTTATGAAGAACAACTTGATTCACGATAGCTGCATAAATGAGGGAATTATTCGCATTTGTTTGAAATTAAAACTTCAGAGAATAGTAATTGTTGTAGCGTATTATCCTTGTGACTCGAAACCTTCTGATAGGAAGGGTGATTTCTGGAATGAGCTGAAAGCTGTTTTGATCCAGTTTGGTATTAACAGGGCCGGCTGCATAATTTGCGGGGCCCAGTGCAAAACGAAATTGCGGGACCCTTTTCCCAGCGAGTTCTACATCTAATAAATGGGCTTGGACATTGGAACGTTTTTGAAAGAAAGGCGGGGTCAGGTAGAGAAACCACATTTTTTTATTTTCTCATGAAGCTAAATAAAACATGGTGGTACTAAGGAATATTATTATTTATTCATGAGTTATAATAAGCTGTTATTATCACTCATTTAAAACAAAAAGATACATTTGAAAATTACGCTATATTAATTTACATTGCCAGATCAAATTGAAGTTGATTGAATTGAAGCGACAAAGTATAGTTCCCTCACCTCGTCGAAATGCGTGCTGATGTCAAAAATTAATGTAATTTATCCAAAATTAAAAAGCCGCCCCAGTGGCGGAGTGGTCTAAGGCGCTGGTCTCTGATCATTCGTCCGTAAGGGGTCCGGGTTCGAATCCCGGTGAGGCATGGATGTTGTGTTTGTCTTACGGCACTGGCTCTCTCCCTTCCCTGGAACCAGTAACCCTAAATTAGCGACGGGCGACTGCTTATAGCCCATTGAGTTGCTCACGGTGGTCGTTAAACCTCCAATCAAAAAAAAAATTAATTAAAAAAAAAGCTATCGTTTAAACAAAAAAGATAGGATGATAGGAAATGTCGTTTTCAATGATTCATGGTTGGAATATTGAGGTTCTAAAAACGTACCGTCCGTACAATATACTAAATGGGTAATACAATTTTCAGAAAACTCTTACCTTAACACTCTGTCTCCTTACTTCTTGGAAGAAAGATTCTTTTGCTGACCACGTTCTACAGTTCATTGTAATTTGTTTTAGTGGGTAGTGGGAGCTTTCAGCTTTGTAGCTCAAATGAGGTGAGTACGATAGCAGTCTAGTGCAGTGTTTCCCAAACACCACCGGTCCGTCACGAGGTTTCCGCCGGTTCGTGGAAACAGAGGAAAACTCGAGAAATGATAGAGATTTCCGAATTTGACCAGTAAAACAGGTCTTCACAAACGTCATTGTACATAAAAGTAACCTCGTGCCATTCGGTCCGCGAAGCATTTTGTGAAATTTTACTGGTCCGTTGCTTGCTTGTTAGAGTCTTTGGGAACCAGTGGCAGTGGCCTAGTGTCCTGATAATCCCGAATCGGCGTTATGTTGCAATTTATCAATTCCCGGCACTCGTCGTCAGGTACAATCGATCTTTCAATTATAGTGTTAGAATTAAAATTTCAGCCAGTTTCATAAAAAATTCGCAAAGGTACTTTTTTCACTTTTTTTATGGATAAACCATCTGCCAGTGATTCGCCGCCCACGCACGCAAAAAACTGACCGCGTGTGATTGCGGCAGAATGCAGATGTAGCTGTAACGTCAGGGTTCCAGAGAGATCTGGGTGATTATATATATGATGACATTAATGCAAATTCTCTCTCGGTGATACGGTGAATCTTCCCGATTGGACCCAAGATAATTGAATTCTGTTCACTAAGGCAATAAAGTGTAATGACATAAAAATTAAAAAAAATGTAATTTTTACATCGTTAAGTGTCATTTATTTTTAATACAAGAAAAAAAATTATGAAAAATTTAAAAACATCACACAAACGCGGGCGCGGGGCCCCTCTAGGTGCGGGGCACTGTGCGACTGCACAGGCGTACACCCATGAAGCCGGCCCTGGGTATTAAAAAGAAAATTATTATAGCAGAGGATTTTATTGCTGGAATAGGTGTTCAGATTGAAATTTCTGACAACGTTCTGGGTAAGTTTAATCATCCTGGTGTGAATGATAATGGTGAAAGATTAATTGAACTCTGCATTGAAAATGAGCTGTGTATATTTAATACGTTTCTCAACCACAAGTATATTCACGCACGTACATAAGTGGAAGAATCGTACTCTGGGGCAGAAAAGTGTAATAGACTTTTTTTTTTTTGATTGGAGGTTTAACGACCACCGTGAGCAACTCAATGGGCTATAAGCAGTCGCCCGTCCCTAATTTAAGGTCACTGGCTCCAGGGAAGGGAGAGAGCCAGTGCCGTAAGACAAACACAACATCCATGCCACACCGGGATTCGAACCCGGACCCCGTTCGGACGAATGATCAGAGGCCATCGCTTAGACCACTGCGCCACCGGGGCGGCTAGACTTTGTTGTAATTGACTGTGTGTAATAGAGACAAGTGTAATAGACTTTGTTGTAATAGACTTATTGTAAAAGACAGAATAGTGTAATAGACTTTGTTGTTTACGATGAACGTGTGAAAAACCTTGTTGTTGACACTCGTTTAATGAGAGGTACAAATGCTGTTTCGTACCATTTCCCGTTAGTGTCTAAGTGAAACTGAATATTGGTTGGAGAAAGAAGAATAGCAAGATGCCTATGATGAAAAGAACAAAGGTCGAAAATCTTCCTGAAGAACATCAGCATTACTCTGATATATTCAGTGAACGACTGAATGAGTTGAGGGTACTCATATGGAAGTAGACATTCGTCATACATAACACGATATGCAACTTGCTCATTAACCACCTTTGACGAAATGATGAAGATCACTTCTACATTTAAAAAAATCCCTATATATTGCGTGTCGACGTACCTTGATGTCATTAGGTGAGTTACCTGATGAAGATCACTAGTGTGATCGAAAGATCTAGTGTTTTAATCTATCATATGTTTTAACTTGTAAATACCGTTTTTAATTTGATTAAATGTAGAAGTGATCTTCATCATTTCGTCAAAGGTGGTTAATGAGCAAGTTGCATATCGTGTTATGTATGACGAATGTCTACTTCCATATGAGTATAACTTGTAACACGAAGTTCGTCTACAGTCTGTTGGAGTTGAGGGTATTTAAGAGGGATGTGAAAAAGAAGTGGACATGTTTTAAGAACTTTGTTTTCTGTGCCGCTTAAGAGGTTTAGTGGTACTAACAGTGGGTGGTAGCATTAAATGCGATGTTGGTGGAACAGTGAGATTAAAGGATCTCTTAATTCTCGCTTCCATATGTATAATAGCTTGAAATTTGAGTTATTCAAGTGGTTGGGGTGCACTGTGCGTCTATACAATAGTTGTAAAGGGACCTCGAACGATTCTACACTGTTTTCCTAGTAAGTGAAGTTACAAATCAACATGCGAACATATCTGTAAGTAACAGAATCATGGAAGACACTTCTTACAAATCGCCGTTTGAGCATCTTAGGACATAAGGAATCTCCCGTGTCTAATTTAGGCGCACTGGTTCCAGAGAATGAACAGAACCCACGTCAGAGGGCAAGTGTGCAATCCATGCCTTGTACGGAGCAGGAGCACAGCTCCGACAGGTGGCCGGAATCGTGCGCCTCTGACCACTTGGCCATTGGAGCAGCAGTGAATGCGTCATTCTGTCTATATTACATGGTTCTTGTAATGAGAGTACGTTTACTCATGCCTTTGGTGGTTTGACTTGTATGGATTGCAATAAACTGCGACATACATATGTAAACGCAGTAATTTTTAAAAAACATTATATCGATATTTCCTCACAAGCCTGACTGAAATAAATATTTTGCTGCAGATTCGACACTCTTGGGATAAAGAAACCGGTAGATAGTGTGGTCCTTTCATCTATCAAGTGAAGGAACAGAATGACAAACTTGATCACATTGAAATTTTTAGTATCGTGTCGTGCACAAGCGAACAGACAAACAAGCAACTCCATTGCCTCTTAGGAATATTATTGCACAAAGGAAGAAAGACAAAAACAAACTCCACTGTATTACCTCCTTCCAGTTACAAAGCATGGAAAAACACAGCAGGAATTCCTTCATATCCTGGCAGTGTCCTAACACCCTCAGTTTAATTTCTAGCATCTCCGTCCTTAAAACTTCTCAAAGTTCCTGCGCGAGGTATGTAAGGGTGTTTTAACACCCAGACAAAAAAGACGTGCTATATGACATCGTAATCCTGTGTTATGAAGTACGTCTTTTGTTTTCATCAAAATTTATGAATGTATTCATTTTGAAAATTTATTGGGGCTATAAGCCCCGTCCCTGCTTTAGGGCCACTTGCTCTAGAGAGAGAACAGCGCCAGCGCCATTGATCAAACACACCAGTCATGCCTTATCCAAAACTCGAACCCAAGATATGACTTCTGGCGATTAGACAGAAACCAGCGTTTCTGACTACTCGCCCACCCGATGGCTTTTTTCTCCTTTGCACTTTCTGTATTGAACGTTAAATTGATCTGGAAACTACTGCAGCTATATATCTGATAAATATCAGAGAATGCGTAGCAATTTAAATGTGTTGTAATTGCGAAAGATTATTCCTTTAAATGCATTAATATGTGAAAATTCCTTTTTATCCCTTTAAAAGAAGACTCTGAATTGAAAAATGGTATTGAATTACTTCAGTCGCCTGTGGCCCCGAAATGGTTACACTCCCCAGGCCAAATATTCACTTCTCTCCCCTAATAAGAAATTACAAGGAAGTCCCTAAAACAGAGGGATGTTATCTCCATCTACAACCATTATAAATCACTTGCTAGACGAAGGTCTCCCCACCGTCTCTTCCACAACTTTCTGTCCTGAGTCATTCTCTTCCATGTGACACGCTTTCGAATTTCGTCCGCACATATCATATATGTGTTTTTTTTGGGGGGGGGGTCTTTTCATGTCCCTTGGTTTCCAGTCTAATATTTCATTACCAAACGGTGGTCAGTTCTAGAAAACTATCCAGTCTATATCCACTTGAAGGTCTTGACTTTGATTATGATGTCACCCGCTGTTGTCCTTTTCCTGATCGTTTTTCTTCCTTTCTTAGTCACACCAAGTATGCATCTCTGCGTGCTTCTTTGAGTTGTCCGCAGCCTCTGTATGTCTTATTTTAATTTAAGGTTCATATCTCTGATCCACGAGAACTGGAAGGATGTATTCATTAAACACTTTTATTTTAAGACATGATGACACATCGCACCTGAAAATTGTATTGTTTCCCTCCGAAAACATTTCAGCCAACTTTTACAATGCCACCCCGGTGGCGCAGTGGTCTAAGCGATGGCCTCTGATCATTCGTCCGAAAGGGGTCCGGGTTCGAATCCCCGTCAGGCATGGATGTTGTGTTTGTCTTACGGTACTGGCTCTCTCCCTTCCCTGGAACCAGTGACCCTAAATTAGGGACGGGCGACTGCTCATAGCCCATTGAGTTGCTCACGGTGGTCGCTAAACCTCCAAACAAAAAAAAAACAAAAAAACTTTTACAATCTTATTAATTTCTTCTCCGATGTGGTCCACGTTTGATATCTATTATCCGAGGTAGATGTAGGCATCAGTTTCTTCCCAATTTGCTTCATCAACTTTCAAATTTTCAATTTTTGTAAAACCGCTTTACAATAATTTTGTTTTCTGCATATTTATCTTTAAGCAGGCTTCTTTATCCTTATCAGCAAGTTCCCGTATCATACTCTGCATCTCTGAGTGGGTACTTGCAAAAATAGCTGTGTCGTCAGCAAAACGCGAAGATGTATTAAATAATCACCATTAATCTTTATCCCTTTGTTTTCCCAGTTCAGTGATTGAAAGGCATTATGCAATATGGCATTGAAGAGCTTGGGAGATATGGTGTCAACTTCTCTTGCTCCCTTTCCTAGTTTCATACGCACTGTATTTTGGAACAACAGAACCTTTGCGCTTGCATTTTCATACATGTTACAAACAATACTAACGTATGCGTCTCTAACCTCTCAGGATTTCAAAGACATCATAACCGCTTATTGCTTCACGGAATCAAAAGCCTTTTCATAATCAATAAAAACTATAAATAGTGGGAGTTCATATTCTCTCGTTCTTTCGATTAGTTCCCTCAGTAAAAGGACACGATCTACAGTGCTGTATCAACTGCTAAATCAAGCTTGCTGTCTTGATTATGCCATGTTCAGTGTTTTCTTCTAGCGACGTGACTGTATCTCAGTGAAGATTTTAAATGTAAACAACTGTTAGGAAGCTGATGTGTCTGTAGTTCTTGATATCCTCATTTCCCCTTTTCATGTAGCAGGATATACTCTTCATTAAACTCAGTAGAAGTTGCGTTTACTACAAGTCTCTCCAACTCTTTTATAAATACATTAAAATTTTGACATAATGAAAAAATATCCATCCAGAATTATCTTTCTTTTAAAGGAATTTATCGATTTTCTATACTTAATTTCCTTTTACGTGTTTGACAGAATGGAATGAATTTGTGTTTCACTACGGCTCCCCGAAGATTAAAAAACGTTTCGGGAAAATTTTCGTGATTTGCATACACGTATAAATTTTAGTAGTAGAGTATGACTGTTTGACTTTATCCATTTTTCTTTTTTTTTCCAGATGTCAAAAATAGCAACAACAGAGATAATGGACAAAGCATTCTTTCGAAAAACAAAATCAATATTCAGTTCTGCTTACAGCAACAGTCGTCAGGTAATGTAGAAACTCCCTGAGGATCATAAACTTTTTTTATCATTGTTTTTTCTGTGCTAGATCTGAATTTCCTTAGCTAATCATCGATTGTAGTTGAGAATAACTTTTAGTGGCCATCACGACCTACATGTTTTAAAAAATAAATATAATTACGTTGTATGAAAATATTTTAATTATGTCAGTACTAGAAACAGTCATTCGGTATTGAAAAACGTGCTCTGAAATACGTAAAATTCATCGGCCATTCTTCGAAAACAAAAACGTAGCACAATTGTTGACAAAATATAAACGAATTATTGTTCCTTAAGAAGGTTGAGAAATGTAGAAAGGCTAATGTGTGCATTCATTTTGAGTTGTAAAACAATTTATCTGATCTTCAGTAGATGATTTTAGGAAGGGAGTGTCTGACCCCAGGTCTTAAACAACCCTTAGAAATAGGAAGCTAGGAGATTTGGGCTAGAGTGCCCGATAGGAAAGTGACACGAAAGCGAAGCAGAAAAGGGGAGGAAGACGCCCTTATTTATTACCGGAGGGCCAGTACGCGGGGCCCGACGGCTTAACGTGCCCATCCGACGCACGGCGGATATTTAGGGGTTCGAGCGTTTGTACCTGCCTGGGATGATGTAACGGACTTGCTGTAACAGCGAACCACGGGGTCACTGGTGACCACGTAGCATAGAAGGAGCTTTCACTGCATGCGGACATGGCAGACTGATACTCCTGCTGTACCACCGTGCACAGAGTAACGGAAAGCTTGGTGAAAGAGTAACACTGAGTAACGGAAAGCTTGGTCCCAAGTGCGCCAACTATGAAAAAGTGTCGACGAGCGGCAGTTCGTCTCTTGCAGAAGGATTAAGTCAGCCCCAAGAGGCGAGAAATCTTCCAGAATGAGAGCGTCAGCGAGGGGTTAGCAAACCCCATACAATTCAAAGTGGCGACCTTGAATGGGTAAGTCGGACGACGGATGAAGGGGCAGCTATAGCAGCTTTCTGGAATGTGTCGAGGCAATTGATGATACCACGACACCACAAGACGTAGTCGGGTTGCTTGGCATTATGCCGGAGGAATTTGAGGATGGAGGTGGCTTGGTCGAAGACCTTGGGAAGAACTGCTTCAAACTGCTGTAAAAAAATGAGAGAAGCCTCCCGATTTGTTTTATGAGTGAGAAACTCGTAAAGATCTTCAAAGGAGACATGTTCTGAAGGAAGAGAGGCATTGGTAAGCAGAGTCGAGAAATCTTCAAACGTCGGCAGAGGACCCTTTATAACGAAGTGAATTTCTCCGTCATTTTTGGTCTACGCCGGGATTCGAACCCGAGGACGCTTATTCCGGAACAAGCAGCTCTACCAACTGAGCTACGCAGACATGTATTCTGATTCCTATCTGCCTTTATGTCATGTGCGTCCTGCTGGCAGGTACGTCACATCTCCCCCCCCCCGAAAGAGGGCCGGGGGCATGGCCCACGGATCAGCCGTGACCATGAATCGCTGCAGGCAGACAACCACTGTAGAACGTGCACTTGAGAACTCCCAGTCAATCTGGTGTGTGGAATGCAACGTCACACACATTTATTTTTCGAAGCACTGGAGAAGGGATTCTCTTATTTTTCCTATCTCGCGGTGTGGAAATAACATCACACCAATGCGAGATTTTGAACGGTCGGGTCATCCGGATAGTTCGGGCGCCATTATAACGAAGTGAATTTCTCCGTCATTTTTGGTCTACGCCGGGATTCGAACCCGAGGACGCTTATTCCGGAACAAGCAGCTCTACCAACTGAGCTACGCAGACATGTATTCTGATTCCTATCTGCCTTTATGTCATGTGCGTCCTGCTGGCAGGTACGTCACACCTTGGACTTTGAAGAGGAAGAGCTAAAACGTGACAGAGGTGACTTGGACCCTGCTAAATGGGTGAAACGATGTGGGCGGCCAGTCGGAGAAGGTGACTTCTTCTTTTTCCTCCGGACTTCGGTACTGGTAGTAGGGCGACGTTTGCCGTGGATCGATGACACACGAGATGTGGAATCAGGGGAAAGGTCGACCTCATCGCCAGGAGCAAAAGTGCCGACGGTGAATGAAGCTTGAAGATCAGCCGTGATGTCCTCTGATGGAGAGAGAACACGGGAAGGCAAGGAGGAGTCAAGCGATGGAAAATCCGACAGAGTGGAGAAAGCAACATCAAAAGACGCGTGTTGATCGAAGGCTTTAATCAGATTTTCGGCAGAATTGGGTCCAGGAGGTGCAGACGCAGGAGGGGGCATGGCAGCAGAAACGGAGGAAGAGGTAGAATGCTGCCTTGGAGCTGCAGGAGTCAGTGGCTCTGCATGGGGACAATGAGCCTGCTGATGGCCGTAAGCCTTGCAGCGTGAGCAATGAGCAGATGTGAGGAGCTCAATCCGGCGGCGCTCGTTACCGCAACGAACATCGAGGAACCGTGGAAACTTTATGAGATGCTCTTCCGACAGGAAGATGATGCGAGCAGTTCTACGGAAGCCACAGATATGTTTATCATTGGGGTCAGAGGGGGAAGAGGAGAGCGTCTTCACTGGGCCAACTACTCTGCCGCATCGACTAAGTGCAGCACACAGCATATCATCAGAGATCTCCGGGGGTGCCGGATGTAGAGAGACCAGAACAGGACGCTGGGCGAAGGATTCGGCAAAGAGGTGACGATCGTTAATTGATAGGCCTCGAGACAAGACAAGCTCGGCATATTCTTTCTTCGAAAAATAAACAATCACAGTTCGTGGCTTTCGGGTGAGGTGGGTGATGGCACCAGAAGGAAGCATCTTCTTGAGAGCAGAGTTGTACTGCTTCAAAGGAGTGTTGGGCAGCGCACCAAAACAAACCCCCAACTCGAGGGTCGAATGAAGACGTTGACCAGCTGGAGAGTTCTCGGGAATTTCTAATAAGATGGTGTCCCTATTGAAAGTAACGTAAGAATCCATAGGGGCAGACGAGACGAGGAGGAAGCCGGTGGAATACCAGAGGCAGCCGCAGAATACGTGCGTGCAGAAGCGCCTCCACTGGAAGGCATTGACGCAGCATGAGACAATGTACTGGAAGCAGAGGCAGTAGAAACTGTAGAGGGCAGATTAGCGACGACATCAGAGACGTCCAAACGTGGATGTGACGTCCCTGGCCAGCAGAGGCCAGGGACGTCACATCCACGTTCTCAATGGCAGAGTTGGAGATCCGGGCAGGAGAAGAGGTGCAGATGACAGGGGAAATTCAAGAGGCTCTCCACTAAGAAGCGAAGATGATTTGTCGGCTGCGACTGACTTTGAGGAGGTGACGCGAGAAGCTGCAGCAATGCGGGCGGGAACAACGTCCTCATCGGCAGATGCCATAATCAATGGCAAGGGTTAACGAAGAAAACCGACCAGCTAGGTGTGGAAATTAAAACACTGATAATGAAACAAAATAAGCACTCACCAACTCGTGAGGGATCTTAAACGAAAGCAGAGAGCTTTAACTTCGGCATACACACAGAAGAACAATAATGGAACACACAGAACACGTACGTGAAGCACTCAAACATGGAGCTCGTGAAGACACGTGTAGGCCAAAGGTGGACCGACACCGTACTAATGTATGTCAATAAATACTATGTTGTGTTTCGTTTCTAGGTTTCCTGTGACTTTTGTATATATAGTGTGTTTTTTAATCCTATTGTTTATATAAACAAGGGCCCCACCAAAAATATTTGTTCGGAGTACCACACACCCTAGGGAAGGCCCTTTTACATCCTTCTGAGTTTCAGAGGTAATCTTACTAAAGAAAGTGACCTAAATCAATTCAATGCAGGGCATACCCTCTGTAGTAAAGATTTCTAAATGGAATTGTGAATTTATCTTCTATAGAGATCAAAGCATTAGTCTTAGGGTGGGAGGACCCTCAGAAGAATTAAAAACAATTTTGTTTGTTAAAACCGTCAAATGTCGACAAATGCATGGAAGTAGGCAAGCCAAATCATAGCAACAGATGAACTGTTTGTTGAGCCTTGTACTAACTAAAACTTTTTCCCACCAGCGTGACAATTTTGGCATTAAAAGCTCAATTTTTATTGAGATTTTCGAGTTCTAAGTCTCACTTCTACAACATAAATATATAAGATTAATTGACCTAAAATTTGATAGAAATACACAACTATCACTATATAATAACACAAGAGTCTTCCCAAATAAATACAATATTCTTACGATTAACCAACTATACTACGTTAATAATGGGAAAATTATGTTCAAGCGAATTAAGAATAATTTACACACTGACATCATACAAATTGTACCACAGATACACTCACATGGCACACGTACTAAATTACATATTCGACCCATTCATCCGAAGACGGAGACCATGAAGCAGAATATAAATTACATTGGCCCACACTACTGGAACTCATTACTGATGGAACTGACTTTAAATAACTTTAACCTTTTTAAAAAAAAAATTAAAAAACTTCATAAATGAACTGCGACTCCTCAAATTGATAATTGCAGTGGAGAGGAACTGTAACTATTACTATGACTTGTATATCTCGATGTCAATTGATTTTCAGTGGTATCACCTGTAATGTTTATCATCTTCTTATATATATATATATTGAAACACTGATTTGTTTGTAACTTTAATTCCTGACTTAAGGGTAGAATTTGTCTAGGGAGCATGGGACCCTGTCAAGCCTTGCTTGCCTTTTCCCCCTGTTTCCTTGCTGTGCTTTGTTTCAGTTGATATTTTTGTAACACTGGTTTTCTTCTCAGCAAAATAAATGAATTGAATTGAATTGAACTGAAAATCAGTGAGATTAAGAACGCAGTCGCAGTAACACTTTCTAAGCATGTATTCACCGTAGGAATTTGATAAGGAAACAGAAAATTATTAGCCAAGTTATGGTACTTATTTTTAAGGGAATTCATATAAAAACTGGTGAAAGAAATATTAATGTAGCTTATCTAGAAAATCCTAAGTGCATAGGGAATAATACGTGGCTAAAGGAAATGAATCTATAATTACTATTTACAGTATCAGAATACTGTTCTTCACGTGTTTATACTAGCAATTTTACGCAGAAGTCAACAGGTTCCTGGTAATATTAACTAAAAGAAAACTACAAGCAGCACAATCAAAAGGACTTACCTCGACTTTGAAAAGTAGGCCTACATCCATTGTCGTCCGGCTTATTCTGCTAGTGAACGAATATCGCGGCCGAAACATGTATGGATGCTGGTGGCATTATAGAATGTAGATAGGTTCCTTGGTTTTGTCATTTTCAACTTTTAACTTTGTTGATTTTACTTTTCAATCGATTTTAATGTTCTCATTTCGTTCGAATTTCACTATTTTGTACTAGGTTTGGTGCCGTTTCATTCACGTTTTACTCAATTGATCGTTCCTACCGTTCGTTGTGATATGTCTTTTCGACCATGATATTCGTTCACTAGCTGAGGAAGCCGGACGACAACTTTTCAAATTTGGGGTAAGTCTTTTTTACGCTTTCCAACCGTAGGTTGAAGAAGCGTATATGCTCCAGCTTTGTCCGTCCGTCCGCACGATAACTGGCGTAAAAATGGTTCGATTTCGATGAAATTTTAGTATGTGGTAGGGGACCAGCTGGGAACGAACCCTATTGAAAATGGGACAAATGGGGTCAAAGGTCACGACGTAGGAGCGGGATCCTTCCATTGCCCTTATGCGTCATAACTTGCGTAAATATGGTTCAATTTCAATGAAAGTTTACTATGTGATAGGGGACCACCTGGGGACGAACCCTATTGAAAATGGGACAAATGGGGTCAAAGGTCACGACGTAGGAGCTGGATCATTCCATTGCCCTTATGCGTCACAACTTGCGTAAATATGGTTCGACTTGAATTAAATTTTACTATGTGGTAGGGGGACCACCTGGAGACAATTTTTTTCAAAATGGGTGACGTGGGGTCAAAGGTCAGGACATAAGAGCGGGATGCATTCCATTGCCCTTATGCGTCATAACGTGCGTAAAAATGGTTCGATTTCGATGAAATTTCAGTATGTGGTAGGGAACCACCTGGGGACAACCCCTATTGAATGTGGACGAAATGGGGTCAAAGGTCAGGACATAGGATTGCGATCCATTCCATCGCTCTTATTCCATATTATTAAGGTGGACGTCAAGTAATTTTGCTTCCTATACTTCCAATGGAAAAACTTTTGTACACATTTCCTTCACAATTAATGTGTTCCCAAGGATGAAAATTTGAACATCGATTAAAATAACTTTATTATAACTTGGAATACGTAATATTTTCTAAAACATAACCATAATTATATTAAAAATCAATAACTTTTCCTTTGGTGGTGTTGAAACCAGAAAAAGGATGGCGCGACGTGTACTTTGATGACGTCAGTAGACAAACAAATGTTGGATTGCATAATTATGGTTATGTTTTAGAAAATATTAAGTATTCCAAGTTATGAAATGAAGCTATTTCAATCGATGTTCAAATTTTCATCCTTGTGAATGCATTAATTTTCCAGAAAAAAGATGGCGCGACCTGTATTTTCATGACATCAGTAGACAAACAAATGTTGGATTGCATAATTATGGTTATGTTTTAGAAAATATTAAGTATTCCAAGTTACAAAATGAAGCTATTTTAATCGTTGTTCAAATTTTCATCCTTGTGAACGCATTAATTGTCCAGAAAAAGGATGGCGCGACCTGTATTTTCATGACGTCAACAGACAAAAAAATGTTGGATTGCATAATTATGGTTATGTTTTAGAAAATATTAAGTATTCCAAGTTACAAAATGAAGCTATTTTAATCGTTGTTCAAATTTTCATCCTTGTGAACGCATTAATTGTCCAGAAAAAAGATGGCGCGACCTGTATTTTCATGACGTCAGCAGACAAAAAAATGTTGGATTGCATAATAATGGTTATGTTTTAGAAAATATTAAGTATTCCAAGTTATAAAATGACGATATATTAATCGATGTTCAAAATTTCATCCTTGGGAACGCATTAATTGGGAAGAAAATGTGTACAGAAATTTTTCCATTCGAAATACAGGAAGCAAAATTACTTGACATTCACCTTAAAGGAGCAATTCTTGCATGTATGTAAATTTTATTTTGAAAACGGCTCTAAGGATTTTGATGAAAGTCGTTAACCTACCGTTTTCTGGTACTAGAAATCGATTTAGCTTGATCTCGACTTTAAGAAAAAAATTTTAGTGGGTTAAATAACCACCCCGAAATACCAAGTTTGTTGTGTGGTGTCATGGCGTCGCCGCATTAGATGTTGGCGCGCGGTCATGCCATCTATCTCATTATGTCACGCGTTGTTTGTGGATCTTAATAAAGTTTTATGACGTCACACCTAGCTAGCAGATGGTCGCGATTTCCATCTGCCTCATTACGTCACGCGTTGTGTGCGTATGTTCGTCCGCACGATAACTTGCGTAAAAATCGTTCGATTTCGATGAAATTTTAGTATGTGGTAAGGGAACACCTGGGAAGGAACCCTATTGAAAGTGAACGAAATGGGATCAAAGGTCAGTACATAAGAGCGGGATCCATTCCACTGCTCTTATGCGTCATAACTAACGTAAAAAAGGTTGAATTTCGATTAAATTTTAATATGTGGTAGGAGACCACCTGGCGAAATGGGGGTCAAAGGTCAGGACGTAGGAGCGGAATCACTTCCATCGCCATTATGAGTCATAACTTACGTAAAAATGTTTCGATTTGGATGAAATGTTGGTATGCTGTAGGGACCTGTCTGGGGACAAATCCTATTGGAAATGGGTGAAATGGGGTGAAAGGTTAGGACACAGGAGTGGGATCTATTCCATAGCGCTTATGCATCATAACTTACGTAAAATTGCTTCGATTGCGACAAAACTTTATCATGTTATTTCGGAGACATACTGAACCAGTTCTGTTGAATATCATCCAAATCGATCAAAGGTCAGGGCACAGGGGTGAGATTTATTCCACAGCCATTTTCCTCATAACTTGAGTAATAGCTTGAGTAATGATTTCTAGTATATTGGAAAGCGTATCATAATCAATGCATTGCATGATTTTACTAACTTGTTTTGATTGTGCTGTTTGTAGTTTTCTTTTAGTTAATATTACCAGAAACCTGTTGACTTCTGCTTAAAATTGCTAGTATAAACACGTGAAGAACAGTATTTTGCTACTGTAAATAGTAGTTATAGATTCAATGCAGCTTATGTTTAGTTTACAGAGAAGTACAGAAAAACAACAACAAATGTTTCCTTCAGGACCCTTATTACGTTAATATTTCATGTACTTTCCATGATTAATTAAATTGTATGTATATATATATATATATAAATATATGTATGCTATTGTGCAGGTGTCAGGGAGACTTCTGCTAGACCAAGGAAATTACATCATTGTACCTACCACATTTGAGCCTGCCGAGGAAGCGAGCTTTACGCTCCGGGTCATTTCGAACAAGCCAGTCAAGTTAAAGTAAGAGACTTAATAATAGTATTAGTACCAATGAAATAACAGTAAGAGCAGCAATATATCATGTTTAGATTCACTAAATTACTGCTTCAATTGTTATCGAGCTACGAAACATTACTTTTCGTTATTGTGATATAATTTCGTGATTTCCATGATATGCATTTTGTTTTCTGAAAACGAAACTTTAAGGTGGACGTCAAGTAATTTTGCTTCCTGTACTTCCAATGGAAAAACTTTTGTACACATTTCCATCACAATTAGTGTGTTCCCAAGGATGAAAATTTGAACATCGATTAAAATAACTTCATATTATAACTTGGAATACTTAATATTTTCTAAAGCATAACCATAATTATATTAAAAATCAATAACTGTTCCTTTGGTGGTGTTGAAACCAGAAAAAAATGACGCGACCTGTAATTTGATGACGTCAGTAGACAAAAAAATGTTGGATTGCATAATTATGGTTATGTTTTAGAAAATGTTAAGTCTTCCAAGTTATAAAATGAAGCTATTTTAATCGATGTTCAAATTTTCATCCTTGGGAACGCATTAATTGGGAAGAAAATGTGTACAGAAGTTTTTCCATTGAAAGTATAGGAAGCAAAATTACTTGACGTCCACCTTAACTCTTGAATCGGCTAGAACAAATTAACTCAGGGTTAGAAAAATGGGCTGAAATCAGCTCGAACGAATATATTCGCTGCCTAAGAAGTGGGCCGAACCAGGTTGTAAAGAGCGAATCTACGCATCAGAAAGAATTGCTGTTTTCTTAGTTTTGTTATTCAAAGTGCTTCCTTAAGGCGTAACTGATAATAATCTTTTTCTTACTAATTGCCTGCTAACCGATTAAAGCAGAGAGAAGATGTTTGAACCACTTATTTCTACTCAGTGGCATGATGTCCGTGACAAGTTGACATCATGTCACGGAGTACATCATTCGTCATGACAGGAGACATCAGGCCACTTTCCACCCTATCTTGGGTAGTGGGGCAGAGGATAAAGGTCTAGAAGGGAACACTTATCACCCGTAGCAAGTTTATGGTTGGTACTGCTGAGATGAGAAGGAAAAGAATTGTTTCGAAGAAGCCTTCGCCTTTCGTAAAACCCGGCCGCCATTGAACATTTTTGTTTTGTGAGTGCAGAAACTTTTGGACACTACTTGGTTCAGATACATGGGCCACTTAAAAGGTTAATAAGAAATTCAAAAAAGTTTTATGATATCTAAATTATAAATGACTCCTTATAGCACAATTTCCTGCTTGAATAAAATAGAATGTCTATTCATTTCTTTCTTTGACACCGATGTGCAGGGCCGTAGCTACCGCGAGGGCAACGGGCACTCCAGGGGCGTAAATTCATGCTCGGTGGGGAGAGGGGGAGGTTAAAAATATTAATTTTAACTGAAAAATAAAGTTACACCCTTCAGTGTTTTCTTTTTAAAAACTTGACTTAGTGTCCTATATAATATTCCATGCAGTTAACTAAGGTACAGAGTAACATACAATATAAGGTGTCAACATCTCATATCCCTGAAGGGGAGTTTCCAAAACAGTGGAGGTATAGAATACAATATGCTGATATACCTAACCTCCATGACCTTTCCGAAGATGTCGTTGGTTCTGTCGCAAGAAGTCTTATGTCGTTGTGCTCTGTCGCAAAAAGTCTTATGTCGTTGTGCTCTGTCGCAAGAAGTCTTATGTCGTTGTGCTGTGTCGCAAGAAGTCTTATGTCGTTGTGTCTCTGTCGCAAGAAGTCTTTCAGAGCGTTTAACCTTTAACAAAATTTTTCCAAGCCCTATCCCTAAAGCTTCTTCCTATTGTTACGTTCACAATCCGATACTCATTCGTTCTGCGCTGGTTTGTTCTTAGTTCTGCATTTCTGTGGAGTGTTATGTTGTCGGTGTTCACATGACTTTTACGCTTTACTTGGTATTTACAACCTGTGGTTCTTGGGTATTTACTAAGTTTTTTACATTTGTAATAAAAACATGTCAAAAACCTGGTTCGATTTTTGAACGTTCATAATACTTTCCTATAACGGCGGTGTGTGAGAAGGTAAAAACTACGTATTATTTGAGTGGAAGTCGAAGGGGCGTAATTTTGAACTTGAAGGGGCGTAATTTTGAACTCGAAGGGGCGTGATTTCAAATCTCGTCCTCCCAGATTAGTCCAGCCGATGTGGCAAGAAAAAAGAAGCTCAAATCGTAAGAGCGAGCAAAGCAAATGTTATTTTTTTTTAAAGAAACACTATTTTTTTATTTCTCTTTGATAACTCCTAAGTTCTTTATGAAAACCAAAATCTTCTAACCCCGGAGTTTGTTCGAAAAGTATAAACAGAGAATAAATCTTTTCTGTTAACTGAAGAGCGGCTTCAATACGATTCATGCTGGACGTGAACTGAAGTGTTTTCTAACTATGGGTAATGGCGTTTGATACGATAACGATGTTTTCAATAAAGTGAAATTCAGGTCATCCTTTTGCGAATACAACATTGTCATGGGGAGTACAGAATGCCAATTTTTTTTTTTTTTTTGCTTGAATTAATTTTCATCATGCGCAAATTTATCAATCACACGAAAACGCCAGGGACATCGAGCTTCAGAAGTCAAACTCCTCTTAACAAACTTAAAGACATCTCACTTTGCTGATAAACTCCCTGAACAGCTCATTTGGACGTACGAAAATGTCCTCCAAACGAGAAGTTTGTCATCAAAGTGAGACGGCTCACTTAGATAACAAATCCTCTGAACGAACTTAACGACAGCTCGCTTTGATTACAAACTCCTCTGAACGAACTTAAGTCAGCTCATTTTTATTACGAAATGCCCCGAACGAACTTCTCACTTGGTTGAATCAACTCCTTAAGAACTTGAAAATTGTAATCGCTTTGCTCTGATATTACCTAGAGTTTTTCATGTTAGTACATTCTTGTGTCATCGAGTGCTCGGTTTTTTCTATTGCTCATCGATTGTATGTCATAATTACGTAGTATGCGTGTGTTTTAAGTGACACATTTTTATAGGCAATTTGTTCTCCAAACGTACGAGCACAAGCAACCCAATTTTGTGGTGATATGGAGTTCAACAACAGGCAAATAAGTACTTACTTTTTCAGTTGTGGAATTAAACTCTTCTAACCGGGTCTTTTGGTATACAATAATTTAAACACTGCTGACAATAAAAACAACTATGATGACTTCACTCTAGTCTCAAGATCAGAAAGCGGCTGAATTCAGCTGAATGGTGCTACTTGGCACTTGCCAGATAAACAGCAATTACAGTACGTTCATGTACAGTTATTATTATTATTTTTTTTTTTTTACTGGCTGAACTGAACCCGAGGATTCTCGGATGTAACGTTTAAGATGCAATCTGTATAATAAGATTTTTACTGCAGTGAATAGAATATGGGGGAAAAATGAGTTCTATATTTATAATATATCTTTATAAACTACGTTAAATGTCTTAGCATTATGTAATAAAATGCTTCTTTTTCCTGCTTTTTTGCATTTGTCATTTTCATAGCTCTATCTGCAGTCATAAATTTTCCTTTTCTACTAGAAGGAATGCAATGAGTTTGGCAAACACCACCAATACAATCTTTTACGAATCATAGTAAAATAATTTACCTAACTTAAGGCTGGTAGCGAAGCATTATATGCGTCAAGAGAGTGGCGTACTTTCGTCGCCAACAAAATATTGTGATCAACTATGGAAATTCCCAAATAAGAGACGCTGTGTTTTTTCTGGTGGTGCACGCGTGAAGGAACATTTTGATTCTCGTGCTTTCAAAGTTACTTGCGCATTCTTATCTCATTCTCTCAAAGCCTGGAACTTCCTGGATTCCTTAAAATTAGCACAGTAAATATTTCTGCTTCTATAAAGCTACCTTTCGGAATTTCGACTTGGTGTTTTCCGATGAGGTTGGCTGACACAGACATGCATTCTTTTTTTGCACGTCTTTAGTAAAAAAAATGTCGTGCTTATGTTATCGGTTTGTCCGTTCGTCCATCTGTGGACACCATACCATATCTTTGCAACTATTAGTCCGATTTGAAAAATTCTTTTTGCATTGGGAAGCTTGAAATATGCGAATGATGATCCTATATTTCGTTTTTTTTTTACGATGTACAATTTTGCCGCTGGAGGGCGTAAGTGCAGATGATATAAAATACAAAAATATATTTTATTCCGTATATTTGCTTCTAAACATACGATTACAAAACTTCTTTTACCTTTCGATTCCTTTTATGTCCAAGAGTATTTTAGGTATAGTCACTTTTTCAAGTTACGCATAGATTTTCCGGGGGGGGGGGGTTAAAAATAAATTGCGTCTCCCCCGATATCTCTACTTATAAAAATACGATTTGAAAACATTTCCTTCCGCGGATACACCTCCTGATGGGAAATCTTCTGCATATAAATTCTAATTTATGGTAAAGAATGGTTTGGCAACCAAGGGCGTGGTTTTAGTATCGTTTTACATTTATGTTCGGCCAAGTAGATATAACTTCCATCAATTGTCGAATGTTCGCTGGAGGAGGATCTCGGTTACGATTGGCTCTTTCAATCTCATCCCACAGGATTTCAATCGGGTTAAGATCTGGGATTGTGGAGGACATTTTGGGCTTTTGAAGTCACTGTCGTGCTCCTAGAGCCACTGCGTGACGATCCCAGTTTAGTGGCATGGCGTATTATCCTGCTGGAAGTAGTCCTCTTCATCAAGCAACACCATCCACGTGTACGTGGTGTCTGTCCCACAATGGTGTTAAAATACCTGGTGGCATCCAAATGCTGTTTCAGACGTATTAAGGAACCGAATGTACGTTATGAAAACCGACCCCGGACCATTACGCCACCTCCACTAGCTTTTACAGTTAACGCTGGGCAGCTGTGACCCATCGATTAGGGCTGTTGACACCATATTCTGACCTTTCCACTGCCATGTAATGACTGAAAATGCGATTAATCGAATCAGGCGACTTTTTTCCAGTCCTCAAGGATCGAGTTTTGTTCCTCCCGGTCCCACTGCAGACAAATTTATCGGTTTTCAGCAGAGAAGAGTGGTGCACGGAAGGGACGTCTGTTGTCGTAGCCGATTTCCGCAAATATGGGTAACTGTGTTTGCTGAAATTCCCCTCTCAACACCGCTGTCGTACTGTACGGTTACTTGACGCAATGGAGCTTCTTTGTCATCTCGTACAAGCCTCTCGAGCCGTGGTTGCCCTCGAACATTTACCGGTCCATTCCGCCCATAGAAAGGCCGTCGATTGTGCACCATTAATGGTACACCCTCGATACAGTTGTTGTTGCGCAGGCGAGAAGGCTGGCTGTTTCTGAAATGCTTGCACTAGCGCTTACGATCATGCATGCTTCTTTCAAAGTTACAAGTCTTTCCCATATTTGCCTCTATCTACACCGCACTGTCTGAATCCTTTGTAGTGAGCCATTTGTAAAAAGTCATCTCAACGTCGTGTGTGTGTGTGTGTGTGTGTGTGTGTGTGTGTGTGTGTGTGTGTCCCATATTGGGGGGAGGGGGTTAAGAACTACCGTCAGCAACTCGATGAGCTATAAGCAGGCTCTCGTCCCTAATATTTAGGGTCATTGGTTCCAGGAAAGGGGAGAGACAGTCTTACAAACACAACACCTATGCCTCACTGAGATTCGAACCAGGACCCCATCTCGTACGAATGGGCAGGAGCCAGCGCTTAGACTATTGCACCAACGGGGCTGCTGCCCATATTTCTAATTATGTTCTCCTGAATACATCTGTTTCCACCTGAAATCATTCTCATCACTTTCATATTTCTTACGACTTTACCCTCTTAGTACATATTATTACAAAAATGGTTTTGCTGGTTTCTTGGGTTTAACGAACATGCCATTTGGCCAAAAAATCTAAAAGTTAATGTACTAATGATATTTTTAAGGTATTTTAAACCGTGTAATCAACACTTTTATGAAAAAGTAGATTTTTTGAACATTATAGGGGTACATTTGGCCATATTTCCGGTTGTTCGATAAAAAAAAAGCATTTTTTCCAATGCCACCTCTGAAGGCTGACATACCGTAAGAAATAAGTTTTAATTTACCGTACTTAACGGAAAGGAAAATTTTGCGTAAGAAACATTTGGAAATGGCGTAGAAAGTTCTAATCGTGCTTGAGGCGTCATATGACGGAAGGCTGAAGCGCAAATTTTTATGCTCCATGTGAACCTAAAAGTATACAGTTGTGGAAGGTAGGGTAGCTAGGTCACCTCCCATGGAAAGCAAGAACTGTATCAATTCACGTCACACACCACTTCTGCTATGTCCTTCCTGTCAAGTATTACTCCCGAACTGCCCCCTCACTTCCCCAATTTACGACACCATTCTTTTTTTCAAGAGAAGCAGTGGTAAGAAATCGGAATCGGGTGGAAGGTGGTCCGAACGTCGAAGAAATTAGGTGTTTCCTCCCCCCTCCCCCACGGCTGCTTACCGCTCTAGAATTTCCTTGATTGTTAATTTATTGTCCCTGTCGTGTTAATATTGGAAGAAGTCTTCTATGCCTTCCACCTCGTATCCCCCTCTCCAAGTTATGTACATCTCCCATAATCGACCAAAAATGCAAGTTTCTTGATTAACTTTTCATGTCAAATCTAATTCTAGCACGTTGTGCCATTTTGAAAAAAATGTCTTGAATAGCAATTTTGCCTGACAAACTTCTGAGCAAACAAAAAAATGATGATTCTGAGAAGGAAGTCTGTTGATTTTCGCTCTAAACGTTTGGGACTACTTTTCTTAGCGGAGGTAGCTGTTCCCTACTTTAGCACAATAACGCACTCTTAGATTGGCTTGGAGTATCGGTAGCGCAAATGGAAACATTTTAATAGTTCCGAGGTTTGCCATTTTTCAAGGTGAAATAAATAAATCTTTGTTTTTCTCTTCGGAAATTTTTTTGGAGCTTCGCACGAGGCTCCAAGCTCCTTCAGCCCTTGTGCTTCCGATCAGATGCAAAAGGAATTTCTAAAATCAGACTTTTATAAAAGCGGATATATCGCATTAAATGCAAACATATATTTAAGTCACCTAGCATAAATACGTATCAGTACGACCTAAAGGGAGAACCTGAGGGTCGTACAAGCTTAGAAAGATTTTCTTATAGTTCCATCTGATCAAAGGAAAACAGAATTTTGCCATTCCGCCAGTTAGAAATCGGGGAAAACAGATCCCCAAGAAAAGTGGAAAATCCAAGAGGGATCATCACTTTCCTGGTCTCAGAGATTGACGCACTTGAAATCTGACTTACAGATTCAGAGATAGCTAGTCTACAGACTAACTGACCAGACGATACGTACAAACATGTTATTTCTCGGCAAATTTTCATGTCAAAATACATGTTTAAAATGAAACTTTCTGAAACTAGTCAAGATTTCAGAAATTAATATATAATGGAAGCTGTATTCGGCGGATCGTTAAGATGACTTTCGCTTTCTTCATCTATGAATACAAGCCTTTTAACACTGATATTTTGTTTATGTTTCTAGGACTAAAAGTTAAAACAGAATATTAAATGACTGCTATTTCTAAACTGAGTCTATTTCTTACTGTATATGAAGTTCGAAGAAGTTAGCTAAGATAAAGATCCTCAAACTATTTTGCTGTTATCAGGTCGCTATGTGGTTAAATGACTTGGGATCGTGTCTGAGGTCAGACATATGCTTAGTGTATTCCTTTGGTTCTAGTTCTCTCCCTTTTTTATATTTCGTAACCTTAAGTTAGCAATGGAGAGTTCTGCTAGTTGCCTTTAATAATCGGGGAGATCATAAAAAATATATAAAAAAATTTTTTCCGGAAAGACAAGGAAGCAGATCTTTTGTGGTGTACTGAATTCATATACAGACCACACAATGACTTTGGGAAATTATTTTACCAAGAATTTATTACGAATGTTGTTGGTGCTATAAATGGTGAATGACATTTACTTCTTAAATGGAAAACATTTATATCAGATATACAGCATCAAAATTGGAAACATAGTCATGCCATGAAAGAAAACAGCAGGAGATTTGCTTTGTTATAGTTATCCTTAAAAAACTTCAGGAAATTTGCCTTTTTTCTTAGTCTCTGAATGGCAGCAGAACATCCTAAATGTTTTACATTTCCTTTTTATATCTATTCTCAATGATTACGAGCATGAAAGATTCATTTTCTTTTTAAAATTATTCATTTTACTTGTAACAGTATTTTCATATTTTAAAATTTTGAAACTGTATGGTTTCAACGTCAATAATTTCTTTTCTTTTAACAGATTGCTTGATTGTGCCCCGGCAATGCTGAAACCAGCCATTATCAAAGTAAGATTATACTATAAATCTACATAACTAGTAGTGAACAAAATTTTCCATGGTTTTATATTTAATTTATGTGATTAAACAAGAATGCACTATAGATAAGACTTGCAGCCAATCGAGCATTTGGTGTTAAAGATTAAAAATATCGAGAGAATACCCTGAAACTCTTTTTAAAAACTTTATACTATCCATCTTACGCATGCCAAGATCTTTGTGGGTGTGAAACAAAACGAGTGGTTCGAGAGTATACATTTATTTGCGTACAACACATTGCATTTATTTGCGTCACTCACGACTACACTGAGCCACAGTCCGGTACATACTAAGTGGAATTAAATCATAACAATAAACAATAATGTTTACTAATTTCTGACATTGAGAGGTACTTAGGTTGGTGTCGTGAAACCAATGAAGTAAGATAAGTCATAAAAGTAAATATTTACTAAACTATGGTGGTGACAATAGTATTTCGACTTTGGTGTTTTTAAAAACAATATTTATTCTATTATTATTATATAATATTCAGATTTAGACAAACGTAAGAAACAACCCTGACACCGATGAAATGTGACGTAGCTAAGAAAGTTCGTCTGCGCATACGCAAGCTAAAGTCTGACCTCAAGATAGAAAGAAAGTATGTTTATGAGGGAGATTGGTAACTTTTGGTCTGGTATCTACAGGTTACACCCCATGGTATTATACATCATTTTGAAGCTCTCGTCAACAGCAGGTAACCGTGTCAAGAGGAAGCCAAATTTCGCTACGACGTATACTTTAACTACTGTCGGGAAAGATTCATAGCATCAAAATGCATTTCTGTAATGGCTTTCATTGCATTTAGCATCTGGTTCTCCTAATTTACGCAGATTGCAATAAGATATTGTTGCGCTTATGTGAAACGTGATGAAATAATGTCGGAGATAGTTCAGTAAAATATATTGTTGAGTAACAATGCAATTAACTATTGTTGCGTCACTTCATGGGACAACATGTGGCACGATCAGATTTCACCAGTGGTTTTGACGACGATGCACCGTTGCCCATAATTCCTTACATCGAACTTTTTACTTGGGATTTACTTTACTACTGTCGGGTAAAATACATAGCATTAAAAAAAACTTATAGTTGTACCATTATCGTACTTTAGGAACCAATAATTGCTTTAAAGATCATTATTGTATCAATTCTACCACATGAAAGAATTTGATTGCTTTCAGCAGCCCATTTAAAAAAAAATAAAGTTAAGTGACTTGGATAGTTTAGTCTCCGTGGATTAGTGATCGAACACAGTTTCCGTCCGAGTGTGCAAACCATTCCTCCCCACAGAGCAGTGCCTTTTAGAGCAGATTTTATTATTAATCGGTACTCACACAATGGGTCTTCTTTGTATAGCCTGCGTTCTACGTAAAGGTTGCAAACCTCGATCCTTTTCAGTATTTTTTCGAAGAGTGTGTACTGCAGTTGTGATGTTCTCTCGAATGATGTGGTTAGGACAGTGGCTTCTTGTACTACAGGCTCAGGATGAAAACATGTACATAGCACGTATAATATTTTTGTTTTGTTTTAAAGCTTCTTTCCTGTTCCTCTAGTCAATAATCCAAAATACGAGACAGGGGTGTCCTCATAGCCTTTGATGTTCATGGTACTCATAAAACTGTGCTACTCAAATCTGTGTTCTTAACGGAAGCATTTCTGAAGATTAGATTTTCTCACTTTATATGGCACAAGATATATCCCTGAGAAAACAAGATGAGTTTGTAATAAAAATATATCTTAAGAAACAGTCTTTCTATTCGGAGTGGCAAGCAGTAGACTCATGTACAAACCACATTAGAGTTCAGGTATGCATCTAGAAACGCAGTCTTTCTCCTGCTATGGTGCACAGTGGTCCCCTACCAGAGTGATTTTCTTACCAGAAGTATTTCTTGAGCTACGGGTTTTCCATCCGATGTACTATAGGTAGGGAGTGTGGGAATACCGGATCTGGATTCTAAACAGAACACTTGGAACAGGTTTCTTGGAAGGAATAGTTTGCGTCTGAGATAGGCATTGTAGTATGAACTCTTTAATTTACTAGGTCATGACCCATGACCTCCTCTGTTTTGGCTCTGGCATCCTCACAATGCTCAGGCTTTCATGGTGCACAGGCGGACTCAATACCCTTGAAAATGGTCCACTCACAGTGGGATAACAGGCAGCTCTAACATAACCTTCTTTAATTGTCTTTCCTCCCTATGTGTTAAATGGCATATCTATTGTATTACTAGTATCTTTTAGAGTGTTTTCATACGCAAGAAAGTTTTTAATACCTTGAAATATTTTTACTGTGTTTCAACTGTTGTTTTTCCTTCGATGTCCCGCATTAAAAAAATATATATATCATCATCATCATCATTGTCAACCATTATCAATCCACTGCTGGACGAAGGTCTCCCCAAGTTTCCTCCACAACAGTCTGTCTTGTGCCAGTCTCCTCCATGTCACCCCTGCATACTTTCGAATTTCATCCACCCATCTCCCATGTGGTCTTCTTCTGGGTCTTTTCCTGTCCCTTGGAATCCAATCTAAAATTTCGGCTGTCCATCGATGATCTGTCCTTCTGGCAGTATGTCCAGCCCATTGCCATTTCAGAGATTTAACTCTGATCATGATGTCTTCCACTCTTGTCATTTTTCGGATCCACGAGTTCCTCTTCTTATCTCTCCTGGTTACACCAAGTATGCACCTCTCCATGCATCTTTGAGTTGTCTGCAGCCTTTGTATGTCTCTTTTAGTTAAGGTCCACGTCTCTGCACCATACGTAAGCACTGGAAGGATGCATTGATCAAACACTTTTCTTTTAAGACATAATGGCATATTGCTCTTGAAAATTATGCTGTTTCTTCCAAAAGCTCTCCAGGCAAGTTTTGTACGCCGATTAATTTCTTCATCAATGTGACCCTCACTAGATATCTGCTGTCCAAGATAAACGTACGTGTCTGTTATCTCCAGCTTTTCTCCATCAATCGATAAATCTTCATTTCTTGTAAAAGCATTGAACATCACTTTTGTCTTCTGAAAGTTCATTTTTAATCCCACTTCTTTACTCTTGTCAGCAAGTTCCTGGATCATACTCTGCAGCTCTGATGGGGTAGTTGCAAAAATGACTACGTCATCAGCAAAACGAAGGTGGGTTAGATAATCTCCATTAATCTTTATCCCCTTGTTTTCCCAGCTCAGCGACTGAAAAACACCCTCCAATGTGGCATTAAAGAGCTTCGGGAGATATGGTGTCACCTTTGTCTCACTCCCTTTCCAATTTTTACGTGTGTTGTATTTTCAAACAGCCTAATCTTTGCACTTGCATTTTCATAGATGTTATTAATAATATTAATGTATGCATCTTCAATACCGCAGGTTTTCAGAGCCATTGTAACTGCTGATGGTTTCACCGAATCAAAGGCTTTTTCATAATCGATAAAAGCCATGCACAATGAAAGTTCGTATTCCCTCGCTCTTTCAATTAGTTCTCTCAGTACGTGGATATGATCTATTGTGCTGTAGCCACTCATGAATCCAGCTTGTTCTCTCGGTTGAGCCATGTCCAGTGTTACCTTCAAGCGGTGTGAAAGAACTTTAGTGAAGATTTTATAAACTACTGATAGGAGGCTGATAGGTCTGTAGTTTCCGAGATCCTCAATGTCACCTTTTCTTATGTAGCAGGATCATTGTAGCGGTGTTCCAATCCTCAGGAATCTTTCCTTCATTAAGGCATCGAGTGAAAATTTGGGCGAGTACTGTTTCGATTTCTCCACTTGCTTCTTGTATGATGTCTACAGTAATTCCATCTTCTCCTGGAGCTTTTCCCCGCTTCATGTTCTTGATTGCATGTGCAACTTCTGCTGGAAGGACTGGAGGAACTCTGGTACTGGTATCTTTCATGATGTCTGGAGTGCATGTATCATCCCTTTCATATAATTTGGAGTAGAAATCTTTCACTCTTGTCAAAATTTCGCCTCTATTTCTTGTTACAGAACCATCTTCTTTTCTCAGTGCCATAATCTGTTTTCTTCCCTTACTGAGATGTCCCTTTGCTATCTTTAGGCTTTGGTTGTTTTCAATTGCTTTCCTCACTAGTTCACAGTTGAATTTTCTTACGTCTTCAGTGATACTTTTTCGTACTGTCTTGCATAGCTCTATATATTCCACTTTGGAAGTCACATCTTCTTTAGTTGTCCTCATCTCTCTTCTTTTTTGCATCAACATTTTCGTTTTTCCTGATAATTTATTTACATGCAACTTGTTCTTAGACCCAGCTAATTTTGTTGCTGTTTCCATAAGAGCTTTGGTTACTTTTCTGTTAACTTCAGAGATGTCCACTTCTTCCGATGTTAGGCCTTCTAAAAGCAGAGAACCTGTTCTTCAGTTCCAACTTGAAGGTATTATGGTGTTTTTAAGGTTGGTTATGTCAATAGATTTTGTTTGTCTTATGAGCTTGCCACGTTCAAGTTTAGTGTTGAGGTGCATCTTACATCTCACCAATCTATGGTCACTACCTGTGTTGAACTTGTTTAGCACACTGCAGTCTTCTATGACGAATTTTTTGTTACACATAATAAAATCAATTTCACTTGTCGTCCCATTTGGATGTCTCCATGTCCATTTCCTGTGTAGCTTTTTCTTGAAGAAGGAGTTCAAGATGAAAAACCCTTCTGCCTCTCGCAAACTCAACGTGAGTATTTCCACGCTGGTTTCTGTTGCCGTGACCGAATTTACCTACTGAAGTTTCATTCTGTTGCCGTTGCCCTATTTTTGCATTGAAATCTCCCATAATTATTTTCAAGTGCTGCTTACCTTTATTATTTAGATGACAAATTTCCTCATAAAATTCTTCAATTTCTTCTTCAGGATGACTTGTGGTGGGTGCATAAGTTTGAATAATCTGAGCCTGGTATCTTTTCGAGAGTTGGATAACAAGTCCTGCAGCTCTGTCAGAGGAACTTTCAACTTCTACAACTTTATCCTTCAGTTTCTTGTTTATTATAAATCCAACACCACTAGTTCTGCCAGTATCTGTCCCACGATAGTAGAAGAGATGTCCACTTTTCAGTTCAATGAGATCTTCTCCTTTTCTCCTTACCTCACTTAGCCCCACGATGTCCCACTTGATCCTTTGTAGTTCCTCTTCCAATTCAAGAAGCCTTGAATCAGAAGATAGGAGCGTCCATTGTACGTAGCCAAGGTCAGCATCAGATGGCAGCCTAGTCCGGTCCTCCGGGGATTCTCAGCACCCTCTGCCTTCATGTCGCACTGGCCGCTGCCTTGGCCATATACATTCCAGCTGCCGGAGACTGAGGGCCAAGATTTGAGTTGTGGAATCATTTTGGAGGGGTTTGGCCATAACTCACCACGCTGGCCAAGCGGGTTGGTGAGTGTGGGATAGAATTTCCTCTAATCCCGATGGTATAGTTATACCGCTATTGGCGGTCGTCAGAGCCCCTTTAGTGGGAACAGGATGCACCACGAGAAGGCGGGGTTGACATTTGTCAAGGAGAGGCTGTGATGTTACGCATCACCTGACCTTACATCCCATATATTTATATATTTTTATTTTTTTATTTTTATTGTGTGATGAAATGGACTTATGCTTTCTGCTGACGTTGCGCTGAGATTAGATGTATAATGTTCTGAAGTTTCATTGAGTGCAGTGTATTCTCATTTTGCATCTACAACACCATTTCTCATTGTAATACTTTTTAGGCACCTGTTACAGTCGATAACAAAATCAGTTCTTACGAAGGAATTTTTCTTCAGTTATCAGATGAGGTAAGTAAATCGCCATTTTAGATAATATTTACGACGTGTCCACTTAATTAATGATGGCACTTTTTAAGTAAAGGAATATTTGCTCCTGAAACGAAAGAAATTAGAGCCGAAACGATGCTCGTGCACAAGGATATCGTCATCAGGATCTAAATATTTCATGTATGACATACTATGGGTTAAATGTTACAGTTTCTCTATTTTCATTTTCCTGATTTTTTTAGAGATATTTGACAACACTTTTCACAGACAATGAATTAAGCAATGCCTAAAAATACAGTTTTGGATACGGAAAGTTATTTTAAAAAGATACTGAAAGTTATTTTTTTGAGTGATTTTTGTTATTTTCGGTAATGAATAAAGTGTTAAAAAACTGAATTTCGGTTATCATGACTTTCTTTATGCTTGCCAAAATTTTTAATCAATATTTATTTCTTTAATTTCGAAAAATGCGGTTGTTTTTATACACAGTACAGTTTTATCACATATGCCTATTTTTTCAATGTAAGTAAATTAGTTTTTTTTTTGAAGATGTTGCTTACCAACATTATTTTCTAGCAATGAGCTAGATATTAATATTTAACTAATGAAAATATGATTGTACTTGGAAAATCCCTTTGCTGATCCAGTTATCCTGAATTTGATACGATATAATGTTTTTGTTGAACTAGTTAGTCTTGAACTAATATAAAAACTTAAACTTCAATACATTAATGTTATGTTAGCTTTACTGTAGAACACAACAGGGTTTAGAGCTCGTTAGTCTTATCGTACTGTAACTTTCCTTTGACCCAGGTAGCTTACTTCTTAATAGAGGAAAAGTCCGCTATTAAGAAGCTAGGCATACAATCAAGTATAGGACCAAAGGTCAGGAAGGAAATAGATTTAATCAAGAGGTAGGTTACCTTTTGGCACTTCGCTCAATCAAAATAACTTAGTTACATAAAATATCCAAGTAGACTATATATATATATATATATATATATATATATATATATAAATCAGTGTACAACACTGCGCTCGCTTTTATATGTTTGCCAAAATTTTTAATCGATCCTAAAAAACAAATCTCAATAGCTCAACACATCACTTTCAAAGCATAGTAATCGTAAAACATCGTTGTCGACCCGGAGGCGCAGTGGTCTAAGCGCTGGCCTCTGATTATTAGCCCGAGTTTGGTCCAGGTTCCAATCCCGGTGAGGCGTGAATGTTTTTTTTTACTGTCCTGGCTCTCTCTCTTCTCTGAAACCGGCGGCCCTATGTTAGGCACGGGCGACTGCTTATAGCCCATTGAGTTGCTCACGGTGTCGTTAAACCCGAAAACCAAAAAAAAATCAAAAAAATATCGCGAGATTTGACACATAGTAAGATGAAAAGCAAGTGAGCCTTGAAAAACGACAATACGGATTTTATGATTTAATTACAAAATGGGTATATTATGAATTTTTCTTTTTAAATATCTTCTTTCATTATATCTAATGTTCATATATATCACGTTTTCTAGTGGCTATATTTAACAACTAATTCAAACGCGAGTAACAAATGTATCAACGGCGAAGTAACCCGTCTTTTTCTCTACTTCTTTGAAGTCAAAGTGTGAGACATTCCAAACATCTCTAGCTTGACTTTGACTTCTGACCTGTGTCACGGTTGCCAAACTCAATTTTTTTTTTTTTTTTTTTTTTTTTGTGAGGTTTAACGACCACCGTGAGCAACTCAAATGGGCTATAAGCAGTCGCCCGTCCCTAATTTAGGGTCACTGGTTCCAGGGAAGGGAGAGAGCCAGTGCCGTAAGACAAACACAACATCCATGCCTCACCGGGATTCGAACCCGGACCCCGTTCGGACGAATGATCAGAGGCCAACGCCTTAGACCACTGCGCCACCGGGGCGGCAAACTCAAATTCATCGGACAAGAATCAATGGCGTTCAATTTAGAAGAGCGTATAACGGGAATAAACCAAATCTACATAAGACAGCAGGAACTATAAAGGAAGGTTAAATTAGAGTATACGTCAAAACGGACGAATCCTCTTATCATTAGGTTCATATGGGTTTCGTTAAACCGTAAACATTTTTTCGACGTTTTTATAAGGACGTCACAATATATTATGCCATTAGATATATCATCTTGTCAAGACAATCTTTATTTATAAAGATTTTGCACATGTGAAGTATTCAAAATTGATGTAGCATCGTAATGAATAAAGACGGCACTGTATGTGTGACTACAGACTATGTACATCGTATGAACACAGCCGAAGTCTGCTTTTTTTTTTTTTTTTTTGGTCAGCCCTAGGTACTTTTATTCCAAAATGTACTAAATGAGGGTAAAATGTTTCTTCCATTTTTAAACAATTTTAACGCGACTCACTTCAATTGACGTAATGAAAAAATAGGGTGAAAAATATTGTGAGACAGAAAAATAATGCAACTAAAACTTATGATTATGTTTCGAGACGATTATTACATAATGTCTAACTACTTTGAAGAAATATTCGAAAAGTTGAAAATTTCTTCTTCCTGGAGCGAGAATTGAACCCGCGTCTCTCGGATAGCGCCGGCGTATGCTAACCACTACACACCCAGAACGACCAAGTGTCAAGTTTCCGATTAATTTGAATATAACCATCACAGGATTCGCTAGTTGAAGCAACCGGCATTCATATATAGCGAATCTGGAGGTACAGAATTCATTCCCGTGATTGCCCGGAGGCGCAGATTGTGAAATACGGGATTGCATCCTTGTATAATACAAATTTAGAAGATGTGAATCCGTTTATTGGTGCAAATATGACTGTTAAGTCAGATAATATTCGAAAACTTGAAAATTGTGTTTCATTTTCAACGAGAAGCTGAAACAGAAGCTTTCTTTATACTTGTTTAGACACCGTGAAATATTTTTTCATATAATTGTTGGATTTAATTGCATAATTTTTCTGTCTCACAATCTTTTTTCCCGTTTTCTAGATTTTTCCTTTGCTCATTGGCCTTAAGTAATTATGCCTACTGTACTTAATGGGAAATCCGGTGCCTATGAATTATCCGTAAGATCATCTGAACTCAGTCCTATAAACCTAATCTGGTTAAGAACTGAATGTCTTATGAATTCGTTAGCTTCATTTAACACAATTAGAGTGGAGAACAGCCATGAGTCAACAGTGATCTTTACTGCGCAAATGTTTGCTTGTTAGAGATACACATGCGCACTTGAAGATCTAAAGAACTGTGGGTAATCGGAGCTCGTCTCTGAGGTTTACTGTGTCCATATGTCTATATATATATAATGGCACATAACCATCAGTTAAACAAATGATTTATTTCATTAAATTAAATTTTCTGTGATTAATACGACATATAGCTGACCAACTTAAGATTTTACTAACTTCATTGTTTTCATTTTTCCTAAACTATATTGTCCTGATAATGTTTGTTGATTTACAGTAATCATTTTTGTTTTTCAGCATAAAACGTTGAACGCATTTGAGCTACAGGATGTCTTAGAAGTTTGTCTGCCAAATGGTGAGTTAACTCCGTCTCCCTTCATTCTGTTATTGTTTTTATTTTCGCCATTACGTGCACACCAGACACTGACAGCTATCTTTCAGTCAAAGGTTGCATGAAATTTTAATTTTCTATAGTGGATTTTAGGCAGTATGATTCACTTTATGAAAAGTTTTTAAGGCTTTGGGGTAAATTAATATATGTATATGCAGTAATGCATGTAAGTATTATTTTTAAAGTGGGTAATTAATTATTCACATTGCTAGGTTAGGCGTTTGAAGTTAGCTACTGTAATAAGTGCAAACAGATAGATGGATATAACCCGTTTCCGAGTTTTTGCACCCGTTATTATGGTACCATTCGTTAAATATCTCAAGTAGTTCCGTATAATATATGTAACAGTGACATTTTGTAGAAATCTCATCACCTTGGTTTTATCGTCTAAGCTGCTGTTAGGATCTTACACAACAGTTAAACAGTGTAATGTGTTTAGTGTTATATCTGCAATTATCATGATGACACCTTATCACCCAATCTCGTCACATTGAAGAATGTCTTTCAATCTCTAAATTAGGAAGACAAAATGATAAAAATTAATGGAAATAGTTTAACCTTCTTCACTCCCATCCGGTTTACTGACGACTCGCTGATTTTTGGTAGTACCCCCTCAGAGCTTCAGGGTATGATCTAGGAACTTGCTGATAAGGGTAAATTAATCATTTGTGTAATAACTAGCTGTAACCCGTTATCAAAATCTGTGGCGTTATAATGCGACCGCAATAATTTTATCGCATCTGTATTTATTTCTCTGAGTTTACTTTAAGTGAGATAATGGTTATATTTTCTTTTTTCCTCGTTTGAAGAAATGATTATGTGAAGGGTTAAAACAAAGTGAACAAGTTTTCTCTCTTCTCCCAAGTCACCTCAGTTCTCCAAGGGGTCATAGGTCAGAATAAACAAACACCTGCTAAACTAGGCTTCGGAAGCAGAAGGAACTCTACTTTCCTATCACTCAATGCGGTCTGCATATGATCTGGCTGCAACAAATGCAGTGATTGACTGTTTTTACCTAGAAGTTTTTAAACTTATAACGAAGTAAATTTCTCCGTCATTTTTATCCGCGCCAGGATTCGAACCCGGGTCCACTCATTCCGGAATAAGTTGCTCTACCAATTGAGCTACGCGGACATTTTATTCTGATTCCTATCTGCCTTTATGTCGTGTGCGTCCTTCTGGCAGATACGTCACATCTCCTGGTACGTTTCAAACTATATATCAGTGCTTCTTTTTGTGTTCTTGGGTGTCATCTGGGTGTGACTATTTATCGTGGATATCCCCTGGTAAATCGAATAGCAGCATAAGTGCAAATACACATTTTTGTTTTTTAAAACTACAAAGTGGAATACTTTTAATTACTACGGAGGTCCTAACAAAAGTTCTGCACACTGTCCATTTTTGAGAAAAGTATGAAGTAACGGAGAAAACTTACCTTATTGCCGTTCAATGTACGCCTCTCTGCTGCTAATGACAGAGTGCCAGCGGTGAGGTAGGTCCTGGATACCCCGTAGTAAGCCATCTTTGTTCAGCTGCCGTATTACTCGGGTCACGTCCAATGACAGTTCGTCCAGCGGTTTGTAGCGGATGCCACGGAGCCGATTTTTTTAATTTTGAGAAAAGATCAAAGTCGGGTGGACTGAAAACAGGACAGTGTTATCTGTGTCTGTATGGTGGGATACAGTTTTTATGGTCGGATAAAGTTTCTCAGCCGTATTTCGACAAAAGTCCTCGTACCGACGCTGCACTATGACACGATGCGTTGTCATGCAACAAGATCGCTCCCTCTTCAAACAAGTTGGGGAGATTTTGAAGAATTTTTGGTCTCAGCTTTGTCCTCAGAAAGTCACGATAATATTGTGCTTTGACATTTTGCCCTACCGGCACTCGATCAGAGACTACAACACCCTGGGCATCATACGCAAAAATTATCATTTGTTTTACTTTTGATAGTTGCCGACCGCCGACCACACTTTGAGGGGCGTGGGGAACTTGGATGCCTCCATTCTGCTGATTGTGGTTTCAGTTCCGGCTCAAAATCACGGGTCTAAGTCTCATCAATTGCGACAATTCTGTTCTGGAAGCTGTCGCCCTCTCTCTTCGAACCTGTGGAAGTGATCGTGTTCGATGATCATTCGGGCTGTCTTCTGCTCGGGGGTGAGTTTATGGGGTACTCAGCGCGCTGCAATTTTTCTTTTTCCTAGTGAGTCGGCCAAAATCCGGTGAACAGACATGGTGGATAAATTTTCCTGATGAGCAATCTATTGAACTGTCAAACGGCGATTCTCTTCGAGAAGCGTTGCAACAGTGGTGACGGATGTTTTGTCTGTCACCGTTTGAGGTTGGCCTGAGCGGTGATCATCTTTGATGCTGCTTCAGCCCTCCCGAAAGCGTGATGCCCAACGAAAAATTGCGCTTCGATCAAGAGTTCCTTCCCCAAAAAGTTCTTGCAAGGCAGTGTGGATTTGTGTCGGAATTTCCCCAGCAGAGTTTCTGTTTTCACGCACGAGCGCTGGTCTAACGCCGTGACTCGACCTGAGGAGCTGCACGCTTCTATTTCCAAACCCTCCCACGTCCACACAGGAATTGATAGCGTGTCGTTCTGACACCACTGCATTGCTGAGAGTCTGGCCTGGACATGATGCAATCATTTTCGCGATTGCATTATCCGCTTCCGTTTTAGATTAACATGTGCAGAACTTTTGTTAACACCCTCGTACTTACGAAACAATAATCCATTCATCATAGATTCATGCGTATTTCTGCAATTTCTATTATGAACACCAAACCTTTGGGTATATATTTTATACCTGAAAGTTTCGGTATTTTGTTGTGTTTATTTATTGTGGTTAGAATAGATTATACAATGTTTTGATACTTTCACATGGTTAAAATAGGGTTAGCGAAGGTAACATAAAATCACAATTAAACAAGATGAACTGTTTTATTTAGTTC
The DNA here is from genome assembly GCA_039090855.1 of Macrothele yani. NCBI lineage: Eukaryota > Metazoa > Arthropoda > Arachnida > Araneae > Macrothelidae > Macrothele > Macrothele yani. The sequence goes on from CM077007.1 coordinate 106,393,770, forward strand.
CTTGTAGACAGTAACGCTGACCTTCTACAGCGGAGTTTGAATGAAGACACACTCACAAAGTAAATAGTAGATTAGTTGAACAGAATTAACTCGACCACTTTTGACAGTGGTTATTTGATCTTTAACGATGAACGTGAAGCAAACAAATGCGTCGTCGAATAGAAGCTCAGTTGATATACAAATAGCGGCCCAGGTAATATTATAGAGACCTACAGTTGAAGACTCCTCTCATCCATTAATGATCTCATCGAATGTTGACTCGCCATCAGTGATGCTACATGTAGAGTCTTAACGTCATATCTTAACTTTTAAGAGTTTAGATATGCACTTAACGTCATATCTGAACTCTTGGGAATTTAGATATGACGTTAAGTGAAAAATGCATAACGAGATATAAACCAAAATTTTTATAAGAAGAAGAAAACACAGATAGAAAGTAAAATAGGTAATATACGTCACAAATGAAAGTAGAAATTAGTCATACAAAGTTTCTATTGTCAATTTTTTTCTGAAGAGCTAACTTTTATTGAGAACAGCCTTTTTATCTTCGCCCGAGGCCTATTTCCTGTCATCCAGTCGTTTGGCTTTGTTAATGATTTATTCAATCACAAAAACTTTCCATATTTTTTAATTCTGCATGGTTCTTAGTCTTTTCAACAGATGACGAAAATGCAGTAGGTTGTTGCAGATGAAATATCGATGGAAACTTCAATCATCCAAAGTACGGTGCAAAATATACTTTATTAATGAAAATAATCACCTCCAGCAGCAACACACTTCTGCCAAAGAGATACAAGCTTCTGTCATCATCATCAACAACCATGGGACAAACGCCCGTAGTAGCCGGGCACCAGATAGTAGCAGATTACAATCGTCTTGTATTTTTACTACCAGAGAAACTTCTGTACTCCGTCGTACACAAATGTCTAGCTACGAGATCCGGCAAACACATGGAATACGGTTTCAACTGATGTTTGACTGCGAAACGATATAACCTGTGTCCAACTACTTGAAGAAGTGGCAGTCCATATAAGAGAGATCAGGTAAATAAGGTGGATGAGGTAAGGTTGCGTACCTCAACTGGTGCAGCTTCTGGATCATCTGGCATGTAACACGGGATCTCAGGTTATTATAGAGAAGTATGGGCTCATGGCAATTGACTAATGCTGGCTGGTGGACATTTTTCCACGCATAATGTCAAATTCTTGACAATATCTATCCGCCGTGATGATTTGACCCTGTTGCAAAAAGAAAGAGTGGATCACACCAACTGCAGAACATTAAACATTAACCATAGTTTTCCTGGAATTGAGTGTTGGCTTCTTAGTATGTTTAGGGACCTCAGTGCGATCGGCGATTGTCATACTGAGCCCTTATCTCATAACACGGGACGAGGAGCCTCAAAATGTCGTTCGTTTCGTTGCGGATAAGCAGAGAAGAGCAGACATTAAATGGTCATGTTTTATGCTCTTCCGTCAACTTATGTGGGACCCATTTACCCATCTTCTTCGCTGTACCTATGACCCCATAGATGTCGGAAAATGGTTGCGTAGCATATTCAGAGTTTCTCACCAATATCCCGTATCGTTTGACGTGGATGGGTTTCAATAAAGGCCTCCAACTCGACATCATCAATAGCTCCTTCTGGTTTACCGCATGGTTCATTTTTCTCCTTCTGGTCTACCGCGTGGTTCATTTTCGAGGCTCATATCGTCAGACCGGAATTTACCTAACAACGTTACGTCTTGCGTTCACTAACGGCGCCTTCCCCAAATGCTGCATTGATTTTGCGAGCTGCTTTCCACGCCAAGTACTTGGCTCTGATCCATCATCCTCTTCATTGCACCACAATCTTATTGGAACTGATGCCACTGATAAAATGGCCAGTGCTTCATGGTCAGCAACCTTGACGCTTTGGATTTAGATATCAAAAGTCATATCACGCGATGTGATAATTTTAAAATTGCCTGCCAACTGCACGAATCTGCAAAATCTGTCATTTCATATGCGATAAACTAATATATCGGTGCCCTTTGGTAAAAATGCATGTCCCTACCAGTTGGCGTAAACATACGTTTAGTATGATGTCTCCATTTCTAATTTTCTTTCGATTGAGGGTTTAACGACCACTGTGAGCAACTCAATGGGCTATGAGCAGTCGCTCGTCCCTAATTTAGAGCCTCTGGTTCCAGTGCCGTAAGACAAACTCAACATCCATGCCTAACCGGGATTCGAACGCGGACCCGTTTCAAACGAATGCTCATAAACCAACGCTTAGACCACTGCGCCACCGGGGCATGATTCTTTTAATGGAGAATATTACAAAAATTTGCCATGCGTTTTTCGTTTTTCACTGATATAAAAATTTTCCGCTGTATGACTAAAAGTTACATTTCTATTTCATACGACCCCTCTAACCTTTTCTTTATATATATATATAAAAAAAGAAGATATTTTGACCTCAACTGGCTACAACATGACAAATGTTATTCACTGACTTTCCAGTTTTTTAGCCCAACGGTATTTTCATATATCGCGTGATATCCTTGCTTTTACAAAGTGGATCAGAAAAATTCAGCAGCAAAAAGTTAAGCCATGCTTAAGATCGATCACATATTTTTCATCTCTTCCTGATGTAAAATTTTCCTTTAGATAGCGTAAATGCTTATTTGTATTTGACTAAATTTTACAGATTTCGATAATTTTCAAAATCTTGTAACAAAACTGTAAAAATCTAAGAAAATAAAAAACAAACAGGCATTTTCTCATATTTTTCTTTCTTTTAAATAATTTAGGTTCTTTTTACATGTGTAAATTTAATATGTTTCTGGTAGTTCAGAGGCAGCAACATTTGATGAAAATATTGAGCTTTTAAGTGTGTTTCATCGTCGTTTAGCATTTTAATGTTTGTATCTGTTATCCTTTTTTCACTACTCGAATAAGTGCGACAGTCAAAATAGTTAATTAATTATTCATGTTTACGATGATATCGATTTAAACTTTCTTTTCCAGATTATGTCAAAAGTTGTGCTACGCTAGAAGTTTGCAGACAAGTAATACTTGCACTTGATGTATCCTTTTACGGTTAATAATATATTTCATTATTGATTCTTTAATTCCTTTGTCTTTTTTGTAGAAGACATACTTGCAGTACAAGAAAGAATCCTGTCAAAAAGTCTTGTCCTTCGCTACTGACATAATTGTTATAAGCATGTCCGTTCAGACATCATAGGCGATTGCAGTGCGCTCGTCACGCGACTTATTATTTGAGTTCGATCATTATAATAAAATGTAATGCAACAGCTGATTTTACCGAGTTGCATGTCACTTTTCATTTGATGTTGATCGTTGTAGCTCAAGTTGAACTTGTTAATTTTTACTTGCGGGTTAATAAAAATTAGAGATAGTGAGAAAACGTTTTATTTAAATTTTGAAGATGACAATCCGATTTTTGGCGAAAATGTGACAAGGATGGTAAGTCAGATAATATCCGAAAACTTGAAAATTTTCATCGTCCTGGAGCGGGACACAACCCCGCGTCTCCCAGAAAACGCCCGGGTATGCTAACCACTACACCACCCAGAACGACCAAGTTTCAAGTTTCCGATCAATTTGAATGTAACCATCACAAGATTCGCTAGTCGAAGCAACCGGCATTCATGTTTAGCGAATCTGGAGGTTAAGAATCTTATCCCGTGTTTGCCCGGAGAAGCAGATAAATCATGAAAGAAATACGGGATTACGCCATATAATACTAATTTTGAAGATGACAATCCGATTTTTGGCGTAAATGTGACAAGGATGGTAAGTCAGATAATATCCGAAAACTTAAAGATTCTTAACCTCCAGATTCGCTAAACATGAATGCCTGTTGCTTCGACTAGCGAATCCTGTGATGGTTACATTCAAATTGATCGGAAACTTGAAACTTGGTCGTTCTGGGTGGTGTAATGGTTAGCATACCCGGGCGTTTTCTGGGAGACGCGGGTTTGAGTCCAGGACGATGAAAATTTTCAAGTTTTCGGATATTATCTGACTTACCATCCTTGTCACATTTACGCCAAAAATCGGATTGTCATCTTCAAAATTTGTATTATATGGCGTAATCCCGTATTTCTTTCACGTTTTATTTATCTTCCCATTTTCTTTTCGGATATTGTAGGTACACTTTTTTCGTGGTGGACCAAAAAAAAAAAAAAAAAAAGAAAGAAAGGGGGAAATACTGAAATGTATGCGCGATAAAGCGATAAAAGTTGAAAGGTCATATGAACGAGATAACCACAAATCAACGTACAGTTGTTTATTTATAACTGAGCAAATGTGCGAACATTTGCTTGTCTGATGCACACATGTGTTATAAATTGCCAAATAACAAACAACAATACTACGTGGACGTCCCACAACTGAGAAACTGCGTCATAGCGGCCTAGCCAGTATAAACAACAACCTGCAATGGATTTTGAATGTTTTACGATGGAGACAACTATCGTAACTAATTTCAACTGAATAAAAAAAATGAGTTGAAGTAGATCAAACGAACAATTTTTATCTACAATACTTTATTTTATGATCTTATAGTTTTGCTGAGCGTTTGGCGCGGCTTCATCAAGACAAATGCACCGTAAATATTTAAATCATTGTAACGTAATCAGTGGTCTAACGATCACGGAATTTGAAGAGCACTGATGATGCCACAACGATTTAAACATTAAGGCTCCATTTATCTGATGAAGCCGAACCAAACGCTAAACGAAACTATTGTACATCTCACAATAAAGTGTTATGAATAAACATTGTTCGTTTGATCTGTATTAACCTCTCACAAGGATTGCAGTCAAAGAAATTTTAAATAATGTGTTATTGAAGGAAGAAAAATGGGCATGAAGTGAAAAAAGTTCCTGTAACTAAATAAACGATGTGCTTCTGAGAAAGATTAGCAATGATCAGTTGCTGTTTGCAACTGAGGGAATTTTCAAGCTAAATGAGTGGCTTGGAGTATATTAGCCCAAATACGATGAATTACATCTTCTAGCACTTAAAGATTTGATAATAGAGGATCCAGCTGTCTGATGTCCCTTTCGATTTCATCTCACAATGAAGAAAAGTCTCCGTGATGCTCCTGAAACCATTAGCGTGCAATGAAGAAAAGTCTCCGTGATGACATAGATTATTGTCCTGCTGGAAGTATCCAACTCCACTAGAATAAACATCCAACTCCACTAGAATAAACATCCAACTCCACTAGAATAAGTATCCAACTCCACTGTAATAGTGCTCTATGACATAGATCATTGTCCTGCTGGAAGTATCCAACTCCACTAGAATAAACATCCAACTCCACTAGAATAGTGCTCTATGACACAGATCATTGTCCTGCTGGAAGTATCCAACTCCACTAGAATAAACATCCAACTCCACTGGAATAGGAGTTGCTCTATGTCATAGATCATTGTCCTTCTGGAAGTATCCAACTCCACTTGAATAAACATCCAACTCCACTAGAATAAACATCCAACTCCACTAGAATAGGAGTATCCAACTCCACTAGAATAGTGCTCTATGACATAGATCATTGTCCTGCTGGAAGTATCCAACTCCACTAGAATAAACATCCAACTCCACTAGAATAGGAACATCCAACTCCACTAGAATAGGAGTATCCAACTCCACTAGAATAGTGCTCTATGACATAGATCATTGTCCTGCTGGAAGTATCCAACTCCACTAGAATAAACATCCAACTCCACTAGAATAAGTATCCAACTCCACTAGAATAGGAGTATCCAACTCCACTAGAATAGTGCTCTATGACATAGATCATTGTCCTGCTGGAAGTATCCAACTCCACTAGAATAAACATCCAACTCCACTAGAACAGGAGTATCCAACTCCACTAGAATAGTGCTCTATGACATAGATCATTGTCCTGCTGGAAGTATCCAACTCCACTAGAATATGAGTATCCAACTCCACTAGAATAGGAGTATCCAACTCCACTAGAATAGTGCTCTATGACATAGATCATTGTCCTGCTGGAAGTATCCAACTCCACTAGAATAAACATCCAACTCCACTAGAATAGGAACATCCAACTCCACTAGAATAAACATCCAACTCCACTAGAATAGGAGTATCCATCTCCACTAGAATAGTGCTCTATGACATAGATCATTGTCCTGCTGGAAGTATCCAATTCCACTAGAATAAATATCCAACTCCACTAGAATAGGAGTATCCAACTCCACTATAATAGTGCTCTATGACATAGATCATTGTCCTGCTGGAAGTATCCAACTCCACTAGAAAAAAAATTAACTCCACTAGAATAGGAGTATCCAACTCCACTATAATAGAGCTCTATGACATAGATCATTGTCCTATTGAAAGTATCCAACTCCACTAAAATAAACCATCGACATAACTGGAGGGACTTGGTGAGCACCGATATTTAAATATCTTTGGGCGGTCAAAGTTGCTCCACATGGAAAGGGCCCAAACACTCCCACGAAAACATGCCGCAGACCATGACGTTTGCCACCGCCAACTTGAAGAGTAGTGATGATGCAAGTTGAGTCCATGCTTTCGTGCTGCTGTCTCCATATGCTCACCCTTCCATCTGCATGGTGTAGTTGAAAACGCGATTCATTGGACCACGTTACCCTTTTCCACCCATTTACTGTCCAATTCTTGTGTTTCTGAGCGAACTGGCTGCTTTTCTTCTTGTTCGCTGTAGATAGCAATGGTTTACGGACAGGTAGTTTGCTTCTGTAGTCCATACGATGTAATGTGCGGCAAACTGTACGTTGAGAGGCTATTGGACTTGGTCCCTGATTCAGATTAACTGTAATCTGACGAAGTGTTGCCCGTCTGTTGGACTGAACAAGTCAGCCTACTTTCCGCTCAGCTCGGGCATCTAGTAGCCGTTGATGACCACACGTTTTTTGAGCTCAGACCCGGTTCTTTGACTAGTGGTCCAGTCTCTGTCCAAACTTTAACAACTGCTGCCCTCGAACATTTCACAAGTGCAGCAGTTTTGCTAATGCTCGAGCCCATGTTTCGAGCACCCTCGATCATTGCACGTTCAAAGTCCGTCATATCGCGTCTTTCTCCCATTATTTCTTGCGCGATGCATTTCATTAGTCTCTGCATGTATTCAGCGTTCCCCTTTTATAACGATTCAGCCATCTTCTGGTAGTAGCATCTAGAGGTCTGCACGGGCCGGGCTGGCTCGCCAACCCCGAACCCGAGCCCGCCCCGGTCGGGGCTTTTTCCCAGACACTTACGACCGGGCCGGGTCAAGTCAACCCATTCCTTTTATCGCAATGGTAAAGAAAGAAAAAGTCGTGTTCCCCGATTTCGTGATGTGTTTAACTGTTTCTATTCACCCTCTTCATTTGGCTTTACTTTACTTCCATGATATAGCCCAGGGCGCAATCAGAAAGGCAAGGACAGGCACTCACAGTGTGTTCACCAATCTGTAGGTGTTAAGATGGTAAAAACATTTTGGGGCTTGTTGATAACAAAAAAGATTCGACCCCGAGCGAGTGAGTGTGTGTGTGTGTGTGTGTGTGTGTGTGTGTGTGTGTGTGTGTGTGTGTTGTGTAAAGTGGGGGACGGATGATGTCTGCAGTGGGATGAGGGTGTTGTGTGTGTTTGTATGAGAGAGTGGGACGACATGGATTTTTTCTCCTATTCCTAATCTGTATAGGGATTTACTTTTGTAGTGTTACCGCTTACTAGTTCAGAGAAAGGGAGATTCTGAACGCGCTTAGTCTTCCTTTTTCTCTCTTTTTAAAGGTTATATTTTTCAATAATTGTCAAAGTTTAGTTAATATTTTTAGGCTTACATTCAGCTAAATATTTTCAATGATATCTAATTTCATTATTTAATTTTCACTTTTAATAAAATACATTAAAAAGACAAAATAATACCAAATGGCACATCATGGGCCGGGCCGGACAGGGCCTAAATAAGAGCTGCAATTGACGGGACCAGGTCCGGCTGGGCCTTAAACGCACGGGTCGGGCTCACCAAATTTGGCCCTTGCAGATCTCTAGTAACATCTGCTACTTTGGATAAAATGGTCTGGTGGTCAAAATTATTTGGCCACTCAGTGCATATACATCTGTTGGAGACCAATTCCATTTGTATACGGTTATAAAAATTTGGGCATCTGTTCAGGAAAATGCCATTTAAGTACTAATTCAGGTAAAGGCAATTTGAATCAATTTAAATACTACTCTGGGTAAGAGTTATTTGAGTACAATTTGCGATAAAAGTAATTGAGTATCAGTGTGGGTAAAAGTAATTTGAGTACCAGGTACCATATGGGTATGAGCATGGTGAGTGACAGTTTAGAGAAAAACAATTTCAGAACCGCTTTGAATAATTTGAGTATCGACTTGCAAGCAGTTAAAGCAATTTGAGTATAAACTTCAAGAAAGATGATTTTAGTAACAGTTTCGGCAAAAGTAATTTCAGTGCATTTAAAACACATGGCAGTCTGAAAGCATATTTACACTCTATTTCTATCTATATATAAAGTACATACGTACATACGTACGAGAAAAAGGAATTCTACAGGTAGAATTAAAAAAAAAACCCCTGAACTACTTCTCCGTTGTGACGTACACTGATGAGCTATTACATTATGGCCACATACCTAATAAGCTGTAGGACCCCCCTTTAGCCCGCAAAACAGAGGCCATTCGGCGAGGCATCTATTCGATGAGGTAGCGATAGGATCCTGGGGTGTCTGGTACCATAATGTCCATAGCAGGTCCTCCAGTCCCCGTACCTTTCGGGTTTGGGGTGATTTATCGCGAACCCGTTTTTCCAAGTCGAACCACAAATGTTCGATTGGGTTCATGTCAGGTGAATTTGGACTCCAGGGCATTAACAGAAAGTCACCAGCATGTTCCTCGAACCACTTCCTTGACGATTCTGGCAGTGTGGCATGACGCATTATCATGTTGGTAATGGCCATCACCAGCAGGAAACACAGTTGCCATGAATGGGTGAACTTGGTCCGCAACGATGTTCAGATACCTGACGGCTGTCAGGGATTGTGCTGTTGGGATAATGGTTAAAGTGTTCCAAGAAAACATCGCCCAAAGCATAACACCGTCGACTCTGCCGACTTGTTTCCGCCCAACGGTACATCCAGGTGCCACAGCCTCCGTTGGTCATAGGCACAGCCGTCTACGTGATGCACCAGGAATCTCGATTCGTCAGACCAGGCCACTTTCTTACAATCATCCGCGGACCAATCTCGATGATCTTGGTCCCATTTCATGCGTTGTTGGTGACGACGAGCAGTGAGCCTGGGGACCCGGCCGGGTCTTCGGCTACGCAGGCCCATGCGTAATGGGGATGAGGGCAATGCTGTGAGACATTACCCTCATTACCACTGTTGTAACTGCGGGTTATTTTTCGCGCACTGTCCCTGCAGTCGCTGCGATCAATGCGCGACACTCTCCGCTCCCCTCTGGCATCAATGAGCTATGGACGACACATGGCTGGACGATGGTTCGTCGTTTGGCCATCTGGGCACCACTTTTGATACGTACTCACTACAGTGACACATGAACAACCCACAAGCCGAGCCTTTTCCAAGATCGTAGTTCCGAGGTGCCGTGCCTTCACAATTTGTCATTTATCAAACTCCGATAAATCGACAGCTTTTCCCATTAGACTACGAACACTGTACTAACCGAAAGCCGGTTCTCGGATTGTATATATACTGCTATGCGAACTTCACCTGCTCCAACGTTCGGTCTCCAGGCGCGCTCATTTCTCTAGGATGGGGGTGGTCATAATGTAATGGCTCGTCGGTGTATACTGTAATTTATATTTCCTTTCTAGTTCTTGTGCTCTTACGTACATTTTATTTCATTCTCTTAAAGCAGTTTCTAAACCTAACGCTACATTTTCTTTCTCGCTGAATGTTGATATGGCGACCTAACGTTAGGTCAAAAGGTGAGTGACGTGTATAACGAAGTAAATTTCTCCGTCATTTTTGGTCTACGCCGGGATTCGAACCCGAGTCCGCTTATTGCGGAACAAGTCGCTCTACCAACTGAGCTACGCAGACGTTTGTACTGACTACTATCTGCCTTTATGTCGTGTGCGTCCTGCTGGCAGGTACGTCACATCCCCCCCCTGAAAGAGGGCCGGGGGCATGGCCCACGGGTCAGCCGTGACCATGAATCGCTGCAGCCAGCCATCGACTGTAGAACGTACACTTGAGAACTCCCAGTCAATCTGGTGTGTGGAATGCAGCATCACACATTTTTTTTATTTTTCGAAGCGCTGAAGAAGGGATTCTCTTATTTTTCCTATCTCGCGGTGTGGAAAGAACATCACACCAATTTGAGATTTTGAACGGTCGGGGCATCCGGATAGTTCGGGCGCCATTATAACGAAGTAAATTTCTCCGTCATTTCTGTCCACGCCGAGATTCGAACCCGAGTCCGCTTATTCCGGAACAAGTCACTCTACCAATTGAGCCACGCAGACGTTTATTCTGATTGCTATGTGCCTTTATGTTGTGTGCGTCCTGCTGGCAGGTACGTCACACGTGTGCTAACGAGACTGATAAAGTGATTTTTACGATTGTACAGGCCTCTCGTTAGATGTTGGATAGAGCGTGTGATCATTGTAATTTCTTTGGAGAGAGATGGTGAGAGAGCTCAGACTACTTTGTTGTTTTCCGATTAGTGTCTAATCTTATACAGTATATCTGATTAATCCTTTCACGTTGAATATCACACTTCGTTGATATTCAAGCCTTAAATTGTTGTTGAGTTCGGAAGAATTTAGAAGTATTCTGTTTATTGAGAATCTGTTGCATTTCGATGTCGAAGTACTAGAGGATTACGAACCAAGTTTATTCTGCTTGTGATGTTATGCTGATTTGAATCCTAACCACGGCAATAAAGGATTGAACTTGTAAATAGGCTTTACTTTTCTGGCCGTAAATGCTATTCATTATTTAGTTAGTTCTGTATTACGTACTTTAAGTTATTCGGAACAGAACTAAAACTTTACGGAACCTTTCAATTAGAAGAATGTTTACACTGAAATATGGCAGTGTTTTTATGTAACACATACAATTAACAGTTACGTCGTATCTTCAACAAATTACACTAAAAACATTGCACTGTTGACAATAAAAAATCTGTGTTGGTATGTTTAAAACTCTGTATGGATAAATTGATTTCAGATCTTCCTTGCACAGATATTACCTGTTATTTAGTTACGAAACTTGAATGTTTATGAGAAATGAATACTTAACTAAATTTTAGACTTCTGGAAACGGTAGACTGAAGTTTTCCGACTATAAGAACCTAATGTGCAGCTTGAAGCATTGGCAGGTGAGTCATTGATTTATTGTAAAGTTATTAATATTTCATTCCACTTCATATTTAAAACCGCTGCATTAAACAGTTTTATACTATCTTAAAAATTTAGCAACTTTTAATTAATACTCTAAACATTGAATTTGTGGCACATAGTAAATGCAGCAGCTGAAATTAAAGAGTAAGTACCTTTCCCACTGAGGTAGAATAAATTTGGCATTTTCATTTTAAAATCCTGCTGCATATGCTTTTCAAATAGTAAAGGTTAGTTCACAAAGCATGAAAAAAGTGGCTTAAAAAATTTACTTCTTCAGATAGTTACTACCAGTCACATTAGCATTCATTTGAAGAGAAATTAATTTAAAGATCATCAGTCGTATTCGTTTTCCGTTACAGTTCTCTAACTGTTTAATTATGTCATACCGTAATATTACATAGGGTGCGTAGAGGAAAATGGTGATAATAAAGACTTGCAGTTTTTCCACAGCTATAGTCTTGATTAGTTCCTCTTTAGCGATGAATGAATATTCAACAAAGAGATTAGCAGCCAAAATAATTTAACTAAATTATACACATTAAATATTAACTTGAATAGAACATAATAATAACTTTGTTTAGCTCTCTCGTCGTTTCATTTACAAATAGCTCGCTAATTTAACATCTGAGACCACCTAACACTTCTAACGCTTTCTTAGTCTGCCTAACGTGACTGACCACGATTCATGCCGCAAAGAAAGGAATACCTGGTAGTTCTTACATGATGCTCAGTGCAGAAAGTATAATGTGTGATAACCAAAAAAATTTACATAGAGACAATAAACGAAAACGGAAAGTTCAATAGGTTGGTTGCGTTACAAAACAGAAATTCAAACTCTGCTTGTAGGTTCTTATTTGTCCTTTCTTATACTGGAGTGCAACAAACCGTGAAAAAGTGACTAAAAAATCTCAGCTTGTAGCTTTTCTTGTTTGTCCTTTCTTATACTGGAGTGGAATTAAGAATAACGCTTGAAAGAAAATAAGGTGTTCTCAATAATGTGTTTTTATTATAGTACTGTGGTAGCAAAAACGGTGTCACGTCAATTCGTCGCGTGCGTCAATTCGTCGACTACGTCAATTCGTCGACTACGTCAATTCGTCGACTACGTCAATTCGTCTACTGCGACGATTCGTCGCGCTTCAATTCGTCGCGCGTCAATTCGTCGACTACGACAATTCGTCGCGCGTCAATTCGTCGAGCGTCAATTCGTCGCGCGACAAATTCGTCGACTACCTCAATTCGTCGACTACGTCAATTCGTCGCGTTTACAGATTTTGGTTACATACAAAACGAATGCAGGAAAACGTACGATTTAAAATTTTCGTGAAATCTAGTTTTCATTTCAGAACCATCAAATTTGGTATCATGAAACTCTAACTTAGACGCTAGACGGTTTTTGGAAGGGGTCGGAGCCCGGGGGTCAGAGCCCCCCCCCCTCATTAAAAATTTCGTAAAATCTACAGTTTTCATTTTAGAACCACAAAATTTGGTATACTATCTCATGGTACTCTAACTTAGACGGTACACCGTTTTTAGAACGGGTCAAGGCCCGGGGTCAGAGCCCCCCACATACAAAATTTTCTTAAAAACTACAGTTTTCAATTCAGAACCACCAATTCTGGTATACTATCTCATGGTACTCTAACTTAGACGCTAGACGATTTTTTGAAGGGGTTGCAGCCGGGGGTAAGCCCCCCTCGTCATAAAAAATGCCGTAAAATCTACAGTATTCAATTTAGAACCACCAAATTTGGTATACTATCTCATGGTACTCTAACTTAGACGGTAGACCGTTTTTGGAACGGGTCAAGGCCCGGGGGTCAGAGCCCCCACATACAAAATTTTCTTAAAAACTTCAGTTTTCAATTCAGGACCGCCAAATCTGGTATACTATCTCATGTTACTCTAACTTAGACGCTAGACAGTTTTTGGAAGGGGTTGGAGCCCGGGGGTAAGCCCCCTCGTCATAAAAAATGCCGTAAAATCTACAGTATTCAATTTAGAACCATCAAATTTGGTATACTATCTCATGATACTCTAACTTAGACGGTAGACCGTTTTTGGAACGGGTCAAGGCCCGGGGGTCAGAGCCCCCCCCCATAATTTTCTTGTAAAATCTACAGTTTTCAATTCAGAACTATTAAGTATGGTATCATGAAACTCTAACTTAGACGCTAGACGCTTTTTGGAAGGGGTTATAGCCCGGGGGTCAACCCCCCCCCCCCTCATAAAAATTTCGTAAAATCTACAGTTTTCAATTTCGAACCACCAAATTTGGTATACTATCTCATGGTACTCTAACTTAGACGGTAGACCATTGTTAGAAGGAGTTGCAGCCCGGGGGGTAAGGGCTCATTTCATCAAAAAAATCGCAAAATCTAGTTTTCAATTCAGAACCACCAAATCTGGTATACTATCTCGTGGTATTCTAACTTAGACTGTAGACGGTTTTTGGAAGCGGTTGGAACCCGGGGGGTTAGAGCCCTCCCCCCCCCTGCCCCGCTACAAAATTGCCGTAAAATCTAGTTTTCAATTTAGAACCACCACATTTGGTGTCATGAAACTCTAACTTAGCGGAAGACCGTTTTTGGAACGGATCGGGGGCCGGGAGGTCAGAACCCCCCCCCCCCGCCGCCTTGTACAAAATTATCGTAAAATCTACAGTTTTCAATTTATAACCACCAAATTTGGTATACTATCTCATGGTACTCTTACTTAGACGGTAGATGGTTTTTGAAACAGGTCCAGCACGGGGTCAGAGCCCCCGCCCCCGCATAACAAAATTTCGTAAAATCTATAGTTTTCAATTTGGAACCACCAAATTTCGTATACTATCTCACGAAACTCTAACTTAGACTGTACATGGTTTTGGAAGCGGTTGGAGCCAGGGGGGAAGAGCCACACATACAAAATTCTCGTAATTTAGAACCACCAAATTTGGTATACTATCTCATGGTACTCTAACTTAGACGGTAGACCGTTTGGAACGGGTCAAGGCCAGGGGGTAGGAGCCCCCACCCATACAAAATTTTCTTAAAATCTATTTCAGAACCACCAAGTTTGGTGTCATGAAATTCTAACTTAGCGGGAGACGGTTTTTGGAACGGGTCGGGGCCCGGGGGTCAGAGCTCCCTCCCGTACAAAATTTTCGTAGAATCTACAGTTTTCAATTTAGAACCACCAAATTTGGTATACTATCTCATGGTACTCTAACTTAGACTGTAGATGGTTTTTGAAACAGGTCGAGCACGGGGTCAGAGCCCCCCCATAAAAATTTCGTAAAAACTACAGTTTTTCAATTTAGAACCACCAAATTTGGTGGTTCACGAAACTCTAAGTTAGACAGTAGACGGTTTTTGCAAGCGGTTGGAGCCAGTGGGGTCAGATCCACTCCCTTCCATACAAAAATTTTCGTAAAATCTACAGTTTTCAATTTAGAACCGCCAAATTTGGTATACTATCTCATGGTACTCTAACTTAGACGGTAGATGGTTTTTGGAATAGGTCAAGACGCGGGAGGTAAGAACCCCCTACATACAAAATTTTCGTAAAATCTATAGTTTTCAATTTAGAACCACCAAATTTGGTATACTATATCATGGTAATCTAACTTAGACGGTTTTCGGAACGGGACGGGCCACGGGGGTTTCAGCCCCCCTACAAAATTTTCGTGAAATCTACAGTTTTCAATTAAAAAACCACCATATTCGGTATACTATATCATGGTAATCTAACTTAGACGGTTTTCGAAATGGGTCGGGCAGGGGGAGGTTTCATCCCCCCAAAACAATTTTCGTGTAATCTACAATTTTCAATTTAGAACCACCAAAATAGGTATACTATCTCATGGTAGTCTAACTTAGACGGCAGACGGTTTTTTGAACGGGACGGGCACTGGGTCAGAGCCCACCTCATAAAATTTTTTGTAAAATCTACAGTTTTCAATTTAGAACCACCAAATTTGGTATACTATCTCATGGTGCTCTAACTTAAACGGTAGACGGTTTTTTGGAACGGGTCAAGGCCCGGGAGGTAAGTGCCTCCACATAAAAAATTCTTCTTGACAAGTGGTCAGAAGCCAGCCCCTAGATCACTCCGCCGCCGTAGCGGCACGCGTTGAAAGGTATTTTTCATACGGCCCCAAACGCTCTTATTGACATACTAGATTGAACTGGACGCAAATAAATCATTAATATAATTTGTACTAGCAGGTATACCAGTTATTTGCCAGGTACATATTACTATTTGTGGAATCACCAAGTTCAGCGGGTGAAAGTTAATGAATGAAAAATATATTCCTGCAATTTTCCAGTAAACTTATTTTAAATTTTTTGATTTAGTTAATTTAATTTCGCGAAACAAAAAAGAAAGAAAAAGGAATGGGAATAGTTACCTTCTAGGAGACATCTATAGAACTGCAGTACATCTGGCGTGTGCTTCTGTGAATCCTGCAACAAAGAAATGCAATGTACCTATGATGTCGATTGCGTTCGACTTCACATTGGCATTTATCATCTTTTTCTTACCGTTTTGAATTTTGAATATCTGGAACTCTCTATTTACATTACATTATATTTCTTCCTGATAAGCCGCTCGTTGGTAGTGAAAGCTAAACTATATTGATTTGTGTTTTTAATACACCATTAAACGCATATTTTTGCACTTTATTGTTATCTACAGTTACTAACTTAGACCGTAGGTTGGTTAGTTGGTTGGTTAATGGTTTATGGTGCAAGGCCCTCAAAGTGCCAAAGAGCGCCTTAGAACGTAGATAGGGGATTCTTAAAAGTAAAAAACAGCAACTTTTTACAAAAATTTTGTATGGGGCTCCCTTGACCCGGGCCCCGATCCCTTCCAAAAACCGTCTACCTTCTAAGTTAGATAACCATGAGTAGTATACCCAATTTGGTTGTTCTAAATGGAAAACTGTAGATTTTACGAAATTTTTATGAGGAGGGGGGCTCTCATCCCCCGGGTTCCAACCCCTTCCAAAAATCGTCTAGCGTCTAAGTTAGAGTTTCATTGATACTAAATTTGGTGGTTCTGAGTTGAAAACTGTAGTTTTTAAGAAAATGTTGTATGTGTGTGTGTGTGCGGGGGAGGGCTCTGACCCCCGGGCCTTGAACCGTTCCAATAACAGTCGACCGTCTAAATTAAAGTACCATGAGATAGTATACCAAATTTGGTGGTTCTAATTTGAAACCTAGATTTTGCGATTTTTTTATGAAAGGGGTCCTTACCCCCTTCATAAAAAAATCTGCAACCCCTTCCAAAATCGTCTAGCGTCTAAGTTAGAGTACCATGAGATAGTATACCAAATTTGTTGGCTCTAAATTGAAAACTGTAGACTTTACGAAATTTTTTATGATGGAGGCTCTGACCCCCGGGCCTTAACCCGTTCCGAAAACGGTCTACCGTATAAGTTAGAGTGCCATGAGATAGTATACCAAATTTGGTGGTTCTAAATTGAAAACTTGATTTTGCGATTTTTTATGAAGAGGGCCCTTCCCCCTCCCCGGCTGCAACCCCTTGCAAAAACGGTCTACCGTCTAAGTTAGAGTACCATGAGATAGTATACCAAATTTGGTGATTCTAAATAAACTGTAGATTTTACGAATTTTTTTTATTCGGGGGGCTCTGACCCCTGGGCTCCAACCCCTTCCAAAAACCGTCTGGCGTCTAAGTTTGAGTTTCATGATAACATACTTAATGGTTCTAAATTGAAAACTGTAGATTAAAAAAAAATTATGGGGGGGGGATGGCGCTGACCCCCGGGCCTTGACCCGTTCCAAAAACGGTCTACTGTCTAAGTTAGAGTACCATGAGATAGTATACCAAATTTGGTGGTTCTAAATTGAAAACTGTAGATTTTACGGCATTTTTATGGGGGCTCTAACCCCCGGGTTCCAACCCCTTCCAAAAACCATCTAGCGTCTAAGTTAGAATACCATGAGATAGTATACCAGATTTGGTGGTTCTGAATTGAAAACTGTAGTTTTTAAGAGAATTTTGTATGCGGGGGCTCTGACCCCCGGGCCTTTACCCGTTCAAAAACGGTCTGCTGTCTAAGTTAGAGTACCATGAGATAGTATACCAAATTTGGTGGTTTTAAATTGGAAACTGAAGATTTTGCGAATTTTTTTTTATGAGAGGGGCCCTTACCATCCGGGCTGCAACCCCTTCAAAAAATCGTTTAGCGTGTAAGTTAGAGTACCATGAAATAGTATACCAGATTAGGTGGTTCTGAATTGAAAACTGTAGTTTTTAAGAAAATTTTGTATGTGGGGTGCTCTGACCCCCGGGCCTTGACCCGTTCCAAAAACCGTCTACTGTCTAAGTTAGAGTACCATGAGATAGTATACCAAATTTGGTGGTTCTAAATTGAAGCTGTAGATTTTACGAAAAAAATTTTATTAGGGGAGGGTCTGACCCCCGGGCTCCAACCCCTTCCAAAAACCGTCTAGCGTCTAAGTTAGAGTACCATGAGACCAGATTAGGTAGTTCTGAATTGAAAACTGTAGTTTTTTAAGAAAATTTTGTATGTGGGGGCTGTGACACCCCCCCCGGGCCTTGACCCGTTCCAAAAACGGTCTGCCGTCTAAGTTAGAGTACCATGAGATAGTATACCAAATTTGGTGGTTCTAAATTGAAAACTGTAGATTTTACGGCATTTTTTATGACGAGGGGGGCTGTTACCCCCGGGATCCAACCCCTTCCAAAAACTGTCTAGCATCTAAGTTAAAGTACCATGAGATAGCATACCAGATTTGGTGGTTCCGAATTGAAAACTGTAGTTTTTAAGAAAATTTTGTGTGTGGGGTGCTCTGACCCCCGGGCCTTGACCCGTTCCAAAAACCGTGTACTGTCTAAGTTAGAGTACCATGAGATAGTACACCAAATTTGGTCCTTCTAAGATGAAAACCGAAATTTTTTATGAGGTTGGGGGCTCCGACCCCCCGGTCTCCAACCCCTTCCAAAAACCGTCTGGCGTGTAAGTTAGAGTTTCATGATACCAAATTTGATGGTCCTGAAATGAAAACTAGATTTTACGAAAATTTTGTTTGTATGTGTGTGTGTGTGTGTGTGTGTGTGTGTGTGTGTGCGGGGGGGGGGGCTCTGACTCCCTGGGCCTTGACCCGTTCCAAAAACCGTCTACTGTCTAATATTTTTAGTGCCAAAGAAAAAGCGTAATATTCCTATCCTGTCTGAGTATCCAAACTTTATAAATTTGATCAGGGAGGAAGATGTTCGAAATCGTTCGTTTTCCTGCATTCGTTTTGTGTGTAACCAAAATCTGTAAACGCGACGAATTGACGTAGTCGACGAATTTGTCCGCGACGAATTGACGTAGTCGACGAATTTGTCCGCGACGAATTGACGCTCGACGAATCGTCGTGGTCGACGAATTGACGCGCGACGAATTGACGCGCGACGAATTGACGCACGCGACGAATTGACGTAGAACCAGCAAAAACAATGGGAAGTACTTCCGAAGTGTTATGTGTTTCCTTCCGCGGCAGTTGCTGGCGGGTTTGTTTACGTCTGACATCGTGCTTTTCCGTGTGTCACTACGCGATATAAATAGTTCTACACAGAAATGCAGAACAGGGTCAGATTTTATTAAGTATGTATATAATATATACTTCAATTAAACAAGTAAAATACGTTGAATGGAATGTGAACAATATATCAAATCGTATAATTTTCTTTTTCTTACTACTGCGGTGTGAAATCAATGTCTCCTTCTGCGACGCGCGCATTCCGTTGTCTAATGGAAGGAGTGTCATTTTGCTAGAATATGTTGAGATCAGCATTATCATACATACCAGTTGTTATCTAAAGCTGTGCTGCCCCTTCTATGGGAGGCCACAGCTGAGTATATAACTGACGGCAAGTCAGAAAAACATTGCGTAGAGAAAAAATATCGCTTATACTGGAATCCAAAAGAAGACTTACTTTAAAAATAAATGAATTTCAATCCAATATAAATTAAATACAAATAGACGAAAGGTAGAAATATCTGAAACAGCAATATATCGCGTTCTTTTACATGTCCCTGTGGAGCTATTTATATGGCGTAGTGACACACGGAGGTCGTAGTGCTAAACATAAATAACCCCACCTGCGCGGAAGAAAACACGTAACACTTCGGAATTCCAGCCAACAAATGAAGAATAATACTTGAAAGAAAAAGTCAGATGTTCTCAACATTTTTTATGACTGTGGTAGCAAAAATGAAGAACAGTGCTTGAAATAAGTGGAGGGTTTTTTTTTTTTTTTTTTTATTACTGTGGCCAAACCGCCTTTCAGAGCCACGAGTTTACCAATTCAGAAAGGATTAACATACGAGTATTATTGAAAACGCGTTACTCGTACGTGATTCAGGGTTCAAAAAAGAAGTATTCTCTATGTTGCACTCGATTACTCACACATTCTTCTTCTTTGACCTAGTCTGCTAAGTACATTTCGTTTTTGATTTGTACTGTATAATTATAGAGAAACCTTACTTTCTGGAGAATTCCAAACTGATGATGAAGCAGATTAATTGGAGGAGGTCGAATCGCATACACTGAACTCGACACATTGTTGCTATTAATTTACCAAGTTTCTTGTAAAGCAATGGAAAACTTCAGAAACTGAGTTAGGTACGATTAGCTCTCTTGAGCCGACTGCACTCATCCTGACCCCTCAGGCAAAAAATTTTCTACTTTACAAATATATGTGCTTTCTACACATTTCTAAAATTTTAAAGACGTTAAATAGCTGCGGTTTTTAGGTAAGTTCCGAATTAAGCAGTATAGTGTTGTTCTGGAAGGTTGCTCGGATTTTGGTAACTTGATTATTACAGAATTTGGATTAATAAAAAATTATTCACAGCATTCATATTGTGGCACGATTTTTGTAAACAGAATTTTTTGCTTATTGAATGCTAACTCCATTTCGTCTATTTTGTGCTTTAAAAGATTTCATCTCATTTTTTCAGGTCGTGTTTAGAAATCACACCAAAGGTACAGCAGGGGTTTTGAGAGCTGAAAAGTTGCGAGATGCTTTATTTGATATAGGTAAGAATAGATCACACCTTTACTCATGAAATTAAAAGTGAAAAAAAATGGAAGGAAATAAGTAAAAAATCTTTTAACAATGCTTCTTAGTTGAAATGAAAATACTTTATTATATTGGCTCCCATATTGAAATGTACATGAAACAATAATCTCGTTTGCCATCCTGGTAGCGCGTTCGACTGAGTGAGCCCAGGTTCGAGTCCCGTATGAGGCATGGGTTGTGCGTTTGTCCAATGGCACTGGCGGCTCTCCCTTCCCTGGAACCAATAGCCCCAAATTAGGGACTGGAGACTGCTTGTGGCCATTACGGTTGCTCACGGTGGCCGTTAAACCCCGCAACTAAAAAATAAAAAAAAATAAAAAAACTTTTCCTATCGACCAATTGCTATGACTTCTATGGCAAAAAGATTACACCGGAAAATTTCTCAAACGTGATATAATACCCTTCGAAATCTCTCTACGCTGATAGTTAGCTCTGATGCCAAAACGTTTAAGGAATTTCCCAAACTTTTTTTTTTTTGATTGCAGGTTTAAATTTAAATTATTTATTGGACTTGGTTGACAGATACATTGGCATACATATTGAACTTGGTTGACAGATTTTGTACAGTATAGACATTTGGTGTTTCAACGTCAGCAATGTACTTAGGTGAACAAGGAAATTAGCGAATAAACCTCCGAAAGACAAAAGCAAAACAACCAAGCCTTACTGGGATTCGAACCCAGACCCCCTCCGTTAGGCGAATGATCAGAAGCCCTCGCTAAAATTACTGCACCACCGGGGCGGCCGCAAGGCAAACACAACATCCATGCCTTGCCAGGATTCGAACCCAGCTCCTCCGTTGGTCGAATGATCAGAATCCATCGATTAGACCACTATGCCACCGTTGCTGCTCGCAAACCTTTTAATGAACTCAGTGTATTACTGCGCATAATTCTTGAACTGATTCGTTATCCATTTTTACATTTCACATACATTTTCGGTAATTTATGGACCAGTTAATAAAAAACGAGTCGTTCTCTCCATAAATGCAAAACAAATGAATTCGAAATAGTCTTCGGGATAATCAAAACGACAGAACCTAAAAAATGAAGATAACGAGATTAAAATTTGAAGTCCTCTTTTCGGGTGAAAAGATATTTAGATGAAAAACCATTTCTGGTTCTCCTTGCCTTTTCTATAAGTAACTGGTAAAAGAATTATATAGTCGTTTGTGTCCAATGGTAAATTCGAAGGTAAAATGACACGTCAGTATGAACAGTTATTGATAGAAAACAAAATCATACCCTGAATCTCTGAAGTATGTTCTTGAAGTTCATCGATGATGAACGACGTTGTTTCAGTTAAAACGTTTCGAATGTTTTCGCTTGCATATGCATGGGCGCCTTCTTACAGTGAGTTTTTCTCAAATCAACTTGCAGCCGAAAAATGCCCAGTAACTCGTATTTAACTAATGTCTTGATGAAAAATGCTGTAGTTTTGTGTTCATCGTAATTCTTCATTAAGTATATACTTATGAATAATGTATGATAATCACTATTCTTACTGAAGTTAGATGGAGACGCAAATTGACTAAAATGCGCTCTACAACAGCAGCCAGAATGTGACTGTGACCCACTTGTGAAATGACTTTGAACAGTACTAATGATGAGAATAGGAGAGCAGTACAACTTGAAAGATTTTCAAAGAAAAATATCGTTGCAGAGCGCGTAGTGATGTAAACTACACATCAAATAATATACACTGTGTCCGTGAAAGAATAGTACATGATAGGTGGGTGCTAAGAATGCATCACTGTTCTAAGCGCTGGCTTCTGACCATTCGTCCGAGACGGGTCAGGGTTCGAATCCCGGTAAGGTATGGATGTTGTGTTTGTGTTACGGCACTGGCCTTCTCCCTTCTCTGGAGCCAGTGGCCCTAAATTACGCTGGCGGTTAAGCCCCCCCCCCCCCCATTGCATCTCCGCCTGGCTCCCAGCCAATAATTGAATTGCAGTCGCGCTATCAGAGTTCACCGTCGATATGTCAATCCTGATATCCAGCAGGGAAGGAGACGGACGATTTCCACTGGACGCAGACCTTTCGGAAGTTTCCAAATTTTGAGATTTCCAGCTGAGCAGGGAGACAGACGGAGGAACGTACAGTGACACCCGGAAAGTGGACACTGTCTCCTAACACAGCACAAACATGTACACAATTCGCCCAGTGGCAGAATATCAGTAGTGAATAGCCGACGATTGAAAAACAGCTTGCTGGCCTGGTGATTCTAGCTTCCAGCTACATCACTCTGAATACTATTGTTGGGCATATGTCGAAACCCACCAGAATTCACAGACTCGTGTTGCGTGGTGGATGTACTTCAGGCTGCTGGTAATTCTATCATGATCTTGAAAATTGTTTATTGGGACGCTTTCAAGCCCAGGAGTGCCGCCCCGGTGGCGCAGTGGTCTAAGGCGCTGGCCTCTGATCGTTCGTCCGTGAGGGGTCCGGTTTCGATTCCCGGTGAGGCATGGATGTTGTGTTTGTCTTACGGCACTGGCTCTCTCCCTTCCCTGGAACCAGTGACCCTAAATTAGGGACGGGCGACTGCTTATAGCCCATTGAGTTGCTCACGGTGGTCGTTAAACCT
The DNA here is from genome assembly GCA_039090855.1 of Macrothele yani. Classification (NCBI taxonomy): domain Eukaryota; kingdom Metazoa; phylum Arthropoda; class Arachnida; order Araneae; family Macrothelidae; genus Macrothele; species Macrothele yani. The sequence goes on from CM077007.1 coordinate 106,416,859, forward strand.
CCAATCAAAAAAAAAAAAAAAAGCCCAGGAGTTTTGAAAACGCAAAATTGCCTGTGGTGGAGATCGAACAAGCATCCTTCTGCTCCGGAGCTGAATGCTTTCCCAATTAAGCTACATCGTCAGAGTGCATCGCTGAAACTTTGCCGTTTTGACATGTGCTTCACTCTTGTAGTATGTCATATATATATTCCCTTCCCCTTGAGAAAGGACTGGAACGGAATCATTAGTTTCGGGGTCAGCCAGCAAACCATGCTTGAAGTAGGTCGCTGAAGAAGGAGGCAATTCTGATTAATTCCAGACGATGTGTGAAAAAATCATTACACATTTTTCGAAGAGCCCGCCAGTAGATTTATTTCCACAATTGTGCGCCCATACGAAATCACAAATTTGCCGTTGGCGGGGATCGAACCGGTATCCTTCTGCTCCGTAGCCGAATGCGTTCCCAATCAAGCTACGCCGACGGAATTTATCGCTGCAACTTTGCTGTCTTGACATGTGCTTCCCCTCTGTAGTACGTCACAGTGTGTTCTGTCATAACTCTTTTGCATGCTACGTACATTCTTGTTTTTTTGTTTGTTTTTTCTCAATAGCAATCACGTGAAGTACCAGGACAATGCATACTTGGCTCGAGATACATTCGACACGTTTTACTGTATTTGCTTGGCGTGCAACCTTCATGTAACTTAAAGTTTCCAGGAGTGTCAGTAGGACGAGATGGAATTACATCGATCCCAACAGTCCACTGGAGCACCTTTGCGTGATGTACTGCAGTTTATCTGTTTAACGATAGTCATGAGCAAATCCAAGGGCTATAAGCAGTCGCCCGTCCGAAATTTAAGGGCAATGATTCCAGTGAAGGGACAGAGTCAGTGCAAATCTACCTATGCCTCTACCAGGACTCGAACTCGAGCTCATCTCTGACGAATGGTCAGATACCAGCGCTTCAGACCACTCGGTCACCGCTGCCGTTGAGATAGATTCAAATATCGTTTGTTGTCTTCCATATATTCGTAACTTCCACGCCAGAACGTATTTAAGCCTTTATCTTGACCTCAAACGTCCAACACCGTGGTAAAAGTGGATGGTCATAATTTAATCGCTATTTACGGTACTGAATTGGTGCCAAAGTGATATTGTTTTTTTTATCTACGCCTACTGAATTGGTTTTTCGAGTACATCGGTTTTCGTTCTAATACGAAGTTAGAATCTGTTCCAGTCCTCAACATTGACGTGTGCCATATATGTACTTTGTCTTTACAAAATTTGACGAAATGTTAAGAACTGAACACCGGAGAAAGGATCCATTGGAGAATAGAAAGACTTGTGACTGTTCGAACATTATCGCATTAAACTACTTTAAAGGAAATTATTAACAACTAGGTGATATTAACAACAATGTGTGTCAATAATGACGGGGGACATTGGCGTATATTCGAGGCTAGCTGCGAAGCCCAGAGAACGCACAAAGAAAACTAAATTAAATATACACAAATAAAAGTCAATTATCAACGGTATTAAAATATGTCGATGCTTTCGGTGCGAAAAAAACAAGAAAGATGACACCGAATTTTTGGGTGTATTAAGCACGTCTTTTGAACCCGTTCTGACGCAAATTAAATTTATCAAAGCTATTCAAAGTCAATGGAACCGGTATTGAAAACAATAGTGTCTGACGGAAGAAAGAAGTTTTTCAATCGGGTTTTTAATCAATCAGATATTGCTGTAAACGGAATCGTGAGCTTACGCCCTTTGGTTGCAGACTTGTGCGTTAAGAAAAACATGAATTTATATGAGAAACATTTCGCACCGGAAACGCTCTCCAACACCGAAATAATTTTTCAAATCGGACTCTTAGAAACAGAGATATCGACAAAAATTAGATGTGACTTTACGTCCCCTGGTGGGAAAACTATGCATTATTTTAGGAAGAAAGTATTCTCAAAAGATTTTTCCGTATGAGCGCTATCCGTCCAAGAAAAAAAAAAAAAATTAGTCGAGTTTTCAGGAGCCCAGATTTTGCTACAAATACATCAGAAGCAGAAATTAACACTTATGCCCCTGGTAGCCAAACCATTCTTTACCAAACATTAGAAATTAAATAAATATTTTCCATCAGGTCTTGTATGCGATACAGGAAGAATTTTTCAAATCGGTGCTTTAGAAGCAGAAATAACGCAGAAAACGCAATTTGTCTTTGTGCCCCCTAGCGGAAAGTCTAGGATTTACTTCTAAATTTCGAATTTATAGGAAAAACAGTTCGCATCGGAAACACTATCCAACAAAGAAGGAATTTTTCAAATCGGACTCTTAGAAGTAGAGATATTGACAAAAATAAGATATACACCTAAGCCCCCTGGCGTAGAAACAGTGCATTATTTCAAGAAGAAAATGTTCCTAAAAGGTTTGTCGACATGAGTAGTATCGGTCAACAAACGACTTTTTTTCAATCGAGATTTTAGAAGTTTATATTTTGCTGCAAATACATCAGAAGCGGAAATTAAGACTTACACCACCTGGTGGCCAAACCATGCTTTTACAAAAATTAAAAATTATGTGTAAACGATTTCCCACCAGGAGCTGTATCCGGTGCAGAAAGAATTTTTTAAATCGGAGATTTAGAAGCAAAGATATAGGGGAAAACGCAATTTACATTTACACTCCCTAGCAGAAAGTCTATGAATTACTTGAAAATTTTGAAATTATATGAAACACATGTCACACTGGAAACACTATCCGACAAAGAAGGAATTTTTCAAATCGGACTCCTAGAAGTAGAGATATTGACAAAAATAAGATGTACATCTACGCCCCCTGGTGGAGAAACTGTGGAATATTTTACGAAGAAAATATTCCGAAAAGGTTTATCGATGTGAGTGGCATCAGTCCACGAAAGAATTTTTTCAATCAATATTTTAGAAGCTCAGATTTTAGGGCAAATACATCAGAAGCAAAAGTTCACCTTACGCCCCCTGGTGGCCAAAGTATTTTTTACCAAAAATTTGAAATTATATGCAAAAGATTTTTCATCAGGAGATGTATGCACTGAAGAAAATGTTTTTCAAATCGGAATTTTAGAAGAAGAGTTATTAGAAAAAATGTAATTTACTTTTACGCCCCCTAGCGGAAAATCTATACGTAATTTGAAAAAGTAACTATATCTAAAATACTCTTCGACATAAATGGAATCGAAAGATAAAAGAATTTTTTCAATCGGATGTTTAGAAGCATATATGTGGAATGAAACGTATTTTTGAATTCGACATCATCTGCATTTACGCCCTCTGGCGGCAAAACTGTACATCGTAAAAAAAAAAAAAACGAAATGAAGGATCATCATTCGCATATTTCAAGATTCCCAATGCAAGAAGAATTTTTCAAATCGGACTAATAGTTGCAGAGATATCGTGGGTACAGACGGACGGACGGACGGACAAACTGATAACATAAGCACGATCTTTTTTACGCTTTCCAACCGTAGGTTGAAGAAGCGTATATGTTCCAGCTTTGTCCGTCCGTCCGCACGATAACTCACATGAAAATGGTTCGATTTCGACGAAATTTTAGTATGTGGTAGGGGACCACCTGGGGACGAACCCTATTGAAAATGGGCGAAGCAGGATCAAAGGTCAGGACATAGGAGCGGGATCCATTCCATTGCTCTTATGCATCATAACTTGCGTAAAAATTGTTCGATTTTGATGAAATTTTAGTATGTGGTAGAGAACCACCTGGGCACGAACCCTATTGAAAATGGGCGAAATGGGGTCAAAGGTCAGGCAGGGCATAAGAGCGGGATTTATTACATTGCCCTTATGCGTCATAACGTGAGTAATAATGGTCCGATTTCGATGAAATTTTAGTATGTGGTAAGGAACCACATGGGGTCAACCCCTATTGAAAATGGGTGAAATGGGGTCAAAGGTCAGGACACTGGAGGGGGATCCATTCCATTGCCCTTGTGCATCATAACTTACCTAAAATGCTTGGATTGCGACAAAACTTTATCATGTTGTTCCGGGGGTATAGTGAACCGGTTCTGTTGAATATCAACGAAATGGGGTCAAAGGTCATTGCACAAAAGCAAGATTTATTCCACAGCCATTATTTTCATAACTTGCGTAAAACTGTTTCTATTGCAACAAAACTTTATCATGTTGTTCCGGAGGTATAGTGAACTGGTTCTGTTGAATATCATTGAAATGGGGTCAAAGGTCAGGACACAGGAGCGAGATTTATTCCACAGCCATTATCTCATAACTTGAGTAATAATTTCTGGTATGTTGGAAAGCGTATCATAATCAATGCATTGTATGATTTTACTAACTTGTTTTACAAAAGACGTGCTAAAAACGCATGCGGATTCGCTTCTTTGACTCAGTCTGGCGAGCGAAAACCAACGGAATAACGCAAGCAGCTCTTCCAGAGTCTTCGCAGTTCTGATGCGAAAACCTTCCGTACGATCGCATGCTAGCGTTTCCATGACAACATGAATCAGCTGGCAGAGGGGAATGGGTCATTGCTTTGGCAAACGGTTCTCTCAGAAAAAAGACTTAGACTGTCTATCTCAGTCACTCTCATACTCTCGCCCATAAGTGTTTCACGAGAGTTGTTTCAGTTTTTGTGAAGTGTCAATGAATTTAAATCAGATCTTATTTCTTAAATTCGCAGCTTTGTTGGATGCGAGCTATTTTGATAAATTTTGTCAAAGCTTCCCTAAGCATCTGCTGTCAGAACTTAAAGAACTCTATGCTTCAAATTTTGATACAGCTCGACTAAAAAATTAACTGAAGGTGTTTTATTCCTTTGATGAATACAAAAACAAATCAGTAAGAGATCTCTGATATATGTTACATAAAGTTGAACAAATTGGACATAGTGTTTAGTGAGGTGTACAAATTAGCAGACCTCATATTAAACTTTCCATCAACAACTGCAACTGCCGAAAGAAGTTTTTCAGCATTAAAAAGAATCAAGATATGTCTTATTAGAGCCACACAGGGACATGCACATTCGAAAAATTTGGCTGTTTTGTCAATAGAGAAAACATTCTTTTTAAATATAGAAAAGTACTCGGAAGAAACATTTTATGAAAACGTGGAACTCAAGTTCACACAAAAGGAAAGAAGAATGGGGTTCATGTACAAGTAAAGTATTCAGAAGAAGAATGGAATTCATGTACAAGTAAAGTATTCAGAAGAAGAATGGAGTTCATGTACAAATAAGTGTTCAAATCCTAATCCTCATAAATATTTGTTATCATGTCAGCAATGGCATGTACCTAAAATTTCGAAAAAAGTTATTTCTATTACTTAACAATTAAAAATTAAACTTCGCAATTAAAAAAAACAGTACAGGGGAGGGGGGGGGTCAGATAGCCCAGGTCTCTGACCCAAGATACACCACTGACGGGGGAAATAAGATATGTAGACTAATCTTTTAATAACCTGGTATTATTTTTATTTGTGATGTCCAAATGTGAAAGTATGTTTCATTAGCATTACAACAACACGAACAAATGTTTATTGTTTGAAGCAGGGATTCGACAATTAAAGCAGGCAAACACTCTTCCCTCTGTGTCACTTAAGTTGGACAAACGTCCAAACGTTCAGACAAAGAAAATTTTATTGTTCATGATTTACAATGGCAGAGAAGTCAGAGAAAGCGACAGTTTTCAAATCGCATTTCTTATGTGTGTCTCCCTTCTCCTCACACCCAATCAGTCCATTTTCACGATTTGGGGAATGTCCAAATTTAGCCGGACACTCGTTTATCCTTGTAAACATTTAGAGGATTCGAACTGTCCTTCGTTTCTGTGACATCATAGCGAAGGAAGGTTAAAATTTGCACATCTTATAAGTAGAGAGAAATCCCGAAAATCGGAACACTTCGCTCTCCCTCTGGCGTGGACATTGTCTGGGGAGGCTCCACGTTTGGAATGTGGAGGCAGTTTCCCACGGTGCATATGCGTCTCCCACAGTTCTATTTTTTTTTTTTTTTTTTTTTGCTAAAATTTATGAATAGAACTGATTCTTTTTATCTGCACAAATGGACTGCCGTTCACGGGACAAATAAATTAGACGATTTAATAGCAGATATTCATACCGTAATGTGACAGGTGAGGGAAACATTCACTAATTTTTTTAATGACGGGGTATCTTTCCACCTCGTGCTTCATAATCAGTAAAAAGAAAGACGGCTATCCATCGTGGGGTGTGCTTTACTCCTTCCGTGAAGTTGAAGGTGTACACTGAAGAGCAATTCAATTAGAGACAGCTGGCATTATGCAAATGTGGTGCTGTGGGCGGCCCTGTAAACGGAAACGACATGATGTATGCAGCGATCCGACAATATAAGGAGAGATGCGACGGGAATCAGTAAGAGTTGGACGCAGTATGGATAAGAGGAAGGATCTAAGCGCATTTGATCGTGGGCAAATTGTCGGGGCCCGACGAATGGGTCACTCCATCTCGGAAGTCGTGCAGGCACTGGGATTTTCACGAGCCATTGTGTCACGGGTGCACCGTGAGTACATCGTATCCGGTAAAACCATCCCTGTAAGGGCCAACTGCGGTGGACAACAGCGTGTGGATGACCGGGGTCATCGTCGGCTAGATCACATTGTAACAGCGGATAGACGGGCCACAGTGCAAGAAATCACTTGGCAATTTAACGCTGGTGCACAAAAACGTGTAAGCAGCCACACCATCCAGAACCATCTCCTCGCTATGGGGTACAGAAGCCATCGTCTCACGAGCGTTTCGCTGCTGACCGCACATCACAGGGTGCAAATATTTGCATGGGCGCGGGAACATCGCCACTGGACTCTAGACATGTGGAAAAATGTTGTCTGGACTGATGAGTCGAGATTCACGTTGGTACATGCGGATGGCAGGATACGAGTATATACGGCGCAAACCACATGAAACGATGGATCCTTCTTGCCAGCAGGGTACACTTCTAGCTAGTGGGGGTGGCATTCTCGTCTTGGGACTGTTTACGTGGACTGAAATGGGACCCCTGGTACGTGTGACATCGTCCCTCACAGGTCAACGTTACCGGGATATCCTGGACGACCATTTGACCCCGTTTGTGCGTCTTCAACATCCCACTGGGGATCTCATCCTGCAACAAGGCAATGCACCGTGCCATCGCTCCCGAATTGTATACGAATGGTTGGATGAACACTCCACTGGCGTGACCTCGCTTCCTTGGCCAGCTAGGTCACCTGACCTCAATACTATCGAGCACATCTGGGATGCCATCGAGAGAGATGTTTGAGGCTCTGACCTCCTCTATCAAATCTTCGTGAACTATGGGAGCTTGTTCAGGGGTCGTGGATTCGTATGGCTTCCCAACGCTTCCGGTGTCTTGTCGAGTCAATGCCGTGACGAATCGCCGTTGTCATCAGGGCGAAAGGTGGTGCTACACGTTACTAGACAGGTATCTCTAATTCAATTGCTCTTCAGTGTATATGACAGCAGTATCTTTGAGATCAAACCGAATGCATGTATTTTTTTAATATCAAATGTATTGAGCTAAGTGAAAAAAAGACCGTTTTAAACCCGTATTATGGATTCATGTCTTATTTGCGTATTTTACAATATACACTGAGTGATCACTTAATTATGACCACCTCCTTAATACTTCGTAGGTCCTCCTATCGCCCTCAATACAGCAGTTATCCGACGTGGCATCGATTCAATAAGATGCCAGAAACAGTTGGGCGGTGTGGCCAGCCAAGAGGTGTGTAATACAGATTTCAATGCAGGTATGCCGGTGATTGGTGTATCCAGACGCTTGATATGCCGTTCCATAGTGTCCCACAAGTGCTCTATGGGATTGATATCGGGATAGTATGGTGGCCAATCGATATGTTGGAAATCTGAACTGTGTTCCTCAAATCATTCCTGCACAACCTGTGGCTCGGCACATTGTCATCTTAGAAGAAGCTGTCACCGTTCGGTAAAAAGTGCAACATTGCTGGGGGTACCGAATCAGCAAGTAATTCACGATGGAGGACGCCAGTCATAGGTTGCTCCACATGTACCAGGGGTCCAAGTTCCTGGCAGGTAAGCGTGCTCCACGCCATATAACAGCATTCACGGGCTTGCACTGCGGAAACCATGCAGGACAGATCGAGTGCCTCAAGTTATTTGCACCAAATCCGTACAACGCCATCCACGGAATGGAGTATAAAACGCGTCACGTCTGACCAGCACACTTTTTCCAGTTATCCTACGTCTAACTTGCATGATCTATGCACCAGGTGAGTCTTTTGCGCCGATGAACCATGGTTAGGAGAGGATGTCGTTGGGGTCTTTTGCCGATATAGCCGATACGTGGGAGAGTGCGACTTATGGTCATGACAGATACTGTTCTGGGTTGACCTCTGTTGTATTGGGTATTCAACTGTTGGGCGGTGCTGCATCTGTTGGACTGTACGAGTAGTCGGTTCCGGCGCTCACCTCTCACATCAACCTTTCGCTGTACTGTGCAGTTTTGCTTCCGGATTGCTGTTTGACCATTTTCACGCTCGCGAACAACCCACCAGTTCAGCCGTTAGGGAAATCGAGACACCCGTTCCTTGAGCTCCCACAATCTGTCCTTTCTCAAAGTCCGATAAATCCTTCCATTTACCCATAACGCTCCAAATTTTGTTACCTATTGCTTCACTCACACCTCACGTATGATACGTCGGTCGACTAATCGCGTCCTATCTGAAATCACGTGGTTAACGGGCCTCATCCACTTTTGATAGGGATGGTGATAATTCCGTTATCAGTCGATGTATGTATATATATTTACAGTATATTCTGTATATTGAGTGTGGCATCATGTGTGCTAAATTTTAAATTTCGCTTATACTTTTATTTTTGTTCTCTAAGGTTTCCAGGTAAACACTGAAACTTTGTCTCTCCTTGCTCTTCGAAATATGCGAAAAGACGGAACTCTTCGTTTTGGGGACTTTGTGTCATGTATACTTCACCTTGCCACAGCTTTCGGTAAGTTTTTCATTGTAATTTTACGACATCAACTGGTATATAAATATCGGACGACAAATCCATTTCCAATTTAATAGCTTTTAGGCCGTGTATATAAAAAATTATTTATATACTGTAGGTTCACATATTTTTCAGTACGCAGACGATAATTTATAATTACGGGCTTGGTGAATCCATGCTGAACCATCTTAATAATAGTCTACAGGATTAAAAGAAGTATTAGAACATTCATTCAGAGAAGTCATAGTAATTTAAAGAAGTAGAGTAATAAATATGATGTGATTATATATTTATTTCTGAACAAATCGATGCAGGATATCACTAAAGTTAGCTATTAAATAAATCATAAAAGGAAGCTAGACTTATAACATCGGAGGCAAATAGACATTAAAGTAGACTATTAGCGTACATTTAGGAATCGAACACAGTTGAAACAGATGCAGAGAACCGTGGCTGAATTCATACCACAGTGCAATCTCTCAAGTATCAAAATATCCTCATAAACTTACGATTTCATTTACTTCACTATCGCTTTCATGTTCATATTTGATTTCATAATGCTGTCTGTAGGAAAATAGTTTGGCCCAGCTACGCTGTTTCGGCTATTGGTTAAAGGGAAGGAACAGAATTGGCGCTATAAGACAAACACATTGTATTCCGGACTCGAACCCGGACAAACCTCGGACGACTAACCAGGCAGCCTGGGCACCTGGCCACCTGGCCACTCAGCCACCAGTGTGGCTACGAGAACACTGATGATATTCAAACTCCGGTCAGTATGCAATCAGTGGTGTAGTGCTAATTGAAAAAGTTCAGGAAAGCACGGTGCCTTTACGTCTTCAATACATTTCCCTTCTTAGCACCCCCTCCCTCATCCATTCCGTTTTTTCCGTTTTTTGCTTTCTTATATTTATAGTGTAAAAATGTACACTGAAGTGCCAGAAAAACTGGTACAGACGAGCTTATGCAAAATACATAGCAACGTCACCTATGCGCGTACTCGGTTGCGTCCGCCAATGCGTATATAAAGCGATAGATATCCTTGCCAGCTGTCAGAGCTGTTTTTGGCATGAGAATGACAAGTAATAACGATTTAAGCGATTTTCAATGCGGTGTTATAGTTGGTGCTCGTGAGATGGGCCATAGTAATTCGGAGGTAGAAACGAAGTTCCGATTTTCACGGACGACCATTGCAAGGGTGTACCATGACTACAAGAATTCCGGCAAAACCTTTAACCTACGATACCAGTGCGGCCGTAAAAAGACACTGGGTGAACGTGACTATCGCCGGCTGTCAAGAATCTTTTCACGCGATAGCCGTGCAATACTTTCGCAGGTATCATCGGAATTTAATTCCGGAGCCTCAACAAGCATCAGCGTCTGGAGTATGCAGCGTACCCTGCACCATATGGGCTTTGGGAACCGACGTCCAACTCGAGTCTCCTTGATGGGTGCACGACACAGAGCTATGCGCCTTGCTTGTGCCCGGAACACCGCCACTGGACACTTGATGACTGGAAACAAGTAGCCTGGTCTGACGAGTCACGTTTCCATCTGTATCGGGCAGATGGAAGGATACGTGTGTGGCGGAAATCCCATGAAGCCATGGATCCCGCCTGTCAACAGGGAAATGTACCGGTTGGTGGGGGTCCGTAATGGTACGGGGTGTGTTTAGCTGGACTTCACTGGGACCCCTGGTACGTCTACAAACGTCTGTGACCGGCCAACGCTATGTACGCACCCTTTCTGACGAGGTACACCCGTTCATATCCTGCATTCATGCTGATGGGTTGGACCTGTTCCAACAGGACAATGCACCTCCACACAAGTGTCGGGATGCCACATTATGGTTAGAGGAGCATTCATCTGAGTTTGAAGTGTTGCCATTCCCACCCAAGTCCCCAGATTTGAACGTGATAGAACACATTTGGGATGCCATGCAACGCGCTATCGAACACTGGAATCCGAGACCTCGGAATACACCCGAATTGTGGAACGCATTTAACACTCGAATTCGAGACCTCGGAATACACCCGAATTGTGCATTGCCTACAGCATATTTCCATTAGCTAGTGGAGTCAATGTCCCGTCGTATTTCTGTAGTCCTGCGCTCCCGTGGGTGACCTACCAAGTATTAGACTGGTGTACCAGTTTTTCTGGCGCTTTAGCGTATACTGATCGTTCGAAATCAGACTTCCGGATTTACATGTTTAGGCATTCAAAGACCAAGTTTTCACCATTTTGGTAAAAAACACTGAAATGTTGGGGCCGTTTTGGAGTGCAAAAACTAAAATCAGCCCCATGTTATCGAGTAAGACGTCGTTGGAAGCGGAAACAAATTTAGAGTGCACTTGTGAAAGCCATTTATTACTGGGAGTCTTAGTTCTCAAGATATTTGGATAGAGGACAGTTTGGGTACAGCACGGACAATTCAAAAGTCCGCCTGAAAAGGACAGGTAGAACAGTCTGGACATTTGTTGCTTCGACGGATATTTAGTTAGGAACAGTATGGGTACAGCACGGACAATTCCATAGTCCGCCTGAAAACGAGCGGTAGAACAGCCTGGACATTTGCTGCTTCGAAGGATATTTAGTTAGGAGCAGTTCGGGTACAGCACAGACAATTCCATAGTCCGCCTGAAAACTAGCGGTAGAACAGCATGGATATTTGTTGCATCGACGGATTTTTTCTGCCTGTGTGAAATAGGCCTAAATCTCCAGAGAGAAAAATTATCTCCTCTGCTTCCAATTGAATTAAGGGGCACTCGTTACTGGACTAAATTCACTGAAACTCACAAGTAGATTCCTTAATAACGACTAGAGATTAATTAAATTACAATAATTTCCCAACTGGAATATCCCCACCTCAACGTTCTTAATAACAGTAGAAAAAGGTGTTTCAAGAAACTGTCAAGTGAGAATGGATTTAGAGACTAACTCTATCTTCAAACAAATTTGGAACGTTAATTCCACTAAATTTGTAGTTTGTTGGTGATTTTTTTTATTGGAAAAGAATCATAAGACATTGGCACTTTAAAAAGAAAATTAATTTTGCTGTATAGGCTTTACCGGAACGCGTGCTGGCTAGAAAAAAATATTGAAGAACTGGAACGTCGTTCCGGTCTCTACACCACTGTATGCAATATGGAAAGGAGGGTGTGAAACAAACGGGAGATAAAGATTCTCTACAACTTCTTCGTTTGTTTTGAAGTTTAACGACAACCACGAGAAACTTTAGTGTCTTCTAGCCAAAGATATCGGTGCTTCTAGCTATTGGAGTCGGCCTTTAGTGATCCCTCATTGCTAATTTGATGCCACAGATTCCATAGAAAGAAAAGAATCAGAGCCCTGAGGCAAGCGCCTCACCCATGCCACATCTGAGATCGAACCTGGTATCTTCTCGGACGAAGCCAGAAACTTACTCATCTGACTGCTGCTCCCTGCTGCACCTGAGGAAGTTTGGAAGCATTTTAAAAAACACTGGGGAAATACAATGTAATAACATCTACAAAGAATAAAAAAATATATGTGCTTCGGCAAATAGCTGAGTATCGTGTAAGAAAATTCGCATCAGACGAATTCTTGTTGATCAAGGATTTGCTGTACAAATTTTATATAAAGGATGGACCTAAAGGTACCTCCAAATTTTAAGAATTAGCATTTACCAACAGAGAACAAACAATACAAAACTGGCGTATTAAAACCATTTATACAATAGTATTTTCGTCGTGCCCACGATTTCAGGCGGTGATTTTCCACGATTTAGGCAGCCTCAATCAAAAGTTTGCAGCTTAGGATCACCGATGAAACTGCAAACATTTTTCGCTTTTCTGTCGATTTGACGTCATCTGGCGCCTTTGGATTGCCCTGACTGGCCTCATAATTCACATTTCCCTGCAAGAGGGGATTGTATGTTCCCTCTTGCAGGGAACATACATTTCAACCGCTTCCGTTCCATAGTGCTGTCGGTACTCCGAAGCAAGAACATTTACCCCCAGAGTGCTCATTCAGAAGTCTGCAGTGATTCTTCTCTCATGGTTCAGGAAATAGTCTACAACTAACCCACTCACGAGGAATTTCTTGAGCAGATTCTGCACCAATCTTCTATTAATAGAATCTCGCGAAATGCTCTTATTACATTTCTCTGACTCTTAAATGATGAATATGATGCTCAACGGTGTAGTGCACTTCATTCTTTGCAAAAAATCGCCCCAAAGCTGCCTGTAAGGAATGGCAATAAATGTTTAGTAAAATTTCATGGAATTACGATATTTGGTTTATGTATGAAAAGGACAAGAGGTACTTTTAGAATGCCCATAAAAACAAGGAGCATTTTAAAAACAGTAATGAAAATTGGGATGTTACACAACATTTCATTTTATAACCACTAGAAGTATACGTTTGACCAATGTGCCACTTCTTAGTGGGGCAGCGGAACATGAGCCTCTGGTAAAACGGAATCTCAAAACTACAGTGCTGAAAATGGTAAGGGATCACCCAGGTAGAAGTGAAATTTCCACTTCTGTCGGGGATATTTTGTTTGTTTGGAAGTTTAATGTCCACCATGAGCGACTCTGAAGGCTGAATATAACCAGTCGCCCGTCCCTAATTTGGTGCCACTGGTTCCAGGGAAGGGACGGAGTCAGCGCTGTAGCACAAACACACCACTTATGCCTCATCCGGAACTTGCCGCCCTGCTTCCCCAGTGTTCTGTGGCGCTGGCTTCTGACGAATTATCCTAGTTGGCCACAGGTTCTAGTCCCGGAGGTGGCATGTGTGTTAAGATTGCCTGATAGCGCTGGCCTGTCGCTTTCCTGGAACCAATGGCCCTAAATCAGGAATGGGTGCCTTCTTACAGCTCTAAGAGTTACTCATGGTGATTGTTAAACAACGAAGCAGGAAAAAATATATATATCCGGGACTCTAGCATTTTCTTCTTCTTCTTTTTTTTTTTTTTTTGATTGGAGGTTTGACGACCACCGTGAGCAACTCAATGGGCTATAAGCAGTCGCCCGTCCCTAATTTAAGGCCACTGGTTCCAGGGATGAGAGAAAGCCAGTGCCGTGAGACAAACACAACATCCATGCCTCAGCGGGATTCGAACACGGACCCTCACGCACGAATGTTCGTAAGCCATCGCTTAGACAACTACGCCACCGGGGCGGCGACTTTAGCATTGGCACAACTCGGACAATTTGCCAGAGACCGGCGCTTCTGACCACTTAGCATCTGGGGCTTCTAATACAGTTTCAACACTGCTGTCCGCGATTCTATGGAATATCCTTTGCGGATGGCAAGCACGCTCAGTGACTTTCTTTTGGTGATATTGTAAGATTCGCTAGTCCCCAGTCATAAAAAATAATTATAAATGTATGTATGCATATGCTCATTCTCACGTGGAATTTCTTTGCTCGTGCCATTTTGGGGCAGAGCGGACGAAATCAGCATGTTTTAAAGCTGTTGCTGTCAGATACACGCGGTTAGCCGCATTACAGTCGACTTAGTACATAAGTGTTTGAAGTGTATTTTACCTGTCTTGTGTGGCAATGGGATTATTTCAAGGGCACGTTAATGAGAGAAACTGAAGCTTAAGGGTGTTTGCAGGTATTTTCAAGTGGGTGAGGATCAATTCCGGAACCCGATCAAGTGGGAGTGGAAATTTTCTGAAGTTTTTAAGAGAGAAAAGGGACACTTTTGGAAGTGCAAGAGAGACCGGCGGGACCTTGGTTTTCCAGGGAGAGGTCGGGTCAAACATTAGCGTCAGAGCGAACAAAACGAGCTTTTTTCCGGAGAACGATCGATGTTTCTTCGCATAGTTGCCGCGTCGGTTTATGTGAAGCAGGGAGTTCGGGTCTGGGGTCCATATAGCACGGACAGAGACTTAAGTCAAGGAAACATTCCATCAACCTGCCCTTCAATAAATTTCAAGCCACATAGCTTTTAGTGAAACAAACTGTTTCTGATTTGTTATTGTTACGAAGGGTCCGAACTCTTTATTTTTCATAGTGTGACTCTACGGAACGAATCAACAAAATTGTGTGATGGCTCTCACTGGATGGCAGCTATGTTAAGAAAGAGATAGAAAGGAGAGAGGGTCGTTACACATATCTTTGTCAGTCGTGTGTCATGGATAATTTCGCCTATGAGCGATTGAAGACACTCAGTGATAGTGCATTATTTTTATTTAACAATTTTACCTGGTAGTTGAAGCGTATGCTTTTAATTCTTGTCTGCTAATAAGAGTCCTCTTATTGTTTTTGTTGTCTTCGTTTCGGTTTAATGCACTTTCTTGTTTCTTTATTATTTCACTACTAGTAAAAAATAATTACGCGTTGTTGTTTTTCGCTCCTGCTACATCATATTTACATAGTTTCGTAACAGTACATTAATATTTTGTGTACTACCAATAATTTGTTTTCTATCAGAAATTATTGGTCATCTTGTCTCATGCTTTATTAAGGTAGTATCCATATGTTAAAATATGTGCATGTATAATATTCAGGGTAAGTCGTAAATCTGATGCCATAACAAAAATTTACTGTATGTGATATTTTGATTGCGACTAACTGAATTATTTTAATACTTAGATTCCATTATCTTTTACTGAAAGTAGCTTAACGTAAAATCAATGTAAAACAAAAGTGCACAACAATGTGGACTAATTTTATTCATTGCCATGTTTTTAATGTTTCCAGGTTCTTTTGAGAAAAGGGATCCATTACAAAATGGATATGTGAAACTAAATTTGAAGGAGGTAATAATATCTTAAATCTTTATAACAAACAGTTTTGAATTGAATTCGTAAAATGTATTTTATTTGTTTTCGTGTTGGCGCCAACATTACCGAACTTGGTTAAGATCGACAAATGTCTGTGTTACAAGCACGTGTTTTTCTTGGTGTCTGTGCTATAGCGTCCTTCGGATGCAGTTTAAAGCTGTCGGATACGTTGTCTGTTATCTTTGAAAGCATCAAATATTTACAACTGATAGACTCAAACACTTTGGATACTGCACCGATCTAACTACCGTACACTACTGTTTGTGCAAATTGCAACACCATGAAGGGCTACTCGTATTAGCTTGAAACTTACAGGATATGCACAACAGTTTGGGACATGCAAATGTGTAAAATGTCAGTGAAAATGCGCATGCGGTTTCAGAGCAACGTCCTCTGAACTGTTCGGTCTTGAGTATAAAGAGCTGGCTCAAACGAAATGTTGCAATCAGTGAAGAACTGAGACTGAGTCGAAAGGGTGTTTCTTGTGTCTCACTATGCCCCGTTGCCGAAGAAGGTTCGTTATGGACACTTGAAGGACTTTGAGCAATGAAGGGTTGTTGAAATGAGAGAAACTGGATTTTCATCCCTCGAAATTGCGGTCTTAGTGAGCGATGGGTTTGCCTCCTCGGGGCGCTCCGTGGTAACAACGGCACACACAACAGCAACTAAGGTCTGTGTGAATCTTGGAGAGGTGCCAGCTAGTTCTGTGTGACATTGGCGAAAAGACCCCCAACTCAATGGGTTTTGTTCCAGAATCCTTAGGTTGGATGACCAACTGGAACCCTCAGCTGTGGGCTAATCCCCCACACTGATGTGCTTACCTGATTAAAAAGACAAAAGGAAATCAATATCCGGACTCAAATGTGGGATATGGTGGACCTACCACACTTGAGAAAGACGGTCCACCACGGAATCGACCTAGACTTTCTAAACGGCGTATGAGAAAGAGATCTCGGCTGAGTGAATGTAAGATTATTGTATGGAATACTGACAAGATGAATGAGGTGATTGAGGAGATGAATAAGTATAGACTGGATGTAATGTGTGTAAGTGAAACCAAAAAGAAAGAAATTGGGGGAGAAGAAGTGAATGGCACAGTGAGTGTGTGGTCTGGAGTATTGGATAATGTGAGAGGACGGGCTGGTCTGGTGTATGTGTGATTTTAAGTGAAAAGATGAAGAACAACTTGATTCACTATAGTTGCGTAAGTGAGAGAATTCTCTGCATTCGTTTGAAAGTGAAACTTCAGAGAATCGTAATTGTTGTAGTGTATGCTCCTTGTGACTCTGAACCTTCTGATAAGAAGGACGATTTCTGGAATGAGCTAAAACTGTTTTAAGCCAGTTTGGTGCTAAAGAAAAAGTTATAATAGCAGGAGACTTCAATGCTAGAGTAGTTGTGCAGAATGCAATTTCTGACAATGTTCCGGGTAAGTTTAATGATCCTTGTGTGAATGATAATGGTGAAAGATTAATTGAACTCTGCGTTGAGAATGGTTTGTGTGTATCTAATACATTTTTCAACCACAAATATATCCACACATATACTTGGGAAAATCGTACTCTTAGTCAAAAGAGTGTGATAGATTTTGTTGTCTACGATCAGCGTCTGAAACTCTTTGTTGTTGACATCCGTGTGATGAGAGGTGCGGATGTTGGTTCTGATCATTACTTGGTAGTGTCATAAGTGAAACTTAAAGTTGGTTGGAGGAAAAAGGAATAGGAAGACACCCAGGATAGAAAGAATAAAGGTTGATAGGCTCCTTGAAGATCATCAGCGTTATTCTGACTTACTCAGAGAACGACTGAAGGAGCTGAAGTCTGGTGAGAGGGATGTTGTAAAGAAGTGGAAATGTTTTAAGAACTGTGTTGTCACTGCTGCTAAAAAGGTCTGTGGCACCACAATTGTGGGTAACAATAGAGGTGATGTGTGGTGGAATAGTGAGATTGAAGAGGCAGTAAAGCGAAAGAAGGAAGCCTATTTGGGGATGTTGCAAGGTAGAGTCTCTGTGGATGAATAGTGAGATTGAAGAGGCAGTAAAGAGAAAGAAAGAAGCCTATTTGGGGATGTTGCAAAGAAGAGTCTCTGTGGATGAATATCGCTCAAAGAAGCGTGAAGCTGCTAAGCTGGTTCGCCAGAGTAAGACAAATGATAGGAAGGAGAAGGTGAAAAGGCATGAACTAGCTTTTTGGAAAGATAGGAAGTTTTTCTGAAAGTACGTGAGACTCGGGAAAAATAGGGGAAACAAAGTTGTAAGTTTTGTGAAGAATGAGATCGGGGAAATGATATAGGAGCCCAATGAGTTAAGTGAAAGATGGGGTGAATGTTTCTGTGAGTTATTAGATCCGGAAAGCAAAGATGATTCTGAGACAGACGCAGATGATGTCACAGTGAGGGATGGAAGCACAGGAGGGATCTCAAGAGAAGAAGTGTGTAAAGCTCTAAAATCTTTTCAGAACGGTAAGGCTTCAGGAGTTGATATCATAACTGCCGAGATGTTGAAATATGGTGGTGACTCTGTAATTGACTGGTTAACGGAAATTTGCTAGTTGTGCTGGGAATTAGGAACGGTCCCTCGGGATTGGAACGATGCTATTATTGTTCCCGTGTATAAGGGAAAAGGTGATCAGACTGAATGCAAGATCTATCGTGGTATTAGCCTACTAAGTGTGCCAAGGAAAGTGTTTGGTAAGGTTGTTATTGAAAAGGGACGGGGTCTTACATCAGAGAAAGTGTGGGATGTCCAGAGTGGTTTTATGCCTGGTAAAGGCTGCACTAACCAGATTTTTGCATTACAAACGATGATTGAAAAGTGTATGGCTGCTAGTAAGAAAGTTTTTGCTGCCTTCATAGATTTAGAGAAAGCTTACGACAGAGTAAATAGAACACTTTTGTGGAAGGAATTGAATGAATATGGTGCTACTGGGAATCTACTTAATAGTGTAAAAGTCATGTATGCTGGTAATAGAGCTTGTGTACGAGCCCAGCAAAAACAGTCTTGCTGGGCCAGCAGTGGGCCATTGCTGGCAGCCACCACTGCCAGCAATGGCGAAGCACTATGTTGCCGCTGCCGAACCGTCAATAAAATGTCCGGGCGGCCAACAGAAGGGCCAGCAGTTCAGGCCAACAGTTGTCATCCCATCAGTTGGCATATGCCACAACAGGGCCATCAGTGGTCCATCACAGGCAGTAGCTGCCACAAGTGGCCCTTCAGTGGCCCTGCAAGCACGTGCCAGAAATGATGGCTAGCCTAATGTGGTCCGCTAGTGGCAGCCAGCAACCACGTGACGTAACTGATCGCTTGCCGAATCTTGTCCGCCAATTTCCCAGTAGTACCCATAATAATAATAAAAAAAAACAAAAAGAAGGATAACCGCAGTTTCCTAAAGCTACAATTTTTTTTTCTACCCTTACGAAGCTTATGGATTAACGCAGTGCGCTGGGGAAATTTTCTCGACAGACCGGAAAAACGCCCGTTTGCGTCTGACGAGATTCGATCCTGGGCCGTTTTGCGTGGAAGCCGCGCTCACTACCGACCGGACTAATTCACTTCGCTCGGATACGTGCTGGAAGCTATCAGTTTAGTATGCAATTTGTAATCGAATGCTTCCCTCTTTCATTTTATAATATTGCGAGGTATTTTTCATAAAAGTCAGTTTCATATAATTGATAAATTAATTTTTTCAACGTAACGATAGTTTTTTTTTTTACCTTAAGGGAACGTCACTTATTTTCAAGGCGTGTACATACTTAGAGTCGCTTTCCAAAGTTTTGAACTGTCCTTGCCGTCTTGAAAAGAGATTGTTGAATAAATATATATTTACCCGGGTTCATGTCACATTCTGTTACATTTTTAACGTTGTGTCTTTCCTTTCCGTTGTCCGAAGCTACATTTGTTTTAAAGAGTAAAAGATATTTTATTTTACTTCTCGTTATTTTTAGAAGCCAATTCCTCTCAGTCTTGTGTATTCAACCCATGGATGAGTACACCACATAGCGTTGCTTTTTTTTTCTTTCAAATAATTAATAAATTTTGTACGTATATAATTCTTTTTTTTTCCAACAAACGCTATTTTAATGGTTTTCCAGGATATGTGTTTCAAGCGGTTTCAAATTTTTTCTTGTTATTCATCCACTCCATTCCATGAATTGTTATTCATGAGAATGGAGTGAGTGTATTTCATGGCTGTAATCTAGTATTTCACGGCTTAATCTGATATCTTCGTCGACGTAAAATTTTATTAGGAAATTAATTCGCCTCTCCACATATGGATTTTTTTCTTAACATCCACTAAAATAACACGATGGCGACAACGTCGTCTTCAACTAACTGGTACTATGAGAGACACAGCAAGTGTTGCTTCTGCGCATGCAGCAGTCCCGATGCTTCCACCTGCTGTTGGGGGTTGCATTGGTTGCCAGCAACGGGCCACTAGTGGCACTTGCTTGGAGGCCCACAATTCACGGCGATGCTGCAGGGCCATCAATGGCTCGCCAACTGATAGCGCTGCCACCAACGGACCACTACCAGGCCGTGAGCGGCTAATTTCAGCCAGCAGTGACCCATCACTGCCAGCTGGTGGCCAGCAGTTTCCCAGCACTTGTGTTTTTGCAGGGAGTGAATGGTGTTTTATCAAAATGGTTTTCTATTGGTGCAGGAGTTAGACAAGGTTGTGTAATATCACCATGGCTGTTTAATATATTTATGGACGCGTGCATGCGTGATGCCAAAATAGATGATAGTAGTTTATGTGTTTGTGATATCCTTGTGTGCAGATTGCTGTATGCTGATGACACTGTCCTGCTGGCAGAGAGCAAAAGTGAGTTGCAGAGTATGTTGACTCGGATGTACGAAGTTTGCATGAAATTCAAACTGAGTATAAATAAGGGAAAAACCAAAGTTATGGTGTTTGAGAGAGGAACAGGTAGCACTGAATGTAATGTAAGTATAAACGGCACTGTGATTGACCAGGTGAATGAGTTTGTGTACTTAGGAAGCATGTTTGACAGAGAGAACAAATTGGATGGTGAAATTAGTAGGCGAGTGAATTCTTCATTGAACGTCATAGCTGCTCTGGGAGGTTTTCACAGGAATGATGGGTTCTCTAGAGAGTCCCGCATGGCTGTGTATGAAAGTGTAATTGTTCGTACTCTGATGTATGGCAGTGCTGCAGAAGAAACATAGGAGTCGTTTGTGTGCTGAAGAAATGCGTAACTTACATGGGGTTTGTGGCAAGACACGGTCTGATTGTGTGAGGAATGAAGATGTGTTGCAGTTGTGTGATGTGAAGCAAAATGTTGTTAGCAAGGTGGAGACCAATATGCTTTGGTGGTTTGGCCAAGTAGAAAGAATGAGTGATGAGAGGCTTACTAAGAAAACCTTTTTAGTCCAAGTGGCAGGAAAAAAAGGCAGGGGATGGCCAAGGAAGACATGGGTGGATCAGATTCAGGAGTGTCTGCATGAGAAAAAGATTATGAGTATGAAGTACATAAAAGATCTTGTGTACGGCATGTAATGGATATCAGTGAAGCCCGAGTTGTATGTCAAGATCGCTGTAAGTGGAGAAGTTTGATACGGGAACAGTAAGTAAAAATATCTGGTAGTTTGTATTTCTTTTTGGAGCTAACCTCTGAATCTCAGAGAACAGCTTAGTGATATGTATGTATGTATGTATGTATGTAATCTGTCCGTGATGGCATCTCAGTCATTTCCATCACCTCTGAAATTGTTAAATGTATGTATGTATGTATGAAATTGCACTTAAACGGGACGATACGTCAGTACGGTAATGCGAACGTGACATCAGTGGATGGATGAGGCTTCGACTTCGACGCACTGAAATTGGGAAATGATGGACCGCCAAATCGCCCGACTACACGGGATAACAGACACCTCCCCAGCACGGCAACGATCGATCGCACAGGCAGCAGTGGAGCTCTATCACAGGTCAGGTTTTGTCCTGTAGCACAGTTCGACATCGTCCACTTAACGGAGGACTGGTTGCTAGCAGCCCATTGCTGCGCATTCCTTTTACCCTCAACCACAGATGCCTCGGGCTGCAATGGGGTCTCGAACACAGACATTAGTTTGGGGCGCTATTGAGTTCAATTCGCGATCTCGCCAGATTCGAATGGAACCCTCAACAGCCAGCAATACATCAGCAGTGTTTAGAGGCAGAGCTGATACACTTCCTTCAAAGTTTTCCTGGCGCTATATTCCAGCAGGACAATGCTTGGCCATATGTGGCCCAGAATGTCCAAGACCTCTTCTATGCACGGCAGATACCGGCGTTTTTCCCTGGCTTTCACGTTCGCCGAATATATCCCCGATCGAACATGTCTGAGCCATGGTAGCTAAGCGACTGGCCCGTCAAGAGCCACTGCCCCAGTTACCACAAATGAACTCTACTCTCGCATAGAAGCAGCCTGGCAGGCTATTCCCCATGATGATATCAAAAACCTCTTTCATTCAATGCCACGCGGTGAAGAGGCTGTTCTTGTTGCTCGAAGTGGTTTCACACCATACTGAGTTTTGAAGCGAAAGAATCTTGTGCAGCTCTACAAATCTAATCAGACATCTTCTGTAACATGTGGAACCTGTGATACAAATTTCATTTGGATAGCGCGATTCTTTTTTTGGTGCAATTTTCACAAACAGTAGTATATTTATTAACAAAATAAAATGCATAGACCATAGGTGTTGATGACTACATTAGAGCTATAGACAGTCATCCGTCCCTTATTTCGACTTATAACATTATAACAATATGCAACTCTTAAGGCTACCGTCACCCGTCCCAGATTTCGAGTTGCTCGCTCCATGGACCAGCAGCCAATGACTCATCCCTCGGCTACCAAGGCCGGAAATAATACAGATGAAGCATGGTTTTTTGTTATAGACATATTCAGAAGGCCAAACTGATGAATATACATAGAAGTCGAGCACGTCGGGTTTTTTACTTGATCTACAAAAATCAAGAAGAATATATTAATAGCGCAGTAGTCTAATAGTTCGCTTCTGAGCGTTGGCTCGAGGGTGCACGAGTTCGAGTCTCCATAAGGTATGCGAGATGTGTTTATTTTACGGCACTGGCTCTCTCTCTCTTTCCTAGAACAAGTAATCCTAAACTAGAGACGAGATACTGCTTACAACCCGCACTGCTGCTTACGATGGTCGTTAAACATTAAAACAAACAAGCGAAAAAAAAAACACATTGAAATAAGTCGTAATGTACAACTGGGAAACACACATCTCTTCTGGATCTCTCTGTACCTACCCTGTAAAGGTGCATGCCACGTGTTAAGAGCCCTAAATATATATCTCATTTTTGTATTTCTGTTATCTGCAAATTCTAATTTTCGTAAAATTGATTATTTCTTCACACCATATTATAATTTCTTGAAATGTTAATAAATGATCTTTAGTATTGATTTTCCAACACTAGCGAAAATAATTTGTAAAGTTGCACGAAATGGGCGTGTATCAGTGTTTTATGTCGTGCAATTCTGAGCCGAATAACTCACATTTCGTTTTTACCTCGTTTTCACCAGTTTTCTAAGAAAATAATTAAAATGCTTCATTCCATTAACAGAGATTGGAGGATGATACTACAAAATAAATAAAGAAAGTGATAAGGGCCAAAAACTGCTAAGTTGGATTGTTGAACTGACCACGTTCTAGTGTTTCAACTAATTTGCATTCATTTTTGTGCCTCAATCAGTTCCTTGTCATAATACACTTTTTGGCACACTTGTTATGCATCTGTATTAGACGTATTTCTTGTTCTATTGCTCTTATCTTAGCTATAATGTTTTTATTTAGATGAGTTCCTGCTTTTATATTTAAATCAGTTTTGTTACTACCCAGTCTTAGCATAAATACTGTTACAAACGTTCGACAGATGGCGCGCACCTGGTGTGCAACGTCACCGACCAGCCAGGTGGCATGAATTGGCTGGTGCATCATTGTGCGTTCAGTCACAGAGGAGATAACGTGTTTCGTGAAGTACTTGCCATGGAGTGGGGCGATTATTAGAATCGTGTTGCTGCAATAGTGCTGCACAAAGTTGGAAAATCGGCTTTCGAGATTTTCAACACGCTGAAGAAGCTGAAATTCAGCCGAATGTTTGTCTACAGCACAATAAAAGGTTCCTTGAGACTGGGACCGTCGCTGATCACCGCAGAACGAGTCGGCTGCGTACCATGAAGACTGCTCGCCTGGTGAAAGCAATGGCAGCAGCGTATTTGACGAAATCCTCTCAGAAAGAAATCAGTGATGGCTGGTGAGCTGAACATATCAAGAATGTCGGTGTCACGCGTGCTGTGTAGTGACCTAAGGGTGAGAGCTTACCTGCAGCGTACAGGGTACTTCCTCGTCCCACAACTGAAGCAGCAGAGGGTGCTAAAAGTGAAACGTTTGTTGCAGCGTTACGCAGACAATCGCCACAGACAAATCCTTTTCATTGATGAAAATATTTTCACTGTTGAATAGGCTTTCAACCGCCAAAATGACGGAGTGTATGCGTCAACCTCACGAGAAGCTCAGGAGAAAGCTCCAAGGATCATGAGGTGCCATCATCCTGCTTCTGTCATGATTTGGTCCTACGAGGGTACCATGGAGCTCCATATCTATGAGAAAGGAGTGAACACATCCGCCAAAGTCTACCAGGACAGGGTTTTGGAGCCAGTGGTCAAAAATGTGAATCTCACCGTCTTCTAAAACTTACAGTGGAGCTTTCAGCAGGATTTCGCACCTGCCCACAAGGCCAAGTCAACTCAGGAGTGGCTTCAGGCAAATTTTCCAGACTTCATTTCTTCAGCTGATTGGCCTTCAAGCAGCCCAGACCTCAACCCATTGTACTAAAAGTTGTGGGCCACACAGGAGAACATGGCCTGCAGAAAGAGACACCCCAGTATTGACAGTCTCAAATGATCTTTGGTGCGGGCAGTAGCACCTTCCCCTGTGGAGACCCTGCGTAAAGTTATTGATGAGTGGCCACCACAGATACTGAAGGACTGTGTGAAGGCAAAAGGATGACATTTTGAAAAGGGATTGGTACCATGTATTCACAAGTGTACTACTTACATCATATCACAAGTATATTAAAATATCTTTAGATTTCTTTTTGAATACTTTGTAACAGCATTTATGGTAAGACTAAATAGTGTTTTTTTAAATGTAAAACATGTGCTTCTTATCTATGAGTTCTGCTCTCCTTTTATTACTCTAATAATAAATTTCACATTTGTGCCTTGATTGCATTTACAATATTCGTAATATATATTTTTCATTTCTGCATTATAATTCTTATACAAAATATGCCAATAAAATTCGGCGAATTCTGTCGTAATACGTTAAAGGAAAGGTTGTGAAAGGTGCAATAACTTGCACAATGCAGTAAAGTACGTCAGCAAACATGTCCGTAACCGTCACGAAGGTGTGAAAAAGGGTGTGGCACAGACAGCTGATATAGGTGCACGTTGTTAGCTGACAAAAATGGAGCAAAGAACCAATAACAAATTCTGCTTCAAACTGGGAAATGCTTCAAATTAAATCACCCACCGTATTCTCCTGATGTGGCACCGCCTGACTACTTTTTCCTCCCTCACACTGAAATTAGCCCTAAAAAGGAAAAGATTACCGAGCATCTCAGACATCCAAGCGAAAGTAACGACCCAGCTGAAGACGATAACAAACGAGTACTTTTCCCATGACTTCCAGAAGTTATACGAATGATGCCATAATTTTATTGTCGAGAGGGATTATGTCGAAGGCCAGTAAAGTAAGTTTTTCTAAATATTACGTGTTATTCGTTTTTACCGCGCATTCACCAAACTTTATTGACACACCTTGTATTTGTGTCAGTTTCATAATTTAAGTTCTTTTTTGTTTGGAGCAGTTTATTTTGTATTTTTGACCAATTCCTGAATCGTAGTTCTAAACCGTGCTTATTTTTTCTTTTATCAGTGGCTGAGCACATCCCTTCAGTGTTAGCAAGTCGTAGAGTTGCACCGTAGTGCATATATCTCATGGATTTCCTGTTGTTTATGTTATTTTCATTTATTTATAGAACGCTCTATTTCACCAGAACGACACAATAAATACTTGGTGCTCAAAAATATCCAAGTTGATACCTCAGATGTATGACACTGGTTATGTTTCAAATGTATATTTTTACATATATATAAATATTTTTAAATTTGTGTGAAATATATTTTATTATAATTCTTATAAGATTCTTTCTAGAAGGAAATATATTTTTACGGTTTCACTTGCACGTTTGCGTTTGTGAAGAAAATGTAACAGTTAATTCTTGTAGTAGTTTTAATTTGTTCTGTAAATGCGCAAATATTTTTAAAAATCGTTGATTTTATATGATGTAAAAATATTAATCTGCCTATTATTTTATTATCCTCAAACTGTGAAACGTTTTATTATGTAAATTATTTTTATTCAATATTTATTCCTTGACTTTCAGTATCAAGAAATATTTTTGAAATTCAGCGAATTTTCTTAAAAAAATATTTTGTTGTCACTAGTTTTTTTTTCTTGTTTTTTTTTTACCGTTAGAAAGTGGCCTTTTCTGCTCGTTTTTGTTCTTTTAAAATCTTTTTTTTAAACTTTGTGTTGAGAAAAAAATATTTTTGATTAAATAACTTACTAAATTATTAGCTGTTTATATTTATTAACTTCGCATATAGAGGAAAATTTTTAAACGCTAAATGATGTAATTAATGATCGCGATTATTTGGTCTTTAATTTTGTACATTTTGCTGTAATGCAAATTGCCATGACGTTATACATGTGAAATGAATCACAGTAAATTCTGTATCTGCCAGGCATAAAGGTTTAAAAATAAAAACAGAGAAATAAAAGTACAATAATTAATCCATCAACAGGAGCTGAATAACATTAAATGTATTTTGCTACTATTCTAACACATTTCATCATTTAATTCGTTTTTGTTTCCGTGCAATTCAATACTCCTTCTCGTAGTGCTATCTTATTTACTTGAATACTGTGAGGTAACTACAGACTCAGTGTTCGTTACTAGAACGATTAAAAGAAAAATTTGTATAACGCTTATGTAATCACGTTGCCAACCCATTTTAAATTAAATCGCTCCTAGATGCAATTTAGTGAGCTTGTGATTTTTTATGTACATAAAGGAAAATTAAATTGCAGATTTTGTTCTTAATCCGTAAGTCTGTGCCGACCCCTAGGGTCTCTAACATGCACCTACAACAACGTTCGTTGGTTGGTGATACAAGCTTTACGATATTTCTAAAACAGACATACATACAGCTGGTGTTACCCACCATCAGAAGACAAACCCGTTATCGATGTTTTTCCCGGGATTTGAACACAGAGACTGAAGGTACAGATTGACCCTTTATGTAGCGCTACCGATGTTGCAATGTGGCGAAGTTCCAAGGGATGGGATTACACATTTTAATAACGACGAGTCTTTACTCCAGAAGCCTCAGCTTCTCGTGGCTTCCGAATTACGGTGGGTGATCAATGACACTAACTAGGGCTTTTTTTTAAGCTTCAGAGCCAAGTCGAGCGCGCAAGCTATTAGGCACTGCCATTCACAAGAGATTGCCGTGCTCTCTAAACCATTCTACCGCATGGACGACAAGGAAAAGCGGTGGAAAATATTTAAGCACCTGCATTCTTGCAACATGCTTAAGTATTTACGCGTCGCTTATCGCCCTGTGCTTGAGTAGTCTACGAAATGGATTCTGAGACCCAGTATTGCTTGATTGAGCTTCAATTCTGTGCAAGAGATGGCTATCACGTTTTTATTTAAAGTGGTTCTCTACTTTACATGTAACCACAGGATCTATATTATGGACGGGCGATTTCTTCTAACCCTCGATGCTCGTGGTAATCGTTAAATGCACTTTACCCAAAAAATGTGACCCAAAGTACTGAATATACAACTTTATCCCGGGGCTTTTTATTCCCAGGAAGTATTACGAAGGTGATTACACTTCCTATGTATCTTCTGATAAACTTACCCAAAAAAGTTGCTTGTTTTGATGAAAACTCTTAATTATGAGTATGTTTGCTCAGTAAAACTCTAAAATTTTGTCAAAGTTTTAAGATAGGAAGTTCCATGTTCCAGGCAGAACTCAAAATATTGGGAGAGCATGCAGTGGAAACGAACTACGTTTTAGGTTGTTACTCTAACCTCACATGCGACCGAGTTTGGCCCGGGCTCGAATCCCGTTAACCATGTGCGTTGCGTTTGTTCGTTGACGCTGATTCCATCACTCACCTTGTACCGGTGGCCCTAAATTAGGGACGGATAACTTCCTGCAGTCTTAGACGTTCATAAAAGCCCCAGTCCTAGATTGGTCAGAGGCGCAGGTCACTGGCTAATCGTCCAAGCCGATACGCAACTTCGGATGAGGCATTGGCTTTATCCCTGCCCTGAACCCAGTGGCCCTAAATTAGGGACGGGAAACTGCATACACCCTTAGATACCCACAACTGTTGTTAAACGCCGAAAAAAGAAAATAATTCTAAACTGAAAAAGAAACCCTAAAATGTCCAGAATAAGTCTTAAAAACTTTCGATTCCTCTGAAGTAATTTTCATACCGCATTAAATTTTGCATTATTTGGAAGGAAAGTAATGTGCAGCACATTTATCAAAAAGTTTGACATTCTCTTAGCAGCTGTAAACGAAGATTTAAAAGATAGTACCCGGCTTTGTCATGATGCCGTGAGGAACCCTGAGCTGTCTGTATAAAGCTGTAAAATGTTGGTGTAACACAGAAGGGAAACAAATGTTTTATACGAAATGCATCAAAATTTATGGGATCAGTGAAAAACAATATTTGCAGGCCTTACGTGTTTCGCAAGAGCGCGTTTTATGAGAACCACATGTCATTTTCCTAACTTCAGGGGCAATAAGCCACAAGTTCGTGGATTCACAAAATTCCTTAGATCACGGGTACCTGTTTGTTCACAGCACCATCCTGTCTCTCTCTTAATATTTTGTACAATTTTTTATGGGAATGATATACTGACAGTAGCTACGCGTATGTTTTAATAAGCAATTTTTTGTACCGTTTGTGTGTAGTTGGCTTACTAAAAACACTGCATAAATAAAAACTTCACCTAACGTGAACTAACTACGAGTCACTCAAATAAAGTTCAAGAAGTTGTCACTTACAGCTAATCCTTTATTGCTGTCAATAGTAACTTGATCATTTGCACTTCAACAATGTGAGATCAACGAAACTTGGGTTAATATCCACAATAACAATTAACTATGAAACACAACACTGGAACTTGAGTTAATATCCACTATAACGCTTGACTACGAAACACAGCACTGTCATTAAAGTAGAACTCGTAGCCTTCAAAAATACTTAAACGGCAATTAACCAGACCGGTATCCAAAAGGAGGGTTAATGTTCACCATAAAAATCCCCCTCTCACAGCTACTGCGTAGCCATTATATCTCTCGCCTTCTTCTTATCACACGCATACGTCACTTACGTACTAACCTCAGGGTGTTGCCAAACCTCCATTCATGTGAGAAAGAAGATATCACGTTAAGTTTGGAAAGTGCAGAAGAGAACAAACTCAAAGTTATATAGGAAAAGGAACTAAAAATTAAAGTTAACATAGAACATACGACACATTTTTGATTGGAGGTTTAACTACCACCGTGAGCAACTCGATGGACTATAAGGAGTCGCCAGTACCTAATTCAGGATCACTGGTTCCAGGGAAGGGAAAGAGCCAGTGCCGTAAGACAAACATAGCATCCATACCTCACCGGAATTCGAACCCGGACCCTTCTCGGACGAATAGGGATAAACCAGCGCTTAGAATACTGCGCCACCAGGGGCAGAAATTTTGGTATGGCGACTAGTACTAAAAATAACAAACGGAAGAAAAATAGTTTTTTTTTTAAGTAACATGAAATGTTTACTACCTATTTATATCACAGTAAATCCATTTCTACAGGAACAGAGGGGAGGGGGGATCATCATGTGACTTCTCCGGGTGTTTTTGTAATTTTTTAAAATTAATATGTGAAGGCAGAAAGGTTTCTTATTAATACTAAAATCTTAATGATAGTATAATTTAAGAATACTCGAGTATTGTAAATAGTGTAAATATGGTGATTTCAGATTGATCCTGATGAAAAATATTTTGAATTTATTAGAAATATCTGGATACATCCATACGTCTAAGTATACTAACAGAAAAATTGCTTGTCAAATTTGTAAAATAGAATGTGAAATGTATGAATTATGTAACAAGTGTAACTTTTTGAATTAAAGTGCTTTTTTACAACTAGTTATTGTTCTGGCATTGTTTGTCATAGGGATTCTTCATTCTGAAAATTTCTTCATGTGTATCAGTTTCCACTGTGGAATTGATTTTACGGTAATTCACCAAAATGATTTATCCTTGAATGATTTAAGCTCTCTTCAGGGACTCAACACATATTCACAAAAGCATAGTGCTGTATATAGAGTTTGTTCAAAGAACCCGAAATGGGAAGCAAATCTACTTAAAGCAAGCTTAATGCTATCTTTGCAAAACTTCTTTTTCTGTAAATGTATAATTTACACCGAATCTACGTATCTACGCAGTATTTCCACAAAAAATGTTTGCAACAACTCCACCTTTTTTTTTTTTTTGCTGTCTTGTCTTGTAGTCACCAGTCTGAGTTTATCATCACCACCCTGTTTAAATACACTGCTGGATGAAGTTTAAATATAGTAGAACAAAATTTATACAACTTTCGGTGTAATTTTAAATTCGCTATAAAGATTTAGCAATTCTGATCACAGAAATAAAAACAACAATCTAAATCCCTTGCTCTCTCTTAAGACAGTTAGATAAATGTGAAAGCTACATTGATTTAAAAAAAAGTCTTCTTTACTGCTATTTCTAAATGTAAAAAACCTATGCAATCTTTAGCATAGCATTATGGTTATCATTATCGGAACACCCTGAAATATCTGCATCTAATATAAATTCAGTTTTCTCCAAGTCTCTTCCACAACTATCTCTCTTGCTCAATTCTTTTGCATGCAACTCCGTATGCTTCCGAATTTCAACCACCCATCACCCACATGGTCTTTCGTGTGTTTTCTTGTCCTTTGATATCTAGTCTATCGTATTCCAGTTGTCTAACGGTGGGCAATGCTTCTAGAAATATATCCAACCCATTGCTACGTGAAGGTTTTTATTTTGATCATGATATCATCAACTCAGATTATTTTCCTAATCGATGAGTTCTTTTATTCTATCTTTATTGGTTACACCAAGCATGCACTTCGTCATGCTTCTTTTAGATGTACGCAACGTCCGTATGTCATCGGGTGCTGTATCTTGCATTTAAAGTCTATTTTTCCAGACACAGAAATCTCTTTCAGTTGAAATATATCTACTTATTTTATATTAACTTCACCAAAAATAAATAAATGTAAAAAATAAATATCAGAAATCGCGTTTCCTTGCTTGACTCCGTCATCGGTGAAATTTAAATAAAATATCGAAATACAAAATTAATACGAGTGTTACTTAACCTTTGAGACTTATACTTCTAATAAACCTTCTTTTGAATTAGATACGGCCTCTTTTTCATCACTTCATTCGCAGGGAATCTTGCCTCAACATCTTCAAGTTAATGGACTTGGTCACAAATTCCATCTACTTCAGTTTCCAAGGGAAAATCTACAAACAGATTAATGGTGCTCCAATGGGATCCTCGCCTTCAGTGGTTCTCGCGAAAGCAATACTTCGCCCAATCGAGCAATATATATTCACCAACAATCACCCCAAGGCCTACTACCTGGCTGCGATATGCGGACGATATATTCTTCATATCGCCACACGGAAAGGAAACTTTGTCGCTTTTCGTAGGTAAAATGAATGATTTCATTCCATGATCAATTTCACTATGGTGCTCGAACACAATGGTTTCTTGCCTTATCTGGATGTCTTACTGAGCAAGTTGCCTGAAAACCACCTTCGTACACAAGTCTACTATAAACCCACATCCGTCTCCAACTTGATGCTTCGCAGCTCATTCTGCCCTGCTAGTTACAAGACAGATTTCTTCCGTTCGCGAATCAGAAGAAAGAACCTTTGCAGTCTCTTCCGATGTTCTTCCTACACAACGCGAATTAAAGAACGTTACCGAATTGGCCATTGAGGCAAGATACTGCCCGGACCTGTTACATAGCTATATTCAGAAAGTCAGGATCAGTCATGTTAATCATTCTATGCCGCAACTACGCTACCTGGGATCAATTCCCTACATATAAAATGTTTCTTATCAGCTCAAGAACACGCTCAAGAATATGAACCTCTGTGTTGGCATCAGGTCTCCGACATCTTTATATGTCATGCTTCAGGGCAACTCTGACAAGCCCCCGCTTTCCAATGAGGCAGGTGTTCATGCCATCCCTCTACAATATCTGGACGGCCCCAAAGCGGTACTACATTGGAATGACCAAGCGTTCATATATAACTAGAATCAATGAGCATAAAAGGGACATAAAGAACGGTAAAGTTACAACCGCCCTATCCAGAGACGTCCAGCATAAGTCCGCTACTCTTATGTGGGATGACGTAAAGAAATCAACTGCCTACCCCACCCCAAAATCTACTGTCATTCGCGAAACTTTAGAGATAATTACCAACAGCAAATCATGCAATGACAGCGTCTCGCTGGAGTTGCCACGAGTTTGGAACCAGTTCTTCAAATAGTGAATGCCTTTTGTTTTCTTCTATGATTCAGCGTGCTAAATGAGCATGACGCCTCGAGTTTTTGAATGAATAATTACTTAGCATCTGTTCGTTTATTGTCAAGTCCAGTCACCGCGTTCAAATTGTTGAAGCGTTCTATTATCCAGTTTGCTGTCTACCTTCCTTGAAAAAGCCATCTGATTGATGTGCGAAAGCCTGGAAACTTTGATTTATAATCTACGCCAAGAAATTAGGATTATTAATATAGTTATATTATTTTTAATTTTTTTTTTCGGGTGCCACTTCCATCGCACCAGGAAAAAAACTTCTGTGTGCTTCCACTTCCATCGCACCCGAAAAAAAGCAAAAAAACTCTAACTTCGAACGAAAGAAAAAAGATGTAAACAAAACATTAAACAGGAACGGTTACGGATAACACGGTGTGAACACCGGAATATATATCTTCGTCTTCTTCTGTTAAACAGCGTACGTAGTTGTTTGTTTATGGTTAAAAAATAATCCACGTCGTCGCAAGTCTTGCTTTTTAAATAGTAAGATGCTGTTTTGTGCCCGTCATTTTTGACGAGTTGTGAGTAGTTATTTAAAATTTTGAAGATGACCATATCCTTATTGCCATTGTCCCTGATAAAGATGATAAAGACATTACGAATGGCCGAAAAGTCTGAAATCAGAGAATATTTTTGAAAAATTCACAAATCAGCCACTTAAAACCCTTGCCTATTTGTATGATAGTTTAAAACTACTGTGAAATGATACAAGCTATAGGTACTAACTATACTGCATCAGTGTGACGCTTATTACAAATCATTCAGCATCTGTGTATAATTTTTCACTTTAGAATCTTGGGATTCACTGAGAAGTACTATCAAGTGTTTTATTTGAACTTTCATACCGGAATTCCGTAAAGTGATGCATCTGTCAAATGAAGTATTGAATATTTGAATTGGTAAGCGATTTACAGATCGGGTGCTGCTGGCCTGTGGCGTGTACTCTAATATAACCTTCGATTTCATTTCCTGCCTTATGTAAATTTGGTTTACTCTCGTTACACTTTTTTCTAAGCGTATCACCACATTTTCCCTCTCGACGAATTTAACTTTGGCAACTCCTGACAATAGCTTAGTAGTCAATGATGTATTCGAGATAAGAGCTACTGTTTGAATGTTTCTACACACTATGCTATTGAACACCCTACGCTTTGTCTTTGAGCACTGTTACGAGCAATGTTGAAGTGATTATGTTTGAGATACCTTTGGTGAGCAATCTGTGTTAGACCATGATTCTTAGTTGATTCTTGATCTATGTTCATTCACGACTGATTAGCGAGCCGCCCTGGTGGCACAGTAGTCTAAGCGCTGGCTTTTGGCAGTTCGTCCGAGTTGAGTCCCGGTCTGAATCCTGGCGAAGCGTGGATGTTGTGTTTGTCTTACGCAGGGCCGTAGCTAACCGGTGAACCGCCCTCCCAGAACGGTCATGCTAGGGGCGTAAATTTATGCTCTGAGGGGAGAAAAATAGTAGAAACGGGCAACGTGTGAATAAATTTACTGAAAATGCTTATGGAAAAAGATAGTTCTACACTCTCTCAGTATTTAATTTTTAAAAAACTTTAGTTTGCCTCATATATGTAGTATTACCTCAGCTAACCAGTACAAAGCAACGTATACTGTGAAGCGTGAACATCTCCTATGCATGAAAGGTATTTCTGAAACAGCAGACAGAGGCATGGAAAACAATATACGGATATGCCTAACCTCCGGGACCTTTCGGAACACGCTGTACGGATGAGAAACTAATTGAGGATCTGTGCTCCGTCGCAGAAAGCTCCTCCGAGAGTTTAACCTTGAACGAGATTTTTCCAAGCCCTACCCCGAAATCATCTTCCTATTGCTATTTTCACTATTTGATACGCATTCGTTCTGTAGTGGTTTGTTTTTCATTCTGCATTTCTGCTGCGTACTATGTTTGTCGGCGTTCTTTGGTTGAACTTGATATTTACAACCATTAGTTCTTGTGGGTATTTACCTAGTTTTTAAATTCTGAGCAATGTTATGCCAAAATCCGGATGTTTGTTTTTTGAAGGATCATAAAACTTTCTTACAATGGAGGTTTGAGAAAGTAAAAACTGCATGTCATTTTAGTGGTAGTTGGAAACGTTTGAACTCAAAGGGGCGTAATTTGAAGTCTCGCCATCACAGGTAAGATAAACTTGCTCAGGTTCTGGTCTTACGGCACTAGCTCTTTCCCGACCCTGGAATTCGTGGCCCTAAATTAGGGACGGGCGACTGCCTATAGCCCATCGAGTTGCTCACGGTGGTCGTTAGGCGCGCAAAAAAAAAAAAAAAAAAAATGAAAGAAAGAGAAAACTGAGTAGCGACGTAGTGTATATTTTATGCTCAAGTCTGTTTTGACGAGTGGAGAGAATAATTATTTTTTGTGTAACGTCGTCTTGTTGGAAACTGACGTGCATTTGGATCTAATAATGTCTTAGATTTTCATTTGTAAATACAACCATGTTATTTAGTCTGGACGTTATATTGAATTTTTTTATTTTTTTGATTGAAGGTTTAACGACCACCGTGAGCAACTCAATGGGCTATAAGCATTCGATCGTCCTTAATTTAGGGCCACTGGTTCCAGGGAAGGGAGAGAGCCAGTGCCGTAAGACAAACAGAACATCCATGCCTCACCGGGATTCGAATCCGGACCCTTCACGAACGAATAGTCATCAGAAAGCGATTAGACCACTGCGCTACCGGGGCGGCTTATATTGCAATGTCTAATTAGAAATTTTATGCTCGATTAAGACATTCTACGAAAGCTGACTCGATAAGATTCGCCGTTAAGCTAAACATTAAGAGCTAATTCTATAGCATTCAATGCTAAGCTAAACATTAAGAGCTAATACGATAAAATTCACCGTTAAGCTAAACATTAAAAGCTAATTCGATAAGATTCGTCGTTAAGCTAAACATTAAGAGCTAATTTGATAAGTTCACCATTAAGCTAAACATTAAGAGCTAATTCAATCAGATTCACCGTTAAGTTAAATATTAAGAGTTACACAATGAAGTAAAACCAAATGAGTTAATAACCTTTTAGTGTTGCAGTAAAGCTAACTTAACATAAAAGTTCCAGTTAAAAGTAAAACATTATAAGCCCGAAGATAACGAATTCTCCAAATATTATATTCGTATAGAATTCACCATTCTTGTATTGGACTTCAGATTACCGATGTGGTTGAAACTCTGATTTTTTCTCAAGCAAAATATTACTTTCACGAGCTCTCATAAACATATTTGAAATCTTTTCTTTTTATTTCCCTGGATTTTCTAATTCAGAGTTCAGATATTCGACAGCATTTGATAGTTCGCTATCTACGGATTCTAAAAATGTTTGTCTTTCATTTGAAATATTTCAAAATATTTTTGCGTGACAACAATTTGTTTTCATAATTCTATTTTGGGTCACTAATGATCAGATACAGCTGTTCTACCACAGAAACATGAGCCATTGTTTTCTAACCTAAATCGAGAGGAGATTTCGTCAAGGATAAGAAGAAAGTAATACTAAATAAAAGAAAAGAAGGCGCCGAAAATGAATGGATTTCAGCGTAACGAAAAAAGCGAGAGAAAATACCCTGGAACTCTTTGTAGATAATTTATGCTATGCATCTTTCGCATGCCAAGATCTTTGTGGGTGTGAAATAAAACGAGAGATTCGAGAGTATATATTTATTTATGTACAACACATTGCATTTGTCCGTGTCACTGACGACCACACCCAGCCACAGTACCGGTACATACTAAGTGGAATTAAATCATAACAACAAACAATAAGGTTTACTAATTCCTGACATTAAGCGGTGCTTACATAGACGGATAAATGAATGTTATCGTCATAAAGCTAACGAAAAAAGATCTGTGAGTCACAAAAGTAAATACAGTCGAATCTGCCTATAACGGAAATTGGTGGGATCAAGAAATTTTTCCGCTGTAGGCAGATTTCCGTTTTACAAAGATTTCGAAAAATCAACGATTGGTAATACGTAATTTGCAACACCCGCTCGGCAGTGGTGATAATTCACGCATATTATAGTCATCTACATCATAATTAAGAAATTGAAAACAGAACTTACCCATTTATACAGTACATACATACTACGTACATCCATGCTTCTTCATTATTTAAAATAATCTTTAATAGTTGTTTGCTTCTGATTTTTTTCGCAAATACATTTTTCAATTTCACATCAAACACCGCTAATCATGTTTAACAGTTTAGCATTATTAGCACGAAGACTGATGTCTTGCAACTTATTAATAGTTTGTAAAGCGCAATTATAAGTTTTTATGTCATTTTCTATGTTCACTTCATCCTCATCATCTTCATCCCCGACTTCGTTTTTCTCATCTGTTAAGTCATCAATACTCTGAATGCCTGCTTCAGGGCAAACGTCACTGTCTGAGTTAACGAATTCATGCGATTGTATGTTTTCTGACGTAGCTTTGTTCAATAAATGTTGCAGAAAATCGTCGTCGAAATGCAGAGTATCATCACAAACATCTGTTACGAATCCTGCTTTGCGAAAACCCTTTTGTATTGTGAGGGGCGAAACATCTTGGTAAGCTTTAGCTAGCCAATTAACTACATTTAACACATTTACGGATTTTGCAAGCTCATGAACGCTATTGCTTCTATTCATACTAGCAATGAGAGATTGAAAAAGGAGCTTTCGATATGTCATTTTCACAGTGTAAATTACTCCTTGATCGAGTGGTTGCGTTGCTTGGTAAAATGTTAAATTGACATTTGTCAATGTAATATGAGGGTGACAAGTAGCATTGTCTAAAAATAAAATGACTTTCTTATTTTGTTCTTTCATTTTGTTGCTGAACATGTGAAACCACTTCTCCGTTATTTTCGCTGTCATCCACGATTTTCTGTTTGCCTTCCATATCACTGGGAGGTCTTTGATGTTGGCGTTTTTAAAACATCTCGGTTTTGTCGTTTTTCCTATCACCAGAGGTATTTCAAACTCTTCTTCCATATCACAGCAGAAAAAAAAAGTGAGACGTTCTTTTGCATGTTTTCCGCCGATGCATTTATCTCCTGATATGCGGAGTGATTTTGTTGGCAGTGCACGGGAAAACAATGCTGTCTCATCACAGTTGAAAATATCCTGTGATTTGTATCCACACGTTACATTTTTGAGATTTTCCTTCCATATGTTTACGCGTTGTTATCAAAGTCTTTGGCTTCACCGCAAAAAACTTTACATACAATACTATGTCTTATTTTTAAAAAACTTACCAGCCAACAAATTGAAGCCTTGAACAAATTCTTTCCCACCTTTTCTGCTACTTCAAGAGCTTTGGCTTGTAAAATCGAACCTGATATTGGCAGATTTCTTGAACGTGCATTCACAAACCATGTCTATACTATGTCATCTATGTCCTTTTCGGTTAACGTGCATCCACAAACCATGTCCATACTTCGTTTTCTATTCCTCTTTTTCTTTTATAATTTGCGCCTTCAGCCCATTCTTCTTTTATTTCACTTTTCTTTTTTAGTGTCGTGTAAATTTGGGTTTTACCACATTTAAATAGCTCACACAGTTCTTTAACCGAAGCACTTTTGTTATGCTGCTCAATAATTTTCATTTTCTGACGGCTTACGACTATTGCTAGCCATTATCGTGATTTCAATAGGGATTGGAATTTTCTTTACACCTACGTATGAAGAAAGCACGCCAACATGATCGTGTCAAACATTCACTTCGTCACTGTCCGAGTTGGAGGTCAGACTTCGGAGTCTGTCCACCAGGACAGGGGGTGCCTCTTCCGTCCGACAGGTTCCGCTTATCAGCTTCTCGAATTCCACCGCTCATTTCTTGTTGGACATTCCTTTCTCCTCTTTGCCCCGCCCTCCTAGTGTCAGCGTCGCCGAAGGCGGGCGAGAAAACCGGTTTCCTGGTATTTGGGTCCTCTTGGTTTACCTACTGTTTTCAGTAGGGATTCCGCATTAAGCAGGTTTTTCTTTTCCTGCGTCCTAAAATCTGGCTTCCATTTCCGCGTTAGACAGATTTTGCTTTAGTAATGCATTCATACCATAGACATTTCAGCGGTCCTGAAAACTTTTCCGTTTTAAGCAGACTTTCGCAAATTCTGTTTTAGGCAGATCCGACTGTATTTACTAAACTTGGCGGCAACAATAGTATTTCGACTATTTAGTTCTTCAAAAACAATATTTATTATTATTATGATACATTATTAAGATTTAGAAGAACGTAAAAAAATGATCCTGACACCAATGAAACGTGATGTAGCTACCTGCGCATGCGCAAGTTAAAATCAGCCCTCAAGGCGAAAAAATAGCCGAATCGTGCTAGTGAGGGAAATTGGTAACTTTTGGTCTGGGATATCTACACGTTACGTACACTCCATCGTGTTATATGTAACATTTTAAAGCTCTCTTCAGCAGCAGGTAAACCCCCTAGGGGGGGGGGGTCAAGTGAAAGGCTAATTTCGCTACGACGTGACGCACCATTTTCATAGGATCATTTATAATGGCTTTTATCATGTTACGTTTATGCAAAACTTGATGAAATAATGTTCGGCGACAGTTTAGTAATATATATTGTTGCGTAACAATGAAATTGACTATTGTTGCGTCACTTCATTGGACGGCATTCAAAAATGGTTTTGACTACTGCCGTTACCCATTTTCGTTACATCGAAATTTTTTATTTGGGATTTACTTTGTTACTGTCGGGAAAGATGCACAGCATCAAAAAGGAAGTCTTAAGATATACGCGTCGAAAATAAATGGATTTCAGTGTAAAGAAAAAGCATCCAAAATTTGCACGTGCTCAAGCCAAAACACCTAATGGACTGTATCTCTTAGTGGATAAAGGAAAATAAAGGGGATGGGGGCATGTCAAGTCTAATCAAAAAAGCAGAACTGGAAAACAGTTAAACATGTAAGTGCTCATCTAAAATTAGCCCAACACACAGGCTTTGGAGTGAGTTAACATTCATTTTCACTTCACTTAATATTATG
Organism: Macrothele yani; assembly: GCA_039090855.1. Classification (NCBI taxonomy): domain Eukaryota; kingdom Metazoa; phylum Arthropoda; class Arachnida; order Araneae; family Macrothelidae; genus Macrothele; species Macrothele yani. The sequence goes on from CM077007.1 coordinate 106,456,449, forward strand.
TATCATGAATACTAAAGTAACACTGAAAAAAATATTTGTATGTACACTTCCAACGTTCTGCTGCTTAAAGAAAGCCATTATTTCATTTTTCCACCATTTCATTAATTTCCAACGACATCCTGCGAAAGTTGGACACTTCAGAGGTTTATTTAAGGCAGCACTTTGGCTTGTTTAACACAGCGAAAGTCTTCGTAAGCTATTCCTTTAATAGCTCTTTTTTTCAGTCTCTCGGGTGTGTCACATTCTCCGTAAAATCGGCCCAGTCTCCTACCAAGAGTACTTACAACATCAGGAAGCCATTTCAAATGGCAATCACAGTCGATTGGGTTACCTGAAACGAAATAACGAAATGAGATTTATTCCCCCATAGCAGCAGGTGATCAAAGTAATCTTAAATATGAAACAGATATTTATTATATCAGCAATGTAAGAAATTTCTCGAAATTCACGAACCATTTTCCGTTAAATGACGGGAAAAACTTGAATTTCACGGATTTTTTGTACTTGAATTGACAGAAATACATATCTTTCTCCGGTTAACGGAAAATTGCCGTTCATTAACACCTGTAACGTACCAGGAGATGTGACGTACCTGCCCGAAGGACGCACACGACATAAAGGCAGATAGGAATCAGAATAAAACGTCCGTGTAGCTCAATTGGTAGAGTGACTTATTCCGGAATGAGGGGACCCGGGTTCGAATCCTGGCGTGGACAGAAATGACGGAGAAAGTTACTTCGTTATAATGGCGCCCGAACTATCCGGATGACCCGACCGTTCAAAATCTCGCATTGGTGTGATGTTATTTCCACACCGCGAGATAGGAAAAATAAAGAGAATCCTTTCTCCAGCACTCCGAAAAAAAAAATAATAATAAATAAAAATAAGGGGGAGATGATGTAACGTACCAGGAGATGTGACGTACCTGCCCGAAGGACGCACACGACATAAAGGCAGATAGGAATCAGAATGAAACGTCCGTGTAGCTCAATTGGTAGAGTGACTTATTCCGGAATGAGGGGACCCGGGTTCGAATCCTGGCGTGGACAGAAATGACGGAGAAATTTACTTCGTTATACACCAGTTAACGGAAAATCCAGAATTTTCATGAAACATTTATGTAATTCATTTTGTTTACCAACGAGAAAAACGTGTTATCATCTTTTCAATATCTATATACATTATACAGTGTTATCAAAAATATTCGGACACTACCAAATATTTGCGGTGGTACATACGTATATAAAGCTGAGATGTTCTGTCCTGTTATCAGTAAGGGCCGCTGGTGGCCTAGTGGTCAAAGTTCGTGACTGCCATGGAGATAACCTCAGGTTCGATCCTGGGCAGGTTCAAACCACTAAATACCCGCCGTGCGTCAGATGGGCACGTTAAGCCGTCGGACCCCGGGTACTGGCCCCCCGGTAATAAATAAGGACGTCTTCCTCCCCCTTTCTACTTCGCTTCCGTGTCACTTTCCTATCGGGCACTCTAGCCCAAATCTCCTAGCGTCCTATTTCTAAGGGTTGTTTAAGACCTGGGGTCAGACACTCCCTTCTTAAAATCCTCTACATATGATCTGTTATCTGTAACTTTGAAGCGGATATGCCGCATGGACGTGAATTTTCCGAGTTCTAGAGTGGGCAGATCATAGGATGTCATTTGAGTAGCGTTTCCATACGGAGCATTGTAGCTAAATTAAAAATACGTACCCAAATCGATTGTAAATGATGTCGTGAAGAGATGGAAGCAGAAAGATGCAACCACAGTAAAAAAAAAAAGACCGTACAGGAAAGCTTCACAAACTAACGCAACGTGACAGAAAAGTCATGGTAAGAAATGCTAAGAAGTCCTGTTCTTTCTCTGCCGTTTCCATCACTGCTGAAGTAAGAAATCCTTGTAATGGCTCGGTTAGTACCATAACTATCCTCAGGGAGTTGCACAATGTGGGTTATTATGGTACAGCAGCCCCACACAATCCCCATATCACTACCGGGAATGCGACGCGCCATTTGGAGCGGTGTGTCTCCCGTCGTTCCTGGACTCTGGGCGACTGGAAAGCTGTTTTTGAAGTGATGAGTCACGCTTTTGACTCTTCCAATCTGATGGGCGTGTTTGGATTTGATGACAGCCCGGCGAATGATTTTCGTCGGACTGTGTTCTTCCAACTGTTAAGTTCTGCGGAGGCTCCATCATGGCATGGAGTTTTTTGTTTTTTTCGTGTATGGAATTCGGCCCGTTGGTTATTATAGCACAAACCATGAACTCTGAAGTGTACCTCGACGTTATGGATAATTCTGCCCTACCAACAATGTGGCAGTATTATAAAAATGACCTTCCAACACGATCGAGCACCCTGCCACTGCACGACTTGTGCAGGACTAGTTTCTTGAATATAAGGTGGAATAGTTAGACTCACCTGCTCAGAGTCCTGATCTTAATCTCATGAAACACGTCTGGAATGAACTGAGCGACTGATACGAAATCCACCACAATGACCGCCTTCGTTCTCCACTCTGGCAGCAGCTTAGCAGGACGAATGGGGAGCCATTCCTGTCAAGACCTATCGGAAATTAGTTGATAGTATGCCTCGAAGTATTGCCGCTGTCATACAAGGAAAAGGTGGACCGATTAACTAATAATTACGATAATAAAGCCATTTGCCCCAAAACTTTCTGGTGTCCGAATACTTTTGAAAATATTGTGTATATTCCCTAGATTAGTGACAGTTTATGGTTCTGGAACTTTGGACATAAGCGCTGTTCGTCGTTGGATAAGAAAATCAAAGAACAGTGGAGGAATGTTGGCAGTAAAGTATCAGCCGTAGAGTGGGAGGCCCGTAATCGTAACTTGCGATTTGAACAGGCAAAAAGGTGATGAATTCATCGGAGAAAATCGAAGAATAACTCTGAGAACCATAGCAGGTAAGCTGAACATTAGTTTAGGTGGTGCCAATGACCTTGTTAACGTTTTTAGGATACAAAAAAAATGTGTGATCGTTGGGTACAGCGCCACTTAACGACTGAAATGAAGAAATCAAGACTAGAAACATGCGAAAAGTTGCTTACTCGCTATGAAAAATATCGAAGTGATTTTTTCCAAAGCATTGTGACTGGTGATGAGAGTTGGGTTTGCCATTATGACCCAGAAGTGAAAAACCAATTTCTAGGATACCGACACCCATCTTCTGTAACGTACCAGGAGATGTGACGTACCTGCCAGAAGGACGCACACGACATAAAGGCAGATAGGAATCAGAATAAAACGTCCGCGTAGCTCAATTGGTAGAGTGACTTATTCCGGAATGTGGGGATCCGGGTTCGAATCCTGGCGTGGACAGAAATGACGGAGAAATTTACTTCGTTATACTTCTCCTCGAAAAAAAAAATCACAACTCAAATTTCTGCCGGTAAGTGCATACTCACTGTTTTTTTTTTGGGGGGGGGGGGACTACAGAGGCATTATTCATCAGGAGTACATGATCAAAGGTACGACTATGAAGTCGGAGAGCTACGTGCATACCTCCTCGGATCTTAAATCCAACTCTCACATTGATTATCTTATTTCCCTAATTTCTCCAAATACTGGAATCACTGGGGGAGTAATGGCTTATTTGTCTACGAAAATTATGATTTTACTTTATTTCACTTTAATTTATCCCTACTTTTCATATTGTATTTTGGTATGGGGCTCGACTACCAATTGTAACTTAACTAAACTTCAGAGATTACAAATAGATTTTTGAGACTGTTGCAATTCAGACTCTCAGGTTCCTTCTTTTCAAATCTTAATTTGATCTCCAGATTACAGCCTAATGATGTTCAGTTATTAAATATTGCTCAATTATACCGTTTTAACTTAGCAAAACTAGCGTTTAAAAGAGTAAAGAATGATTTATTCTCTTTTTTAATTTCTTTAGTTGTCTCTAGCCATTCTTACTCAACTAGACATAAAACTTTACTGATCCCTTTTTTCCCTTCACACGAACTTTAATTAATTATGCTGGTCCGCAGATTTGGAATCCGCTTCGACTACAATTGTTGGCTATTAATGATTATAATTTGTTTAAAAGAAACTTAAACAATACTTATTATCCTGAAATCAGTTTCGTGACGCCATGATTATTATCATTTTGACCTTCTGAACGGGTTGTACGATGTGTCTAGCTTGCTTTGTTTTTGGACATTTTTTATGTGTTCAGTTCTCAGGATGAAAGGGCTCGTCAGGCCTCGTGGAGGCCTTTTCCCTCTTATTTCCTGGTTTTTGCTGTGTTGATTTGTTCTACATTTGAATGTCTACTGTATATTTGTAACAACCGAAATACGAAATAAATGAAATGGAAATAAAAAAAGTTAAAGCAAAGAATAAACCGCGTGAGCGGGGGAGCTAATGATTCTACAACACGGTAACGCCAAACCCCACGCCAATGCTTTCACTTCAGAGGCCATACAGAAAATTAGGTTTGAAGTTCTTGAATACCTTACCTACAGCCCACATTTGGCGCAGTCCGATTTCTAGTTGTTTTCTGCTCTCAAGAGACATCTGACAGAGATTCAGTTCACTTATGACGAAGGTGTTCAAGCCGCTACGGGGAAATGGTTCCGAGAACAGCCTGTAGATTTTACAGAGATGGGTTTAAAAAACTAGTTCAACGTTGGAAAACTAGTTCAACGGATTCAAAACTAGTTCAACGCGTATCTGTATCGAGTGTGTGGGGAAATATGTAGAAAAAATAAAATATGTGAATTAAAGTAGAAAACTGAGCTTTGTGTATGTTTCGCTTCAGTTTGAAACCTTGCCACTGGGCTTGCATATAAATATAGAGGCATTACTTTCTGAACACTGTTTATTTTGCTAGTTCAGTCGGCAGTGCTCCTCAATGGGATGCAAATCATCATAGGCTCTGTCCCAACCTCGGGCAAGAGAAACAATTCCTTCACCCCGTACTTCAAGAAAAGTCCTCTAACGCGACTTGTGCATTTAGGCTTAAAAAAAAAGTGGAAACATAAGTTTCTTCTGCATAGGGACTGAAAAAGTCAAAATCGAAGTTTTGGGAAATTTCTGTATACAACTGGAAAGACCCGAAACTGATATTTCTGGAAAAAAAAAAAAAAGTCCGAATTACTGACAACGGAAAATCTATCAAAATACTGAAATTTTCGTTATTACAAACGGAAATTTCGTTAAAAGTCAGAGGCCAGCCAGGAACTTTGCTGCACGTTATTTTTAGGAAATTTCTGTGAATTCACGCCACTTTTTTTTTTTACAGTGTGCATGAAAATATAAAGAATGGTTAAAGGCGAAAGAGATGTTCGCTCACAAGATGGATGTAACTAACATCTCGAGTGAAATCTGCACGTGTTTTGTTTACGAGACTCCAATTTATATGGCTGTACAATAACATGAAACCTCCTACAAAATCCAAAAACAATCCATTGTGTATACACGGAGATATCGTGTGATTTCTTTTTCCAGTTATGCTGTTGCTCAGAGAAAACATTTTGTATCAAGAGTCTGAAAATACCGAGCATATTTATACCTTTCCATTGAAAACAGTTTATATAATCCTCTTAAACCCCCCCCCCCCCAATATGAATAAAGATTTATGTGTCCTGGTGGAAAAAGTGTTGTGCAACAGAGCCAGATGCAAAGTATATATAAACTCTTCATCAGCCTTACGTTTATTCTATCCAAGAACTTTTCAGGTTAGCTTTCTTTAAATAAAGATGGTTTGAGGAATATGAAGAGTTGAGGAAACGATACATCTATCGTTTAGACATCCTGCGATTAACCAACGGAGCACACGTGGAGATCTACTGACATTTAAAAATAACCTTTCACCGTTACCATGTCTTTTGACATTAAAAGTAAGTTGTCATTTATTGTAGGGTTTTTTTATTCAATAGCATACTGAAGTTGTATACTTTATTTGTGAACAAACACCCTGTATATTTACGCCATCTAGCAGAGAAAATTATGGGTCAGGTAAAGAGAAAATTTCATCGAAAACATTGGTCGTACTTAGCTTCATACGATACAAATTAATTTTTGTGATATCTTTCCTGTTTGACAACTGGAAGAAAATACATTGTGTTTACAGACAAACGGACAGATAAAGCGAAAATGTATGCACTCTTTCTTGACTACATCAAAAGACATGCTGGCAAACAAGGAAAGAAACTCTATGCCTCATTTATCTGAAAACTGTTTCGTAAAATGTAAACTCGTACCCAAGAAAATAATTATATCTTGTCCTTTTATATTTCTAATAACATGACTCAGGGACAGTTGCCATTGAGCGTAAACTGTGAGTCTTATGTACTTGAAACGGAAACTTTGAAGCGATGAACTTGATTTCCATCATTTATCGACGGACGGAGAAATGTGTATGTACACTGAAGAGCAATTGAATTAGATACTTCTCTAGCAACGTGTAGCAGCAACTTTCGCCCTGATGATGGCGGCGATTTGTCTCAACATGGACTCGAAAAGAAACCGGAAGCGTTAGGAAGTCATACGGATCCACGACCCGTGAACAAGCTCCCACAGTTCCCGAAGATTTGATGGAGGGGGTCAGAGCCTCGAACATCTCTCTCGATGGCATCCCAGATGTGCTCGATGTGATTGAGGTCAGGGAACCTAGCTGGCCAAGGAAGCGAGGTCACGTCGGTGGACTGTTCATCCAACCATTCGGATACAATTTGGGAGCGATGGCACGGTGCATTGTCTTGTTGCAGGATGACGTCCCCAGTGGGATGTTGAAGTCGCACAAACGGGAGCAAATGGTCGTCCATGATATCCCGGTAACGTTGACCTGTGAGGGACGATGTCACACGAACCAGGGGTCTCATTTCAGTCCACGTAAACAGTCTCCAGATGAGATTGCCACCCCCAACATCTTGAAGAGTACCCTGCTGGCAAGAAGGATCCATCGCTTCATGTGGTTTGCGCCGTACTCGTATCCTGCCATCCGCATGTACCAACGTGAATCTCGACACATCAGTCCAGGCAACATTTTTCCACATGTCTAGAGTCCAGTGGCTATGTTCCCGCGCCCATGCTAATCTTTGTACCCTGTGATGTGCGGTCAGCAGCGGTACCCCCGTGGGACGATGGCTTCTGTACCCCATAGCGAGGAGTTGGTTCTGGATGGTGTAGCTGCTTGCATCTTTTTGTGCACCAGCGTTAAATTGCCGAGTGATTTCTTGCACTGTGGCCCGTCTATCCGCTGTTACAATGTTAGCTAGCCGACGATGACCCCGCTCATCCACACACTGTTGTCCACGGCAGTTGGCCCTTTCAGGGATGGTTTTACCGTATTCGATGTACTCACGGTGCACCCGTGACACAGTGGCTCGTGAAAATCCCAGTGACCACAAGACTTCTGAGATGGAGTGACCCATTCGTCGGGCCCCGACAATTTGCCCACGATCAAATGCGCTTAGATCCTTCGTCTTACCCATACTGCGTGCGACTCTTACTGATTCCAGTCGCATCACTCCTTATATTGTCGGATCGTTGCATACGTCATGTCGTTTCCGTTTACAGAGCCACCCACAGCGCCACATTTGCATAATGCCAGCTGTCTCTAATTCAATTGCTCTTCAGTGTAGTGGTACATTTCTCTCTCTCTCACTCTCTCTCTCTCTCGACTGTCCCTGTGGACGAGTGGTACGAAGCGTTAGCTTCTAATCATTCGTCCGAAATAGGTCCGGGTCTGAATCCCGAGTGAAGTATGGATGATGTGTCTGTCTTACGGCCCAGGCTCCCTCCTTTCGCTGGAACCAGTGGACACAATTAGGGACCAGTGACTGTTGCAGCCTATTGAGCTGATCCAAGGACGTTTACAAAGCATTAAACCATGACGTTAACGAGATGAGTTCCCTCCTTTTGTGACGTCACTCTCATGTTCCAAGGCCTGATACGTCGGTGTCGTGTTTGACGCCATACACAACAGCGTTGGAAACCAATTAGAACCTTTGGTTTCCGCGTGACGTCACTAAAAGAGGAAACTCGTCTCTCTAATGTCATGGCGTTGCGTTTTCTAGACTGCCTTTGCGTGGCCAACGAGATAATGAAGGCCTGTGCAGCTGGGGTGGGGAGAGCTACGAAATCACGACCACCATTCCTTCTCAGGGCTCTCTCCCTTACCTCCCTCGCATTCTTCAAAGTGCTTGAAAAGTCTCGGAAGTGCGTTATTTCTTGTTTTTCCCGAGAACTTGTGATGATATGAAGAAACACTTAATAAATGATGAAGAGTATTTTAACTTGCTTAATCGAGGTGGCCTAAAATATCCGTCGCCTGAAACAGTTAATGCTATTTCAGTAGCATACATAATCTTCCAGAAACTTCTATCCGAAAAGTATGGAGATTTATTCCATAGCTCTGCAACTGACTAAAGTGTTTTTTGAGAAAAGTAAAAAAGTTTACTTTTTCAGCAAATGCATTAAGTGTAAAAGTGGATTTTATTTATTTATTTATTTATTTGTTTGAGAAAACTTATTAAAACCTTTGCAAACATATGCTTGAACAATTACACAAAAGTTTCAGCTGATCGCAAAGTTAGTGCTTCTGATGAAAAAAAACGAAGAAAAAGTTTTAAAAATTAAGCGTCAGTAATTGAACTGTACAATGGAAATACAAAAATAACTTGTTTGTTATTGAAACCAGGAACGTATATAGAATATTTTTCGGGGAGGGAGGGGGGGGGGACTGACGAGACATGTAAGTTTTTGAAATCCATCAGGACAAAACAGAAGTTAATGAAAAATACGAGTAGAAGAAAAAATTGAAGCATTATTTTCTAACTATAAGTTGATGCATTTTTATTAAATTGAAGAAGATTTTTCTAATGTATGGTGCATTTTAACAAAAAAAATAAATACTTTCGGAGGGGGGGGGGCTTCCTCTAAATACGCTCCTGACTGAAACCATGTCTTTCTGGAACAAAGGTCAAAACATTTAAAACTCTAGAAAGTTTGTTTCGATCATACACCAAGAAAACGCAAGTCATTTAAATGTTCAGAAACCTGTTAAACTTCCGGAAAAAATTTATTTTAAAGAGATGTACAATAGTTTAATTACTACACATTTTGATAAAAAGCATTCGCCTACTTTAATTAATTAAGTATACATGTTTTTTAATTTAACGTAATTATGTGCTTCGAAATGTGTACATCACTTTAGTTTTCGCGTCTGTTTGTAAATAGAGCTAAGCGAGATTCTTTGAATTTCGAACACAAAAGTAATAATGTAAACCTTGCAAGAAGAATGTACAGCTTTAGAGACATTATTAGCTTCATGTGTTAACTTAAAGATTCTGTATTTACATTTTTTCCCTGTTGATACGCGAGCCAAACTGTAACTCAGACAAGTAATAATATTCCGAAAAGTCATAGTGCTCTGTGTAACGAAGGACGGTGCTGCTGACGTCACAAAAAGCTGCCAGGCCTTCAGATATCTCGTTGGCCACGGCCTTTGTTGATCACGCTTGTCGCTAAACCCTCCCTAGGAAAAGAAGAAAGAAAAAAACACCTCTCTCTCTCTTTCTCTCTCTAAGAAAAGTGCTAACGGCAGGATTGCAATCCTCCAGTTGTAAACAATGTGTTGGAAGTTCTAAGGCGTTTTTCTTGTCTTAGGATTGCTCCATTGAGCTTTAACAACATTGCTAAGAGCGGAGAAGATGTACTCCATAATTCCACACTTACGGCACTTACGCTTTACACAGGGAAAGGCAATGTCAATTAAAAAACGCCAATTCCGTTTGCGGAATGAAATTAAGTGTTGTGTGAGGAGTCATCACTGGTAGCCAATATCAATGATACACGCATAAGCCAAAGCTGTTCTACGGAAAAATTGGAAGCTAATTGCTTGCTTATGAGTATATATTAGTCCTGTGGTTTATCTGGAATACGGGATTACTTGGTCTCGTGCTTGGACTTCTCGATCCTCACACTTCGCGGCTTGGGTTTAAAATCCGGGAAAGTCTTGGATGTTGGTTGTGTTCCTTCCTTACGGCTTTTTCCCTTCCCTGGAATCAGTAGGGCTTATAAGCTAGGAACGGACGACTCTTTCTGCCCTTCGATATTCATTCAAAGGAGGTCGTTCAAATTCGTAAAGGCGCACTTTGGCCAAACATGTCCCTTGCGCCATAAAAGTCCACCAACCAACCAAATTCGTAAAAATATGTACGTATGTGGAGAGTTTACAATATCAACTGAAGAGAAGTAAGCAGTCTAAGCCAGAAGTAAGCAAAAACTTTACTGCTAAACTACTGAAAACAAAGGGCGAGGAAGTTGTACTTCCTTTTTTTTTTTTTTTTTTTTGATTGGAGGTTTAACGACCACCGTGAGCAACTCAATGGGCTATAAGCAGTCGCCCGTCCCAAATTTAGGGTCACTGGTTCCAGGGAAGGGAGAGAGCCAGTGCCGTAAGACAAACTCAACATCCATGCCTCACCGGGATTCGAACCCGGACCCCGTTCGGACGAATGATCAGAGGCCATCGCTTAGACCACTGCGCCACCGGGCCGGCGAAGTTGTACTTCATGAACTGAAAAAGATAAGTAAGCGGATGGACTAAATGCTTTTCTACAGCGGGAAAGCCCAAAGATAGCCATGCTCCTTAACACACACACACACGCACACACATGCTTTGTATTCTTGGAAATCATGCAAAACAACTTACCAATGGTTACGGTTCAGCTGGAATTGAAAAGGACGTATGGAAAATACCCGTCTAGTGCAAACTGGATGTATATTTTCTACACGTGGCTTAGGAGATTTGAAGAAAAGGGATGCCCCAGCAAAGGGAAACGTCCAATACAGCAGGCTACGAGTGCATCAACCGTTGAAAGCATTTATGTAGTACAAATACGTAGAATGCACGCGGGTAATTTCGAACTTGATTTATCACAATCTACAATGCAGACAGTACTGATGAAGCTCTTTGTTCTTCTTTCATACAGAGATTGCAACCGTTGCAACAACTAACAGTGAATAGCACAGCAAAAAATCCGTTTTGATGTCTGCAGATTAACAAATGGAGCATGTACTAAATTTCATTAGCTTAGAAGACCTTTTCAATTTTTATTTTCTAATAGTGTGGGAATTTTTCCAGAATCGGATTTAAAAATTTTTTAATATCACCTCGATTATACGATGTAACCTCGAGCACCGACGTCGTTTATTTGTGCGCGAACCAACAAAAATATTATTGAAGAAATTAGTAAAGAAATTGTAGTGTTTTAGTTATTTTTGAAGTTAGCTTGGTCTTTAACAAAATACTTGTTGAAAATAAAAATAAATATACAAACACTTGTCTGATTGAAAGAATAACAGCCACGGATCAAAAGAATAATGAACTTACGTAACACATCCAAAACTCTTTATTCCTCTGAATTGCAGCAACGACACGAACATGAAGTATCAATCACAAACACGCTTAACACCTTTGAGACGACAATCATAACCCGTAATCCTCTGACAATGGAAGCAAAAAAACAATCTTAATAATCTCTACATTGTTCGCATACACTCCACTCACTCTATCCCGTTTGCATTCGACGCAGATTTTTATTTACATTTGACTCACTGTCAGCGTTTCCGAAACGTGCAAGGAAATTCAAGGACGTAATGTGCCATTCAGTAGGGAAAAATCCAACTGCCAAATAATAAGATTAACATAAGAAATAGAAACTCAAAAGGAAGGTTAGATCAGAGATACACGTCACAAAATTTTGAAGACTTAAAATATATGACGTATTACAAGTACTAGATGCTGACGAAGAAAAGTAGGTCTTCAGAAATATATTTATGGTAACCCCGTTCAGAACGTAAAGTCTGCGTGAATTCAATAAGAGGAGATACAAAGACTTGGAAAGCTCTTATGAATCCAGCTGACAGGCATTTCTACAGATTTGCCAACTGACGCTTGCCGTTGTGCCTTGTCTATGTTTTCTGATGTGAACAAAAGGCTGTCAAAATATTGAACGATGTCGTTGTGGTTCAATATCATACAAACAGGATGATGGCAGATTAAATTCACCTCGACCATCGCTATAGTCTCAACCTCAACAAACTATGTCCCTATATGTTGAGGTTGAGATCTTCTGCTATGGCAAAAGCTCTCAACCTCACTAACAACTTAAAAAACTTTTCCTTTGAAAAACACAGTCAAAATTATAACTTGTTTCATATACAATCCTCCTATTGGTTGTCTTATGTTCAACTATAAGGCTATGGCGTCTACTTCTGGTAATTTACTAGTTCCTGATGGACTTCCACCCTTCTGCCATTTAAGTGAACTTCAACCTTTCGTGGACAAGCAATATGGACACATTTTGACTGGTGACCTCAATATTATTTCGTCCTCTAAACTACAGGCCATTATGAAAAAAGATACAAAATATCGAATTGCATTTAAGTCATCTATTACCAAATTATTGAACATTTTTAGAATAGACTTAATACATTATATTCTAAATATCTCCTACTGTTTCCAATTAGCTCTTTATACAATGGCTGGAATTGTTATATTCTAACTTCAAGAAAAAATTATGTAGTATGGGTTTAACTTCTATTAACTATATAGATTTTGACATTCTTAAGGACATTGGAAATTTAAAGCAACGATTTATTTTCACACCCCTCGATAAGGCAGGAAAGAATTTGCTGTAATTTGAAAAAGGTTATATGCAGGTCTGTCGACTTCAGAATTAAAAAATAATGTCACCAACACCTCTGTGACACAAAATAAATCTATTATTGTAAAACACTCATTGCTCTGCATAAAAAACTGAAGCTTAGTGACATCAACCCAAAATTCCCATTTCTCTATGCAATTCCTAAATTTCACAAACATCCTGTTACCTTCAGATTTATCACCAGCGCAAGATACTGTTACAATAAGAAGGCTAATTTAAAATTTGAAAGTTTGTTACAAACCATCCTGAAAAGCATTGTCGACTCTTGGATTATCAAGAACAATTCTGAGGTATTGAATTTCGTCAAGAAGGAAACTCATTTTTTTAATATGGACACTTTTGACTTCACAAATTTATTTACGTCCATTAATATTTCTAGCTTGTATGACATTTGTTTTTTGTTGCTTTTGCTGATCAACTTAAATGTCACAAAAACCTACTGGAACTCTTTAACTAACTTTTGTATTCACAACAACTACTTACAAATGGGAGATAGAATTTTCTTACAAACAAGGGGAATACCAATGGGTACTTCCCTTTCAAGTTCCCTGGAAAACCTATACCTTCATTTCTTTGAAGACGATTACAGGAAAAAGATTAACACAGTTACTGGACAGATATTCCGATACATCGATGATGTAACTGTTTTCAATTACAATGACTGAAAATTTATCCAAAGCAATTTATCCGTCTGAACTTAATTGAACAAGACCAGTTCAACATGATAAGTTGTGCAGTTTCTGAACATTCAACTTAATATTGTCAATCATAAATATATTACGACCGAAAGTTTTGATAAGCGCAAAAACTTTGACTTCGATATTAACTACTATACACACTGGACTTCCAATGTATCCAAGACTGTTCATAGAAACCTTATTATTTTACAGTTTTTCTGTACCTTCAGGATTTGCAGTACCAACTCTTCCCTTAAAATATTTCTTAGAGATATCTATGTTCAACTCTGTTCTAATGATTTTCCCACATTTTTTATTAAAAATTTTTTGTAAACAGATGTTAAGACATCAAAAATCTACTAAAAAATTCAACTATTTCTTTTTCAGATATTATTTGTTAATCTGCTAGCTCTGCGTTTACCTTTCACTTTACTTGTCATTTACGCACTTCCGGTTCTATTCACTTCCTTTTGCGTTTCTGAACTCTTTTTGCCATTACGTTTGCAATTCTTCTCGTTTCTATCGTCAGTTAAGCCTGTTTTTGTAATCTTGTGACTCTTTGATTTCGAATTTAAGGTCTCTGTGACTTTGGGAGCACTCAATTTGAGCTTTATCAACCTTTGTTTTGATTTTGAGCTTTATCAACCTTTGTTGTGATTCGAAAAGTTACTTCGTACATTTCATGGTGCTTCCCTGACGAGAATATCAAATTTGCTTTTGTGTTATGAATTTGACTCCTGGTGGACTTTAACTCGGTTCGTATTTTGCTTTTTGACTTCATTCTTCTGAATATTTCTATGTTTATTACATATCTGCTTGACCTTGAGTTCGCTGCATTTGCACGACTTGGATTTCTTGCTTTAATATTTTTATCTTTTGCTTTCTTTGTGCCTTGATGTTTGTGTTCAAATTTTTAATGATTCTGGACTATTTTGCCGTTCCTTGTGTATGAGCTTTAGTGTGTTGGTGGTTCTAGGGTTTTAGTGCGTGTATTTGAATTTTGAGCCCTCCTACTTTGGTTCTCTTACTATGTGCTCTTTTGTGTTTTTATTAGCTTATATACGATAAATTGACAAAAGTCACCCGAAACCCCTTCAAAAGATGCGCAGTACAGCTGCAAACGGTATCAAAACAAACCTGCAGCTGACCACGATCATATCGCAATGTGAGGTTGAGTGAAAACGTCGCAGAGGGAGAAAGGAAAGATTGTTGGGTGTTATATTAGTGGGATGTCCATAAGAGAAACCGAGAGGCGTTTAAACATAACTAAGTCAACTGTTTTGGATGTACTGAGTAAGTGGAAGACACATGGCGTGCCTGAAGCAGCAAAACGTACCGGCAGGCCAAAGAAAATCAGTGATAGAGGGCGTCGAAGAATCAGGAGAGTCGTTACAACTAATCGACGGCGTACTGCACAAGACGTCAGTGTACAGTGAGTAAAAATGCTAGAACCTCGGTATGTACACGTACCATTCGCAGAGAATTTCATTCCATGGGTTACCGTGGTCGTGCGGCTGCTCATAAGCTTTTCATCTCCACTCGGAATGCTACTCGTCGTTTAGCATGGTGTAAAGAACATATAACGTGGACCGTAGATCAATGGAAACGGGTCCTATGAACTGATGAATACAAATACACGATCCATCAGTCTGATGGCCGTGTGTGGGTATGGAGGCAGCCGGGAGAACGCGATTTACGACAATGTACTGTCCCTACTGTCAAGTTTGGAGCTGGCAGTTTACCAGTGCGGGTGCGTTTTTCTTGGTATGGTCCTGGCCCATTGGTTATCGTGGACAAACCTGTTTACCAGCACGTCTACCTCCATATTCTGGACAATTATGCCCTGCCAACTCTGTGGCAATACTATGGAACCGAGCCTCGTTGGTACCAGCAGGATAATGCACCGAGCCATAAAGCAACGACTGTTACGGCGTGTGATTCCGTATCGTGTGTGGACTGACCAGCACAGAGCCCTGATCTTAATCCCATGGAATGAATTAGAGCGTCGCATAAGAATTTTGGAACCAAGGCCTACTACTAAGCAACAGTTAGCGGCAGCATTATGAAATGAATGGAAGCGCATACCTATTGCTGTGTTCCAAAGCCTTGTCGAAAGCATGTGTCGAGGGGTCAGTGCATGCATTAAGGCCAAAGGTGGGCCGACACCGTACTAATGCATTTCAATAAAAGCTATGTTGTGTTTCTCTTCTAGGTGTCTGGTGACTTTTGTTGATATAGTGTACAACTGTATATATACAGTATATGTGTTGACCTTGGAACCTACTACACATGTGCCATGGGTCACGTCGTGAGTAACGTCTCTCCCTCATTTTTTTTTATAGTAGTGCTTAATTGTTCTCCCGTGTGTGAAGCCGCTCGTCGCGTTTGTGATGTCGGAAGTAAATGTTCAACGAATTTGCATCAGATTTTGTCAAAAACTGGAGAAACTTGCATACTCACAATCAATGCTGGTCACCTTCATAACAGCACCCTTCTGAATCAACACACAGTTTCCAGCGTTTCTGAAAATCCTGAAAAAAGTTCTGGAAGAAACTTTCCGGGATGCCCACAAGTTGTTGTGTCACGGTTGCTTGGATATATGTAATGTCTACATGATACTGTGCTTTTAGTGCCTGTGTTATCCTAGGGAACCGGAAGAAGTCACAGAGCGATAAATTAAGGGAATAAGGCGCTTGTGACAACACAGTGATTTGATGGTGAGCTAGGAACTGTTGGTCTGACAACGATGTATGTGGTCTTGCGTTATCATGGAGCAAGAAGCAATTTCTGGATTTCCATAACTGGGGACGATGTCGACTAATATTGCTACGTGAACGTCGTAAAATTTGCTTGTATAATTCTTGTTTTATCGTATGACTCACTGGCACGAATTCCTTGTGGACTGTACTTTACGAATCAAAAAAGGCTATCGGCATCGTCTTTGTCTTTGATGGCTGCATGTCGACTTTCTTGGTCGATGGGGAGTGGGCATATACCTCTCCATTCAGCGCTCTGTCGCTTGGTTTGTGGATCATACTGCAGGCACCATGTTTCATCTCCTGCAATAATTGTGGAGCAAAAATCAGGAATCTTCAGCTGCAGTGCCCAGTAGATCGCAATTGTTCGTTGAACGAGCCTTCTTTTAGTCATCATTCAGAATGCGGGGTACCAATCTGGCATTAAGTTTTCGTTTTCCCAAATCCTCGCGTTGAATCTCATGTCAGATAGACTTACTGATGCCATCGACTCAGCCAAAAGTCTCACTGTAATTCGGCGATCTTTCTTTAACTCATTCCGCACCTCTTCGATTTTTTCCGCTCTCCGCACACCGGAGTGGCGGCCAGATCTCGGATAATCGAAGGATTCCCTCCCATCACAAAACCGGGCATACCATTCGAAAACTATGTTGCTGGATAATACTGTGTCTCCTTTTAACATTGTGTAAGTTTCAGTAGCTGATATACCAAGTTTCTAACAAAATACGGATGTTTGGTCTCTGCCTTTTCATGGCTAAAACGAAATGGGACGAGAACGCTTACTATGACTCCCTTAATGCCAGTATGCCGCCTTTTGGTGCCGGTATGAACCGGTTTCCAACTGTTCGCTGATTAGCCAAAGACTGCTGTCTTCTGGCAGATACGTGATATTTTTATCCCACGACTGTTACGTCTGCTGTGCGGTCAAATCATTGGAAGTAGGTTATATGTCATGGTACGTAATACGCGACAAAGTATTTTACGGTGATCTCTTTTTTTTTGTCACAGCATTTGTTACTCTTTTTTATTATCTGGATTATCTTCAGTCTAAGTGAATCTGCAGAATCGACTTTATACTGTATTTCTTAATTTTCTTACCTCTGATGTCAAGCATGTCCAAGTCGCCCAAAGAAAATATCTGGCAGAAAACTTCTTTTTTCATTATTTTGATGTAGTTATGCTCTAGGCGGATGAATCGAATATAATCCATGTCCTTAAATAGATCTTCTGGAAGTTCCTCGATATTATTGTACCTGTGAAAGACAATAAATACTATAAATATTCGTAATTTCTTCATTGTTCAAGATTGTTCATCCCGTTAAATTTTATGGAAAAAAATGAAGATATCTGAATGAATAAATTCGCATTTAGAGGTGTGAATTGTGTTATAAAAACTTGCTGCATGGTTTGCTTCCTTAAATTTTGTTGGTTATTATAATGAGAACATCAAGTGTAGTTATTTGCACGACAGAGAGAACAAATTGGTATGCTCGTGTGATTATTGTTAACGAACCATCATTGACTCCAGCAGTGCTTGAAATTATTGGAAGAAATATTCTTCACAAATGCATGCAACAACTACAAGATTATTAACATGGCAATCAAAAAGCTTGAATTGCGTAGTGTATTGTTCAACATGCAAAACCATCTCAGAAATCTTTCAGGGCGATACAATTTTCAAGTTTCTGATATGTACAATGTTACGTGCTGAACAATAAACTAGAACATTCAGGATATTCTGATTGACATGTTAATAATCCTCTAACTATGCTGTTTGACAGTACCAAGCGTTCCACCATTAAATTTCAGTAGATCTCAGGTTTTTAACGTTTTACACATCGCCGTGTGGTAGTGCCTTCATTGGATATTATACTATTATACTATTTTACCTGTTTTGTATATACACTGCCGGACAATTGCTAAGGACGGATGACAATAGCAACGATAGCAACCATAAAATGGAAGGCAGGAAAATGTGGAAATTAGTATAAGTGCGGAATACAGTAAGACGTGTTGTGCGTATGCAAATTTTGGATTGTTGAACTTGTTCGTGACGTCATAGCGCTGATAAGATATATAAAGGATTTGACGCGTATTGACCGTTGTTGTTCAAACGCAAAGTTGAAAGGGAAAGAATCAATTGACGAACTTGCAATTTTCAGTATGTCTTCCCGACATCACCTAGATGATTTTACGCGTGGCCGTATTATTGGCAAGATTGAAGAAGGGCGAAAAATAACACATGTTGCCAGGGAGTTCGACGTCAGCCACAGTGTTGTTTCAAGGCTTTGGAAATCATTTCAAACAAATGGAGAGTGTAGCAAACGTCACGGGGTAGGTCGTGTTCGCAGTACGACACCTGCAGAAGATCGGTACATAGTGCTATCAACAAAAAGACACCGGCGCAGCACAGCTAGTGAGGTAGCAAATCAGTTTATGGCTGCTACTGGCAAGCGGATCTCCCGAAAAACTGTCGCCAGACGTTTGCATGAAGGAGGACTATACGCCCGCCGTCCTGTTGTGTGCATCCCATTGTCCAGACGTCACCGTACCACCCGTTTGCAATGGTGCCATCAACATCGCAATTGGACTGATAACGACTGGTCTGCTGTCCTCTTCTCAGATGAGAGTAGATACAGTGTATCGTCTGATTGTCGACGATAACTGATCTGGCGTGATAGTGGTACTGCATATTGTCCAGCAAACATACAGGAAAGGGACCGATATCCGACATGTAGTGTCATGGTATGGGCTGGAATCATGATCAATGACCGTACGTCCCTCTATGTGCTTCCAACTGGGACTATGACTGGCCAACGATACATTAATGATGTTCTGCTACCTCATGTTCGCATGTTCCGTGATGCTGTCGGTGATAGATTCATTTTCATGGACGACAACGCAACATGTCATCGAACAGTCGCTGTCCAGGAGTGTCTTGAGAGCGAGGATATTCAACGCCTCGTATGGCCAGCACGTTCTCCAGATCTGAATCTCATTGAAAATGTGTGGGATGCTTTGGGGAGGAGTCTTGCTGGTCGCCAATGCCCTCCAATAAACAAGGACACCCTCATCCGTGCACTGACAGAGGAATGGGATAAATTACCCCAACAGCTGCCTGATAATGTTGTGCAAAGCATGACACGACGTGTGGAATCTTGCATCGCCCTCCATATGGTGGCCATATCTCGTATGGACATCTTACGCCGGAACGCCTGCGGACGGTAATTGCATTTTTCACGTTTACGTATTCTGCACAAAATGGCCTGTTTGTCCCTTAAACACGTTCCAAAGCCTTCTGGATTTCAGAGCACAATAAATTGTCTTTCTTGTAATGTCCTGGCATTCTGACATTATTTTACTTCACTTGGCATCCAACCACACTTACTTTTTTATGCGCTATATAGCCGTTTATGATCCGTCCTTAGCAATTGTCCAGCAGTGTATGTAGAACTAGCAGGGGTAACCAGTATTTCCCGTGTAAATATTACCATTCGTAGAATTACCAAGTTCAGCGGGTGAAAGTTAATGAATGAAAAAGATTTTCCTGTAATTTTTCAGTAAATTTATTTTAATTCATTTAGGTTATTGTTTTTTGGTAAACAATATTTTTTGATTTTTCCATTGGGAGCAAAAATGTAGAGATTTTTAGGATCGCCAACCTTTGAGCAGGCGACGTAGTGTTGTCCCTGTGAAAAGTTGGGTCCTCCAAATTAATGCCAGCCACTGCCAATGACTGGATGATGCAGTAATATTTCTGCCAAAAGAAAGGGGGGAGCCGGGATGGCTGCAAATGTAAAAAATAAAAAAAAAGTGATTTAGTTAATTTACTTTTACGAAACGAAAAAGAAAGGAAGAGGATGGAAATACTTAACTTGGAGACATCTACAGAACTGCCATACATCTGGCGTGCGCTTCTGAGAATCCCGTGACACTGAAATGCAATGTACTTATGTTATGTCGTGTGCATGCGACTTGGCAATGGCATTGATCATCCTTTTGTTTACCGTTTTGAATTTTGAATATCGGGAACTCTCTATTTGCATTGCATTGTATTTCTGCGTGATGAAGCCGCCCGTTGGTGGTGAAAGCTAACGTTTATACATTTGTGTTTTTAATACACCATTGAACTGATATTTTTGCACTTTATTGTTATCTACGGTCTCTAACTTAAACCGTAGATCGGGTATTGGAGTGCTGAATTTCGTTGCAGTTCTTAAAAGTAAAAAAATTAAACGTTTTACGAAAATGTTGCATGGGGCCCCTTTGACCCCATCTGAAACCCATGTACCGTCTAAGTTAGAGTACCATGAGATAATATACCAAATATAGTGGTTCTGAATTAAAAACTGCAGATTTACGGAAATTTTGTGGAGGGGGGGGGGGGGGGGGGGGGCTTTGACCACGGGCTCCGCCGACCCAGGCCCTGACCCCTTCCAAAAACCATCTACGGTCCAACTTAGAGTACCATGAGGTAGTATACCAAATGTGATGGTTCTAAAACGAAAACTGTAGATTTTACGAAAACTTTGTATGGGGGTTCCTTGACCCCGGGCTCCGACCCCATCCGAAAACCGTCTACCGTCTAAGATAGAGTACCATGAGATAGTATACTAAATTTGGTTGTTCTAAATTGATAACTGTTGATTTTACGGAAATTTTGTGTGGGAGTCCCTTGACCCCGGGCGCCGACAGACCCTGAGCTCCCACCACTTCCAAAAACCGTCTACGGTCTAAGTTAGGGTACCATGAGATAGTATACCAAATTTCGTGGTTCTAAATTGAAAACTGTAGATTTTACGAAAATTCTGTATGCGAGCCCCTTGACCCAGGGTCCCGACCCCTTTCAAAAACCGTCTACGGTCTAACGTAGAGTACCATGAGATAGTATACCAAATTTGGTGGTTCGAAATTGAAAACTGTAGATTTGTATAGCGGTCATTCAAACAAACATTTAATTACAGTATATATATGTATATACAGTATATAATATTATTAACAACAATAGTAATAATAAAACTAATATTGAGGAAGGAGCTGATGCTTTACTCGTCAGCACCTCCCTCAATCAGAAAACAATTCGAATCCACTGAAAAGTTGAAAAAGCAATATTCTGCACGGAATATATCCAAACTCCTTAGATCTAGAAAACATTGACAAAAAGTCCTCTTTACAATCGATAGAAAAAGTCAGCTTTATTCACAAACCGAGGGATTCTTCATTATGATTAAATACCGCGTTATCGCAACAGAGAACTACAAGAAACAGATAATGAAAGTTGCAGATGATGACACCTGATGAATGTATGGAAAAGATAATGAAACCATAGAATGCATCTTACCCGGCTGATTTCTCTTTGCTTCAAAATAATACCTTAACTGACATGACCCTGTAGCTAAGATCTACATCAAGAGTTTGGCGTTAAATATTTATTTATCCAAGTCTATATTCCACCTTATTACAAGTAACAACAAGAACTTATTCTCGAAAATCAGAATTGCATCATGTACTATAACAAATCTATCATCGCAGACAAGACCATTGACCGCAAACAACCTGACATTGTAACTATGTACACAACTGACAGATGTAGATATTCCACTTACAGAAAACATCCAGAGAATAGTATCCGGGAAAATCTCAAAATATGAGAACTTTCTAAGGGAAATCCAAAGGATCTGGAAACAAAGCATAACACAGATCATACCAGTTGTCATATTGGCAACAGCAATAGCATCAAATAACTTTCTGAAAATTTTCGAGGAATTAGTATTTGCCACAGAGACTGCTTCACCCAATCCAAAATGCAGTCATTTTACAAACCTGCTATATCACTAAAAAATTCCTGAATTTCCAAAATTGAAACTGAATATCTCCGCCTTTTGCTCACTTGCCCTGGCCGAGAGTGTCCACAACAATAACAAACATAATGTTACGACCGACTTATCCTTCACCGCGGCCACCATTTTGATATGTTCCGAGCGGTTTTTCTAGATAAATTTAAATAAGCATGAATTCTCCCCGGAGAGTGGTGGGTGAGACAAATTACAAACACTAATTAACAATACATGTATCTAACACTTCCAGAGCCAGGTAAAAGAGCATTCCAATTCTTTGTGAACATATATACATTTAATTGGTTAAGATATAACAAATACAAAAGCTGAACAATAGGTACGAGGAGGGGCGTTTAACACCTCGTTACGCATTCGCCCAGCAGGCTCGATTTAAGGAGCACAGTTCTTGGACTTCCCAATAATCATAAGGATCAACACGCATAGTTCTACTACTTGAGTCCACTTTTTATTTGACTTGGATTCATGCATTAGAATTTAGTCCCTATCTAGTTCGAAGTTTCAAGACCGCAGTCCTGGCCGTAAAAAAGATGACGTGCCAATAATAAAGAAATACACTGCTCAAAAGAATTAGACGAACATGTGACTTCGGCGATATTATGCAAGCCAATCGTGTGATATCTTACCGAAACATGGAAAACGTAGGTCGAGTGTGACGTAGACAGCCGAATCATGCATATCCTTATGCAAATTAGTGTATGCGGCGTCAGAATGCATAAATCACAGACTGGGATAAAACCGAAGATTTCCCGGGAGCTCCCTTATTCTATCGCGTTTATCGCGACATTTTGTTTCTTGAAGTCTTCGGTTCGAACGATGTCTCAACAGCATGATTAACGTGAAGAACTATTGGCAGGCTGGAAACACGTCAGACACAGCGGATGGTTGAAGAAGCCATTGCAGTTTCACTAAGTATCACTTCCCGACTATGGACACGAATCCAGGATATGAGAAGTGTTCGAAGAAAGCAAGGTCAAGGCCGTTCATAAGCAACTACGGCAAAGGACGATAGTTGTCTGTTATTAACAGCCCGTCGGAACAGACGGGAAAATGCTACTCAACTCCAGCCAGAGCTTCTTGCGTCCACAGGATGCAGGTTATCTACTCAAACTATCCTCAGTCGCATTCACCAAGGTAGCCTTTATGCACGGAGACCAATGATGTTAACCGCACAACATCGTGTAGCCCGCAAAACCTGGGCTGAGGAACATCGTGGTTGAGGATATGACGAGTGAAATCAAGTTCTCTTCTCTGACGAGTCGAGATTCGGTCTGGAGTCTGACAATCGACGAGTTCATATCTGGAGGGAACCCGGCGCACGAAATAACCCAGCTTTTGTGCAGGAAACTTCACATTACGGTAAACATAAATTGATGGTCCGGGCAGGAATAAGTATCGGTGGATGTATGAACGTGTGTGTCATCCAAAACAGCAGCCTGACAGCCCAGAGATATAGAGACGACATTCGCAGACCTATTGTTACGTCTATGCTGCAGCAATTGGTGATTCGTTCCTTTTCATGGATGATAACGCTCTACCGCATTGAGCTCCGCTAGTGGACAACAAGCTTCAAGAGAAGGGAATCGACCATATGGAGTGACCAACATGCTCCCCTGACTTTAATCCAATTGAACATGCCTGAGACGTACTTGGCAGACGCATTGCAGCTCCGCTTGCACCTCCGTTGACTCTTTGTGAACTGGAAATTGCCCTCATTGAGGAGTGGCAAAGATACACCCAAAACCTCCTCGATAACCTCTTCAATTCCATGCCACACAGATGTGCAGTAGGTGTGCACAGGTGTGCGGTTCGAGAGGACCACACACCCTACTAGAGGCCAGTTACGACCTTCAAAAAGTCATTCTTTCTTGTACAGATATGCATAGCATATTTTTGTATAACATATCGCACCATATGCATTAAATTATAATATTACATAAAAATTCGCCAATGTGCTTTTTCTTACCCATTTTTCTGAATATTCCACTGTATCTTACATAAAAATAAAAAGAAATCTTCAACTACATCACTCGCACATGATTTTCCTCACAATTTTAGCAGTATAGTTTCTACTTACAGAATCGGTCCTGAACAAGTGATTAACACTTAAGTCGTACATTCACGTGCGTGCGGCACTTTGTTTGGCTGCACGTTCCATTGCTCTAAGAACGTACTTTCAACACACACCTTTATGTACGCACCTGCATCAGTGGCGGCTTTTCAGGTGAAGTAGGTGAAGTCTTCTTCATCTAATTTAC
Source organism: Macrothele yani (assembly GCA_039090855.1). Lineage (NCBI taxonomy): Eukaryota > Metazoa > Arthropoda > Arachnida > Araneae > Macrothelidae > Macrothele > Macrothele yani. The sequence goes on from CM077007.1 coordinate 106,480,696, forward strand.
TTAAAATAAAGTTTTATTCGGTAATTTTTTATAATATATTCTTTTTTGCCTTTATTCAGTTCCAAAATACTCAAAATTTTGAATAGATATTAATTCACATGGCGCGCTCAATACGGAAAACAAACCTTATACGCAAAACAGTGCAGGGGAAGAGCCGAAATGAGAATGCTTGGAAGTCTGCATTTTCGGCCGAGTTGTCATGGTAACCGTGACGTCACCCTCCCCAATCTGCTTGTTCAAGTGAAGTGTTTCAGCTTCAGGCACCTTAGCTCAGCATCTCTCAGTTTTTGAGCGCGAAGTCGTGAGAGATCACGGTGGAGCGGGCGGACTACCAGGGTACCTTGCAATCTACTAGGGCTTTTTCCTTGTGGTGCTGTGGTACATTATTTTCCGAAAGGAATTTGTTCTTTCGTGCTTTGTAATTATTTGTTGAAAGGTTTAGCTGATATTTTAGGTTTGTGTACAATTTAACTGATAGTAATAGTTTTTAGTATGCATCTTGTGGACGACATTGTAATTTATTGCGAACTCAATTTAATCGGTGGAAAGAAGATAAGAGACATTTTGCTTCAAGGGCGACCGACGGATTCACTGACAATTGCTGCCAAGAAAGAAATCAAGAAGAGCGGTAAATCTAATAATATTAATATTAAAATTTATTGTTTTACTGAATATAAATGTATTTGCAGCACTTCTGCGTTAACTTTTTTTTTTTTGGCCCTGCCAACTTTTTAGTAATAAACATTCGGCGTGGCATAAAGACGTATTCTCAGATTTATTAAGCATAGCACGGTCACTTCATAAACATCGTGATTCTAGCGAACACCTGAAATGCGAATTAATGTTAAGGAATTTTGAAAAAAATCAAAACACGTTGCCGATGTCCTGAGGAAGAAATGCTAGGCTTTTGAAAATGCATTTTAACGAAAACGTTCGCTTACATAGACTTTTCCTACAGACAGTGATTGATGCAGTATTAGCCTATACTGTATTTGAGCAAACAAGAACTAGCATTCCGCGGCCATGACGAAAGCATGGACTAGATAAGTCGTGGAAATTTCATTGAATTACTTTCATTGTTGATATCAAGAAGTCCTTTAGAAATTCAAAATCAATACGAAAGGATAAAAAATGTCTTCACTGGGAACTCGAAAACTATTCAAAATGAATTAATTGAATGTATTCCTGAATATATAAACAATCACGTCAAAAGTTAAATAATTTTTTTATTGTTGATTCGGAAGGTGTATTTGGTTGAGGGATTTTTGGGTTTCCATGATGTGAATAAAGATAGACCGTCAGGAGCTTTATACAAAACGCTAGACAAAATTTTGGAACAGTTTGGTTACCAACGCAAATAAATAGGATAATATTACGATGGGGATAATATTATGTCTGGGCGCTTAAATGGGCTACAGAAAAAAGTCAAGGATAATGCTTATCAAGCTGCTTTTGTTCATTGCTTAGTTCGTCGTTTGAATCTTGTATTACAGCAGAGTTTTTCTAAAATTTCTAAGTGTCGAATACTTTTTGCAAGCCTCAGTGGAATGTGGAATTGCTTCGTTTTTTCACCATTCTGCGAATCGGTCTTATACACTTACATCAACAACCTCAAGACCATAACAGAAACTCGATGGTCCTCCACTTCGAAATTAGTAAGTGTAATTGTTGAAGATTGGGATAAATTGAAGAACGTGTTCGTATTTCTGACGAATAGCGAACAATCAGACAAAAAAAAAAAAAAAAAAACAATTCATCTTGCCAAGGGTTTTTTTGAATGATATGAACACTTTTGAATTTACATTTTTGGCTCCACCGATCTATTATTCGAACTTTTGAAGAAAACCTCACTGAACATAAATTACTGCGTAACTCAAATTAAAAAAAAAACTCGTGAAAATTTGAGCTGTAAAAGGAACGATGAGGTATTTGAGACACAGTTTGGAAAAGCTAGCAAAATTGCAGAAATCAGCACGGGAATATGCTGATCTTACCCAGGAAACAATTTTTCAAAATTATAAACAATTGTATTTTAAAATTTTGGACCACATTCTTATGGAAATGGATATAAGATTTCAAGACTGTAAGAAACTTCAATTTGTCTGACTTGCTGATACAACTAAATTCGGATAAATTAATGCATGCTTTCCCTCTCGCGCTCTTCAAAATCTACATTTTTACGGAAACATATTTACTAAACACCAGCGCCTTTAAAATGAACTGAGTCTTTGTTTATGCCGATGAAAAATTAAGGAATATATTGACTCAAGAACTTCTTCGAGTGTTTCACGTAGACAAAGACATTTTCACAGAAGATTCTAAATTGGTTTCACTCATTTCAACAATTCCATCTACAAGTGTGTCAGTGGAAAGAAGTTTTCTTGAAAAAATACAAACTTGCTCAAGAAACACTAGTTCCCAAGATATACTTGCTTCTTTGGCAAATATTTCTATTCAGGAAGACATTTTATTGATGCTCACGAAGAAACAACCGTCGTATGACGATATAATCGACAAATTTGCAGCTTTAAAAGAAAGAAAAATTGATTTAATATATAAAAAATAGGTAAGTTCTCATTAAGTGATTTTCATTGTAGACAGTAAATATCTTTTCATACAGCTCTTGTACCTGTTCACCTATTTTTCCAATCACGAGCCGCCACTGACCTGCATTAGTACACATCGATCATCACTGGGAGAAGCGCGAGCACAAAACAAACACTTGAGATAGTCACCCGCTGGACGACAGTCATGGGCACGCGCCGCCGTTATCACCTCTCCGCTGTCCTGGCTGCATTTCGGCTGTTGACCATGGTGGAAAAGGAGGGAAAAGATACTGCTCTGCTCTGAAGATGGGGCTGAAGTCATTGGTCTTTTGGAAGCTGTCTCGCAAATGTTTTAGCCGCCACTCTTCCTACGGAACAGAATCCTCAGGTTTGCTCGAAACGCTTCGCTTAGCTCCCGAGCTTTGATTACTGATACATTCTCTTTCGCTAAAGTAGTCTCCGTCCAGACTTTTATGGGACTCGCTTATTTCGCTCATTCAGGAAAAACGGCTATGTTTTCCTTAGTGAATTGGAAGACGACTGACCTCTCACATTTTTTGTTCTTCACGCAGGGGCGGCGGAAAGTGAAGTTCGTTGACCGGGCCCGAAATTTTGAATCGTGGTACACCCCTTCACTTCCCGCTTCCCGGAACAAACAGAAGGAAAACAATGCCTGAAGAGCTTTGTTGGGGAATAGGAACACCCGACCACTTACCTAGAGGAACTTTCTAATGCACATCACAACAATCGCACATATGCCAAATAAAAAAATTAAAATAAAAATCTTGGCTGATATTATTGACCAGGCCCGGGCGGTTCCGCCGCCAGTGCCTTCACGTCTGGGTTATGTCAAATTTCTAGTGATTCCGGTCGTGCAGGGTAGCATTGCCTATCAGTGTAAGACCCCTTCCCTCTGATAATCGTAATTCTGTACTCAAAGCTCCTTTCACTTGTTACTTATGTCTGATCACTGCACCAAATTTATGGGACTGTTTACATCGAGCCAGTGCCTTGCCGTGAGCCTGACATTCCGTAGGTGTACTCAGCATTGTGTGTGTGTGGTCTCTTAAGAACTTTTAACCCAGTAAGAGGATGAACGATTAACGAGAAATTTAACACAAGAAAGGAATGAACGAACGGAAGGGGGTGAATTTAATTGTACCCCAATTTACTGTAATCCTTAATTGTGTATGTCTGTTTGTCCAACCATTCACAAATTATTGCCTAATTTAGTTACATATGTATTTACATCCCTGTTAACTCAGCTTCACGGCTGATTAATTTTCCTGGGGATAAAACCGCGCATCAATAACACTGGTCTACTAGGTTTTTATAAGATGAACAAAAGTACCTGTCTTAAACTAATTTTTGGGTGATTTCAGATCTGACCTTAAAAAATGGCCACCACATCACGTTTTTTTCTTATGGGGCATTAAATATGTGCTATTGTACCACAGTAGCGCTTGTAGGCATGTAAAAGGACACTAGATCTTTTTATTGTCATATTTCGCCACCGGATATGTTATAGGTAGCAACACTGATTTTTTCACAGGTAGAGAATATGGTATGTGTTTTTTGTTCAGATATTCCCGGGCTAATGACAGAATTCGGAATATCTCACGATCCTACGGAATGGCGTCTATTTATCGACTCATCCAAGTTTAGTTTAAACGCTGTCCTTTTGTCCAACGGAAACCAGAAGCCTTCCATTCCAGTAACACATGCTGTAGGAATGAAGGAGACGTGTAAAAGCATGGACAAAATTCTCATTGTAATACAATATGACCAGTTTAGGTGGTCAGTATGCGGTGATCCGAAAGTGATATCACTCTTTCTCAGGCTTCAAAGTGGCTTCACCAAGTTTTGTTGTTTTCTTTGCATGTGGGGCAGTAGGGCCACAACAGAACACTACGAGCGGACAGACTGGCCTAAACGAGATGTTTTCATTCCTGGAGAGAGTAACGTTCGTCCTAAGCCCTTAGTTAATCGCTCTAATGTGCTGTTTTCACCACTTCATATCAAACTAGTGCTGATGAAAAACTTTGTAAATACTATGGACAAATCTGGCCCAGGTTTTTTGCACTTAAAGCAAACATTTTCGCAATTAAGGCGGTTCCACCTAAAATCTCTGCCTTATGTTTCCTTATGTTTCCAATGGTAAAATTTCTTTACATATTTTCTTCGCAATTAATGTATTCCCACTATAACATCATTTCGTGCTATGCGTAACGTATAAAAACATAGACCTAAGTCATTGCACGATCCATTCCAGTCAGAAATGTAAGTACCAGCACTTACCAGGCGTGAGAGAGAAGTATCAGTAGATTACGCTTGACAGTATACTGGTACTTACATTCCTGACTGGAATGCTTCGCACCTGTTGACTTACGGCCCAAAGGACAAAGTTTATTTATTGTATATGGAAAGCATATTTAGTTACCAGTTCGGTGATAAATGTTGCTATGATGATATGCCGTACCATATCCCTCGGGCCTGGAAGAACTTGTTAAATGGACTACCATTACCTTTATAATTACTATTCTGAGTTTATTTTTGTAGAGGGCGTTACGAATGTGTTTCAGTGATGTATGTCATTACTGTGCCGTCAGGCGGCGCTTCATAGTTTCTTCAATACCATCATATTAAAACTATTTAAGAACTCTGGTTCCATATGCTGTGTGTCACCCGATGATGCGGTAGCTGCTACTGCGAAAGATCTTGTGTTTTTAAACTATTATAAATAGCTTTTTAACCTCATGTAAATAAATATAGTTCAGTAAAGTACTTGAGGATATTTTTACGTGAAATTAAATCGTGCAATGACTTAGGTCTATGCTTTTATACGTTACGCGTAGCACGAAATGATGTTATAGTGGCAATATTGCGAAGAAAATATGTACGGAAGTTTTACCACTGGAAACATAAGGCAGAAATTTTAGGTGGAACCACCTTAAGTGGTGCGAAACTCAAAGAAGGCATCTTCGTTGATCCTCAGATATACGGGAACTACTGCGTGATTCTGTTTTTACAAAAAAGCTAAAACAGCACGGAGCTCTCGCCGCATGGCAATCTTTCACATCTGTAGACAAGGGATTTCTGGGTAATCACAAAGAGGGCAATTGTTGTACAGCTGATTCACAACCTTCTCAAGAACTATAAAAACCTTGGCCGTCGGATGCCCTTAAAAATACATTTCCTCCATTCGCATCTGGACTTCTTTCCTGACAACCTAGGAGCGGTCAGGGATGAACAAGGAGAAAAGTTCCACCAAGATATCCGAACGATGGAGGAGAGGCATCAAGGCAGGTGGGATCCCTCAATGATGAGTGAATAATTACTTCTGGTTTTTGCAGGAGGACAAAATGACACATAAGAGAAAAAATGAACTACTTGTACGGGTATACGAGTATGTGTGTATACATTTATGTTAATATTGTTTACACTATTTCTTTTGCTGTCTCATATGCAGTGATATATGAATATGGTATTTATACATTGTAACACTAATTCTATAGCTAACAAGACACATAAATGCTGTAATACATTACAATGCGAAGCTGTACTGTGTACATCTTGCATTGTATATACGAGTATGTATCTGGAAATACAGCAAATGTTCATACACAAAAAACTGTACGTGATGGAGAGTTTTTACAGTCATATTTGAATTCAGCACCCCGAAATCAGTTTAAAAATACCTTATTTCACCCATGTTATGAAAACAAAGTTTAAAAATGTTGACTAGTGTAATAATAATTAATAGCAACAATTGAGGTGGACCTCAAGTAATTTTGCTTCTTATACTTCCAATGGAAGAACTTCTGTACACATTTCCTTCACAATTAATGCGTTCCCAAGGATGAAAATTTGAACATCGATTAAAATAGCTTCATTTTATAACTTGGAATACTTAATATTTTCTAAAACATAACCATAATTATGCAATCCAACATTTGTTTGTCTACTGATGTCATCAAAGTACACGTCGCGCCATCTTTTTTTCTGGTTTCAACACCGCAAAAGGAAAAGTTATTGATTTTTAATATAATTATGGTTATGTTTTAGAAAATATTAAATATTCCAAGTTATAATATGAAGTTATTTTAATCGATGTTCAAATTTTCATTCTTGGGAACGCATTAATTGTGAAGAAAATGTGTACAGAAGTTTTTTCATTGGAAGTATAGGAAGCAAAATTACTTGACGTCCACCTTAAGAAATAACAAAGAAATAAACGACAGATTGTAGCACAAGGTAGACATACGGCGGAAGAAAACTCAAATAGTCACCTTCGAAATATTTACGTCATTTCAAACAAACCGTTGTGTTGGAATAGTTTCTCAAGTTATCGAAATACGCGTATGTAACTCAACTCTGGTAAATTTTTATAATTTAATCAAACCCATTGGTATAACGTAGGTTTGATGACTGCATGACCAGATCGGGCATCTTTTTTTCATCAGTTAAGTCCGTGCTCGGGCCGGACAGAAAGGTTTAGCATTTTGCTTCTGGATTAAGGAAAAATGTTTCGAATCACAAAACAAAGACTGACTCATTAAATAATTAGATGGCGAAGATCACTAAGTGAAACCAAACACATGGAAGTACATCCTCCAGCGGGTGCGTGTTACAGCCCTGCTTGTCTGAGACCGACAAGGAGAGCTTTAACACGTGAGTCTGAAATGTGCCGGCTTATTTCTTTAAAGGTTGCATTCAAATTCCGTTTTCATTTCGTTGTTTTTAATTTCTTAACACAGTGACAGCGGAAGCTGCCGGAATTTGAGTAGCACAATTTTTACACATGATGCAGTTACTTCATGACTTTGTGGGATTTTTTTAAATTCATATTTGACTTGGGCGTGGCATGATAGCAGGCGCCAGGCATATCTATTAAAGTATCACCCAAACGGCAGCCGTACTCCTGGGCTTTTCGCGCCTAACGGTAACAAGGGCTTACCGTAAATGGCGCGACACACCTAAATCCACAGAGGAGGAGAGACAGAGGTCCAACTCTCGTGTTTAAGACAACGCCCCAGTGGTCGGACATGAAACTACGATAGCGTCTGTCACGTGGTACGGTACCAGTGGCTATATAAGTAGCACAGCGGATGGCCTAGTGGGCAACGTTCGTGACTGCCACGGAAAGGACCTCAGGTTCGATCCCAGTTGGGTACGAACGTTCGATCCACTAAATACCCGCCGTGCGTCGGATAGGCACGTTAAGCGGGTACTGCTCCCCCCCCGGTAATAAATAAGGACGTCGTCCTTCCCCTTTCTACTTCGCTTCCGTGTCACTTTCCTATCGGGCACTCTAGCCCAAATCTCCTAACTTCCTATTTCTAAGGGTTGTTTAAGACCTGGGGTCAGGCTCTCCCTTCCTAAAATCCTCTACATATGGTCTGATCTGATCTGAGTTGTAAACTCACTAAGTATTTAGGGCTCCAACTAGATTGTCGACTTTCGTGGGTAGCGAACACCAGCTACCACACGAATAAAGATAGACAACGCCTTGGGCAGCTAGCACCACTACTACACCAGTGAAGCTTCTTTACAACACGGCACAAAGTAGGTACATAGACAAAGTCATCGCACTTTCCACGTTTTTCTTTAATTAACACACAGCAACCGAAAAATTGTGTTTCACAGCGCTGAGATAGAACCCCAGATATCTCGATAGTTAGCCGAGTGCGTTCGCCTTACGCTACAGTGCCAACAATCCACGGCGCTATGTATGTTTGTCTGTCAGCATCTGACTTCACAAATCCGTAGGGATGAGCTCAGCAACTGATATATATCCATCTTGTGGGGCTTAACGGCACAAGCTATTTCTTTATTGCTAATAAATCCAAATGGCAAGAGAAATGGTGAAAATCCTCCAAACACGTGGAGACAATTTATTTCGACACCGCTGGGATCGAAACCCAGATCTCACGATGACTAGCTGATTGCGTTCGCCTTACGCTACGTTGCCCACAATCCATGGAAATACAATTTTTCGGCTGCTATGTTAATTAAAGAAAAACGTGGAAAAAGCGATGACTTTGTCTATTCACAATGTATCCATGTATTTGGAAGATTTTCAACATTTCTCTCGCCCTTTGGATTTACTAGCTATAATTAAATGGCTTCTGCCGTTAAGCCCCACCAGATGGAGACGTCTTAGTTGCTGAGCCTATCCCTACGGATTTGTGAAGTCAGATGCTGACAGATAAACACATATAGCGCCGTGGATTGTTGGCACCGTAGCGTAAGGCGACACTCGCCTACTTATCGAGAGATCTGGGGTTCGATCCCAGCGGTGTCGAAATACAATTTTTCTGTCGCTGTGTGTTAATTAAAGAAAAACGTGGAAAGTGCGATGACTTTGTCTATTTACATTGTCTCCACGTATTTGGAAGACTGGCACAAAGTACTGCTGTACAAGACGGTCGTCAGACCAGTGCTTACCTACGACTCCCCCATCTAGATAGGTATTAGTAGGAATCAGCTAGAGAGAATCGAGAGGGCGCAGGGCCGAGCACTTCGTGTGATTACTGGGGCTCCCCCTTGGACTCCACTTCGGAACCTGAGAAACAGACTTGGAGTTGAGAAGGTAAAGGAGTTTTCCAAGATCCCAGCGAATTCCTTTGGTATCCCAGAACTAAGGCGACGATCGTTGTTCTTCCTTGACAGGGACTTGGGGAAGGGCAGCGCTGTTGACCACTGTTTCCTGGGTTGGAGGCTTTGGATCAGATGGAGAACTGGATCGGATGGGGAGTAAGCTTGGTTTACCCTTCCCTTCCCCTCTTCTCCTTCCCTCCTAGGACTGGTGTCGCGGTTCATAGTTTGAAAGATATGCCCTTCTCTCCTTTCACTTATTTTTCTGTTTATCTTTCCAATTGAGTTCACTTACTTAGATCTCCTAGCTTCCTAATTCTAAGGATAGTTTTAGACCTGGGGTTGCTCCCCGGTGGCGCAGTGGTTTAAGGCGCTGGCCTCTGATCATTCGTCCGTAAGGGGTCCGGGTTTGAATCCCGGTGAGGCATGGATGTTGTGTTTGTCTTACGGCACTGGCTCTCTCCCTTCCCTGGAACCAGTGACCCTAAATTAGGGACGGGCGACTACTTATAGCCCATTGAGTTGCTCACGGTGGTCGTTAAACCTCCAATCAAAAAAAAAAGACCTGGGGTCAGGCACTCTCTTCCTAAAACTTCTTCAAACGTAGTGTAACGAGTTGTAAACTCTTGAAAAAAAAAGGTTGGCAGTTACGGTTCGACGTTTTAGTTCCCTGTCCGTCCACCGGCGCGCTGTTCTATTGAGATATTCGGGGCCAAATTGTTGCCATGAGTCTCTATGGAATATAAACCTCAGAGTCTCCTGCTCTGTGCCTAAATCTTTCAGTAAAGGAGATCGTGTGGACAAAAACAGGTGGTAGATCAAAGAGGACAAAGAAGACTGGCGACATAGTCGACGGTTATTGTATCGCATTCGTGACATAGGCCAATACATAGTGCTTCCGGAGATGACAGTGATTTGCAGCGTTGTAGCTCGTCTATTTGCTTGTATGATTCTAGTTAGTATATCCCTCCGCTGCCACTCTAAACGGTGCCTGGATTTACCTTGAAAATTGCACTAAAGGTCGTAAAACTTCTTACATCCCGATAGACTTAAATTTAGGTTACCTTCTTTAAGGAACACCTAGATTTAAGTGACAATTCTCCAAGTCCCAGAAGGGTTCCTTACGTATTTACTTCTGAATAAGGGACAAAAATTTCTTGAAAAAGGAATTGTTCCACTCAAAAATCATAAAATGCCTACTCATAGCAACCTTTAGTTGCAAGCACTGCTTGAAGGTCAAGTTTGTGACTCGGAAGCAATGGACAGGGGCACATGTCACCCACTCTTTTTCAAATACGGTGGGGATTATGGTATTTTGGAACTAATCAGAATGAGCCTTCAGTAAGAAAGCAGGTTGGCAGTTACAAGAGACTAGAAACAGAGAACAATAAGACTGTCCAATACGAAAACAGGGGTTACACTTGTTTTGAAGGTAAAGTTCCTGTTGGACTGATAATGCAGAAACATGTAATCTTTCAGAGTTAAGAAGTTAGGTGCAGCAAGCAAAAGGAGAATGTAGTTTTGGCAGTTACATGTTTCTTTTTCATTATCAAGTCATGGATTCAAAGAGGAAAATGTTATCTTTAAAAGAAGTTCAAATGATTAAAGTAGAAGAGACTGAAAAACTTAGTTTATAAGAGTCAGGTGAGAAATTTGGAATCAGCAAAAATCAAGTGAGTAATGGTCCAAAGGAAAAACGTGAAATGAAACAAGATAAAAACGATGCATATAAAATGTGGAGCGAGCAGTGTTTAGGGTGGGTAGATTAGTGCAGCCTTGTGTGATACCAGGTGTTTCAAAAAAGATCGAAAGAAGCTTTTATCTTTTCAATATAGTTGATCACAGATACACACTTGCAATTAGATAAATGTTCAAAATGATGTAAAGACTTACAACATGGCAGTTGCACCCCTGTGAGTGGCATTTGGATAAAAATAAGAAAAACAGATTTTTATACAGCCTTTGCAGAAAAAAGTTCAATTCAAAAAATTTGCTCAATGTCCTAATTAGTCTAAAAACAAACCTCGTTGTTCTACTTGCAAAACTCGCGAAGATATTTGCGATGAAAATTGTAAACAAGAAAGATGACACCGAATTTTCGGGTGTAATGAGCACGTCTTTCGAATCCGTTCTGACTCGAATTAAATTTATCAAAGCTATTCAAAGTCAATAGTACCGGTACTGAAAGCATCTGACCGAAGAAAGATGTTTTTCAAGCGGATTTTTAATCCCGCAAATATTGCTGTAAACGGAATTCTGAACTTACGCCTTCTGGTTGTAGACTTAGACGATAAGAAAAATTTGAAATTATATGAGAAATTTTTCGCAGCGGAATCGCTCTCCAATAAAGAAATAAGTTTTCAAATCTGGCTCTTAGAAGCAATGATATCGACAAATATAAGATATGCATCTACGCCCTTGGCGAGAAAAACATGCATTATTTTAAGAAGAAAGTATTCTGAAAAAAAATTCCGATGAAAGCACTATCGGTCCAAGAAAGTATTTTTTCAGTCGAGTTTTCAGAAGCTCAGATTTTACTACAACTACATCAGAAGCAGAAATAAACATTTAAGCCCCCTGGTGGCCAAACCATTCTTTATCAAATATTAGAAATTATTTGAAAAACATCTCCCGTCAGGAGCTGTATGTGATACAGGAAGAATGTTTCAAATCGGAGTTTTAGAAGCAGAAATATCGGGAAAAACGCAATTTACCATAACGCCCCCCCCTCACCCAAGCGGGAAGTCCATGAGTTACTTGAAAATTTTGTAATTATATGAAAAACATTTTGCACCAGAAACGCTATCCAACAAAGAAGGAATTTTTCAAATCTGACTTTTAGAAGTAGAGATATTGTCAAAATATCTCTACTTCTAAGAGTCAGAAATACATCTCCGCCTCCTGGCGGAGAAACCATGCATTATTTTAAGAACAAATTATTCCGAAAAGTTTTATCGATGTAAGTAGTATCGGTCCACAAACTAATTTTTTTCAATCCAGAATTTAGAAGCTCAGATTTTGCTGCAAATACATCAGAAACGGAAATTAAGACTTACTCTCTCTGGTCGCCAAACCATTTTTTACCAAAAATTAGAAATATATGCAAAAGATTTCCCATCAAGAGCTGTATCCGCTTCAGAAACAATTTTTCAAGTCGGAGTTTTAGAAGCAGAGATATCGGGGGGAAACGCAATTTACCTTTGCGCCCCTAGCGGAAAGTCTATGATTTATTTGAAAATTTTAAATTTATATGAAAAACATTTCGCATCAAAAACACTATCCAACAAAGAAGGAATTTTTAAAATCGGACTCTGAGAAGTAGAGATATTGACAAAAATAAGATATACATTTACGTCCCTGGTGGAGAAACCATGCAAGATTTTAAGAAGAAAATATTCAGAAAGGGTTTATCAACCTGAGTGGCATCGGTTTAATGAGCGAATTTTTTCAATCTAGATTTTAGAAGCTCAGGTTTTGTGGCAAATACATCAGAAGCAGAAATTAACACTTACGCCCCCTAGTCTGGTGGCCAAACTTTTCTTTACCAAAAATTACAAAATATATGCAAAAGATTTCCCATCAGGAGCTGTATCCGGTGAAGATTTTTTTTTTCAAATCGGAGTTTAAAAAGTAGAGATGTTGGGGAAAACGCAATTTACCTTTACGGCCCCTAGCAAGAAAATCTATGCTTAACTTCAAAAAGTTATTATGCCCAAAATACTCTTCGACATAAATGGAATCGAATGGTAAATGGTAAAAGAATTTTTTCAATCGGATGTTTAGAAGCAAATATATGGAATAAAATGTACTTTGAATTTGATGTCATCTGCATTTACGCCCTCTAGCGGCGAAAATGTTCATCGAAAAAAAAAAAAACGAAATGAAAGATTATCTGCATATTTCAGGCTTCCCAATGCAAAAAGAATTTTTCAAATCGGACTAATAGTTGCAGAGATATGGTGTCCACAGACGGACGGACGGACAAATCGATAACATAAGCACGATCTTTTTTCACAAAAGACGTGCTAAAAATTGTGGATTACAGTACTAATTTTTGCGAAAATTCCAAGACTGTATAAACTTTACATTCCTCATTAAATTAAAATGTCTATTAAGTATTTATTTAATACGTATTTCGTTAGGAACCTCCCAACAAGGTCACCACCATTTAAGGGACAAAACGTTCAGTAGTATGGGTGTCCCTTATTGAGAGGTACTACTGTACAAAGAGAATTCCGTAGTAGTATCTCAACGAGATATAACCATGACGGTATACTGTTATAAGGGAGATTTGCTGATTAGAGAGGTCGAGTTATACATTGAGAGGGCACATCTAATACTGTATCACAGTAAAGCTCTGACTCCCGTTTATCGACGATAGATCGCTGCCTTGCATGATGCGAAAGGAGATAATGTGCGGATGCGCCACTACGAAACCTCCAGCTATGCATCGCGGCAAATATGGTCCCATCTCCACGTACTCGAGAACTAAAATCGTAATACGGTATCTTCCTGACGTGCTTTCACATCGTATGCCTTTACCCACTGTGCCTTTTATTGGGGTCATTAACGGTTGTAAAATGGGGAGACGAAATTTCAGTGGGAGATAAACTCCCGCTACTCCTTTTATTGCGGCCACAAAAAGGGGGAAACTTTACCTGCTTGAAAGGAGAAGTATACCTTTTAACGGGGAATTACCTGATTCTTTGAGAGCAGTTAGCGGCGTGAAAATCTGTGGTGGAATTCATCCCGCTCATACTCTATGAGTATTTAATCCGATTTCAGCCATTTTCAACACATTCCTTCGATATGGACCATTTTTTTCCCATCCAGTTTTTAAGTAAAAGTTGACTCCGCACGGGGTCCCTCAGAACAAACTGGATATGTTGTCAGAAGTATAGACAACAGAAATCTTAGACTGGATTCCAAGGGACAAGATAAGACCCAGAAAAAGACCACATGGAAGATGGGTGGATGAAAGTCAAAACCATGCGGGAGTGACATGGAGGAGTTTTGGAAGATACTACGGTGTTTCCTAGATCAGTATTGACGGTACAGATGGCCAGTTGTATATCAAAATGTAGCCAGTAATATCATGTATCTAAATCATATTGCGTTGTGTGATTGTGGCTAATGGTTTTATGGTTTTCGGGTCCGGAAGTATGAAGTGTCAAGTAGAGAGGAATGAACATTTCTGACATCTGCTCCTCTACGTGTTTAACAAGGGATCCACAGTCGCCGAGGCTACTAGACAACAAATTTGTGCTGTGTATGGGGAGGATGCTATTGCTCCGAGGACAGCCCGCAAATGGTTTGAGCGGTTCCGAGATGGCAATTTTGACCTCAACGACTCTCCACGCTCAGATCGTCCATCTCACTTTAATGAGGATCGTTTGAACCATCTCATCCACTTGGATCAGCGTCAAACCACTCGCGAATCGGCCACTGAAACGGACTGTGATCAGGTCACGGCGGTGCGACACCTGGAACGTATGGGAAACGTCCAGAAATTGAGGTCTTGGGTGCCTTACATTCTCACCGAGGACAACAAAAATCAGGATGCTGCCATATGTGGTTCCTTACTCGCCTGTTATCGCGAATGATCTCAGCAACACAAACCCTTTCTATCACGTATTGTTATTTTAGATGAGAAGTGGTGCCTGTACGTGAATTTCAGGCATCGGAGGGAATGGTTAAGCCTAAATAAGACGACCAACCACGTCCAAAACATGACCTTCATCCTGCGAAGATCATGTGGTGTGTCTGGTGGAACATGGAACGCATTATTCACTAGGAAATGCAGCCGAGAAGTCGTACCATCAGCGCTGCACTCTATTGTGAGTAACTCCGCCGTGTGGAGGGAGCAATTCAGCAGAAACGGCCACATCGGCGCCATGATGTCCTTCTCCAACATGATAACACACACCCTCACAGTGCAAACATGACCAAAATGGCCATTCAGGACATGAAATGGGAGATCCTTCCACATCCAGCCTATTCCCCATTATCGCCCCTTCAGACTATCACCTATTCTGATCTCTGTCGAATGCACTCCGTGGCAGAACGTTCAACAATGATGTTGATCTCCAGAATTTTTTTGATGATTTCTTCGCGGCAAAACCTGCACGTTTTTTTCAAGAATGGCATTGCAGACCTCTCCAGACTTTGGGACACCATCAATCGTAAGTAAACAATGGGGTGGAGGATACATAGTTGATTGATTCCATTTTCCAATCTGAAATAATACATTCCTGTAGTGCAGTGAAAAAAAACGGCATTAACTAACTACATTTATTACATATGATAATATATTCTGAGATAGTATGTTCCGATATTAGATAATATGCTAATATAATAGATAATAAGTTAATACACTCATCGTCAAAAAAAAATAGTTGCACCCAGAAGGACGTGTCGAATTGCAATGCTATTCGGGAGGAAGAGAAAGGTTACCAGGAACAATAAAGATTAAGCATTGAGACTGATATGGGAAATATTTATTGAGCTACACACGCCAATAAGTACTGTCTCTCAGTATAGCGTCGGATAGCCATGTTTGCTCACACAGCATATCACACGTCTCGGTATGGAGTTGTACAGGTTTCTAATGGTGTCCTGTGATAAGACATCCCATGCAGCTTGTATCTTCTCACCCATTTCCTGCAGATTGTGCGGTAGGGGTGGAGTGTGTATAGCGCGTACAATAGCATCCCACATATTTTAAATTGGCGATAGGTCTGGCGATGAGGCTGGCCATGGTAGAGTGTCAGTACCTTGAAGGCAAGATCTCGAGACAGTAGC
The DNA here is from genome assembly GCA_039090855.1 of Macrothele yani. Taxonomy (NCBI): domain Eukaryota; kingdom Metazoa; phylum Arthropoda; class Arachnida; order Araneae; family Macrothelidae; genus Macrothele; species Macrothele yani. The sequence continues at coordinate 106,496,640 of CM077007.1, forward strand.
AGTATGCGGACGAGCTTTGTCCTGTTGGAAAATCGCACCAGAGTGAGCGTTCAGAAAAGGTAAGGCCACTGGTTGCAGGACCTCATTAACGAAACGTTGGACTGTGAAATTCTCTGCAATGCACCTCAAAGGTGATCTGGCATCGTAGGCAATTGCACCCCACATCATGACACCAGGCCTTCTGGACGTGTGACGCTCGGCAACAAACCGTTCATCTTGACGCTGACCATGGTGTCTCCACACACGGATTCGTTGGTCGTCTCCTCCAAAACGAAAGCAGCACTCGTCACTGAAGATCACCCGCTGCCATTCTGAGTGGCTCCATGACAGTCTGGCACGACACCATCGCTGTCTTTGGCGACGATGCACTGTTGTTATGGAAAGTCGTCGTAACGGTCTGCGTGCGTGAAACCGTCTGCCAATGTTGCTGGTACTAATCGGACGATACACGGAGGGCACCAGTGCTCGCTGAATATCCGCAATCGTGGCTGTTGGGGTACTCCGCGTATGTCGGACAACCCGTCGGTCCTCTCTCTCTCCGTCGTTCGTCTAGCTATCCCAGTCCCTTCCTGTCGCTGCTGCGTGCCTTGTTCTATCCACTGCCGCCAACAGCGGGCTATGGTGATATTCGCACGACCGGTATGGCGCGCAATACGACGATAAGACCATCCCGCTTTCCGGAACCCGACGATTCGGCTCCTCTCGAACACCTCCAACTGCTCGAATTGCTTCCGAACTTTTCTCCGAGGCATGCTGCACTTGCAAGGGATGCAACCAACACAACAGCATGAGCCAGAATGGCAAGCACGCTCAACGAGACGACCCTATATAGCTGGTCAGGCACAGCGCTACGACTCATGGGCACGTTAAGCCGTCGGGCCCCGGGTACTGGACCCCGGTTATAAATAAGGGCGTCTTTTCCCACCTTTCTACTTTGCTTCCGTGTCGCTTTCCTGTCGGGCGCTCTAGCCCAAATCTCCTAATTTCCTATTTCAAAGGGTTGTTTAAGACATGGTGTCAAACACTCCCTTCCTAAAATCCTCTACATAAGATCCGATCTGCTACGACTCCTCCTTGATTGCGTCACATGCGCGGCCCAGCGTGATACTTGAGTCATTTGCGTGTCTCACGGTATCAAACCAACCCACCAAGTTCCATTCGTGTCTGTTGCTTCCTTCTGGGTGCAACTATTTTTTTGACGATGAGTGTATAATAGATAATATACTCTGATCCGTGTATACTATCCAATACGTAAGTCCCCAAACTCAGCTGGTTCTACTACAGCTTATTATTTGCTACAATACAGATAAATTACCAATTGCTGTTACCTAAAAAATAAAAAGTAAAACAAAATTCGTTTTTATTCGAGCATAGAATGCTATCCAATCAGTTTTTTGAGGGGAACGTTGATTTATGGATTCAAATATAACAGCACATAGTGGAAATATTTTTGTACTAACGGCTGTAGCGCCATGTTGCCGCCAATCCAGAAACTTTTTAAACGCACGTTGTCTATGTCTAATTATTTTGCAAACTAAGAAAAAGCAATGCTTGGATGGCTTTATTATATGTTGTTTGATTACGCGCTTTTCCCAAAAAATTTCATTTGGTTTCAGATCTGTTCTTCCAATCTTACGCATGATAATATGCATACAGAAGCCTTCAATTCCATAAAAATTTTAATTTGTTGTTAAGGACCCCGTGGGGAGTCAATTTTTACTTAAAAACTAGATGGGGGAAAATGGTCCATATCGAAGGAATGTGTTGAAATCGGATTGATACTCAAAGAGCATGAGCGGGATCAGTTCTAACACAGATTTCCACGCCTCTAACTGCTCTCAAAGAAACCAGGTAAGCTTTACAGAGGAAAGGGCTAGTCCGTCCCTTTGAGGAACTGAATGCTGACCCGTGTCTGAAAGGGTGGGTGGAAAACTGATTGGCCACTTGTGCCCTACGTCATCGAGCTGGCCAACTCCCTGAGCTTCGTTTGTCAGCTTCCCTACAAGACCAAATTTTCTTCTGTTATGGTTTTGCACACCCGCAACTTTTCTTGGTTTATATATAGCATTTGTTTCACGTTGTGTTTTACTTAAGTTGTACACTCAGTGTTGATTTTTATTTTCGTTTTTTTTAACGAAATGTCATCATGTGACGGTGTGACGTGCTGAAATAGGCATACAACACGAAAGGACAGGACATTGTTTTCCAGGTCCTTTCGTGTTTATAAGGATCTTTATCTGGTTCCGATAAAAATCCTTCTTTAGAAATTATTTCTAAAAACTGCCCCGAAAATAATTCTGTTCAAGATAATTCGGTAAGACTAATATCTGTTGGCTGTTTGACAGAACCATCAGATTCTTGGGATAATATTATTAAACAGTTTGAAAAGATTTTCTGCGCAGTTCACGACAGGACATTTAAAAAAGGGAAAGGGAACTCATATGTGATCTAGAAAAACGTTTTTCATCTATCAACAAAGATGCTATTTGTCGGTTTTGCAGAATACGAACATTTATTCGAATTCGTTTTCTGAACAAAAATTCACTATTAGTGCAGCGCAGGAAAGCTCTGCAAAAAATGAAAAAAAAAATGGATTGACTCAAACGCAGTGAGAAAAACATAATTTTTTTTTTCATTTGGGCAATAAAGAAAACAGTTTGACATTTTGTACAATCGGAAAAACATTTTCCAGTTTGTGCAATAAGGAATATACCCTCACTTCATGAAGTAAATTTTGTTCACCACTTTTTAGACGCAATGACCTTTAGAAATCATGATGGATACAAAATGTAAGTAAATAATTTTTACTTTATACATTAACAGAGTGTTTAAACTACTTTTGCGGAGTGTGAAGAACTCAGTAACTTTCCGTGTCTTAAAAGTTTTAAATAACTAATGTTTGTGACAGAGAAAAAAAAGGTTTCAAACCATTAAACTTTACTAAAAAAAAAAAAAAAAAAAAAGAAAGAAAGACACACTGAGTTTTTGACAGAAAAATATAGTTAGTATAGTAAGCAAAATACTTTTTAAAGAAAAAAGCATTCATGACAGAAATTGGTCATTTCAAATTATCGCATTTATATTATTACATCAAAGTTTTCTGATTTTAGGACCCAAAATCCTTAACTTTTGTTTTCGAAAAAGACCATTTCTAATACAGTATTTGAGTGCGCATTGCCATAGATGACAAACTGTGATATGTAATATACGGTAATAACAATGACTGAGAGTGCCTTTCCTATGGTGCTACTTTAGAGTACAGCTCCCTGTGGCTCTTGACTTCCGAAGGGTCAGCGCAGCTACGTCGTCAAGCTCGGCTGCGTGTCTCAGGGGGTGAAACGCTTTCCTCTCAAGCCTTGCTTTAAAGGTGTACTTCTCCTTTCAAATAGGTAAAGTTTCCCCCTTTTTATGGTCGCAATAAAAGGCGTAGCGGGAAACGCGAAGCGGGAGTATGTCTCCCACTGAAATTTCTTCCCCCCATTTTACAACCGCTAATGACCCCAATATAAGACACAGTAGGTAAAGGCACGTCGGGAATGAACCCGTAATACCCGCAATTCCCTTCGAAAAGATGAAGGTGACTGGTGCTTGTCTAATGCCCTTTGGCCTGCTGAAAATGGTCGTAAGAGATCCGCGAGAGAGAACTCTCACTAAGTTGAGTAGGTCTTCTCTTGTGTTGTACGGTAGTTTGACAGAAGCTCAAAGCCAGCAACAGTTATTTTGGGGGGGGGGGGAGGTTAATCTGATTTCCCAGTAATCCTAAGATGCCATCAAAGAGCTTAAATACAGAGATACCTATACCTTTGACGACGTAGTTCTTATATGTAAAATGTCGTTCAAGGTGTAAATGTCTCAATATTTAAGTGGATGATGTGAAAAAGTCACGTATTAGAATCCTAAAAGTGTCAATTATTAGCACAATGTTACATCTTCGTACAATAAATTAAGCAAAATATTTGCCCAATCCTTCCTGGAATTGATCTTGTATAACCAGCAAGTCAGAAAAGTTTACTCGGAAAATCGGCGTATCCGAGATCATTTCTGTGAAAGCATTTACGGGCTATTATTGATAACAGAACCAACGTTTCCTCCACTTAACACAAAAGCTTTTTCATTTCTTTCATAAAAACAAAGGAAATCAAAATGAGAAATCATCCCGGAAACTTTGTGCGCTCAGATTTTCTAAGGAAATCTTTGATCTTACCCGTAAAAAGGCTAATTTTGAGTAAGAGGTGCTCTGTTTTTTTGTTTGTTATTTTCTATTGGGGGTTTAACGACCACCGCGAGCCACTCAATGGGCTATAAGCAGTCGCCCGTCCTTAATTTAGGGCCACTGGTTCCAGGGAAGGGAGAGAACCAGAATCGTTAAGACAAACACAACATCCATGCCTCACTGGGATTCGAGCCCGGGCCCATCTCGGACGAATGGTCAGAAGCCATCCTTTAGACCACTGCGCCACCGGGGCGGCGGTGCTCTGGTTGAACTGGTGATTTAGCGTGTTGTCCCAATTTCCCTTATTCTTCCTGGTGCTCTAAAACGAATCTGGAACCTTGTGGCATAAACCGTAAAAGCTAAATCAAATCATAGCAAAAAAGTAAAAAAGCATAGATAGAAAAAATACTTACGCAAGTGATAAAGAGTAGAGGTCATTAGGAAAGAAATTCCTTTTTAAAGTTTTAATCTTATTTTGAGAAAGATCCAGGTACTCCAGTGTGCTGAGTTCACTGAAAGCTCGATCCTCAATTGAAGATATTTTGTTGTTCTTCAGAGTTAATGTAACCAAAGTATCTTTCAGTCTGATCGAATGCTCCGGATCGTTAAACCACGAAACCTTTACGCTCTCGATGTTATCGTCAGTAAGATGAAGGCTCTTCAATCTCTGAATGTGCCGTATGTTTACGATACTCTCCGAATTCAGATTGCAGTGTGTCAAACTCAGATATTCAAGCGAAGTGCCTCCGAAAGTATGCTTGGAGAGAGAAGTTATATTTGTCTGAGAAACAGAAACATCTCTGAGGGCAATATGTTCAAACATATCGTCTGTGAAATCTGTTATGTGAGAGCGAATTATTCTCAGTGATTCCACATTTATGTTGTCGCCGGACCCATTGAATTTCAAAAATTCTGCAAAACTGAAAGAAGTCTGAATGCCCTCGCACCTCAACTTCAGCTGTACGACACCTTCAGATTCCTTGCAATACAGGATCTCGCAAGGACTACTTTTTTCCATAGATGAACATCTATCTTGGGCTCTGATGATCCTACAGGCAGAGATTAACAGAAGCGATTGTAGGCAGATGAAAAACACCGTTCGTGCCCTGAACATTTCTGGAAAAAAAAAATGACAGAAGGATAATTGGATAGAAGTTTTCACAGCGTGTCCTGTATCAAACTAGGCAAAAGCAGAATACATATAGGGCGTACTACAGAGGTGAAGCACATGTCAAAACAACAAAGTTGCAGCGATAAATCCCGTCGGTGTAGGTTAAGCTCTCCGCTTAAGGCTATTGTAAAGCATTAAGCGGAGAGCTTACCAATTAATTTTATTGTAAAACTCTCAGCTTAATTACATTCCTCTCCTGAGAAGACAAATGCGGCCTCGATATCGTCATTGGCGAATTTGTATTTTCACACTATATACGATTAATACTTTTCCGGATCTTAACGTGATCTGGATATGCACATGAAAGAATGATATGTTACTGTTGAAATTCGGTTCATCTAGCACAGAAATGATAAGAAAGTTTCCTCGAGAATTTTTCGCGTATTTCTGAGAAAGCGGTACCAAAAGATTTCTTAAATCTGAAAAAACAAATTATCGAAAATTTTCTAGGAAAAAAAAACTGGGTTTCATTTGTCAGATAACGATTGTTAGAACACCCACTTTCGCACAACACTGAAAAATAGCGATCGACGGCAGAGGATCTAAAGTTCTCTGCTTTTTTGGTGTTGCGCGGGAGTGAGTTAACTTTCCTTATCTGATATAAGAAAACTAGCTTTCTTTCTGGAATTTTTTTATTGGAATTTGTTTCCTGAGATTTAAAGAGTATTTTGATACCACTTTCTCAGAGATACGCAAAAAATCCACGGAGAAAATTGATTATGATGTTTATGCCGGGTGAGCCGAACTGTTGCCATTTTCTTTCTGTCAATCCTTCCGTATGAGTTTTGCAATGTTAAAAAGTTCTTTTCTCATCGTGCAATACGGAATTTGGTTTTGCACATGATGTTTGAGATATGAAGTACCGTGTCTAAAAACAGAATAGTTCATGACATGTACTGTTGAACCCAGGTACATCTTTGACGACGGTGAGCTGGTGTCAATGCTATACATCTCAGCAGCCTACTTGCTCCGAGTCCATACTCGTGAGGAAAGTTTCGTACCGTTTGAGTACATACTGTGACGACAGAAGCAGCTCGAAGTGATTCAGGAGCTGGTGATACTAGGCTTTCTCCGAACATTTACTCCCAGATGGCGATCTTGCCTCCTGGTGATTATCCTCGGGCGCTCACTCCTGGGACGATCTGCAACATTCCCATGCCGTGAAAATCTTGTGTGTAGCCGACTTACTACACTTTGCGAAACTCCTGAAACAGCAGCCACGTCGATCTGCCGTACACCTGCCTGTAACATGCCAACAGCTCTGTTTCTGTTGTCGATGCTTAAATGTCGTCTGGACATATTTCAGATTAATCCCACACTGAAGGCAACACATTCAGCAAAATTCTAGACCAAGCGGTGAAACGACCCGTTTTCCATTTCCTAGAGGACTCTTTTATCGGAGCTCGCACGCCACGTGCTGTGCTGTCATGATGTTAATTTACATATGACGTAGCTACCCACGCTGAAAACCGATCTCCGATAGTCGCTAAATTTGTGTATCCTCACGTTTGCCCTTCGAAATCACAAAATCACTAACTTTTTGTGACCAGTGTAGTAAATAGGCTGGATGCGTGCAAGTGCTGTGAAAATGGTGACCATGCAGTGTAGTAAATAAGCTGGATGCGTGCAAGTGCGGTGAAAATGGTGGTATTGCTTGAGGCAGGAGTGTTTTTGCTGAAATACAGGTGGGTGTTCGTAAACTGTTTTGACAAAAGAAGAGGGATGATGGTACCCATCAAGACGAACAATATTTACAATGGAACCTAGGGTTGCATTCCACTCTGAGTCTCAGAAAAGAGTAAAGTTAGATGTCCAAGTTGAACCTTCAACAGTGCAAAGAAAGAGAATTAACGACATCATAAGTTGCACAATCCCATTTATGGAGATCAGGGACAGACTCAAAGTAGATGCTCAAAGTGGCGGCCACGGGTGCCGCTGCACAATTCACACCGGCGAATGAAAGACTGGCGCGTCCTCTCGAAGACTCCTGGTGTCGTGTTTATCCTGTCCGCTGCAACAACGATTCTGGGGACGAGATTTTCCAAGGAGTCCGCAGGCGTCTCGTACACCAATGATTTCATGTGCCCCCAAAAGAAGAAGTCCAGTGGTTTTAAGTCCGGTGAGCGTGGAGGCAATGCCACAGGTCCGCCACGTCCAATCCATCGTGCGGGATATGTGGCATTCAGGAAGTGTGTACTGCATCTTGATAAGCCAATCAGCTCCAACTGTCGATGCTGCGTCTTTTCTCTGGCAATTTGCATACGGTAAATGCTTGACGGTGATGTTCTGGTGATGTGCTACTTCTCCGGCACGAAAGAAATGACGTCTGAGGTGACGACTTGTGCTTGTTGGATGTATTTCGAAGTTATTCTTTTCTGACACTCAGAGTGGAATGCTACCCTAGGTTCCATTGTAAATATTGTTCGTCTTGATGGGTACTATCACCTCTCTTCTTTTGTGAAAACAGTTTACGAACACTCTGTATATCCTGAGAGTACAATTTATCACGCAAACAAACACACGCGCGCGAGCGCCTGTTACAGTCGTGACACGGACTTTACCAAGTGTTGAAAAAGTTCAAGTGGTGTTGCGGCCCATGATTCCAAGACAGCCATCCGTAAACTCATGAGAATTGACGGAGTTGGGTCTAGAGCTTGAATGTATTGCACCTCTACATCCCATAGATTCTCAGTTTGGTTCAGATCTGGAGTGTGAGAGGGTCATTCGAAAAAATACGAACTCACTGGGATGCTCTTCCAGCTAGTCCGTCGCGAGACAAGAGTGATCAGACCGGGAGTTGGGTTGTTAGAAGAAGGCGATATCATAAACGGGTGCAGGTGGTAGGCAAGTACGACAACATAGTCTTGTGCGATAATGGTGCTCAGTGTAAGTACAAGATACACGAAAGTAGCCAATGGAAACATGTCTCAGAACATTACACCCTCTCCATCGGCCTATAACACCCCGGCTTGACAGTTGAAGTCCATGATCTTGTGTGGTCTGGCGTGTTGTAGTTTTTATCTCAATTCTAGTCGGACCAACCTACCCATTTTCAGTTTTTCACGGTCCGGTAGCAATATTCCTTAACCCACTGCAGCCTCACAGCCAGATAATGTGCGCGTTCACTGCCATGGCCTAGTCGTGTCATCGGACGTCAAACAGTCCTTACACAAACCTTCGTAGGTGCCCGTTGTTGAATGCAGAAATCATCTTGAGACCACTGTGACCCTAAGTTCCGATGTGACGATAAGCTAGAGGTGGAGCTCACTTCGGACATTAGCGCTCCGTTTACGGCCACATTTCGCCCAGCGACTGCCAATTTTACTGGCACACACGTGCTACAGCCGTACGTGAAAATCCCAGACGTTTAACGCTCGTGGAGATGGAGCACCTCATTTTCCTCGCATCGGATATTTGCTCACGATCGAACTAGCTCATGTCGACCTTTATAACCCACCACAACAGCAGCAGGTAAGCTCGTACACTGAGATACCAGTTCATTAAGTTCACCTTTCCTCGTCATATAAATGGCTCATTGCAACAAGGAGAATTGCACGTGAGAACAGTGTGCCTTATAAATTAAGTAGAAAAGCTCGTCGAGCATCAGTTAGCGTTGGATTGCCAATCGGAATATGAAAAAGAAATATTACACCGAATTTTCGGTTGTAATGAGCACGTCTTTTGAATCCGTTCTGACGCGAATTAAATCTATTAAAGCTACTCAAAGTAAATGGAACCGGTTAGGAAAACAAGCAACCAGTTTCAACAATCGATAAACACCAGAAATTGAAATATCTGCTTAGTTCCACCAGCAGCTAAAAAGCATGTAATACATCCAGAAATAGAAACCATCTGCGTAGTTAACCAGAAACAGCAGATGTTTCTAGTTATAGAAACATAGCATTGCAAAACATCCAGAAATATTATAGAAACATCTGCATAGTTCCACCAGCGGCTGAAAAGCATGTTGCGAAAATTAATAAATGGCGCACAAAAAGTTTCTCATAGCATAAGGAAGGTATCAGAGTCAAAAAGAATTTCAAATCCAACAGTTAAAAGAAGAAATATACCTGTGCATTTTATACAACTCTGTGCCTTCTGCCGGAAGAATTTTGCATAATGGAAAAGTTTAAAATAGGCGAAATATATTCTGCATGGAAAAAGCTATGCTAAAGGAAAAGGACTTTTCAAATACGTCTTCCAGAAGCAGAAATAGCAAGAAAAAGGTTTCGACCTTGACGCTCCCTAGCGGGAAATCTGTGCATTATTTAAAAAGCATCATGCTTCACATCTCTGGTGTAATGAATGGCATACAGTAAATTTCTCAATAATGTTTTTAGAAGCAGCGATACAGCTGCAAACTGAAGTACACGAACACCACCTACCCACAGAACTGTGAACTGCAAAATTCCTCATATACTAACCTAAAGTGTTCTATAAGATAAATGGCATCCCGTGTTGAAAGAATATTTTAAATCTAACATGTAGAAGTAGAGATATTGAGAAAAAGAGATGAAGCATTTGCACGCCCTAGCGGTGAAAAAGGTTTCGACCTTTTTTTTTTTTTTTTTTTGATTGGAGGTTTAACGACCACCGTGAGCAACTCAATGGGCTATAAGCAGTCGCCCGTCCCTAATTTAGGGTCACTGGTTCCAGGGAAGGGAGAGAGCCAGTGCCGTAAGACAAACACAACATCCATGCCTCACCGGGATTCGAACCCGGACCCCTTCGGACAAATGATCAGAGGCCAACGCCTTAGACCACTGCGCCACCGGGGCGGCGTTTCGACCTTTACGCTATTATTTTAGGAAGAAAATACACACACACAGAGTTTGCATAGTTAGTAGTTTCTGACAGAAGAAAGACGTTTTTCCGCCGTGTTTTTAGTCCCGCAGATATTGTTGTAAACAGAAACGTGAACTTATGCCCTCTGGTGGCAGACTTGGGCGCTAAGAAAAATTTGAAATTATGTAAGAAACATTTGGCAGCGGAAACGCTCTCCAACAAAGAAATAATTTTTCAAATCGTACTCTTATAAGCAGAAATGTTGACTAAAATATGATATCCATCTACGCCCCCTGGCGGAAAAGCCATGCATTATTTTAAGAAGAAAATATTCTCAAACGGTTTTTCTATGTAAGAGGTATCGGTCCACCGAAGAATTTTTTCAAATGAGTTTTCAGAAGCTCAGATTTTGCTGCAAATACATCACAAGTAGAAATAAGCACTTACGTCCCCTGGTGGTCAAACCATTCTTTACCAAATGTTAGATATTATATGCAAAGCCTTTTCCATCGGAAGCTGTATCCGGTGCTGAAAGAATTTTTCAAATCGGAGTTTTAGAAGCAGAGGTAACAGGTGAAACGCAATTTACTTTTACGCCCCCTAGTGGAAAGTCTATGAATTCCTTCAAAATTTTGAAATTATATGAAAAGCGTTTCGCAACGGGAACTAACTCTATCCAGCAAAAAAGGCATTTTTAAAATCGGTGTCTCTTAGAAGCAGAGATATTGAGAAAAATAAGATATACATCTATGGCCCCAAGAGGAGAAACCATGCATTATTTTAAGAAAATATTCCGAAAAGGTTTATCGACGTGAGTGGTATCGGTCCACGAAAGAATTTTTTCAGTCGAAATTTTAGAAGCTCAGATTTTGCTGCAAATGCAACAGAAGCAGAAATTAACATTTACGCCCCCTGGTGGCCAAACCGTTTTTTTACCAAACATTAGACAGTATATGCAAAAAATTTCTCATCAGGAGATGTATCCACTGCAGAAAGAATTTTACAAATCAGAGTTTTAGAAGCAGAGATATCGGTGAACCGCAGTTTACTTTTGCGCTCCCTATCGGAAAATCTATGCGTAACTTGAAAAAGTGACTATACCTAAAATAGTCTTCGACTTAAATGGAATCGAAAGGTAAAATAATTTTTTCAATCGGACCTTTCGAAGCAAATATATGGAATAAAATATATTTTTAATTCGGCATCATCTACACTTACGCACCCTAGCGGAAAAATTGTGCATAGTGAAACAAAAAAACGAAATAAAGGATCATCATTCGCACATTTCAAGCTTCCCAATGCAAAAAGAATTTTTCAAATCGGACTAATAGTTGCAGAGATATGGTGTCCACAGACTGACAGACAAACAAACCGATAACATAAGTACGATCTTTTTTTACAAAAGACGTGTTAAAAAGGTATGGTTTAAACGTTGTATGATAGTTGTTGCCAGGCGCGCCGATTGAAACATCTCCCAAACGCCCAGGCTACTCACGCACAACTGGAGAAAGGGCAATTATGCAGCACCAACGTTGTGGTGCTGCACAATTTTGGGAAAGCCCAAACCTCTATCGACAGAACAATGCACCATGTCACAATGCTCCCGTTGGTAAAGATTAGTCTGAGAAGATGCAGGGCCAAAATTTAGACCTTCGAAGGCCGAATAACGGAACATATCGACCGACATTTACAAAAACTGGAGGAGAGTATTCCATGAAGATTAGAAGCCATCATAAAGATCAAAGGTTTCAGCACACACTATTCAATTTGCTGTAAATAAGGATTTTTTGTAAACATGCAGGTGTCTGAATATTAATAGTATAGGGTAGTGCATTGCTATTTGCCTTTGACAGACTTCTTAAAAGAACAACATTAAGGACAATTAATGAAAATTATGCGGAAGGGTGCAACTGTAGCTAAGTAACAATCAACAGAAGTCAAAAATAGAGGTGTGACGACTAAAACAATAAGGCGACATCCTTCACTATTATGAAAGAAATTAAATGCTGAATTGCGACAGAACTTGCCGTAACTTTCTCTTTCAACCAGGAAGCTCAGAAATTTACCTGACTTACCGGTTTAAGATGTAATCTTATTTCCTTATGAGTTTTTATATTTACCAAATGCATTTCATCACAGAGAGCATTTTCCACAAAACTAAATCTCGCAATGGAAGAGTGAGAAATATACTTTAGTTAAAACCTTTAGCAAAATTAACAGCCGAAGCCCAGATTCAGTCTCGGTTTCCAGTACTTACTAAGTCATACGAGACTGAGGAATATGAATTTGGCATAAATGAAAACTAAAACGAATTTTTTTGAAGCACTAAAAGAAATTGGCGCAATTGCTGCTTAAATTAATTTTCATCGTGTTCGGAATTTTATGTCACACAATTTTTCTTTTCGGATGTTTTGTCTCTGCCAGCAGCGGATCCAGCAGAGAGTAACTGCTCCCCCCCCCCCCCCTTCAAATTGGCTTTTCCTTTTTAAATAGCCAAGATTGTAAGTAATTAATGTATTTATTTTTGTAAAATTATAATAATAATGCACAGATTTTCGTAAACAAATTAATAACAATTAAAACCCTGGTGGCGCAGTGCAGGGCCGGATTAAAGCTTTAGTGCGGCCCTAGGTTAAGACATTTGAGTGGGCCCCAAGGCTAAGACATCTCAGTAGGCCCCCAAAGAACTTATGACGGCGAATTATGAAGTCCTTTAAAACATGAAGCTGTAACTACTAAATTATCTGTAGAGTTTTTATATTAAGGCATTGTGTTTTCCACTGTTCTCGCAAAAACACGAGTTAAAAGCTTAAGATTCCTAGATTTTGTCTTGGATTTCCTAATGATTTAGCATTGTATACTTTTTTGCGCTTTGAAACCGTAGGTTGAAGAAGCGTATATGCTCCAGCATTATCCGTCTGTCTATCTGTCTGTTCGCACAATTACTTGCGTAAAAATGGTTCGATTTCGATGAAATTTTAGTATGTGGTAGGCAAGAACCTGGGGACGAACCCTATTGAAAATGGGCGAAATGGGGTCAAAGGTCAGGACATAGGAGCGGCATCCATTCCTTCGCCCTTATGCGTTATAACTTACGCAAAATGCTTCTATTGCGACAAAACTTTAGCATGTTGTTCCGGAGATATACTGAACCGATTCTGTTGAATATCATCGAAATGGGATCAAAGATCAGGGCACAGAAGCGAGATTTATTCCACAACCATTATCCTCATAACTTTAAAAATCCTTCTATTGCGACAAAACTTTAATATGTTGTTTCGGAGATATACGGAACAGGTTCTATTGAATATAATCGAAATGGGGTCAAAGGTCAGGACACAGGAGCAAGATTTATTCGACAGCCATTGTCCTCATAACTTGCTTCTATTGCGACAAAACTTTAGTATGTTGTTCCGGAGATATACTGAACCAATTCTGTTTAATATAATCGAAATGGGGTCAAAGGTCAGGGCACAGGAGCAAAATTTATTCCACATCCATTATCCTTGTAACCTGACTAAAAGTGCTTCTATTGCGACAAAACTTTAGTATGTTGTTCCGGAGGTATACTGAATCAATTCTGAACCCTCAAGACCTGAGCATGTCAAACAAACTGTAAAACACCCTCTGAAACAGATGTTTTGGGGTTTTTCACATCAAATGGCACTGGAAGCTTAATTCCTGTTCAAGGTATGATGAATTCAGCCAAGTGCGTAGAAATATTACAAAGTAGGATTGTTCCATTCTTGCAAACTTTTAACGGGACATTTCAACATGACTTGGCCCCATGTCACAATTCGAAATTGGTCAAGAATCTCATGCTGGAAAATCAAGTTCATTTGCTTGATTGGCCTGGAAATTCACCAGACTTAAATCCCATAGAAAACTTGTGGAATATTTTGAAGAGACGTTTAGATAAAATGGACTGTACAACCAAAGAACGCATGATAACGAATGTTATAAAAGTGTGGTTCCACGATTATGAAGTCAAAAATATGTGCACTCAATTAGTGGAGTCAATGCCAAAACGAATTCAAGAGGTCATTTCTGCTAAAGGAGGATATACTATTGCGACAAAACTTTAGTATGTTGTTCCGGAGGTATACTGAATCAATTTTGTATATACTATTGCGACAAAACTTTAGTATGTTGTTCCGGAAGTATACTGAATCAATTTTGTATATACTATTGCGACAAAACTTTAGTATGTTGTTCCGGAGGTATACTGAATCAATTCTGTTTGATATAATCTAAATGGGGTCAAAGGTCAGGGCACAGGAGCGAGATTTATACCACAGCCATTTTCCTCATAACTTGAGTGACAACTTGAGTAATGATTTCTGGTATGTTGAAAAGCGTATCATAATCAATGCATTGCATGATTTTACTAACTTGTCTTAGTTCATCTTTTTTCTTATGCAATGTGAAGCCACAGGGAACTTCGACTATTAACGGTTCCAATTGCAAATTGGGAGATGTGAGTGGATGGCAGTGAAAAAGCTGAAACTGTCCCGCTGACCCGGCTGTCTACAGCGACATGAAACCTTGACCCTTGGTGAGTCACTGCCTCGAAATCTGTTCGTTTTCCAGGATCTGTTTTTGACTATAAGTGGAAATTATACAAGGCAAAAAAAAAGTAAAACTATTTTATAAATCTCTCTCTCTCTCTCTCTCTCTCTCTCTCTCTTTGTACCTATCTATCTGTTATTTGCCCAGGCATACTTCCTGGGCTCTTTGTAGTGGTATAGCCCCTATAAACCCCTCCTTAATCCTGCCCTGGTGCAGTTATCTAAACGGTGACTTATGACCATTCGTCCGAGACGGGTCTGAGTTCGAATTGGAGTGGGGCGTGGATGTTGTGTTTGTCTTATGGCACTGGTTTTCTCCCTTCCCTGGAACCAGTGGCCCTAAATTAGGGATGGGCGACTGCTTATAGCCCATCGAGTTGCTCACGGTGTTAGTTAAACCTCCAATCAAAAAAGAAAAGAGAGAGAGAGAGAAAACAGAAAAAAAAAACCTAGTTTCAAAAACAGAGGAAGCTGAGAGCGGAAGGGAAATGAGATTTTGACTGATCATGAAAAGCAATAGATGTGATTTGTTTAATGCAAAATTTCCACAAACTGCAGACAGAAAATCGCCAGTAAGAAAATGAATGACAAAGAACGACCTGATGAAGTGAAGTAAATTCGAAGTTTCTTTTCAAAGAAATGGGAACCATTCATTGCGAAAGAATAAACGAATATCTTAAAGAGAAATTGCCCGCCATATTGTTCAGAAATGATTCGATGATTCAAGCTTTAAATTTCTCTATTTCATCATACTGTCAGAATAGAAGGACTCAAATTTATTTCGAAAGATTATATCCAGACTTGATATTTAAAAAGCACGCAGCTCGTTTTCTTTCAAAGCGTGAATTTGAACGCCTGGAAATGTAACGTACCAGGAGATGTGACGTACCTGCCAGCAGGAAGCACATGACATAAAGGCAGATAGGAATCAGAATACATGTCCACGTAGCTTAATTGGTCGAGCAACTTATTCCGGAATGAGTGGACCCGGGTTCGAACCCCGGCGCGGATAAAAATGACGGAGAAATTCACTTCGTTATAGAAAGTAATGCTGATTTTTTAGTTGTTCTTTCCCGCTTTGTGATTTAAAAATTTAGCATAGTTGTTTTGATGGAAAAAGTTTTTAAAAAGCGGTGCAATGCCAGGGAAGGCAGCTCTCCCAGTCTGTGTGTGTCTGTGTGTGTGTGTTACTTCCACAAAGTTTCTCTATCAATCTTTTTTTTTTTTTTTTTAGACCAAAGCAACTGCTCCGGTCTCTGTGTATATATATTGTGTGACTATGGTTGTGTATGTGTGTGTTCTGGGAAATCCAGCAAACTTGAAGAAATTTTCGTAATGCTAAAAAATAACTACAGTGGCACCTCGGCGTTCTCTGAGTTTCACTAAAAACTGTTGTCAAATTTAAGCACATCAAATAAATTTTGTCGAGTTAAATCTTTCCTTTCTTCTAATGTGCAAGCTTCTGGCTTCTCACACTTTCGGATTCGCCTTCGAAATAAGAGAATGACATAGATGTATTTGTTTCTGTATTAATTCATCATCCTTTCTAGAAGAGCAAGAGACCCTGAATTAAAGACAGTTGACTCCTCCAAACTTTAGATACTCAAAGGCGCAGTTAATTACTGTAAAAAGATGATAGATAGCTAAGTACATTGTTTTTTGGTTAAGAGGCTGTTGTTATTTTCCGAAGAGTATTTTTAAAGTTACAACGCTTTCAGTTCAGGTTTCTATTTGGGGGGGGGGAGCTTAACAACAGAATGAGCCAATCTCACGGCTATTAGCAGTCACCAACTCCTAATTTAGGCCCTCTAGTTCCAGAAAGTAGCATCACCGTCTATAGCGCCTCTGACCATTCGGCCAACGGCGTGGCTTTTATAAGATGTGAACTCACAGGCCATTCTGACTCAAACAGCTTCTGGATCAGAGGGGTTTGAGCCCGTTCCAAGCATCTGGTCAATTTCTGGATCTGGGGAGTTAGTACCCTGACTAAACATGCGGTCAACTTTGGCATAAAACGTTAGAACACGTCCCAAGAATCAGGTCTGCAGTGAAATCTTAACCTGGTAATCGCTACAATTAATTATTAAAAAAGAAAAGAAGGAAAAGTCAAAACAATAAATAAATAAACATAATAAACATCGTGTAAGAATTAACGAATATTTTAGCTTCTGTAGAGTTAGTTGTTCTGTGTTCTATGGTTCTCAACATTCCAGCAAATCATCAGTTCTTTCTGATTTGTAAATTACGTCAGCAGTTTTGTACTGACTGTGGATAAGGCACATGCAAAAGATAGCCATTCCATACAATAAGTACGATTATAATTGGAAAACTGCTCAGGAGAAAAATTCAAGTTGACGGAATCTGCCCGAAGTATTCAAATTGAATAACACATTTCAAAGCATTTCAAATTGAATATAATTGAATTTTGTATCATTCTGTTGAAACAAACATACAGAATTATTTCATCACCGAAACATTTTTTTTAGAAAAATACTAAAACCAAATGTGTCTTCCCGACTGAATGACAAATGAATACACTGAAGCAATAATTCAGTCATTTCTTTTCAATTTTGATCAAATTTAAAAGTATATTAAGTATAGAAAGCAGTATCGTCCGTGTTCTTTTAATTTATTGCGGAAAACGTTTTTTAAATTGCAAACAAATTAAAATAATTCCTGAGGGAGAGAGCAAATATTATTTTTGGAACCGCTCTTATCTGATAAATAATACAACGACAAATTTTAACCACATTTAGAAACAGCTTTTGGCATGAAATATTTCAGTTTACAATTTCTTTAATTTTTACGAACAGAGAAAGTAAAATTTCAAGCAGTCTTAGACACAGCTTGTAAGGTCAAACTGAACTTAAAACATGATTAAAAATGGTTTCCAAGTAATTTGCTGTTAATGGTTAAGCATATTCTTGAGATTTAATCTGTTACTGGTCAAGAATTTTACTTGCAGCAGATAGACGTTGTTCAACAGCAAAATTTTTGTCTTAAACTTATCCGTCCGTTGAAAATTTCCACTACTATTTACAAAATACACCATTTTAATGCACCTTACCTGCTTTATTGAGACGGTCTCTTCTTGATTAAATGCAGCTTATTATATAAATCGAAAGGCATGACCTCGCATCCTTTATGCATCTTCTTATCTGTGCATCCCTCCGTTGTCTTGAATGTCAGATGATGATAAGTAATGAAACAAGGAACTAATTCTTGCGTTTCTTTAGCAAATGGCACCTGAAGAACAACGCAGTACTTTCGTTTCTAAATGATAAAAAGCACTCGAACAAAGATCAAAGCAGCTAGCGGAAAAACAATGATAATAGCTGTCCATCATTTCTCTGTGATAAAAAAAAATGATGTATAAAATGTTAGTAAAGAAAGCAAATCCCAGTTATCATGAGAGTTTGCCTTTTTTGCCCCCGTATTGTCAGATGAGCATGATATTTCCTGGTTCCCACTATACATTACGCAGCACTTGGAGAAGTTTCGTCTTTTGAAGTCGTAGTCATAAGAGAGATGAAAAGAAAGTTCTGAAGCGAAGAAGTTGGTAAACAAGTTACTAAAATCATGCAATGCATTGATTATGATACGCTTTCCAACATACCAGAAATCATTACTCAAGTTATTACTCAAGTTATGAGGATAATGGCTGTAGAATAAATCTCGCTCCTATGCCCTGACCTTTAGCCCCATTTAGATGATATTCAACAGAACCGGTTAGGTATACTTTCGGAACAACATGATAAAGTTTTGTCCTAATCGAAGCATTTTTACGTAAGTTATAACGCATAAGGGCGATGGAATAGACCCCACACCTATGTCCTGACCTTTGACACCATTTCGCCCATTTTCAGTAGGGTTGATCTCCAGGGGGTCATCTACAATATACAAAAATTTCATCGGAATCGAACCATTTTTACGCGAGTTATCGTGCCGACGGACAGACAGACAGACGGACAAACCTGGATAGGTTGGAAAGCGTAAAAAAAGCCAATCATACAACATAAACTTTTCTAATGAAACTCATCGATTCTTCTTATATGACCACCGGATGAGCTGTTCGTTCACCAAACCAAACCATTGGAACACTTCAGAATCATTAAAACGAGTGCACATGTACACCGGACAGTACTTTTTTTAATTCTTTTTAACCTTTGGTGAGGCCGATGCACTTGAAAAAGGTTATCGTAAGTTGACTTCTGTTTATGTTTCGTCTGGCCGTCTGGCCGCATCGTATTCTTATTTAGTTCAACATTCCTTAGTCATGGTTTTAGACATAGCGTAACACCAATCTTGCTCACGAAAAAGGCTTACGTTATAATTTAGATCGATATTTTACAAAATGTGTAAAATAATCAGCATTAAACTCGGAAAGTTGTTTTCGTGTAAACTTACCTTAATAACTTTTACTTTGATTTTTCGCATTAAATTACTTTTTCTCCGGCACACTTGTTTATTCCCTTTACGGCTTGGCTTGTTTTAGACTGTCCTATTCGACGATTAGTTTGAAACTTCATACCGAAGTTTTTTTCTACAAAATAATGCGCCATCTGGTATTACAACTATCTAAATTCTCGACAATGTGCTATTGGGGTGACATCTGCTTTTAGATGCAATTTTGCTCATTTTGGCATCTCAAGATTTCAGTTTTTATTGTAGGTTAGAGCGTTTAGATAGATCGATATTTTGCGAAATGTTTAATGTAATCAGAACTAAACTCGGAAAATTAGTTAAATCAAAACGTAAAAAATAATTAAAGCGTACAAATTAATATTCCAATTGTGCTAAATTAAATTAATACGTATTAAGATTTATTTAATTATTAATTAAATAAATCTTAATATCACGGCAAGTTACGTATACAAACGCAACTTGCCGTGATATTAAGATTTTAGTTCGAATTTTGTAGATCAGATAAATAGAACTCGAGTCATTGATCTAATGTTTTTAAATTAGCCCGCGATCACCTTGACATTTCAATGTGATCTCGTGCAAACTCAACTTGCTGTGATATAAAGAATTCAATTCGAAGTTCGTAGATCGGAAAGTCAGAACTCGAGTTATTAATAATCCAATGTTTTTAAATTAGCACGCGATCACCTTGACATATAAAAGTGATTGCGTGCTATTATATAGCAGGCAATCATTTTGACATCGCGAGAGGACACACGAATTGATCGATAAGTGATGGCGCAGCAATGCAGACTCTGCTGTGACGTCAAGCTTTTCAGACAGATAGACAGATAGATCTAGGTGTCTATGTTTTTAATTAGCAGAAAGTGATCATGGTTTAGACAAGGCCAGAGCTTCAGACTTGTTAGAAATAATGTTAGTTGTTTTGGACTAGCTAGAAACTGAGGAACAGGAAAGGCCAAACACAGGACCGGCTGGAGCATAGGGGCTCCCACCCCGGTTGCTCCCGCCCCTTTAGAGGACCCCGCAGTTTAGGAAATAAAAACAAAATCATTTTGGGTAGAGTTTTTCATATTTGTCATGACATTTTTTTTTTTTTTTTTTGTTTAGGGGCGCGATGCCTTTAAAAAGAGATCTGATATAATCAGAGGCGACTTCAGATCTTTTGAGGCTCTGGGTGCTAAAAGATTTATGGGGCACCCCTACTCTTCTTATTACCTCAGAAATTTTTATCCGTCAGATTAACAAAAAAAGTATAGCCAAGAAAAAAGTTATTACGCTTTTTAAAATGTCAATCTATCTTCCTATTATTAGAACGTTTTGTAAGAAAGAGTGGTAATGTAATCACTTTGTCTGTCCGAGCGCATCAAACTTTTTGTTTCTAGAGATATTTCAAAAGATGCTTTTGTGACTAATAGGAAATCAAAGGATATTTAGTTTGGCACTTTAAATATCCCAAATGCTTCATGAATTTACCGCTGAGGGCTGTCAAAGTCAAAAATTAAAAAAAAATTAAAGTTCTATTGTGAAGATAAACTATTCAACTTAAAGGGAAAAATATTTTTGTGCCTCTCATATTACGCTTAAGTGTTCCTTTTCAAATATTTAAATTTTCCAATTAGTTCGTTAATTTCTTGCTATAGAGGCAGGCGCGTAGCTAAGATGTGTCCTGGGGGGGGGGGGGCAGCAGAAAGGGCGCGATTTCGATCGGAGTAGAAAAGCAAATAATAGTTATCATTATTTGCAGTAATTGAGGGACAATTTATGACTGAAACTGGAAGCGAATATTAAGCCTTAAAGATCTTAACACATTTTGCATTGGATTTCCTAATAATACATTTATTTTTAAAAGAAGACGAATGTTTTGGATCATAAGAGCATTACATTATTTCATGCTCAACACTGTTAGAAAATTCGCCCACGAAGGAACCCCCATGTTTTTAAGTAATGGTCTGTACACAAAATCTCCTGCTCTCGGAAGAACTCACTATATTTTTTTGCTTATGATTGATTTTCAAAAGAAACAATATTACAAAATGTAAACACAAATTAACGCTTATCTTGTAATATCATTTGATATTTGGCTATCAACGGAAGACACACATGAAAGATCCGTGAATATTTTAAATTTGCAAATCTCAAATTATTGTCCCGCTTTCAGAAACACACACATTCAGAGACGTTTTTATCGTATGGGCCCAACGTTCGTCGGTGGCCTCAGATTCTGTGTGGGCCTCCGTCAAACGTCGTTTTGGCTGAGTCGACCAAGATAGCTGTGTTACGCCATTTTCCCACTTCGACTTACACTGCAGAGAGCGCGTTTTCTACTTTGCGTTTAATATTCGACGAATCACAGAGCCAACGTGTTCAATTTGTTCACAAAGGCATGGGAGTGTGAGTCGGTGGGCGACTCGGACAGACTGTTAACAGTTTGCATCGATGTCCGTCCTGCTTCATTTCGTTTCCCCAGAAGGTACGCTTGCTTTGTCTCCTCCTCTGGAAATTATCCAAAGATGTTTAGTGCAATGAATTTAGACTGAGGTTGGATCTCACGCTGTATCTTCAAGCAGACAAAGTAAACGAGGAAGTGCTAGTTTTGGGCTGTAAAACAGAAGGGTGGTTGTAGATGGAGGGTCTCTGTCCAGTGGCGTACGCAGGGTGGAAGGGGTTCGGGTTTTGACCCCCCCCCCACTCTTGAGGAGAGACGGAGCACGAATTTAGAGCGATATACACAGAAGCACGGCTGTTAGAATACTATGGCTGGGTCATTTCTTTGAGCCGGTGGCGCAGTGGTCTAAGCGATGGTCTCTGATCATTCGTCCGAACGGGGTCCGGGTTCGAATCCCGGTGAGGCATGGATGTTGTGTTTGTCTTACGGCACTGGCTCTCTCCCTTCCCAGGAACCAGTGACCCTAAATTAGGGACAGGCGACCGCTTATAGTCCATTGAGTTGCTCACGGTGGTCGTTAAACCTCCAATAAAAAAAATATATTTGAAGAAACTTTGCCGCCACGGATCCCCTCAGTGGTGACAGATGACCTGTTTCTGACGTCACTGTGTTGGAACTCCGACTGGAACGTTGGAACCATGAAGCTGCTGTGAAGGGTCTCTCTACTTTCGCTACATTCTTTCCTTTGCTTTTTTTGTGGATAAGTATTCAGCTCTTAGAACTTGCTTTTTGAGAAATCGTTCAGTTAGTTTACGTTTAAATACTGATAACAATAACTAGTTGTGCTGTGGCTACTTGGAAGAACCATTACGAAAAAACTCAAGGTCAGTATATTGTGTACCATGCATTTCCTTTAAAAAAAAAACAGATTTGGTGAAGGAATGGCTGAACAAGTGCTATAGGTCAGACTCTATGAATGTAGCGAATGCTAGAATTTGCAGTGATCATTTTCATTCTTCCGATTACGAAGATGATTTTAAAAATCACCTACTTCGATTCACGGAGAAAACAAATACTGAAACAAAACGCGGTGCCTGTTCTGAATCTGACGAACTGTCAACAAAACGGACACTGTGTCACTCCACGAAGTAACAGAAAGCACAAACGAGATACTTTAAAAAGTGCTTTCGATCGGATGGATATTTTAAGACTGAAAAAGATTTGTGTGCAAGAAACCCAGGATATCTGTTATGAAGTTGATTAAACATCAGGGAATATCAGTTGTTCTTCCTGTATCAAAATAACTGAGGAAAATAAATTGCTACTTGAAAGTGTTGCATCCCTTAAAAAATAAATTGAAATTTAAAAAATTGAGAGAACCAAAGCGTTAAAAATGAAAGCTAACGGAAGACGACAGCGACTATCGTAGGGGGAAAAATGACTACGCGACGACTATTGTAGGAAAACAGAGTTCTGAAAACAAAGCTGAAAATTACTGATTTAAAGAATAAAAAACTTAAAAATGGAAGTGCGTATTAAAAGTGTACTAACCATTTAATATACAGTATTAGTGCATATGTAGCAGTAATTCAGAATGCAAAGGCATCTGATGTTCAACCAAAGTGGGGGCCACTATATAAAAATATATATGAATTAATTCATAGATTTTTAACAATGGTATACAAAGGAATAAGGACATTGTGTTACCTTTCTGGTTCTTTTAAAATTTCGCGCATTAAAAGTTCGTAATTTGAATGTAGTACATTAGTACCTTTACGTGAAAAAAAGAAATATTGATTTTGAAAGATGTCGAAGACTCACTACAAAAACACCGCAAATAAAGTTTAAGGAAAAACGAAAAGAAAAGCATACGAAAAAAATTGTGATTTTATTATTGCTGTTCGAAATTTAAGAAATTAAACAGAGAAGGAAACGTGGGAAAAAGATTGCTTTTTTCACTTCAGGTGATCTATTTGCGCAATCTCGCAGATCAAATATATTTTAATGCACACATCTGGTGGATGGCGCAAGATGTTGACAAGAAAACTTATGACCTGAAAATTTAAACGTATTGTGTGTGTATAACGAAAATTTTCATTTGTCTTTAACAGATCCCCAGTCTTTTCTCTTACTTTTTATTTAGGTCTGTTAAATACCTAGAATGAATCATTTGTTATATTTCTTTACAAGAGCCACTGAAGTGCTCGTTAGCTTTCATTCCCTCACTGCAGCAATCCAGCTGTCAGCTCCGTTCCAACATACTGACGTCACACGCTGGCGTTCGTAGGGATCCGCGTGTCCGAAGCCTATGACCCAGCCCTTGCATTCTAACATCATTGCACTGAAGTGCCAGAAAAACTGGTACAGACGAGCTTATGCAAAATACATAGCAACGTCACCTATGCGTGTACTCGGTTCCGTCCGCCAGTGCGTATATAGAGCGATAGACATCCTTGCCAGCTGTCAGAGCTGTTTTCGGTATGAGAATGACAAGTAATAACAATTTAAGTGATTTTCAACACGGTGTAATAGTTGGTGCTCGTGAGATGGGCAATTGTATTTCGGATGTAGAAACGAAGTTCGGATTTTCACGGATGACCATTGCAAGGGTGTACCGTGATTACAAGAATTCCGGCAAAACCTCCAACCTACGATACCAGTGTGGCCGTAAAAAGACATTTGGTGAACGTGCCCATCGTCGGCTGTGAATAATCGTTTCACACGATAGGCGTGTAACACTCTCGCAGGTATAATCGGAATTCAATGCTAGAGCCTCAACAAGCATCAGCGTCCGGACTGTGCAACGTACCCTGCATGATATGGGCTTTGGGAGCCGACGCCCAACTCGAGTCCCCTTGATGGGTGCACAACACAGGGCTATGCGCCTCGCTTGGGCACGGCAACACCGCCACTGGACACTTGATGACTGGAAACAAGTAGCCTGGTCTGACGAGTCGCGTTTCCAACTGTATCGGGCAGATGGAAGGATACGTGTGTGACGGAAACCCCATGAAGCCATGGATCCCGCCTGTCAACAGGGAACTGTACCGGCTGGGGGGGGGGTTACGTAATGGTATGGGATGTGTTTAGCTGGACTTCATTGGGACCTCTGGTCCGTCTACAAACGTCTGTGACCGGCCAACGCTATGTGCGCATCCTTTCTGACGAGGTACACCCGTTCATGTCCTGCATTCATGCTGATGGGTTGGGCCTGTTGGAACAGGCCAAACCCATCAGCATGAATGCACCTCCACACAAGTGTCGGGACGCCATATTATGGTTATAGGTGCATTCATGTGAGTTTGGAGTGTTGCCATTCCCAACGAAGTCCCCAGATCTGAACGTGATAGAACACATTTGGGATGCCATGCAACGCGCTATCGAACACAGGAATCCGAGACCTCGGAATACACCCGAATTGTGGAACGCTCTGCAGGAAGTATGGTGTGCATTGCCTACAGCATATTTCCAGAAGCTAGTGTAGTCTATGCCCCATCGTATTTCTGCATTCCTGCGCTCCCGTGGAGGATCTACCAAGTATTAGACTGGTGTACCAGTTTTTCTAGCACTTCAGTGTACATGTGTATACGAGGCTTTTACCAATGGACCAACCACTTTAACAAATTTCTGGCTATACGCTACTGTCTCTGTCTCCAGTACTTTCCTGCTGAATAGCAGTACGTCGCTACTATATAGTCAGTGCTTTTATGTATTTAGAAAGCCGAACTTTTTTCTTTATGACAGATTTATACACTGACGGAAAAAAATCTCAACACCAAGAAGGGGTTGTGTTAGATAAACGACAGTTGGTAGGCGCTGAGAGTACATCTGTAAGATGACGTCTACTTAAATTTCGCGCTCGGCGCATACGTGTGGTGCTAGTAGCGCCCTCGGAACATGCAAAGCAGGTTTGCTGTAAATACGCGCTGTAACGTTCGTGAGCGTTAGTTATCGTTGAGATTCGACGTAGGGTGTTGATGTTAGTCAAGAATGCCTTTAAAAAGACGAAGAAGCCATTATCAATAGCTCACGGAGTTTGAACGAGGTCGTGTAATAGGGCTACGAGAAGGTGGATTTTCTTTCCGCAATATTGCAGAACGACTTGGCAGGAATGTAGCCACTGTGCATGATTGTTGGCGGCGGTGGTCAAGGGAAGGTACTGCCTCAGGAAGACCGGGTTCCGGCCGGCCACGTGGCACTACTGAGAGGGAAGACCGCCGTGTGCAGCGTATGGCCGTGGCGCATCGTACCGCGTCTGCGGCAGCAATTCGAGCTGCAGTTGCCGCCACAGTGACACAACGAACTGTTACAAATCGGTTACTTGAAGGACAGCTCCGAGCCAGACGCCCTGTAGCGTGCACTCCACTTACTCCAAACCACTGCCGTTTGTGACGTCAGTGGTGTCAAGCTAGAGCTCATTGGAGGACGTAGTGGAGATCTGTTGTGTTTTCTGATGAAAGTCGGTTCTGCCTGGGTGCCAGTGATGGCCGTGTGTTGGTTAGAAGGAGGCCAGGTGAGCGCCTGCAACCAACCTGTCTGCGGCCGAGACACACTGGACCTACACCTGGAGTTATGGTCTGGGGAGCAATTTCCTATGACAGCAGGAGCACTCTCGTGGTTATCCCACGCACCCTGACGGCACAGTTGTACGTCGGTCTGGTGATTCAACCTGTTGTGCTGCCATTCATGAACAGCATTCCAGGGGGTATTTTCCAACAGGATAACGCTCGTCCGCATACGGCTGTTGTAACCCAACATGCTCTACAGAGTGTCGACATGTTGCCGTGGCCTGCTAGATCCCCAGATCTTTCACCAATCGAGCACGTATGGGATATCATTGGACGACAACTCCAGCGGTACCCCTAACCAGCATTAACCGTCCCTGTATTGACCGACCAAGTGCAACAGGCATGGAACTCCATCCCACAAACTGACATCCAGCACCTGTACGACACAATGCATGAACGTTTGCGTGCTTGCATTAAACATTCTGGCGGTTACACCGGTTATTAATGTACCAGTATTTCATATTTAAAATGGCTCTTCTCGCGCTTACAATAAGCTGTGATCTTGAAACCTTATTCGATTAAATATGTTACCTATACAAATGTATTGCCGCCATTTCATTCCTCTACAACTATTTTTTCGTGGTGTTGGGATTTTTTTTTCCGTCAGCATATTATCTATTCACACCCATTGATTCCAGAATGCAGAAATTTCCATTTGTACGGAACTGGTTTACACAAGGCAGCCGGAGAAAAAATATTAATGTTTGCGTCCCATGCTTTATGACAGTGCTTTAAATATGTCAGGGCATTGTTCCAGTTTACAGAGCAGAATTAAGTAAATACACTGGCGTGCAAAAATTAAGGACGAGACGGTTTTTCGAATGTAACGTCGTGCAGAAGTGCTCCACATCGACTCAAATCATACCAAAAGATCCCCAAGATGTAAGAATATCAAAAGCGACATAAAGCGGTAGTCGTTGCTGTGAACAGCATTGCATGCAGGATCGTAGCCAGTGGGAAGCCAATGGCAGGCTGCACCTGCCCTGAAAAGTTTTGCGCCTATCCAGCCAATAATTCGTAGAAAATGAAAAACTCCTAATTGCAGTTTCCAGTGCTGAAGACGAAAATATTGATTTAGTTAAAGTCAAATATTTGTAAACTTTAGGTATCAAACTTCCATTTCCAGAAGAAATCGCAGTAATCAACAGATTCATACAAACCCAGAAGAAAGAAAACCCAGATTCAGTCATTTTTGATGAATTTTTTAAGCAGCGAGTAGTCTTCAGAGATACTTATAACTTATTGGCCACAGCCAGGACTTTCGGCTGTAGTACGGCTACTTGTGAATCCACCTTTTCTGTCTTAACGAGAATTAATTGCCCACAGCAGCTTTTGATGTGCCACCAACGAATGTCGAATTTAACTCTTCTTGTATTCGAACAAAACCGTACATAAACTCTTGACATGGACTTACTTTTGAGAAAGTTTAATGGTCAAAAGAACCGACGACTACAACTATTTTGATAGTTGTAGTCGTCGGTTCTTTTGGGTATCTTTATTTTACAAAATCTTTCTTGTTTTTTTATTTATGTTAATCAAAAATGGCACTTTTGTACCTGGTGTATCTAGATAAGGTACTTAGTCTGGGTTGAAATTTGAAAAATTTCAGCAGTGCTCAAAAAAAGTATATAGCTTTTTTGAGGAACCCCTAAATTTTATTCAGCCTGCCCTAAGTATAGAGTTTGGCTACGGCCCTGATTGCATGTCGCCGTTCTGTATGTGGTTGGGACGCCTAAAAGATGAACAGCCACAACCGGTTGATTAGGGAACTTTTGCTTTACGAGTTTGAGCTCGGCCATAACGCTGCTCAAGCGACACGAAACATTTGTCATGCAAAAGGGAAAGGTTCCGTGGACAACAGCACCGCAACCTGATGGTTCAAGAAATTTTGCTCAGGTGACAGAAATCTCGACGATCAGCCAAGGTCAGGTAGACCGCGAACCTTGGATTCGGAGGCTGTGCGCCAGGTCGTAGAGGCAAATTTGACAACCAGTACTGGGGGATTATCAGGCGAGCTGGGCATATCCCAGACCACCGTGGTTCGTCACCTTCAGGACTTCGGCAAGGTCTACAAGAGCTGCCGCATAGTTCCTCATGAGCTGACGCCAGCTGAAGCAAACCTCCGAGTGGAAGTGTACACGCAAATCCTAGAAAATCCACGCGATGCTCATTTCATCAAGAGAATTGTTACTAGTGATGAAAAGTGAGTCTATTTCCGTAATCCTAACGCACAACGGCAGTGCTTGTGCGAGCGCCGGACTCCTGAACCTGTTGCCAAACGTGGGCGCTTCGAGCAGAAGGCGATGCTCTGCGTCGGGTGAAATTTCGAGGGGATAATCCATTACGAATTTGCTCCAGACGATCGGACCATCAACGCCAACCTCTACTCTGAACAGCTGGAGCGGATGTATGCCGTTTTGGAGGAGAATTACGTGGCATTGGTGAAGAGAAAGCGCGTTCTACTACGGCAGGACAGCGCTCGGCCTCATACCGCGTGAACGAACCTAAGAAAACTTCAGGAACTTGAGGGCATCGAACTGATGCCACACCCAGGGTATAATCCGGACCTTGCCCATTTGGATCAAAACCTGTTCCGGTCCATGGCCCACTTCCTTCGCGGGCGACACTTCAACAACCAGGAGGAGGTGGCAGCTGGGACGAAGGAGTTCTTCGCCTCGAAGGTCAAGAACTGGTGTCGCCGAGGAATCGAAGAACTGATGGCTAAAGACGGTGGTGTACTATACTTTGAATGCTAGTCAATTTTCGTCGTAAAGGTACGTATGAAGACATAAAGTGGTCCAAATATTACAAAACTTTCGACCCACTCTCTGTATTGAGAAAAATCATCCACAGAATCTTTCGGAGTCCTAACTGTACACACAAAAACAGGCGCGCGCGCGCGCTGTTAGAGAAGAGCTGAGTTAAGCTCACCTTACGTAATGAAAATAGTTTCGCACTATGTGACTAATATTTCTCATTTTCCTCCGACCTAATTTGGAGATCACGGTGAATGGCAACCGAGAAATGATGACGGTACTTCGCTTCGTTCCATGAGGCACGGCTTTTTTTTTTTTTTTTTTTTTTTGAGGTTTAACGACCACCGTGAGCAACTCAATGGGCTATAAGCAGTCGCCCGTCCCTAATTTAGAGTCACTGGTTCCAGGGAAGGGAGAGAGCCAGTGCCGTAAGACAAACACAACATCCATGCCTCACCGGGATTCGAACCCGGATCCCTTCCGACGAATGATCAGAGGCCAACGCCTTAGACCACTGCGCCACCGGGGCGGCAGGCACGGCTTTGTATGAAGTCGAAGTCCAAAATACAGGAGTAGCGAATTACTTCTCTGTATGAACTGTAGGCTTCAAGTTTTTTATCAATGGTCTTAGATGGCTTCGTTGAAAATGTATTTGCCGCCCGGTGGCGTAGTGGTCTAAGCAATGGCCTCTGACCATTGGTCCGAGATGGGTCCGTGGTCGAATCCTGTTAGGCATGGATGTTGTGTTTGTCTTACGACACTGGCTCTCTCCCTTCCCTGGAACCAATGACCCTAAATTACAGACGGGCGACTGCTTTATAGCCCATCGAGTTGCTCACGGTGGTCGTTTTACCTCAATAAAAAAAATGTATTTCACTTCTGCAGTAACTATGTGAATAAAAATATCATCGGCCAAGCTAAATTCACATGTAAATTCAACGTTTTCTTTATTCTCCCCTAACTGGAATTTTTTTATCGAAGGTTTAACGACAACCGCGAGCAACTCAATGGGCTGTAAGTAGTCGCCCGTCCTTAATTTAGGGCCACAGGTTCCAGGGAATGGCGAAGACCAGTGCCGTAAGACAAACACACACCCATGCCTCACCGGATTTCGAACCCGGACCCATCTCGGACGAATGATCATAAGCTAGAGCCACCGTGCCACCGTGCCACCGGGCGGCCTGGAACTTTAGAACATCATACAATATAATAGTCACGTTGTAATTTATCCACTGATACTTCTCGTATCGCCGCCCCGGTGGCGCAGTGGTCTAAGGCGCTGGCCTCTGATCATTCGTCCGTGAGGGGTCCGGGTTCGAATCCCGGTGAGGCATGGATGTTGTGTTTGTCTTACGGCACTGGCTCTCTCTCTTCCCTGGAACCAGTGACCCTAAATTAGGGACGGGCGACTGCTTATAGCCCATTGAGTTGCTCACGGTGGTCGTTAAACCTCCAATAAAAAAAAATAATGCTCCAAAACAGGCCCATGCATATTACAAAATAAGTTTAGCAAGATTTTTTTTTTGATGGGAGGTTTAACGACCACCGTGAGCAACTCAATGGGCTATAAGCAGTCGCCCGTCCCTAATTTAGGGTCACTGCTTCCAGGGAAGGGAGGGAGCCAGTGCCGTAAGACAAACACAACGTCCATGCCTCACAGGGATTCGAACCCGGACTCCTTTCGGACAAATGATCAGAAGCCATCGCTTAGACCACTGCGCCACCGGGGCGGCTTAGCAAGATTACTTAGACAGAAGAGGCACTGTTGAACTTCTTTTTTGCTGAAGGTATATCTGGTCCCACTCATTTTTGTCTGTTGCTTTAAGGGTCAAAACGGATCACCCAGTTTTCGTCCGCAGATGTAATCCTTTCCAGGAAACCTGGATCTTCATAATGTTGCAAAAACAGAGTGGAAAAGCTCATACGGCCTTTTATTTTTTTCACGGAGCTTTAACCACACCGCCCATTATGGGTGGTGTGCTAATATCGTGGCGCTGACTAATATCTGATGGGTCATGGGGGCCCATGCCTCATCAGGAACTTGAACGCAGCCCATCTCCGACGAATGGTTAGGAACTAGCGCCTTAGATCACTAGGTCACTGAGGCGGGGTTTTAGTAGGATCACTTCTGCACACATACATACCAGTGCGTTTGTCTATGCAGAAAGAACGGAGATTCCAGAGTTATACTGTATTTGCATACTTCTCGCCGTTACCAGAACTCAGGTTGTTGGTTATCTTGTGAAACGCGGCCTTTGCTGCACGTGTGGTTATGTGTGTGTGGGTCGAGGTTTAACGACCACCGTGAGCAACTCAATGGGCTATAAGCAGTCGCCCGTCCCTAATTTAGGGTCACTGGTTCCAGGGAAGGGAGAGAGCCAGTGCCGTAAGACAAACACAACATCCATACCTCACCGGGATACGAACCCGGACCCTTTTCGGACGAATGATCAGAGGCCATCGCTTAGACCACTGCGCCACCGGGGCGGCACCCTAATTTAGGACCACTGACTCCAAGGAAGGGAAAGAGCCAGGGGCGTAAAACAAGCACAACTTCCATGCCTCACCGGGGCCGTCCCGGTGGCGCAGTGGTCTAAGCGATGGCCTCTGATCATTCGTCTGAACGGGGTTTGGGTTCGAATCCCGGTGAGGCATGGATGTTGTGTTCGTCTTACGGCACTGGCTCTCTCCCTTCCCTGGAATCAGTGACCCTAAATTAGGGACGGGCGACTGCTTATAGCCCATTGAGTTGCTCACGGTGGTCGTTAAACCTCCAATCAAAAAAAAAAAAAAAAAAAAAGAAGCCTTTAGACCACTGCGCCACCAGGGCCGTGTGTGGTTGAACTTTTGACTTTTATGGCATAAAAATTTGGCATGATTGAAAATTTCCGAAAAGGCAATTATATACAACAAAGTGCCGTCATGAGTTCAAAACAAAAGTTGAACGTGTTTTTTTTTTTTTTTATTGGAGGTTTAACGACCACCGTGAGCAACTCAATGGGCTATAAGCAGTCGCCCGTCCCTAATTTAGGGTCACTGGTTCCAGGGAAGGGAGAGAGCCAGTGCCATAAGACAAACACAACATCCATGCCCGACCGGGATTCGAACCCGTACCCCTTACGGACGAACGATCAGAGGCTAGCGCCTTAGACCACTGCGCCACCGAGGCGGCGAACGTGTTTTAAACAAGGAGGTTAGAATAAGTAATTTGGAGATACCCCATGCTAATGAAACAGTACAACTTTATGTGAAGCATATAACCGCGAGCAACGGCCCTCAAAGTGTGGAAAAGTTCATGGTTTTCAAAGGCTATTGCAATGCATTTTATGTTGGCCGAATCGCTTTCTTTCGTCGCAAATGTTTCCAATTTCGCATCGTAACTTGTTGCCGATATGCGAGATAATGATGGATTCATAAAATTCTTAATTATTTTGAGACTCCTTTTCACTTTTATTTTAAATTGAAATGCACGAACATTAGTGTGCATTCTAAACAAAACATAACGTTAAAACAGAAAACTTCACTCGTGTAAGAAGCATAATTCATTCCGGTTTGATATTAACACGTTTCTGCAACCAAACACCACGCAATTTTTTTTGGTTGTAGGTTTAACGACCACCGTGAGCAACTCAATGGGCTATGAGCAGTCGCCTGTCCCTAATTTAGGGTCACTGGTTCCAGGGAAGGGAGAGAGCCAGTGCCGTAAGACAAACACAACATCCATGCCTCAACGGGAGTCGAACCCGGACCCCGTTCGGACGAATGATCAGAGGCCATCGCTTAGACCATTGCGCCACCGGGGCGGTTCCCGCAATTCCAAAATACACGCAGTTGAAATTACATAGGTATCATGTACACAACGGCGAATTCTCACACCTTGCTGCTTCACGGTTAAGAGACAAGGGCATCTCCAGAAGTATTATTCTAACCTCCTTGGTTTTAAATTGGGAATAAGCAGAAACACAAAAATTCTGTTGATGAACGTTGGGCAAAAAAAAAAAAAAAAAGATAGAAAAAGAAAAAAGAGGGAGAGCAACATATCAGTAGTATTTTTTTTTCCCAATAACTTAAAATTTTATATTACAATGTTGTTTTGCCGAAAAACTTCACTGCATGTATGCATATTTCAGAAATTCTTCTTAAAGTACTAACAGGCACACAAGAAGCTGGCGCTCTTTGGCCAAGCCTGGCCCTTGCGCCACTAAAATCAATTAACTAACTAACACACAAGAAGTTAGCTTTCAAACTGATAACAATACTCAGCTGTTTAAGTTTTTTCCGTAAATAAATAAATAATTCAAAAGATTTTTATTGGAAATAACTCTAAAGCTCTATCCTTACTTTTATTCGTTTGTGCAAGACTTTCTCTTCAGTGGGCAAGCTTTTAGTTCAGCAGCAACAACAGATATGTGCTGATTGTGTGTCTTCGTATAAACACAGAACATCATTGTGTCTGTTACCACGAACATCTGGTCACTACCCTTTTTTGGAATTTACGTCACCGGAAGTTCTGACGACATATAAACGCAATATGAACGTTTGTGACGTCAAAAATGTCATACCCAAATCCCCCTGTTTGGATAAATAACTGTAACTGTAGCCTGGTTCCTCTCTATTCTCTAATCCCGAATCCGTCATGAGAGCATTTTTCTGGAATGGTTTCCTGTGTTGTATCTTGTCCTTAAAACAAATCGTGGCTTCAGGAAATGAGCAATTTTACGGTTTTTCAGATCATGTTTTCGAAGGTTATACCTCATGTTCCCATTAATTTCCCAAATTAATGTCGGTTGTTTTTGTTCCTAATTTAAAATTTTTGTCCCTTAGTCTTTGTCACAATATTTAAACGTGTACAACTTGTTTGCACAATTTGAATTTATTTGACTATTTTGTAGGTGAGTATATCCTGATTATTCATAAACTCTAGAAAGTTTTTATTTAAAGAGCAAAAATAATGCTTTGTGTTGATCATGACATAATGTGGTTGCTTAACGTCGTCTGCTTGTTAACAGCTCAGCTGGCGCATTTTTTCACCGTAAGGATCTAACAACGTTTTGCGGAGTTTCCTCTTATGATTTATTGTGCTGCTCTATTTAACTTAGCCATTATTGTAATTATAGCAAACAAATGAACCCAATATTTCCTTGTTGTCTTCTGCAAAACTGTCCACGTAAAAGAAGAGTTGAATAGAACGTGAGAGAAGCTAGGTAAAATGTTTATGCTGAGAAATGTTTTGGAATTCGTTAAATTTCATCATTCTGTTCATCTGTTTTGCTCGCTCATCGAGAATTATCAATGATACCCATTCGCGCCGTTTTAAAACAACTTGTAATATTGTTGCTAATAAATCGGAGTACTATGGCTTATAAAATACATGGCACTGATAATGTAAAGCGTAAAATACTAACCACGTGAAACTCGTACCAAGTTTTAGAGTGGATTTTAATTCTTTTCATTCACTGAGCAAGATGTTAAATTTCAGGAAGTTTTCCTAAATATGTTAAACATAAAAATAAGTAGGTAAAAATGCAACTTTCTCAAAAAACAAAATCTGAACATTAGCTGTGCAAGAGCAAGTCTCTCAACTTTCAATTTCAGTGTTTCCTTGAACAT
Organism: Macrothele yani; assembly: GCA_039090855.1. NCBI lineage: Eukaryota > Metazoa > Arthropoda > Arachnida > Araneae > Macrothelidae > Macrothele > Macrothele yani. Next base: position 106,531,125 of record CM077007.1, read on the forward strand.
GGATTTGTCAATATAATATCACCTTACATAAGCTTTTTCTATCAAATGACTTAAAAAATTTTAACTCGCAGTCATGAAATTTTGCACAATCAAATGTGCAATTGTTTTATTACATTAAACATTTGGAATTGGCTGAGTTTTTATGAGTATTTGAACATAGATTCTTATATTGTGTCCATGGCTTTCACAATGTATGCATAAGATGAACTGATATGTGCTTTTGAGCAAAGGCAGCTCTTGTGCAGAGGATATTGCACCTATGACTTTAGCTTTGCCCCTGTATTCATGTAATGCAAAAGCTTGCTGTCACTGCCTCAAAGGTGCAAGTCTGTGGCTAATGTTAGAGTTGAGCTCACATGAGGCATATAATAGGTAATGTGCAAGTCTTGTGGCACTGGCTCCAATCTTTCCCTCAAACCAGTGGCCCAAATAATAATTAAGGCTAACTAGTTTGTTGTGTGTGTGTGTGTGTGGGGGGGGCATTCTGTGAGAAATTGTCCATGTGATTAAATCATCAAAACAACCTGAACATGATAAATTTGAACATAAGCATGTAACTAAATAATCTATATATTAATTCTATAAGGTTTTTTACTGTGAGACCTATTTTGAGAGAATGGCTGAACATAAAAATATGATTGAGGTTTCAAAATAAAGGCCTTTAGATGTGCCAGTCGAAGAGAAAACAGATTGGAGCAACAGTTCGGGCGTGGCGGAGCAGCAAAGTTCCCATGTAAAGTCTGGGAAAAGCATGCAGCCCCATATCTACATAAGGCGCTCACTTCAGTGTCAGACTTGGTGTGTGCATAGTGTTCTATGATCAGTCCTAAAGTAAGTAAATACTTTATTGAATACTTACCCTTAACAGAATATCTCCCGCAGAAAAAAAGAAAACGTAAGAGCCTTGCTGGAAGGCTTGAGCGATCAATGGGTCACAACTATGTGTCTCAGACAAGACAGAATGAAGAGTATTCGCAATGTGAATCTCATCCCAACAACATTGATAAGCACAGTTGTAACTGAAGATGAGAGTGAAAGAGTGCGCTATCCAGTTGAATTTTTGCACACTATCGAGATGAGTAGACTTCTGGGTGCAGTCGTGATGCTCATCAGGAACCTGGTGGCACAGTGGCCTAAGTGCTGACTTATGATTATTCGTTTGTGTGAAGGGTCCGGGTTCGAATCTCGATGAGGCATGGATGTTGTGCTTGTCTTATGGCACCGGCTCTCTCCCTTCCCTGGAACCAGTGACCCTAAATTAGGTACGGGCAACTGCTTATAGCCCATTGGGTTGCTCACAGTCGTTAAACCTTCAGTCAAAAAAAATAAAAATAATTACAAACATGGACACAAGGAAATGTTTAGTTGATGTTATGCATATGATCGTAAAGTCGCTCTTCCAAAATGCAATTTCTGTGGAAATTTTGTGCGGAGAACACAAGGCGTCATTGCGCACCTTGCCACGCATTCCAACAACTTCAAGCGACAGCACATTCCCTTTTACAATAAAACGGATTCAATTTCCGATCATATTGTTATTTGCGATGGCAGTAAGAGTCAAGAACAGACCCTTGCTGAAATCAGAATATACCTGCCAGAACTAGTCTTCTCACATGGTATGGCTCTATGATGCCCTATCTTGAGCAAGATCAAAGGATTCTGTTTCAGTAAAGATCACTCACAAAGATGCACCTGCATTACCTGTTACAAGTCGATGGACTCAAAATGTTGTCTTTACTGAAGTGCTTGAATGAATTTGTAACAATTTTTTGTCAATGAAATGCAGTACATTTGTTGATTGATATGAGTTTAAATACTTGAGTTACATTTAAGGTAAGGAAACTTTCAACTGATGACTTCAATCTTTATCAACCTGTGTCCACTTTTTACCAGGTTGGTAATGTAGGAAAGGTTGATAAAGACTGCAGTGGAGTGCTGATGTAGAGGGCTGACAGAGAGGAAAATTATGTCGAAGTTTGATATAAAAAGTCACTACATATACTTCTTAATTATGTACTGTATAATTATAACATGCAATAATTATAAGGGAGAGTGGTCCTGTTAAATAAATTTAGAAAAATCTAACCAGAAAAAGAATTTCATCTGCTTCTTCTGATCATTTAACTTTCTTTTCTTGTACTGTAGCATTAGTAGTAACTGGAAGAGAGTAAATGTACAAAAGTCAGCCTCCTTAATTGCTACGACACCTGACTATTTTCCCCAGTAAATTTAGGGAAAGGGGGTGGGGGTACAAACACCTTAGGAAAATTCAGTGCGCCCTGGCCAATGCCCTTCCCCCTGCGTGTAAGCAGGGTTTAATGCTTGAACAGTTTTGTTGTAAATAAAAAAATTACTGGTGTTTCAGTTATATATTTCACTATTGTCACATCCATGTGTTTATATATCTACCTGGTCACAGACTGTATATACAAAACGGCTAGGAAATTATATTGCCTAACATGAACTGGGCATGTATTTTGTGTTCCTACATGCTTTGCTGGACATGTAAAAAATCTAGCTCTTTACAGTATAAAAAGACAAAGTAATGTTTTTTATTTCCTAGTCAGTTTTCTTACTGCTTGAAGACACAGACTGTATTATTTAATAAAATTAATGGGGTATGTTTTGAGATATTAAAGGTAAAAATGAATGACATTGAAAACAAAATTTTCCATAATATGATTGTGTGATATCTCAAAAGTAAGCTGTTGTAATAATCTTTCGAATGGGCCCAATGTGAACTCTGTGACCAATTAGGTCTATAGTTACTGTCATTTGTAATAAGCAGGGGTAGACAAACCCATGAAGCCACCCCGGTGGCGCAATGGTCTAAGCGATGGCCTCTGATCATTCGTCCGAACGGGGCTCTGGTTCGAATCCTGGTGAGGTATGGATGTTGTGTTTGTCTTACGGCACTGGCTCTCTCCCTTCCCTGGAACCAGTGACCCTAAATTAGGGACGGGCGACTGCTTATAGCCCATTGAGTTGCTCACGGTGCTCGTTAAACCTCCATTAAAAAAAAAAAAAAAAAAACAAAAAAAACCCATGAAACCTCAAAATTTTCACCTGGTCCCTGGGTTTTCAAATTCTATTCCGAAAATGTTATTTTATTTAAAAGAAATTTAAATTTCTAGTATGAAGCATCTCTTTAATAAAGCAGCAAGTACACTATACATCTTTTTTGCAGACTAATTACCATACAATCAGAATAATGAAGATGCCAATGTAAATTTTCAGCATGTAGTTTGGAAAAGATTGGGCTTATGTTATCGGTTTGTCCATCCGTCTGTAGACATGATATCTCTGCAAATATTAGTCCAATTTGAAAAAATTCTTTTTGCATTGGGAAGCTTGAAATATCCGAATAATGATCCTTCATTTAGTTTCTTTTTTTGCGATGTATAATTTTGCCACTAGAAAGCGTAAATGCAGATCTCAAATTCAAAAATACGTTTTATTCCACATATTTGCTTCTAAACATCCGATTGAAGAAATTATTTTATCTTTTGATTCCATTTATGTCGAAGAGTATTTTAGGTATAATTACTTTTTCAAATTACGTTTTCCCCGATATCTCTTCTTCTAAAACTCAGATTTGAAAAAATGTTTTCTTCAGCGGATACAGCTCATGATGGAAAATCTTTTACATATAATTTCTAATTTTTGGTAAAGAATACTTTGACCACCAGGGGACGTAAGTGTTAATTTTTGCTTCTGATGTATTTACCATAAAATCTGAGCTTCTAAAATCACGATTGAAAAAATTCTTTCGTTGACTGATGCCACTCACGTCGATAAACCTTTCCAAATATTTTCTTCTTTAAATATTCCACGGTTTCTTCGCCAGGGGGCATAGATGTATGCCTTATTTTTGTCAATATCTCTACTTGTAGGAGTTCGATTTAACAAATTCCTTCTTTTTTGGATAGTGTTTTCAGTGTGACATGTTTTTCATATAATTAAAAAAAATTTCAAGTAATTCATAGACTTTCCGCTAGGTGGCATAAAGGTAAATTGCGTTTCCAGCTATATCTCTGCTTCTAAATCTCCAATTTGAAAAAATCTTTCTGCACAGGATACAGCTCCTGATAGGAAATCCTTTGCACATAATTTAAAATTTTTGTAAAAAATGGTTTGGCCACCAGGGGGCTTAATTAAGTCTTAATTTCCGATTCTGATGTATTTGCAGCAAAATATGAGCTTCTAAAATCTGGATTGAAAAAAAGTAGTTTGTAGACCAATGCTACTCATGCTGACAAACTTTTTAGGAACATTTTCTTCTTAAAATAATGCATGGTTTCTATGCCAGGGGGCATACATGTATATCTTATTTTTCTCAATATCTCTACTTCTAGGAGTCTGATTTGAAAAATTCCTTCTCTGTTGGATGGTGTTTTTGATGCGAAATGTTTTTCATATAAATTTAAAATTTTCAAATAAATCATAGACTTTCCGCTAGGGGGCGCAAAGGTAAATTGTGTTTTCTGCGTTATTTCTGCCTCTAAAACTCTGATTTAAACAATTCTTCCTGTATCGCATACAACACTTGATGGAAAATATTGTTCATATAATTTCTAATGTTTGGTAAAAAAGGTTTGGCCACCAGGGTGCATAAGTGTTAATTTTTAGTTCTGATGTATTTGCAGCAAAATCTGGGCTCCTGAAAACTCGACTTAACATTTTTTTTTTTTTCTTGGACCGATAACGCTCATATTGAAAAAAATTTTGGGAATAGTTTCTTCCTAAAATAATGCATAGTTTTCCCACCAAGGGGCGTAAAGTCACATCTTATTTTTTTTCGATAGCTCTGTTTCTAAGAATCCGATTTGAAATATTTTTTCTGCATTGAAGAGTGCTTCCAATGCGAAATATTTCTCATACAAATTCATATTTTTTTTAACGCACAAGTCTGCAACCACAGGGTGTAAGCTCACGATTCTGTTTACAAAAATATCTGCGGGATTAAAAACTTAAAAACCCGATTGAAAAACTTCTTTCTTCAGTCAGATACTATTGTTTTCTGTACCATTTCCATTGACTTTGAATAGCTTTGATAAATATAATTTGCTTCAGAACGGATTCAAAAGTCGTGCTTATTACACCCAAAAATTCAGTGTAATCTTTCTTGTTGGTACTACCGCCATCAAAGTTATGTGTTCTGAAGCTATCCTGGCAGTAGTTATTCAGGCTGAAGTTCTGCAGTGTGACTCAAGAGAGATCTGTGCACTCATTTCTAGTGTGCATCAGAACGTTCTTAGCCATGTCGTCGATTTTGCATGGAGTGCTTTTGAGTGTATTTATTATTTATTCATTAGTGTGGTTATTGAATGTGGTACACCAGAAGACAAAGCTGAAAAAATTTGAAGTAATTACTATTTTCTTATTTGTCAGAGCCAGCTTTAGTGTTCATGGCATTCAACACTTTAACCCCCCCCCCCCCCCCAGCTTTTTATTTTATTAGAAAGTTTTTCAGCCAAGATAAGATATACAATGCAAATCAGCAGTTGTATGCGTTAATCCCAAGGGGTAAATGCCATAAACAATACTCCCTCCGCCGCCTTGGTGGAGCAGTGCTCTAAGCTATGGCCTCTGATCATTCGTCCAAATGGGGTTCGGGTTCGAATCTTGGTGAGGCATGGATGTTGTATTTGTCTTATGGCACTGGCTCTCTCCCTTCCCTGGAACCAGTGACCCTAAATTAGGGACGGGCGACTGCTTATAGCCCATTGAGTTGCTCACGGTGGTCGTTAAACCAGGGTTCATTCTAGGATTAAAAAAAGGCAGGGTGCAGACTTTGAAAAAGGGCACATTTTTTAACTGGAAAGGGCTTAATTCTTTATTTTGTTTATTTTGTTATCTAAATGGAATAAAGTTGCACATAATATGCAAAGGTTCAATTATATGAAAAAGGATACATGCTTTTACTAGAGTTTGGGGAGAACTGTAAATGTTAGTGTTTTATCATATCAGTAATAATTCCACAGTAAGTACCCTTCAAGTAGTATATTTTCATCAATATTATGTCAGAAACACATACAGAGAAGTTTTCAGACAGTCTGAAGTTCATGTACACTGTTGTCCAAAAGTTAAGGACGGATCACATTTTTATGTAGAAAATGAAAAAATTATATCTGTAGCTAAATTTGGCAGTAAAATTGCCAGCCCTGAAGCAGAATTTTTTTCAGGAGTCTGCAATGCAGAAAGGAAAAGCTAAAAACTGTCTGTAAGATAAAAGGAAGCCTAAATATTATTTTTTTAAATAAAATTTATAGTCAAACTAGCTTTGCCCTGATAAGAAAAAAAAAAAAAGATGCTATTTTATGCAGAATTTAAATATCATACCTTAAATGCATTTGAATTTTTTAAAATAATAATCTGGAAGTATAATTAATAGTAAATAATTTGAAATTCATAAAATGATTTTTTTTTTCCATTTATTTAATTGATTAAACTTTCAACAAACAGCTAACTTTAAAAGATGACATATATTGTGCTTTTATTAGTTCCTGCAGCAATTATGTTTTATTGGGGGCCTCATCAGCTGATGATTTAGACAGCTGTGTACGATCATGTCAACTTTGGAAATGATAGTAAATATATATATCACATTTCATTTGTTTGTAAAATGGATGCCCATATAGAATTTTTGTTTGGTATCCTTTTGTGCACTGTGCAAAAATTTACTGAATTTGTGAAAATGTGGTGGAAGCATTTTCATTGATACAGTTAAATCCCAAAAAATTGGTAATTTAAAGTAATGAACAGGGCAAGACTTCTTGAAAAGCAAAAAAAAAAATCTCCTCGTCAGCGTGAAATGAAATTATGTGGAAGTAAATAAAAAAGGAAAACATTTTTTGACCATCAGCTACTGGAATGCTGCATAATCAGTGTTTGAAGTGGGCCGGTATACCATACCGGTAGTTAACAAACATAGAAGTGAGCATACCACCAGTTAAAATAAAAAACATTTACCATGTAATAAATTATAAACCCATCGCAAACTACGGAAAGAAATTAGGATGAAGCACAAATTTTAACGCAAAAATTGGCAAATGACATTTTTAACGAATAAAATCGATAAATGATTAGCAGCTGGGACTGAAAAGACATTAAGTGCTTTGCTGCTACACTGACACTACAGTTTTAGTGTAGCAGCAGAGCATTTAACATACTGAAGCAGAATGACTTTCAATTTAAAATCTTGGTGTCGACCATACTGGCAGTAGCTCTGTGCCGCTTCGACCACTGTACATAATATGTATATCAAACCGACCATAGGACAAAAAAGCTGAACTTTTGGCCCAGCTGAAAAATCGGAATGCGCAGCAAGAAAGTGAATATAGCACAGCACGAGCAAGATGGAATTGTTCACTGTAATTTCTTTGTGTACAAGCAGATGCACTGCCGGACAATTAAGTACGGATGACAATAGCAACGATAGCAACCATAAAATGGAAGGCAGGAAAATGTGGAAATTAGCATAAGTGCGGGATACAGTAAGACGTGTTGTGCGTATGCCAATTTTGGATTGCCGAACTTGCTCGTGACATCATAGCGCTGATAAGAGATATACAGGATTTGACGCATATTGACCGTTGTTGTTCCAACGCAAAGTTGAAAGGGAAAGAATCAATTGACGCACTTGCAATTTTCAGTGTCTTCCCGACATCACCTAGATGATTTTACGCGTGGCCATATTATTGGCAAGATTGAAGAAGGGCGAAAAATAGCAGATGTTACCAGGGAGTTCGACATCAGCCACAGTGTTGTTTTTCAAGGCTTTGGAAATCATTTTAAACAAATGGAGAGTGTAGCAAACGTCACGGGGGAGGTCATGTTCACAGTATGACACCTGCAGAAGATCAGTACATAGCGCTATCAACAAAAAGACACCGGCGCAGCACAGCTAGTGAGTAGCAAATCAGTTCATGGCTGCTACTGGCAAGCGGATCTCCCGAAAACTGTCGCCAGACGTTTGCATGAAGGAGGACTATACGCCTGCCGTCCTGTTGTGTGCATCCCATTGTCCAGACGTCACCGTACCGCCCGTTTGCAATGGGGCCATCAACATCGCAATTGGACTGATAACGACTGGTCTGCTGTCCTCTTCTCAGATGAGAGTAGATACAGTCTATCATCTGATTGTCGACAACAACTGATCTGGCGTGATAGTGGTACTGCATATTGTCCAGCAAACATACAGGAAAGGGACCGATATCCGACATGTAGTGTCATGGTATGGGCTGGCATCATGATCAATGGCTGTACGTCCCTCTATGTGCTTCCAACTGGGACTATGACTGGCCAATGATACATTAATGATGTTCTGCTACCTCATGTTGGCATGTTCCGTGGTGCTGTCGGTGATAGATTCATTTTCATGGACGACAACGCAACAAGCCATCGAACAGTCGCTGTTCAAGAGTGTCTTGAGAACGAGGATATTCAACGCCTCGTATGGCCAGCACGTTCTCCAGATCTGAATCCCATTGAAAATGTGTGGGATGCTTTGGGGAGGAGTCTTGCTGGTCGCCAATGCTCTCCAATAAACAAGGACGCCCTCATCTGTGCACTGACAGAGGAATGGGATAAATTACCCCAACAGCTGCTTGATAATGTTGTGCAAAGCATGATATGACGTGTGGAATCTTGCATCGCCCTCCATGGTGGCCATATCCCGTATTGACAGCTTACGCTGGAACGCCTGCGGACGGTAATTGCATTTTTTTCACATATACGTATTCTGCACAAAATGGCCTGTTTGTCCCTTGAACATGTTCCAAAGCCTTCTGGATTTCAGAGCACAATAAATTGTCTTTCTTGTAATGTCCTGGCATTCTGACATTATTTTATTTCACTTGGCATCCAACCGCACTTACTTTTTTATGCGCTATATAGCCGTTTATGATCCGTCCTTAGCAATTGTCCAGCAGTGTATTAAACTGGTACACATGTCGCCCCGGTGGCGCAGTGGTCTAAGCGATGGCCTCTGATCATTCGTCCGAACGGGGTCCGGGTTCGAATCCCGGTGAGGCATGGATGTTGTGTTTGTCTTACGGCAGTGTCTCTCTCCCTTCCCTGGAACCAGTGACCCTAAATTAGGGACGGGTGACTGCTTATAGCCCATTGAGTTGCTCACGGTGGTAGTTAAACCTCCAATAAAAAAAATAAAAAAAAACTGGTGCACACCGCTGTATTCACAATATCAAATTACTGAATTCAAAACAAAATACAGTTGTTCTAAAAAGTATTATTTCAAACACAGCTTTTTTTTTTTTTTTTTTTTGTACTTGCTAAAACATCAGCTCAATTTTCCGCTCGTGTTCCTTTCTTCTCATAAAGTTCCACGGCCATATTTGTCTTTTGTTAACTCTGCAACTCCCCAACAGTTGCTTAGTTTTTCCTTCTGTTGATGCCATTCCCTTCCCATTTCTTCATTGTCACTTTTTTTAATGTTTTTATTCTTTCAGACAACAATAATTTATCCATCCTGCTGAAAGAACTTTCAGCCTGAGGACCTTGAATGCATGATATCAAAGCTGTCACCACTTTAGATAAATGGGTGTAACTTTCAGAATATGAATACTTTTGAACACCATGCATAAATTTGAACAAATTTTCAAACTTCATCACTTCCATTTTTAGAAAATTTTCCCACCCTTATCAAGCTTAAGTGCAGACATTTAGGAGGGGGGGGTGGTAACATTTAACAACAACACACGAAATTTAGAAAATGCAGGAAGAAAAAATTACTTTTGCGACCGACTTCCGTTTTCAGAGACTTTCCTCTGTTTTTGAGCTGAAATGCAGTATTTGTGGAATAAAATGATATTTAAGAACTCTTGGGCAGAAGGAACAGTGCATGATGGGAGAAATCTTTGCTGCGTCTAACTTCCATTTTTGAAGGACGGTATTCCGTCCTCAATCGGAAAGCGACCCCCCGCCCTCCCCTTAAACTTTCTGTTAAGTTGTGCATTGATCTCAAGCATGCCCAAAATAATAACGGAAATGGCGGAATTCTTCCATTCCGCGGAAGAATCTTGTGCCGGAAGACTACAGGAAAATCTTCGTGCCGTATTCAAAGGAGAAGTTCCGTTTGCCTGACATCTTGTACCATTGATGGCAAAATTAATCTTTGGTGCAGGAAGCTGGAAGAAGTGTGTGTTGAGAACAGAGCTTAAAATTCAAAATTTGAAATGGAAGGAAGGCTCCACACTTGTGTTTGTAAATGGAGGAGATTGAAAATTTCAGTTGGGGAGTTTTGAATATGTGACTTAATAATATTAAAAGACTGGGAAAACAGTAGTAGTTTTTCAAACAATATAAGCTATACATGGTTTTTAAAACAAATAGGGGAATTAGATGAAAAAAATTTACTATATGCAATCTAAGACAAATTACTATGATTCATTTTGCAAAACTGAAGTTTATCTACATTTTGAGGTCACCTTTATTCCAAAAATCTTTCAGAAGGTTTTCATCTCTACACATTTCCAACACGCATTTTTCTTAGTTTCATCGTGGTTCAAGCCCCCCCCCAACGTCTTTTTCAACTCACACAAGCTTTGTTCCCAGTTGAGTTGAAAAAGACGGTTTGGGGGAAGGGGGCTTGAACCACGATGTTACTGAGAAAAATACGTGTTGGAAATGTGTAGAGATGAAAACCTCCTAAAAGATTTTTGGAATAAAGGTTAGTACCTCAAAATGTAGATTATGTCTAAATAGCACGTGAATAATTAAGCAGCTAGGTGACATTTGCAGTGCTGTATGAATATATGAAAACTAGAGTTGTTCGTTTTGCAGTACGTTGATATAAAATTGCATCTAAAGTACATATGTCTGTCTTTCATTCCTTGCCACAGTTAGCAAGCTTTGATCAGCTGCTTTATTTCTAAGGGTTGTTTATCTGTCCCAATTTCAGAAATATGCATTAAGATTTTTGTTGCTCAGTGAATCTCTAAATTTTGACTGAATTCTGTTTTGTGTGCTAAATTTTGACTGAATTCTGTTTTGTGTGGTACATTTGTTAAACTCAACACAGGACTTACTTGCAGAAGAACCTTTTGACACTAATGAAAATGTGTGCAAATGGATGCTTATAAAACTCTTAGAAAACTTTTATTTCTGAGGGTTGTTTATCTGGCACATATACTCTTCATTTCGGTGGACTTTAGAGTTCGGCCCTTGTCGTCTGCTTGAACCAACGCTCTGCTGGGATCGTGGGAAATGACACGTGTAGTGACAGGCGGCCCTGCCACTGCTTTCTTGTAATCGATGTTTGCTCCCGCGCTGTCTGCATTACGTAATCGCTCTTTGCTCAGTGTGTGAGCTGTGACACACCTTTACTTCTGTTCGCCCTGTCTTAAGCGATAGGTGGCTTGTGTTTTTTCCAGTGTGCACTGTAGCTCCGTTAGTCTGGAGATGTGGAATTGGAGGCTTTTCTTCGACGAAGTTGGGAAGGACGAAGAAACATGTATTGCATGGTGTGAGTGGAAAGGATTGCTTCCAACCGAACGAAGATGTTCAACCGCAGCTGTCATCCAATGAGTTTGCGAGTGAATATGTGTCATCGTTTAGGACAATTCAGGTGTAGGAAGAATCACGTTACAGGGAAAAGTGAGCAGTGTTCCTGTTTACTTGAGACATGGTTTGAAGCTGCTTGTATTCCTCTTGATAAGGGGATGATTCTTGTGTATTGCATCACCAAAGGATTGTCCAACGATGATGCAATTGAGGAATCTTCCCACGGTGGGGTTTCCACATCCTCTGCGACAGTCAGCGGCTATTACCAGTCTTGCAGAGAACTAGTCGAAGAGTTTAATGGTAGCTTATGAACAAGACGAAGAACAGACGATTCAGGGTAGAGATCTGCCCGGAGAATAACCGCTCTGCTCACACATTCATATTGCTGCCGCTCATCCAGAAACATGTTCAACCTGGAAGTACTCTAATGACGGATCAATGGGCTGCGTACCGCAACCCTCCATCCTGTGGTTTTCAACATCTCTCAGTTAACCACTCACTCAATTTCATTAATCCGACTACTGGGACGCATACTCAAGGTGTTGAGAGCAATTGGCGGTCCCTCAAATGGGCACTATCTAATGGAATTCACAAGACCACTTGGCAGACCACATTCTCGAATATTTATTCCGACGAAATTGTAGTCTTTCCTCTGAACACTGCTTTGAGGTGATGATTGGTATAATCAAACAGTTCTTCCCTAGTATGTAATGTTTTCCAGTAAAATATTCGTACGAGATAGACAGGTTCTCAATAAGGAGGAAACACTTCTTTTCTGTCGTTATGAATATTTAACAACACCTGAACTACTCACATTCCATAAAGGCCCTTTTACCAAATAAACCCATTCCTTTAAAAAATAACCCATGCCGCATATTTCTCGTCCTTAACAGTCATCCACACAAACCACACACCGATTACGTAATGCAGGCAGCAAAGAAGCAAACAACGGCAGCGCAGCTGCAGTGCCACCTATCGCAAAACGTTTCTCCTGTGATTCCAGCAGCGCGTTGGTTCAAGCAAACGACAGGGGCTGAACTCTAAAGTGCATCCCTTCCGTTTTTACAGCTATGTTTGAATAGTGAATATTCCATAACAGCATCTTCATTAGTTTTTGAAGAAAAAGAACAAAAGAAAACTGGACTGCCGGGCTTTTAAATGACTGTACCAAAACTTGTGTGTGTGCTGCTGCTTCACAGATTCAGATTTTACACACTCGAACTTCAAAAAGAGTTCCATTGTGGAGGAAGGAAATCTGCAATCTATCTCAATCACAAAAGATAAAATAAACTTTCACTTAACATTGTGATGTGCTGTTTTAGTATTACAAGGGTCAACTAATTTAGTATTTTTGAACATGTTTCCCTTCAGCTCTGAAAAAAAAAAAAAAAAATATATATATATATATATCTTCTTGAATACTATGTATGAGATGTTTACAGTTCACATAATTGAGACTTGGTTAATTCAACCATTCTTCTGATGTGAGGAACGTCCAGATTTTCACTTTGCAACTATTTGCGGAGGGAAATTAACATTTTAACAATAATTCAGGACAGTGGGAACAACATCATGAAAAAAAAAATTACGATTACGAAAAAATCTTTGCTCAGTCTGACTTCCGTTATCATGAATTTCCCTCTGTTTTCAAGCTGAAACACAATCAGTTATCAAACAAAATTATATTTCACAATAATACTAAGCAGAGGGAATATCGTGAAAAAATCACGATTACAGATTAAATCTGCAGTTTGTCTGACTTCTGTTTACGAAAGTTTTGAAAGACGAAATTCCTTCCCCTGTCTGAAAATGCCCCCCTTCCTCTCACTGACACACACACCAAGAAATTATTTACAGTTTTGCATCGTTCTCGAGAATGATACAAATGATGACAACAAAGTCAGAGTTCCTTGAATCCGTGAAAGAAACTCCTGCCTAAAGTTTACAAGGAAATTTTTGCTTCGCCGAACTTCCGTCATCGGAGATTGTCTACACTTTCAAACTAAAATAGAAACATTTATGCAATAAATTGATATTTAATAACTATACTGGACAGAAAAAACTTCGTGCGAAAAAGAAATTACGATTGCAGGAAAAAATTGCACTCCATTTAAAATACTTTCATTTTCAGAAGTTCTGAGGAACGGAATACCGTTCTCCAGACAGAAAACGACCCCTGCCCTCACATGCTCACACACTAATTCTCCAAAAATAAAACATTATCTTAAGTTTTTTTTTTTATTATTCATCGATCTTGAGTATATAACCGAAATGTGGCGAAAAAAAGCGGAATTCCGCAAATCCGAGGAAGAATCTCATGCCTGATTTGTAATAGTCCGCGATATGCAAAATGAACTGCTCATGCGGCTACATATGGAAGCCGATTCACGTATCCATAAACTGATTATGTTCCAGACATGAACAATGCATTCGATTGCAATTTTTGGAACTCTTAAGCGGTCCATTTCTAATGCATATATTTTTATGAAGGATACATTTTTAACTAGCAAATTTTGCGAGTGGTCCAAAAACAAACCCAAGATTTTATATTTATATATATTTTTTTCTTTAAATTTCGTAAAGTGGGAGACTCCCACCTAACAACTTTATTTCGGCGGTAATCCCGCCCTGAATTTTAACCCCTGGAGAAGTAAACATTCGTGATTTCACAGATATTAAAAGGTTCAAATTCTACTGCTTACTACACCACTAGCCTGATTTCCATATTAACTCACATGTTTAAAACCTGAACACATTAAATTTTCTGGGCAGGAATGTTTGTGCGCTTTCCATGTATAAGCAGCTTGTAACCTCCATTATCACAAAGACAACAGTTGTTTCATAGTTGTGTAAATAGTTTAATTTATACATACATGCAGTGTTTTGATTCTTTTCTGATTATGCTGTTGGGCATAATAAAAAAAATCCATGTCAAGTGATCCAATTTTTTACCTAATGTCTTCCAATTTTCATAAAATTTTGTACACTTGTTGAATGATCAAAACAACGTTTAAATCTAAAATTTTTATTTTTCATTTCATCCCGTTCTTGAGTTATGAACTTATGAGGGTTTGAAATTTCAACAAAAAGGACAATTTTGGCCTTTCTGTCGGACTACACAAAAACCTTTAAAGCTCAGCCCAGAATTAAGATACTTCAAAACTAAAAATACCACTCTCTTCAGAAATTCATGGGCTTTAATATGATATGCCACATGATGGACTTATTTTAAATTTTAAAACTAAGTTGCAAAATTTAAATTTTAAAAAGTGATTCAAAAAAATGAGTAAAAATTCCAAAAAAATTGTATTGATTATATTATATTTCTAAAAGCTTTCTGCAAAATTTCATCTTGGGATCTCAATGGGATCAGATTTTTAAAAAATATTTTGTACATGTCTGCCTTTTGGGCTATGTTCAGGATAAATTGGTCTTATTGGAGTGAAATAAAACAAAATAAACAAGACTTCAAACCATAATATCAGTTATTTCAGGAATTTCTTTAAAAAGTTATTCAATTAAAAGGTATCTGAAAAGCTATCAGGCTTTTCTTAAAAAAATAATTTCTGTAGTGGAGTGACAGCTTGCTGTTGCATGATAGAACCAGTTTCATTTTGTTTGAACCATCACTAACTGGCTCTGACTTGTATGGACAAGCTGTTGCTTGTTGTACAGGGCTCAGTGGTGAGTTGAGACTCAGTATTTCCTTAGCTCTTGTATTGATCTGTTGGTTTATTTGTGCTCCAGCTGTTTTATTGACATTTTGGTGGGAATACACAAGTTAACTAGATTTACTAAATTTTATTGTGAATCTGAGGTGTACTAATATATTTTCACTGGACTATGGCTGCAACAGAAAAAAAAATGTCTAATTTAATATATTGCTGTAATCCTTTTAATAAAATATGTCACAAGACTATTAAAAATGTAAGGCCTTTTCAGAATTGGATGTGCGAAATGCAGCCAGAGATTAATCGTGGCATGAAGATATGTGATAGTTGCAGAAAACAGTTGCCAAAGGAGAAGAAAGACGGAGAAATAACGGAGGAGGAGGATAATGAGTCAAGACAGCCAGATGTTGAAGCTGAAGTATCGTTTTTAGAATCAAATATGGCAATTGAATATTTGAACAAGCCTTTGTCCTGTATTGAAGAATCACCAATTGCAAAGAAACAGATAATACGTGAACCACGATACTGCAAAAGAAAACTAGAGAATGCAAAGACGAGTCTTGCTGCTGCATTTGCCAAAAACAAAAGTCTAGAAAACTCAGATATATCTAATGAAGAATTTGACACAGATTCAGAGATAATCAAACAGCTTAAAGAAAGGTTCAGACAAACACAGATGAGAGGTGAAAATTTTCTTATTTTGACTGTTTTTCCCAAAAGCTGGTCTTGTAAAAGAATTAAAAAGGAATTCTCAGTAAGTGACCGAATGGCAAGGAAAGCAAAAGCCTAAGTTAAGGAAAAAGGAATTTTGTCTATACCAGATCCAAAAATAGGCAAAATGTTAGATGTTGAAGTTCAAGACACAGTCAAAACCTTTTATAATAGCGATGAGGTAAGCCGAATAATGCTTGGAAAGAAGGACTGTTAAAACAGAAGATGAAACATCCATACGTCTGCAAAAAAGACATTTTAGGAAAACTTAAAGAAATATACCAGCTGTTTAAAACTCTGCATCCCACAGTTAAAATTGGCTTTTCAAAATTTGCAGAACTTCGACCAAAAAATTGTATCCATGCGGGTGCAAGTGGTACTCATTGTGTTTGTGTATGTACCTACCACCAGAATGTTAAGTTGATGATAATTGGTGGAAAATTGGAAGACATAACTCTGAACGATGAATCTAAGCTTAATGACTATAAAACATGCATTGATAAAATAATGTGCAGAGTTCCTACTCCTCAGTGTCATGTGTGTAGTTGTAAGAGTTGTCCAGGAATAGAAACCTTAAAGGAACAGCTTATGAACAATATGGAAGAAGAGATGATAGAAAGCATTACCTACAAACAGTGGGTTTCGGTTGATAGGTGTACATTCGAGACATTAACAAAGCCTGCAGAAGAATTTATTGAAAATTTGTGTGAACAGCTGGTATTGTTAAAAACTCACTCTTTCATTACACATCAACAAGCAGCATACTACTCACACCTGAAAGCAAACATTCATGAGAATCAGGCCTTGATAACATTGGACTTTTCAGAGAACTACTCTTGTCCTCCAAGATGAAGCCCAGTTATTCCACTGGAACAACAACCAGGCAACAATTCATCCATTTGCTGTATATTATGGTCAAAGAGGGGAGATTAAGTTCAAAAGCTTTGTTGTTATTTCCGAATGCTTAACACACAATACTACAGATGTTCATACCTTTCAGAATAAGCTGATCTCATTCCTCAAGGAAAATGTTATTCTGTCCTTGGAAAATATCTTTTATTTTTCTGATGGATCAAGTGCACAATACAAAAATAAGAAAAAATTCTCAAACCTGTGTTACCATAAAGAAGATTTTGGTATTTATGTAGAGTGGCACTTCTATGCAACAGCCCATGGAAAAGGAGTATGCGATGGTTTGGGAGGGACAGTCAAGTGCCTTGCAACCAAGGCAAGTTTACAGAGACCCTGCACAGACCAAATTATGACACTGTTGGAACTCTTTCACTGGTGCCAAGATAACATCCCTTCCATCCAGTTCTTATTTTGAACAAATGAGGATTACAGAAAAGAAGAAATTTCCCTAAAACGACGCTTTGGAAGAGTGAAAGTGATCAAGGGAACACTAGGATTTCACTGCTTTATTCCATCTACAACCAGTCCAACAGAAATTGTGACCAAGGTGTACTCCTTTAGCAATGAGAGTCAAAAGTTTGACATTGAAGGAGGTACAAAATCTCTGGATATGGTTGAGATAACTGGATATGTAACATGTGAATACAATAAAAAATGGTGGTTGACCTATGTGCTGTCGGTGGACTATGAAAGTGAGGAAGCAACTGTGAGCTTCTTACACCAGCCAGGCCCAGCATTATCATTTGTTTACCCATCTAGTCAGGATGTACTTAAAGCAGAGCGAGCACAAGTTCTAACAAGGGTCAAACCAAGGACTGCAACCAGTGGCGGCTTTTGGGAGGAGGCAAGGGAGGCAGTGCCTCCTCAGAATTTTAAGACTCTTAGTTAGAATTATTCGTTTTGTTCATTCAGTACTTTTGGGTATAGGAGAGCAAACATTTATGCTAGTTAACTCTTTTGAATTAAATGTCGTCTATGCGTTCATTCAGTTTTTTAAATTGACGCTTTCGAAAACAATCGGTAGCGTGTAGTTGTGATATCTGTCCTTGAGGCAGGAAGCAAACTGCCTCTCGTACATTTTGTGCCAAACCTGTTTACTCCTACTGAATCAGTAGATACGAAGGGAGGCGGTGGAACTGCCAACACAAAGAGCGTACGCGCACCGTGGACTTCCTGTGAGGCACATGTTATCTTGCCTCCTGGGAACAGCTGTTTCCCTCTATGTCGCAGCTCTGCTGTGTTAACTCCTCATTCTGACAGCTTCGAGCGTCATTACATAGCGTCTTCTTCCTAGTTGCTTTTCTTTCACACTAATGTTTGTGTAACTAATTTTATTTATGTTTTATGATGAGTTGTTTATCAGACCATGGCCTCTGTTGCAAACATATCTAATATGGGGGATAGCTTACTGGAAAAGCCTTTCAGTAGAAGAGATTTTGAAGAAAATAATCAAATTAAAAATGACGGTAAGCCTACACCTGAAATGAAAAAGATGACTTCAAAGGGCAAAACTTCAAACAGAGGTTTTAATATGGACTGGTAAAAAGAACAATGGCTAACTGGTAGTTAATCAATGAACAAACTATATTGTTGGCCATGTTTGCTGTTTCCTGTGAGTGGCAATGAAGTCTGGCAAGAGAAAGGCTTCAATGATTTGAAAAATTTACCACGTGCTTTGGACAGGCACAAAAAGTGTAAAGATCACATTCTGGCAGTTGTTAAATTAGGGTTGCTAGGCAAAACAAGGATAGACTACTCTCTCAACGAAGGGAAGAGAACAAGTGAATTACGTCATAATGAAAAAGTAAAAAATAATTGTGATGTAATGAAGTTGATTGATATTACAACACTACTGTCGCGGCAAGAGCTCCCATTTCGTGGATACGATGAGAGCGAAGTCTCTGAAAATAAGGGAAATTACCTCGAGGTGATTTATTTACTCTCCGAGAGTGACGAAACATTGAGAATGTTTATGAAGAATAGTACAACATTTTCAGGAACTTCAAAAATAATACAGAATGATTTAATCGAATCAGTTGCTCATATAATTAGAAATGAAATCAATGTAGATATTGAAAATGCCCAGTTTTTTTTTTCTTGGCAGATTGATGAAGCGACAGACATAAGCTCTTGTGCACAAGTATCAATTATAGTTCGATTCGTGAAAGATGGAGTTCCAGTAGAAAGATTTTTTGACGTAAGTTCTGATCGATGTGCTACTTTGCTTAAAGAATTACTGGATCGTGAGCTGGAAAGATTTAGCTACAAAGAAAAACTAGTTGCACAGACATATGGCACAGCAGTGATGGCATCAGAGCTGAATGGATTGCAAGCAAAAGTGAAGTGCGATGCCCCTCAAGCATTATTTGTTCACTGCTACGCACATAGGCTGAACTTTAGTTTTGAGCAGAGCAGCGTCAGTGTTGAAGGAATCACGTTTTTTTTTTTTTTTTTTCATATTTAAATGCAATTTGTGCATTCTTTTCCAAATCGACAAAGCGTGTTCATTTACTATAATCTGTTGGTGGACCCAGACCACCTCGTGTATCTCAGACCAGGTGGAACTTCAAATCTCGTTCAGTGTCTACCATAGCTGACCACAGGCGCCTACTAATTGAAGTATTTGAAAAAATTGAGGATGATTCCAACTATGATGATGAGACAATTTACGAAGCAGCACGACTAAAACGGTGGCTCCAAGATTTTAATTTCGTTTTTCTTCTCTTCTCATATAAAAAAATATTTGATTTAACTGAGGTTACTTTCTCTGTATTGCAATCAAATAGTTCCGATGTTACATTTTGTAGCAAACGAATTACTGGCTTATGTGAAAAATTGTTGTACTTTTGAGATCAGAGACAGTTTGATGATCTTTATCATAACGTGTGCAGTGAGGTTGGTTCTCCAAATAAAAGATTTAAAGGAAGCAATGATATTCTAGCCACCGTGCAATACAGAAGACTGTATTATGAAGTAATAGACAATGTTACAAAATTAAAATGCCGGTTTCCTGACATTGAGAAATTAAGATTTCTTCAGCTGGTCGATGTACACTGCCTTGAAGCTCATTCCAGAATTTTTCCTGAACACTGTTTTAAAGCTCTGCTCCAAACTTATGAAAAATACTTTGACAGCACCAAACTGCATAGTGAGCTGCAGGTTCTGTATTCAGACAGAGATCTGTGGAACAATGCCAAAATTACAACAGAACTTCTATCTGCCATATACAATAATAATCTAGCACAGGCACTGCCAGAGCTATTTAGACTTCTTTCCCTCGTAGTAACAATTCCTGCACCATCGGCCTCTGTGGAACGCAGTTTCTCTTGCCTGAAGAGGATAAAAAAACTACAAGAGAAACTCCATTGGGCAAGAAAGGTTGTCAAGTTTATCAGTTCTGTCCATCGAGAAGGCGCTTGTAAAGAGGATGGAAGCAAAACAGACATGGTATGACCATATAATAAATCACTTTGCCGAACAGAAAGAATGAAAGATAGATCTCATATACAAGACAATATAAGCGTAAGGTAAGCTTTCTCTCTTGCTGTATAGGTAAACGCTGTCTGCAGAAGTCTTCAAGACTTTTTTCTTTTGGCGTCAGTGAAGGCAGAGACGTACATACAATAGAATTTCATTTGAGATAAGAAGGTATAGTTCAGTCTCGCTTTTTATCTTCTGTTGATCTCTTTAATAAAAGTCCATTTCGATGCAATATATTTCATATTTAAACTGGCTTAATAGTTCCCAAATGGTCCAAGAGGGCAATTCAGACTGAAAGAAATATATTTAGGCGAAGGTCCGGAGCCTTACATAAACAGGTTTTGTGTTGGTAAGTCATGTAAAACGTGCGTTTCTATTAAAATTTTAATAAATCTTTTCACGGGTCATGTTACTTATTTCATACTTCGCACATGAGAAAGTAAATAAAAAAATTATATTGTAAAAAAAAATGGCATTAAATTGAATAAATTGATCATGAAAGGAATACGAGATTACACCATATAATACAAATTTTGAAGATGACTATTCGATTTTTGGTGTAAATGCGACAATGATGGTAAGTCTGATAATATCCGAAAACTTGAAAATTTTCATAGTCCTGGATCGGGATTCGAACCCGCGTCTCCCAGATAGCGCCCAGGTATCCTAACCACTACACCACCCAGAACGACCAAGTTTCTGATTAATTTGAATATAACCATCACAGGATTCGCTAGTAGAAGCAACCGACATTCATGTTTAGCGAATCTGGAGGTTAAGAATCCTATTCCGTGATTGTCCAGAAGAGCAGATAAATCAAGAAAGAAATACGGGATTACACCATATAATACAATTCTGGAGCGGGACTTGAACCCGCGTCTCCCAGATAGCGCCCGGTTATGCTAACCACTACACCACCCAGGATGATGAAAATTTTCAAGTTTTCGGATATTATCTGACTTACCATCCTTGTCACATTTACGCCAAAAATCGGATTGTCATCTTCAAAATTGGAATAAATTTATTTGAATCCAGGCTGAAAAGTAGTTTGTCTCCCCAGCAATTTTGGTCACGGGCCGCCACTGACTGCAACTGGTCGCACTTAACATTTTAACAAAAAATGAAATGTCGTGTGCAACAGATGCTCTTGAAAAGCATCTGGATAAGTATAAATAATGGAAGAATACAAATTTTCAGACCCATTTTATGTGCAAGTTATTTTTTTTCTAATTTTGTTTGATATCTATTTTGTTATACCGTTCATGATATGAAGTACAAACAAGATTTCTTTTTAATACTTAAAGGTGTGACAAATTTTTTGATTTTCCTCACAAAATAAACCTAATGAAGTAGTAAGAATTCTGAATAATTTCCCCATGCCCTATTCTGTTGCGATAAAAATGAATATCGAGGCACTGCAGGGAGAAGTGCCCATTATCAATACAATTACAATTAGACATTAAAAACAATGTGCTATTTTTTAAAGTATGATCCCGTTGAGATCCCAAGATCAAATTTTGCAGAAAGCTTTTAGAAATAAAAAATAATAAATACAAATTTTTTGAAAATTCTTACTCATATTTTTTTAATCACTTTAAAATTTTAAATTTGGTAACTTAATTATAACATTTAAAATAAGTCCATGTGGCATATCATATTAAAGCCCATAGATTTCTGAAGAGAGTGGCATTTTTAGTTTTGAAATATCTCAATTCTGGGCTGAGCTTTTAAAGTTTTTGTGTAGTCCAGAAAGGTCGATATTGTAAATTTTTTTAAATTTCAAACCCTCATAACTCAAAAACCAGATGAGATAAAATATATATATATATATATAGGTGATGCGTAACATCACAGCCTCTCCTTGACAAATGTCAACCCTGCCTTCTCGTGGTACATCCTGTTCCCACTAAAGGGGCTCTGACGACCGCCAATAGCGGTATAACTATACCATCGGGATTAGAGGAAATGCTATCCCACACTCACCAACCCGCTTGGCCAGCGTGGTGAGTTATGGCCACCCCCCCCCCCCCAAATGACTCCACAACTTAAATCTTGGCCCTCAGTCTCCGGCAGCTGGAATGTACCTGGCCAAGGCAGCGGCCAGTGCGACATGAAGGCAGAGGGTGCTAAGAATCCCCGGAGGACCGGACTAGGCTGCCATCTGATGCTGACCTTGGCTACGTACAACGGACGCTCCCTATCTTCTGATTCAAGGCTTCTTGAATTGGAAGAGGAACTACAAAGGATCAAGTGGGACATCGTCGGGCTAAGTGAGGTAAGGAGAAAAGGAGAAGATCTCATTGAACTGAAAAGTGGACATCTCTTCTACTATCGTGGGACAGATACTGGCAGAACTAGTGGTGTTGGATTTATAATAAACAAGAAACTGAAAGATAAAGTTGTAGAAGTTGAAAGTTCCTCTGACAGAGCTGCACGACTCGTTATCCAACTCTTGAGAAGATACCAGGCTCAGATTATTCAAACTTATGCACCCACCACAAGTCATGCTGAAGAAGAAATTGAAGAATTTTATGAGGAAATTCGTGATCTAAATAATAAGGGTAAGCAGCACTTGAAGATAATTATGGGAGATTTCAATGCAAAAATAGGGCAACGGCAACAGAATGA
Organism: Macrothele yani; assembly: GCA_039090855.1. Classification (NCBI taxonomy): domain Eukaryota; kingdom Metazoa; phylum Arthropoda; class Arachnida; order Araneae; family Macrothelidae; genus Macrothele; species Macrothele yani. Next base: position 106,554,050 of record CM077007.1, read on the forward strand.
AACTTCAGTAGGTGAATTCGGTCACAGCAACAGAAACCAGCGTGGAAATACTCTCGCAGAGTTTGCAGAGGCAGAAGGGTTTTTCATCTTGAACTCCTTTTTCAAGAAAAAGCCACACAGGAAATGGACATGGAGTCATCCAAATGGGATGACAAGTGAAATTGATTTTATTATGTGTAACAAAAAATTCGTCATAGAAGACTGCAGTGTGCTAAACAAGTTCAACACAGGCAGTGACCATAGATTGGTGAGATGTAAGATGCACCTCAACACTAAACTCGAACGTAGCAAGCTCATAAGACAAACAAAATGTATTGACATAACCAACTTTAAAAAACACCATAATACCTTCAAATTGGAACTGAAGAACAGATTCTCTGCTTTAGAAGGCCTAACATCGGAAGAAGTGGATACTTCTGAAGTTAACAGAAAAGTAACCAAAGCTCTTATGGAAACAGCAACAAAATTAGCTGGGTCTAAGAACAAATTGCATGTGAACAAATTATCAGGAAAAACTAAAATGTTGATGCAAAAAAGAAGAGTGATGAGGACAACTAAAGAAGATGTGACTTCCAAAGTGGAATATATAGAGCTATGCAAGACAGTACGAAAAAGTATCACTGAAGACGTAAGGAAATTCAACTGTGAACTAGTAAGGAAAGCAATTGAAAACAACCAAAGCCTAAAGATAGCAAAGGGACATCTCAGTAAGGGGAAAAAACAGATTATGGCACTGAGAAAAGAAGATGGTTCTGTAACAAGAAATAGAGGCTAAATTTTGACAAGAGTGAAAGATTTCTACTCCAAATTATATGAAAGGGATGATACATGTACTCCAGACATCATGAAAGGTACCAGTACCAGAGTTTTTCCAGTCCTTCCAGCACAAGTTGCACATGCAATCAAGAACATGAAGCGAGGAAAAGCTCCAGGAGAAGATGGAATTACTGTAGACATCATACAAGAAGCAAGTGGAGAAATCGAAACAGTACTCGCCCAAATTTTCACTCGATGCCTTAATGAAGGGAAAATTCCTGAGGATTGGAACAACGCTACAATGATCTTGCTACATAAAAAAGGTGACATTGAGGATCTCAAAAACTACAGACCTATCAGCCTCCTATCAGTGGTTTATAAAATCTTCACTAAAGTTCTTTCACACCGCTTGAAGGTGACACTGGACATGGCTCAACCGAGAGAACAAGCTGGATTCAGGAGTGGCTACAGCACAATAGATCATATCCACGTACTGAGAGAACTAATTGAAAGAGCGTGGGAATATGAGCTTCCATTGTGCATGGCTTTTATCGATTATGAAAAAGCCTTTGATTCGGTGAAACCATCAGCAGTTGCAATGGCTCTGAAATCCTGCGGTATTGAAGATGCATACATTAATATTATTAATAACATCTATGAAAATGCAAGTGCAAAGATTTGGCTGTTTGAAAATCATCATCATTGTCAACCATTATCAATCCACTGCTGGACGAAGGTCTCCCCAAGTTTCCTCCACAACGGTCTGTCTTGTGCCAGTCTCCTCCATGTCACTCCCGCATATTTACGAATTTCATCCACCCATCTCCCATGTGGTCTTTTTCTGGGTCTTTTCCTGTCCCTTGGAATCCAATCTAAAATTTCGGCTGTCCATCTATGGTCTGTCCTTCTGGCAGTATGTCCAGCCCATTGCCATTTCAGGGATTTAACTCTGATCATGATGTCTTCCACTCTCGTCATTTTTCGGATCCACGAGTTCCTCTTCTTATCTCTCCTGGTTATACCAAGCATGCACCTCTCCATGCTTCTTTGAGTTGTCTGCAGCCTTTGTATGTCTCTTTTAGTTAAGGTCCACGTCTCTGCACCATACGTAAGCACTGGAAGGATGCATTGATCAAACACTTTTCTTTTAAGACATAATGGCATATTGCTCTTGAAAATTATGCTGTTTCTTCCAAAAGCTCTCCAGGCAAGTTTTGTACGCCAATTAATTTCTTCATCAATGTGACCCTCACTTGATATCTGCTGTCCAAGATAAACATACGTATCTGTTATCTCCAGTTTTTCTCCATCAATCGACAAATCTTCATTTCTTGTAAAAGCATTGAACATCACTTTTGTCTTCTGAAAGTTCATTTTTAATCCCACTTCTTTACTCTTGTCAGCAAGTTCCTGGATCATACTCTGCAGCTCTGATGGGGTAGTTGCAAAAATGACTACGTCATCAGCAAAACGAAGGTGGGTTAGATAATCTCCATTAATCTTTATCCCTTTGTTTTCCCAGTTCAGTGATTGAAAGACATTTTCCAATGTGGCATTAAAGAGCTTCGGAGATATGGTGTCACCTTGTCTCACTCCCTTTCCAATTTTTATGTGTGTTGTATTTTCAAACAGCCGAATCTTTGCACTTGCATTTTCATAGATGTTATTAATAATATTAATGTATGCATCTTCAATACCGCAGGATTTCAGAGCCGTGGTAACTGCTGATGGTTTCACCGAATCAAAGGCTTTTTCATAATCGATAAAAGCCATGCAAAATACAACACACATAAAAATTGGAAAAGGAGTGAGACAAGGTGACACCATATCTCCGAAGCTCTTTAATGCCACATTGGAAAATGTCTTTCAATCACTGAACTGGGAAAACAAAGGGATAAAGATTAATGGAGATTATCTAACCCACCTTCGTTTTGCTGATGACATAGACATTTTTGCAACTACCCCATCAGAGCTACAGAGTATGATCCAGGAACTTGCTGACAAGAGTAAAGAAGTGGGATTAAAAATGAACTTTCAGAAGACAAAAGTGATGTACAATGCTTTTACAAGAAATGAAGTTTTATCGATTGATGGAGAAAAGCTGGAGATAACAGATGCGTACGTTTATCTTGGACAGCAGATATCAAGTGAGGGTCACATTGGTGAAGAAATTAATCGGCGTACAAAACTTGCCTGGAGAGCTTTTGGAAGAAACAGCATAATTTTCAAGAGCAATATGCCATTATGTCTTAAAAGAAAAGTGTTTGATCAATGCATCCTTCCAGTGCTTACGTATGGTGCAGAGACGTGGACCTTAGCTAAGAGAGACATAAAAAGGCAGCAGACAACTCAAAGAAGCATGGAGAGGTGCATGCTTGGTGTAACCAGGAGAGATAAGAAGAGGAACACGTGGATCCGAAAAATGACAAGAGTGGAAGGCATCATGATCAGAGTTAAATCCCTGAAATGGCAATGGGCTGGACATACTGCCAGAAGAACAGACCATCGATGGACAGCCGAAATTTTAGATTGGATTCCAAGGGACAGGAAAAGACCCAGAAGAAGACCACATGGAAGATGGGTGGATGAAATTCGAAAGTATGCGGGAGTGACATGGAGGAGACTGGCACAAGACAGACCGTTGTGGAGGAAACTTGGGGAGACCTTCGTCCAGCAGTGGATTGATAATGGTTGACAATGATGATGATGATATATATATGGGACCTTCTCTTATACTACTGTTAGAAAACTGAAAATGAAAGCAATATAAAATGGTAAGGTAAAAGTCATTGGATCACTTGACATGGAATGACCCTGTTGTAAATAAATTTTGCTTGCAAATGAAGCTGTGATTTTTCTTAATTCTTTTTTATGTGCAGTTTTTTATGAATTCATTTGTATGCTTTCTTATTTCTTGCTACTCCATTTTTAGTGTTATCATGGAAGAAGAAATTGAAGCACCTAGAGATCCACGTGTTGTAACTTCTCATTATGGCTACACATATTATGACTGTGAAGGTAAATTTTATAGGTTTAGTGTATTTTTACTTGAGGTGGGACAAATCCTAAATTTTCTCGAATTTCCTGAATGTCAAATCCTTCATATAAGAATAATTATAAGAAAAGAAGGGGAAAAAAAAGACTTCTGCTTAAACATTTTTAATTGAAGCAAAATTTGAAATCTGTGTTTAATGAAAAACAAATTAAAGAATGCAGTTTTAAAAATATATGCCCGTACTTATTAAGAAGATACAAATGAAATTTATAATTTACTAAATGAAGTACATAACTTTTGAGTCTTGAGGTTCATTTCCATTTTCTCAACATAATTTGACAAAAAAATATTTGACTAACAATTCATACTTTTGACATTTTTCTTTAATAATAAAAGTTCCAAAACCTTTTTAAATTAAAGCAAGTGTAGAGGTCGGAAGGATTATTTCAAGAGTTAATGTAGATAAACACTAAACATTGAACACTAAATTGAGTAAATTCTTTCCAGAAAATTAATAAAAATAAGAAACATGTTTGTTTTAAGAGTTAATAAAAACACTGAACTCTTTCAGGGCAATGTAAAAAAATCAGAAACCTTTAATGGAGATTTTTATTTAAAGACACTAGCATTTGAACTTGCTCTGGGTCTACCCTACTTAATTTTTTATCAGCTATGACACCTGATGTGCTGAATAGTCTTTCTGACATTACTGTCGATGGTGGTGTGATTACAAACTTTTAAGAGAGTTTCCTCAAATTTTGGAAGTAACAAGCTATTTCAAATAGCTGTGTACACACTGTTGATGATCTTTGATTGTTTTCTAATGTCAGAACTCGTCATACTGACAAAAATTTGAACAAATATTGCTCTAAAACAAGCACAAAATGCCAGTTTTTTCAGATGTACCGACACCCAGAGAGCATACAGTGAATACCCAGGCTCATTCAGACCAACTGCTTGGCAATGGCAGCACAAATCACATCCAGTTTAAGTATCAGAAATGCAGTGCTGGTGAGCGAACGGAACAGCTTAGACTGCGTACCCTGAACTACAGGAGCCAAGGCTGAACTGGTATGCCATTGTTGACTGTTTGTCATCAGAAATTACACCGTGTGTGGTGCCAGGAACATAAAAATTGGACCTCTGCAGAGTAGTGCCACATCGTGTGGTCAGATGAATCTCATTATCAACTGTACCGAGCTGACAGGAGGGTGCTGGTGTGACATTGGCAGCATGAGGCCGTGGCCCCATTATGCCAGTTCAGCTCTGTTCAAGGCGGTGGTGGCTCAGCGATGGCTTGGGAAGCCTTCTCATGCGACACATTAGGTCTCGTAGTGTGTTAAGAGAGATCTTTAACTTAACCACTGCACATTACAAGCATATGCTTGCAGATCACCAACACGCTTTCATGACCTTCACCCATGCTGCGGCTGATGATCCCTTTCAGCAGGACAATGTGCCACCCCGTCAAGCCGTAATCAACTAGGCATGGCTTGAGGAACACTCATCTGAGTTTGGAACCATCCAGTGGCCACCAAGGTCCCCGGATTTTAACCCTGTGGAAGCTCTCTGGGATGCCGTAGAGTAGAACATCAGATCCATGGATCCTGGACCGACATGTTTGGAGGAGTTGTAAACAATACCTGCAACAGGTGTGCTGGGCATTACCTCCAGAAGCCCTTCAGCATTTGGTGGAGTCAATGCCTCGACAGGTACAGGCTTTTATTCGCACTGGAAGTCCAACACGCTATTAAAAAGGAATCTCTAATATTTTGTCCATTGAGTATATACACTACCAACAAGTAATTGGACACCCCTGCAATCGATGATATCTGCGGTCCTGATGCACGTCACGGCCGCCGCCGTTGAATATAGTGTGGGAAACAACAACGCAACCAGTCGCATGCAAGATGCCACGCAGTTCGGAGCTCTCTGATTTCGAGAAAGGTGAAATCGTTGGGTGTCGCAGAAGTGGCCGATCCATACGTGACATATGCAGTGAGTTGAAGTACCCAAAATCGACAGTGGCCTACGTGATTGGCAAGTGGAAGATGAGAGGTGACTGTCGGAATGTGACCCGACCCGGCAGACCCACAAAACTGGGAGGTAGAGACCGACGGGTGTTGGCCAGAGAAATTAGGAAGAACCGCGCCAAATCAACGGGGCCACATCCGCGAGGAGTTTCAACAAGCATCCGAGAGTGTTCTTTCGAGGAATACCATCCGTAAGGAAGCCCATCTGCTCGATTATCATGGACGTGCTGCCGCCCACAAGCCTTTGATCACCAAGTCCAATAGCGCTGCTCGGCTAACGTGGTGCAAAGAACGTCAACAGTGGACCGTTGAACAGTGGAAACAGGTTCTCTGGAGCGACAAATCAAGGTTCACCCTCTACCGTTCGGATGGCAGTGTCTGTGTTTGGCGTCTGCCTGGAGAACGCCTCCTGCCGGAATATGTTGTGCCAACTGTGAAGTTCGGCGGCGGTGGAATTATGCTATGGGGGTGTTTCTCCTGGTATGGCACGGGACCTTTGGTCGCAATTCCTGGTAGACTCAACGCCGAGACCTACTGCACCATTTTGGATGACCATGCGCTTCCTACGTTGTGGCAGTTTTACGGGGTGGACCCATGTTACTTTCAAGATGACAATGCCACCTGTCATGTTGCGAGGTGACAATGGGGTTAATCGAATGGACTGGCCTGCACAGAGCCCGGACCTTAACCCTATCAAGCACCTCTGGGACGAGTTGGAGCGTCGACTGTAGGGGTGCCCCCACCGTCCGAAATCGGCGAGGGAACTGACCTGGCTTCTCCAAGCCAAGTGGAAGAAAATACTGCTAGCCGTCGTACAACGCTTGTTTGAGAGTATGCCCCGAAGGGTTGCAGCTGTAATCGCCACTCGTGGAGGCTCCACCAACTATTGAAGGTGAATAAACTTGGTTTTCCTTTGCTATCACAGGTGTCCAATTACTTGTTGGTAGATAGTGTATATAATGTCTGGGCATTCCATGTCAAATCAACTTGGCTTACAACCTCACCTCCTCAGAATTTTATGAAATTTGGCACACATGTAAAGGTTATGGAGAAATGAATTAATGCCAATTAATAAGCCTCTATCTCTTTTGGTTTCTGAAACTCACAACTTCAAAAATGGACCAAAAGCTTCAGTTTTCTCTTTTCATGTATTACAAAATTGCCCATATTTCCTTTCCTATTTGGCACAGAACATTGATATTGGTATCTTTGGAAAGCATTTGAATGTGACCTTTCATATGATATATCACATGAATATATTTACTTAATTTTTGGTTTCAAGGTCAAACACTTTGACCTCTGACCTGCTGTATCTCAGAAAGGGATATTTTTATTTTTTTCAAAATTTTATATCTTATTTGTATATTTATGTCTAAAATATCTGTAAATCCCAACTTGGGACCACAATGGGATAATCAGTTATAAATTTAAATAGGAAGCCCTTCCCCATCATTTTCATACTAAAATCACTTACTTGTACATAACCATTTTGTACTGAAAAATATTCTCTTATCAAATGTATACAAAACAAATGGATTTTGTGCAATCAAACAATTGCCCCCAAATGCTTTTAGCTTATTGAAAATATTTTTTTTCATATCTACTGAGTTATAAAAATAAACTAGTTTGTCTGTATATTTTTTTATCTAAAATGGCATATGAGCTATTATTTTTTGATAAAAAATTTTATCCTACAATACATTGTCTGATTAAAAAATATGCATGTCAGTAAGTTTATAGTTCTGTCACAATACTACTATTGAACAGATAGATCATAAAATGGAAAAGGAAAATAGCTTTGTAATTAATTGGAGAAATTAAAAAAAAAAATGGAAATCAACTTACAGATTTTAAATTTGTGTTTAACTGTCAAGTCCAGGAAACACCTTTGTTCATTCAAGCTTTTAGCTGTGGCATAATACTGGAGCTATTTTCAAAGTTAATTTAGCAGATGCAGCATACATTTCTCTAAGAGATAGTCTGTAGGTTCTGCCTGTAGCAGTTCATAAGTCAACTTTGGTCAGTACTGAAGCTACAGGTATTTGTAATATGTCAGGGTTTTCAGGATAATAAAATGATGGGGATGGAGGAAGTTAACTTTGACTTCTTGTTGATCGTAATTCACACTGAGAATACATCCTACCCACCACTGTGCTTCATAAACACAAGTTACAAATCCATTTAACTGTTCTATTTCAAGTTCTCCTTCTTTGGTGACTTTCACTACTTTGCCTGTTGTGGAATTAGAAAAACAATTGCATAGAGATGTGCTACACTACATGGTATGAAGGCATGCAACTTCTGGGTGCCAGGGACAACACGAGACGACAACAAAAGCTCCTGTAAAAGAAATTTTTCTTTCTCATATTGCTGGGAAGTGACATAAACAAATTGTATCCCTGCAATATTAGATGATGCCCATTCATAGAATTGCCGGGCAGTCATTATTTGGTCTGTGTATAGACACTGCAAGCTGGCACGAGCTGCTAATCTCTTTACAGTTCCACCAATGCCGTCTGACGCTCCTTTTCCATGAGCTGTGTAGCAAAGAAATGCCACTCTGCTTGAATTCCGAAATCCTTTATGTGACAGCGCTGGTTTAAAAATTTTTACGATTCTTGTAGTGAGCTGCTGCGCCATCAGAAAAGTACATCATTTTCCTAGGGGTCCCATTAAATCTTTTGGCTAAAAACTGAATTAACTGTTTTTGAAACAAATGAACAGCTATAGTATTGTGATGAAGGAATTCAGAAATTATCACAAAACTAATATTTTCTATGCTGTGATCACTGTCTCCATTGTTGTAATATACAACAAATGGGTGAACTGTTGCTTGTGAGTTGTTCCACTGAAATCCCTGAACCTCATCTTGAAGAATAAAAGAATAATTTTCAGAAAAATCACAAACTATTACATAATCACCACACTTAAGATTTTTTTACAATCTCCAAAGAAAGATGATTGCTGCTTAGCAATAAATGAATGCCATTGCAGTACTGTCAGTTTTTCAACAAATGAATCAATAAAGTCATCACAAGTGGTTGATAAAGTTTCAAGGACTGACTGATCAACACTCAACCACTGTTTATATGTAATTATTTGAATGCTGTTTTGATGGAAAGCCTCTCAATGTATTCTTTAAATTTCTCAAATTTTGGGCAGTTGTTACACTCTCCCAGGTAACAAATTGGCTGTGGAGGATTACAAACCAATGAAGCCACGCAGGTCTTATATGAATCAATTGGGGTTTCTTCCTCTTTACTCAGTTCCTTCAAAGTACATCCAATCAACATTAACTTGACATTTTCATGGATATGACAAACACAGATAGTGTGTGTTCCACTCGCACCTGCCAAAATGCAGTTTTTTGGTCGTAGTTCAGCAAATTTGGAAAATCAAGTTTTAAGATCTGGGTACTCATCTCTGAACTGTTGAAATGCTTTATTTAGATTACTCAGTACCTGTCTTTTTCTGTACATGTGATTTTACTCCATCGACCTTCATTGATACACAATCCTTTTTACCTGGCATAATTCTACTTATGTCATCACTGTTATAAAATGTTTCTACGAGGCTAGTTGTTTCTTGACTTAGTCTTCCCAGATCTTGGGTTAGGGGATGCTACCTTTCTCCCTGACAAGTTGTTTGGCTTTTCTTACCATGTAATTGGTTGCCCCAAATTCTTTCTCTACCTTTCTGACAGACCAATTCTTAGGTAAAACAGTTAAAATTTGCTCTTGCAAACTTTTATCGTCGGTGCTATTGAATTTTTCCTTTAACTGAGTTATTAAATTCAATTTACCTAAATCAGAAGGTGAATCACTGTCAGAAATATTTATCACCTTATGTTTTAAGCTTTGTTTATTATTTTTAATTTAGCTTTTGGATATTTCATCTCAATTAGCCCTTTTTTTTTATTGGTGTTTCTCCAATACTTTTCAAGCTTTCATTTAAAACACATATTGCTGTTACTCTTTCATAATCAGAAATATAGCTTTGCTCATCAAGATCAGTATGTATTTCATATTGTTCATCAGCAACTGTACTGGTGCCTGCCATAATGACTGAAGATTCCTCTTCACTTTCACAAATTAATGTTGATTGCAACTTTTTACGGCATTTATCACAAATTCTATTTCCCTCACTTAAAACAGGAACTTTCTTTACCATCCATTGCAGAACATTCCTTAAATTGTTTCTTACATTTGAATGACCTGGTTCATTGAATGGATTGCAACAGGTGCTCTTATATTTTTTTTTCTGTTCAGAAGATTCCATTTTTAAAACTACTTGCCTCAAAATAATAAGCAAAGGAAAAAAACAACTTCACTCTACAATAACTTGTAGCAATCTGAGCTGATCTGAGCACCATCTATTTGTTCTCCCAAATGATCTGTGACAAGCCCATCCAGAGAGGCTGGTCAAGCTTAAGGGCTTCATTGACCAAAACCACATGGCTGCCCATCTGTTAATTTACACATCGTAGTGGAACCTATTTCCTCTGTCTCTGAGACAGACATGCCAGGACTTTCTACTACAAGAAAAAGGATTGGCCCCCAGGACAATCACTTCGAAGAACACACAAAGGAGTTTTGATGCAGGAACAGCAAACATTTAGTTGCAGAATCATTCAGAATGTATAAAACTTAGCTTTTTGTCTGTTTGTACAGGGTAGTCTAGAATAAAAATTTGTTTTAAAGGGATTTCAGTATGAGAACAATATGCTTTATGAAAATAATTGTAAAATTCTTATTAATAAATGTTCAGGCACAATTGATTGCTATCAAAATTCTTTGGATTATGTGATATATTTTAGATTATGTGATATAAGACTTATTGAAAAAGATGCATGAAATGTCATCTCTCTCTCTCTCTCTCTCTCTCTCTCTCTCTCTCTCTCTCTCTCTCTCTCTCTCTCTCTCTCTCTCTCTCTCTCTCTCTCTCTCTCTCACACACACACACACACACACATATTAACATGTTTTTATTTCCCAGTATCCCAAATTGAGATCACTGATATTGTAGAGCATAAATATGAGAATAACATATGTAATTTTTAGAAGTTTTAAAATACCCCTTTTTGAGATATAAAAGGTCAAACTGTTTGACCTTGAAACCAAAAATTAAATATATTCATGTGACATATCATATGAAAGGTCACATCAAATGCTTTCCAAAGATGCCAATATCGAGGTTCTATGCCAAATAGGAAAGAAAATATGGGCAATTTTGTAATACATGGAAATTGAAGCTTTTGGTCCATTTTCGAAGTTGTGTATTTCAGACACCAAAAGAGATAAAGACTTGTTAATTGGCATTAATTCATTTCTCCATAAGCTTTACATGTGTGCCAAATTTCATAAAATTCTATGGGGGTCAGGTTGAAAATGCTATTTTTTGCGTTGATTTGACATTTAATGACCCGTCTTACTTACAGAAAGTGGATCATGCACATAAGGTCAATTGGCACTGTAGTTGATTGATTGTCAGCATTCTAGTCTCCAGGGTCTACTCTTTCTGTACTTCTAAGTTGCTCCCCCGCCCACTGTTTCCTTTCCTTGTTTTTCCTGTGGTTGGCGCTTTAGGTCTGTATCTATGACACCGATGCTTTTTATTCATTTGCCAACCCTTATGAAAGTGTTAAATTTTCAGCAGGCCATTGTGGCTAGCAGAGTTGTATAAAAATAAATTGTATCTGCATACACAACCACTGAAACAGAAAACTTCCTGCAAACCCGCGAAGCTCAAACCCCGATAAAAATAGAATAAGATAATTTAAAGAAAAAATAATAAAACAAATAATTATTAGAACATTACAGATCCCAATGAGGATAAAATAGGGTAGCAATGTGTGTGAAATGTACTTTTATGCCAAAATATTAAAATATTGTATCATGAACCTCATAAAAAGTAATTAAAGTTTTTGTATCCAGAAAAACAGTTCCATCAATGAATCTTCAAACATTATAAATAGCATTTTCAACAAGTTAAAGCAAAAGTAGTGAACTTACAAAATAGATAAGGAAATTATTTTCATTTAATAACTGGCACTGCAAAAGGAACCTGGAAATAAAATTTTAATTCTTTCTGCGTAAAGGAAACTTTTGATACAGTCCCTGTACTTTGAGAAACAGGCTTTGATAAAATATGGAGGCCAGAAATGTCTGTAAAAACAAAAGAACTCGTAAGATGTAAAAAAGAATTGAAAGTTATCTGAGTTAAAATGGAATTAAATATATTAATCTGAGTAAAGCCATTATTATTATTTTTTTAATCTACAAGCAAAAGCTATCTGCAAAACCTGCTAATAATTTGAAAACTATCCACATACACGTGCGTGTCTACATTCTGCTACTCTGGTGGCTAGCAGGGTCTAAATTCTACTAGCTAAATGAAACAGCTACCGACCGCTGAGCATCAGAAAAGGAGGAGCATAACAGAGCAAGTACCATATCATAAAGGAACCCCACACTTTGTCATAATATTAGACTCAAAATGTCACTTCAGAGATGCCACTTTCTGGGTATGACTATCATTAACTAACATGACTTTTTATTTAGTAATTTTCAGTAATCAGCTCATGGTGTCAACTTAATCCACTGTGATAAATCTCAATCCATCTCAGTATTGCAATAAGCAATATTACATATACTGACGAGCCATTACAGTAAGACAGCCCCTGGCCTAGAGAAATGAGCGGGCCTGGAAACCAAAGGGTGACTCAGGTAAAGTTCACAGAGCAGTATATATATAACCTGAGGATCGGTTAGTAGAGTGTTCAGAGTCAGAATGGAAAAAGCTGCCGATTTATCGGAGTTTGATAAAGGACAAATTGTGATGGCATGGTGCCTCGGAAGTACGATCTTTGAAGCAGCATGTGCCGCTGTAGTGAGCACGTATCAAAAGTGGTGCGCAGATGGCCAAACGACAAACTATCATCCAGCCGTGTGTCGTCCGCAGCTCATTGATGCCAAGGAGTAGCGGAGACTGTCGTGCATTGTTCACAGTGCCACAAATCACACGCTGCTACAACAGTGGTGATCAGGGCAATGTATCACAGCACACAGGTCATCGCAGCCTTCTGCTCATGGGCCTGCATAGCCGAAGACCAAACTGGGTCCCCATGCTCACTGCAAGTCATCGCCAACAACGCATAAAATGGGCCCAAGATAATTGAGATTGGACAATGGATGATTGGAAGAAAGTGGCCTGGTCTATCAAATCAAGATTCCTGGTGCATCACATTATAGTAATTTCAAAACCTGTACTGCCAATTGGCTTCACAAGGATTAGCAAAACCAATTACATGCGGGGAGAAAAAGCTACCCTAATCCAAATACACATATTAATGCAATCCTCCAAAAGAAGAATGTTAAACCAAATTTATATATATATATATATATATATATATATTTCAACGCAAAACAAAAATCTACATAATCACACCAATAATTGAACATCAATATTTTCCAACTTTCAAATCAACTGATCACATAAAAATTAATAACATACATACATATCACTAAGCTGTTCTCTGAAATTCAGAGGTTAGCTCCACAAAGAAATACAAACTACCAGATAATTTTTAATTACTGCTGCTGTATCAAACTTCTTCATTTACAGTGATCTTGACATACAATGCACTTTGAGTTATAATACTCTCTCTCTCTCTCTCTCTCTCTCTCTCTCTCTCTCTCTCTCACGAACTTATGTCAGTTCAACAGTGCGTGGATGTGGCTGCAAAATGTTCCTGAAGTGTTGGAGGCACAGCTTATCTGTTTCTGCAAAAGGCTGAAAAATGACTTGTGAATTACGTTTGTCATAATGAATTGATTATGTGCTGCTTTGTGGCCTGTAGAGTTGGAGATTGTGGAATAGGGTGAGCATTAACTCTTCAGGGTGAGCTGTCAACTACTGAGATTTTTTTTTCTACTGCTATATACCCACATATCTGCAGTAAAAAAGTTTTTACTGTTGCAAACTTAATATTACCATAATTTCTCTTGTACAATGTGCATATCAGCTGTTTAAAAAACTTTAAATTTAGTCTCTGCAGATACTATACCACTTTCAAAAAACATTCTTTAAAAATCCACATGGTACTTTCTCAGAAGAGGAAGTGTAATTAAAAATGTACCAAAATATGTGTTGACAACAGAAAAATATTATGGGATGCAAAGATAAAAGGTCCAAAAAGAGTTGGAAATCATTTTTTTTTTTTAAAGAGCGTTTTGACAAGAAATGTGCAATAAAAGGCCCTCAGCAAATCTTATGTGCTGTGAAAAACTCAACAGGATACATATTAAAGGGTGCAGCTGAGCTTTCCATGGCATGTAATCAGTGCTGTTGATAATACATACATACAAAGCTGTTTTCTGAGATTCAGAGGTTAGCTCCAAAAAGAAATACAAACTACCAGATATTTTTACTTACTGTTGTCGTATCAAACTTCTCCATTTACAGCGATCTTGACATACAACTCGGGCTTCACTGATATCCATTACACGCCATACACAAGATCTTTTAAACTTCATACTCAATCTTTTTCTCGTGCAGGCACTCCTGAATCTGATCCGCCCATGTCTTCCTTGGCCTTCCTCTGCTTTTCCTTCCTGCCACTTGGGCTAAAAAGATTTTCTTAGTAAGCATCTCATCACTCATTCTTTCAACATGGCCAAACCACCAAAGCATATTGGTTTCCACCTTGCTAACATTTTGCTTCACATCATACAACAACTGCAACACATCTTCATTCCTCACACAATCAGACCGTGTCTTGCCCCCCCCCCCCCCCGTAAGTAACGCATTTCTCCAGCTCACAAATGAAATCTATGTTTCTTCTGTAGTACCAAGGTTTCACTGCCATACATCAGAGTAGAAAGAATTACAATTTCATACACAGCCATGCGGGACTCTCTAGGGAACCCATCATTCCTGTGAAAACCTCCCAGAGCAGCTATGACGTTCAATGAAGAATTCACTCGCCTACTAATTTCACCATCCAATTTGTTCTCTCTTTCAAACATGCTTCCTAAATACACAAGCTCACTCACCTGGCCAATCACAGTGCCGTTTATACTTACATTACATTCAGTGCTACCAAGTTCCTCTCTCAAACACCATAACTTTGGTTTTTCCCTTATTTATACTCAGTTTGAATTTCATGCAAATTTCGTACATCCGAGACAACATACTCTGCAAATCACTTTGTGTCATCAGCATACAGCAATCCGCACACACGGATATCACCAAGACATAAGCCACTATCATCTATTTTGGCATCACGCATGCATGCGTCCATAAATATATTAGACAGCCATGGTGACATTACACAAACTTGTCTAACTCCTGCACCAATAAACAACCATTTTGATAAAATACCATTCACTCGTACACAAACTCTACTGCCAGCATACATGGCTTTTACACTATTAAGTAGATTTCCATTAACACCATATTCATTCAATACCTTCCACAAAAGTGTCCTATTTACTTGGTCGTAAGCTTTCTCTAAATCTATGAAGGCAGCAAAAACTTTCTTACCAACAGCCAGATACTTTTCAATCATCGTTTGTAATGCAAAAATCTGGTTAGTGCAGCCTTTACCAGGCATAAAACCACTCTGAACATCCTACACTTTCTCTGATGTAAGACCCCATACTTTTTCAATAACAACCTTACCAAACACTTTCCCTGGCACGCTTAATAGGCTAATTGCACGATAGTTCTTGCATTCAGTCTGATCACCTTTTCCCTTATACAAGGGAGCAATAATACCATCCTTCCAATCCCGAGGGACCATTCCTAACTCCCAGCACAACTGGCAAATTTCAGTTAACCAGTCAATTACAGAGTCACCACCATATTTCAACATCTCAGCAGTTATGCCATCAACTCCCGTAGCCTTACCATTCTGAAGAGATTTTAGAGCTTTACACACTTCTTCTCTTAAGATCCCTCGCTGTGACATAATCTGCATTTGTCTCAGAATCATCTTTGCTTTCCTGATCTAATAACTCACAGAAATATTCACCCCATCTTTCACTTAACTCATTGGGCTCCCATATCATTTCCATGATCTCATTCTTCACACAACTTACAACTTTTTTCCCCTATTTTTCATGTGTCTCATGTACTTCCAGAAAGACTTCCTATCTTTCCAAAAAGCCAGTTCATGCCTTTCCACGTTCTCCTTCCTATCTTTTGCCTTACTCTGGTGAACCAGCTTAGCAGCTTCACGCTTCTTTGAGCGATATTCATCCACAGAGACTCTTCCTTGCAACATCCCCAAATATGCTTCCTTCTTTCTCTCTACTGCCTCTTCAATCTCACTATTCCACCAAGCATCACCTCTATTGCTACCCACTATTCTGGTGCCACAGACCTCTTTAGCAGCAGTGACAACACAGTTCTAAAAACATTCCCACTTTTTTTCTACATCCCTGTCACCAGACCAGCTCCTTCAGTTGTTCTCTGAGTAAGTCAGAATAATGCTGATGGCCATCAAGGAGCCTGTCAACCTTTATTCTGTCTATCCTGGGTCTCTTCCTATTCCTTTTCCTCCAACCAACATTCAGTTTCACTCGTGACACTACCAAGTAATGATCAGAACCAACATCCGCACCTCTCATCACACGAGTGTCAACAATTAAGTGTTTCAGATGCTGATCGTAGACAACAAAATCTATAGCACCCTTTTGACCAAGAGTATGATTTTCCCAAGTATATGTGTTGATATACTTGTGGTTGAAAAATGTATTAGATACACACAAACTATTCTCAATGCAGAGTTCGATTAATCTTTCACCATTATCATTCACACAAGGATCATTAAGCTTACCCAGAACATTATCAGAAATTGCATTCTGCACACCTATTATAACATTGAAATCCCCTGCTATTATAACTTTTTCTTTAGCACCAAACTGGCTCAAAACAGCTTTTAGCTCATTCCAGAAATCTTCCTTCATATCAGAAGATTCAGAGTCGCAAGGAGCATACACTACAACAATTGCGATTCTCTGAAGTTTCACTTTCAAACGAATCCAGAGAATTCTCTCACTTACACAACTATGGTGAATCAAGTTGTTCTTCATCTTTTCACTTAAAATCACACCTACACCAACCTGTCCTCTCACATTATCAAATACTCCAGACTACACACTCACTGTGCCATTCACTTCTTCTACCCCAATTTCCTTCTTTTGGTTTTACTTGCACGCACATCCAGTCTATACTTACTCATCTCCTCAGTCACCTCATTCATCTTGCCATTTATACCTCTAGTATCCATTTATACCTCTAGTATCCATACAACAATCTTGCATTCACTCAGCCGAAATCTCTTACTCATACGCCGTTTAGAAAGTCCAGGTCGATTCCATGGTGAACCGTCCTTCTCAAGTGTGGTAGGTCCACCATATCCCACACTTGAGTCCGGATATTGATTTCTTTTTGTCTTTTTAATCAGGTAAGTACAACAGTGTGAGGGATTAGCCCACAGCCGAGGGTCTTAGTTGGTCATTCAACCTAAGGATTGTGGAATAAAACTCAGTGAGTTAGGGTCTTTTTGCCAATGTCAGTCAGACAGAACTAGCTGGCACCTCTCCAAGGTTCACAGAGGTCCTAGTTGCTGTTGTGTGCGCCACAACCCAAAAAATCGTTAATCAGTTATTTTCTGTGCTGACTGCATTACAGTCATTTGCAAAAATTTAAAACCATCTGTCAATTTATTGAAAATTAACAATTTCAAGTAAACAACTAATTACTAGTAAAAGATATTTTAAAAAGTGACACCACAGATGAATACTTACATTCTTTAGAACACAAAAAGACCAAAATCAGTACTTTGTGTGGCCAGCTATGTTAAAATTTTATTACGGACAGGCGATGTGGCATACTCTCGAGAGAAATGTAGTAGAGACTTGAAATGTCTTTGCACCACACGTACTTTATCGTGTCAATCAAAGCTTGGGAATCTGATGGCTTTTTTTTTCTTGTTACCTTTCCTTTTAAAATGGGCTACAAATTTTTGATGGGGTTAAGTCAAGAATATTACCGGTCCAGTCAAGCAATTTTTCCTCTGCAGGTAGTCCTTTACTGTCTTTGATCTGTGGCATGGAGCACCATCATGCATAAAGATTGTGCGCTTGCTCCTCCTCACGTAACATTTCCACTTAAAAAGAACCAGTCATAGTAGTGCCTGTTGGCGAAAAGGATAATGAAGCAGTACTGGATGCTGATGTAGCATCCCGTATCGTCTAATTTGGTGGATGTCTCATCATGCTAATGGTGTATTTTTCATCAAACCTTTTGCCTTCTAGACGTTGAACGTGTTCTTCATGTGATTCAAATTGACGCACAGTTGATTAATTGGAAATAAGAACTTGGCTCCAATTTTCAGCAGTCCACGATTGGTGACTCTTCTCAAACTGGAGTCTCTTCTTTTTCATGACAAAGGTTTGTTCAGGTTTATGTGCAAGTTTATATGGCTTTAATCCAAAATTTTTGCTAAGACATCGGGAAACAGTGCTGATACTAATGCCAGACCCTTTTGAATATAGAAATGCCTTGATTTTCTTGCACGCATTCCTCGGAGAATGCACAAGTATTCGCCTTATGGTAGTGTCATTACATGGGGTTGTTTTCCATGGATGTCCACTTCTCTTTCGGTCACTAATCTCAGCATGAAAACCTGAGGCAAACTGATGCTCACACGCTTCCCCCAACTCTATCAATAGCTGAGCTGCTGCTGTAGGATGATGGGACACTGAGAGGAAGTTGAGTAATACAGACAGTAGCTGGCGCAATCTGCAAAAATATCCTAATGCCAACAGGCGGTCTTAAACTTTTGCAAATGACTGTAGTCAAAACTTTTATTCATTCTTCAGCTGAAACATTTTCTGGATGCCATGTTTGAAGTTTTTATGGATTTTTAGATCTAGCTATAACAATGCTGAAAAAACTATGAATTTGCTTTTTATTCATTTAAATGGATAAAAAAAAGCTGTGATATTTTGTCAATCGCAGTTACTGTTACCTTATTTAATAACAGCATTTTTTTGTTACATCTGTGGACTTCTCGTTCATCCTGTGAAATGCATCTTTTCTGTCAGAAATTACTATTTGGGATCAACATCTCAGGCGTGGGTTATACAAATTTTTTTTTTTTCTCTTCCCCTCTTCCAAACGCCACAGCCTGTGGATTATGCAAAGGAAAAAAAAATTTCCTGAATTTTATGCTCTCTGGATTACATGGGGAAATACTGTATCTATTTGAGGATGCAAAAATATGAGTTCCTTTTTCTTTTTTTTTTTTTTTACCAATTGCTCCTTTTTTCCCATATGTGCTTAATATTTTGTGAGCATGTCATCTTCACAATGAACAGTATGGATCAAATGCCATGCAGAATTACAATACAAAATAAAATTAATGTTGGAAGTTCATACATAAGTGAGAAACAAATTTCCCTGAAGAAATAGTTCTTCACAAATACATGGAAGGCAATACAAATGTGCCATATTTTCACTTTTTCAATGTAGCAACTCCATTAGAAAACTTGAAAATTACACTGCCCTGGAGCACAAATCGAATTTGCATCTTCCGATTTCCGTTTGAGCATGCTATCCATTACACCACCCAGGACAAGAAAGTTCGAAGCAACTGAAGCCAAGCAGATGTAGCTTAGAAATCTGAGCAACGTCCAGATTTTCACTAGTCAAAGCTATTCCATGCTTCTGTGCAATGCGGCACCTTCGTGCCAACAATTACATTTGTATTGCCTACCATGTACTTGTGAAGAATCATTTCTTTAGGGAAATTAGTTTCCCTCTTATGTTTGATGTTCTCTGAAGCACTGGAACATGTAATCTACATCTGATTCCGGATGTAGAGAATAAGTCATGGTGACGCTACAAGGAAGCACAGAACAGCTTCGACTAGTGCAAATCTGAATGGTTCTCAGATTCCTAAGCTTAATTTGCTTAGCTTCTGTTGCTTAGAATTCCTCGTCCTGCGTGGTGTAACGGATAGCATGCTCAAATTGAAATGCAGATTCGATTCCTGCTCCAGGGCAGTGTAATTTTCTAGTTTTCGGAACGAGTTGTCATTTAGTTTGAGTTTTGTGCCAACGATTACATTAAAAGTTGGAAGTTTCATGCATATTCATTATAGGATTTTAGTGCCACTGGTTCTTATTTTTTGTTTTTGTATTAGGCCATCATGCATGTACAGTGTATATTGGACTACACTTGCCTGGTTTTAGAAGAAAGAGTCACCATAGAAGGCATCACCGCCATCACCACCACCACCATCGGCATAAGGATGATACTTCACCTTCAGAATACAGCCGAGATTTCATCAAACCAGGTGTAGATCTATTTTGATACTGAATTGAAACACTTCAAATACAGTTGGAGTCCTTTTACTGTGCAGTTACATTAGTTAATTTTGATTGTCATTTTTTAGTTTGAGTATATGTGAATTCAAAGAATTATGTAAGTGTAGACTATCAATTATACTTTAAGTTGATGTAATTTTTTCCCCTGATGCTTCTGACATCTAGATGCATCTTAAGTTCTGCTTTCAGTGATTAAACTGTCTACTTTAAAAATGGAGTTGCAGCAAAAAAGTTCACGTCATTTCTAGTTCTGGAAACAAGACTAATTGTTGAAGCAATGGAAATGAGTCTGTTAGAATCTTATTTTTATGGTTGTTTAAATAATGGCAGTTAGGTTGCTAGAATTTCAATTATTTTGCTCCAGGATATGATAATACTGTAATGTTAACATTCTTGTTGAAAATCTAATTTCTAACTGCACTGCCCTCCAAAAAGTATCTGGAGCAGGCTTCGCGAATGTCGGTCGCCAGTCGCCAAATGGACGAGATATTTCATAGTGACTAGTAATTTTTTTAGTATAGTAGCCAATGATGGA
The DNA here is from genome assembly GCA_039090855.1 of Macrothele yani. Classification (NCBI taxonomy): domain Eukaryota; kingdom Metazoa; phylum Arthropoda; class Arachnida; order Araneae; family Macrothelidae; genus Macrothele; species Macrothele yani. The sequence goes on from CM077007.1 coordinate 106,574,768, forward strand.
GAGTAGATTTTTCCCCCAAGTGAGCAAATTTTGTCCAACTTTTCCCCCCATAAAGACTCAGCAATGTATTGATACATCGCAGAAAACCGGCATGAATTTAACATCGATGTTATGGTGTTTCAAATGGCGAAACTACTATTCGTCACGACCATGATGTAAATGCTCGCGATGTAATTGCCATCGCGCGCCACAAAGCTGTGACCAAGCACTGTTGTTCAAACCGTTTTTCCCAGTCCGGGACACGTGAATATCGGCTGATCTGCAAGCACGCGTGCGTCACCGACGTAGGTTCTCGCAGGTTCTCATTCCAGACGCTACATCAGGGGATTGCTCATCGAAAATTCGCCTGTCAGGTGAGTAATCGTGGACATCGTAGATTCGTGGGCGATTCCATCCAGAGTCCCATCACGATGCCTAAACAGGTTTCTTATCGGACCTCCGTGCGTCGACAATGCTATTAAGAGGCTGCGTGTTACACAGGTTGGATAGTTGGATCTGGGAAATTCACCACAGCTTACGAACAATAAGAAGTATGTGGCAAGGTTTTTTTTAGACGTGAATATGTTTTTACAATCAGACTAGTACTAGGTGGCCAGTACAGAAAGTTGAGCGTTACGAAAAAATGGCCATCGAGTTCGATCTAATGATTTCTATATTATCAACATAAACCAAACCAACCTAGTGTCATTCGATAGCTAAGGGAACAAAGACTTGTTAGTGACCTTGAGTTATCGTGCCGCATTATGGGGGGGGGGTACGCTGCGCCGCGCAAACTTCTAAACTACAAAGAGCTACAATGTCGAAATTGGTCTCAAATTGAAGCTAATGTCGAGATCTGTCGATTTAAGACAATTAGAAGTGAAATCAAATGCAGTGTTGGTTATGCAACTTTAGATCGCAGTTGAAATTTTTTTAAAATTTCACAATGTCAGCATATACTTGTCGAAAAGCCAAGCAGAAATACATCGAACGTAGTCTACGCAATGGCACTTCAATTGAAGATTTTGATCCTCAAAATGCTATTCAATTGTGGTGGGCAGATACCTTTGATGGGAAATCAGGCACAGTACATATCAGTGGTAAACTGTATCAACATTATTAGTGCCACTTTATGTATATATCCTAGTATTTGTCCCTTTGTTTTAAATATTAAAAGAAATCAGATGTAAATTCAATGGCATCTCAAAAATAAGTTATGTATGTGTAAGTTAAGATAGTAAGAGTAATGATATTACAGCACTGAAAATAAATTATCAAAAAATCAATCATTTTGGAACAAAAGCATATGCAATATTTGCAGTCAATCTAATGATCCTATGCAGTAACTGCTCTGCATCTGTTTTTATGAAGTTAATGGGGAGGTGTATCTCATCAGAAAGAAAAAAAAAGAAAAAACATGCACCCATTTAATTTCATAGAAACGTAAGTAGAGAAGTTACTGAATTATTATTTTTTTAATTTCGTATGGCCAGTAGATTTTGTCATTTGACTAGTAAAATTTTTATTCCACTAGCCACATTGACTAGTAGAAATTTCAGCAGTTTTGCAAGGGCTGATCTGGAGACAAGTCAGTAGCACATTAGCACTACTATCACTAAAGACACATTGGTTTCCCTTTGACAGTATGAAAAACTGAAGTCTCGTGTGCGGATTTACTTCCAACAAACAGTAGACTTCTGCTGGTATAGTAATCTATTCTTCATGTGGAATAGTGGCCAGTTTAGGTACCAACGTGGCACATGTTGGTCTGGCCGTCCCTTGACATGTCATTTAATCCTGCTGATTTTACTAAGTAGAATTCAGGTCAGGACTTTTATTTTGGCTAATCTAACTTCTTCATAACCATGTCCATAAACCAGTCTGGTATGGCAAGAATATTACCCTACTGAAACAAGCCTGGGTCTGTACTATAGAACTGTTACATCAATGAAGGTCATGTAATTAATGGTTCCCTATCACTTGGTCAGTGTTCATTTCGTCCAATGTTCACTTTGTCTGCTGTTCACTTTGTCTGCTGTTCACTTTGTCCACTGTTCATTTTGGCCACCATTCACTTTGTCCACATTCATTTTGTCCTCAGAATGAATGGAATATCGTGGAAATTCTCTGTTTTGATAGAATTTTCATTATTGGCAGAAGAAAATCAGCGGACATTGCATGCAATCTTTTCTCCTGTCCAAATTTCTTGATTAAAATATAACGATTTTAAATGTTACTTAAAGTAAAATGAAGAACTGAACTTTGAAAAGCTTTATAACACTTGTGTGGTACAATATCAATCACTACAGCATGACTCACGCTGTGTTCGGAAAAGGACTATAAGGTGGGATTTTTTTTACGCTGCACTTTTACTTGGGCACTAAATATTTACATAATGTGTTAAGTTATTAATATTTCTCTTTTACTTACTTAGGCACTAAATATTAATTACTGTTTCATGCGTAGGCCCTTTTGACAGTTTCTATTCTACCGATGTCATATTCAAAATTTTACATATCAACTCAAGGTAATCATATTGTGCATTTACTGAGGCACGAAATATTAATTCATAATCCCTAGGCCTAGGCCTTTTTTACAGTTTTTATTCTATGGATGTCATATTCATAACATTTACGTATCAAGTCAAGGTAATAATGAGCTTTTGCTCAGGCACAAAATAGTCTTTCATACGTGCTTAGGGCTGCCCCGGTGGCGCAGTGGTCTAAGTGATGGCCTCTGATCATTCGTCCAAAAGGGGTCCGGGTTTGAATCCCGGTGAGGCATGGATGTTGTGTTTGTCTTACGGCACTGGTTCTCTCCCTTTCGTGGAATCAGTGACCCTAAATTAGGGACGGGCGACTGCTTATAGCCCATTGAGTTGCTCATGGTGGTCGTTAAACCTCCAATAAAAAAAAAAAAATCATACGCGCTAGGCCTAGGCCTTTCTCACAGTTTCTATTCTAACTATGTCATATTTGTAACATTTACATGTCAAATCAAGGTAATAATATTGTGCTTTTGCGCTCAGGCACTAAATATTATTTCATAGCCCAGTTTTTATTAAATATTATTTCATATGCTCTAGGTCTAGGCCTTTTTCATAGCTTTTATTCTAACTAAGTCATATTCATAACATTTACATATCAAAGTAAGTTAATTATACTGCTCTTTTACTTAGGCACTAAATATTATTTCATAGGCCCTAGGCCTTTCTCACAGTTTTTATTTTAACCATGTGATATTCATATGTTTACATATCAACCCAAGTTAATAATACTGCACTTTTAATTAGGCACTAAATATTATTTCATAGGCTTTTTTACTGTATTTTAATGATGTCATATTCATAACTTTTTTTGTATCAAGTCGAGGTAATAATATTGCATTTTTACTCAGGCACTAAATATTATTTCATAGGGCCTAGGCCTTTTTTCGCAGTTTTTATTTTATGGATGTCATATTCATAATGTTTATGTATCAAGTCAAGGTAATAATATTGCATTTTTACTCTGGCACTAAATATTATTTCATAGGGCCTAGGCCTTTTTTCGCAGTTTTTATTTTACGGATGTCATATTCATAATGTTTATGTATCAAGTCAAGGTAATAATATTGCACTTTTGTTCAAGCACTAAATATTTTATAGGTCTTTTTCACAGTTTTTATTCTAACCGTTTTATATTTTATAACACTTACTTATCAAGTCAAGTTATTAACGTTGTGCCTTTACCTTGGCACCAAAGTAAAGGCAGTTAAAAAGCCCTAGGCCTTTTTAACAGTTTTTAATCAATTACACAAAATATTCATTGCATTTGCATAACATGTCAAGCTACTAATAGTGCTCCTTCACATAGGCATAAAATATTAATCACTAGGCCTAGGGCATCAATGTAATAAGCGGTTAAAGGGCATAGGCCTATAAATTAATATTTAGTTTTGTCTAAGTAAAAGCAAAATATTACTAAATTTTTATATTATGTAAATCATATGAGATCAGCAGAATAAAAATTGCTAAAAGAGCCTAGACCTAGTGCCTCGCAGTTAATGTTTCCATGGCCGAGTAAAGGAACAACATTATTAATTTGGTTTGTTATGTCATCCTTATGAATATGAGCTCCGCAGATTGAAAATTGAAAGAAAGACCAGGGTCTAGGGCCTATTAATAAATGTTTGTGCTTGAGTAAAAGCACATTACTACAACTTTGACTTGTTATGCAAACCTTATGAATATAGCAGATTCAAATTTGCTAAAACAGCCATGGCCTAGGGCTCAATAATTAATGCTTCTTGTGGGAGTAAAAGTATGACATTTCACTGCTTCAGAAGTGCTGTTCTTAGTCGGAATGAGGTCACATGTTACCAGGGGGAAAATTTAGCAATACCTCTTCAGTCTCGCCTGCCCAAGTTTGAAGCGAGAAATCTTACCATATTGCTCTTTACCGAATTTGAAACAGTCTTACTATAATTCTGTTGTTGCACCAGACACCATAACTTTTAAAAATCTGTAAATGTACGGTGTTTTGTGCTCCCCAAATGATGGCACTTTATAGGTGACAATGATACTATGCACGTCAGATTTACACAAAAATACATTTTCATTATGTAAGAGAAAAGGCCAAGAAAGCGCAATTTTGATACAATCCCCCTAAAGTGTATGTTGCTACTTGTCTGTGTAGCGAGTTATCTGGTGGTCATTTGAACTAAATTCATTTGGATATTTTTTCAGAGGAAGGTTAGTTGTCATTTGTGTAACTTGTATATGCTCCCGTAGCATCACTACAACAGAAGGGTACTAATCTCACGGGTATGAGTTTACCATTTCTCATACAGGTCACATGACATGACAAGATAGCGGGGGCTTAATTCCAAAATGTGAAATATAAGAAGCAACAATTCTGATCTCTGGCACATTTTCAAGATTTTCAATGTGCAACACCACAAATGCACTGTGTAAGCATTTGTAACCCTTGATGATGGAATGGTTTAACTGAATAAAATATTAAACATAATGAATGACCAATCTGATTGGCCCACATTTTCAACAGGCCCAGAATTATGCAGGATGCTTGAAGAATTGACAAAGTTCTACATGTTTTGTTTGTTTGTTTCTTTTGCAGAGATAGCACAGCAAAAACTATAAGAAACTGCCTTGTGAATTTTTTTTTTTTACTTTATTTCCACATATTTAGGAGGAATCTGCGAAAAATCTAGTTGCCCCCAGTCCATCCTCAAATCTTTCAAAAGCATTACAGAAGTTTTTTGTAATCTGTAATTAGGAGAAATTTTTACACCTTGAAAATTCATTTGAATTGTGATATTTGATCATATTATTTTGCTTGCTACTTCGATATAATTTTAACAAGCTGAGCCCAATCCTGGGGGAAGGGGAGGGGGGGGTTGAAGTAGAACTGAACTGGTATTCATTTTTCAACTACGCATTTTTACATTTCCTTGCTACCACTGATTTGTCCACGAATCATGGGATACACACTTCAATATGGAGGGGATATTTTTATGGCTTCCTCATCATATTTTGGGAATGTTTTCTCCTGCATATTTTAATTCATCCACCCATAGTGAAATCCTAGATGTGCCATTAATACTGGGGCCCCAAAATACTGTCCAGCCCCCTGTCTCCTTAAATATGCTCTGAGGAAAGGTTAATGTAGTCAGAGTTCTTGCTGCAAGTTGAACAATGGAATGTGTAATATCATCCAACTGTAGGCCAAAAGCCATTTATAGAAGTTTCATTTTCACCAGAGATACAGAAAAGGATAGAAATGCAGTTTGGCGTTATCAAAACCAAGCTTGCGTAGTACAGATGAAAAGCCTGTGGGACTGATGTTATTCGAAAACCCAGGAATACAAATTCCATGCTCTGTCCCTAGCAGAAGTTGCCAAGGCTAAGGTTGTATATTCCATTCAAACAACTGATTGTGACAACTGCAATTGTAGCAGAAGTACAATCAAGGCAGCCATAGCCCAACAAGTTATACCTCGTAATTCAGAGGTGGCAACTTCTGGGGAACAATTTTATATTGCATGTGGAGACAATCTTTTGTTCTGTTCAAGGAGGTGCCTGGAGATTTTATGTGAAAATAAGAATTGGTTAATGGATGGAACTTTTTACGCCACGCCTCATGGCTTCCTACAACCCTATACGATTCATGCCCTATTAGAAAATTCTGTAAGTGTACCATGTGTCTTCGCGTTGCTAAAAAGCAAAATCACTGCCACATATCTTGAACTTTTGCATACGATTTATGTAGCAGGCATTTTGTCGCCAGAATTGATAATTGATTTTGAAGCAGCAGCTGTATCAGCTTTTAAGACAAAGTTCCCTCAAGCTTCTATGCATGGCTGCTTTTTCCATCTGAGCCAATCAATCTGGCGGCATATGCAAACTGCTGGTCTGCAAACTAGATATCACGAAGATGCTAATTTTTTGCTTCTGACACCCTGCCTGCCAGTGCATGCTTTTGTCCCAATAACTGCAGTCCAAGAAGCATTCAAAACTGTGACTGCATCAGAGAATTTTCCACAGGAATTAGACAGTGTTGTGGATTACTTCGAGGCAACATACATTGGCCCATTTTCTCAAGGAGGCCGCCAACGTCGACCAGTGTATGAAGCTTCCTTGTGTTTGTGCTTTAAAAGAACAACTACAAGTGGAGCAATTTCTTCTGCAGCAAAAGAAGAAATATAGAGATCTGATCAAAAGGATTACCAGAGTTGTAAGTAATTATGTCAGTGTTCCAACTATGTCATATTGGAAGTCAATTGGGCACAATTTATAATTGTGATAATTGTAAAAGTATGGCAAAAATGTCTCACAAAAGTGTAAATAGTACAAGGAAAAAAAAAAAAGGAAATGCCAAAAAAAAAATACAACACATATGTGAAACATAAAATAATAAAGAAAATATAACAAAAAATGAAATAAAACAATAAAATTTAATAAAGTATAAAACAAGCCAATGTCTGATTCCAAAAAGTTTTCCAAATATGTGGAAAAATGCAATTCACTATAATGTACTGTAGCATATGATTTTATATAAATTTATGTAATGTGTATAAAAATGCAATATGTTGCAGTGTAATGTACATATGTGTACTAATTGTAAGAAAAAAGTAATGAAAATGTATCCAGGATAAGTAGTCAAAATACACAGAGATCTGCGTGTAGGGTGCCTTCTTTGAGAGGGTAGACGCCCACCATATATATGGTGATCCTGCTGGTGACCCAACATAGATTATTTTCAAGTTTTTCAATAAAAGAAGAGAGCATTCCCTAAATAAAGGCAGCCTCATTGCCAACGTGTTGCATCCTAAATATCAGGGAAAGAAACCTAATAAAGAACGTCTTGGTGGTAAAAATTTTATACTGCAGGATTTCGATGCAGCCGGAATCGCAGGCAGCCAACGGTATATAGATTATGTGAGAATATTTGATAAACTACTTGAAAAAGAGGTTAAAACTCCAGCAACATTTTGGTATTTTGCTAAATGACATAAAGAGCTCTTGAAATTAGCCATTAGACTACTCAACCTACCAGCATAGTCAGCACAGCTTGAAAGTTCGTTCTCCAACTGGTACATTCATGATACAACATGAAACTGACTAAGCTTTGAAAATTCTAAGAAACTGGTGCATATATATCACACTCTAAAAATAAAAGATCAAAAATTTGCTGATTATTAAAAAGTGCTAAGAAAAATGAAAATGAATGAAACTGTATTCTATAACATCAATATATGTGCATCAGTTACACTACATCAGATGTACTTATTACGTGGCATAATATGTGATTTCAACATAAACATGTTATCTTTACTGTACTTCACGTTATGTTCTGGTTCGATATGTAGTTTGGATTGGCGTGACCTTGTCTAATAAAATTGCATTATAAAAGAATTCATTATACAACCTTAACACTGAAATAAAATAGAAATAAAATAAAATGGCTACTCAGTGTTTTTCATCTATTGTTTGAGTGGTTTCACGCTCCTATCGTCGTACGTAATAAAACTCCTATGCGAGAACTTCTTGCGTCATCAAATTATCAGTAAAATATTTATACGTAAATGTAACACCTGTTTCAATCCTGAGCTTGGATTAAGTCATACGCACGGGATGTCATGGGTGATAAGCCTACTAGCAAATGAATGACAGACATACATACCAACGGAAACCAAACGTATAGAAATCTCGGACAACAAAAGGTTGAAATCATAAAATGACAAAGACTAAAAGAAAGAGGTAAAAGGCAAGAACCAGGTCAACGCCGCTGAACTAAACAACCATATCGGTTTTGGCATTTCGCTTCAATGCCATCTTCTGTGGTATCAGCATTACTAGTCTTGCTCGCCTGAATGCTCCTACCACTATGCACCATACATACATGACGCGCCAGCCACACCTTTCTGTCGTAATATGCTAAGCATCATGGTAGTATACGTCACTGGTGCCATCTAATGTTTGCAAATGGCATTTTTGTTTTCTTATACAATCAACTTTATAGTTTTCTTTTATATATGGGAATTGTTGCTTTTTTTTTTTCGTTTCTGTTCGACCTCTATCATTTACTTCCAAGCAAATGGTAATTCAATTGGGGCTGTACTGTTACAGTTATTCTCTCTCGTCTTTTCAATGACTATAGCCTCGGAAATAAGGAGATCAGATGAGGTGTTATATGGTGCAACTACTCCATACATTTTTGGCAAGTTTAAAACACATAAGGAAGATTGCCCGGTATGCCTGATAGTTAACAGATGCATGGCACCTACTATACAAATGGAGCATGCCATGTTCAAGTATCTGTAGCCTTTGTTCACCGAACATAAATATATGGTTAAAAATTACACAGAAGTAATTAAACAAATAAGGGCGCTAAAAACACCAGACCTTATTATGTTGAGTTTAGATGTTCTCTGTTTCCAAATATGCTTATGGACATAGCTATTGAACTTATTGACAAAAGATTGGGACAAGTGAATATAGAGAAAGCGGAAAGGAATAGTATTGCTGCAGCATTGGATTTCATAACTAAAAACAACTACTTTAAATATGAAACAAATATCTTCAAACAACAATTTGGTGCAGCAGTGGGTTCACCACTGTGTGGACTGTTAGCAGAGGTGGTTCTGCAGGAGATTGAAACGGATCTATTGTCCTCTAATAGCACATTCTTACCCATGTTGTTTTTGAGATATGTAGACATCATTATCTTCTGGAACCATCCTGAGGGTGAGCTTGAAGAATTCATTGACAGATACAATAGTTATTACCCTACAATAAATGTTACAGCTGAAAAAGAAGACTGCAGACTTAACTTTCTGGACATGACTTTATTTAGGAACACAAGGAAAAACTGTTATTAAAACATCTGTATATAAACAACCGACGATATATTCCAGCGATCATCTCATCTGATTCGGCACATCCGTGGCATTACAAAACAGCTGCTTCTTTGTTCTACATAAGAAGAGCTATTAATCTATCGTCTACCAAAAAGGGAAAAGAGGAGATTAAATGGGTGAAATCGATGGCCCAAGAATTTGAGTACAATAAAAGGTTAATACAGTCTATGTATATAAATATAAAAAACAAACTAAAAAAAAATAAGCAACAACAGGCTATTGAAAAAAAAAAATAGGCACTTCATTAAATTCCCATGCTTACCGCTGTTGAGCGATATAATTAAAAAGGAATGTACTAATCACAACATTGAGCTTGCTGAAACTGTACATTGCAATGGGAAATTGTTGACTAATAATAATGTCTATCCTGGAAAGACCGGGAGTGTACTCAATACCTGCAGTAAATAAAGAAGGATATCAGATGAAGTGTTATATAGGCAGCACAAAGAGACGACTGCAATCTAGACTGAAGGAACATTTATCAAACTGGCACAAGAAAGAGATGAAGACATCGTTAATACAGTATTGGCTCGAGAACAATTTAACACCAGATTGGTCTAACACCAAACTAAACACAATATTATTTTACTCTATAATATCGTGTTCAGATGGCAGTGATCTTCTTAATATACAACGTCAACGCGAAACTACTATGGAATTCGACCAGTGCTGCTTCTTGGTACGTCTTCTTTTTCGATCTCTCCCGAGTTAATATGGATAGTGTGGTGAAAGCATTTGGGAAGTGGAAGCATAAACTGACTTCAGAAGGGCTACATCCCACATTTCTAATTAATTGTCGTGATCTGGGAGTAATTCCCAAATTCCTCTTTATACGACAAAAACCAATTTCAAGACGTTACAATATCATCTTACAGACCACAGAGACCAAAAGACTTGGCAATGTCATCAGACAAAAAAAGGGGATATCTCGACTTCTTGAATCGACGCACCTATGAGGCATACAAGATCATGACTTCCTCTATTCATCCTATTCTGCTAAATAGGGCTCTTATATCAATTTCTGCAACTTGTGGCTATCGTGAACTGGAACTACGGGAGATCCACATTAAAAAACTTAGAAACCTAGTGGCTGATACAACCCATTTGGGACGTTGCAATAAAATGTACTACACCAAAGCTGAACCCCGGCCCCCCATGGCCTATTTAAACCTAAGCAACTTGACTCTTACCCCCATTCAGTGTTCTTCACTTGCGAAGGGACCGGAATTTGCCTTTCCTATCAAACACCTTAATAAGTTCACCCTGGTTCCACAGGTTGAAGCAATCGTGAAATCCTTTCCAAGTTCCATTCAGGAGTTCTCACGCTACAAAGTGGCAAAAGCCATCAAATCATTTGATTCTACTCAAGGACGTAATGGTGCTTCCTGACAAACCTTGGAAGAACAAACAGCTATGGTCTCTCCGTAAGAATTATAATGTTTCAATCATTGGTGCAGAAAAAGGTTCACAGATTGTTGTATTAAACAGAACAGATTACCACGCCAAGATGGAACAGGCAATCCAGGGTATTCCTCATTCTTCTTGTACTCGAGATCCGACACAGGCTACCATAACCGCCCTCAGGAACCTAAAATCTGTTGATTCCCTTCCGTCTTGCCTTTTTAATAGTTTACACTCCCCCACCTCTCACCCGGCCCAAGATTTCCTGAACTCTTCGGAAAAATTAAACTACACAAAGAGGGGTACACCCCCTCGGACCCCTTGTTTCTGCTTATGCTTCCCCCACCAGACCCTCGAACGAGCTTTAGCTTCGCTCCTCTCCTAATTCACCTCTTCCTCTAACTACTCAGTTTCCAGTTCCCTACAGGCTTTGTCACGGATCCGAACCCTTCAACCTATCTCTGCCACTTTCATAATGTTATCCCTCAATGTGATCTCATTATATCCTAGTATTCCCATACCACAGGTTCATGACCTGATAGTTACAAAATTGCAAACAGAGGGAAGGTATTCAGATTCCAAAACGCAAGCTATACTTTGCGCACTTTGCCTAGTGTACAAGAGATCGTATTTTCGTTTCAATGAGTCAATCTACCGTCAACATGGAGGTGCCCCCATGGGCTCTCTCCTCTACTAGCAGAAATATTAATGCAACATCTCGAGAATGAAGTTCTGTCGACATTTCACATTAAGCCATTATTATATAGGCATTATGTCGACAGTGTCTTGGTTTTCTGGCCCTCCTCCATGGAGAACCTGCAGTCCTTCACAGATTCTTTGGCTTCAAGATATCCCACTATAAATTTCACTACTGAATTCGAGACCGACCTAACTCTCCCCTTTCTGGACATTTTGCTAAGGCGTGATCCCATCAACCACACTGTTATTATCTCCGTATACCGAAAGCCCTCTGCCTCTATTTCCATGATACCGGCAACCTCGTCTCATCCTCCTTGTCAAAAACTATCCTCGATTCACTTTATGTTAAACCGGGCCAAATCACATTCTTCAACTCTTGACTCGTACTGTAGTGAAATTGCTACCATAAAGAACTCTGCCGGTCACCTTTGGCTACCCCCACTGTCGTAGACGAGGCACTCCAAAAATATTCAGGAGAATATGTCGTGTACCTTAATCAGAAATGACGAACCATCAAAACACTATATGGGGTCTATGCCTTATATCCCTCCAATAATCAATATCTTGAAAAATATGCAGACCATACGGAATGAATTTTGGGGTAAAGAGCTGCAACATCTGGTCTATGGTCAGAAAGGACAGGGACCAAATCCAGGGCATGGATAAACATAGTGTCTACAGAATCCCATTTAAAGCAATTGAACCCAGGAAGCAAGACCTGATGTACATGGGCTCAACGACCCGCAATCTGAAGACCCGCATAACGGAACATAAATACAATATAAAAAACAGATCCACTAACCCAGCAATATCACGCCTACTTCGTAACGAGATGTTTCAACCCATTTAGGATTAAACAAAAATACTTACTACCCCATGGTCAAAAAAATCTAACTCTTTTCACTGAAAGTCTACACATTTTTGCCAACCAACAAAAGTGTTACAACAATGACTTTCTGTGTGTGGTGCCTACCCCCCCCCTGGAAACACTTATTCCAATGTGACTCACCTAATTCTGGACTCTAACTTATGAACTGAGATCTTGACTTGTCATCAGTGCGCATGCCCTTCCGCATAACACACGTCACATCCTCTTCGCGATGTATATAACCCCCGTTCACACCTGATGATAAATCCGATGCGGATTTGAAAGTGCTAGTGTAATTTTAAATGTAATGTTTTTAATTATGGTGTATTTTAACTATGGTGATTTTACATTAAAGTTTTTACTCTGTAATATCGTGTTCAGACGGCAGTGATCTTAATATACCAAACTGATAACGCCTCGTAAAAAACACGAACCACAGTTTATTTCCGAGGCTATCATCATTGAAAAGACGAGAGAGAACTGCAATAGTACAACCCCAATTGAATTGCTATTCGCTTGGAAGTACCTGATAGAGGTCGAACAGAAACAAAAAAAGAAACAATTCCCATATAAAAAAGTAAACAATAAAGTTGATTGTGTAAGAAAACAAATGCCATTCACAAACATTAGATGGTGATAGTGACATATACTACCATGATGCTTAGAATATTACAACAGAAGAGTGTGGCCGGCGCGTCATGTATCTATGCTGCATAGTTAGTTGTAGGAGCATTCAGGCGAGCAAGACGAGTAATGCTGATACCACAGATGATGGCATTGAAGTGAAATACCAAAACCGGTATGGTTGTCTAGTTCAGCGGTGTTAACCTGGTTCTTGCCTTTTACCTCTTTCTTTTAGTCTTTGTCATTTTATGATTTCAACCTTTTCTTGTCTCGGATTTCTATACGTTTGGTTTCCGTTGGTATGTATGTCTGTCATTCATTTGCTAGTAGGCTTATCACCCATGACATCCCGTTCGTATGACTTAATCCAAGCTCAGGATTGAAACAGGTATTACATTTACGTATAAATATTTTATTGATAATATGAAGACGCAAGAAGTTCTCGCATAGGAGTTTTATTACGTACGACGATAGGAGCATGAAACCACTCGTACAATAGATGAAAAACACTGTGAGTAGCCATTTTATTTTATTTTGGTGTTAAGGTTACGTAGTGAATTCTTTTATAATGCAATTTTATTAGACATAAGGTCACACCAATCCGAACTACATATTGAACCAGAACATAACGTGAAGTACAGTAAAGATAGCGTTTACATTGAAATCATGAATGAAACTGTTATGCCATGTGTTATACAAATTGTATGTAGACAATATATAATGATGTGAACGACAGTGAAAAATGCGAAATGTTTTTGTTGTAATATTTTATTCTTTGTTTTCCTTAGAATAAAATTGTCACTGTGTAGCATGTTATTTTGTGGTATAGCGGAAGCATATCCGCCGCGTAACTGGAAGACCCTGGGTTCGACTCCCGGTGTAGGCCAATGAGAATTTTTCCGTGACTCACTTATAAACGTGGAAAGAGCGAGGATCTTTGTTTGATGTTCCTGGTCCACGTAAAATGTCTGTATTAATTATTCATTCGCCTTCTAATTATTTCTTCAGTTGCTGCTTACCATCTTTGGTGAATCCCCAGCATTGTGCTGGGCTCCGAGAAGCAACCTGCCAAATTGGCTTGGCAGTTAGCGTGTGTGAGTCTCGTGGAATTTGAGGCCGCTGTGCTGTAGCGGAAGCGTATCCGGCGCATAACTGGAAGACCCTGGATTTGACTCCCGGTGGCGGCCAATGAGAATTTTTCCGTGACTCACTTATAAACGTGGAAAGAGCGAGGATCTTTGTTTGATGTTCCTGGTCCACGTAAAATGTCTGTATTAATTGTCTGTATTAATATTATTTAGTGTTAAAAATATGTAATTCTAGTTTAATTGTAAGAAACATTTAGTTTTTCTGGTTACTTTAGATAAAATGAATGTCACTGAAGTTGTTAAGAGTGACATTAGTTTAGGTTGGTAATCTTGAACATTAACAACAACTGCCAAATTAAAAGAAATGCTAATGTTTTTGAAAAAAAATTCTGTCATTCACATTACCTGTGTGTGTTTTTGATATTTTACCACTGTAATTATTTTCATTTCTGTGGTTATAAATTAAACAATTTAAAATAAATGCTTACTTCTAGTTGCGTTAATTTGGTTATTTATTAATATATTTTCATGTAAATAAGTTATTATGCCCTGTAGAAAACTGTATAATAAATTGGTTTTCTACGTGACGTAAAATAGGTATAAATTACACATAATTTTTGTAAAATATGTACAGTCAAACCCCTATTTAACGGACTACGATTTAACAAACTGCAATTTTACGTACATTTTTTATAGTCTGGATAGAACCACATTGAAATTAATGCTTGGCATTTCCCGATTTAACGAACACATTTCCTGAATTTAGCAAACATTTTTTTAAACTACCAAAGTATGTTAACCTGCATTTTCACGTTAAAAGTTAGCTAGAAAGAGAGCCTCTGATGGAATCATAAATCAGTTAGCCTTTGCTTCGACTATGAAGCATAACCTTCTAACTGGGAAGCAAATGTCTAACAAGTTCCAAAGAAGCACAATGCTTTCTTGCATGAGGGGGAAGCAGGAAAAAGAAAGATGGTGTGAGGGAGGAAATCTAGAGTATCCTGGGGATTTTTGTTTTCAGCTACAGACAGAACAATGGCTTTCTGTAAAAACGGGGAACACACATTGTATGTACCCATTCCTAAATCTCTGGAATTCTTCCTCAAATTGCAGTTCTTTTCTTCTCATTGTTAAATCTACAGGTCAAATTAAACAACACGGCTCATTTATGGATAAAGTTTTGATGAATATAGATAGCAATAGAAAAGTTAGGAGCAAAATTAATCACTGATCTTTGTAGTTTGTGTAAGTGCACTTTGTAATAGCATTTAAAAAAATGAATGGCGGCTGCAAAATAAAAAAGCAGAAAATATATTCAATCAGTGAAGAAATGGACATTTTGTCGCAACTTGGGGCAAACCCAGGATCACAGACTGCTGCAGCAGAGAAACTCGGAATTTCCAAGTCAACATTGTGTACCATCGCGAAAAGTAGAAAAGAAATTGAAAGCTGTGCATCAAAGTGTGGGCAGTTTTCTAGTAAGAGGAAATCTATGAAAGCATTGCCCATGTGCGAGTTGGAATATGCTCTTGTCACTTGATCCAACAATCGTGGGCTAGTAATTTGCCTATTAGTAGATCACTTCTGAAGAAAAAGCAGTTCACCTCACCCAGCGACTTCAAATAAAGAAATTCACCACATCAAATGGATGAATGGATTGATCATTTTAAGCAAAGACGCTTTATCCAGCGAAAGCAAAAGTGTTAATCCGATGACGGCACAAACGTGCAAAAGCAAACAGCTGCCACTAATTATTGAAGGGTACATGCTGTGTAACATTTCTAATGCTGATGAAATTGAACTGTTTTATAACATACAGACAAATAAAATGCTCTGTTTGAAATGACGCCTGCAGAGGAGGAAAGAAATCAGAAGACAAATCACTGTTCTTCTAGCTGCCAATGCAGATGGGTCAGAAAAATTGCAGCCATTAGTTATAGGCAGGTAAACCACATTCCTCCAGACTCGCACACGCTAACTGCCAAGCCAAGTTGGCAGGTTGCTTTTTGGAGCTCCGCACAATGCTGGGGATTCACCAAAGATGGTAAGCAGTAACTGAAGAAGTAATTAGAAGGCTAATGAATAATTAATACAGACATTTAACGTGGACCAGGAACATCAAACAAAGATCTTTGCTCTTTCCACGTTTATAAGTGAGTCACGGAAAAATTCAGAATTTTTCCGTGACTTACTTATAAACGTGGAAAGAGCAAAGATCTTTGTTTGATGTTCCTGGTCCACGTTAAATGTCTGTATTAAGTAAACACCATTCCATAATTTTCTTATTTCGGAATCAAATGCAGATGATGCCTAGCAGAAAAGTAAAGTTCTGCAAGACAACAAGAGCTTGGACTAGCATGTCATGTCATAAGTACTATCATGATTTTATGGATAAGCTTCCTGTTTAAATATTTAGCCTTTGTCCAAGATGGGTCAGGGTTCGAATCCCTGTGAGGCATGGATATTGTGTTTGTCTTACAGTGCTGGCTGTCACCCTTTCCTATAATCAGTGGCCCTAAATTAGGGACAGGGGACTGCTGAGCTGCTCATGGTAAAACCTCCAATCAAAAAGTACAAAAAAAAATATTTAGCTGAAATTTAAAATTTTCACAATTTTCTTCGTGCTTTGTCTTTCGGAAATCTGTTAAAGCAGAAATCATAAAGTAAAACACAAAATTCATGCTATAAATACATCAAAAACTGAAACTGTCCGGTGTCTCACACCTGTTGGTCACCTTAAAAATAAGGCGTTTTTCTCTAAATTTTAAGATGACTACACCGAAGTGCTACAGTGAAATTGTTATAAAGCATCCAAAGAATCTATTTAGGTATTTAATTCGTTTCTTACCCACGAAAAGTTATGGAACTTCCTTTACTAAATCGCTCAGAGCAACCATAAGCACGGCATGTGTGACCCATCTTTTTGACACGTCACGTGATTTTGTGGCTTCCGATGTTGGAGCCAGCAATTTTGGTGCCATGCGCAGTCTATCAGTATATATGGTCGAAGGGTTATCACAGCTTTATTCAAAAATTATGTAGAAGCCTAGGATACTCAGATGCAGGAAAAAAAAAAAAAGTCCTCTTATTCATTGATCAATGTGCCACACATCCTCAGGTAAACAATCTGAAAAATGTTCGTGTCATTTTTTCCCCAGCGAATTGCAACTGCTGGATCTGGGTGTCATTAGGTCTTTTAAAGCCCTTTATCAATAGCTTCTCATGCAAAAAGTACTTTCTGTTATTGATGCAAAGGATGATAAAGTTAAAGTTAACATTCTCAATGCAATGCATTTTGTGCAACAGTCATGGAATGCAGTTATGACAGATACCATTAAAAACTGCTTTAACAAAGCAGGCTTCTCAGGTTATGAACAAAAAGAAAGTGGGTCCAATACCAAAAATCCTGCTGATTATCTTGCGGATGATGATCTTGATGATGAAATTGCCTCATCAGATATTGTGTTTTCCGATCATGTAGATTGTGACGCAAATGTGCATACCTGCCAAAACACAATCCCCTGATGATGTTTTGGATGAACATGATTTGGACTAAATGTATCAGATTCTGAAGAAGCAGCAGCAGAACTGAAAGTTAGCTGCTTTAGTAAAGCTGCTAACAGTATAGAATGTGCTGAAAACTACTTGATGTGCTTCGATATTAATGATGTTTTTCATGTACTTCATAAAATTGAAGCTACAATTTATAAAGCTAAACGTTCATAAAAAAAATAAAGAATCTTCTCTAAAGCATTTCTTTTCTACAGTGTATAAAAGGTAATCAACACATTTTCTGTTTTCACAAGTTAATTAGCACTAACTGATGCTCTGTTTTGTGCAGTTTATAATACTGAAATCGTTATTTAACCCTGTGTTGCTCAGGCCAAGAATATTTATGTTATTACTCAGGTGGGGTTCCACGCACCCCAAATTATTTTCTAAAATTTTACCAGTATTTTCAAGGACTGTGAAATGCATAAAACAAACACTTCTTTTAATCTTTGTTAACTATAATGTAACCATAATTTTTTGCAAAATTATAGTCCACCTGTCTGAAATAGAGGATAATTTATTTATTAACATTTTCCTTACACAATTTGCAACTTGAATGAAACAAATACCTTTATATGCTTAAAAAGTTGTCAATATCATATTAAATGGTTATACAGATTCATAAAGGAAGAGTATTAAATAAAAAAATGTAACACATTGTAGAATGTTCAGAATATTGATTTATGCAAATGTCGAAATTGTGTTCTATTCCGAGTCACTTTCAGAGAATCAGTCTTTACAAAATGGGGAAATGTGTTCTAAACAAATATGTTTTCCACATTTTTGACACTGAATCTACGAGCAGTTCAATGAAACAAATCTGCAGGGGTTTACTACACCCCACATTAGCAATGCAGGGTTAAGAAGCTAAATGGTCGGGAAAAGATTGACTATCGTATTTCACTTACAGTTTTAAAGTACGCTTAAATTTGGATGCCACATACTGAAGTCTAATATCTATGAATTATGTATTTCATATGCAATGTAAATGTGTATGTATTATGACATTTTTGATAAATTTTGTTAATAAAAATACTATACATAATTTAAATTTCACTGAAAGGAGTAGAACTTAGCTGCTTACATATTCTGTTATGAACACTAGAATAATTTGAATGTTTCGTTCGGAAGGCTTCCTCGATTTATTGAATTCCGCAATTTTATGTACAAAATTGTCGATTCCTTGAAGTTCATTAAATTGAGGTTTAACTGTATCCTGTAATTTACACATGAATATTCGTGTGTAAATTACATGATACAGTTAAACCTCAATTTAATGAACTTCAAGGGATCAGCAATCTTGTTCGTAAAATCGCGTGCTGGAGAAATGCGTTACTTATGGGAAGTTTGTGGGCTGATTGTATGAGGAATGAAGATGTGTTGCAGTTGTGTGATGTGAAGCAAAATGTTGTTAACAAGGTGGGGAACTAATATGCTTCGGTGGTTTGGCCATGTTGAAAGAATGAGTGATGAGGTGCTTACTAAGAAAATCTTTTTAGCCCAAATGGCAGGAAGGGAAGGCCAAAGAATTCATAGAAGGATCAGATTCAGGAGTGTCTGCATGAGAAAAAGATTATGAGTATGAAGTATAGAAGATCTTGTGTCTGGCATGTGATGAATGTGAGTGAAGCTCGAGTTGTATGTCAAGATTGCTGTAAATGGAGAAGTTTGATACAGCAACAGTAAGTAAAAATTATTCAGCTGTTTGCATTTCTTTATGGAGCTAACCTCTGAATCTCAGAGAACAGCTTAGTGATATGTATGGTATGTATGTATGTACATCCATCCAAAGTGGCAGTCTGTTGTGATAGACAAACTACCCATCAAAAATATTTAAATGGATACCAAAAGATGATAAAGTACTTAGTAAACACAGAGAGAGAAAGAGAGAGAGAGAGAGAGAGAGTGTGTGTGTGTGTGTGTGTGTGTGTGTGTGTCACACACGACATGGACAGATGAAATTAGAAAACGTGCTGAAATTACCTGGACAAGGAGTGTTCAAAACAGAGTTGTGAAGAGCTTTTAAGGAAGTCCTCATTCAGCAGTGGAGTGATTATGGTTGTGGATGATGATATGCCTTGTTATAAGCCCTGTGAAATAACCACTGCTTATCTCTGATCTATTGTTCTGCTGCTCCAGAATTTTACCTGAAACACCCTCTACTTTCCCCATGGAACTGCTTCAGAATTTCAGTTACATTTACAAGTTGTAGTTTGCTATTTCTTAAGGTTTGCAGCATACAGAGATTGTGGATGATAGAACCACTGTTCAAAATTATATTTTTGGGAAGGAAAAATGATAAATGCAAGCAAAGCTAAGTGCTGACTGTCATATTGAGTGCAGTAAATGAATAGGCACTTCATGATTGGCTTGATATAGTTTTTACTACAAATATTACCATTGATATTTATGTCCAATGTTATGAACAATATTTCCTATTTGTTCAGTTTATACAGAGTTTTGATTATTGTTAAGTAAAGTCTTCTAGATGTGTAGTGTAATTATTTTCTTAATTGTAGCTTATCTCAAGGAGATATCAGTATTTCTCAGCCCACAATTAATACAATCATTTGCACAAAAATGTAGCCACCTCTGGTTATATATGGATGTTTCAAAATGCAAGTGAAAACATTTTGATCCACGTCAACTTCTTTGTTGTAGTGGATCAAAAATGGAGTAAATTATTGGGGTAAGAATGAATCTGAGCTATACTTTGTTAGATGGAAAGTGGCAACATCTTTCACACATAATTTAATTTAATTACAACTCTTGGATTGTTTATTTTTACACATGGTAACATGGACTTGTGCATTTCTGTTTAAATTATCTACATACAGTTTTAATTTGATCTTAAAATAAATTTCTTTCTGATTTAATTGTTTCAAACATTACTGAATTTGCTTACAAAAGTTCATATTAATTTTACATCTATTTGTTACATAGTTACACCACCATCAGAGAGAGTGCATTTCATCCTTGGAGAAGATGATGATGTCAGTCATGAACCACATCCAATTTTCAGTGAGATGGGGGAACTGTTCAAAAATGGTGATGGAGTGGAGTGGAGAGAAACAGCAAGGTTATAAATTTATAAAATATTTTGTGCATATAACTAATTTCATTACCTGTGCTTAAGATAACATTTCAGTTAAATATGCCACTTGCACATATTGTCTTGAATTATTTGTGCATGATTTTGAGTGTAATTTCCTTTTCTAGAGTGTTCCATCTATGTATCTTAAAGCTCTTATTTTTGAAAATTGCTGAAAAATGTGCATGTTGGACAAAGAGATGTTTACTGGTAATTATACAGGGTGATTCAAGAAGGACTTTACTTTACAACTTTGAAAACACATAGAAATTATTCAGAATACTTACAGAATTTTTTGAGGTGTTAATATGTAGCAAACACATCAGCCATTAGTAATTTGGCAGACATCCCACCTGAAGTCAATTTCTTCCCAAACTCAAAGCATATCTGTTGTCATTTCTGCAACTGCCGCAGGGATTAAAGGTATTCAGCGAGAGTTGCAGGTAATCTTGGAACAAACACTTGATATTTAGCGAAACCCCATAGGAAAAGATCAAGATATGTCAAGTTGGGAGAATGAGGTGACCATGCTATTGGCCCAGGAAATCCTGGACATCTGTACAATAGTGGGTGGTGCGCCATCTTGCGGAAAGTGAACACATCCTTCGTGGTCATCATCGTCCAACTGTGGAATGAGATATACATTGATGTTTAAACCATGCACTTTGGCATTAAAACCATGCGTAAGAATGGGAAAGTAAGGAGAAATACCTCACCTTGAGCAGTTGCGTAATTTCAAAAACCAAAAATTTGAGATTATTAAATGACTTCGTGTGTGTCTTTGTACATTGTTTTAATTTTTTTTGTTTAAACATTTTACATGTGTTATAAGTTTCACTTCGGCAGCACGAACAAAAACGTGAAGTGCATTGCCTTGTATTACTGGAAAGTTGCCTGTAAAAGCGGGTGACAATTTCAGGAGAAGGGGTGATTGTGGTCTGAATTTTATCTGGAATTCCAAATTTTTTTTGCCGATTAAACTTGGAAATTCCAGAGAAAATGAAAATAGTGAGTTATTTTGTATCTGTTAAAATTATTCTTAGACCTTTAATTTAAAATAAAGGAATATATAATTTTTGCAGGATAAACCAGTTTCTATAAGTAAAAAAAATATCCAAAATTTTAATCCTGTAATCTAGAAATAATGAACTTTCAACAGATATTCGTCAATCAACCTGCATGAGGGACAATAATACAGAGCGAGTACAACTCGTCCAAAATATGGTAAATAGTTGGGACAATTATATGAAGAGTATGCAAAGTAGTGTTAGAAAATCTAGTAGCACTGTTTAAAACTGTGGGACTACAAAAGGAAAAAAGAAAGAAAGAACATTGTGACATTAAATAATTTGAAGAGATTCCAGAACTTAGTAAAAATGAAAGGTGTAAAAAAAAGTCTGATTCTGCTTAAGTAGGGGGGGGATAGACAAAATTGATGTGATTTCCCAAAAAAGGATTAACTTTTAGAATTCATCAACCTGTACTTTTATAAAACAGGTTAGTATTTTTTAGATTTTATTCTGTGAAAAAGGAAAATGTAAACAAAAATTGTTTTTAAGCTGTTTGATTTTAAATTCACAATTGCTTTACTTATGTCATAGCAATTTATTTCTCCAGAATTATGTAAGTTAGAATATTTATGGAAAACTGTTAAAAGAATTCTTGAAATCGTAATCACACACGTAAGTTACGTTGAAAAATTATGAGCGGGACAATGACTATTTCAAGATTTCTTTTAAGGTTTTGTATGTTACGTGTTTTCCTGCCAATTCTTCGCACTATGGAAAACTGTTTTATAAGTAATATTTGTAGTTCTAAATAATCAGTTTGTACCCTAAGCAAACTCGGCATACACATTACTTTTGTCTCGCTGTTTTCAGGATTTTTTATTTGACCTCACAATCACCCGTGCGGGAGGGAAAACTAGTTTTATCGTGGAAATAACTATTTTATGGGTCTTATAGTGGTAATTATTTAAAAAAGATGTTGGTCAAATTTTTGAACTAAAGCCTTGTTCACCATCAGGACTATGTCACTGGAGTATCAGACTTGCCCCAGATCTAAATAACAAGTTAAAGAAGTTCCTGCCAGCTCTAAAACAGAAAGAAACAGACATCTGATTCCAAGAAGGAGTAGTCTATTGCATTGGCCATAACTGCAGGCTAAGCTATATAGGAGAAACAGGAAGGAGTATTAAAGTCTGAATGAAAGAACACCAAACAGCTATTAGGAACATTAGTAACAAAACGGGGCTAGACAGACATATACAAGCAAGTAGACACTCCATAAATTGGGACTCAGTAAAAATAATCACCCATCAATCAAACTTAGTAAAGAGGAAGCTAGAAGAAGTGATGAAAATAGCAAAAAGAAGAAGTACCACGATTAATGATAATTGCGCTTGAACACTTCCGACTGAGTTGCAGCAACTACTCCAGTGAGTAGTCCTGATGATGAACTAGGCTTTAGTTCGAAAATTTGACCACCAACTTTTTAAAATAATTACCTCTATAAGACCTGTAAAACAGTTATTTCCACAGTAAACTATGAATAGAAGTGCCATAAATTCATTTACAACTGGTTTTATCTGTGACTAAACAAGTGTTGTTCGCACTCAAGCTTTTCCTAAACTAAAGTGGAGAAAGTGAGTTCGCAGTCTTAAGTCTCCTTCACAGCATACGCTACTGTGGTTATGAGCAAGGGTATGGTGGGGAGCATGTGGCCTTGAGACACAGATTTAAAAGTAATGGGCATCTGATTGTAGACTTGTTTCAGATGGTATAGATGTGTAGCAACTCATAGTGGTTTGTAATGCAATCAGTAATTATGTATGAAGTCTGACAAATTTGTGAATTTGACATGCAGGTGCTGGCAGATACCTTATTGTTGATGGTAGGCAGGATCCCCTTCAGAGTGTTCTCCATGAAATGCTATGTACAACATACTGTGTTTACTCCACACCAAGAAACATGTCTGCAACTAACTTCGTGAAATTTCCATTATAGCTTCTGTCATGTTTGTCTGAATGTCTTTCATGTCTTGGAAATGTGTCCACTTGAGGTGTTTCCTTATCAAATAAAATGTTAAAAATCATTTTATGCCAGTTCAGATGAATTAGGATGATGTTCAAGCACATTAATTTGATTAGTTGCCAAAAACTCCACAAAAGTCAAAACCTTATATGCTGGATTCATTGTCGTGATGCAAGATCCTTTTGTGTTCAACAAAAAGTTCGAGCTGTTTTCACCAAACCTTTTCATTCAGTCTTTGTAGCACTTCCTGGTACTGCAACTGGTTTACTTTTATCCTATAGGGACAAATACCTTGTTCGTTACATTGTAGGGGTTTAAAAAAATAAATGAGCATTGTTTTTACTTTGGAATTTGACATGTTTTTGGGGGTTTGGCTTGTGTTCCACTTTTCACAGAGCAACCTCATGCATAGTTTTAGAATCATACTGGTAACTCATGGTACAACACCAATAATGATCCATTTAAGGTCATCTCCAGTTTCTTTCATTTATAAAAAGGTTCATGCTAATTTCAAGTCTTTATTCTCATTCATTGCTCAAGTTTCTGGGTACCAGTTTTGCACAAACGTTTTTCATCTTCATTCAAAACTTTTCTAACTGGTTTTCCTGTCCATTCTTACTTCATCTATGGCATTTCTTACTGTTTATCAGTTACCTAGTGCAACTTCTTGAATTTTCTTGATATATGACTGTTCTGCGAGTTGTCTCTGTCTATGCCCATCCACGACTTCCCCATCCTCCTTCAGAAAAATTCATGATTTACTTTTACATGGCAGTTCATCCTCATGCACAGTTAACATTTTCCAAATTTAAGGCCCAGTTTTCCTGAGATTTGCAACAAACACTTGGTGTTTTCCTTTGCTCTAAGACATATCAGTCATGATTGCAGTATTAGCAACAAACACACTACCATGATATAACAGCCACAGTGCACATTTGTGTCACTCAAAGTTAATCACACAGCTGAATTAGTAAGAGTACTACTTTCCAGGGTTACACAAGGTACTCGCCATCGCTTCAGTATTGCAAAATGTTGAGCTGCAAAGTAAACTTCATTGTTAGACTGTAAGCTTGCCTGCTGCAGACTTAACCTGACATGAAGAGGCAAACAACCATACAGAACAGGCTTACTCAGAATTTGTAATCAGTAATTTGCTAACACAGTGTTCTCTGAGAAACATTCTAAGCTGTGCAAATATTTGTGTCAAAACCATTTGATTTTTTTTTCTTATTTATTCATATAACTGTGGATTTGTGGAATGAATTATTTTTGCTTTGCCAATATCACTCACATGTTTGTGAAGATCTTCGTTGTGATATTTGACTATGTCCTCTGAGTGGAAGTAATACTTCAGACATTTCCCAGTCTGTTGCCTTTTGAAAAAGTTGCAGAAGTTGCAACACAGTTGTCTTTTTTGTAACTAGTGTAGGGTGTTGTGCAAAACTGGATTTTCTAACACATCTGCACCATAAACTGTGACTCTTCTAAAAAATGTGCACCATAATTGTCAGGAGAGGTCATATATTTGGAAAACCATCAAAAATGCATTAACAAAAGTTTTTTTTCTCTTTTTTCTTTCTTTTTAGCACATCTTTTGTAAAAAAAGATCTTGCTTATGTTATCGGTTTGTCCGGCTGTCTGTAGACCTGATATCTCTGCAACTAATTGTCCAATTTGAAAAATTCATTTTGCATTAGAAAGCTTGAAATGTGCAAATGATGACCCTTTATTTTGATTTTTTTTATGATGCACAATTTCGCCACCAGAGGGCATAAATGCAGATATCAAATTCAAAATGCATTTTACTCCCTACATTTGCTTCTAAATATCCTATTCAAAAAATTCTTTTGCCTTTTGATTCTACTCATGGCCGAGATTATTTTAGGTATAGTCACTTTTTCAAGTTACGCATCGATTCTCCGCTATGGTGCGTAAAAGTAAATTGTGTTTCCCCTGATCTCTGCTCCGATTTGAAAAATTGTTTCTATAGTGGATACATCTCCTGATGGGAAATCTTTTGCATATAATTTCAAATTTTTGGTATAAAACGGTTTGGCCACCAGGGGGCATAAGTATTAATTTCTGCTTCTGATGTATTTGCAACAAAATCTGAGCTTCTAAAATCTGGATTGAAATTTTTTTTCGTGCACTGATACTACTCATGTTGACAAACCATTTCGGAATATTTATTTTTTAAAATAATGCATGGGTTTCTCTGCCAAGGGGCGTAGATGTATATCTTAGTTTTGTCAATATCTCTGCTTAGTCTAATGGTCCAATTTGAAAATTTTCTTCTTTGTTGGATAGTTTCTGGTGAGACATGTTTTTCATATAATTTCAAAATTGTCAAGTAATTCATTGACTTACTGCTAGGGGGAGTAAAGGTGAATTGCGCTTTCCCTGGTATATCTGCTTTTAAAACCCCGATTTGAAAAATTCTTCCTGCACCAAATACAGCTCCCGGTGGGAAGTGTTTTGATGGTATTTCTAATTTTTTATAAAATATGGTTTGGCCACCAGGTGGCATAAGCGTTAATTTCTGCTTTGTAGGTATTTCCATCAAAATCGAGCTTCTAAAATCTCGATTGAGAAAATTCTTTCGTGGACCGATACCGCTCATGTCGATAAACATTTGAGAATATTTTCTTTTTAAAATCGTGTATGGTTTCTCCGCCAGTGGGCATAGATGTATATCCTATTTCTGTCAATATCTCTGCTTCTAAGAGTCAAATTTGAAAAATTCCTTCTTTGTTAGATAGCGTTTCCGGTGTAAAATGCTCTCATATGATTTTTCATTTTTCAAGTAATACATGGACTGTCCGCTAGGGGCGTTAAAGTAAAGTAGTTTTCCCCGACATCTCTGATTCTAAAATTCCGATTAGAAAACTTCTTTCTGCACCCTATACAGCTGTTGATAGGAAATGCTTTGCCTATAATTTCTAATATTTGATAAATAATGGTTTAGCCACCAGGGAGTGCAAGTGTTAATTTCTGCATCCGATGTGTTTGTAGCAAAATCTGAGCTCCTGAAAACTCGATTGAAAATGTTCTTTTGTTGACCGATACCGCTCACATCAAAAGACCTTTTGAGAATACTTTCTTCTTAAAATATTCCATATTTTTCCACCAGGGTGCTTAAATGCGTATCTTATTGCTATCCCCAGGTGGTAGGGATTTTGATTTTTAAAATTCTTTCGTTGTTTCTCATATAATTTCAAATTTTTTGTAGTGCACAATTCTGCCACCAGAGGGCGCAAGTTCATGTTTCCGTTTACAGAAATATCAGTGGGTCTAAAAACCTGATTGGAAAAACTTCTTTCTTCAGTCAGATACTATAAACTATGCAGACTGTGCATACATTTTCTTTCCAAAATAGTGCACAATTTTGTTGCTAGGGGCTCATATGCTTATTCTGTTTTTCTCGATATCACTGCTTTTACATGTGCAATTTAAAAATTATTTCGACACCGGATGCCATTTACTTTGTAGAACACTTAAGGCTAGTAGATGCGGAATTTTGTAGTTCACAGTTCTGTCAGTAGGTGGTGTTTGTGTATTTCAGTTTGCAGCTGTATTGTCACTTCTAAAAACGCTATTGAGAAATTTTTTCTTCACTGTATACCATTTGCTACAACAGAGATGTGGAGCAGGGGGTGCATAATATGTCCGAACACGCAAACAAAGTTCGTGGGAAATTAAGGCGGCTCTGGGGAGAAAATTTTGCCCAGGGGTAAAATAATGGTAGTAATAATAAAACGAAAAATTGACTTATTAACAACGAATATAGCGAGAAAAATAGGAGTAATTTACTTCATGGTAATCATTTTGAAAAATGCGTCGTTATGAACAGGGCTCGACAAATCCCGGGCACCAGGTCGCCCAGGCGCCTAAAATTCGGGCCGTGGCGCCTAATTTTCGTCTTACTTGAAATTTCGTAATTTGCAGTAAATACTGTAATTCCTGTTGTATAATCCATAGATTATCTATTAAAAAGTTATAAATTTAAATACGCGGACACCGCTAAAGGAAAAAAAAACGAAAAACAAAACAAAACGATGTGGCGTTTAAAACAGTCCGCGAGGTAATTGTCAGGAGGGGTGCTGTTATTGGGAAAGTACTGAAAATGCGGTAACAGAAAAAATGTAACGTAACAGCAAAATAAAAGACTGCAAGGAGATTATAAGAATATATATATATATATATATTTATTTATTTGTACTTTAGAAGCATTTTGACAGAAAATATGACGCAAGGAAGGCGTTGTTACTACTCACGCGTGTGGAAGCCTGACTATGGAACTCACGCTCGAAACTATGGATTCTATGAATTTTTATTTTGTTTAAAAACAAATTTTTTTTTAGTGGGGGGGGGTCATTTTCCGTTTGGGGAAGGTATTTTGTTTCAGAGCTTTCAAAAACAGTAGTTAAATGGAGTAAAAAGAATTTGCCCTAATCGTAATTTTTTTCTCCCGATTATGCGTTTGTGTCTAGTATTCTGGTTAAATATCATTTTATGGCATATATGATCGTATTTCAGCTTGAAACTGTAGCAAGAATTTGTGGAAACGGAAGTTAGACGCCGCGAAAATTGCCTCCTAATCTTTAGGCTTCTTCCGCGAATTTGAGAAATTCCGTCTTTTTCGTTATGTTGGCCACTCAGGAGATGGATGCACAAGTAAACAGAATTTGAAGGGGGTCGAGAGGGGGGTCGAAGGAGGATGGAATTCCGTCTTTACGAAACTTTCTAAAACGGAAAGCCGACTGAGTTCAGATTTTTTTCCGTAATCATAATTTCTTTTTTCTCGCGATGTCACTTCTGTTCAGTATTTTTAAGTATCATTTCACTGCATAATTTTTTGTATTTCAGGCTTGAAAATAGGAAAAAAAATTTCCCAAACCAGAAGTCGGATGGATCTCCCGTAATCGACCCCCCCCCCCGCGATGTTTCCACTCTCCAGCAGTGTTAAATCTTGTTAAAGGAAGAAGGAAATTCCTGAAAACAGAAGTGACAAATTTTTTTAAAAATTGATGCATGGTGTTCAAAAGTATTAATATTCCCAAAGTTACACCATTTATCTAAAATAGTTGAAGCTTTGATATCATGCACTCATGGTCCTCAGACTGATGGTTTTTATCAGAGGGCATAAAAAACAAGGAAAGAAAAGTGACAATGAAGAAGTAGGGAGAGAATGATATCAGCACAAAGAAAAATTAAGCAGTGGTGCTGTGAAGTTGCAGGGTCAATAAAAGACAAACTGACAGTAGTACGCATTCTTGCTGTCTGTTTTGATTTTTTCACCAGTTAAAATATTCAGCTTTTTTCCCCCATTCTTTGGTCTCATCTTCTTAAACTGCTATTTTAGGGGCAGTATGATCATGTGGTAAGTGGAGGTTCGTGCACTGCGCGTTCACTTGCTTGGATTTCCTGTCTGTCAAGCATCGTGGAATCCTTAACGCATCTTACTGATTTTCACTGGTGGAAGTTTCGAATCTCACTGAGGACATACGTGTTAAGTTTGTTGGAAGTTTCGAATCTCGCTGTTTCACACGTGTTAAGTTTGTTTCATTAGAGTCCTTGTTTGTTGTAATGTTTTGTTGAGGCACATATTTGTTTTTTACAAAGAGATGGATTATTTCATAAAATAGTCCATGTATGCCATAGTTATTAGTAGCAAGGCTGTTGGCAGGTATGGACTGGTTTTTTTTTGTTTTTTTTTAAATATCATGTTCTGCGACATGCTGCTGCAGATTATGCGAAGGAAAAAATTGCTTTTCTCAGAATTTCACGATCTACAGATCACATATGCTGCAGTGGATTATACGTGGGTTTTTTTTTTTTTTCACAGCCTTTGGATTATATTATACCCTTGTGGATCTCACAAACAAACAAAATTTTCTGAATTTTATGGTTTACAGATTATACGAAGAAAAAAATGGCACTTTAAATTAATATGTAAAAAATATGACTTCCGCAAATAGTATTTTAATAAAATCGAAATCTGAAATTTTTTGAGATCGTCTACCGAAAGAATATAGAAAGAAAATTATGCAGCAAATTGGAACTTTATTTTGCAATAAGTGGTTTGGGTAAGAAGAAAAAAAAAATGACGACAAATATGGTTTACCACTTTTTGTTCCAGCGTCATAACCAAACATGTTCATGTGTTATTGACTTTGTTTCACCTGGCACCTAAATTTTGGAGCTGGCTCCTAGATCTAGAACATATTTGTCGAGCCCTGGTTATGAATACAAGAGGTTATGAGGGCTGTGACGTACTGCGAACTGCCTCATCAAATGATTGTTTCAGATACTATATATGTTCTACGTATAATGGCACGATTCAGTTACCATAATATGCAACTAAAAAAAAGGGGGCAATTTTTTTCATGGAAAAAAAAAAAGCTAATTATTCGTTGGAATAAATATTAGTTTTTTTTTTTTTTTTTTTTAAGTAATAGGCTTTAAGGATAGTTTTTGATTATCGACATGTACTCTAATAATCGTCTAAACTTATATGAAAATCCGCTACAGTTTTGGGGGAAATTTCAGACAAAAAGGGGGGGGGTTCTGGGGAAATATTGGACCCTGAACATTTTCTGCACCCCTGATATGGAGTATTATCCTCTTTAAGAACGGGTCGAAAAATGCGGTCACCTGGTTGCCCAGGGTAACCAAAAGAGTTGTCCAGGCCACCATGGAAAACATCATTGAAAAACATGTACAGTAATGTTTGTCGTATAATCCGTGGATGAACGCCGATATTAAAAAAAAAAAAAAAAAAGTTTTTGCGGCCGTTTGATTAAAAAAAAAAAAATCCGCAGAGGAATTCTGGAGGAGAGGGAGTATAATTGGAAAAGGAACTCGTTCGGAAAAATTGTTCTCAGTTCAGGAGTTTGTACGGAGTGGAAAGGAGGAGGGGGGGGGGTTGTAATGAAAGACCGCGAAAGTTGTAGTGAGGGACAGCGGGAGTTATTTTGCCTTTGTGTTGTTGGGAAAAACAAAATGCTGACTGTGCTTGTGCCCTCTCTTCGTCAATCGGCCAATAAAAATGTATGCACAGCACTTGCTGCACGAACCTACACATGCACGACTCATTTCAAAGTTACATGTTCTGGATCTTGTGTGCGCTGTGCCTTGTATTTTAGTTCGTCCTTTGACATTTTGACCAGTCTTTGCTGCTGATATTTTCCTTCATTGCTATTTATGATGTCTTCGAAAAGGAAACGTTTCAGTTACATTGCTGAATTTAAATTTAAAGTGGGAGCACAACTGAGGATATGATTGTATCACTACACAATAGTTTTCAACAAGTCAGAAAATTAGGGCGCAGCGCCACCGAAAAGCCACGGTCTAAAACATAAACCAACACGTCAGTAAACTCCATGGAAGAATTAAACAGAAGTCCACCCCCCCATCCCCTTTTTAACCTGTGTGTAAGCTGACTACCCTACTTTGAAAGCAGGATTTCTTCCAAAAACTTTCGACTTACACGTGAGTATATATGATATTTCTATGATAAATTGTTCTGTGTCACATACATGAGATTCTTCCGCGAATTCGCGGAATTCCGCTTTTTTTGGCATTTTGGTCATCCTCGAGGTCATTGCAAAAATAAAGAGAAATTTTTCAGGATTTTTAGGGGGGGGGGTTCGTCGTTCTATAGAAAAATCCTTGA
Organism: Macrothele yani; assembly: GCA_039090855.1. NCBI lineage: Eukaryota > Metazoa > Arthropoda > Arachnida > Araneae > Macrothelidae > Macrothele > Macrothele yani. The sequence continues at coordinate 106,606,197 of CM077007.1, forward strand.
AAAAGCGGGATTCCGCTTTTTTGTGAAGTGAAAGAACTAAGCGCTTTCTAGCTGAAAGTGTTTTTGGAGCAGGCGCTGGGGGCAAGAAGAAATGTTGGAGGGTGGAGTCAAGAGCTCAGTTCGTTTACTGCTGTCAACAGTGGATGGGATGTCAGTCACTTGAGCATCGCAGTGCGAAGGGTGGAAGCTCCGCCTACTTCGTGCTTTAGGGAAACTGCCACAGTCCACGAGGAGAACAGCCATTTGGTGTCTTGCGGGAAATTGCCACTCTGCATTCTATCCGTGACGTCATCGCCAGGAACTCTCTTGTAATTTGCAATGTATCCGAATGCGTTCCTGCTTTTCTGAGATCGTTCGAGAATCGAAGCTCTTGTGAAACCTCTTTCTACGAAGGACGCACAGCGATGCGAATTGCAAAAAATTACGGAATCTCCATAATAATTACGGGTGACTAACAAAAAAATTATGGACCTTCAGATTTTCGCTGTTACTAAGAAAGTTTTAATGGTTTTGTAAATAATCGATGTAAAAGCCTCTGAACAAAGTTCGTAACACAGCCCTTTGTATCTTTTTTTTTTTTTTTTTTTTCTGAGTTGGCGGAATTTGTTTTGCTTGTTTGAAAGTGTGAAAAAAAAAAAAAGCACGGCGCCAGGATTGCATAAGCCTGGTGTGCTTCTTTCTCTGTGACCCGTTATTACGTCGGCTCGGCGTGCTTCTTTCTCTGTGACCCGTTATTACGTCGGCTCGGCGTGCTTCTTTTGCTGTGGCCCGGGATTACGTCAGCCTGAACTGAAGCGTCTGAATAAAGTTTGTGGCGCAGCTTTCTTTTCTTAAATTCTCCCCCACCCCCCTTTCCGAAGAGGAGGAATTTGTTTTGCTTGTTTGAAAGCCAAGTGGAAAGGAAGTACGGCGCTGCACAGGGATTGCGTAGGCCTGGCGTGCTTCTTTTGCCGTCATTCGGAATTACGTTGGCTCGGACGTGCTTCTTTTGCTGTGGCCCGGACTTGCGTCAGCCCGATGCCTTTGAACCAAGTTCGTGACGCACCGCTTTTTTTTTTTTTTTTTTTTTCCTAAGGAGGATGGAATGTGTTTTGCTTGTTTGAAAACTTAATGGAAAGAAAGCATGTCACCCGGCCAGTATTACGGCCCGAAGCCTCTAAACAAAGTCTGTGACGCAGCTTTCCGTTGTTGTTTTTTCTGAGGAGGAGGAGGAATTTGTTTTGCTTGTTTGAAAGCTAAGTAGAAAGGAAGCCTGGCACCACGCCGGATTTACGTAGGCCTGGCGTGCTTCTTTTGCCGTGATTCGGAATCACGTTGGCTCGAACGTGCTTCTTTCACTGTGGCCCGGATCTGCGTCGGCCCGATGCCTCTGAACCAAGTTCGTGATGCACCTTTGTTTTTTTCTTTTTTTCTAAGGAGGAGGAATGTGTTTTGCTTGTTTGAAAACTTAGTGGTAAGAAAGCACGGCGTCCGGCTAGGATAACGTCGGCCCAAAGCCTCTGAACAAAGTTCGTGGCGCAACCCTGTTTCTTTCCTTTCTTTTTTTCCTAAGGAAGTATGTGTTTTGCATGTTTGAAAGCTAAGTGGGGAAAAAGCACGGCTTCGAGCCAGTATTAGTCTGTCTGAGAACCAAGACAGAGAAGGAGACCAGGTGGCAAACTTTCCCTCCCTCTGCATTTCCATTGTCCTCACCACTGCCCTTGCTTTACTGTATTGCTAATGTACGTGTCGATATGCTATCCCCAGGTGGCAGGGATTTTTGTTTTCAACAGGCCAAAATGAGCCTTTTGTTCTTTTAGTACTGGTTTGAACAGCACTCGAGGTATAGATAATGTCAATTGCTGATCTGCCTTATTTGGGTCGAGGGAATGCAGTTTGTGTGTGTCTATGTATGTTTCATGTTGTACATGTGTATAATGTCCTTCTAATGTCCTCCTTAATTTCATGTCCTTCTTGATCTATAATTTTGTTTGCTACCGATTCTCCTGGTACTCCCAGCTGTTTGGGTTGGCTTGTCTGGTGCAAGTTGGCTTACAGCTGTGCCAAATGTCTTTGCTGTTCGTATGTATATTTTTATTTTTCTGATGAGTACTGTACATAATATACGATTTCTTAAGTGGTTTTGATGACAAGTGCAGGTTACTGTTTCAGAGTGTACACATTATCTTGTTTTTGTGATGCACTTATAATTGCCAACTGAATTAGGTGTTCTGGTCTTAGGCTTCTTTGCCTCTGTTGTGTCATCCCAACGGTACGCTGTGCATTTTTATGTGCTCATGTATGTTTTCATGGTAATGTTGAGTTGCACTTTGAACAGCTTATTTCCTATTGTATGATAATTGATTGTCTTACTTGTGCTGTTCAGGATTATTTGCACTATTGTTACCTGACCCAGCTATGTTTAATGATGGGTCCTGATATGTTCCTTTTGGCTTGTGCTTTACCAGTGAGCGAACTATTTTAAGTTTTAATACTGTTGGTGTACCTCTCTTGTTGGTTTTAATAAACTAGGTGAGCTTGCACACCTACAGCATTTTTACCTCATTCCCAAAGAACTTTCAGCCTGAAGACCGTGAATGCACGATATCAAAGCTCTCACTATTTTTTATAACTGAGAATATGAATACTTTGAACACCATGCATCAATTCTTACAAATTTTTCCTCCCTTATCAAACTTCAATGCAAACATTTATGAGGGGGAGTAACATTTAATAACAACACAGAACATTGCAAGGGAAAAAATTATGATTATGAAAGATATCTTAGCTTCGTCCAACTTCCGTTTTCAGAAACTTTTTTCCTCCATTTTTAAGCTGATATGCAAACATTTATGGAATAAAAGAATATTTAACAACAATACTGAGCAGAAGGTAATCGCTAGAGAAAAAAAAAATTATTATTACAAGAGAAATTTTTACAACGTCTAAGTTCCATTTTTGAAAGTTTTGAAAGACTGAATTCTGTCCTCAAACGAGACATTGCATCACCAATCACCCCCAAAAGCTTTGTTCAGTTGTGCATTGATCTCAAGAATGCCCCAAATGCTAATGGAAATGGTGGAATTCCTCAAATCCACAGAAGAATCTCATGCCTGAAGACTACATGAAAATTCTTTGCGCCATCTTAACTTCTGTTTTTGGAAATCGTTGCCCGCAGTTTCATGCAGCAATTCCAAAATTTATGTAATCAAATTATATTTAACAATACAGGGAAGAGGCAACATCATGATAATAAAAAAAAAATTATGATTACGAGAAGAAAACTCTCCATTTGACTTTCATTTTTGAAAGTTTTGGAAAACCAAATTCCACTCTCAAATGGACCCCCCTCCATTACCCCCCCCAAATTCTTTTCATTTTTGTTCGATCTTGAAGATGACCCAAACGACGACGACGAAAAAGCGGAATTCCTCGAATTCGTGGGAGAATCTCATGTATGTCATTACCTAATGTTACAAGTGAAGCTGAATGTTGGTTGGAGTAAAGTGAACAGCAAGATAGATGCCTCTGATGAAATGAATAAAGGTTGAGAGGGTTCCTGAAGAAAATCTATGGTAATTGAATCAATTAAACACATGCAAGATGGATGTAAAAAAGAAGTACACATGTTTAAGAACAATATTTTTCGTCGTATAATCAGCAGATTGTGAAATTCAGGAGAAAACCTTTCTTTTGTATAATTTGTGGGGGCACATAATTTATAGACTGAAATTCAGAAAACAGAAATTGCTATATAATCCACACCTGCAATGTTGAGCCCAAGCTGCAGTTTCCTGTGGGAAAATTGTGATTTACGGGAAATCGCAGAAATAGCAAAAAACAATCTTATTAAAAAAATAACTCACTTTTTAAGTGCTTTTAGGTTACTTTCAAAAGAATAAAGATCAGAAATCAAGTATTTTTTCAGCATTACCACAGTTTCTCATTGTCATTCACAAATGCCTGTGAACTCGAGCTTCTTTCAGCACATGATCTTCAACAAGAACAAATAATACCTCTTTTGTTGCATTGCATTTTCAGTGAAAATGCTCGTAAGTAAAAACAAGAAAAATGACACCGAATTTTCGAATGTAAAATAAAGCACGTCTTTTGAATCCATTTTGACGTGAATTAAATTTTTCAAAGCTATCCAAAATCAACGGAACTGGCTTGGAAAACAATCAACTGGTTCCAACAATTGATAAAACATCCAGAAGTAGAAACATCTACTTAGTTCCACCAATGGCTAAAAAGCATGTTATGAAAATTAACAGATTAATTGAACTCTGCATTGAGAATGATTTGTGTGTATCTAATACATTTTTCAACTACAAGTATGTACTCACATATACTTGGGAAAATCGTACTCTTGGTCAAAAGAGTGTGATAGATTTTGTTGTTTACGATCAGCGTTTGAAACACTTAGTTGTTGACACCCGTGTGATGAGAGGTGCGGATGTTGGTTCTGATCATTACTTGGTAGTGTCACGAGTGAAACTTAATGTTGGTTGGAGGAAAAGGAATAGGAAGAGACCCAGGATAGAAAGAATAAAGGTTGATAGGCTCCTTGAAGATCATCAGCGGTATTCTGACTTACTCAGAGAATGACTGAAGGATCTGAAATCTTGTGAGAGGGATGTAGAAAAGAAGTGGGAATGTTTTAAGAAATGTGTTGTTACTGCTGCTAAAGAGGTCTGTGGTACCACAATAGTGGGTAACAATAGAGGTGATGCTTGGTGGAATAGTGAGATTGATGAGGCAGTAAAGAAAAAGAAGGAAGCCTATTTGGGGATGTTGCAAGGTAGAGTCTCTGTGGATGAATATCGCTGTAAGAAGCGTGAAGCTGCTAAGCTGGTTCACCAGAGTAAGGCAAAAGATAGGAAAGAGAAAGTGGAAAGGCATGAACTGGCTTTTTGGAAAAATAGAAAGTCCTTCTGGAAGTACATGAGACTCAGGGGAAACAAAGTTGTAAGTTGTGTGAAGAATGAGTTTGAGGAAATGATATGGGAGCCCAATGAGTTAAGTGACAGATGGGGTGAATACTTCTGTGAGTTATTAGATCAGGAGAGCAAAAAATGATTCTGAGACAGATGCAGATGATGTCACAATGAGGGATGAAAACACAGGAGGGATCTCAAGAGAAGTGTGTAAAGCTCTAAAATCTCTTCAGAATGGTAAGGCTCCAGGAGTTGATGGCATAACTGCAGAGATGTTGAAGTATGGTGGTGACTATAATTGACTGCTTAACTGAAATTTGCCAGTTGTGCTGGGAGTTAGGAATAGTCCCTCGGAATTGGAAGGATGCTATCATTGTTCCCTTGTATAAGGGAAAAGGTGATCAGACTGAATGCAGGAACTATCGTGGTATTAGCCTACTGAATGTGCCAGGGAAAGTGTTTGGTAAGGTTGTTATTGAAAAAGTACGGGGTCTTACATCAGAGAAAGTGTGGGATGTTCAGAGTGGTTTTATGCCTGGTAAAGGCTGCACTAACCAGATTTTTGCATTACGCATGATGATTGAAAAGTATCTGGCTGTTGGGAAGAAAGTTTTTACTGCCTTCATAGATTTAGAGAAAGCTTACAACCGAGTCAATAGGACACTTTTGTGGAAGGTATTGAATGAATATGGTGTTAATGGGAATCTACTTAATAGTGTAAAAGCCGTGTATGCTGGTAATAGAGCTTGTGTACGAGTGAATGGTGTTTTATCAAAATGGTTTTCTACTGGTGCATGAGTTAGACAAGGTTGTGTAATGTCACCATGGCTGTTTAATATATTTATGGACGCATGCATGCGTGAGGCCAAAATAGACAATAGTATTTTATGTCTTGGTGATATCCGTGTGTGCAGATTGCTGTATGCTGATGACACTGTCCTGTTGGCAGAGAGCAAAAGTGAGTTGCAGAGTATGTTGACTCGGATGCATGAAGTTTGCATGAAATTCAAACTGAGTATAAATAAGGGAAAAACCAAAGTTATGGTGTTTGAGAGAGGAATGGGGAGCACTGAATGTAATGTAAGTATAAATGGCACTGTGATTGACCAGGTGAGTGAGTTTGTGTATTTAGGAAGCATGTTTGACAGAACAAGTTGGATGGTGAAATCAGTAGGCGAGTGAATTCTTCTTTGAAAGTCATAGCTGCTCTGGGAGGTTTTCACAGGAATGATGGGTTCTCTAGAGAGTCCCACATGGCTGTGTATGAAACAGTAATTGTTCCTGCTCTGATGTATGGCAGTGAAACCTGGGTACTGCAGAAGAAACATGGGAGTCGTTTGTGTGCTGGAGAAATGCGTTACTTATGTGGGGTTTGTGGCAAGACACGATCTGATTGTGTGAGGAATGAAGATGTATTGCAGTTGTGTGATGTAAAGCAAAATATTGTTAGCAAGGTGGAGACCAATATGCTTCGGTGGTTTGGCCATGTTGAAAGAATGAGTGATGAAATGCTTACTAAGAAAATATTTTCAGCCCAAAGTGACGGGAAGGAAAGGCAGAAGAAGGCCAAGGAAGACATGGGTGGATCAGATTCAGGAGTGTCTGCATGAGAAAAAGATTATGAGTATGAAGTATAAAAGATCTTGTGTACGGCGTGTAATGGATATCAGTGAAGCACAAGTTGTATGTCAAGATCGCTGTAAATGGCGAAGTTTGATACGACAACAATAAGTAAAAATATCTGGAAGTTTGTATTTCTTTTTGGAGCTAACCTCTGAATCTCAGAGAACAGCTTAGTGATATGTATGTATGTATGTATGTATGTATGTATGTATGTATGTATGTATGTATGTATGTATGTATGTATGTATGTATGTATATATGTATGTATGTATGTATGTATGTATGTATGTAGTTTCTAATACTACAAGGAAGGTACCAGAGACAGAGATTTTCAAATCGAACAGTTAAAAGAAGAAATATAAAAAATGAAATATTATATAAGTTTATGTCTGCTAGTGAAAGAATTTTGCATAATGGAAAAGTTGAAAATTGGCGAAAATTATTTTTAATGGAAAAAGCGTTCAACCCTCTACGCAGCCAGTGAGAAATCTTTACGTTACTCAAAGACAGGGGGAGAAAAATATTCTGAAATCTGGTGGCCAGGTAAATTTTTTAGTGGCCCGACATTGGACCCGCAGGATGGGGGGTATATATATATCAAAATCATGTACACTTCTGTCCAAAAAAATGCGCTACCCTCAGCTTACCTCTCTCTCCTTGGCAAAAAAGCATAAAAACAAACGACACTCTTTTTTTTTTTTTTTTTGTCGGGGCTCGCAAATTCTTGACCGTAATTTTGTCGTTCAGTTCATCCTCCCTAGACCCTTCGCATATTTTTTTTTTGTTTACCTTTGTATAATCTGTGCCGATGTATAATTCACAGATTGTGACATTCAGAAAAAAATTAAAAATTGCTGTATAATCCGCACATCACAAATGCTGATCCAGAAGCGGAATTTTTGACAGAAAAGTCGGTCACATAAAGACCCCAGAGTCCAAGAAATAAATAAAAAAACAACCTAATTAAATAAAGAAATTAATTTTTAAAGGAAACTTTTAAAAATATATTTTCATCTTCAGACACAAAAAAGAAGCTTTGTGGCGTGGTAACCATAGAGAACAAAATTTAATCACGCTGATGCAGCAGCTCTAATTGCATTACACATTGCCAATGATGAAACGCTGAAACCATACATGAGACCGGCCGATGACCAAAAAAGCTGAACTTTTTAACTGGGTGAAAAATTGGGACACGCGAACGCGCGGTGTGAGCAAATTCAAATACAGCATATACTATATTTAAGATTGCACAAGCCATATGGAATTATTTTCTGTAAATTATGTAAGTAAATATTAAAGTGAAGCACATTATTATATTCACAATAGAAAAGTAGGGAATCAAGAACAAAGTAAAATGAAATATTAAAAAAAAAAACAGATTTAAAACATACATGTAAATCTTTACTAGCTAAATCCTAAGGTGAAAAGTATTTGTCTAGGAAAGTTTGTGCATTTAGTCAAGCAATTAGAAATTTGCAAGAATTAGAAACATATCCACAGATTAGTTTTGGTCAAACATCATAGTACAAGAGATAAGTCAGTCTTGTTGGCTTAGTAGCACTCTAACGTACCAAATTTTTCAGAAATGAAATGTGTCTCAAGAGTCGTGTGGAAATAAGTTAAATTCACAGATTCTTACTAAATGATAATTGGAATATGTATTTGAATATGTACAAATGTAAAAAAACATGACTAGAAGTTATGGTTTTTAAACAGGTTGCTTCAAAAATATTTTGCCCTTTTTTTGTTGTACTTGCTTGCACAACAATTCGAATTTCCTCTTCTGAATTTCCTCACTAAATGATAATTGGAATATGTATTGTAATATATATTTGAATATGTACAAATGTAAAAAAACATGACTAGAAGTTATGGTTTTTAAACAGGTTGCTTCAAAGATATTTTTGCCCTTTTTTGTTGTACTTGCTTGCACAACAATTTGAATTTCCTCTTCTGGGCAACTTGTTTTTGATGTCCTAAGATTTTGGAAGAGGTTGGCATCAACTGCTTCTTGCAAACAATTTTCTTTACTGAGGAAATTAACTGCAGACTTACCCTGTGCTTTAAGTTTATACTACACAGTTTGTATAGCTGAATAGGTTTCAATGTTAATTCTTCCTGATTTTATATCTATGATTTCAGCCATCATGCTGAAAGAACTTTCAACCTGTGGACCATGAAAGCATGATATCAAGGCTTTTACTTAGTGTACTTGTAGAGGTTAAACACTTTTGCCCACCATGCACCAATTTTTACAAAGTTTCCAACTTCATCAACAGGAGATGAAAGTCGTGAATCAAGCTGATACTGGTGAAATTCTAGAGCATAGCTTTCCATTTCCTCTGAATTCAATATATTTGAAAGGAACTGTGGAAGTTTTTTTTCAGTCTTTTTAAAGTTAGATTATGTCTCCTTGTAGAAGGATCAATAGCTGATATGTACATTAAAAAATCACTTCATAATGGTAGTGTCTTTTGCATGTATTTTGCACGCTGAATATAAGCTTCAGCAGCCTGGCTTAAAAAAAATTCCCCATAATGTCATTTGATTTGCTTTCCAAAATAATGTTCCTGATCCAAAAATCTTTCACAGGTTTGCCTTTCAGTATCTCTTGTTTTAAGAAACCAGCTAAGAAATCCAAGAATAGTTGCTTCTGCTCATCAAAAACTTTGAATTAATGGCTCCTTTGTTTGAAGTAAGCATACATATTTTTTCAAAAGAGGTAGAGCTGCAACATAAAAATTTAATATAAGCAAGGTTTTCTTTGAGCTTTCAAATAATTTTGCAACAATTCTAGATTTCCATTTTCTTCCATCTTCTGTTAGATTTTTTTTTCCGTAAGTTCTTCCAAAACTCCTGGAATTTTAAATTTTTCTTTCTTGACATATTTTGTTTATGGCATCCATGTATATTGGTCTTTCAATAGGCGGCACAAATCCATAATACAGGAGCAAAAGGGCATCATGGATATGTAAACTGTTAAATGCCACATGATAGAATGACAACCACCTGTGTTGCACCATGTTCTTAATTTCAGTGAGTTTTAGCCCTATAATTTTACAAATTTCAGCAAGAAATTCACGTTGATATGCCGACCATTTAAAGTCATTGAAGAAGTCAGTAAAGTATTTCTCAATGTAAGCTTAAAATGGCTTGCAAAATTTTTTACTTGCATTGTGAATATGGTGACATGAATCTCCATCAATGTCAAGCAAGTGGGGACATTTTCTCTGCCGAATTCTTGTTTTTAACCATGTTTTTGGGCCGTTCATGACACATTCTTTCCACTTAACTTTCAAACAAGCAAAACAAATTCCTCTTCCTCAGAAAAAAAAAAACAACAACAAAAAACGGAAAGCTGCGTCACAAACTTGTTTTAAATAAGAAAGGTTCTAACCACACTGGGATAGCGGATATCCAATTAAAGGAACATGGCAGTATAAAAAGAGTTAACAAATGAAGAAGTGTAAAAAATTAAACACTTCACCACAATAAAAGGTATGAGCAAGTGATACACAGTCCGTTATATATCTATAAAGAAAGATTGCCAACCATAGTAACCACCCTTAGAATCCCAAGCAGGTCAATAATTCGTAATAAGACAAAGAAATACACTGTACAGTTAAGTAATAATGGCGCATGATGGAATTGGAGGCAATTTGAAAACCCCACAATAATACAAGTGATAGATTAACCATACACCATCACAAACATGAACATGAACAATAAACTAAGGCAAAATTAACCACACTATACACAGGAAGCAGAATACTAAAATGACAATATACAATGCATGGCAAAACATGTAAGAGAAACATAGACTAAGATGGGTGGGTAGCAACCAGGACAATGTGGAAGCAAAAGAAAAAAGTGGAAAAAACAGAAAAGAACTAGAACCCTACTGAAGGAACGGCAAAGAAAAAACATAAAAATAGCAAAGCAGAAACCCTCAAAATCGAAACATACATAAAACGAGCATCCCCAGAGTCAGTGGAATCACCATAATCCCAAGAAAGCAATAACAAAAAATAAAACCCGAACAAACTATATGTTGAGCTGTATCACATATTATGAACCGAGAACCAAGATGGAGAAGGAGACCAGATGGCGGAAAAGTGAAGAAGAGTTTGAAAAACAGTAGCCACACTGTGCTCGTGCTGAAGACAAGCAAGTGAAACAGTCCGGAACTGCTGCTCAAGAGACGATTGAGCCTCAGGCAATGTAGGAAAAGAGCTGATGGAATGGAGAGAAAGCCAAAATTCGTATATGTGCAAAAAAGGCAGTTTGGCGAAGAAAGCAATCAAGTACAGTGAGTGGTACAGTAAGGAAGCGCCATTGAATCTCTTGGTCGACTAAGTGAATGGCGAAAAGCATTCTAAACAAACCGATGAATGCTAGAACGAAGGGTATGAACTAGTGCTGGGAGAGACTCCCAAAGGAGGAGATGGCAGTAAAGAGAGTGTGAATGGGTAAGTGTGTATCCTGAAACGAAAGGTAGGAAAAATGACAGCGAGAGTGGAACAGAGTGTTGGAAAATGAGACCTGACGAGTTAGCAAAAGAAGGTAAAAGATGGGAGAAAGTAGCATGAAAAGTTGACAAAATGAAACAGTTATCCGAAGTCGGAGCAATGCGTGTTGAAATGGAAGCAAATGGAAGCCAAGAAAGATCATCAGCTACAGGTTGAGACACTGTAAACACTCCTGTGGTGATCCATTCAGGAAAGACAAAAGGGTCACCGGATGGGAGGAAAATAATGGAGGAATGAAAGAGAGGTTCTGATAAGAGTTCAGTGAGGCAAGTTGGAACAAGACAGAACGGATGAGGGCCTCACCAGAACTTCAAAATCTCACATGCCGAAACTGGAAAGCACGAGGGAACAAAAGTGAGCCGATCCATGCAAAGAAAAGTGTGAAAATTGAGCCCAGGATTGAATAGAGAAAGAAGTGTGTCAACAGCACACAGAGCAGGAGATGAAGAAAAAGAGAAATAATGCAAGCAAAAAGAAGGCAAGTGGTTTGATAATGAAAAGCGACATGTGGAAGACCTACACCACCGAACGAAGCCAGGAGCAACAACACCTGTGCAGACACCCAATGCCTCTGAACCCCAAAAAAGAAGAAAAAAAAACCCGATGTGATGGAGGCAAGAAACATAGCAGGAGCAACCTGAGGAGTCCAGAGGTAAGTCAATTTGGATAAAAAAAATATGTGGAAAGAATACGTGCCCGATCCCAGTTGGAAATGTAGAAACAAACACGATTCCAGGTAGCAATGGATCGGTGAAATTTTGAAAGAACGAACTGCCAAGAAGAATGGATATTTCGTGGAGAATGCCCAATAGTGACCGGAGAAATGCTGAACTGTTGTGGACCACATAGCACCCCAGGGTTGGTCCGATCGTGTACTCCATGAACCACACCACAACCTGGAGCACTTGGCCCGGTTCATCAAAGCCTCAGAAGCACAGGCATAGTCAGAATAGATTTCTATGACTGTCGGAAAAGTAGAGTCTGTTCGAATGAAAAGAGTTAAATCATATGTATAAGCGGATAGGAAGAACTGATGATGTCAAGTGGCAGGCGTTATCATAAGAGGTGAAGGAGAAAGATGAGCACGTAGATTGACGAGCAAAGGCTCAAAAATTAAAGCAAAAAGCTGTCCCGAGAGGAGACACCCTTGTCGAATACCTGCAGAGAAGAGGATGGCAGAAGTAGGAGTGGCGGCAGTGCGAATGTGAAAGTACAATCTACAGTAAAGGTTAAGAATACTGGTACTAAACTGAGAAGAGAAACCAAATGCAAGCAACACAGATTGTAGGTAAATGTGCGCAACCCTGTCAAAAGCTTGACGCTGATTGAAGGAGAACAATGCTAATGGCTCGGAGCAATGCTCTGCAAGCGTAATAAGGTAATAAGATATAGACTGAATTGAATAAGACTGATTGTAGTGAATGTGTAACGGTAAAACTGGATTCAGATGACGTGCAAGAATTTTAGTATAGAGTTTATAGTCAGTATTGAGTACACTTATCGGCCGCCAATTGGCAACGACAAGTCACCTTTGTTTGGAAGTAAGTGCAGATAAGCAGCAGTAAATTGAGAAGGAAGAGTAGCACCATGAAGAAAAGCCTTAAAGCAAGCAAGGAGAATCTGGCTAAGAAGAGAAGCAAAAGAGCGATAGAAGGTAGAAAGAAGTAAGGCCATCACGACCGTGAGCAGATTTAGAGTTAAGAGAGAGAAGGCTAGCAAGAAATTCAGAAGAATGAATCGGAGCTGAAAGGGTAGGAGTTAAATGGGTGGGTACAGTGGGAAGGTTTGAAAGAAGAGAAGTCGAAGAGGGGGGGGGGTAAACGATGAAAAAAATGAGTGTGAACAAGGGAGGTAACAAGAGTTGAGAATCATTAGCAATCCTGCCATCAGGTAAGGAGAAGTGAGTGAGGGAGTGAGAAGGAAGAAGATGCTTCTAAAGACTGGCAACCCCGGCCGGGTCATGTATCTCCTCAGTAAAATCCATTATTGTGGAGCTGGACCAATGCCTGCTGTGCAAAGCGTTCAAGGAAGTGTTTAAAGCTGGCAGCAACAGCCCATTAAGACGGCGGCGAAGGTGAGAGACCTGAAAGAAGCGACCACAAATGAGCCACCTCAATAGATGAGTGAAGACAGTACATAGAGGCAAACCTCTGAGAAAATGCAATAAGAGTAGCTGTCACGGACAACCAAAGGTTGATCGTGTCAACAGTGGAAGCAAGGAGAGAATTGGCAGACTCCAAAATAGTAATAACTTGCTCCCTGTAAGTATTATCCGTAAGAAGGGAGTCCGGAAGAGACCACAAACGAAACGAAGGTGAGGAAGGAGTCTGTAAAAGAAACGAAACTGTACAAAAATCATGGTCAGAGGAAACAGTCGGGTAATAAAGTGTTGTAAGAAACCAAACTTGGAACCGAGAAGAGACATAAAATCTGTTTTTTTTTGTTGCAGAAAAGGTCGGAGTAACAGAAGAATGCCAAGAGAACACCTGAGCAGTGAGGTGAAGGGTATGAAACACATCTAAGAGATTGAAAGATTCAAGTAGTCACCAATGAATGGATGAGAGCAGAACGATTATTCAGTGGCATTACAACGGTCAAGCGAGGGGGTCGAGTGTACAGTTAAAATCTCCACCGAGCAGAAGAAAATCTGAAGGAGGAACAAAACTGAAATGAAAATGAATAACATCCAAAAGTGGAAGAGCCTCAGAATCAGATGAAGGCATATGTTAATTGAATAGATGTAAAGTAAGACCAGAAAATTAAAGTTTGACATATTGAAAAAACCAGGATCGTGCACCACCTCTGTAACACCTGTTAGAGTAGCACGAAACCGACGATGGGGGGCAATAGCCACTCCTGAATGAATGTGTGGACCATAACAATTCAAAAACCTGTAAGGCCAGGGCCTCCACTGGTGAAATTGAGTAAGGGGGGAACATCCAGAAAAAAAAGGATGTCAGGAAAGCTATGGGCAAAGACCAGGGAATTTGGGATCGAACCTGCAAATCTCCGGCAGTTGAGAGACCCACAGCTAAGCTGTGTTGTCATGTAGAGTATCACACGAGAAAACTTCAACAGCTTGATGAAGACATGTCTGTCGAGCTGCAAAAGTCTGAATATGCTGTGTAATACAAGGGTAAGCTGTACGTTGCTATTTAACATATTTGAGCACTTTCGAAAATTGCCCATACCCTTCCACCATCACAGTACAGTGGTCATCAATGAATTGTTGGTTTAGATACCTTTTACGAGAAAGAGCAGCAAAGAGTTCTTTTAAAGTAGCAAAAGTAAAAGGCCCATCTTTATCGGGGCACTCTTTAAGTATAGTGTACATGACAGTGCGTTCATCTATCTCCACAGACGAAGATTTAGAAGCAGCATTACGAGAAGAATGCCACGGAGATGTCAACAGCAAGGGAACTCGACACATCATCCAGGTTGTCAGTACCGGTGGAGCATTCTCCAATGCAAGAATGCTTGAGCTCAGAAAGTTTAGGCGTGGATCCAGGTCTCTTGGTAAAAACAGTCGGAACGTCCATGGGAATGTCCTTGTCCAAATGGGGAGTCACCTCTTCCACCAAAGTGTCAATAGGGGGCCTTTGCACTACATAATTTCCTGGAGCAAGAGTCAGAGAACCTGCGGCAATCTGAGAGTCAAAAGTCAGCTCGGTGTTCAAGCATAGTGCTGTAATGCCATCCCCAGGAGCCGGAAAACCAGCCAGCACACTGGAAAGCTGATCAGAAGTGGAACTGTCTACAGCAACCACGTCCAGTGCAAGGATGGCAGGGATCACGGGACCGGCAGAGCATCTAGGACTCGCAGGTGCAATTGCATGAAATGAAGAGATGAAGCAAGTTTGTCCACAGAATGACTCGAGGTAGAGCAAGCAAGAACAGTAGTATCTGGAGTGGCATCTTGTGAGAAAACAGCAGCACAAGACTAGAACAGGTGCTGAAGTCGTCAAATCTTTGGGCATGATGACTAAAATTACTGTCATCTGAGGAAATAAAAGGAAAAAAGAAAAGGAAAGCGAAAGACAATGAAGAAATGGGAAGGGAATGATGTCGACAGAAAATAAAGTTATGCAATGAATGCTGTGCAGCTGCAGAGTCAACAAAAGACAAATATGGGCATGGAATTGGTTGAGGAGAAAGTATTACAAGAGGAAACTAGCTGATGTTCTAGCAAGTACAACAACAAAACAAAGAAAGAAAAATACTGCATTTGAAGCTATGTGTTTTAAAGCCATGTAATTTTGTTTAGAATTCAATAACTCTATATTGTTAATACAGAGTGATGTCCTCCAGTTTAATATTTACATAAATAAAAAATTGTGAAAAATAAGCTGCATCGTATTAAATCTAATCTTGAAGTCTGGAAATCCTCATATCGTCGGAACCGTAGGGAGGAAGTGGTGCTTGCGCGTCTCCGCATTGGGCATTGTCGTTTCACTCACCACTTTTTGCTGTGTGGCGACACTGCGCCGATGTGCGAGACGTGCAATTGCCGACTCACTGTCACTCATCTTCTGTGTACCTGTGTTGGTTTTCGTGATGTACGTTTTCATTTCTTTCATTCTCATTTGTTGACCGAGGATGCCGCTACACTGCAGCGGCTCCTAAATGACCACTGCAATACTGTTGCTGTTTTTTCATTTTTTAAACAAATTGACTATTTTAAACGTATCTAGATTTTAGCCCTATCATCATACTCATTTCTCAGTTTTACTGAATCAGCTAGATTTTAATCATTGTATCATGGTTTTAACACTGTTTGTTTCATTATCTTTTTTAGCCCTTCCATTGTTCTCATTCTTCAGTTTTAATTGATCGGCCATATTTTAAGCTTCATAGCACGTTTTTAATACTGTTTCTTTGTCTGTCTTATGTCTGGCACTCTTTGGCCAAATATGGCCCTTGCGCCATAAAAATCAAACAACCAACCAACCATAAATAAATTACAGTGAACAATTCCATCTCGTGCTGCATTATATTCACACTTTCCTGTTGCATGTTCTTATGTTTCATCTGGTTAAAAAGTTCAGCTTTTTTGTTTCTTGGTCAGTCTCGTGTATGTTAACAGGCCCAACATCTGCACTTTTTTCTGGCATGAGTGTCAACTAAATGTTTCAGGTGCTGATAACAAACAATGAAATCTATTACACTTTTCTGCCTTAGAGTATTGTTCTCCTATGTTTATCTGTAGATAACCTGTAGTTGAAAAACTTATTAGGTGCAACCTATTCTCAGTGCAGAATTCAGTTAATATTGCACCATTATATTTCACACTGGGATCATTAACGTTACCAGAATATTATCAGAAATCTCATTCTGAACACCTATTCTAGCATTCAAATCCTCTGCTAGAATAACTTTCTCCTTAGCAACAAGCTGACTCAAAACAACTTTTAGTTCATTCCAGAAATTATCCTTTGTATCAGATGGTTCAAAATCACAAGGAGCACATTCTATGACAAATACTATTCTCTGAAGTTTCACTTTCAAATGCACCCACAGAATTCTCTCACTTATGCAATTATAATGAATCAAGTTCTTTTCATTTAAAATCACACTTACAACCAGATGTATAGTTTAATTATCCAACTCTCTAGATTACACACTCTGACAATCACCATTCCATGATCTTCTGTCTGAATTGTTTTCTTCTTAATTTTACTTACACACAGCACAGCACATCCAGTCCATACTTATTCATTTCTTCAACCACCTCACTCGTTTTTATAGTAATTCTTCCAGTATTCCATACACCAATCTTACACTGACTTTGCATAGATATCTTTCTCATACATTGTCTATCATTTTTAGGTTGTTTCTGTGGTGGACCAGCCTTCTCAAATCTGGTAGATCCACCTTGTCTCACTCGCACTGAGTTCTTGAATATCTTCCTGTGGGTCGAGAAAATCTTACCAAGAAAGAAAAAAAAAGAAAAAAAGTACATATTAGTGTGAGGAATGAGCTAATGGTTCACTGCAAAAATATAGTGACAATTTGTGTGATTTTGAAAATAAACATTTCCACTTTCTTTTTGTCATTCAAGGTGGATAAAATTTGAAGAGGATGTTGAAGAAGGTGGAGATCGATGGTCTAAGCCTCATGTAGCTACTGTATCCTTGCATTCCATTTTTGAGCTACGCAGTTGTGTTCTTAATGGTACAGTTTTACTTGACATGGATGCACGTGGCTTAGAACAAATATCAGGTATCTTTTTAAAATCTTTAATCATTTTTACTAGAACCTTTAAGACCATTATAACAAACTTGACTGTTTTTTATATTTATTTTGTAAATGCCTATTATGAGCACTAAAATAGTATTCTCCTTGAAAAACTGTTAACCAAGAGGTACCAAATGTTTAGCTGGATGGTGCTTCTGCATTCCTCTCTCCCCCCTTGAGACAAAGATGACTTGCCTTTAGGGAAAACATTAGTTGATATTCCATATTGCTAGTCATTAAAATAGAAGAACAAAATAAAACAAACAGCACAGAATTTGAGGATAACGAAGTTCATGAGCTTACTTACTAGGAAGTTTTGAATATTTGCATTATCTCAGCAACCTGAAAACTTCGATGACCGAAGACAACCAGGTGTCACCCAGTGAAAAGGTTCTATTTAAAAACTGTAGCATTGTTCCTGAAGAAAGTGAAGTGTTATTTCATAGATGGAAACATTTATTGGTTTGATCTAAAACACTGATATTGTCTTGAATACAAATGATCAGTTACATAAAACTGATGTAAAATGTGAATATGTATTATTCTCTGCTGTTTGTAAGTTGTTTTTAAAAAAAGTTTTTGAAGCATGTCTGTAGTTTTGCACTTGCTCCTCCAAAGTTAACAAGACACACCTTGTTTGAAGGCTAGTCTAAACTTGTCGTTACAGGCTAAAAAGAAAGGCAGTATTGACATTTATCTCTTCGCCGGCAGTACTTTTAAAAAACGTTTGGTCTGCAAATTTAGTGCGGTTTTACCATGGAGCCTATTAAAGACTAGGAAAGATTTTACATTTTCACAAGAATGCAGCTTGGAGGTTATCCAAAAATAAAAAGAAAAATGGTATAGATTTATCACAAGTATGTGGTCATGCCTATTTAATACAACAGCATTGCAGAATATACATGTAAATTCAGAGAAGGATGGCAGAGCTTCGAAGAACTCCCTCATGCAGGAAGGCCAAAGGGGCAGTGAATGAGAGAACCATCACTGCTGTTTGTGAACTCGTTAAGAAAAACTCATACATCATAGTTCAGGTAATAAGTTTAGATGTTGGCGTAACGATTGGCAGGCTCAAAACAATTATTCACCAATATTTACATACATGAGATTCTTACGTGGATTTGCGGAATTCCACTTTTTTGTCATCATTTGGGTCATCTCGAGATCGATGCAAAAACTAAGAGAAATTTTGTGGGGATTAATGGGGGGCGGTGTCATTTTCTATCTGGGAATGGTTTTCGTCTTCCAAAACTTAAAACGGAAGTGAAGATTTTCCCCGTAATCATAATTTTTTTCCTCACGCTATTGCCTCTGCCCAGTATTGTTGTTAAATATCATTTATTGCATAATGTTTGTATTTAATTATGAAACTGTCGGCAATGATTTCCAAAAACGGAAGTTAAGACAGCACGAAGATTTCCCTGTAGTCTTCGTGAGTGAGATTCTCCATGAATTCGAGGAATTCTGCCATTTCCATTATCATTTGGGGCATTCTGGAACAGAAATTTTGGGAGGATCGGTGGTGGAGAGATTCGTTTTCTGTTTGAGGACGGAATTCCATCTTTCGAAATTTTCAAAAACGGAAGTTAGATAGAGTGAAGTTTTATCCTGTAATCGTAAATTTTTCTCTCGTGATGTGTCCTCTGCCCCAGTATTAAATATCCGTTTATTCCATGAATATTTGTATCTCAGCTTATGACGAGAAAAATTTCCAAAAACGGAAGTCAGAAATCTAACATTTCTTCTGTAATCGCACCCTTCCCCCGTGCGATGTTCTCACTCTCTTTTGTTGTTGTTATTAAATGTTACTTTGCCCCATAAATGTTTGCATTTCAGTTTGGTAAGAGGGAAAATTTGTAAGAATTGATGCATGGTGTTCAAAGTATTCATATTCTCAAAGTTATCTAAAATAGGGAAAGCTTTGATATCATGCATTCACATTCCTCCTGCACGTTTTTTCAGCATGATGAATAAAATTGTCATCTGAGGGGCACAGAAAGAAAGAAAGAAAAAACTGACAATGAAGAAATGGGAAGGGAGTGATAGCAACAGAAAACAAAATTAAGCAATGAATGCTGTGCAGCTGTTGTATCTACAAAAGACAAATCTGGCCATGGAACTTGCTGAGAAGAAAGCAATACAAGAGCTGATGTTCTAGCAGCAAGTACAGCAACAAAACAAAACAATAGCAATGCCTTTTAAAACCACATTTTGTTTTAAGCTCAATTTTATATTGTGAATACAGCAATGTGCTCCAGTTTAATATTTATATAAATAAATTACACTGAACAATTCCATCTCGTGCTGTATTATATTCACATTTTCTCATCGCACATTGTGATTTTTCATTTGGTTAAAAAGTTCAGCTTTTTTGTTTCTTGGTCAGTTTCATGTATGTATTTAAAGTTCCACAAGATCTGTGTCAAATGCAAAGCTCGCAAATTGACATAGCAACAACAACAACAAAAAAAAAAAAAAAGACTAGAGTCTACTGTTACAAAGAGATGCTGGCAGTGTTTGAACCTAGTGGCCCCAAATATTTAAGACTTTGTCACAGATGATTAGATGTGGTTTTATTCCATACAGCTCCCAGAAAGAGTGACACTTGTGTTTGGGGTGCAGAAGGTGTATCATATCCCAAAATCCTCCCACAAGACTTTTGCTCAAAAAAAAAAAAAAGTTGTTTGCAATTTTTTCAATACCCAAGAAGGGGTAGCCATGGATGCCTTACCAGAAGTAATAGTAATGCATAGACAATATTACACCAACATGTTTAAAGAGGTAGAGGAACAGCATCCAACAACAGCCATGTCAAAGGTTTTCCTTCTTCGTGACAATGGCAGTACTCACAAAACATGACAGGTTGTAGCTTTTCTGGATTAGGAAAAAATCAAACAGCTACCCTATCCTGTATATTCACCTGAACTTGTACCATGCAATATTTAGTTGTTTCTAAAAATAAAGTGCTGGGAATCTTTTTTCAAGAATGCATAATCTTGCAGAATGTGTTCATTCATAGTTGTGAAGTACCACCAAGCATTCCGTAATTGGCACAAATGTCTGTGGTTTTGGATAGATGCTAGAAAAGAGTTCTTTTAAGGGCAGTAAAAGTTTCATTAAAGTCAGTGGAATGTGTTTTGTTCTACAGATGCCTGTCAAGGACTTTTTGTATGCTCCTTATGAAATTGTTACTATTATTACACATATATATATATATTAATTACATCATATAAATCACATTATCCATAGAAAGCAAAATAAAATTTGGTAACCAATCAAGAAGCCTTAAATCCAAAAATTTGAAGTTTCAAGTTTGAAAGTGAACCAGTAATCACTGAAATCACGAGACCGCACTGAAATGTGCGACACAGCATATAAAGATAGAGATATCAAGTATATTATAGTCACATGAAACACAAATCAAACAAAATGTCCAATCAACAACACTAACCACATTCATTCTCAGAGTGAAGCCTAATTAAAGCCAGGCCAACAGCACCAAATACAATAAAAACTCTAAAATGTTAAGTATAGTCAATAAAAAATACCTTGGCCTAACAATTTTGTCTAAGAATGCAAATATCAGGTCAAAGTTTCAGAATGCCTAACTCAGACCCACAAAAAGAAAAAGAACAGCACATCAAAATCACCTGCTTTAAACTGTTGTGCTGTTGCATATTTTACTAACCTTGTTTAGCTTACTAAACAAGGTTAACAGGATATGCAACTTTTTCATATAATTGTCCTTTCAAAATATTTTTTTTTAATTTTGAAAATAATTAAGTTTCCAAAAATAATTTTGAGTTTTTGATTTTCTTGGTATGTAATAAAAATATGGATGTAGCTATCCTACCTACACTGCCAGAAGTTACAAAGAATTAGGTTTTTAGTGAGTCCTTAAAGAATATGTCACCACTTAGGAGAAGAGGATTGTTATTGATTTGTATGATCTGTTCAAATGTTCTTATTTTTCCTGAAACTAGTTATTTTCAAATTAATACTTCCAACAGTATACAAAAAGTTTAATATTTATAAAATCAGAAAAAAATTGCCTAATTTTTAAGGATTTTTATTTACAAGTATTTGTTGTCTTATCTGAAGTTTAAAATACTTGAGACATTTTATAGATGAATTTTATGTGCTTCTTTCTTACTTAATGTAGACACTGCTGTCATAAGAATGTATTGCAAAATAAAAAATGGAATTGCTTTGAACTATAGTTTCGGTTTCCATCAGTCTTCCTACCAGGTTTTGTCCTGCACAGGGATAACTGGTTTTCCAGTTATTTGGGGAGTAGCGCCCCCATGGCACCAGCTGACCATGTGACGGATTATCTTGCTTTCTCGCCTTTGCGCGATTACATCACCGCAGGGACAACTGTTCATCCAGCTGATGGGGAGTCGAGACCCCATGGCCTGAACCTATATGTACTATTTGATATTTTCCCATTTTTTAGCTTTTGTTGTTCTCTTGAAATGCACCCGCCTCAGTTATAGGTTGCTGCGGTTGTGATTATGCACCAGTGCCGGAGTTTAGTTTCTCGTTCTATTTCCTTTATTCTCCATTTTATATTCCCCCTCTTTGTTTTTCCGAGCTGGTTAGCTAGACCTACCTGCATGTTTGCCGTGTTCAGTTACCTGTAAGGTGAAAAAGGGGATGCTGAGGTTTCTGGAGGCCAGGGTGTCGTCGTTGCCAGCTACCAACACTAGTCTTTGCCCCCTGCTTCACCCTAAATGGGCGGCTAGGAACAAACCCCCTCCTAGTCATTGAAGTCTGTAGCCGAGTGGAGTCCAGACTTCTGACAGCTTGTCATTCCGTATGACCGGGTGAGTCTGGGGATCGTGTGGGCATGCCAAAAGGGTGTTACCAAGACATGGGAAAGTCGCAGTACTCGCTGAGCGCATGTCTGCCCTATCAACTTGCTATATCCATCACTCAACCCTAGAGCCGTGTCCTGTGTCCGTTTGGGCTTGCACCCCTTCAGCTCTACCCTGTTGGGCTCAGTGGTGGGCAGGGAGGTCGGCGGACAAATTCTCTTTTTATTTATGGCTTTCAATAATGTTTCCAAGAGGCTAACAGCAAACGACGTATTGAGGAAGGTTCAGCCCCTTCCTCTAAGAAGCATGTCCCTCAGGGTTCGTACGTACGTACATGTACATACATACATACATACATACATACATACATACACAGACCTGCCAGGTTTTACGGTTTATCCGTAAAATTTACGGAAATGTGACTTGTTTTACGGGCAAAATGTTAATTTTACGGATTTGACGATTCTTCAAGATTTTTTTTTCTTTTTCTGATGATTTTGCACCCACTATTAAAACTTTTTTTTTAAACTTAATCCATTCAAAGTAAAGTGCCGATGTAAGTTACGAATAAGTTTTTAGTTACATGTGTTTATTTGGGAACATTTTGCTGCAGTTTTCCCACGTTTTAGGTTATTGTTTTGCCTTTTTTTTAAACACTAGAACGCCAACCAGCTGGGCTTATTTAACCTTCCGTTTGATTCTCTTCCTCTCTTGTGCATGCTGTTTCCCCCCACCTTTCTTTTCAGATCATGCATTGTTCATCTCCCAAGTCGCAACTTCTCAGAAGGCCAGCGTGGGGTGTGTCCGTGTTGGAGTAGGTGTCTTTTATCTTTATTCCTCCCAGTTCGAAATGCTATCTCAGAACGTAGTTATTGTAGAAAAAAATTCAAGCGGATTTTAAATCTGTGGAATTTTTAAGCCCAGATCGATACCCAACATGATGAAATTAAGCAAAAACTGCCAGTTTTGTGAAATTAAAAATGCATTGGGGCATGCATGGTTTCGTAACTTCTTCTCTGGCAATAAATTTGACCTAACAAAAGAATGCTACTATAAGAGGAAGTCGAAAAAAAAAAAAAAAAAAAAAAAAAAAGTCCAATGTTCATTCGAGCCAGTGCTGCTCCAGTAATGATTTATTTTGCTGGTCCATTAGTCAGTAAGTTTTCTATGCTTTCGCTTTCCAACTGTGCTTTGTTCATCGCTTGGTAACGTTCATAAAAATGTCTTGGCTTGATTCAATGAAATTAATATGTTGGGGTACATACTAATTCATCTAATCCTTATTGAAAATGGTCAAAGGTAAGGTCAAGACATAGGAGCGAGATTCATTCTTCCGCCCTTTTGTGTGATGACTTGCGTAAAATCAAAGCATTATTGTGATGAAGTTGGGGCATGCTGTTCAGCACCCATAGTGGACCTATCGTATTGAAAATGGTTGCTATCAGCAATCACAGGGACAGTGTAGTAGCACATGCGCGAGATTTGTTCACCCGCATTTCAGAATTTTTGCACAATATCTTCCGTGGAAATTGACCGATTTGCATAGAGTTTTTTTATTATAAAACGACGCGTGTGTGGCAGCTTTCTAATTTAGAAATTAACGAGCACAAAAAATGTTCTCTAATAAAGCAAAAACATGCAAAATATCAATTAATTCATACTAAGTGATTCGTAAAGAAAACAGTAAAGTATCGGGGAGAACATTGTTGCTTTTGCAAACCCACACTTTTTTGTAGGTATGAATTTTTGGGCTTTTAGTAAACAACTCTGAATTTTAAAATATCCGGATTTTGACAGCACGAGTTTAATCTAGGGAGGAAGTGGAATTTTTTTTTTTATCTGTTTGAAAAAAAAAACAGAAAAAGAAGACAGAACTATAAAATCAGTGCCATTTGGAAGTATAACGGATGCCGCTAAAGGGATCGGATTTAGTAAAAGACAAGGCATCGATCTGCCTGTGAGGAATGATGGGGAGGGAGGAGACGAACCCAAGGGGATGACATTCGTAACTAAAGCCTAAACCTTTGTTTCTAGATGAAAGAACCTTCCAGTTGCTCTCTGCTTTCCTAGCTGACCAGCTCGAATCGAATAACTCTGTAATCAGTATTTTTTCCTCTACTATAGCAGTTTTTACTTACATTTTTTCCCCAGAGTGGTAATAAATTTAGTATTAGTGATTAGCTATGAGCAGCAACATAGGGGGAAAAAAAGTACTGTAAAATATTCCGTGATTCGTATTCTGCGGAATTCCTGTGTATTGCGAAATCTTCAAGAAAGGAAAACGTGCGTTTCGCGCTATGTGCCAATGCAATTTCAACATTTCGCATGGTGGAAGGAATGATATTACAAATCATATTTCTAGTGACAAGCATAAATATAACGTTGACTACGTGGGTAAAAAAATAACGAAATTAACTTCCTTTGTTAAAAAGTTATAATGAACTCAATGCGATTCGTACAAAATGTTTGTTCACTTCATTTTTAGTTGAACATAATTTACCAGTTAGTGTCTCTCAGTCACTCTTAATTATTTAATTTTTTTTATTTGACTCTCTCATCGTCCGTGTCTCCGTAAGATAAAAACAACATGAAAAAGGTTAGTTTTTGAAAATATTTTAGTATGTTTCATGACGGTGTGGGACACAATCCCATTGAAAGGGTAGAACATCCTTCCCTTTAGATGCAAACTTCTGTAAAAGTAAATTTTTATCACTTTATAGATCATAATGATAGCATAGTAATGAGAAATTATGTATAGAATTTGTTTTAATCGATATAAATGTGCCGATAAATTTAAACATCTGTAGACACTTCGATTAAAAGTTGATGGTTCATTCGGGTAACATCGTTTTTTAAATCGATATGTTCGGTACATTTAATCAATATGCGCGACAAGTAATTTAATCGAATATATCGATTAAATTTTTTTACGGATTTCTGTTTCTGAAAGTTGGCAGGTCTGCATGCATACATACATACATACATACCACTGAGCTGTTCTGAGATTCAGAGGTTAGCTCCAAAAAGAAATAAAAACTACCAGATATTTTTACTGACTGTTGTCGTATCAAACTTCTCCATTTACAACGACTTGACATACAACTTGGGCTTCACTGATATCCATATCCATTACACGCCATACACAAGATCTTTTATACTTCATACTCATTATCTTTTTCTCATGCAGACACTCCTGAATCTGATCCAACCATGTCTTCCTTGGCCTTCCTGTGCCTTTCCTTCCTGTCACTTGGGCTAAAAGATTTTCTTAGTAAGCATCTCATCACTCATTCTTTCAACACGGCCAAACCACCGAAGCATATTGGTCTTCACCTTGCTAACAACATTTTGCTTCACATCACACAACTGCAACACATCTTCATTCCTCACACAATCAGAACTTGTCTTGCCACAAACCCCACGTAAGTAACGCATTTCTCCAGCACACAAACGGCTCCTATGTTTCTTCTGCAGTACCCAGGTTTCACTGCCATACATCAGAGTAAGAACAATTACCCTTTCATACATAGCCATGCGGGACTCTCTAGAGAACCCATCATTCCTGTGAAAATCTCCCAGAGCAGCTATGACTTTCAAAGAAGAATTCACTCTCCTACTAATTTCACCATCCGATTTGTTCTCTCTGTCAAACATGCTTCCTAAGTACACAAACTCACTCACCTGGTCAATCACAGTGCCGTTTGTACTTACATTACATTCAGTGCTACCAGTTTCTCTCTCAAACACCATAACTTTGGTTTTTCCTTACTTATACTCAGTTTGAATTTCATGCAAACTTCGTACATCTGAGACAACATACTCTGCAAATCACTTTTGCTCTCTGCCATCAGCATACAGCAATCTGCGCATACGGATATAATCTATTTTGGCATCATGCATGCACATGCCCATAAATATATTAAACAGCCATGGTGACATTACATAACCTTGTCTAACTCCTGCACCAGTAGAAAACTATTTTGATAAAACACCACTCACTCGTACACAAGCTCTACTACCAGCGTACATGGGTTTTACACTATTAAGTAGATTCCCAGTAACACCATATTCATTCAATACCTTCCACAAAAGTGTCCTATTTACTTGATTCTTTAAATATATTGAGCAGCAAAAACTTTCTTACCAACAGCCAGATACTTTTCAATCATCATACGTAGTGCAAAAATCTGGTTAGTGCAGCCTTTACCAGGCATAAAACCACTCTGAACATCCCACACTTTCTCTGATGTAAGACCCCATACTTTTTCAATAACAACCTTACCAAACACTTTCCCTGGCACACTCAGTAGGCTAATACCACGATAGTTCTTGCATTCAGTCTGATCACATTTTCCCTTATACAAGGGAACAATAATAGCATCCTTCCAATTCCGAGGGACCATTCCTAACTCCCAGCACAACTGGCAAATTTCAGTTAAACAGTCGATTACAGAGTCACCACTGTATTTCAACATCTCGACAGTTATGCCATCAACTCCCGGAGCCTTACCATTCTGAAGAGATTTTAGAGCTTTACACACTTCTTCTCTTGAGATCCCTCCTGTGCTTCCATCCCTCACTGTGACATCATTTGCATCTGTCTCAGAATCATCTTTGCTTTCCTGATCTAATAACTCACAGAAATATTCACCCCATCTTTCACTTAAAAAAAGACTTCCTATCTTTCCAAAAAGCCAGTTCATGCCTTTCCACCATCTCCTTCCTATCTTTTGCCTTACTCTGGTGAACCAGCTTAGCAGCTTCGCGCTTCTTTGAGTGATATTCATCCACAGTGACTCTACCTTGCAACATCCATAAATAGGCTTCCTTCTTTTGCTTTACTGCCTCTTCAATCTCACTATTCCACCAAACATCACCTCTATTGTTACCTACTATTGTGGTGCCACAGACCTCTTTAGCAGCAGTGACAACACAGTTCTTAAAACATTCCCACGTCTTTTCTACATCCCTCTCAGCAGACTTAATCTCCTTCAGTCGTTCTCTGAGTAAGTCAGAATAACGCTGATGATCTTCAAGGAGCCTAACCTTTATTCTTTCAATCCTGGGTCTCTTCCTATTCCTTTAACTCCAACCAACATTAATTTTCACTCGTGACACTACCAAGTAATGATCAGAACCAGCATCCGCACCTCTCATCACACGGGTGTCAACAACTAAGTGTTCCAGACGCTGATCATAGACAACAAAATCTATCGCTCTTTTTTGGCCAAGACTACGATTTTCCCAAGTATATGTGTGGATATACTTGTGGTTGAAAAATGTATTAGATACACATAAACAATTCTCAATGCAGAGTTCAATTAATCTTTCACCATTATCATTCACACAAGGATCATTAAACTTACCCAGAACATTGTCAGAAATTGCATTCTGCACACCTACTCTAGCATTGAAATCCCCTGCTATTATAACTTTTTCTTTAGCACCAAACTGGCTCAAAACAGCTTTTAGCTCATTCCAGAAATCTTCCTTCATATCAGAAGGTTCCGAGTCACAAGGAGCATACACTACAACAATTATGATTCTCTGAAGTTACACTTTCAAATGAACCCAGAGAATTTTCTCACTAACACAACACAATTATAGTGAATCAAGTTGTTCTTCATCTTTTCACTTAAAATCACACCTACACCAGTCTGTCCTCTTACATTATCCAATAATCCAGACTACACACTCACTGTGCCATTTACTACTTCTACCACAATTTCCTTCTTTTTGGATTCACTTACACACAGCACATCCAGTCTATACTTATTCATCTCCTCAATCACCTCATTCATCTTGCCATTTATAGTATTCCATACACCAATCTTACATTCACTCAGCTGAGATCTCTTTCTCATACGCCATTTAGAAAGTCTAGGTCGATTCCGTGGTGGACCATCCTTCTCAAGTGTGGTAGGTCCACCATATCCCATACTTTCTTTTTGTTTTTTTAATCAGGTAAGTACATCAGTGTGGGGGATTAGCCCACAGCTGAGGGTTCCAGTCAGTCATTCAACCTAAGGATTCTGGAACAAAACCCAGTGAGTTGGGGTCTTTTCGCCAATGACACACAGAACTAGCTGGCACCTCTCCAAGATTCACAGAGGTCCTAGTTGCTGTTGTGTGTGCCATTGTTACCACGGAGCGCCCCAAAGAGGCAAACCCGTTGCTCACTACGGCCGCTCGCATGGTCCTTAAAAGTCCTTAAGAACTCCTAATTTTTTTCCCCGTCTTGTTTTTGTGCTACAGTAATGGGCATTGTGCCGCCTCGGTGGCGCAGTGGTCTAAGGCGTTGGCCTCTGATCATTCGTCCGTAAGGGGCCCGGGTTCGAATCCCGGTCAGGCATGGATGTTGTGTTTGTCTTACGGCACTGGCTCTCTCCCTTCCCTGGAACCAGTGACCCTAAATTAGGGACGGGCGACTGCTTATAGCCCATTGAGTTGCTCACGGTGGTCGTTAAACCTCCAATCAAAAAAAAAAAAAAAAAAAAAAAAATGGGCATTGCAACCCTGCCCCCATTTTTGTTTGTTTGTCAGTAAATATGCTAACCTGTTCACCAGAAGAGCTTTCTTTTAGCCCAGTGAAGAGAGATAATGCCCTGGAATGTTCTTAGAATTACGATCTACACCTCACCCCCACCCCCCACTTTTCCGATTGTAGCCTGCATGACTTACCTTGCCTGACCTTACCAGTGGGATTAACATCTGTGTTGTGTGTCTTTTCAGGGGTCAGAGAGTCAAAGCAAAGGTGAGGAGGGAGGGGGGTATGTTTGACTTCACAATTTATGATGTCAGTTGTCTTGTGTGGTCTGATCTGTCTAGTGCCTACTGCTCTACTCAATTCACCTTGCTTCATTGTCGCCGTCTCTCCTGCTTGTCCTTATTTTTGGCGTGTATTTAATTTTGTTCTTTGTCAGCAAAGTAGTTTATATTTGGGGCAAAATACCTGGTAAATGGCCACTAGCACTGTTTAATCCCCTACATATGTATATATACATGCTGACAGGGCTTGACAAATACAGGGCAGGGCGCCCAGGTGCCTAAAATTCAGGCCGTGGCACCTAATTTTTTTCTTTCTTGAGGTTTTGTAATTTGTATTATCTATTAAAAAGTTATAAATTTAAGTACTGCGGACACTGATAAGGAAAAAAAAAAAAAAAAAACATGGCGCAGCTTTTTAAAAAGTCTAATTGTCAGGAGAGGTGGTGTCATCGGGAAAGTACCAAAAATGCGGGAGCAGAAAAATTTAACGTAACAGCGAGATAGAAGACCGCATATATATATATATATATATATATGTATATATATTTTTTATTTACTTAGAAGCATTTTGACAGAAAATATGATGCAAGGAAGTTACTATTTGCACGTGCAGAAGCCTACGTGGTGTGAGAATCCCGCAGAGCTATACTGTAGCATGTAACCATTCTGCAAATCCCACTGCCTAGTTTTGGTGTGCTAATTGTATTAGTTAAGCAATTTTTTTTTCTTTCAGTATTCAGTTGAAACATATTCAGAAATAAGACAATGCTATGCACTGTCTGCAATTTCAACTGATTTTTCACTGTAACTAATGAACTGCGGTAATGCTGCAACAGCTAGTGATCTTAGTTCTTTATTAATTTTAAAGTAACACAAAAATACTTTAAAATGACAGTTACTTTTTCAATAAGACAATAATTTCTTTCTTACATCTTTGGATTTCTGAGTCGGTCCTGTGAATCGCAGTTTTCTGTCGGAAATTACGATTCACGATTATACGACTGTCATACGTGCCAATTACTACGGAATGTCTGTAATTTCTGCGGATTTAGTTGTCTGACTACAGAACTCACTCTTGAAACTACGTATTTTACGAATTTTCAATTTGTTTTAAAACAAATTATTTTGCTATTTTATGATATACATGAGGTTCTTAAACGGATTTGCGGAATTCTCCATGTTTTTTTCTTTTTTGTTTCCTCATTTAGATCATTCTCAATCATAACTGAAGAGAATGGGGGGGTGTCCTTTTCCGTCTGGGGATGGTATTTCGTGTTTCAAAGCTTTCGAAAACAGTAGTTAAATGGAGTAAAAAGAATTTGCCCTGATTGTAATTTTTTTTCTCCCGATGTTGCGTTGGTGTTTAATATTCTTGTTAAATATTATATTATGACATATGTGCTCGCATTTCAGCTTGAAACTGTTGCCAAGAATTTGTGAAAACGAAAGTTAGACGGCACGAAAATTTCCTCCTAATCTTCAAACATGAGATTCTTCTGCGAATTCAAGAAAGTTTGCCTTTTTCGTTAGTTTGGTCACTTGGAAGATCAATGCACAAGTAAACAGAATTTGGAGGGGGAAGGGGGGTAGATGTTCGTCGGAGAACGGAATTCTATCTTCACGAAACTTTCGAAAACGGAAAGTCGACAGTGTTCAGATTTTTTCTGTAAATCGTAATTTCTTTTTCCTTGTGATGTTGCCTCTGTTCGGTATTTTTTAGTATCATTTTACTGCATTAATTTTTGTATTTTAGCTTGAAAGTAAGAGAAAATTTCCAAAACCAGAAGATGGACGGATTTCCCGTAATCCCCCCCTCCCCCGTTCCCTCATGATGCTTCCACTCCAGCGCTGTTAAATATCCCCCACTCCATTAGTTTTTACATTTAATCTTGAGAAGGAAACTCCTGAAAATGGAAGTGATGAATTTGGAAAATTTGTAAAAATTGATGCATGATATTAATATTTCCAAAGTTACACCATTTATCTAAAATAGTTGAAGCTTTGAAATCATGCATTCATGATGCCCAGGCTGATGGTTGTTATCAGAGGGCATACAAAACAAGAAGAGCAGAAAGAAAAAGTGACAATGAAGAAGTAGGGAGAGAATATCAGCAGAAAGAAAAATCAAGCAATGGTGCTATGCAGTTGCAGAGTCAATAAAATGCAAAAACTGACAGTAGTCCACATTCTTGCTGTCTGTTTTGATTTTTCACCAGTTAAAATGTTCAGCTTCCCCCTCCCCCTCCCCTTTCTTTAGTCTCATCTTGTCTTAAACTGCAGTTTCAGAGACAGTATGATCATATGGTAAGTAGAGGTTCGTGCATTGCACATTCACTTGCTTGGATTTCCTGTCTGTCAAGCATTGTGGAATTAATTCTGAATGCATCTTACTGATTTTTTTAGTGGAAGTTTCGAACTTAAATTTCGCAACTATGCTCTTGCCGGGAATCTACTTTGTGTTTTGCACATGCTAAGTTTGTTGTCATTAGAGTCATTGTTTGTTGTAACGTTTTGTTGGGGTGCATACTTGTTTTTTACAAAGAGATGGATCATTTTGTAAAATAACAATATGAATACCACGCAGTACTAGTTATTAGTAACAAGACTGTTGTTGCCAATGTTGGCAGGATTGTACTGTTTTTTTTGAAATATCATGGTCCGAGACATGCTGCCGCAGATTACGCAAAAGACAAAAAAAAATTGTTTTTCTCATAATTTCACGTTCTATGGATCATATGCCACAGCGGATTATATGTGGGATTTTTTTTTTCACAACCTTTGGATTTATACACCCTTGTGGATCTTGCAAAGGATATTATTTTCTGAATTATATGGTCTACAGATTATACGAAGAAAAAAATGGTACTTTGAATTAATATATACAAAATATGACATCTGCAAATAGTATTTTAATAGAAAAAGAAAATTATGAAGCATTTTGGAACTTTATTTTACAATAAATGGTTTAGGTAAAAAGAAAAAATATTTACAATATATTTTTTTATTTTACAATAAATGGTTTGGAGCACAGTTTCCCGGAATTTTGGCAAAACGCTTTTGTTCTACCTTTTCCCAAGTCTGGCAAAGATCTTAAGTCTCCCTTTAGTTATCGTCCAATTGCTCACACTAGCTGTCCATGTAGCGTTCTTGTACGCATGGTTAGTTTCCAGTAACTTCATTTTTTAGAACAACGTCAAGTACTTTCACCATCACAAAGCTGCTTTCGTCAGCATCGTTCATTTCACGAGCATCTCCTGCGCCTTGAGACTTCTGTGCATGAGGCGTTCGTGTGTAGGCAGCACCTGGTTTCTGTTTACTTTGACATTGAGAAAGTGTACAATCGAGCGTGGCATCACAGTGTTGTACGTGACGTCCACGAGAATGGGTTGCGAGGAAACTTTCCAACATTCATCGCCAATTTTCTTCACAATAGGGTGTTCCAGGTGCGCCTGGGTATGACGCTCTCAGCATTGTTCCATCGAGAACGAGGTGTTCCTCAAGGTTGCATTTTATCTGTCACATTGCTCATCCTACGTATTAATTGTTTTCTCCAAACCTTCCTCGACTGTGGTTTAAGCTACTGTTTATGTAGATGACTTGTATATTTTCTGTTCTCCAAGTATGCATTTTATTGAAAGTCAGTTGCAGTCTGCGATTGACCAGATTGTTAAAGCAGTGAACAGCAATGATTTTGTTCTTTCTCCTGACAAGACAGTGTGTGTCCATGCTGGAGGCATGGCCTCCATCCAGACCCAGAGCTTTATTTGGAACGTGCAGCCATATCAGTTTTGCCGGAGACCAAGTTCCTTAGTCTGACAGTCAACCGTGCGCTCACATTTCACTCGCACGTCCGATGGCTAAAGGCTTCCTGTCTGCTGGCTATGTCAATCTTTAAAATCTTTCTTCAGTCTCATGGGGTGCAAACAGGATGTCTTTTTTTCGTATATACCATTTTCTTATTCGGTCAAAGCTGGATTATGGTTGTATTGTGTATGGCTCTGCACATCGTTTCGTTCTCCTGCCTTTGGATACTGTTCGCCATCAAGCGCTGCGTCTTTGTACGGGAGCATTTCGAACATCCCCAATTCCCAGCCTTTATGCTGACATGAACAAACCATCGTTGGAATTACACCATCTGCAGCTGTCTCTTCAATTTTACTTGAAACTATGATCTCTTCCAGACCATCCTTTATAGATGCAGTTTTTCACCCCCATCATGCTCGTTGGTTTGAGAAATCTTGTCTTCTTGTATCCCAACTTTTGGTCTTCGTATGGCGGCCATAGCTCGCGATGAAGGGCTGACTTGTCTATTGTTGGAGAGACCAGGGACTTTGAGGATCCTCCATGGCACCCTCTTGGTGTCATGGTCGATACCAGCTTTACCTCGTATGATATGTTCTCAACCCCTGTGTTCGTCTACCAGCAGCTCTTTGCTGAGCACCATTCCCTCACTTCTGACTGCACTGCCATTTTCACTGATGGTTCCAAGATGCATGGGGTCGTTGGATCAGCGACTGTCAGCATTGATGATGTCTTTATCACGTGGATCCCAGCTGAGGCCACTGTGTTTTCGGTGGAGATGCATGCTGTGTATCTCACCCTTCGTCATCTACAATTGAGTACTCATCATCGAGCTATAATATATATTTGTATTCTTTGAGTGTACTGCAGGCCCTCTCTTCTGCCGACTTATCTGACCATCCTTTTCTTTGTTGCGTGAGACGGTTACTGCGTACCTTGTTTCAGGCCAGTTTCCAGATACAATTTTGCTGGATTCCCAGCCAAGTTGGAATCGCAGGTAACGAGTGTGTTGATGCAGCTGCTAGATCTGCATCCTCTTTGGTCGTCATGCCCCTGCCACACTTTCACCGGGATTTGTGTTTTCTGATCCGAGATTATATCAAGCGAACATGGCAGGGTGAGTGGGACCAGCAGGTTGACAATAAACTGCGTCATACCAAACCAGTTTTTGGTGTCTGGGATTCGTCTTGTCGCCGAAACCGTAGGGAGGAAGTTGTCCTCGCACGTATTCGCATTGGGCATTGTCATTTCACCCATCGCTATTTGCTGTGTGGCAACACTGCCCCTATGTGTGGAACGTGTGATGTACCTTTAACTGTTGTTCATATTTTGTGTTTGTCATTGCTTCATTCATCAACACTCTCGTCATTTTCTTTCATCAACTCGACCAGATGACTCAGCGACCCGGTGTCGTCTTTTGAACTATCAGTGTGATATCTCTTCTGTTTTATCATTTCTTCATGTTACCGGTGCTTTACGTTTTGTGTAGTGTGTTGTTGTTTTATCATCAATTTACAACTTTTAACCTTTTACTGTTGTGTTTTATGATGTCATTGTTTATATTTTAATCATGTTCAGTCATTGTTACGATATTTCGTTACTGTGTTCAATCATTGTCTACATTATACTAGTGATTTTTGTTTTTCTTGTTTGTTATTTCCTCACTGGTCGTTGTTACTGCTACATTCTATTTTTGTTGTGTTTCAATGTTGTTGTTTGTTTCTATTTTAATACTCTGACGTGGCGCTCTTTGGCCCATTGTGGCCTTTGCGCCATAAAACGCCAACCAACCTACCAGGTTTTGTATAATAATCACAATGCACAGATAAAATATTGTTACTTAACATTTATAATTTGCCTGAAATATATTTTTACTTCTCTAAAAAATATTAATTACATCCATTGTTACCTCATTTAGGGTTTGAAAAATAAAAGCAACAACTGTGATTTACTTTACTTCCAGAAAGTAGTTTGCACCCCCCTTTCCCAAGAAATGAATTTATTTTTAATTAATGCAAATTGAAAGGGAAATGAAAGAGTTGTCTGCCAAAGAGTGGCAAGGGCAAGTCTACAAATAAAAAATAAGTACAAATAATACCTACAAAATTATTGAAACATTTGGTGGTGCTCATAGACTTTTATTTTATGACCAAAGTCAGATTTGCAGACTGGTGAATTTTTGATGATATATTGAATTATTTATTTGTGTTGTGAGATTCTGCACAAGGATTTCATTGGAATAATTTTCAAGCTGCAATTCACCCAGTTGTAAAATATCACAAAGAAAAAGGAAAAATTGAGCACAAATCATGTTAAAATTGTTGATTATTTGCAACATAATACAGTGCCAGGTCATCTTTTAGCATCATTTGCTTGCATATCTTAATAACAAATGTAAGAAATTAAGAAATGATAAAAAAAAAAAGTTTTTATTTAGTTTTTGTATTTTTTAGATAAAGCAAGCAGCACACTATAAAAATAGAAGAAAATTCATCAAATTATGCTGCCATGAAACATATTTTGACTCAGAACCCATGGTAAAAGTGCCTTTGCCAGTGTTGGTGGATGTCTCAAAAGGCTTCTATTGTACTACAGCAAGTAAACAAAAACTGTGAAATATGCACTTTACATCAGTGTTTAAGCCATCGCTCATTTTTTTTTTGCCAAATCGTCATAAAGACCATACTTTAGCGACAAAAAATCCCCACTGAATCGCCAAAAAAGTTAATGTTTCGAGCCATTTTTCCTTTCGTTATTCCGCCCACCCCTGCTTCACCCTTGGGTTGTTTTTCATCCCCGTCACTTTCTTGTTCCATCATCACTGCTTCGTCCAGCCAACCTGACATTCCTCCCGGACATTTTTTCTTCTAGTCATTGCTGTGGCATGCTGTCTCGCTGTTGTCGTTTCTTCTATCTCTGTTATCTTTCCTCCTATTGCAGAAAAGCACTGGTGATCCTTGATAGCACCTATCGCAAAGGCTTTGCTGAGATGGATAAGGATAGAGGTGTTTCGTTTGTTTCTTTGGCAGTTCGCCACTGCAGCAGCAACTGTGAGAGCAGCACACGCCATTTCAGTTCGGGTTGATCGATCAATTGGTGTGTTGCCGGTTGTGGCTTTTCTTGGTCCTGGTCTATGTATATTTTCACAAACTGCATGCATCAGTAAATGTAAGTATTTTTGTTAGCATTAGAAGCATGAAAGCCTATTTGTTTTTATTCTTGAATTCTATTTAAAGTACAAAATTTTATTTAGCCAATGCATTGTGCTTGTATTTTCATACCCCAAAATAGCATAAAAATAGAACCGTAAATTTGGCTAATCTGCTTAGTATTTTACTACTACTTTTGCTGACAAAATAGTCAAATTGCTACAAGAGGAAAAAAAAAATTCCAGCTTAAACACTGGACGCCATGTTAATTGTACATCTGGACAACAAAAATCTTGCAAGCCTGTGATTTTGAATTATCTTAGTGAAATTCAGGTTGGAGGATAAAAATACCTATTACAGGCACATTTTGAAATTTCAAGACTAACAAACTTTCCTGTTTTATCCCAGTGGATAACACTTTTACCATGGGTTCTGAGCAGATTGTGTCATTCATATGAGGCTGCAAGACGATTCAGGCTAAAGTTTATCCAAATTCTATAGTCAGAAAAATAAATTATGCAGCACTAATATCATCAGCGTAAATAATGATATTAGCCTCTAGTGTAATTGCGAAGAATTATTTCTTCAGGAGATTTGCTTCCCACTGATATCTACATTAAGGTAACACTTTCAGATGCATTTGGCTTTCTGATGTGTCTATAAATAGCGTTAATGGGTTAGCTGTGTCTTGAGCACTTTTACTGAAGAAGTGAAACTTGTTTCTTCATCCTCTTTGCCCTTCCTCTTTACATGTATGCCTCTTCAAAGAAGACATTTTGAACTTGCCAAAGCATCACAGACTGTCTAAAAGTGGAAATGAAAACAGCAACTGGACAAACTTACAAAGTTTCACAAGAACATATTGAAAAATACTGGGGAAAATTTTTAGCGCTCGAACATTTAATGTCACTACACTGAAAAGCACAGGGAAGTTTAAGCTGACTGTGGCACTTATATGAGGCTGCAATATGATTTGAGCTGTCTTGCTGCAAAATAATGTTGAGCATCACACACACATACACACACATATGCAAATTCCATATAGTGCACTTGAAATGTACTTTGATATTTATTTTATGTAAAAGGATTCTCTTCTGTTCTTACAATATTATAATATCATCACTAATCTGGATGATAAAAATAAATTTTTGTAGGATTTTCATATTAGATATAAATGCAAAGTTCAAATGCATTATGTCAATTCTAAATAACGACAAGTTTCATAAGTGCAAAACCAAATTGCTGAAATGTTTATATGAGTGTTTATTGTGATAAATATTATATAAAATAAATTATAAACACAAGATCCTATTGCCAAGCATGGGGGCTTACATAATTTTTTTAATGCTGGCAGACTATATTTTTAATTAGAGGAGCATCTATTATACACTGCATAGTTACAGTAAACTGACCCTGCATGTAAATTCTTCCTAACTTTTGATGCTGTGCAACTACAAATTTACAACATGTTATCATTACAATTACATAGTTAAGCTTTTTTTTTTTTTTTTTTTTTTTTTGAGATCAGGATGTCACTTTTTGAGAAACTTGATTATGTTTGAAATTGCATGACCGAGAATTTTTTTTTTAATTATGCATAAAGCAATGTACCTGTTCAAATGATGTGTAGTAACATATCATTTTAACATTTTAAGATGTTTAAGCAAAACCCAAAGTTTGTCACTATGTGATAAAAAAAGTGTCACTATGTGATAAAGAGTTTGTCACTATGTAATAAAAAGAACTTGAGTTACACATACTTTTATGATACATAAAAACCGAAATTTGGTATATTTTATGAATTTTATTACCCCATTATTTCTGTAAATTTAAAACCCACGGTGCTAAAACTTGGCATGCATTTATTTATGTCAATAAAACTAAGAAGTTTCATGAAAATCCAAAGGGGGCTGGTTAAAAATGTGTATGTGTGTGTGTAGAATGACTGGTGGAAATGAGCAGTAGGGATTGTGCCATAGGAAAATAATTAAAGGCTATGAGTAATTTGTATATGTCTGGAACTCAGATTTATACAGCTGTAGCTCACATATTTATTCAGTATTATTAAAATCAAATATATAGTGTCTTTGTGCATTTGTTGTTTTTTCAGGTTAAAAAAAATGGCTATTGTTTCACACATTTGTCATTTTAAGTCTAATTGTAAGATAATTGGTATCTTAACACTACCATGTGGGATATATGTGCAAGGTTATTTGCCACTTAAAGTTTTATGTTATCTTATGTAAATTTGTGTAAGAAACTCTAAATTCTATTTCAGAGCTTGTAGTTGAGAACATGGCCCAAAACTACAAACTTTCTCAAGAATTACAGTCAAAAGTGAAAGAGGCTTTACTACTCAGACACCGTCACCAGTGTGAGCGACGCCATGAGTGGAGTGACAGAGGTTCCAAACTTCCCCTTATACGGTCATTAGCTGAAATAGGACGAAATTCTAGTAAACTTGGTTCATACAGTAAGTCTATGTATTTTCAAGCTTCAGATGTTATGAAATATATCGGTATGACAGCCGTGGAAGGGGGGGCAGAAGATATAAAAAAATTTTACCATTTTAATTTTGTATCATAAAATGTGTAATAAAAATGGGGAAAAATTTATGTATGTTTATTACTAAACAAAACCATGCGGTAGTGAATATACATTACAGATATATGGTAAAAACACATTTACATTAAGATGGTGAAAACACAACTTCCCCAAATTCTAAGGAGCCAATTTTCCTCCTACCCCCCTACCAGCACCCTTGAATATTATGTAATTTAGGTTTAGTATAATCACAATGGCAGAATCCTTGTAACAAGATGACCCTAAAGAGATTCATCGAAACCTTCCTAATAATGGCATTGGAAGTGAACTTCGTGCTTTTAGCTACATTAAGGAAAAGTGTTATATGGGAAGCTTTGAGTAGTGACTTTTGCTTTCCCCAGTTGTGGAATGCATGAGAACAACATGAGGTGGTACTATATGTTTACTGAAATGGAAAGCGTAGAACTGACTTTTGTATAAGGTTGTAACACAGACTCACTATGTCATTCATATTCCTACCATTTGGAAATCCATTCTTTAATCGGGCAACATATGTTGCCATCTCACAATGTTCTTGTTCATTCCACAGCTGAAGAAATAGCAGTCATTACTAAAACTTCTCATAATTTTTTTAAACATAAAGCAAAGAGTTCATTTCCAATGTCATATTAAGAATATATTATGTAACAATGTATAAATATTAAATTAAGATTTCGGTGGAGTTTTATGTTATGTGGTTAAAAATTCTTGAAATATCATTGTTTTGGGGATAAAATTTGTTTGCTTTATGATCAATGTGATCTAACCAGTCTCTTAACCTTTTGCCGGTCAGTTTAATAGTACTGTGATGGTTTGCCACTTCATTCTGGTTTGTATAATTTGCAGATATCAGTTGATTATGAATATAGTGTCCTTGTAACTATTTTGTGGCAAAAAGAGTTACTCAGCTGTAATTTGAAGTTCATTATTCATGTGACATTCTGGATCTAACTGCAGTGCTTCAAAATCTAGTAGGC
The DNA here is from genome assembly GCA_039090855.1 of Macrothele yani. NCBI lineage: Eukaryota > Metazoa > Arthropoda > Arachnida > Araneae > Macrothelidae > Macrothele > Macrothele yani. The sequence continues at coordinate 106,645,594 of CM077007.1, forward strand.
TTTCAAATGTGTTTGTAGTTGACTATGTAAGGATGGTCATTCTTGTATTTGTTAAATTATTGTTATGAATTCTCATATATTTAAGGTGTTTTCGTAACTGAATGCATTTTCAAAGAAATAAACCATCGAATCACATAACCATAGTTATAGTATATTAATTCAACATTTGTTGAAATCATTACGTGGTTTCAGAAATTATTAACTATATGTCAACAAAATAGTTTCCATATCATCTACTGTTTCGCACGTTACTAGAAATTTAAGCACGGGAAAAACGTCAATATAATAAAAAATTTTATTTCAACTTGTCACTAATATTCCTTTTTGATGTTCCTTATGATAGTTTAGAATTTTATTATATGAAGATTACAAATTTATATGAAAAAATGTTTTTATATGTACAGTCATATGCATCGTAAGTTGTCAAAGTCCTCCAATATGTAGAGACAATATGTATTAAATGATTAACATTATTCCAGTTTTTTAACTCATGATTCACGAAATTAATACAATAGAAAAGAACTTTCGAACCTCTTGATTGTAATGCGTTGAATCAGCAATAAGCCATCTTGTTATCGAAGAAGGCACGATTTTTCGTTTCCTGTGGTATCAGCTTCCAAGTTGAACTTCGATCTTATAATTTCTTATTATAGATGATGGTTGCATGTTCTGTTTTCCGTGGCTTGATATCCCAAACTAGTTCAATTCCTTCTTTTTGGAATCATCTTCAGTGGGTATTATGATCTACTTCTCATACACGTTGTATCTCGGCCACTTGCATCGATTTTACTGGCGGCGTCCGACATTCCACGGCAGTTGTACTCTTGCGCATGCTATTTTGGTATTAATGCTCATTCTTAGTCGTGTTTTAATATAATTGGATGATATGAATTTCTGATTCTAAATTATTTGGTGTTGCCATTCGTTTGTTGAAAACAATTGATAAAGTCTTTTATTATATTTTTAAGCATTTTCTTTTTTGATAAAATATTTCCAAGCGTACAGTAGACTCATTGGATCATTATTATTACAATTTATTCCTTTAGTTTTTTCAATCATTACTGCTTCTGAGGTTAATATTTGATTTTTAGTTTTATGTGAGGTTATTAATTTTGCATCATACCAATCAGGATAAGCTTCATTTTCAATACAATGATTTATTAATGATGTTTTGTTTTCTTTTTTTATTCCAATTGGATATATGTTCTTTTAATCTGGTCTTAAGCCTTCTTTTTGTACTTCCTATGTATACTTTATTTCTTTTATTTCTTTCTATTTCTGTATAATATTTTGTTGGTATAGAATATACTCCGGCTTTATCAAGCATTGATCTTCTTTCATTTCCTGTAGTTAATATAGTTTCGTTATCTATGACGGTTTCTGCTAATATCATTTTTTCTTTAACGCATTCCTTCTTTAGGATATTTGTTATTGGAGGAATGTAGGGAATTTTACCAGCAAATTTTATTTCATTTTTTTGTTTATTTTTACTTTCAGTTAAAGATTTCTTAATATTTTCAAGTATATCATCTATGATCTTTTTCTTGTATCCAAATTTCATAGCAGTTCTTTTTATACAATTAACAACTTCATTGAAGTGATTAAAAAAGTTAAAGAACTAAAAACAACCGATTTTCTGATGATCAGTCTAGATATTGTTTCCCTATATCCAAATACTCCTGTTTATGAAGCAATTCAATTATTAGATCAGAAGTTCAAAGATGAAAAAAAAATACCTGAAGCACAAAGAATTAGTATTATCCAGGCATTGAAACTAGTAGCTGATAATAACTACTTCACATATAATAAAAAAATATACCGACAAAAACAAGGTGCACCAATGGGATCACCAATTTCGGGACTTCTTGCTGAAATATTACAAGACATAGAAAATAAACTCTTGGATTCATTCAATCAAAAACAACTAATACTATACGTAAGATACGTTGACGAAATCCTTATCTTCTGGAAGCAATCTGAAAAAGAACTTGAAACATTTGTAAAAAAATATAATAGTTTTTATCCAACAATACAAGTTACTATGGAAAAAGAAGTTAACAGACAACTACACTATTTAGACATTTCTTTATTCACGAGAAATAATATGATTGAATACGAAGTATATCAAAAACCAACTTTTACTCCAACGATAATTCCGATTGATTCAAATCATCTTTGGAAATATAAAAGGGCAGCTCTTCAATTTTACATAAGAAGAGCATTAACACATTCCTGTAATAAAAACAAAGAAAAGATAGAGATTAACTGGATAAAAAGAACTGCTATGAAATTTGGATACAAGAAAAAGATCATAGATGATGTACTTGAAAATACAAAGAAATCTTTAAATAAAAGTAAAAATAAACAAAAAATGAAATAAAATTTGCTGGTAAAATTCCCTACATTCCTCCAATAACAAATATTCTAAAGAAGGAAACCATCATAGATAACGAAACTATATTAAAACTACAGGAAATGAAAGAAGATAATGCTTGATAAAGCTGGAGTATATTCTATACTAACAAAATATTATACAGAAATAGAAAGAAATGAAAGAAATAAAGTATACATAGGAAGTACAAAAAGAAGGCTTAAGACCAGATTAAAAGAACATATATCCAATTGGAATAAAAAAGAAAACAAAACATCATTAATAAATCATTGTATTGAAAATGAAGCTTATCCTGATTGGTATGATGCAAAATTAATAACCTCACATAAAACTAAAAATCAAATATTAACCTCAGAAGCAGTAATGATTGAAAAAACTAAAGAAATAAATTGTAATAATAATGATCCAATGAGTCTACCGTACGCTTGGAAATATTTTATCGAAAAAGAAAATAACGCTAAAAAATATAATAAAAGACCTTATTAATTGTTTTCAACAAACGAATGGCAACACCAAATAATTTAGAATCAGAAATTCATATCATCCAATTATATTAAAACACGACTAAGAATGAGCATTAATACCAAAATAGCATGCGCAAAAGTACAACTGCCATGGAATGTCGGACGCCGCCAGTAAAATCGATGTAAGTGGCCGAGATACAACGTGTATGAGAAGTAGATCATAATACCCACTGAAGATGATTCCAAAAAGAAGGAATTGAAACTAGTTTGGGATATCGAGCCACGGAAAATGGAACATGCAACCATCATCTATAATAAGAAATTATAAGATCGAAGTTCAACTTGGAAGCTGATACCACAGGAAACGAAAAATCGTGCCTTCTTCGATAACAAGATGGCTTATTGCTGATTCAACGCATTACAATCAAGAGGTTCGAAAGTTCTTTTCTATTGTGTTAATTTCGTGAATCATGAGTTAAAAAACTGGAATAATGTTAATCATTTAATACATATTGTCTCTACATATTGGAGGACTTTGACAACTTACGATGCATATGACTGTACATATAAAAAATTTTCATATAAATTTGTAATCTTCATATAATAAAATTCTAAACTATCATAAGGAACATCAAAAAGGAATATTAGTGACAAGTTGAAATAAAAAATTTTTATTATATTGACGTTTTTCCCGTGCTTGAATTTCTGGTAACATGCGAAACAGTAGATGATATGGAAACTATTTTGTTGACATATAGTTAATAATCATAGGTATAGTAATCAAACAAATGTAGTACCTAAATCTATATCAGTTATTATTGTGCACTTTTACATAGTCACAGTTAATAGTAATCAACCAAAGGTAGCATAAAATAGTAAAACTATAGTACTAATCCAATTTATTGGCATAATGATTGTTTCCAAGTTTTTGCACATCTGCTAGAGGGCTTTTTCAAGGATGATAGAAAACTGCAAATGTGATATCTATACCCATATCAGTCACAGTTAGTAACTTCTGGTTGTGATAAATTTAAATACATGTAGGACTCTGTAAGCTACTTCAATGTTTTAATCTCCAAAAATATTCTGCGTGCACGCATTTGTGTGTGTGTGTGTGAGAGAGAGAGAGAGAGAGAGAGAGAGAGAGAGAGAGAGAGAGAGAGAAAGTTCTTATTAACTGAGTTAAAAGTCACTTGGGCTCCATGAATTATAAAAAAAAAGTTAGTTTGTCAGTTGGACATATTATACCTACAAATAGCTAAATTAGTAACATAAGTGTCTTCATATACATGTCAAAAGATTTGGTGAGGAAAACTTGCATCTGTTTGACTGGTTATATGTGTTGCTTATCTTTGCTATGCAGCATTAATATACCTCTGCAAAATTTGTAAGTTGCTTGTGTGGGAAATAAATGGAATACTTACAAAACATACTTCCATTTGTTTGAAGCAACTTGTGATCGTGCAGGTGGTGCCACCATAAGCCCCCTTCCCTCTAATTTGCTAGTCCTACTTTTTTTTTTTTTTCAAGATGTTGCCATTTTGGCATATTACATCTTGCTCAATGTAAACAGGTGTTTCAGTTGCAGTACTCAGTGGAGAGGTTACATTTTGGGTTAAACAACTGTAAAGGTCAATCGGAATTTGATGTCTAAACAGTATTTACAGTTTTTGAATATTGTTCATTAAAAAATTGAGAAAAGGGAAAAACAGAAAGCATACTTTTGCTAGTATTCAGGATGACAACCTAAGGAGGAACCTGCCCTGCTCTGACCAAATCATAGTGCTAAAATGTCATCTATGTGAAAGGGTAGACAGCTTGAAAGAGTTATAGTGGTGCAGCCTGCATAACCACACATTGTTCTTTTTCTGAAGGAAAAGGGACAAGAGAACTCTGAAATGTGTCATCCATGGATACCATCATTCCTCTGCACAAATCAAAACCAAAGAATTTCAGGATTCAACAGGGGTGAGTGTGTGCACTAAGACATTTCATAAGGAACTGCACAAGTTACATTTCCATGGCTGAGCTGCTGCATACAAGCCATTAATAACTCATAAGAATGCGAGTAAGTGAATTGCTTGGTGCAAAGCATGTCATCCATGGACCCTAGACTAGTGGAAACAAGTGTTATGTAGTCACAAATCACACTACACCATTTTTAAATCACCAATCTAATGGTTGTTGCTGGGTGTGGTATCTGCCAGAATGTGACATCCCAATTGTTAAATTTGGTGGTGGCAGTGTCTTGGTCTGGGAATGTTTCTCATCACATAGACTTTGACCATTGGTGGTTGTGATGGAAATATGAACGCCATAACGCCATGAAGTACCGGAACATTCTACAGAACGCTACATTGCCTACATTTTACCAGTCTTACGGAGATGGGCCATTCTTATTTTAGCAAGACAACTCTCCGTGCCATAAAGCACGCTCCATTTTGGCATTGTTTGAGGATATGGATGTACGGAATTTGGAGTGGCCAGCTCAAAGCCCTGACCTCAATCCTATACAGGCCCTTTGGGATGAACTTGAAGGTTGGATTTGGGCTAGAATGACACATCCAACTTCTCTGTCTGAACTAACACTGCTTTGTGGGAGGAATAGAACAATATACCTGTGACTACTTGCCAGAATCTCATTGAAAGTGTGCCATGTAGAGTGCACAATGTAATTGTGGACAAAGGTGGGCCGACTCCTTATTGATTTTGCCATAAATGCAGTATTGTATAAAAAGCATTGGTGTCCGGAGACTTATTCCCACATAGCGTTTGTATAAAGATCCAGTGGCTAAACAGCTTTGTAATCTATTGTAATGGCTAGGTGAACATTATTATTGTTATAACAAAATTTGCATGCATTTGCAGTTTTCTTCGTAATGACTCCAGTTTCAATTGAATGTGAACACTCATCTGTCAACACAAAAATGAAAAAATTCGAATGTGGTCAATAAAAGAGCCATGTCAAAATTGGAAATTGCCAAAATATTGAAGGTGAAAAAAGAAATGTACTTTTTACCATCATTAAGAACTGAGAATCGATTAGCTAGGGTCTCTAAATCAAGAATATGTTCAAGAGATCGCAAATTTCCTCTTCTGTAGGAAGAAGTAATCGATAGAAATATAAGGCAGATGCCAACAGCAATAACAGCATCTGATGTAGTTGAATTGTTGTGCAGTTTCTTTGAAGGAAGAGAAAAGAACTGAAAAGTATTTAGAAACCATCACAGAAATTAAAAAAAAAAAAAAACTTTAAAGGCAGCTCAGAAGCAATTCACTGAACAAACAAGTATTATGAAATTTTTCTCACAGCTGTAATATAGAATTATATCAGTTTCATTAGCTATTAATAAACATCTATCGGTATAAGTGTGGTTTTGATTACAGTAACAGTTTAAGAATTTTTATCAGATATTTTCTCAAAGAATCTGATAAAAATTGTGAAAGCAATTTTTGGATATTGTGACCCATTTTTGTTCTACAAAAAAAAAAAAAAAAAATAAACCTTTTCTGCCATCTAAAGTTTACCTAATGTATTTCTCTTGCATGGAAGATCTATTTTCCCATTGCTTAAGGAGTGCTTATCCTATCACAGTCATGCAAATAGCAGTGACAATTTTAGTAACCCACTAAAAATACTGTGGCACTTTTAGTGTACCATCAGAACATGAATATTGTTCCTAATTTATCCAATATTTGCTTTTTTTTTGTATTTTCTAATTCAGGATTATGCATTACTTTTGATATTGAATGTGTATACCCTAAAACCTTATAAAACAGGTGTGCCGTAAATCATTATTTCTTTTCATTTAAAAAATTGTATACTTTCTTTTGATGAATTTTTTTATGAATTTACGTATTACAATAAAACTTGCTGCATCCCTTGCATTTTCTTGCAAAAATTAAAAGACAATGATAGCTGATTTAAAAGTCTGACCACCAATCAGGCAATGCCAAGATCAGACACTGCTTTGATAACCGTAGTAAGCTATGTATTCTACCACTCTCCTGCCTAGTAAGAGCACAATTAGTCATTTTTGTGAACTTGCAAAGCTCCAATCTTTTAGGGAAGAGAGAAATTATATAAAAATTTAGAATCGGCATTTTGATTTATTTTCCTTCAGGAAAAAAAAACAAAGTTTAGGGAAAGAAGAAACATGAAAATTTCAATTGCCTGTTGGAATTTCTTAGTCACCTCAGGTAAGTGGCTATTTGTAAGCCTGTCTGTACTGCCTTGGTAGCTGGTCATGTAGCCATCATTGCAGTCATTCTGAATCGACTAGCTTTGAGACAAATTTAGGTCCTTTGCATGAATTTGAGCCTTTTTACCTTTATTAATCAGATTAATATGGACTTTCATTCCACAGGTTTTGTTTTAGTCTACAACCAGTCAGAAATTGTGACAACGTAGGTCATTATTCTACTCCTAATGTAGCGTTTTTTGACATTTACAGGCAGCTGTTCATTTCCCATTAAACCATGGCTTAAAATCCATATCCAGTGTTTTTCTAGTTTATCTTAAGACAGAAGTTCAGGATGTTATCTCAAATCCAGTATCTAGTGTTCCACTCTTACAAGAAACAGAGAAATACCATTATCTGGATCCAAATATTTAGGTGTAAAATACTGAAAAACATTTTTTCCTGGCACTTTTTATTAAATACCACTGTGCTAAAGATTAATATAGGCAAGCAGTAATTCCTTCACTTATCTACATTTTTGTGGTGTCTATGAGCATTGCAGTTGACATTTGCTGAATTGTTGCCTTTTTAAATTATTTCTTTTGCGAAATTTCATGAGACAACTCTAAGTGGTAGTCTTATATTAAAAACGTGCTTTAGATTAAACATAAATAATATCAAAAGGTATTCTATTAAAAACTGGAACAAAAAAGAAGAAAAAACCACACTTTTCCAACACTGCATTAATCATGAACAATATCCTGATTTCGAAAATATTAAATTACTAATTACCCACTCAAATGAAAAAGAATTAAGGATTTCTGAAAGCATTATAATCGGGAAAAAAAAAAAAAAAGATGATATATGCAATTTACATGACCCCCACTACCCTAAGATACAACTTGGAAGTCACTTCTAAAAAGAGAAAAAATGCATAAAAAAAAGACAAAAAAAGAACATTACAAAAAATCACCCCATTTAATAAAGGACTAAAAATAATACAACAGTTTATTTAAATAGACCTTCATTAAAAATCAAGAAGAATAAACTTACGACGAACATACCTATCAACTGATCCAATAGATGGCAGCACTTGAGGAGTAATCACTTTATGTGCCATGAAGACCGCAACCCTCCCTTCATTTCCCCGACATGCAACTCCTGCGACTACACGCGTGAAGAACCCTTGCGTAGATAATAGATGGTGTGAAGACGGTGCTCTGGGAGCACAGAAAGCACTTGCCATAATAGCGCAGAAGAGCTGTTATGTGAGCCGCGCGACCCCCGACCAGAATAACCTTTCCTTATGCATGTTTTAACTAATAGAAGAAATTTTAAATGTTTGATTGTACTATTGAATGAATGTTTAACTGAAAATATTCAACTAAAATATTTTATTTATAAAAAACTTTTAACTAACAAAAACCTGTAACACATTTCAACCTCTCTCGGGACGGGAGCACGTGCCTCATGGAGCAACAAAGGTGCAAAACACTTTTTTCAATAATAGGTAAAGAATACCTTTTGATATTATTTATATTTCTTTTGATTACAAAAAAAAAAAAGAAAGAAAAAAACTCTTTAATTTTGCATTCTGAAATCTGAAAGTTAAGACATTTGTTGAATTGGTAATGTGCATTAAAAGAAACCAGTTTTGTTGTGTTGCTTGTCCTCACTGTGCTTCTGAAGCTCATTAAATTATTTCAGTTTCACAAATCAGCCTTTGCTGATACTTTGTGTTATTTACCTCCTGTTGTTTTTCCTCCTCCTGTTTGTTCTTAGGAATTGCTAAAGATTTTGTTTATGCATTTGTTCTCTCAAATTATGTGTACTATCCTCAAATAAAGGAGGAGGCCTACAGCAGTTTGAATACCATATCATATACATGTATCATTGTGGCCCTCGCTTGATGTCTGTTGTCCAGGGTAAATGTAGGAATCAGTTACCTCTACATATTATTTGCATTTCATTCATAAATAGAAGAGGAATGCATTCATAACTATGCACATTAAACTTAGAGTACAAGGTATGAGTTTGCACGTCATCCCTATTCCAATCAGGGTAAAGACAAATGCCTTTAAATAGTAGTCTAAAATGTACTCACAATATGAGAATATTAGAAGTAAAAACACCCATAGGTGACATTTCCCATGCATTAGATTAGATTAACTTAACAGTGGGGCACATCAAACTGGTGGTTGGTTGAAGATAGTTTTGAAGCCTATACTACTTTTTGGTGAGGTTAGCAAATGTCTTGAAACAAATCTCAATCACATAAGGCTTAACTTCATGTTGTACACAGTGACTGTCATATTAGGCTTAAATAACATGGCTAAACCATAACACTGAAATTTCTAAAAGGATTAAAAATAAATTTCCACAGGAGAACATTGAAACAGTTGTCTATATCAGGTAACCAAGTATGCCATGAATTCTCTGAAAAAAAAATTCCAAAGCAAAGGGTAAAACCATAGCCTAGGTTTCACAACTGCAGTACATTTCGGTGTTAACATGTACCATCTGACTCAAGGCTAACACTCTACAGACATCATTCTTCTATGTGATACTGTAGCAAAGTGTCATAATGACTAGGTGGATCTGTTATCTGCATGTCTCATCATGTGCCACAGTATAACCATATGTCACTCAGGAATCTCAGCTCCTGCATGTTGTGCACTAGCTACATGATTAGTATTGATGTTATCATCATACATCACTATGTGTTCATGTCATTTTATTGCCTTCTGTTTCTTATTTCTATTTGATCTGTTTCACCCATCTACTAGTAATTTCCAGGGTAAAGGGAAATCAGTTGTGTTATTTCTATTGCAATTAAATTAAGTCCTTTTTTCATTTCTATACCAATTATTGTTGTGTTGGCATAATCTATATCTCAACTTATTTTGTTCTGTGCATGTAGACTTCCTTTTGGCCGTCTGAACTATTTCTAAATTGAATTGGGATCTTATAAACACCGGATTTATTAAGCAATCTGTTTGGTTCTCCATTCTTTAGGATAATATCTTTGTAGGTGACCACTGATGCACCAAAATCTTTATTCTCACACATACATTCCTATTTTAAGACTGTATTGATACATGGAATTAAAGGAATCTTCCACAATATGTGATCTCTTTCTTGATCTTAGGTTTTGGGCATTTAAATTCGTAAATTAACTTTTTAATTGTTGAAGCCTTATATCCAAAATTCTTAACAGTATTTAATATCCAAAGACATAGCTGTTTCCACGTTTTAGCACCACACAGCAACCAAAAAATTGTTATCCAGCCACTGCTAGGGAACCGAACCCCAGATCTCTCAATATCCAGCTGAGCACGTTAGCCTTACACCACGGTGGCCGACAATGCACGGCGCTATGTGTGTTTTTCGGTCAGCTTCTGATATCATAAATCAGTAAGATGGGCTCAGCTACGTCTCCATCTGGTGGGCATTAACGGCATTGGCTATATATTAATTATAGCAGTTAAATCCAAAGGGCAAGATCCAAAGTGAAAATCCTCCAAATATGTGGCGTCAGTGAATAAACAAAGACATCGCTCTTTCCATGTTTTAGCAACTTACAGCAACTGAAAAATTGTTATCCGGCCACTGCTGGGGATATAACTGCTATAATTAATATATAGCCAGTGCTGTTAATGTCCACCAGATGAAGATGTCTCAGTAGCTGAGCCCATCTTATGGGTTTATGATGTCAGATGCTGACAGAAAAACACACACAGCGCTGTGGATTGTTGGACACCGTGGTGTAAGGCAAACGCTCTCGGCTGGATATCGAGAGATCTGGGGTTTGTTTCCCCAGCAGTGGTCGGATAACAATTTTTCGGTTGCTGTGTGTTGCTAAAACGTGGAAAGAGCTATGTCTTTATATATTCACTGACGCCACGTATTTGGAGGATTTCCATTAAACATCCAATTAAATTCATCGTTTTTATACTTGTTGCTACTGCAATGTGTATGTGCTTTTCGTATAAAAAATCAAAAAGCTGCATCCTGAGGAATGAGTACAGGTTTGTATGATGGTTTATGATATATACAAAATTGAAATCTATCATGGCTTCTTTTTACCATGACATCCAGAAAGGGCAGGTCCTGATCTTCCTCCAATTCTGAGGTCAGTTGTATTGTAGGATAGGTACTGGAAAAAGCATTCTGTATATCACCAATATATCTGTGATTGGAAGAATTAACTATAAAGAAGGTGTCTTCTAGGTAGCAACAATAAAATAAGATATTTGTGCAAAATTGTGGTAACACTCTCCTTTCAGTATCCTGCATTATGATCTCAGCAAACAAAGAAGAAAGGGGGTCCCCATTGGGCACCATATTTTTGTTTGTAAATTTTATTGTCATGTAATTTTTGCTATATTTGTTGACCTTGAGGTCCAGGTGTTCCATGCCGAAGCTCAGCCTTGTATTTTAGTCATCCCCAGTTGACTGTCCATACCCTTTAATTTCCCCATTGTATGTACATATACATATTCGAAACAGCATTCTAGAACAATTCAAGATAAATGTTACTTTCCCACCGTTTGAGGCAGACATCCAACTTCACCCTCCTCTCTCCCTATCTTTCCCTCAAAGGAACAGTCAGCAGAAACCCAAAGCCTCTTTCCAGAATAACGGAGGCATTGTTGTCCATCAGAACACGCATCAAAGTTGATGACCGGCTTCCTCAAGAGAAAAGAGAAGCGTTTCCCTTTTCAGCTGATGACGTCGCTATTCTCCCTTGTGCTGGTGATCTCCGCAGACCCCCGCACGGGGATAACTGGTTTTCCAGTTATTTGGGGAGCGGCGCCCCCACGGCCCGAGCTGACCTTGTGACTGGTCAACATCTGATGTCATGCCACCGCTTGTTTTTTGTTTTGGTGTTTGCAGGGACGGCTGTTCATCCAGCTGTTGGGGAGTTGCGGCCCCACGATCCCTAGCTGGTCTTGTGTCTCGCTTTTTCGTTTTTATTTATTTTCTCCACTGGCTAGTTGCTCGTGTTGTATTCTCTACCTAATCGCTACCACGTTATGTACTAACACCCCGGCCTTGTGGTTTTGTTACCCTCCACCACTAACTGATTTATATTAACCGCTCAGTTCGTAGGTTGCTGAGATTCAGTTTAGGTTCCCTGCCAGGATTTGTCTTCTTTAGATTTCTTTTTTTCCTTTTAGCTGGTTTGGGTACTAGACCTACCTGCATGTTTGCCGCGTGCGGAGACCCGTGAGGCGGAAATGGGATGTCTGGCGGCTGAGGTCGCAGGAGACCGGATAAAGTGCCTCCTGTGTACCAACACTCCTCTTCGACCCCGGCTTCGCTGTAAACGGGAGGCTAGAGACTAACCCACCTCTAGTCAGAAGTCATGTACCAAGTTGTGTACCGGGCTTTAGCGGCTTTTTTGTCGTATGGCACGGCAGGGTGAGCCCGAGGGCTGTGGGATCATGCCAAAGGCGTTGGCATGACGGTACCAGGAGGCCGAAGTGTCCGCCGAGTGCGTGTGATCACAGCCAACGGACTATATCTGCAACGTATAAGCTCCAGAACTGTGTCCAGCGTCATTTTCTCGGCTTGCGGACCTCCAGTTCTCCCTTGTAGGACTCGGTGGTGGGTGGAATAGTTTGCAGACGAATCTTCCTCCTTTTTTCCATGGGCAAAAACAAAAAGAGCAACTCCAAATTTAAGTCACCTGAGGAAATGTTTGTTGACAACGACTCTCCTTCGTCTTCTCAACCTACCAAGTCTCATACCCTTAAACGGGCTTTAGAACTTGACCTGGACCAAGAATGTGGAACCTCTTCTTCGGCAGCTGTACCAGTCGCTCCGAAGCGTCGTCTCCCCTCGATTGCTGTGACTACGCATGCTACATACTTACTTGTAGAATCCATCGATCCGAATGAGAGACTGTCCACCAGATCTCCATTTTTTATTTCTAAAGCTTTGGACGCTGCGGTTGGCCCCTTGAAGTCTGTGAGGAAGCTTCGCTCTGGGGACCTGCTTGTTCAAACTTGCAGTGTTTCTCAGAGTAACACTCTTCTGCTCCTTACTAGTCTTCAAGGCATTCCTGTCAAAGTGGCACCTCACCCGTTTCTTAACACCTCTCGGGGTGTTATTTCGGAATTTGATCTCTTGCCATGCAGTGAAGAAGAATTGGTGACTGAACTTGCAGATCAAGGTGTTATTGCTGCACGTCGTATGATGTTCCGGCGCGATGGTTCTTTGATTAAGTCTAAAAATGTGATCTTGACTTTTAACTCCCCGAAAGTTCCGGTCGAAATAAAGGCTGGCTACTTGGTCTGTGGAGTTCGCCCGTACATTCCCAGTCCTCTGCGCTGTTTCAGGTGCCAGAGGTACGGGCATTCCCAACGTTTCTGTAAGAGTTCCGCTCGTTGCGCTAATTGTGGCTCCAGTGAACATGACGGGGAAGGTTGCACTTCTGCGGCCTCCTGTGTTAACTGTGGTGAGGCCCATGCAGCTTACTCCCGCACCTGTATGAAATGGAAGGACGAGATGGCGATCCAGCGCCTTAAGACCCTGGAAGGCCTCTCGTACCCTGCTGCCAAGGCCAAGTTGGGTATACCCACTACCCGACAGCGTACTTTTGCCGCAGTCGTTCAGTCTCTGCCACAACCCGTGCAGCCCTTTGTTCCGCGCCCTGTAGCTCTCGCCGCCCTTGCCAAGCGATCTACAGCTGACCAATCGACACAGGTGTTTTTCCCCGAGCTCCAGATTTTTCGAATACCTGGTTCTGGGCCTTCTCTTTTGCAGCCGACCGTCTCTTCCAGTTTCCAGCCGAAAATCTGCACGTGCGGCAGACCCGGCCCTCAATCCGCAAAGGTGTGCTGTGTCCATCCCACTGTCGCGGTCCGCCTGACCACCACTGAAACTGTCTCGGCCTCAGCGAGGTCCCCACCTTCAACCAACATTATAGAGGAACTTGGGGGGAGGAGAGTGACAGTTCGTCCCCAGCCTCAACCAACATTGCAGAGGAACATGGGGAGGAGGAGAGTGACGGTTCGTCCCTGCCCTCTGCCAGCGTTGCAGAGGAGTGTGGGGGAGGAGAGTGACGGTTCGTCACCCTCCTGGTGAATCATCCTTTGTGTAGTTGTGTTTCCTGATCATACTTATAATAATTATTTAATACGTACATAAATTTTTATATAAACCTCATTAACTAACTTGTCTTCACAGCTTTCATCATCCTCTTTTCCAGCTTTTACCACGCCTGTCTGCTCTTCATCATTTTCCCCGCTTTTAAAAATCTGTAGCTGATAGTTCTTTGTCTGGCGCTCTTTGGCCAAACCTGGCCCTTGCGCCAATAAAATCAACCAACCAACCAACCATCTCCGCAGACCCACTTTTGGAAGAAAGCCAAAAAATCTTCACCACACTATTCCTTGATCATTGGTGAGGCGTCATAGGCTGGTCAGGAATACTCGCGACTTCCCTATGAAGAGAGGAAGAAAGCGTACGGAGACCCACTTCATTGCGGAAAATTAGGTCAATCACTTTGTTTCATTGGTCGGTGCTCTGTGGTTCACGTTTATTACGCGGTGCTGCAAAAATCTTGCGTGTAATGTCAAAAAGATCAGGATGCAGGTGGACGCAAGAGGAAACATCTATCTTAAAGCATCCAGAAAAAGGTCGAACTGTTGAAAAAGCTGGACAGCGGTACATCAGTAAAGAAATTGATCGAAGAATATGGAATTGGAAAATCCACAATTTACGATCTCATAAAACAAAAGGCATCAATATTAACGTTTTTTGTGGACAGTGATGTGCCTAGTCTAATGAGCCAGTGAAAAACTTTATATCAATCAAAGAATGTGGATGCAGACACAATTTCAATGGAATGGATAAGGCAGTGGTGTAGCGAAAGGGTACCTCTGGATTGCTCCATAATTATGGCCCAGGCCAGATTTTTTCACGAGGAACTCTCAATTCAAGCATCTTGTGATTATTCAGCGGGTTGCTTCAATAAATTTAAGAAGCGTTGTGGTTTAAGACTTCTGAGTATTTGCAGTGAACAGGCTTCTGCTGACCACGAAAGTGCAGAATTTTTGTGGAAGAATTTGCAGATATGATTTTGAATGAAAAGTTATAGTTAGAACAGGTCTATAATGTGGACGGAACTTCCCTATTTTGGAGATACATCCCAAGGAAAACATTTGTTACAGTAGAAGAGATGGCACCCTCCAGTGTAAAGGACTCAAAAGAACATCTCGCAGTTCCTGCATGTGCCAACGCAGCTAGAACTCGCAAATGGTTGGTGATCGGAAAAAGTACTAGGCCCAGATGCTTTAAAGGTGTAAGTTTTTCCTGCGATTTACAAGGCGAATAAACAGGGCTGGATCACAAGAGAATTTTGCATAAATTGGTTCCAAAACCATTTTGTACCTGAAGCCAGGGCGCATTGTAAGTCTGTTGGTTTGCTCGATGACGGCAAAATTTTACTAACTTTGGATAACTGCCCAGCGCATCCTGATGTGGAGCTTCTCGTGAAGGATAATATATGCGTTGCCTACTTGCCACCTAACTGCACCTCGCTTCTTCAGCCGATGGATCAGGGCATATTTTGCTCATTAAAATGCCACTACAAATCAGCTTTTATTCGAAAGTTACTGAAAGCTTGCAATAACGGGACTGGTATCAAGCAGTTTCAAAAAGAATTCAACATTAGAGATGCCCTTTTGAATATTACGAGTTCCTGGGATTCGGTATCTCAAGACACCTTGATGAATGACTGGCACAATCTTTGGCCATCTACGATCATACTCGACAAAGAAGAGGCCGAACAGGACTTCAGCGGCTTCCACATTTCACAGGAAAAGGTAATCCTACAGGATTTATTGTGCTATGCAAAAGGATTGCCGTGTGAAAAAGCTAGGCTCTTCGATGAAGAGGCCGTAGAAAAATGTGTGAACATCGACAACGATGCTCCAGTTGCTTTGAAACTCACTGATTGTGAGATAATTCAAATGGTCATGAATCATGAAGAGGACAATAAATCAGATACAAGTGATGAAAGTGACGGCGACAAAAAAATTTCCATTGAAAGGTGTATACATCTTACTGAAGAATTGATACGAGGGATGGAACAAAAGAAATTCTTCACAGAACAGCACATCTTGTCTGTTTATAAAATAAAAGAAGTGTTGCTAACAGAACGGCCAAAACATATGAAGCAATTAAAATTAAAAGATGTTTTCAAATCTTACACATTAAAGATAAAATACATAATCATTCTAGGAATGTAATTAAAAAAATTGGCTATACACATATTTCTTAATTTAGTCTCATTTTCTTTTACTGTTTTTATTGTTTAGACCTTTTATTTCTTATAACTTGATCGCAGTTTCGTGAGTTCACGTGCGAGCGGAGTGGAGTCTGCTGCATATTTACATGAACAATACAGCTTTTTATTCGGAGAAATACGAACAGCGGTGACTAGGGGGGGGGGTAATGGTTCTGAAAACCGGAAAAATCCAGAAACCGGACTGCAGCTGGCCTGGACCTGTCTGGATAATCTGTTTGATACTGTATTTCTTTCTAGGTAAATCAAAGGGAAATTGTTGTTTGGAACAATAAGTCATAGGGGTTCATTAGCATTGTGGGTTGAAATTACCGACGATATTCTCAAGAAATGGGATATAACTCTCGATATTTTTTAACTGAGAAGGTGGGGAAAATTTAATGTATCTATGTAATGCAGTATTTTGTAATTGAGATAGTTCAACAGATAGCTTGTGAGGATAATCTGATGGAGATTCTGTAAAAGTTCTAGATTGGCATGGATTAATATACTGTATAAGCCAGTCTAACTTCCCAAAAGATCTCCTTAATAACACTTCCTGGTTGAAAATAATCACTCAAAATATTCTTAGTTCTTCATCAGTGGTTGTACCTGGTTGATCTGTATTGGTGCAGTATTGTTTTGTAAGTCTTAAGTAGTTAAAACAACCTCTGTTTAACATATAGATGAAACTTCTTTTAACTTTAATTTGTACTCCCAGTCTTTTTTGTTTGCAAGTCCTAAAGATATCATAATTTTTCATATCAATAGGGTAATTCATGATTTTAAGTTAGTTGGGAGTTGCATTACAGTCATGGTAGTTAAGGAGGAACTGTAATTTAAATACCTCATGCAGGGTTGCCAACTACTCTGAATTTTGTGGAGCTTCTTTGGAAAAACACTAAAACTCTGCAGCTTCGCAAAGTTGTTGTTTTGCTCCGGAAATTGAGTCATAATCCGTAAAATACGTAAAATCCTCTTAATTGAGCATTAAGCAAAAAAAAAAATTGGAGATTTTCCCCATCTTATTACCATATTTACCAGCGTATAAGTTGTGGACTTTTAGAACAAAAATGTTAGATTTCAGCTATATTCGTAGTATAAGTCGACCCCCTCCTTCCCCATTTCGCCAAACATATCCCTTCATTAAAATTATGTGCGCACTGCCCTTATTTTTATGTGGATGAAAATCAGATGTTTAATCTTACATCTCCTGCAGTCTCCATACTGAGGATCCATGATGACTTAGTTCTGTTAACTGCTAGTTCAACATTGGGAGGAGTGGGTGATAGCTTTCAAGTGTTTTAGTGAACTGGGAGGGGGGATCAGGACTGTTTGTGTTCTGGCAATTTTCCATACCCAGAATTCTGGATGTTTTGCTTTAAAGACATTTTAAGACTTAAATTTTGAGATCTAATAAGCGACAAAGCAAACAAAAGAAAAAAAGCATTTAAAACGATTCATGGCAAAAGTATTTGCTAAAAAAAATATCTTTTCACCAATGAATTAATGTGACAATAATAATCTTTTCTTTGCCGATGCATCTGACTCGAGCTTGATGCCTGAAGTCTCGACATGAAGCCGGCAGTTCGTGCTGTGATTTCCCGTTCTGTGGGAAGGGCATGCGCATAAATTCTCAGTCATTTCGTCAGCGCTTCTGCTCCTCAATGCAAAAAAAAAAAAAAAAAAAAAATGGTTTTTTGCTCTGATGGGTTAAGTGGGATTGGAACTTGAAGATGGTGAGGGGAGCGAGTTACAGCAAATAAAGTATGTCACTCACGCGTTTGCACCTACGTGCGGGAGCAGCCTTCCTCATTGTATTAGTAAGTCAGTGGCGGAGAAGATGTCTTTGTTGCCCTGCTGAAACCTTTGTGGTTCTTTGTTTAGACAAAAGTGATGGGTTTTGTGTGTGTGTGTGTGTGTGTGTTTTTAGGTATTTGAAAGATTACACGATTTCAGTTTAAGTTAAGTTCGTCATCAACGATGAAGTTTTTAACCAAAACTGACGATCTCAAGACAGAGGCCTCAGTCAAAAATAAATTCTGGTGGGATTGGCTAGAAGGAGAAAGCTGGGATATGGTGTCGGAAAATTGATACAGCTGGTTCATGTTTCTGCATATCTTGCAACATCTCCATTCGTTATAATAGTGGAGGTGTTAAATCATTGATAAACCACTCTGCTTCTGAGTCCCATTGACAAGCCTGTTCTTCAGTGAGAGGAACCCAAGTTTTGAATTCTGCATATGCCAGTTTGAAAGAAAGTCTGTGTGATGGCAGTAGAACTATTGACCTTGCTACAAGAAAAGCGAGGTCAGAGGCTCTTCTGTGCTCTTTCATTGCAGAACATTCTCTGTCATTTGCTGTTCAGCTTGCTAAAACCTTAGCACAGGATGTGACTTCATTAAATATATTGCAACTGAGTTGCATTGCTACATCATACAAGCTGAAGTATGGAGTTGTAAAAACCATTAAAGATAAACAGTTATCCCAGTTAAGACGTAAATTTTCTCTGAATATTGATGAGAGTACTAATAAAGCCTCAGAATCTGTGTTAGCAGTATTAGTATGGTATTACTTCCAAGGGCTGAATAAAGTTGTTTTGAGACAAATGGCCTCAGTAAAGTTCCCTGCATGCAATTCAGAAACAATCTATTTGGCAGTGGTTTCTTTAATAGAAGAAAATGGCATTCCATGGCAGAATTTACTAAGTATAATGATGGACTCCTGTAACACTATGCGTGGAAGAAAAAATGGAGTGGACGTGAAGATCAAAAGTCAAAAAGCTTCTCATCTTTTAAATATAGATGGGGACACCTGCCACACAGCAAACAACTGTGCAAAAAGGTTTTGCTATAATATCCTTAAGCATGTTGAAATACTTTGTGGTAAAATTTATTTTGATCTTAAAACTGCTGATAAGAGAGAAGTATTTTTTGAACTGTGTACCCTGATAAATTTGAAAAATTTGAAGCCCCTTTCCAGACCTGAGCATAGATGAATTTATGTCCTCATAGTGTTGGATCACATTGTGTATTTGTGGGATGCCCTACTTTTATTTTATTTTTCTTGGATAGCACCATCTGATTCACACTTGTACCCACAAGACATTGAAGTCATTTTCCAGAAGAAAGTGCTGTCAGATGCAGAAATTTCCACAGTTAAAAAGGTTCAATCTACTTTAAAAAGTAAATCCTTAACATCTGATGGAAAAGCTAGAAAGCAGAATATTATTCAGAAGCTTTTTGTGGAACAAAGAAAGACCATGCTTTATATTGAAGCATATAGATATGTACTGCCTCATTTTAACAAATATATTAAGCAATTTCAAAGTAAAATGTAGGTCTTCATGAGTTGCATGTACAACTCTTTAACCTCACAAAAGAGTTTCTAGTATTTTTTATGAGACATGAGGTAATTTCAAGTTGCAAAACATATAAAGACATACTGAAACTTGATGTGCAAGACAAAAATTTGCAATCGTCTGACAAATTCATTTACTGGAGAAGCATCCAAAATCATAAGTAAATCCTCAAAAGGAGACCACACTGAAAAATTTCAAAGGTGTTTTGAGGGAGGCATATATATTATGTGCTCAATACATGGTAGCCAAATTGCCACTGAAGAACTCCTTATTTGTGAACTTCACTGGACTGAACCCATCATTATGAGGTGAAACTACAACATTTGCCTCACTAATGAGGTTGGCAGATGATTGCCAAATGTTGTATCGCAAGAAGAGAAATACTGCCTGGATTTAGAGCTTCGTAGTTATCAGATTGATAGCTGCCTAGATGAAATTGGAGCCAGTTGTCAAGATATTGGTATTTACTGGAGAACAGTATTTAATTTGCATGCAGCAGGTAATATTAAGTATCCGATTTTATCAAAGATGGTTAAAGCTGTATTATCTTGTTTTCATGGGCCATTAGTTGAAGGTGTTTTCAACTTCATGGGGGATATTGTTAGCTCAAAGAGAACATCTCTTAGTATTGAAGCTTTGGATTCAATGCAAACTGTCAAATACTATTTACTGTCATTAAATTCATCCAGTTGTCAAGTTTTTGGTTCTAAAAATCCACATGAAGATCCATCAAGCAAGGATTTCACTGTGAAACTTATGAATAGATGGGCTTCATACCAACAGTCACTGAATGAAACAGAAAACAAACATAGAACAAACATGAGCCTTCTACCAGTGGTTTAAATGGAGTACATGCTACAGTTCGGCCTCCAAATCCTGTTGAAGCAATTGTAACGGCTACTTGTAATAGTAAAGGTTCTTCTTCCTCTTCGGTACACAAACAAGACACTGCAAATGAAGGATGTTGTAAACGTAAGCATCAGCCTGATAACTTCTCCGCTAAAAAACAAATGAAGATTGCACAATTTTTTAAGAAATAGTGTTATTTTATTAGTAAATATAACTTTAAAATAACACCACACCAGACTGATATGTTTTTTTTTAAATTAAGAAATGGAACTTTAGATCAACATCCAATTTGCTAAATGTACTGTTATTTTATTAGTAAATAGAACTTTAGATCAATACCACCTGACAAACTGAACGACTAAAGTTTCCGTTAAAAAAAGATCAATATCCTATGAAAAAGAGTGGTTGCCCTTCTAGTAACATAAAAACTTGACTGCAGATTTTCTTGTTTTATTTATTTGCCAAATGGATAATTTTACAATTGGAAAAAAAGGCAAAACTTTTTTAAAAGGTATGTTGTGTGTAATTGGTTTATTTTATACAAATGCAAAATTTTTATTAACATTCTTAGTGTGGTATATGTTAAAGACAATATCATGTAGTTGTTGAAATCAAAGTTACTTAAATTTCACTGAAGGAATTCATTTTTTTAGCAACAAATTAATACTGCAAGCTCAACCCCAAAATAATTTACTGTTGTGAGCAAAAGGCATAGGTAGGTAGTAAGTACTTTCCAAAGTGAAGCCATTTTATCTTTCGAAGTATCGGTAGCAGCTTTGCTCATAAGTATAATAATTACAGGTACTAATAGTAAGTGAAATAATTTTGTTGTTTACTTTTTGCGTTTCAATTCGATTTCGGTAATTAGAGGTATTTATATTTAACTTCTTACCTCTTCCGTGAGTCTGTGTACGGGCCCTCCAGCAATCCAACAACTTCTTTGGGTATGATGCACATGGTCGTATACACAATAACATATTCCAAGAGAATTGCACATCAAAGGTATACTTGATGAAACTAATTTATTGCAAATCATTTTATATGAATTAGGTGTAAATACACAAACACTCGCACACACTGAATATTTCGTCGTTTGTCTTTCGCGTCATAAGTCTTAACATCAGTTTTCATATTGCGACCTCTCCCATATTTCCCACGCGTCTTCACATGTCCACAATTTTCTCACGTCTGGCGTTCGCCTCCTCCGCTATGCCCTCTGTCGGCGAAGTCCCAACATCCTCCGGCCCCAAAGAATTGGGTTCAGTCTTTTCTAAGTCCAGCTCCAGAGGGTAAAGGTGTTGTACTGGTCTTTTGATCAATGTTCCGTTAGACAGTCTCACAGTACATGAACATACTTTTCCGTCGCGTCCGTCATGAACTTGGCTAATGATACCGGTTTTCCACATCAGTTTAGGTAATCTTTCATCTCTTATATGAACTATGGAATCCTTTATCACTTCTAAGCCCCTTTTGGCAATTTTCATCTGGCGTGCTGATTTCAATTCCAGAAGATATTCTTGTCACCATCTTCTCCACAGTCTCTCCATAACTAGTGCTCTGTGTTTGTATTTCCTTGTAAGGTCACTCCCTTTAAATTCCTCAGAACTTGGTTTCCCATCAGGAATTGACGTCAATCTTCTACCAATTAAGAAATGCCCTGGTGAGAGTGGTTCTGGCTCTCCTGGTTCGCTATATACAAATGTCAACAGAAAGTTGCAAGCTGTTAAATCAGATACCAATTCCAGATGTACAGCACGAGTAAATGCACAGGTAAATAAGGCGATGTAAATCTTCTTATTTTCATTCTTAGTGAATAATGGTCCTGCAAAGTCCACTCCACATATTTCAAAAGGAGAAACTTCCTTTAATCTGCCCAGTGGTAAGGGTGCCATATCTTGGTCGAAAGGTTTGTTTTAAATTTCCAGCAGTTGAAACAACTATGTTTAACGCTTTTCACTCTTTGCCGTCCCCGTAGAATCCAGTACCTTTCTCTGATTTGTGCTAAAGTCTCCGCAACTCCACCATGCCCTACCCTTATATGACTTCACTTAATTAATAAGTCTGACAAATAACTATTGGTTGACAAAATTACTGGATGAACTTGGTCATAGTTTAAGTCTGCATTCTGTAGTCTTCCCCAACTCTCATTAAGCAGTCTTCATCCAGAAATGGATTAAACATGTAGATTTTCAAATCGGAAGAAATGTCGTGTTCACAGTTCAAAGCATTTACTTCGTTTGGAAAACACTCTCTCTGGTATTGCTTAACCCAATAAATTTCTGCTGAGTTTAATTCTTCAACTGTCAGAACTCCTGATCTTTTTGAGTCTTTATTTCGGACATTATATAAAAATCTTGGAATCCATGCTGTCACAAGCACAGTTTTCAATTCACTGTTTTTTCTAATATCAAAACTAGAAGTCTTCCCTTCGTCCGTTACACAGCTTACTTGAAGGGTCTCTTTACTCTTTCGTTTTCTTTTTTCCCTTGCATTGTCGTCTGTAGACAAGTCAGCTGGTAATTTTGGCCAAGATGTTTCCTAATCTAATTAACCATTCTAGGCCATTCCACCAATGACTAATACCTTTGATTGTTCTAATCTTCTCTCCTCTGGTGAGTAATTCTGCAGGATTCTCTTTTCCTGGGCAGTATGCCCATGGTAACGGATCGGACTTCCCTTGTATTTCTTTTATCCTATTTTGCATCTTCACATGTCCGTAATTTTCTCACGTCTGGCATTAGCCTCCTCCGCTGCGCCCTCTGTCGGCGAAGTCCCAACAGGGGGTATCCACACATGTTCAATTATGTCTCGAGTTTATGCATTTGCGCCGTTGGGAGACGCCGATGATTTTTAGGGTTTCATGCCTTGCCTTGCAAACACCTCTGGGAGATGGATGGCAGAAAAGGGGAGGGTGATATTGGGTGTGAATTATGAATAGAATGTCTTACGCAGGGACGGGGTGTCGGTTGATGAATGTCAAACAACTCCCGCACTACAAACCCCAGTGCCGCACGCTGGTGAAATAAAAAAAAGGGGGGGGGGTCATATACGTTCGTATGATGTTTACCGTGATGCGATTACTGTACCCAAAACAATGATAAAATTAATTCAGCTTCAAAGAAATGTGCCGTCTGCTGGATTTAATAAGTGATCGGCACTTTTAATGTGCAATTGTGTTCACCACTTCAAGCTTACTTAGCATTAGTTTTTTTTTTTTTTTGTTTGAGGGGGACATTACCCAGCTAAAATTTCTAGCCGCCCACTGCCAAAAAAAAAATTCTGGGGAGAACACTTAATGTTATATAAAAATGAGTGTTAATAATATGAAAAATCGATGTATCAAAATTTTTGCACAAAAGTTTTCAGGTGGTATTTTACCCTCGCCGTATAAGTCGACCTTGTTTTTTTTTAATACTTTCCCAATTTATGACCTGGACTTATACGCCGGTAAATACAGTAACTCCGTAAGGTTCTCTAATCGGCAGCATTACGATAACCTGAAGTGAAAAGCGACCCGATGATAAGTTCCGGCCAGGCAAAATTTCCTCCTTTTGACGCATGCACATATTGCATGGGAGAAGGAATGAGACGAAAACCGGTTTCCCCATATTTAGAAGTAGCTTGGAAGGTGTTGTATGGTGCTAGCATTTGTTGTGATTTATTTCAGGTTTGTTATCTGTTTCCTAAATTTAAATAGGGAGAAATGTCTGCTGGGAAAATAAAACATTCCCAGTGTTTCAGGAACGATTATGAAACCACATGGTAGGTATTAAAGCTGTCAAAAAGGTCGCAAATCATGCGTTTTGTGCTGCATGTTGCTTGGATTTTTCAATTGCATATGGTGGAAAGGCACCTGGAGAATCAAAGGCATGCTATGAATGCTAAAATGAAGCACGCTAATCAGATCCTGGATTCTATGATACCGATGCTGGAATCAAGTTTCAATGTGTTAAGAGCTGAAGCTTTTTTCACCAAGTTCTTAATGGAACATAACTGCCCTTTAGCAATATCAGACCATGCTGGACCTCTATTTTAAAAAAAATGTTTCCGGATTCAAAAATCGTGAAGGAATATGCCTGTGCACGCACGAAAACGACATCTATTGTAAAACGTTTCTCTGCTATGACACAAGACATTTTAATTGGAAAACTAAAATAAAAGAAATTCAGTTTGGCAACTGATGGGAGCAACTCTGCAGAACACAAGTCATTTCCAATTGTTGTCACGTACTATGAGGATGATATTGGAAAAATAGTGACATCGTTATTGTCATTGCCTCGTTTAGTAGACGATTCCACTGGGGAAAATATTTTCAATATGTTGAGCGGTGAATTGGAAAAGAAAATGATACCATGGGGTAACTGTGTCTCCTTTTGTGCAAATAATGCATATGTGATGATGGGGCAGTTCAAAGGGGTTAGCTCATATATAAAGGAAGCTAGCCCAAATGTAATTATTCATGGCTGTGCATGTCACTTAATTCATTTGACTGCACAGCATGCAGCCAAAGAATTGGATTACTATAATATTGAAGAGTTTTTAGTGGACGTTTATTATTATTTCAAAAAAGTTGTAAACACCTGCAACTTCTGCAGTTTTGTCAGAGTGTGTGTGGACTAGAACAGCACAAAATTCTAAAATATGGCTCTACTAGGTGGCTTTCATTGGGATGTGTCATTGATAGATTTTTGGAACAGTAATATGCTCTCCACGAGTATTTTTGTGAAGAAGAAAAAGGTAAATCTCCCACATTCTTTAAAGTTAAAAAAACGTTTTGAAACTCCTGCAACAAAGCTGTATGTATTGTTTCTTTAAGTAACTATCCCCATATTTAATAAAGCCAATTTATTGATGCAGAGTGATACACCCATGACACATGTGTATCATCGAGAAATTACATCACTTTTAACTGAATTATTAGCTAGATGCATTAAGCCAGCAGTATTTGCAGCAGCAGACTGTGCATAATATAGCTTTTGGTGACAAAAAGAATCAAAAGTCAGATGATGAACTGGTAATAGGAGCTAAAACTTGTCAGTTTTTGAATAGTCCCAATATTTTAAATTATGTAAAAGAAAAATTCTATAGCTGTGTACGGAAATATTTCCATAAAGGATGTACATATATTTTGAAAAAATTTCCACTGCAAGACAAGCTATATGAACATGCATCAATTGCAGGTATAAAACTGAAAGAAAAGCACAAAATTTCTTCTCAGTATTTTTTCTTAGATTTATTTGTGTATTCAGATGAGGTATACATGACTGTGTTTCACTCGTTTTATATGTTTGATATATATTCCTAATTTCTAAAGGAGTGATAAGTTAATTTTTGCAACATAACTATTGTGGCATTACTATTTTTATTTTCATTTTATTGATAGTATCTCTCTATGCATCATAACCTTTCCTTTTCTTTACTTCGCAGATTATACTGGAGAGGTTTGCCCCTCCCCTCCAGTGAATCCCTGCACTCCAGCCTCTGGAGATGGGAAACCCTTCTTCACCAAGTTACTTCTTTCCTCTGGTAAACTCTTTTCACCTATGTAGGTCTGCAATGTTAGTGTGATTCCAAGTCACAGTTAAGTAGTAGAATTTGTTGTATGTTGGGCCACATGCAAATAAAGAATACTTTTGCTATTTCACGAAGCATATTCTTATGATTTCTGTGAACTCGTATAAAAAAACAAGATAGGTTGTGTTGCACAAATAAGTAGATCCTGTTCATGTTTTCTGTCAGGTTTGAATTACTTCTGCTAAAATTCCCAATTTGTTCACTGTACTCCTTAATGAAAATTCAGTGTAATCACTGAACAGATGTATTGGGACAGTAGATAAATATCTCCTAGTCATGCACCTGGTGACACTTGTTCCTCATCCCTCTCCCACTAAAAATGTAAAAAAAAATAAAAATATATTAATAGCTAGCTGGTGTTGGTAATTTTAATAGATATGTGAAAGCCATTTTTCACAACTTTTTAATTATATATGAATTTAACTAATACTATTTTTAATGCCAATTAAAATGGTTAAATTATCAACTTCACTAAGAAATTTTATACACTGCCCTACCATTAGAATCCAGGCACCTGCATGTCTGCAAATAATATTTATTTACAGAAAATGTAGTATTGTGTGCTGAAAATTTTGGCACTATATCTACAACTTTTTTTTTCTTTTTTTTTTTTTTTTGCAAATGTTGACCTATGACAGCTTCTAGTGTCCTACTTTTTTTATTTTTAATGTCTGCCGAAATGTTCTGAATGTTCTGCCATTATTAGGCCTTCATATCAGTGACCAGTTCAGCATTGTTTGTTGGGTGGTCTCATCTTGCATGCATCCAATGATCCAGTTCAACCCCCAGAGATTATAAAATTCAGGTCAAGATTCTGGGCTGGCCAGTCCAACTTCTTAACACCCATGTTCTAAATAAAAAAAAAAAAAAAAAAACTAACAACACGAGCAGTATGACGTGGTGCATTGTCATGTTGATAAGAGGTATGGGCCTTTTCCTAAGTGCTGACATTACATTGGTAGGGCATAATTGTTTAGGTGCAGGCGCAGGATTCCTAGAATTATCCTAAACAACTTATGGGCCCAAGTTAAACCACAAAAAACAGCACTGTTCAGTTTTGCTGCCTCCACCAAACTCTGTTGTCAGAACGATACAGTCTGGAAGCTGCCTTCTTCTCATCATTCACCACAGCCAAGAATTACCATCAGAATGGTAAAGTGCGTACCATGACTCATCAGTCCAAAGCACTTTTCCGTTGGTCTACAGTACAAGATATACACACCACGCTGATCAGCATGTGGTATTAGTCAAAGTGATTAACAACTTGTGAATGGCTATTTGTCTGTGGTAACCCATTGTGTTCATTGTACTGGTGTTAACAGGAGTCCGAGTTGTATAGTCATATTCTGTTAGTTTTAGAGACTTTACCAGGTTGTTTCTTTGCAGATTCAGCCTCGGTACATTTCCATTTTCACAATACCATCAACCTAGGTATATTCAATACCACTGAAATGTCACGTACAGAGTGATTGCTATTCTGGTACCCTATTTTCAATCCTTGCTGGAAATAAAATAACTCAAGTGATTGAGGCACTTTGCATTCATAGTCCTGCCATCATCTTATCATATCATAGCCCTATAAACATATTTATGGTTGGGTCTATGGCATGGTGTTTGCATTGTACCGAATTCACTATTAGTTGAGGGTTGTCTGAAATTAATGGTGGGGCAGAGTACACTGACAAAGCACTGTATGCATTATTGAGCAGTGCATTATTTTTTCCCTTATTTTTCTCACAACCATATGAACAAGTGATAAGCATTTCCAACAACTGTTTTTGTTTCATTAGGGCTGTTCACTATAGTTTTACTTCTAAACTAAAGCTTACCTTTTCATTTTGATTGATTTTCCATGTAATTAGGAATCAAAATGTTTTTTGTTAATTTATTATGGAACATTTTTGCTGAATTCATGCCATGTTCTGTTATCTACATTTGTGTAAGCTGCAAAGAGCAGATTACTTTAACATAAAGAAATACCTATAACTTTAACATAAAGAATACAGCTTAAGTAGTTTTATTGCTTGGAAGTTTGTTGGCTTAGGTGGTATGATGGGAGGCAGATTTATGCAGATTTTGAGTTCCAGATTTAGTTCAAGTCCTATGCCAAAGTGATATAGTTTTACAGATTTACTGAAAAATTCATATGGGGTTGCTGAAGACAGTTGTGTTCCACCTAGTAAAGTTATCCACAGACCTTAATTTAGAAAGCCTGGCCCAGCCTACCTTAAACTTGACAAGCTTATTGCTTGTCCTGGCTCTTTCTAAACTTCTAACTTGTAGTCCACAACACATTTATGTCTTTCAACTTATGGTCTAACATATTTCAGTTTTTCAAATTATACCCACATGTATTGATTTTCAGCTATAAGTAATGAATGCAGAGGAAACACATTTTGACTTTACTCAGAAATTATATTCTGTTGAAATCCCTTACTTCTCTGATTTCTATGGATTTTTGTTTATTAGACATTTCTGTTCTTTTGTAGACTGTTAAGGCCTGTTCTCAATGCTTTGAATTCAGCTCTTAAACTTTTTTCTATTGATTGAATTATATTCAGTTGGAATCCCTTAATTCTCCTTTTTCTGTTTGTTTATATTTATTAGATGTTTCTGTTCTCTTTTTGACTGTCAATGCCTGTTCTTTCTACTCTTTGAATACAGTACTTAAAGTTATGCTCTCTTCATTGAATTATATTAAATTCAGTTGAAATCCCTCCTGAATTCTCCTTTTTCTAAGTTTTTCTTATTAGACATCTTTTTTTTTCTTTTTTCTTTTTTTTTTTTTTACTGCCAAGGCCTGTTCCCAATGCTTTAAATTCAGCCTTTAAAGCTTGTATTTGAAGAAAATGTCTGTGGGTAATGAAAGACGGCAACAGAATTCAGATTTTGAACTTCAATTTATTTTCAAACAAAAAGAAAAGTGCTTGTTCTTTTTCGTGCTTAACATAGCAAGAAGGGTCTAGGGATTGGAAAAACATGCATTTTAAGTGAAATTCAAAAATCAGCACAATTGTTCACTCTTCCATGAAAAGTATGCTGATTCTATCACAGATTGAATACCAATTTTGAAATTTACTACTTTAGAAAAAAGGCAAAATTGCATATTAGGTATGATAGGCTATCAAGACAAATGCTATTAATTTTGACTGTTCCTCAGTCAAGCGCAGAGGGTTCAACTAAGTTAATAAAAAAATCGGAACTTTAAGTTTAGATTAATAACTGATGACATACTAGAAAAAAATTGTCATAACAAAATTATGCCGTTGAGGCCAAAGGTGCTTCAAAATCACTCGCAGCCAAAAATTTCTTGCAGGTGCAAAATCATGCACATCTTTCTCTGAAATAATGCTGAGTTTAGGTAAGTATTAAGCACATATTAGTTATGTAAAGAAAATCAGAAACACAGTAATACTTTCAAACCCACTAGGGTCGTGATCACAGTGGGGTTGAAAGTGCTACTGCATTTCTAATTTTCTTTATGTAAGTAAATCCTGCTTAATATTTATAGCCTACATTTTTTTGTTACATGTGAATTGCATTCCTCATAGTGCTGTCTTTCTTCACAAATTAGTGTAGTGTGGGGTAGCATAGATTGCATTTTATGTTGAGATTTGTGTTACAGATGTTGGACTGCATCTTTCCATAGCTACTCTGAAGAATTTATTTTGTGCATTGTGACTCCCCCTCCCCTTTTTTTAACTTCTGGTCAACCCCTCCCCCACCCAATTTTCCTGCTTGACCTTTTGCTTGTTGAAAAATGTTTTTACATAGAAGTTTGCCACCCCCATATTTTGCCTGTTATGTTATGTGTTCAATTATAGCTGTACATTTGTTGAGTTCAATTCCATTTTGTATCCTTATGCATATGTTTTATTTAGTTTTAGGAAATGGTGGAAGTAACAATGGTAATGAAGAAATGTATCCAAATGCAAGCTCAAACTCACTGCCTGGAAATATCCCCCACACAAATAGTAAAGCAAATGGTTGTGCTGTTGATACCCCTTCTAGCACAAATGACCTTTACCGAGTATGTGCTTTCCCTTCCTTTCTGTGCCTGTCTCTTTTTATATTAGTCACATCGAAACAATTTGTTTCAGCATAACTTTCCAGGTTGTTAAATGTATTTTTCGAAGTATGTTTCTAGCTACCCGACTCTGAATGTATTTGTATTAATGTGACTTATTCTGTTTTCACTTGTGTTACTTTTTCAGAATGGTAGTTATGTAAATTAGAATATTGTTGTGTTATAATTGTGTGTATGCTCATTTTTTTGTTTTAGTGTGGTAGTTGTGTATTTGAAATTTAAGTTGAATTATGCAATCAAACAGCTCTGTTAATTTTAAAAGAGTAAAACTCACTAGGTGCATGACTGCTGCATTTTTTTTTATTTATTTTTTTAATTATTTTTTTGGTAAAAAACAAAAACATGGATGCGTGTGTTAATCTATTATCAAGATAAAAACCCTTGACATGGTAACACAACTGTCTGAAAATTGTGTGGCATAATAAGTTTAAAAAAAAACAAGTTAAATATTCAGACTGGTTAACTTTTTTATGGGATTTATCTAGGTAAATTCTTAAAATTTCTGCAAATTTTCGGAGAGAACGCCTCTCCTTCATCGGGCAGTCTTTCCTTCAATCTCCATCACGGTCTTCGTTTACGGTCAACCATGACGGTTACAGCGATTTTGCAAAATGTCTTGCCAGATGTTAGGCAGTGAAAACCCCTTAGTCTTTAATGATGACGTTCTGGTATTTTCCAATTTCAAGCCCCTCTTTCAATATTCGCTTCAGGAAGTTGGATTGATGTCGAATGACAGTCAAAGAGTCCCAGTCCATGTGGTGTCCAGTTTCTCTAACGTGTCAGTCTAATCCTGTCTTGTTTTAACAATTTTTTATTGCTGCCTTGTGTTTCTCGATACGAGTTTCCAGCCTACGACCTGTTTCTCCTATGTAGTATTTTCCACATCTGCAGGTTACTTTATAAATGACTCCTTGCATTTTTAACAAGTTTTCTTCTTTTTTAACCAAGCTAGGGCAAAAAATTTTAAGCTTGTTATCTAAACAGGGAGCTAATCTAATATCATATTTACTGCTTATTCTCTTTAAAGATTCAAACAAACCTTTTTGATATGTAATTTTTCTTGTGAACCTGAACTCCTGTAAATATATTATTGATGCTCCCTGATGGTCCCATTGAGCTTTCATGAAAATTCCTTCATAATTGGTTTGGTTGCAGTTTTAATCTGGACTCATCCCAGGCATATATATATGTGGCTGGTGTATCCAGTTTTAATCCTGGACACACCCCAGCCACATATCTTTTTATACCAGTTGCGCTTAACTGGGTGGATTTTGTTCGCCGAATACCTAGGATTGCAGGATTTATGACGTGCACAGGTAAACATACAGAGCTACACACAGCTATGATACAAAACATTTATTTAGTGAAAGCGAATGATATTGGTCTGATTGCATTAAAAAAAAATGAGGTGGTAATCACACCAATTTCTGTTTATCACACCAGCAACAAGCTAGAGAAATAGTTTAGATTAGTTCAAGTTTTTCAGTTCTATTTTTGTGTAATGGCTACTTTTAGTCTTTCTCTTGCTTCATTTCCAATGGTGAACAAGGATGCAACGATAAAAATTTAAAAAGAAGCTGCTTACAAACTGGATGTCCTGTTTCTCTGCCATTAATCCTGAGTAGCTCATGGTCAATCACTGACCACCACTTCTTTTGCTTTGCACAAGGCAGTTATTTAAAGCACCCATACACCTGTTATTGACCACTTCATTATAAGAATTGAAGATATCAGTCAACCCCTTCTCATTGTCATAAGTACATACACTCATACACCAGGTTCTGGTGCAATGCTTCTTTCCCCTATTGGTCTGCACAGACTGGGTTCTTTTTTCAGTAGTTAAGTGTAAAATTCTGGGTTGGTGTCAGGTCAGTACTGGAAGGTTTAGCATTTTGCTTCTGGACTAAATAAAACTTTTAGTCTCACAAAACGAAGACTGTTTTGCTAAATAATCAGATGGTGAAGTTCACTGAATGAAACTAAAAACCCCATCTGCTATCCGATGCATTGATTGATTACAGTTGAAGCTGACAAGCTGGGCTGTAAGGTGGGAGTTTGAAATGGGACATTTTATTTCTCTAAGGTTTAAAATCAAATTCTGTATTCAGATTGTTGGCTTTAGCGACTGAAACACGTGGCCTTTTTTTTTTTTTTTTTTTTTTTCCAAGAGATGTTTACATAAACAGAGTTTTCAGTTTCACGAAGCCTAAACAAGCTTCTGGTGTAATTCATTGCTACAATGGATATCGAAGGCTACCTTGTTTGTACTTAAGTATAGGAGGAGGAATGCCTTCACATTTGTAACAGAAGTATGCTATCAGGTCTGAACCTCCTCTGTGGGAGGAATTTTATGAGAAATGGCACATCTCTCTGCATTACATTCCCTTTACTACTAAGATAGTTCAGTTCGGTACAGCTCCTTTGTTTCTCTAAAGCATGGGATCTTCGATCTTTTCTGAATCTCCAACAACATGAGAAGATTTCCCAGGCACACAAAAAAGAATAATAAAAATGCTTGTGTTTATTATGAATATCGATTATTTCACAGAGGTTTGAATCCTAAAACTTAAATGCATCATTTCTCTTTCCAAAAGTTAACTATGTTGCAAAGAATTCCAAAGTAGGTACCTTATGTTTATCACAGCATAGCTCATAGCAGGTCTGGGAATTCAAAGTTCATGTGCCCAAGGTACCTGGATATTCATATATATATTTTTTTTTTAATTTTAAAAATGTATTTATTTATTTTTAGAATTTCCTTTGTGGACATATTGTGGGCCATTAGAAAGGGATCTGTGGGCTATGTGTTGAAGACTCCCTGCTCTAAAGGAAACCTTGCATTATTTGCATTAAGTCACAGAGAATGCTTGGTGAGAAATTCCAAACTGAGCCAGGCTGTAAACTAGAAATTCTGAGCCAGGCCGAGCTCATGCTTGGCTATTGAAATGAAGGCCTATGCAGACTTATCTATGCTGTGAACTTGGTGGTGATGATTGGCTCTTTTGTGTTCTCTTCTTCTTTCCTTCCTTAGCAAAAGCCCACGGTATTCAGATTGCTGAGCCCAGCCAGCCAGTGATAGGTTTTACACTTCTTTCATTATGATGTCCGTGGATGCTGGGCGATCCCTGCATAACTGAACCCCAGCATACAGATTTTAAACTTGATTCTCACAGTTTCTCCTGCATCATGTACAAGTTTTTTTTTTTTTTTGGTTTTTGTTTACGTGTACCTCTTGTTCCACTGTCTGCCTTAGTGCAGCACTGTGACCCCATGCAGGCCAAAAGTCTCAACCAGTTCAGGATCCAACCTCTTCCTCCAACAACTAAAACCAGCTGCTTCCTCTGGCAACCGAAACACTACTGCATTGCTGTTTTAGTTTCTTTGTTTCAGCTAGTCACTGTGGGTATTGTCAACTGGACCGAGCATATTTCGAATTACATAATACCCTATCCATTTCTGGTGTCTCACCACTTATGTAGACATTTTTATTTCCTGTCCAAGTGTCCTTAGAGTGCTTACCTACTCTTTATGGCTTCTGACCCACTAAATTTTCAACTTTTTATTCCCATTTACATTTTTCATTGTCAAAAACCCTTTTTCTGAGGTGGAATTCATGTGGGTCTATTGACATTTTTATATCTCTGTTTTGTACCTTTCTCCCTGCATCCCCACCTCTTTCACTGGTGGTTCTGAGGCTCTTTAAAAGAAGAGAATGAATCATGCTTTTATATCTGAAGTCCAGTAACCATCTGCTCTTTCCTCGTTAACACCAAATGACTTTTAATCATTTACTAAATTAAGGAATGCATAAAATGTCCTTGCCTCCTGGGTAATTTACATAATCAGAAAAGAAAATCTAACATTTTTTGTGTTTGCAGCTGCTTTTGGATGATCCGATGGAGGAGGTTGTGGATTATCTATGGAGATAGCAGTAATGCATTTCTTGCTACACTAATCATATGATGCCTGAAGGTTGTGTGCTATACTAAGCTTATTCACATGAAGAGAGTCCCCACTGTACACAAGGTCAGCAAGTACACCATTTGATTGGGTGATTACAACTTAGTTAATAAAAACTGTGTCCCCACAAAACTTTGCTACTCACTCCCTACATGCTTGCTAATGCTTTTTCATCTTGGTGTTATCCTGATTTCTGTGCACATACACACAAGCATATTCTCTGCCTCTTCCCCTTTTTGTGATAACTGTGTAGTATGTATTGTAAAAAGCAATTGACAGATAATTCACCCTGTTCACTTCTCTCTTTCATACAGCTGTTCTGGGCCTACAGCTGGGTAAAAGCCACTTCAATGCCCTTCCACTTCTATGGATGTGTCCTTCATTCTTCAATTAATCCACTCACTTTTCCTTGGGTCTCTTCTTGGTCTTTTAGCATCATGTGTGAATAAAAATACTAAGCATTTTGGAATAATTAAAATAAACAAAGATGATCTCAGCCATAAGTTTATTCCAACCACAAAACATTAATAGTTATGATTTTAAAAAGTTTATATATTAGTCTTCTTGTGATATTGTTAATACATTAAAATACACTACTGTCCAAAACTTAATAATGAGGTACATTTTAACCAGTTGAAATTGGAAAAAGTGGTTTTACAGCTGTACAATGGATGAATTCCTCTGCAAGGGATAAGTTCATCCCACACCACAATGCATGTTTAGCACAGGTTTGTCATGCTTAGCACCAAGTGCTTTAAGAGCTCTTGGGGTAAATTGTCCCACTCCTGCTGAAATGGTTTTTGGCGGGAAATTTATTATTGTTATTTATTTATTTATTTTTTTTTGTGCAACACTTCTCCAAGCATCCGATGCATGTTCGATTGAATTGAGATCGGCATAACGTGCTGGCCATTCCATCCAACAGATATCCTCACTTGGAAATACTTCATCCTTAGCTGCTGTGCAGTGAGGACAGACATTACCATTCATAAAAATAAAATCTGCCCCCGTAGCCACAAAGAACAGACAAAGTAGTGAAGAATCTGCTGCCCTGTGATTGTCCCTTGATCCATCACGTGCAGTTCAGTATGTCCATTGACCATGGTACCAGCTCGCACCCTAAAGCTGTGAATGTCATATCTGTCCTGTTCAGTGATAATCCTGGTAATGCACACAGTCCCGCTTTCTATCCAGATCAATTGCCACTTGGAATTTAATAAAAGACTAAAGTGGCTTTTATCTGTGAACATTACCTTGGCCCATTGATCTCAGAACCAGTCAATATGAGACATTCACCACTGTTGGGCTATATGATGTGCCTTACATAATGGTTGACAGTGTACAGGTTTCCTGCCATATAGTCCTGCTGCATTTAGATGTCTTGACATGGTTTGGCTCAAATATGTACATCTGTGCTTGCTTGAAGATGATTAGCCAACTGTCCCACAGTATTTTTCGGACTCCATTTTGCCATTATGGCCAGGTAACAGTGATTCTGCTGGCTCATAACCTCCAGCAAAACATTTGGCAGAGGTTCTGTGTTTCCTGAATGCTAACCAAAGTTGCAGCACTACTCTATGCGCCACTCCAAACTCTGGCAATGTTGATCACAGTCCAGCATCCTTCAAGCATGCCTTGGGTAAAATCTCTTCCAAAATGATGTCTGCAAAACATCTTTTTGTTATCTCAGACATGCAGTTTCTTGCTCCATTGCAAAATATGTGTAAACCAGAATGAGCTCTGACTCTTTCCTGCCTATGTACACCCTCGGCAGCTGTCCCATGCTCATGGCAAGTTTGTATTAGGGCTGCATGTCATGGAATGTCTTCATATGCCTCACCCCATTGGTGTGTATGTGTGTTAGTAAGGTCTTTTAGTTCCGTGACGCTCTGTAATCATCAGATTTTCTGTTCATCCTCAAGTTTTAGGCAGCAGTGTATTTTTTCCACAAGTTCAGTCTTTTCACTTTAATCTCCTTTGAAACCTGATCATTATACCTGGATTGTTATATAAAGCATAACTACACATACCGGCCACTGAATTACAAACTTTTATTCAACACTGGGTTGGACTTCCTTTAGCTCGAATTACAGCACATATGCAGTTTGGCATAGATTCCACAATGTGTTGTGGTGCATCTATGGCTACAGCATACGAGACATTAACCAGACAGTCCTTTGACTGGCTCATATTTCACAGAAGGGGTCATTCCACGTCAAATCATCCAGGTGTTGACACCCAAGGTTGGCAGATTTTAATGAAACTTGGTGAGTTTGTTCTATACATGGATATAAGAACACACACCATTTTTTTTTTCTCGTATCAATTAGTTTCAGAACTACAGCACCTCAAAGTTTTGGCAGAAATGCGTAAAAAGCAAGGAATCGCCCGTTCGGCTACCCTGCATACTTCTACGGTTTTTGCCATAAAAAAGTTATTTTTAAAAATGGAGAGTTAATTTTTTTGCATTTTGCTCAGCATTAAATGTTTAATGAAAATGTATGGCAAGATTGAAGTTTAATAGTCATTAATATATCTAAAAAAATTCCCGAAAGTGCAAAAATAAAATTTTCCAAAAATTTTGACCTGTACTTGAAAACTGTTCTATAACATGAGTCTCTCTCCAGATCCCTATAAACCCATTATACCATTGAAAACTAAACAAAAAAATGCAACAAAATGGTGTAATAAAATTAGTAAGGTTTTGAGTTTTCACCAATTTAGAGCCCGGATCAAAGTTCCAACTTTTGAAAATACCAAAGTCACACGTACACCTACTAGACATGCCTACTGAAATATTTATTTTTTGACATGAAGTGTTGTTCTCATCATGTAAATAACATAAAAACTTCAGAAAAATAATTTACTTTTACAATGTACGCTCTTAATTTTATGTTTGAGTACTTTAAGTAGACTAATTTTACAACTGTTAAGGTTGTAGATTGGAAGTATATAAATCATAGTCAATTTAAATTATTGTATTTAGTATTTTACAGGTAGATTTTAAGTTCTTTACAATCTTGAACATTTTTTAACAATTTAAAAATATTCCATTTTTTGGCAATTTTTTTCTTAGATGTAGATTCAATTATGTAAAAACGTCCCAGTTCCGAAGTCACTTCATGGTGTATCAACTACGCATAAAATGTGCTGAGGGGGTACAGGGCACTCATCTTGTCGTTTTGGCCAATAAAATGTTTCTGGAGGACCATGTGGATGTATAAGTATGATTGAGTAATCTCCTTCTTCTTTGTTAATTTTACTGACCAGTCCAATCCATCAGTTTCCTTCATACACACATGCAACATAATTCTGTAGACTTGGGACTACAAGTTGCAACATTGATGTTTTTTCAGCCCTTGTAGTAAAATTCCATCTAAGACATATTTCAAAATCCAGACTTGTATGTTTTGCTGTGATTTCATCTGTTGTTAAGGGACTAAAAGAATGATAACTCCTTATCCCAGGTATTGTTTTCCCCTTTAAAAAATCATTCTGCAAGTATCTTTCTACTGCTGTTGATTTCTTCTTCATTTAAAAAAAAAGAAAGATATTTTGGTAAACAGACCACAACAAAACTCGTACATTTGGTAGACATTTGTAATTTGTGTGGATTGGTAAACACTCTGAAGATTTTTCTTTGTTACGGTTCTTTTTACTGTTCCACCAATCCCATCACAAACAGTTTTTCCATGGCTTGTGGCATGGAAAGACCAGCAAGCATCTAGCCCAAAATCTGTTTTGTGTTCACACAAGTTCATCATGCTCTTAAAATTTGTGTGCTGAGCAGCACAACCATCTGTGAAATATTCCACTTTATTTATACATGGGAAATGAGTTTTTATGGTCTGTTGTTTTCTGCTGAACACAATAAACAAATGGAACATCATGGTTCAGGTCATCTGATATGAAATTCAAAGGAGTTTCTTTAAGAGATCCATCAGCTGTCTTAGTGTAGATTTCAGTAGGATGTACAGAACAACTTAAATGACTCCAGTGGTATGATTGTACCTCATTTTGTAGAACAAAATTGTAGTTTTCTGCAAAATCCATCAAGATCAATCCTTCATCATCACTCGAGTTTTCTTTTCTGCTTTTGAGGTAAGCATTTCATATTTTAGATATATATGAATGGGGTATAAGAGCTTCTACTTTTTCTGTTACCAACTCTATGAATTCATGAACAGGGTGATTCATTGACTGTAGTTTCATTCGTTCCTCATTCACCCATTGTGAAAATTGTATTTCATCACTGCCATCATAATCTTCCAAAATCTCACTTAAGTACTTCTCAAGTGGTTCAGTACTATGAGGGCAGTCACTGCAACAACGCAACATACACGCTCTATATTCCCTGCTGCAAACAAGTTTGTCCATCAGCTGGTGAACTGTTTCCTTGTGGTGTAAGTTGAGTGCAGAGGCTAAGAGATACACATTTTGGTGAATTATACAGACGCACACTGCACGAGTGCCAGGGGATCACGCTAAGACACACCATTTTGGGCGCAAACAGCAAAATTTTGAAAAACCTATTTTTATTTCAGGGTATTTTTGTTTGAATGAAAAATACAATTCTTGCAGATTACATAATAATACTCGTTTTTGTTTATATTCATTTTTCTTCACACTTACTCTGTCTTTAGCACCAGGCATCATCATACTATAATCATCTTCATAGACATTTGTAACAGTGTCTATTACTTCAAGAGAAATTTTATGTACTTCAATTGGGCCAGGTATAGCCAGGATCCCTTTTTCTAGTGTTAGGTTCTGAGCCTTTCGAACCATATACTCTGTGACATTGAACTCGGTGGCAACTCTTTTGCGAGACCATGATTGAGGTGCAAGAATTAGTATTTGTATTTTTTATCTTTTACTTAAATAGCTATTCAACTTGACTTTCATCAGCTCAACTAGTCTGTCAATATCAGCACATTTGTTTTTAATTTCTTAATTTTTCTTATTTTGTTCACTTATCACTTTCCATATCATCACTGTGTGCTTCATGTACTTTTAAAACAAAGGATAATTTCTTTTTGATTTGGGCTTCAGCCTGCTTAAACTTTCTTTTTGCATAGCTCTTTCTAGAATGCGAAGAAACTGATTGCAGCTTCAATGGTGAGACATCTATTCCTTCTAACGACTTGTTCAACTTGTCTTTTTCTGTAAATCTTGAAGCCAATTCTAAATCAACATTTTTGGCCACATCAACTAAGTCTTCATCACTCTCTGCATTTCCTTCATTTTCTTCAGATCAAGTTTTACGGCAGGTACTACATAAAAGTTGGCCAGGTATTAAATTTACGTTGTTTTTTTCTTTGTGATATTCTGCCTTTTGCAAAGTTATTTTTCTTAGATCTCTCTTGTTTGTAATAGGCTTTAAATGCCTTTTATAAGGGCCACAGCAAGATTTCTGTCTTTGTTCAAAGTAAGTAAAATAATCATAAAAGTGATGACAGCAAATAGTGTCAACTTCTTTGTCATAATTTTGGAAACCTGTTCTCCAAGTCAATAACTGTAATTGCTCCTCATTTAATTTTTCTTTGATGATAAATATATAATTTTTTGTTGTTAAACCTTTATTAGAACAAGAAGATGATAGCACTGTTCCTACCTTGCATA
This sequence comes from Macrothele yani, assembly GCA_039090855.1. NCBI lineage: Eukaryota > Metazoa > Arthropoda > Arachnida > Araneae > Macrothelidae > Macrothele > Macrothele yani. The sequence continues at coordinate 106,685,379 of CM077007.1, forward strand.
CATTTTCAGACCCACATTCCAAAGAATAATCTGCTTCCATAATTAGAAACAAACACACTCTACAAATAAAGAGAAAAAACACTAAAATATCGTCACTAAAATAGACTACAAATTATGTACAAGCAGACAGCACAAAAAAATGATCATCACTTGACAGTTTACACAGTTCAGACTAAAAACAAAGACAAATGCTGGGCAACAGATGGCACCAGCCTGTCTAGACATGGAGTCTGCATATCACAGCTTGTTGCTTTACCCTTCTACCCCTACTCTGGTTCCCCTCCCATTCACCCTATGGCTTTATTTTGGCCTCTGCACTCTTAGCATCTGCACTCAACTTACACCACAAGGAAGCAGTTCTACCACTGGTCATTTAAGTTGTTCTTTACATACTACTGTAATCTACACTAAGACAGCTGATGGATATCTTAAAGAAACTCCTTTGTGTTTCATATCAGATGACCTGAACCATGATGTTCCATTTGTTTATTGTGTTTGATGATTTATATGAGCGCTTCCAATCTACAACCTTAACAGTTGTAAAATTAGTCTACTTAAAATACTCAAACATAAAATTAAGAGCATACATTGTAAAAGTAAATTATTTTTCTGAAGTCTTTGTTATTTACATGATGAGAACAACACTTCATGTTAAAAAATTAAAAAATAAATATTTCAGTAGACATGTCTAGTAGGTACGTGTGACTTTGGTATTTTCAAAAGTTGGATCTTTGATCCGGGCTCTAAGTTGGCGAAAACTCAAAACCCCACTAATTTTATTACACCATTTTGTTGCATTTTTTGTTTAGTTTTCAGTGGTATAATGGGTTTATAGGGATCTGGAGAGACTCGTGTTAATAGGGCATTTCTTAAGTACAGGTCAAAATTTTTGGAAAATATTATTTTTGCACTGTTGAGAATTTTTTAGCTATATTAATGACTATTAAACCTCAATCTTACCATACATGTTCATTAACCACTTAATGCTGAGAAAAATGCAAAAAAAAATAACTTTTTTATGGCAAAAATTGTAGAAGTATGCAGGGTAGCCGAACGGGCGATTCCTTGCTTTTTGTGCATTTTTGCCAAAACTTTGAGGTGCTGTAGTTCTGAAACTAATTGATACAATGAGAAAAAATTTGGTGTGTGTGCTTATATCCATGTATAGAACAAACTCACCAAGTTTCATTAAGATCTCCCAACCTTGGGTGTCAAACTGTATTTCAGCTAGATGATTTGACATGGAATAACCCAGAAGCAGACTTTGATATCTGATCTGCTTCTCCAACATGTCCCATACATTCTCAATGGTGTTCAGATCTGGACTTTGTCGTGGCCATTGAAGATTATGGTGGAAGTCACTATCATGCTCGCTGAACCACTGTTGAACACATCTTGTACGGATGGACAGCAACATTTGTCGTCCATGAAACAGCCATCATCTACTGGATAAAAAGTCAACATTGCAGGATAGACTTGATTGGCAACAATGTTCAGATATAATTTTTGGAGCACACCCTACCTTCCAGCAATATCGGGGATCTGTTCTCTACCAACAGAACTCTCCCCACACCATAACACCACCTTCAAACCCTTGAGTTGTGTTTACAAGGCATACTAGTTTCATTGCTTCATGAGGCTTCTGCTGAACTTTGCCTACAGTTGCTACAGTACAAGGTGTACTGTGACTCATCTGACAAGATGACTTTTTCCAGTTTGCAGAAATCAGTGGTTTCGTACAGGCGTGCAACTGCCAAAACCAATCCTCTTTAGTTCCCTATGCATAATTTGCAGAGATATGGGTCGTGAATAGCCTTCATTGAATGCTTTAGTCAGTTGCTGCACACGGGAAGTCCTGTTTCTCTGTACCAGCCTTCTTAGATGATGGCAATCTCATTCCTGATAGATTGTTGACGTGCCACAGTTACACCTCTTAGACAGGCAATTTGGGCTTTTTTTCCCCACTGATTAGAGACCTGGGATATCCCACCTTTTGAGAAACTTGTCAGCTCTGCTGTTTTCAAAATCCTTGCTCCAGCCAGATGGGCACCCACGTCAGGAGTAGAAAAATATTCTAAAATCTGGTAGCTAGCTAAATTTTTTAGTGACCAGACACTGGACCAGTGGGGGAGGGCTATATGTAATATCAAAGTCATGTATGTACACTTCTGTCAAAAAAAATGTTCTACCCTCAGCTTATCTCTCCCTGGCAAAAAAAAAAAAAAAAAAAAACCTTCGTATAATCTGTGCAGGCGTATAATTCGCAGATTGTGACATTCAGAAAAAAAAATGAAAAATCGCCATATAATCTGCATATCACAAGTGCTGATCCAAAAGCGGAATTTTCGACAGAAAAGTCGGTCACATAAAGACGGTCATCTGAAGAAATAAAAACAAAACAAAAAACGATCGTATTAAATTCCTAGAAATACCGTATATACTTGCGTGCAAGTCAAAAGTTTTTGGAAGAAATCCTGCTTTCAGGGTAGAGGAATCGGCTTACGCACAAGTAATGGGGGGGGGGGGCTGGACTTCTCCCGCAAATTCCTGTGTGAATTCTCCCATGGAGTTTACCAATGGGTTTGTTTGCGTTTTTGACCGTGGCTTTTCGCGCATCACTGCGCCCTAGTTTTCTGACCTTTTGGAAACTATCGCGTAGTGGCACGATCATATCCTCAGTTGTTACCCCGAATTTAAGTTTAAATTCGGCAGTATAACGGAAACATTACTTTTTCGAAGACATAAATATCAACAGCAAAGACTTTGGTCAAAATGGCGTAGGGCGAACTAAAATACAAGACACAGCACACACAAGATCCAGAACATAGAACTTTGAATGAGGCATGCACGTATAGGTTCATGCAGCGAGCACTTTGCGTACATTTTTATTGGCAGATTGACGAAGAGTGGGTACAAGCACAGTCAGCGTTTTCTCTTTCCCAAGACAAAATCCCGCCGTCCCTCCCTACAACTTTTGCAGTCTTTCATTACGACACCCCTCCACTCCGCTCTGTGTACAAACTCCTGAACTGAGGAGAATTTTTCCGAGGGAGTTCCTTTTATTATAACCTTTCTCCTGCACAATTACTCTGAAGATTTTCTTTTTAAAAATCAAATGGCTGCAAAATTTTTTTTTTTTTTAAATCAGCGTTTATCCGTGGATTATACGACGAAAATTATGGTGCATGTTTTTCAGTGATGTTTTCTGTGCTGGCCCCGACAAAATTTTTGGGCGACCAGGCGATCCCATTTTTCGACCCCTGAATATGCCCTTTATCGAACTGCAAAAGATCCTTTGTTTTACCCATTGTGATCAACACTACTCACAATTACTGATGAGCAGCAGTCTTAAATAGTTGCCTAGATCATGTGGTGATGCATGTGGCCACATATTACTTTGCATGTACATGCTGCATAAGTGATATTTATGTACATCTGCATAAAAGTTTCTATTGTAATTCAGTGGCTGGTGTGTATACAGCACAAAGATAAACTTTTCCTATACATTAATAGAATACCTATAGTATGTTTACATTTCACCAGCATTTTGCAGTTTGGTCCTATTCTACAAAAATACATGCTCTTCATTTGAATAAGAATATCGTTAGAGCATATAACCACATTTACTGATACATTTATGATCTAATGTGAAACTACAAAATTTTTATTACAAATGGATAAGGTGCTCTTTGGGCTAATTGTGCTTTGAAGTGCTAAATTTGGATGTATTGAAGTTGCTAGAGATAAAATTAAAAATAGTTAAATTGTTTATGATGTATGTTCCAGAGCTCTGACTTGACATTTTTCAAAACTACAACTGTAGCATCATTCAAGTTTAGAGATTTCCACACGTGTAAAATTTATATATTTGTAAGATAGTACAACTGTACTAGTTATCCGAATTTATTGGCGTATATAAAATCAAGGTTTCCAAGCTTTCGCACATCAACCAGATGGCTTTCTCAAGGAAGGTAGACAGCAAACTGCAAACTGGATAATAGAACGTTTCAAGAATTTGAACGCGGTGAGTTGACTTGACAATAAACGAAGAGATGCGAACGTAATTATTCAATAAAAACACGAGACATCATGTTCGTATTGCACGGAATCCTTGGAGGGAAAAAAAAAAAAAAAAAAAAAAAAAATAATAATAATTATTCAATAAAAACATGATGTCTCGTGTTTTTATTGAATAATTACGTTCGCATCTCTTCGTTTATTGTCAAGTCAACTCACCGCGTTCAAATTCTTGAAACGTTCTATTATCCAGTTTGCAGTTTGCTGTCTACCTTCCTTGAGAAAGCCATCTGGTTGATGTGCGAAAGCTTGGAAACCTTGATTTTATATACGCCAATAAATTCGGATAACTAGTACAGTTGTACTATCTTATATATAGTTGGTGTACAGTTCCTTGTGTTATTATTTATATATTTGTGTTTGTCATTTAAGACAGAGACCAAGATTAAGAATTCAACAACCTCAAGTCTTATATAAGTGCTGAAAAAAAAATGCCATGTACAATTTATCGTCAAGTTCTTACTAAGGTTTATGGAATTAGCGCAAGCAGAAAGTTGCATAATCATCATTTTCACTAAATACTGTATTTTTTTAGTTAATCATACTACAAGTGATATTTTATAAGGTATTTTTCTAGTGGTTTTGCACATGCTTACAAAAATGTGTTATGGTTAAACTGAGATTCATCCATCTACATTTTTAAAACTACTTTTCTGCTAAAATCAGCTTTGTGATGATTAATGCTTCTCTCATGAAGCAGGATCTCTTAAAAGCATCACAAAAGTTTTTGCTAAAACATCCTTGTTAATGTCACATTTCTGTGAGATTTTCTCCCCTTCTTTCCTTTGAATTGTGTTAAGTGGAGAGAGTGATGGGGTTTAGCAACATAGAAAGGAGCTGAGAGCTGGCTGAATTAGATTTTTGATTTTAAAAATAAAGCTCATCTTTTCTGAAACAGGCTTCCAGTTCTATTAATTTAAATCTGAACTGACATATTATGAGATTTTTAATTTGGATTGGTTCTTAAACAATATTGTTGAATTTTCAGAAAAAATTCTTCTTTAGGAAGTTATTTGTTGTCACTCTTTTCCTCCACTACTGTTGAAAATTTGCAAATATTGCTTAAGAATAAATATCCCAGCTAAAATCCCATGTAATATATCAATCCAGTTTTATAAATTTTTGTTTAATGTAATGAGTTAAATTTTGTTTAAACTCTGTAGTTTTAATTTTTGTTTAATGCAATGTAATTACAATGATCTGTGTGTGGGATTAAAATAACGTTAAACGTTTTGAGATTTGTCTGATATTTGAAAGGGATTTCTATGCTGTTATTCAAATTTGAGTTTAATAATATCATTCTTGTAAAATTTACAGAATACTTTCAATGTGGGCAAAAACTTCTGCATATTTCTTGAACTTAGCCATGCATTACTTTGTACAATCAGCTACAGCTCATGTCAACATTGTAAATACTTTGATGCACTGAACCACTTACAAAGAGTGATTAAAAATAATGCCTGTAAATTTCAGTGCTGTGAATATGTGATGTGATTGTGATGTTCAAGTACAATAACCTTCTGTTTGCTTCTATTTTATGCAAAGATTGTTTTCAGCACATAAGATTAACTATGTTTCTGTACTGTTTTTTTTTTATTCCTATAGCTAAATCAAGCATTTATGAGAAAAATCCCACCCAAATGCGAAGCCTTCAACATTTTGGCTGGCGAAGTAGATTTTCTTGATAAAACTGTTTCTGCATTTGTGAGACTTAATCATGCGCACAATTTAGGAGATTTGACAGAAGTTCCCCTTCCCTCAAAATTTTTGTTCATCCTACTTGGTCCACCTTGTCATGTGGGACGCTATCATGAAATCGGAAGAGCTGCTGCGACCCTTATGTCTGATGAGGTACCTTTTTCTTAACAATTTGTGTATTTAGTGCAGGTAACTGATATTTGGGTGTGCATGTACAATGAACATTACATTTTCCTCTCTGCTGTAGACACATTATGAGTGCCTGTATTTAGATAATATTTCATTTAAATATAACTTGTCACCCACATGTGAAGTGCAAAATTTAAATTTGATATCTCCAGTGCTAATTTTAATTTTGTCTGTTCTTTTCCTTCATGGTAATGCACCTTTCATTCGGATCTAACTATGCTGGCCTTTTCTTGTTCATATAAATTCAGGTTAAAAACATCTATAGCGGAAGCCACAGCTGTTCTCAAATTTACGTGCATACAAATATAGTATTTACAAGGTTGCTTACCTCTTTTAACATTTCACCACCACCCGTTCCATTCTTTCTGCCGTCATGCTTGGTTTAGACTTCCGGTGCGGTGTTCTATTTTTGGTTTTCAGGTTCTTTCAAATGCTCTACCAATGCTCAAGTCCATGAAGTGCCTTGTTGTCCAGGTTGCAAAATTGTATCACCCCCCCCCCCCTTCCCACCAGCTTGTAAAAACTTAACTTTTGTTGCTAAAAACCAATTATTGAACACATATCCAAATTTTGAAGATATTAAAATAATAAAAACATGTCGCAATGAAAGACACCTACATATTGCAGAATCTGTATTAATTGAAAAAAACAGATACCGAGTTTGTAATAATAACGATCCAAATATCCTTAATGAGAAATGGAAGGAACTAATAAAAATTGACCAGAAAAAGAAAAAAAAAACACAGAAAGGAAAAAAGAAAATGAAGAGTTCACTAAGGTCAATAACAGATAGAGCCACGGTGGAAGCGTTTTGTGGATGACGATGGGGCAGGGCGAGGAAGCTGGGCATATCACTTACTCATGCTGCAGTGGCAGAAGAGAAAACACCTCCTGAAGATAACCCAGGAGAGGGTAGAAAGTGCTTGAAGCAATCTGCATTGGAATGGCTTAGGGTGTGGTTGTTTGTTTCTGGGGTGTTGAGAAGTCCAAGGAATGAGTCGTGTGTAAATATTTGTATATACGTTTTTAATTTTTCGTTCGGAATTTGTATGTTTATAAATAGGCGTTTTGTATTTGTCTATAATATCAAAAGATTTTGTGTTCAATAATTGGTTTTTAGCAACGAAAGTTAGGTTTTTACAAGCTGGTGGGAAGGGGGAGGATACAATTTTGAAACCAGGACAACAAGGCACTTCATGGACCTGAGCGTTGGTAGAGCATTTGAAAGAACCTGAAGACCAAAAATAGAACACCGCACCGGAAGCCTAAACTAAGCATGACTGCAGAAAGAATGAAATGTGTGGTGAAATGTTAAAAGAGGTAAGCAACCTTGTAAATATTTTCTTGTTCTGTTTTGTGCAGTTTTTACCATATTTACTGCCCATGCTATTTTAATTTACTTGATAGTTTTCACCTCCAAAAATGCTGTTCAAATATTTAAAAAATTCAAAACTTTTGATTAATTTTATTTTATATGCTTTTTTGAATCCGTAAGTTAAAAAAAAAATCCACCTTTTAAAAAACAGTGTTTTTCTAGTCCATAAACCATTTGACTTTTATGCAAAATGCATCAATTTTTATACCGTATTTTCCTGTTATAATGCTGCAGCACTAAATTTTATATTACAGACATGGATCTCTGAAATACAGTGTTTAACTGGATGCGACTTCAAACTATTTTCAGTAACATTACAAATTCCAACTACCCTTTGCGATGAATATCTATTAAAAACTCCATTTCTTTTATGACAAACACTGAGGAAGCCTTGCAGTGTCACAAATTAAATCTGGAAACCTATCACAATATGATGAAACCAAAAATGGATTACAGTGGGTTGATTCAAAGGGTAGTTGATTTCCAACTACCCTTTGCGATGAATATCTATAAAAAAAATCCATTTCTTTTATGACAAACACTGAGGAAGCTTAGCAGTTGCACAAATGAAATCTGGAAACCTATCGCAGGATGATGAAACCAAAAACAGTTTACAGTGGGTTGTCTCCAAATTCAAAGGACTGGTAAAATAGTGAGTCACTTTCAAAAATTCAGGGCGATACAGTAGAGCTTTCTCGTGTATATAATATATTTTATGGTTTTCCCAGTACTTTGAATTCACAGACAACCCTCTCTGTCAATCCCCTTTCCCCTACCCAAGCACTATTATGAGTTTGGAAGGAAAGTAGAATGAGGATTGCTGGGCACAGAAAATAAAAATCTGAAGTACTCTCACCCTCACCTTAGTGTGATCGATTTTGAAATACGAAAGCAGTAATCCTAGAAATGTTCTATGGCTCAAGTACCCTTTGAATCAGATGCTCACTCAGGAGAGAGAGACTCCAAGTTAATTGTTAATTTATATCCTAAGCAAATTTTGCAAAAAAAAAAAAAGCCCCCCCCCTTCCCTTTTTTTTAACTCCCTACTGCAACTTTCTAGATTAACTCCCCTCTGCAACTTTCTTGTCATTTCTTGTGGGATGGGAAGAAAGTATCACTTCTATAAACTTATCAGACAAAGAAAATTTGGAGATTGGCAGTGGGAGTATAGCTACACAAATAGTTTTAAAATAACCAATTTTGTAACAGCAAACTTTCAAAATTAAACAACTTGAAGAAAAGTCCCAATGTTTTCTTTCACTATAGTGACACCCCACCCACAAAGGAAAAGAGAGAGACAAAGGGAAATCCTGCCTTTGCAGCACCTGCATGATGGGTTGTAATATTATGGTACTGCCAGTTTGCATATTGCTCTGGGGAAGATAAAACATGGATTTCTTTTCTGCCTTGCACTTAATACTGTCAAATAAGCCTGCAACAGGGAAAGCTACAAAGTTTTACTCACTTCCACTATCACACACTTTCTCACACATGAAATTAGCAAGATGTCTTCCTCTTTTGAAACATGTTAACAATTCATGCTGTAGGAGTGAACCATAGGCTAAATGATATTCGCCTCCCACATTCCTATTAGCTACCCTAGTGTGGCACAGCCAATGACAAATGCCCTTCATGGTCTTTCTCACCTTCTCCCTCCCTTGTGAATGAGGTGTGAAGGTATTTTATCCCTTAGGAGGAAGAGCTAATGTACTCTGTTACCATTATCAGGAATTGCGATTTCACCTCAACGAACAGGTTATCTTGTTTCCTAAAGTTCTTTAAAATAATAAATAACCATTATATATCACATGTGATTCTATCATAAAGTTCACATACCATTACGTGACCAGAAGGTTCTTCAGGAACACGCTTTGATGTCTGTAAGTTCTGTGTTACACGTTCTGTAAAGTGGATACAGTCTGTGGTGGTGCATTAACTTATTCAATTAAAATATAAATCGGTTAAAAGTCCTAAAAATGTTGCTCACGGAAGTGTGTGTTCAGTCCGGCGTCAGTAGTTATTGAGAGTTTCTTTGTCCAAAGTTGTATCGTGCTTCAATATGGTCAGTTGTTAGGGTTAGCTCGAGAGCCATTTCATCATAAGTTGTACCCTAATTCGGTTATGTCCAGATGTTAGGGTTAACTCCATTCTGGCTGTGTCGACATCATATTGAATGGGTAAAGGTTTCCAGATAAAAATTAAAGATTCTTGAGTTACGAGTTACTATTTACATACCACTTGAAGTTCCACATCGTACTTGGCCATTAGGGCTATCTCATCAATGCTGCACTCTTATAGAATTGCTGAGGAAGTCTTCAAGTTAGGTCAGGCTCATAGAAAATTTAAAAGCTTTAAAAGATTCCAGTTAAAATCGTTATATACACCACCTCATACCGTCCACAGTCTCAATCGCCGGATGCACGTTTCACCTAGGCTCTACACTGGCGTTTTCAACGGAGACTTCACACCCTCTGTCGAAGTCTGCTATCTGAAAGTCTCATGTCCACAGTGCGCATGTTCCTCATGTGTAACCCATTGCCAATGCCATCTAGTGTCAGGTCACATCAACTTTATCTTCACCTATGCCATTCTCACCCTTCCTTTTTCTCTTCCTCTCTCTCCTCTCCCTATTCAATTTCTTCTCAGTTTCGATCAGGTTCCTCCAAGTGTACAAAAGGTCGTATGGACTGTTATTATTGCAGTTAAATGGTTTGGTCTTATTTATTATTACTGCTTCTGCTATTTGTATTGTTCTCATATTATTCTGCTGGTTTAATATTGCAATTCCTTCCCAATATGGTATACATTGATTATCCAAACAGAAGGCAATAAGTGCTGTTGTATTCTCTTTTCTGCTCCAGTCCTTCATGTGTTCACATACCTGCCAACTACTATGGAATGTCCGTAGTTTCTACGGATTTAGTTGTCTGACTGTGGACATCGCTGTCGAAACTACAGATTCTACGAATTTTCATTTTGTTTAGATTTTTTTTTCATTTTTCTAGTATTTCATGGTATACATGTGATTCGTAAGCGGATTCGCAGAATTCAGCTTTTTTTTTTTTTTTTTTTTTATAGGTCATCATGTAGATCGTCCTTGAAAGCGGTAGTGTTTTAAAATTTTCTGAAACGGTAGGTAAACGGAGTGAAAATTTTTGCCGTAATCGCATTTTTTTCCTATCGATGTTGCCTTTGTGTCCACTTTTCTTGTTAAACATCATTTAATTGCATAAATGTCTGTATTTCAGCTTGAAACTGCAGGCAACAATTTGCAAAAACGAAACATAGAACGCCGCAAAAATTTTCCCATAATCTTCAGGCATGAGATTCTTCTGCGAATTCGAGGAATTCCGTTATTATTTTAGTCATTTATGAAATCAATACACAAGAAAAGAGAATATCTTTCTTTTTGAAGGGGGGGGGATTTCGCGTCAGAGAACGGAATTCCATCTTTACGAAACTTTCGAAAACGGAAGGTCGATGGAATTCAGATTTTTCTGTAATCATAATTTCTTTTTTTCTCGCAATGCTGCCTGCCTCTGTCTAGTATTATTGCTAAATATCATTTTACTGCATAAATATTTGTATTTCAGCATGAAAATTTATGGAAAATTTTCAAAACTGGGAGTCGTATGGAGCAAAGATGTCTATATTGGTTAGCTTAGATGTCTATATTGGTTAGCTTTAGATGTCTATATTGGTTAGCTTTCCTGTTTTTTTTTTCCAAGCATATATGTATTCTATTCATTATATTATCAATTATGTCATCTGTATATTTTTTCGAGACAACTGGTAGATCCTCTACTGTCGAGACAACTGGTAGATATATTACTGTCGAGACAACTGGTAGATCCTCTGTCTCTTTGTTTTTATTTCTGCTCTCAGTCTTTTAGTTTCACTCATTTCAAGTATTCTTTGATCTCTAGTGTTTAAGGCCCTGGTCTTAATTTTAAGTAATTGGGAATAACCCCATTGTCCTGGCTTTGTTTCAAAAAATCAAGATGGTCAACTTGGTCATTGAGTTTTACTCTTGTTTTCTTATAGTTTCGTATATCATGATTCAGCATTTTCTCTTGAGTCCATGCAGCACCGTAAAAAAAGAAATATTAAAATCAGATTGACTGAACACATGAAGAACTGGGGCAGAAGAGAGAATAAAACAGCACTTATTGACTTCTGTTTGGAAAATCAATGTATACCCTATTGAGAAGGAATTGCAATATTAAACCAGCAGAATAATATGAGAACAATACAAGTAGCAGAAGCAGTATTAATAAATAAGACCAAACCATTTAACTGCAATAATAACAGTCCATACGACCTTTCATACGCTTGGAGGAACCTGATCGAAACTGAGGAGAAACTGAATAGGGAAAGGAGTGAGAGGAAGAGAAAAAGGAAGGGTGAGAATGGCATAGATGAAGATAAAATTGATGTGACCTGACACTAGATGGCATTGGCAATGGGTTACATGAGGAACATGCGCACTATGGACACGAGACTTTCAGATAGCAGACTTCGACAGAGGGTGTAAAGTCTCCGTTGATAACGCCAGGGTAGAGCCTAGGTGAAATGTGCGTGTGGCGATTGAGACTGTGGATGGTATGAGGTGGTGTATATAATGATTTTAACTAGAATCTTTTAAAGCTTTTAAATTTTTTATCAACCTGACCTAACTTGAAGACTTCCTCAGCAATTCCACGAGAGTGCAGCATTGACGAGATAGCCCTAATGGCCAAGTACGACGTGGAACTTCAAGTGGTATGTAAATAGTAACTCTTAACTCAAGAATCTTTAATTATTATCTGGAAACCTTTTACCCATTTAATATGATGTCGACACAGCCAGAACGGAATTAACCCTAACATCTGGACATAACCGAAGTAGGGTACAACTTATGACGAAATGGCTCTCGAGCTAACCCTAACAACTGACCATATTGAAGCAAGATACAACTTTGGACAAAGAAACTCTCAATAACTACTGACTTCGAACTGAACATGCACTTCCGTGAGTAACATTTTTAGGACTTTTAACCGATTTATAGTTTAATTGAATAAGTTAATGCACCACCACAGACTGTATCCACTTTACAGAATGTGTAAAACAGAACTTACAGACGTCAAAGTGTCTTCCTGAAGAATAACTAACCATATCAACAGGAAGTGGAGGGTAGGAAGATATTCAAATAAAAATTCCTTTGTGGTTTATTTACCTTCAATGCTATTTCTGGAAAATGTGAATCACAAAACACATTCTCTGACAGTAAAATAGCATTATTTAAATGTGATTTTTGGCCCCTTCAAGGTTACAGCCCCAGAAGCAGAATCTTTTTCAGAAGTCTGCAACGCAGAAAGGAAAACCTAAGAACTGTCTGCAAGGTAAAGGGATGTCTAAATGTTAATTTTGCCATAAAATATATTGTTCTGCACTGCAACAAAGCGATGTTTTAAAAAATGAGTCAGTTTAAGATTTTGCTTATAGTGCAAATTAGTATTTAGTTGCAATAGTCAAACTAGCTTTTCCCTGACAAGAAATGCAGAAGAAACTTGAACTATACAAATTTGAAGTGATTCTGTCTATTGGTGCAAATTTTGACAAGAGCGGTAAGTCAAATAATATCTGAAAACTTGAAAATTTCATTGTCCTGGAGTATGAATCAAACCCGCAGCTCTTGGTTTGTGCCCGAGTATGCTAGCCACTGTACCACCCAAAACGACCAAGTTCTGTTCATCCAGATTAACTATAAATATGAATGCCGTAGGTTCGACTGGCAATTCTTGTGATGTCTTAAATTCAAATTACTCAGAAACTTTAGACTTGGTCTTTCTGGGTGGTGTAGTAAGTTAGCATACTCGGGCACAAACCAGGAGACGCGGGTTCGATTCCCACTCGAGGACGATTAAATTTTAAAGTTTTTAGATATTATATGACTTGCCACTCTTGTCATAACTTGCACCAATAGATGGAATCACAACTTCAAATTTGTATTGTATCCTGGTGTAATCCTGTATTTCATGAAACTTGAACTATTTGTTTCATTCAGAACTTAAGCATCATTCTTTAAGTGTTTTTGGATTTTTAAAAATAATGGTCAGAAAGTATAAAGAATAATTCAAAATGGGTACTTTTTTTATTTTGCATTTAGTTAATTAACTTTAACTCCCTCCTTCAAAAGATGTTTTGCCTGGTAGACATTCTGCTCTACTATTTCCTGCAGCAATGTGATTTATTTAGGTGACAGAGTTGGGGGAGGAAGTGGCTAGGGATCATGTCAACTTCTGAAACAACAGTAATTTTGAACATTTAACTTGATTTGTAAAATAGGAATCCATATGTAAGAGATTTTTGTTTGAAACCCAATTTGTGAATTGACCACTGTTTTAAGAAAACATTTTCATTGTTATAATTAAACCCCATAAAATTAAAAAAATGGCAAAGGTTTTTGTAAAGCAAAAAAAAAAAATCTGAGATAAACTATTTGGAAGAAAATAGTAACTAAATGAAAAATTGCAACCGTCAGCTTCCGGAATACCGCATTATACTGCTTTGGAAACAAAGCAGGGAGCATTGAAAAATGTGTAAAAATATAGGTTTAGTAAAAAGAAATTAGAGATGAAGCCATGTGGAAGTATTAATAAATAAAATAAAATAAAATATGATCGTCAACTTATGAAATGCCGCATTGCTGCATAAACACAAGGGAATGTTGCAAGCGCTTAACAAATACGGATTTTGTAAAAACAACAACAAAAAAAAAAACACAAAAAAACCCCAGCGTTAATCTAACTGAAATGAAACTATCTGGAAATTAAAAAAAGGCAAAATTACAAGCAGCAATTTCCGGGAATGCCTCATAATATGACCATGAAAAACAGAAGATGGAAAATAAAAATGTGTACAAATATGGTTTTTGAAAAAAAAAGTAAAGTAGAGGAAGAACAAAAAATAAAACACCTTATTAATCTAACTGAAGTGAAGCCATCTGGAAGCAAAAAGAAAAAAAATTGTGACGTCAATTTACGGAATGCTGACGGCTATGGAAACAGAGAAAACACTTTAAAAATATAGATCTCGTAAAAGAAAAAGAAAAAATTGTGATCATTAGCTTCCGAAGTGCCACATCAAATGTGCCTGGTGTGTTAAAAGTGCATTAAAATGTCGCTTCCAAGATTCAGAGCTCAAGAAAAGCAATTATATCTCATCAAGTTGAAGTTATCTTTGAAAAATATGGAAGAATGAAAGCTAAAATAAAATGGGTGGGGAGAACAGTTGTTTGTATGATCTATTGATTACAGCTTTACGTCTTAAACGGGGGCCAACATTAAAAACGTGGGAAAATTTCCCTTCCTTTGTTTTAAAATTTAAAGAAATCTTAAAAAGAATTAATGTTAAGAAAATAGAAAAACAGTCTGCACTCCTTTCTGAGAATCTGCGACAAGCGTTACCGCATCGCGCTGTTTCTGCTCCCAGGGTTACAGCATTATTGAAATAATGCACTTTCCAAGGACAAAGATTAATGCATTATTTGTGTGCAATTCATAGCAACAGGAAAATCACAGTGATATTTGTGTGCCACTCTTACTATCAAATTAGTAGGTTAATTAAATAGTAAAGCACTTTCATATTTATAAGTCTGTTGAAAACCTTATTTTAAAAAATGGTGTTTTTCACTGGTGGCCTGAAAATCAGGCTAAAATGTAAAGTTCACCGACTAGAATAATTTTCTGTTAAAGCATTATTGGTGGAATACAAGACCTTTTTACTATGGTATCTTATGAAATAGAAAGTTCTCTAAATATTTGGCAACAAAATGTTGCCTTTTTGTAAAGTTAAAATTAATCAATTTTAAGTGGTTGTTATTCAAAAAGTGCAATTGTATATGTTTGTCATTGGCTATTTGATCATTATTGACAGACTTTGAAAATCTTCTGAAGATGGACTAGCAATTTTTCCCCCTTTTTTTGTTGAGGTTGTATGACAGTAGTAAACAATAGTTTCATATGGGGAGTGGGCATATAGTCAAAATGTAGAGCACAGCTGGTGTTGTGTTAGTAACAACTCATTCATGTCTGACTTTTCTGATCCATGACTAGAATGATCTAGACACAAAATTAAGCTTTGGTATAAATATTGTTAATGTACCAGCTAGTTTTGTGTGACATTAACCAAAAGTCTCCAACTCATTAAGTTTTGTTCCAGAACCCTTAGGTGCAATGACTAACTGTAACCACCACTCAGCTATAGACTGGTATCCAACTCTGATGTACTTTTGTGATCTTGAAAGACTCAAAAGAAAGCATTTAAAGGACTCAAGTATGAGATATGGTGGACTTACCACACTTTAAAAGGCTGGTCCATTACAGAATGGTGAGATGTTTACTAAGAGAATTTATTCAGGCCAAGTGGCAGGAAAGAAAAGTAGAGGAAGGCCAAGAAAATCGTGGGAGAACAAGATTCAGAAATGTCTGCGTGCGAAAAAGATAATGAAAGTATGAAGTACAGAAGTTCTAGTATGACAGAATTATTAACTTATCAATCAGATATCCGTGAATTGCCAGTATTTATTATTCAACATGTGACATCAATCATCTCAGAAAACTTGAAAATTACATCAACCTGGAGCAGGAATTGAACCCGCATCTCTCAATTTCCATTCGAGCATGCTATCTGTTACACCACCCAGCACAATGAAGTCCCAGGTATCAGAGTGTTAAGAATCTGAAACATTCTCAGATTTTTGCAGGTCGAAGCAAATTCTGCTTCCTCGTAGCATAATTAAGTTCATTACGCTATGAGGAAGCAGACTTAATTACAAATTCCTTTAATATATTCATATATCAAAGACGCAACTGTTACTTATTCCATTATCTGGATAAAGGGGGACCTCCACTCTATATAAGTGATTTTTATTGCATGTGTTATGTAATTGTTATCCAATAAATATATATATATTTTTTATCTGTGAACTGTAAAGAGAGATTTAATGAATTTGCAATTTCTTCTCGTATATTAGGTCTTCCATGAGGTTGCATACAAGTCCAAAAGTCGCCTTGACATTTTAGCTGGTTTGGATGAATTCTTAGATGCAGTTACTATTTTACCTCCAGGTGTATGGGATCCAAGTATAAGAATAGAACCCCCTGGACAAACAGTGCCACAGGTATAACTCTTCATGAGCATATTGGCAATTTATTTCATCCCCTTTAGTGAAAGTATTTCTGTGAAAGATGATTTTTTTTCACTAAAAAAATGGGGTGAATTGTATTATGTGTATCACAAGAATAGATATTATATATAATTCAAGACTACACACTTGTGATGTTCATTTAGAATAAATTATCAACGTTTTTTCACAATTGAATGTTTTATTAACATCGACTATAATTTCGCAGAGCGTCTGGCTCGGCATCATCAGGACGAATGGAGCGTAAACATTCAGATCATTGTGACATCATCAGAGTTCTGACGGTCACGGTTTTTGGTGAGTTGTTTCCACGCGCTCGAAAGAAATGGAGTCTACATCATGTCGTTGACAAGCAGTGAAGAGTTACGGTATATGTGTAAAGCTTCTAATACATTAAGCTTCATCGTTGAATCAGGTTTATCAATGAGCGTAGCGTTTCCAAACAGAAATTTATGGTTATTTTCGTGACAATGTTGGGCTATTGATGACTTCTTCAGTTCATAGTTCCGTATGTAAGTCTTGTGTTCCTTCACATGGAAACTTAAAGCCCTGCGGGTCTGTCCTATATATGAAAGTCCACATTCACAAGGTATCTGATAAATTCCCCAGGAATTTATGTCTTGGACGTAGTCTTTTGATCCGTAAAAATTCATCTTGTTTATGGGTTTGAAAATCACTTTGAAATTAAAACTTTTGAGAATTTTTGAAATTCTGAAGCAAATCTTAGGAGCAAATGGGATAACCGCGCAATTCGTTCGTACTGGGAGGTCTACTGGCGTGAGCAAGCAGACGGGCTTCGGTTTCCTAAATTTTTGGAACGCTTTTTCTATCACGGAAGGGCTATATCCTCTGTGTACTGCAGTTCTTTTAAGAAAATAAAGTTCTTTCTGTAAGGAAACCTCAGTTGAGCATATATGTATTGCACAATATACGTATGTGTAGAAAGCAGACATTTTTTGTTTCCATGGGTGATTTGATTTTACATGTGGAGGTAAGGAAACAGCAAATGGCTTTCAATAAACTGTTGTACTAAAGGATCCTTCAGAGCGTGACACCAGGACATCTAGGAATGGTAAGCAGCCATTATTTTCAGTCTCGCATGTGAACTGTATATGAGGATCAATTGAATTGATAAGTTCAACTAATTTAGGTAGTTCGGAATTCCTGCCTTTCCAGAGGACAAAGGTATCATCTACATATCGAATCCACAGGTCGAATGTAACGAGCTGAAACAGTTTGTCCTCGAAGTGACGCATGTAGACTTCGCATAAATTTATTTTTCAACAGACGGGAAGGCCTTGCAATGGGCTACCCATTACAAGGCCTTCCGTCTGTTGAAAAAATCTTCCACGAAATAAGAAACTGTTTCGTGGAAATCTCTATCAGCGACAATCAACCGTTTTTCGAAGATGAGGATAAAGAAGTTCAAATTACTGAACCACTTAAACTTCGATGCAAGAGATGCCATATATTGCCAAATTTTATTTCCGCGAAATGCAACTTGGGACCTTTCCATAACATCAACAAAGCGATCTCTAATGCTTCGTTTGCACTATTAAGAGCTATTATTAAAGATAGTAGGAAGGATATTGCAAATGCTGAGATTGAACTGTATGACCTGCACCTATTGCTGGCTAAAACGTTACCAGAATTTTCAGACCTGGACCGCAAAACTTGTTCTAGGAGTTCCACTATGCCGTTTACTCATAAAATGACATTAGAACGAAAATTTGAAAAACTATCGAATAATAGCAACAATAAAGGAAATTCTACTTCTCAAAGTGATGAAGTCTTTACGGATAACGAAATAATATCTAACCTTTCTTCTTTTAACCCGAGCAAAATTCAAAAACGAGTTTTACATTACAATTCAAATTTCGCAATTTCAAAAAAGATACCAGTATCCAATGTTGTTGCGTCAGTTGAAGATTCCCTGACAAAAAGCAATCTAAGCATTGATGAGAAAGAAACGATTAGACATTGTGTCAGCCTTGTAATAACGTCAGATTCCTTTCCATCATTCAAACCCAATCTCAATAAGGAAGAATATAAAGCTTTAAAAGAATTACAGTCAAATCCTGATATCATCATTACTAAAGCCGATAAAGGAGAAGAAGTTGTTATTCTGGACAAAAAACATTATGAGGCAGAGGTCGAAAAACTTATTTCCGAGGGACCGTATAAAGAAATTAAAAAAGATCCATCGGAAAAATATTTGAAAGAAGTTCGGAAAGTTGTAACAAGTTGCGTTACTCTCAACCAAAGCTCAAAAAATTATCTGAAACCCTCGTATGCCCGTTGTCCGCGTTTCTATGCACTTCCAAAGATACACAAGATTGGCGTTCCTTTCCGTCCCATCGTCAGCAATATCGCCTCTGCTACTCATAAGTTGGCCAAATTTCTATCTTCGAAACTGTCCACCATAACGACTTCTTCAAACAAAACTGCTGTAAAAAATTCCACTGAATTTGTAAATGTGCTTAAACTGCATCCATACAACGATCAGTTCATGTTATCCTTCGATGTGAAATCCATGTTCACAAGTATTCCACTAAATGGAGCCCTCGAATCTTTGAAAGCAAGTCTCGTTGAACATCATTTCAGCCAACCGGAAGTTGAAGAATTTTTGAGATTAGTGGAAATTTGTATCAAACAAAACAGTTTCTTATTTCGTGGAAGATTTTTTCAACAGACGGAAGGCCTTGCAATGGGTAGCCCACTGTCGCCTCTTTTATGCGAAGTCTACATGCGTCACTTCGAGGACAAACTGTTTCAGCTCGTTACATTCAACCTGGACTAAGGTATCATTTACATATAGAAGGATTCGATATGTAAATGATACCTTAGTCCTCTGGAAAGGCAGGAATTCCGAACTACCTAAATTAGTTGAACTTATCAATTCAATTGATCCTCATATACAGTTCACATGTGAGACTGAAAATAATGGCTGCTTACCATTCCTAGGTGTCCTGGTGTCACGCTCTGAAGGATCCTTTAGTACAACAATTTATCGAAAGCCTTTTGCTGTTTCCTTACCTCCACATGCAAAATCAAATCACCCATGGAAACAAAAAATGTCTGCTTTCTACACATACGTATATCATGCAGTACATATATGCTCAACTGAGGATTCCTTGCAGAAAGAACTTGATTTTCTTAAAAGAACTGCAGTACACAGAGGATATAGCCCTTCCGTGATAGAAAAAGCGGTCCAAAAATTTAGGAAACCGAAGCCCATCTGCTCGCTCACGCCAGTAGACCTCCCAGTACGAACGAATTAGGCGGTTATCCCATTTGCTCCTCAGATTTGCTTCAGAATTTCAAAGTGATTTTCAAACCCATAAACAAGATGAATTTTTACGGATCAAAAGATTACGTCCAAGACAAAAATTCCTGGGGAATTTATCAGATACCTTGTGAATGTGGACTTTCATATATAGGACAGACCCTCAGGGCTTTAAGTTTCCGTGTGAAGGAAAACAAGACTTACGTATGGAACTATGAACTGAAGAAGTCATCAATAGCCCAACATTGTCACGAAAATAACCATAAATTTTGGTTGGAAACGCTATTCTTATTGATAAACTGATTCGACTAACAAGCTTAATGTATTAGAAACTTTCCCCATGTACCGGAATTCTTCACGACTTGTCAATGACGTGGCGTCTACGCCATTTCTTTCAAGCGACAGGGAACAACTCACCAAAAACCGTGACCGTCAGAACTCTGATGATGTCACAATGATTTGAATGTTTACGCTCCATTCGTCCTGATGATGCCGAGCCAGACGCTCTGCGAAACTATAGTCGATGTTAAAAAAACATTTAATTGTGAAAAAGCGTTGATAATTTATTCTACAAGAATAGGTAGCTTACCTTTTTTACAAGGCCAGCTTTTTGACAAACATTTCTCTGCATGTTAAGTTTTTACAGGAATATCTGAATGGCAAGTATGGATATCAAGGCTCTTTTTCCAAGTACCCCTGTACCGGAAGCAATTGAGATCATCATTAAAAAATTAAAACAAGACAAAACTCTTAATAACACAGAACTTCAAGAATTAAAAGAAGTTATATTATACATATATGAAAATAATATTTTCAAGTATGAAGAGAACATATACAAACAAAATTATGGTGGCCCAATGGGCTCCCCTCTATCAAATTTATTTGCAGAAGTGATTATGAGCAACATTGTAGAACAAATAATCTGTACAATGGAAGAAGCTCCTTTAGTTTACTGTAGATACGTTGATGATCTTTTTATTTCCTCATGAATGAATATTGATGAGCTTGAATCATTAACTCAGCAATTTAGTAATATCTCCCCAACTATTAAGTTGACAATTGAACATGAAGAGAATACTTTGTCTTATCTAGATGTTAAGGTTATAAGGCAAGGTGACCAATCGCAATACAGAGTACATAGAAAACTGTCATTTGTTCCTGTTTTAATACCTATAGTTCAACACATCCATACACACAGAAATGCAATGGTATTAAAATGTTAATCAAGAGAGCAATAACACACTCTTCTAAGGATGAATTATTTTCAGAAGAAATAAATTTCATTAAAGATATAACATATAATTATGGACACCCACCACAAAAAATTAAAAAATGGATATATGAAGTACAATGTAAAATGCAAGATACTTCTACCTTAAAAAGTAAAAAGAAATTACAGTATGTTGGAGCATTACCTTACCTTATCTTCCAAGCATTTCTACTGAAATAAATAAATTATGCCAAAAATATGGAATCCAGATGGGAAATAAAATACTAACTGTTAAAGATATGATGATTGAAAATAATACTGAAAACTGCAGTATCATTGAAAAAGCAGGTGTATATGAAATGCCTATAACTGGAATACAACCAATGTCATATATTGGGAGTACAAGAAACAAACTAAAACATAGTCTTCAACAGCATATTAAAAATTGGCAAAAAAAAGAAGCAAGAACAGCATTAATACAATTTTGCTTGGATAACCATACATACCCAAAATTTGATGAGATTAAAATAATAAAAACACGTGGAAACAAAAGACACCTACACATTGCTGAATCAGTTTTGATGGAGAAAAATAGAGATTGAATTTGTAATAATAATGACCCAAGTATCCTTAATGAAAAGAATTAATTAAAATTGAACAAAAAACTCAAAATCATCATCGAAGAAGAAAATGGTCTTACCAGGGTTTACAATAGATGGAGCCACAGTGGAGGGTTCAGAGATGACATCAGGACTTGAGAAGGGAGGTGGATCGTTTCGCTCACTCACTCTGCGGTGGCAAAATGGTTATCATGTGGAATGCCTCCTGAGGATGACCCTGGTGGGGGTAGAAAGCTACCTCAAAAAGTAAAAAGAAATTACAGTATGTTGGAGCATTGCCTTACCTTACCTTATCTTCCAGGCATTTCTACTGAATAAAAGAAAGCGCTTGAGGCAGTCTGCATGTAAAAGGCAGGGGTGTGGTAGCTGCATGCTAAAAGCATTGAGTAGAAGTGTAACACATGAATAGGACATAGGCGGTAATAGGACAGGTTATGTGTACAAAGTGTAAATATGGTTTTAGAGATATGTTTAGAATATTTGTATGTATGTGAATTCGTAGTTGGTTTAAATGTGAGTTTGTCGATATATGTTAGTTGTTGGGTTAAAGAATTTCGGTTTGAAAAGTTATCTGGTTTGCTTAGTTTGATAGTTTGATTTATATGTTAGTAGCAGAGGTTTTAAAAAAATATTAAGAGCTTTGGAAGTCAAATGTCATTGCTGCAAAACACTTCAGAGGTTAATTCACTCAACGGCATTGAATGAAAAGAAGACGAAATAAGACCGCCACACTGAGAGCTGGAACCAACAAAAGACTCCAAAAACTTAACGTGCAGAGAAATGTTTGTCAAAGAAGCTGGCCTTGTAAAAAAGGTAAGATATATATTCTTGTTATATGTATGCATGTAAACTAAGGATATTTATGGCTCTAACATCATTATTCTATCACTGAAGTATATTATGTGTATGTGATATATTAGTACAGGTACGAGAGGTTATCAAGCATTATGAACTGCATCCATGAAAACAATGCACTCTACCAATATGGATTTTCTGTACTATTATGAATTTTTGGTTGAAATTGCAGAAGTACGGACATGAGGACGAACTTACAGAAAATAGCCATTCGATTTTTCTGCTTTGGATACATGCATAAAAATTTTCTTCAAAATCACAATTTTTTTTTGTCCTGATTTAGGTATTTCTCGACATCATTACAATACTAAATAAAATTTGGGAAGAGGTAGTTGTTTTCCCTCTGTGGACGAAAAATTATTTATAATCTTATTATTTTGCTGTTCTGTCTTTCAAAACTTTCAAAAATAATAGTTAGATGGAGTGAAGAATTCTTCTGTAATTGTATTTTGCGTAAATGTATTTCAGCTTGAAAATATTAACATCAATCTCCAAACCCGGAAGTCAGACAGAATGAAAATGGCCCTGTAATTTATAAATTCTGTTTCTCTTGATGTTCCTTCTGCCCTTTTCTTATTAAATATAATTTTATTCCATAAATATTTGTATTTCAGTGTGACAATGGGGGGAAGTTTTCCAAAAACAGAAGTTGGAACCCGTAATCTTTTTTTTTTTTTTTTTTTTTTTTTTTTTTGCTGTTTCCACTGTCGTGTGTTGTTAAACATTATTTTCCCATAAATGTTTGCATTTTAG
This sequence comes from Macrothele yani, assembly GCA_039090855.1. Lineage (NCBI taxonomy): Eukaryota > Metazoa > Arthropoda > Arachnida > Araneae > Macrothelidae > Macrothele > Macrothele yani. Next base: position 106,708,629 of record CM077007.1, read on the forward strand.
CTTGATCTGGGAGGGGAAGTTTTCCGAAAACAGAAATCATGAACTTAGAAAATTTGTAAGAATTGATGCATTCATGGTCCTCAGACTGAAAGTTCATTCATCATGATGGATGAAATTATATGCAAACATTGAAACCTATTTGTTTGTACAGACTCAAAACACAGGGTAAGCTTACATACAGTTCGCTTCTTCAGTAAATGGCTTATATACGAGACACACAGTGGATTCCAACTCTGCCAAAATTTGAAAGCATTAAAAGAAAGAGATAGGGAGAGTGAAAAGAAAAAAATTAAAAGATTGCCTTCAGTAATCTTTTAGATTTTCCCTGTTGATAACATTTTTAATTTTATTTCTAGCAAATTATTGTTTACTGTATAGGGCCCACTTGCTATTGGCCCTTGAGTTTTTCATATTGGAAAGAAGACCACACAACGGTAAATACGTCTGTGTACATGGACATCTTCACTGCCTTTGTGGAGCAACTGGATGACGAGGAGCTCACTACCTACTACTTCCACGGGGAAACATGTCACACCTCCAAAGCGAGCATTGCTCTAATAGTCTTTTTTTATCCCCTGATCATATCTCTTAAGGGATGGTGGCCACCAAGGTCGCCTGATCTTTCACCCCTGATTTCTTCCTGTGGGGCAAGTTGAAAGGTACAGTGTACCAGAACAAGCCACGAACTCTCGCAACACTTGACAACATTCGCCACGAAATGGAGCTTGTGACTGCCGAACAGCTGGTGCAAACCTTTGGTAACATGGAGCGTCTTGTTCAAGCATGTCTGCATGCCGACAGCAGCCACTTCCAGCACTTCATTTGATAGCATCATTCATCCCATGGACCAAGCTAAGTCCACCTTTAATTACATGTCCATGAGGTGGTTATTTCACAAGTTATGCAGGAAAAAACGGGGCCAATGCGGAGTGGGACATCCTATATTTATTCTTTTTTTTTTTTTTTTTTTTCTTTCTGTAATAATTGTTGTGACAGACTGGAATTTGGAATTCGTTACCTTGTTAGGTATTCAAATTTGCCGCTGTATACTGAAAATTACTGAATATATCTGATACATAGCAGTTGCTCTGGCTTTTTTAAAGTTTTCACCAGTCCATTTGCCGAATGTGATTTGAAGTATTGCCAATAATTTCGTCAAAACGTTTTATTTATTGCCAACATGATTTTTTTTTTTTTTTTTTTTTGCAAATTGTTAAAAATGAAATTGGCAGCGCAACCCTTGTATATATGTTTATTACTGAAAACAACATCCAAAGGTTGGAATCCATGGTAATGGCTGGCTAAACCCCACTAGAGTTGGTGCTCCTGCAAATACAATTCAGTAAATTGGCTCTTCCAATTAAATGGAGATTGGCTTCCACATTGTCCAAGTGGTGCTGTCTGGCCAAATATAGTCCTTCCACCAGTTTTTCTAAACAAAAAAATAAAAAATCTTCAGTTTAATATGTATGCAACATTTTGGCCAGTGGTTGAGATAGCTGCTTGAACTCTCAAACTTAGAAGATATTTTCAGTTACTGATTGCTGTTCTCATTTATTTGATCTGCTTTTATTTTTTTCAAAATGAAATGTTTTTGCTTTTGAATTTTTCTTTTTAACTGTAAGAAATGAGGAAATTGTTGTTTTGACCTCTCCCCCTTCTCTTCTCATACGAGTAAAACATTTCAGGGAAACATGTATATTTTGCTCCACTTTGTCCTTAATCACTGAAAAATCTTGACTGATATATATCAGTTTTCTAAGTCTTACAAATAAATTGTTTTGGCTGGTCTTGAAAACTTACAAACTGTTCAAAAACAGTCTAAGAAGGTCAAATAAGTCATGTTGCACGTGAACTATAATTTCTTAATAGTCAAGCCACCTGTTGCTTTCTGCTTGAACCACTGATTAATGATTCTCACTGGTTGACAGGCATCCAGTGGACTTGCTGTTTTGGCAAACTTTTGTTGCTATTTAAAATGCTGAAACTTGTTCCAAAATTCTGCTTTCTGCAACTGATAGGTCACCAGAACCTAAGTTTTCTTAGAGTATGTAACCCAGCAGCAGAAAGTACTTAAAACTGTGACGTGCATCGCAGAATATTTTTTTTAAATCTTAGATTTCAGTTTCCTTCTAGAAAATTTTTATTTATAGAGCATATTTTGTTATATCTTAAATTCCAATCTATGGCAGAACATTTTTTTATCTTAAATTTGTGAGTGCAACGCTCACTCACTTACCCGATCTGTTGGGAACTCCTCTTGTCTACACCCCCCCCCTCTCTCTCTTCTGCCCAGAGCACCAATCCCCAACCCTCCTCCTACACATTCATCCATCCACCCACCCCTACCATCCCAAATGGTCGGGGTGGGTGTAAAGGTCTTTCAAAAGCGCAGGAAGAAACTGATTGTTCCTCCCTGCGCTTTTTCTTTTTGAAAGACCCTTTTCCCTCTCCCCACTAGTGTGCTGTGAAAGTGGGAGACGTCCAGCCATGCTTGGTTAAACCACATGTTGTTGGGGGGGTGTTTATCAGGTGCCCATCTTGGAAGAAATCAAGTCAACCACAGCAAAACACACTGGATGGCGGGATTCTCACCCAAAGTTTTAAACTCCTGTCAAAGTAAAGTTGCTGGGAAGCAGTCTCCCGCCTTAGAAAATTACGGGGAAATACCCAAGTAGCACAAAAACGTTTGTAAAACGTTTTAAAACCAGTTCGGCGAGACGTTGAAAAAACGTCACAATATTACGTTTATAAAACGCTAATACGTCTCGTTGATTCAATGGTTTTTCAACCGTTGTTATAACGTTATAGCACTGTTTTTAAGACGTTTAGATGACGTTATTTAAACGTCATATTCCTTTCATTATGACGTTTAGAAACGGTTTTAACAACCGTTCAGCAACGTTTGAATGACGTTATTTAACCGTCATATTCCTTCCCTTATTACGTTTAGAAACGGTTTTAACAACCGTTTAGCAACGTTTGAATGATGTTATTTAAACGTCATATTCCTTCCCTTATTACGTTGAGAAACGGGTTTAGCAACGTTTGAATGACGTTATTTAAACGTCATATTCCTTCCATTATGACGTTGAGAAACGTTTTTAAGAATGTTTAGCAACTTTTAAATGACGTTATTTAAACGTCATATTCCCTCTTTATTACGTTGAGAAACGGTTTTAACAGCCGTTTAGCAACGTTTTATTTTCGATTTTACAACGTATTTTTCCTTTCTGTATTACGTTTAGTAAGTGTAACAGCAACGGTTAATCAACGTCTAAATTTCCTCTATTAAACGTTGCTGTCCTTTGTGTATTACGTCAAACGTCGCAAAAAATGTTACCACAACCTTTTATCGAAGGTCATATTCCAGTTTCAAGACTTTTTTTTTTTTTTTTTGGCTTTACGTGTGCCGTTGCAAAACGTTAGAACGTTTCTATTTCGTTCTTGGGTCATTCCGTATCGACTCAACACAACGACTTGACCATCTCAGATTTTAATGAAATTTGGTACATAGGTGGCCTCTATATAGATTAAGAAAAATATCAAATTTCATCGTCATATATCCACCGGTTTTGAAAATACAGCTATAAAAAGTATTAAAAACACCCCAAAATCGGAAGATTGATGGGTTTTTAAATTGTGATTGCAGCTCCCCTAATTAAGATAGAGATGGGAAAGGTATCTTTTTGTAGTATTGTTTATGCTATTTTATTTGATGTACAACACCATAGGGGTTAATATTTAAAAAAATTTCAAATTTTAAAATTAAAATTAAAATTTTGAATTTTTCAAAATGTGACGCTCCAAAAAATTCGAAAATTTTTTAAAACAATCTTTATATGTTTGGCATTTGATTACATGAGTTGTAACTTGGGATGATAATGGGTTTACTTAAAAAGCTATATTCAAATTTATCCTAACACAAGAGTTTAATGAAAAAAATAAATAAATAAAAAAACATGTAATCTGAAAATAAATTTGGGCTAAATCTTTAAAAAGTTTCATTAATAACAATATAGTATTTTTGTTATTTAAAACCATTTATTTAAACAATGGTTTATTTTTAATTTGTTTAAAATCTGAGTCACATGGGCTTAAAAATTTTATTAATTTCATTATTCAGAATTTGTAATAATTCCCAATACAATATAAAAAAATAAAGACTGTGCAGTTATACTGTAATCTACATTTTGTTTGGACAAAACTCTGCATGTTCCGACTTAAAAAACTGATTCTGTTGTTTAGATCATTGGTAACAAGACCCAACAAGCAGCAACTTGCATTCCTACCTTGCAGACCTGTCTGCTTTAGGTTTTGATGGTGATCATATGTGTTTCTCAGTCTGCTTTAGGTTTTGATGGTGATCAGATGTGTTTCTCAGTCTGCTTTAGGTTTTGATGGTGATCAGATGTGTTTCTCAGTCTGTTTTAGCTTTTGATGGTGATCATGTGTTTCTTGCAGTGAAAGTGATATGTGTTTGAAAACTTTTGTGGTTGAAAACTTTAATTGAATAAAGTACATCCTTTTCAGTTTTGAAACTAGACTTTTATAAATTGAAGCTGTGCAGGATTTTTTTAGGAAAAATAAAAAGAACAGGTAATGGGAGGCAATTATTTTACTATTTTAATTTTACATTTTATGCACAAATAATCAACAATGGAAAGTACAAGATATGCATTAATACAATGTTTCAATCCATATAGAAATGTGACAGACTGGATGTTGGAAAATTTTGATGACTTATCAAAGTTGACTAAAATTTGTGATTCTTGCAGAAAGCAGCTGAAAACTTTAATAATTAGTCAAGAAGCAAATGAAACCTGTGCTGATGAGAAAATGGACGAAAATTTTGCATTTATGTCAGAAGTAATTGAAACACTGAATACTTCGCTCCATGAATTGGGTGAATCAGCTGTCAATAAGAAAAGCTAAAATCTAAATGTTATGCTTCAACCAAAATTCAAAAAATCAGTTCTGCTATGAAACGGAAGCTTTTTACAAATATTCAAGAATCATCTGATGATGAGGATGAAATACTTCACGACTCTCTTATGGACAATCTTAAAAGTAATTTTTCTAACTGCACTAGAGATAAACAGTTGATGATTTTGACTTGCTTACCAGAGTCATGGAGTGTTAGGAAAATCATGTAAGAATTCAATGCTCCTAATTATATGGTAAGACAATAAAAAAAAATTCTGAAGGAGAAAGGAATTTTGGAAAGCCTTAATAGAAAACCAGGTAAGTCTCTCTCTTCTGAAGTAGTTGTAGTATGATCGTTTTACCAAAGTGATGAAATTAGTCGGGTTTTACCTGGAATGAAAGATTGCGTTTCTGTTAGGACTGAAAACGGAGATAAAGTTTGTCAAACAGGCTGATTTTATGTAATTTGACAATTTGCAAGCACGAAAGTCAGTTTTTCCAAATTCGCAGAGCTCAGACCAAAAAACCGTGTCCTGGTAGGGTCTAGTGGTACTCATACGGTATGTGTTTGTACCACACACCAAAATGTAAAACTGATGATGGAAAATGCAAGAATTGGTTCACTAACGAATGGACAATTATCTTCCTACAAACATTGTCTTGCAAGAGTATTATGCAACCCTACTTCCATAGATTGTCATTTGGGGAAGTGTCCCACCTGTTCTGGGAACACGGTTTTGAGAACTTGATTGAAAAACTAACTTTTCGCCAATGGATTACAGTTGATAGATGCAACTTGGAGACATTAAAAAAATCAACTTCAAATTTTATTGATTTGTTTTGCGAAAAACTGTCTGCTTTGGTCAGACATTACTTCATTGCTAAGCAGCAAAGCTCTTTTATGAATAGTAGTACTAAGGAAAACCTCAAGGACTCAGAATTTCTCATCATTTGTGATTTTGCTAAAAATTATAGTTTTCTTCTTCAAGATGAAGCCCAGAGCTATCACTGGACCAGTGGGCAAGCCACAGTCCACCCATTGGTCATCTATTACAAAACAAAAAAAGACTGAACATGCAAGTTTTGTAGTAATTTCTGAATGTTTAGAGCACAACACAATTACACTGTACTGCTTCCAAAAAAAAAACCTTATTAACTTCTTGAAAAGTAAGTTTGGTGACAACAGCGTCAAAAAAATGTACTATTTCTCTGACGGGTCTGCAGCCCAGTGCAAAAATCGGAAATTTTTTCACAAACTTTTATGTTTCCATCAAGATGACTTCAACATTGATGCTGAATGGCATTTTTCAGCAACAGCACATGGGAAGGGGCCATGTGATGGCGTTGGTGGAACGGTGAAAAGGTTAGCTGCCCAAGCCAGCTTACAACGCCCTTACGAGAATCAAATTCAAACACCATTTCAGTTGTACGAATGGGCAATTCAGAACATTTTTGTGGCAAACTTTACATATGTAAGTCAAGAAGAATACATAGAAACAGACCAATTTTTGGAAAATCGCCTAAGCAAGTCTCTAACAATACAAGGTACCCAGAAACTTCATGCTTTTATTCCTATCCCATTGAGTAATTCAAAAATAAAAGTGAAGATGTTCTCGGAATCAAACGAGTCAGCGACTGAAAAAGTATCAGCATTACAAGACAGACTGCAAATAACAGAAATGAGTGGTTACATAACCATAATCTATGAAAACAGCTGGTGGGTAGCGTATGTTCTACCAAAAGAAGAGAGTGAGAATGAAGTTAAGGTCTCATTTTTACATCCAGCTGGTCCATCTACATCCTTTTCCTACCCTAGCCCACAAGATGTATTATAGCTTCCTGTAAGTTACCTCTTGTGTAAAGTAAATCCTTTGACTCCGACAGGAAGACTCTACAATCTCTCTGAAACAGAAATACACCAAACTATTGAAGCTTTTAAAGACTATATCAAGGATCTACACGTGTGATTTCACTTCAAAACAATGATGCAACTTTTTTTTTAATTTTAGAAGATTCTGCTTTAAGTGACGATCTAAGTTTAAGATTAGGAATATAATTTGCATAAATGTAAACAATTCAATGCCATATGTTATTATTATTTTGATGTGTTTCTTGAGCAGTAATTGAAATTACTTTTTAAAGTCTGTTTATTTTTTGTATTGAATTGTGAATTATTACAAATTCTGAATAATGAAATTAATAAAATTTTTAAACCCATGTAGTCTCAGATTTTAAACAAATCAATTAAAAATAAAACATTGATTAAATAAATAGTTTTAAATAACAAAAATACTATATCTATTGTTATTAATGAAACTTTTTTTAGATTTAGCCCAAATTTATTTTCAGTTTACATGTTTTTTTCATATTTTTTTTCATTAAACTCTTGTGTTAGGCTAAATTTGAATATAGCTTTTTAAGTAAACCCATTATCATCCCAAGTTACAACTCACGTAATCAAATACCAAACACATAGATTGTTTTTAAAAATTTTCAAATTTTTTGGTGTCGCATTTTGAAAAATTCAAAATTTTAATTTTTAATTTTAATTTTTTTTTAATCTTAACCCCTATGGTGTTTGTTGTACATCAAATAAAAGAGCATAAAAAATACTACAAAAAGATACCTTTCCCATCTCTATCTTAATTAGGGGAGCTGCAATCATAATTTAAAAACATATCAATCTTCTGATTTTGGGGTGTTTTTGGACATTTTATATAGCTGTATTTTCAAAACCGGTGGCTATATGACGATGAAATTTGATATTTTTCTTAATCTATACAGAGGCCACCTATGTACCAAATTTCATTAAAATCTGAGATGGTGAGATAAAAAATGCCTTCAAATTGTGTTGAGTTGATACGGAATCACTCTTCAAATCTTTTACTTTGCATATTACATTGAAAACAAACTTTTCCATAACGTAGCAAAACCGTTTAAACGACGTTTCCATAACGTAGCAAAACCGTTTTAGTAACGTTTGTGCTCTGTAAGAGGGACGTACGGTAATGCTTATCTTAAAGCTGCCATGATAATCTGTTGTATACAGTCTTGTTACCTAGTCTACAAAAATTTGGGGGTAAATAAATGAAGTTCTTAGCTAACCTAAAAAATCATTTTCATCATATCATAAAATATCATTTTCATCATATGAATGCCCCTTCACAAAACTTTTCTTGTTCCTAATAGTTATTTTACTATCACTTATTTTTGTTGAAGCTTTATAAGGGATGACTTTGTCAGGAAAGTAATGTTATAAAAAAGAAAGCATTTCTATCACAGTTACTAGTGCAACACAATCTCTCACCATTATACAGAGTGTCCAAGAATTATTAAACACATTACAAAATTATGTACAAAAAAAAAAAAAACTATGAGCATTGTCTGTTTTTCTATGTCACATATTACTAACACGGTTCCTATATTTTTGTATTGCAGAATTGTTACTCCCAGAATCCAATAGATGGCACTAGGTGTGGCCTGATGAGGAATTTATGAGAAATGCGCAATCAGTAGTCATGTCATCCATACAGCAGAAGGCGATGTGTGTGTTATGGTTTGCGGAATTAAAGTCTGTCATTAAAGTTAAAAGACGGTACCGTTTAGAGTATGGTTGTAATCCTCCGTCAACAAATTCAACTAAGCGGTGAATGAAACAGTTTAAAGAAACTGGCAATGTGGAACATCGTGGAGGAACCGGTAGGCCTAGCGTCAGAGGTGAGATGGTTGACCAAGCTATGAAAGTTTCCAACGAAGCCCCAGGAAATCCGTTCATAAAGCAAGCAGAGAACTGTGCATTCCAAAATAGACAGTTCGTGATATCTTGCACAAGAAATTAGTTTCATGCTTATAAAATTCAAATAGTGCAAAAGATGCATGCAAATAATCACACTCTGCAATACGATTTTGCTGTGGATATGCTGAATCAAGTGGGAAACGATAAAAACTTTCCAAGTACTGTAATTTTTAGTGATTAATCCACATTTCATGTATGAGGTATTGTTTCACTTCGTAAACTATGTTTTGTTTGGATATGGGGCAGTGAACCGCCTCATGCTGCTATTGAACTGGAACGTGATTCTCCAAAAGTTCATGTGTGGTGCGCCCTATAAAAAAGAGAAGTGATTGGCCCTTTCTTCTGTGAAAAAACCATAAATGGTGACATTTACTTGGATATGTTAGAAAATTTCCCTATACCCCAGATCAAAAGATATGACATCGTTTTCCAACAAGACTGCATGCCTTCGCATTGGTCAATGTGTGTACGTAAGTGCCTAAATGAGCATTTCCCCAACAGATGGATTGGGCATGGTGGTCCCATTCCGTAGCTCCTCGCTCCCCAGATCTAACTCCATTGGATTATTTCATGTGGGGTTATGTGAAGGATCGTGCCTATCAGACGCCTTGTACTGATTTGCAGGAACTGAAGCAGCATATCACAGCTGCTATTAATTCGATATCTTTTCAGATGCTTGGCAATACATGGCATGAAATCGAGTATCGCTTGGACGTACTACGAGCAACCAAGGGATCTTACATCGAAATTTATTAACATGTGTAGTTACATTGTAAGTTAGTACAGTCAGTTTCTTTCTATCTGTTTAATGTTTTGTTTTACATAATTTTGTACTGTGTCCAATAATTCTCGGACACCCTGTATATTTATTGTTCACAAGGTATACGACTTCACAAACTATGTTTTGACTCAAGTCCATTTCACTGGCTTTGTTGTGGCTGTTGCAATTTTCTTGAAAATTCAGTTGCTCATATTTAACTGAACATAAAGTAGACATTTTAATACCACTAACATCTAAGTTATTGCAACATAAAACTGAGTCAGTTGTGTTGTTCATTTAAGAGTTTTTTGGACACATCTGAAATTTAGCTGGTAGATTATTAGAAATGTGAGGTGAAATAATGCTGGGAGATAAATCAAGTAGTACTTTCACAGCTTTGTTTTTAATTTTTCTTTTAAGTGTAGCTAAAGGCTATCTGTGTTTCTGCTGCAGATCTGTGTATTTATATCTCAGTTTACGTTTCTTTATCATTTTTTCTGTATTTTTACAGAGGAGCCTTTTATTTTGGTATGTTAGTTGCTTTGTATTTTTTCAACCCATGTGTATTTGGTTCTTAATCTTTTTTTTCACTAGTTTGCGAATTTAGACTTAATTTTTGGTTATGTCTTAGTATTTCAGGAAGTTTGTTTAGTGTAATGTCCCTAGTTTATATCTTGTGCTTAGAAATTGCAATTTTTAGTTTCCGCTTGAGGGTCCTATTGTGTAACAAACAGTACGTAGCATATAAATAATTGTAAGAATCAATTGATTATGCATGTTGAAACACCTTTTTCAAAAATTTGTATGCAAATAAGATATGAAAACAGCCACCCAATCTAGTTTGTTCTGTCTTGGGTTAAATTCTGTTGCTACTCATATATACTCATTTCACGAGTAACTCTTTGCATTGTTTGGCCAACCAGAATAAAATATTTTCTTCTATTGGTTGTTCATTAATGCCATTTGTTGTTGTACTCTGACATTGTGCTGTGCTCTTCTCTCTATTTCTGTACATAACATTAACTTCAAGTTCCTAAAATGTATAAGTTCTTTTTCTGTTTCAATTCATAGGTGGTCACAAAAAGTTATAATGAAACAAATGAACAATTCATGCATTCATTTCATTATTTTCATAGGCTTCAAACACAATTCATGTATTCTGAATCATAAGAAAATATATATATACAGTACTCACAAAAAGTTTGGGATATTATGGTTTCAAAAGGGAAACATGGTGATATGCATATTTAGTGACTACAGGAGATAGGTTATCAGCATAAATTAGCATCATGATGACACATCATGTGGTTGGTGTGTGTGTGTGTGTGTGTGTGTGTGTGTGTGTGTGTGTGTGTGTGTGTGTGTGTGTGTGTGTGTGTGTGTGTGTGTGTGTGTGTGTGTGTGTGTGCGTGCGCAAGCTCCGATAAAAGTAGCTTCCGAGAAGTAGAAAACAGGTCGTTTCACTGCTTGGACTACAAGTTTGCTGAATGCATTTCCTTCAGAGTAGGATTAACTTGAAAAGATGTCCAGACGACGTTTAAGTATTGACATCAGAAATAGGGCTGTTGACATGTTACATGCAGGTGTACGGCAGATTGATGCAGTTGCTGCTTTAGGAGTTTTGCAAGCTAGCTACACACAAAATTTCTACCGAATGGAAATGCTGCAGATCAAGCAGGATTTTTACCCCCCCCCCAATAAACAGGTGTGTGGGGGGGGTTACTTAAAAAAAAAACCCCAAAAAAAACACCCACTGCAAACGGTTATTTTTTTTTTTCCAAAGAAACACATGATTTCTTTTCTGGTTAATGCTCTTGTACGTTATGTTTTTGCTCCAAGTAATTCCCAAATATATTTTATGACTTCAATAGTTGGGCTGTAGAGATAGAATATTTTAAATAAGCAATGTTTATTCACAATTAAATATTTTATTTTAAGATTTTAAATCTACTGTAGTTTCACTGAGCATTTGGCTTGGCTTCATTAGGACAAATGGAGTGCAAACGTTCAAATCATCGTGACATCATCAGCATTCTGACAGTCACTGCTTTTGGCAAGTTGTTTCCACGTGTTTGAAAGAAATCTAGTAGATGTCATGTCGTTGACAAGCCATGAGCAGTTGCACTAGATGTGGAAAGCTTCTAATATATTAAGCTTGATAGTCAAATCAGGTTTATCAATAAGCGTAGCATTTAAAAAAAAAAAATCTGGTTATTTTCATGACAATGTTGGGCTATAGACGACTTCTTCAGTTCCGTACGTAAGTCATGTGTTCCTTCACATGAAAACTTAAAAGCTCTACGGATCTGTCCTATACATGAAAGTCCACATTCACAAGCGATGTGATAAATTCCCCAGTTATGTCTTCAACGTAGTCTTTTGATCCACAAAAATTTGCCTTGTTTATAGATTTCAAAATAACTTTGAAATTTAAACATTTGAAAGTTCCTAAATTTCTGGACAGCTTTGTCTACAACAAAAGGACAACCTATATCAATCTATATCCTGTGTGTGCCACAATTTCTTTAAAAAAAAATCATAACTTTTTTTTATTTTTTTGTTTTTGTGTTTACTGACCATGGTGAGCAATTCAATGGGCTATAAGCAGTCGCCTGTCCCTAATTTAGCATCACTGGTTCCAGAGAAGGAAGAGACCCACTGCCGTAAGACAAACACAACATCCATGCCTCACCGGGATTCGAACCCAACCCACTTGGAAGAACCGAACAGTCATAAGCCAGTGCTTAGACCACTGCGGCGGCAAAAATCTAGCTTTTTCTGCAAGGAATCCTCTGTAACGCATAGATGTACTGCACGATATACATGGGTAGAAAACACCAATTTGTTTCCATGACTTTTCTTTATGACTTGTCAACAACATGACACCTACTCGATTTCTTTCAATTGCATGGAGACAATTCACCAAAATCCATGATCATCAACTACCTGATGATGTCACATATGAATGTTTATGCTCCCTTTGTCCTGATGAAGCCGAGCTAAAGGCTCAACAAAACTATAGATCTTAAAATAAATTATTTAATTGTGAATAAATGTTGCTTATTTATTCTATAATTTCACACATGGTTTAATCCTTTAATTCCACTAATATTATATTTACCAACTTGGTGAAGTCACCAACTTGGTTTACTTTCACAGGGTGATCCAGTTGTACTCTACAGAGAGATCTACTGGTAGGAGGGGAAATACTGATCTGAGGGATATAAGCTCAAGTTTTAAAGCTACAGGAGGTTGTACTTAATTTACACTCATCTGTGTTTTGCATAACAACCCTAACTTTCCTAACTAGAGCCATGAATAACCATACCTGAGTAAAATTTAAAAAGAAAAAAAAATCATTTATGCAATTTCTTTATATAATTCAACTGTTTTGAATGCCCTATTATTTCTTAATGTAAATCACATTCAAAAGTTTGCCCTCATTAGTGCTGGTAAATTATGTTTATAAAATTTTATTATGAATTATGATATACCCCCAAATTTTAATTTATCTTTATATATATTAAGAATCAAGCAAGAAGAAACAAAAAGGGAAGTAAACACTGAAAAACAAGTTACTAGTAAAGTGAAAAGCCAAAATGAGCACAAGCTGCAGTTACAATTAACTGGAATGAAAATTATTAAAAAAAAGGAAGAGAAAAAAGCTAAACCACTGAAGAAACCTATTGAAAGTGCTGTCATCATGGCATTCAACTTTTTCTGTTTTTTTTCCGACAGCCAGAAAGACTCCTTTGGTCCCCCCCCCCCCAATCTTTTTTTTTTTTTTTTTTTTTTTGCAGTATGGACCCAAACACAGCAAATAGCTCTAATCTCAACTTCGCATGCTCAGTAGATATGTCACTAACTCACTATTATATGCTATGCTACAAATAAATAGTCCAATATAATAATGATAATTTTACTCACAAAATGACTGAATCATACATAGTTGTTTGTGTTATTTACATGAAACTTTCATGTCTGGCTTTACTTTGCAAAAACCTCTTTGCTTCAGAAATTTTTTTGGTGCAATATCGTTTTCAATAGAAATGATGGATAAAGCAGATAGCTGTTCCTGCATCGTTGTAGATCTCAAATAAGTCTTTATCAGCTTTAATTTATTAAAACTTCTTTTCCCGCTTTCTACAGACAGGAATTGCAATATTCGAAAGCAAATCTTACTGTTGGGATAACAATGAACCATATCATACTGGAATATGAAGTTTAGAGCTTCTATTGTAGTAGCTGAGCTGCATTTGCTCATAAGTGCTTGCAAATGCCTCAGCTCTTCAAACAGTTGCTCCCCATCGATATCTTTTTCTTCACTGTCAGCATCCTTAAGGAATTTTTCTAACTGAATACACTTTTCTTTTAAAGAATCCCCTGTCAGGCAATTTCTTCAAATTATAAAGGAAACCCGAAGCGTTGAAAAGTTTTTGCAACTGAGTAAATCTTTCTGAATGGCAAACAATGCGCTATCAATGAGTGGATAGAAAACCATTGATATATATATGGTTCGCAATCTGTAGGAGCTATGTGTTGCAGTTTTCATAGTAAAAAGTGTTTTTTTCCCACTTTACCCTAGGCTGTAGGAATTTGGGATTTATTTCCAAGATGTACATAACAATAAGGCTTGTCACTCAAGCCTTATTGTTATACACTGAGTTGCCACTTTATTATTACCACCCCCTCAGTACTTCGTTGGGCCATCTTTTGCCTTTAATACTACGTCGATGTAGATTCTTCGTGGCATGGACTCCACGAGATGTTGATAGGTGGTTTTTGGAATCTAAGACCATGCTTGATGAATAGCACTTTCCAGGAGTGTGAAATTGCAGGGTTGTGTATCCAGCTGTTTGATGGCTTGTTCAACTTCATCCCACAAATTCTCAATGGGGTTGAGATCTGGAGATTGTGGGGGCCAGCTAAGCAAAGTAAACTAACCGGCATTTTCCTGAAACCAATCCTGTACAATACGAGCACTATGGCAAGACGCATTATCTCGTTGAAAGTAGCCATCGCCATTGGGATAAACCATCCACATGACTGGATGTACTTGGTCTGCAATGATGTTTAGATATGATGTGCCAGTCAGACGTTGATCAACATGAATTAAAGGGCCCAAATCATGCCAGAAAAACATTCCCCAAACCATAACGTTGCCTCCACCAGCTTGAAGGGTTGTAGCAATGCATTTGGGGTCCATGCTTTCGTGCTGTTTCCGCCAAATTTTCACTCGGCCATAGGCATGGTGCAACTGAAAACGTGATTCATCGGACCAAATAATTTTTTTCCAATTATCGACTGTCCAATCCTTATGCTCCTGTGCGAAGTGGAGACATTTTCTCTTGTTAACTGCAGACAGCAAAGGTGTTCGAACAGGCCTCCTTCTGCCATATCCCATCCGTGCCGTGTATGGCGAACAGTGCGTGCACAGATCATTTGAGGGATCCTTGATTAAGATGGTCTGTAATTGCTGCACTGTTGCCTATTACCAGTCTGGACACTCTGATCCGCCCGGAGAGAGCAGTCACTAGATGACCACACGTTGCACGTAGAGACCCAGTTTTTTGGCTGACAGTCCAGTCTTTAAACACTTTAACAACAGTGGCTCTGGAACATTTCATTAATGCGGCGGTTTCAGTGATACTCGCTCCATGGCTCCGAGCTCTTACAATCGTCCCACGTTGAAAGTCCGTCAAATTGCATTTTTTACCCATCTCGTCACCCAAAAATCACTTCTACTACTGTCGCAAGTACTAAGCTTTCCCTTTTTATACTAGCCTCACCCTCTGGCGGCAACAGCGTGCAGCCATAGCTCATTTGCTTAAAACTGTCAGGTAGTCATAATAAAGTGGCCACTCAGTGTATATAAAAATGTCAACAAACATCAGGAACGAACAAAAAAAAAAAAAAAAGGTTCATTTTTCCCCCCTGAAAACTCAAATGCGTAAAAAAGCAGCAGAGAAGAATTCTCAGAAAAAAAAACGCACAAGAATTGAAAATGCTTCTTGTTGTTGTTGGTATATATATAGGAACTCTGCATGTGTCAGAGAAACAACAAAGGAGTATTCAGCTTTCATTTTTGTGGCAAATACAGACTAGCTCATAAAAGAAAAAGAAAAAAAGTTAGCGGATAATTTTACTATGTAAGAAAATTTATGGGCATCCCTTCCATTTGGTGGCTGCCTACCTGGCCGGTAAATATGTATATTAGCATCCTAAATTATTTCGTCGGAAAAATGTCAGTACCTCGAAAAAGTGTGACGTAAAGATTTTAGAGTACGGAAATTAATGGCAAATGGTGCAGAAATTTCATATTTTAAATGTGTTTTAAAGATTTTCTATCATAATATTGAACTGTGAGTGATGCTGTGAAGAGACGCTGCGGTAGGCCTAATGCATCGCCAGAGGTGCATTCAAATAAAATGTGACTGCATACACAACCATTGAAACAGAAAACTTGCTGCAAACCCGCAAATCACGATAACAATGGAACGAGATAATTTAAAGAAAAATTAATATAACAGTAAATAATTATTAGAACATTACAGATTCCAGAGAGGGCAAAAGGACATTACGACTGAATCCGCAAAAATGTGTGTAAAATGGACCTTAAGGCCAAAACTTAAAAATTTTTGGACTATGAACCTCATAAAAACAAGAGACTAATTTTTATATCAAGAAAAGCAGTTCTGTTAATGAACCTTCAAAAATTATATATAGCATCTTTAACAACTTAATTCAAAAATAGTACTTATAAAATATATAAGGAAAATATTTTATTTTAATAACTGGCAACTGCAAGAGTAACCTGGCAATAAAATAAAAAAAATATTTCTGTGTAAATGAAACTTCTGTTACAGTTCCTATATATTGAGAACAGGCCTTGATAAAATCAAGAGGCCAGAAACTTCTGCAAAAACAAAATAACTATCGGAAGATGTGAAAAATAGTTGAACATTCTCATGTTAAGATAGAATTAAATATATTAATCTTAGTAAAACCTTAAGTGTTTTAATTGCTGTAATAACATTTTTATTTTTTTAATCTACAAGCAAAAACTATCTGCAAAATCTGCTAATAATTTGCAAACTATCCACGTATGGCGTACGCGTGTACGTCTATATTGTGCGACTCTGTGCATCGCTACGGCGACGATGTGAAGCTTAGCTTCATTGAAAGGAAGATTCGCTGCAGCGTTTAATTCACGCGCGGACGACTACAAGTCCAAGCGCGTATTTTGTTACCACGAGAGCGAGCCGTGTTATACTGATACGCTACACAATATAGTTCGTTCATGTTTTGTCATTGTTTTTAAAGCGATGTTGAGAAATTTTTCGCATACTCGTGGCATACTCGTGGTATGCGAAAGAACGTAGAAAAGCATGTTAGAAAGTACTAACATGCTTTTCTATGTTGTATAGGAAACTGGGGAACTATAACTTTCGGTTCTGGTTTGAACAGCTTCCATTCATAGCTGATTTGCTGTGTCACTGCACCTTTGGTTCTCCTGTGTTAATAGCTTGTTCGCAGGTCAGTTTCTATCTTACTCATACATATCTTTTGCAAATCGAAGAGTTTTTTTCCCAGTTTTTCCTGCCAACAACATACAGGATACAACAAAATAAAGGGTGGATGCTGTGGACCTATTTTCTGTAGCGTATCACTACATTTATTGCTCTCCTGCCAACAACATAACCTCTTTCTCTTGTACTCTTCCGCCCATCATTTTGGTACAGCAAGAAACCTTTCTTTTAAAGGACCAAAGCTTCTCTTCACAGCGTCAGACTCACAGGTCAATATTACGAAAAAAATATATCTTTAAAACACATTTAAAATATGCAATTTTTGCACCATTTGACATTAATTTCCATACACTAAAATCTGTACATCGCACTTTTTCCAGGTACTAAAATTTTTTCAATGAAATAATTTAGGACGCTAATCTACACATTTACCACCTGGCCTACCTACCCCTTGGACCGGCCCTGGCTGGAAAACCACAAGATCGAATCCTTACAGCTACCTCAGGTCTGACCTTAATACTACTAAGAAAATTTGGGAATCTATACAGCAACGTTTAGATAACCGCATTCCATACCCCAGTATACTGGCAGACCTCTGTAATGTGTTGACTAATATGGGACTAACTGCACCAAACACTAATCAATAATGTCACTGCAAGTATGCTTCGTAGGTGTCAAGACGTTCTTCGACACATAGGTAGTGTTACTGGATACTGAAATCCAGAGGTTTGGACATTCTCTGAATATACACTTTTGTCTATATTGTGGTACTACTTGTTGTGAGCAGAAATTGCCCATTGAATTGTTTTTGCAAACACACTCTGGCGTTTGTTACGTGGCTTCACTTCATGCAATATCCCTAACTTTTTGTGACCAGTATATATATATACATACATACATTGCTGAAAAAAAGTGTACAATCAAACTGACAGTTTGTACGGCTTTTCTACACAGCGTAGCTACGTGATCCAGCCTTTAATCTGTTGCCCTTAACGATCTGATAATAGAAGAGATCCATAATTCAGAGAAAGGCTAATTAGGAAGCACTGGCCTAGTCGGAAAAGTATTAATCCGACAGTGAATAGAAATATTGGTTTGTGGCTCTCTAATTTAATTGCTTAGAAAAGATTATTCATTCAGAGAAATCTGAAGATACAGACTCAACTAGCAAATACAAAAATTGGTCTATTACTCTTGCCATATGGGAACAAACAGCTACAAAATTCAAAGTGAACATTAAATTCAAAACCAGTAGCACCAAAAGTAAACAGCTATCAAGATGGTTTTGAAGCATTACAGAAACAAAGGAGCAATGGTATGTGTTCAAAAATAATATTGTTGAGAGAAAATTAATTCAAATTAGAAAAAAAATCCTCATAAAACTATACTTCCAACCAAAGTAGTAGAATGTAAAAGTATGTGCGCACGCCGATAGTTTTCAAATTATTAGCAGATTTTGCCAATATGGGCACATTTGGACGTTTGTGGCCTCTAGATTTTATCAAGGCCTGTTTCTCAGTACATAGGAACTGTATCAAAAGTTTCCTTTACACAGAAGGAATTTAAATTTTATTGCCAGGTTCCTCTTGCAGCAACTAGTTATTAAATTAAAATCTTTTCCTTAAGTAATTTGTAAGTCGACAGTATTTTTTTTTTTTATTGGAGGTTTAACGACCACCGTGTTGGCAACTCAATGGGCTATAAGCAGTCGCCCGTCCCTAATTTAGGGTCACTGGTTCCAGGGAAGGGAGGGAGCCAGTGCTGTAAGACAAACACAACATCCATGCCTCACCGAGATTCGAACCCGGACCCCGTTCGGACGAATGATCAGAGGCCATCGCTTAGACCACTGCGCCACTGGGGGCAGCACAGTAATTTTTGAACTAAGCTGTTGAAAATACTATTTATAATTTTTAAAGGTTCATTAATGGAACTGTTTTCTGGGTATAAAATGTTTCTTTTAATTCTCTTGTTTTTATGAGGTTCATAATCCAATATTTTGCCATAAAGGTCAATTTCACACACATATTCAATTGTATTTTGCCGTCATCGGAATTTGTAATGTCCTAATAATTATTTTTTAATTGTTTCTTTAAATTATCTTATATTGTCATCGTGATATGCAGGTTTGCAGCAAGTTTTGTTTCAATGGTTGTGTTCACAGATACATTTTATTTTTATACAACTCTGCTTCCAACTTCTCCCACCCCTGCATTCCTGAAATTTGAACAAAAATTTAGTAAACTGTAACTGGAAAAGCAAAGCAACTGGCCACCTTGCCTGTGACAGGTTCAATAGCATTCCTCTGCTTCATTATTTGATAGGCACAACTCTGATATGTGGAAGGGGAGATGGGCACATTTGAATGTAAGTGTGTACTCCCACAGTCTAACAAAATGTTGCATTGGATATTTGTATATATTCCATTTGGTTACAGATACATATGATTTCAGTAAGCTTAATTCACATCTGGTATAAAACGTGCATTTTCAAAAAAAAAAAAAAAAAAAGTTAAATTTTTGCGGGCCTTACATAGACTTTGAATTGTGACTGACAATATACTTCTTGGCCACAGGACTCTGTACAGGGTGGGTTTTGAATTTTTTCAACCTTGAAGCTTTCTGGATTTAATAAGTATCTATCCAACAGCTTATTCCGTTTGTTACTCTACACACAATATATTTCTTGCAAAAAAAACTGGCTGAATGAGCCCTAAGAAATGCTGATCTAATATATGATAACAGTAATATAGAGTATCCTTTATAACTAACATACCAATAAGCTGCGTTTGTAACAATGTTTGCTACACAGAAGCACATTTGAGTAATTAAGTATAAATTCAATACTCTCTAAACATTTGAAGAATTAGAATTTCTTTTACAACTAGCTGCATTTGTTATTTAAAAATCTAACCAAATATTCAGTAGCTCATAAAAATGAAAAGGTCTAAAATTTCGTTTCCTTAAATATATTTTTGTTACTCTTTCACGAAAATACAAAATTAAAAACGAATCAGCTGTGTTTAGATCCGAAAATCTAACAAATTCTTTACTACTCCTAGTTTAAAATGCAGTCGATGATATATATACCTGTTAAGAAAACACATGAACGTGTTCACGTGTTAAGCCTACCTCCACGTGTTACGAAACGAATACATGAATGTCTTCACGTGTTACGGGAATCTCCACGAGTTACGAAGCGAATACATGAATTGTTTTCGAAATCGAAGCCTATGAATTGAAACAGGAAAAGAACTTACCTTTAAAGAACGATAAAATCCATCGATTAGGCATGCAGCTCTGGACGATCGAGCTCAGCCTTGCCATAACTCACCGTCCGTAGTACAAGTGACGTAACAGCAGGTTAGAGAACGACGCAGCCGCAGACCAGAAGCTGCTTGAAAACCAATGGAATAAAATCTTCTAGTCGTATAAGCAAAAAAAAAAGGAGGAATTCAATAATCTTTATCAATTATACACAAGCTTACTGTTTTATCAACAGTATAATTTTGTTCTTTTTTGCCTGAATGTAATGTCACGCCAAAGATTAGCTGTGACCTTGCTAACATGACGAAAATGCAACGTTTAGCAAACGTAATGAATGTGACAAAATCGCAACGGTAACGGATGTAACATTTAACAAACGTTTATCAAACGTAGTCTTTGTACGGAAGATCAAATATCAACTTTTGCAACCGAAATGCGACGTCTTTTAAACGTCACGTGCTACTTGGGTATATATATAAACTCTGGGTTCATAATTTGATCCCTCACAAAATTCGTGCTTTAAAAACTTATCCTTCATAAAATTATATGCGTTAAAAACAAATCCTTCACAAGTTCTGAAAATTGCAGTGGAATACATTGTTCATGTCAGGAATATAATCAGTTTATGGGCACGTGAATCAGCTTCCATATGTAGCGGCCTGGACAGTTCATTTTGCATATCGCAGATTGTTACAAATCAGGCACGAGATTCTTTCGCGGAATTTCAAGAACTTGGGGAGAGGGGATTAAATATGTGTGTGGGGGGATGGTCGTTTTCCATTTGGGAACAGTATTCCATTTTTCAAAACTTAAATTTTTTTCCGTAATCGTTATTTCTTCTTCTTGCGAAGTTGCCTCTGCCCAGTATTGTTGCTAAATATCAGTCTATTTGCACAAATGTTTGTATTTCAGCTTGAAACGGCAGGCAACAATTTCCGAAAAGCGTAAATTCAACGGTGAAAATGTCCCTGTAATCTTTAGGCATGAGTTTCTCCTGCAGATTCAGGAAATTTTGCCTTTGTTGGTCATCATTTACGTCATTCTCGAAAGCAAAGAGAATTGCTGGGGGGGGGGGCTGGAAACTGAATTCTGTCTTTCAAAACTTTCGAAAACGGAAGCTAGACAGAGTAACGATTTCTCCCGTAATCGTAATTTTTTTCTCTTGATTCCCTCTGTTCGATATTAATGTAAAATATGATTTCGTTCAATAAATGATTGTGTTTCAGCTTGAAAGTGGGAAAAATTTCCGAAAATGGAAATCGGACTGGGCGAATAGTTCGAAAAAACTGCGATTCACTCAGAGTAACTCTGACATAGCTACCTTATGTTGTGATATTTAGAAGATAGCAGGCTACATTGCTGATCTATTAGAACAGTACAGTGTATATTTTGAAAAGGAGGAAATTGTTGGCGTAATTATAAGAGCAGGTATTTTATTAAATTTTAAGTAATTAATATTTCCAAGAAATCATGTCAATTTTGAGCAGAAAAAAGAATTGGAAGATCTTTCTAATTTCATTGAATTTTTAAAGGTTTTTCCATGTGTTCCACACCCTGAGACAACCCTCCTCCCCCCCAAATATTATTTAAGTGCACTGTTTTTGTCACTTGGATTTATAGAAATATTGCAAAAAAGTAGGACAAGTGGAACATTTTTTCCAGATTAAAGCTCTCTTAAAATGAGCTAAATGAAATAAAAGCAGAGATGCCAAAATTTATTGAGTTTGCTGTTGTTTCTTTTTCTATCTTTGCCTGTCTCTGAGGCAAATTGTGAATCCTGGGGTTCAGCAATTGACAATTGTATAAGTAAAAAGACCCAATACTAATGACGGAGATGATGTTATGGTTGGAACAAATGATAAATGAATGTTTACAATGTCAAACAGAGCACCGTTTGGACATAAATCAGTCCGAAAAATTCTGAAAGCTGCCCTAGTTTCAATGTATGGACCAAATTACCACAAACATTTTGTAAATACATTTTGTATTTTGTTCATCTGCATCAATGGCACACTATTTAACTTCAAAAGTTATTAGCAGAATATCGTGTTCTAAATACATATCCTGGTTTTAAATAAATTTGATTTAAATAACAGGTTTATGTATTGTTATATTTAACAAGGAGTTTCAACTGATGGTAAGTAATTTTTTAATGTTGGCTTTACTGTGATTTATTCACTTAATTTCGTTTTATGAAATTTGGTCAAAGTGTTTCGCACTTTGCCCACAGAACATTTGGAAGTCTTGTTGCAGAACACTGAACGTAATTCTGCTCCTGGGGTGTGTAATATGAACCATGATGTGCTGTTCTGCCAGATACCATTAAGTTTGATGTGTAACTAAAACACTGATCTTAAATGAGTAAGTCATAAAAACTGAATAGAGAAAATGTATTAACATGTAGCAACATGTCAGTACTTGTTTGTCAAAGTAACATTACAGATATGTTTAACAAAGGTATTATAATGCATTCTCAGTAGACTTGTGATCAATCAGCCTTTTTATTTATATAGATTCATCTCAATTTAGGTGCAAAAATTCTCTGAATAGTGCTGAGTCATGTCATGCTAGATTTTTGGGCTACTAATAAGGCAGTGTGCTAAACAAGTTCAACACAGGTAGTGACCATAGATTGGTGAGATGTAAGATGCACTTCAACACCAAACTTGAACGTGGCAAGCTCATAAGACAAACAAAATGTATTGACATAACTAACCTTAAAAAACACCATAATACCTTCAAATTGGAACTGAAGAACAGATTCTCTGCTTTAGAAAGCCTAACATCGGAAGAAGTGGATATTTCTGAAGTTAACAGAAAAGTAACCAAAGCTCTTATGGAAACATCAACAAAATTTGCTGGGTCTAAGAACAAGTTGCATGTAAACAAATTATCAGGAAAAACGAAAATGTTGATGCAAAAAAGAAGAGAGATGAGGACAACTAAAGAAGATGTGACTTCCAAAGTGGAATATATAGAGCTATGCAAGACAGTAAGAAAAAGTATCACTGAAGACGTAAGAAAATTCAACTGTGAACTAGTGAGGAAAGCAATTGAAAACAACCAAAGCCTAAAGATAGCAAAGGGACATCTCAGTAAGGGAAGAAAACAGATTATGGCACTGAGAAAAGAAGATGGTTCTGTAACAAGAAATAGAGGCGAAATTTTGACAAGAGTGAAAGATTTCTACTCCAAATTATATGAAAGGGATGATACATGCACTCCAGACATCATGAAAGATACCAGTACCAGAGTTCCTCCAGTCCTTCCAGCAGAAGTTGCACATGCAATCAAGAACATGAAGCGGGGAAAAGCTCCAGGAGAAGATGGAATTACTGTAGACATCATACAAGAAGCAAGTGGAGAAATTGAAACAGTACTCGCCCAAATTTTCACTCGATGCCTTAATGAAGGAAAGATTCCTGAGGATTGGAACACCGCTACAATGATCCTGCTACATAAGAAAGGTGACATTGAGGATCTCGGAAACTACAGACCTATCAGCCTCCTATCAGTAGTTTATAAAATCTTCACTAAAGTTCTTTCACACCGCTTGAAGGTAACACTGGACATGGCTCAACCGAGAGAACAAGCTGGATTCAGGAGTGGCTACAGCACAATAGATCATATCCACGTACTGAGAGAACTAATTGAAAGAGCGAGGGAATATGAACTTCCATTGTGCATGGCTTTTATCGATTATGAAAAAGCCTTTGATTCGGTGAAACCATCAGCAGTTACAATGGCTCTGAAAACCTGCGGTACTGAAGATGCATACATTAATATTATTAATAACATCTATGAAAATGCAAGTGCAAAGATTCGGCTGTTTGAAAATACAACACACATAAAAATTGGAAAGGGAGTGAGACAAGGTGACACCATATCTCCGAAGCTCTTTAATGCCACATTGGAGGGTGTTTTTCAGTCACTGAGCTGGGAAAACAAAGGGATAAAGATTAATGGAGATTATCTAACCCACCTTCGTTTTGCTGATGACGTAGTCATTTTTGCAACTACCCCATCAGAGCTGCAGAGTATGATCCAGGAACTTGCTGACAAGAGTAAAGAAGTGGGATTAAAAATGAACTTTCAGAAGACAAAAGTGATGTTCAATGCTTTTACAAGAAATGAAGATTTATTGATTGATGGAGAAAAGCTGGAGATAACAGACACATACGTTTATCTTGGACAGCAGATATCAAGTGAGGGTCACATTGATGAAGAAATTAATCGGCGTACAAAACTTGCCTGGAGAGCTTTTGGAAGAAACAGCATAATTTTCAAGAGCAATATGCCATTATGTCTTAAAAGAAAAGTGTTTGATCAATGCATCCTTCCAGTGCTTACGTATGGTGCAGAGACGTGGACCTTAACTAAAAGAGACATACAAAGGCTGCAGACAACTCAAAGAAGCATGGAGAGGAGCATACTTGGTGTAACCAGGAGAGATAAGAAGAGGAACTCGTGGATCCGAAAAATGACGAGAGTGGAAGACATCATGATCAGAGTTAAATCCCTGAAATGGCAATGGGCTGGACATACTGCCAGAAGGACAGATCATCGATGGACAGCCGAAATTTTAGATTGGATTCCAAGGGACAGGAAAAGACCCAGAAGAAGACCACATGAGAGATGGGTGGATGAAATTCGAAAGTATGCAGGGGTGACATGGAGGAGACTGGCACAAGACAGACTGTTGTGGAGGAAACTTAGGGAGACCTTCGTCCAGCAGTGGATTGATAATGGTTGACAATGATGATGATGATGATGAATAAGGCAGTGATACCAAACATTTTCTTGCTGGCGTGTATATTATGTGAAAAAGGAGCATTTCATGCATTTTTTTTTTTAAAGGATTGAATAGAAACCTTGACAAATTCATGAATTGCCATAATTAACTTCAAAATTATGTTTGCATTTTGAAAACAGAACAATATTTTATAAGTAATTTTGTTTAGCTACTTATTTTACCTATTTTAATATTCACAGGGATCTCGTAAGAAACAAGATGTGAAAGATCCAAATCTGTTACTTAGTGAAAGTGATCAGAATGATGGAGAAATTAATGGTCTGATACGCACAGGAAGGTAAACATTTTCTTACCATGTTCATATTGTTTGCTAGAGATAATCAAAATGCATGTAAATCTGCAGAGGAACATTTCATGTTGGTAATTATTTGAGCAAATTTTAAATGCTGAAAGCTTTTAAGAAGCAGTAATAACAAAGGTGAAAAAAAAAGGTTTTATCCTAGTAAAACTGGTAAACTACTTGCAAGAGCAGTACTTGTATTTTACCTGTTACACCAAGATAAAAACACACCATAAAATTCTGTTGATTTTTAAAATTTTTAATTTGCTTCAGGAGGTTTTTTAAATAATGCTCTGTGGGATCAGATAAAACCCTATAATAAATAATCAGTGTTCTATCCACTGGGATGATGAAAAGATTGTGACATTTACTTTCCACTGATTAGTTATTGTTAGGGTAAGGATTTTTCTGCAGAAAAAAGAAAGGATAAATTCTTGAGAAAGTTAATTGTTCTTTGCGCCATTGGTGTTTGCTCCTGTCGTGTTTGTCGTGTGTGAATTTACTTGCAATAGTGTCGGGTAAACGGTCACCTACCTGCCTCTACTAATATTCCTGAAACTAAAAAGCAAAAAAGTTGTCAAAAATTCAAGGAGAGTTATTCACAAGAATTTGTGTCTAAAATCGTCTAGGGTATCCAAAAACCATAGGTTTTGTTCCCTGTGGGCTGTTGATTTTTCAATCTCGCACGGAGGAAAAGACAATTGCGGTTGGCATTTTCACTCTAAAAAACGAGGAATAACCATAAGTGTGTGGCATCACACACTTATGACATAACATATTAAAAGGTGGAGTTGAAATAATATGTATTTTTTGTGTATTTACTCAGTTTTTTTCCATTTTAAGGGTACTTAGGTATGTTCCAAAATTTATCCAAGTATACATGTCCCCCATCCAGATTAAAATGTTGCTAAAAATGTAGCTGTGTACTCTGGGAAATATGCATGCTACCCTGCAAATTTTAATACAGAAAAACTACAGGCGCCAATCATATATATGGACTACTGATAGCTTCTTTCAGATGTTGGCACCTCTGTGTATATTTTATTTTTATCCATATCTCTGTTTCTAGGAGTACGATTTGAAAAATTCTTTCTTTGTTGGAGAACATTTGTGGTGCAAAATGTTTCTCATATAATTTCAAATATTTCTTAACGCACAAGTGTGCCACTAGAGGGCATAAGTTCACGTTTCCATTTACAGCGCAATATCTACAAGACTAATAATTTTCCGCTAGGAGGGGCGTAACAGTAATTCGCGATTTCCCCAATATCTTCGCTTTTAAAAGTCAGATTTGAAAAATTCTTCCTGCATTGGATACAGCTCTTGAGGGGAAATGTTTTACATATAATTTCTCATTTTTAGTAAAGAATGGTTTTGGCCGCCAGTGAGTGTAAGTTTATTTTTGCTTCTGATGTATTTGCAATAAATTCTGAGCTCGAAACTCAATGGAAAAAATTCCTCCGTGGGCCGGTGCCGCTCACCTCCAAAACCTTTTTGAGAATACCTCCTGCTTAAATAGTGCATAATTTTCCCACCAGGGGGCATACACGTATATAATATTTTTGCGTATATCTCTGTTTCTAGGAGTAAGATTTAAAAAATTCTTTCTTTGTTGGAGAACATTTTTGGTGCGAAATGTTTCTCATATAATTTCAAGTATTTCTTAATGCACAAGTGCACCACTAGAGGGCATAAACTCACATTTCCGTTTGCAGCAATATCTACGGGACTAAAAACCCGACCGAAAAATATTCTCTTTCGACCAGATACTGCTAACTATGGAAACTCCTTGTGTGTATTTTCTTCCCAAAATAATGCACAATTTCGTCTCTAGGAGGCACAAATATTTAATCTATTTTTTCTCAATATCTGTACTTTTAAATGTCTGATTTAAAAAATTCCTTTAACAACAGATACCGTTTACCTTATGGAACACTTTAGGTTTGTATTTGAGGAGGTTCGTGGTTCACAATTCTGGCACTGGGTCGTGTTGTGCACTTCTGTTTGCAGCCTATCTTTGCCTCTAAAAACTCTACTGAGAAATTTCTTTTTTTACTGTATGCCATTCTCTATAATAAAGATTTTCAACTTTTCCATTGTGAAAAATTCTTCTGCTGAAAGGCATACAGTTATATCATGTTTCCTTCTCTATCTCTTCTTTTAATTGTTTGATTTGAAAATCTTTGTCTAATACCTTCCTTCTGCTATGCGAAATGTTTTTTGCACCATTTGTTAATTTTCGTAACATACTTTTTAGCCACTTTTAGAAGTAAGTAGCTCATTTTTTTTATTTATTTATTTATTTTTTTTTTTGGTGTGTTATTTTGGCCTTTACTGAAATTTGCTAATGAATGCTTTATATAAAAATGTGCCATAAAATTAGATTGCTTTCTAACATCAGAAACTTAAATCTAGTTGTTTCTTAGTATTTTCTGAGCAAACTAATCACTTTGCATCTTCTATAATTAGTTTTCTAATCATGCCCAGTTAAATTGCCTTGATCACTAATAAATGCAGTTAGTTGTACGCAGCCCTAGGATTTAAGGTTTTCCGATTATTCTCTTTCATTTCATGATGGAAATTTTTGTGCATACTTTGTTTGCTGGTGAGTACAAATTTAAAATATAGCTACAGCATCAATATTATGTTGAAAATTCTTTTCCTAAATAAAATGTAACACAAATACTTTGCTCCCATGATTATGTGTTTAAGAAATAACAATCCCTTTGGTCCTTTGAAAAAGTTCCTAATATTTCACCTTTCCTTACCCTTAAATTTCAAATGTAAGCATTATTTCAAAATAATTAAATATAAATGTGGTATATGAAAGCATTTTAAGAGTAATGCCACATACCTATGTATTTTTGAGTTTTATGTTGTTGTTTTTTTATTCTGTAATTTGCTCCAATAATTGAACTAAAGCCTAAGTAGAAAAATAAGTTTCTCAAAATCAGTTTAGTATAGTATACAAAAGTTTAGCAGATATTAAATCTGGTCACATTTTCAGTGACAGTTTTGGTATTTCAGTATTTATCCGTGATTCTAAGTTTCTGATTAGCTGCAGTGGATAACATTTTTAACTTTCTGCATTCTGTATTAAGTTTGCCAAAGCATGTAAGAAGTTGTTTGTTGTAGGTTACTGGTTAAACAGGCCTAAGGTTTCATTATATTTTAAGTAAGAGCGTTTGGATCGTATGTCCTGGAAAAAAATCCAAAAGTCTTGGAATTTTGTGATTGAAAAAGCGTATGAACCATGAAAGAAATAACTAAGTTTTTCCATATCTGTGAGGCTTTTTCCTTGTTCTTGCATCATGTGTGAAACTTGAGAGAATTTCAGATGAGCAATTGAAGTTGCGAGCCCATAATTTCAGTGTGCTCAAACTAGGTAAAGGAAGTTTAATCTGCTGTCTTAAATATCTGTAGGTTTTCTTAGAAAGTGTCCATAGAACGAGTGACCTAGCTATGTCTGCCGTTTGCCAATGGGTTTTTTTTTTAATTACAATTCAGGAATCTTTCGATCTGACCAGGAGTAAACATTTGATTCAGAAGCTCTGAAATTTTATTTCTAACATTTTTTCCCCATTTTGCTTTCTAAAGAATGGAATGTTTTATTTATTTCATTTATTTTCTCATTTAAGCTTGGATTTTCTTTTTGCAAATTTCTATTGCATGTCTTCAGATTTTCATTTTCTCTTTTTACGTTGAAGTGCCAGAACAACTGGTACAGACGAGCTTATGCAAGCTACATAGCAACATCACCTATGCACATACTTGGTTGCGTCTGCCAGTGCGTATATAAAGCGATATACATCCTTGCCAGCTGTCAGAGCTGTTTTCGACATGAGAATGACAAGTAATAATGATTTAAGCTATTTTCAACGAGGTGTCATAGTTGGCGCTCGTGAGATTGACCATAGTATTTCGGAGGTAGAAACGAAGTTCGGATTTTCACGGACGACCATTGCAAGGGTGTATGTACCATGACTACAAGAATTCCGGCAAAACCTTCAATACCAGTGTGGCCGTAAAAAGACATTGGGTGAACATGACCATCGTCGGCTGTCAAGAATCATTTTACGCGATAGGTGTGAAACACTCTCGCAGTTATCATCGGAATTCAATGCTGGAGCCTCAACAAGCATCAGTGTCCGGACTGTGCAATGTACCCTGCACAATATGGGCTTTGGGAGCAGACACCCAACTCGAGTCTCCTTGATGAATGCATGACACAGAGCTATGTGCCTTGCTTGGGCGCGACAACACTGCCACTGGACACTTGATGACTGGAAACAAGTAGCCTGGTCTGACGAGTCGCGTTTCCACCTGTATCGGGGAGATGGAAAGATTCGTGTATGGCGCAAACCCCATGAAGCCATGGATGCCGCTTGTCAACAGGGAATTGTACCGGCTGGTGGGGGGTCAGTAATGGTATGGGGTGTGTTTAGCTGGACTTCACTGGGACTCCTGGTACGTCTATAAATGTCTATGACCGGCCAACGCTATGTGCGCATCCTTTCTGACGAGGTACACCCGTTCATGTTCTGCATTCATGATGATGGTTTGGGCCTGTTCCAACAGGACAATGCGATGCCACATTATGGTTAGAGGAGCATTTATCTGAGTTTGGAGTGTTTCCATTCCCACCCAAGTCCCCAGATCTGAACATGATAAAACACATTTGGGATGCCATACAACACGCTATTAAACACAGGAATCCGAGATCTCGGAATACACCCGAATTGTGGAAAGCTCTGCAGGAAGTATGGTGTGCATTGCCTACAGCATATTTCCAAAAGCTAGTGGAGTCCATGCCGGTCGTATTTCTGCAGTCCTGCGCTCCCGTTGGGGACCTACGAAGTGTTAGACTGGTGTACCCGTTTTCTAAAAATGTTGATTCTCTGAACACATTGCACACATGTTGGGGGAAACAACTTCTGTTGTGGTATCTTCTAAAATTGTTCTTGATTGGGAAAGCCCATTTAAATTATCAGCATCTACATTTTCTGTAAGACTTAACAGTTGTGCAACACTTTTCTTGGCAAGTCGTTTTTCTTGACGAGTATTTCTTTCGCTGTCCATGGCACATAATGTAGAATGGCTACTCATATTTGGTAAAAAAATTCTGGTAAGGCATTGGGCTTTAAATGTTGCTTTAATGATAAATTTAAAGTTCGTCTTTTAAATCTCTTACATATGATTCTTTTTTGAAATGCACGGAACAAATTCGTGCATTTTCAGCAGACCGTTAATCCTTCCTATGACATCTTGAAATCCACTGTCTATGAAGCTCTCTGTCTTTAGGAAACCTATGAAGCATAATATCATTGCTTGTTTCAGTGCTATTACAAGTTGCGACTGCACAACAAACCATATTTGTATAATACAGATTAAAATATAGATAGAAATCCTATATGTATATGTGAAAACAAATCAGACAATTCGGGAAACCTGATCAGTCAACAAACAGATAAGGTTACAATGCAAAGAAAACACTAAAAGTGGATCCCTTAAGTTTTATAGTAGACGGAGGGGTTGACCTTATTTTAACGCATCTCTCCTCAAACAGCGCTCGGAACTAGCTGACATCACGAATCCTAGAAGCGGCGAGGGGGAAGATCGCACAAAATCTTTGACCTACCTCTCTCTTCTAAGTACCTTGGTTGAAAGACATATTTGATATGCACAATCCATTTTCAGTGCAGAGTTCAGTTAGTCTTTCACCATTATCATTTACACCAGGATCATCAAACTTACCGAGAATGTTATAAAAAAAAAAAATCCCATTCTGAACCCCTACTCTAGCATTGAAATCCCCTACTAATAATAACTTTCTCTTTAGCACCAAACTGTCTCAAAACAGCTTTTAGCTCATTCCAAAAATCTTCCTATCAGAGGGGTCTGAATCACTAGGTGCATACACTACAACCATTACTATTCTCTGAAGCTTCACTTTCAAATGAAGCCAGAGAATTCTTTCACTTGAACAACTTGATTCATTACAGCTGCATATCTTTTCACATAAAATCACACCTACCTCTCACATTAAAATAACACCTGTCCTCTCACATTATCTAACACTCCAGACCACTCACTCACTGTTCCATTCATTTCTTTTATCCCAGTTTCTTTCTTTTTAGTTCCACTTACACACAGAGCAACCAATCTATACTTATTAATTTCTTGATTCACCTCATTTATCTTTCCATTTGTACTTATAGTGTTCTATACACCAATCTTACACTAACTCAGTCGAGATCTCATACGCCATTTGCCGTTTCCATGTCATTTCTGTGGTGGAACATCTTTCTTAAGTGTGGTAGGTCCACCATATTCCACCCTTGAGTTGTAAAAGTGCTTCCCTTGGGTCATAAAAATCATAAAAGCACAGCAGTGTGAGTGATCAGTCCATAGCTAACGGTTCCGGTTGGTCATTCAACCTAAATGCAGCAGCTGGGGGGGGGTAGTGTAGGGATATTGAGGTGCAGAGAATTTGTTTTTTCCGATGTGTTCTCCACCCCTTAATGATGGGAAAAAAAATTGGTCACATGGTCAGACCAGTAGTCATTTTCAAAAAATGGACGCCATCTTGAATTTTTATAAATAAAATTATGTTTTGAATTAATAATGTAACGTACGAGTGTGATATGCGGTTTTATATGTTTTTAGGTGCGTTGAATTTGAAAAAGACACAAAAAATGAACCGGGATTAGTAGAATTCTATATTCTGTACAAAATAAGTGTAAATCATGTGATTTATTGCAGTAATGTAATGTTTTGTTAGATTCAAACCAGGTCATTTATAAGGTTTTAAAATGCAGGCTGTGGAATTGGGACGTTTACCTGTGAAGAAAAAAGGAAAAGAAGATGCTTGTTATCATATGTAAATTAAGGGTAACGGAGACATCTGGGGTGAAGACTCTGGTCTGGGGTGAAGACTCTGGTCGAGATCAACTTAAAGAAGCTAGTGCTGTTTTGAACGATGGATTGGTTATATTTGATAATGAATCGAGGACTAATTTTATTTACCACATGAAGCGCTATGGGACTTAAATCCTAAATTCAAAACGAACCCTGAAATCAAATGAGGAAAAAAAGACACTGACAATGAGAGTGGAAACCTTAAATAAAAGTGAAAACTGTAAAACAAAAACACAGAATCCTTCTAGAAGCGAAACCAAAATAGTGACGTCTGTATGTTTAATTTGCAATCAATAGAAATGCAGGGGAGAGACACAACTTCGAATTTGTGAACATAGAAAAAGAACAGATCTCCTATATGCTACCAGATTTTTTAAAGATGACGTATTTGACAGAACTAGTACCCTGGATGACACCATGAGTGTATTTACTGCCGACATAATGTACTACAATAGTTAAATAAAAGCATACAAAAAAAGTATAAAATATCTCAAAACACATTGTGTTTTGAGAATGAAAGAACTAATTACAGTTAAAAAAAATAAATATGACATACTGTTTCAAGTTGTCTACTTCCTCATTCATAATGGGTTAAAAATGATGCATTTGCACATTGCTAATGCTCAAGCTGTACACAATTTAAGTAGGTCAAAAGCACTCAACATATTGTTCAATTGCCAAGGTCTCTGTTGTAGTTATGACAATGTCCTACGTCAAGACCAAATGTTAGCCGATAGAACGATTAATAGAGCTGAAGGCCACTGTACTCCAATGCCACCTTTAATAAAACCTGGGATCTCTATCTGTGGTGCTATGGACAATTTTGATAAAGAAGAAGCTATAATGTCAGGTATGCATGGAACTTGGGACACTGTATACCTTGGTTCTGTTTCGAGGTCAACAGAAATCTGCAATGGAAGAAGAAGATGGCCTAGAAAACTTCACAGGGGCATTTGATATCGATTCAAAAAATGGTAAAAAGGGACATTTTGGTATTGACCAAAAGACTGTAAAAATAGAAAATTCGAGACAAAAGACTAAAATATTTGCGGCGTTCTGACTCCCCCCCCCTCAACGTAGGCAGAGTATTGTCACGTGATTCCCCTTACAGCCATTTGAGAGTGCCATGCGCAAAAGCCGAGAGGCAGCTCAGCTCAGCGCCTTTTGCGAACTCTTTACATTTATTACACGTGGCTTTGTGCTTATGAAAATTTTGGTGAAAACGTTTTAATCCTTTCCACTCAACTGTTGGGTGACACCCGGCATTAGGAAATCACTGAAATAGCTCACGTGGTCAATGACGCCTCTATAGCCTGCATGTCAGCATTCACGAGACATTTCTTTTTCATTGAATAGGTTGGGTGTCACTCTCCACGCCGATGACGCCCCTATAGTTTGCATGTCTGGGCTCGCAAGGAATTTATTTTTCGCCGAATAGGTCAGGTGTCATCCGCCATGCCTATGACGCCTATGTCTGGACTTGCGAGACATTTCTTTTTCGCCAAATATGTTGGGTGTCACCCTCCATGCCGATGAATCCTCTATAGCTCGCGAAAAATTTCTTTTTCGCCAAATATCATGCGTATCGGGTGTCACCCTCCATGCCGATGATACCTGTATAGCTCGCGAGACATTTATTTTTTGCCGAATAGCCTGCGTGTCGTGTGTCACCCGCCACACCGATGATGCCTCGACGAGCCAAAGCTGAGCTTTCACTGCTAAGTTGTGGCCTCTACTTGCAGGAAGAAAAAAGTGCTGGGTGAAAAGTTATTAGAGTGGAAAGGGTTAATTTAGACTAAAATGAATTGAAACGTAGCAGTTGAAACAGCTATGACAACAAAAAGAATGAAGTCAGGTGAAACTAATCGTCAAGTGTATCACAATTGTATATAGTAAAGAATGGCCTGTTTATGAAGCATCTAAAGTTTTGCCGACTTACGTTTTGTAAGCCACGTGGCTGCGCTTTTAGCTTGGCACATGGTGGCTGCAATGATTGTAGGCATCGTGCGGAGAGCAAGAAGCACAAAGATCATGTCAAGGGACTAAATGGAGATGTGAGTAAAATTAATGTAACCAAAAAATACCAAAAGTGTAAAATGTAAATATTTCTGATCCGATCGTGAGATTTTCAGCATTTGCAACGTTCATCTCAACAAACTTTCTGAGGGCTTGAGCTAACTCAAAAAAGCTGTTGGGGGTGGGGGGGTTAATATCCAAATTATAAAATAAAGTATCTCTGGTTGTAAATGCTGAAAATCTCCGTATCGGACCAGAAATACTTTATATTTTATACTACTGGTAACCCCCCCCAACAGGTTTGCTGAGTAGGCACATGCCCTCAGATAGTGCGTCGAGTTTTAGCTCGTAAAGGCTGAAAATCTCCCGATCGGACACAAAATTCTTCGTACTTTACACTTTTACACTTTTGGTATTTACTCCCCCCCCCCCCGGACAAGTTTCTTATGTTTGCACATACTCGCAAAAAATTTGCTTAGTTTGAGTTTATAGAAAAATATCGTAAATACGAGATTACGGAAATTTTATGTGCATCAGATAACCAATCTCGGGAGACGTATCCACAGAGCAGCCCAAGACGCAATTTTTATACGGCCCCTTAAAATTTTTGTGGCCAGTTCTCCGCTTAGTCTTAGGCCCGAAAATCATGATAATGTCTAAATTTCTTACTGAAAATGAAATAATAATAAAAAAAAATTGAACAATAGTTGTTCAAGTACTGGGGAATGTAGCCACACGAAATTTGTTTATGCAGAACAATTTTATGGCACTGAAATTCCAATGTGTCCAGTTCTCCGTACCCGTATCAAAACAGCCTTGTTTGGGAACAAACCTCAGTTAGCAAGAATTGTGTGGGATATTCAGTGCTCAGGAACGGAAATCAGAGCTGCAAACTTCTGCTTCAGATTTGACGGCAGAGATGTGATGAGTGGACTTTGTTTGCCAAGGCGCAGGTGGGAAGGAGGGTGGAGATTGCTCTTGGAGCCAGCGGGAAAGGTCGAAAATCCAGATGTTTTCGGTTTTTGTTTTAGTTTAGGAGAAGGGATGCTTCCTATCCATGAGAGATCGGAAGCAATTTTAATTACTTGTGGCTCATCAAGCCACAAAGCTTGATCTTCTGGAAACTTCGGAATTTGTACTTTGCCTCCAGACAATGATGGGTTCGCATTACTTTAACGATGGGAAAAGAACTTGCGCATAGCGGAGCTCAGAGTTTTGTTGTAGTTTCATTGTGTCTGTAGATCAGAAGGTCGGGAATTTTTGTTCTAGTTTCAGTGAGATTTATTTTAGTTGCTATAATTTCTGTTTTAGCATGTGATTTTGATTATTTTTTCTTGTGTGCTTGTACAGCTAAGGGAAAAAAAGGACGTATACTTATATATATATATATTTTTAATTCTGGATAGTAAAAAGTTACTTTTCTTCAGTAGTAATTCTTGGCCAACATTTGAAAGCAGATTTTATGACAGTAATTGTAAATGTGGAAAACTGCCAAATTTATTCATAATGGCAGGCAAGTGTTTGTTTAATCAAAACTGGTTGGAAAATAGAAATTATGAGGATTGGCTTCAGTACCATCCAACAGACAGACATCAAGCAAAATGTGCATTGTGTGTAAGTCTTTCAGCATAGCAAAAATGGGTGAATCTGCACTAAAAAGCAATATGAAAGGGGCTAAGCACACCTAGTTCTTGTCCATCAAAATGTCATCAAATATTTCATCCCTGCTGAAACCCAAAACTTCAGAAGCAGTGATAATGGAAGAAAAAAAGTGATGCAGTGGTTACACAAACAACTGGAATTGGTATTCATGTGGCAAAAAATGGCATTATGGATGCAGAAATAATATGGACCATGAAAACCATTAAAAGTCACAATTCCTACAGATCAAATGATGACATTAAAAGAGTTCTCAGACAAATGTTTCCTGACAGTGTTATTGCTTCAAAATTTTCATGCGGTGCAAAAAAAACTAGTTATGCTGTTTTGGGTATTGCTCCATTTGTGAAAGATTTGAATATTGCAAGAGTTGGCCCAAAAGCAGAATTATGTTTTATTATTTAATGAAAGTCTGAATGAAATGAGACAAAAGAAGCAAATGGATATTCATGTACGATTTTGGTCAAATGATAGTCATAACGAGGTTCTTTACTGCTGTATTTATGGGGCATGCTACGGCAGAAGTTCTGTTTAGATCATTTAAAACTGCCATTTTGCCTTTGAAGCTATCTAAAGTTCTACAATTGTCCATGGATGGGCCCAATGTAAATTGGAAATTTTTCAGTATGCTTCAAGATGAAGCTGTCAAAAAATTTAATAAGCAGCTGCTTAACATTGGAAGTTGTGGACTACACAATGCTTTCCAATGTGGTTGTCAATCAACAAACTGGGAAATAAGCAGTTTTTTGCAAAGTTTGTATTTCTTGTTAAAGATTTTCCAGCAAGACGTGAAGATTTTTCAAAGCTTGTAAAACATGTAAATTTTCCAAAAAAAAATTTGTCAAACATAGATGGCTTGAAAACATTTTGGCAACTGAATGTGCATTTGAGTTATTACCTGATGTTCTAAGGTATGTAAATGCCATTAAAAAGAAATATCTTCCCACTCCTCAGTGCAAGTCTTTTTCAGTTGTCCAACATAGTGTAGAGGATAATCTTCTTGAAGTAAAATTGCATATCTTTTTGTCAGTTGCAAAAGTTCTATATCCATTCCTTCTGAAATATCAAACTGATAAGCCTATTATTTTCTTCTTGTCTGATGATTTCAAACAACTTCTAATATCACTGCTGCAGAGGTTCATTCAACCACACATCATGAAAGAAGCAAATACCCTGTTCAAGTTGATCAAATTAGATTTCAAAGATCCAAAATTACATTGCAAACTGGAAAACATTGACATTGGATTTATTGCTGAAAAAAAACTGTGGACACTTCTTGCCGTGAAAAAGTCAGCAGTTGTGATATATTCAACATTAGAATGGAATGCAAAAGTTTTCTTGTTACAGTTGTGGCTAAACTGACTGAAAAATCATCTGTGACATACAGTTTAGTGAGACACCTGTCGTGCTTTGATCCAAGACACATGGCAAATAACAAGCATAGTTGTGTGAAAAAATTGCGTCTAGTGTTGAATTACCTGACTGAAACTAATAAGTTGCAAGAGAGTGAATGTGATGATGTAATTAGACAGTTTTCCATTTTTCTAGACACTGAGGTGGCTACTGAACATTCACTCTTCAGTGATTTTGACCCAGAAAATTCTCATGTGGACACATTTTTATGTGCTAAAATAAATATTAAGAAATATTCCAATTTGTGGAAAGTTGTTGGACAAATGCTTTTGCTCAGTCATGGTCAGGCAACTATTGAACGTGGTTTTAGTGTCAACAAAGAAATTGAGATAGAAAATATGAAAGAGCATGCATACATACATAGCACACAGGCTGATATGTGACTACATAAAACTTTCAGGTGGTGATGTGCACAACATTACGATCACCAAAGAATTACGAAGTTGTGTAAGCTAATGCACGGCAAAAATACCTAACATACTTGGAAGACCAAAAGATGGTATCTTTGGTACGAGGTCAGAAGAGAGCTGTTGATTCTGAAAAAGCAGATGAACTGAAAAAAAGAAAATATGTCTTGAAAAAGACATACAAGAACTATTGAAATCTGCTGACAGTTATGCTGAGCAAGCAGAAGATACGAGTGATGTAACAATGATTGCCAAATCGAACAGTCTTAGGGGTTCACCCAAGGATAAGCAGCAAAAGTTGTTTGAAATTGAGAGGACTTTAAAAGGCTTGAGTAGTTAAAAACACGAGCTTTTAAAGGTTATGTAAAAAAAAAAGGCTGATTATAAGAATTACATTTAGATTAACTTCTCGTACAAATTTTGCAGAGATCGCATTCCTCCTAAAATTCCTAATATTTTGTGACCCTCCTTAAATTCCTAAAATTATACCTAAAATTTGCTATTCATCCTAAAATTTTCGTAAGCTTATTTATTAAAAACACAACCGTTATTAACGCCAATAAATTTACCATTACGCAGGGTGCGCACGCGTGCTTGAAAACCTGGAAAGTCCTGGAAAATCATGATTACGTTTTCAAGGCCTGGAATATCCTGGAAAAACGGTGTTTTTTTAATGCCGTCTTGAAAAGCCTTGAAATTTGAAATTAGTGCTTAAAAAATGCCCTTTTAGGAAATCGTGTTACTGTTACCCCTTCATTTTTTAAAGTTCCTTTTCTCTGTTCTCAAAGAAACCACCGGCAGCGGTTTCCGATGTGCACCAAATCCTAATTTGGCTGGGGGGAAAAAAAGAAAAAAAAAAGGCACTACTTCCAGTGCAATAAAATTGGATGATTACTAGTAGGTCGAAGGGGAGCTTGATGTCCGTCCGACAATTGAGAACAGAAGGGGAAAGAAGAGGCATTTAGCATTTGCAGGGGGTCGCGTATGTACCAAGGCAGCTGGCATCCACCAGTGAGGAGTATGCCTGAACAACACATTCATCTTCTTCTTGTTTATGTGCATGCCACCCTCCCTCCCCTCAAGAGACTTCCACTACTTATGATGAAAAATAAGAAAACTATCTTTGCGAATTTTTCACGAAAGTGGCTGAAATTTTTACATTCACTGTAATTGGATTACAGAAGCTCACTTCCAAAATTCCAGTTGAATCGGTTTAAAACTTTAAAAGTTAGCATTGGTAATTTTTATTATGGACAAGTATGTGTGCCTCTTTGGACAGAGTGAGCCTCCAGCAGAAAGGGTGTTACCATAGCAACGGTTGATTGACAGCTGGGAGCGCTGATCTGAAGCCCTTGGTTGGGAAGAAAGCAAACACCTGTTTATCACTTCCACAGCACAAAAGGACTAGGAGAATATTTTCAGAAATCCATTTTTCTGAATTTTGAAAATAACACAGTAAAATTTTTACAGTAGTTAAGATACATCACAATAAAGTTCTAGTGCAAATTTCGCCAAATTCCGTTAGGAACTTTAGCAGATGAAAAAAAAAAAAAAAAAAAAAAAAAACGTTGCATAATCGGATTGAAAAAAAAAAGAAACAGTAATTATAAATTACGGGAAAAGCAAGTGAATTATTTTTTTTAGATGCCATGGTTTATTTAAACAGAGTGATCCTTAAATTTTTTTTCTGTGATGATATGGACTCTATTTGAATTACAAACACGTTTTTATTCAGACGTCTGAGTTACTGTCTTAATAAAAAAATCATCTATAATTAAAAAGTTTTCAATGGATTTAAGCAATATTCAGCAGATAAACAAACGTATTTTAGTAAATTGCAACATCATGACGTAAATTTGGTAATTTAATTTTGTCGAAAATTGGGGAGCATTTTTTTTTTTTTTACAGTTTCTATTATAGTTAAAGTGAAGGAGGAAGGGTGCAACTTGACAGTTCAGTGAGCTGCAGGTGGTGATTTATGGCGATGTGCCAAATGAAAAGAAGCCATTCCATCAGGTAATTCCAAAGGTTGTGTTGTGTGGACGCGTCCTCCTGCTGTTTGATCTTAATTGGAATGTTTTTGTGCATGGGGGGGGGGGTTTCGAGAGAAATATCCGTTTCAGCTTTACAGCTTTCACGGCTCTTTTTTTTTTTTTTTTTCTTGGTAATAAATAAAAATCATAGTTGCTGCATTCACCATTGATCCATGTTTGCATTTCTTGAATATAAACAGCAGACAATCAGAAACATAGTGTTGGGCGGGTCTTGATGATCTTCATTTTGCATATGCTGAATTCAGTTCTGTGGGAATAAGGAATGACTTATACTGTGAATATATACAAAACTACATATTTTTGAGCTGAAAAAATAGGTCTACTTGTACACAGTAGCTAAAGTGTGAACTCAGATGAAGACAATCAGACATACGGACGTCTGATTCCATAAAAAAAAATCAACATAGTTTTTTTATTTACACTACAGGTAAAAAAGCAAAAACATGTTTTTAAACGTTATAAAGGAAAACGGATTTTTGAAACGCATGACTTGATGATCTTAATTTCTGAAAGTTTCTTTTTTCCACATCCTTTTTTTTTCAATTACAATACACTGTAACAGGATACTGTGTGTTATATCACTTAGAGATATGGCAGATTTTCGGTTGCTGATATCCGCGATCGTAAGCGGTAGTTGCATTGCGATTGTTGATGATGACAAGATAAATACTGGAGTGATGTAAAATGTTGCATAAACTAAAAAAATAAAAAAAATAAAGCCCCCCCCCACCCCGAACTTTTATGCGGTCATCATAGCTGATCAACCATTTCATTCCATGAACATCAGCACATTTCAATCATTTGAACATTGGGGGTATCTGAAGGAATTCAGCCGTGCTTAAGCGCCCTAGCGCAACGAAAACATGCTAATTTGGGACAGTTCTATTCCCTTCCCCTCTACCATCCCTAATAATTGAGAGTGCATACATTGAGAGTGTTTCAAATATTCTATTTATGAGCTAGTTTTCGCGCTGTTTGTTATGCTTTTATTTTCGAAGAAAGAGAGGGAAAATAAGGAAAAGCAGCTAGAGAAAAAAAGAAAAGCTGAGTTTGATGACAAAATAAAAGAAAATGATGCAGAAATAAATAGGCTTAAAAAAGATAAAGAAGCCTCCCTAGCAGTAATTCAAGAGGGAACAGAAAGAATGAGAAAAGCTGTAGAAAAACAAAATACTGTTGAAATAGCAGTTGCCTCTAACTTGATCATACAAGGTTCAGCTGAAATAAAGAAAACTGAAAGTAAATTAGTTGTGGTGGAAGCAGAAAAAGATAGGCTAATCAGGAAAAGGTTAAAACAATAATATGAAAAAAGTAATTCAGTGAACAATTGTACATAGTTCTTGGTTTTCAATTACCTTTTTAGGATATTATAGTTTAATGTGAAACCTGAAAACTTTACTGTGAAAATCGTGAATTGCTTCTGGTTCAACAGCATATTAATGTTCAAAGTGAAACTTGAATGTGGTAAATATACTTGAATATGATAACACGTGAAAAGATAAGAACTGAACATTAGAAGTAAATCATACTTAAACTTTAGACATTAGACGTTATGCAAAAAATTTGGGTGTGAACTTCGACCATATATACTAATGGACTGCGCATTGGCAATAGCTGCATCAAAGCCGCCATGGCTCAAACATTGGGCACGTCATCATCAGACTCCAAATTTCGTGTACAAATGCTGTTATGATTACTAATTTACGCTGCAGAACTTCAGTGTTTTCGGTGTATTATGTGAATGCACCTCATATATAATGAAAACTCTTCAGGTAAGTTTACTTATGAGCTATATACATGCATGATCGTGTTGTTTACATTTTGTGATTTATAATGTGATGAACATTTGCGAAGAATTTGGAACATGCATTCCATTTTTTTTTTCTTAAGTTACTATATTTTTATATCAATAGCTGCAAGTTTCTGGTTAAGTAATTGAACTTTATTGACTTAGGTATTTAATTCGTTTCTTACCCATGAAAAATCATAGAACTTTCTTTACTATATCGGTCAGAGCAACCATAAGCACAGCAGGTGTAACCCATCTTTTTGACTGTTGTCATGTGATTTTATGTTGGAGCCAGAAATTTTGATGTCATGCGCAGTCTATCAGTATATATGGTTGAAGGGTGTGAAGCAAACTCTTTACAATGTATACAAAGTTGTTTTACTAGATGTATACAAATATACATCTAGTTTTTATTGAAATACACTCCTAAAATTTTCCTAAAATTTTTCTAAAAATTCCTAAAATTCTTACCTAAAATTCTTACCTAAAATTTTCCAGAAGTATGCTATGATCCCTGATTTTGCTTATTTCAGAGCTGTTTTTCTTTATTTTTTGCTACGAAATTTCATATAATCCAGAATATTCTTCAGTATATCATCATTGTGCCAAATAATCATCATAAGGGCATGATGCTTTTTTTCCGTTATGAAACAGGACAATTAATGCTTTGCAACTTACAAAGAATATTTATGAGTATGACTATGTATCACAGATACTTTAAGTTTATATTATACAGGAGTGCAGTCTTGCACTTAGAAGTAATTAACAAGCTGGCACTGGTTCCATAGTCAATAGAAGTGAAGTGTGGATTCTGCAGGGTA
The DNA here is from genome assembly GCA_039090855.1 of Macrothele yani. Classification (NCBI taxonomy): domain Eukaryota; kingdom Metazoa; phylum Arthropoda; class Arachnida; order Araneae; family Macrothelidae; genus Macrothele; species Macrothele yani. The sequence goes on from CM077007.1 coordinate 106,751,076, forward strand.
AGTTACTTGCTTAAATAATCATTTTGTGTTTTATTTTACATTTGGGTGTTTAAAGCTGGGTAACATGGCATTATATGCATAGTATGCATTTAAGATAATGCCATACACCCAATGCTGTGCAAAAATGTTTTAGTTAAAGCTTCAAAGCAACAGTTTTCCAAAGGTGCATAGGGTTGCCATCTTTCAGACTGTCAAAATTTTGTGTAGATGTACTAACAGTGGAATGCTATTAGTATTGTGTTTCTAATCCTTTAAGCCATTGCAGTAATGGTGTAACTGATTCTATATTTACTGTGCATAAAATAACATCTTTTAACAGACCATGCACTTACTAATCCCTGCCCCTAGTTTTTTAAATATCTAATCACACAACACAGTTTCTTGGGTATTATAACAAAGTTCATTTCACTTTTTTGCAATTTTCGTTTGCTTGTTCCTTTAGTATATTCATGAACAATACAAGAAGTTTGTCTTTATTCAATTATTAATTAGAACTCTTTCTGGCCAAATGCACTAATAAAATAAATAGTTCAGACTTAACTTGCCAAAGCTAGTAACTCACTGTGGAATTTGAACACTGTTTTTAGCCAAATAAAATATTGCGGATAATGCCCTTGAAAAAGAAAAATTTTTCCCTTGAATAGTCCTTGAAATTTTTTTCTGGTTAACGGTACTCACCATGATTATTGCAATAAATTGCATGTTTTACACTTATTTTGTACAGAATATGGAATTCTACTGATTCCAGTTCATTTTTTGTCTTTTTTTAATTCAACGCACCTGTAAACATATAAAACCACATATCACACTCGCATGTTACATTATTAACTCAAAACATTATTATATTTTAAAAAATTCAAGATGGCGGCCATTTCTCGAAAATGACCGCTAGTCAGACCATGTGACCATCCCCCCCCCCCCCATCACTAAGGGGTAGAGAACACATCGGAAAAAAACAAATTCTCTGTACCTCAGTATTCTGCAGGACCCTTCCCACTCCTAGCTTCTAGACTACTAAGAATTCTATATCAAAACCCATTAACCCATTGAATTAGGATCTTTTCACCAGTCACACAGAACTAGCTGGTACTTTTCCAAAATTCATAGAGGAGGCCCTTGTTGCCTGGTGGTGTGCCCCGAGGAGGCAAACCCATCTCTCACTAATCTGAAGTGTGTGTGTGTGTGTGTGTGTGTGTGTGTGTGTGTGTGTGTGTGTGTGTGTGTGTGTGTGTGTGTGTGTAGTTCCTTCTTGATGTATTTTAAGCAAAATACTATTAACTATAAATGTTGTTGTACAGAGTGGCCAAAAGTAACAATATTACAGATTTAATGTGTTGAACAAAAATAATACACTGAAGTGCCAAAAGTCATGGGATAGCAGTATGCAAATTTTTAACTGGCACTGCTGTCGTATAAAGGCTTTGATGCATGTCATGATTTTTATAAGTTGCGAGATGTTATCTCGCGAGTCAGGTTGAACAATCGCCAGTAGGATTATGGCAAGCCGATATGAATTATCTGAGTTCGAACAAGGCATGGTAGTAGGAGCCAGATAGATGAGACATTCAATTTCCAAAGTTGTGCAAACATTCACCATTCCTCGATTCACAGTGTTATGTGTGTACCGTGAATACCTCGTGGAAGGCATTACCACCCACTGTGGACAGTGCAGTGGCCGACCACAGGTGCTGAATGACCATGACCAGCTGCATCTGACCAGGATTGTCCATGCTAACACACTAGCGACACTGGCTCAAATAACATCCACATTCAGTGCAGGAGGTAACAGATACCATCAGGTCAATGCAGCGTAATTTAGCGTCCTTGGGGTATGGGAGCAGAAGACCTTCCGAGAGTGTCTTTGTTAACACCACAACATCAGACACAGTGCCTCACCTGGGCTCGTGAACACAGTAATTTGACCCTGGAAGACTGGCAACATGTATCATGGCCCGATGAGTCACGCTACCAGTTGTTACCAGCTGATGGTAGGATTCGGGTGTGACGCAGACCCCATGAAGCCATGGACCCAAGCTGTCAACAAGGCACTGTGCAAGCTGGTGGTGGTTTCGTACATTTGTGGGGTCTCTTTACATGGCATGGTTTGGGTCCTCTGGTTCTTGTAAACACGTCTGTAACCGGTAATCGCTTTGTTGCTCTGCTGGGTGATCAATTGCAGCCCTTCATGGACTTCATGTACCCCAACAACGATGGGGATTTTCCATCTGGACAATGCACCATGTCATTCGGTCCAAGTTGTCCAGAATTGGTTCCAGGAGCATTCTGGACAGTTTCGACGGATGGTGTGGCCACCACGTTCACCTGCCATGAACCCAAGAGAGCACTTGTGGGATGTGGTGGAAAGGTCCATTCGCACCCAAGATCCTGCACCTACAAATACCAGGGTACTGTGGGCGGCTGTTCAGACCGCATGGCTCAATATCTCTCTATAAGTCTTCAGGCCACTTGTGGAATTAATGCTACATCGAATTGCTGCACTTTGCCAGGCTAGAGGAGGTCCTACATGATACTAGGTACATATCCCATGACTTTTGGCCCTTCAGTGTAATATCTGCAATGTAAAGTTGTATATACAAATGTGTAGCTTATATCTGTTTGATATTTTTTTTTACATATCTGGTAAGTTAGCCATGGGTATGGTCTATCGTGTTTCTGTGTAGAAAATAATGTTCTTGGAAATAATTACATATTTTCTTGTGGCTTATGTAAAATATTTTTATTTTCAGATGTTTTGGTGGTCTGAAGAATGATGTAAAGAGGAAGGCACCATTTTATTTCAGTGACTTCAAAGATGCCTTCGCTGTTCAGTGTATAGCTTCCGTGATTTTTCTGTACTTTGCCTGTCTTGCTCCTATTATAACTTTTGGTGGTTTGTTGGGAAATGCTACACATCAGAGAATAGTGAGTAATTTTGCCACATTTCATATTGGAAACCTCTTATCAAATTTCACATATTGTGTCTTTGGTTTTGCAGTTTAAACCATATGAAATTATTATGTGCAAAATTCAGATCTTAGATTCATATCTTTAACTACAGTTTTACAATTTACATACTCTTTATTGCACATGTGATTATTCTCTCAAATAGGAAAACTGATTTGACCAGCAGAACTGTCTCTTAAATTGCATAGATCCTAATTTGTTACAACCACAAGCTTAAATAATATTTTAAATACTACAAACTTCATCAGCATACTTCAATTTACATTGTTAAATCATTCATAAAAGTATATTTGTACATATGTTGTCGTGTATGCAAAGAGTTTCTAAGGTCCTTAAAAAGTGCTTTTTTTTTTTTTTTTTTTTGTGGGAAAAAAAGAATGTGCACCCTGTGCTGTCATTGAGGAGAGGCATTATCCTCTTGTAATATCACAATATAGACAACAACTAGAAATGGGATGCCCACTGAGATCACTATATTTTCACTGTACTGTCATGCCTTCCTTCACAAGCAAAAGAGTTGTGTTTTGTCATATCTGTTAGTTTGCGAAACCATTACACCAGGATTTTGCTATGCACGTGTTTTTCTCCCCAGTGCCTTCTAACTTATTCTGCCCATGCACCACTAAGGTGGAAATGGCTCTCGTCACTAAACACTATACAACACCTTTCCAGTCAACACATGCATGGCACGACTAGAGATGTTTATGATGATGAGTAGGAGTGTGAATCAAGCAGTTCAGTTGAACTAAAGATCTCCTCTCTGCTTCCAAAAGATTACAGCAAAGTTTTGAGAGACTCCTATGGGGCATAATAAAGCTACTGATTTGGGCAAAAGTGGCTGATCTGTTTCATAAAACAAACAGTTTACTGGATGTATTTGGCTGTAATTCCTGTTGATGCTTTTAGAAGGTGTTATGCTTTTTTTGCCTTCCTCTTCCCATTGTGTTCTATACTGACAAAGTGTAAACACGCTTTGGCCAATGCATTGATCAGTATTACAGAATTACATTCTTCCCACTCATAAACTAACTGTCCTCTCAAATTTTGAGAGATTGTACTTTGTCTTCTAGGTATCATTGTATAAATTCAGTAAATTTCAGTGTAAAAGTTTCAAATTTTAATCATTTAATGGCATGGAACAGCTATAATGTACTTTCATCCATGTAATTGCCTTATCTGTAAGCTTGAAATTTGAATTGTTCTTAAGTGGTAATCTTTTGTGTCCTTGAGTTAACATTCATGTGACTTGGGCTGTTCAAGGAGTATGGCTATGCAATAGAACTCACAGACCTGTAACTGAAGTAGCACATATATACAGCAACTTTCTTACATGTCTGCCTTCAGCTATTGCTTACAAACATCTGTCGGTTTCAAACAGCATACCATCATGGCAAAGTTTGCTGACATGCATGTTTACATGATGTGACATGATAATGCATTAATACATCTTGGATCACAGCAAAATCAAATCCACATCTTACAATATCCATCTAAGTATGTTAACCATTACACTATCACAATAAATTTTCAATCAGCCTAAACTTGTATAGAAATCTGAATATATTTTCAGATTTCCTTGTATTTCCAGATCATATGCAAAGCACACAAACTCAAATTTTGATACATAAAAAACAGTAATTTCAACACTAAGATTTCTTCAATAATGTTGTGTAACTTTTAACAGTAAATTAAATCCTTTGAGCATGTGATAATTTATTTCTATTATAATGCCCTTTCACTTTATCACGAAATTTGATTAAAGTAATTCCCTCTTGTTAATGTGTTTGTTCTGATTTCCATTACTGTATATATGTTAAGATGGGTTGTATGCAAGTATAGCTCTTTGTAGTTTCGATTTTATGTACTCTGAATTTTAGTTATTTATTTCTTTAAGGCTTCTATGGAAAGTTTATTGTCTGGTGCTGTCTGTGGGCTCTTGTATGGTTTTCTCAGTGGGCAGCCCTTAACAATTTTAGGGAGTACTGGTCCTGTTCTAGTATTTGAAGGCATAGTGTTTGATTTTGCTGAGTAAGTTATCATTTTCTATATATCTTGTTTTCATTTCATTTTGAATTGTAACTCGTTTTAACTTTAAAGGAAATTTTTTTCACAACTTTTCATGAAGTCAAAAAATTTTAATGTTGTGATTGCTGCTAAATTATTACGACTTTTTGTATTTAGGTTAATGCAGGAATTAATTTGTGTTCCACTCTTTTTTTAATCCAGTTTCACCCATTAGGCTGTGGTGTAGATAATTAAAGGTATTGTTTATGTTGTGTAAGTACGAGTAATTTGTATCTAATAATTATGTATATAATTATGCATATTGGCGTGCTGCCTCTCTTGCCCGACGTATTGGAAAGTCCTTAAACAGGGAAATAAATTTTGAACGCAAAATGCTAGAGTTGGGGAAGTAGTGTGTACATATAGTAAAGTGACTGTGTTCTATCAGATGAGACCGATTGCAGCACCCCTATTGGCGAGTTTTGGAAGTTAGCGATCCTATCGCGAGAAGCAAGAGAGATAGCGAAAAAAGTCAATAGCAAGCGTGTAGAGTTTCACCGATTTAGTGTGAAATGATGCCCTACATTCACCAAAAGCTCCAATAGAAGTCCGGAAATGCAGATCTCTCAGTATCCGATCACTGGCATAAATACGTCACTCATCGCGTGCAGAAGTGTGACATTATAAGGTGATGCAAATTTACTAATAAAATTAATACATGTACGTGTCAGCAAGGTACAATTTATTATGTACTGTACAGTAAAGTAGTAGGAAATTCATACAGCAGTAGGACATTATGAAGAAGAAAAACACAAAATAATGTTCTAGAAATACAAAATGTCAGTACTAATACTTAAGCATTCGCGATGTGTCCACCATCGGCAGCAATACACATCTGTATTCGAGCTAGAACTTCTTGTTGGAAGTTCTGCAGCATTTCAGGTGTTACGTTACTGCATGCTTGGATAATACGGTGTTGTAAAAATTTGCCATACATGACTAAATGTAAGGCCACACGTCGCACTGATGTCTCTTGTACTGTAGTGTGGGTGGGCTAGCGCATAGGCCAGGACAGGATGTCCACTGGCTGCATGTGCACACCTGCAAGTGTCGGCCTACCTGAACGGGAACAACTTGTAATGCTCCCGGTTTCTCTCAGCCGACGAACAACATTGGTTATAGTAGCCGCAGCAGGATGAGAACGATTAAGGTAATATAATGCATATTGGCATGCTGCCTCTCTTGCCCGAAGACCGCATTCCCCGTACAACATAACCATCTCGCCGTACTCCTCGTTGGAATAACTAACCATGTGTAGACTCGAAGATCCAGTCCACGCACTGTCTGACAAACCTTCCCTGGCCGCCAATTTATGCTTCCCGATGAGGTGTGATGTAGCATTTCCATTTGCATACTTTCATCCATCCTTCGCTGTTTTGCAGGCAAAATTCGTTTACAGATTTTACGTTTTGCGATGTCATTCGTGACATATTTATTTTGGTGATCGGATACAGAGAGATCTGCATTTCCGGACTTCTATTGGAGATTTTGGTGAATGTAGGGCGTCATTTCATACTAAATCGGTGACGCTCTACACGTTTGCTATTGACTTTTTTCGCTATCTCTCTTGGTTCTCGCGATAAGATTGCTAACTTCCAAAATTCGCCACTAGGGGTGCTGCAGTTGGTCTCATCTGATAAAACATAGTCACTTTACTATATGTACACACTACTTCCACAATTCTAGCATTTTGCATTCAAAAGTTATTTTCCTGTATAAGGACTTTCCTATACACCCTGTATGTACCAGACTGGTAAATAAAAATCCCTATGAAAAAAGCATGTATATAATGACAGAAAGCTTTTGTTTAAGAGTTCAATAAAAACACTACACTACCAGTTGCTTTACTTTCTTAGCTTCCAACTCGGAAATATGTTGTAATGGAAGTTTCATAGCTATGTTACACCAGACTTGGCAGGTTCAAAGCTGGGGGAATCAGGGGCCAAATTCTTATAGAACTATTCATGCATTTATGTACCCAAGCCCAGGGAAACTACAGAAAACCCTAGGAAAACCACACAATGGAGTTTGAAACCCTTCCCCTGTCAGAAATGTCTACCTCCCACCAGGGCCGGCTGCATAATTTGTGGGGCCCTTTTCCCAGCAAGCTCTACATTTACTAAATGGGCTTGGATGTTGGAACATTTTTGAAAGAAAGACTGGGTCAGGTAGAGAAACCACATTTTTCATTTTCTCATGAAGCTTAATAAAGCATGGTGATACTAAGGAATATTATTAGTTATTCATGAGTTATTATAAGCTGTTATTATTACTCATTAATAATAAAAAGACATTTTAAAATTGCACTATATTAATTTACATTGCCAGATCAAATTGACGTTGATTGAATTGAAGCGACAAAATATAATTCCCGCAATTCATCGAAATGCATGCTGACGACAAAAATTAATGTAATTTATCTAAAATTAAAAAAAAAAAAAAAGCTATTGTTTAAACAAATAACATAGGATGATAGGAAATGTCATTTTCAATTATTCATGGTTGGAATATGGAGGTTCTAAAGATGTGCCATCTGTACAATACTAAATGAGTAATGCAATTTTCAGAAAACTCCTACCTTAACACTCTGTCTCTTTACTTCTAGGAAGAAAGATTCTTTTGCTGGCCACATTCTGCAGTTCATTGTAATTTGTTTTAGTAGTTAGTGGGAGCTTTCAGCTTTGTAGCTCCAATGAGGTTAGTGCGGTAGCAGTCTAGTGCAGTGTTTCCCAAACATCACCAGTCCATCACGAGGTTTCCTCCAGTCCGCGGAAACTGGGAAAAACTTGAGAAATGGTAGGGATTTCAGAATTTGACCAGTAAAAATAGGTCTGCACAAACGTCCTTGTGCATAAAGCAACTTCGTGCTAGTCGATCGCCGCGAAGCATTTTGTGAAATTTTACTGGTCCACGGCTTGCTTGTAAGAGTCTCTGGGAACCAGTGGCAGTGGTCTAGTGTCCTGATAATCCCGAATCGGCGTTATGTTGCAATTTATCAATTCGCCATCATTCGTTGTCTCCAAGGTATAATCGATCTATCAGTTATAGTGTTATAATTAAACTTTCAGCCAGTTTTATAAGGAATTTGCGAAGATATGTTTTTCACTTTTTTATTTTTTATTTTATGATAACCATCTGCCAGTGATTCGCCGCCCACACACGTGGAAAACTGACCCCGTGTGATTGTGGCAGAATGCAGACGTAGCTGTGACGTCAGGGTTCCAGAGAGATCTGGGTGATTATATATATGTCGTTAATGCAAATTCTCTCTCGGTGATATGGTGAATCATCCTGATGGACCCAAGATACTTGAATTCTGTTCACTAAGGCAATAAAATGTAATGATATAAAAAAATTTAAATGCCAATTTTACATCGTTAAGTGTCATTTATTTTTAATACAAGAAAAAAAATTAAAAATTTTAAAGACATCACAAAAAAATTAAAGACATTACAATTGTGCAAATGACACAAATGCAGAAATACTAAATGAATGCAGAAATACTAAATTATTATAATTTAATTAAAAATATATTTGCTAACTACTATAGGACTGTTACAGATTACAAGCTGTTTTTAATATATAATCAAAGATTAATATGAGCATGTAAATTACATTTTTGCAGTTTAGGTTTAAGGAACAGTGTTCAAGAAATTGAGGGCCCCTCTAGGCGCTGGGCCCTGTGCAACTGCACAGGTCGCACACCCATGAAGCCGGCCCTGCCTCCCACGTAATCATTAGACACAATGCCTTAGCCAACTGTGCCATGTTGGTGGTCCACTACCAATAGTAATTTAGTATTTCTGCATTCGTGTGATTTGCACAATTGTAATCAAAAACAGCATAAACATCTTCTAAGGTTTAAATGACTGGTGTTTTTGGTAAGTGTAATATTTATTATTAAAATTTGCATTTACATTTGCTTTTAACTAGGAGATTGGAACTGGCAGAAATCTTCACTAAATCTGCTTTGGGGTGAAAAATAAGCATACACAATAATATGCATGTGTGTTATGTCTATATTATGTGTCTGTAACAATGAAATATACTTATCACCAGTGTTTTTTTTATTTTTTTTTTTTTTTTTTTTTTTTTTTGAGAAAAAGATGCATAAACTCTTAAACATAAGTTGCTCAAGGGGGGTGACCTAATAAAACACAGCTCAATTTCTTGAACACTGTTCCTTAAACCTAAACTGCAAAAATGATGTAATTTACATGCTCGTATTAATCTTTGATTATATTAAAAATAACTTGTAATCTGTAACAGTCCTATAGTAGTTAGCAAATATAATTACATTATAATTAAATAATTATTCCAAAACTCAAATTATATAAAAAAAAAAAAATGTGTGCTACATAATGTGCCACAATGTCATTCCAGTGCATTCCACCAGAAAAAACCCTGCTTATCACTAAGCTGTTCAGAGGTGAGTTTCTCAAAGAAAACTTATCTACCAGATTAAAGTTTAAAACTGACACTGCTAGAGTTTACTTACTGTTGGTGGATGTACTTAAAATTGTATATGCTTGAAAAGTTTAGTTAATTTATTACAGTAGTACAAATTAAAATTAAATAAGTACTTACATGAATATGTGTAGCAGCGAATCCTGAAGCAGACATTTCGTGGAAAAATTTAAAAAAAAAAAAAAAAAGAATCCAATATTGCTTGTTCCGTTTTATGTTTATGTTCCCTTCATTTTTGCCAAATAACACATAGTGCATTAAATACCTCATCACCACTATAGTCTCTTGCTTAAGAAAACAGTGATTTTCTGCACAATTAGTAGTTGTGCCATATAACTATGACTGAGTGTTCACATCTTTGCTTTTTTAACTTACCTCAGCAAGTGCTTTTCTATCAGCATTCTTCCACCAGTATACCAAGATTCTCTTGCGCTGTCATAATTTTGTCCTATTTGCTACCATTTCTATTCCTCCACTTCAGGACAGCGTGCTGCAGATTTTCTCTGCCTCGTTAAATTTTGTTACTTTTCTTGTTGAAAGTGATTGTTGTAGCTTTTCTCTCTATTATTAAAGTTCTTTAAAAATGATCAAATTAGCTTTGAATTAATATTATTCCAAACAAAAGTTCCTGTTTTGCTCATTAAATCTGGGATATCATTAAATACAGACTTGTTGTTAATGGTTGATTCTGTATTTTAAAATCTAGTAACTGCTTGATTTTTCGAAGTTAGACAGATCTTCGTTGTTTTTAATTTATTCTTGTTCCATATAAACAAAACTTTGATAAAAAAGTTAGACTGAGCATGGGGTTTTGAAAGTCCTCTTTTTTGGGGTCTTCTGTTGTCTCTTGGTATCCAATTAAAAAACTGCAAATACTACAAAATAAATTTATTAGACTAATAGATTTAAAATACAACTTAAATAGTAATAATTATATACAGTTGGGTATTCACGAATTTCCGAGAGTTTTCTCTAATAAATATAATATAATGACTGCTAAGCAACTATACGATTTTAACTTAAGGAAAATTATGTATAAAAGAATAAAAAATAACATAGAACATGATCTAAAAATAACTACTTATGCACATCAATGTGATACTAGAAATCAGCTTATACTAATACCAGTTTTACCTAAAACTATAACCATACAACGAAGTCTACATTACTGTGGACCTAGATTTTAGAATTCATTACCTAGAGAACTAACAGAAATCAATAACTATAACTTATACAAGAAAAAAAAACTTAAAGCATATATTTATTAAATACATACATACATATCACTAAGCTGTTCTCTGAGATTCAGAGGTTAGCTCCAAAAAGAAATACAAACTTCCAGGTATTTTGTACTTATTGTTGTCATATCAAACTTCTCTATTTACAGCGATCTTGACATACAACTCGTGCTTCACTAATATCCATTACACGCCGTACACAAGATCTTTTATACTTCATACTCATAATCTTTTTCTCATGCAGACGCTCCTGAATCTGATCCACCCATGTCTTCTTTGGCCTTCCTCTGCCCTTCCTTCCTGCCACTTGGGCTGAAAAGATTTTCTTAGTAAGCATTTCATCACTCATTCTTTCAACATGGCCAAACCACCGAAGCATATTGGTCTCCACCTTGCTAACAACATTTTGCTTCACATCACACAACTGCAATACATCTTCATTTCTCACACAATCATATCGTGTCTTGCCACAAACCCCACGTAAGTAACGCATTTCTCCAGCACACAAACGACTCCTATGTTTCTTCTGCAGTACCCAGGTTTCACTGCCATACATCAGAGTAGGAACAATTACACTTTCATACACAGCCATGCGGGACTCTCTAGAGAACCCATCATTCCTGTGAAAACCTCCCAGAGCAGCTATGACTTTCAAAGAAGAATTCACTCGCCTACTGATTTCACCATCCAACTTGTTCTCTCTGTCAAACATACTTCCTAAATACACAAACTCACTCACCTGGTCAATCACAGTGCCATTTATACTTACATTACATTCAGTGCTACCCGTTCCTCTCTCAAACACCATAACTTTGGTTTTTCCCTTATTTATACTCAGTTTGAATTTCATGCAAACTTCGTGCATCCGAGTCAACATACTCTGCAACTCACTTTTGCTCTCTGCCAACAGGACAGTGTCATCAGCATACAGCAATCAGCACACACGGATATCACCAAGACATAAACCACTATTATCTATTTTGGCATCACGCATGCATGCATCCATTAATATATTAAACAGTCATGGTGACATTACACAACCTTGTCTAACTCCTGCACCAATGGAAAACCATTTTGATAAAACACCATTCACTCGTACACAAGCTCTACTACCAGCATACATGGCTTTTACACTATTAAGTAGATTCCCAGTAACACCATATTCATTCAATACCTTCCACAAAAGTGTCCTATTCACTCGGTCGTAAGCTTTCACTAAATCTATGAAGGCAGTAAAAACTTACTTCCCAACAGCCAGATCCTTTACAATCATCGTGCGTAATGCAAAAATCTGGTTAGTACAGCCTTTACCAGGTATAAAACCACTCTGAACATACCACACTTTCAATGATGTAAGACCCCGTACTTTTTCAATAACAACCTTACCAAACACTTTCCCTGTCACACTCAGTAGACTAATACCACGATAGTTCTTGCATTCAGTCTGATCACCTTTTCCCTTATACAAGGGAACAATAATAGCATCCTTCCAATCCCAAGGGACCATTCCTAACTCCCAGCACAACTGGCAAATTTCAGTTAACCAGTCAATTATACAGTCACCACCATATTTCAACATCTCTGCAGTTATGCCATCAACTCCTGGAGTCTTACCATTCTGAAGAGATTTTAGAGCTTTACACACTTCTTCTCTTGAGATCCCTCTGTGCTTTCATCCCACATTGTGACATCATCTGCGTCTGTCTCAGAATCATCTTCGCTTTCCTGATCTAATAACTCACAGAACTATTCACCCCATCTGTCACTTAATTCATTGGGCTCCCATATCATTTCCCCAATCTCATTCTTCACACAACTTACAACTTTGTTTCCCCTATTTTTCCTGAGTCTCGTGTACTTCCAGAAGGACTTCCTATCTTTCCAAAAAGCCATTTCATGCCTTTCCACTTTCTCCTTCCTATCTTTTGCCTTACTGTGGCGAACCAGCTTAGCAGCTTCACGCTTCTTACAGCGATATTCATCCATAGAGACTCTACCTTGCAACATCCCCAAATAGGCTTCCTTCTTTCTCTTTACTATCTCTTCAATCTCACTATTCCACCAAGCATCACCTCTATTGTTACCCACTATTGTGGTGCCACAGACCTCTTTAGCAGCAGTGACAACACAGTTCTTAAAACATTCCCACTTCTTTTCTACATCCCTCTCACAAGATTTCAGATCCTTCAGTCGTTCTCTGAGTAAGTCAGAATACCGCTGATGATCTTCAAGGAGCCTATCAACCTTTATTCTTTCTATCCTGGGTCTCTTCGTATTTCTTTTCCTCCAACCAACATTAAGTTTCACTCGTGACACTACCAAGTAATGATCAGAACCAACATCCGCACCTCGCATCTCACGGGTGTCAACAACTAAGTGTTTCAAACGCTGATCGTCGACAACAAAATCTATCACACTCTTTTGACCAAGAGTACGATTTTCCCAAGTATATGTGTGCATATACTTGTGGTTGAAAAATGTATTAGATACACACAAGCCATTCTCAACGCAAAGTTTAATTAATCTTTCACCATTATCATTCACACAAGGATCATTAAAGTTACCCAGAACAATGTCAGAAATTGCATTCTGCACACCTACTCTAGCATTGAAATCCCCTGCTATTATAACTTTTTCTTTAGCACCAAACTGGCTCAAAACAGCTTTTACCTCATTCCAGAAATCTTCCTTCTTATCAGAAGGTTCCGAGTCACAAGGAGCATACACTACAGCAATTACAATTCTCTGAAGTTTTACTTTCAAACTATTATTAAAGTTTTACTTTCAACTATTATTTTTACTTTCAAACTATTAATATTTTATTAAATTAACTACAAAAAAAAAAAAAAAGATAGGAAGGGTAATTGGAAAATTGGAGGGCAAGAGTGATCTCTCATTGTAACGCCGCAGAGATTTCATGTTATGCCAATAGTAAACTAATTTCATTGCTGTCTTGGATTGTTGACTTTACCTAGGGAGCTCAGGGCTAAGTCAGGACTCTGTGAGGCCTTTTCCCAGAGCTTCCTTGCTGTTGTTAAAAAAACAGATAAATAATAATGTAACAATAAATCAGGAATCTGTAACAGCAGAAATAATAAATGAAATGAAAAAATAAGGCCAAACTGCGTGGAAACTTCTAAATAGCTTACAGCATAAGGTAAATATTTTTGTAACAAAATATAATAAATAAATACCATCTACTAAGCTTGTTCTGTATTATTAAATTAACTCTGAATGAATATGAAAATCACCATCAGCCATTATCAATCCCCTGCTGGATAAAGGTCTCCCCGAGTTTCTTCCACAATTCTCTATCTTGACAATTGTACTTCGACATGCTTTCAAATTTAATCTGTCTATTTCCCATTTGGTCTTTTTGGGGGTCTTCTGTTGTCTCTTGATATCCAATCTAGTATTTCAGTTGTCCAACAGTTGTCAATCCTACTAACAATATATCTAGCCCATTGCTGCTTGAAGGTCTTCACTTTGATCATGATGTCATCAGCTGTCATTGCTTTCCTGGTCTACAAGTTCCTCTTGCCATCCTTCCTGGTTACACCAAGCATGCAGCTCTCCATAAATGTGAAAATAAATGTATTTAATTAATAAATGGAAGCTTTTTATCATAACAGTTTAACAGTTTTCATTTGTAGGCTTGATAGTTTTATGTAGACAGAAATTTTATGGCTTGGTGAGGCAGCATTAGTCACTTTTGCTTACAAATGCACTGTAACAAAATGTGTCTCATAGTAGATGGGCTGAATCTTATTTTTTCAAAAAAGAAATACTATTTTTGTTTTAATTTTGTCATTTTGCTCATAAGTATTATTTAATGATTGAGAAGTCGTTTGAAGAGCATGTTATGTAAAGTAACAAAGCCTGCATAATAGGAAGAAAAAGACTAATTTAGCTCACAAAGAACAATTGAGTGGTCATTCTTGTCACCATCTGCTTGTTTATGGGATGTGTAAATCTATGTAAGTACGGCAGCATTTGTTGGTGCAAATGAAGAAAGGTATGTGACGTACATGTACATACCTATATATGAGGTTTTTTATTCTTTTTTTTTTTTTTTTTAGCTTTCAATTCATTAGTTTTTTTTTTGTTTTTTTTTTTTGTCCAAAAGTGGGAAGGTGTTTGTGTTTTTATAGTCATACCATCATTTTTTATATTTATTTTTTTTGTACGTTTCAATTAGGTATTGAAAAAAAAAATTATTTGCTTATTTTCCAATTCTCTGCTGATCAGAATGGTAATGTTGTTCTCAGTACCACATAGTTGCTTGTGATATTTTGCATTCTGTTTGTTTTTCCTTAAATTTGGTGATGGGTTTTACTGGAAATGCTGACATTATGGTTGTGGCATATTATGAAGTAGCAAATATTAGTATTACAAAATGTTATCATTTATAGTCGATGAAGTTGGAAAGATTATTGGCAATGGATGTTCTGACAACAACATATCAGTCTTGTTTAATATTTGTTGAAAATAAGCTAAACACACACTAATCAAACGTAACTAGTCTTGACATAGCGTTGTTCGCTCTGAAAGATTGTATTGAGTGAAATCAATAATTGTTCCTTATTAAAACTTTTCTTCAGCCCCATAACAGTATGGTAAAATGTAGTAACCCCTATTATGCTATCAAAAAATTTCTATTATTTTGTGCTTCATAATTTTTTTTAAAGAAGTTCAAGAGTAAACTTAAATAGATAAAGATAGACTTGCCTGGTTTTACGATTTACTTGTAAACTGTACGGAAGTGCGACTTCTTTTATGGTTTTACGAGCAAGATGTTAATTTTACAGATTTAGCATTTCACCCAGATTTTTTTTTTTTTTTCTCCTGGTGATTTTGCACCCTATCCATTAGAACTTTTTTATTTAACTTAATCCATTTGAAATAAAGCATGGGTGTGAATTAAGAATAAACTTTTCAGCTATATGTGCATATGTAGGAAAACTACAGACGAAGTTTTGGGTTATCATATTGTGTCATTTCAAAAACTGAACTGTCCAAGCTTTGGACACGTCTATCTCTCACTATGTTTACCACCTCCCCCTTTTCAGATAATGCATTGTTCGTTCCCCAAGTTGCAACTTCTCCGTAGGCTGGCCCGGGGTGTCCGGAACGGATTTTAAATCTGCAGAATTTTTGTGCCCAAATAGATATCCCAACATGACAAAATTTCGGCATGTTATTCAGGACGCGTAGTAGACCAATCTTATTGAAAATGGTTATCAGCACTCTTGGGGACATTTTGCACAAATGCGAGATTTGTTCGTCAAAATTTTCGTGCAATAACTTCCGTAAAAACTGACCGATTTTTTTATTTTTTTTATTTGAGATTTAACAACCACTGTGAGCAACTCAGTGTTCTATAAGCAGTCGCCCATCCCTAATTTAGGGCCACTAGCTCCAAGGAAGGGAGAGAGCCAGTGACGTAAGACAAACACAACATCCATGCCTCACCAGGATTCGAACCCGAACCCCTCTTGAACGAATGATCAGAAGCCATCGCTTAGATCACTGCACCACCGGGGCAGCTTTTAACCGATTTGGATGGAATTCTTAATTATAAAACTGTGCATGTGTGATAGCTTTTATTTTAGAAATTAACACCAAAAAATAATAATGTTCAGTAGTAAAGCGACGATTAAAAGTTAATACTTGATTTGTATAACATATCTACTTTTAATCGATTTGTTCGCGACATTTTATCAATAGGCTAGATAAGTAATTTTATATCGATTAAATTTTTCATCGAATATATCGATTAATTTTTTTACGGATTTCACTTTCTGAAAGTTGGCAGGTATGTAAAGAGTAAAGTAAAAGCAATTGAAATAGATTAGTCATTAAAAAATGCATTCTGAGTAAAGATTGTTTGAAATAATAGTGCTATTTAATATTGTATAAGGTTAATGTTTTTTAATTCAACACCAGTAAAACCGTTTAAAATATTTTTTTTTCAGGAAATTTGGAATCGATTATTTGTCTTGGCGCCTATGGATAGGTCTATGGTCTGCAGCACTGTTATTGCTTCTTGTTGCCTTTGATGCCTCTGTTTATGTTCGTTATGTCACTCGATTTACTGAAGAAAATTTTGCTACATTAATATCTACAATTTTTATATTTAAAGCTATTGAAAATGTAAGTCAATCATGTGGTTTTCTGTGTTAACCAAATTGGTGTGTGTGATAAAAAAATGTTTGTGAATTATGCACTCAATTTACTTGTATGGCGCATTCAGTTTGCAGAAGGAATCGGTGTGAAGCCGTTCTTTTTCAGTGTGAAGCCATTTTTTTCTCATAATGATGAAGATTTGGCATGATAACATAAAAGTTACATAATCAACAGAAAAGTATATTTGTCCTCTCATCCCCCCCCAACAAATCTTCCAGTTTGTTTTTATTACATAATGTGGTTTATCCTATTTTGAAAAGGTCATCTCACATCTTTGCATAGCAGTTGCTTTTCTCTTGAGAATCCTGATTATTGCCACTCTTTTTTTTTATTATTAAATTTGTATTAAAAACACACATTAAAAATACTTGTTTTAAGTTCATTTGATTTTTTGAATTCTATAGGAAGTCAGATGAAAAAGTATCTGAAAGCATCCCCACCCACCCACCCACCCACCCACCCTTCCTATAGTAGATAGAGCACAGCCAAGACTTGGTGGCACGCAACCTTGAACTTAAGTGTGCATGCATGCATTTTTGCAATGCTGTCAGCTGGCTCATTTTGGTGCCTGGCAGTGAAGGTATGGCATTGTGAACTCCGTGCCTGTCACATTCTTGTCTTGTGCTGCAATCACTGAGCAAATTGAGCAGAGAATCTATGTCAAGGTTTGCCACCAACTCTGCCACACATCAGCTGAAATAATTAAAATTATTAGAAAGACTTTTGGGTGATAAAGCTATGGGTGCAAAACAAATCAAGGAGTGGTATCCTGCTTCAAAGATGGGCGAAAATCTGTTTATAGAGATAAGTGTTTAGGAAGGCCCTCCATGAGCTGGAACCCAGAAACGATCAAGGAAATGCATGCTGTAAACGAAAAGTACCACCAGGCAGGTCTCTGTTGCCTACAAAATGCAGTGTGGTGAAAGATACCTGCGCTGGGGTAACAAGGTGACTGGCAGCTGCACCATGATCATGCCCCCACACATTTGTATCACCTCATTCAGGCTGTTTTGGCCAAACACCGAATCCTGCAAGTGAGGCAAGGCCCATAATCTTCAGACATGTCTCCTTGCGATGCTCCCAAAGTTGAAAATGCCTTTGAAGGAGAGAGGAGATTTGAAGATACCGGGGAAATCAAGAACATGATGCAGCATCCATTTGCAATCCCTAAAAATAATACTTGAAAAAGTATGCAGTCAACAATGTGGCGAAAATCCACACATGTGCACTAAAGTCCAATGTTGATCACCACTGAGTCTTGGCTCCATGCTCTGTCTAGTTTAGAAAATAGCAAAAGTGGTCAGATTTTTTTTTTTTTTTGTATGAAACCTCGTATTGCAAAGCAAAAAGAACTGTTGCTGGCTATTTCATGGTAGTAGGATGTGGGAGGAACTGATGCCCAAGAGTATGCACAGCAGCACATAATTAAACAGGGGTGATCAAAGTAGCCAGTTCTTCCTCTCCAGCATGAAACTGGCCACTTTGCTGGTAAGTTTCATGCTGGAGCATTAGATAGTAGTGCCTCCACAAAGTACCCTCCCCATGTTGGTACTTAATACCTTTGTTTTCCAGCTAAGGACACCTTACCTCAGAGTTAGTCATTGCTCAGAGGAATTTCACAGCTGGTTGTTTTTTTGGTGTCCATATTCTGAAGTAGTGCCAAGGGGTTGTCATGAATGGTTGTGCAAAGTTTTTCTGTGGATGGGCACGAAGTCTACTGCTGTTTACACTTAGCCAGTGCTTTTTATCTATGTAGGAATGAACTACATGTGATAAAGTACGTGTAAGGAAGGGTGTAAATCCTGGAAGTGAAGTCTTTCCAGACTGTTATTCATGAAACAAATCAGTGGGGTTTTCAATTGGATTCTTAAAAGCAAATGCTTTTGTTTAAAATTCTGCCCTTACTTGATGGGGCTATTACTGCATTTTGGAATAAATGTTTTTCATTTTGATTTTTATATAATTCAGTGTTTAACAGGATTTAAAAAAAAAAAGAAAGGAAAAGAATGTTGCATCATTGCTGGTTTTGTGCTTTGGGATTGATTGTTCATTAAGAATTTTCTTGCCTTTTAACTTTTGTCTGGCTTTAATCTCACTTTGAGGCAGGAGGAATTTTGCATTTATTCTTTGTCATGAAAACTACACTTAGTCTCTTGGTATCTGAGCACAGCATTTATCTCTTGCAGACACTTTTGGCTTCACATGCCTTAAGATTTATACAGCAGTTCTTACGTGCATGATAAAAAATTTCCTTTTGTTAAAAAAGCAAGATGTTAGCCAGCAGTTATTTTTCTAAACATTGATTATGTCACTGCTTTACTAAAAATGGTTTAAAGAAAGGAATCCAAAAACTTTCAAGAAGTTATACCAAATATTTTCCAATCTTTTTGAAGTCTAGAAAAGGTGAACACCATGCATTTTTTTATGCTGTATTAATTTAAGCATATATGGTGGCATAGATTTAACAAACTGTACAGCTACAAAGCAGCACCTTTATAAAAAGATACCTGCAGTGTGCATCATAATGTAATAAATTAATTATTTTTTTGTGAAGGGAGGTAAGTGTCTTTGTGGTAGAGCATATCAATTGTGATGATCATGCAGGCTCTCTTTTTCATAAGACATTTCTGGCATGCCATACTGTTTAACAGTATGGATGTCCCTGCCCTGAAACATCAGCCATCGGGCAAGTTAGCTGCACAGGAAAGAAGTTCATTAGATACTTCTCAAAGCTCACACATTCTCAATAATTATGGATGGTTGCAATGATATTGGTCACAAACTTGTATCCAATTGTTGTAACTGAAGTTAGTGCTGAGACTAGAAAAATTGAAAATTACTTACTGTCAGCTCCAATATTAACTGGTAATTCAACTGGCCATGACATTACTAAAAGTCTCCTTGAAAGTATGAACATAAATCACATAATCCATTGCTTAAACTACAAAATCGGACAATGCTCCAGTAACGATTAGAAAAAAAAAAAATCAGATGTAGCTGCAGTTCAGAAAGGACAACAGGAAAATTAACTGTGGGATGTGCCCTGATTAACTTGGCAGATGAAAGAGGTGCTGCATCTCTTCCACTCGGAATTAATAAAATGCTGATGGATATTATTTTGGCAAAAACACCACAAAAAAAGAAAATGAAGCTGTACATATATTTTAAAAGCTGCATGATACAGAGGCAAGAAAAATTCAGAACATATGTTTATATGCTAGTTGTCACTACAAATATATTTAGAATGGTTGATTGATCAGTGGATTCCATTAGTAAGCTTATACAAAGTTGGCATTAATAACAAGAATGTACCTTATAGGTTTGATGCATACACTATTTTAAAATATTATCACAGTTTCCAAAAAGCAGATGTCTAGTGGGAAATAATAAATTTTCAGCTTCCAGAGAAGAATTGCCTCACAAGCATTTTTACTTTACAACAGCTCTTTTATTATCTGTACTTCTTTGTATGTCAGTAAAACTATAAACTGTAGGGCACATGAATCCATTATGTAGCATTATCTGCTTCATGGTTTGTGTGTGTCTGCAATTTCTTGGCTGGCACACAAAGAATGAACTGGCTCAACTTAGATGGATCATAGTCTGTTTTAGGTATCTGTTGTCAACATTTTTTTTTTTTTACATTATCTCCTTTGCTATTCCAAATAGTTTTATTGGTGTGAAAACGTTTTTAATGGTTGTGTGAAGAACATTTTTTGTTGTCCATACAGCAAAATATACAAGTTTGTACTATCTTTTTATTTTGTAAAAATCAATATCCATGCAGCATCCCCTCCTCCAAGAGAAATGGAAAGGGGACTTGCCAATGAGTCTGTAATTGATGTCTAGCATTTTGGCAGTAGCAAAAATATTAATAATGCATGTCCGTTTTCTTGTAAAAAAAAACAAAAAAAAAACATGATCATCATGGCTTGCCATTGGTGAAATTGTCAGACTGCCTAAATAAATATTTATTTATCAGTTAAAACATGTTTTTTCACTTCCAGATCTTCAACTAATTTATAAATTATTCTTTATTTCTTTACTTTTATCCACAGACATTTCATGTCCTTTGTTGTTCTTCAAGGCATGTTATCAATGCTTTACTGTCGTTATGTGTTCAGAAGGTTCTTGAATAGTGTCTTCTGTTGCCAAATTCTTACAAACACTATTTGTTGTCATTCTCTTGTCTCTAGAAATTATAAGTGTGGTGTGATTTTTATGAATTTTTTGTTACATTATTGATTTATCCATCTGTTGAATATGTAGCTGATATATTTTAGTTGGCTGGTTAATAGAGTCCCTCTTCTGAATGTAGAAGCTTTCTTTAACCCTTTAACAACCATGACCCCAAAATCTTTTATCACTCCAAATATCATAACGCCCGAAATTGTCTGTTCGTTCAATTCTTTGTTTAATAACAACAATAGTGATTGAGGGTGGCTCCTGCTGATCCCATATAGGTCAAGAAAATTTGAAGAACAGGTAAGGGTAGGAAATCTAACTCACTCTAGGTGGCTATGGCCGTTTGTATGTATGGGCGTTATGGTCGTTAAAGGCTTAATGAGTCTTTTATTCCAGTGTTTTTCCCAATCAAGCACTTGTATTGGGCTGTAACAAAGTTTGTATCATAGGTTAAGTGAAATTGAAAGACACTGTTGACATACCTGTGCATAGATTTGTTGAACTGCATATGTGCCATTTTGTTCCACAACCTGTCGCCACGTGTGCAGCAGCTGCAGGATTCCGTCCTCTCAGAACTTGGTGTTTTGCTGGTTGATGAGCTGTTCTAGGTGGTTTTCACAGGCTTCCAGAGAATTTAAGTTTTTCCCATTAAGGGAATTCTATAGGGAACGGAATAGGTGGTAATTTGAAGGTGTGAAGTCCAGGGAATATGGCGGGTGACATAGGACATCCCGGCCAAGCTGCACCAATTTCTGCCGGCTGTGCAAAGAGATGTGTGGTCTGGCGTTGTCCATATGGAAGACGACACCCTTACGATTGGCCAATTCTGGACAGTTCCTATTGATTGCTGCCCGTAATCGAACCAATTGGGAACAGTACATGTCGGAATTCACTGTCTGGTTGGGCTGCAGGAACTCGCTCCTAATCCCACCAGATACATACCTGCCAAGTTTTCCAAATTTTGCTGTTGCCTTCCGGTTTTCCATACGGAAAAATCATTTTTCCGGATTTCAACATGTTTTTGCATCCACAAAAAAATAAGTACTGTAATGTTTGCAGGAAATTTTAGGCTGTAATGTACTGTGTATTTTCATTTTTTTTTTTTTAAGAAATTTTACTGGATATGCTGTGAAAACAATTTTTTTAAAGAGAGGCTCCTGTGGGAGGGATGGGGTTGAAATCGCTGCAAACAGAAAGGCAGCACAGAATAGACTAGGGAAGGTGAGAGAAGAGTTGCAAATCCTTTTTCAGGTTTCATTTCCTATGTTTGGTGTTTATGCATTTACCTCTGACAATGAAGGCAGCAATTAGTCATTCCTGCTTCCTCTCTGCAGTCTTGAATTAGCTAATGGAGAGAACCCTCCCCTCCCGTCTTGTCCCAACTACCGGTTCTGTTTTTTTAGCGGTGTCGGATTGGGACTATTCTTGATCCCTGAAAACTTGCAGGAAATTTTCAGTGCCAAAAGTGTGTACACAGGAAGAAAATACTTTTATACAACCCTACATATAACTCTTTCAGAAAAAAAAAAAGGACAGTCCGTACTAAATGTTCCCAGATCGAAAAGAACGTCATTAAATACCCTTCCGTAAGTGCACGAGAGTGGCAGAAGTTTCACCATTCTCACCCTCTGCAATATAAACAGTAATAAATCAGAGTCTGACTTTTTGTTTTCTTTACTGGCTGTGGGCTTTCCATACCTGCCAAGTATTCTGGATTTCCCGGAAGTTTTACGGATTTTTGGGTAGTTTTACAGTTTTACTGCTGGAAGATAGTTCCGTTTAGATTTTCGCTAAAATGACTCGTGAATTTTTTTTATTGTTGGAAATTAATATTGTTGTTATTGTCGCTTAGTGTAAACACCTGCTTTTGTTTTATTATGATCTCATAGCGATTGAAACTTATGTTATCTCACATTTCTAGCAGTAAGCAATATTCATTTATAGATCGCACAAAACCCCTCCCGCCAAATTTTCCAAACTCCCTCTCTCTGTGTTGGAATAGCTGCACTAATTGCTTCGAAGTGTGAATTTTTTTAATTCTGTGCCATGCAGAGTTCACCAAAATGCGTAATTGTGCATCTAGTATGCATCGAAATTTTACCAATGCATAAGAATATGCATTGGGAATTTTTCTCAACGCATAAAAACTGCGCACCGAAGAATTTTGCCAATGTATACAAATACACATTGGGACGGTATTTCGTCTTTCAAAAACGGAAGTAAACAAAATGAAGATTTTTTTTTTTTTCCGTAATCGTAATTTCATTTTCCTGCAATGTTGCCTCTATCCAGTTTTGTTGTTATACATCATTTTATTCCAAAAATATCTGTATTTCAGTTTTAAAATGGGGGGGGGATTCCAAAACGGAAATTTGGCGGCACAAAAATTCCCCTTGTAATCTTCACTCATGAGCGTGCAACACAGTTTCGAGGAATTTCTCCTTTTCCTTCATAATTTGAGTTATCCTCGAGATTGATACATAACTGGACAGAAATTTCAAGGCAATAGGTAGTGGTGGGAGGATGTTTTCTGCTTGAAATTTTCGAAAACGGAAGTTAAACGCAGTGAGGATTTCTCCCATAATAATAATTTTATTTTTCACATGTTGTTTCCTCTGCCTAGTATTGTTGTTAAATACCGTTTTATTTCATAAATATGTGTTTCACCTTGAAAATGGAGGGAAAATGTCTGAAAACGGAAATTGGACGTTAACAAAGATTTCTCCTGTTACTAATTTTTTTCCCAATGATGTTCCAAACATGTGTTCTTCAATATCCCCCCCCCCAAAGGTTTGCTTTTTATCTGGATAACGGGAGGGGGGCGTCCAAAATTAAAGTGACGAAGCTGAGAATTTGTAAGAATTGATGCATGGTGTTCAAGAGTATTCATATTCTAAAAGTTACACTATTCACCTTTTATCTAAAATAGTGAAAGCTATCATGCATTCATGATGGATAAAATTGTCATCCAAGGGCATAAAAAAAAAAAAAAAGCCACTGTCTTGTCATTGCTTAAATAAAATCAAGTTATTTCTGAAATTGTGTCATTCAATTTAAAAAAGTATGAAACCTTGAAAATCATCACAATTTCTGAGCTCCATCTATGAGTGACTGATACAGAAAAATAATTGAAAACAAGTATCGTCAAACATACTGCTAGCACATCCATTACATTGCCACTCTGCCCTAATAATAGACGAGGGTCAAAAAATGCGATCGCCTGGTTTGCCCGGCCTGACCGAAAAAATTGTCCGGGCCACCACGGAAAACATGACTGATAAACATGTACCGTAATTTTTGTTGTATAATCCGCGGATAAACAGCGACTAAAAAAAAAAAAATCTGCAGGTTAATCGTGCAGGAGAGGGATTGAGTATAATTGGAAAAGGAACTCCCTCAAAAGAAATTCTCAGTTCAGGAGTTTATACGAAGGGGAGAGGAGGGGGAAGGGGTGTCATAATGAAAGACCGCGAAAGTTTTAGGGAGGGATGGCGGGAGTTATTTTGCCTTTGTATTGTTGCAGGGATAGAAAATGGTCAGTAAAAGTCAGTATTTTTCAGATTAGTCAGTTTCAGTCTGTATTTTTCAATTTTGGTCTGTAAAGTCAGTTTTATACCATGGCTTTTTAAAAAAAGATTTACGTGATATGAAAAAAAGTTTGTTGTTGGTAAAGTAATGTTTTATGTGGCAGATGGATTGAAAAATTAGAAAATGCCGTTGAGAAGGCTCTGAGTTATAACTTTGTTAACAACCTTGTGCACTAGAGAGTGATTTTTGATCTCTATATTGGGAATGTTATGTAAGTGCAAAAAAGTAAATTTCGGTTAACTTTCCTCGCCAGATGTATTATTTTGGTTTTGGGAAGAGTTGTGTGTACGCATATACGCAAACAATGCTCCTACCCATCTTATATTTCCTATATTTTGAGCCTTTGTACTGTATTTCCTATAATTTTTCTTATTACTTTCTCATACATTAGTATGAGGAAGTATTGTAATCGTGCAAAAATTCGAATTTGAGATTTCAACGGAAATACATGTTTTGGGGTCCCCTGAATACAATTTCACTATTTTCGATGTGGTTTCTGTGTGTCTGTCTGTAGTTTGTGTCCACCATAACTACATAATTATCTGGTTAATTGTGAAGGTTTTTTTTAACTAATCAGTGGTGATTTTTTTTAATTTCTCTGAAAATAATAATACGGAGGTGAAATTTGGACATTGTAGTGTCCTGGTAGTTCACCACTGTGTAGGGCGGGGTGGTGAACTACCAGGGCACTACAATGTCCTAACTCTTAACCTGGGAATACTCAGTAAATTTTACTGTAGGAATTTAATAGACACCCTGCTTAAAAATTTCTCTCTCTCTCTCTCTCTATATATATATATATAGGGGAATAGTCGTGTGTGCATGTGTTTTTTCTTCTCTTCATACTGTAATGAATAGTAATCCTAATTTTTAAGTTTTTTGATTAACTGGATACTTAGACAAAAGTATGGGAAAATGTACTGAAATCAGAATGGTTCCAAAAAAAGGACAGCAATGGTTTCTGAATGGGGACAGAAAAAAAGTGACAGTGAAGTTTTTTGTATGTTGTGCACACACATTTTCAGTTTCTTGGGGCTTTAGTGCTTTAGAGCAGCATGCTTCTACTTGGAAGCACAGAGAACAATGTAAAGTGAAACTGAGTTCTTCACAACTACATTTGTCTTCAGCCTGTCCTGGATGTAGCAGTGCTGGTGTAATTTCATCTCCCGGAGCTACACCATCAATTCAGCTTTATTCTGCTAGACAAGCTGCTTCAAGGGCAGAGTTAATCTGGTGTTTGAAAATGATTGGAGGGAACTTTGCTGTTCAGCCAGCTTGTGAAGATGTCAAAGAAACCTTTGAGGCAATGTTTCCTGGAAGTGTTCCTTCTGAGTTCACCCTTTCAAGGACAAAGGCAAGATATTTAGTATGTGATGCTTTAGCTCCATATTTTAAAAAGCAGTTGGTGGATGATATTGTAGGAGCACATTTCTCTCTTTGTTTTGATGAAACTGTGAATGCAGCTTCAAAGAAAGAGCTTCAAACTCTAGTTAAATACTGGTCTGATTCCAAACAAATGATTATGACACGACATGTACAGACTTTCTTCATTAGTAAAGCCACTGCTAGTGATATTTACTCCAAGTTAAATGAAGCCTTGGATAATGCCCAGCTTTCTTGTTCACAGCTATTGATGCTAGGTTGTGATGGACACAATGTTAACAAAACTGTGAATCGTCTTATGAATGATTCTCTGATCCTGTTAGGAAGAAAACAGTTGATTGATGTTGGCACATGTAACATAAACATCATCCATAATGCCTTCCAAAAAGGATTACAAGACTTTGGTGAAAATGCTTCGGACATGATCTTGTTTCTCTATAATTTTTTTGGTGGCCAAATATCTCGTCGGGAAGATTTTGAAAAAATACAATCAGATATGAAACTTCCGGATCATCGGTTTATGAAACATGTTTCCACTAGATGGCTGACATTAGAACCAGCTGGAGAGAGACTTTTAGAATAATGGTCAGCTGTTGAAAAATACTTCTTCAGTTCATATCCCAGCACAAAAGAAAGTTGATGAGTTCTTTGAAATGCAAGAATATTGTTAAACTATTAAAAGACAAAACTACCAAAGCAGAAATTATGTTTGCTTGTGCAAGTGCTCATACATGTTCAAGATTCACTGGTTGCCTTCAGAAGAGAGATCCTTTAATGCATCTAATCTATAATGAGCTCACAAACCTCGTCAGAACACTCATGAATCGATTTTGTGTTAGTGCTGCTCCATTGAGTCTGGAAGCATTTTGTGATAAGTATTACTTGCCATTGAAAACCATAGTGTTCGACACTGGAGAAAGTGAATATCTCAAGAAGCTAAGTGCACAAGAAAGATGCTATATTTCCATGAAAGCTAGAAAGCTCTATGTGTCTGCTTGTACACATATTTTGGAAAATCTTCTTTGGATAAACCTGTGTTGTGGTATCTTCGATGTTTGCATCCTGCAAAGAGGGTGAAAGAAGGATCATACAAAAACATAGTGAAATTAGCTGCAGTTCTTCCAATTGAGTACAGTGAACATGCACTAGTTGATGAATGGAAACTATTGACGTTAGAAGGAGAAAAATCGGGTAGTGACAAGAACCCAGTGGACGTTTATTGGAGTCAGTTTTTTGAGAAGACATATACTTCTGAAGAAAAGAAATACCCTACTGTTACGAAAATTGTGAAGGTTGTACTTGCACTTTCACATGGCAATGCCGATGTAGAAAGGGGATTCTCATTGTCAGGGAACGTCTTGAATGAAGGCACCGCAAATATGTGTGAAAGAACATTGGATGCTTATTTGACTGTAAGAGATGCTGTGGTGAATGTGTTTGAGGGTAAGGCTCACTTTGTAATTATCACTCAGGAACTTCTTCAATTGGCACGCACAGCTCATGTCAGATACAAGCAGTACTGTGAAGATGAGAAGAGAGTGGCTGAGGAAACAAGAAGAACAGGAAAACGAAAATTGTTGCAAGCAAGTATGAAGAGTAAGTTTGAAAAAGAAAAAGTAAATATTGAACACGGTGAACAGGCACTGAAGAAAATGAAAGAGGAAGAAAAGGAGAAAAGATTGACTGTTGACAGATTACTGGATGATGCAAACAAGTGCTTAAAAGAAGTAATAAATAAAAAGGACTTGGTGGGAATTAGTGTGGCCCAAGCCATGTTGGAGAGTGCTACGAAAGTTAAGGAACAAGAAGTGAAGAAAATTTAAAGACATAGAAAAGGTACAGAAAGCAGTTGATAAGTGAAAAAGCAGTGTTGTAACAAAAATTTTTTTCAAAGAAGCAAAAAACAAAGTGAGACTTAATGACCTAATTTTGTAAAGAAAGCTAGATGATTTTCCACAGTACATTTAAAAATTCAAAGTTGTAAACATTTTGTTTGTATTATTCTGAAAATGGTACTATACAGTTGCACTTTAAAGCTTTTTCTAGTTTTAGGTATATTTGTGCTGAATAGGAGCATGTCAGTATTATTATAATAAAGTGTAATGGTTTTCCTGATTAATTATTATTATTATATGTAATTTTGTAATAGTTTTATATGTTGCTTACAATTAAAACAATAAATAGGTGTGAGTTGGCTGGCTATGGGGATGGTGGAGGCCAGATTAAAAAAAAAATGCTTTTGACCCTTCTTTCCTAATGATAAATTTGAGTCAGTATTTAGTCTGATTTTTTTTTAATGTCCAAATCAGTAAAGTCAGTTTTTGTAATCAAAATGGTCAGTAAGTCAGTAATTTTAGTCTTTGGTTTGGTTTCCATTGCTGTTGTTGGGAAAGCCAAAACGCTGACTGTGCTTGTGCCCTCTCTTCGTCAATCAGCAAATAAAAATGTATGCATAGCGCTCGCTGCACGAACCTATATATGCATGCCTCATTTCAAAGTTCCATGTTCTGGATCGCTCGTGTGCACTGTGCCTTGTATTTTAGTTCGTCCTTCACCATTTTGACCAAAGTCTTTGATAATGATATTTCCCTTCATTGCTACTTATGATGTCTTCGAAAAGGAAACGTTTCAGTTACACTGCCTAATTTGAACTTAAAGTGGGGGGCACAGCTGAGGATATGATCGTGTCACTATGCGATAGTTTTCAAAAGGTCAGAGAACTAGGGCACAGTGACGCGCGAAAAGTCGCGATCTAAAACGTAACCAAACCTGTCTGTAAACTCCGTGGGAGAATTCACAGAAGTCCAGCCCTATTTTTTCTTTATTTATTTTTTTAACCTGTGTGAGCCGACTCCCCTACTTTAAAAGCAGGATTTCTTCCAAAAACTTTCACCTTACACTCGAGTATATACGGTATTTCTATTAATTGTATTGTACGTATCATCGTTTCATCATTAGCAATGTGTAATGCAATTGGAGTTGCTGCATTGGCGTGATTAAATTTTGTGCTCTGTGGATGCCATGACACTAGGCTTATTTTGTGTCCGAAGATAAAAATATTAAAAAAAAATTTCCTTTAAAAATTAATTTCTTTATTTAATAAGATCGTTTTTTGTTTTTTCTTCAGACTCCTGGGTCTTTATGTGACTGACTTTTCTGTCAAAAATTCTGCTTTTGGGTCAGCATTTGTGATGTGCGGATCATACGGCGATTTTTTTATTTTTCTGAATGTCACAATCTGCGAATTATATGCTGGCGCAGATTATACGAAGGTTACCAAAAAATTGTGTTAATTCCAGGGTCTGGGAATAAACGACAAAAATTACGGTAATTCAAGAATTTGTGAGCCCTAGACAAAAAGAGAGAGTACTGTTTTTTATATTTTTTATTATCATTTGCCAGGGAGAGATAAGCTGAGGGTAGAACATTTTTTTGGACAGAAGTGCACATGACTTTGATATATTTACCCCCCTCCCTCCCTGTGGGTCCGATGTCTGGCCACTAAAAAATTTAGCGGGCTGCCAGATTTCAGAATATTTTTCCACCCCTGATAATTGATAATCATGAATTAACAGTTCTGGTACTGTCACAAATGTTCTTCATTTTAAGGTAAATCTTCTTGCTTTTATGGAAAATCTTGATTTAGGAAAATTTTGGTTGGCAGGTTTGCAGATACACAGCATCACCTTCTTCAGATGCAGACCGTCTTTTGGAGTGGTTAACAGTTACTTGTTTCGTTTTTCCCAGGACCGTTTTCACACCATATTGTTGTACACAATCCATTTTTCATCGCCCATGATCGTCCGTTTCAGAAATGGGCCATTGTGTTTGAGCAGAAAATTGCAGATGGAAGCACGGTCCATTAAAATTTTGTCCGTTAAAGCATGTGGCACCCAACCATCATAGCGATTCTCATATTAGAGTGTCTCTAAATGCCTTGTAACGTTCATTGAGGTATGTTGAGTATCGCTGTGATGTCCCGTGTTGTGTATTATTTTCAATGATCATTACAATTTGTTCATCATCAACGACTGCAGGCCTGCTAGAATGTTCCCTGTCTTCCAGATCAAAATTACCACTTCTGAACCAAACAAATCATTTACAAAACAATACTTGCAGCTTTGGCACCATTTCCATAAACGGCACATATAATTTGTTCTGTCTGTTCAGCTTTTTTTGTTTTTCCTTTCCAGAAAAAAAAAAGGTATCAAATGACAAAAATGCACCTTATTGTCCTCAATTTTCAAATTTCACTTCAACCCACTTAAACTACACAAATCCACATGCAACTCACAGCGAACGATGTATTGCACTGTGACCTTTCAGGCTCTGTTACCTCTGTCCCATGCTTCCGCTACATGTACAACACATTCAAGTCCTAACACCACCGACTGCCTAACACTACAAACTTTTGTTGCAACCCAATTCATTATAATTTTAGTCTACAACCAAATGTTTGAATGTGTTGGAATAATGTACTGTTTACATCCCTGTTCCGAATTGCTGCAAGATGTTCACCCAGTCTTTTTTCTTTTCAAAACTCTTGCCGTCTGTCTGATATATTCTTTATTACATTATAATGGAATACTGCAAATGACAGTTTCCTTCATATTTATGTAATTTTTTACGCTTTCCAACCGTAGGTTGAAGAAGCGTATATACTCCAGCTTTGTCCGTCCGCACAATAACTCGCGTAAAAATGGTTCGATTTCGATGAAATTTTAGTATGTAGTAGGGGACCACCTGGGGATGAACCCTATTGAAAATGGGACAAATGGGGTCAAAGGTAACGACATAGGAGCAGGATCCATTCCATTGCCCTTAGGCATCATATCCTGCATAAATATTGTTAGATTTCGATGAAATTTTAGTATGTGGTAGGGGACCACCTGGGGATGAAACCTTTTGAAAATGGGTGAAATGGGGGTCAACAGTTATAACGCATAAGGGTGATGATCCATTCCATCACCCTTATGCGTTATAACTTAGGGGAAATTGCTGAAGCAAGTGATAGTTTGATAAGATTGACTGAAATATAATTTGGGGAGATACAGAGAATTGCTTGTAGTAATGTTATACTTTGTAATAATCATATTTTGTTTTTTCCTCAAAGTAAGAATTTATTTTGGCAAATAAACTCCTGAGTGGAATGGCGGGGAACATATTTTTAATATCCAGGCTGATCATTTTGGAATGTTCATTAATTTTGGCAGCTTTTAATTTTGTTGTTAGTTCCTTGGAATCTTTTAACACCCATGTACTTTTATGAACTTCACGTTGTATTATCTGTAAAAGGAATCTCAAGTTTTCATAATGGATCTCCTTTAGTGGTCACACTGGTCATGTAGGATATCCTTGTTTGAGTTTTAACAAACCCAAACAATTCTGGAATAAAGCTGTTGTTAACTACAAAGTTCTTCAGATTCATTAATTTAGTAGCCTCCTTTATCTTCCATTCTATTCCTCTGTGTTAGTAACAATTTCTTCTTGAATAAATCCCCAAGTATCC
The DNA here is from genome assembly GCA_039090855.1 of Macrothele yani. Classification (NCBI taxonomy): domain Eukaryota; kingdom Metazoa; phylum Arthropoda; class Arachnida; order Araneae; family Macrothelidae; genus Macrothele; species Macrothele yani. The sequence goes on from CM077007.1 coordinate 106,782,660, forward strand.
AACTGTATAGCCAGCAGATTTATCTTTGAGGTCTTTTCTTAACTTTTTGTTGATTATTTTCTGATTCTTGTATTTGTTTTAATAAACTTGCTGATTTCTAACTCCACAGCAGTTTTTTTCCTCTAATGGTGTGTTGTCCAACAGATTCTGTAGATCTGCTATCATTCTTGTCTTATTTTGTCTATTACAGTGTAAGTTGAAACTAGGTCCTTTACTCAGCAACTAACTGCACAGATTGCTTTGAAATTTCCACATTTGAAATGTTTAACACTTTGGGCTTTTTGTGTCCAGTCCACTGAAATTTGAACTCTCAATCAGATAATATATTTTTTTATTTAATGTTGTTCTGTGCTCCTGGTTGATAGTATCTAAGTTGATTCCAGTTCTATTTGGCGTTCTCATTAATGTAGCTGGGGAAACCACTAATTCAAGCCTATTATTTTTTCCTTGTTTTTATTATTTAATAGAATTATCTCATACTTTGGTTGTTTGATTAAAATCTCTATCAGCTTTTTGGGAGTGTTATATATGAGTTCTCTGGCTTCCTTTATACCCTGTAATGGTCTGTTTATTTTTAAAAGACTTTGGAACTAAATCAAGGTTTCTGCAAGATGCCAAAAAGGTTATTCTATTTTTCCTTAGCTGTTCAAAGCAATTTTCAGATTTTTTAACCTTCTGGAATCCTTCCATGTTGAAGCCATTTTACAAGTTTACTGTAACTGAAATTAAAATGTTGTGTAGGTTTTGTGACAAAGAAGATAAATTTTCCTGAGCATCCAGCTTTTACTACCTGGGTAGGTAAATAATTTTTGCTTATGCCCAGCTGGGCATGTAACTTTTTAGATATTTTTCAAGCCGTGAGTTTTATTCTAAAATTCCCTAATTTTTTTCTCGTGACTAACATCAGTTTTTAGGCTGTTAAAAAGTCTGTTCTTTATTTTTGAAAAACAGTTTTTATAGAGGTCTTATATTTCTAGTTTTATGCAGTGTTTCAAGACTTTCATAAGTGTTTTCCTTAGATTATTTATAATTTATTTATGTAGATATTTTTGTATTTTGTTTTTAGGTGATAAAGATTGGTGATAAATTTCCATTGCGAACATACCCTGTCATCATTGAACGTATGTGCCATTGTGTTCATGTTGTATATAGGAATGATGAACCATTTGAAAATATAACATCTGTAACTAGTGAAGAGTGCCAAAGATTAAATGGAACTTTCCTGCCACAAGAATGTGCCTATTCACAAGTTCCTCATGTGCCAGATGTATTTCTTTTATCAATATTATTATTTTTGGGTACTTTCACAATTACAGTTCTTATGAGAGAAGCTAAAAATACTCCATTTTTCACAACAAAGGTATGTTCATTAATGCTTTTAAAATATAACATTAAGCTTTTTCTTTTGTCTTATTGAGTAATACAATATATGACAATAAAGATTGCAGTTAAGGCATTTGTTGTAGCATTAGTTTATTTGTGATAATGCCTAGTTTTTAGATTTAGTTTTCCAGTATTTTTAATTCCATAACATTAAAAATCTTAATTTTTCAGGTAGAACCATTTAATGGTGGTTTTTAACTGCTGTAACTTTTTACATGTTATGTTTCCTTTGAGTGGAAAGCAATTCCTCGGTTAGAAGTTATTAATACTCGCTGTGAATATATATTGCGGTAATCGAATGTGATTCTAGGAAAAATCTTTCACGTACCTCTCTGTTGTAGCTGGTCGATGTTCAAATCTTTGCTCTGTTGTTCTCATCAGGTTCTTGGGTGTAGGCTTTTTTGACTAACTTCAAAAAGTCCGCACATTTCTTGAGTAGGATGTACTTTTTAGTTGAACTACGGGAGGCACATGAAGACAAAAAAGATGTGAAAATTATGTCGGAAAATTTGAAAAACTGAAAAATGAATAACTCAAAAAAATATTTGCATGAGGAATTGCAATCACCAAAAAACTTCGTCAGACTTCTTGGATGTATTGTCCGATGCATTTCGGCAGATCTGTCTGCAATTTTCTGGGACCTCTGGTCGTCCGTTCTCTCTGCACTTTACGTTGAATATGTGACGTGCTCGACCACCTACAACCAAGAGGTACGTGAAAGATTTTTCCTTGAATCTCGTTCAATTACTGCGATATATATTCGCAGCGCGTATTAATAACTTCCAACCGAGAAATTACTTTCCACTCAAAGGAAACATAACATGTAAAAAGTTACAGCAGTTAAAAACCACCATTAAATGGTTCTACCTGAAAAAAAAAAAAAAACGTTTGGAAAACATGTTTCTTTAAATCTCGATACATCGAGAAATACGTGCGTATTAAAAATGTTGCTCACATTTGATGAGTTTGAAAGATAGTACATATGTATAATGGAGTTGTATATATATATATATATATATATATATATATATATATATATATATATATATATATAGCAGGCAAAGGGTTATAAATAAAAAATGGTTAACAATTTGATTAGCTTTCACCATGTAAGTGAAGTCAAGTGCGTGACTGTAGGTGGGGCACACTTAGCCCTCATTCCAGCCAACAATAACACATAAGGAAATTTGAAAATGTCACATGATTTGAAAAATATTTTTAATACAGCTTTTTTTTTTAATTTTACTTTGAAGTAATGTAATTTTTCTCTACAAGCGACTTTATTTTGTAGCATGTTACTGCTACAACTGCATTTCTCTGTTTTTGGTGCTTACATGCTGTTGCATTTCTCTGTTTGTGGTGATCTTACATGCTGTTGCATTTCTCTGTTTGTGGTGATCCTACATGAATTTTTATGCATTTCTCTGTTTGTGGTGATCCTACATGCCATGTTTCTATAAAAGTAGTATGCTACTGCTAGAACTATATTTTTCTACTTGTGCCTACATGCCGTGTTTCTATAAAAGTAGAATGCTACTGCTAGAACTATATTTTTCTACTTGTGATGCTCCATGACATGCTTCTGTAAAAGTAACATGCCACAGTAGCAGCACTACTTCTGATCATTGGAGAAAATACAAAAGTGTTTACAAAGTTATCCAAGCACTCAAAGTGATTCTCTGTTTCGACTTTGTATGACTAACAGTTCAGAGCGAACATGGTCTGAAATGGGTTTTGAGAATATTTACTAAAAATGCATGTGTTTTCACTAAGTCTTGATTTATGCAGCTTTTGATTTTCATAATTATGTGCATTTATAATGGGTTTAATTTTTGGCATTTGATTTTTTAAAGTAATGTAATGAAGTGCACATAAGTCAAAAAAAAAAAAATCTGCACAAGGGTATTGATAAGTAGTTTTCAATTTTGTTTGAAATTTGAATTTGTGAAGTGTTTTTGATGCTTTTTCTGGTGACAATTTCAGTGAGATTTATGGTATTAACTCCTTTGTTTTAAAACAACTCGATGCATTTCACCAAGGTTTATTTTCATGATATTGATTCTGCCACTACAAGCACACTGTGACAAAGTAAAATGGGTGTGGCACATGCTTTCTACTCATGAAAGAAAGCTGGATTTTCATTATGGAATTTAAAAAGATTTTTGATGTAATTTATCAGCTATACATATATATTAATTATCAGGCATTTCACTCAATATATTGAGAGTTCAATATGAAAATTGACCTTTAATGGATTTCATTGCTGGTTGAAAAGAAAACTAAAATAGAAAACTTATTTAAAGTACACAGTTTTCTTTTCAGATTATAAATATATCTGTTGTTACAACATTAGTTTTATATCATTTTGTGCATTTCATGCACACGAAATTTTCTGTTTTTCAAATATGTCGTACAGCATAATATTTCTGCAATGGATTAGACAATTTTTGGCCAGAACACATTGGGTTAGTTGGATAATGAGTCAAGATACTGAATAAAGCATCTCTTTAAATGCTTTGAAGGGTTGGCGCTGAGAAGGAGATGTTTACCTAATGATGACTGAAATAAGTTGATTTTCATTCAATATTCATGAAGGTGGGAAATAAAAGTTTTGTCTTCAGAACTTCAAATGAATGAAAATAGAGTTGGATGTATCCATTGAAGCATACTCAAAGTATTACTTTCATTTCCTTAAGGAGATGTGGACATGTTTTTCTCTCAGCTGAATCAGTATTCACTTTGGCCAAATCTTTCTGAAAAAAAGAAAAGGTGTTAGAACTTCCTTTATTAATGTCATTAAAGAGATTCCATGTTAGAAAATAAATATGTTAATGCTATGTTAAAAGAATGAGTGATGAGATGCTTACTAAGAGTGATTTATTTAGCACAAGTGGCAGAGAAGAAATATAGAGGAAACAAAGGAAATCATGGGAAGACCAGATTCGTGAATGTTTGCCCAAGAAAAAGATAGTGAGTATGAAGTACAAAAGGTCTTGAATGAGACATGTGGTGGATGTCAGTGAAGCTCTATTTGTGTGCCAAATCATTGTAAATGGAAACATTTGATACATCAACAGTAAGTAAAATCTACCCCATCGGTTTTAAACTTTAATCTGGCAGATGAGCTTTCTTTGAGGAGCTAACCTCTAAATCTCAAATAACAGCTTAGAGTATGTCTCTACTCATACTGCATATACAATTGACTTCGGATGTAACAGATTTTCTGGGGATCCTGCACAGGTCTGTCATAAGTCAGTTACATCAGAGGTTCAAATAAATTAATTTTAGCATTCCATACAAGTGAACAAGCGATAAGGAATGGCAGAACTCTACAAAACAAGATGACAATAATGAGACTCATCATATGATATTGTAAATTAAACTTTACACTTTTAAGTTACTTAATATAAAAAAAATTCTGGTGGAAATGACTGTTCTCTTTATCATCAGTCACAGAATGTATGCATTCCATGACTAATGACGGTAGCAGGCACTACCAAAGTTGCCATCTGATCATTTTTATTTTGCATAACTTAAAAACATGTATTTTAATTTCTAGTATTATATTAGAAATACTTCACAGATCTCTGTATCATGCCACTGAAATTAACCATTTAAACCAAGTTTAATTTTATTGCATATAAATATGAATAGGTCTTGCAAGTCCAAAAGCATTCATTTTAGCTCGCTTCTGTTTTATTGCAAAACCATGATGCTTGGTGCTGTTTGGTCCTCTGAGGCTTGCCTGTAAACCCAACCAACCAAATATCCATTTTAGCTTACCTTTGTTGATTTTTCATATGCAGTTTATCAAAAGGTGGAACAGATACAGCCATTTTTTCTTCTATTCCAAATGGGAAGTTGTGGCTCTCTCCAGTTTTACAAAAAGTAGAGAAACCGTGCTTATGCAAAGAATAGGTTTGTAATTTATGCTGTAGAATTGCCTGCAGAGCAGTTAGCAATATACCCACAGAAGTCCTATCATACATCTACCAATGATATGGTAACTGAATGTGTATTTTGCGTTTTTTTAAAAGAATATATTAAATTTAGCTTATAACAAGAAAATTTCTTTCACGCTGCAGAGGGAAACAAAAATATGGATTTTGCACATGAGTCCAAACTTGAATCCATGCCATCATTCTCATTCATTATTTGGCAAATTTTGAAATACAGCACAGAAGCAAGTTGTAACTCAAAATCTGATTAATAAATAGTTCAGAAGTGCATTTGCGCACTTACTCCTGTGAATCAGTCTCAAAGACAAGCTCATTTCTAAGGATACAAATAGTACTATATAAAATATCCTTAGATAGTACTATATAATATCCTTTAAATACAAATAGTACTATACAAAATATCCTTAGAAATTCTCCAAATTTACATACATATCACTAAGCTGTTCTCTAAGATTCAGAGGTTAGCTCCACAAAGAAATACAAACTACCAGATATTTTTACTTACTGTTGTCGTATCAAACTTCTCCATTTACAGTAATCTTGACATACAACTCGGACTTCACTGATATCCATTACACGCCGTACACAAGATCTTTTATACTTCATACTCATAATTATTTTCTCATGCAGACAGTCCTGAATTTGATCCACCCATGTCTTCCTTGGCCTTTCTCTGCCTTTCCTTCCTGCCACTTGGGTTAAAAAGATTTTCTTAGTAAGCCTGTCATCACTCATTCTTTCAATAACATTTTGCTTCACATCACACAACTGCAACACATCTTCATTCCTCACCACAATCAGACCGTGTCTTGCCCCCCCCCCCCCTCGTAAGTAACGCATTTCTCCAGCACACAGACTTTCAGAATGTTATTCTGAGCGAAAGTTACTGGGAATGAAGGTGGTAGGCGACATGTGCCTTTACAATGCCTGAAATCATAACAACAGGAGTCAAATATATACAGAGTGTGCACAATTTACATTATGCGAGGGGTATATACAATGCAAGTGAAATAGATGAGTGGATGGCAAGACATAATTACTGTAGTGTGTATACAAGAAGTGCGCTATTACAGTATGAAAGGTGTATATATACAGCGAGTGCACCAGTTACAGTATGAGAAGAGAATATATAATACAGTGCTAGTGAGATAGATGAGCGATGATACAACATAAGTGCAACAGTGCAGGGTGTGATAATGGAACATATATAGGCGAGACTGAATAAACATACAATTTAGGCGAAGTATATACAAATGGCGGGAAGCCATATAGGAACAGGGAACGAACTATGTGCAGCAAGTGAAATATACATACAATGCAATGAAAATATAAATACAAATGACGCAGAACATAATGATGCAATTGAAAATGTGTACTATATACAAGATGTGTACAAAAAGTGCATGACTGAGATATGCATGATGCAGACAGTAAAGAATGAACTTGTAGGGCAGCTCCGAAAAGGAGCATACACAGTACCAAGGAATGTGGTTATGTACATAATGCATAACGGATTATATACAGGATGTGTATGTACAATTTATATGAGCAATATGACGAACAAATGAGCAGAAGATATATGACGAAATAAAAACATTGAATATACAGGTACAATGTGAGGCACACAGAAGAAATTACTAAAAAGAACACTTATTCAGAAGAGGGCACCACAAAGTGCACATGAATACACTACAAACACTGACAGTAAAAAGATAAACTGGAGATGGCAATATGAAGAATCTACAGAAGATATAAGTCTGACAAGCTTAGGGAGATACTCTCCGGATCCAGTGACTCAGTCCAGGGTTCATCACAAAGATCAAAGCGGGGAAGGTCCCGTTGTACAGGGTAGGAGTCAAAGCAGAAGATGTAGGTCTGCAGAAGGCCCGGAAAACCAGCGGTGTAATGGTGACCATACACTCAGGAACTGCTGGCTCTGGTCAGTGGTCTGGGCAATGGTAAACGCCAATCGGAGCCGTGAGGTCAGCCGGTTGCGGAATTGCGCACAGAGGGTCTCTCCTGCTTGAAGGAGCGTAGGCGCATTAGAGGTATGATGGAGTTGCAGGTAGAAGCAGTAAATCATGTGTTTTGCGAGTACAAAGATGTATGCACATGGCTCAGATAAAGGCACCGGTGGAGAATAAGAAACCAGCAACGTACTGTACGAAGAAAAAGGCAGCTCTTCGGCACAGAGACACTTGACAACGGTAAAGGCTAGGTGTAGTAAAGGAAGGATCGCTGGGCAGTACTGGTAGATGTGTAGAACATCGACATGCTCAGAACATAAAGTGCAGGTGGGTGCGGCTGCCAGCGTCATCCGAAATAACGGGGCCGGCACTGGCAGGCGGCGGTGAAGGAAGAGCCAGCGAATATTCCTTTTATCTGGTGTCGAGATGGGTGAAGCTGTTGCTGACCACACACTCGGAAGAGCGGCGGGCGGCACTCCTGAAATGAGCTGGGGTGCGGGTGGCGAGGGATCCTGAAGGAGAAAGCGATGGAGAGTACGGACAGTAAAACTGGAGATCGGAAGAAATGAGCCGTGAACAGGAAGAAAAAAAGGAAGGGGAGGAGAAGCAGATGAAACGAGAAAGAGTCCAGCCGGAGAAGCGAGAGCAGGAAATAGGGGAACGATCGAGGAGCGGAGAGAATCGTAGAGTGCAAGAGAGGCAGAGGTGCGTGGAAGGAAAGGAGAGAGGTCGGAAAAGGGTTTCCATGTTAGGTCGGAGGAAAGTAAGTCTCTGACGGATATGATCCCAGCGGCGAGCCAGGAAAGGTCAGTGAAATAAGGTGCGTTAGGAGGAGGGAGGAGTAGAAGAGGGGTTCAGCTAGAAGTTCTGAGGTGGAAGCAGGTGAGGCATGGAGTAGTGGCAGATAGCGAAGAAAGGAAAGTGCCTCCGAATAAACGGGGCAAAGACGAGAGCGGAGGAGAGAAAAGCGATCCATCAGCAGAAAAGTTGTGATTTTGAAGCGGGGGTTCCGGGGAGAAACCGTCACGTCTCGGAGAAGAGAGGCTGCGGATTTTGGTTCACAGAGTAGACGCAGAAGGTATACTATCTGGTGTGCTTTGTAGATCTGGCGAACATCCAATAGCGCAATACCACCAGTGGAGATCGGACGACTTAGAGTCGAGACTTGTATCCAATAATGAGCTGATCAGATCATAGTAGAGATGATCCATGTCACTTCAGCAAGATAGTAAGCTGGCATGCGAGCAGCTGCCCACACATGAAGACAAGGAGACAGAAGATATGTACGAGCAAAGCGTGCCCGGGTGACGTAAGAGGCGCTGAACTGAGCTTTACGCCAGAAGGCAGCCGATCGAGCAAGGCAATTACGAAGAGCAGCCCACGTGTTGTTTCGGGCAGCTATGGGAGCTCCCAGGTGTACACCAAGAAATTTCTGAGAATAGGCAGTCCAGGAGGCGCCCCATGGGGAGTCTGTCCTGGACTCCCAGGCACCGCACCACAGGCCGGCACTCTTGGTAGTGTTGAGCATCGCTGAGGAGCAAGAAGAGTAGAGTGCATATACCTGAGCGAGGGTATCAAATTGCGACTCCATCCGGACGCAGAAAGTCTCGGCGTAGGTGGAGTAGTTCATAGAGAAGTGCCTGGTGCAGGAGGATGAGTCGCAAGAAATTCACGATTTACTGTGCCTAGGAAAGACTCGAACGTCAGGGTGAATAATTGCCAGAAAATGGACACCCATGGCGTACTCCATGACGGAAAGAAATGGGTGCTGTCAGAAAGGTGGCTGTCTTGACCTGAAAGACGGCATCGCGATAGAGAGCAAGAATAGTGGTAACGAAGACAAAAGGAAAGCCAAAAGCGTGTAAAGTAGTTTAGAGAAATGAATGGGAGATATTATCAAAAGCTGCACGTTGGTCTAAATTTAGTAGGGCAAGAGATTCAGAATTAGTCCGGGCAAGATACGGAAGATCACGAAGGAGGTGAAGGTTAGTAGCGATGGAACGACCAGGTACCGTGTAGGACTGGTCGGAAGAGAAAAGATACGGAAGAACTTGATTTAGGCGGCGAGAGATAATTTTAGTGAACAGTTTGTAATCAAGATTTATTAGTGAAATCGGACGCCAGTTTCCCAAGTCAAGGAGGTCGCCCTTCTTAGGGAAAAGTACCATGTGAGCAACAGTGAAGCCCCTCTGAAGGGAGATAGATACAAAGGCAGAAGAGTAAGCAGCGAGAGGGAAAGGAAGGGGGAAGGTAAAAAGATAAGATAAAATGATAGAGGGAGGCCGTCAGGACCAGGGACGGCTCGGGGATTGAGAGAGGAAAGTGAAGTGCTGAGTTCAGATGGAGAGATAGGCTGTAGAAGAGATGCCGAAAGGTGAGAGGGGACTTGAGGGTGAGAAGAAAGTAAAGTATTAGACGCCGAAGCAGAAGGTGGAGGGGTATCACTGTATTTGTCGGAGAAGTATTGACGAACATGGGAGCAAAGCATATCTGGGTCTGAAGCCACATGACCGTCAGGCAGACGCAGCACCCGGAGTCGATGAGAAGAACGGCGCTGAACCTCTAACGAAGACAAGAACTCAAAAGAGCAGTCTTCGAGAGACAGGTGCTGGAGATGAAGTCGTAAAATGGCCTGCCGAGCTCGAGGTTCCAGAAGAGCACGGAGGTCTGCCAAATATGCTGGATAGAGGGGGTGAGTGGCTCCAAGCTGGGCGAGAACTTGTCGGACGTTGCGTTCTTCCATGGTGCGCAGATTGGCGACTTTGAACGAGTGGCTCTTGAGAAAGTGGTGCAGATGTGACTTGACATCCAGTCAGTAACTTAGCACACAGGATGCAGTGGATAGTCCAGGGTGATAAGAGTGAAGGAGATTCTGGACGTTAGAACACAAGGCCTGGTCTTCCAGGAGAGAGGTATCTAATGTCCAGGAGTGAACTCGGAGCGTTGACGGAAAGAAGAGGTGAAGGTGGCCACAACGGCACAATGGTCAAAAGAGGCGATGGGTAGATTCTGACAGTCCGTGACCACGGGCAGAAGTGGAGTGGTTGCGTAGAAACGGTCAAGTCTAGCAGAAGATGACGAGGTGACAGCTGAGGACCTCCACATATGGGAGACCGTTGTAGGATAAATTTGACGAAAGATGTCCCAAAGATCAAACTCCGTGATGAGGGAGTGTAATTGATCCACAAGACGCAAGCGAGTTTCCTTATGAATTAGAGCACGATCAAGATCAGGGTCAAGCGTGCAATTAAAATCGCCGCCGATCAACACGTGATCCGACGGCAACGTTGACTGAAGAGCCGAACGGAGTGCCATGAAAAGTAGGGTTTGATGTTGAGGTGTGCACGGGACATAGATATTGAAAACGACATAACGACGCTCGTCCAGAACAAAGGGGAGGCGTTGTAGCAAGTCACGGCAGAGATGCTGCACCGACACTGAAGATAGAACTTGACGGAACTGAGTGCGGATGCCTATGGCCAGACCGCCGATTGTAGAGTGTCGGAAAGCGTGGTGGAACTGATAGTTCCATGTACGCCATCAATTGAAGGGCGTTGTAGACAGGCAATTCGTCTCTTGGAGCAGAAGAATGTCTGCTGTGAGGTGATAGAGATCCTCACAAGCAAGCGAGTTCGCCAGAGGGGACCCAAACCCCCTACAGTTCAGTGTCGTTATCTTGAACGTAAATGTCCGACGGCGAATCAGCCGTCGGACATTTACTTTCACAAGCTCCTCGTAAATGTCCGATGAGCTTGTCAGCGGCTCGTTGGAGCCGAGAGAGACTATCGCAAACTTTCTTGAGACATCCACTTTTGCCAAAAAATGTGGATGGTAAGGCTTGGAGGTAAGATCGAACAACCGCCACTTGCGTCATAGTTGCTGCAAGCTCCGTGAGATAGGATTGGAGAAAATCATGAGACATGGTTTTACTACGAGGACCGATGAGAAAGAAGTATAACTCCGCACCAGAAATTGGTGTCTGTGGTAGTGAAGAATCTTCCAGTTGCTGTATGAAATCCTCTAGAGTAAGTGGGACCAGTGTGCTGTAGTCAGAGTCAGAGATGCTAGAAGCGTCAGATGGGAGTGAACAGCTTTCCGAGCGATCACGTCCTCCTTGAAAGGTGGGAGATGTGCGTGTCTTCTTATTGCGACGTCGAGTAGTCCGACAACACTTCGAGCGTACCATCTGTTGCTCGGGACCAAAGGCTGGAGGGTCTGGCTCTGTGAAGGCATCAGGTGCAGCGACCCCATTATTGTGCTCTGAAGGGTGCTGTGGAGTAATTGTAGAAAGTAGAGGAGAGTTCAGCAGGTCGCCGGTCGAAGAATTCTCCTGCTGTGGGCAAGTCTGAAGTGTAGACGCTGAGTTGGAAGTGGAAGGTTGCGATGAGGTCACGCATTGACCAACGGCTTTAGCGATACTTTCGGAATAGCTCGACTGCCGCTGGTGAGAGGGCCAGATAAAGATGCCGGGGGTCCAGTTGACAGTTGCGTAGGCTGTACTGAAGATTTGGAGGCAGTAGCTGCCCGATGAGGGCATAGCGCACTAGGGTGACCAGTGCTCTTACATACCGAACAAAGGGTGCCCACAGTGATGTCAAAGTGCCTAATATGAGTGTCACAGCGTACATTGAGTACCGATGGAACACGTAACATGGCTTCCTCCGAGGGAAAGATCACACGTACGTTACGGCGAAATCTTAAGAGATAACGGTCCTCAGGGACTCCCGGAAAAGAGGAGTACGTGATGACCGATCCGACAGTATGTCCGTAATTCTGAGCGACAGAGAGCAATAGGTCGTTGGATACTTCCGGAGGAACAGGGGCGAAACTGACTGTAGTAGGTGCTTGTGTGAGTGGGGTCGCAAGGAGATGGCTGTCGCCGATGGAAATGCCTTCAGTCAGAACTCGAAGGGCGACGGCTGGAGTCACAAGATAAACTATGACTTGGCTGGTTGTAATAGCCTCTTTTGGAACAATTTGTCGAAGAGCAGCGCTGTACGCAGTCAGCTTGGTATTGGGGAGGCTGCGGAAAAATACACCTAGTCCGATTTTGTCAAGAAAAAGCTGAACTTGAGGGCAAGTAGTCGGAACATCCACATAGATCTGGTCTGTACCATACGTCATCTGATAAGGGCACTTTGAAGAAGGGGGCTGATGAGAAGAAGAAGTTGGCGCACCTGAGGTGACGGCAGCATACGACACACCAGGCACGCATTGTAATGACGAGGAAGTGTGACATCCATGGCGTCATCAGAAGGTACAGGGGAAGGCAATGGTTCACCACTCTTCATCAGATGGGAAGGAGATGGCTCCATATGCAAGGCAACTTTGTCATGCTGCGGAGAGGAGGGGCTTGTCAAAGGAAGCCCTCCATTGGTGGATTGCTTCTGAGCAGCTGTTAGGGATAAAGAGTCGCTTCCGGAAGTGAGGATAGAAGCTCCACTATCCCTGGAAGCAGCCATTTGCAATGGCGATAAGATTAAGAGCTTTGGCCAACTCGACCAAAGCAGGAAAATGAGGAATACAACACAAAAGGGCACTTATCGACCTGGTAAATGGATCAGAAGTAGGATGGCACCTTCACACACGCTGCACACACATAATTAGGAGCTGTAGACTGGGAAATTGTCACAAACGGAACAAAATATGAGCCCGAAGTAAACAACGACTGTCGTCCAGCACACAAACGACTCCTATGTTTCTTCTGCAGTACCCAGGTTTCACTGCCATACATCAGAGTAGGAACAACTACATTTTCATACATAGCCATGCGGGACTCTCTAGAGAACTCATCATTCCTGTGAAAACCTCACAGAGCAGCAATGACTTTCAGTGAAGAATTCACTCGCCTACTAATTTCACCATCCAATTTGTTCTCTCTGTCAAACATGCTTCCTAAACTCACTCACTTGGTCAATCACCAATCACAGTGCCGTTTATACTTACATTACATTCAGTGCTACAAGTTCCTCTCTCAAACACCATAACTTTGGTTTTTCCCTTATTTATACTCAGTTTGAATTTCATGCAAACTTTGTACATCCGAGACAACATACTCTGCAAATCACTTTTGCTCTCTGCCAACAGGACAGTGTCATCAGCATACAGCAATCTGCACCCACTGATATCACCAAGACATAAACCACTATCATCTATTTTGGCATCATGCATGCATGGGTCCATAAATATATTAAACAACCATGGTGATATTACACAACCTTGTCTAACTCCTGCATTAATGGAAACCATTTTGATAAAACACCATTCACTCGTACACAAGCTCTACTACCAGCATACATGGCTTTTACACTATTAAGTAGATTCCCAGTAACACCATATTCATTCAATACCTTCCACAAAAGTGTCCTATTTACTCAGTCGTAAGCTTTCTCTAAATCTATGAAGGCAGCAAAAACTTTCTTACCAACAGCCAGATACTTTTCAATCATTATGCGTAATACAAAAATCTGGTTAGTTAGCTTAAATTTAAACAGATTTTAAGTTATTAGAGATTATTTTTTCATAGTTTTATGTGTTTGGTATTTAAAAAATTCCTTGTTATATAGAAGATGACTTCAAGGACAAACATGTACCAGTCCCTGCAATTTGATTTTAGTTAATGTTATGTGCTTCAATAAGCTGAATATATTATCGTTGAATTTTGAGAAGAGTATTCATGGTTCAAAGATTATGCTTTGTCTGAAAACAGCTGTTTAACATCACATATAAATTAAATTGTTCCAGGAATCTGCAGCAGAGTGGAAATCCAAGTGGAAGGAATTCAGCCATTTTAAAAGTGAAGGTCATATAGTTATGTGTTGTAACTTGAGGAACTTTCTACTCATTAAAAAGAAAAAAAGAAAAAAAAAAAGATGTATTTATCTGACCATGACTGTGATAGGTAGCCGATAGACCAAATGTTCAGTAGAAACTGACAACAAGTTATTGCTTATGTCTTAGATCTGAAGAAATTTATTATGAAGTTATCTTAATCCCCACCACCACCAGCAAATGATAGGGTTGGGATTTTGAAATTACATGTAGTCTGAAGATTAATTTGTGTTATTTTATAAATGATGCTCATATGGTGAAATTCACATTTTTAGTAGCATTAAACCCTTTCATGAATTTGTTATGGTGTGTTGTCTTTTCTTTAGTTCCAAATTATGGAAACTAAAACATTTTTAAAAAGTAGCAATTGTTTAAAAAATACTCATAGTATGCAAAAATAGTTCACAGCTTCACCTTTATAAGTACAGTGGATTAAATATTGAGAAATTACATGTGCCTGAACTATCAAATCACCAAATGAATCATTGTTATTAATATTGATTAGTATGTACAATTACCCTTTAATATGATCAAATCCTTGAATTTTATAATTAAAGATTTTAATAATGCTATCATAACATGTTGCATTTTAAAATCTGTTCACTTTTATTAAGCAGAAAGATCATGTTGAAAAAATCAAACCAGTGCAAAAATGTCATTCTTCAGAAAGCAAATAGTGATGCTTAAATGTTCTCCGATTTATCTTTCATGTAATTCTCTCATGTGTCCCATAATGTAAGCAAACTGGTCTAGTTTTGACATACTTTTCAAAACTAAGTATGCAAATGTTCTGTGAATGTTTAAATTGTTTGCTTTGTATTTATGAGCATATTTCTTACATAATTTTAAAGGCTATTAAACAGCAGTAGTTCTAAGAATAGCAAAAAAAAAAAAAAAAAAAAAAGAAGAAAAAAAACTTTTGTGCTTAGTGCTTCAGTTTAAAGTTTGAAGAATCATGAACTTGTGACCATTGCAGTGTGTGAGGAAGATGTTGTTTTTTAAGTTATTTTTACAAATTACATTCAGTTTTGTGTTAGAAGATAGCAGTTGTTTTTTCTCATTTGTATGATGAAGACACATTCTCTAAGTATAAGCAGGCTGACGCAAACTCTTTGCATCCAACACATATAAAATTGTTCTTTTGAAGCATGCGTGCATTGTATGGTTTCTGTTAAGCTTACCAAATTGCCTTAACAGCGTTCGAATTACCTGGTGGTCCGCTGGCCATTGGCCAGTAAAAATTCCATCGGGCCAGTTGAATATTTATGTTATTGGCCAGGGTGGCCAGTAGTTTTTTTTTTTTCTTTTTTTACCAACTGTTTTTTTTTTTTTTATTATTACAAGTTTATAAAGAACTGAACCAGATTTCAAAATATCCAGGTTTTGCTATGGCAGTTTTCAGATTTTTTGAATTTCACATATTTACTACTCAAAAACTGAATGTCGGAATTACAAACTATACTTCAATTTTATGAAAATTTTAGATTGTAGCAAACCGAGGTCTGAATAAAAAGTTTTAAATTAAGACAGCACCCCTTTTTGCCCAAGTTGTGACTCCAGAGTATGAGTCTTTTATAATGCTTTCCAACTGGAGGTTGAAGAATCATTTATGCTATGGCTTTGCCCATCTGTCATTCTTTCCACATGGGAGAACCTCCTGCCTTTCACGCTGAAGCAAGGCATTCAAATTAATGGGAAAGGTCAAATGGATGTATGCAGGTCATTTTTGTGAAACTTCATTTTGCATTCAGCATTAGCATTCCCTGTGGGACTAAATGGTATAAAGAATCACGGGAAGGGCAGTGTGTTGCTGCAGTGGCAGACTGGGAAGTGTCTGTTTAAAAACCAGCTACCCAGGTCACTTTTTCATTTGTAAATGGCAATCAAAATATTTTGTAATATTTGAACAATAAATTTTAATCTGAAAAATCAACTGTATATTACGCTTTAGTGTACTGCCCTTGATACTAATACCATGTGCATACTAAATATATTAGTATTTGTACCATTTCTGGAGGAGTAAAAATGAGTGGGCCACCACATTTTGGTATAAACTGGCTCTGCTGAAAAGTAGAGTTTTTTTTTTTTTTTTTTTCAAATTTCTACAACTCTTACTGTGCTTTGTATTTTATTTATGCATTATTTTCATGTGTACATGCACACATATTGTTGCCCTAAATTTGTGATATACAGCTCCAATAGAATGATACATTATTTTTGCATATACTGTAAATGTGTAAGTTTTTTTCTTTCACGGACCAGTGGACATTTTGACGAACCAGTGATTTGCAAATTCGAGTAATCTGCTGAGCCTGTAGAAAATTTATTTCTAATTCTAACACTGCTTAAAATATAAAATGCTTCCATTTCCTTAATTAGAGACTTTGTTTGTTTAAAAAACCAGTTGTGCCTTAATATGAACTTAACATTTACGATGCTGATTTTTTATGTGCCTAATTTTGCAGTTAACAAACTTCTGGAAATTTCAATTACCTGTTATGCTTATAAATATTTTTTTTTAACTCTTATTGATTAGTTATGCATGGATTTTTGCTTTTTAGTGATTTTTGCATTAAAGAGTAGCCTTATTTTTCCTTATAAAGGATTTTTGTAAAATTTTAATGCTACAGACAGGTAATTTATCTCCTTTAGGTGCGTTCTTTCTTTTCTGACTTTGCTGTAGTTATAGCAATTGGCAGCATGACTGCTGTTGATGCTTACTTAGATATAGCTACGCCAAAGCTGGATGCTCCGCAAGAGTTTAAGGTATCCATTTTTTACACTCTTCATTTTTATTTTTTTATTTATTTTTTTTGCTTTTTCTTCAGTGTGAAAATTTTCTGTTGCTACCCATACAAGCATGTAAACAGGTAATTTTGCTGATGCCATTCCATATCACATCTTCCAGTCATAGAGAACAAGATCATTCAAATTTATCAATGCATAAAACTTTGATGTAATTGATTTAATATGTTTTTGGCATAGTTGTGCATTACTCTGAGATATAACGAAATATATTTTTTAAAAATATCGACTGCTTGCTGGGTTTTTTTTTTTTTTTGTGGAATTTTCAAAAATGCTCAAAAATTGCCCACTGTGTCAGCTTTAAATGCAATATTCTACAGACTTATGAAAGCTACAGACCTGGGTGAGGGTGTGATTTTAAAGCTTATGAAATGGACTCTGATTGGATATGTAACTCACCATGTTTTGGATGAAAAAAGAAAAGGCATTTTGTTTTCCAATTTTAATTTTTGTAATTGATACTTTCACAGCATCATGTAAAATCATAATTTTTATGAGCCAAAAAGCGTCCTTTTTTCTTGTAATACAGTAAATTACATTAGATAATATACAGAGGGTGAGTTGAAATTGTTGCAATATTTGCATAAACACGTGCTGTGGTGGGTAGGTCACGTGTTTAAACTAGTTCAAGTCGCACACTGCAGTCAGTCGAAAATGATATAAAGTGGAAATGGTAGTCGTTGCTGTGAACAGCATCGCATGTCATCGTTCTGTCTGTAGTTGGGACACCTAAAGGGTGAACAGCCACTACCAGCTAATTAGGGAACTTTTGCTTTACGAGTTTGATCTCTGCTGTAATGCTGCTCAGGCAACACGAAACATTTGTCATGCGAAAGGGGAGGTTCCGTGCACCACAGCCAGATGGTCCAAAAAATTTCGCTCAAGTAACACAAACCTCGACAATCAGCCATGGTCAAGTAGGCCGTGAACCATGGATTCAACGGCTGAGCACCAAACCGTAGAGGCAAATCTGACAACCGGCACTCGGAGATCATCGGGCGAGCTGGGCATATTACAGACCTCCGTGGTTAGTCACCTTCAGAACCTCAGCAAAGTCTACAGGAGCTGCCGCATTGTCTCTCACCATTTGATGCCAGCTGAAGCAAACCGCCAAGTGGAAGTGTGCACAAAACTCCTAGAAAACCTGCGAGATGTACGTTTCATCAAAAGAATTGTTACGTGCAATGAAAAGTGGGTCTATTTCCATAACACTAACACACGACACCAGTGGTTGAGCCCAAGCCAGCTTCCAGAACCTGTTGCCAAATGTAAGCGCTTCGACCACAAGGTGATGCTCTGTGTCTGGTGGAATTTCGAGGGGATAATCCATTACGAATTTATTCCAGATGGTCGGATCATCAACGCCAACCTTTACTCTGAACAGCTGGAGCGTATGTATGTCGTTTTGGAGGGAAAGTTTCTGGCACTAGTGAACAGAAAGGTGCTCTCATACAGCAGCACAACTCATGGCCTCATACTCCTTGAACAACCCGGGCAAAACTTCAGGAACTTGAGGGCATCGAACTGATGCCACGCCTAGCCTATAGTGCAGAACTTGCCCCGTGGGATCATTGCTTGTTCTGGTCCATGGCCCGCTTCCTTTTCAGGCGGCACTTCAACAACCAGGCAGAGGTGGCAACTGGGGAAGAAGTTCTTCACCTTGAAGGACAAGAACTGGAACTGCAGCAGAATTGAAGAACTGGCAGACAGATGGCTAAAGACCGTGCGACATGATGGCCTATACTTTGACTGCAGATCAACTTTCGTCGTAAAGGTACGTATGAAAACATAGTGATCCAAATATTGCAAAACTTTCAACTCACCCTCTATATATGCACAGTTAAAGAGCCTCTTCGTGTTTCTTAACTAAGATCTGGGATGCTTTTTTCCATTTCCTACTCACGTAACTGATATGTATAATTTCATTCTTTGCAGGTGGATCCACTTTGCAAAGAATGAAGTTTGCTGTTACTGTAAGAATATTGGGTTGGTACTGATATGAGAATGAAGGTGCAAGTCCAGCAGTATGCAAAAATGAAATCTTCACTTTCCAAGTCGATTGTTGAAAGCACCAACCCACCCACCACAAATCATTATACATGCATGCCACAAATTTAGTTATTTGGTGAAATGGAACATAATTCCTCACTGCTGTATTTTGTTTAGCGTACAAAAGTGTTTTTAGAAGCTGAAAACACTTGTTTTCACCTCTGTTGCTACTTGGAGGGAAAGCATGAAACTTCTGTATTCCTGGAAAAGCTATTGCTTCATGGGATCTTTTTTTCCAAAAGTTTCTCCTCACCAAGATACTTATCATTAGTAACACAGAAACGGGTAATGGCAAGGATGTTCTCCTTGCTCCAATAAAAATAAAACGCCATATTCTTCGAAATATAAGACAACCCCCCCCCCTCTGCACTTATTTTTTTAGAAAAATTTAAGAATAAAATAAAATGGCATTTTAAAGATTTTTATTAAGAAAATTTGAATCATCAATTCTTTGTGATTTGCGAAATTAGCAATGTGATACTGCTGATGAAAACAGTGCTGAGAAATGCCACTTAATGCATCAGCCAATGGCTTGCATACGCTGCAGGATTTGCCTGCAATGTCACACCCTTCATACAGCCAGTGGCCTTCGTTATTGGTTTAGATGGCACCCTTGCTGCATGCCTGATGTATCAAAGTAAAATGGCCTTGATCAAAATATCGGCATTCTGTGGCATACAAACAATTGTGGTAATGGGGATTTATTGATTTATTTAATCAAAAGCTTTGTTAAGAATCAAGAAACATTCAAAATAAAAAAAAAAAGTATGAGCTACCCTCTGGGTGTTGTTGAACAGCAAGGAAGCGAGAGGCAGGACCCTGGCGAAAGATCACCAAGGGCCGCAGCATGATCTGTCGCACATGGCAGCATCTTCTGTCATAAACTGCAAACAAAAGTATGTTCCTGCCAGTTAAAGTTTATGCAAATTTTGCACGTTTCATGAATAGAGTTTTTTAAAAATTACAATCCCCACAGTATTTATGTTTCTGTCAAATGAATAAGATTTTTGTGTTTTTTCAACGAAAGTTCTGCATAAACCAAAGAATTTGCTGCAGCAGTTATGTAGCTGGCACTAATGCGTTTGCGTCGCCAACTTACTGGTGGATGTCTTAAGCATCTGTTGTAATCTTTCATCCTAAAATGTGGTTCTTTCCCTTCTTTTTCTGTCACTTTGTGTTTTAAAGGAATTATGATAGTTATTTTATGTCTGTTTCAGATCGCTAACGCAACACGTGAGGTATGCATGTGGACACGGATACATGTCTAGAATGATAGCAGACCTGGCTCATAATAAGCACACACATAGTTAACAATGGATAAACATGAATGTGCAGTATATACAAGCATTCATGATAAAAGCACGTCATACCTGCCAATTCTTCCGGCTTTTTCAGAAGTTTTCCGATTTTTTTATACAGTCTTCCGGTTTTTTGGCCGGAAGAACTTTTCTTTCGGATTTTTAAATTTTTTGTATTTTTTGCTAAAAATATAAAAAATAAAATAAAATATTTAACGTAGATGGAAATTGTGCGCCAGAACCCCCGTCGGGATTTCGGCACAGTAAATTCTCCGTGCAAATTGTTTCGCTTGAAGCTAAATAAAATCATGCGGTGGGAAGAAAGATTTAGAGACTCCAAGTACTGCAGATTTTACATAGATACTATGGAAAATGTCAGTTTTCTACCGACGACGGAAAGCATAGAGTATGCTATGGAATTCATCAGCCCGCTACAGGCGACGAAAAACATAGTGTGCTGTAGGAATCGTCGATCCGCTACCGACGATGTAAAACATCGAGTATGCTATGTAAATCGTCGATCCGTCACGGAGGATGGAAAACATCGAGTATGCTGTGGAAATCGTCGGTCCGCTGCGGACAACGGAAAACATCGAGGATGCTATGGAAATTGGTCTGTTGCGGACGACAGAAAATATCGAGTATGCTATGGAAATCGAAAATCTCAGTGAAATAACGTTATTAAACATCTGTGTAAAGTTTATTTTCATGTTTACAAGATCCTAACACTTGTTAATGGGTTCTAAAGACCACTGTGAGCTACTCCCAGTCCATGTAGGCACTTATTACATTTACTACAGATTTCCTATTGGTGTTTGAGGAAAACTAGAAAAAATGTTAGCTCCTTTTTGTGTTTCTCAACTTCAGAAGCAGCTCTGTGTCCCTTATAATGTTAAATAAAGCAGAAGAGAACAAACAGTATAGGTTTGAAAAGAAAAGAAAAATTGGGACATTGAAAGTGGTGAGGTACTTAAGGAATCAAAAGCAAAAAATGTCCGAAATCCTGGCACATAACGTAAAAAAAAAAAAAAAAAAAGGGGGGGGGGAATTCTGCATAGGTATCCAAAAGGATAGAATTTTCTTGCTGACTTGTACAGATAGTGTTTCAAAATAAAATAAAATTTATTAATCTTTCCCTTGTTTTGTTGAAGTGCATATAAAAATTCTTATGTAAGTAATGCAAAACAAGGTATACAGTTTTAGCTCTGTGTGGACATTTTCTATTGTACATTGTATAACAAACTAACATCAGAAAAATCTTCCTGATTATTATGCAATCTTCTGGATTTTTTTTTATTTGGGGGGGCAGTCTTCTGGATTTTCATTAAAGTTAGTTGTCAGCTATGCAATGTAGAAGTGCAGAAGAATATCAGTTACTGTACCTAAAATAAAGTGATAACACTTTAAACTCATTTAAAAGTCTTTAGAACAGCATACATATGTATACGTAGTGCGATCAAAAAGTTCCGAGATTAGGTACGTAGCATGCCAGCAGGTGCAGTACGTGGATGCACGAGCAGCAGCAGTGACCTTCATGAGTCATTATGCCGAGTGGCATCGTTCTGTAAACATCGGGAGCTGTGCTGCACGATATTTGGTGACCACATGCAAAACACGGCTGCGATTTCAGTATGGACTGCAAACTAGAGCAGCGAGCAAACCTCAAATTCTGTGTCAAGCTCAGCAAATCGGGAACAAAGATACAGGAAATGTTGCGGCAGGCTTATGGCAATGAAGCAAATGAGTCGTGCAAGGTGTTTTGAGTGGCACTCGCGCTTCAAGAGCGGCAGAATGGCACTGAAAAACGACGAGAGGTCAGGGCAACCGTCCACGAGCAAAACCCCTGAAAATGTGGACAAAATTAAGGAACTGGTGCATGACTACATGAGGATCGTTGGAGAATCACTCAAGACACTGCTACCATCGTCAACGTGTCATACGGAACAGTGCGAGAAATTCTGACGTCGGTTTTTGTCATCAAACGACCTGAAATGTGGTGCAGGGGTGATTTCCTGCATCATCACGACAATGCAGCAGCTCTCGGAGCGTTAGCAACATGCCTGTTTTGCAGCCGCAACAGTACGACTACCCTTCCTTGCCCGCCTTACTCGCTGGATTTGACCCCCTGCGACTTATTTCTGTTTTCCGAAGATGAAACTGGAGCTCCAGGGTCGGCGTTTTGAAACCGTGGAAGAGATCTAGTGTGAATTGCAGACGGTTCTTGACACAATTCGTGAACAGAACTTCCAGGGAGCTTTCCAACAGTGGCAAAAATGCTTGCAGCAGTGTATCACTGCCCCGAGGAGACTACTTTGAGAGAGATCGTACCCAGACTTAAGTAACGTAAGTACTTTGTTGTATATCGTCCTAGTCTCAGAACTTTTTGATCGGACCTGTATATTCATTGCAATAATAATGAGCTGCAGTATATAAGACGCAAGGGGATTTTGACACCAAAATTCTTGGTAAAAGAAGTGCATCACATATTCTGAAAAATACGGTAATTATATAGGTATCAGTGGAAGCTGACACAAAATTAAGCTTGAGTTTAAATATCGCTGAGGTACCAGCTGGTTCTGTGTGACATTGGTGAAAAGACTCCAACTCCACTGGGTTTTGTTCCAGGATCCTTCAGTGGAATAATACTGGAGCCATTAACTGTGGGCCTGATCACCCACACTGATGTACTTTTATGGTTTTTATGACCCCCCCTTAATAAAAAAAAGAACTTAAATGACTCAAGTGTAGGATATGATGGACTTACCACACTTCAAAAGGATGGTCCACCACGGAAACAATCTAGAACTGATAAACGGCATATGAGATCTCAGCTGAGTGAGTGTAAGAGTGGTGTATGGAATACTAGAGGTATAAATAGAAAGATAAATGAAATGATTCAAGAAATGAATAAATATACATGGTTCGTATGCACCTTGAAAAGTCCTTAAAAAAGTTTAAGACTCTGTAAACAGTACTTGAAAGAGGTTTTGTTTTTAAGTAATGATTTGAAAGAGCATGTGTGTGTAAAATAATTATTTGTGGTGGTTTTTGTGTAGTTCTGATAAAAATGCCAAGCTGATCAAATGACTCAAAACTTGCGTTCAACTCTGTGGAGCCCGTGGGCAACTGGTGCACTTGGCTATGACATCATTATGCAGTAAAACGTCAGCAATGGGAGTAAAATAAGTGGAATGATGTATTTGCGAATTGTGGTGGGCTTCTGTTGACTGAGGTTAGGGGCACATCCTTGCCAGAGGGTGAACACAAAAATAATGTACCCTTTGAAAATATTCCACAAAATAAAATGATTTGGAAAAGCACCAAAACAATGAGGCAATTCAAAGTTAATAAAATAAACTAACAGGGAGCAGGGGTAACTGGTAAGTCATTGAAGCTGTGCCCGTCCAAGCTCAGTTTAATGGTTTGAACTTGCTAAAATACCTACCTACTGACAGCACACACATATGATAATTTGGTTTTAAAAAGTGCTTGAATTTATTTTGCTTGGAAGCGTACAAACCTTAATATAGTTTTGGATAGGCTGTGTGTAAGTGAAACTAAAAAGAAAGAAATTGGGATTGTAGAAATGAATGGAACAGGGAGTGTGTGGTCTGAAGTGTTGGATAATGTGAGAGGACAGGCTGGTATAGGTGTGATTTTAAGTGAAAAGATGAACAACTTGATTCATTACAGCTGCATTAAGTGAGATAATTCTCTGGATTCATTTGAAAGTGAAACTTCAGAGAATAGTAATTGTTGTAGTGTATGCTCCTTGTGATTCGGAACCTGCTGATAGGAAGATTTTTGGAATGAGCTAAAGGTTGTTTTGAGCCAGTTTGGTACTAAAGAGAAAGTTATCATAGCAGGGGATTTCAATGCTAGAGTAGGTGTTCAGAATGGGATTTGTAATGTTCTGGATAAGTTTAATGATCCTGGTGTGAATGATAATGCTGAAGGATTAATTGAACTCTGCACTGAAACTGGATTGTGAGTATCTAATACATTTTTCAACCACAAGTATATCCACACATGCACTTGGGAAAATTGTACTCTGGGATTAAAGAGTGTAATAGATTTTGTTGTTTATGATCAGCATCTGAAACACTGTGTCATGGGTGAAATTGAATGTTGGTTGGGAAGGAGGTATAGGAAGATGCCTGTGGTGAAAAGAATAAAGGTTGAAAGGCTGTCTGAAGAACATCATCGTTATTCTCGGTGATTGTCTGAATGAGTTGAAAGTGTGCGAGAGAGATGTAGAAAAGAAGTGGACTTGTTTTAAGAACTGTGTTGTCACTGCTGCTGAAGAGGTCTGTGGTACTTCAACAGTGGGTACCTTTAAAGTTGATGCTTGGTGGAACAGTGAAGTTAGAGAAGCAGTAAAGAGAAAGAAGAAAGCATACTTGGCGATGTTGTAAGGTAGAGTTTCTGAGGATGAATATCGCTGTAAAAAGCGTGAAACAGCAAAGCTGGTTCGCCAGAGTAAAGCAAAAGATAGAACGGAAAAGGTGGAAAGGCATAAATTGTTGTTTTTATTTTTATTTATTTTTTGGAAAGATAGAAAAACTTTCTGGAAGTACATAAAACAGAAAAAAGAGGGGAAATAAAATTCTAAGTTGTGTGAAATATAGGGTCAGAAAAATGATATGGAAGCCCAATAAGCTGAGTGAAAGATGGGATGAATACTTCTTTGAGTTATTAGATCATGAAAACAAAGGCGATTCTGAGGCAGAAACAGGTGATGTCACAGTAAGAGACGGAAGCACAGGTGGGATCTCGAGAGAAGAGTTTTGTAAAGCTCTAAAATCTCTTCAGAATGGTAGGGCTTCAGGAGTAAATTGCGTAACTGCTGATATGATAAAATATGGTGGTGACTCTGTGATTGACTGGTTAACTGAAATTTGCCAGTTGTGTCCTGATACAAGGGAACAATGATAGCATTCCTCAGGATTGGAAGGGTGCTATCATTGTTCCCTTGTATTGGGGGAAAGGTGATTGGACTGAATGCATATGAACTATTGTGGTATCAGTTTGCTGAGTGTGCCAGGGAAAGTGTTTGGAAAGGTTATTATTGATAAGGTACGAGGTCTTACATCAGAGAAAGTGCAGGATGTATAGAGTGTTTTTATGCCTGGTAAGGACTGCACTAATCAAATTTTTGCATTAAGGATGGTGATTGAAAAGTACGAGTATCTGTCTGATGGTAAAGAAAGTGTTTGCTGCCTTCATAGATTTAGAGAAAGGTTATGACCAAGTAAATAGGATACTTCTGTGAATGATACTGAATAAATATGATATTAGTGGGAATCTACTTAATAGTGTAAAAGCCCTGTATGGGGTCAGTAGAGCATGTGTACGAGTGAATGGTGTTTTATCAAAATGGTTTTCTACTAATGCAGGAGTCGGACAAGGGTGTGTATTGTCACTGTGGCTGTTTAATATATTTATGGCTGCATGCATGTGTGATACCAGAATGGAAAGTGAAGAAGCGATTATCATTGATTTATGTGGGAAAATTTTTTAGCATTCTCAGACCCAAAAAATAACCTACCAAAGCATACCAAACAACACATAATACCTAAAATAACACAAAATGCATATCGAAAGCAGGAATGACATGATAAATACACAGCCTATATAAAGTAGAGATTATGTATGGATAGTATAGTTTCACTTACCAAAATCAGAAAGACCACGAACACACTGGAAGGCTAAGAGGTGATGAGTGGGTACTATTGGTTTCTGAAGTTACTATTGGTTCTGCTAGTAGCAGAACCAATAGTAACTTCAGCAGCTTTCAGATTCTTTCTCTTTGCATGTAAATAGTATGAATAGTGGATGTAGGCAAGTTCAATGCACGCACAATGTCTTTATTTTGTTCACCCTGGTCAAAATGCTTAATTATGTTCAGTGTTATGCTAAATGTAACTCCCTTTTGAGCTCTCTTATAGGCTTTTCTGATACCTTAGGACACATCTTGCTAACAGATGCACAAAATAAATCGAGATAAAGTAAAAATAAAGTAAACAAAATAAACAAAATAAATCGAGATAATGCTCACACAGTTCAAAGCTTTGGCGGCTTGGCGGGCACCACTTTTGCTGCTCAGGGTGCATGCTGCCTCTTTAACAGCTCACTGCAAAACAGATTAATGCTATTTTCACTTTTTGCCTGTTTTTCGTGACAGCAAAAATCCTCTTCGGATTTCTTTTGCAAAAGCAGGTACTAATATAGGTCTTTCTTAAAAGCGAAGTGGGTTAAAGCAAACTTTCAAAAAGCAGGGAATACGTGTACCACAAAAACTGTTTTTCTTAAGCGGTGTATTATCCACTAGACATCACTTTTTTAACAGATAATAACCAAGTTGTGTAGTAGAAATTATGGTATTTACTGCAAATTACAAAATTCGAAGTCAAAAAAAAAAAAATCGGGCGCCTGGTAGTTTTCCAGCCATGCTTAATGTATTGTTTCCATGGATCCTATATTATTGTTATAAAGACAGGAATATATTTAATATATTCACAAGGATGTAGCTTGGGGTTCACACACAAATTCATACCGACATAACACAAGTATACACGACTCATGCCTTTTCATATGGCTCTGTTATAGGATAGATATACAGATACAGAGAAGTATGACAGAGCTTCAAAGCCCACATATCACTGGTTACACCGATAGCACATTTTGTAGCATTTCTGAAGTCTGGCTGAGCATAAAAAGAGTGTATTCCAGGAAAAAGAATTTCTTTCCAGACACTGCTGACTCTCTTTGGAAACATACGACAAAAATTGCTCCTTCAGGTGATCAAAACCTACGCCAGGTTGAATAAGTAGAATTCAGAAATTTAGTAGTGGAACTGCCTGCAGCAGAATTATTTTCTGCTTCAATAACTGTACTTGGCTCTATTCTTGCATCTGATCTATTGTTTTTAAAACTCATATTTGTGTGAAACCCATTATCTTTTAGTGGATAACTAGAATTGAAGGTCCACAAGTACGTATTTCTTACATAGAGAGCTTCATGTCACAAATGATCTGTTGTTATCTGGATATAGTTAGATTTCAGAAGTGTAGTTATGATGCTGCTTGCTGCAGAATTGTTTTTAATACTTGTGTCATGATTGTTTGCTGCTAGTGAATATTGCAAATGGGTGTAACTGTATTTACTTCTGAATTCATGAAACTTTAAAGATGTGCTCCCTTTTGATGTTTCAAACAAGGCTCCTTGAAGATCATCAGCAGTATTCTGACTTACTCAGAGAACGACTGAAGGATCTGAAGTCTGGTGAGAGGGATGTAGAAAAGAAGTGGGAATGTTTTAAGAACTGTGTTGTCACTGCTGCTAAAGAGGTATGTGGCACCACAATAGTGGGTGACAATAGAGGTGGTGCTTGGTGGAATAGTGAGATTGAAGAGGCAGTAAAGAGAAAGAAGGAAGCCTATTTGGGGATGTTGCAAGGTAGAGTCTCTGTGGATGAATATCGCTGTAAGAAGCTTGAAGCTGCTAAGCTGGTTCGCCACAGTAAGGCAAAAGATAGGAAGGAGAAAGTGGAAAGGCATGAACTGGCTTTTTGGAAAGATAGGAAGTCCTTCTGGAAGTACAGAGACTCAGGAAAAATAGGGGAAACAAAGTTGTAAGTTGTGTGAAGAATGAGATTGGGGAAATGATATGGGAGCCCAATGAGTTAAGTGACAGATGGGGTGAATACTTCTGTGAGTTATTAGATCAGGAAAGCAAAGATGATTCTGAGACAGACGCAGATGATGTCACGATGAGGGATGAAAGCACAGGAGGGATCTCAAGAGAAGAAGTGTGTAAAGCTCTAAAATCTCTTCAGAATGGTAAGACTCCAGGAGTTGATGGCATAACTGCTGAGATGTAGAAATATGGTGGTGACTCTATAATTGACTGGTTAACTGAAATTTGCCAGTTGTGCTGGGAGTTAGGAATGGTCCCTCGGGATTGGAAGGATGCTATTATTGTTCCCTTGTATAAGGGAAAAGGTGATCAGACTGAATGCAAGAACTATCGTGGTATTAGTCTACTGAGTGTGCCAGGGAAAGTGTTTGGTAAGGTTGTTATTGAAAAAGTACGGGGTCTTACATCATTGAAAGTGTGGGATATTCAGAGTGGTTTTATGCCTGGTAAAGGCTGCACTAACCAGATTTTTGCATTACGCACGATGATCGAAAAGTATCTGGCTGTTGGGAAGAAAGTTTTTACTGCCTTCATAGATTTAGAGAAAGCTTACGATCGAGTAAATAGGACACTTTTGTGGAAGGTATTGAATGAATATGGTGTTACTGGGAATCTACTTAATAGTGTAAAAGCCATGTATGCTGGTAGTAGAGCTTGTGTACGAGTGAATGGTATTTTATCAAAATGGTTTTCCATTAATGCAGGAGTTAGACAAGGTTGTGTAATATCACCATGGCTGTTAAATATATTTATGGACGCATGCATGCGTGATGCCAAAATAGATAATAGTGGTTTATGTCTTGGTGATATCCATGTGTGCAGATTGATGTATGCTGATGACACTGTCCTGTTGGCAGAGAGCAAAAGTGAGTTGCAGGGTATGTTGACTCGGATGCACGAAGTTTGCATGAAATTCAAACTGAGCATAAATAAGGGAAAACCCAAAGTTATGGTGTTTGAGAGAGGAACGGGTAGCACTGAATGTAATGTAAGTATAAATGGCACTGTGATTGACCAGGTGAGTGAGTTTGTGTATTTAGGAAGCATGTTTGACAGAGAGAACAAGTTGGAAGGTGAAATCAGTAGGTGGGTGAATTCTTCTTTGAAAGTCATAGGTGCTCTGGGAGGTTTTCATAGGAATGATGGGTTCTCTAGAGAGTCCCGCATGGCTGTGTATGAAACTGTAATTGTTCCTACTCTGATGTATGGCAGTGAAACCTGGGTACTGCAGAAGAAACATAGGAGTCGTTTGTGTGCTGGAGAAATGCGTTACTTACGTGGGGTTTGTGGCAAGACACGATCTAATTGTGTGAGGAATGAAGATGTATTGCAGTTGTGTGATGTAAAGCAAAATGTTGTGAGCAAGGTGGAGACCAATATGCTTTGGTGGTTTGGCCATGTTGAAAGAATGAGTGATGAAATGCTTACTAAGAAAATCTTTTCAGCCCAAGTGGCAGGAAGAAAAGGCAGAGGAAGGCCAAGGAAGACATGGGTGGATCAAATTCAGGAGTGTCTGCATGAGAAAAAGATTGAGTATGAAGTATAAAAGATCTTGTGTACGGCATGTAATGGATATCAGTGAAGCACGAGTTGTATGTCAAGATCGCTGTAAATGGAGAAGTTTGATACGACAACAATAAGTAAAAATATCTGGAAGTTTGTATTTCTTTTTGGAGCTAACCTCTGAATGTCAGAGAACAGCTTAGTAATATGTATGAATGAGAATTTTTTTTTCTTTGGCTTAAAAGGCAGAAAAAGGTATGTAAATTTAGTGTTCTTACAGAGCATTGTTATATACATTTCTGATGTAATGGCCCATGCTGTTTCTACAGTGATGCTTACTCTCATTAATTTTTCAGCCTACTTGGTCAGGAAGGAGCTGGATTATTCCATTCTTTGGTGATAACCCATGGTGGACTGCACTAGCTGCTGCAATTCCTTCTGTGCTTGTCACAATACTCATATTTATGGATCAGCAAATAACATCTGTTATTGTAAACAGAAGAGAAAACAAGTTAAAGGTATCTATTTCTTTTTCATGTTTATTTGCTTTCTACATAAGTATGTATGTATTCACATCATTGAATGCACACACTCTTATAATCTATCATTGTGTTCCATGTAAGTATTTTCCTTGAAGATTAATTCCAATAAATTTTTGTTCAATGCTAATTCTTAATTTTACTTCATTTTTTAATTATTTTAAAGGTAAGTATCTTAAAAACAACTTTCACCTTATTACACATTTTCCTCCAGCGAACAAAGTGGCATTTTTTTCACTCTGATGCTATATAATGGTAGGCTTTATTCTATATTTTATCATGCCAGGGAGAAGTATCCTTCCTCCAGGGTGCGTACGGTCCTTAAAAGTCCTTAAGAACTCCTTAATTTCCATTTACCTTTTTTAAGAGCCCTTAAGAACTCCTTAATTTCTGTTCTGTTTTTAAGGACTTAAAATGTCCTTGAAAACACTGTAATTATATTATATTCGGTCGTTAAAAAGGTCGTAATTTTTTTTTAACCAAAGAAATCCGCGCATTATGCAGGCCAGCTGGTTTCATTAGCGTACTGATGATGGTTTTATGTCACTAGATCGCATGTCGCAAAAGTTTACCCATGTTCTGTATTGCTTTTGGCAGTTTGCCAACTAGCTACCTACAAATCCCTTTGGTTTAGATTAGATTTATTGCTGGCTTCTTGATTTCTTTGCACTGGGTCAGTGCAGTTCAGATCATTATCTTCTGTTATTTATTAGAGAATGTGGTACTAAGTAAAGAGCTTAGAGCTTCTGTCTTTTCAGCTAGACAAAAATATGTTCAATATTTAGATGCCGAAAAAAAAAAAAGTGTGCCAAGCAACATCTGGGAGGAAACATAAATTGATTGAGGAGGAATTGCAAATGCTTAGTACGAAAAAACTGAAAGTAGAAAAAAATATTGCCGAATTAGAGGAAACGTACAGATGACCTTGCCACCCAAGGGGAATTGATGAGAGATATGAGCTGCATCCTTCAATCAAATAGTTTTCGAAAATTAATAAAGGAAAAAAATGAAGAATTGGCAGAAATTACCATGTCAGTAGTTGCAAAACAGGAGCTGAAAAATTGATTTCATTGTAGGCCTACATCTTTTGTTTGACCTCAAAAAAGTGAATATGTACATAATATAATTTCCTTGCAGTCATTGTTAAATTGCATTACTGTTTTTAGCACGTCTTTTGTAAAAAAAGATCGTGCTTATGTTATCGGTTTGTCCGTCCATCAGTACCCACAAAATCTCTGCTACTATTAGTCCGATTTGAAAAATTCTTTTTGCATTGGGAAGCTTGAAATATGCGAATGATGATCCTTTATTTCGTTTGGGTTTTTTTTTTTTATGATGTGCAATTTTGCCGCTAGAGGGCGTAAATGCAGATGTCGAATTCAAAAATACGTTTTATTCCACATATTTGCTTCTAAACATCCGATTGAAAAAATTCTTTTATCTTTCGATTCCATTTATGTCGAAGAGTATTTCAGATATAGTTACATTTTCAAATTATGCATAGATTTCCAGCTAAGGGGCGTAAAAGTAAATTACATTTTTTCCGATAATTCTTCTTTCAAAACTCCGATATGAATTTTTTTTCTTCAGCGGATACACCTCCAGATGGAAAATCTTTTGTATATAATTTAAAATTTTTGGTAAAGCATACTTTGGCCACCAGGGGGCGTAAGGGTTAATTTTTGCTTCTGATGTATTTGCCATAAAATCTGAGCTTCTAAAATATTGTTTGAAAAAATTCTTTCGTGGACTGATGCCACTCACATCGATAAACCTTTTTGGAACATTTTCTTTTTAAAATATTCCACAGTTTCTCCGCCAGGGGGCGTAGGTGTATATCTTGGTTTTTTTTTTTTTTTTGTGTGTGAATATCTACTTCTAGGAGTCCGATTTGAAAAATGCCTTCTTTGTTGAATAGTGTTTTCAGTGTGACATGTTTTTCATATAATTTCAAAATTTTCAAGTAATTCATAGACTTTCCGTTAGGGGGCGTAAAGGTAAATTGCTTTCCCCCTATATCTCTGCTTCTAAATCTCCGATTTGAAAAATTCTTTCTGCATTGAATACAGCTCCTGGTGGAAAATCCTTTGCACATAATTTCTAATTTTTGTAAAAAAATGGTTTGGCCACCAGGTGGCGTAAGTCTTAATTTTCGCTTCTGATGTATTTGCAGCAAAATACGAGCTTCTAAAATCTTGATTGCAAAAAAAGTCGTTTGTTGACCGATACTACTCATGTCAACAAACCTTTTAGGAACATTTTCTTCTTGAAATAATGCATGGTTTCTACATCGGGGGCATAGATGTACATCTTATTTTTGTCAATATCTCTACTTCTAATAGTCCGATTTGAAAAATTCCTTCTTTGTTGGATAGTGTTTCCGATGCGAAATGTTTTTCCTATAAATTCAAAATTTTCAAGTAAATCATAGACTTTCTGCTAGGGGGCACAAAGGTAAATTGCGTTTTCTGCGTTATTTCTGCTCTAAAACTCTGATTTGAAAAATTCTTCCTGTATTGCATACAAGACCTGATGGAAAATATTTTTCACATAATTTCTAATGTTTGGTAAAGAATGGTTTGGCCACCAAGGGTCATAAGTGTTAATTTCTGCTTCTGATGTATTTGAATTAAAATCTGGGCTCCTGAAAACTCGACTAAATTTTTTTTTTCTTGGACCAATACCGCTCATATGGATAAACCTTTTGAGAGTACTTTCTTCCTAAAATAATGCATGGTTTTCCCACCAGGGGACGTAAAGTCGCATCTTATTTTTTGTCAATATCTCCGTTTCTAAGAGTTCGTAAGCTCATGATTCCGTTTACAGCAATATCTGAGGGATTAAAAACCCGATTAAAAACTTCTTTCTTCCGTCAGATACTATTGTTTTCCATACCGGTTCCATTGACTTTGAATAGCTTTGATAAATTTAATTTGCTTCAGAACGGATTGAAAAGACGTGCTTATTACACCTGAAAATTTCTTGTCATCTTTCTTGTTTAAGAGCAAAAAAAGATGTATAATAGAAGTAAAAATTCTGAAGGAAATTTCATAGGTGTCTTGTTGTTACTGCAGTTTGTTTTAGCTTTTACACCTATACACTATTGCCAAATGTTGAAAATCAACCTGCATTAAGTGTGTGGAAGAAGTTACTGCAAGTGCTACAGCTGTAGAATTTAAAAAAAAAAATGCAACAGTTACACAAGCGAAAATGTGTTATTCATCCAAGTCTACAAAAACCAAATTTTTCTCCAGATTTGGGAATTCGGAAGTTTGTAGTAAATAAAAAAATAAATACTTAAAAGAAAGTGATGCTTCACTGTTCAGTTTTGATTTCTTTGAATTCTGCCAATGTAGTTTTGAAATTTATGCAAGCATTTTTATTGAACTTGGGGCTTTCAATTCCGATGATATGATTTAAGTTACGATGAACTTGTGTGTTTTGATTTGATTTAGATAGTGTGTTTACTTGCTTCATTAACCTAAAACAGGTCTAATAAGCTGTGCTGCATTTTTATACGTGTTATTTTTCCAGCTGCAGCACTTGTAGTGATGCCACCCACAGAATTAATGCATTTAGTTTCTTAGCCTGTGTCCGTACATATTTGTAAAAGTAATTCTAATGGAAGGAATTAAGTTATTGAATGGAAAGGTAAAGATACCAAAATTTTTATAGACTGGCAATCACAGCCATATGAAATTCTAAGCTGTATTTGTAATACTGTTTTTGTTAAAATGAATTTGTAAATTAATAAAAAATATATAAATTCGGATAAACTTTGAAGGAAAAACGAATGCAAATTTAAAAAGTTTCTGAAACCACAAAGATGGGCTTATAATTACAATTAATGGGTGAAAATTTGTTGAAAATTGAAATTCCAAAGTAAATAAATTTTATGCTTCAGAACAAATAATGGATCCAGCATTACCAGTAAATAATGTATATAAAGAACTTTTAAGTTATTTGGTTTTTCTGTTGGAGTATTTAGGTTTATTTTAGTAGAACTAATTTTAATTCATATATTTGTGCAATGGAATATTCATTAGTTTCAACAAAATTGATTTATTGTGTTAAAATGACTTGTGTTGTAATAGTTAACTCACATTTTGTATATTGTGTATATTTGCATGCAGCGATTATGAAGTCCTTAAAAAATATTTAAAGGTCCTTAAAAATAGCCTGAAGGTCCTTAAGAACTCTTTAATTTCCATTTTCAAAAAAGAGTATGAACCCTGTCCTCATTTTTTTAAGAAGAAATTAATGCAGCTTTCAATAAACTGAAAAAACCTCCTCACAGTAAACAAAGGCAGTAGTATCCAAGATATTGGGGTTTTTGCCGTGTGTTTCCCTGCTAAATATTGGTTAGATAGGTTTCTGGTAGTTTTGTTTGAGTTTTCTAATTTTTCTTTTGGCTTTCTACTTTTATATATTTTAGGCACTCTAAGTTCACCATCTAATTTAGGTGCAGTGCTAGCACCTTCCTTAAACCCACTTCATTTAAATTTTATTTGTTTTGTTATTATTTTTTAAGGATGGGGAAAGGGGTGGCACTAGATTTTTTTCTCTTTTATTTTGAAGTCCATTTAACAGTTTATATTTTGTCATCTAATAAAGAAATATTTATATATGTGTGAAGTCTTTATTAAGTGCTACAGTACAGCATGAAGTCAGCCATTATGTACTACAAAAAAAAAAAAATTAAACTTGTAATCTGAAATTCCAATCACAGTTTTGCTGTGGAGTGCCTGCAGGAGGGAAGTATTATCTGGAGATGTGTAAGGTGAGGCATTTTTTAAGATAATTTGAAGAACAACACAGTTCAGCATTTTTGGAAAACCAATTTCCAATTTTATTTTCATAGCAATTATATTCATCTAGGTGAAAGCCTGTCAATAGTGACAAGGGAAAATAAGATCATAAAAAAAAAAAAGTATATTAGTTGATGCAGTGATTCAACAATTAAAACAGGCAAGCTCTTTTTCCACTGCACCAACAAAATGGGACAAACATTCAGACAAAGGAAATTATATTGTTTTAGATATTCAATTATCAGTTACGTTAGTATGTATGGAAAAAAGTGGATTAGTATTCCTGTGTAAAGAAATACTAGTGAGTGAAATCATTATTTTAAACAGTTGTGTGTAAGAACTGTGCTTATAGAATCTTGAAAAATCTTTGTAAAACACACATATTTACTATAACTTATTTGGTACAATTCAAGAATGTAAAAACAAAAATTTACAAAATCATTTCTTTCCCTATACCAGATACTATTCCTAAATTTCATAAAATGGAAAATACTGCAAAATTAGTTTACACGAGTTCTAATTACATTTGCGTGCGTGCGTGTGTGTGTGTGAGTGTGAGTGAGTGAGTGAGACAGACAGACAGACAGACAGACAGACAACAAACAGTTTTTCTTTTTGTTCCAAATCAGGAGGTAAATGCCTATCCTAAGAAATCAGTCTCAAATGTTTCCAGAGCCACATTCTTCCGATTCTATAAACTATTGATGCTCCCCTTCTTCCTCATGTTTCAGATCCTCCAAGCACTTTTCTGTTATGTCTTCATTGTCAACTACAGGAATAAAAGCTCTGGTGGGTTTGTTAGTATTTCAGTATACAGCTGTTCATCAATTGCAATAAAATCCTCTTTCACAACATTACTGCCACTATCTTTGACAAGTTCACACAATTTTGTATTTGCTTCAGTCTACTCAGTTCACTTACACTAGAAATTGAAATAATGAAGCAAGCCTCCCTTTTTAAAAGACTTTTTTAACACAACTTGCATTCAATACATTGACAGACTTGGCAAGCTGTTTTTGCAAGAACTCTGAGAAAGAACATGCCATAGAAACAGTTTTCTATATGCAATATTGAATTTTCTGATCCTTAGGCTGTAATACTGATGTGTTAGGAGGGAAAAACATCAATTTCACATATTTTAGTTTTAAATTTATTATTTTTGAGTGGAACATTTTCTTTTTCAGGAAATTTTTGGTTTTTATAAGTGTGTCTTATTTGAAGGTAAATACATCAGGATCCTTATACCAAGGGACTGGGACTAGGAGAATGGTCACTTAAAGGAGGTAGAACTGTACTAGACTAGATTCCAAGGGACAGGGAAAAACCCAGAAAAAGATCATGTGGGAGATACCAGGTGGATGATCGTAGCAGCCTGCGGGATTAACCTCCTCCCAAACAGGATATAAGCGGGGGGGGGGTAAAAATATATGAATGTGCGGCACATAAAAGGCACAGATGCAAGTCTGCATACTGAGTAAATGCATAAGTTCTCATTGTTTCCAGTTACTTGGCAAGGGAGCTTTGTATTTGGCTTACAATACATGTAGCAGGTGGCAACATCGTACAGTTAGCCAGCTGGAGCTTCCTTATGACAAAAACAGCAAATTTGGCAACTGTATGGAAAAAATATTCTTCTAATACGTAGAAAATACATCACCGTTATTAACACAGCAATCAGACATCTCTGAATTGACTGTGTTTACTGTTTCTCACATAACATTAATCACATCAGAAAACTTGAAAATTACATCACCCTGGAGTGGAAATTGAACCCACATCTACCTATTTTCGTTCGGGCGTGCTGTTCCACTTCACCACCCAGGACCACAAAGTCCCAAGTATCGGCGTGTTTAGTATCAGAATATTCTCAAACCAGTTGCTAGTTGGTTGAAGCAAATTCTGCTTCCATGTAGCGTTGTAGAATTATTTGCTTCCACTAGCAAGTGATCAGAAAATATTCCAATGCTTAGCACTCAGATACTTGGGACTTTGTGGTCCTGGGTGGTATAGTTGAATAGCATTCCTGAACGAAAGTCGAGATATGTGGGTTCGATTTCCACTCCAGGGTGATGTAATTTTCAAGTTTTCTGATGCAATTAATGTTACGTGAAAAACAGTAAATGCAGCCTACATGAGATTCTTCCACGGATTCGCAATTAATGCCCACCAGATGGAGACGTCTCAATAGCTGAGCCCATCTTACGGACTTATGATGTCAGATGCTGACTGAAAAAGAAAAACATGCATAGCGCCGTGAATTGTTGGATGCTGTGGTGTAAGGCTAACGCGCTCGGCTAGATATCGAGAGATTCGGGGTTCGATTCCCCGACGGCGGCCGAATAACAATTTTTCTGTTGCTGTGCGTTGCTTAAAGTGGAAAGAGCAATGGATTTATTTATTCAACTGACACCACATATTTAGATGATTTTCACCTTTCATTTTTGTGGTGGGCATCTTTCTGTGTAAGGTGTCTATGCAGTAATGCTAAAAATGTAATTTACCATTCCTTCATAAGTAGAGAAAATAAGTGAAATCAAGGACTGCAGTTACACAGCAGTTCAGTGTTACAAACAAAATATTGTTGACTTTTTTAGATGACTGCATATGCTCATTGAAACTTAAGAACTTTCAGATAGAACTAGCAGACTAACTCAGATCACTGGTTTCCCGAGTTCCATGTAAATCTTCATTTTGAATAATAACTTACCAATAAAGAAAGTATTCTGACTGTGTGTATGAACTGTCATTATGTTAATGATTTGATATTATGTTAATGATTTGTCATTATGTTAATGATTTGAAAATGTTTAAATTCAGTTTAGACTTTGTGCTGCTTAATATAATTTCTGCTTACAAATCATAGTTGTTAGAACAAAGTGGAAAAGAAAATTGAATTTTATTTTACTTCTGTTTTTCAGTATTTTCTTTGCATTTTTTTTTAATTAGGCTTTTCCTTTATAATGGAATAGAGGAACTAATTATACGTTTATTGTTCTTGTTTTTTGTTTAGAAAGGTTGTGGATACCATTTAGACTTATTTATTTTATCCATATTGGTTGCACTGTGCTCCATCTTTGGTCTGCCATGGTTTGTGGCTGCAACTGTGCTGTCAATCACACATGTGAACTCCTTGAGAATTGAATCTGAATGCTCTGCACCTGGAGAAAAACCTCAGTTCCTAGGTGTAAGGTGAGTGAAGTATCATTATTTGCATTAAATATAAAAATGGCCATTAAGAAATTTTAATGATATTTATTTAAAATTTGTTGTATACTTCTTGGTGTGTACTTTTTTTTCTTTTCAAAATGTGGTAATGACACTTTATCTGCATGTTTAATATACTGTTAATGTGACATTCCGGTCAGGGCAATGGCGGCTCATCTATAGAGCACATAAACATGTGCTCTGCTGACCATTTTTTCAAGAAATTTTATTAGATAAACCAAAAGAAAAAATATGATTAAAAATGTCCTACAGGTGAAAAGGTTGCATTAAAAACATGGAATTGCTATGTAATGTGTTCTGAAAAGCACCATTATTGCAGTGAAAACATCTTGTGTTTCCTTGCAGTTAAACGTTCAAGGTCTTCCATCCACAGCTCATTAGCAATTTTTAATTGTGACTCCCTTGAACATAAACTCCTGTAAGATCAGAGGTATTTAAGCATGTACCGTTAAGCACTCTGCCAGAAGCTCACCAGCGGTACATAGACAAGCATAGGAGCACATTTCCACGTTGCTCATTCTGATTTTGTTACCGGAAGAAAACACAGTAACTTGCTTCTGTGTCTTGTGTTAGTTACTGGATTATTTTAATGCTATTCTTCTGTTTCATCTGTGGAATAGTGTCAGTTATAGCTAAATATCTTCATACAAATAATGAAATATGAAAAGCTACAAGTCTTAGTCATGAATACTGTTTATTATTTGCTGAAACATCTGTTCCCCTCACAATCATTGGAACACAAATTGGAAATTAAAAAACTGGGATTTTAAATTACAGCAAAAATTTTGAAGATGAAAATACTGAACAAACAAATAGTAGCAGTTCCAAAACATGAGAAAGAATGGATATGCAGCTTTGATATAAAAAATGCTGTACTTTACTTCCCATGTTTATTGTTTACAGGCAAAATTTCATGGTCTACAAGTGATTACACATTTTGCCGACAAAATTCAGAAACATTGTGTCCTCTGCACACAAGAATACTGTACTGAATGTTGGCTGTACTTGGTAGGGCAAATGTAAGATTGCAACTAGATTCTGGTTATAAGTAGCAAATTCAAATGTAAATCAAAAAATATAGAACAATCAATATATATTGCCACATCTTATGAACTGTATTCGTTTTTGTGGCTCATCTGAACTTGCTCTGTTAAAACATAAGGAATTGGACTCTGTGTCCAATCCTGGATTTTTCTTTTTTCATCTTGTTTCTTGAGATACCTGTAATATCATTGTGAAGCATGTGAAAATATTAGTATATTTGTTATTGCTATGTATGCCCTACCTGCTTGCCAAACCATGAGCCACTTGACTAAGGTATTGAGCTACTACTGTAGGTATTTTTGTAGTATGGTAGTTATGTATATCTAAAGAAAATGTACAACTGTAGTTGAATTTATAAAAATTCACCCATCCCAAACTTCATCATCAGTTTTTTTTTTTTTTTTTTTTTGTCATCAGTTCGATCATTCTCAAGATTGATGCAAATCTGAAGAAAAATTATTTGGTGATTGGATGGGCATGGGCCGTTTTCTGTTGGAACAGAATTATGTCTTTAAGAACTTTTTAAAACAGAAGTTAGAGTGAAGATTTCTCAGTAATTCGTAATTTGTTTTTCTTGCTCTATTTCCTCTGCTCAGTAGTGCTGTTAAATGTCGTTTTATTGTATAAATGTTTGTCTCTCAGCTTGAAAATGTAGGCAACAATTTCCAAAAACTTAAGTTGGATATAGATCAAAGATTTCTCCTTTAATCGTAATTTTTTTATTTTTCATGATATTTCCACTGCCTTGTATTGCTATTTTCCCCCATAAATGTTTGCATTTCAGCTTGATAAGGGAGGGGTAATTTTTCCAAAAATGGAAATGACAAAGTCAGAAAATTTGCGAGAATTGATGCATGACATTCAAAAGTATTCATCCTTCCCAAGTTACACCATTTATCTAAAATAGAGAAAGCTGTGATATCGTGCATTCATGCTAGGCTGACAGTTCTTTCAGCATTAAGGATGAAATTATAGTCATAAAGTCAGGAAGAATGAACATTGAAACATATTTGGCTACACAGACTGTGAACTACAAACTTAGAGCACAGGATAAGTCTGCTGTTTGGTTCTTTAGTAGAACAGGTTATTTGGGAGAAGCAGTTGATTCCAATATTGTCGAACTCTGAGGGCATTAAAAAAAAAAAGGCAACAATGAAGAAATGGGAATGACTCAATGGAAAAATATCAGCAGGAAAAAAAAATAGCAATGGATACTGTGCAGCTGCAGAGTCAACGAAAGACAAATATAGTTGTGAAACTTGCTGAAAAGAAAGCAAGCCTTGCTCTCAATAGGAGGCTTGAGCTAATATGCAAGCAAGTACAGCAAGAAAGATGAAATTGAATTTTCAGGTGTAATTAACACCTCTTTTGAATCCATTCTGACATGAATTAAATTCATCAAAGCTATTCAAGTTCACTGGAACTAGTATAGAAAACAGTAGTATCTGGCTGAAGAAAGAAGTTTTTCAGTCGGGTTTTTAATCCCGCGGATATTACTGTAAACGGAATCATGACTTACGCCCCCTAGTGGAAGACTTGTGCATTGAGAAATATTTGAAATTATATGAGAAACATTTCACAGCGGAATGCTCTCCGACAAAGAAAGAATTTTTAAAATGGACTCTTAGAATCAGAGATATCAACAAATATAAGATATGCATTTATGCCCCCTGGTGGAGAAAAATATGCGTTATTTTAAGAAGAAAGTACAGTACCGAATCCGGAACCCCAAAATCCAGAAGGACCCAAAAAAATTAAAAAAATAAAAAAAAATGGGGGGGAGGGGTAATACTGTATTTTTAGACACATGTTTTTCAGTTTTTAGCATTTTTGTTTATTCACATTCACTGTTTTAACAAAACAAAAAAGCAAAGAAAAAAAAATTCATCCCAAGTCTGTTCACATGCAAACCACAAATCCCAGATTACCTTGACATTGGAATACCTACTATA
Organism: Macrothele yani; assembly: GCA_039090855.1. Lineage (NCBI taxonomy): Eukaryota > Metazoa > Arthropoda > Arachnida > Araneae > Macrothelidae > Macrothele > Macrothele yani. Next base: position 106,823,721 of record CM077007.1, read on the forward strand.
TACTAGAAGTGAAATGCTTTAAAGCAAGCTTGCATAAATATGTATTGCTCCCTTAATATGGGAGGTTAGCAAGGGTTTTATGTATTGTTTCTGAAGACCGGTTCCAGTGTTAAAAGTCCTCCTAGCTTCCAGCTGTGAAGGAACTCAGTAAACCATCATGTTTATTTGAAAAGAAGAAAATGAGCTTAAAAGGGGAGAATCTCCCTCCTGCTTATAGCCTGTGTGTCTTTTTGTAGTCAAAAGCAAAGACTGGATCCATCTCAGGGAGGGAAAAGGAAACCCCTGCTGTGTTATCTCCCTATCTTTCTTTAATTCCCTGCCTCTGCTGGGGGAGGAGGTGCCACACTGCAAAACTTCTTCCTGTTTTCTCCTGTCCAACTTGTTTCTCCTTCCACCATTAAGATGGCTGAAATCAAATTATATAGTAACAAACATACTTAGCTCCCACCTCCCACAAGTGTGCACCCCCAGTGAATTTGGTCCCTGAGCAGGGAAAACAAAAACGTCCTGTTTATCACTTCCAACTTTTCTTCTAAATGCTGGCAATGACTGGTTAACTCCTTAAGGTGGTTAGTGTCTTAATGATTGTTTTAACCTTGGCTGTTTGTTCAATTTTTCACACATGTCAAAAAGGGCAGCAACTACAATGTATAAAATAGTGGTAAGCAATGCACGTAACTGACAAACAATAAGAATATGGTAGTATAGAACACGCTAAGTTACATATAAAAGTTTTAAGGAAAATATATTTCAGTCATTACTATGGCCTTCATCAGTGCGACTACGATTGGTTTCATTGCCAGATTGGAAATGTAAGTTTTGTAATGGTAACTCAGGGTGACGTGGTGCAATGAGGGATTTCCAGATGTATGGAATGAAAATGGGAACTCAGAGTTGCAATTTTTGGAAAATAAAATTTCTAAACTTACTCTAAACCTCAGAGCATACTGATTTTGGAAGGGAGCCAACTTTTTTGTATCGGACCAAAGTGGAATAGCAGATGTGTCAACCCTGGTAAGTAGAGACAAGGAAGAGGAAGGTTTCCCAAATCTGATGTGAAATTTGGGAAACCTTCCTCTTCCTTGTTTCTACTTACCATGGCTGACACTTCTACTCTTCCACTTTGATCCGATACAAAAAAGTTGTCTCCCTTCCAAAATTGGTATGCTCTGAGGTTTAGAGAAAGTTTAGAAATTTTATTTTCCAAAAATTGCAACTCTGATCTCCCCATTTTCATTCCATACACCTGGAAATCCCTCATTGCATCACGTCACCCGGAGTTACCATTACAAAACCTACATTTCCAATCTGGCAATGAAACCAATCGTAGTTGCACTGATGAAGGCCATAGTAATGGCTGAAATATATTTGCCTTAAAACTTTTATACGTAACTTAGCATGTTCTACACTACCATCTTCTTATTACAACATATACATATGTACATACAGTACTTTGATGCATGAGGCCTCAAAATCTAGAAAATCCAGAAATTATTTGGCCCCAAGCTTTCTAGATTTGGGGTCCCATACTGTATTCTCAAAAGATTTTTCGATGTCAGCAGTATTGGTCTAGTGAAGAATTTTTTCACTCGAGTTTTCAGGAGCTCAAATTTTGCTGCAAATACATTAGAAGCAGAAATTAACACTTATGCCCCCGTGGTGGCTAAATCATTATTTACCAAATATTAGATATTAATTAAAAACATTTCCCATCAGGAGCTGTGTGCAATACAGGAAAAATGTTTAAAATCAGAGTTTTAGAAGCAGAAATATTGAAGAAAGTGCAATTTACCTTTACACCCCCAGCAGAAAGTGTATGAATTACTTGAAAAATTGTAAATTATAGGAAAAACATTTTGCATCGGAAATGCTATCCAACAAAAAGGAATTTTTCAAATTGGAAAAGTAGATATATTGACAAAAATAAGATATACATCTATTCCCCCTGATGGAGAAAGCATGCATTATTTTAAGAAGAAAATATTCCGAAAAGATTTATCGACGTGAGTAGTATGGGTCTGCAAAGGAATTTTTTCTCAATCTAGATTTTAGAAGCTCAGATTTTGCTACAAATACATCGGAAGCAGAAATTAAGACTTGCACCCCCTGGTGGCCAAGCCATTTTTTACCAAAAATTAGAAATTATATGCAAACGATTTTGCATGAGGAGCTAGCTGTATCCGGTGCGGAAAGAATTTTTCAAATCGGAGTTTAAGTAGCAGAGATATCGTGGGAAACGTAATTTACCTTTATGCTCCTAGTGGAAAGTCAGTGAATTACTTGAAAAATTTGAAATTGTATGGAAAGCATGTTGCACCAGAAACTATCCAATAAAGAAGGAATTTTTCAAATTGGACCACTAGAAACAGAGATATTGACAAAAATAAAGATAAACATGTATGCCCCTGATTAAAAAAAAAAAAAAAAAAAACCTGCAATATTTTAAGAAAAGAATATTCTGAAAGGTTTATTGATGTGAGTGGCGTCGGTCCACGAACGATTTTTTTTTCAATCGAGATTTTAGAAGCTTAGATTTTGTGGGAAACACGTCAGAAGCAGAAATTAACACTTACGCTCCGCAGAAGTTGCCCATGCAATCATGAACATAAAGCGGGGAAAAGCTCCAGGAGAAGATGGAATTACTGAAGACATCATACAAGAAGCAAGTGTAGAAATCGAAACAGTACTCGCCCAAATTTTCACTCGATGCCTTAATGAAGGGAAGATTCCTGAGGATTGGAACAACGCTACAATGATCCTGCTACATAAAAAAAAGGTGACATTGAAGATCTCAGGAACTACAGACCTATCAGCCTCCTATCAGTGGTTTATAAAATCTTCACTAAAGTTCTTTCACACCGTTTGAAGGTAACACTGGACATGGCTCAACCGAGAGAACAAGCTGGATTCAGGAGTGGCTACAGCACAATAGATCATATCCATGTATTGAGAGAACTAATTGAAAGAGCGAGGGAATATGAACTTCCATTGTGCATGGCTTTTATCGATTATGATAAAGCCTTTGATTCGGTGAAACCATCAGCAGTTACAATGGCTCTGAAATCCTGCGGTATTGAAGATGCATACATTAATATTATTAATAACATCTATGAAAATGCAAGTGCAAAGATTCGGCTGTTTGAAAATACAACACACATAAAAATTGGAAAGGGAGTGAGACAAGGTGACACCATATCTCCGAAGCTCTTTAACGCCACATTGGAAAATGTCTTTCAATCACTGAACTGGGAAAACAAAGGGATAAAGATTAATGGAGATTATCTAACCCACCTTCATTTTGCTGATGATGTAGTCATTTTTGCAACTTCCCCATCAGAGCTGCAGAGTATGATCCAGGAACTTGCTGACAAGAGTAAAGAAGTGGGATTAAAAATGAACTTGCAGAAGACAAAAGTAATGTTTAATGCTTTTACAAGAAATGAAGATTTATCGATTGATATAAAAAAGCTGGAGTTAACAGACATGTACGTTTATCTTGGACAGCAGATATCAAGTGAGGGTCACATTGTTGAAGAAATTAATCGGCGTACAAAACTTGCCTGGAGTGCTTTTGGAAGAAACAGCATAATTTTGAAGAGCAATATGCCATTATGTCTTAAAAGAAAAGTGTTTGATCAATGCATCCTTCCAATGCTTACGTATTGTGCAGAGACGTGGACCTCAACTAAAAGAGACATACAAAGGCTGCAGACAACTCAAAGAAGCCTGGAGAGGTGCATGCTTGGTGTAACCAGGAGAGATAAGAAGAGGAACTCGTGGATCTGAAAAATGACAAGAGTGGAAAACATCATGATCAGAGTTAAATCCCTGGAATGGCATTGGGCTGGACATACTGCCAGAAGGACAGACCGTCGATGGACAGCCGAAATTTTAGACTGGATTCCAAGGGACAGGAAAAGACCCAGAAGAAGACCACATGGGAGATGGGTGGATGAAATTCGAAAGTATGCGGGGGTGACATGGAGGAGACTGGCACAAAACTGACCGTTGTGGAGGAAAATTGGGTAGACCTTCATCCAGCAGTGGATTGATAATGGTTGACAATGATGATGATGATATTGTGTCCACAGCTGGACGAACAAACCGATAACATAAGCATGATCTTTTTTTACAAAAAACAAAACAAAACTGGGAAATAATGTCTTTTGAAACCATTTTATTTTGTTCTGAGTTCAGTAATTTTACATTGTGAATACAATGATGTGCTCCAGTTTGATATTTACATAAATTATATTTAGTGAATAATTCCATCTTGCTCATATACTGTGTTATATTTACACTTCTGGGAAGAAATGAGCCTCTGGTCTGGCACAGAAGCAGCCTGGTAGGCTGTTCCCCAGGATGGTATCAAGAACCTCTCTTTTCCATTCAGTGCCACAAGGTATGGAGGCTGTTATTGTTGCTCGAGATGGCTTCACACAATACTGGGTTTTGAAGTGAAAATAGCTTGTATTGTTCTACAAATGTAATCAGTTATCTCCTGTAACATGAGGAATTGGTGATATAAATTTCATTTGAATAGCATGATTCTTTCTTGGTGTTGCAATTTTCACAAACAGTAGTGTGTGATGGGGAGGGTAATAATATAGAAACAACATAGTATGGTTATTACTTTTGCTTTTGGGAGACCCCCTCTCCCCTTTCCGTTGACTTGAAACTGGCCACTACAACTTTGACTATAAGGAAGGACAATCTGTGAAATTTTAAAGTGTTGTCACAACTTTCCAAGGAGTTCTGGCAATCCCCTTGCAAATGCACACACATTCTCTTTTGTTATTATAGATGTGTTACATTTTTGTCTCTCAGTACATATAATTCTGAAGGGAATGGATCTTTTACGTGTTACCTATGTTTGAAAAACTAACTCATTTATATGGGATGTGTTAATTTTTAATGAAAATTATCTTCTGGTTTTTAGGGAACAAAGGGTAACACACATTCTGGTGTTCATGCTCATTGGATCATCAGTGTTCTTTACACCATTTTTAAAGGTATGAATTATTTTCGCTTAATAATTAATTCGTGCTATTCATTTTTGTTGTACGTAGTTAAACTTACTTTGTCCTTTATCTAAACTTTCTGCTTGTACTTTTCTTCTGTGAGTGCAATCGAACCTGTTTAAACCCCCCAACGTTTGTTTCATGTTTTTTCTGGAGTTTAACAAGGGTGTCAGTATAAAGAGAGTAAGAGACAATGGCAGCAATTCTTGAAAAAATATTGGGTGAGGGTCTATGTTTCTGAAAGAACATTCATATCTATATATTGAATTGATAAGAAAAAAAAAGTACATTTTTGTTTAAAAAGTCTTTTTGAACAGTTCTTAATCCCCCCCCCCCTTTTTTTTTAACAAAACTTTAGATAAACAAGGAAGGCATGAATTTTCTGAACAACATTTCATGAGGGGGTGTTAACCTGGGCCTGATAGGTTTTGCCACCAACGGTGATGGATAATAATAATTTAAAATTTCATTATTAGTGAGAAACTTTATAAAGCAATAAATGTTATATGTTGTGCTTTCGTACCTTTTCATGAATGCCTCCAACGATCAGAATTGGTATGTTCTGTGATCACTAACTGAATACTTGCTAAGCTTCCTGTGCATCAAAATAACTGTTCACTGCTTCTTTTTAAAGCAGCATTTTTTTTTAAGTTCACAATCTAACATATCAATAGTGTTCATGATGCCCTTTTTGGCACTCTCCTGTTCTTTTTTGGGGGGGGAGTACATTTTATCATACTCACAAATGCTTCCTTTCCAAGCCATTCACTTTTTTTTTTTTTTTTTTACATTACATATCACTAAGCTGTTCTGAGATTCAGAGGTTAGCTCCAAAAAGAAATACAAACTTCCATATATTTTTACTTATTGTTGTCGTATCAAACTTCTCCATTTACAGCGATCTTGACATACAACTCGTGCTTCACTGATATCCATTACACGCCGTACACAAGATCTTTTATACTTCATACTCATAATCTTTTTCTCATGCAGACACTCCTGAATCTGATCCACCCATGTCTTCCTTGGCCTTCCTCTGCATTTCCTTCCTGCCACTTGGGGTGAAAATATTTTCTTAGTAAGCATTTCATCACTCATTCTTTCAATGTGGCCAAACCACCGAAGCATATTGGTCTCCACCTTGCTAACACCATTTTGCTTTACATCACACAACTGCAATACATCTTCATTCCTCTCACAATCAGATGGTGTCTTGCCACAAACCCCACGTAAGTAACGCATTTCTCCAGCACACAAACGACTCCTATGTTTCTTCTGCAGTACCCAGGTTTCACTGCCATACACCAGTGTAGGAACAATTACTGTTTCATACACAGCCATGCAGGACTCTCTAGAGAACCCATCATTCCTGTGAAAACCTCCCAGAGCAGCTATGACTTTCAAAGAAGAATTCACTTGCCTACTGATTTCACCATGCAACTTGTTCTCTCTGTCAAACACGCTTCCTAAATACACAAACTCACTCACCTGGTCAATCACAGTGCCATTTATACTTACATTACAGTCAGTGCTCCCCATTCCTCTCTCAAACACCATAACTTTGGTTTTTCCCTTATTTATACTCAGTTTGAATTTCATGCAAACTTCGTGCATCCGAGTCAACATACTCTGCAACTCACTTTTGCTCTCTGCCAACAGGACAGTGTCATCAGCATACAGCAATCTGCACACACGGATATCACCAAGACATAAACCACTATTATCTATTTTGGCTTCACGCATTTATGCGTCCATAAATATATTAAACAGGCATGGTGACATTACACAACCTTGTCTAACTCCTGCACCAATGAAAAACCATTTTGATAAAACATCATTCACTCGTACACAAGCTCTACTACCAGCATACATGGCTTTTACACTATTAAGTATATTCCCAGTAACACCATATTCATTCAATACCTTCCACAAAAGTGTCCTATTGACTCGGTCGTAAGCTTTCTCTAAATCTATGAAGGGAGTAAAAACTTTCTTCCCAACAGCCAGATACTTTTCGATCATCGTGCGTAATGCAAAAATCTGGTTAGTGTAGCCTTTACCAGGCATAAAGCCACTCTGAACATCCCACACTTTCTCTGATGTAAGATCCCGTACTTTTTCAATAACAACCTTACCAAACACTTTCCCTGGCACACTCAGTAGGCTGATACCACAATAGTTCTTGCATTCAGTCTGATCACCTTTTCCCTTATACAAGGGAACAATGATAGCATCCTTCCAATCCCGAGGGACCATTCCTAACTCCCCGCACAACTGGCAAATTTCAGTTAACCAGTCAATTATAGAGTCACCACCATACTTCAACATCTCTGCAGTTATGCCATCAACTCCTACAGCCTTACCCTTCTGAAGAGATTTTAGAGCTTTACACACTTCTTCTCTTGAGATCCCTCCTGTGCTTTCATCCCTCATTGTGACATCATCTGCATCTGTCTCAGAATCATTTTTGCTCTCCTGATCTAATAACTCACAGAAGTATTTGCCCCATCTGTCACTTAACTCATTGGGCTCCCATATCATTTCCCCAATTTCATTCTTCACACAACTTACAACTTTTTCCCTGTTTTTCCTGAGTCTCATGTAGTTCCAGAAGGACTTTCTATCTTTCCAAAAAGCCAGTTCATGCCTTTCCACTTTCTCTTTCCTATCTTTTGCCTTACTGTGGCGAACCAGCTGAGCAGCGTCATGCTTCTTACAGCGATATTCATCCACAGAGACTCTACCTTGCAACATCCCCAAATAGGCTTCCTTCTTTTTCTTTACTGCCTCATCAATCTCACTATTCCACCAAGCATCGCCTCTATTGTTACCCACTATTGTGGTGCCACAGACCTCTTTAGCAGCAGTAACAACACAGTTCTTAAAACATTCCCACTTCTTTTCTACATCCCTCTCGCAAGATTTCAGTCGTTCTCTGAGTGAGTCAGAATACCGCTGATGATCTTCAAGGAGGCTATCAACCTTTATTCTTTCCATCCTGGGTCTCTTCCTATTCTTTTTCCTCCAACCAACATTAAGTTTCACTCGTGACACTACCAAGTAATGATCAGAACCAACATCCGCACCTCTCATCACATGGGTGTCAACAACTAAGTGTTTCAAACGCTGATCGTAAACAACAAAATCTATCGCACTCGTTTGACCAAGAGTACGATTTTCCCAAGTATATGTGTGTATATACTTGTGGTTGAAAAATGTATTAGATACACACAAATCATTCTCAATGCAGAGTTCAATTAATTTTTCACCATTATCATTCACACCAGGATCATTAAACTTACCCAGAACATTGTCAGAAATTGCATTCTGCACACCTACTCTAGCATTGAAATCCCCTGCTATTATAACTTTTTCTTTAGCACCAAACTGGCTCAAAACAGCTTTTAGCTCATTCCAGAAATCTTCTTTCTTATCAGAAGGTTCCGAGTCACAAGGAGCATACACTACAACAATTACAATTCTCTGAAGTTTCACTTTCAAACGAATCCAAAGAATTCTCTCACTTATGCAACTATAGTGAATCAAGTTGTTCTTCATCTTTTCACTTAAAATCACACCTATACCAGCCTGTCCTCTCATATTATCCAATACTCCTGACCACACACTCACCGTGCCATTCACTTCTTCTACTCCAATTTCCTTCTTTTTGGTTTCACTTACACACAGCACATCCAGTCTATACTTATTCATCTCCTTAATCACCTGACTCATCTTGCCATTTATACCTCTAGTATTCCATACACCAAATAATTGATTTTGGTTAGTAAAATAACCAAAAATAAAATATGTTGTATTATATAATAGAATAATAGCTATATACTATATTCACTACTGTTTCACACGTTATATACGTTTTGTGCGTTGTGTGCACATTTGCAGCAAAATCATCTTGGCATTTGATATATAAATGCCAAGATGATTTTGCTGCAAATGTGCACACAACGCACAGAACGTATATAACGTGTGAAACAGTAGTGCATATGGTATATAGCTATTATTCTATTCCATACTCCAATCTTTCATTCACTCAGCCGAGATCGCTTTCTCATACGCCGTTTAGAAAGTCCAGGTCGGTTCCGTGGTGGACCATCCTTCTCAAGTGTGGTAGGTCCACCATATCCCACACTTGAGTCATTCTTAATATTTCTTTTTGTCTTTTTAATCAGGTAAGTACATCAGTGTGGGTGATTAGCCCACAGCTGAGGGTTCCAGTTGGTCATTCAACCTAAGGATTCTGGAACAAAACCCAGTGAGTTGGGGTCTTTTCGCCAATGTCACACAGAACTAGCTTGCACCTCTCCAAGATTCACAGAGGCCCTAGTTGCTGTTGTGTGTGCCATTGTTACCACGGAGCGCCCGAGGAGGCAAACCCATCGCTCACTACGACCGCCCGCCTACTTAATACATTGCACAAATAAATTCAAAAAATGATTTTCAATAAATTGTTGGCTTGAAAAATGATTTCCTCCCTTTGTACTCACAATTTATTTTTTCTTCATGGAAAAATGAAATCTTTTTTCCAATTTTTTAAAATGATTTGCAATAAATTGCTGGCTTGAAAAATGGTTTTTTCTTTGTACACACAAATTAAGATTTCTTCATGGATGCTGAAGATTTTTCCCCATTGCTGCAGAATTCAGTCAAAAACAAGATTGAGATAAGTGGGGGGAGGGGTACACTTGTAATGGTTACCTACCCATAGCATAAACCTCATTGGAATGTTGTAAATGTTCTAAATGGTAAAAAGCTGTTGTCTGCTTGAAAAACACTGGAGCATTGGTGGCTTTGTCCCTTTTACACAGAAGATCCATTCATAGAATTGCAGTCTTAAATCCTATCATACTCAGGACACCAATAGGTGCTTATGAAAACACATTAATAGTCGTGCAGCTTCAGATATGCTTAAAATACAGTAATCCACTTTTGCAAGCAAAGTGAGAAACAAACCAATAGAGGTACAGTGGCGCAAGAGATTACGAAACACCTGTGGACAAGTTTTATAGGAAATTTCATGATAATAAGATGCTTTGAATGGCAAATGGAAGGATCATGCAATAAGCTTGTTTAGTTATTTTCTGTGCAGATCGAAGTTTAAAAAGGATGTTGAGCATGCTTTTAAAACATTAGGTGCTCTTTGTATATCTGCAGTTGGCACATGGTGAGGTGGTGGTTAATTGAGCAAATTTTCAGTGCACAGGCATTCAGGAAAACCTGTTTCAGGATTACAGCAAGTAAAAAGTATGGGTGGCGGCTTAAAGGGGTTCGACTGTGCATGTATTTTTGTACAGTTGGCTCCTGTTAGAGCAACCTTCGTGAAACCACCAAAATATTTCATTATAATGAAATTTTGTGAAAACAGAATGTGACATTTTACCAAACAATTTCAATCTATGTGTGCATTTATTTTGAAAATTTCAAATGAAAAATTTTAATCTAATAAATTTATTTCTTATAAAGTAAAAATAGTAGAAATGTAAGTTATACAATTGCAGGGGTCGGAGTTGTCCTGAAATTCCTGATTTTTATTTTTTTGTCCTGAAATGTCCTTATTTTTGTTCTAAATCCTGAAAATTTGAGTGCAATCCTGAAATTTTAAAAGTAAATGGTAAACTATGTATAGTGATTCATCATTCAGCGTTTTCAAGTACCACATATAAAAAAAACTGGAACGAGAATGCGTTGAGTTGCTCATGGTGGTAGTTAAACCTTAAATAAATAAATAAATAAATAAATGAGAATGAGGGAGCTCTTGAGTGACGTCGTCTCCAAGAACTGTCAGCTGCGGCGCACCATGTGAAAGCATTTCCGCTTTTGTGAGATTGCTCGAGGATCTGCTCGGTGCAACAAAATTCCCCCGGATCAAACGGAGGTCACATGATTCTTATCCCGGCATTGAAACCTCACTTTGCTGTTGTCTTTGCGCCGCAATAGCTCGAGTACGAGCATATGGCACCGCTTATCTGATGGCTTATCCCGCCACTCAGCAGCCTTGCTTTGCTGTCTTTGCGTGACCCTTTGGAGGTCCTCTGCCTTTCCGATTTTTCGAAATAGTAACACCATTAGTAGAGATGCCAAGTACTATGTACTTTGAATCCTCTGAAATATCTAATATATGTACTATGGATTTCTACGGATATCATGTTCAAACTACGAACTTACGGAGAAGGTGTGAAAAACTCTAGATTTTTCCAAAAATCTTGAATATTTACGTAAAATTTAATTTAAAAAAAAAGTCTCATAGTCAAATGTAGTGATTTTTGTGGTAACATCACAAAGTCATCGCACAGCAAGCATGTTTGCTCAACGGGAGTTGATGTTCTTCGCGCTCAGCTGTTCTTTGCCCATAGCAAGAGAAAATATCTCCCTCTGTCTTTCGCAAACATCCAAAGAATATGTTTCACCACCACCACAACAGCAGCAGCTGCATGCATTCCCTTCTTTATCCTTATCATATTCGTCTTCAAAATTAAATATTGTAATTAATTAATATTGATTATTTCTAGATTATATTTTATTTAACGTTGGAAAAGTGTGTATTCCTTCAACTTTTATGTCATGAACCTTTAAAAAATATGTTTTATGTTTACGCCTTAATCATGCAATTGCTCTAAACAGCCTTATCTTTTGATGTATGTATTTCTATTTGTCAAATGTTTAATGTAATGTTTTTTTCTGACGCTTCAAAGAGAAGCGATGTTCGTTGCGAAACACCTGCTTGTGTTTCCCTTTCTTCCTCCTGACAGTTAACCCACTGCGCGTGCGTTCCAGATGTGACATATTTTCTCATGCTCCTCCTTCGCTGTCAGCAGCGAGCTTCTGTTTATGTTACTACGACAGATTTGCGAAGGCCAAAGAGCACTTTTTTTTTCCTCTCGTAAAAATTTTCTGCTAAACAGAGGGGTGTTTTATTTTATCTTGTCAGATTCACAAGAACTTTCTTCCTTAATAGCTTGTTTTAAAGATTGCTTTCCCCAAATCATTCTTTGTTGAGAATCTTTTAATTTCAGTTTTAATCCTTTTGTTTTTTATTTGATGATTTTATTTTCATTACTCACTTGCGTATTAAGTTGTGACATTTTATTTCCCCACATCTTAGCAGAAAACTTCTGTTGTGTTAATCAAAAGTTGCATGGATTTTTACTGTAATTTATTCTATTTGCATTGCCTTTTTATTTTATCCTTTTTTTTTCAGAATTGATTTATTTATGCAATTTAAAATACCTTTTTGATTAGTTTTTTTCATATCATAAGCATTTAATGCTAATGTTCTATTTAACTGCATAATAGAGCTATGAAACCTTTCAAAGTTAATTGTTCTGTGTGTCATTGATCTTTGCTCCTATCATGTTTGTCATGTGTGCATTTACTTGCGATAGCGTCGGGTAAATGGCCGCTTGCCTCTACTAATATTCTCGGATCTAAAAAGCAAAAAAGTTGTCAAAAATTCAAGGAGAGTTAATTGCAAGAATTTCTTTGTCTAAAATAGTCTCAGGTATCCGAAAACCATCGGTTTTGTTTCCTGTGTGCATTTGATTTTTCAATCACACACGGACTAAAAGACGATTGCGGTCGGCATTTTCACTCTAAAAAACGGGAGGAATAACCATAAGTGTGCTGCATCACACTTATGGCATAACATATTTATTAATATAACATAATAAAATGCAGAGTTGAAATGGTATGTATTTTTTGTGTATTTACTGAGTTTTTTCCATTTTGATGGTAATTAGGTATGTTGCAAAATTTATCCAAGTGTTGTCCACCATCCAGATTAAAATGTAGCAGGCACTCTGGGAAATATACGCATGCTGCCCTGCAAATTTTAATGTGGAAACTTGACTTGACTTCACTACGAAAAAAACTACGCGCGCCATGCATGTGGACTACTGATAACTTCCTTCAGATGTTGGCATCTCTGCAGTAGCAAAATTCAATTGTTCTCAGCATTTTGCCATTAAAAAAAACCCGTAATTTTGCTTGGATTTTCGCCCTAATTTGTTGCGCCGAGACAGTTGTTGACTAGCGGCCTCCATAGGAAGAGGCGGGGTTTAAAGTGCTGATCACTTTGATTTATGTGTTGCCATGACGTTTGCTTGTTCCTGTTCCCTGAAACCAAAACCATAACAGAAACCACAGAGTTCTAAACAGAGGACGTGCCACACCACAATGATGTTTTTCTTGGTTGATGTATACGAGTGTCGTCTTTTTTGCACCAAATTTTTTCTGCTATTTTTGCGGTACCGTGTCAAATTTGATGACAAACAGCATATTCCATTATCCATCTTGTTTAAGTTCTTATTGAAATGCCGCAGAAAATGAAGTTTTCATCAGCTTGGTTTGAAAATAACAAGAAAGACCAAAATGGGGACTTAGTGAAAAATTGGTGCCATGCTAATGACGATATCTTTTTCGGCCACGTGCGTTCTCTGCAACAAGGACTTTAGTATTGCCAATATGGGATTTTTGCAAGTGCTTTCACATGCAGATGGGAAGAAACATAAAGCAGCTGCCAGAAGTATGTCTAGACATCTCGTTTTGGAAACATTAAATAATGTTTCGCAGTTAACCAGTAAAAGTGTCCATTCATCAAATAATGTTTTACAGGTAATCAGTAAAAGTGTCCAACACTGGCAAACAACTGCAATAAGTAATAAAGTTTTGAAAGCAGAAGTTCTACTAATACTACTAGCTGTTAAGAGCAATTATTCATTTCAGTCATTTGGTGACTTATCCGAAATATATTCTTTTACTTTTGACGATTCCGCCATTGCAAAATGTCTGAAGTTGTCGATAAAAAAAAAAAAATTATGTGGTGAATTTTGGCTTAGCTCCATACTTCAAAGCCAATCTTTTTCATGATATTGGGACTTCCTTTCACACCATTTATTTTGATGAAACAACTACAGTACAGGTAAAGAAGCAATTTGACATTCATATATCATATTGGTCAGAAAGTCGTACAAAAATTATAACTTCATACTGTGACTCTAAATTCTTGGGACATGCAGAAGCAGATAAAATTTTAAAATTAATTCTAGATTTCATATCTTTACGTGGGCTAAGTTTAGAAAAGATGTTGCAATGCTCTATGGATGGTCCGAATGTAAACCTGTCTGTTCTCAAGAAATTGAATGCTGAATTGAACTTGCAGTCAGTTCCTGACTTGGTTGATTTTGGGACCTGCTGTTTGCATGTGATTCATGGTGCTCTGAAGAAAGGATTAGATAAACTTCACATTGATATTTATACTCTTGCATCAGTGGTTCAAAGTGTCTGCTTGTCGAAGGGAAGATTATCACAATATACAATTGGAAAACCTAATGGGTTGTGCAGCTAAAAATGTTTTCTTTCTTGTTGAGAGCAGGTGGTTAACTCTAGGTCCTGTTTGTGAGAGAATTATTGAACAGTATTCTGCATTAATTGAGTATTTTTGTACATACCTTCCAAAACAGAAAAATGTGAAACTTGGTTCTAGGTACGAACAGATACTTTCCCAATTGAAACATCCCCATACTATTATTTACTTGCATTTTGTGCTTTTTTTACAGAACTGTTCATGCCATACCTCAAGGTTTTACAGAATGAAGAACCCATGATTCACGTGTTATACAGCAAACTAAATGAACTGGTGCTCAGTATAATGTTAAAATTTTTAAAAACCGGATGCAGTTGGCACAAAAGAAGGATCTAAATTTTTAAAAATTAACTTTCAGGAAAGTGACTATTGGTTGCCTTTGGATAAAATGGATGTTGGTAGTAGTGCCAGCCATATTCTAGCACAGAACAAAAACATAAATGAGAAGAAAGTGTTACTGGGGATAAGAAGCTGTTTCATTGCTGCAACAGAATATTTGTTAAAAAAACTACCACTGAATAACTTTCTTCTACGAGACATCCAATCTATTCATCCTTTGTTTCAAAAGAAGGAAAGTGCAACAGATGCTGTGAAACACCTGAGTCATCATATGTTTAAAGTCACCAAAGCTGACAGTGTGTGTGATAAGACAAATACAGAGTGGTCACTGTACATATATGAGGACATGGCAGCTAATCGTAAAAGTTACGAGGAAGATAATGATATTTGTAAGTATTGGGTAGCAGTGGCTAGCATAAAAGATTCTGCAGGTTTACTAAAATACAGTTCATTATCAGCCCTGGTGAAGACATGTTTGACATTGTCACATGGAAATGCAGCTCCTGAAAGGGGCTTTTCCCAGAACAACAACATTGTCACAAAAGAAAGAGTGTCACTTTCAGAGTTATCTATCAGATCATTACGTATCTGCAAAGAAGCGATTCAATTGCACAATAACTCCATACTTTCAATACCCATAACTAAAGGCCTCGTAAATAGTGTAAAGCAGGCTTGCGCACAATATGTCTCCTACTTGGAACAGCAGAAAGAAGAGGAAAGGATTTAAAGAAATGGTAAAAGAAAGGCTGAAGAACAAATTATGCAGACTTTGTAAAAGCAAAATAAGCGTGTGAGGCTTGATCAGCTGTCCAAACTTAAGACAGAAGAAAATTCCTTAATGAGCGACCAGAAAACTGCTCATAAGCTTCTGGCTGAAGCTTCAAAAAAATTGGATAGTGCAATAAAAGAAAACACCATGAGCAACATAAAAATTGCCCAAAAGATGTTATCAACAGGAAATATAGAACTAGAAAAAACAACCAACAAATTGAAAGAAATACGTAAATCAATAGTAGAACTTGAAGGCAAAATTTCCAAATGTTAATCAAGTTTTCTAAGTTGTAAGTATCGAAAATGTTTATTTTAGTGAAGCACTCTTACTATGATTTTGTAGAAATAAGGCTGATTGTTAGGACAAAGTTTCAATGAGAGAGGGAGCCGTTTCCCATGCTGAAAAAAAGAAAGCTGCCATGAAAACAATTTCCTGCTAACAATCCGGCCATAATTTAGGTAGTTTTTTGGCAAAAGAAGAACAATTTCTGCATTATTACCAATATTTTATTTAATTTACCTCCCAGCTCCGATAAAATATGTCCTGAAAATTTTAAGAAAAACTGTGTCCTGATTTTATTTTTTTTTTTTTTTTTTTTTTGAGCCTTTGTCACTTTTACTTTCACATCCTTTGTAGAAAATCAGTGATTTTTTTTTTTTTAACATGGCAATTTGTAGCTGTAGGTATTCAAAAAGATCTGCAAAAAGTGAATATAAAAACACATGTCTAGAATGATCATGTGCAATGACACAAAATGACAATTCCACAAAGCGGATGTAGCATCTTCTTCGTCACTACTTTCAACATGAAATTCAGCTGATCAGAACAATCAGCTTCTGTTGTGAACTTTGTTCTCACCAAACACCTTATTAGACATACACTTTATTAGAGTAGAAGGAAAATTTTTTATTTTCAAAACTACAAATAATTCATACAAGATTGGTATAATTAATTGAAATTTTAATTGTTGCGAAATGTTTTATTCAAATTAAATGCTCCCTTTCTTTTGTTGTTGCATCATTGCCGGAATGCGGTGCCGCTGCGTTACAGCCCATTTCAGACCTGCCAGTTTTACGATATACCCGCGAAATTTACGGAACTGCGACTTGATTTACAGGCAAGATGTTAACTTTACGGATTTAGTGTTTCAGCCTTCTTTTTTTTCTTTTTTTTTTTTTTCTGATGATGATTTTGCACCTCCACTATTACAATTTTTTTTATTTAACTTAATTTATTTTAAACAAAGTGCGGGTGTAAGTTAGGAATAATTTTCTTTTCAGCTGCATGTGTTTATGTGGGAAAACTTCATCTGTAGTTTTCCCACATATTATTGTTTTGCATCATTTCAAACACTAAAGCTTGCACCATGCATAAACTGAACTATCCCAGCTTGGGCTTGTCTATCTATCGCTATGTTTACCCTCTCCCCCTTTTCAGATAATGCATTGCTCATCCCCCAAGTAGCAATTTCTCAGTAGGCCAATGTGGGGTGTCCGGCATTGGAGCACCAGTCTTTATTACCTCCAGTTTGAAATGCTATTTCAGAACGACATAACGTGGTTATCATAGAACAAAAAAAAAAAAAAAAATTCAAATGGATTTTAAATCTGCAGAATTTTTGAGCCAAAATTGTTACCCGAACATGATGAAAATTTGGTATGCCATTCAGGATGCATGATGGACCAATCCTATTGAAAATGGTTGTCAGCACTCATGGAGACATGCCCATGCCCATGATTTGTTTGTCAGAATTTTCGCTTGGTGATTTCTATGGAAACAGACTGATTTGGATTGAATTCTTCATTATAAAATGGTGCATGTGTAATAGCTTTTTATTTTAGAAATTAATGTACAAAAATAATAATATTCTGTAGCAAAGTAAAGATTAAAAGTTAATACTTGATTTGTGAAACATATAGATTTTTAATCGACATGTTCTGTACATTTGATCAACATGATAGATAAGTAATTTAATCGAAGATATCTAAATTTCTCATTGAATGTATCGATGAATTTTTTTTTTTTACTATTTGTTTCTGAAAGTTGGCAGGTATGCCATTTCCACCACTGGCCATAGCAATCCCCTTTATTCAATGAAGTCCAGGTTCTTACATTGGCGCTCTTCATGGTCCCAGAGTGATGTGATTTGGAATGTGGCTCTTGTCTCTTCACACAGCTTTTGCTCGGTTGCAAGATCGTTTGTTCGTCAATTCGTAGTGCCATTTGAGATGATGTGCAGCTTGCTTTTCGAAATGGGAAAGCATTTCAAAGCCACAGCATTTTCCAGAAAGCATTCTTGTAAAAGAAAAAGTGACTAATTTTAAGCACTCTCTAAATCATTCGAAGAATTTATATATATATATATATATTTTAGGTGAAGTGGCACATCACCTGATGAGCTGCCATTAAATGAGTCCAAGTCTGACAGAACTCCAAGTATTCTTATTAAAATTTACTATTAATTTGCAATTTAAACTCATTAAGATCACATTTACAGAATTTGTTTTTAAAATCCTGTAAATATGTTTTTAACGGTTTTAAATTGCAGTGGCAATGTAAATTTTAATAAAAAATACCTGGGGTTATATATGAGGGTCATTCAAAAAGTAACGAGACTGTTTAGGGGAAGAAGTGTAATGCAGTAAACGTACTTACACTTGCATACTTTTGAAGTATTCTCCTTCTACCTAAATGCACTGGTCTCACCTTTCACATCATTGTTCAGTTCAGTATTTGATACAAACAAACACCCACGAAATTAGTTTTTCACTTCAGAGAATAGGTGGAAGTCGCATGGCACCAGGTCCAGTGAATATGGAGGGTGCACCATCACTTCAATGCCCAGATCTTGGATAACTTGCTGGGTAAGCAAAGCATGATGTGCAAGGGCATTATCTTGATGCAAAGTCCAACCAGTTTGTGCATATTCTAGGTGTTTTGAGGAAATCTTTTCCTTTAGAGGACCTTTTAGAACTTCAGAATAATAGACACCGATAAGTTTTCCCTTGTGGAACAACATGGTCATACACAATTCCCTTTTTATTGAAGAAAACCAGGTGCATGACCTTCCCTACAGTTGCTTGAACCTTTTCTTTCTGGGATCGGGGACTCTGTGGGTGTTTCCATTGGGTGCTCTGTTGTTTTTCTAGATTGAAATAGTGAAAAATTGTTTCATCACATGTGACTGCTTGATCCAAAGAGTGTGGCTCATGTCATAGCCGGCACTTCCACTGGCAACAAGTGATAACACAATTTGCCTTATGTTCCTCTGTATGCAAGTGGGGAATCCACTTTGCTGTGACTTTTCAGTACCACAACCAGTTTCTCACAGTGTCATCAGCAGAACCAATGGATATCTGCATCACATTTGCAACCTCCTCAATGGTCATTTGGCAGTCTTCGTGCAGGAGTGGCTCAGTGGTATTAACATTAACCTTTTTAGTTGATGTTAAAGGTTTGCCAGAGCATGGGGCATCTTCCAAACACTCTTCACAAATTTCTTGTGCCACTCAAAATCTCTTGCACAGGACAAAGCATCTATCTTTCTTATAGGCTGTTTTAATCATTCCATGCATTTCTGTGGTGGTTTTATTCAAACGCAGGTAAAATTTTATAGCTGCTCTAGTTTTAAATCCAATACTAAGTTACAGGAAACATCTGAACTCTACTCTGTGTACTATAAGAATGAACTAGCGGAGCACTGTAATGATGCGCTGTCACATGACTGACAGAGGCAGCTGCATTTTTCTGCATTGGTTTGTTTTGGCACTATGATGTCAGTCTAATTACTTTTTAAATGACCTACATATGTCAAACTATTCAAGAATGGCATGAAAGACTCGGGGGGGGATTATTATTATTATCATTCATAATTTTGGGTTTATCTAAGAGTTTGGTGCATATTTTCAAAAATAAGTTTCTAATAAACTCTGGGATATGAGCACACGTGGAAAAACAAACAAAAAAACAATGTGTTTAATCCTTTGCTGTGACCAGAGATCATGCTAGGATTTTTTAAAAGAGTAAAAATACTCCTTCACATTTTTTGAAGGAGTATTTTTCTTTCCAAAGGAATGATTTTAGAGAACGAACAATTATTCCATTAAAATTTTTAGCTAAATAATATTTAATATAAAACAACTAATTATATCTATAAATATGTCAACATGAATTAGCATGTAATTGAATTTCTTTTATATAAAATAAGTAAATCATAATTTATCAAAATCTCACATACTCGTCTTGTTTTATCCATGAGGCTGCAAACAATTTTGTTTTGCTTTTGAAACACTGTACCAAAACTTGTGTGTGTGCATTGCTTCACAGATTCAGTTTCTACACACTCAAACTTCAAAAGAGTTCTATTGTGGAGGAAGGAAATTTACAGTCTATCTCAATCACAAAAGATAAAATAAACCCTCATTGGACATTGTGATGTGCAAGTTTAGTATTACCAAGGTCAACTAATTTATTATTTTGGAGCATGTTTTCCTTCAGCTCTGAAAAAAAATTATCTTCTTGAATACTATGTATGAGATGTTTACAGTTCACATAATTGAGACTTGGTTGATTCAACCATTCTTCTGATATGAGGAATGTCCAGTTTCTCCCTTTGCAACTATTTATAGAGGAAAAATTAAAAAATTTTACAGTAGAAACATCATGAAAAAAACAAAATTGTGATTATGAAAAAATCTTGGCTCCGTCTAACTTCTGTTTTCGGAAATATTCCCTCCATTTTCAAGCTGAAACACAATCAGTTATCAAACAAAATGATATTTTACAATAAAAATGAGCAGAGGAAATATTGCAAAGGAAAAAAATTATGATTACAGATTAAATCTGCAGATCGTCTAACTTCCATTTTCGATAGTTTTGAAAGACGAAATACCGCCCCCACACATGCACACAACACACCACTCCCAAAAAAATTATCTTCAGTTTTGATGACAACAAAGTCAGAGTTACTCTTCGAATCCCCGAAAGAAACTCTTGCCTTAAAGTTTACAAGGAAATGTTTGCTCCGTCAAACTTCCGTTATCGGAAACTATTGTTTACACTTTCAAGCTGAAATGCAAACATTTATTCAGTAAATTGATATTTAATAACAATACTGGACAGAAGAAACTTCGCGAGAATAAGAAATTACGATCGCGGAGGAAGAATTTCACTCCGTTTAGGTTTCGTTTTCGAAAGTTCTGAAAAACGTATAACCGAAATGTGGAATTCCGCGAATCCGAAGAACAATCTCATGCCTGATTTGTAACAGTCTGCGATATGCAAAATGAACTGCTAATACGGCTACGCATGGAAGCCGATTCACGGGTCCATAAACTGATTATGTTCCCGATGTATTCGATTGCAATTTTTGGAACTCTGATCGGTCCGTTTTTAAATCACGTATTTTTACAAAGGATATGTCTTTAGCACACGAATTTTGTGAGCAATCCAAAAATGGAACCAAGATTTTATATTTATATATATTTTTTCTTAAAATTTTGTAAGGCGGGAGACCCCCACTTAACAGCTTTGTTTCGGCTGGAATCCCGCCCTGAAATGGCAATTCAATGAACTTCAAAACACGTCACTTTTCACTTCCACCACGCCAAGGCTTAACTGCACCACGCTGCACGAGTCTCAATCCCGACCCGGCTGAATCGTTACCTCTGACCAATGTGCATGCCCATCGGTTAAGCTGCTCATAAGTCCCACTCTGCCCTGAAGGTTCTTCCGAATGATTGCCGAAAGCCGATCCCTAGCTGACTAGCTCGGCAATGGGAACCAAATCCTGATTTTTTTCATAAACTGTGACATAAAAGTTAACATAATTTCTTGTTAAAAAAAATGGTCATTTTTATGACCAAATCCAGGTGTAATCACCGATTGTAAAAGTTAATTGCCTATGGAAAAACAGCGTGAAAATATGCATTCATAAATTTTAAAGCGTACTCGGCATTTTTAAGGTGTGAAGTACGCGTTTAGAGGCGTCAACGTGATCTCTGGCTGTGACTACGTAAGTATGTTATTCTTTGTCCATCATATGTTTAAAGTAAATGCTCTTCTGTGTCATAAATAAGCTTTTGGGTGTAAAAATAAAACAACAGGGCCATCCATGGTTATTTTAACCAATTATCTTGAGTATTAAATTACAAGCAATTTCTCCTGCTCTCAGTCATTCTTGCTTTCCCCAAGCACAACACTTACCTCACCATAAATGATGCCACATTGTTACATGAAGCAATTTAGCCATCCAACATTAGTCCTCTTTGTCAAGAGCAGTGGCAAACTGCAGTGCTTTTTCATGAGTTAATGTCTACTAACTGGAATACTCTGAGAACAGAAGTTTTGGAACCACGTGAACATATAGCTGAGTTGACATCTTGATATCGTACCAGCTGTACCTTTTTCCTTTCTGGCCAAATAACTGGCAAAAGAAGTTCAAAATGTTCATGATCTTTTAAAATGGTTGAAGTGTTGGTGGAATGATTCATACTATTTCTTAGCAACAGCACCCTTTTTCATTCAAAAATAAACTTCATCCTTGATTTTCTTTTCCTTCAAAGAAAATTGCATTAAAAAAGTAATTAAAGAACTCATTTCAAAAATTATGCAAGGAGCAACATAAAATGAACAGAAATAAGTGTAAAAATATAAATAAAAGAAAAACTGATGGTTCTGGTTGCTATGGCTTCACAACATTCCATTTGTCCTCAAACAGTTTCAAACTACTTTGAACACAGTGGAAGGCAGAAAATGAATTGTCTGGGATGAGCCTTCTTTTCTTTTACCAAAAGAGTGTAGGAAGCCGAATTCAACATTTTTACTGGAGTTGTAAATATTGTTCTGAATGATTTTTTTTTCCTTTGGTGTATGAATATATTTCTTTGTTGTGTGATGTAAAATACCTAAAAATGATTTTTGTTATATTGAAATTTAAAATGAATTTTCTTAATGTGCTTTTTGCTGAGGATATGTTCTATTTTCATTAAATTGGAATTTTTATTATATCTGTTTTCACTTTAAAGGGATTCGATTTATGTGCAGCATTTTTTTCCTACGCAGCTGAAATCCATTGTAGCTCAAGGGACTGTGTGATTACCTTTCACTCGGGCCTTTCTTTTACAGTTTCATTGTTTAGTCCTGGTTAATCATCTGCGAATTTAATTTTGATTGGGTTAAACAAATACTTAAAACAAATTTGCTTTTGATCATGAGTTGCTTCCAACTTAATTGGAAGCAACTGAATAAAATGCTAACACCCAAGCACAATTTAATTCAGCAAAATGAGCTCAGCCACTACTCAGAGAAATTACTTAAATGCAAAAATCAGCAATTTTTTTAGACCCTGTGAAGTTTGAACTGCTTTTATAAATAAAAAATATTTACTTTTCAGGTTATGAAATAATTCGAAGTCTCCAACAGAAGTTTATACATTGATTAGTTATTAAATTTGCAAGGATAAATATACTATATTATTTCAGCTTTTTGTTAAATTGAGTGGCAAATTTGTGAACAATCCTATAAATTTCACATAAACTGCTGTTACAATATTAATATATAAAGCAATATTTCTGAATTCAACAACACTAGTATAAATTGAATATTTGCATATTAAGTTTTTTCTAATTCATTAACAGATAATTTCAAAAAGAAATTTCTGGTTGTATGTAATAACTATTTTTCACCATTGCTTCATAACTTGTTTTCTGGATTTCAGTACATCCCCATGCCTGTGTTGTATGGTGTGTTCCTATACATGGGTGTTACATCTCTAAAAGGATCTCAAGTAAGTTGGGTTGTAACAATTTTTGCCACAATTCAGATTTGTGGTTCTTTGCATGAATTTTAAATGAACATCAATAAATATTTATTATCAAAAATAATTTTGATGATGGGGAGAACTGGAAGGAAATCATAAATGCAAGTGTTAGTGTGTGAACTAATACTAATTTTTAAGGACCTGTAGTTTATGGAAAGAGAATTTGTATTACAAAAATCTAAACAGTTTGCAGTACGTATAAACATAACCATGCACATATGCAGGATTTCTCAGAATTCCAGCAGTGTTTTGCCAGCTCTTTCATTTGTGGTTTTAGTGAAAAATGTTCAGAAGTATCAGTTGACTATCTGCAATATTAAAATTCTATTCTTCCAGGTGGGGAGAAAAATAAATACATTTTAAAGTATATAGAAAACTTCTTTATGGAACATATCACTAAGCTGTTTTCTGAGATTCAGAAGTTAGTTCCACAAAGAAAAGCAATCCACCAGATAAATTTTTAACTGATTATTTACCTACTGTCTTTTAATCAGAAAAGTACACCAGTGTGGGGGATTAGCCCACAGTTTACAGTTCCAGTTGGTCATTCAACCTTAGGATTCTGGAACAAAACCCAGTGAGTTGGGGTCTTTTGGCCAATGTCACACAGAACTAGCTGGTACCTCAACAGTTATATTGAAGCTTAAATTTCTCTCAGCTTCCAAGATCCGTAGAGGCTCCTGTGGCTGTTGTGTGTGCCATTGTTGCCCAGCAGAGTGCTCCATGGAGGCAAACCCATCTCTCACTCAGATCTCCCACCTCTTGATGGTGGAAATAATAATTTTTAATGTGTAGAACAGGAAATCCAATTTTTCTCTGGAATGACATGATTGAAAATTATAAACAGTGTTGAAAACAGTCTGTTAAGATTATTTGTGCAGCAATCAGAATGCGACTCTGTTCATCATGCAACATGGAGTCAGAAAAGTTTAAAATTACATCACCCTAGTGTAATTCTGCTTCATTGAAGCATATTGGGTTGCATTTTCAATCAGGGCAATGTGATTTTCAAGTTTTCTGATATGTAACAAGATGAACAGTAAACTGGAGCAAGTCAGTCATATTCTGATTGCTGTATGAACAATTATATGTTTATCCCCAAGTATTTATGAGGAATATTTCTTCCTTGATTTCCATAGTCTTTTAAAATATTTTTAGTGTATCATACAATTTTCCTCTATGAATAAACTAGTTTTGAATGCTGTCCAATAATTTTAATTAAATGTGATAAAGATTCCTTTTCCCCTCAGTTTTGTGTTGCATCGAGCATATCAAAGTTGCTTGAGTTCTCACCATAAATTATAAAACTTGTTCAAGAATCTTTCTTTTTAGCACGCCTTTTGTAAAAAAAAAAAAGATCGTGCTTATGTTACCAGTTTGTCCGTCCCCCACGTTATATCAGGAACTATTAGTCCAATTTGAAACATTCTTTTTGCATTGGGAAGCTTGAAATATGCGAATGATAATCCTCCATTTCATTTTTTTTTTTTTTTTTACAATGTACGATTTTGTTGCTAGAGAGGGCGTAAATGCAGATGATGTCAAATTAAAAAAATATGTGTTATTCCACACATTTACTTCTAAACATCGGATTGAAAATAATCTTTTATCTTTCGATTCCATTTATGTCAAAGTATTTTAGATATAGTTACTTTTTCAAATTACGCATAAATTTTCCGCTAGGGGGCGTAAAAGTAAATTACATTGTTCCCAATAACTCTTCTTCTAAAACTCTGATTTGAAAAATTTTTTCTTCAGCGGATACATCTCCTGATGAAAAATCTTTTGCATATAATTTCAAATTTTTGGTAAAGAATACTTTGGGCCACCAGGAAGCGTAAGTGTTAATTTTTGCTTCTGTTGTATTTGCCATAAAATCTGAGCTTCTAAAATATCGATTGAAAAAATTCTTTCTTGGACTGATGTCACTCACATCGATAAATCTTTTCGGAATATTTTCTTCTTAAAATATTCCACAGTTTCTCCACCAGGGCGTAGATGTATATCTTATTTTTTTCAATATCTCTGCTTCTAATGGTTCGATTTGAAAAATTCTTTCTTTATTAGTTTCCGGTGTCACATGTTTTTCATATAATTTCAAAATTTTCAAGTAATTCATAGACTTTCTGCTAGGGGCGTAATGGTAAATTGCTTTCCACCCTATATCTCTGCTTCTAAATCTCCGATCTGAAAAAAAATTCTTTCTGCACCAGATACAGCTCCTGATGGGAAATCCTTTGCACATAATTTCTAATTTTTGAAAAAAATGGTTTAGCCACCAGGTGGCGTAAGTCTCAATTTCCACTTCCTGATGTATTTGCAGCAAAATATGAGCTTCTAAAATCATGATTGCAAAAAAATTTGTTTGTTGACCGATACTACTCATGTCGACAAACCTTTTAGGAACATTTTCTTCTTGGAATAATGCATGGTTCCTATGCCAGGGGGCGTAGATGTATATCTTATTTTTGTCAAAATCTCTACTTCTAGGATCTGATTTGAAAAATTCCTTCTTTTTAGATAGTGTCTCCGATGCAAAATGTTTTTCTTAAAAATTCAAAATTTTCAAGTAAATCATAGACTTTCCGCTAGAGAGCACAAAGGTAAATTGCGTTTTCTGCGTTATTTCTGCTTCTAAAACTCCAATTTGAAAAATTCTTCCTGTATCACATACAAGACCGGATGGAAAATATTTTTCACATAATTTCTAATGTTTGGTAAAGAATGGTTTGGCAACCAGGGGGCATAAGTGTTAATTTCTGCTTCTGATGTATTTGTAGCAAAATCTGGGCTCCTGAAAACTCGACTAAATTTTTATTTTTCTTGGACCGATGCCGCTCATATGGAAAAACCTTTTGAGAATACTTTCTTTCTGAAATAATGCATGGTTTTCCCACCAGAGGACGTAAAGTCACATCTTATTTTTGTCGCTATCTCTGTTTGTAAGAGTCAGATTTGAAAAATTATTTCTGTGTTGGAGAGCGTTTCCGGTGTAAAATGTTTCTCTTATAAATTCATGTTTTTCTTAATGCACAAGTCTGCAACCAGAGGGCATAAGCTCACAATTCTGTTTACAGCAATATCTGAGGGATTAAAAACCCGATTGAAAAACTTCTTTCTTCCATCAGATACTATTGTTTTCCATACCGGTTCCATTGACTTTGAACAGCTTTTATAAATTTAATTTGCATCAGAACAGATTCAAAAGACGAGCTTATTACACCCAAAAATTTGGTGTCTTCTTTCTTGTTTTCCTTTCAAACCAATGCTGTCATGCTATAGCACATTTAAATATACAGACCTGTTTGTAATCCGGGTGTAGCCCGGAATTCCAGGTTTTTGTCACATTTCAAACCCGTAAATCCAGGTTTTTTAAGTTTTAGAAGAATTTGAGATGCTTCGGACATTTCATTTCTAAAAATGCTACAAAATGGTAACTAAACTTCAGGTTCCATTTTCTTTGGGAATTACAGTGTTTGATTAAAAACACTGCATGTTCGTGCGAATGGTGAATGTAGACGATTTGTGACACCTTGTGCGTTTCTTTTGTTATCTTGTAAACAAGTTCTCAAGATAACAGCCTGCTGAAAGGAAGGCTTCTTTTTATTATTTTGAAAGTTCAAATAATTTGATTATTTTAGATTCGGTGTATAACTACTTTTAGAAATTGAATGGAATCCACTGTAGGCTTCAAGTTCAAGTAAAACTGGTCTTCATAGACTGCTCAATTAACATATAATATGAAGTGCAAAATTTGATTTTAAAGATGCAATGCCTGAAGGAATTTGCACAGTGAAGGAAAATTGGGTACAAGAAAAGATGCGAAGTTTAACTGCACAAGCACTAAGGCCTATTTGTTGTGTAGCTAGTTTATATGTGTGTATTATACATTATATGTATATTGGCACTGAGCTGAGAGTTTCTTTCAGGGTTTCTTGTGTCACCTCACAATCACCCCTAAATATAAGTACATGCATGCATACATATTAGGAAGCTATTACCAGAGATTTAGAGATTAGCTCCTCAAAGAAAGTTCATCATGCAGATGAATGTTTACAATGAATTGAACTAGATTTTACTTACTGTTGATATATCAAACATCTCCTTTTAGAGCAATCTCACACAGCTCCAGTTTCATTGATAGCCATTACACGTCTCACTCAAGACCATTTTGCCTCACATTACACATCTTAGTTCTGCACATCATCATAGGATGCCTCACATTACACATCTTAGTTCCGCACATCATCATAGGATGCCCCCCATAAGTAACCCATCTTTTCAGCTCACAAATGACTCCTGTGTCTCTTCTGCGGTATCCAGGTTTCACTGCCATACATAAGACTAGGAACAATTACACTTTTGTACACAGCCATTCGGGACTTTCTTGAGAACCCATCATTTCCATGAAATCCTTAAAGCAGCTATGACTTTCAAAGAATTCACTAGCCTTCTAATTTCACCATCTAATTTGTTTTCTCGGTCAGATGTGCTTCCTAAATATACAAATTCGTTCAGCTGGTCTCACACTGTGCCACTTAGACATATCTTGCATGCAATACTAACAGTTCTTGGCTCAAAACCATAGCTTTGGGTTTTCCCTTGTTTATACTCAGTTTGAATTTCATACAAACTTTGTGCATCTGGGACAACATACTCTGCAACTGACTTTGTTCTCTGCTAACAGGACTGTGCCATGAGCATACAACAATCTGTGCACATGGATGCACTGTGTTAAATATTAATTAACACAGTGCATCCATGTAGTGTAATAAAACTGTAGTGTAATTTTTATTATTCATGCAAGAAGTACATGCATAATTTATTATTTTCATTTGTTTTTTTTTTTTTGTTTTTTTTTTCAGTTTTTTGACCGCATCTTGATTATGTTCATGCCCCAGAAATATCAGCCTGATTATAAATTCCTTCGTCATGTACCCATCAAGCAAGTTCATTTTTTCACAATCATACAGATCATGTGTTTTATTGTTCTGTGGATCATCAAGTATTTCAAATATGTTTCATTTGCTTTCCCTTTAGTTGTAAGTATTGTTTTCTTCTGTATATATAGTAGATATATATATATATTTTAATAATTTGCATGCTATAATTGAAAAAAAGTCTGCATAATTTTCTCATTTTAATTACTATAACTGCCGTAAAATGTTATGTGCTTCTTTAGTGTTTAATGGACATTGAAGATATGTTGCTGTAGTAACATTGTAAAAGATCATAGTGAGTCAATTATACAAATTCTGCTGTAGGAAACACAATTTCAGGGTTTCCTGCCATAACCATTAAACCTGACCAGACAGCTGTAGTGAATAAATGTTATGGGCTGTACAAATAAACTTCATATGATGAAAACAAATATCAGAATCAGTAATTTAGATATCTAATACTGTTAATGTCATGAAAGGCAAGTTAAATGCTCTCTTATGCAAAATAATTACCTTTTCTTCTAAGCCCAAAGGCAGGGTGCTCACCAGCTAGATGTATCATTTCTACACTGAATGTTTAAAATTTTCTAAACCAGAATGTAAATTATGATCTGAAGTTCATGTATGTCTTTCTCGCAGGCATAATTTTATCTTCGGGGCAAAAAAAATATTAAATGAAAAGAGAGCAGCAGCATTCATGCAGTTTATCTTCATGTACTACAATTTTTATTATGTAACTCCTGATTTATGTATCAGTGTTTAAACACAGTTTTTATGGATAGGTTTCTGTTTTGATGACAAAACAAATGAGTAGTGGGAAAAGATGATTTGAATAAAGAACCTTTATTTAGAAGTTAACAAAATGGCCTTGTCTTGCTGGGGATTTCAGTTTTTGAAACTTCTTAACTCTCGGGAGTGATAAAGGTTTTCTAACATGTTTAAATAAGGGCCATCTATTTAAAATTAAGATAAGAATTTACAAAGAAATTACATTTAATTGGAAAGCGAAATTTGAGTTTGATAAACTTCATTTCAGATTTTTCACAAGAATGACACACACATCTGTGCTTCTTAATGGTGTAGAGTCTTTGGGTAGATCTTATATGCTTTTCTATTTAGAGCCAAGATGAAAAGTTCCTTGTGGTAATGACTTGAGAGTAGCCAACTAACAATTGGATGAAAGTGTTTTTAGGGTTGGGATATAATAAATTTATACCACATACCAAACTTATCAACTCTTCTTTCTTCGCTCGCCTCCCAATTTTCACCCTTGTGTTCTCAAAACAAATGTTTGTGTTACTATGGAAGATATATATATTACTTATACAGGGTGCCCAGTAAAGTCCTTTCTCAGCCCTTAACTTTCAAACGCAGACAGCTATAGCCATAAAAATGGTTTCTAGGTATAGTAAAGTGGCTATGCACTATTCGAGAATACTGCTTACAGCGTCTCCAAGCTGCAAAGTCAGGAGTTAGCGTGCCGATCTCTAAAACTATATGAGATACGGGAAAATAGTCAATTACAAAGTTGTAGAGCAGCATTGATTTAGTACGAAAAGACACCTTGCACACATGAATGCTAAGAATAGAATGTGTACAACACTCGTTTGTTTGTTCGCAATGTTGACCACTGTTACGTCACGAAACACATCAGAAAGGAGCAATTAGTTGTCACTAGGCACATTTACCGTCAGTGCTCAATGTGCTCTCCGTCAGCCACAATACACCTTTGGACTCTAGATTGAATCTCACGTTGCACATTTTGCAGCATGTCAGGTGACACGCTGGAACAAGCATCAGTTATACGGCGTCGGAGGGGTCTGATGCACCTGCTCTTTGAGGTAGCCCCACGGGAAGAAGTCCAATGGGGTGTGGTCCGGTGAGCGTGCAGGCCACTCTACGTAACCACCATAGCCGATGATTTGTTGCTCGAATGTCTCGACCAGGTACTTTCTTACGTTTGCTGGCTGGTGCGGAGGGGCGCCGTCATGTTGGAACCAAACATTTCGCAGTTGAGGCAACGGCTGGTTGTCCAAAAGATTGGGTAATACGTACTGTAGAAGCTCTAAGTATCGGGCCCCCGTTAACGTACCCTCATAAAACACAGGTCCGATGAGGCTGTCCTTTAAAATGGCGCACCAAATATTAATGGACCATCACACCTGATGACGAACTGGTAGACCACATGCAGGATTTTCCAGCGCCCAGTAATGGGTGTTCTGCCTATTGTAGACACCATTACGCCTAAAGCACGCCTCATCTGTCCAAATAATGTCTGCAAGGAACATTGGCTGGACCTCTAATTTGTTCATGACGTAGTTACACCAGTCGTAATGTCGCTTAGCATCCCCTGGCTGTAGTGCCTGCAAAGGTGTTGGACGGAACGGATGAGCACCTAATCGCCGCAGGATTTGCCATACGCAGCTTTTTGAGAGGCCACACTCAGCACTAACCTCTCTTGTGCTGCTCTCAGGATTGTTGAGGTTGTATGCTAAGACATCCTCTGGTTGCACTTGACAGCCTACAGCAGCTGGTCTGTCGGATCGAGGTCAGTTGGTCAAGCAGCCCGTCTTCCTTAACCTATTAACAGCATTGAGGATAGTCTTCCATGACGGATACGATCCTGCAGGAAAACGTTCACGATATAGCCGTTCTGCCTTTCTTGCATTGTGAGCACATTCACCGTATAGGAGCAACATCTCACAATGCTCATCATTGGAATATTTCTCCATGACCGCGAGATTTGACACACACCTCGGGGACTCTCTTTTATACCTGCCAAAAAGGTATTACGTTCAATACTTATTTGCATATCACAGAAATCGCATGCGACTCGCATACCAATCGCGGGTTGAGTTGAGTTGGTTGGTCGATGCGAGACGAATTGTCACGATCGCCATAGAGTCCACTCGTTTCTTACAGACAGGGACTATAGCGTGGACTCGACGAGGATCGAACCAAGGTCCTATAGCGTGCGAAGAGCGCGCACTACCACTGGGCCACAAGTCCGGCTAGTGCTTTGAGGATGGCGCTATTATCTCCTTTCTGACGCGTTTCATGACGTAACAGTGTTCAACATTGCGAACAAACAAATGAGCGTTGTACATGTTCTATTCTTAGCATTCATGTGCGCAAGGAAGGTGTCTTTTCATACTAAATCGATGTTGCTCTACAACTTCACAATTGACTATTTTCCCGTATCTCATATAGTTTTAGAGATTGGCACGCTAACTCCTGACTTTGTTGCTAGGAGGCGCTGTAAGCAGTCTCATCGAATAGCGCATAGCCACTTTACTATACCTAGACACCATTTTTATGGCTATAGCTGTCAGTGTTTGAAAGTTAAGGGGCTGAGAAAGGACTTCACTGGGCACCCTGTATATATATATATACATCTGTAAGCTAAGTAAAAAGGTGGTTGAAATAGACTTACTGATATGGCATCTTTGGTTTAAACCAGTTGAAATTAATCTGATGAAGAAATGGTTTGGCAATTCATTGCTTCGAGTGTTGGTGTTAGACTAATATTTTATTATGAAGTTGATATGAATGAAATTAAAACCTTTGAAAAAAAATAGTATTGATCAGATTTTTTTAGAGTAGAGCTGATTTAAAATGAAGGCCATTAAATCCTGGCAGGAGAAACGTGCATTATTTTAAGAAGAAAGTATTCTCAAAAGGGTATTTTGATTTGAGCAGTATAGGTGCAGGAAAGAATTTTTTCAGTCGAAGTTTTCAGAAGCTCAGATTTGGCTGTAAATACATCAGAAGCAGAAATTAACACTTATGCCACCTGATGACCAAATCATTCCTTACCAAATATTAAAAATTACATACAAAACATTTCCCATCAGGAGCTGTATGCGGTACAAGAGGAATTTTTCAAATCGGAGGTTTAGAAGCAGAAATATTGGGAAAAGCGCAATTTCCCTTAACGCCCCCTAGCGAAAAGGCTATGAGTTACTTGAAAATTTTGAAATTATCTGAAAAAACATTTCGCACCGGAAACACAATAAAAAAAAAAAAAAAATTTCAAATCGGACTCTTAGAAGTAAAGATATTGACAAAAATAAGATATACATCTATGCTTCCTGGTAGAGAAGAGAAACCATGCATTATTTTAAATAGAAAAGGTTTATCGACGCGAGTAGTATCGGTCTACAAACGAGTTTTTTATAATCAAGATTTTAGAAGCTCAAATTTGAATACATCAAAAATGGAAGTTAAGGCTTAGGCCCCCTGTTGGCCAAACCATTTTTTACAAAAAATTAGAAATTATATTCAAAAGATTTCCCATCAGGAGTTGTTTCCAGTGCGGAAAGAATTTTTCAAATCGAAGTTTTAGAAGTAGAGATATCGGGAAAACACAATTTACTTGTACGCCCCCGTGCGGAAAATCTATGTGTAACTTGAAAAAGTTACTATACCTAAAATACTCTTCAACATATATGGAATAAAATGTATTTTGAATCGATATCATCTGCATGGAAAATCTCATTTCCTGTTCCAGGGCGTTTTCAAGTTTTCTGAGTGATTGATATTACATGAGAATAGTCAAAATACAGTCAATTCAGAGATGTCTGATTGCTGTGTTAATTATCATGATGTATTTTCCACGTATTATGAGAAGAATATTTCTTCCACACTATAATATAAGCATCGTCGGCACTGGTAGCAGTGGTGTCAGGCCCGATCAACTTTGGATAGTGTCCAGTGATGTAGTGTTGTCTTCAGTGACGAGTCATGGCTTGCACTTGGCACTGAAGACCAGTGCAAACGTGTCAGGTGATGAGCCGGTCTGTGCATGGATCCTGCCTTTAACATGGAACACCACAGAGCTCGCACACCCGGAGTGACTGTCTGGGGAGCCATTTCCTGTGATAGCCACACAGACTCTCTTGGTAGTCCTCTGTACTATGCTCATGGCTCAATGGTACATCAGTGGCATTCTGTGACCTATTGTCTTGCCATTCCTCTTGCAGCATCACCGAGCAATTGTTCAACAGGATAATGCCCAGCCACACACGGCACGGCTCTCCCAGGCCTGCCTCCATAATGTCTACACTCTTCCATGGCCAGCCTGATCAATCAAAGATGTTTGGGACATGATGGGATGCCACCTACGCCCATCCTGGAATGTCGGCGAACTGGCCTGCAATTTGAACACCATCTGGCATTCTATACCTCAGGACAGTTCTGAGCCAGAGGTGGCTCTACAACATACTGACTTGTTCCACTCATGTAATTGTTTTATCAAAATAAATGGTCCCGATTTCTATGGAATTGCAAACATTTCCTTTCCTATACATATACATTGCCTATACCAATTTTCATCTCGATTGGATGATTCCTTCTGGGTGCTTCGTTTTTTGTTTTGTTTTTGGCAAAAAATGTGTATACAATAGAACTCACATATAAGAAGGACCTTGAGACCAGCAGAGAATCTTGCTAAATCCATTTTAGGGTGAAAAATTCCACCATGCAAAAAATATGCATAAGCAGGCATCATGTGGAAACATTAAAAAAAAAAAAGATATGTCCAAGATATAGCTCCTTGGATTGGGTGGTAGAGAGGTCTCTTGTACCACTCACACTAAGCATTTGATGTACATCCTCTTCATTCATTTCCTGTCAACATTCTTCTGCTAGCACATCTAGTTTCCATATGCTGTTGCAGTTTCATCCTGTATGCTATCATTTATATTCCTCCATTCCAGAATAGTGCAAAGCAGATTTTCTTTGCCTTGTTAAATATGGAATTTCATTAAATTTGGTTACTTCTCTTATTAAGTGATCATCTTAGCTTTTCTGTATCTCGTTAAATCCAGGTATTTCATTAAATTTTGTTCATTAGAAATTATCAAATTGGCTTTGAATAAACGCTATGCCAAACAAATGTTCCTGTTTTGCTCGTTGAATCCAGAATTGTCGTGTTGAGGCCAACAGTTTTGAGTGATTGTCCCCCATGCTTTGTCAGTTCTCATACCAAAGATAAGACAGAGTAGAAGTTGGAGCCATTTGAATTATAGCTGAGGTCAGTGCTAGTGTTTGGGATTCAGGGAATGAATACATCCTTTCCTCCTGCACTGTAGGTCATGGCAGTGGCCTCAAGAACATGTGGCATTAAAATTTCAATAGCCAATCGTGTTTATCTTGCAAAATAGTCATACAAAAGTGGATTGCATCACAGATATCTGGTATAGTGTCTGCTTACTTGTGTTTTAAGTTCTGGGCAATCGAGAAAGAATGTTATTAAAATTGAATTAATCTTTTCTTGGTGTCAGAATGACTATTTGTTATTGCCAGTTGTGGTTGTGAAAGTAATAAACAACATTTGGGAATACTTCTTTGTGTATGTAACTGTATTTCCATTATCATTTGTTGATTGAAATAATCCTATTTTCACTTTCAGTTGTCCATTTCCAATTCAACTTTGTCTCACTGTGTGATTAATCACCCATTAAATGCACTCATATGCTAATGGTTAAACTAAGTCCGGGTACTGGCCCCCGGTAATAAATAAGGGCATCTTCCTCCCCCTTTCTACTTCGCTTCCGTGTCACTTTCCTATCGGGCACTCTAGCCCAAATCTCCTAGCTTCCTATTTCTAAGGGTTGTTTAAGACCTGGGGTCAGACACTCCCTTCCTAAAATCTTCTGCATATGATTGATTGATTGGTTAAACTAAGTCACTGATATTATGTCATCCATGTGACAGACTCCTCAGAAAATTATAAAATACAATAAGCCTAGAGAAGAAGACAAGCCTGCCCCTCCCAGTTTTTATGTGAATGTACATTTTCAAGCAAGTGAAGTCTAGAGAGTCTTTGTAGACACCCTTCTTCCTTGTAGCAGCAAATCTTCCATCTTGATAGCACGAAGAATGATTTGTTGTGATAGCATTTTCCAGAAATCTGCTGTTGATGTAGGAACATTAAGCAAGATTTAACTTCCATAGCATGTAGAAGTCACGTATGATAATTATTTTTGATGTAGAAATTCAGTAATTAACTACCATCAATGTGGTCCACTCCTCGGGGAACTGGTAATGGCACATTGGGTGGCTCATCATCAGTATTACAATAAGAGAGAGAGAGAGAGTTTATGAAGTCAATTTCCTGATCATGACATATGATAGAATTTCCCTCTGAGAAACCAGACCATCTTTCTGTCGACAGAGGTGGGTTCCACACAACTTCATCTCTAAGCAAAAAGTGGAGGGAATCAGTATGTGGAAATCTATGATATTTCATGCTCCTAAAGATAATTTTACTCATTTTATACTGCATTTACATAGAGAAAGAGGAGTTGCCCCATCAGCCAAAACTTTCTTAATCATTCTCTCCTACAATTTTTCAGGTGATTTTCAGGTGGAAGGGGTATAGGCATCTGTACAGAAAGTTATATTCTCATGAAAGAAATACAGGATTACGCCATATAATACAAATTTTGAAGATGACAATCCGATTTTTGGCGTAAATGTGACAAGGATGGCAAGTCAGATAATATCCGAAAACTTGAAAATTTTCATCGTCCTGGAGCGGGACTCGAACCCGCGTCTCCCAGAAAACGCCGGGTATGCTAACCACTACACCACCCAGAACGACCAAGTTTCAAGTTTCCGATCAATTTGAATATAACCATCACAGGATTCGCTAGTGGAAGCAACCGGCATTCATGTTTAGCGAATCTGGAGGTTAAGAATCTTATGCCGTGTTTGCCCGGAGAAGCAGATAAATCATAAAAGAAATACGGGATTACGCCATATACGCCTGTGATGGTTATATTCAAATTGATCAGAAACTTGAAACTTGGTCGTTCTGGGTGGTGTAGTGGTTAGCATACCCGGGCGTTTTCTGGGAGACGCGGGTTCGAGTCCCGCTCCAGGACGATGAAAATTTTCAAGTTTTCGGATATTATCTGACTTACCATCCTTGTCACATTTACGCTAAAAATTGGATTGTCATCTTCAAAATTTGTATTATATTCTTACTTGTTTTCGTCTTTATTACCCCAGTCTGCTGCACCAGCTTTGTGATGCTGCTAAGTAAAAGAGACAGTGTATTTTTCTCGCGTGACACTGTAGCTCCCATGTATGCTCCTTGTAGATGTATGACTGTATAGCTCCATCAACACTCACTGTTGATTTAGCTATACAGTGGATCTGCCATTCTCTTTCCCATGTCAATGAAAAAAGCACCTCATAGGTCAGAAATTTGCAGCAGTTGAGTATTTCATGGAGATGGTTAAATGTTTTGTAAATGTTAAAACAACATGCATTTCGAAAGGAATCCTTGATTACCTGTGGAACACTTTTAGCAGAAATGCAATCCCACTGGGGTTTGAATATGTAGATCTCTTTCTTGGGGTGGGGGAGGGGTGGCAAGGACTTCTAAAACTACCTCTTGCATAATTAAACAGCACAACAGGTAAACTGAAAGCTGAAAATTTTTAAATGTAGGTCTTGTTAAGAACCCATCAAATGCTTTCTGTAAGTCTTTACCTGACCTATGAATATCACAGATGATAGATCTAATTTTATTATCAAATAATGTTTGTTTTTTTCCCCATAACTTTTGGGTTTAGTACTTTATTTTTCAGTAAGAACCTTGGGTCTGAATTTTTGTAATTTTTATTTGCAGCTTGTAGGTATGATATTTGTTCGAAGGAATCTTGGGTGTATTTTTGAGAAAGCACATCTAGAAATGTTAGATGATAGTATGCCAGACTCAATAAACATCAAGCCTGAGAAAGAACAGCTAATCAGTGATGAAGGAAATGATGTAAGTGATGTTTTTCTTTGCTATAATGAGTTGAATTGCAGTAGGACTCAAACAGTAGCATGAATAACCTAATGACCCTTGTGTGACCAAGAGCAATTTTATAGTTTCGGAATATATCTCCTTGTTCTTGGTAGTTGGATATGTATTTTTTTCTCTTTGTAAAGCAGTGTTTTGAACATAAATTTTGAAAAGCAGAATTTTTTTTTCTTTTTTGGCGAGAATTATTTGTATCAATTAAGTTATTCTGTTTTTTTTTACTGTTTTGTTTGTCATTCCATTCTCCACCATTGCCATTATTTCTCTTAAAATTTGATTTATTGTATAGTTTTTCCAATTATCAAATAACTTTTGAATCTTATCCCATGGCTTGTTATACACTGAATGTCTTTTCAAAACTGTTTGAGCTCTTTATCTTTTAGTTTCACATTTTTTTTATTAAGTCTTTCTTATCCCAAGGCGAGTTGTTGATTTTCAAAAATTTTGTGATAATTTTGAAGTGTCTGCAAGTAATTAAGAATTGTAATTGTATTTCATTGTTTTTGATTCTAATTCTTTTATTTTTTAGACTCATTAATACAGTATCTTACAGCTCATGGTAATCAAGTAATTTTCCATTGTCTGTAATGGATGATATTCTAACCATCCCTAAATTCCTTTTTTAGCATATGTTTACTCAGAAAAAAATAATAATTAAAAGTAAAGCAAAAATAGGGGGGTAACAATATTATGGAAACTTAGAAGTTAAATACTTTTTAAAATTGGAGTCTCAGTCAACATAAAAAATAATAGTTACTGAAATATTTGTTTTAGATTTCTTTGTCAGCTGTGGAAAGAACAAAATATCATGAGGTGTTAACACACGTGGGAAACAGATGTTTCAAGATTTTTAAATGGATTTGTTAATAACGAATTTAATGAGGTAAGTCTGTATTACAAGCATCAGGGAAAAGGAAAATTTCTGTACTTTCTCGATACCTGAGAGATTCCCTATTAATAGAGTAGTGTATTTTGTGTTTTTCCAGTTGGGTACACAGAAATATCACTGATGGTTAATAACGAAAGAGAGTAGATGGGCTACCTTTCTTAACATTAGACATATGTTCAACCAGACACCAATTAATACTACAGTAATTGCTACCGATGTAGTGGGGAACTCCTGCTGAGGTGATGACTGAAATGGAACAAACACCAGGCAAGTTGAAGAGTTTGTTTGTATCTTTGAGTAAAACAGTGATGAGTTGTGGAGGAGGCTTAACTGCAATGTTGTAACCAAAGGATTCGAAGATTGAGAAAAGTTTTTTGGGAAAGGAAAGGTTGAAAGGAATCAAACTGATGGGTGGTTGCAAGTTTCAGAAGTTGGCAAGTGATTTTTTTTTTTTTTTGTGACTCAAATTTCATAAACTAATTATCAAGAAAAGGAGAGAGAAAATTATGTGGTTTGCCAAAGTATAAAATTTAGTATATTCTCTTGTAGTGAAAGGGGCATATGACAAATCAAGTTATTCCTGTGAATGTAAGATTTTGATGGCTGCAAATTTGTAATTCTCAAAGATGTAGCAATTGAAAGGGATGTGATATTTTTAGGGTTTTATAGAGGCCTGGAGTGAAGTTTGATTTTCAGTTTATGTTAACATTCAAAAAGTTTGTTTTTATTAACTTGTTCATTGTAAGTGAACTTTATAATATATTGGATAATTTAGAAGAAATATATGACACGTAAGTGCCAATAATGCACTTTTCTGGTGTGTCCAGATTTTTACCATGTGTTAACACTTTGAGGTATTTTATTCTTTCCATTGCTGCTGAAGGTAGAAGTAGCAACTGAAACATCCCTATTTCACAATTATTTTTTATCCTTTGAACATAACTTTAGCATTGTTTTCTTTAACAATGGTTTTAAGGTGTTTATCAAACTGAAGTTAGTTTCCACTTTACTAATAGCATTTTGTTCTGCATTAAGTACATTTTCAAAACATTGTTTTGCATGTGAGGCAAAATATTCCTAACACAAATCCTTTGTAGGTAATGTCTCTCTCTGGTGCACGGCCAACACTTCTGTTGTATGGAGGTTGGTTTCAATGTCAAAAATCATAGTAAGGATAATCATACTTTCACACATGTACATTTCAGATATTTTGAGCAGCTCATCATTTCTGTGAAACTACCTAGAAATAAACTACTTTCACTCACCAATAAATTTCATCTTGCAATCCTTTTTACCTATGAGCCCTTAAACCCATTCACGGATTTTTTTTCCCTGAGCTCATTCTCTTGGTGTAACTTTGTACCAGTGAGATTGATCTTACCTTTTGTAGTTACATCACTCACTTGAAAACCATGATTTTTGTTTGTCACCACATGTATGGTCAATTTTTAAATTCTGTGCACACTTCATTTTTAACAGCCATCTCTGTATTAATGAATTCATGGCAAACTCTAATGACAAAGTATAATAAAATTTATCTTGAGTTTTGCAAGGATTATTATGAGGAAATTTTTTGTTGTCAATTTTTTGGGGTTGGACACCAACCTATCTTCAGGACTAACTCAAGAGAGCAGGTATAGCCACTTGTGTAGTGATACCCAGCCTCACCATTCATTAATTGTGGCTCCACTTCTTCTTTCAATATGTGCACTTTCTTCCAACTTCCTTTTCATGAAGTGCTGTTGATGTTATAGAATTTTTATGGAGTCCCAGTTCATGGAGCTTTGTATGTGCCTATGAAGTCCTATTTTGCTGATAATATTTCTTATAGCAGCTTCATGGTCTGCCACATTTATTCTAAACTGTCTCCCAGTTTCTCCTACATAGGTATTCCCATAATTGCAAATTATTCACATATGTAAGAGAAGTGACTTCCGATCTTGGGTAAGATATGGATACTGTTGTTTACTAATGGCCATAAATTAGGTATAAGTGACTTCTAAATTTAGATGCTTTTGAGGATTACCCTGTGAAAGTTTGAACATTTGGTTCATTGCAGCTCTTATCTGGTTTAAACCCATTCTATACATACATTGGTGGAAAGTGAAAAATGAACACCAAGAAGGAGACTTCTGATACCAACGAAATTTATACAGCATAATAATGGAATACAGAGGATAATGTGATGAAAACATTATGGGAAAATACAGCTGTATTTGCTGGTAAACTGAAAAATAACATTTCCATGTAACATGGTTAGTACGAGGTTGAACCGCCATGAACTGCGTCACACTGTGCAATTCTGGCATGGAGTCTGTCGTACAGATGTTGGATGTAAGTTTGGGGTATTGAGTTCCAAGCATCCTCAACCTGGACGCGTAAATCGGGGATGGTCATGGCTGGCCGTGGAGACCGGATAAGTCGTTGTCCCATAAAATCCCACACTTGCTCAATGGAGGACAAATCCGGTGAACGTGCAGGCCATGAAAGTTGTCTCACACTCTGAAGTGCATGGCGCGTTGCACGTGCCGTGTGTGGACGTGCGTTATCTTGCTGGAAAACACCATGATGGACTGACCTTACAAATGGCACAACAACGGGCTGAATGATGTTGTTGATGTAGGAGGTGCTTTTTAACGTACCCGGTACAAACACTAGTTGTGTAAGGGAGTGATAGCTGATCGCTCCCCGCACCAGGAGACCAGGTGTAGGCCCTGCGTGTCGCTGGCGGATGCAAGAAGGGTGGAGACGCTCCCCTGTGCATCTGCGAACACGCATACGGCCATCGGAGGCTCCTGAGCAGGATCTGCTTTCATCGCTGAACACGACAGATCGCCATTGCGTTCTCCAGCGCAGACGTTGGCGGCACCACTGCAGCCATTCCTTACGGTGGGCTGGAGTCAGAGGTACACATGCCAGAGGCACACGTGCACATAGTCCTGCATCCAGTAGACGGTTGCGGATTGTTCGCACAGTCACCTCAGGTGCAACGGCAGCTCGGATTTACGTCGCAATGGATGTTCTGCTTGACAACGCCGCTCTTCTTATGCATCGATCGGTCCGCTCATCAGTCAGTCTGTGACTCCCGGTTTCACGTCTTCTCGTGTGGGAATGTTCCTCAGACCATCTACGCCACCATCGTACCACCACCGATACTTCCCGTCCAATTCGCTCCGCAATACGATGATACGACCACCCGGCCTCGCGGAGTCCCACTAGACGACCTCGCTCAAAGTCTGATAACTGCTGAAATCGTACACATCTCCCATGTCCAGGCATTGCAGCTTCTTCAGGGTCTTCGCATGTGTCCGTACGCTGACGACTGATTACATTCACTTCGCTGTACTCCTTAATTACCACCGACGATAATTTGCATATTATGCCGTGCTGTAGCGTAAGCGTTCATCGGTTGGTCCCGAAATTAACATCACACCTACGTAAACTCGACCCCATTAACATATGTAAATTTCATGATCGTTCGCCAATTCCTTCTTGGTGTTCTTTTTTCTCTTAATGTCAAACCACTTATTTTGTCACCAGTGATCTTTCCAGACACTTT
This sequence comes from Macrothele yani, assembly GCA_039090855.1. Lineage (NCBI taxonomy): Eukaryota > Metazoa > Arthropoda > Arachnida > Araneae > Macrothelidae > Macrothele > Macrothele yani. Next base: position 106,865,254 of record CM077007.1, read on the forward strand.
TCCTAAGATACTCGGTGCACTGATTCTGTAATAATTCTTGCATTGTGTACAAAGTTTGCTGACTGTGCCATAATCTTTTGGGATTGGAGAGATGCTGCCAGAAAGGAATAGTAACAGTTTCTTTCTAGTCAACTGGAACAGCTTCTCATTCTTAGTATGTGGAAAATTTCAACTGACCCAGTCAATGGCAGTATGATGACCATATTACTGAATGTCATTTTAGGGTGTAAGTTTTGTGTATTAGGGCACCATAATAAACTTTTCATCCTTCAGCAAAAATGGCTGTGACAGTTCTGTTATGAAACTTATATATAGATGCCAACTTTTATGGAATCTCCGTAATTATTATGGATTTCCCCCAGTTTTAAGAATGACTAACGAAAAATTATGGATAATCAGATTTTCACTGTCATTGAGAATATTTTACTGGTTTTGTAATTAATCAATGTAAAAGCCTCTGAGCAAACTTCGTGGTGCATCTCTTTGTTTCTTTTTTATTTTAGGAGGAGGAAGATTTTGTTTTGCTTGTTTGAAAGCTAAGTGGAAAGAAAGCACGGCTCTGGGCCGGGATTACATAGGCCCGAAGCCTCTTTTTGTTCCTCCCTTCTTCCCACAGCTCTTTGTCCCCCCCCCCCGAGTAGGAATGTGTTTTGCTTGTTTGAAAGCTAAGTTGAAAGAATGCATGGTGCTGAGCCGGGATTATGTCGGCCCATTATCATTTGGGGCTTCCTCGAGATCAATGCACAAACTTAGCAGAAATCTCAAAACTGAAGAGGTTGTTTTCCATTTGAGGATGGAATTCTATCTTCCAGAAATAGAAGTTAAATGGAGTGAAGATTTCTCCCATAATTGTAATATTTTCTCGTGATGTTCCTTCTGCCCAGTATTTTTCTTAAATATCCTTTTATTCCATAAATACTTATATTTTGGCTTAAAAATAGAGGAAAGAGTTTCCAAAAATGAAAGACGGTCGAAACAAAGATTTCTCCCGTAATCATAATTTTTTCTTCGTGCGATGTTCTCACTATCCTGTGTTGTTGTTAAATGTTACGTGTGCTTATATTTTGAAGAAATTTCCACTGAGAGGTGAATTTCTGTGGCATGCAGAAGTTGCTGACGTAGGAATTGGGAAAAAAGCTTCCTTTTCTTCAGTAATGTACTTGACAAATATTTTTCCAGCTGCTGTTTGTTAGTGATAGTAATCTGGATAAGTTGAAATTGCATTTGCTTTATATCAAGTTGATGAATTGGAAGAAGGTGTTTGAATAATCCTACAATTGATACTGCATGGTCAGACATATTGAAAGCAACTGGTGCAATTGGTGCCAAAAAGTATGAAGTTTTATGCTATTCTTGTCATGCCACTCAGTAATGCAACTGCAGAAAGAATTTTTAGCATTGTCTGTAGTCAGAGTTTAGGCCAAACCTAGTCACCAAAACTTTAGAGGTGCTGTGTTAGCCTTTTAAAAGTGAAGACGGCATTATTTTCAGAAGGTTTGCCATTACGTCACATCTTCAAAAAGAATTGGTTGATGCAAAACATGTCACAGTAGCAGCATTTTACAGGCAACCAACTAGTTTAGAGAAGTTTGGCTTAAAGGCTTGTGAATATGAAAAGGATTTTGGTATAAAATGTGTAAATATGTTCATGGGAAAAGTTGCCATTTATAAACTGTCAGTGTACAGGGACATATTTTTTTTATTAGTATTGAAGCGAAAGAAAGCATTTGTAAGGCAAAGCAAAACTGAAGCTCCAAGCGAAGATAACAGGTAAACCTAATTATTATTTTTCAGTTTCTATCCCATCGTACTGGTAACAGTACATATAGAGAAAAGAAGGTTGTGTGAAGTTGATTTTTCTCTTTATAAGTATACTTTAATTTCTGACCACACCTATAATTTTGAAGAAATTTACATGGTAGTAAAGGATTTTTTTTTAAATTCATTCTCATAATTGTGCTGTTGAAAGGAGAAATTTATATGATAGTACAGGATTTGTTAAAATACACAGTCATAATATTCCTAGATTTATTAATTTAAAACTTCTGTATTAATGTAATTTCTGTTTATCAGTACTAATCAAATTGTTGAATTTAGAAACAAAGAAAAAATCATTAAAGCAGGACTATAATGAAATATTTTATTATACTGTCCTGTAATTCATGTGGAAGTAAACTACTATGATATACACGTATTACAAGTTACTCAGTAGTTCTGTAATAGTATTCTTATTTTTATTAACTTTGGAAAAAGTGGCATGTTACATTACTGAAAATTTCCCTATTGATTACTGATCAGTTCTGCTAGAGGTTGGCATCTCTGTATAATGGTTTACTGAAAAAGCCAGGATACTTAAATTTAGGTTGATGTATACATTATGTTATCAAAAGTATTTGGACACCACAATGTTTTGGGACAAATAGCTTTATTATTGCAATTAGTAGTTAGTCGGTCCACCTTTTACTTGTATGATAGTGGCAACACATCAAGGCATACTATCACCCAAAAAATACTTTTGATAATATAATGTATTATTTGTGCCAACTTTAAAGAGTGGGGAAAGCAATGAAAATCATATTTTGCTGTATATATAGCAAAGTAATATAAAATTTTCACTCATGTTCTACCTACTCCTTGAAAATTGTAGTGTACCTATGACCTGATGACCACCCTACAGTGTAGTTCTTTCACACGTAGATGACTGTTTTCAGAGGAAAGAATTTACTTTGAACATTCAAATAACAAAAATATTTATGAAAACCTTCAAAAAACAGAAATTCTGAAAGAGAATTTAATGATTTCATCTCACTTGTTTTGGCAAGCAGAAAATTCTTATGTCTATGTAAAGATATTTAAATTGCTTCCTTAATAAATCTAGGTGATTGATTTGTTATTGCACTGATACAATTTTTTTTTAACCTCAGGATGACATGTCCCATCGCTCCTCTAGTGTTGGCATTACCATGTGCAATGGCAACATCTTGAAAGTTCCTGTTAGTCCTGATAAAAAAGATAAAAGTCACTGTATTAACATCTCAGAAGTTTTAACAGAAAGTGGTATGTGGAAAAGCATAGAACAAGAACAAAAGACACCATCTCAGGAAAAGTTCCACTTGTCATCACCAAAGTAAGTGGAATTTTTACGTACAGTCAACTCCCGATTATCCGCAATGCAACTTTGTGGTAATTTTTTAGTCCCTAAAATAGGTCTCTAATCATACATTGCTTACTGAAGTATGTAGCACAGAGTGAGTTGTGAAAAAGTAGCCCCATGCAATATGATGTATACAAAATGGACAGTAGATTAAATGTGTTTTGAGACATTACATTGGGAGAGTGCACTTGTGCAGGTGGCTACTCGCGTGTTGATTGGCTGCTGGTCCTTCAGAGTGGGTTCCTTTGTCATGACTCACACTGCAGTCCTGTATTGTAACGAGAATGACTCATTCAGAAAACCAATTTGCAGAACCAGGTTAACTTAGATCTAACTCCAGACCTGAATCTCCACACTCCAGTCCCAAATCAAACAAAAATGTTTTGCAATAGAAAAACAAGCAAGTAACTTATTATTTTAAAAAGATTTAAACAGGTAACTTTTCAGTGTGTGTTATGCTTGCAATAATAACTACTAGTCTAAATAAAACACATCACTATGTTATGCATGTAATTTGTAGATTAATTTATTTTTCCTGTGAAAATTTGGATTATCTGCGAAACTCATGTCGCCCACTATTGCAGAAAATCGGGAGTCGACTGTATTTGACTATGTATTTTACATAAATCTTTGGATGTATTAAAATGGTTGTGTGTATATGTACAGTCATCAGGAAAATGTTTCACTTTATACTGTATGAGAAAACAAAAATTAAATGCAGAATTCAGTGGTCTGGTTTGGGCATGGGGAAGGGGATATCTTGCTGAGAAGAAAAATGAAAATGCTCCTCATTGTTTGGTTTTATTAAAGAGGGTACATAGGCTGCAATCAACTGTTTCCTTTTGTTGAAGTGAAACATTGAATATAACTTTTTTTTTTTTTTTTTTTTTTTGCTTTTGAGCCCTGATCATATCTACACAAATGAAGATTCATTTGTGATATTCCTCCATAGCAGTGATGAACCAGACAAATGATTGGGACAGTCTTGTACAATAATAGCCAACAATTATGGCAGAAAATATTTGATGTTAGTGCTGTGTGACTAAATGTTCTACACTGAAAGGTAGCATTAGATTACATTTTTGGGAAGCATTACTAATTTTTGTAGGCATTTCCTTAACTTTTATTTAGTCAATACTTGATGCATTTTGAAAGGGTTTGTAATAATTGTACAATGGCAACATTAGAAGGATATTTGCTTTACATAGTGTAAAAAACAGGGAAAAAAATTCTTACAAAAAAAAAACGATTTTAATAAGATTCAAAATTTTAAATAGATTTCTCTGTCAGCAATATTGGAGATTATTCAATCCATACAAGTTTAACATTTTAGTGCATGTATACCAAAAATGGGAGCATGTATGATAGCTGTCCAAAATGGCCTTCATTATAGATTCCAAAAAAACTGTGGTGCACATGTTTATGGGTATCTTATTGGAACAAATGCATGTTTACACACATTTTCGTACTGTTCATGTCAAAAAATGAAAGCTTTGGAGGAGGAGGGGGGGGGTCTGTCCATCTGTGAGTTTTCATTTGTATCACTGAGCCATTCTCTGAGATTCAGAGGTTAGCTCATGAAAGTAAGATCAATCTGCCAAATCAGATGAGTAAATGGCATTATGTACACTACTTGGTTGGTAAGGTTAGTTCCACATTTGACCATTTAAATGGTGGCAGGGGTTTATTTTATTTTATTTTATTTTATTTTTCTAATGTGAATGCTATAGGATACTCACCTTTCATAATCATGCCAAGGAATCATACTTTTAATTTACATTTCCTGCACATATACCAAAAAACTAGAGTGGTAAGGATATGTTAAACTATCACTATTCCTTCTTTTAAAGCTTTATAGGCATTAATGCTATTACTTTAAATCCTATGTGCCGCCCCGGTGGCGCAGTGGTCTAAGCGATGGCTACTGACCATTCGTCCGTAATGGGTCCAGGTTCTAATCCTGGTCAGGCATGGATGTTGTATTTGTCTTATGACACTGGCTCTCTCCCTTCCCTGGAGCCAGTAATCCTAAATCAGGGATGGGTGACTGCCCACTGAGTTGCTCGCGGTGGTTGTTAAATCCCCAATCAAAATAAATAAATAAATAAATAAAATGAATCATATGTAACTCTTAAATAAATGTCTTACATAAATGAACACAAAGAGGAACATGAAAACACAAGCATGCTACTTTCACCATAAAAGTAATACTCCACATGTATAGGCACTCAATTTCAGTCAAACACTACACAATATTTACTAAACTATCTTTGAAGAACTTCTTAAAAAGTTAGTCAAAAGAAACCTGAATATTAAAAATTCCTTGTACCCATGTCAACTCTCCTCAGAAGATAGCCTCTTTCGAACGTTTTCACTCTACTCTGCGGGCACCTTCAGGAAGGCCAGAGCTCTCAACAACTTGGGTGCCTGCAGCAAAGTGAACCCCCTGAGTCGTCCCAGTGACGCAGTGGTCTAAGCAATGGCTTCTGATCATTTGTCCGAAAGGGATCAGTGTTTCAATCCTGTGAGACATGGATGTTGTGTTTGTCTTATGGCACTGGCTCTCTCCCTTCCCTGGAACCAGTTACCCTAAATTAGGGACGAGCAACTGCTTATATCCCATTGAGTTGCTCATGGTGGTCGTTAAAGCTTCAATAAAAAAAAAAAAAAAAAAAACAGTTTCCGTGGTCAGTCATTCTGATAGTCTCAATGTCAAATTCTAATGTGCTAACTATTACTAATACATTACTCCCTTTTTTTCAAGTTTAATCAGTTCATTTCATTGATTTGAAATTATATTTGGATCATTGAAATTATATACTCTATTCCTTTTTTTTTTTTTTTTCAATTAATATTGATTCTGCCATTCGTAAATGCTTTTCAGTTTTGCATCTTTTAATATTTTTTATTAGTTCAAATTTTTTAAACTTCATTTTCCATACAATATTGTATGTGCTGTCCTTGCTTCTTTCTTTTGCCAATTTTTCAAGTGTTGATTCAATCAGCTTTTTAATTTTTTTTTTTCTGTGTGCTACTTATACACTATCTACCAACAAGTAATTGGACACCTGTGATAGCAAAGGAAAACGAAGTTTATTCACCTTCAATAGTTGGTGGAGCCTCCACGAGCGGCGATTACAGCTGCGATCCTCCAGGGCATACTCTCAACCAGGCGTTGTACGACGGCTAGCGGTATTTTCTTCCACTCGGCTTGGAGAAGACAGGTCAGTTCCTTCACCGATTTCGGACGGTGGGGCACCCCTTAAGTCGACGCTCCAACTTATCCCAGAGGTGCTCGATAGGGTTAAGGTCCGGCTCTGCGCAGGCCAGTCCATTCGATTAGCCCCATTGTCACCATACCAAGCCATGGTGGACCTCGCAACATGACAGGTGGCATTGTCATCCTAAAAGTAACATGGGTCCACCCCATAAAACTGCCACTATGTAGGAAGTGCATGGTCATCCAAAATGGTGTAGTAGGTCTCAGCGTTGAGTCTACCAGGAATTGCGACCAAGGGTCCCGTGCCATACCAGGAGAAACATCCCCACAGCATAGTTCCACCACTGCCGAACTTCACAGTTTGCACAATACATTCCGGCAGGAAGCGTTCTCCAAGCAGACACTAAACCCAGACCCTGCCATCCGAACGGTAGAGGGTGAACCTTGATTCATCGCTCCAGAGAACCTGTTTCCACTGTTCAACGGTCCACTATCGACGTTCTTCGCACCACATTAGCCTAGCTGCGCTATTGGACTTGGTGATCAAAGGCTTGTGGGTGGCAGCACATCCATGATAACCAAGCAGATGGGCTTCCTTACGGATGGTATTCATCGAAAGAACACTCCCAGATGCCTGTTGAAACTCCTCGCGGATGTGGCCCATCCATTTGGTGCGGTTCTTCCGAATTTCTCTGGCCAGCACCCGTCGGTCTCTAACTCCCAGTTTTGTGGGTCTGCCGGGTCGGGGCACATTCCGACAGTCACCTCTCATCTTCCACTTGCCAATCACGTAGGCCACTGTCGATTTTGGGTACTTCAACTTGCTGGATATGTCACGTATGGATCGGCCATTTCTGTGATACCCGACGATTACACCTTTCTCGAAATCAGAGAGCTCCGAACTGCGTGGCATCTTGCATGCGACTGGTTGCATTGTTGTTTCCCACACGATATTTAACTGCGGTGGCCGTGACATGTATCAGGACCGCATATATCGTCGATTGCAGGGATGTCCAATTACTTGTTGGTAGATATTGTATAAGACATACAAGAATTTTAAACTTGAGAGAAAAAGGGAAGAAGAGAAAAAAAAAAAGAGGGAGTGTGTGAGAATAAATGTATTAATAATAGTTAGCATATTATAATTTTTTCTAATAAATAGCACCAGGATAGCAATGACTTTGAGACTACTGGAATGACCAAATGTGGTGACTAAGGGGTTCACTTTGCTACAGACAACCAAGTTGTTGAGAGCTCTGGCTTTCCTGAAGATGCCCGCAGACCGGAGCGAAAATGTTCAAAAGAGGTTCTCCTGAGGAGAGTTGATATGAGTGCTAGGAATTTTTAATATTCAGGTTTCTTTTAACTAACTTTTTAAGAAGTTTTTCGAAGGTAGTTTAGTAGTAAGTATTGTCTGATGTTTGACTGAAACTAAGTGAATGTATGTGTAGCGTGTTACTGTTAAGGTAAAAGTAACATGCTTGTGTTTGCATGTTCCTCTTTGTGTTCATTTATGTAAGAAATTTATTTAAGAGTTACATAGGATTTAAAGTAGTAGCATTAATCTCTAGAAAGCTTAGATAGAATAGTGATAGTTTGGCATATCCTCACATCACGAATTGTACCTAGTTTTTGTTATACATATACATGTAGGAAATGAAAATTAAAAGTAGGACTCCTTCACACATGATTATGAAAGGTAAGCATTCTATAGCATTCATATTAGTCTCAATTTGCATGTTGTTGTTTTTTGTTTTTTTTTTTTTTGTTCTAATGAAGAGGAAGTGCTATAAGAATTTTGTATGTGATAAATTTCAACTTCATGAGTAATAAATTTTAAAACTTCAGTTTCAGTGTTGTGAAATTTTATAAATTTAAATCTGAAAAACAAAAAGTCTACAACAATGAAAAAATCTGGCAACCACAAATTTCTGAGTTTATTGCTCTAACAATATTTTTTGCATGAAATTAATGCCAGTATTGTAATGACATATAATCCTTTAATGCATGGATAATGTTGTATGCTACTGAGAGTAATATATAGTGGACAAATATTACTTTTATTTAGCTCTAACATTTGGTAGCTTTCTTGTACCAGTAACATGACCGTACCCAGTTGTCACAGAGGAGCTAGCTGTTTCGTGGGCATGTTGGTGTGGTTGAATACCATATTTATTGGCAAGCAGTTGTGGAACCAACAACAACTGTTGCAATTCAGTTAGCTGTGGCTTATACATGAATATTCCCATCACAACCTGGACCATTGGCAACAGACTGGCAGAGGCAAATTTCATTGTGTCAACTACTATGACTCTTGTGAAATCTTGGTTGAGCAAGTGTCAAAGTGGAGCTGTCTAGTCTAGCAGGAGGAATGACATGTTGTATTCGGTGATGAGTCCCAGTTCTGCTAGTGCCAATGATGGGTTTCATTGAAGTCTGGAGATTACATGAGCTGAGGATGTATCTAGCATTACTTTGCTCGCCTGTAGAACTTCCTCATCAGGGGACATTATATGGGTGAACTAACTTGATATTTTTATTTTGGTGTCCGTCTCTTGTAAGCAGGCTGCCTTTGGTGTTCTTATGCTAGCAGGTAGCCTTTGGTATTCTTATGTCAGAAGGTTGCCTTTGGTATTCTTACGTCAGTAGGTTACCTTTGGTATACTCCCAGCAGTATACCAAAGGTATACTGAGGACTATAACAGCCCTGCACCATTTCTATTTATTATCTGTAAAGCCATCATCCACTAGGATAACACTCTTCACATATTGCTGCTATCACTAGTGCTCATCTACAAAGCATATGAATGCTTTTGCAGCGCTACAGGATTTCATTATCTTTTGCCTGCTAAACATATGTGAGACTTCATTGAGCGTGTATTGCAAGCTTTTTGTCAGTGGTACCAGAATACAGCTGCACAGTGGAACAAAGTGAGTACATTATAGTGCAAGTTTCCTCTGGAAACTTTCACATATATTTATATGGTTCTATGCAGTTATATGTTTCTGGCTGTGGCATGAACCATGGTGGGTACACAATGTGTTCAGAAGTCTTATTTCCCTATGTCGTGTTCAGTTAAGTTGTTGTTTTGAGCTGAAAATCAAATCGTGCCTTTTCCATTATGTGTCAGAACAGATTTCCAGCTGATTCCAACCATGTCTTGAGGGGCAGTGTCACTGTTGAGCATTGAGAGAGATGAAATGGGAAAATGATTGACAGTGTAACTCAACCTGTTGCATATTTTAGATGCTGAGTGATCACATGTACATCTTGTAGTGTTATGGAATCACATCTTAAATCACATTTGGAAATTTGTGTAAGGGATATTTGTAAATCAGTAGTGTGCCTGTACCCTGATTTCATTATTTAAATTTTGCTGTTCTGTTCTTTCAAAAGTCAAGGGGACAAGATATTTAATCTATTTGCATGTTATACATGGCAAAGAATGAAAAATGAACAAATTGTTACTTTGTGTGTGTAAGAGAGAGAAAAAGAGCATCCCCACGGTACTTATAAATCCATAAAATGTGCCTAATTTTTTGTAGGGTGCTGTAAAAGTCCTTAATTTTTCCCAGGAATCACCCAAAGTGTTTAAAAAATACTCATTTTTCTTTCCTAATTACTTCAATGAAAAGCAAAAGTTACAATATAGTGCATACAAATTCTGCTGCTGGTTAGCTATGTTGATCGTGATGTTGGCAGGAAGCCCGTGGGAGAGTGGGGCAGGAGGAGCTTTCCTCAGGGACTCATGGTGAACTTGATTTTGACATTGTAATTTTGACTTTGGTTTTACAATTAAGACACGAAATAATTATGTACAATATCTAAATCTAGGTCTTGTAACTTTAACTACAGTTTTATGATTTACATTATTTTTGTTGCATATGTGATTATTCTGTCACATGACAATTGATTTGACCAGCAGAACTGTCTTTTAAATTGCATAAATTATAATTTATTACATCCACAAATTTGAATTACATGCAACAATATTGCAAACAAACTTCTTCAACAGACTTTAGTTTGTATATTTAAGTCGTGTGTAAAAGTATATTTGTATTTATGTTATTTTTGCGTGTGCAATTTGTAAGGTCCTTGAAAAAAAAATGTGTAGGGTGCTTAAAAGTGCTTATATTCTTTGGTAGAAAATGGGTGGGAACCGTGTGTGTGTGTGTGTGTGTGTGTGTGTGTGTGTGTGTGTGTGTGTGTGTGTGTCAGTCAGTCAGTCAGTCAGTCAGTCAGTCAATGCTGGCTGATACTGTTTGCCTAACTATGATTTCTGTTCATTGCAGTTGTCTGAATCATTGTGCAAAGCATAACTATGTGTGTTTCTTTCTTTCTTCTACCTCTTCATCTCCTTGCAGAAAAAAGAAAAACGTAGCAGCAAAAAAGATGCAGTCAACTCTGATGAGCAGAGACGCCTTTCAACCATGGAGGAAGTAGAAGAAGAACTTCTAGTTTTGAAAGATGATGATAATCATACTTTACTGTCTCGTCCGTATAATGCCACCATTTGTGATTCAGGAGAAAGAATTTCAGGTGGAGTTCCTGGAAAGGATGTCAATGCTAATGAAACATCAGTTTGATGTTCACAGGGTAGGATTTTTCACTGTTCATCAACAGGAACTTATGATTTTATAATATTGTACTTCTCAGTAGTTATGCAGAGTGACCGCTACTGTTGCAAAGACAATCCATTTTTACTCAAATGCAATGCCAAAGTAAAGCTTTATCCTCTACAAAAGAATTCCTGCAAAATGTGGTCTATCTCTGTGGATAAGAATTTGTGATATTTCATTATTGTACTTTTTTGAGTGCATTCCCCTAATGTGTAACTTACAAAAATTAAGAAGTACATTAATTTTATAAATTTAAAAATGAAATTTGCCTTTTCATATTCTCTTGTGATGCTTAGATTTTAGCACACGAACACATATTCAATAGTGCCTTGAAGAATTTTATATGAACAATGAAATATGTGACAGTGTATTTATTACTTCATTTTGGGTGTGAAAAGTGCTCTTAACTTAATTCTTTTATCTATTAATAATGAATAAATTTTTCATGGTGAAAAGTTGTATATATATATAAAAATTCATCCCTACCACTATTATGTATTGAGTTTCAAATAATTCATTATCTTGTTCTACATACAATATTCTCTTCATCTAGGGCTCAAGTTGTTCCAATAATATTTTTATTAAAATTGTACAATATTTTTGTCCTTGTTGTCTGTCCTTCATACAAAAAAAAACGATTTTTAATTATGTAAATCACCATTGCCATCCCATTACCAGCACTTCATACAGGAAAAATAAAAGATTATGTTGTGGTCAAGTAGTCATAATTTTCCAGAATGGAAGTACATTTTTCTGTGCTTTATATAGTCTTATGATTGAAGTTCAGTTAAAAACAGATCAGATATCCATGGTGGAAGTTTTTTAGTTGTTGTACTCTTTTGTTTCCAGTATGCTTGCTTGTATGACTCCAAACATGCAGGTCATTGTACCTTGATTTATGGTTTTTATTGTTTCCATTAGAATTTGCACATTATCACTGTCAATAACTGGAGCTAAGAGCTGTATTTGAGACAAAAGTTATTTCTTCATTGTAAATTTCAGAGGAAATGTGCTTATTTTTAGCATAGTTACTTTGTTTTCTTTAAAGTTGATTAGAAATCATAGCAACTATGATTTCTATATCTGTGGTTCAATTGAAATTATGTTTCATGTGAAATGTGCACTACTAAGTCATTGGTGATTTTGTTTTTCTCCTTTGGAGTATCTTCGAATCTGGATTCTAGTGCAGTACCTCAGTAATAATAGGTTTCTCTTAATATATTATTCCATAGTGTTTGTTTTCACTAGTTTTATTTTGGAACTTGAGCTCACGACTCTTCTATTGCTATAGAAAATGTAATTTTTCTGATGTTTTAATCCAAGTTAAGTTACTCATTTATTCAGAATAAGAAGAAAGAAAGAATTACACCATTCTCCTCCATCCTGAAGGGAGGAGTAATTATTTCATACTTCTCATTTTGAATAAATACTGTGAGTACATATATCTGAGTAAAGCCAAATTAAGTAGTTTATTTGGTATATTTTTCAATACAGTTGTCTCAAAATGTTACTTGGCGTTAATGATTTTGTGTTCATTTATACCCTTTATTTTTCCACTTTTTCAAAAGCGGTAACTCATTTCATACTACTTGTTCGTGTCTTTCAAAGATGTAAAAAGGTAAAGTACTATCATCCTTGTTTTCCATACTTTCCATAAAAATTGCCAATAAAAGCCATATGCATACATTTTGCCCTATATTTAAAGATATGGAATAATTTGAGCACAAATGTTGTATTGTGTGTAATTGGGTTGGATTTATATATATATATATACAATGAAAGAGGTATAAAGGCATTTTTCTGTCCTTATTCAGAGGCAATTTTTTTATTTATGGTTGTACAATACAGCACTTGCAGAAGTAATTCAATGCTCATTCAGATTGAGTTTTATTTTATTTAATTATTTCCACTTATCTGTATTTGTTTTATGTGCATGTTCGTGTTGTGTTTCTATGGTGATGGTAATGATGTTTTTAAATACTTTTGGTAATAGTACTTAGTGTTTGTTTCATGTAACATTTATTATTTATAGCTTAGATAATTATTGTAGGTAGATAAAACAGGCATCACTGCAATCATTTACCCTTTTACTGAAATTGTTGTACTAGAACATTACTCAAATACTGTGTGCTTCTTGATGTTTTCCTCGCTGCTTGTGTCTCAGGGCATGAGCACTTTAAAAAAACAAATTAATCACACTGAAACACAAAACAAAGTTGCAACTGAGTATTTAGTGTTTCTTCTTTGTTGCAACATTACTCTCCTCCTACATTTCCCTTACATAATTATAATATTAAACACAATTTTGCATTTACTTTTGCAGGTAAGAATCCCTGCCGTTACTGCAGGGATTCTTAACTGCAAATGAGTCCTAGCTTTCTCTGGAGGGGGGGGATTTTTGCACGCATGCTAACATCTACTTTCCTGCCACTATTAATGGTTTATTTCTGAAGATATACTTGTTCTTTCTTAATTTTGGTTTTCTCAGTATTTGGTCACTTAAGTAATTTGTTTTCAGGCATTTGACAGATTAACATATGTGTTAGTATAAATTTTAACAAATTTTTTATTTTATGAATATATATTGCTTTAGCTTTTAGTATTTCATTATGAGTTTTATGTTAGGCCACTGTTTCAACATGCCTCCAATCAGGTTCAAAGCCACGGTGATGTACAAAAATATTTTTTATAATATGTTTTACTAAGACAAGTTATACAAACCCTGTGAGGACACCATAAATTAAAACATGTAAAACACAGTAATATGTGGACATTCAAAGTTAGAAACATAACTTCTGTAGCCTTTAGAGTGATATTTCACTGAAGTTCTGTTGATATTAGAAAACGTGGATTTCTTGTGAGCCACTATTCAGCTGATGGCAATTTTTTTCTAAATTGCTGTCTCTGATTATCTGTTGGCAACTAGTTATGTATGGTAAATGCTAAGGCACAAAATCTGTTGCAGTAGTTAATATCTGTTCAGGGATTGATTCTGCCTCTAAGAGGTACAGGATTGTTTGTCAGAGCTTATGACAAAAGTCTTAGTGAAGTGTATGAGTACCATGAATTGTATGGTACAGCTCCAATTTGTACATGTGTGGTAGCAGGGGCGGTTCGTCATTAGGAGCCAGAGGGCCTGGGCCCCACCTAAAAATTTCTATTTCTAGAAATAAATATTTTTTTTCTGTTCTGATTCTTATTTTCTCTATTAACTACATGGTGATAAACCTTTCCCTTCAAAAACCATTACCTAAGGGAAAAGTTTCCTTCAAAAACGAAAAACTATTCCCTGAGGAAAGAGATCACATTCAAAGTGTGAGGTTATTGGGGCCAGCTCCAACAGGCCCCAGTAACATCACTACACAAGCAAAGAGGAAACTATTTCCTCCCCGTCTCATTCAGTGTGATGACCTACATACAACACTGCCTTAACCGCGTGTGCAAGAAAAGCTGTGGGGCCAGATAGATCTGGCCCTGCGCTAATTTGATTGGCCGGGAGAGTATCCATTTCCTTAACGCCGTGGGTTCACAGAGAAGCTTACTCCCACAAAGCTCAAGAATGGTGGAAGGGTTTCAAATGTCGTAGCAAAGTTCAGTTAGTTGTTTTTTCTCTATGTGTGTCTCTCGGTGATGTGTCATGACTTTTTTGCTTGTCGAGTACAATGAATGAAGTGGATATTTTGTTAAAATCTCCGTTCTTTGCTTTAAATCTGGAAGAAAAGCTTCACTTTAAAAAACTTAGTGCTTATCACTCCAAGAATTTTTAGTTTGAGCTTCACTTAAAAAAACACAGTGCTCACCAGCCCAAGAATTTGAGTCGAAAAGCTTCTATTAAAAAAGCTCGGTGCTTATCAGCCCAAGAATTTGAGTTTCCAAGAGTATGAAGTTTACAAAGCGCTTTGCAGAACTAATTTTAGTTTTAACTAAGATGATTCTCTGTGTTAAAAATAAATAAATAAATGAGAACCTGTAAGTATATTTTGCACATTAGTACATATATGTTTTTAGGTGTCACAAGTTCTTTAAAAAAAAGGTTAAACATTTCAAATAATGCAAATGGTTGTATGGTACTCATTCTATATGAGACGAAATTCATGAAACATTCCCTCCCTGCATATATTTGGAGTTATTATTTTTTCACTACATTTTTTTATCCTGTGATTATTCTTCAGTTGAGAAATCTGAAGAAACACAAAGCACAACTAACATAAATTAATGCTCATATGTTTTAAGGCAAAAATTTTATTTAAGCAGTTTTAACATTTTTCTGTTAATAGATATGCATTCTATCCTGAGAAAAAAAAAATTTTGTGTGCAATACAATAGTTGACTCATTCCTGCCTGATTTGGGCATTTTTGTGAGTCAAGGGGGTAAACAGAGGCAGAGTAAAGGGATCTTGGGGGGGGGGGAGTCTGAATATTTGGCCTAATAATGACAGTTGTTTTTTTATATTTCGTTGTTTGACTTCAGCTACTGGCCCCACCTGTTTCAGTTGCCACAAGCCGCCACTGTGTGATAGCAATTATGAATAATCTCTTCTTTTTTTTTTTCCAAAAGTTTTGTAATGGGATTATTTTTGTTGTGCACACATTATTGATACTTTCTTTTCCAAGTGAAACAGAGAAAATAACCTATGTGGTACACAATGATGGACATGCCCTCCCCCCTCCCCAATTCCAGTGATGAAGAACTGGGTACTTTGTCCCATAACACACACACACTGAAAAAAATTATGCAAATTCCACAAGTCAATCTACTTTTTTCGATGCCCACATCGATGTGTAGCAAACGAGTACATAGCTTTTTTTACTGGTGTTGGGGATTTACAGTATAGAACACATTTGTAATTTAGAGGGGAGAGAGTGATGAATAGATAGTTTATCAGGAGATGAGTTGTTTGATAAATGATAATATTTTTTGCTTGCTATGTAACTGGGACTTTCCACTCGCGAGTAAAAGCCGTCTTTGTGCGGATAATTGAAAATAAAATAAAACTCGGCTTAGCTTAAATCAAATGAACTCATATTATGAGACATCAATTTAATAAAACCTTATGATATTTTAAAAATGGATTAAAAGACATGAGTACTTTCAGGCCATCGCATGGCCCATCTTCAGATGGAACAGCCAAATTGACAAGATCCGCATAATATATACACACACATGAATGCAGTCAAAGTCGGTTGCTGTGCATATATGCAAAGAAGGAAGACATTCCTCCCTGCACATCATCCCATGGTTACGGGTAATTCAAAGCCCCTAGGATTAGAGTTAATTAATACCTATAGGCATTGAGGAGCTCATAAGGCATATAGTCATTACAACAAACATTTTGTGAGTGAAAAATGAACATGCTCTCGGTAAGAAGCAGCGTACTACGATTTTTAGGGGTAACCAGAATTTTAATTTTTTTTTTTTTTTTCCCAGTTCGGATATAAAATCCCTTTTTTTTTTTGTTAGTTACTTTCTTAGCAAGTGCTGTGTTGGTCCCTCCTGTCTGGATATTATATTTATGTTCCTTTACCCTGCAAGACAAATTCCGTCCGGTCGATCCTATATAGACAGATCGAGTAGTTCCGAAAACATCTTTCAATGGAACACAGTAGATACGCCTTCTTTGTAAAATATCCGTCAGGGTCCTGTCCTTTCTAACAAGTGGCAGGATATTAAGCAAATGTGTTCATCATTTCATGCATTACATCTCATTTTTTTTTATCAGTTTAATGGAAGAAAAGAAGTGGGCGGTTAATGAAAAAAATTTCCTCCATCAGTGACAAGGTGGCCACGCGACCGGGAAAACACAGGGAATTTTATAATTGGTTTAAAAACTGTAGGAGAAATCGGGGGAAATATTAAATTTCTTGTAAAAACCTGGAAAAAGTTTTTACATTCTGGTGGAATTTATTGTACGGAGCGGGGGAAGGGGTGTCATAATGAAAGATCAACGAAGCTGTGGGGAGGGAAGGCAGGGGGCGGGAGTCATTTTGTGTTGTTGAGAGGGCCAATGCCGACTGCTCGTACTCTCTCTGTTTTTGGCAACCAGCCAATGGAAATGTACGTACAGCACTCGCCACATCCACCTCCGCCGAAAGAAAGGAGATGGTGAAGTCAGTCTCCCACCACCATTGTTTCAGGACTATGCATTAAAAAAAGAAATGCAGAAACTAACTTTGCAAAATCTTCACAAAACTGGCCGAAATGTTTATGAACACCATGAATTAGTAATAGGAACAGACCCTCCAAATTTCGCCGGAATCGGTTACAAACTTTTTGAAGTAGCCATGGAAATTTTTAATCATCAGTAAACAGAAATGGTATACACAGAAACTGTTAATAAAATTTTGATGGCTAATTTAAACAGTTTTTAACCGACTCAGGCAAAATTTGGAGGTCATATTCCTATTAACAGTTTATGGTGTTCATTAAAATTTCAGTCAGTTTCATAAAATATTTGCACAAGGATATGTTTTTTACCTTTTTATCCAAGTCTAGTGGAAATCCTGGCCCATCTGACAGAGATCCATCCCCTCCCCCCTCCCTCCTGCTAGATTTTTGCTGAAGAAAATTTGAAAATGCTAAAGTGTTTTTTTTTTACAGATTTTAGTTAAAAAGCTAGTCTTATTTGTCAGATTAAATACTGCTGAGCTTTCTTTATTTGTCTGGAGATAAAAAATATATTTAAAAAAGGAACATTTAAAAATGAGTTTATTTAGTAAGATTTTTTTTTCCCCGACTTCATCAGACTTCTGGGCGACTGACTTTTCTGTCGAAAATTCCGCTTCTGGATCAACATCTGTGATGTGCGGATCATATGGTGATTTTTTTCCCCCGAATGTCACGGTCTGCGGATTATACGAAGGGGGAAAAAAAATTGTGTGAATTTCACACTCCGCGAATTATACGCTGGTGTGGGTAATACGACTAAAATTATGGTACATGTTTAGCCACATAATAAAGCTATGAAACACGTAGGCATTTCCAGTGATGTGACACCACATTTGTGCCCTCCCCTTCATTCCAACCACTTGGCTTTGAGCGATTTATCATTCCCTTTTTTACCCCTTCCAGTCTACAAACAGTGACATGGTTCCAAACAGTCTGTTCTGGATTTTAATCTGCTCTTTCGCATTCTTCTCTTTCCTCTTGGACAATGCATGCAAAGCATGCTGCATTGGTTCCCCCACCCCTGTCATTCCAAAAAAAAAGTCGTGCAGTTGGAATAGAAACAGGAAACTTAGATTCAAAATGAAACATTTTTGGGTCTAGGCGAAAACAGTGGCGGGGCAGAGAGGCTGAAAAATAAATAGTTAAATTACTCACCAGCATTTTTTAATTTTTTTTTTTTTTTTGCGGTCGTCGTTTGTTGATGTTTCACTGTATGCATAAATATATATGTAAACTTAAAGAAAACACTGACTGCCCGAATTTTCCAAGTGTCTTTGGGGGGGGGGGGGGATGCCTATAAATGGTGTCAGCTTTGCTCTCAGCCACAGAAAAATACCCGGATTTGGGGTCATTCCAGATTTCGGACTTTGTACTATTTCCATACTTGAGATTACCTGCTTATTCCTAATTTTTACTTGTTTTTGATATTAAGATAGTATTTCTGTAAACTGCATTTGTATATAGACTATTTTCCCTGGTAGAGCATGCTCTGAGGATCGCACACTGAAGTTGGTTTCATGCGATCAGCAAGGAATAGCTGCCCAGAGCATGACCAGAACTCAGTGATGTCACAGGAAGGCTTCTGTCTCACAGGCCATCAATTCAGCTAATCGAAGAAGGTGGTCTTTCCAGCCCCATGCCCACCACACTGCATCATAGGCATTACCCCCCCCCCCCTCCCCAACCCTACCGCCCTCCCACTCTCCTCACAGCCTTGCTTTGTTCACAGTGCAACTGATTGGCAACCTCCCAGCTTCTCCATGTCACATCATCTCTGCAACCATGCTGTTGTGTGGTTCAGCTTACACACTTTCATTAAAGTTTTGGTTTCGGAAAGTTTAAGAAGCACAAGGTTTATTTGGTGCCATTGTGTGATTTATCGTGGGACAAAATCAGTGAAAACTCAAAAGTTCCCAGCATCTTATACGTTAGTGACACAGGTTTGATTCTGCTGTTGTGGGAACTTGCATTTTTCATTTTTGCATATTATTCAGCCTAGTGAGTTCAGCCATGAGCTGCTCAAAGTACAGTAAGAGCGTATTTAATATCGCTTGGACAGATCATAATGCATATGCGCAATATGCAGACTGGACTGAAGAAGTTCCGAAGAACCCATATTCTGCGAGATGCTGTTTTTGTCAGAAATTTTTCAGTTTGAGCAATATGGGTAAGCAGACCGTCACAAGTCATGAACTGAGTGCTAAGCATCAGAAAAACATAAAAGCTTGGTCACATCAGCCTTTCCTTGTAAATTTATTATGTTCGGTAAATTCCACAGCAACAAAGGAAAAGCCTGTCACTTTAACCTGCACAAGTTCTTTAGCCTCGAAGATTTCGGATGTTTGGGGGAAGGGGAGGGAATATGCCTAACATTATGAATTTTGTTTCACATGAATCTACTCTAAAAGCAGAGATATTGTGGGCAATGAAACTTGTAGTTCCTCATTTGTCCTTCCGTAGTTTTAATGATGTTGCAGAAATTTTTACCCATATGATCAGTGACAGTGAAATAGCAAAGAAGCGCACATTAGGAAGAACAAAAATGGCATATTTGATAACATTTGTATTAGCACCTTTCTTTCATCATTCACTACAAAAATCATTAGGTACCAGTAAATTCGTAGTTTGCTTTGACGAAGCCTTGAATCGGATATCCCAAAGAGGCCAAATGGATATTATTATCAGATATTGGTGTAATTCTACAAATTGTGTTTCAACCCGTTATTGGAATTCTGTGTTCTTGGGTCATGCTACTGCTGCAGATCTCGTCGACAAATTTAAAGAAGGTGTAGCAGATCTAAACTTAAATATGCTGTTACAAATTTCCATGGATGGCCCAAATGTGAATAAGAAATTTTTGAGGCACATAAAAGAATTATTATTAGCTGCAGATGGTTGTGACTTACTGGATTTAGGCACCTGTGGTCCTCATGTTGTACATGGTGCTTTTCAGCATAGGCACAATGGCAAAAAATGTGGATTAAATGTCATCTTTCGAGCAGTGTATCGGTTATTTAAAGACAGTCCAGCTAGACGGGCAGATTATCGTAGTATCACGGGAAGTTCCTTATATCCTTTAAAATTTTGCATGATTAGGTGGGTAGAAAACACAGCAGTGTCCAACAGGGCCATTGAAGTATTTCTTTATGTGAAAAAATATATTGAGAATGATCAGTGTTTGCCAGACACATTCACCTGTGAAAGTGTGAGAAAAACTTGTGAAGATAAACTGATTTTAGCAAAGTTTGCTTTTTTTTCATTTGTGGCATGTATGTTTCAGCCATTTCTTAAGAAGTTCCAGACTTCAAAACCAATGGCACCTTTTTTATATGATGCTTTCCGTGACCTTATCCATCAATTAATGGCCACTTTTGTGAAAAGCGAAGTGTTGGAGGGTACAAATACCCTACCAAAGCTGCTTGAAATAGATGTTGATGATGAAACCAAGTGTAAGAGCCTGAAAGAAATTAACATAAGTGTTGCTTCTGCCATATATTTAAATTGAAGTGGTGTTTCTGAATTGCAGAAGAAAGAATTTCGATATTGATGTTTCATTTTTTTTAAAGAAAACTGCTAGCAAAATAATTGATCCAAGTTGCGTTAATTTTCTACTCTTAGATCAATTTCATGTTTAAACCCAAAGCTTTTGCAAAGTAATTTTACGTTGTGTGAAAAAAGGATGTCTACATTGTTACAAGTTTTACTTGAAAAGAAAATTATAACGCATAGTTCTGCAGATAAAGCAAAACTGCAGTTTAACACCTTAGGCCAACGAGTGAAAGGTGAATTTAAATGAATTTTTGAAACATACTCAGAAAATGATTCTCGTTTAGACAATTTTTATAAGGAGCTACTTCTTGATAATGATTATTTTACTGACTTGTCGAATATTGTGCGAACAATTTTGGTACTGTCCCATGGTAATGCACCAGTGGAAAGTGGATTTTCTATAAATAAAGACATGCTGGTAGAAAGCCTTCATGAAGATTCCCTTATCGTGCTGTGAGCTGTGTATGATTCGGTAAAGGCACATGGGGGGATACTAGCATTACCCTTTGGAAATGAGTTGCTTTGTTATGCCAAAACATCCTGCTCCCGATATCAACAGGCATTAGAAGAAAACAGAAAACTGACCAACTGAAAATGAAAAAGGAAGATTTCTGATCAAATTAAAGTCTTGCAAAATAAAAGAAGTAAACTTATACTGTTAGATAGCCTGGAGACAAGGAAAATTGATGCTGAAATTGCAGAATTATCAAAGTTGAAATAGCAGTTTGTGGGATCCACTGGAAATGGTAATTATGCAAGTTTGTTTGAAAATTTCTGAAATATTGTTAATGAAAATATCATAAATAAATATAATGCACATAATACTTGGCTTTACAAAAAAAAACTAGTTTACTTTTACTTTAAAAAGTACCTAGATTATTTATTCATAACTGAATAATTCTTTCATATCATAGGTTATGAGCACAAATAAACAGTGCATGCTATTTCTTTTGATAATGTGCTCAGATAATTGAGATGTGTGTGAAATAGGGATTCAGCACAACTTCCTCAGTAATATAAATCCCTGGTACCTTTGAAAATAATATCAAAAAGTGAAACAGCATAGTTGGGGAGGGACATAAAATCAGATTACTAAATAACCAATTAAAAACTTGTGGAATAGAGAAGACAGAAGGTGCTGCATTTCATTATTCATGTGTGAAATAAGTCACTGAACAGCTATATCTATCTATCTATTGGTTGATGTGTGTGCGTGCGTGCGTGTGCGTGCGTGCGTGCGTGTGTGTGTGGTTAGCTCCATTTACATTTAATCACAGTTTTTTATTCTGGAAAAATGCAAAAATTCACCTGGAAAACTCAGGGAATTTTTGAAGCTAAAGTGAGTGGCCACCCTGAGTGATAACTTCCTAAAGTTTCCAAAAATGAAATAAAATTAATCAAAAATTGGTACTTGTCTTTTAATTGGGTTGGCATAAATGTAGCTCATAAACTTTTAAGAATTCATTTTGTGTAGAGTTTTTGGCCTACTGAAAACAAATCTGGCTAACGATATTTTAATTTGGCTACAATCTTGACTAACTCGTTGATTTTTGTAGTACAACCCCCAGTGTAGCATCTCCAAATAAAAAAATATAATAATAAAACATTTCATGGTAATTGACAACTGTATTGTAAATTGTGACATGTTCTTCTAGATTTAACTTTCTTCTTGAGTTTTCTTTCATTTATAAGTTGTGTTATTTCTTGGTTATGTTCTGAACCTCCCATGTCCTCATTACATTTCATAACACTGACAGCTGGCTGAAAGATCACAATATGGAAGTGATAAAAGTGACTGCAACAAGAGTTCAGGGGATATTTTTGGTGGATTGTTGGCTGTTCTGAAATACGCTATATTAATAAACATTGCGAGCTATAGTTTTCAAGATGTACTACCTTTTATCATTATTCATATTCATCGCATATTCTATTATTGTGTAGGTTATGTTTGATTAACTAAATCACTAATTCAACAACTAGCTTCAATGTCAATTTTTGTGGAGAGGTGCATGTTGCAAAGAATAGGTGTTAAGTGTTGTTCATTAGTTTCATTCATTTGACCCTAACATTAGGTTTTCATATGTTTTAAGCACTGAGTAAGGTTAATACACAGACATTCATTACCTTAAACCTTACAGAATATGTGATAAAAATATCATACTGAAAAGATATACACTCAAAACAATAAAGTTAGCATTGGTGTTAAGCTGACAGGTGGAAATCTGTCATTTCTGCATCTGTGTTGTAAAAACTGATTTTTTTTTTTTTTTTTTCCTTCTTTTCAGTGGACTATGCAAAACAGAGTTCTGGTTTTGTTTGGTATATCGATCTTTATCCCATAATATTTGGATATAACTTACTTCATGTGATGTTTTTGTTTTACTGTGCATCAGTATTTTTTGTATTATAAATAATTTATATAATTTATTCAGTAGGAAATGTAAAATGGCATGATACATGACCTTTAATTTTAAATCAAATCTTCGTGTTTAACATAATTTATTACCATATTTTTCATCATATAACTAGCTGATTATCTGTTAAAGTTATAGAATTAGGTTTTGTGGAGTATATGCTGCTTTAAATACAAAATCATGTCTTTGCTGCACATTGATTATTAAAAAATCCATGCAGTAATTGTCAGGGAGAAGTCGTGTATGTGAAAAATTACCACACAGAAATGTCTTAATAACAGAAAAATGCAATGCGAAGATGGAGGTCCGCAAACTGTTAGAAAGAAGTTTTTCCTTTTTTACTTATGAGCATTTTGATAGAAAATATCATGCAATGAAAGTGATATTTATTTTCATGAACAATCATGGGATGTGGAAAGCTCAGCATCACACACTTTCATGGGTGCTGCAGGTATAACTAAGAAACTGCATAGTACAGAATCTACCTGTAGAACTGAAATGGGGTAATGCTAAAAAAAACTCAAAAATTTTTGTTTATTCTCTTGGAAGTAACAAACTGTTTAAAAATGACATTTAATTTTTTTGAGTTTTTTTTTTTTTTTTTTTCCTGTTTGTTTGGTCTGCTGTGTCACTCTGTGAATCACAACTTTTCTGTATGAAATTACAGTTCGGGATCAACATCGTGGACTCTGATTATATGGCAATTTGTTTTCCTGAATTTCAAGTCCTGTGAAGAAAAATATGGTATACACATCAAAGGAAGTGTGTGATTTGTAGGTCTACAGAATTTTATGCTTCAAATTCATTGGCATACATTAATTAAATCATGTGATATATAATTATACATTATTTGAATGAAAGCATGCAAATACATTGCAGTGTATTTATGTAATATATTTGTTATACACAATAAGTGTTGTGTGGAAACCATCCTGTGTTCAGTGTTTTTGTGTATGTGTTTTTTTCATGTATGCTTTTAAATAATTCAGTTGCCATCACCCCATTTATAAGGTGTGATTTTTTTTATTGTGAAATGCCCGTATTTAAAATAGATCATGTTTTGATTCACTAAGAGCAAATAAAAAATATGACAAAGGTAATAGTCACTATATATAAATTGCTGTGACTAAAATTTGTGTTCCCTCAGTTTTATACAATATTAAAAAATCTGCTGTTCTAGCAGTTTAAAAGTGTGATTTTCACATGTTGTGTTTCCTGTGCATAAATCACCAGCGTATGTGTTCATTCTGTTTAAGCAGTTAAACAAGTGCGAAGTTTCATTTGAATTGTGTGTCCATCATGTAATATCAGCATGTTCCATCTACTCATTTAAATAGCTGAATTTTTAAAACTTGTGCAGAATATAAATGTACAGTTTAGTCATGCTATGTGTATATATGAATGCTGTAGTGTTAAAAAAGCTTTTTCAACCAAATAATTGAAATACTGATGACATCATTTATTCAAGTTAAGTTTAGTATATATGCAAGTCTTTTAACATATTTTGTGATCTTATGATTTTGATAACATTAAATGTAAAATACATTTATGTTGTTTATGAGCTTGTGGAGCCTGATCACTAGAGCACTGCATGCAATTCAAGAGAAGCCATTAAGATTCATAATTACGCTGTATTTCTTGAAAATTATTTTTAGATTTCTGAATCAACAGCAGCTGTATGGATTTATTATTTTTTATATTTTTTTCATATTAAAGTCGCATTTCTTCACCAAAATCCAGTTTGCAAATTATTTCATTGTATAGAAATTGAAAATTATTACTGATAAAAATTATAGGTAACTTTTGAATGCTGAATTGAGAGCAGTTTACAGTTGTCTATTCTGATACCTGTTTAAAGTCAATTTCAATAAATGTTTTTTCCTGAATTTTAGATTAGTGAAAAAACTATGAGCAAATGTTTAGGCTTAAGGGGAAGGGTGTCTGTTAAAGTAGGGTGCCCACTGTGTCCTTAAAAAGTGCTTTTTTTTTTCTTTTTCTTGAGGTGCTTAGAAGTCCTTATTTTTTGCCAAAAATGACAAAAAGCACTTATTTTTCTTACCTGGCTGCATGAAATTCAGAAGTTGTGATGCAGTGCATAGAACTTATGCTGCTATTTGGTTATGTTGCCGATGGCATCGTGTGACGTTAGCTGAAAGCCTATAGAAAAGCACGGAGCAGCGTGAGATAAGTAATTTGCTGAAAAAAAAGTTAAGGACCCTGGGCTAAATTAAACTCATCTAGCAGATTCCACCCAACAAGCCCATCAGCATGTCTTGGTACTAATATTTCAGGCTTGTATTCCCCTATTTGTATATGCAGGTATCAGTTATACCATGCAAATATTAAATGCTAAATTGAAATCTTGATCATGTATCTTTGACTTTGATTTCGCAACATAAACCATGAGATGATTATGTGCAAATTTCTAATCTTGACCTCACAACTTTAACTACAGTTTTGCAATTTATGTACTGTGTATTGCACGTGATTATTCTCTTAGATGGGAAAACTAATTTGAGTAGCATAACTATCTTTTAAATTGCATAAATTTTAATTTATTACATTCACAAACTTAAATTATATGGAAAACTGTTGCAAACTTAGTCAGCATATTTCAATTTGCATAATTAAATCACATGTAAAGGTATATTTATGCATGTCATTGTTACATATGCAGTGTAAGGTTGATAAAACATTTTTGCAAGGTGCTTAAAAAGTGCTTATTTTTGTAGCAAAAAAGGAGTGGGAACCCTATTAACTTCCTTTGCATCATCATTCCTGTAAAGCATCAGAATTTTCTGAAGTTGAAACTTTAAATAGCAATATTAAATAGCAAACTGAATATCAAATGTGTGGTGGTAGTAATCATCTAAAGACTGGGCCAAAGTTTGGAAAAACTTAAGGAGTGTGATTTTCCCTAAAAATAATTAAATAATTGATGTCTTAGAATCTAAATTTTTTCTCTGTAAAAAACACTAAAATTCTCAAATTAAAGGTTTTTCTTTTATGAATATCTTGTGCTTCATAAAGATTTTGTTTAGTTGACGAATTTACTTACTTTTCCTTTTCAGAGGAGAAGAAATAAGTTAATTCTTCAACTAAATTGCATTTGAAAATAATGATAGCTCTGAATAAAGCCAATAAATAGAACCTTCTTTTTCATAAGTTTACATTATTAATGAACTTTAGCAAATTATGTAATTATGCCTTCATAGACTTAGAGATGATCGAGAAGTATCTGTCTGTTGGTTAAAAAGTTTTTGCTACTTTCATAGATTTAGAGAAAGCTTATGACTAAATAAATCAGATACTTCTGTGGAAAGTACTGAATAAATATGGTATTACTGGGATTCTACTTGATAGTGTGAAAGCCATGTATGCTGGCAGTAGAGCATGTGTATGAGTGAATGCTGTTTTGTCAAAATGGTTTTATTTGGTGCAGGAGTTGGACCTGGTTGTGTAATGTCACCATGGGTGTTTAATATATTTATGAAAGTGTAATGCCAAAATGGACAATAGTAGTTTGTCTTGCTAATATCCATGTGTGCAGATTGCTGTATGCTGATGACATAGTTCTGTTGGCAGAGAACAAAAATGAGTAACAGTGTATGCTGTCCCAGATGTATGAAGTTTGTAGGAAATTCAAAGAGTATTGGGTTGTCAGAAAAGTCATGACATATTTTAGCCATCTTTTGCAAAGGTCATTTATTGATAGAAAGAACACAGATCAATCAATTATATAATGCCCGTTTTGTTCGATAACCTTTTCCCATCTTTCAGTAACCTGCAGAATGCCTCGTTCATAGGAAGACCTGTCTTTCGTGGCAAAAAACTGTACAAAGTGCTGATTTACAGCCTCATCTGAATTGAACGTTATACCACGCAAGGACTGTTGAAGAGAGCGAAACCAGTGGAAGTCTGACAGCGCAAGTATGATGGGTGTGGCAACACATCCCACCCTAGCTCCAATAATTTTTGGCAGGTGATCAAACTTGTGTGGTCTCGCGTTGTTGTGATGGAACACAACACCTTTATGGTGAACGAGCTTTGGACGTTTCTGGATGATGGATTCGTTCAAACTGTCCAATTGCCTACAGTACACATTCGAATTCATTGTTTGGTTCTGTGGTAGGAGCTTGAAAAACACGACACCTTAAAAATCCCACCACACTGAGACCAGAACCTTCCGCTGCTAATGAATGTCTGCTTTAGATGTCGTTTGAGGCAAAGCAGCACGTCGGAACCAAGACCGTTTGCGCAGCACATTGTTGTACACAATCCACTTTTCATCACTAGTTATCAGTCACTTCAAAAAAGGATCGTTTTCCTCACGTTTAATGAGCATATTGCAGATGTTTATACGCGCCATCAATTGAGCTTCTTTGAGTTCATGAGGAACCCACACATCGAGCTTGCTTACGAATCCCAGCTTCTTTAGGTGGTCGTGAACGCTTGAATGATGGATGTGCAATGTGTCTGCAATCTCTAGTGTCATGTGACGTGGGTTTGACTTGATCAGTGCCTTGATTCGTTTGTCATCAACTTCGGTTGGCCTCGATCAGTGCCTTGATTTGGTTGTCATCAACCTCGGTTGGCCTCCCGGACCGAGGAGCATCATTGAGGTCAAAAACGCCAGCACAGAATTTTGCGAACCACCGCTGGCACTGACGTTCTTGTAGAGCAATATCACCGTACACTTTACGCAACTTTTCACAAGCTTGACGCACGTTTTTCCCTTTACGGAAGTAAAACAGTAAAATATGGCGAAAATGCACGGTTTGGTCTTCCATCTTCAACTTGATGTTAAATCTCTTCAAATCAACCAAATCGCTCACTAATCCTTTTAGTCTGCAGCTAGAACTGGCACCTGTTGAATGCCACAGCAATAACAGAGTTGTGCATGCCTCTAGTACTGCCTAACTGCCATCGGGTGCCAAAATACGTCATGACTTTTCCGACAACCCAATATAAATAAGGGAAAAACCAAAGTTATGGTTTTTGAGAGAGGAACTAGTATTACTAAATGCAAGTCTGAATGGTTCAGAGATTGACCAGGTGAACAAGTTTGTATATTTATGAAGCATATTTAATGGACAGAGCAAATTAGATGGTGAAATTAATAGGGGAGTAAATTCTTCTTTGAAAGTCATAGCTGCTTTTGGGTTCTTAAGAAAGTCCCAAATGGCTGTATATGAAAGTGTAATTGTTCCTACTCTGATGTATGGCAATGAAACCTAAGTACTGCAGAAGAAACATAGGAGTCATTTGTGTGCTGCAGAGATGCATTACTTACAGGGGGTTTATGGCAAGACATGCTCAGATCGTGTGAGGAACAAAGATGTGTTGCAGTTGTGTAATATGAAACAAAATGTTGTTAGTAAAGTGGAGACTAATATTCTTAGGTGGTTTGGGCCATGTTGAAAGAATGAGGGATGAGATGCTTACTAAGAAATTTTTTTCAGTCCAAGTGGCAGGAAAGAAAGGTTAGAGGAAGCCTAGGAAATCATGGGAGAACCAGATTCAGGAATGTCTGCTGAAGTACAAAAATCTTGTGTGTGACATGTGATGGATATCACTGAAGCTCGAGCTGTGTGCCAAGATCACTGTAAATGGAGACTTCTGGATACACCAACAGTAAATAAGATCTAGTTCCATCAATTAGATGTTTTCCTGGCATATTTTCTTTCTTTTAGGAGCTAACCTCTGAATCTCAGACAACTTAGTGGTATGTATGTTTGTAATTTTCATTAAATCATCACAATTAGTAATAATTGATCTTTTTATATGTTATTTTAGGCCCCTGCTGTATCACACAGTTTGGGACTCTTTAAATGTACATTTTAGGGTCCTGCTGTATCAAATAGTTTGGGACTCTTTTAATGTGCACATCAACATGTGGGGGTGATCCCTAAAAGTTTAGTAATCTAATGAAAAGCTATTATCACATTAAAATGGCTGTGAGCTACTGCATTTCAATACTCCAGTCCTAGGTTTAAAGTTCCTTCATAGAAGAAGGCATACTGCTTCTCATTGATCTAGTAAACAGGCAGTAACTGTGAAAGTTCAGAACTCTTCATTAACACTAATTGCTGCAATTTTAATGTATTTTTTAGTCTCCTGAAACCTTTAGTCTTATGCCAATTCTAGCAACTTTACTTCTCCTTTTAGTGTAATTGTTTATGGCCAAAAAACCCTATAAATATTTATCTTTTGTGCAATATGTAACTAATTTAAGTGTCAAGGGTGGTTGCCAGAGAAATCTAATAACATATCCATTAATGATAACTTCTTTAAGAAGAAAATATGTTCAACATGTGTCAGTAAAATATATAAAACACCCTGGGATGAAATTTAAAAAAGTAACATGAAGTTATAGAAGTTTTTCTTCTATGTTTACATTTCCACAGTCCTTATAAATCCTTTAAAATGTGCTTATTCTTATTTTATAGTGCTCAGAAGTCTTTATTTTTTTCCCAAAATAGCAAAAAGTTCTTATTTTTCCAAACGCTGCATGAAATTCAGAAATTACGATGTGCCTAGAGCTTCTGCTGCTGGCCGACTGTGTTGAGGATGATATGAACTGAAAGCCTGTGGAAAATCCCCTAGCACAGTGAGATAAGTAATTTGCTGAAGAAGAAAAAATACAAGACCATGGTCTAAATTCAACACATCCAGCCAATTTCACCCAACAATCCCCATCACCATTTCTTGGTACTGATATTTCTCTTTGGTTTTTCCCCGTTTTGTGTATGCAAATAACAATTATTGAGTTATACAATGAGAAAATCGAAATCTTTAACATGTGATTTTAACTTTGGTTTTTGCACCTTTAACCATTAAAATCAATTATGTGCAAAATTGCAATCTTGAACTCATAACTTTAACTACAGTTTTGCAATTTACGTACTGTTTATTGCACGTGTGATTATTCTCTTGGAAAACTGATTTGACCAGGAGAACTGTATTTTACATTGCAAAAACAGTAATTATTACATCCACAAACTTAAATTATATGGGAAAATATTGCAAATTTCATTAGCATTCTTCAATTGCATAAGTTGTGCATTAAAGTATATTTTTGCACATGGCATTGTTGCGTATGCAGTTGGTAAGATCCTTAAAAAAGTTTTGGTGGGTGTTAAAAGTCCTTAAAAAGTGCTTATTTTATCTGGGAGAAAAAGAGTGGGGAACCTGTGTGTGTTAAATCCATAGATATACAGGATGATTAAAATTATATTTCCAATTATTTATTGAGGAAGAGTATAGGTCTCATAAATATAAAACAAATGCTAACAGGAAGAGCAACTCACAAAGTTTTCTTTTTCATCATAAATTAATTGAACATGTGCATCATTTGTAGCACAGCAGGCATCAAAACATAGTCAATCTCATCCCAAATATTCTTCAGCAGGTCCAAATGAATTGTGGTGATTGCTTTTGCTGTGTGAACCTTCAAGTCATCAATGGTTGTAGACAGTGATTGAGTATAAGCTTAAATGAAACCTCACAGGAAGAACTGAATTCCACTTGTGGCAGATCAGTAATAACTGTTGCACAGATATCACTGATTTGACACAAGTGGAATTCCAACACACATATACATTTTCCCTCTATCTCACCATCTTGCCAACTGCTGGATCTATGTAATTACAACAGAACTGCAAAAAGACAGTTGCTCTTTCACATAATATCAGTCACTTGGGTAAGTACCTTATTTTATTATCTCTTCTCATTTTTTTTATCATCAGAAATATTTGTATTTGCCATGTTCTAGTTCTCAAGAAACACCCTTGACACTGATTTTTTTAGGCCTGGAGTTGAAATTTTAAATAGCCATATAAATGTGCATTCTAGGGTTCCTTTACTTATATGCATGGAGTTGTAAGCATCGTATTATTTGTAGAAATATTACACTTGTACTGTATGATATAAGAATGTTATACAGTCTGATATAAGATGTTCTAAAGTGTGAGTAAAAGATGTCACCAATATTTTAATGTACTAATGTCTTTTACACTAATGTAAATAGTCAGTGAAACATGAACTACATTAGCTTCATCTTACATTATCTCAATGATTTTTTTTTTTACAAAATTGGTATAATGGCCACCCTTTAAGTTGGTGTATTCTGGTAAACTGTGAGGTGAAATTTTGATGTGAGGAAGGGAATACTTCAAAAAATGTGATGGAATCAGAGGATAATGTGATGTGCTACATTGTTTGCAACATGATATGGGAATTTTTGGTACGTACAGTAGAGCCCATATTTAGCAATATCCCAGATTTAATGAGAAAAACAGGAACTTTTGTATAATGCTAATTTGATCGTTTTTAACTAACAAAATTTAAATGAAATTCCATATTGAACGAGGCAAAGAAAATCTATGCACTATCCTGAAATGGAAAAATAAAAATGGTAGCATACAGGATGAAATTGCAACAATGCATGGGAATTTTGGTGTGCTAGTGGGAGAAAGTTGATAGAAAAGCAATGGGGAGGAGTTCATCAAATGCTTAACAATTGAGCTGTGTAAGAAAATCTCTGCCACCCTTGGGAATGTCCCATCAGCAAGAGCGTTTAAAAATTGTGGTTGGTGGTCAGTATGCCACAGCTTAAATAATTTTTGATTCAGAGAATATCTTCCATCTGTGCTTTTACATCAAAGTTTCGAATTTTTAGCCAAAAATAAAAAATTTTAACTAGAAGAAAATATGTCTTACTTTTGCAGGTTTTTAATTTATAGACCTCAAGTAAGTAAAATAAGACTATAAGAATGTTTCATCTTGTTACAGAAGATCCCTGGGCTCAGGTGCGTAACGTTCATTTCGTTGGGAAACCAGTCAATTTTCGTCTGATTCGGGGACTGTTTCAGACAGGCACATGCTGTATTCTTAGCGTTGCAAAATTACATTTGCAGTGCATCACTATTGAAAAGTACGGAGGGGCTGCAATGGAGTCCCTCCCATGCTCGTCCAACCACTCGACCATATGTGGGCATGGGCTAACTTCCACCTGTTTTAGGCGTTTTGTATTCTGTGTTGTGCCTCCATTTCAAAAGTGGGAATTTTTTCTCTGTCCTGCAGTCTTGTTCTATGTACCCATTGCGAGCTAGTGACCCACACACTTTATTCAATGCTTGCGTAACCTCCTGAGCAGTTCGTTCCACTGCCTATGTATAGCACAGTAGGTGACTTAGTCCATTATCAGGAACAGGAGATTCAGGGTCTGAGATGATAGTTTTCAGTTCTTTTTCTGAGATATCCATCATCACTGGAGGCTCAGTGATAACTTCAGCATTCCAATCAATCAAATTTAAAATTCTCTGCCTTAAAATTCAGTTTAGGGAGTGAGAATATCCTGATCCTGTCAGACTTGCTCTTCCTCGTTGCAAGGATCTTCCACGCAGCATCTTGGCGGGCTTCAGGGCAATTATCATGGAGCATAGACTCAAGCATGCTTTCTGGGTGGGCAAAAAGTACCCATTATCCTGTAGAACTTTTTGAACAACAATGGCTTCCTCTTTAGAGAGGTACTTGATGGCATTGCAGGTTGCCCACAGGTTGCTGGGTGCATCGATCAGCATATGTCTGCATTTGATGGTAAACCACATTAGAGCGTACACTTTCTTGATGAAAGTGGCCAAGATCTTGAGATTTTGAGGTCTGCTGGTTCCAATGTAGAATCTCAAAATTCGGTTGGTTGTGATGATCCATCGGGCATGATGCAGAGTCTCGGGACTCCTCTCCGCCAAGTCGGTGGGGAATTCCTCAGATGATACTGCTTTACATATGTCATGAAGATATTTCTGGTCTGCACTGAGATGTTTAGCATCGACGTCTGGGACATTGGCTGGAATTGCTTTAAATTTTATCACAGGCAGATTTTCACAGTCTATCAGGTTTTTGCCGACAAAACCTAGAAAGGCTTTAGGGCCGACAGGTTTTGTTTCCCACACAGGGACTCCTGCTCTCTCCATTCATAGAAAGTAATACCTCAACACATCTCCACAAGAGAGTAACACATGATCGTCGAACTTCAGATCTTCCGCAAAACCCAACTCCATACTCAACTGGAAATGTGTGTTGACTGCACTCATCTTCACAAGTTCAATTATGACAAAAAACAATCACTCGTAAACCAGCATCATTGCCGTTTTGTAGGCCGCTTAGACCCCCTCCCCCTTAGCACTGCTTATTCTGAGGAGTAGGGGGTCACGAATGGGGTATTTTACGAGAGAACACTTTATCGTATTACTATCAAATACTCCGTATATTGGATCTGTATAAGGCTAAGAATGCAGCATCTGCCTGTCTGAAACAGTCTCCGAATCAGACGTAAATTGACTGGTTTCCCAACAAAATAAATGTTACGCCCCCGAGCCCAGGGGTCTTGTATGATGAATGAAACATTTCCATAGTCTTATTTTACTTACCTGAGGTCTATAAATGTAAAACCTGCAAAAGTGAGACGTATTTGCTTCTAGTTTAAAATTTCAGTTTTTGAATAAAAATTCAAAACTTTGATGTAAAAGCACAGATGAAAGATATTCTCCGAAACAAAAACGATTCAAGCTGTGGCATACTGACCACCCACCACAAGTTTTAAATACTAGGGTGTTTAAGAATCAAAGAAAGTTTTTCGCACCACCCTAATGTACATCATTGAATGAATTTCTGGGCAACAATTGCAGAGAGGAATAAGGGAGTAATGGAATGGGAATGTGGCTTGAAGGGAAACAGGAGATAATTCCTGGAATTCTGTCAATTGGTGCCCTTTCACTCTCCAAATGAGTGTTACACTGGAAGGATTGGTGCTTCGTCTGTGTTGTTAAACAACAGTCAGTCTCGTGTAGTGAAATCTGTCTAGCAAGCATAATGCTGTGAAAAAATGATGAGCGACTGGACTGCCAGATAGAGTGGTTCGTTTAGCCAAGATTTCCTCCCATCCCCACTTGAGAATAAGATAAGAAATACTTCCCTTTTTTATTGCAGCCTGCTATGAAGTGTGTGTTCTTTCTTCATTGCCATTTTATTTTTTTAGGAATACCATTCATTAAATCCCTCACTAAAAGCCAGAAATAAGGGTGTGAAGTGGGGGTAAGGTGTTTGGAATATATGTATGTTGTAAGAAATTGGGTGCTCCTGCCACCCGCTGCCTCTTCCTTGAAGTTACATGGTTAATACACTCCTTGAAAAAGAAAATTTCATTTTGAAGTCCTTGAAAAAGTTTAAGACTCTGTAAAAGAGTACTTGAAAAATATTTTGTTTTGTTTTTAAGTAATGATATGAAAGAGAAATAATTGTTTGTGGTGGAAAGTTGTATAGGAGATTTCTGTGTTGTTCTGGTAAAAACGCCAAGCTGATCAAATAGCTCAAAACTTGTGTTCAACTCAGGTACCTTGGCTATGACATCATTACGGAGTAAAATGTCGGCCATGGGAGTAAAATAAGCGGAATGATGTATTTGCGAATTGTGATGCACTTCTATTGACTGCGGTTAGAGACGCCTCCTTGCCGGAGAGTGAATACAAAAATAATGTACCCTTTCGAAATATTCCACAAAATAAAACTATTTTGAAATACACCGAAACAGAGGGGCAATTCAAAGTTAATAAAATAAATTAACAGGGAGGCAGGGGGTAACTAGCAAGTCATTGAGGGTGTGCCCATCCCAGCTAAGTTTAATGGTTTGAACTTGTTAAAATACCTACCTACTAACAGCACACACATATGATAATTTAGTTTTAAAAAGTCTTTGAAAAGTGTGTTATTTTGCTAATGATATGCTCTTCTGCCATCTGAAAAAGATTATCAAAAGCCTGTTCAAACAATACAGTGGCTATGAAAAATGAGTAAGTTCATGATGAGGGCGATGAACTCTTCTGAAGGCATCGTGCTCCGCTTTAGGACAATTAAAGATCGAACATGCATAACATAGTTACACAGAAAACGATAACATCTGCAAACAAACAAAATTCTGGGAAGTTGACAGACCCAAAGGATTACCCACTATTTGCAGTCTCAGGAATGGTAGTGACAAGGAGAGAAAAAGTAATGGGAAGAGCATATTTTTAAACTCTCAGCCTTTTTTATTCTTTTTTTTTTTTTTTTTTTTTTAATGTAAATTCTAGATTTTGGTGATTGCAAAATGCAAATACACTGACGGGGGGGGGGGGGGAATCCCAACACCACGAAAAAATAGTTGTAGAGGAATGAAATGGCGGCAATACATTTGTATAGGTAACATTTAATCGATTAAGGTTTCAAGATCACAGCTTAATGTAAGCGCGAGAAGAGCCAATTTAAATGTGAAATGCTGGTACATTAATAACCGGTGTAACCCCCAGAATGTTGAACGCAAGCGCGCAAACGTTTATGCATTGTGTCGTACAGGTGCTGGATGTCAGTTTGTGGGATGGAGTTCCATGCCTGTTGCACTTGGTCGGTCAATACAGGGACGGTTAATGCTGGTTAGGCATGACGCTGGAGTTGTCATCCAATGAAGTCCCATACATGCTCAATTGGTGAAAGATCTGGTGATCTAGCAGGCCACGGCAACATGTCGACGCTCTGTAGAGCATGTTGGGTTACAACAGAGGTATGCGGGCGAGCGTTATCCTGTTGGAAAACACCCCTGGAATGCTGTTCATGAATGGCAGCACAACAGGTTGAATCACCAGACCGACGTACAACTGTGCCGTCAGGGTGCGTGGGATAACCACGAGAGTTCTCCTGCTGTCATAGGAAATTGCTTCCCAGACCATAACTCCAGATGTAGGTCCAGTGTGTCTCGGCCGCAGACAGGTTGGTTGCAGGCGCTCACCTGGCCTCCTCCTAACCAGCACACGGCCATCACTGGCACCCAGGCAGAACCGGCTTTCATCCAAAAACACAACAGATCTCCACTCAGTCCTCCAATGAGCTCTAGCTTGACACCACTGACGTCGCAAATGGCAGTGGTTTGGAGTAAGTGGAATGCACACTACAGGGCGTCTGGCTCGGAGCTGTCCTTCAAGTAACCGATTTGTAACAGTTCGTTGTGTCACTGTGGTGGAAACTGAAGCTCGAATTGCTGCCGCAGACGTGGTACGATGCGCCACGGCCATACGCCGTACACGGCGGTCTTCCCTCTCAGTAGTGCCACGTGGCCGGCCGGAACCCAGTCTTCTTGAGGCAGTACCTTCCCTTGACCACCGCTGCCAACAATCGTGCATACTGGCTACATTCCTGCCAAGTCGTTCTGCAATATTGCAGAAAGAAAATCCACCTTCTCGTAGCCCTATTACACGACCTCGTTTAAACTCTGTGAGCTGTTGATAATGGCTTCTTCGTCTTCTTAAAGGCATTCTTGACTAACATCAACACACTACGTTGAATCTCAACGATAACTAACGCTCACGAACGTTACAGCGCGTATTTACAGCAAACCTGCTTTGCATGTTCCGAAGAGCGCTACCAGCGCCACATGTATGCGCTGAGCGCGAAATTTGCATAGACGTCATGTTACAGATGTACTCTCACAGCCTACCAAGTGTCGTTTATCTAACACAACCCCTTCTTGGTGTTGGGATTTTTTTTCCATCAGTGTATATGCTGTTATGCCTTTCAAAATGGCTGCCTGTGGCTACCAAAATAAAAATCTCTAATGCATTGTTTTATTTTGGGGGCATATATAGAAACTTTTTCATGGGGTGGCAACCAAAAATGAGTGTAAGATATAGAAAAAAAATAATAATAATAAAGCCTTACTTTTTAATGTAAGTTGATGCATTTTTCTAATGTTAGTCACCTTTTAACAAAGAAAGACACTTTTGGGGAGCAAGGCCCCCTTGGCTTCCCTCCAAATATGCCTCTGCATTGTTTCTGCTGGTGATAACATCTGTGGCCATCCCGGTGGTGCAATGGTCTAAGTGATGGCTTCCTTCTGATCATTTGTCCGAGATGGGTCTGGGTTTAAGTCCTTGTGATGCATGGATGTTATGTTTGTCTTGCGATGCTGGCTCTCTCCCTTCTCTGGAACGAGTGACCCTAAATTAGGGATGGGCGACTGCTTATAGCCTACTGGGTTGCTCATGGTGATCGTTAAACCTCCAATCAAAAAAAAAAAAAAAAAAATGCTACACTAAGCTGCCTACTTTGGCAGGTGACTGCAGAATGTGAGTAATCACCAACACAGGTTTCATTGTATATAACCTAGTAACAAACCACCACTTAAGAGATCCAGAAAGATGAGAGACATTCAAGGTGATGGGAGATGGATTTTTACTGCTAATTTGCTTCCAGTGTGTATATCCAAATGAAAATAAAGATTTTGAATGTTTGACTTATTTAAGGCTTGAGCTACCATGAGACATGTATTAAGAAATATAACATGTTTGTTCTGTGGTTGTCACATTTTCCCTATTAAAAACCTTAAATGCAGTGAGTGTTCAACTGTTACGTGAACTTGGCATGAGTGCAAAAGAGCAATAAGTGTGCATCCTTGTATTTGCAGTGAAAATTTCATTGCAAATAAAAGAAATTACTTTGTGTGCTTTTTATTTTTTATTTGCTGTATGGTATAAGCTGTTTGGAAAATCATTTTGTACATTGAGCATTTATTTTTTATATCTGCCTGCCATTTTTACTTGAAAGAAATAGGCAAAATTGATGTAATTCTTAGATAGATCATTTTTTTTTTCCTTTTGTTAAGGAAAAATATATATTTGTAGTGGTGCATTAAAATAATGAAAAAAAAATTATGGAAAAAGAAACCTCTGTAAAGACCTAGCTAGTGATGTTTACCAAAGTAAAAAATAATAACAATGGGAGTTTAATAATTTGCTGAAAATAAATTTGCCATCGATTTGCCTTGATTATATTTTAGGATAGTTTTTAACTGTCATATTTTTACATTGCTATCTTATAAGATATTTATTGAGGTATTAATCCACTACTACAATATTTTTTAATGTAATATATTTTTAATTATTTGCAATATGTTACTCAGATTCTGTCAATAAGCATATGAGTATATTTTGGGACATTTTAAAACCTGTGCTGCTGTGTATCTACACAACAAAAGTGACCCAGTACCAAATCACATCAGTTATTTATTGCGTTATCACCAAACCATGCAAATTTTGGTGTTAACAGAAATTTATCTGCAAGAGCCCTGAGCTGGTGCTACTAAACTGTAATGTTTTGTTTTGAGTAACATTTTTGTTGTACACTAGTTTTAAGATTATTTTGTTGTTAATTGGTATTAAAAGCACCAGAAGCATTATAAGAAAACACTGTGCTGCTCTTCTCATGAAATTGTGAAATCTGTATGTATTTTTTTGAAGAATGTAATTGGTATTTAAAAGCAATTTGATGTATTTGTCTTCAAAAAATAGGAATTTTGAAGTATATTTTTGAAGGATGTAATTGGTATTCAAAAGCGATTTAATATATTTGTCTTTCTGTATTGATTTGTTAACATGATATCATGTTCTTGATACATCTATTGTATCTGGTAACAATCCACATAGTATGTTTAACAAAAAAGAAAAAAATTATACTTATCGTGCTGTGAAATAATTTTATTTTTCATTTCTATTCGTCACATTCTATCACCTGCTAAACCCTCATGAAGTGAGAGTAAAATAATTTTTGTACCTGCAGATGTTCAGATGTAATATAAATTAATTACTTTTATGGATATCTGTATTTGTATTGATCTCACACATAAGCATTTTGATTACTAAAAATATGTTTGTTAATTTCTGAAGAACAGTTTAGTTTGTTTTTTGTTGAATGGTATTTCCCAAAGAGACTCTAAGGTTATGCTTATGTGACACTTCTACTGGTCACTGTCTCAGGAGTCGTTTTCGTGGTGTCATTGTCCTTGACCAAATGATTTTTCTCCTATCCCACTCCCCACATCAAAGATTTGTAACAAAATTATATATATATATATATATATATATATATATATATACTATTAAGAAGAGACAGATGCAAAAAAATCTTTATCTGGTACTAAAACAACTAAGAAATACTCAAAACCCAACAGGTATGAGTGAAAAGGAGATAAAGTAATAGCAACCTGAATGTAGAAAGTGTCGAGAATGCCAAGCCTTGGCTTTATCCTGGACCAGCAAAACTCTGCATTTTCTCACTTCCACAAAGACCTAGTTGGAAATGGGTTTCTGCAAAGCCATAGATGCAAGTTTAAAGCCCACAAAAATATTTTTATAATTAACATAACTTCCTCAGAGTTGCATGAGGAATCATTTAGTTAAAGTTTTTGCATGCATCTATAACTTTCCTGGCCCAACCCACGCTCGCCATCTGCCACAAAAAACAGAAAAACGATTACAAAAACCACAAGTTGGGAGAGTGTCTGAATAACCCATCAGAATTATTCAGCTAAAAAACACGTTGCCAAGCAACCTAGCCGCCTAAGAGAGATTTTAAACATGAATAACAGTACCAAAGTACTACAAAGTCTTATGCTTTGTGGTGAAAAAAGCTTTATCCAAAATGCCATAAAATAAAAAACAAAAGAATACAAAATTTTTATAATGCGATTCCTAAAAGGAAACAGGATTTTGGTACCCACAACTTACTCAACAACTGGCATAACAAGAAGGTTATGCTTATGTGACACTAAAGTTATGCTTATGTGACACTTCTACTGGTCACTGTCTCAGGAGTCGTTTTCGTGGTGTCATTGTCCTTGACCAAATGATTTTTCTCCTATCCCACTCCCCACATCAAAGATTTGTAACAAAATTATATATATATATATATATATATATACTATTAAGAAGAGACAGATGCAAAAAAAATCTTTATCTGGTACTAAAACAACTAAGAAATACTCAAAACCCAACAGGTATGAGTAAAAAGGAGATAAAGTAATAGCAACCTGAATGTAGAAAGTGTCGAGAATGCCAAGCCTTGGCTTTATCCTGGACCAGCAAAACTCTGCATTTTCTCACTTCCACAAAGACCTAGTTGGAAATGGGTTTCTGCAAAGCCATAGATGCAAGTTTAAAGCCCACAAAAATATTTTTATAATTAACATAACTTCCTCAGAGTTGCATGAGGAATCATTTAGTTAAAGTTTTTGCATGCATCTATAACTTTCCTGGCCCAACCCACGCTCGCCATCTGCCACAAAAAACAGAAAAACGATTACAAAAACCACAAGTTGGGAGAGTGTCTGAATAACCCATCAGAATTATTCAGCTAAAAAACACGTTGCCAAGCAACCTAGCCGCCTAAGAGAGATTTTAAACATGAATAACAGTACCAAAGTACTACAAAGTCTTATGCTTTGTGGTGAAAAAAGCTTTATCCAAAATGCCATAAAATAAAAAACAAAAGAATACAAAATTTTTATAATGCGATTCCTAAAAGGAAACAGGATTTTGGTACCCACAACTTACTCAACAACTGGCATAACAAGAAAAAAATAATAATAAAAAGATGCTTTGGAAAAAATTATATGAAGTTAACAATTAGTTGTGATGTTTACAAATATTCCAGTAGTGCTTTTTAAGAGTATAATCATGTAGATATTATGTTCCTACCAACAATGAAAAAACATCATTGACCAGAAGAACAATAAAACGGCTAACTACTCAAACAAAGTGCCCAAAATCACGCTAATATTCCAAGTTAAGTGAAAGAGAAAAAAACTCAAGAAGTTAGTAAAAATGCTTGCTCCTAATTCTTGATGCTAAAAAACTAAATTTAGTTTTAAATTCTTCGGCAAAATTTTGTCTTTGACTCTGCTCTTGGGTATATATATATACACCAAACATGCCTGGTGCAATGTTCAAAT
This sequence comes from Macrothele yani, assembly GCA_039090855.1. NCBI lineage: Eukaryota > Metazoa > Arthropoda > Arachnida > Araneae > Macrothelidae > Macrothele > Macrothele yani. Next base: position 106,906,192 of record CM077007.1, read on the forward strand.
TCTTATTTGAAAACCAAAGAGAATGGCAGTTGTTCTCTCTCCAATATGTTCGAAGTATTATTGAAAACCAGCAGAGAGATTAATATTTTTGATTTGATAAGAGCAGACTACTCCAATAATGGTGAGATTTTGAAATACATTAGGGGTGCCCATGTACAAAATACTGAACTTGTATTTATGGAAAATTCGAAGAAAGAAAAGGAATTTTACTTAAAGGAAATGAAAAACTGAAGAAAGGAAATGAAAAGCTGAAGAAAAACATGTCTTTGAGCTCTTAAAACCATAGTCTAACTTTACATGAAAAGGTTCGGAAAGAGTAAAGCAAAATCAAATTCAAAACAAATTGTTAAGAGTTACACAGGTTGTGGAAAAAAGTGAGAAAAAAGAGAATGAAAAATTTTCTTTAGGACAGATATTCACTGTCTTCATAATGATTACAGTTAACCACTTGTGATCATACTTCTGGTAGCAATGAACCCATGCAATATTTGATTATATTTCTTTCTTTCTCTGTTCAAGCCCAGTAAAATTTATTATTTCATCACAATAAGTGTTATGAAAATATTGGGAAACTGGAACAAGTGTTGTACCTCCCTGCTTCCACGTTACTCTCCCTCTTACCATAACCTTCAAACGGAAAATTTGCCAGGACTGAAAATTCTCCTATGCAGTGCAGTCATCTCCATCTTTGCTTGCTTCATTTTACTTAAAGGAGCCAACTGCATAATGAATTATTCCCCAAACCACCCAACTTGTGTAAAATTCTGGTCCATTTGTAATTAAGATTTATTGATTTTGAATTTTTAGCATTATTTTTGTATGTTTTTGTTGTACATGTTTAATTATTTACTGCTCTTATAACTTATTATTTATGAAACATGTTAATTTATTTCTGAATGTTTCTGCACATTGAAATGCCAGCCCTTATTCCTTATTATCATGTTATATGACTAAACTAGAATCAAGAATGGATTACTGAGTATTTTGTTTCTCATGTTTGCTTAATATGTGCTTCCTTTTTTATTTATTTATTTATTTATTTGTTTGTTTAATTAAGCATTTGATTCTTGCAAGTATTGTTTAATAATGTCTTCATGCTTACTGCATTCATTCCTATTGGGTGCTTTCTTCGTGCATTTATTGAACTTAAAATTTCATAGTAAAGTAAAACCTCTGAATAGTGGACACTCTTTGACTTCAATATTTGTCTGCTATTTGGGAGGTTGACTTCTGAGTCCAACTAAGCTCACAATACGAAAAAAAGTATATTAAATATGTACATTCAATATATAATTTATATGTTTCAGTTAAATGTTGTTTTTTGCTATTGTTTTACAGTGAGAAACAGTACAGTACGTGTGGGTACATATACAGCACATGTAGAGTATTTTCATTTATAAAACACACTACGGTTTGTGAAAATTGCAACACCAAGAAGGAACATTGCAGTTTAAATGATATTTATACCACACATTATTGATATGACTGCAAATAAGTGATTTAATTCTCAGAACAACACAATTTTTACCTGCAAAAATCAGTAACTTGTGAATCCTCCGAGAGCTGCAATAAGAGCTTCTAGATAGCGTGGCATTGAATCAGGAAGACGTTGGATGGTGTTCTGGGTAATTGCTTGCCAGGCAGCATGTATGCAAGTCCACAGATCATTGGTCACTGGAGGACTTTGATGGGCCAGTTGCCGAGTGACCATATCCCAGACATGTTCAATGGGCGACACATATAGCGAACGTTCAGACCAGGGAAGAAGTAGTATCTGCTGTGCTGTGAAGAGGGCTTGAACATTCCTGGCAAAATGTAGTTGGGCATCATCCTGCTGGAATATAGCTCCAGGAGTGCTCTGAAGAAAAGGTGACTTCTGCCTGTACAACTTCCCTGACATAGCGGTCGCTGTCAAGATTGCCCGCAAGTTGTAGCAGCAGAGATAATAAATGGTACTCAATGGCTTTCCACACCATCACACTTGGCGTTTAGTCTATATGACGCTCGACAATGCATGCTGGAAGAAGGCGCTCGCCACTACCATCTAATGCGTATGTGGCCATCATGGTAGTCCAAGTTGAATCGGGACTTGTCCAAAAACATGACATGTTTCCAATCAGCATGCCATTGTCTGTATTGAAAACTCCATTCTAGCCTGAGGTGTCCATGGTTCAGGGTCAAAGGAATCCGCCGCAAAGGGATGCATGCAACCAGTCCTCTGCAGCAGACGGCATTGAGCTGTGGAGGCAGACAATGCCACACCTGTTGCAGTGCTCCATTGTTGTGCTAACACTTGCGAAGATGCGGAACGGTTCATCACTGCCATACAGAATGAGGTGTCATCACATTTCTCGGTCCACTGCCGGATTGTCAATGCCCCTGGTTCTCCTCAGTCCACTGCCGCCACGCGCGCATCACTGTCGTGGCATTATGTCTTGTCCAAGCTGCAATGTCATGATACAAAAATGCACCTTCACTCAGACTAATCATTCGTCCTCATTCAAACTCTGTTGTATGGTGATATTGCGCCCTTCGTTGTTGCTGAGGCATTATTAAATCCTGGAGACCCTTTTACATCTTGCTGTCCGTGATGCACCACTGGTGTGTATCCTAAACAGCCCTCTCTTTATACCTCTCACTTGACTGTTCATGCTGTCGGACCCAGACATGTGCAATTACTCTGCACTTGTAATCATTTGCATGCCCTACCCTGCTCTGCATATCCTGTAAGTTTCACATGATTACCATCATTCCTTCATGGCTTAGCAATTTTCACAAACAGCAGTTTACATACTGCATTTTTTAAATAATGCAACACTAAGTATAACACCTCAGTTCTCAATGTATATTTGGACAAGGTCCTTTATAATACTGTTACACACGTAGTATGAGTTTCGAATAGACAAGTTGACCTCGATGATAATGAAATATTTATAGTTGAAATTAAGAATATTTATTTATGTACAGTATTTAAATCTTGAATCCTAACATAGGTTATATTTAATGAGATATCAAAACGGCAATGAAGCAAATGGAGCAACACGTGTTGCGCTCACCTTACTCCGGTTTCAATCCTTCTGGCTTGCAATCGATCATGCTTCTTGTCTGGTGCTGTACCATGTCATTGAAGATATTCCGCGTTCAAACTTCGACACAAATACGAACATCTGCACAATTCCACAAGAAGGGGGTGACGAGTTAAAATAATTTTGAGATCACTGTCAAGATAAAATTACGTTGACGCGGCCAGAATCTTAACAGGTGAAACATTTCGCTGTTCCATGCCAAGCTGCTATGAAGTATCCAGATTAAAAGATTTAAAACTTTAAAAAATGTTAAAAGAAGTCAACAAGTCACTCCTCGATCATCCGAACATGTTTCTGGCAATACTGTGCCCATCTTCAGCGGTCAGTTGTATGAGACAACTGTATGCTTTTATTGTGCTGACTACCTCCTTGTCACCAGTCGACCCATCGCTCATTGGTCCTGTATCCGTCGTGCGTAGGTTAATCATGTGATTTACAGCTTTTTGCTATTGTTGCACCATCTGGTGTTTTTTCCTGTAATTTCATTGATAATCGTTGTTGGTTGAGATATTTTCAACAAATTTAGTTTTTATATACTTTTCTTCAGTTTCTTTTTCTTTTGTTATTATGTATCGCCAGGCAAACGGCAATTCAATTGGTGTTTGTTCATTGCAGTTAAATCCCCTGGTTTTTTCTATCACAGCGGACTCAGAATACAATATCTTTCTATGTGTGTTGTTGTGCGTAGTATATATTTTTGCATTTTCCCACAAGGGGATAGAATTATTATTAATGCAATATGTAATAAGAGATGTTCGTTGCTCACCCTTTTTCCAATTTCTCTTGTGTTCTTCTATTCTTGTTTTCAGTCGTCTTTTAGTACTACCTATGTAGATATTATTAATATTATTGGTGTCGTTATTCTTCGTGGGTATGCCGTATACTCCTGCTCTGTGCATAATTGCATTATTACATATTAATAATATCTACATAGGTAGTACTAAAAGACGACTGAAAACAAGAATAGAACACAAGAGAAATTGGAAAAAGGGTGAGCAACGAACATCTCTTATTACATATTGCATTAATAATAATTCTATCCCCTTGTGGGAAAATGCAAAAATATATACTACGCACAACACACATAGAAAGATATTGTATTCTGAGTCCGCTGTGATAGAAAAAACCAGGGGATTTAACTGCAATGAACAAGCACCAACTGAATTGCCGTTTGCCTGGCGATACATAATAACAAAAGAAAAAGAAACTGAAGAAAAGTATATAAAAACTAAATTTGTTGAAAATATCTCAACCAACAACGATTATCAATGAAATTACAGGAAAAAGCACCAGATGGTGCAACAATAGCAAAAAGCTGTAAATCACATGATTAACCTACGCACGACGGATACAGGACCAATGAGCGATGGGTCGACTGGTGACAAGGAGGTAGTCAGCACAATAAAAGCATACAGTTGTCTCATACAACTGACCGCTGAAGATGGGCACAGTATTGCCAGAAACATGTTCGGATGATCGAGGAGTGACTTGTTGACTTCTTTTTATTTTTTTAAAGTTTTAAATCTTTTAATCTGGATACTTCATAGCAGCTTGGCATGGAACAGCGAAATGTTTCACCTGTTAAGATTCTGGCCGCGTCAACGTAATTTTATCTTGACAGTGATCTCAAAATTATTTTAACTCGTCACCCCCTTCTTGTGGAATTGTGCAGATGTTCGTATTTGTGTCGAAGTTTGAACGCGGAATATCTTCAATGACATGGTACAGCACCAGACAAGAAGCATGATCGATTGCAAGCCAGAAGGATTGAAACCGGAGTAAGGTGAGTGCAACACGTGTTGCTCCATTTGCTTCATTGCCGTTTTGATATCTCACTAAATATAACCTATGTTAGGATTCAAGATTTAAATACTGTACATAAATAAATATTCTTAATTTCAACTATAAATATTTCATTATCATTGAGGTCAACTTGTCTATTCGAAACTCATACTACGTGTGTAATAGTATTATAAAGGACCTTGTCCTAATATACATTGCCTATCTCCCACGTAATTTGATGTTCAGGTGTATATATTGAACTTCTACTAAACCCACAGGTAAACGTACCAGAAAGGAATTTTTATTTGACTATTATTCCTACCCTCTCCACTGACATGGTAGTGGAGTACACTATATGACATTTCTCGGAGAAAAGTTATGCAATCAAGGTAGAGGTTAGGGAAATTGTATTTATTTCTAATACACTTCAAATCGCCCATGCAACTCTCATTAAAGGTGAAGTGCTGTATATGTGCAGAAATTTATGCACTAACTGGCTGTCATTACTGCAGCTTCATGGCTATACTTGTGTAACTCTTCCTCCTAGTTGGTAAAGGACCTACCATGTATGGGAGAGTTGAGGGGTGTGAAAGTAACCATAAGTGTTTCATAGCTGGGTGCTTGTTATCAAAACCTCATGACAGGAGGTGAATGCCATTTAGCCAGTTGTTGACACCTACAGTGATTTATGCATTTAGAAAGAGCTGGAGATACCACTTTAATTTCACGTGTGATGTGTTTAGAAAGATGGCATCACTCTAATTTCATGTGCGATGTGTTTAGAAAGAGGGAAACACAACTCTTATTTCACGTGTGATAGTGGAAGTGTCTATAGTTCTTTGACTATATTACGCACAAGGCTGAAAAAAAAAAAATCCCTGTTTTTCCCTCCCTTTTAGCATGAGAAAGCATAATTCATTAATTGTAATTAAAGATTTTCAAACAGTAAATCGTAAACTACTGGCACACGAACCGAAGCCAGATTGAATACTTGCCATTCTCCAAATTGCATATTCATATATAAACGTGCAGCTTTCAATACTTCATTTATGTGACTGCTAGACTCCCATGCTGATAATCAACGAAAAGTAGGCAACCCCAAATTCTTTACAGCTCAGTGCCTACAACATAAACGATTCACAAGACAACGCATTTTGGTATGGTGGACGACAGTTGCAGGGTTCCCACGCAACCTGGAAAACCGGGAAAACCGGGAATTCGCAGGGAATTTGAAAATTGTTCCAAAAATCAGGGAAAACTCAGGGAAAATTGTGTTTTTCCGTAAAAATCAGGGAATTTTTTATCAGGGAACTATAAAGGCAGGGAATTTTTTATTTTGCCAGAAAAATATTTTGTTTCAGACTTTTGTAAAATATATTTCTGTATTGCTAAGTTTTAAAATAATTCCGAGTTGTTTTATCCTTCGAGGCAACTCCGCAACCCACCCACCGATTAACGTGCAGCTGTGCAGGGGAGTGCGTCTCTTTGCGGTTTCCCCGTCTCCAGATGATCTAAACTACAACCGAACAAACATACACGTCACAAAGCGTGAAAGAAAGCCATTAATCACGCACCCATTTCGCAGGCTCTTATCTGCTGACGTTCGCGAAGAGAGGCAGTCATTTGTTCCTGAGTAGGTGCCCCTGGTTCTCTGCGTAGACTGGGAAAAAATTATGAAGAAGCTATTTCCTCAATTTTTTATATAACCGACTGAAATTTTTACAGTGGGCAAGATATATGAAAATAACGTTCCATTTTAAATTTCGCCGAAATTCATTGGAAACTTTAGAAGTTGAGCTTTCCCCCCCCGTTTTGCATGTTCTACTTGTCTTTTATCAAACCGTACAAAAACATTTATTTTGCCGGATGTTGGTCATCCTAATAAATCCCCCTCCTTCCCCTTCAACAGCAGCGTGGATGAATGTTGCAAATTGAGGGCACTTAATTTATTTTGAAAAAGGTTCGTATCACTTACGAACTAAAGCTTCGCTTTCGTAATTCTGTAGCAGAATTGGTATAGTTGGAAAAGTATGTACCTTCAAATGTTAGAACAGGGAAAATATTATGAAATAGGAAATAGGAAGATTCTTCAAAGAGGGGAAAAGATTTATTTTTTTCATAGTACTTACGAGTATTTTGACAAAAAATATATGAAAAATACCATGCAATGAAGCTGGCTGGTACTATTGCATACCTACCATATTTCCCAGATTTCACGGCCGTTTTCTAGATTCGTTGTCTTCCGGTTTTACGGCCGGAAAGAGATTTTTTTTTATTCTGTCATATTTCTATTTCATAATGCATGAAGAAATTTATTTATAGCTATTTTAAGACGATATTCCAATTACTGCAAGAGCTGGCTGGTTGCGAAAAATAGGGTAGTCCGACGTCCGGAACCATAGATTTTCACATCTGGGTCATTCCACGCAAAATCGTCAGATATTGAAATAATTTTCCACCAACACATCTCCGATTCGTACGATTTTTTTTTTTTTTTTACAGGTAGCTGCCTCCAAGTTATAAAAAAAAACCTGAAAGTTTCAACTTTTTTTGTTACTGATAGATTAGAAGATATTATTTTTTGAATTTTTGTGCATAGTAGAACCGTTTTCCGTAAAAACGCAAATATCTCCGTTATTTAGAATAAGAAATATAAAATTCATCATTCTCTCGTAATTTTTCCCAAGGTTTCAGCTTATACATAGGAAAAAAAAAAAAAAAATTGCGAGAACAAAAAGTTAGACGGGGTAGAAATTTTCTTGTAATCGTAAATTCTTCTTCTTGCGTTGCTGCACCTCACAAGATTTGCATAAATTATTCATTTCACATCTTTACCCTCACATTGCCGAAAAAAAAAAAAAAATCTACCTAGTTACTACTGATGAAAATCTTTGCCGTGCGTGCTCTATTGGTTTCAGGTTTGTCAGTGCAGGCGCTAAAGCCTCTGTCTCTGTTTTGGATGACGTTATTTGTGGGGAGTTACTGCAAATGACCTGAGTGGGCTCCAGACCTTTCTCGCACTTTGCCTGATCAACATCGCACAAATGTATTGCCCTTCGTAAAGATATTGTTAAGTATAAACATGCCACTCGCCGCAGGATGATAAATTATGTTGACAAAAAAGTGTTAGGAGGATTTTATGAGCACACATGCACACAAAACTTCCACTAATTGTTTCCTGTACAAGTAATTTGACGTAGCGTGGAAATGAACTGTGACCTGCGAGAAAAGTTCAGTACTAATGTTTGCGTCACAAACGTAGCCAATCAATTTTAAGACTTCCGGATTTTGGAAGTACTAATATGAAGTGTAGCCTCTCAGGCAAAATGGTATTCCGTATTAACTGTTAGTTTTCCCCACTTGTTGCTTCCATTATTTTTTCTTTATCCCTGGGTTTAATTTTTTTGCCGTTATGGCATTAGGATCTCTGTGTGCCAGCTTATTGGTTATGAAATTTAACAGCATAATGTCTAAATATCCTATGCTGCGTTATTTAGAAGCAAATAGCAGAGGTGCCAACTATTACGAATTGTCCGTAATTATTACGGTTTCGACTGTCAGATTACGGAATTACGGACAGGTTGGAAGAATTACGAAATTCAGTGTGTTTTGGAGAATCTCAATTTTGTATCCTTTTTTGTTAAACCCTTTTAGTGCGACGCTGCCGATTTGTCGGCCTTCGATTTTGATCCGCAATTTTCCGAATCAGACTGCGGATTTCGGTGTCTCAATGATCATATCATTTATCAATCATATCGTTTTGAAATGGAATGTCCATTAATCATATCGTCAAACAGCGATATTATCGGAAGAATGGTACCGTAATTTTCGTCGTATAATCCGCGGATTATCTGCTAAAAAAGTTAAAATTATAGGTTTTGCGGATTATACACCGATGCGGTTAACACGCCGATTTAAAAAAAAATAAAAAAATATATATATAAGACCTTCCGATTTAAAAAAATCTGCAGCGTGATTGTTCAGGAAAGGGTATAATAATTGGAAAAGGAACTCCCTCGGAAGAATTTTCCTCAGTTCAGGAGTTTGTACGGAGCGGGGAGGAGGGGAAGGAATGTCGTAACGAAAGATAGGGATAGTTGTGGGGAGGGACGGCAGGGGTCATTTTGATATTGTTGAGAAGAGCTCTGACTGTCGTGCCGGCTCTGTTTTTTGGCAAAAAGCCAAAGAAGTACGCACAGCACTTGCTGCACGAACCTATGCGTTTCTCCTTTCGGATTTCATGTGCGCGACCTTGTATCTAGTTTGCTTTCGTTGTTTTGGCGAACGTCGCTGCCGCTGTTTTCCTTCATTGCTAAACATGATGTCTCTGAAAAGGAAACGTTTCAGTTACACTGCCGAATTTAAACTTGAAGTGGTGGACAGAATTTAGGATATGATCATGTCACTGTGCGATAGTTTTGAGGTCAGAACACAATCGTGCAGCAACATACGGAAAGCCTCTGTGTCGCGATCTAAAACGTAAACAAATCCGTTGGTAAATTCCGCGGGAGAATTCACGGAAGTTTTTTATTGGCCCACGTATAAGACGATCTCTCAACTCTGAAAGCAGGAATTCCTCCAAAAACTTTCGGCTTATACGCAAGTACATACGGTATTTCCACGACTTGTTCTGTATCAGCCTTTCGTCATTGGCAGTGTAATGCAATACTCTGGAGCTACATCGGCGTGATCTATGGATGCCACACCCTTTATCTGTTCGGAGATAAAAATATAAAACAGTAACCTTTAAAAATGAATTTCTTCATTTAATAAAATAGTTTTTTTTTTCTCTTCTTCGGACTCATTATGTGTTTCTGGAACGTGGAAAGAGCGACGTATTTATTTATTTACTGACGCCACGTATTTGGAGGATTTTCACCTTGGATCTCGCCCTTTGGAATTAACTGTTATAATATATATAGCCAGTGCCGTTAATACCCACCAGATGGAGACGTCTCAGTAGCTGAGCCCATCTTACGGATTTATGATGTCAGAAGCTGACATCATAAATCCGTAAGATGCACATAGCACCGTGGATTGTTGGCCACCGTGGTGTAAAGCTAACGCGCTCGGTTAGATATCGAGATATCCGTGATTCAATTCGGCGGCGGCAGCTGAAAACAATTTTTCGGTTGCTATGTGTTTCTGGAACGTGGAAAGAGCGATGTGTTTATGTGACCGACTTTTCTGTCGGAAATTCCACTTCTGATTCAACATCTATGATGTGCGGATTATACGGTGATTTTTTTTCCTTAATGTCACAGTCTGCGGATTATACGAAGGATTTTTTTATGTGAATTTCGCGGTCTGCGGATAATACGACGAAAATTACGGGTAATATGCCGTAAGTGTCATCGTAAAAGAGTTTGCGCTTGCTATCGGTTCCCCACGCAATTTCTCCGTGTGACAGGAGAAAGGTTACTTTAGCCAAAACTTTTCCTACTGCAGTTGAGGCAGTGCTGTTCACTTGGCATTGTTGGTGTTATTATAAGACGTCGTACTGTCGGAAATCACTTTTTCGAGCCTCGTTCGAAGTGCAATAACGATCAACTCGTCGCAACGCGTGGTCCCGCGATGACGGATGTTTATATTTCTTGCGGACTTTCGCCGCGCGGAAGAACGAAGTGCGGTGTTTTAGTACTAGAAGCTCTTCGCATTATTCATTTCTGTTTCCCAAACAAACAGACACAATCGCAAAACTCCGTGAATTACGAATCCCCCTCTTTTTCCAAACTCGTGTTAGCAGAGGATGACTTTATTAACAGCTTGTTCCTCAGACTAGCAGACGTGCGTTTTCCTACTGCGTGAAATTTTATTCTAAGGTTATTTGAAATGGCTTGTAGTGAGAGTGAAAGTTTGCCAAGTGATGGTGATGATTTTGAATCATCTGAGAGTGATATTGGCCAAGCAACATCAAGCCAGAAAACTAGCCACAGTGCCACGCACACCATATCTTCTTCAGAAGGTGAAGATCTTCATAGTGAATCTTCAGATCATGAAAGTTCTGAAAGTGAATGGGAGGATGTAATAGAGGGAAGTTATGAACAACCTCAGCATCCTTTTGATTGTCATGAAATGCAGGGGCCCAAACATGCAACTGATGTGGCACCTATTGAATATTTTTACTTGTTTTTTACCAATTTCATCCTTGGAATTATCGTTTCTGAAACAAATAAATATGCAAAGAGGTTTCTCCAGAAACATCCAAATCTTTCTCCCAAATCGTGAGCAAGGAAATGGAAAATGCTGAAATAAAGGTTTTCTTGCGTGCCTTCTAATATGAGAGTAATCAGTAGCCCATGTAGGACAAGATGAGATGAGATGATTGCCGAAGGCATATCCAGTCAAAACAAACACCAGGATTGTGTAAAATTAAAGACTCGATCAAAGCCTTTGGATAATTTTTTTGCAAAAACGAATGAAAATAGCGTGATAAACGCTGAATTGCTGTTTACTGCAATCGTTGTGGAGCATAACCTACCTATAGCAAGCTGTGATCATGCTGGTCGCTTCTTTCATGCTATGTTACCAGACTCTGAAATTGATGAAGCTGGATATCCTTGAGCAGATGTGGCATGGAGTGAAATATCTAAGATGAAGGATTCATCTGGCCTTCCCAAGTATTCTGCATTGCCTAAACTAATGTTGGCAATATTGACTATCCCTCACAGCAATTCCTCTACGTAGAGAATATTTAGTATAGTAAGGAAAAACCTCACATACTTTTGCCCAACAATGAGCACCAAAACATTAATGCCCTTCTTGTACAGAAAAGTAAAGCATTTTCCTCAGGTGAGCTGTGTTATAAAAAGTTTTCTGAAAAAGAATATACCACTGCAAAACAAGCAACAAGGGAGTTTTTATGTCAGCAATGACATGAGGTAAGTACAATATTGATAATTTAATTTAATATTTTTTTGTGAGGATAGTGTAAACATATAAAGTTATTACACATTCCACGCATTAATTTCTCATGAAATACCCATTCCACGCATTAGCGATGAGGCTTTGTATGGTGATTACCGATAGGCACCTCATACAAGTATTACAGGTTACACAGTAATACTATAATATTGTCCTTAACTTTGAAAAAAAAATGGGGTGTTACATTAGTGAAAGTTTGTGTTCGATTACTGAAACATTACTGAAAAATCCCCTATTGATTACTGATGTGTTCTGCTAGTGGTTGGCCCCTCTGAAATAGCATAGATTCGATGTTCTCATTGCCAAGTGCAAGAACTAACTTTAGCTAAAATAATTACAATTTTTATTTTTAAATGTCAGCAGTATTTTCTCTGATTGCTAGAAATTGTTGGGATGGTACTGGCACACGTTTTTCCTCAGACGCAGAAATGCTGTCACGATTTCTGTTCTCTCTCTCTTCTTTTTTTATTTTTTAATAACTGTTTTACTTTGCTTTGTCTTTAAAGATTCTAAGTAAATTCCAATAGAAAATACAAATTGGTAGATCGATTTGATAGAACCGCTCTAACAAAATGTTAAGAGACTCTGTCAGACACTCACCATTTTATCATTCCCATTAGACTTCAATTTCAGCAAAAGTTTCTGTGTTGTTTAATATTTATGTAAAATAAGCACTTAAAGGATTTAAAGCTTCAGCATTGTATCATTTAAGGGCAATTTATTCTCTTCAGTCACAATTCTCCCAGCTTGCATTTTTAAACCTAACTGGAACTCTAAATGTTGTGAGTCGTTTAAAATGTTATTTATATACTTGTGTGCACTTAAAATACAGATAAATCAGTTATATAATTTCACCTAATCGATTGAAATATTTCATTATATGTAGAATTTAAATTAAGTCTTTGTTCAAATATTCTTTAAAACATGTAAATACATGGTTTGCCACCTCGGTGGTGCAGTGGTCTAAGCTCTGGCTTCTGACTATTCGTCCAAGTGAGCCTGGATTCAAGTCCCAGATGAGGTATGGGTGGTGTGTTTCTCTTACGGCACTGGCTCTCCTTCTTCGTGAAGCCAATGGTCCTAAATTAGGGATGGGCGGATGACTGTTTTATAGCCCAACAAGTTGCTCATGGTGGTCGTTAAACCTGAAACAAAAAAATAAGACATGATTTTGTTAAAAATTATGTAAAATTTATGTTAAATACACTCATTTTTGTAACTATAAAGTAATTTGGGAAAATGAAAGTTATTTATCCTTTATATTCCATATTTTCTGTTTATCTTTATGGACTGTATAATCGGGACATTCATTATGTGGTGTCATTTTAATTCTCCCTCATATGTGAGATGAACATAACATTATCAGTATTAATTTCAGGTAAGCAATTATTTGCAATTACAGCCTGTCTAGAATTTGATAAATCTTGCTTTCAATACATTACATTATTCCTTAATTCTCTAAAAATTATCAAAACTGAATTTAAAAAATTGCCTGTTGACATTACGGTTCTATTCGATTTCTGCAGATAGTTTGCTTCATATTTTGTAACATGGAACAATTGGGCACAATGGCCTGGTACACTTTTACTTGGAGAAACACATCACAAGAGAAACACTTAAACAATGGATCAAAGCCCTTTGTTGGTCGATTCTCTTTCGACATTTCTCTGAGCAGGAGCCCATTCGGTCATTAAGCTTATCTACACTGTGCTATAGAAGAAAGGAAAACAAACTATTCAACATACAGATTTTTTCTTACATATGATCTGTTTCTACGGAAATGTATTAACAAATTCTACATAGGCAGTATACCACTTATGTTCAGAAAATATCATGGAATTATGGTACCAAAAATAATATGCCTCATGCATTTAATTGTTATTAAAAAAAGCAGGTAATTGTATAAAGGACAGTTATTTAAAGAATTAACAAATGTATGCTTTCGTAAGGAACGCAAGAATGTAAGGAAATGCAATAATTTGTCGCAATGTGATTTGATTTGCCGCTCTGGAAAAACTCTCAGGACCACCTGGAAAACCTGGAAAAGTCAGGGAATTTTTTTCTACATTTGAGTGGGAACCCTGAGTTGGGAAGCTTACGTTATCAAAACTGGTTACAAGCCACATGCTTTTCAGAGCTGGACATTTGTAAAATTAAGTTAAACACAATGGCATTTTAATCAGAAAATACGATACAGTGTTTGTATTTTAATGCATGCTGAAATTTGCATACGTAATGATAAAATATGTTAAACTATGAATTTTAAAATGCACTTCTCATTTAAATAAATCAGTCAGCAATTTTTGGCTACAAAAATTGGATAAGTTTTTTTTTTCTTTGTTTGTTTTTTAAAAATTATTTTTAAGTAGTGATAATTAATCCTTCTGAATTCTGTATTTTTTTACAATTGCATCAGATGCTTTGTCAATCAAAGAATTTTCTTCCAGTATTTTCAAAGTAACGAACTCATGCACATACACTGCTAGCCACCGAAAATGCAACACCAAAAAGGACACGAGATAGCAAAGCCAGATTTACTGGACACATAACAACAGATACAAAGATGAAACGATTGAGCTTACAGGCCCGTACGACTTGCGGAACACGCAGACATCATTAGTTCGTGTGGCCCACATGGCTGGCAATAACTGCAGCTTCGCACCACGGCATCGAATGAAAGAGGCTTTGGATGTGGGCTTGGGGTATGTCGGTCCAGGCTGCTTCCACACGTTGCCACAGTTCATCAGGCGTAGCCGCGGGTGGTGCTTGCCAGGCCACTCAGTTGCCGATCAGCGACCAGATGTGTTCGATGGGCGACATATTGGGAGAACAGGTGGGCCACAGCAGCAGTGAAACCTGGTGGGCCGTGAAGAATTGTTGCATGATGCGTCCCATGTGCGGGCGCGCATTGTCCTGTTGAAACGTGGCCTCTGGCAGGTCCTGCTGTTAAGGAAGGACTACAGGCTCCAAAACGTCGGAGATGTAGCGGTGGCTGCTGAGTGTACCGGCGATGCGTACCAGAGGGGTACCAGTGTCATATCCAATTGCGCAACGGACCGGTATGGCAATGCATAATGCAGGCGTCATACAGTCTCTTGCAGTGGTGCCGCCACATTCGGATTCGACCATCGTGGTGTTGCAGGCAGAAGCAGTATTCGTTGGAGAAGACAATGTTGTGCCATTCCGTAGTCCAGGTGCGGCGTTCAACGGCCCACTGCCGCCGCACTCGCCAGTGGTGTAACGTCAATGGTAATCGGAGCAGTGGGCGCCGTGCGACAAGTCCCCGCTCCTGCAGCCGACGTCGAACGGTACGTGCTGACACAGGTTGTTGCGCAACACACCCTAATTCCTGTGCTAACGTTCGTGATGTGGCGGTGCGAGCTGTCAATGCCCGCCGTACAACATGACGGTCCTCTTGTTCGGTGGTGTGCCCGCAGCTGCGGTAATCGCTCACGTCGGTCCGTCCATCCCTCCAGCACCCACCGAATCCATACTCACATCACTGCGACTGGATGTCACTGGATGTCTTCCCGCACTGGTACCGATGTCTCGGTTCGATAAACCGCTGTTGCGATAAGCCACTATTCGTCCTCTGTCGAACTCCGAAACGTGCTGGAATGACTGCCGTATTCTGCGACGAGGCATCAAGAAGCTTCCCACACACAGGTCTGGCAGAGCAACACACTTCCACTACTTACACCCCTCTTTCTGTGCACCCTTCATATAGTGCTTCTCGGTGGCGTGCCAGGCGCACATGATTTGCATATGCCCTGCAATGCTAATCGCTTGCGTGTCCTCTTGCGGGCGACGCATGCTGTGAATTTCAGGCCAATCGGATGCTTCCTTCTTGGTGTTGCATTTTGGGTGGCCAGCAGTGTAGTTCATTGTGCCTTTGATATGCAAGTCGTCAATCATAATGAAATTTATTGGGTTTCTTTCACTGTTGACACATAATTAGTTTAGAAATTATGTCTAAATTTTCTTATAGATCAACAATGAACACCCTGTTTTGTTTGAAAGAATTTGTTTTACCCACTCCTAAGAAAAGGTTGACCATATTGAAACCCCAGACCAATAGTTTTCGTAATGGGGATCTAGAGTGCAGAGGGTACCGTGCTTCTGTCCAAAGAAACTAAATAAAAACTTTGTGAAAAAAAAATTGCCTATTATTTTTACTTAAACAAATGTTTTTAACTCTCATACATGCCAACTTCTATGAAGTGTAAGTAGTTTCAGTAGATTCAGTTGTCTGACTATGGAAGCATGGAACCCATTGTTGAAACTGCAGATTCTTTGAATTTTCCTTTTGTTTTTCAAAATTAGCATTTTGGAGGCAGCCCCTGTAATATACATTATGTGCTAAGTGGAAGTTCATGCAATGTGTGTTCACAAACTTGGAGTTTCTATCTGTCAAGCGTTGGGTAATTCCAAATGCATCTGATTATTACTAGTGGCAGTTTGGAACATAAATCTGGCTATGTTACCTATTGTCCGCTCACCAGGGGAATCGACTTCATGTTTCACACTTGTTAAGTTTGTTTCACTAGTGTGCTTGTTTGTTTGGGGTATTGTTTTGTACTAGTGTGTGTTTCTTTTTCACAAAGAGATTTTCATTTTCTAAAAAAGCATCAGATGAGAAAACAGCTTGAGTGCCACCACCAAAAAATAACAAAATATATATATATATATATATATATCGTCATCATCATCGTCAACCATTATCAATTCACTGCTGGACGAAGGTCTCCCCAAGTTTCCTCCACAACGGTCTGTCTTGTGCCAGTCTCTTCCATGTCACTCCTGCATACTTTCGAATTCCATCTACCCATCTCCCATGTGGTCTTCTTCTGGGTCTTTTCCTGTCCCTTGGAATCCAGTCTAAAATTCCGGCTGTCCATCGATGGTCTGTCCTCCTGGCAGTATGTCCAGCCCATTGCCATTTCAGGGATTTAACTCTGATCATGATGTCTTCCACTCTTGTCATTTTTCGGATCCACGAGTTCCTCTTCTTATCTTTCCTGGTTACACCAAGCATGCACCTGTCCATGCTTCTTTGTGTTGTCTGCAGCCTTTGTATGTATCTATTAGTTAAGGTCCACGTCTCTGCACCATACGTAAGCACTGGAAGGATGCATTGATCAAACACTTTTCTTTTAAGACATAATGGCATATTGCTCTTGAAAATTATGCTGTTTCTTCCAAAAGCTCTCCAGGCAAGATTTGTACGCCGATTAATTTCTTCATCAATGTGACCCTCACTTGATATCTGCTGTCCAAGATAAACGTACGCGTCTGTTATCTCCAGCTTTTCTCCATCAATCGATAAATCTTCATTTCTTGTAAAAGCATTGAACATCACTTTTGGCTTCTGAAAGTTCATTTTTAATCCCACTTCTTTTCTCTTGTCAGCAAGTTCCTGGATCATACTCTGCAGCTCTGATGGGGTAGTTGCAAAAATGATTACGTCATCAGCAAAACGAAGGTGGGTTAGATAATCTCCATTAATCTTTATCCCTTTGTTTTCCCAGTTCAGTGATTGAAAGACATTTTCCAATGTGGCATTAAAGAGCTTCGGAGATATGGTGTCACCTTGTCTCACTCCCTTTCCAATTTTTAGGTGTGTTGTATTTTCAAACAGCCGAATATTTGCACTTGCATTTTCATAGATGTTATTAATAATATTAATGTATGCATCTTCAATACCGCAGGATTTCAGAGCCATTGTAACTGCTGATGGTTTCACCGAATCAAATGCTTTTTCATAATCGATAAAAGCCATGCACAATGGAAGTTCATATTCCCTCGCTCTTTCAATTAGTTCTCTCAGTACATGGATATGATCTATTGTGCTGTAGCCACTCCTGAATCCAGCTTGTTCTCTCGGTTGAGCTATGTCCAGTGTTACCTTCAAGCGGTGTGAAAGAACTTTAGTGAAGATTTTATAAACCACTGATAGGAGGCTGATAGGTCTGTAGTTCCTGAGATCCTCAATGTCACCTTTTTTATGTAGCAGGATCATTGTAGCGTTGTTCCAATCCTCAGGAATCTTCCCTTCATTAAGACATCGAGTGAAAATTTGGGCGAGTACTGTTTTGATTTCTCCACTTGCTTCTTGTATGATGTCTACAGTAATTCCATCTTCTCCTGGTGCTTTTCCCCGCTTCATGTTCTTGATTGCATGTGCAACTTCTGCTGGAAGGACTGAAGGAACTCTGGTACTGGTACCTTTCACGATGTCTGGAGTACATGTATCATCCCTTTCATATAATTTGGAGTAGAAATCTTTCACTCTTGTCAAGATTTCGCCTCTATTTATTGTTACAGAACCATCTTCTTTTCTCAGAGCCGTAATCTGTTTTCTTCCGTTACTGAGATGTTCCTTTGCTATCTTTAGGCTTTCACCGCTTGAAGGTAACACTGGACATGGCTCAACCGAGAGAACAAGCTGGATTCAGGAGTGGCTACAGCACAATAGATCATATCCACGTGCTGAGAGAACTAACTGAAAGAGCGAGGGAATATGAACTTCCATTGTGCATGGCTTTTATCGATTATGAAAAAGCCTTTGATTCGGTGAAACCATCAGCAGTTACAATGGCTCTGAAAACCTGCGGTATTGAAGATGCATACATTAATATTATTAATAACATCTATGAAAATGCAAGTGCAAAGATTAGGCTGTTTGAAAATACAACACACGTAAAAATTGGAAAGGGAGTGAGACAAGGTGACACCATATCTCCGAAGCTCTTTAATGCCACATTGGAGGGTGTTTTTCAGTCGCTGAGCTGGGAAAACAAGGGGATAAAGATTAATGGAGATTATCTAACCCACCTTCGTTTTGCTGATGACGTAGTCATTTTTGCAACTACCCCATCAGAGCTGCAGAGTATGATCCAGGAACTTGCTGACAAGAGTAAAGAAGTGGGATTAAAATGAACTTTCAGAAGACAAAAGTGATGTTCAATGCTTTTACAAGAAATGAAGATTTATCGATTGATGGAGAAAAGCTGGAGATAACAGACACGTACGTTTATCTTGGACAGCAGATATCAAGTGAGGGTCACATTGATGAAGAAATTAATCGGCGTACAAAACTTGCCTGGAGAGCTTTTGGAAGAAACAGCATAATTTTCAAGAGCAATATGCCATTATGTCTTAAAAAGAAAAGTGTTTGATCAATGCATCCTTCCAGTGCTTACGTATGGTGCAGAGACGTGGACCTTAACTAAAAGAGACATACAAAGGCTGCAGACAACTCAAAGAAGCATGAAGAGGTGCATGCTTGGTGTAACCAGGAGAGATAAGAAGAGGAACTCGTGGATCCGAAAAATGACAAGAGTGGAAGACATCATGATCAGAGTTAAATCCCTGAAATGGCAATGGGCTGGACATACTGCCAGAAGGACAGACCATAGATGGACAGCCGAAATTTTAGATTGGATTCCAAGGGACAGGAAAAGACCCAGAAGAAGACCACATGGGAGATGGGTGGATGAAATTCGAAAAGTATGCAGGGGTGACATGGAGGAGACTGGCACAAGACAGACCGTTGTGGAGGAAACTTGGGGAGACCTTCGTCCAGCAGTGGATTGATAATGGTTGACGATGATGATGATGATATATATATATATATATATATATTGCCAGAAATTTAAGGAGGAAATTCTAAGCAGTGGCTCTGTATTATTGAGCCAAAGAAATTATTACCGGATACGCCTGTTACCACTAGGTAAAGTGTATAAATTCCATGAAATATGAACTTTCACTCAGCTGAAAAAGCAGCAGTAAATTAAATTATATGTATAAAATTAAAAATATATATGTATTTATGAAACTGAGCCACTTACAGTCCTGTTTGTCGTCCGAGTGTAGCCAGGAGTTCTGGGTTTTTGTAATATTCTGAAGTTTTTGTAATATTCTAAACCAGAAATACAAGTTTTGCATAGGAATGTAGAAATCATAAATCATATCATTTCTGAAAATGATATGAAGTGGTAACAATGTCGAAGTGGTTCCTACTGGAAGTGTTGGAAATGGACCCCATTGATGTCCAGATCTACACATGCTTCTGTTTATTGGTGAAGACGTTTCTCAGGGTATGTGGTGTGATTTGTTGGATGTGGGTTGTTATTACAGCCTGTAGCTCTTGAAGTGTATGCAGATTACCAGCACACACCTTCCCCATCAGTGCTCCCCACAGAAAAATGTCAGGCAGTGTCAGATCCGGTGGCTAGGCAGGCCGTAGTCCCCAGGAGATGATGCAATTTCCAAAGAATTCCTGCAGAAGCTGTATTGATGTGCCAGGAATGTGAGTAGTTGTACTGTCTTGCTGGAGTCATCCTTCATTGATTTCCCATTCCGTGAGTTTGGATATGAGTGGTTGGATAATCTGGGCATGGTACCATTTTGAGTTAATGGTTTCACTAAAGAAAATTAACCCAATATTTCACGTGCAAGTCATGGCACACCAAACACCAACCTTCTGATTGTTGAGAGACACTTCCTTAAATTCATGCGGATTACCAATACCTCACAGACAAGTGTTTTGGCTTTTGATGTACCCAAACCAGTGAAACCATGCCTCATCTGTAAAAAAAGTCATGTCGAGAATGCCCTCACCTTCTTCGGACAGGAACTCTTGGAACCACCTGCAGTACCATACACGGGCCTCATGGTCTGTTTCTTTCAGCTAATGCATGACAGACACTTTGTACAGGTGGAAACGCAACATCCTTTTCAGAATATTTCTGGGCACATAAGCTTGTTGTGACAGCCGCCTTACAGATTTGTGTGGACTCCTCTGTATCCTGTACAGTCGTCTACTATGGGGGAGGGGGTGCATCAAGAACACTGCCAGTTACTTTCCTATGTTCTGACGTACCGCATTATGGTGGGAGGCATCTGTATCACAAAATTTCCTAGTGAACTGTTTTTGCACTTCATCCGTGTACTTGTCGTTATGGCAAAAGACAGGTTCCACCAAAAACACTGTTCAACCGTCAACACCATTGTCCTTGTGCTGAGACGAGTGATCAATCAACACATCTGCCTCCGTCGACCAAGTGCTCAGGAATGAACTTTGCTCAGAATGACAGATGTGCAGCCTTGGGGTAGGGAGACATGAAGGCTACCAGACACAGAGCACTTCCACTTGGCAGGCCACTTCTATTGTAATTCCATTCAAAATTTCTTTATTATTACATTACTGCAATTCTTACATTCAGTGCACAGTCATTATTCGGATACCCTGTACTATCTACTACAGAGAGGGCTCTGGCTAATGTTGGCAGGTATGCTGTGTTATGACCAAGATCACTGCCCATCATTTGGAGGGCCCACTATTTGGAGATAAATATACAAAACTGTATATACTTCAGGACTAGGAACCACAAAACTCTGTTATTCAAGGAGTGTCTTAACTTAAGGGGGTGTGAAAAATCTGTGCCATCTAGCTAGCAAAATAAGAATATTATCTGTGCCATCTAGCTAGCAACAAGAATATTATACTGGGTCATCAAACAGAAGCCATCGCTCTTTCCACGTTTATAGTGTATTAAAATCTTATACTGGGATTGGCTGTTCTTGGGGTGAGAAGTATAAAATCAAAATTTGATCCTAGTGAGGGCAAATTTAGAAGCACAATGCAAAAGTAAAGCACAATAGGTCTGTACTTTCATTCCTAATAAAATGTGTTCTTTCTCTTGGCACATTCAAACTTTTCTGTAAGAAGATATGATGAACTGGACTCAGCTATCACACCTGAAATTTTTGACTTTAATACAGGGTTATAAAAGATTTATATATATATATATATATATATTTGTTATGGTTTTCAAAGATAATCCATAACAAACTGCTCAGCTGCCAATTGCTCTGTGGAAGTCTTGAAAGAAAAACATTAAATGCTCTAACATTGTAACTGCAATTATTGGTAAGACAGTGGATGCTTTCAGATGGTACTTGTTTACCAACATATTATTAACAACAAAGTATTGGGCAAAATTTGGCTCATGACGATTATGGGCAAAACACGTAACAATATTAACAAAGAAAGGTGGCTTGATCACGCTAGTTACGTTAACTAAAACTTTTACAAAAAGTTCGTAAGTTGGAAGCTTTGACCTTATCTTAGGTCTTCATCACGCCAATGGAGGACTAAGATTGTTGCCAGATTCTACATTTGAATTTTTCCTATTTTTTTGTTGCCAAAACTTAGAATTGATCTCCAGATTAACGGAATGTAGAGAGGAGATTCGGAGTTGCAAGTCATTGAGTTGAAAATAATTTCTATGCTTTCACGGTAACGGAGGGCAAAACGATTGTGAAACGAAGCAATTAGTTTGCTTCGTTCCAGTGGGGAACTGCAGATGTGTCTTCCATTGTCCAAAATAGACAAGGCAGTGTTGGGATTGCCTTTCGAAACATCTTTTCTGTGTTCTAAAATTCTATGGCTTATGCTCCTGTATGCTTAATGTGTATAAGTTATCCCCAGTAGAAGAAGAGATAGGAATGCAGTAAACTCCTGGGAGGTTCAGGCTTTCAACTTTGTCCCTATCCCTTTGTAGAAGTTTCAAGATGTTTGGGGTAGATTTAATGGCAAGATGGTAACCAAAACTTCTAAAAGAATCTGTAACTTTATAAGCATAGGAAGGATGGTAAGAACAGAACCACAGAATTTCAGGTCTTCTTTCTTGTGAGGAAGGAGGCATTCGATTTTCGAATGGTTTTCATATTTCTTTATGAGGGAGTTGACTGTAACAGCAGGGAAACCATGAGAGAGGGCTATTGTAGAAATTTTGGAGAGTTCTTCTTGAAGAGAGAGTTGGCTGTTGCAAATGATATGAGCCCTGTGGATGTAGGACTTCAATGCTGCAAGCTTGTAGAGATGCAGGGTGCAAGATTTGTAGGGAATGATGTTAGTGGCTGCAGAAGGTTTTCGATAGAACGGAACGAGTAATGGAGAGATCAGCGTTTCTGCAGATAGATACATCCAGGAAATCAATTTTGTGATTTACTTCCTTAGATATAGTGAGCTTAATGGAAGGAAATTTTTCTGTAATGAGTTGATCAGTATCTGTAGCTCAGACTCGGAATGTGGCCAGCTAATGAAAATGTCGCCTACATCATCTTAACCATAGGGAAGGTTGAAAAGGGTGTAGAGGAATTATGGAAACTTCAATATGTTGCATGTAGATTTCAGCAAGCAGAGGGGAAAGAGGTGAGCCCATGGGGAGACCAGATTGTTGCCTATACACAATTTTGTTGAAAACAAAACAACTATGTTGATGAATAGTGTGGAAACAATCATAAAGATCTTGATAAGAGGACGGGGTTCAAAATGAAGAATCAATTTCTTCATGAGGAGCATGTAGGAATCAAAATATGGTAGAATCTTTGTTTCCCTCTGTACCATATTTTGATTCCTACATGCTCCTCATGAAGAAATTGATTCTTCATTTTGAACCCCCGTCCTCTTATCAAAGATCTTTTATGATTGTTTCCACACTATTCATCAACATAGTTGTTTTGTTTTCAACAAAATTGTGTATAGGCAACAATCTGGTCTCCCCATGGGCTCACCTCTTTCCCCTCTGCTTGCTGAAATCTACATGCAACATATTGAAGTTTCCATAATTCCTCTACACCTCTTTTCAACCTTCCCTATGGTTAAGATATGTAGACGACATTTTCATTAGCTGGCCACATTCCGAGTCTGAGCTACAGATACTGATCAACTCCATTACAGAAAAATTTCCTTCCATTAAGCTCACTATATCTAAGGAAGTAAATCACAAAATTGATTTCCTGGATGTATCTATCTGCAGAAACGCTGATCTCTCCATTACTGCGTTCCGTCTATCGAAAAACCTTCTGCAGCCACTAACATCATTCCCTACAAATCTTGCACCCTGCATCTCTACAAGCTTGCAGCATTGAAGTCCTACATCCACAGGGCTCATATCATTTGCAACAGCCAACTCTACTCTTCAAGAAGAACTCTCCAAAATTTCTGCAATAGCCCTCTCTCATGGTTTCTGCTGTTACAGTCAACTCCCTCATAAAGAAATATGAAAACCATTCGAAAATCGAATGCCTCCTTCCTCACAAGAAAGAAGACCTGAAATTCTGTGGTTCTGTTCCTTACCATCCTTCCTATGCTTATAAGTTACAGATTCTTTTTAGAAGTTTTGGTTACCATCTTGCCATTAAATCTACCCCAAACATCTTGAAACTTCTACAAAGGGATAGGGACAAAGTTGAAAGCCTGAACCTCCCAGGAGTTTACTGCATTCCATCTCTTCTTCTACTGGGGATAACTTATACATTGGAAGCACATACAGGAGCATAAGCCATAGAATTTTAGAACACAGAAAAGATGTTTCGAAAGGCAATCCCAACACTGCCTTGTCTATTTTGACAGTGGAAGACACATCTGCAGTTCCCCACTGGAACGAAGCAAAACGAATTGCTTCTGTTTCACAATCGTTTTGCCCTCCGTTACCGTGAAAGCATAGAAATTATTTTCAACTCAATGACTTGCAACTCGAATCTCCTCTCTACATTCCGTTAATCTGGAGATCAATTCTAAGTTTTGGCAACAAAAATAGGAAAAATTCAAATGTAGAATCTGGCAACAATCTTAGTCCTCCATTGGCGTGATGAAGACCTAAGATAAGGTCGAAAGCTTCCAACTTACGAACTTTTTGTAAAAGTTTTAGTTAACGTAACTAAGTGATCAAGCCCACCTTTCTTTGAAAATTTGGCTCAATATATATATTTTTTTTATTTCACAAAAGCACAGTTTT
Organism: Macrothele yani; assembly: GCA_039090855.1. Classification (NCBI taxonomy): domain Eukaryota; kingdom Metazoa; phylum Arthropoda; class Arachnida; order Araneae; family Macrothelidae; genus Macrothele; species Macrothele yani. The sequence goes on from CM077007.1 coordinate 106,930,793, forward strand.
TTTTTATTACATTTTCTTACCTTGGTTAATCATACATGTATCATGAAGTGTTTTTAAAATTCCATGAAGTATCTGTATTTGCAAAAATTAACTACTTCCAGGAAAACTTCCTTTTATTGCAGTTAAATTGAGTTTTATTTCATGAAAATAACTGTGTTATGTAATTTGGAGAAAGGAATAATCATAAGTTTTGCAATTATCTGCACACACATATGCATCATTGTCAACATTGTGTTGATAATCTTAAATAAAAAATGGTATCTTCTTAAAGTACTTTTATACCATTAAATATCATGGTAAAATAATTTATCAGTTCCTGTTATGTGAATTGTTTGATGTATAAGATTCTGACACTTTGTGCTCCACCTATTTGAAATACCATGAGGTACCATTGCCTTCAGCTATCATTTACATGTAGTCCATCCATTGCAGTTTGGTATATCACTCCTTGCTTTTTTATGAGTTAGTGCATTCTATTGTAAAAGATTTTCTGTTCTCAGTGGGAAGCTTTAATTGTCTGTTGTTTTAGGAGTAGTAGTTTGATAGATGAAAGTCATGTTCTCAGATATGTAATTTGTTGCCACCTTTTGACTAATTGTGCTTTCATTGTGCAATATGTTGCCAGTTTTTCATAATAGCGCCCTTCGCTGTGCAATTTGTCAGTTTTTGCTAGTACTATTTAGTTTGCCAGTTCTTGCGTAGTAGTGCCCTCACTGTGCAATTTGTTGCCAGTTTTTGCATAGTAGTGCCCTCAATTATTTTTTTGATTAAGCAGTGTGTCATATTGTTGAGATTTTTTTCCACCCCTAGACTCCTTTTTTTTGTTTTTGCCTTTTTTCCCCCCTAAGATCAGGAAATTAATAAAGCAGTGTTCAAGGTTCTTTTTTTCTAAGTTTTCTTATTATAATTAGAAACATGGGCATTTCTTAACATAGGAATGGCACCACACAGATTTGTCAAACAGGCAGTCTATCAAATTCTAAATCCAATCTGTTAATTAGTATTTATCAACATTGTGTGTGTGTGTGTGTGTGTGTGTGTGTGTGTGTGTGTGTGTGTGTGTGTTTGGTGCATGTGTTGCACAATTTGATATGATCTGTGATAATTATAACTCTCTGCAGAAAGATGAAGTGATACTAGTACCAATTGTGTGGTGTCACTGTCGTTTACCATGCCATAGCATAAATAAACTTGAAATTGGTCATTGACAAACCAACCACTGTTTTTTGTGGAAAGCTTATCACTATTTACATTTGTGTGTATGCTTGTTTTTTTTTTTTTTTTTTTTTTTGCCTCTTAAATGAATTTTTTTTACTGATTTCAAGTTCACTTAAAAGTATCAAAATTTTGTAAATGAAATACCTGACACATTGTGGAGTTGATTTATAAATTTACTGAGTATTTTTTTTTTCTCTTGGGCCACTTCAGATGCCCTGCTTTAATTAAAAAAAAAAAATGAGGGTTTGATATGTACTTAATACTTAATTATTTTATAAAAATATGTTACTATAACAGCATGCTGCTACTTTTCAATTTTTTTATGCTAATGCACATGTGCTGACATTTTGTTCCTAGTGTAAGATGAAATATTTTTTGAGTGAGATCATCATTTTTGCAAGGAGAATTGAATAACTTTTTGTCATGTACAGAAATTTTATTTTAAATTTTACTTTTGCAACAATGCCACTTCTTGCACTCATTTACTGTGCTTGTCATTCATTGTCTGAGTTCAAGTCATGTTCAGGGTATGAAAAAAATAAATCATTTTTGATATTTTATCCATGTTTTGTGGTCTCAGTTATTTGCGCTAGGTCAAGTACACAAATAGCATCTCACTGTATTTGTCTTAATTTCGATATACTGGTTACATGACTTGTACTGTCAGGTTTGTACAGTAAGTACTTCAAAGTTGGCATGGGATTTTTTTCCTTTTAATTAAAAACTCACACATAATTAGTGCTTTTTCTTAAGATATTCTGGTGGCCGGTTGTGTAAGGTGATGTTATCTGACTTTTCAGATGAAGCATTGTTTTACAGCACTGGCAGCTTCCTTTCCCTGGAATTTGTACCTAAACTTAGAATTTGGGAACTTCTGTTTTTGTTTGGGGATTTAACCGCTACTGTAAGCAACTCAATGCGCTATAAGCAGTCTCCTGTCCCTAATTTAGGACCACTGGTTCCAGGGAAGGGAGATAGCCAGTGCCGTGAGATAACTACAGCATCCATGCGTCGCCGGGATTTGAACCCGGACCCAACTTGGACGAATAATTAGAAGCCATAGCTTAGACCACTACGTCGCTGGGGTGACAACTTTCATAAAGCCCATTAAGTTACTCACAGTGGTCATTAACCCCCCTTCCCAAATTGTAAGGTATTTAAATATTATTCTAAGGCACCATTGCTAGCAGCATAGCAAGAAGTAGATTTACAACACAGATAATTCAGGACACTGTTGTGGTCAAAGTGGTTAGAATAAGATATCTGGAGATGCCGTTGTTAATGGAGCATACTGCTTTTGCGTAAGAAGCCTATAATCGCGAGCGACTGCCATCAAAGTGGGAAAGTTGATGGTGTTCAATGCTATCGCAATGCATTTTTTGTGGCCCGAATCGCCTTTTTTCGTCACAAATGTTTCCAATTTCGCTTCGTAATTTGTTGCCGATGTGTAAGAAACTGCTGAATTTATAAATGTTTGTTTATTTTGAGGCTCCTTCCCATTTTTATTTTAAATTGAAATGCACAAACGTTAGTGCGAGTTCTAAACAAAACATAAGGTGAAAACTTCGCTCGTGTAAGAGTTCCGGTTTGATATTAACACTATTTCTGCAACTAAAAACCACGCAATTCCAAAGTACATACCGTTGAAATTGCATAGGTGTCATGTAAACAACGTCAAATTCCCACACCTTGCGGCTTCACGGTTAAGACTCGGGGTATCTCCAGCATTATTATTGTTACTTCCATGGTTGTAGTATGGCATCTGTCCTAAATTTCTGCCCAGATGCTAATTGTCCCAAATAAGTTATACCTCTGGGAGCCAAACCATAAGGAGGACTGTTCAATATTTTCCTGACCGACGCTGTGAAAGTCATTGCTCAATGTTATGCAATAAGATCGTGCCGTTTGACAATTTGTAAGAACTTTTGATTAGCTCTATAACAATTAGACAACAGACTGTCTGCTTTTCGACAGTATAACAGTACAGTATGTTTTCAACAGCATCAGGATTTTAAAAAGTTTTCTCAATAGGAGATAAAAGTCTGCATTTATTTGCATCCCCATTTTTTTTGTCTAATGTGGGAAAAAAAATCTTAGATGTGCCAAAACCATTCCTGACTCCTCAGGTATGATCTTTAGGAACAAACGGGTGTAATCCCTCGAGGCTCAGTATTTTTTCCGATATTTGCTTTCCTTGTGTATTGGGGGGGGGGAGGCTGCCACCACAAGGGGAATTAAACAGCGATGTTCAACCTCTTGCATTATTTAGCTACTTAACGAATTACCTCGCACAAGAGAGAGAACAGGCAGTCTACCCAGTGGTCAGAAATGTAAGATTCTGGTTAGTATGAGCTCGCTTGGATTAGTGTTCCAAATGAGACACTTCTTACGGCGCTGGCTCTCTCCCTTCCCTGGAACCGATGGTCCTACATAAGGGTGGTTGTAGCTCCTAGTATTGCCCATGGAGGTTGTTAAACCCAAAGACCTTGAAGGAGAATACTGGAAAATACCTAGCTACTTCCGTCAGTGTTTGAAAACCGGATGTTCCGCCATTAGCGAGGACGGAAAGCTGGGAAGTGTAGAATCGGAAAAAGTCTTGAATTGAGGGTATCGAATAGATGGTGCAATCGATCGGGGCTGTCCCGGTAGCGCAGTGGTTTCTGATCATTCGACCGAAAGGGGTCCCGGTGAGGCATGGATGTTGTGTTTGTTTTACATCACTCGTTCTCTCCCTTCTGTGGGATCAATGACCCTAAATTAGGGACGGGCGACTGCTTATAGCCCTTTGAGCTGCTCACGATGGTCGTTAAACCTTCAATTAAAAAAATCGATCGATCGGGCAACAAATATTTACGGTGTGACTCAATACTTCCAAAAAAAAAAGCTGCCTAAGTTCCTTAGGAACACCGCAATACTGATTCGTTGAGTCAATCGCAGCTTTTATACATGCGCGGACTGGGTCGTCGCAGGGATACCGGGGGAAATCCCGGTGCGCCGCCACATTCTGGACCAGTATGCTTCATGTTAACTCGAAAAGATACTATACACATATATTTGTACTTCAATATTCTTGTAAAAAAACCCAGATTTTTTAAAACTGCAGTTTTACGGCTTTAGAAAACACTTGTGAAATCACGATTTTTTAGATTTTGCAACCCTGAGCGGAAGGGACTTGATTTGGCACCCTGCAGAATTAGTCTCATTTTAGTGCAAACCTGTTGCATCAAACTTGCGCGAACAGGGTGCTGAAATTGGGACATGCGTGCGCAATTTGCAAAAATCAGACCTGCGTGCCCACGCACCAAAATTGGACATGCGCACGCAGGGTGCCAAAATCAGGCTTGCGTGCGCAGGGTGCCAAAATCAGGCTTGCGTGCGCAGGGTGCAAAAATCGGACCAGCGTGCGCAGGTTGCCGCAGTCAGAGCTGCGCGGAGATTAGAAAATCAGACCTGCCGCGTAGGGTGCCAAGATCACACCGCGCACGGTGTGCTAAAATTGAATCTGGACTAAAATTAGACTTGCGAGTGCCGTAGTCAGTCACGTAGATTCAGATAGTCCACAAAATGCATTTCTTTCCTTTTCGAATTGCAAAAAGAAAAAAAGGATTTATTTCCTTTACAGAAACGTATTCTTTAAAAGAGACCAATCTCAACCTCATGAAGCCAATGTGATTTTAGAATAAATTATCAACGTTTTTTCACAATTAAATGTTTTATTAACATTGACTATAGTTTCGTAGAGCGTTTGGCTCGGCATCATCAGGACGAATGGAGCGTAAACATTCAAATCATTGTGACATCATCAGGGTTCTGACGGTCACGGTTTTTGGTGAGTTGTTTCCACGCACTTGAAAGAAATGGCGTAGACGTCATGCCATTGACAAGTAGTGAAGAATTCCGGTATATGTGGAAGGCTTCTAATACATTAAGCTTGTTAGTCGAATCAGGTTTGTCAATAAGAATAGCGTTTCCAAACAAAAATTTATGGTTATTTTCGTGACAATGTTGGGCTATTGATGACTTCTTCAGTTCATAGTTCCGTACGTAAGTCTTGTGTTCCTTCACATGGAAACTTAAAACCCTGCGGGTCTGTCCTATATATGAAAGTCCACATTCACAAGGTATCTGATAAATTCCCCAGGAATTTATGTCTTGGACGTAGTCTTTTGATCCGTAAAAATTCATCTTGTTTATGGGTTTGAAAATTACTTTGAAATTAAAACTTTTGAGAATTTTTGAAATTCTGAAGCAAATATGAGGAGCAAATGGGATAACCACCCAATTCGTTCGTACTGGGAGGTCTACTGGCGTGAGCGAGCAGACGCTCAGCCAGTAGATTTTTAGACCACCTAAATTTTTGGACCGCTTTTTCTATCACGGAAGGGCTATATTCTCTGTGTACTGCTGTTCGTTTAAGAAAATCCAGCTCTTTCTGTAAGGAATCCTCAGTTGAGCATATATGTACTGCACGATATACGTATGTGTAGAAAGCAGACATTTTTTGTTTCCATGGGGTGATTTGATTTTGCATGTGGAGGTAAGGAAACAGCAAATGGCTTTCGATAAGCTGTTGTACTAAAGGAACTTTCAGAGCGTGACACAAGAACATCTAGGAATGGTAAGCAGCCATTATTTTCAGTATTATATATAATAGCCAATGTGATTTATTTCAAAAAAATTAACACAATAAATAAAATAAATAAATCACTTTTATCCCCATGTTCAGCATTGCTCGTGTGATAAGAAACTTGATTGCCAGCCTTGCATTGTGTTAGAAATAAAAATACAAAAACCTTGCGCCTTCATTATCTATTTTTTTGTTTTGAGTAACCGCGTAATTTTTTTACATTTTTTTAAACGTTTAGAAGTAAAATATATCTGAATATTTTCATAAACGCAAAGGCGTAATTTTATTTTAAAAAATACTATACATCAAAATAATATTTCTGGTTTCTTTGCTGATCAGTTACAATTGCATTTTATAATATGGTTTATTTCGTGTTGAAATGGGTTATGTCTTGTTCTTCGTGCTTAAGACAGCAATGTGGTCTACCGGTAAATCTTAATTAGCACGACAAAAACTTCCACTCATCGTCAAATTTCTTTTTTTTTTTTCTGACAATAGAAAGACTCGCCCCTCCCATCCCCACGCCCATTAATTTGGCGAAGTCAGTGTTCCTAAATTCCGCCTACTTAGTTTCATTTTTAGCCATTGGGAAGTGTAGAATCGGGAAAAGTCTTGAATTGAGATTATCGGATTGATGATGCAATCGATAGGGGCCGGGTGGTGCAGTGGTCAAAGCAATGCCTTCTGATCATTCGTCCGAAAGGGATCCCGGTGAGGCATGTATGTTGTGTTTGTCTTACAGCACTGGTGCTCTCCCTTCCCTGGGACCAATGACCCTAAATTAGGGACGGGCACTGCTTTCAGCCCTTTGACTTGCTCACGGTGGTCGTTAAACCTCCAATTAAAAAACAATCGATCGGGCAACAAATATTTGTGGTTTGACTCGATACTTCAAAAAAAAAAAAAAAAAAAAAAAAGAGCTGCCTAAGTTCCTTAGGAACACCGCAATACTGATTCGTTGAGTCAATCGCAGCTTTTATACATGCGCGGACTGGGTCGCTGGGATACCAAGGGAAATCCCGGTGCCCCGTCACATTCTGGATCAGTAACTCGAAAAGATGCTATACACATATGTATTTGTACTTCAATATTCTTGTAAAAAAAACCCAGATTTTTTAAAACCGCAGTTTTACGGCTTTAGGAAACACTTGTGAAATCACGATTTTTTAGATTTTGTAACCCTGAGCGGAAGGGACTTGATTTAGCACCCTGCGAAATTATGTCTCATTTTAGCGCGAACATATTTCATCAGATTTGCGCGAACAGGATGCCGAAATTGGACATGCGCGCCCAAGTTGCCAAAATCAGACCTGCGCGCAAGTACCAAAATTGGACGTTCGCGCAGGTAACAAAATTAAACCTGCGCACACAGGGTGCCAAAATCAGACCTGCGCGCGCGTAGTGCCAGAATGAGACCTGCACGCGAAGGGTGCTAAAATCAGATATGTGCACGCAGGTAGATAATTTAAAAAATCAGGCAGAAATGAGAGATTTTGTTTCTTCCAGACAGAAACACTGCTAATCTAACTTCTAGCGCTGAACGGTGCCACTTTCGCGTCATCTGGCAGATAAATTGAATTTAAAAAAAAAATCTACCAAATTTTTCGGAAAAATAACTGTGTCACGTATTAGCTATGTGTCGTTTTTATTTGTGCTCAAAATTTCAAACGCTACAAAGTAATCTTTTTCGAGAAAATGTGTGCAAAAGAATTTGCATTACAGATATAGGACAGAATTTCTGTTACACTCATTCAAAGACAGCCTTAAGGATAATTTTGACAGTTTTCCAAAAGATGAAGCTGGACGTCATTTCAGTGCAACTTGGTACAAGAAGCAAGTTAAAAGTGGTTGTGAATTGGATACGCACTAGTTGGTTTACTCACCAAGGGTAAACACTATATGTTTTGTTTTGCTTGTTGGCTATTTACAAATCGGTCGGATGGTTGGAGTGATCCAAAAACTGGTTGCAAGACTTTTTGTTAAAGGTACACACAAAATTGAAAAATATGAAAAAAGTGAAAATCACAAAAAAGCGGGGAAATATCTTTTTCTTACCAAATTTCGTTTGTTCAACGACAGAACTGTCTTGGCTAGCCTTGCAACTGCGGAAAAGAGAGAGATAGAGAAAAACAGGATGATTGTAACTCGTATTATAGATGCTGTTCTCTATTTGGGAAAACAGTGATTGTCATTTCGTGGTCATCGCGAGTATCAAGGTTTAGGTTCCCCAAGTATAAATGAAGGCAATTTTTTGGAACTCATTAAGGTGTTTGCCAAAAATGATACATTACTGGAGCAACATTTATTACTGAGTGATCGAAATGCAACATATCTCAGTCCTGACATACAAAATGACCTGATACAGTCCTTATCAGCCTAGGTTTAAGATAATAGCTGAAATCAAGATGGCTAAATACTTTGCAATAATTGCTGACTCTACTATTGACATCAGCAAAATTGATAAATTTTCTTTATCCTTGCGATATGTAACAGTACACGGTGATGCAGTGGAACAATTTATACAATTCATCGAATTACCGTGAGCAAGGGCTGAAGATTTTTTCAACATTCTTTTCCCAGCAATCAAAAACTTAAGGTTGTCAATAACTATGTGTTAACGTCAATCTTATGATGGAGCAAGCACCATGTCAGGTGATTAGGGAAGTTGCTCCTAATGCACTCTTTACACACTGCTGTGCACATAATTTAAATTTGGTTGTAATAGATGCAATAAGCTCCAATATTCAAACCAAGTTGCTTTTTAGAACTCTAGAAAGTATCTATACCTTTTTACTGGCAGTTTACCTCGTCTTTCAGTACTAAAAGAAGAACAATGTAGCCAGATCAGATCTTTCGCACTGACTCTAAAGAAACTATTTGATACTAGATGGGCGTCCAGAAAGTCAGCAGTAGAGGCATTCTTGCAGAATTTATCAGCACTAATAGTTGCTGTACGAAGAATTATGGATGGTAAGATAAAAAAAACTGTGCTCGTAAGCAGCTCGCTGAGGGAAAGGGTATCCTGGAAACACTAAGTACTTATGAATTCTTAGTTATTCTTATATTCTGGAGTGGTGCTGGACAAGGCTTTCAATCAGTGGCGGCTTTTGAGAGGAGGCAAGGGAGGCAGTGCCTCCTCAGAATTTTAAGACTCTTAGTTAGAATTATTCGTTTTGTTCATTCAGTACTTTTGGGTATAGGAAACCAAACGTTTATGCTAGTTAACTCTTTTAAATTAAATGTCTATGCGTTCATTCAGTTTTTTAAATTGACGCTTTTCGAAAACAATCGGTAGCGCGTAGTTGCTAATTGTCCTCAGCGGGCGATATCCGTCCTTGAGGCAGGAAGCAAACTGCCTCTCGTACATTTTGCGCCAAACCTGTTTACTCCCACTGAATCAGTAGATACGAAGGTAGGCGGTGGAACTGCCAACACAAAGAGCGCACGCGCACCGTGGACTTCCTGTGAGGCAGATGTTATCTTGCCTCATGGGAACAGCTGTTTAGCAGGCAGCAGCTCCGCTGTTTTAACTCCTCATTCTGACAGCTTCGAGCGTCATTACATAGCGTTTTCTTCCTAGTTGCTTTTCTTTCACACTAATGTTTGTGTAACTAATTTTATTTATGTTTTATGAAGAGTTGTTTATCAGACCATGGCCTCTGCTTCAAACATATCTAATATGGTGGGTAGCTTACTGGAAAAGCCTTTCAGTAGAACAGATTTTGAAGAAAATAATCAAATTAAAAATGATGGTAAGCCTACACCTGAAATGAAAAAGATGACTTCAAAGGGCAAAACTTCAAACAGATGTTTTAATATTGACTGGTACAGAAAAGAACAATGGCTAACTGGTAGTGAATCAACGAACAAACTATATTGTTGGCCATGTTTGCTGTTTCCTGTGAGTGGCAATGAAGTCTGGCAAGATAAACGCTTCAATGATTTGAAAAGTTTACCACGTGCTTTGGACATGCACAAAAAGTGTAAAGATCACATTCTGGCAGTTGTTAAATAACAGTTGCTAGGCAAAACAAGGATAGTACTCTCTCAACAAAGTGAAGAGAACAAGTGACTTACGTCATAATGAAAAAGTAAAACAGAATCGTGATGTAATGAAGAAGTTGATTGATATTACAACACTACTGTCGCAGCAAGAGCTCCCATTTCGTGGAACGAAGAGAGCGAAGTCTCTGAAAATAAGGGAAATTACCTCGAGATGATTGATTTACTCTCCAAGAGTGATGAAACATTGAGAGTGTTTATGGAGAATAGTACAACATTTTCACGAACTTCAAAAACAATACAGAATGATTTAATCGAATTAATCAGTTGCTCATATAGTTAGAAATGAAATCAATGCAGATATTGAAAATGTCTAGTTTTTTTCTTGGCAGATTGATGAAGCGACATGCATTAGCTCCCATGCACAAGTATCAATTATAGTTCGATTCGTGAAAGATGGAGCACCAGTAGAAAGATTTTTGGGATTTTTTGACGTAAGTTCTGATCGGTGTGCTACTTCGCTTAAAAAATTACTGGTCGTGAGCTGGAAAGATTTAGCTACAAAGAAAAACTAGTTGCACAGACATATAATGGCGCAGCAGTGATGGCATCAGAGCTGAATGGATTTCAAGCAAAAGTGAAGTGTGCTGCCCCTGAAGCATTATTTGTTCACTGCTACGCACACAAGCTGAACTTAGTTTTGAGCAGAGCAGCGTCAGTGTTGAAGGAATCACGTATTTTTTGTGCAAATTTAAATGCAATTTGTGCATTCTTTTCCAAATTGACAAAGCGTGTTCATTTACTAGAATCTGTTGGTGGACCCAGACCACCTCGTGTATCTCAGACCAGGTGGAACTTCAAATCTCGTTCAGTATCTACCATAGCTGACCACGGGTGCCTGCTAATTGAAGTATTTGAAAAAATTGAGGATGATTCCAACTATGATGATGAGACAATTCACGAAGCAGCAGGACTAAAACGTTGGCTCCAAGATTTTAATTTCGTTTTTCTTCTCTTCTCACATAAAAAAATATCTGATTTAACTGAGGTTACTTTCTCTGTACTGCAATCAAATAGTTCCGATGTTACATTTTGTAACAAACGAATTACTGGCTTATGTGAAAAATTGTTGCACTTTCGAGATCAGAGACAGTTTCATGATCTCTATCATAACGTGTGCAGTGAGGTTGGTTCTCCAAATAAAAGATTTAAAGGAAGCAATGACATTCCAGCCACCGTTCAATACAGAAGACTGTATTATGAGGTAATAAACAATGTTACAACTCAGTTAAAATGCCGGTTTTCTGACATTGAGAAATTAAAATTTCTTCAGCTGGTCGATGATCACTGCTTTGAAGCTCATTCTAGAATTTTTCCAGAACACTGTTTTAAAGTTCTGCTTCAAACTTATGAAAAATACTTTGACAGCACCAAGCTGCATAGTGAGCTGCAGGTTCTGTATTCAGACAGAGATCTGTGGAACAATGCCAAAAGTGCAACAGAACTTCTATCTGCCATATACAATAATAATAATCTAGCACAGGCACTGCCAGAGCTATTTAGACTTCTTTCCCTCGTAGTAACAATTCCTGCAACATCGGCTTGTGTGTATCGCAGTTTCTTGTGCCTGAAGAGGATAAAAAACTACAACAGAAACTACATTGGGCAAGAAAGGTTGTCAAGTTTACCAGTTCTGTCCATCGAGAAGGCGCTTGTGAAGAGGATGGAAGCAGAACAGACATGGTATGACCATATATTAAATCACTTCGCCAAACAGAAAGAACGAAAGATAGATCTCATATACAAGACAATATAAGCGTAAGGTAAGCTTTCTCTCTTGCTGTATAGGTAAACGCTGTGTTCAGAAGTCTTCAAGACTTTTTTCTTTTGGCGTCAGTGAAGGCAGAGGCGTACATACAATAGAATTTCATTTGAGATGAAAAAGATGTATAGTTTAGTCTTGCTTTTTATCTTCTGTTGATCTCTTTAATAAAAATCTATTTCGATGCAATATATTTCATATTCAAACTGGCTTAACAGTTCCCAAATAGTCCAAGAGGGCGATTCAGACTGAAAAAAATATATTTAGGCGAAGGGCCTGAGGGAGCCTTACATAAACAGGTTTTGTGTTGGTAAGTCATGTAAAACGTGCGTTTCCGGTAAAAATTTATAAATCTTTTCACGGGTCACGTTACTAATTTCATACTTCGCACATGAGAAAGTAAATAAAAAAAATTATATTGTAAAAAAAATGGCATTAAATTGAATAAATTTATCATGAAAGAAATACGGGATTACACCATATAAATCAAATGTTGAAGATGACAATCCGATTTTTGGTGTAAATGTGATAAGGATGGTAAGTCAGATAATATCCGAAAACTTGAAAATTTCATCTTCCTGGATCGGGACTCGAACCCGCGTCTCCCAGATAGCGCCCGGGTATGCCAACTACTACACCACCCAGAACGACCAAGTTTCAAGTTTCCGAATAATTTGAATATAACCATCACAGGATTCGCTAGTCGACGCAACCGACATTCATGTTTAGCGCATCTGGAGGTTAAGAATCCTATTCCGTGATTGCCCGGAATAGCAGATAAATCAAGAAAGAAATACGGGATTACACCATATAACACAAATTTTGAAGATGACAATCCGATTTTTGACGTAAATGTGACAAGGATGGTAAGTCAGATAATATCCGAAAACTTTAAAATTTCATCGTCCTGGATCGGGACTCGAACCCGCGTCTCCCAGATAGCGCCCGGGTATGCTAACCACTACACCACCCAGAACGACCAAGTTTCAAGTTTCCGATTAATTTGAATATAACCATCACAGAATTCGCTAGTCGAAGAAACCGGCATTCATGTTTAGCGAATCTGGAGGTTAAGAATCCTATTCCGTGATTGCCCGGAATAGCAGATAAATCAAGAAAGAAATACGGGATTACACCATATAACACAAATTTTGAAGATGACAATCCGATTTTTGACGTAAATGTGACAAGGATGGTAAGTCAGATAATATCCGAAAACTTGAAAATTTTCATCGTCCTGGAGCGGGACACCCGCGTCTCCCAGATAGTGCCCGGGTATGCTAACCACTGCACCACCCAGGACGATGAAAATTTTCAAGTTTTCGGATATTATCTGACTTACCATCCTTGTCACATTTACGCCAAAAGTCGGATTGTCATCTTCAAAATTTGAATAAATTTATTTGAATCCAGGCTGAAAAGCAGTTTGCCTCCCCAGCAATTTTGGTCACGGGCCGCCACTGCTTTCAATGTATCCACATATTTACAGAAAAGTAGTCCAGATCTGGTAACAGCTTCTAATTTGATTCAGCTTTCTGAAAAAGATATGAAAAACATGCAAAATGAGTATGAATCTCAATTCAAACACTCTGAAAATGAAACATCTGAATTGGCTCGAAAATGTGATGTTACAACGGAATACAAACAGCACAGAGAACTTAAAAGAAAAAAATTCCATGATGAAATTGCAGAGGATGAAGGAATATTTGAAGCTCAAAAGAAATTCATGGTTGAATCCTACTTAACGTCCTTGGATTCTATTATAAATAGCATAGGTAAAAGATTTGAGTATTTTAAATATGTGGTTTCCAAATTTAGTGTTTTAGATTCAAAGCATTTTGATAATGCAGATAATGTGAACAAATTAGAATTCTTATCAGGCACGTACTCTTGTACGTGCCTGATAAGAATTTGTGTATTTAGGAAGCATGTTTGACAGAGAGAACAAGTTGGATGGTGAAATCAGTAGGCGAGTGATTTCTTCTTTGAAAATCATAGCTGCTCTGGGAGGTTTTCACAGGAATGATGGGTTCTCTAGAGAGTCCCAAATGGCTGTGTATGAAAGTGTAATTGTTCCTACTCTGATGTATGGCAGTGAAACCTGGGTACTGCACAGTGGCGGCTCGTGGTTGAAAAAATAGGTGATGAGGTACAAGAGCAGTATGAAAAGATATATACTGTCTACAATGAAAATCCCTTAATGAGGACTTACTTATTTTTTGTATATTAAATCAATTTTTCTTCCTTTTAAAGCTACAAATTGGTCGATTATATCGTCATAAGATGGTTGTTTCTCCGTCAGCATCAATAAAATGTCTTCCTGAATAGAAATATTTGCCAGAGAAGCAAGTCTATCTCGGGAACTAGTGTTTCTTGAGCAAGTTTGTATTCTTTTAAGAAAACTTCTTTCCACTGGCAAGTGTGCCAGTGGAAAGAAGTAGATGGAATTGTTAAACTGAGGAAAACCAATTTATAATCTTCTGTAAAAATGTCTTTGTCTCCGTGAAATACTTGAAGGAGTTCTTGAGTCAATATATTCCTTAATTTTTCATCGGCATATACAAGACTCAGTTCATTTTTAAGGCGCTGGTGTTTAGTAAATATGTTTCCGTAAAAATGTAGATCTTCAAGAGCGCGAGTGGAAAAGCATGCATTAAATTATTCGAATTTGGTTGTGTCAGCAAGTCGGACAAATTGAAGTTTCTTACAGTCTAGAAATCTTATATCCATGTCCATAAGAATGTGGTCCAAAATTTCAAAATATAATTGCTTATAATTTTGAAAAATTGTTTCCTGTGTAAGAGCAGCATATTCCCGTGCTTATTTCTGGGATTTTGCTAGCTTTTCCAAACTGTGTTTCAAATAACTCATCGTTCCTTTTATGGCTCAAAATTTCACGAGTTTTTTTTTGCTTTTGTTTTTATTTGAGTTACACAGTACTTTATGTTTAGTTATTTTTTTTCAAAGGTTCGAATAATAAATCTGTGGAGCCAAAAATGTAAATTCGAAAGTGTTCATATCATTCAAAAACCCCATTGGCAAGATGCATTGATTTTTTGTCTGATTATTCGCTATTCGTCAGAAATCCGAACACTTCCTTCAATTTATCCCAATCTTCAACAACTACACTTACTAATTTCGAAGTGGATGACCATCGAGTTTCTGTTATGGTTGGTCTGCATCTTGCGGTTGTTGATATATGTGTATAAGACCGCTTCGCAGAATGGTGAACAAATGAAGCAATTCCACTGAGGCTTGCAAAAAGTATTCGACACTTAGAAATTTTAGAAAAACTCTGGTGAAATACAAGATTCAAACGATGAACTAAGCATTGAACAAAAACAGCTTGAGAAGCTTTATCCTTGACTTTTTTTTCTGTAGCCCATTTAAGTGTCCAGACATTATACTTGTTCCATCGTAACATTGTCCTATTTATTTGTGTTGGTAATCCGACTGTTCCAAAATTTTGTCTAGCATTTTGTATAAAGCTCCTGACGTTCTATCTTCATTCACATCATGGAAACCCAAAAATCCCTCAACCAATACACCTTCCGAATCAACAATCAAAAATTATTTAATTTTTGACGTGATCGTTTATATATTCAGAAATACATTCAATTAATTCATTTTGAATAGTTTTTATCCTTTCGTATTGATTTTCAATTTCTAAAGAACTTCTTCATATAAACAATGAAAGTAATTCAATGAAATTTCCACGATTTATCGAGCCCATGCTTTCGTCATGACCATGGTTGGATGAACACAGATTGCATGGTACCCTGGTAGTCCGCCCACTCCACCGTGATCTCTCACGACTTTACGCTCAAAAACTGAAAGATGCAGAGGTAAGGCGCGTGAAGCTGAAACACTTCACTTGAGCGAGCAGATTGGGGAGGGTGACGTCACGGTTACCATGGCAACTCGGCGGAAAACTGCAGACTTCCAAGCATTGTCATTTCGGCTCTTCACTTGCACTGTTTTCCGTATAAGGACTTGCTTTCCGTATTGAGCGCGCGATGTGAATTAATATCTATCCAAAATTTTGAGTATTTTGGAACTGAATCAAGGCAAAAAAGAATATATTATAAAAAAATACTGAATAAAACTTTATTTTGAGTAAAATAGGTGAAGAAGCACTTCACCTGCTTCACCTGAAAAGCCGCCACTGGTACTGCAGAAGAAACATAGAAGTCGTTTGTGTGCTGGAGAAATGCTTTACTTACGTGGGGTTTGTGGCAAGACACGATATGATTGTGTGAGAAATGAAGATGTATTGCAGTTGTGTGATGTGAAGCAAAATGTTGTTAGCAAGGTGGAGACCAATATGCTTCGGTGGTTTGGCCATGTTGAAAGAATGAGTGATGAAATGCTTACTAAGAAAATCTTTTCAGCCCAAGTGGCAGGAAGGAAAGGCAAAGGAAGACATGGGTGGATCAGATTCAGGAGTGTCTGCATGAGAAAAAGATTATGAATATGAAGTATAAAAGGTCTTGTGTACGGCGTGTAATGGATATCAGTGAAGCACGAGTCGTGTGTCAAGATCGCTGTAAATGGAGAAGTTTGATACGACAACAACAAGTAAAATTATCTGGAAGTTTGTATTTCTTTTTGGAGCTAACCTCTGAATCTCAGAGAACGGCTTAGTGATATGTATGTATGTGTATGTACGTACTCAGACGTCATCGACAGTCAATCTCAAATCGTACAAGAGTTCCTTGCATTCAAAGACATATACTGTACAAAGAAATAATGAGCACTAGTTGTAAGACAAATTGGAGTGTCGAGAAACTGACCATCAACAATGTATTTAAATTCATGATCACCAATGGCATGTGTTCCATTTATCCTAACCTGTCCACACTGTACCACATTTTTCTGACCTTACCAATAACTAGCGCAGTTGCGGAACGATCCTTTAGTATTTCATTCTCTGCCGCTGCATTGATTAAACAAGATGATGCTTGTTTATTCTTTATTACATGCCGCGAATTTTTATGTATTCTAAGAAATTAAATGTAAATTATTTACTCACAGTTGTTGTTATATCGTAGTTTTGCTTATTTTATATAATATTTGTATTTCTCGCCTGTAACGCAACGCTATGTGGCTTCTTTGTTACACTTGCCACATGTTCTGTGTACGCTTTTCCCTAAAAGTGCGGGGATTAGCAAAACTTTCCCTGTCTTTTACTATTTTATTACGTTGTTTTGGTATTTGTCCCTGTTTGTTAGTGCTTCTTCAACTTTATTACTTTTTTCCTGTGCCAATACACCAACTTATTGTTAGACTTTATTTTAAATAAGTCGGCATATGTGTCCCTTCTTCTTTTTGAAGTCCTGCGTCCTACAATTATTTCAGTTCTATCACAACTGTGCTCTGAAGTAGTCCGAAAATTGTGATTGCTAGTCAGTCTTGCTATTTTCTATTACTATTAAACTATTTTATGTTTTCACGATGGACAAGTTCCTTGTACGGAGTGTTCCGTCCACGAGTGCAAGTAGTGAAAGCACTGAGCCTTCCTCCCCCCCCACTCCCCAAGTAATAAAACTACGGCACCGGAAGTATAGTGATAATAATATGGTTTGTTTTGGTGTGGTGATAAAACATGCCCAATCCCCGAGTGTATCGTTTGTGGTAAAAAACTCGGTAATGCTCTACGGTTCCCAGTAAATTGGAACGACATTTGTCAACAAAACATATTCTTCTCTGTCAAGCAAAGATATCAATTATTTTTGTCGGTTGTTGGAACAAAACAAAAAATCAAGGAACGTTCATGACTGTGACAGTACGTGTTTCGGAAAAAGTACAGGGCGCGCAAAGCAGGATGGAGCAGGCTATTAGATAGCCGAACTTATCGTAAAGGCCAAAAAACCACACAATAGCTGAAACGTTGTTAATGCCTGATTGTAAGCAGATGATGAAAATAGTCCTGTGTTCAGAAGCTGCTAGTGAAATTTCAAAAATTCCTCTCTCTGCTGACACAATCCGTCGCTGAGTTAGTGTCCTGTAACATTGAAGACATTATGAAGGAAATAATTAACAGCAGTCAGAAGTTCTCACTTCAGATCGAAGAGTCCACCGATGTTAGCGGTCACGCACTTCTTGCCTACATTCGGTACATCGATGGAGATGCAATTGCAACTAATTTCTTTTTTTGCAAAGAACTTCCCGAGCGAGCCACCGGTGAAGAAATATTTCATGTGACTAATGAATATGTGCACCATAATGAATTAAAATGGAAAGATTGGATTAGTGTTTGTACAGAGAGAGCCGCTTCTGACAATCCGAGTGAAAGGATTTATAGCTAAAGTACGCGAAGTAAATCCTAACATACGATGCGGCCATTGTCTCATTCACCGCGAAGCCATTGTTGCTAAGTCGTTGCCATCTTTTCTGAAAGTTGTGCTGGACGAAATAGTAAAAGTCGTGAATCTCATCAAATCGCTGCCCCAAAATTCGCGACTTTTTTCCGTTTTGTGTTATGAAATGAGACCAGAATACACTACACTCCTGCTACATACAGAAGTACGTTCAGAAGAACTACATACAGAAGTACTTGTTGTTATCACGAGGAAAAGTGTTAACGCGAATATTTGAACTTAAAGAGGAGGTACATACATTTTTGACTGTTGAGGGGCATGAGTACGCGGATTTATTTGCAGATGATGAATGGGTATATAAGTTGGCATATCTTTCCGATATTTTCGTATACTTGAATGAGCTGAACAGAAAAATGCAAGGTAGGAACGAAAATATTCTGACTAGTATGGATAAGATTTAAGGATTTGTGAATAAGCTGAATTTGTGGATACAGATAATTGAAAATGAGTCGTTTGAGATGTTCCCGACTGTATGACCACTTACTGACGGTAATAAAGTGGTGATGGACTTAATTTAAAGAACATTTAGAAATCTTGCAGCAGAAGTTCAAGAAGTATTTTGGAAAGAATGTTCAAGATTTCGACTGGGTTCGTGATTCATTCGTTGCAAATTCAAAACCTCTCTCGATTAATATACTCGCAAATTTAAAAGCACACAGAACATTAAAATTGAAAATTCTCGAAGTGCCTTTGGACACATTTTGGTTGGGAATAAGGAGAGAATACCCGGCTATCACCGAGATGGCAGTTAACGTGTTTTTGCCATTTTCTACATATTTGTGTGAACCTTCTCGATGTTGACTGAAATTAAAACATCAAAGAGGGAGAGACTCAAATCCGTCGATGAAGAAATGAGACTTGCATTGTCAACGATTCCGCCACGGATTAACCGCCTGTGTGCAGCTAAGAAGGCGCAAGTATCACATTGAAGGTATGAGTAGAATTATTTACTTTAATAGTAATAGAAAAGTGTATTTTTTTTGTATTTTCTGCAGTGAATTAAAGTTCATAAATTGTTACTAAATGCACGAGTCGATTTCTGTTTAATAACATAACAGAATAATAATATAATATAAATAATAGGTTGATTACATTACGTATTTATATTAATAGTGTCATATATCATACGTTTTTGAGGATATTAACATTTTGGTGTGCCGCGAGTAGAAAAAGGTTGCGGAACACTGCTTTAGTAGGCTGAAACACAAAGTCCTACCTTCGTTCTACAATGGGCGAGGATAGATTGTCTGGGTTGGCTTTATCTCCATTGAGAGGGAGTTGACTACTGAGGTGGATTATAATGAAGTAATAGATAACTTTGCTCGAATGAAACCTAGACGAAAGAGACTGTTGTAGTTCCTTCATACATTTTTCACATTACTTAATTTTTGTTATTTTATATTGCTTCATTTTGTTTTCAAATAACACACGTCTTTATTGTTTTGAGATTTACATATGAGCTTACTGTAAAACTTTTTATTGCATTTTGATTTTAAATACAAATGACAACTATGTACTTCCTTTAAAACTGTACTTCCTTGTGTTTTGATTTTAAACGCAATCACAAAATATAAATGTATAATGAGTTTAAAATTTTTTGGTATGTGTCATGGCGCCTTTTTTTAAATGCTCGCTCCCCTTAGTAGAACCTGGCTACGCCACTGATATACACTGCTGGACAATTGCTAAGGACAGATCATAAATGGCTATATAGCGCATAAAAAAGTAAGTGTGGTTGGATGCCAAGCGAAATAAAATGTCAGAATGCCAAGACATTACAAGAAAGACAATTTATTGTGCTCTGAAATCCAGAAGGCTTCGGAACGTGTTCAAGGGACAAACAGGCCATTTTGTGCAGAATGCGTAAACGTGAAAAAAATGCAATTACCGTCCGCAGGCGTTCCGGCGTAAGATGTCAATACGGGATATGGCCACCATGGAGGGCGATGCAAGATTCCACACGTCGTGTCATGCTTTGCACAACATTATCAAGCAGCTGTAGGGGTAATTTATCCCATTCCTCTGTCAGTGCACGGATGAGGGTGTCCTTGTTTATTGGAGGGCATTGGCGACCAGCAAGACTCCTCCCCAAAGCATCCCACACATTTTCAATGGGATTCAGATCTGGAGAACGTGCTGGCCATACGATGCGTTGAATATCTTCGCTCTCAAGACACTCCTGGACAGCGACTGTTCGATGACATGTTGCGTTGTCTTCCATGAAAATGAATCTCTCACCGACAGCACCACGGAACATGCGAACATGAGGTAGCAGAACATCATTAATGTATCGTTGGCCAGTCATAGTCCCAGTTGGAAGCACATAGAGGGACGTACGGCCATTGTTCATGATGCCAGCCCATACCATGACACTACATGTCGGATATCGGTCCCTTTCCTGTATGTTTGCTGGACAATATGCAGTACCACTATCACGCCAGATCAGTTGTCGTCGATAATCAGACGATAGACTGTATCTACTCTCATCTGAGAAGAGGACAGCAGATCAGTCGTTATCAGTCCAATTGCGATGTTGATGGCAAACGGGCGGTATGGTGACGTCTGGACAATGGGATGTACACAACAGGACGGCGGGCGTATAGTCCTCCTTCATGCAAACGTCTGGCGACAGTTTTTCGGGAGATCCGCTTGCCAGTAGCAGCCATAAACTGATTTTTTACCTCACTAGCTGTGCTGCGCCGGTGTCTTTTTGTTGATAGCACTATGTACCGATCTTCTGCGGGTGCCGTACAGCGAAAACGACCTCCCCGTGACGTTTGCTACACTCTCCATTTGTTTGAAATGATTTCCAAAGCCTTGAAACAACACTGTGACTGACGTCGAACTCCCTGGCAACATCTGTCATTTTTCGCCCTTCTTCAATCTTGCCAATAATACGGTCATGCGTAAAATCATCTAGGTGATGTCGGGAAGACATACTGAAAATTGCAAGTTCGTCAATTGATTCTTTCACTTTCAACTTTGCGTTTGAACAACAACGGTCAATACGCGTCAAATCCTTTATATCTCTTATCAGCGCTATGACGTCATGAACAAGTTCGGCAATCCAAAATTTGCATACGCACAACACGTTTTACTGTATCCGGCACTTATGCTAATTTCCACATTTTCCTGCCTTCCATTTTATGGTTGCTATCGTTGCTATTGTCATCCGTCCTTAGCAATTGTCCGGCAGTGTATATATATATATATATATAGAGAGAGAGAGTTCCACAGTCTCTTTACAAATTTGCACATTTATTATGGACACCCTGTACTATGCAAGTTCATGGTACTTGTTGTATGATATATTGTAAATATCAAAGTTTTAATTGACACTAACGTTTTTTGTTATAGGTCCCTCACTGACGTAGCAGCTGCTGTTCTATGAAAATGTGGTCCCCACAGAAAGCGCAATGCGTCGCTTGGTTCATCGAAACAAAATCTGATACACAAACGCAACGACATTTCCGGACTAAGAATTTGAAAACCCCGCCATCTCGTCCTAGTATCCACCAATGACATCTGAAATTCATGGAGACTGGTCCGTGTTGGATCAAGACCGTAGTGGCCTCTCACGAACATCGAATGAAGACATGAGATTAATTTCCACGAAGCCCAAAGAACCCCATTCTTTCCGCTGCCAGAGAACTACAAATGCCCGGTCCACAGGGTGCTACATAGACATCTATGCTTATATACATACAAAGTGCAACTATTACAAGCACTTGAGGCGAACGATAAACCACGACGAAAAGAATTCGCAATAACGATGCTGGATAGACTGAGTAAAGATCCCGAGTTTCTTAAATTTGTTTTACGGATGGGGCAACTTTTCATGTCTCTGGGCAGTTAAACAGACACAATGTCAGGATTTGGAGGTCTGTAAATCCTCATGCATTTATGGAACTTGCAAGAGACAGTCCTAAAGTGAGGTGCGGTGTTATGCATAACAGAGTCCTTGGACCATTTCTCTTCAGTGAGAAAACAGTGACTACAAATGTTTGCCTGGATGTGTTTGCGTATGTTGTGCCACAATTAGAGAACCTTTAACTAAGCGTGATATTCCAACAGGATGGTGTGCCACCATATTAAGGACGGATCGTTCGGGACTTTTGAAACACTACATTCCCTGGAAGGTGGATTGGATGGAATGGTCCAATTGCATGGCCATCCCGTTCCCCAGACGTCACACCTCTGGACTTTTTTATATGGGGATATGTGAAGAATATCGTGTGTCGGACAAAGGTGCAGAACATCGATTATCTGAAATCGAGGTTCAACAATGCCATTTCGACCATTACTGAGGACATGCTACCAGGGCCCGATTTACTACATGCGAGGCCCAGGGCACAAAACATTTCCGGGGCCCCCTCCTTATTCTCTATCGACCAAATAATAGTCACTGTGCGCAGAGTAGCAGACGTACATGCATACGCTGATAGTTTCCAAATCATTAGCAGGTTTGCAGATAGTTTTTGCATGTAGATTAAAAAAATAAAAATGTTAGGCCTATATACAGCAATTAAAACACTTACTCAATGCTTTACTCAGATTAATATACTTAATTCTATTTTAACTGAAGAACTTAATTATTTTTCACATCTTCTGAGTTCTTTTGTTTTTACAGACATTTCTGGTCTCTAGATTTTATCAAGGCCTGTTCTCAATGTATACGAACTGTATTAAAAGTTTTGTTTACACAGAATTTAAATTTTATTGCCAGGTTCCTCTTTCAGTTGCCAATTAAATAAAAAATATTTCCTTATGCATTTTGTAAGTCCAGTATTTTTGAATTAACTTGTTGAAAATCATATTTATAATTTTTGAAGGTTCATTGATAGAACTGTTTTTCTGGATATAAAAACTTTATTTAATTAATCTCTTGTTTTTATGAGGTTCGTAGTCCAATATTTTTATATTTTGCCATAAAAGTCCATTTTACACACATTGCTGCACATTCAATTAGATACTATTTTGTCCTCATTGGAATCTGTAATGTTCTAATAATTATTTGTTTTATTAATTCTTCGTTTAAATTATCTTATTCTATTGTTATCATGGTTTGCGGGTTGGCAGCGAGTTTTCTGTTTCAATAGCTGTGTACGCAGATACATTTTATTTTTATACAACTCTGGCTGTGCGGGGACAACTGATTGATCTGTAGTTTGTGGTGTTGATGACCCCCATAGACTCTAACTATAACAATATATCTATGACAAAATGGATGGACATCTTAATTTTAGTGAATATTGTGGTCTTGCAATGTGCTGATTCTTGCGTCTAGAACATGAGAACAATGCATCCAACAAAAAATGTGAACTAAAACAAGAAAAAAAAATCCATGGTGACCTCCACTAGACTTCCTCATAAATAGAGATGTGAAGCTGCATAAAAAAGTTCTATGGGAACTTCTACTTCCAGCTTCCCGGTTTCTACCAAGATCAAATCAGCGCATCATGATCAATATATCAGAAAACTGCAAAACATAAAATTTTGTGTTGATGAGGAAGAGTCTGAGTTACACAAAAAAAAAAAAAAAAAAACAATAATAATAATAATAATAATAATCTGAAAAGCTGAGGGGAACACCTACTCCAGTTCAATTTTTGGTAAATGTGTTGTACTTCGACGTCCTAAATTATTTGGTCAGAAAAGTTGTAAAATTAAAAAAAAAAAAAGCATATTAAAGATGTTTACCGAAAAACTTACCTCCAAGTAGTCCTAGTAGGATGAGTAAACACACGCTGCGGCGACGACCTGAAGCTTTGCTCCGTTGAAAGGAAGGTTTGCTGCGGCTACGAATTCATGGGCAGAAGAGTACAACAGGAATCAGGTACGCTCTTGTCAGGAAAGAGTAACAGAATATACTGCTACGCTAAAGAATGTAGTTTGTAATTTCTGTCTCACTTTTTAAAGAAACATGCAGAGACTGTCTTCGTTCTTTGGCATGTAATTCCGTGATAAAATAGTAAGTATGCACATGTCTTTCTTGTTTCTAGAAAAGCGTTAGAGTAGGTGCCGCATTCTCTCTAACGGAAGTTAGATGGCAAGTCTCAAAGTAAAAATTTGATTGCTAACTAAAAAAAAAAAGCTTCCACGGAGAAATGAGTTCATACATTCAGCATCAAAGAATCCCATGTGAAATAAACAAGAAACTGTCCGATTGCGATGTCAAGAACTGACACTGAAATTAATTATTTTCTGTAGCGTAGCACTACACTTTTTCGTGACAACAACGTACCCGGTTCCTGTTGTACTATTCCGCCCGTGAATGTCCTGGCTGCAGCGATCCTTCCTTTCAATGGAGCACAGCTTCATGTCAACGCCTCAGCGTTGTTTATTTATTTATTTATTTTTTTTTTTATTGGAGGTTTAACGACCACCGTGAGCAACTCAAATGGGCTATAAGCAGTAGCCCTTCCCTAATTTAGGGTCACTGGTTCCAGGGAAGGGAGAGAGCCAGTGCCGTAAGACAAACACAACATCCATGCCTCACCGGGATTCGAACCCGGACCCCTTCGGACGAATGATCAGAGGCCAACGCCTTAGACCACCGCCACCGAGGCGGCTCAGCGTTGTTTAAGGCCTCCCGCAGCGTCTGCTGACTCGTCATACTTGGAGTTTAAGTTTTTCGGTTAACATCTTTAATATTCATTCTAACGATAAAATTTTTTCACCATTTCCCCTTAAATTTCATATTTTAGAATCTGTACGTCACACTTTTTAGAAATTTTACAACTGTTCCGACCAAATAATTTACCGCGCTAAACTAAACATTTACCCAATTTTTACCAAAATCTAATGAGCACATGATGACATGAATGTATAAATTGTCCAGTGTCAAACAAAACTGACAATACGATGACAAAGTGCTGTGTTTGGGCACCAGATCTTTTTATTTGTAATAACTCGGTTACTATTCTTTATTTTTAGGAATGAATAAAAACAATTGAAAATTTACGTCCTATATCAGGATGAAACAGTTGGGTTGAATATTTTTCTTCTACATTTCCTAGATGCAAAGTCATGTATCAGAGAATCATAATTTAAAGACTGTGTCACATCACTGTCCAAAGACAGCAGAGCTAATGATGCCACTTTCATTTGTCGCATGGTTGATCGTAAGGGATTTTTAAGTCTTTTCAGCAAAGAAAATGATCGCTCACTTGTACAATTTGAAATCGGTAATGTCATGAACATTCTAAGTGCAGTCTCAGTGTTCGGAAATGTGGATTCTAAATTGTTTACCTTCAAAGTTTGCAGCATCTGGGGAATGGTTGAATGCTCCCCCATCATTGAGGAGAATTGCAAAAACTCATCTGCAAACTGGTCGTCAAGGTCATTGTCATAGTATTCCTGCAATGCTTTTGCCCCTTCAAAAATTTCAGATCTTGATTTTTTTGTAAAAAATTCAAATTTTCTCATTATGTTTTCATAAGCACTTTTTCTGCTTGAAAGCTGGGTGACTAAAGCATCACAAAGCACATAATGAACCTGAGTTCTAAATATATCCCTTGCACTGAGTTCTATATGTTCACTGTTACATTCATCTAGGTGTTTATTCTTGGGCACTTTCTTTATTCGGGAATCATGACCATGGTATTGCACATTTTCAGACACTAATGTTTTAGCTTCCTCTTCATAGACTTCAAAATTTTCCCTCACGAACTGAATGAATTCAATTAATGACTGGAAAATTTAAGGTACTTCAGAAATATTTCCTTTTGGATTCTGGCAAGTTTGATTTGCACAGTTTAATCTCTGAAGTATTGTGTCCCAAAATACTGTGCTGATCGATATTTCCATTGTTCGCATTTTCTTCAGCAATGATTGTGCTTCATCTCTTGTTTGTGGAGAATCATCTACATTTTCTGACAGAAATACTAAAACTTTCTCTATTTCACGATAATTTTTTCACATTGATCGTGTAGCTGCAGCATCTGCACACTATCTGGTAACTGACCGACTCTTCAGTGTGAGTGATGAATTTCCATGTGCTTCCTGGACTTTCTCCTGAAGCATCTTCCAACGGTGAGTTGATGCAGAAAAAAAAGTATAGAGTATTTGCAAAAATGTGAAAAAAGAGAGAACTTTACCACAACTATCTATGCTATTCACACCAACTAAATTTAAAGTGTGAGCAGAACATGGCACATATTCCGCTAGTGGATTGATTTCCCTAATGCGTGTTTGAACACCAGAATACTTCCCAGACATGTTGCTGGCATTGTCATAGCTTTGGCCTCTGACATTCATAATATTGTGTTTGCGTGTTTTTGTGATTGGAGGTTTAACGACCACCGTGAGCAACTCAATGGGCTATAAGCAGTCGCCCGTCCCTAATTTAGGGTCACTGGTTCCAGGGAAGGGAGAGAGCCAGTGCCTTAAGACAAACACAACATCCATGCCTGACCGGGATTCGAACCCGGACCCCTTACGGACGAATGATCAGAGACCAGCGCCTTAGACCACTGCGCCACCGGGGCGGCCATTCATAATATCCAAGCTAGCCTCCTGTAGAAAAGATATCATGGTATTTGTAATGTTTTCTGCAGTATGTCCATGGAATGGAATAAATGTCAAAAACCGTTCTTTTGCTTTACAATCTTTGTTGACATACCTTATGATAAAAGCCAATTGATCTATGTGTGTAATATCTGGAGTAGAGTCAACTATGACAGAAAAATATTTTGACATTTTTATTTCATCAGTGATGGCATTAAAAACACGTACAGCCATTAATTCAACAAATTCATCCACACATGTTGAAGATAAGTAACTGGTGTTACCACTTCCTGGATTCCCACATTTTTCCAAGTGTTGAGCTAAGAATGGATCAAATTCTGCAATTAATTCTAAGCAGCCCAGGAAATTTCCATTCTGAACTGATCCAATTGTTTCATCATCACCATACATTGGCAACCCACGAACTGAGAGATTACTTAACTGTTGCAACAACTCTATGCAAAACATCTTGCCAGTACTTGGATTCATTCCGATACTGCATAACTATCTGACAGTCAATGCGTGCAGAAGCATTCATGCGTAATGAATAGTCCCATACTGCTTGCCTGTGTATGTGTGAATTTTTATGCTCTGTAAGACGTTCACTTGCATGCTTCCAGTTAGAAAAATCTGTGGATCCTAATGCTGTAGTGCTCCTAGCATACAATTTGCATATCCAGCAGAATAGTAAACAAGTTGATGGGGATAAAAGAAGCCAGTCGCATTTTACCTTCTCATTGTTTTTTTTTTATTCTGAAAAAATTACCTTCTGTTAGAAAACGTTTTTTACCACATATATCCTTCCCTGTGAATGCCAGCAACTCCAAATCTTGGACTGGTGGATTGCTCAAAAAGCATTCGCGCATTTCTTCTGTAATTTCTCCCCATAAGGCAGGATCCACTGCATTCATTGTGGAACTTGTGCTCTCTTCATTAGATGAATTCAGAAGATTTCCCAAATTAGGAGTATCTGTGATGCTAGATGATTCTGAAGTCAGATTACTGGCTTCCAAAGACAAATTACACTCAAGAGACTCACCAGTAGTAAAATTAGATGAATTTGTAGAACTTTTGGGACCAAGTGAAATATCCAATTTTTTAATGGCAAAACGTTCAATGCTACCATGCTGCAGGTTATCATCCTTCAGTTTCAATTGTTTGGCTTTCCGTTTAGCACTGCTTGATAAATATGTACGTTTTGACATAATTTAACTGTTAAATAATTCAACTTAAATATATTGTTACAACTAACTAAATTTGATTATATATAAAATTAACAAATATTCAACATTCCATCAGACTACAAGAAACGCAACGCAAAA